>OY730196.1:109446319-112023819 GCA_963422505.1 Pseudognaphalium luteoalbum
TAAAACTGTCTGATGCAATTAACATATGGACATATGGCTAATTCAGTTAAGCAGATAGCACGCAGTAGTTAACTATAAAATCAACAATTGGGAATTGACTAACCTCGAGCTACTTGACTGAAAGCATCCGGCATTTATCGTTTCCTGACAAAAGCGATGATCCACCTAAGCTGAACTCTATATATACTTACAACTATAATTTGGACAACATTGACTATCACTTCTTAGCACTTATTTGCAATGTATACTAAATGAACTAAAAGAGTAAAAGGAGCTTTGCTTTCATGGCTGCATTAATAACTATCAAGGCTCAAGAAGCGTACAATAAGAGTATCAATAAAGGCTCACAAATGCTACATACTTATTGCCATCGGTTTACTGTAATTATATTTATAAATACACATACAGAGCAACACTAAAAACTTATGCATTATCCTAATATTCCAATCTCATTATGGTTTTATTCGTCTATTCTGAAACATTTTAGACCATTTAAGTAAGTTACAGTTCTCTAGAATGCATATCAACAACACGCAAGACAGCAAGCTTATAAGTTAACAGAAATCACATAAATATTGCAGACTGGTTTCACAGATAGAACCCTAACTGAGAGTTTGTGCCAATATATAGCAATACGAGACTACCATAAAATACAAAATATATATACATATATAAATCCAATAAGTATATGCAACATTTTTACTTTGTACAGAAGAAGATGAAAGGGTAAATCGCTCCAAATTTAGCAAAAAATTTAAACATCGAACATGAAGAGGTGCGATTGATTCTAACCTTTTTCTACATCGATAGGTCCCAAATTGAAACTGATTTGCCGGGAAAATTGCCGGAAAACATGGAAACTGAATACGAATGTAGCAATTGAGAAACGAAATTGGAATCGTTTTTAGGTTTTCTTTAATTGATACTCCAAAGTTATTGAAATTATAGCGGCAAAAAAAAAAAATGTTGAAGTTGCAATTTTATCAACAACAAAATTTAGCGGCTTATTTTGTGATTTTTTTCAAAAAAAAAATGGAAAAAGAATATAAAAATAAATGCGTTTGCCGGGAGTCGAACCCGGGTCTATTGCTTGGAAGGCAATTATCCTAACCGTTGGACTACAAACGCTGGTCGAAAGTAAGTTGATATTTATTATTTAAAACTATTATCTCTCAAATAAAATACGGTACATATGAACCCGGCTTTTTGTGTGGCCATGTTTTTATTCGTCATATCCGTGCTTGCTTCATCATGAACTCGACTCCAATTCCCAAATCCATTCAGAATCCAGCTATGATTTTTCAATGTAAAACTCCAATTGTATCATCTCAGCATACAAAACTCAACACGAACATAAATTACTCAATTAATGATACCATCGAAAAACCAAGCATGTCTGATATTTTGGAATCTTCGAAAGCACAAAACCTTGAACTCCAACTGCAAACGCTGGGACCCTTTTTCAGAATCACGGCAAAGAACTCAGAGACAAACAGAGTGCTCGGGAAAGCAGAAGGAATGATACGGGCATGGTGGAACAAAGGAAAGATTCTTCATTTGGATTCAATTAAGTTGACCCGGGAAACATTGGGTATGGAGAAATCCGTTTTTGGAATCGGGTTGTTTATCGGAGCAGTTATGATCCGATATGGATATGATTGTGGTTGTAAAACTGCTGAGTTGCTTGCCATTAATGATTCCGATATATACCATGCCAAGGTTTTTATTTTCCACACTATTTTTTATTTTATTATGGGTTTATTATGTAGACAAAAATTATAGTATTACTCCATTATTACTCTTTTTATTTATTTCTAAGGAGCGTATGCAATAATTTATCGATATTGTGAATTTGTGATAGAATGTAAATTTATAAAATTGGTAGTATTTGATTTCAAGGTTGAATGTTACAACTTGTGTTAAAATGTCTATTTTAGTACTCCATGGAGTAAAATAAGTAGTAGAACTAGTTGTGGAGTTAAATGTGGTGATTTTGATAAATGATTTTTTTTGGGCTACTTGCAGCTTGTGAAGTTTTATAGAAGAATAGGGTTTGAACCGGTTCATGAGGTGACAGGAGGGTCAATGGAAGACCTCGGCCATATGTTGGTATGGGGTGGCGTTGGCACACGCATGGATGCTGATGTTGAACGTCTACTCGTCAAATGGTGTACTAGATTCACTAATAGTGATACACAGTCGAATTCATAGTTCATGTAGTATTGTAGTTCAATTTATTGAAAAAATGGTTGTCACGGGGAATTCAAAGTTTCAAACATAACTAGCTAATTTCACACTTGTCATCAACAAGTTTGGGTGGGTCACTGATTATGGCGAATTTAAACTGTTACTGTTATAAAAAGCATATATGATAAATATATGTAATGTAGCATGCTAGCAACAATACTAGTCAATTGTTGCATAATGATAAAACACAATGATAACATTATATTATACTCCTCTCTCTCAAAATATGTATGGCATACACTTTTAAGTAAAATACAAGATTCTACCTTCTAATGATCAAGTATCCTTGGAGGTTGTAGTTTTGTACATAGTTTAGCTAGTATTCTCTCTAGCTAGTAAGCACTGGCGGACATATGTGCAAGTAAGGGTATGCACTTGCATACCCTAAAGATACTTAAGCGATAGAAATATTTTTATATATTCATAGATCGTTACTAATATACACAAAGTGCATAGCCTGTAGAAAAAAAGTGCATGCCTAACTTCCACATATCTCTAAATAAGGTACTAATAATATAATAATACTATTAAAAAAACTAAATCGTACAACTACAAGTTCAATCACTTCAACGACTTTTAGACTTTATCTTTTTCACTGTAATGTATATTTTATTAATATTTTACCCTATCTACTTTCCAACTCCATTAATTTGTATTCCACTACTCACAATGCATTTTCATTATATACATGGTAGATTTATTATAATTTTTTAAGTAGCACAACTACTAATTTCTTTTAACAACTGTGAATATTTTTTCAGCCAAACTTAAAACATCATTAAGTGTTTGTACTCAACTAAGGCTGAACCACATATCTTTGATAACTTGAACCCAAAAACCAATCCATTCTATAGTAAACATATCTGGAAAACGAGCTAAAATCAAATTAAAGATCCAATTGCGTAAAAACATATTTGTAATAGTGAATGTTTATCGCATTAACCTTGGTAAAAAAAAAATACTGATTTTGCACACCTTAGTTTAGATTCTCAGATCCACCACTGCTAGTAAGCCTAGTATGTTGTGTCTGTATATATATTTGGAGGTTATACATTAGCGGTGCCCAATATACGTTTGGTTTTAACCGAAATCGAATTCATTAAACGATTTACGGTTCGGTTCATGGTTTAAAAAAAACGGTTAAACCGAACACCGAATTCAAAAATACAATACTTTTTTATTTTATTTTTTAAATATATGTATGATGTATAATTAGTACTAAATAATAATTCTTATACTATATTTCACATTATGCCCAGCTCAAGCCCAAATAGTAAAAACCTAAAATCAATAATCTAATTTACTCATAGTCTCATACTCTCATACACCGATCTCATTCTCTCTGGTCTTCACTCCATCCTCTTCGGCTCTTCCTCTCAAGATCTCTGGTAAGACCTACTCCCTTTCTATACATATGATGATTACTTGATTTTCAAATCCCTTAATTCCATCTAATATGATTCCATAACAACAAAAACAAATCGGTCTCACCACACCCGATCGGATATGTTTCCTGGTTAAATGACCGGAGAAGATCACACACAAAAAAAGGACTCGAATATTTATTTCAAACACATGCTATTTTTTTTATCTCTTTACATCATGTTGTTATTTGCTTCCACATGGTTTAATATATGCTAATTTGCTTTTCACTTCATGCACAACTATCTGAACGATTTGCCTGATATTAGATGTTGTGAATATAATTGGTATATTTTCTTACTATTGGATGATGTGAATATAATTGCTATGAATCTTAACTTTTATGCCATTGTTTCATTTATCATGAATTAAAAAATGATATGTTTGTGGACATGTCAGACCAAAGATGGAAAACAAAGGGCTCGATGTAATTATTGTCCTCACAACCTTGTTGCTAAATCGAGTTCATCAGGAACATCTACACTATGTTTTTCTTAGACTTTAAATTCCACGTAACATTTTCGTGATATGGTTTGTAATTTGGTTTGAAGGTTCCACCTTAATTTAATGTTAGAATTTTGCAGTTTGTAACTTAGTATGAAAATGGTGTACTTTAGGACTTTATATGCACAAGAAACTTCAATTCGGTTTTCGGTAGTAAACCGGTTTCAAACCGAAACTGAACCGTATTCCAATTCGGTTTACGGTTCGGTTAAATACACTAAATTTGGTGTACGGTTCGGTTTACGGTTTGGTTTCAAAAAAATTCCAAACCGAGGAAACCGAATCGAATTCAAACCGTAAACCGTAGACCGCAACGATGAACACCCCTAGTAGTTTTGGTTTGTTTCAATAATCTTGCTTTTTTCTAAGAAAACACTCAAGTATTATCCTTTATAATTTAAAACTTTTTCTCTAGACATTCATTTATTTTTTTAAACTTATAAGGGTAAAGAGGTAAATTTGATTTTATAAATTTTGACTAATGGAGTAATATTTACATGTGCATTATACATAAAACAAACAACAAACAATATACAAAATAACATAGGGAGCTGATTTTGACAAGTAAACTTTTACTTGTAATAAGGAAACAGTGCATTAACATGGAACCACCTCTGCAAAGGCGAGGACTTCTTCATCGAGCTCCACTGGTTCGAAAACATTCATGGCATGATCTGCCAAGAAGTCTGCAAATGCCTGTCCTTTGACCGCCAATTGTACTATAGGCATAAATAGTTGTGTTTCCTTGTGACGAGTAAAAATTTATTTGTCAAAATCAGCTCTCAATAGCATAATAATACGAATAAGCCAACAATTTTATTTGGTGAACTTTGATTATTATAATTCCAAATCAATCATTTTCCTATCCAAATAACTCTTCGAGCAAACCAAGTGCAAAAATTTAACTAGGTAAAAATATTCAGTTACCATTTTGTTTACTTGTTTTATACTTTTAAGTTTTGACTGCGTCTATGGAGGAAATGGTAGTGGTAAATACGATTATCTGATCAAAAAAATAAAAAACAAAAAACAAAAAACGATTATCATATAGCCGAACCCTAATGTGGATCGGATCACTTGAACCCAAATTCTGGTACCAGCAACTCAGCAAGCAGCCGTAGCGAACCAACGATAATGTCTCGTCGTGACTCCGATTCAAGACACCATCGCTCTCGCTTAGATCGAGAACCTAGGTACATATCCATCTACATCTATCTACTGTTATTATGTATGACTCTTTTAATTAAGTATTAAAGTACAACAACTGATGATTTAGTTGATTGGTTATTGTACGTTACTCCATTCGTAGCTGAATCTAATTCATCTTGTTATGGATTCTGCTGTTCTAATTTTGATTATTGTTTTTTATTTCAAGTGAATCGTATTATTGTTAACGCCTGGTGATCAATTTGAAAGCTAGGTTAGGTCTAAACGAAAAATGTATGTCTTCGATTAGCTGGTATACAAAAGTACATTGTTATCAGAAATTCGGTATTAAATACTGTAGCTCCGAATATAATCTGTTTCAGACTTGAGGTTAGATGTTAAACAATATTCTTGCAATTCGTTCTGCATTTCATGATGGTTACTTCTTTTCATATGGTTCTCTAATTGTCATGAACTTAACAAATGCACAGTTTATCTGCTATTTTGGTCTGAATTTATTTGTGGTGAACTGTTAACCATGTTCATGTTTTTTGCCCGTTTTATGCCAGTCCTAAGCGAGTTAGAAGGGATGGAAAAACAGCAACAGAGCGACCGGCCAGCAACCTTAATGACCATATTGACCGAGATAAAAAACACCATCGTAAGTTGCAAGATTCTTTTCCTTTGGATACCCATTCATTACCTGATTCAAAGATAGAAACGACGTCCTTGAGCAAAGAATCTGACAAGAAATCGAATGGATACCATGAAGGAACAAAGAACTCTTCTGAGAATATTGAAGCCCCTCGGTCCCGATCTCGGTTTCAGGTT
Source organism: Pseudognaphalium luteoalbum (assembly GCA_963422505.1). Lineage (NCBI taxonomy): Eukaryota > Viridiplantae > Streptophyta > Magnoliopsida > Asterales > Asteraceae > Pseudognaphalium > Pseudognaphalium luteoalbum. Next base: position 109,452,470 of record OY730196.1, read on the forward strand.
TATCTGAAAAAAGATTTATTGGAGTTTTTTCAATCTTGTTGCATATTCTTCCTTTTATATAAATGCTCATAAACGGTGAGTTGACTTGGGTTCCCCTTTTACAATCACTGGCTGCAAATCTGAAATAGATTTTTCTACTTAGTAATCCATTATAGTTAGCTTTTCCACCCTCCTGTATATAAGGTATTGCGTCAACCGATTTTATCATCAAAACATGATGTTTCACAGACTAAAACAAGTGTTCTTGCTGTATGATTGCAACTGTGCAAAGTTTTCTGTTGTTGCTGTTGTTTTGAGCGTGTATGTCAGTGATGATTATCATTATCATTTTGGAGAATAGATAATCTAATATATAGTTACGGCCTATGGGTGATCATAAATCATTGCAACCAATCTACTTGGGCTGATCTGAAGTATTTGTTCCTTGTGTTGCCTTCAGTTGCTCCTGTAGTCCTGTATATATAACCATGTTGGGCTTGCCTGTGCTTGTCTTATAGCAGCATGATGAGCGTGCTGGGCAAGGTCGTAGCTTCAGACACAGGGAAACTGCAGGTGATTAAAGATTCATGATTTTGTCATTCATATCCGGTCTTAGTTCATAAAGGATTTGCAATTATTTCTCTCCATTTATATGGGCATCCAAAATATCGTTTTTAAATCCACTTTCTCTCATTTTTATTATTGTTTAGACCGCGAGGGATGGAAAGATTCAAGGGAGCGACAGAGTGGAAGGGCTACAAACAGAAGTTTGACTAATGATGATACAAAGCTGAGAGATGAGAAGACCGGATTTGATGGCTCTTACAAAGTGGAACCAGATTTGAAGCAAACTTCAAAGAGAAGACCCTCATTTCGTGAGACAAAAATACCAGTTGATGTTGGCACTGGTGATAAATCTGCAACTCAAGTTCCAAAAGTATCTGAAGGAAGTGAAAGGAAGGAGGAAAGAGGAAAGCCAATAGAGAAACCGCTGGTGGACAGACCTGACAGGCGACTGTCAGGGGAAAGGGACCCACACAGGAGTGAAATGCATAGGATGAAGTATCAATCAAGGGAAAGGTACGCTGGTGGTAATTTTGGAGGTTCAATTAGGGGAAGGGATAATGGACGACAAGGGCAGAGTGGTGGGCGAGCTGAGAAATGGAAACACGATCTTTATGATGAAGCAAATAAGAGCCCAACCTCAAAGAAGGAAGAAGATCAGATTGCAAAGGTTGAAGCCCTACTTGCTTCTTAACCATCTTTTGTGTTTTTGTTTATGTTCATATCTTTTGTTTCTGTTCAACTTTTGTCCTGCATTTTAAGCGACATTATAGTATGTGAACCTATGATCCCTTGTTTGTCATTGTTTTTCTGTTATTTAACTAAGCATGGATTAATCAAAGAACAATTGTGATTGAAGTCACGGTAACAATTTATTTATTATGTACCTTTTTGTACATAACGTGATAACAGTAGTATTAAACAACCATATACGCAGCAATACATATTACAAAGCAATCAAAGAATTCTAGCTTTCATTTGCATCAGTTACTCTTGGGCTTTGAAGTATGAAATGTGGTCATAGTTGAAGAGGTGGAATCATTTTTGAAGCCTTTTGTTTGGGAGTCATAACCGAAAGCAGACCTCTGCTGCAACTGTTCGGCCACGGGAGGTTGAAACTCCATCCTGGTCCTGCGATGTGATGAACCCTCGGCTGTTACAGATCCGTCCAGGAGATGGTAGCTGGCGGAGAGGGAGCGGTAGCTGTTGTGAAGCTTGTGTCTCTTCATGGCATGCATTACAAATGGTATCAATCCTTCCATGATATGTTTGCTGGTTTGTGGATGGTAAGTAATATTTTTGGATGTTAGTTAAATGGATGTTTTTAGAAGGATACATACGGTGTATATATATATAGAGGATGGCACATAGGTCTGACTTTTGGGATAAAGAATCGTCACAAAGTGAAGTTAGACTTTGTATTATGCTGACTTTTTTAGTGATAGGTGGTTGTCTTTGACCAAAAAACATGATATATTTGACTCTCGTGCATAATGTGTGTGTAAATAGTGTTAAGAGTGGCGGCTACCTCTCTGTTGATATCCAAATCAAATATGCCACCTCTATGTTACTTCCTAACACACATCCAAACCATTAATTAAGTCTTAATAAAATATATTTATTTGACATGCAACTATGCAAGTCAACTAATGCATGTGGGCCTGTGGGGTGACTTAATTATAAACCGGTTGGTATAAAACATGGCCGGCCCATTGGATGCATGCATTTTTTAATGTGGTAGCCTGTTTAAAGTATTGGCCGTGGCCGTGCACAAATTTGTCAAGTATGGCTTGCACGGAATAATTTCGTGTGCAATAACAATTTATCGTGTTGGTCAGAAACAGTGGTAGCTTCGCTTGTAACTATCGGGTTCCACTATTCGAACTTTCAAACTTCAAAATGATAATTAACTTGTGTGCCGCTGGAAGTCCGTAATTAAGTCAAGTCGTGACAAGATCAACAATCTATTTTCAGCCGTTGTTTTTTTAAAGAAAAAAGAAAAAAAGCAGACAACCAATTACTAACAAAAAAAAACAAACCAAATGTAAAAATAAACATACAAAACAAAACACTTACCGCAAAAAACACCCTCAGCTACAAGGCGTAGGCAAGGGCAGCAGCACACATACATGACCCAACCTCCAGCTCAAAACACACACTATAATGATAGTAATACAATGGGACATTGGGACCTATCTAAACACCTTGCAGTCTTATCTCGAGGTGAAACCCACCCGTGAGACCTAATATGTATTTCCTTAAACGCGTCTGGAATAACCTCCGTTCTTGACTTGAACTGTTGAACACCTTATTATTTTTGCGAGACCATATCAAATACAACGAGGACCATATACACACGCGCCAATAGGATTTTTTGTGCTTAGAGAAAGACCCCAAGCCCTCATGCTTAATTAAATCTTCAAAAGCCACATTATCGTCCCAACCCACTCCCCACCAAGCAAATAATTAAATCTTCCAAAGCCATTGCTGTTTGGTTTATTTGAAAGTATTCAAGTGAATTCCTCTAAAACGAGAGCTTAATGACTTGAACATGTATGTACGTATAACGTGATATAATTCCGAATTTGGATTCTCTTATTTAACAGGGATCTTCCTTTGTTTTTAGGAGGTTTAATTTATGGTATAATAACGAAAATGTATGGTTTTGGATTTTTAATATATACTGTATGTGGCATAAGTTAAACCAAGCTAAATTATACTATAGGAGTATATGCTTATACTATGCATGCTAAAATGCCAATAGAACGCTAAGTGGGTGTTTGGGGAGCTTATTTTCATTGCTTATTTGCTTAATAAGCTCCTCTAATTGTGTTTGGATAAGCCCATTGTAAGTTGCTTATTTGCTTATACATGAGAGCCTTGAAAATAAGCTCCAATTTTCTAGCTTATAAGCAATAAGCTTGGAAAATAAGCTCCTCCAAACACCCCCTAAGACAGCAGACATGAGAACTGCATGCACATTATTTTGTGCTTGTAATAAGGCAAATGAATACGTACATTAATACTACAAAATTGTATCAAACAACAAAATCGTATTACAAAATTACAAGTTGCAAAACAATTAAAGAATCATTCTAATTTGGTTTCTTTTTTCATCGGTTATTCTTCATCTTTGAAGCATGAAACATGTTAAGAGTAGTAGTAGATGCGGTGGAATCTTTTTTGAATCCCATTGATTGGGACACATAATCGAGATGTTGAAACTCCGACCTGGTCCTATGGTGCCATGAACCCTCCGCAGTTACTGATCCGTCCAGTAGATGATAGCGTGCAGAGAGGGAGCGGTAGCTGTTGTGAAGCATGTGTTTCTTCGTGGCATGAAGTACAAATGGTATCAATCCTTCCATATTTCTGTTGCTGGTTTAAGTGAATACTTAATTATAGTATTAAATAATTAGAAAGATACTTGTGGATGTGAATTTGGTAATTGTTTGTATGGTTTTATATAGGGTAGTGATAGATACAACAAAAAAAGTTGATTCAAAAATCATATGTACAATAATTACAGCACAGAATACAAGTATATCGTAGCATAGTTTTATTGTATGAAGTAATTAATGTGTTGTATATATTAACATATGTGGGGAGGGTGCTAGATGGGTTTGAATCTTGAGCTTTACAGTTGTTAAATTGTGAAGTTTGACTTTGTGTTTTATTGACTTTTTTGTTACGGGATAAATTGTTTATGAACAAAACAAAGATATATGACTCGTGTGATATGTACTTTTTTGAAGTTAGCAAGACTTCTTTAATATCCAATTCTACTCAATACTTTTTTAAATAAAAATAAAGTCTTACTTTATAACTATAATTTTTCAAAAGTAGTTTACTTTTTGAAACAATTATGAGAAATATAGGTTTTTAAAAAGCCTTTTCAATACTAGTAGAACCGGGTTCCCTGACAACATCAAAATGTGCAAATCGTGACAACATCAAAATGTGCAAATCGTTGAAGAGTAGTATGGTATTGGTATATCTTGTTATTTATTTTTTTCATTTTACACCCCTACAAGATTCGGTAATACTACATTCACCAATTTAAATTTAAATTTCGTATCACTTGAGATAGAATCTGTGACGTAATTTTTCAACATCATTAATAAAGGAGTGTTATATATTTAACTAACGTTTCTTTGGTCATTACGACCATGCATATACGTAGCCAAAAGTTTCTTTTCAGTGTAGTTATGGGTGTACATTCGGTTAATTTGGTTAAAACCAAACCTAATCTAATTAATAAAATCGATTGGTTTTCGATTTTGAATAATTGGGACAAGTCTTAATATGTTTTCAAACTAATACCAAAATATATTATTATTCGGTTGATTTGAATTATTCATCTTTTACAATTGGTAACCAAAACCAATTCAAAAATCAAAATAAATATTCAGTTTTGAATCAAACCGATCTAAAAAATCAAATTATCTGAACCAGATAGTTCAATTCAAATTGTCAGATTGGTTACTTCGAGTTGTCCAAATAGTGAACACCCCTAATTGTACTATCTGTCTATATGTCTCAACTCCACGTTTTGCGGTGATATTTTTAAGAATACCTACTCTTTTTTTAAATGTAAGAGGATGGAAATTACTTAAAAAAATATAGTATGTTATAACACATGAGTTTATCTTCTACTCAGCAATATACCTAACAAGATAAGCTAATCAAACTATTATACTTTTATCCCGAAATAAATATCCACATTAATATTTATATATATCTCAAAATAATTATGCTTTTGCAATGATTTAACCCTCATATTTTACTACAAATCATTTATTTTTTAAATAAATTCGGGTAAACTTGATTTGAATATATAGACAAAATTGACATTTACCCGACATATTTTAATTTCCACAAAAATTGTTGGGAGATAATTTTTGTGGGATAGAAGAATTAACCTTTATAATACTATGCGTAATAATAATAAGGTGTGTTAAATAGAACATATAAAATAACATTAACAAGTGTTGAATTGAAAAAATATCAACTTAGTGTTGCATAGAACATCAACGAATAGTTTAGGGGCACAAAACGAAAAAGTTAAATAACAAGAAATAGCACGCAGTCGTCACAATCCACACATTTTGACTTTTTCACTTTAATTTGTTAGAGAGAGTTAGAAACCGGGTTTGAGAACCCTTGATTCTACTAGTTTCAAAAATGCTTCCTAAAAATCTATATTTCTCATAATTGTTTTAAAAAGTAAACTACTTTTGAAAAAAATTCTTATAAATAATACGAATACTGATTTATAAATAAAAAGCAATAGAAGTAACACGTTTATTACTTTTAGAAATAAAATTTTAAAAAAGTTAAAAACGTCGTACTTTTATTTTATTTTATTTTATTTATAAGTTAGTACTGATATTATTTAAATATGTTGGGAGTTAGGACCAGAGATATAGGCACCTATTCGATGGATATCCATCTGATCCATCAACTAGTGATATATATGGACAATATAAATGAATGAACAATGGATATGAAAATGAATGTGGATAATCAATAAATCGGATATTGATGACAATATATCATCCATGAATTTATCCATTATCACCTGAAATATATATATATATATATATACATATACAATTACATATCCACATACATAACTATTATAATGTTATCAAATATAAGGGTTGTTCAAGGAACAATGATGTGTATATTATTCATGTATTCATATATACTTCAAATATCTAATTTATATATGAAGTGTTTTTTTTTCTATAATGATTCATAGCAAATCAAAATACATATATCTATCACGGTCGGTCAAATATGGCTTTCAACCATATAGTGAAGTCAAAACCAACTCTTAATAACAATCAAAAGTCATTCGAAACACATCTGGTTAACCAATAAACTTAGAGATTACACATTTACATCTGTTATAACATATGTTTACCGATAATTATAACAAATTATGATCAATTGATGACAATAGTTATACACTTTAATTTTGTGACTAGATTTTTTTTATATTACGTTATATGTTTATTTTTTACAAATACTTTATTGGCTTCATTTCGTAATAGGAAATCTTTTACCACATATTTGAATATCCAATGGATGTCGATAATCTCTTTGAATCAAGAGGATATGAATATGAATGGATGAATTAAAACTAAATAAATATGAATATGAATATGAATGTGGATGCGAATGTGGATAATGATATGGATATGAAAATTACCCGATCCATTTGAGATCACTAATTGGGACCTATATGTATAGGCCAATCGGATTTGGTGGGGCCTTCAAGACTCAAGATCAGGTTTGGGCCAAGTATGGGATGCCAACTCATTTGCCATTTGTTCACCTCAACTCCCTGCTAAAACACACCCAAATTTTATTTTATTTTCTTTTTCCTTTTTGGCTTTCTCCCTTCTCCCTTTCTAAAAGCACTCCCAAACATTCAATTTCGTATGAGAATACTAGGTAGATTAATAGGAGCCCATTTTCGTTAATTATAGTATTTAAAATGATAATAACTAGGTTATTAGACGGATGCATTTAAGGTTTTCATTATAGGATTTTAATGTCTTTAAACATTAAAATTTTCCATAGACACTACGTCATGATTCATGACTACATACAACACTACGGATGTGTTAATGCATCAGTAAGTTTCTAGATCATTTTAAATGAAAAATGATTTAAGATTTTAATAGATACTATAATAAGCAATGGACCTTAAGAATTTTAAAATTATATAAAAAGAAAATCTTTTAAGGCAATAATGATTCATGACAACTTTAAAATTTACCTCCTTAAAAATACGAAAAATAAACAAAATAATTTTTTTAGGCCCCACCATGAAAATTTCCCAGCTGTGCCCACTTCTTGCTTTTGTCAGTTTGTGAATGACGAGACGCCCATACTCGATTTTTGGTATAACATAAGAATTTCAATTAACAGGGATCTTTCTGTGTTTTTAAGAGGTTATTTGTATATTAATCGAAAATGTATGGTTTTGGATTTATAATATATATTTTACATAAGTTAAACCTACCTAAATTATATTATAGGAGATTAGTGTTGGTTTTAAAGAGTATAAAATGTGAAAATGGAGAGAATTGTTGGAGCAGAAAATATTTTATTCCAATGCAACGTACAATATTTAAAGGAAAGATATAACAACTAATGTTCCTCTGTTCATGCGAAATAAAAGAAATACGTGACTATACATGTCACACCTCTTGATTCCTAAAATCAATGCACTAAATTACATGCTAAAGACTACTTCAAACCATATGACCCGTGACCATAACCGAACCGTGACCCGGTCTAAACGATTAACCCAACAATTAGGAGTATATGCTTATAGTGTGCATGCTAAAACGCCAATAGACAGTAATACATGAGAACTACACATTATTATGTGCTTGTAATAAGGAAAATGAGTTTGTACATTAATACCACACAATTGAATCAAACAACAAAATTGTAATACAAATTACTCTACAAAACAAGAATTATTCTAATTTGGTTTCTTTTTTCATCAGTTATTCTTCATCTTTGAAGCATGAAACACGTTGAGAGTAGTAGTTGTAGACGTGGTGGAATCTTTTTTGAATCCCATTGATTGGGACACATAATCGAAACCAGACCTCTGCTGCAAGTTCTCAGCTGCGCGAGGTTGAAACTCCGACCTGGTCCTATGGTGTGATGAACCCTCCGCTGTTGCTGATCCATCCAGTAGATGATAGCGTGCCGAGAGGGAGCGGTAGCTGTTGTGAAGCCTGTGTTTCTTCATGGCATGAATTACAAATGGTATCAATCCTTCCATATCTCTGTTGCTGGTTTAAGTGAATATACTTAATTATAGTAAATTATAATTAAAAAGATATATGTACGTGGATGTGAATTTTGTAACTGTTTGTATGGTGTTATTTATACGTGGGGAGGGTGCTACACTGCTACATGGGTTTGAATTTTAGGCTTTACAGTTGTTAAAAGGTGAAGTTTGACTTTGTATTTTATTGACTTTTTGTTACGGGGCATTTTGTTTATGAACTAAACAAAGATATTTGACTCGTGACATATAGGTATTTGAATTTAATAAGACTCTTCTAATCTAATATCTATATATAAATCTAATTTAATACGTACTTATTTTAAGAAGTTCCAAACTACTTTTGTCGCTTCAGTGTCACGTCAGCTTTCCACTTACTAATTCACAACTGGTTATCCATTGTCATCAATGACTAAACACATCATTTTTCTGAGCCCCACCTTTACCAATATACAACCATTTTTATACACACACAAAAAGTCACGCGGACCACGCTTATTCTAACCGATTACTTATCAGTTTACCGGTTGGGAAGTGATTAAACAGATGACACGGAAGAAGCAACCGGTTGATAACCGATTCGAAGTGATTAAGGCCGATGGGAGTGGCCTATGTTAGTATTCGTATTATTGCAATGTATTGGGAGTTGGACCTATTTATGGGCTTATCGGGTTTGGTGGGACAATCAAGAATAAAAATCAGGTTTTGGGCTAAGTCTGAAATGCCAACCCATTTGCCATTTGTTCACCTCAACTCCCTGGCTAAAAGCCTAAAAAAAAGTAATCGTAAAAGACACCCAAACTTTTTTTTGTGTTGGTTTTTTCCTTTTTTCCCTCCTAAAAGCAATCCCAAGCATTCAATTTTGTATTATAATATAACCTGATAATTATAAATAAAGTTAGGGTGTGTTTAGATGGGGGTTTTGAAGGGAAGGTATGGAAATAATTATGAAAAGGAAGGACATATGTTGTTTGTTTGAGGGGTTTTAAATTTGGGAAATAAACCCTCAAAATAGAGGCTTTTCTATGAAAAAATGATATGGAGTGTATCTTTTCAAACCCATAAGGGAGAATTGAAGGTGGGTTTATAAATGACACACATTCTTATTTCGTCTTATTACTTACTATCAATCTCATACTCATAGTGACTTCTTTCACCAAACCAAACACACCTATTGTCATTTATGGGTGTAAACTCCTAGTCTCAAATTGGATTAGGTAAAAACTCTGATAATGTGTATTATTTTATGATTTATTATCTAACACCATATGATTTTAAAATGAAATTAGGATAATACGATAGATTTTGTGTATATATATATATATATATATATATATATAAACTTGTTTAATGTTTATAAGTTTTATCATTTTTAATATATAACATTATTAATAACTCACATCATGTCATCATATGATACGTTGAAACATCCTTAAAAATATGTGGATGTACTTGGACATGTTTGTATGTGATATCATTGTATTGTAGCTAGAGTCGTACTAGTAGACTAGTAGTATATGGGGTGGGCAATATTGGACGTGTTGAGCAACAAATTAAATCCAATTGGGATAATGAACATGTTTTATAAATGGTCAAGTTGACTTATTTACAACTTCTTTTTGTACATTTAAAACGAGATTTTGACTGTGTTGGTTTTTGTATTTGATAACAAAATTTTGTTATTAAAAAATAATTTAATTCATTGAATAAAAAGATTTAAGATCTTGAAAATTTGTTAATATACATTTTGAATGGTATTGGAAGGAGAAAATTGTTTGGTTATGCGCTCGATTTTATACTCATTATTATCGTATGCACCCAACTTTTATACTCTCTATTGTATGAGATTAATATTTTATAATAAAGTTTTTTGAACTTCTAGTTTATATCATATTACTTAGAATTTTTAGAAGGTTTCACTTAATACAATAGGCGGTATGAAATTTGGAAGCATACAATAGAGTTTTTAGAAAGTCCATCTTATACAATGGATGATATGAAAGTTGAAAGCATACAATAGTGACTAAGCAAAACGAAAAAGTAAATCCTACTTGTAGCGTTCAACTAATTTCCCCTGGCACCATTAGTTCATTTTTGTAAAACAAGTTAAATCTTTTGACCCATGGACCATAGTTCATTGATGAATAATGTTATGTAATAACAGGAAGAGTTTCTCTAAAAACATAAATAGTGCTAAGATCTCTAATAAATTTTCAATTATACAAAAACATTTAAGGCCTTCGTTATAGGTTTTTTTATGTTAGTAAACATGAAAGGTTTTGATAAATGCATCTAAATAAAGATGCATTTTTCAACTCAAATTTGTAAACTCAAATTTTCAAGTAAATAAAATATATGTTTGGCAGTTAAAGTAGCATTCAAATAGGATTTACTGTTTCGTGGGGTACGTCTTTCTTTACCATCAGGTAGAGGAATGACTCTTGTTACCCTTGTATAGAGAAATAACTGTCTACATCTTACATTCTTACCTCCCCATATCCCGTATATGCGGGATTTGGGTGGTTGTTGTTGTTAAAGTAAAGCATTCAACTAAATTTTCTTACACGAAAGAATTTATAATGTAATGGTCCAAGGATCATGAAGATGTCCAATGATATCTGACATTTCAATTTTCTATCAAATAATGAGCTTATACTCTAATCTTTCATGTAATCGTGTGGGCTGTGTTAAGTCATGATAATTTGACTTTTAGATAATGATTAGTCATCAATGTATTGAAACTAATCATAGTAAATATTTATTTAATCGAATGAATTGAACTTGATAATTAAGTACTTCCACCAAGAAATCGTGATTAATTAGTATATATATAACCATTAGCGTTCTAGGGGAAGGATCATTATCTATTACTATTATATAACACATTTTAGATGTTTTTTTTAAGAGAGAAATTACCAATATGCCTCTAACATTACTAATAACATTTAAAAATCTACTTGAAATTACTAACATACCCTACATGTATTAAAATCTCATTAATGCTATCATTATTAAGCTTAAAATAATTAACATATGACATTTAATTCTAGTTAATTAAACTTTTCTATCATTTATACTACATCAATAAAATAAAAACTAATAATAATATTACATCACTTTGAATGATAAGGAGTTACGGGACGTACCAATTATCAACGGAAAGCTCGGAACTATACGAAAGTGTTAGCAAACTGCCGTAGGCGGTTTTTTATTGAAATTCCATCTCCAAAGCCTTAAGTTTTTCTCAATTTACGAGCTTTTTAAATGTTTAAAGAAGATTCAAAACAAACTCTTAATTGTTTTATGAAATCATAAATTTACGCATTTAGTTACAACTTTAAATTCGCGTTTTACTGTCAATTTCTACATTTGAGAGTTTCAGTTTTTTGATTAAATCTAAAGATTACATGTTTAGTACAAAAATACAAAATAAAAAAGGTATTTATAGTGTAATTCTCTACTTGGCCAACTATTCTGCACCTCGCAACTTGCCACTTGACCATTCGGAAATGAGTACCCGACACTCGCAACTCCCAACCCGACAATCGAGTTCGCAATGACATTTTTAATATATTTTTAAGAAAAAACTTCTTAACTTGGTGTATGGACATATAAATTCTAACTTTGAATTAAATACACTATATTGAAAGATCATGGAGCTCAATTTTAACCCGCTGCATCACGCGGGCATTCTGCTAGTCTAAAATCATTGACTTGATCATGTAGTAAATGAACTTTTTTACTCATAATATTATTCCTAGATATTAAACATAAATATCATTATATCCACATTACTGTGAGCCATTTTCCTACTGATTATATTGACTGCCAATCTGCCATCTTTTATGTCATTAGTAATATATTGCATTTTTCCGATGTTTAACACTTTAACGACCCACCATTTTATTTATTTAACAATAACAAAACTAACTTTGTTAACTAAACATTTAGTTGAAAGATGATTTTTTTTAACCTACATGCTCCTGATAAAACTGAAACAAACTAACAGAAGTGAACTATTCTTTAACCCCAGTTCTTGATTTGGTGAATGTTGAGACGCCCAGTAGCATTAGAAGAGAAGTTTCTTTTACATATACAACAGATCGTAAACCTTAAGCAAGTTATTCTTCTCCTTTTATCTCTTTTTCTTTTTTGATAATTACAAGAGGTTAATGATTAGCCAAATATTAATCGGATGCCAAACTAGGACTCACAGTTGTGAGCTTGTGATCAAACAAGTCGTAAATGGGTTTTTTCTGGCTCAAAACTGGGCATGGTTGTGTAAATGGGTCATTTCATTAGCATTGGAGGTAACGATACAAAGTCTCATGGAATATTTACATGAATGTATAATCCTTCCATCTGTTAAAAAAAATTATAAACGTTCTCTCTGTTTATGCTGAGTTACAAGCACAGGAACACCTTTTGATGAATTTATTCTATATTTTTCTGGACTAAAAAGAATATTAACAATCTTTTATTAAGAAAAATTTGGCAACTTGGATAGTCAAGCGTTCATCATCTTGGTGATGGAATCATCAAGTCAAGCCCGATGTCCATTCCATTGTACGCAATTGGAGCATACATCCACATATCATCAGAGCTCAATAACTGCAATCATCATAAGGGTACGATTCATACATCAATAATTTGAACTTCCAACTAAACCAAAGTTACCACATTGACCCTACAGGACATGAAAGCATGTTCCCTCTATTCTATATCTATATATATCTATATATATATATATATATATATATATATATATATATTCCATGGTTAACATACATCTTCTAAATTGAAATTGTCATTTCAATATAAATGTTTTCTTTTTTTTATTGTTTCCTCACCTTGATTTGGAGCTGCAAAAATTTCACATACTGAACAGCCTCTTCAAGCATTGTGCTTATGTCAACCTTTCGATTTTAAAAACAGAAATATTAGAAGTTAGTTATGAGGGATACTTTAGATAAAACAGTAGGCGAATACAAGGTATAATTTATATACATAAATGCTCACCTTTGTACCATTAGGAACAAGCTTCTGTAATACTCTTAAACGCTCATTAATGCGTTCCCTTCTCTTCTGAGAAAAGCAAGATTACAGTTCTATTGATTAGTTCTATTTTTCACTGTAACAAATTCTATTTTACAAATACAGGTGCAGATTTATTTAGATTAATTACCCGCGCATAGACACTTTGTGGATCAGTTGCCGACCCCCTATTTGCTTTTGTCTTTCTGTTTGACTTTGGAATTGCCGAATCCTTTGATCTTGGACTAATACTCGACTCCTGAGACCAATTCGATTCACCATCAGCTCCATATATTTTTGTAATTTGCCCATTAACTGCATCATGATCAGGCAGGTCAGTGTCATCTTCGTTGCTTTTAGAAACAAATTTATGACCTTTCTTACACTTCATCTTTTCCCTGTTCTCATGGACCTACGTAGAATGATTATAATGATAAAATTTAGCATAATGATCACATCAAAGACTGATTAGTAAAGTAAACACTTCTTGGCAACCTGTTTAACTTACATCTGTCATGCTACAAGAACGTTTCCTAGAACTTGCAGACAATTTATAATCTTTTGTAGGTTGTGCCACCAATAGTTCACTTACATCAGATGAATTATAGTCTTGTGACAGACAATGTGGGTTACTATTGGTGTTATCTGAAAAATAAATTGAAGTCTCATCGACCTCATCAGGGCTCATGTTTAGTTCATGGTGTGGCCAGAGTGTAGTTGGTACTTCAAAGGCAGAAGAATTCGGTGAATCATTTGGAACAGAAAAATTTTCAAGCAATTGTGCCATAAAAAAGGCTTCGTCGGAGACGTTTACTCCACTGAAGGAGTTCCATTCTCCTACCATTGTAGCCACAGATTCCATCTTCTTTGATTAATGTGAAAACTTCAGGGATAGAAGGTACTATTTGTTGATGAAGTTAGGAAATAAAATGTATGAAGAGACCTATTTATAGGTAAGGAGACTGGTAGTAGTAGTATGGTTTAATTAGTTAGTTGTATTAAATTAAAACACTAAGTATATTAAATATGAGATTCGCGATATTATTTTAACAACTAATAAAAGCCTGTCAGGGGTTAATACAGCTATATGTAACCCTTCAGGAGTTTTTAATCAGATTAATGTATAATCATGATTATCGAAAGGGCAATCATTGACAAGGGTATAACTGTCATTTGCTTAATCAGGTATATGTAATGCACCAATGTGGGGAGACATATTTTCTACCTACATATATGTTATCAATCATCCTTAGATGTATATATCAATAATTAAACTCTTATGACACCAACTAAAAATCTCCTCATTTCACATACAACCTTTTACTCCAACCCCACACAACAGCACATGATGGTTCTTTCTAATATTCAAATGCTGCGAATAGTTAACTACCTGTACACCATTCATATCCAAAATCTTACATCTCCAAACATATCTAAACCAAACAATAAAGTCAGACTATACATGTGATTTAACCATGTTTATGTCTAAACCAACTTAACACAAAAATTGTGTCAGAATCTATAACTTACAAATCAACAGACACCCATTACTAGATCGGAAAGACAATGAATAGCAGCCCAGAAGACAGGACCGGATATTGGTTGACTAAGAAGAAGTAAATATGAAAGTTAACAACAGAAGAAACAAATGCTGGAGAGCCAACACTGTTAGTATCTTTTTGTTCTGCTTTCATCTTTGGTTAAAGAAAAACATACGAGAACAAGGCGTTTGTTACTAGTTGGTTATTTCTAGTTGACTATCCAAAAAATCAGTAAATCTTTTGTTTAGCTTACTTTGGTAGCTTATCAAGTCTCCTTATTAGTATTAATAATTATTGAAGACACGCCATATATCGTTGTAACCTCCACATGTAATGTACTGATTTTTAGTTGCCATATATTCTTTTAGCTGGTCAACCAGTAATAAAAGAGGAAAACAGATAGAAGTTATAGCCAGTGGAGCTGTATAACTTGAATCTATATATAGGAAAACAGTATTAAATTTTGGTTGTGGACTAGTAACATACATATAGGACAAAAGCTTCATCCTCTTTTAGGCAAATAACTTTCATCTAATAGAAAAAGAGTACTTACGGAATCCCATAGAATGCATACAATGATTTATGGAACATGTCCGTTCTCTCTCACACACAAGGCCCATAAGTAGATGCCCAAATCCCAGTGGGTCCTACATGATGCAAGCCAAAATAGAACATTCAGAAGACTACTCATACCGTGTGAAATTAAAATAATTAGACCATACGAAACTAAGATTTTTTAATTGGTAATTTTGTTTCCTTGGATAATAGGTGTGAAACAATCAAGGTGGTAGTAACCATCAGTTAATTATGCAACCTGGAAACAACAGCAGTTTTGTTATGATTGCACACATAATGCGTCATGATCAGAGACTCAAATATATAATTGACAACATCTGCTTATCATTAAGTAATATCATGCTGGTATGTCAGACTGCAACCAGTCAACCACAGTATAAATGGAGGACTATGCTCTTTAAGTGATTATTTGGATCAGAGTTGAGGTAATTTTATAAGAAAGGAAAAGAATCATAGAACTAAATTTATTATTTATTCGTAAATAGATCTCCCGGGTATAAGGAGTTAAGGACATCTATACATGAGTTTTCTTTCTACATGTAATATCAATGACGATCAATCAAGCAATATCCATGCATGATTATGTTAATAAGGGCGAGTTAATCCTGAAATCAAACTCATAAATGGAGCATGTCACCACTATAGTTTAACCTATAAATCAATAATCTTTTACCAAAGCAATAAAACAAGTCATACAAATAGCACCAAGATCTTATTTTGCTAGCCATTTCAGATTTACAGGAAAAAAATGTTATGATTTACAGTATGAGAACGAAAAGGAAAAAGACCACATACCTAATTTTTCCTCTGTCAAAATGAAAACATGGCTCAGAACTTATGACCAAATGAACCTATTTTTAACATTCAGCACTCCCTAATTTACAAGGCTACACATGACACTAATGAATCCATTTAGACTTTATACAACTAGTCTAATTGAAGTATATGTTAATTGTATAATGATCCAATCTCAGAATTCACTAAGTTATAGACTACATTATTGATTATAGTCTGGCAAAGCTTTCAACAGGACAGTTCCCATATTCCTTTCAAGATACAATTTTTAGAAAACAGTCCTTATGTCATTTTCTTCAAGTAGGTATAAATATGATTTGCAATGCAATTCAGGATATGATCTATTTATCGAATCAAGTGTGCCGAATAAATTAAAGTTTTTTATGGAAAAATATATAGTATAGTCACACACCAGTGGCGATCGCGAAGAGAATAACATGCCAAAAATGTTTGAGTTAACCATACTCATATCAGATACTTATATGGGTCTGCACTTCGCACACTCTCACCCTTTTCCAAGTTCAATTAAAAATCCCTTGAATCACACAAACTTACGGACAGGAAAAAGAAAAAAAATGTGGAAAATGATAAATTTATCAATTGGTCATAAGGGTAGTATCTCTTAGATCCCTAATGCTCAAGCAACTTTTTCCTGTCTTTAAACATCAAAGCGGAATGCCTTAAGTCCCTAGTCATAATAAAAAGCTGCAGACCCATATGTTGCTTTCAGTAACACTTGATCACCACAATTTATTATGTGGGCTGGGCTTGAGGGATGCTCAACATTCATGACCATGCATGTTGGACAAAAAATATATATGTCAGTGGTCATGAATGTCAAATGGGTCAATGGAACAGACTGGTGACTCTAAAAACCAATATTTATAAGTGGAGAATTACCAACTAAAAAGAGCTATCGATTTGATTATAACTACATGTCCCATACTCCCATTTGTGAAGATGATCAAGAAACAGTTTTGCATCAGTTTGCTATGGTAAAACAGACAAGGACCTATGGAGGTAGTACGTGTGTGTGTGGGTGGGTGGGTGATGCAAAATGGGGGATTTTGACTTTGGTAAAGTCAAAGATATTACCCCAATCTCAGATAACATCTCCACCTTGAGACTAAACTGAAAAGTCTTTGCTTTAATGTAGTGCTTTAAGCAACTTTATGGTCCATTTGGAAGTACCGATATGAAGTGACTTTCAGGTTTCTAGTTACGAGTGGTAACACTCTGAAAGAGGATGTTAAACTCTCCGCTTATCTTTGGATCACTACTTGTAAAAAATAACAAAAAAAAAAAATATCTTGTCTAGAATGGCTATGTCAACCGAAATCGATTTGGTAACTTCCTAATAAATTTTTTGGGTGATGATTCATACCTCACCAAAAAAAATGTCCGTACACCACTAATTGTGCTTTATTACTCTACAACACCATAAGGCGCAGTTACTCGAAGTTACTGGTGTACGAATCATTCCTCTCGTTTTGTTTAGGCTTTTAGCTCCTTGCTAGTTTGCGAATTTCTGAATATAATTATTTCCAACCTTCAAAAAGGAATACCAATTAACCACATCTGATTATGTAGGTAATATTCAATAAAAGCATTTTTTGAATACTCAAAAAACAAAAGATGAACAACCATCAAATTATGTGTGGAAACAAATAATGTGAGGCAACTCTAAAATAAATTCTAGTGTTAAATTTTTTTTGCCTTTCAAATAAAAAAACAAACATAAATTCTAGTTCTATTGCAGTGCATTTGCACTGTAACAAATTATGATTTCATGGTTTATAAGTGTTCAATGCTTCATTTACCAGATTTCAATAAATATATACTATAAACTGATTAATTAAAGTTAAATTAAATTGACGTGGAAACAAAATTAAATGGACATATATGATTTGCAAAAACATATCAGCTATCATCATACAAATATACAATTGCCAGTTTCTGAAAATGCTCTAATTATAAAATGCAGTGTGCTATATATAATATAATAATAATAATATTCATTCACTAAAATAGAATTAGATTAGAATAATACTGAAAAAGTAAATGATAGAGGCACACACCAGGTGATTGGGAGAGAAGAAGGCGCCAACAATGCGTTAGTCAGATATTCGCGCCGATGTTCCCGGTTTTCGAATCGGCTTACTTGAAGGACATAAAATCAAAATTACTTGTTTGAAATCGACGTTTTAATCTTGTGTGTTTTCGTTTCTTGGCGTACAGAAAGAATCCAATCCTGCATAGATCTGGCATTGACTTTGACGAAGCAATCGTGAGCTAATTTTGTAAACCCTAAATTGCACGATCGCTGACCAACAAATAATTTGATACTGTATCTGCTACTCATGTAGTATACGTCATTATATTAAGGGAACGTAATTTGCTGATTAAAAAAATTTGTGCAGGTAGCAGAATATACGTATAATCGAATATCCACATGTATATAATATACCTATATCTATATCTATAAATGTATAAATACATATAAATATATACTACTCCATAAATAATTGGTTTGGTGATTGCACGTACCTTTGTTCTCATTCGGTTTCTCTATAGTTTAATACTATTTACTACGTATTTTCTTTTATATCATAAACACGAGCATCTGCAAATTCAATTGGTTATTTGTAGAGTTTGCGACATTTTTCAATTGCAAAGAGTATGGATATATTCTAGCTTGAGTTTAGGATGGTTTGACCTTTAAATAAAATTAAATTTTGACACTTAGAGCACAGGGTGTTCTGGACAGTTTTCTGGAAAATGTTGAAAGTGAGGATTCTGTGGTGTGGTGAAAAAGTATTCACAGTGTTCAGGATAGTGTTCTGATGCCTTTTATTATTTGTTTTATTTGAAAAAATGAGAAGAAAACAAAACAAAAAAAAAAAACACCGAAGTCGTTCAGCGTTTGGATTAGAATGTTGACACTTGAACGCCGACCAGAACGCCGAAAGTCGACGTTCTCGTTCTTGAACGCTGACACCACATGTACCCACACCGTGTGCTCTTACCCATCTAGGAACTAGGGTGTTTGTTAATTCCTAATGTGATTTAGGTTGATTGGATTGGTTTGATCGATTTTACAAGAAGTTTGTGCCGCACAATTCCCTAACTAGATCAAACATTGATTAGAAATCAATAAACCGTCTGAATTAATTGGATCGGGTTTCATAAACATGCCTGGATAGAACATGATGATATGGTAACTATTGGAGTTTTAGGAAAACGAAATAGTTAAAATAATATACTTCATGGAAAATGACAAGTGTTTTTTAAAGTTTTTGACAAACTCAAAAATGTAAAATGATATTAGAAGAGTAATGTAATTGGTACAATATTCATAAGCTCTCAAAATTAACGTTTGAAAAAAAGCAATTTAAAAGTGATTTTAAGTTAAAATCACTTTTAAATTGCTTTTTTTCAAACACTAATTTTTCTAAATAAAATCCTTATATATTAACCGAACAAGGTTTTCCAACTTGATTATCTAAGAAACATAAGTGTAAGTTCTTGTTATTGAACACACCTACAAAATACTATCTTTTGTGGATATTGTAATTATTTTCTTTTATATATATATATATATATATATAATATTAAATAATGTTCTATCTTATATCAAAATTGATCCTGTCATATTTGGTATCAGAGCCATGAGCTACTATTTTTGAGAGTAGTAGTAGTAATATGAATTATATTCTTACAATATTAAATAATGATTACTTTCAACCGTGTTAAAAGAAAAGATTGGTTTAAATGTTGAAAGAATATATCTCTACGTTGGTAAGCCCTGTCGATTATTCGGATGGATTAGCCGCAGTGTGATGGTAAGACGGTCGGACCACGAAGATATGAGGGTGTTCCCGGAGAAGGTATACTCGATCAACACTATAAATTAAGATATATTTTTTTACAAGGTTAGAATTTAAGAAATTATTTAATTAAATATGAATAAATTCTCTAAGCTACTATTAAATCGAAAAGATAGTTTTACTTCTGATATTGAAGAAGAACAAGATCAAACAAATTCAATGGAAATTTCTATTTCAAATATTGAAAATAGTTTATTAAATTGGAATATACCTAAACAAAAGATTAGTAGTATTTATAAAATTGGTTCTTTTGATTATTTTCAAGGATATTCTATAAAAACAACAGAAAAAACTTTACCTCTTTTGCAAAATCATCAACATATACAACTCTTTTCAAACAGTGCTATTAAAAAACATAGAAAAAATTATAAATTTTTACATATAGGATTAGTTCAAGTAGCTATTAAACCTATGACAAGAATAGGTATAGATGTTCCCACTTTACTTATATTAAGAGATGCTAGACTTTTAAATTTTCAGAATTCTTTATTAGCTATGGCAGAATCTAATATATGTAATGGTCCTATATACTTTAATTGTTATCCAAATTTTACCATATCTTTGTCTGATAGAAATATATTAGATACGTTAACTTTAACTATTAAAACACATAATTTAGAAATAAAAGAAGGATCTGACCCTATAGTTGTAATATATAGAATTTTATATAAAACCATGACAACTACTATAGAACCTCGGTCTAGATTAGCATCACCTAAAGATGAAACTTTAATATTTGAAGCAAATACTCAACATTCTAGAATAAATATACCTAAAAAGCTAAAATGGAATGAAATTACTCAAAATCAAAAATGGAAATTAGAAGATATAAATTCACCTAAATCTTTAGAAAATTCTAAACAAATATCTAACATAATAGAACATACAGATGGAACTATAGATATAAATTTTGAAAATGATATAGAACTATCTAGATTCTCTACTTATATTCATGAAACCTCTAGTTCTAAATCTAGTGAAAACTTTTTAAGAAAAACTCAGTCTATGAGAGTTCGAGGAGTTGATTTTAATAGATCTATTCCTAAACCGTTATATGAAGATGATAATAAAAGTGATGATTTTAGTGATATATACAAACCAACTAGATCTGAAGTAGATTGTTACAGAGATGAGCAATTATGAGTGATACAAAAATACAAGTAAATGGATGGTTATATATGAATTATAGTATAACTTTATATCTCAATAGATTATATAAAGAGAGAGAAAATTTACTAATACAATTAGAAAAAACTCGTAATTTGATTAAAGAAAATAAAAGATATGAAGAAAATAGTAAAAATTTTAATAAAATCTATAAAGAAAGTCTACAATGGTATTATAATTATATAAAAACTAAAATAAATATAAACTTTGAATTAGCTGCAGAAGAAAGAGCTAAATTAGTCATTTGTTAAAATGCCAAAAATAAAAACAAATATAACTATAAAAGAATTAAATTATTTAGAAAATGAAATAAATAATGATTATAATAAAGAAAAATTAAATTGGTATAATTATAAGTTTGATAAAAATCAAAGATATATAAATCAATTAAATTGGCATTTGTATATATTTGAAAATAATGAAGTTATGCCATTCTTTTCATGGTCACATATATATTGTGTAAAAGAAAAAATAGATTTTCCCTTTCTAGAAAAGGCCGAAACAATAACTAAAATAAACAAGACATATATTAATCTTAAAACACAAGAAGAGTCTATAGGAATTCATTCGCCTTATGAAGATATAATTATAAAGCAGAGTAATAAAGAATATATAGGTGTGCCTTTAGTAGAAATAAAAAAGGAACAAGATTCTAATAAAACTCTAAAACAAATAGCATACCAAAATAATTATACAAATGAAATATTAAATACTATAGGACAACAATTAGACAGAATTGAAAATAATGAAGATAATAAACCTAGTACTTCTAAATCTAATAATAAATTAGTTATAGAAGAAAGTCCTTTATTTATACCATATCAAATAGATACTCCAATAAATTTAGGAAGACAGAATAATATATTAAAAGAAATTGAAAATAAATTATCTCAATTACATATATCAGGTAATAAAATTAATGTAATAAACGAAGAAGAATTTTCAGAAGATGATATCCCTAATATAGAAAATCAATTTGATAATAATGAAATAAGTAAAATTAAACATAACTCTTATACTTCAGATAAAACTTATACTCCAAGGCCAGAAACAAGAAACTATTATTATAGACCAACGCCTTCAGATTTACAATATGAAAAACGTCATACTATAGTACAAGCCAAATATGATGGAACTTCTATATATGAATGGAATATAGACGGCCAAACAGAATATCAAATTTTTAAATTTGTTACAAGAAATGACCATGGCAGCTACTGCATATAAATCACATAATAATACTGAATTACAAGTAACACAAATGATTATATCAGGATTTACTGGAATTTTAAAAGGCTGGTGGGATAGTTATGTAACTCAAGAAGAAAAAATTTCTATATTTAGTGCAAAAAAGACTACAATTAAAAATGAAAATGGTCAAATTAGTCAAACAGAAATAGATGATATGTTAAATACTTTAATATATGCTATATTAAAAAATTATGTAGGAAATCCAACTGCTTATCAAGAAAGAAATTCATCTATACTATTGAATTTAACATGTAGAAAATTACAAGATTTTAGATGGTATAAAGATGTATTTTTAGCAAAAGTAATGACCAGGCCAGACTGTAAAGAAGCATATTGGAAAGAAAGATTTATAGCAGGTTTACCTAAATTATTTGCTGAAAGGATTAGAAATAAATTAAGTCATGATTATATTAATAATATACCTTATAAAGAATTAACGTATGGTGAAATTATAAATTATGTAAACCAAGAAGGTTATAGCTATATGTTCAGATCTAAAACTAAAAGCTAAAATTAAGAAAGAAGGTGTTAATTCTAGACAAGAATTAGGAGATTTTTGTCAACAATATGGATATGAATCTCTAAAATTACCTTCTTCCAGTTCCAAGAAAATTAAATATAGACATAAAAATAGATATATAAAATATAAAAAGCATTATAAAAAAGATCAAGAATATGAGAAAGAAAATGATTATAAGAAAAATAAGTTTAGGAGAAAAAGAAATATTCCTTATAAAAACTTTAATCAACATAAACAAAAAGATATTATAATATGTTACAAATGTGGAAGAGATGGACATATGGCGAAGGATTGTTATGTTAAAAGGAAAATTAATGAATTGAATATATCAGATGAACTCAAAAAACAAATTAGTAAATTAGTTATAAAAGATAATTCAAGCGAGTCAAGTATTTCAGATTATAGTGAAAATGATATTAATGTTCTAGAAGAAAATACCTCTAGTAGTGAATCTGAAGTATGTGAATGTATAGGAAATTGTAATTGTGATTATAAATCAATTAATGTTATAACTAAAGATGGTGCAATAGAACAATTAATAGATTTAATAAATAAAATAGAAGATAAAGATATAAAAAAAATCTATTTTCAGAAATTAGAAGAAAAATTAAATAATAAAGAAGAAGAACATATAAATTACAAACAAGAATATAATTTTAATGAAATCTGTAAAAGATTTAATAGAAATATAAATCCCATAACAATTCCAGAATTACAAGAAGAACTTAATAACGTAAAATTAGAAATAAAAATACTAAAACAAAGACTAGAAAAATTAGAGGATAATGAGAAATCATTATATGAGGAAAAGTCAGAAGATGAACCTAAAGTAGTAAATATAATAAGAAAAGTAAATTATCAAAGGTGGTATACAAAATTAACAATAGTTATAAATAAAAACTTTAAGCTATCATTAACAGCTTTATTAGATTCAGGAGCAGATTTAAATTGTATTCAGGAAGGTTTAATTCCAACTCAATATTATGAAAAATCCACAGAAAAGTTATCCTCTGCAAGTGGATCTAGATTAAAAATAAATTATAAATTATCTAATGTTCATATATGTAAAGACATTTATTGTTATAATACTCAATTAATTCTTGTAAAGAATTTAACTTCTCAACTAATATTAGGACAACCATTTATATTACAATTATACCCTTTCAATGCAGATGAAAAAGGATTAACTACTAAAGTCTTAAATAAAGACATATTTTTTGAATTTATTCACCCAATTGTAACCAAGGAAATAAATATATTAGAAAATAAAAAGAAACAAGTAAAATATCTAGTAAATGAAATAAATGACAAAAGAATATGCAATCAACTAAAAGACAAGAATATACAAACTAGAAGAAAAATTTAAAAATAATGTATGTTCAACTATACCTAATGCTTTTTGGAAAAGAAAACAACATATAGTAGGATTACCCTATACTAAGGATTTTAGTGAGAAAAATATACCTACTAAATCAAAATCCATACATATGTCTATAGAATTAGAACAACATTGTAAAAAAGAAATACAAGACTTATTAGATAAAAAGCTTATACGACCATCAAAATCCCCATGGTCCTGCTCAGCTTTCTATGTTGTAAATAATGCTGAAATAGAAAGGGGAGCATCAAGATTAGTTATAAATTATAAACCTTTAAATAAAGTTCTAGAATGGATTAGATATCCTATACCAAACAAAAGAGATTTATTAAAAAAGCTTTATGATTCCAAAATATTTTCTAAATTCGATATGAAATCTGGATTTTGGCAAATTCAAATAAAAGAAGAAGACAAATATAAAACAGGTTTTAATGTTCCCTTTGGGCATTATGAATGGAACGTAATGCCTTTTGGATTAAAAAATGCTCCATCTGAATTCCAAAATATAATGAATGATATAATTCTACCTTTAGGAAATTTTGCAATAGTTTATATTGACGATGTTTTGATATTTTCAAAGAATATAGATCAACATTTTAAACATTTAAATGCATTCTATGACATTATATATAAAAAGGGATTAGCAGTTTCACCAACTAAAATATCTCTATTTCAAACAGAAATAAGATTTTTAGGACATAATATAATTCAAGGAACTATAAAACCAATAGATAGAAGTTTAGAATTTTCAACTAAATTCCCTGATGAAATAAAAGATAAAAATCAATTACAAAGATTTTTAGGATGTTTAAATTATATACACGATTTCTTTAAAGATTTAGGAATTATTTGTAAACCGTTATATGATAGGTTAAAGAAAAATCCTAAACCATGGACAGAAGAACATTCTAATATAGTAAGACATATAAAAGAAAAAATAAAATATTTACCTTGCTTAAATATTCCTCACCCTGAGGCTAATCTTATAGTCGAAACGGATGCAAGTAATTTAGGTTATGGAGGTATATTAAAACAAAAATTACCTAATAATAATAGTGAAGAATTAGTCAGATTTTATTCAGGATCATGGAATGAAACTCAGAAAAACTATTCTACTATTAAAAAAGAGATTTTAAGTATAGTTTTAAATATTAAAAAATTTGAAGATGATTTATATATGAAAAAATTTATTTTAAGAATTGATTGTTTATCTGCAAAATATATTTTAGAAAAGGATATTAAAAATTTAATTTCTAAACAGATTTTTGCAAGATGGCAAGCATTATTAAGCAATTTTGATTTTCAAATTGAATTTATTAAGGGGGAAAATAATTCTTTACCAGATTTCTTATCAAGAGAATTTTTACAGGGAACATGAATCAAAATTCTTCTCAAAAGCTTATTTTGTCAAAGAAAACATTATCAAAAGAAAGTTCTTCGAGTCCCTCAACCCCTACCAAGCAAAATTTTCCAGCATTACCAGCACCAATTAGGTTTGCTCCTATGACTCCGAGACCAAGACCACCTTTTACACCAATGTATTCTAGTATATTTTCACCTACTCCAACTTCTACTCAAAATTCAATAAACAAAATTTCCACTTCCAAATCTTCCAAATTAGATTCTGAACCCATTCCATATATTAAAAACCCTTATTCCCATATAATCAAAATTCTTGAATCATGTGAGGTTGAAAAGGTAAATGAGAGTTTTCTAAGTTTGATCAACTATCTATTTCCTAGAGATTGCCATTTCTTCAATGATGAGTACAAGACTAGAGAATATTATCAAGCTATTCTTATTGATTCAGAATCAATTATTGTAGAGCATAATATGAACCCGAGAGATCCCTCAAAAATTGATTTTAGCAAAGTAAGGATTAGAAGGATTTTAACTCCAGAAGAATGGGGATCAAGACCATATATTAAGAAAACCCTTGCTGGTTTTCCCGCTCTCCCATATTTTAATTATTATGATTATCAAGAAGCATGGTACAAGACATTCTTATTACGGAACTATAATCATTCATGGTTTATTTACTTTGACAAAGATTTTTCAAACAACTATCCTTTATGGTTTGTCAAATGGTTTCAATACATGGGAATTTGTCCAGAAGCATTTCCTCCATTTGTTTTGGAAGCATTCAACAAATTTAAAAAATATTTTGAGAAAGATGGAACACCATTATTTGAATACACCCTTCAATTTATGTGTGTTCTAAGACTACCTTGGATTATGTCATGGACATATTTTTATCAAGAAGCTCAGACTACTCCATTATCACCTCCAGCATTACATAGACATTATCGTGTTAAGTGGTGGAATAAGTTTCCTAGTGAAAAGGCTGGTACTCAAGCTGTGGATGAATATTATAAATTATGTTACCAAACCCCTATTCAAAAAACTATCAAAGGAGAAAGTTCAGATATCATTTCAAGAATTCAAGCAGCAAGTTCTTCTCCAGAAGAAATTCAGAAAATTATCAATGAAATAAAAAATTCTACTTCAGGCAGTTCAAACAATGATCAAGATCAATATCAAGATGCTCAAGATCCATATAATGATGTTATTTTAAGCCTCTAATAATGTAATAAGTGTTGTAACATTTTTACTCCATATAAAATGTAAAAATATAAAAGTAAGAAATTATCAAAAGAAAATTATCAAAACTCTACTTTCTATTATCAAATCATGGCCGACAAAGAAGATCACTCAAGCAATTTGATGGAATATCTTTCTATTAATGGACAAAATCTCTACTAGTGGAAAGTTTCTACAAAAGCCAATATAGGGAGCAATAATTTTACAAGAGGACAGGGCAACCAATCACTATTATTTAGAAGATGAAATAATTCTACAAATGGACAAAGCAACTAGTCATCATTTTTTCAAAAGAAGTATTGAAGATATCGGACATCCATTATTGTGATAATTATTCAAGAGAAGTTTGAAGATTATAAAAAGAAGGATGGAGAAGACATTGGGGAAAAAAAGAGAAAAAACACATCTGAAAAAAAAAACTTACTTCAACAAAAACCTTCGATGTATGAAAACCAAAAACCCTTCCAAAGCCATACTATCAACCACTTTATGTTCAAAAACTTTAGATTTTCAAATTTTAATTTCTCCTTATATTTGTAAAGATTGTCAAGAAATTCTACCTTGTAATTGTCAAAACATCTGTGATAATAAAATCTCAGGTATTTAATTCTATTCTTTATCATTTAATATAATTCATATTTTTGAGAGTAGTAGTAGTAATATGAATTATATATATATATATATATATATATATATATATTCATTTTGAGGTTAATATTGTTTCATCTTATGTAATTTTGTATTTTTCAACTATGATCACGGTAATTCTATTAAATACTTAGAAAAAAATATAAATGCTAATCTATAGCACTAAGTTTCAGCTACAACTTAAAGCTTAATTGGTGAGGTTACATCTCTACTTATAAGCTAATTTTGTTAAATTGGGGCGTTATTCAATAAATTTTAAATACGTTAATAGTACATTGTCCTCATTTAAACTATATTTATAATTATAATTATAATATCAGTGAATACACTGAACCATTGTACAACATTTTTTCTCACAACTTCAAGTTGTAACATTTTGTTTGTTTATGTTCTTCATTCCATCATTTATCAAACTATATGCAAAAGAAACATCTCCCATGCATAAAACAAAAATTTGTAATGTTGCGATACTATGGAATCCTCTAATAGTTATTACGGTTTATATTTTGTGAGTGTATTGAACCTTACTTTTACTAATTTGTGTGCGTCTAAATTTCAAATCTTTTATTATTTGTAAATTAAATTTTATAACCTTTATTGTATACATTATTATCAACTATTTGTTAATTATAACAAGTACTTGATATTATTATCATTAACTATTTAATATATTTGTTAGTATTTTGTAACTATAATTAGTCATTTTCATTGACAATTACTTGAAATTCTTGTTATAAGCCGCGTACAAATTTTGATCTATAAATCTATAATCTTTTCTATATTGACTTGCATTTGTATATGTGTTCTAAAAATGAAAGTCATACACGATTTTATTGTAAAGTAATAGTTTACATGATTGTCAATGAAAATGACCCATTTTTAAGAGTATATATCAATTCTTATTAGTGTTATATCAATAAATATATAAATATAAATTTAAGAATGAAGAGAATTTGAACTATCATTATTATTTATTATATTCAAACACACATATACATTCATAAACTAAACTTGACAATCATCAAAACATCTATATTTTGCAACTATAACTAGTCATTTTCGTTGACAATTGTTTAAAAGTGATTATTATAAGTAGCGCAAGAATTTCATATATATTACTATTCCTATAGATTTCTACATATTTATTTATATATACGTCGATTACAATCGTGTGCGCTTTAAAGTAATCATCATAATGAATAATTGTCAACGAAAATGACCAATTACGGTGAGTACATTTTCGTAATTCTTGTTATTGTTATCAAAGGTAAGAATGAACGGAATTGAAATCATTTACTCATAATCTAATTACAAAATACATCATAAAGCATCCTTATCAAACTCAAATTTTATTGGTTATAAGTTAAAACATCACTCATGTTTGCAACAACAACAACAACAAAAAATTCTATTAAATAAAAATCAAATTATGATGATTTAAGAAAGATATCTAAATATTAAAATAGGCTTAAATAAACCATATGAATTACTGTCTCCTATTTGATTTTATCTCTTTGAAATCTCAATTCCTTATTCGTTATTAGATGTATTATGTATAGAAGATAGATAAATAGATATGATACTTCGTCGATATAGTTATTGTACATGTAGAAAAATATATTATATAACTTCAAATTCATCCTTAATATTTTTTGGATTTTTCTAAGTCATAATCACACTAATTTTTGACTTTATAAATAGTACAATATTTAGATCAATGTAAAACGGACATAATTTATCACATTTCAAGAAATAGTTGGATATGCGTTGTTGGAGATAAAAAGAGAATAATGAAAAGAAAAATTGTTTCACGATACATTCTATATAAGTCCGTATTTACTTGGATGGTGCTTGAGATTGTATTTTCAATACATAGTTTTAGATAATCATGTTCTAACTTACTTTCTCAAATATGCAAATCTCTCAAGTATATATATGATGCAAATAATCACTTTTTCCAAACACTTTTTTTTTATGTTTATTATTTGCGTTTTTTCAACACAATAATTCTATTATCTCTCAAAACACAATGTCAAACACCTCCTAAAATAAACTCTAAGCATATTCGGGTGGACTTGCTACTTAAGGATGTTTGTAAATAGTTTTGTATAAGGTGATGTCGTCATATTTAATCCCAAATTTCGTGAGTCAATCATTTCTTATTTGGTTAATGCATTCCATTTTCTACCCGTACTTCTATTTGGCATAAGTTTTGTATTTCTATTACATTTTCTTTGAGTAAGAATTTAAAGTTACCATACAGATTTGCTTTCGTTTGTTTTGATAGCACCTACAAGGAACATGTGTGTTATCCGCTTCTAAATAATCATACTCCGTAATAGACATGTGATACTGTAACTTTCTAATATAATATATAATATATATGATTATATAATTGGTAATTTTGCTTTAGTTTTATCAATTAAATAAGTGATTAGAAATTACTAAATGTATAGCTAAAATGTAAAGGGAAACAAGTCAGCTCGTTTGATGCATGTGTATTGTAATCTTACGTTCTAACATTACATACATACTACGTTAAAAATGTTGTTAGATTACTCTATTCTAAAACTAAAAACATAACAATGATATCCTTATTTTTTCTAGAAAAAAATTTTTTAATTACAATTTACAAAATAAGATAATGCTTTTCATGATACTTGAACTCACAATATATCCTTTGATTTAAGAGCTCCTTGCCTTATGATAACTATGAAGAACATGAATATGAGGAGTAAATAATTCTAAATGTGTATTCATCTCCCTAATAAGATGTATATTAATAAATATATTAATGAAAAGTTACGAGGCATAACTAGTAATATTCAGATTTCTCTAAAAAATAAAATCAATATTTTAAGAATACAAATATTAACCATAAATTTAATCTATTGTAGTTATCATTAGACGTCAATTGTTAAGAATTAAGAATTATAACTCCCTAGTTAATCCTTATCAAGTATAAAACAATAGGACAATAACCTAGTTAAATAACGGTGTAATTTTTTTCAATAAACTTGACGATAAATGCTCTCCCTTAAAAGCCGGGGCTTAAAGAAGCAAGTTCGTTTAATGGAATCCCGAGAATCTTAAGTTGCGATTAGTTTGCAACTTTGCAAGATATTTTTGATGGAATTAATTGGAATTCAAAAAGGAATGTGAATTTATAAAAGGAATGTGAATTCATCATTGAGTAATTTGGTGATTACTTATTCAATTTATTCGTGAATCAAACATGGAATTAAAGTTCCATATTTATTGAATTTCGTATAATTTTGCGAATTAAACACAACATGTTATATGAAAAAAAATGCATTTGAGTTTTAGAGCATTATTTGAGCATTTCCCAAATCTCCATTAATATTTCACGACATGTAACAAACAATACAAATTTACCCAACTTCTTCTTTTCTTTATAAATATAACTCACGAGTGGCATATATATATATATATATATATATATTCTCGATCAGGATCTATATACTTGTTTATTATATAAAGACAAAGAAAAGATATATTTTATGTATAGGTAGATATAGATTGTTGATACTAATTATAGAATGTTTTAGGTCGTATATAGTTTGCATTACCTCATAATATAAGTTTACTTTAGGATTTTAAATAGCTAAGTCGAATCAAACTCTTCACAACTTGTTTAGGAATAATAATAAATAACACGAGTCAACCCATATAACTATCATCAATCCTATATCATACCTTCTCTAGATACAAACTGCATGACGTACGTTGATCCATCAACGGTTATTTTATGTTATCGTGTTCTAATTTCTATTGTTTCAATATTTGGCGACAACAATAATATATTGAAACACTTTTAATAATTATAATTATATAATGTGTTATTATATTATATATTCAAAATTTATTTAATATATAGATCATTATTATGTCAGTGGATATTAAACCACGCGAAGTCAGTGAGTCAAGTTTTTTGCGGGCTAATTTAGTTTTGGTATATATTATTATTACCCTCATTTTTAGAAAACAAATGCTTATGAGACACACATGCATTTATCACATCTTTACTACTTGAACCTCCAATCTCATGATTAAAATGTAACTTCGACAGAGCTAGCCTAATGATCATTTAATGAGTATATATCATTACTATGTCTTGAAACTAGAGAAGTTTTTAACAAACAACTTGGCTCGAGCTTGATCGAGTCTAGTGTTTATCGAGCTTAGGTCCGAGGTTGAACTTAAAAATCAAGCCTAAAACATATATTAAGCTGATCTCACACTTTTAAAAGCTCAATTCAAGTTGTTATCGAACTTTCGAGGCTTAATTATTAATATTTACATGTATATATATATATATATATATATATATATATATAGTTAGAGGATCTAAAAAGAAGAAATATTTTGTGAAGAAAAGGGAGAAGGAGTCATGGCCATTCATTTTAATTTAAGGTCAAAGGGTATAATAGTCTTTTAAAATATGATTATTATATTAATTAACATTGAATGGAGTATCCCAAGTCAGTTTTGTTATCCACTAATATAGGAGGTTAAAAACAAGAAAGTTTGCACATTAAATGCATTTAAAAAATATTTCATATCCTTTTTGTAGGGCATTTTTTTCTTTTTGTAAGATTTTCACGCAGGTTTCAAGGGATTTAGCCTTGATACATTTCATCGATTCTTACTTATTTGCATTCCATATTATAGTAAAAGCAACAACATCTTCAACCATTTCAGGGAATCGGTTAATAAGTTGGCTGACGAAAACGTTGGTTAGGTAATATACTTCCGAAGCCAAACGTTTTTCGTATACCCGTTTAGTAAGCAAAATAATACGTAGATGTGTATCTTAAAGATGTGTCATTATATAATCAGTTCGTTGTAAATTTTTTGCGATTTACATGTCGAACATGTTTTTTACAATGATTCGACTACATTTACTCATTGACTCAGTTTGTTAATAAATTGATTCGATTATTTAACCCATTGATTCAGTCAACAAAAAAAATAAAAAAACGATTATCACGTGTTTGTTAACTTTCTGGTGCCTATGTATTACATCTCTAGGTCCTTCAACTTGAACCGGGATCCTTATTTGGGGCACAGATTATTCATGGTACTATTAGTGTCTTTGTGCATCATTGAACCTTAGCTGACTCTTATACGTACATAAATATCGATCCCGAACCCACTACCGCAACATCATCAACACAAGCATACATCAACAACACTATTCATGCAGCCTGACTAGTTTCAATGTATATGACTCTACAAAAAATAGAACTATGATTCAGTTTTTACATATATTTAATCATCAATTATTTAGATTGCAAACATAGAGTACAACCATGCTTCGCATGCAAAACCTGTTATTTATAATTAAATTTCCCGTAACAACGGGCAAAATAGTAGACAAAAGATCAATTGATATGATTCACCAGCAAACCAACAACGATTCAACGGACACATAACTTGGATTCAGCATCTACGAACTATGATCCAGCTATAATGTAAGGAGCAAAATATAAGCACTTGGTTTCCGATTCTTCCCATGATGCACTTCTCTACAATTAAGAAGTAAAGCCCATATGTCGATCACATCTGGATGAATTCTTGAGCCCGGGATCAACGTTTCCATGGCACCTTTAATTGTAGTTACTCCTGTTGGGAAAAACGGTCTCAAAGATTCCCCAACAACACAACCAATGAAAACGGTAAAGAAATATGAACACAAGAATATACGTGGAAAACTTCAAAACCGGAGAAAAAACCACGGGCCTCCAAAGAGAAAAGATTCCACTATATGAAAAATTATTACAATCACATAGACTAATCTATTAAGTCACCGCCCAACCAACACTCACACCCTCCAAAGATTTGACTAACACCTTAGACACTCTAAACCAAGTGACTAAAACAAAGGGAGAAAGAAATAATCAAATAATTAAGATGTATGTTGATTTGGTACATTTTGAAACTAAGGCTTAGGCCTCCTTTTATAATCAAGGAGTCACCCCCTCCTTTGTTCAATCCACCAATGTGGGACAAATACCCTATTTTTATTTTAGCCAAAACCAACAACTCCGTTCGGTGCATTGATAATCACCTCCCTGTAAAAACATTAGGAGTTGTTACTAAAACAAAAACAAAACACCTTTCATTGTAGTTACTCTGTTGTTACATAAAGCATAAGAAGATGTCAAACAAAACATCTATTTTTAAATCTTACTAAAACAAAAAACATACATAGGCACTTTATAAACTTATCAGGTCTAGTTACAAATACATTAAGCCATTAATCTCAACATGCCACTTATAAGCAACCCTGTGTGTTAACAAAATTTCTTCCAGCATGATTCGACATATTAACCCTTTCATTCAGCTACTAAAAAGTTTATAAATAATCAGGCCAAACATATGATAACATGCAAAAAATCATAACATGCCATTAATAAGCAACTATATGTATCACAAACTACTAGCATCCACTTATGATTCTATGTCTAAAACTTTTGATTCAGCCTTACAAGTATCAATATAAGTTCATGTGTAGTTTGATTTGCACTCCACCTACATAGTACACCCAAGTATATGATGTACTCCAACAAAAATCGTATGCATATCATGAGATACTGCAACAACATTAGTCCACCAAAAAAGCCTAATTTAGCAGTTATAAGCAACAATGGGTTATAAGTCAATTTTTTCCATACTGATTCTATAACTAGCCATTTTGATTCAGGAGTACACACATAATTTCAATAATTTACATCCTATAATTTCAAAAACTTACTCTGCCTATTATTCATAAAGTAAGTAGTCGACAATGGTTCAGCAACAAAATAAAACTAATAACCATTTTGAAACTCAAATTCATAATCATAAATATAGCTATAATTATTTGCTTCCATGATTCGGCAACAAAAGATACCAAATAACACCATTCCTTTTACACTTCATGATTCTACTTAACCATTAGGTTACAAACTAATAAAACATACGGCAGACTTAAATAGAAAAACGAAAGTACCTTTCGATTTTGATTGATTCAAATGTCGCGTTCGTACCATATTCCTTTAAGAAACCAACCACTACAAACGCTTGTTCGGAGTTTCGTTTTCTTGATTCAGTTGCCGCAACCACCGATCGACGAAAAACAAACCTGAAATTGGTGATACTCAAGATCGATGTAGGCAGCGAATGAGATTTCCAATTAGGGTTTTTGGATTGTCGATTCGATGAAGAAAGAACCAAATAATTGTAACGACAATCTTTTTGTTTGCATGACAACCGATTGATTTTTAATTACTAATTAATTTGATTTTGTTTCCTTTTCATAAGGCTAGACAAATGGACACAAATACCCCTATCCCCCTATAACTTCCGCCCAAAAAATCAAGTTTTCCTTTGACCAATCCAATCCGTTGAATCACAGATCTAATGGTCAGGATTGCTTCTCCCATTTCTTCACTAAAAAACCATTCTCCCTTGATTCCAATCATATATATATATATATATATATATATATATATATATATATATATATATATATATATGATTTTAGGTGTGTAAATCATATAATTATTATATTTTGAGATTGTTATACGTTTTACAAAGTTTTTTACTTATTTTAAGTATGTATTTTAATTATGTACATTTTTGACATGATTTTTGATATATAACGATTATTAATTTTAAGTAAATATAAAATAAGTTCGGGTTATGTTCAAATGAAAATCAACTAAAAGTTGAGAACTACTAGATTACGTGTTTGTTCATATGAAATTAACTTCATTCACATGTGAACATTGATTTAGGTTAGATTGAGAAAAAAAATGTCAAAAAAATCCTAAAAAAAGTCTTAAAACATATTTTTCCTAACTTATTCACATTATCGGTTGCATGTGAATATATATTTATTTTTTGTGTTTTTTCGAAATAATTTTAGAATTTTGTTGACTTTTTTCTTTATCAATTAAATTTACATCAATGTTTACATATGGTTGAAGTTAATCATATATGAACAATCATGTAATTTAGTAGTTATCAATGTTCTCAACTTTTAGTTGGTTCTCATCTGAACCTCTCTCAAATAAGTTCGATTATTAAAAATTATTTTATAAAATTTTGAGCTTCTCGAGTTGCTCTCAAACCATTATGAAACATTTACTCGTTGAGCTCGAACCTGCATCTAGAATATTAGTCAAGCTATATAACCCTAAATAAGTCGAGATGATCAGTTCAAGCGTAATTTGACTCAATCACAACTCTGTATATTACCACATTAGCATA
This sequence comes from Pseudognaphalium luteoalbum, assembly GCA_963422505.1. Taxonomy (NCBI): domain Eukaryota; kingdom Viridiplantae; phylum Streptophyta; class Magnoliopsida; order Asterales; family Asteraceae; genus Pseudognaphalium; species Pseudognaphalium luteoalbum. Next base: position 109,488,507 of record OY730196.1, read on the forward strand.
AACAATGCCTTAACTCAAGGGAAAACTTCATATCGTTAATCATTGCTAAATTACATTACAAATATTATATATGCCTAAATTAATAACCTACTTCGCTCGTATTATAACTTAATTATGTCATTAAAGTCCTTTATGCAATAATGTGTAATAAAAATGTAACTTGCAATTAAGAAAATAAGAGAAACTTTTTTTTTTCTAAGAAAAAGTAACATGATTACTTAGTATTTAATATGAACTTGGATCTATAAAAAGAGGGTTATACACTGATACCTACTACATTCGGGTTAATATGGGTCCCTATAACAAGCTTGAGCAGTTTGGTTGTCAACTTGATATATAATCTGATGATTGTTTAAATCATGACACACTTCGAAATTTTTTATAAATTTGAGTAATGCCACTTAAAGTAAATGTACGTGTCCTTATAACAAGCTAGAAAATAGAAATAGTATGCTTGGCCACTTGACATTATTATTATTATTATTATTATTATTATCATCTTAATTAAAAGGTTGTAAATTCAAGTCTTGTGACCGTGAGAGACATCACATAGTCATTGCTATAGAACAATGGAGTATAATAATGGTTACTTATTCGTGAGATTTTAATAACATGTAAATTATATTAATATTGCAAAACTTGTACAGTATAAACAAAGGGGTCCAAAATTATTAAGATATCAACACGACACGAATCTTCACATTACTATGGATGTGATATATAACGTATAGATTAGACATCAACAGATCTGAAATTTTTTAAAATGTACAATAAAGTTTAATCACACGGATCACATTTAAGAATGATTGATAGTGTACGTCAGTACGTGTGTGTGTCAGTGGGGAATTTGGGATCACCAATGAGGCAATGATTCTTGTAATCTTGTGTGCACCATTAAGGCATTAACCAAACGTAGCCATTAAAATTCATTTCTAAAAGGCCCAAGTTTGCCATTTAAATGCTTATTGGGCCTGAAAATAAAACTGGAGTGTTGGAAACTTGGAATGCAATCTTGAAGGGGTTTTGGACCTAACGAACTCGATTATTTAAAATTTAATAGAGTGAGTCATTTAAAGGTGTTTCTTTATATTTAATAGATAGACCAGGTAAAATATATGTGACAATGTGGACTTTTACAATTATTTTTGTAAGTTTTTAGATACAAAACTTTGTGGTTAAAGTTGTTTTATTATTGGTTTATTATAAAGTGTAAAACATTAGATATATTGGGTATAGCTAATTTATTATGGTTATAGTTGTAAAGATTTATTACATAAATTTTAAGTTATAGTTGTAAGATTCATTACATATATGAGCTTGATTTTATGGTAATGTGATTGAGTATAATATAGGCTATGTAGTTAAATATGGTCATCGATTTGAAATTATTTATATAAATGGGTTAGACTTAGATTTGAGGAAAACTTGTAAAACGGTATTGGACTTTGTTTTAAATATTACCGATTTTTGAAAATATGTTTGATAATTTAAATGTACTTATTATATAAATTTTATTTTATTTATAATGTATATGATTATGCTTTTTCAAATATTGAAAAGGAGTCAATAATGAATACTTTTTTTTTAAATTACAATGACGTTTATTTATAGGTGAAAGTAAGTTGTTAAAGCTTAGAAGGTCAAATAAATAATAATGAATTTAATTGGGACGTAAATGAAACTAAAATAAATCATAAGTTATGGCCCAATAGATTGTTGGTTTTCGTGTACATATCTAATAATAAATTTGTTACTATGCATTTTTTCAATGACCATTGAATTTGCATAATAATTATTATGTAATAATTAATGCATACAATAATACCAAAGCAAAACATGTTATGAAATACAAAATTAATAAATGCTTGTAAGTTCAATACTCCACATAGATATGGTACCTTTAAACCGTTGTAGATTTTTTTTATTGTCAACAATAGGTTGTTTTTCATTTGATGAACATGGTTGTAGTGAATCAATGAAATTGTAAGATTGTAGAAGAATGTGATGTGGAAGAATGTGAGAGAATATTTAACGACCATGAATTGAATAATGAATGGTATATATATATAGAGAGAGATAATATCAACTTTTGTATATGTACAATATTGGATCGAATTTTTGTATTAGTATAGAGGTTGATTTAGTTTGAGTTTCTAATCCATTTAATTTAGAGTAAACTACATTACCTGTCCCTGTGTTTTTACCTATATAACAGACCCAGTTCTCGGGTTGAGTATTTTGCGTGTCCAGTCCTTTGACCTGAGTTTTTGTTTCGTAGCCGATCCCTCTTCCGATTAGTAAAAGGGTAAAAAAGTTTTTTACTTAATACACATATAGTGATATATAATACACTATTTATTAATAATATTATACTAGTAGTGTGCCCGCGCATAGCAGCAGGGTGATGTTTTATATTTAAATGGTCGGTAAGGTTATTTTACTTTATTGTGTTTGATTTGAATTAAAAATTTTGCTTGTTAAATATATGAATGTAGCGTCAAAATAAAAAGTAAATTACATTGTCCGTCCTTGTGGTTTGCACGTTATTACAAAGCCAGTCACTGGGTCGGGTATTAATCGGATACAGTCCCTTGACTTGGAATTTTGTATCACTCCCAGTCCCTACGTTAAACGGAAGTTTATATAGTCGTTATCTCACCCCACGTGAGTTGCACATGGCCGAGTAAATTACATTGCCCGTCCCTGTGGTTGTTTGTATATTACGGTTCTTGTCCCTGTGGTTGTCCGTAAATTTACTTGTCGGTCCGCACAATACCCGACCCGAGGACTGGGAGCGCATTATACGGAATACCACAGGGATGTGCAATGTAATTTACTCGGCCATGTGTAACTCACGTGAGGTGAGATTACGGCCATATTAAATGCCCGTTTGACCGAGGGACTGGAAGTGATACAAAATTCCGGGTCAAAGGACTTTATGCAAGGAATATCCGACCAGGGGACTCGCTTTGTAATAACGTGCAAATCACAGGGACGGGCAATATAATTCAAAATAATTGATTTATGTACAATACATTAATCAATTATCGTATGATTGGAGAAACTAATTGATTTTACGTATAGTTCTATATTACACGTTGACTTATCATAAATGTTATTGCTGATTACCGATTGGTTTTACAAAATAGTTTATATATTGTGAAAGTTGACTAACATTTATAAAATTAATGAAAGTTGACTTAGGCTAAATTAACTGAAGGGTATGTTTGATAAGTTTAAGCAAAGAAGTGCAAATGCTTAATAAGTGTTTTAGATATTCATAATAGAGTGAGGTTCAAATGAGAATAGAATTTGTGTGAGAATGAGGAAACCAGTGATATTGTGTCATGTGTACAAAGAGAATGCCCACATTTACAAAACTCACTTACCTCCAACATCAATTATCTCACAAAAAACAAATCGAAAAATTATGAAATATGCACCATTAAATTCAGCGTTATCTCCTCTTCGATTTGCCGTACCTCAAGGAATACTTTCGACAAGTTTTTTTCCATCTTTTTTGGTTGGTTTCACATTTAATAACACATGTGTTAGAGTGTTGCATTCAGTGTTTACGGTTTGGGGTTTATCGGATAGGGTTTAGGGTTTGAGGTTTGGGTTTCACCCTGAAACCCTAAACCCCCAACCCTAAACCCCAAACCCCCAACCCTAAACCCTAACCATGAACCCCAAACCCTAAATGTTTTACAAAACTCTAAACCTTAAATCATATTAAACCTTAAACCCTAGACCTTGCTAGACCCTAACCCTAAACCCTGCTAAACTTTAACCATAAACCCTTACCCTAATCATAAATCAAATGTACAACCAATCACTAACACACGTGTTACTAATTTTTAAAACAAAAAAAAATGATTTTTTTTGTCAAAAGTATGTCTTGAGGAACGGCAAATCGAATAGGAGAAAAAGCTGAATTTTATGGTGCAATTTTTATGATTTTTTGACTTACCGTTAATGAGATATTTGAGTTTCAAAAATGTGGGGAAAATGAGTATTTGATGAAAATGAATGGTTGAGATTAATTCCCCTATTCTCACTCAAAATTGATGTACTCATTTGAACTCTATTCAATTATATTATTCATCATCTTCTATGTATAATCTCATCAACACCTTAAACCATAATGAAGTCAGCTGGTCACATCTTTGTTTCACACGAACACTTCCATTTATCTTCTTACTTTCTCAGTATTCAAATACACCATCCAAGCTCAAACAAACTACTAGAAAAGTAAAACAAGGTTAACAAAATTGATTGATTTGAAATCCCGAAACTGTAGTGACCCGAAATTAAACGGGAATCCATTCATTCAAACATCTCCATCCACTACCCGAAACTAAATTGAAATCCAGGTATCTCAAAATCAAATCCAGATCTACAAACCTTCATGGCACAATGGTGGTGGTGGCATAGCATCCATGGCGGTTCAAATGTAATGGTGGTGCAGGAACGATGACGGTGCCGTTGCAGTCTTCGAGTAACAGTGGTGTTAACGACATAGCAACGACGACATTGCAACAGCGGTGGTAGTGGCATATTAGTGGTGGTGATCGACGATGCAAAGATGGATATATCTGTATGAATTGGATGTGTATACATGGGGTGGATCGTAAAGCTGTTGGGTGCTGGATGAAGAAAATGAGTTATCTTAATTGACGAAAAGTTACATCTATTTAATAAAAAACTATAGTTTATGGGTATTTTAGTCTTTTCATTTGGACTGAGATGGAGAAAGCACTTGCAGTGAAATAAAAAATCGGGCTAAGGACTAAACCCGCACAATACTCGACCCGGGGACTGGATCCGTAATATATGAATAACCACAGGGACGGGCAATGTAATTTACTCTTTAATTTATTATTATTACATTTAATACTTTAATACATATTCCATAACTAATTTAAATAAAGATATTTAGATATGGGGGTTCAAAAAATTTTATTTTTTTGTTTACTTATTTTGAAAGGTTAAAAATAATTAGGGGGTTTAGAGTATAATTATCATGAACAAATATAGATCGAACCTAATAAATGGTCCAAACTCCTTAATGGTATACTGTTTTAATTATATATAAGGATAAGGATAAATTACACTCTATTATATATATATATATATATATATATACAGTGGGAGGTTCAAATGAGAACCAATATAAAGTTGAGAACTCTGAGAACCACAAAGAATACATGTTTGTTCACATGTAATTAACTTCAATCATATGTGAACATTGATGTATGATTAATTAAAAAAGGGATAAGTAAAAAAAATTCTTAAATTTACGTCTTAAAACACATTTTAATCGATTTGTTCACATTATTGTTCACAAGTGAACATATATTTATTTTTTTGCGTTTTTCAATATAATTTTAAGATTTTTTTTACTTTTTTCTTTTTCAATTAATCATACATCAATGTTCACATATGATTCAAGTTAATCACATGTGAACAAACATGTATTCTTTGTGGTTCTCAAAGTTCCCAACTTTATATTGTTTCTCATTTGAACCTTCCCCGGTATATATATATATATATGTAATGTATTTTTTTTACTGGTATATATAAATTATCGGTGGTATTTTTTTTTACTGATATGTAATGTATGAGAGCAAGGTAAGTTATCATATAAGCATATCATATGGCCTGTGGGTTGCATTTTTTTTTTATCATACAAGTTATCATAAATTATCGGTGGTATTTTTTTTTTTTTACTGACATGTGATTCTTCGTAAAGTTAAAGGAAAGGGAAAATATTGGAAAGGGATGTAATATATATACCACTTCTTTTTATTTTATATTTTAAAATATAATTATTACTGTATTTTTTATGTACTTTTTCCATCACTTTTTCTTAACATTTTGTACATTCTGTATTTTTTCTATCTTTTTAATAATAAAAGTGGTATACTATTGGATTTTGATGGTATAAAAAGAGAATCCCATTGGAAAATAAGCATATCATATGGCCTGTGGGTTGCAGTGGCCCATTAGTCTGAGTCTAACATAGCTGCTAGATGTACGTACCACCAAGGCCCCAAGATATGAACACGATCCTCGTTTCTTAATTTCTTATCCGTATTAGTCGTACCACGTCACTCACATATAATAATATAAATAAAATAATAATAATAATAAAATGACAGATCGGGTATGATCACCTTAAGCTAGAAAAGATGCAAGAATATGACGATATCCAACAAATCGTTAAATTGTTATATCTATCTATCTGTTCATATATATATATATTTTTATATACTCCGTATATATATATATATATATATATATATATATATATATATATATATATATATATATATATATATATATATATATATATACACGAATGAAAATACATTCAAAATCCAATCAATTCATATATTTTGCATCAAATATTATATAACACAAACAAAATATTGAAGGTCAAAGTTGATAGAGAAAGACAGGTTCAAAGTCAACAAGGGGATAATAGATTTGGGACGGAGGGAGTATGACATTATAATATAATTTTTATCATTTACCAATTTTTTTAGACATGCAAACTCATTTATTACCTTATTTAACCTCAATTTTTCCCTTATTTAACTTTACTAAGTCATATTTAATCAAATTTATATCATTGTTTATTTTATTTTCATTTTAATGTCTATTTATTTGTTTATTTTGTGATTTTCAGTATACATTACTAATGAGTTTCATTAATAAATTTTCAACCTTCAACGAATTCATGCAATTGAAAACATACAAAATATATGGATGATTATATTTTTCAAATGCACGGGCTAACAAATGTACAACTTAACATAATGACTTATACTATTTAATTATTACTTTGTTTAAAACTTATAAATTTGTTGTTATTTTTCTATATAGTTTGGTTTATGTTATTACTTATTTCATTTTCAATTATAATTGTACATTATAAGTTAACAGTACTAATTATCTGGGCTACTTACAAATAATCATATAATAATAAATTCTAAATGATACTAATTCATTAGGCTACTTACAAATAATCATATGATTGTATTTTTTAAAACGATCGTGTGTCGCACGGGTTTAAAGTCTGATCCATATATAAAACACGTCGTTAAACCAAATTTTCTATATGTCACATCACTTATTTCCTTAAATAACAATATGTTAACAATTGAAAAAAATTACACATGTCACACGAATCGATTGTTACTTTGAATAATGTTATAAAATAAATAAAAAATTAATAATTTTAAATACTTATATAAAATTAGTTCACTTATTAAAAATAAATCTCAAAAGTATATGCATACATATAATATAGTATACAAATCGTAAGTACAAATTACAAATTGAAGTTTTAAATTATATTTATAATGCCTAAATGTGTACATGTTAGTTCAACGATATAAAAACCATATTTCAATTGCAATTTTAACGATATTGTTAATTTGTTATCAAAGATAAACAATAAATAAATATATAATTAAAAAGTTTGTCACATATTTTATGTATATATCTTAGGAGATTAAGATAATTAACCTCATTAAATAATATTTTTTCATTTAGTTTTAAATTTATACATATGTTTATTGCATCTTTACTTTGATGTCACTTTATATTGGTTATTGTAGGACAAAGTTTAAGCTTTTATTATTTGATCTATACTTTATATTAACACTTCAAAATTTGTTGCTTCTTTTATAATTTGTTGCATCGTACGGGTTCGATACCTATTTTTTATCTATAATAAAATAATTTAGCATAAAGACATGTACATTTGGGCATTTGGCATACTTCTTTATAGTTTTTATGTATTTACTATGGGGTATTTAAGTACTAAATTCATGTTTAAAACTTTAACTCTAGGGGCGTGTAATTTTAGTGTATCGTTCCTATATATATAAGTACTGTTCCTGAGTTGAAGCTACTAGTGTAGAATCATTCTGCGAATAAAAATTGCTTGACATACCATGTTAAATGGATCTAAAATTACCTAAAAGTCAGTCAAATGTTGATGTTAATTTATTTATTTTTAAATTCATTTTATGTACTTTTTCAGTACTTTTAAAAATAACTTTTTCTTACATTCTGTAATTTTTTGTACTTCTTGTATATTTTTTTAATAAAAAATAGTATGATAAATATTTAAAAATGATATGAAGATACTCTCACAATTATTGTAAAATATTAAGATAAGTTTTTAGAAAGAAAAAAAAAAGTTATACTACGTACTTAAATGTAATAAAGTGTGCAGTAGGTACATTTAGTTTGGTGGTGAAGATGGTCTAGAAATGACATGCATGTCTAGCTCCTATGCGGCTATGCCGGTGGCGTGAGGCGTGGCTGGGGCTCATTAACCCTTACATTTATGGATACCCAAAAGCTTTTAGATACCCATTTAATTTTGCTCTATTTTGGGACCATTTGGTTCGGTTCTCGTTATGGTACCCGCGGGTCGTGGGTACAAATATGCCAAACCCATCATCCGTCCGTGACAGGTTTTTTATCCGTAAACTCATGAATATTCACTAGCGGGTTTATTTTTACACCCGTACCAATTACCCACGGATACCCGTGGGTCACGGGTAACCCGTGGGTTTTAAATAATATGAAGATTTTATCAAGATATCGAAAGATTTTATATATAAGTTTAATGTATAAAAATGTTTTAAAACATGTTCAAATCAATGGATCGTAATTTTAAACGAATAAAATTTAAAACATGTGGAGTAATAGTTCGATGATATCAATTTATTTGATGATTTTTTCTTAATAATTTGTTTAGTTTGCTATTTGAAACATGAAAACTATGCTTTTTAGTCTTCATATATAAATATTTTTATTATATATTGTTCAAATTAACCATTATATATACATATATATGCAATAAATTATAAAAATCCATTTGTAGGTATGTATAATGTGTTTTTTAGGCTCGCGGTAAACCTGCAGGTGTAAGTCCATACCCATCATCCACCCGTGACCCGTCAACGGGTAAAAGTTTATACCCATAACCCACCTATGGGTAAAAATTTTACTGGTTTACCCACCCATGATGGGCGGATACCCACAGGTCGTAAGTTTTTTGCCATCCCTAGTTCTCATTGTTACAATTACTGTAACGCCCCTCATTCCAAAACTCAATATTATATTAATAAACCAGAAGCGTAGGTATTTAAAACATATATTTGATTACTACACCATATATATAATGTACAAAACAGTTATAATCAAAGTTATACTATCCAAAAGTATTAACCAAATTCACTTTTCGAGGCATTACGTAAACTAACTTCGTTTTATACAAAACATTTTCAGAGTAGCATAATCTTCAAACATCCCTTGCTTTAATCATTAACTTCTTGCTACCCACATTCTATCAAAAATCTGCAAGAAGTAACAACGAGGGATTAGCACGAAGCTAAGTGAGTAAACTCATCACACAACATTCAACTTAGCTTCATCACCGAATTACTTCTAATATCCGCAAATACTACAATTAACAATCAACAATCAACAATCAACAAGTACTTAATGAGGATCGGCGGCTCTGGGAATACCATAATACCCGGGTGGTTCCCAAGAACACTTATCCAACCATATCCGTTTGGCCATAACGGACGAGACCGATAACTAGTGGTTACTATACTCAGACACAGGTTCTATACACACAACAAATGAAGTATGACCCTGTGTCATTCACACAACAACCAACTAGCCCAACCAACCAGTTCAACCTGTTGACCTCATTAACAACTGATGCCCGAAGGCCACACATAGCACGTAGACTTATAATCAATAATGAATATTAAATACAACAACATATCTACGTTTACTTGTTGTAACCAAACAGTTACAACTAAATCAAATGGTGAGTTCCGAATCCACTCACCGATACCTTTGTCTTCACAAACTCAGAATCCAGGGATCACTTATCTTTTGGAGGATCTGAGAATCAACAATCAAATATAAGTTAGTAATCTGAATCAACAATACTTAACTTATATCAATTCATAACATTAGGAACTTAACATAATTGACATCCAATTTACAACTTCTTAATTATGTATTAAGAATTTCAATGTAGTTATCATTATGTACTGATACTAGTTTATCAATGTTACACCATATAACCAAGCAATTGACATTAACAATCAACTATTAAAAGAGATGCTGGAATGGCTCATGACCCGCCGGCTGGGGTCAAGGACCCGCCGGTTTGACCATACAAGCCGCCGGCTTCGCCCTTAAGCCGCCGGGTGAATTAGATTTTGAGCAAACAGAAACAATTCGAGTATTCAAGGCTGTAGGAGCCGCCGGCTTGGCCGACAACCCGCCGGTTCTCCAACATAATCAAGAACCCGCCGGGTAGGGTACCAGACCCGCCGGCTTGTTCTTCGTTTTTGCAACAGCAGCAGCAGAACAACAATTCTGCACGAACTAAACTTCAAAATCCTACCACTTTCAAGTGCCAAATCGACCAATTTAAGTTTCTAACCTTAAAGGAGTATCATACAACAACTAGTTATCATCAAACAACTTAAACAAACCTCAATCAATTCCATTTTAGGTCAAATTCATACCAATTTGATAATTCACACATTTGAGCTCAAATTTCCAATTCAAGAACAAAACATCAAAATTTACATATCATGTACACATACTCAGTTTCTAACATCAATTAGCATCATTGATATCAAAGATTATTACAAACAATCTAAGCAATCTTTCAATTTCATCAATTTTATCCTAACTAAAGCTTAAGCTCATAAATTTAAAACACTTACAATATGATGATGAAGATGATGATAGCAAGCTTATAAGGAATCACAATTTCAGTCTCAAGTAATCTTGTTTGAATCTCAATTTGTTGTTTGTACTTCTAGGCACACAATTTGAAGGTTAGGTTATTTTGGGAAAGTTGAGATGAAAGGAGGTAACCAAATAAGGAGGTCGACTCCTGCTTTTAATCAACTACACAATTTAATTATTTTGGGTATTTTATACCCGTCGTAAATCTATTGTCTGAAACCTAATTATTAATTGCGAGAAACTTATTTTATTGTACCGTCAACTATAGTAAATTAAAAAAACTAACAATTTACTATTCACAATAAGTCCTGAGACCTATTTATCTAAATTTCAAAATAAACAATTAATATCAAATAATTCCTAAATTAATTAAAAATCAATTTAAATAGATTATTACCAGACCCGACGAGAGGATGTTACAATTACCCCTCTTTTTAGACTAAAAACTTGTTCTCACAAATTGTAATGATAACAATGACGACTTTCATCTCCTTAGCTCATCTTGTATTAACTTTTAAGACTATAAATTGTTATGGAAAGTATCTTATGTACGTAGTATATGGTTTCTAATGTTGGTTAGTTTAATATAAAAAAATTAAGGACTATGTGAGCAAAAAAGCAATTAATTAAAGCTTGACATTTGCAGGGTATGTAAATATTAAGGACTATATAAGCAATTAATTAAAGCTTGACATTTGTAGGGTGTACAAAACTATCCGTACTTACATTATGTGTAAGAAACATATTATATGTCGTCATTGCATGTAATTTATGATATTTTTTTCCGCTTGTCATCTATATAAGATGACACGTAGGATCCACATAAATTGACACGTCACCAAAATACATCACATGACAATAAATAACTAATGTTTTACCTACAATATACGCCATGATTTGTTGAATATACACTATGAAATATGAAAGTTAAATCTTAGTTAATTGCATTTTCATGCACGTTAACTCAAATATGAATCGTAAGAATTTGATCAAAGGCTGAAGTTGTGACTAGAAGAAGCCGGTGTTAATTCTACTTTTAAGATCTGAGAAAGAATTTGCAAAACAAGTGAAATGTCATTTTCTCCTTTCTAAATGTTTGATAGCTTTGCTTTGTTTCTTTATGTGTGGGTGATGGGAGTTATAATTATGGAATAAAACTTTGGGAGGCTAACTCATAACTTTTGAAAGGTGATGGGTATTTAGTTTAGTTGGTATGACAACAAGAAAATATGTGATCATTATATGTCATATGTGGCCATGTGGTTTGTGTTGTACCATTTGCCCATTTAGTGACACCTCCTCTCTTTAGCTCACTTATTGAACAAGGAGTGTAGCTAACAACATCACTCTAGTCACTCTAGGAATGAAAACAAAAATAACATATAGAGGGAATTGTCATATGAAAGAGTTTATATCTAAGGATTGAAATATTTTTGACAATTGCATGGGACGTTTCTTGCAAGAGTTTATCAAAGTCTATTATTATTAATTTCAAGTCTTCCTCAAGATTCATTCACGGTGATCATAAGTCTTATTCGTTCATAATCAACTTGAGTTTTCAAGTCTAATGGATTGTTTTTTCGATCTAGTTTCGCTTTCAAACAATGGTTGTCTTGTATAGGGCATCTCACACATTTGTGTATTCACAACATGTAATATTTTCAGTCTTCGACTTTGTTGAAGATTGTTTTAAATATATTTCATTTTTCCCCAAAACAAAAAATCTGTAGGATATCACTTGTGATAATATATATAATATGTCAATGTCAATATAATTGGGCATTTGGGTCTATAAATAGAAAATTATATCCATTATTAATAAATGAGAAATTGAATGTTAATCCTAGTTATTCATTACACAATAATTATGCTTTATCAATACATGCCATGCGAGTGACATATATGAATTTAAAATAAGATTATGTTAAGAAAATGGAGTTTTATGTGTGTGTAAAAACTAAAGAGACGTCAATGCGTTCATTGTGTACTCAATTTACAAGTCTCATTTTTAATGCATTCAACTTTCAAAAAAATTATTTTATGTATTTTGCTGATGTATCATTCGTTTATGATGTTGTATCTCATCCATAGAAGTTGACCCGTTAACTAAAATACTACATAATACATAAAATCGATTTTTAAAAGTTAAATGCATTAAAACAATTGTAAGTTGAATACAAGATAAGTCTAATGTATTTACAGAAACTTATTTCAAAACTAAAAATAAAAAAAGGTAGGAAATTAAGAAACACATGTTTGCTTGAGTGGATAGTCAAAGTTAAGGTGGCTGAAGCTACATGTCCATTAATGAAACATTGAGCATTGTCCAAAAGCAATCGCAAGTGTGCTTATATTCCTCACACAATATACTAGTAATATATACTCCATTGTTAAAGAAATAAATTGTTAAAATAATATTGGCACAATTGAAATCGATCAGATGAAAACAACCCTTTGACCATCATATGTCAATCTCCATTACATTATCACGTCTTTTCACATAAAGTTTGGCTCAAAGAAAGGTCTCAATATAATTATACGTACCAAACCGAACTTCCTTTATATTTAATGCCCAACACCTTGTCAAAAAGTTCACTATTATTTTATTTTTTTAGGTGTACACCGTACAACTTCATATAAACGTAATGTTAAACAAAAACTGATTAATTGACAAACAAGAAGTCATGTATTTAGGTGTAAAATGTTTTTTTTACAGTAATTATTTTTATTGCGACTCAATCAATTTAAAAACAAATAGAACACATTTTTTTTGTCTTGCAATTGAAAATCAAATTATATGTGTATATAAACATATACATATAAACACAAACATTTTGAGACCCCAATGATTTGAAAGCTATAGACGGTTAACTACCTCGTCCACTCTCAAATATGATCGTGGTTTATAATTTGGAAGTACGAGCATGACTCAAGATCACTACTGATTGGAGTAAAATTTTAATGAAGATGTCCCGAGTTAGTTTCTCAGCAGGTTCATTGATGTTGGCTAGTTGGCTATTATTATTATTTATAGTATTAAATAAAAATCAGTAGTGATTCTAGACAATGCTTAACGGTTGCTTGTATTAATTTATTTGGTTTAACGGTTAATTAGTTATTGTTAATGTGGAGCAATGAGAATCAAATAAGAGGAAGTTATTAAATAAATGAATTAGCATTGATTAAATTGTACAAGGTTAATTAATAGAGGCGTAGTCAGCAGCATGTGTTTTAGTTTAGGATACCCTTTCCCTTTGGGATCGGAATAAAACAGAATGCGAATCCCCCAAATATTTTACGGAGTGAGTACTATTTTTAATTTTTAGAAAGTTTTATTTTATTTATTATTATTATTATTATTACTAGGAATAGGAATGAAGTCCGTGCGACGCAAGACCAGTCCATTGACGTTTTGGATTATCGCTCAAGTGTGCGGCTAGAGCCTTCCATGATACGTAGTCAAATGCTAGAAATTTCATTTTTAATTGATAATGCTATTAAGGAGGGTGTGCGAAAGCCTCTTCCTTATTTTCCGTATAAGCTACACAAGAATCGTAAAACCCCCTGAAAAGCTTTGCGAGCTAAATCTGAATCGATGAACATAACAAACCCCGTATGAACATACTTGATCAAACTAGCATAAGAACAATTTACCCGTCGTCACCAACTGCAAACTTTCAACCAAACAGATTTAAGAGAGAATAGTCCAAGAAGCAAATGTTGCATTGATTTCTTTGATGAGCCACAGAACATGCATATATCAATCTCGCCTAATTGGACATATTATTAAAGTTGAATCATTTAGAACGATGCATTAAGTACTTAATTATTTAGAATTTGAATTATTTATCGCGAGGTTGAGGTACACTGGTACAGTAGGTGTTTAATTCAACAAGTACCAACCCTATATATGCATATAATTTATTTTATTAAAAATAGAAATAGATTAAAAATTCTATAGAATCCCGATTAATTCAAAAGATGTACCTAACTTCACAAAATTTGTATTATGAATGATGATGCATGCATACACATACATCTATGATGATGATGATATTGTTTGATACCAATAATAATTTGTGATGCATTTTGTTAATTATTGTGACAAAACACAACTTTTATTGTGACAACTTAACTTTTTCTATTTTCAAGTACTCGAGTAACATGATTTTTGATTTATTTTTAAAATGCTAAATTGACATCATGTTCTATAGTTGATAGATGAATAGAAAAAACTAGACAATGTGATTAAATAACAGACCAAATAATGTCTGACTTGTATTTATTTTACATGCTCTGTTCATATTATTCTACTATTTATTTAGTTCACGTTTCATCAAACTTACTTTTCCATTTGCATTTATTATATATACTCGTATATAGTAAATACTCATCCGTTCCAATTTAATTGTCCTCGGACAGAACTACACGCAGTTTAAAATAAACACAATAATTATTACTTATTTTTTGCACAATGACAGTCTTACCCCTAACCAATTAATTTCAACTTCCTTTTACCTTTGTAATTTAATTTTTGGAAGTAGGGATAATATAGTAAAAATAATCATGTTACCTTTCTATATTTAGTAATAGACAATTAATTTGGGACAATTCAAAATGGAACTAATAGACTATTAAACCGGGATGGAGGAAGTAGTAAATTAACATATATATATACATGGTACACTTGATTTATTATTATCTTTTCATTGACTTCACCTCTCGAAAAAAACTCATTTCATCATGTTTTAGTCCAAAACTAAATGTTTCGTTGCAAAGATAGTTGTTCGTCCGTTAAATTTAATATTTCAATGTCGTATCTTTCAAAGTGATCGTCGTACCGGTCTCTAAATCAAAAAAATACCATAGCGGAAAAATATAACGGGCCGAAAAGTGAAAGAAAATAATACATGTAGGCGATTTTAATAATTTACTGACAAAGTTATCATAAGGTGAATATTTGAAAGGGGGGAAATAAATAGTTGGATTATATAAGAAGCCAAGGGTACGTACATTTCACATTTACTCTAGCTATGTGACATTGTGACATCAATAGAGACTTCAGAAATTAAAGTAGATAATGCAGCAGGCACATTTCTCACACCCCACTCATCTCATCTTGGAAATGCAAAACCATACATTTTAAATTCGGATAATATATATATATATATATATATATATATATATATATATATATATATAGTATATACAAACATAAATATACGCATACATTTAACACAAATGCATACATGTACGGATTACGTGTGCATATATTTACTCCACCTACAAGTAGAAAATGTGCGTGTGAAATTGTCACAATTATTGGAAAACTTGTTCATACCATAATTTTTTTGTAGCATTATACAGTATGATATAGGTGTGCACATAATGTTGAATTGTTTTAAAACATATTCAGTTTCTTTATGACATCTATGATCTATCTATCTACGAACTTTATAAACATATATGTGAACTCTATAATAAGATTATGTACGGACTTAATTTTTGAGGTAAATATCAGATTGTTATTACTAACTAAGCGTGTTGTTAAATATTTGAAATCAGGTGTTTTTTATGTTCTAATTTGTAACTTAGGGTGCTCCTAACGCGTATCGTCGGCTATCGTTGGCTTGAAACCGACGAGCCGACGGGGATGGCACGAAGCCGTCGGTCGCCTCGTCGGTTTGCTTCCTTCGGTATTCCGACGTGAGCGATCGGTTGGAGTGGGGCCCATTTGCTTATTTTTTTTTGTGTGTGTATATATTAAAGGTAAATTGGTAAAGGGTCCCAGAAATATGAAGTGACGGAGCAGGGATGAGAGTGGTCTGTCAGTTTCAGTCAGTTTTCTGAAAAAGCTGACGTGGCGCTGACGTGGCGCTGACGTGGCTCTGTCAGTTTCAGTCAGTTGAGTTTTGAGTTGGGAATGGCCTTATATGGTATGGTATGGTTAGGCCACTCCCATCAGTGACTGAAACCGACTGAAACTGACAGAGCCACGTCAGCTCCACGTCAGTTTTTTCCACAAACTGACTGAAACTGACTGACCGCTCCTATCAGCACTCCGTCACTTCATTTTCTGGGACCCACTGTCTATTTAATTATTCAATTTAAATTCAAAAATTCAAATAAACACAACAATTTAAATAAAACACATTTCATTAAAAATATAAAAATTACACATTTTAAAAGTACAATAATTTAAAAATAAAAAACTATAAATCCTAAAAATTAAAAAGTACAATAATTTAAAAAATAAACGTTACATAATCAAAGTACAACATTTTAACGGATACGGAAATTTGGTGGTAGTTGCGCAATGTGTTCGATTAGCGCGTTGCGGAGTCGATGATGAACGTCCCGATCGCGTAATTCCTTGTCCATACGCAATGAAGTTTCAACTCTTTCTTCCCACGTTTTTGTTGGCCTGTTTGACGGATCAGAGGGGTAATCTTCTTCTAGTTGATAAATATTTCTCCCGTTGTCCTCAGTGATCATGTTATGCAGAATGACACAAGCATACATGATTTTTTTGATCTTGTTGGTGCTATATGGCCTAGCTGGGTTCTTGATGATTTGCCACCTACCTTGAAGCACACCGAATGCTCGTTCCACATCTTTCCTTGCCGATTCTTGGTATCTCTTGAATCGAGCCTCGGCTGCAGTTAGTGGATGCCTAAACGACTTAACGATAGTCGCCCACTCAGGATATATCCCATCCGCTATATAATACCCTCTGGTGAATTATTGTCCGGCAATAGTGAAGTTAACCTGTGGAGCTCTATCTTGCATCAAATCGGAGAACAAATCCAATTGATTAAGTACATTTACGTCATTGCTCGACCCTGCCGGACCAAAAAAAGCATGCCAAATCTACAAATCATAAGAGGCAACCGCCTCGAGCATGATTGTGAGACGTCCCTGATCACCTCTGGTGTATTGACCCTGCCATGAAACTGGACAATTTTTCCAAGGCCAATGCATACAGTCTAAGCTGCCGAGCATACCCGGAAAACCATGCAACTCGGCATGTCGTTGATGCAAACTTTGAACATCTTGTTCAGTGGGTTTCCTTAAGTACTCGGTAGAGAATAGATGAAAAATGCATTTGCAAAAATTATCCAAACACAAATATGAGGTTTGTTCACCCATATGCAAGTATTCGTCAAACGCATCAGCCGCACAACCATATGCTAATTGACGTACGGCGGATGTGCATTTTTGAAAAAACATTAAAACCGGGCCTACCGTGTAACATCCTCTCCAGTAGTCTGGTAATTTCCTTATTTAAATGATTATTTAATTGTTTTAGTAATTACTTGATATTATTATTGTATTGTGAAACTTAAGTAAATAAGTCTTAGGACTTATTGTGAATAATAAAATATTAGTTGTTTTAAATTATTACAGATGACGGTAAAATAAAATTAATATTCTCGCAAATGGTTTCTAGGTTCCAGACAATAGATTTAGGACGGGTATAAAATTATACCATTTAAATATGTGAGTCGGTTGGTAAACCGACTTTGAGAACTCATATGTTTGTAAACTTGAACCCTTTCTTCATTTGCAACTACAAATTCAAGAAAACCATAATCAAAGTAGAAATTAAACTGATACTTCTGTGAATTCGAATTCAAAACATCAGAACTGTTATCGTACACATCATCATCTTCAACATATCACTCTCCTTTTCATTTAAAATAAAAGTGAGTTTGATTTTGAGTGATTAAGTCAAATTGAAGCTTGATTTGTTGCTATTAGGTATTATTTGATGCTACTTGAAGTATTAGAAACTTTAGAATTGAGTTTCTTGAAGTTTTGGTGAGTTTAGGTTCGAAAAACTCGTAAGAACAGCGAAATTCGCAGTTATCAGTTCGTTCTGCGAACCGAGCTCAGGCTGCGAAGCGAGTTGAGTTCTGCGAAGTGAACTGAGATCTTGCGAACTGAGATATTGTTCTGCGAGTTGAGTATGCCTTGCGAACCGAGTCGCTGCGAGGCGAGTTGAACTTGCGAAGTGAGTTGAGTTTGCCTTGCGAATCGTGTTCTGCGAGCCGAGATGGCTTTGCGAACCGAGTTATGTTGTTGCGAGTCGAGTTTTTCTGCGAACCGAGTTGACCTGCGAACCCAGATTACTGCGAACCGGAATTTTTAAGATTTTTGTTTCGCAAATTTTGAAAATGCATAAGTCTTTTCGGGGTAACGGACAGATGACAAATTCATTAACTCGGATTGATTTGAAATTCGCATGGTCACTCAGAAACGACCTAATGATCCCGGCTCTATTCTAAGAGTCTAGGCAGTTTTTGGCCATTCGAGGTCATCTAGGGGCCTAAAATGGCGTTTTTCAGTTTTAAAAACGTCAAATTGGGATTTTTATGATTTTAATTCTGATTGAACCGTTGTTTGTTTATACTTCCGAAATTATCGGATTGAATAAATATGCTAAAAAGATGATTGTGGAACAAGTTACTAACTTGTGTGTTATGTGGTGTTTCAGATACTCCGAAGACTCAGTAATATCAGATTTCTGAGTGTTGATGTTGTAGAGGTATTGGTGAGTGGATTCAAAACTCACCATTTGATTTAGTTGAAATCATTTGATTATAACTAGTAATCGTAGATATGTTGATGTTGTTGATTATTTATTATATCTTGTTGATTATAAATCTATGTGCTATGTGTGGCCTTTGGGCATCAGTTGTTAGTGAGGTCAACGAGTTGATGAACTGTTGGTTGGGCTAGTGGGTTGTTGTATGAATGATACAGAGTTGTACTTCATTTGTTGTGTGTATAGACTCTGTATCTGAATGTAGTAACCACTAGCTATCGGTCTCGTCCGTTATGGCCATACGGATATGGTTGGATAAGTGTTCTTGGGGAGCCTCCCGGGTATTAGGGTTATCCCCAGAGCCACCGATCCTCATTAAGTACTTGTTGATTGTTGATTGTTAATTGTAGTATTTGCGGATATTAGAAGTAATTCGGTGATGAAGCTAAGTTGAATGTTGTGTGATGAGTTTACTCACTTAGCTTCGTGCTAATCCCTCGTTGTTACTTCTTGCAGATTTTTGATAGAATGTGGGTAGCAAGAAGTTAATGATTAAAGCAAGGGATGTTTGAAGATTATGCTACTCTGAAAATGTTTTGTATAAAACGAAGTTAGTTTACGTAATGCCTCGAAAAGTGAATTTGGTTAATACTTTTGGATAGTATAACTTGATTATAACTGTTTTGTACATTATATATATGGTGTAGTAATCAAATATATGTTTTAAATACCTACGCTTCCGGTTTATTAATATAATATTGTGTTTTGGAATGAGGGGCGTTACATACCGGTACAATCTAAACGTTGATGAAAGTATAGAAAATAATCCGGTACCGGTTTTTGCGAGTATGAAACAATACGTTGACATATATTGATAAATAATGGCTTACTCATTCGATATCGGCGTCGAAATACATCCGCCGAAAATGTTGGCTGGTCATGAAAGTAGTCCAGAAACAATCGTTGCCCCATTGTTTCGCGATTTCTCGGAAAGTATCGACGTGGAGCTCTCGGGATTGGAATTATTTATTCCTCTTCGTCGTCGGACGATTCGGACGATACGGCGTGAATAACATTGATCACGTACTCCGGATCAAAAATGTCATTAAGCGCTTGCAAATCTTCGAGATCGGAATCGAAAGACATTTTGTAAAAATATGAAAGTGGTAAAATGTATAATTTTTTTGAAAATAGATGGAATTTGTATTGAGTTTGGTGTGAATTGTTTGGAAAATGGGAGGTATATTTATAGTTGAAAAGTTGGATTTTTTAAAATTAAAAAAAATAAAATAAAAAAACCAACGGCTTTGTTCCCAACCGTTGGAATTTTTTATTTTTTATTTTTTTTCAAACGGCTAGTATTAAAAAAAAATAATAATACAATGGGTTCACTCCTCACCGTCACTCTCATCGCCAAACCGAAGGGCCGGAACCGACGCCAAACCGACGAGTCCGTGCCATCGGCGTCGGTCTCATCGGTTTGAACCGACGGCCACCGACGACTACCGCTAGGAGTGGTTTTATATTTATACTTAATGTAGTACTCCGTATGTTATATCTGCTTCCAAGGTCGTAAAAGTTTGTTAAGTAGCGTAGTTCAAAGGTTTTAACTGATTAATTGCGTAAACTTCAATATTAACCAGACTAACCGATAAGCAAACGAATTGAAATTATAAGCTGAATCACAGTGAGACCAACACCGGATAATTTTAATTATTTAAATATTTAAACAATCAATTATTGTTCGATTTTGACTAAAAACACATATAATTGAACCGTAAACACCCATGTAATATACCACCATTTTTATCATCATCAACCGACTACCTAAACAATTTGGGGTCGTTTTAGTCTCTATGAACCCATTCTTCTCACATTTATTTTGATTTTTGGATTACAACAGAAAGTATCGTAGATGAATCATATACATATTATATATACATTGTAATAAGATTGAAATTGCAGTATTACCGAACACACTGAGGACTATATTTCTTATTTTAACTTGATAATAATTTACAATGTTAATTGGTTCACATGCCTCTTTTCAAAGATGAGACGTATATATCATCCTTCAAATAGACTAAGTGGCTCGTTAAGGAGGGTAAATGGGTAAATGAATGATGTTTTTCATGTTCAAATTACATAGAGAGAGCAAATAGTCCGTTGCCTTAGATGTACGTAAGCCTGTAAGCGAACCGAACGTTCAACAACAATTCGGTGAACCGTTCGGCTGAAAATTTATTTATGTCGTTCGTTACGTTATATAAATGAATATGAACACAATTTTTAGTTCGTTTACTTATAAGAACAAACATAAACATATGTCTCGTCGTTTATTTACGTTCGTATGTTCAATAAAATATTCATTTGTTAACTAATAGTTTTATAAAATTAATACATTATGTATATCTTATTTTTATCTCATTTGTAATAGTATTAGAATTTATATGTTTTTCTCTTTCACATTTCCCTCTCACATTTTCACTTCATTGCCACACACCTCGATTCATATGTGTATGTGTGTATTTGGGGTTCGTTCAGGGTATCAACGAACAAATGACTAATTGTTTCGTGAACAAACAAATTTTCTCGGTTAATGAACATAAACATGTTTCATTCAGTTCATTTACAAGCCTAGATGTACGCATACGAACTAGAGGAACTGCGATATCCTTGTAAACGTTTCCGACCATTTTACTAAATAACTCCAAAATGTTTAACTAGGGAAATTTATACCCGAGACCTCTTGTTTGAATATTGGAACGTTTTATCAACAACTTGGTGTCTTGGTGATGGTGTGACTCGTTAAGAAGAGCATCGGTTCAAAATAATAAATATAATCATTCTTGTAAAGTTTATATCCAAAATCAACTGCGGTATTTGGCTACATGTTGGTTCCAAAATCATAGCTATCTATATTGATTGGATATTTTCAAAATAGTTACCATCTTCTGGGAGTTCATAGAATTTGACGCATAATGGTTCGTCAAATTTAGGGTATGTCTGATAACAACTAGCTACAACAGGAAATTGAACCTTAAGCCGAAGGATTATCATTATCATTATTATTATTATTATTATTATTATTATTATTATTATTATTATTATTATTATTATTATTATTATTATTATTACTACTACTATTATTATTACTATTATTATTATTATTTAATTTTTTAAAGCTACTTAAAAAAACTAACTTCTCTTAAAAGATATTCTTAGAGATTCTCGATCAAATATATATATTTTTTAATAACCCCTTCTATATTTTTGTTGTCAATCATGAATGAGAACTCAGATTGTTAAAAGTTAGAAGTTCAATTTCTTATGATAATTGTGCCAAACGTATCTCTAACGTAAACAACTACTATTCATAGAAAATGTGAAAGAGAGTTTCTTAATTATTTGAACAACAGAGTACATATAAGACTACTATCAACCGTCCATCACTTAAGTGACGTCAAGTCGTCAATGGCATGGACGTGTCACTTCTTCGGTCACTTGGTGTGGTGTCGATGACGGAAAAGTGAGTGGTGTCGTTTTCTTTTTATTTTTTGTTTATTGTATAGAATAAAGCTGCATAAAAAATTGAAGTGACGATGTCAAATTTATCATCGTTATTAGTAAGTTAAAGTCAACTTTAATCCGAAATGATGCTAATTTAACACAAGTGATGAACAAATGACCGCACCACAAGTGAGTAGTAAGTCAATTTATTCCAACCCAAAGGTTCGCTTAACTTATTTTCTACCAACTGGTTAGAAAAGTTGATGCAAATGTAAAGTTGAATAACAAGATAATACGTTGATATAACAAACGGTCGAACTAAAATTATATCTACTACCGATGCTCGTAGACATCTTTAACTACATCTATCAGTTTGTAAAAGTAAATAACTAAATACTACTAGTTTCACCGTTGGTTTTTACTTAAAAGCTTAATAGTTAATACCACTACTACTACTATAATACTGTTATCATTTTAAAAATATAAAAATTATTGCTACTACTTTCACCGTTGGTTTTTATATAAAAGCTCCAACCTCCGAGCAATTTTTTTTTTTTAACCATTGAGCAATTTAATCACTAAACACTCCCCATAGCCCAAAAGGTGAGTAAATTCCCACATTTAAAGAGGGGGAGCAAAAAAGTAGATTGTCAGCATTGGCGTGCATAACATAGCAGATTGGGCTCTATTGGAGTCTTGATGTTTTTTAATCACTAAAAAAAAACAAGCCCCTCATCACCTCAATCTCTGCAAAATACAACTCAAATCATTCACACTCAAAACAAAAAGATTTCAACTTGTTTCACCTTCCTTCTTTTTTAAATAACAAAAAAAAGGAAAAAAGAAATAAACTTTAGTTCAAAAACCCCTAATTTAGGGTTTAAAAGAAAGAAAGAAAAGCCCAAAGATTCTGAAGAAAGATAGTAGTAGTGGTTCTGTGGGATTCTTTGCAAAACTGGTAAGCACTGAAATTGGATTTTAGTGTAAAAATGGTTTCTGCTTTTGAGTGGACACAGAATATGGAAAACACCTTGTCTTCTTCTAATGGATGTCTGCCTGTCTGCGTTTTTCTCTTTGGGTGGGGATAGCCTTGTTTTCTCTTTTTTTTTTTTGCATGCTTTGTTGTTTTTATTATGCACACACCCTAATAAAGTTTCAATTTTTATTCATCCCCCCAAAAAAAAAATTAAAAAAAATTACTGTTTATGTTCATGTTCATGTGGCTGGTGTTCTGTTTCTAAACTTGACTTGCTCCAACTCCAGCTTATTGAGTAATTTTTTTTTACAAGAAATACTAGAGATTCTGTTTTGATACCTTTTTGAGGTGGGTTTACCATTTACAAGTTGATGCTAAACAGAAATAGATAAAAAGTTATGGGGTTTTGAAGTGGATACAAGGAGAGTGGCTTTTGGGTTTGTTGTCTCTTAATTTCTTTTAAAAATCAAGTGGGAGATATATGCACCATTTTTTTAATGGATTCTGCTGCTTACTAAGCATCATTACATATGGGGGGTTTCCATTAAGTTTGTTAATTAACTGATTTGTGATCTTTATTATTTTATTGCTATCACTTGTACATAAACAGAGCAAGAGATGCTTGTTGTCTGCCGTTTCCATGGCTTATTTCTACTGATTCCAAGATGCTGTTTTTCATCTGTTTTGCAGGGTTTTCTCAATCTTCAATGGTAAATCTCCTATCTTTAAATCGTACTCCTAAATAAAAATCCAAACTTTTTGATTTTTACACATTTTCAAGATTTGATATTGTATGCTAACATAAAATATATTGAGACAAGAAAAAACAAAGTGTTAGTTTTTAGTAAGAAATTTATACAAGAATAGGAAAAGAAGTGGGTGGGTGGAGTCAGATTTGTGCTTGTGGGGTGTCTTATTTTGATGTTTATAAACTCTCTCTCTCTCTATAATCTATATACTGGGGGTTTTTTTTAGAGAGAGAAAGTATAGTTATTTTAGTGTGGGTTTGTCTCCTGGGTTAACCCGGAGTCCATGGGCTTTGCCTCTAAACCAGGACACACTTCCTTTATCCCCTCTCCTTCTTCTCCTACTTCTTCATTTTCAAGTCATTAAACATCTTACAAATCCACCCCCCATTTTCTCTCTCTAAAGATTCTTTTTTTAAGAAATATTTATACACATCCTTTACTCAGATCTTATTTCTTCTTCCTCTTCTTCATTATTTGAAAAAACCCCACAAAAATTTCATAAGAAAACTATTCTTGAACACGTGTAATTTAAGAAATAGTGAAGAATATTCAATCTTAATGTTGTTTTTACCTTTTTAGGTTTACATGGTGTTGAGATTTGGGGATGTCATGATTTTTAGTTGCTTGGAGCTGGAAACTAGTTAAATAGATTATTTTGGAGAGGAGGTAGATTGGGTTTCAGAAGCTGTGCAACATGAAGTTCATGAAACTTGGATCGAAGCCCGATTCGTTTCAGACTGAAGACAATGTTTGGTAAATTTCTGTTCCAAATGCATCTTAGCTTAGATTGTTTTCTGTTAATCATCTGTGATTTAATATGTAAACGTTTAGGTTAGAATAGTCGACTCTTTTTGTTAGTTTATAATGCTATGATTTGATTTCAATTGTCACTTAACGTAGCTCATTTCCCAACTCTTACTACTACATGCTAATTAATAGTTTGTTATTAATGGTAATTTCTTGTTTAAATTATTGGGTCTTTTACATGATCTATTGGCCATTATTGTAGAGTATTATGTGTACCAAATTGATGCCCAAATGTAAGCACCATATAAATACAACACTTTTGTTCAAATTATATTCTGTTTTCCATGTACAATTTAGGTATGTGGCTTCAGAGTTGGCAACTGATATAGTCATCAATGTAGGAGATGCAAAGTTCTATCTACACAAGGTAAAAAACAACTGCGATACTAGTTGTACAATATATCATTAATCTTAAATTTGCTCAAAATAATAATTGTTTCTGCAGTTTCCATTGTTGTCAAAGAGTGCTCGCTTACAGAAATTAGTAGCAAGCACCAATGAGGGGATCGGGAATGGAGATGAAATTAACATTCATGACATTCCTGGTGGTCCTGCTGCTTTTGAGATATGTGCCAAATTCTGTTATGGTATGACTGTAACCTTAAATGCGTACAACGTTGTTAATGCTCGCTGTGCAGCTGATTACCTCGAGATGCATGAAACAATGGAGAAAGGAAACCTGATTTATAAAATTGACGTTTTCCTTAACTCGAGTCTTTTCAGAAGCTGGAAAGATTCAATCATAGTACTCCAAACCACCAAATCGATGATGATGTTGTCTGACGAAGTGAAGCTAGTAAGCCACTGTGTCGATGCCATAGCTTCGAAGGTATCCGTTGATGTTTCAAAGGTTGACTGGTCATATACTTATAATCGTACGAAACTTCCAGAAGAAAATAACAATCACGTGTTAAATGGAGGTCTTAGAAGCATGAACGTGCCAGCTGATTGGTGGGTCGAGGACCTGGCTGAACTCGAGCTAGATTTATACAAACGGGTTCTTGTGAACATAAAAAACAAAGGTTTAGTACAAGATGAAGTGATTGGAGAAGCTTTAAAAGCTTTTGCTTTTAGAAGATTACCAGGGTTTAACAAAGGTGTGATACAAAGTGGTGACATGATGAAAACTAGATCAATTGTTGACACAATTGTGTGGCTCTTGCCATCCGAGAAAGGTAGTGTTTCATGTAGTTTCTTGCTAAAGCTTCTAAAAATGGCAAGTTTGGTGGACTCGGGGGAAATGGTAAAGATGGAATTGGTCAAAAAGATTGGTCATCAACTTGAGGAGGCGTCAGTACAGGATCTTCTGATCCGAGCCAAAGAAAGTGAGCCTACAATTTATGATGTGAAAATGGTTCAGAAAATAGTGGAGGAGTTTAAGGTTCGAGATCAAGATCGAAATGGTGAGTTTGAAGAGGGAAATGAGATTCAGGAAGTCAGGAGGTCAACTGGAGGGATATTATCAGAAGCTTCAAAGTTAATGGTGGCCAAACTTGTTGATTCGTATCTTACTGAGATTGCAAAGGACCCGAACCTACCTCTTTCAATGTTCACAGATCTTGCCGAGACGGTTTCTGGCTTTTTGAGGCCATCGCACGATGGCATATATAGAGCCATCGATATGTATCTTAAGGTAAAGTTACTCCTCTTTAACTTCTTTATAGTAAGCCGATTGTTTAGGGGTCAGGTGAGTGAGAGTGATTACAGTAGGTAGTATAAGATAATATCATACGGAGTATGAATGATCTTCTTCTGATTTTTAATTCCTGGGAATTTAAACCCATCCGATCTCACAAGACTAGCCACAATTCTTTACAGGATAGTCTATATATAATTTTATTTTTTTAATTGGAAATTGCCTAGCAGTCTTGTCAATATATCATCTGATTCATTACAACTTCAACTAGCAAAAGCGTTTCTAAACACTCTGTGCTACAGTCTGTTTGCATTGCAGCTTATTATTCAGTTTTAATCATTTTTAGTCCAGTAATTTCATCCTAAACAGTTCAATTTGTAAACAATTCATGATTAGTCTGTTTGCGTTACAACTTCAACTAGCAAGGTGAACACAAGACAATTCAATTTGTAAATTGTAATTTATACTATTTAATAACTTATATATCAAAAGCCAAGTATCAACCTATAAACTATTAGTGTATGACTCTGCGACTCTGCCTAGTTGGCTAGTTGTACGATGCAGTACCCTAGATGCGTCATAGAACAAGTTTGCATTTTTGTAATGTCTGTGTTGTTTTTTGTTCAGGCACATCCTGGTATCAGCAAGAGTGAGAGGAAGAAAATATGCAAACTGATGGACTGCAAGAAGCTCTCAGTTGAGGCATGTATGCACGCAGTTCAAAATGAGCGGCTCCCGTTACGTGTAGTGGTTCAAGTACTCTTCTTTGAACAGGTTCGTGCTGCAGCCTCATCTGGCAGTAGCACACCTGACTTACCAAAAGCAATCAAGGATCTCAATAGTGCCTCTCACGGCAGCTCGAGGTCGACCACAACCAACACAGAAGAAGATTGGGATGCAGTGGCTTCAGCTGAAGAACTCAGAGCCTTGAGGGGCGAGCTAGCCTCCCTCAGATTGGAAAGGAACGGTGCTAGTCATGCAAAGAGTCCACTTGCAGAAAAGGGTCCCGTTCATAAAGTCAAAGGTCTACTTGCCACAAAAAGAATCTTGACTAAAATCTGGTCAAGCAAAGGTGGGACCACGGAGAATAGTGGATCGGATTCTTCAGGAAGTCTTGGGTCTGGTAACCGTGATGAAGTGAAAATGGCAGCAACCCCTTCAAGAAAAGGGCGGCATTCGGTATCTTAAAGGTCTGATTTCTACAATCTTTTTGTTAATGGGATTATTATCTTAGCAATGTAAGGAAAAAAAGAAGCCTAGATGGTATGTGTTTTTAACTTAGGTGATCATAAATGTAGTAGTAATTTTCTGAAGATGTGGATCTATTATGCTAGGCTCAGAAGTTTAGTTATATTGGGGAAGAAAAAAGAACCCTAGAAGTAATTGATTAAATCTAACCAAAATTTCAGGTTTAATCTAGTATTGTTACTATTGTATCAACTTGTAAGAGCTCTCTATAATGGTAAAATTGTGCTAAATATCCTATAACATAGTAGCACGTATTCGTGCGAATGTTTTGTTGGAAATTGACAACTTCATAATGTTTTGGTCTCTTTTTTAAGGTAGATTAGATTTAATGATTAGCATATCACATGAAATAGTTTGTTATGGTTTCTTAATATAATCTTCTGGTGGATAAATTGATGATGGCCGTGTTTTGTTGAGGTGCCGTGGTTTACAATGACAAGCTTGTGGTTTCTTGTTATAACATTTGGTTAGAAAAGTCGATAATGGCCGTGCTTTGCTAAGGTGTTGTGGTTCGCATTGGCAGATGCAGAACTAAAAGTAACCTATGTAACCAGTACTCCAGTGGCACAATATTTTCTTCAAAATTGTATCATATCTTACCAAAAAGATCAGGTAAAGTTGCCTTGTACAAGTGGCAATCTGCATTCGTTTATGTCTTTGTTTAACCAGGTAAAAATGTGAAATTGATCTATTTTTTCACTTTTTTGTTTAACCAGGTAAAAGTGTAAAAAATATATGTTTCGAGCAAGAATGTATTTGTTTAACCAGGTAAAAATGTAACATTGATCTATTTATCATTTTTTTGTTTAACCAGGTAAAAATGTAAAAAGTATATGTTTCGACTTTCGATCAAGAATGTCTTTGTTTAACCAGGTAAAAATGTAAAATTGATATATTTATCTATTTTTTGTTTAACCAGGTAAAATGTAAAAAAATATATGTTTCTAGCAAGTACAACTCTTTCGAGATAATTAATAATAGTTATAGTTATAGTTATTACTGTAATTCCTTTTATAACCTACACTTATTTCGGCCCAAGAAAGAGAAATCATTTTATTATTTTTACCGACTTTAAGTACTCGTATGGTTTAACCAGATCTCTAATCGGAGGCATTAGTAGTTCAACCTATAGGGACAACGTCAAGCGGAGGAGTCAGTTAGAAATATCAGAAATCAAACGAGAAAACAAAGTTAACGTCATTCGTAATTTGTTTAGAAACTTTGTGATATAGCTTAAAAAACAGTTGTGCATAATCTATGTTTTAATCATATCATAGTCTCATGAAAACAGTAGTGTTTCCCAATTGGAAACAAGTAGAAAAATATAAGAACTCCAAAAGACGAAATCTTTAGAAGATTTATCGCGTTAAATCCAAGCATTATATCCATGAGTATCTCGACCATCTTTCTGTTAGTTCCATACTTATGCCAAAACAAAACATACAAATACAATCCAACATATAAAACTTTGGTTTGTTTTGGATCACGCAAATGTAACAAGTGCTCTTATTTCGTTTATTGGTTTATTCATAAACAATCTCACTTATTTTATACATGTGTACATGTGGTTAAAAAAAGTGCTATTTTTTCCCAAGAGGAAGACAAAATATCATCACATAGCCTTTATCTAAAAATGTTTGTCGATTCAGCGATATTTTCAAAGAAACCACAAACAACTTTTTCTCTTTTAAGCTTAAAATATGACTTTGTCACATAACAAATTCATGTGAATTATCAAGATCAAATAGTCTAATCTAATTTAGATATGCAAGTACTCACACACGTTATTACTACATATATACACATTACTCTACAAATATATACATTTCACCTATTTGAAAGATTTAACTCACAAACTCGTAGTTGAAAAGAGCGTTACGATAACGTTAGACCAATAATATTTTGATCAATAATGGTCAAATAATACTAGATAATCTTAAACTTGAAACATATTCAAAAAAATAAATAAATAAATAAATAAAATAGTACAAGGATACAAAGTCCATTTAATAAATAATCGATTCTATTGTTTGGTGAAAGAGGCATATGCTATGAAGTATGAACACGAAAATCTGTTTGCCACGTATTCTTAGTCAAGACCAAATAACTTCAAGATATCTTTCTTGAGCCTATCGTCACGTTTTTTTTACAACTTACAACTACATAACTACAAATTTTAATTACTATAATTAATGTTTTTAATCCGTATTTGTCCGCTGTAATAATCTCCTTGGAATAACCAATCAATTATTATCCAAAACGTGTCTCGTACAAAACAAGAATTTTAACTCTTGCTTCACTTAACTCGAACAAACAAACAACTTCAAATTTTGGCCTTGTAACAACTTCTAATATAAAAACATACAAACTTGGATCAATTAATAAAATAATAGTTAAATAAGAAGATTTGGTATTATATGTGTATCAAGTACGTTTTCTTCTTGCTTATCACCGATCGATGCATCCAATTATTGGTCATTGCGTATTGCATAAAATATAAGCGGGTCAAGTTAAAGTAACCACATAATTAAATGATTGGATTAGTAGTTTTAATAATAATTTAAAGAAAAAGTGAGTGGATGAGGATTAATATATAAGACGAAAGTGAAATAGTGAGTCATAGCAAGCAAAGAAAGGTTGAAAAGGTGGAATCTTTGTTTAGAAAATACTAACATATCTTTACATGTCTTCCAAGGGACAAATTTTTTGACATCTTTTATTTTTTTAGATTTTATAAAATAATATTAAAAAATCAATCAATATCAATAATCAGTGTAATTGGATGGTGATAATCGGAGGACTACATATGCATGTTTCTTTTTAGTTGCATTTGATATTTGATATTGGATTCAGATCCATTAACCATTTGAAAAATTAGTATCGGTATGATGTAAATTCGTCTCAAATTATTTACCAACAAGTTAAAAACATACAATGAAAGGGGTATAATTCGGTCCAAAAGTTAAAAACATCTTTAACAAAAGTATATAAATTGATAACACTATTATATTTAGAATTTCTACAAATAACAATATTATTATACAATTTAAAAAATGACCAGCAGCCAATTAACTTATATACATTTCTACTCGTAAGTCAAATATCTAATTAAGTCTGAAATGTATATTTTTATTATATTATTATCTTTTCTAATGTATATTATTTTTAATTAAAGCAAAGCGACTTATGGATCATTCGATGTTGCCGATGATCTATATTTAAATTATTAAGTTAGTTGATAAGGTATATATAAATTCGGAAAGGATAGTTATTTTTCCATGAAAATTACATACATTTTTTAATTAGCATTTATAGGGAATTATGGACTTATGGTTTTATGAGTGGGATGAAGAATACTTGCATAGTTTAAATATATAAATCTTAACTTTAATTACTGATATTAAACTTAACTACTACATTCGTCCCCTTTAAAATGTTCACTTTGATTTTACACGTAGTTTTAAGATTTTTCACTAACTGCACCAATCGAACATTAATTCTACCCAATAAAGTCTTTTATATTTGGTTAAATATCAAAATCGGCATTTATAGTGAAACATTCCAAAATAGTTACGGAGGGAGTAATAAGGAATGCCATGATAGCAATGAGTAGAATGGGTGTGATTCGTCGCCTTTTATGATCCACGAATGAAGGTTGGTGAAGTAAAATCCGTGAGGGTATGAGGTGTAAGTGGAGAGTGGGTAGTTAGTTGAGGGGTGTAAAGGAAAATTAGAATCCAAATCTGAATAAAGATTAGGGAATAATAATATTATCCGGGTAAAAAGGACGTAGAATACAACTACAACTGCAACTGCAACTGCAACGGGGCGGCAATCGAACCTCCTCATCCACCCGTGCTTGCGGGGACAAGGAGCCGCTCCTGCCCAACACCTTTGGAACACCACAACCACTACACACATGTTTCAACCTCCTCTTAATTAAGTCTTAACTTAACCATGGTTACTTACTCCCTAACCAATCCCACTACATAGAAGTAGGAATTCTATTTATTATTCTTATATCATTGATTGTATATTTACTATTTAGTGAACTTAGTGAATTAGCTCACATCGTATATTAAAGTGTGGTATTACTAAGCAAAAACGGTGAAGAAAATGCATGTTTTTTGCATAGTTTATCCAAGAGTACGGGGTGTAGTGACACTGTATTTACAGTGTTATGAAGAATATTATCGTCGAGGATCGTGTGGTGTGGTGACACTGTATTCACGATGTTCTAATTTTTTATTATTTATTTTATTTATTTTTAATATAATTAATTATATAAATTAATATTTAAAAACAAATAAGTCAAATAAAATAACATCTCATTCATTAAAACAAAATAAAAAAAATTGCAAATCCTAAAAATTAAAATACATAAATTGAAATTGGACTTGGGGTTGTTGTTGACTTTCACGCCACATTTGAAATTGAGAATAATCATTGGGTGATATTTGCGGTGGTGGTTGCATTGGTTGTGGTTGTTGATTGTATACGGGGGTGTATGTTGGTGGTGGTTGGTTGTAAGCGTATGATGCGAAACCTTGGATTTGAGGGTTGAAAGATGGTGGATTTTGTTGCGGTTGTGAGGATTGCCACTCACCCGTGAACGGGTTTCAAGTGAATTATAAATGGTACGGGTTGTTCAGGTTGTTTTAGTTGTTCGACATAATGAAGAAAGTGGGAAGAGTTTTTTAATGTGTTAATGTGAAAGAGTTTTTGAGTGTGTTTGAATTGTGGGAGAGATTGTGTTTAAATATGTAAATGTATAGGTTAGATTTTTTTTTTAAACAACATCAAATGGCTTTTTTTAAAAAATATTATTATTATTATTTTACAAAACACCTTAACAACTCTTTTAATTTTTTTTTACCGTTGGAAAAGAAAAAACAAAAAAAAGGAAAAAGGCGAGTGGAGTGGCGTCCGAAATAGGACGGTGAATAGGAATGGCGACACGAACGTCGTCCAACGGTATTTTTGTCGAAAAATGGCGAAAAATAACCACCACACCCTTTGCTCTAATCGTTTATGATATTGCATTATGAACCTATTTTTATATACATTTGTAAATGTATTATACAATTTTTGGATCTAGATTAAATAAGAATATTGAGTAATGTTCAAATGAGAACATCAACTTTGAGTAAGATTGAGGAAACTAACAAATTGCTGTCGTGTGTCACTTTATTCTATCTCCTCCACATTTTTTAAAATTAAATCTCACAAACGCTAAGTCGAAAAATCATGAAAATTGCACCATAAAATTCAGTGTTTTCTCCTATTCGATTTGCAGTCCCTCAATGCATACTTTTGACAACTTTTTTTCTTCTAATTTTAGTGGGTTTTACAAATTAGTAACACATATGGTAGTGATTAGTTATACATTTAATTTGTGGTTAAAGTTAGGGTTTAGGGTTAGGGTTTAGTAGGGTTTAGAGTTTTGTAAAGGGTTTAGGGTTTGGGGTTTAGGGATTAGGGTTTGAGGGAGAAACCCCAAACCTCAAACCTCAAACTCTAACCCATAAACCCCAAACCCTAAACGCAACACTAACACATGTGTTACTAATTTGTAAACCCATCAAAAATGAAAAAAAAAATAGTGTCAAAAGTATGTCCTGAAGGACGACAAATCGAAGAGGATAAGACGCTGAATTTAATGGTGTAATTTTCATAATTTTTCGATTTGTCATTTGTAAGATAATTGATGTTGGGGTAAATGAGTTTGTACATGTGGAACATTCTCTTTGTACACATAATTTGATATCATTGGTTCCTTCATTTCTCATTTGAACCTCACCCTAAGAATATTCTATTAGTTACAATTTAAGTATGATTATTTATGCTTTCCACAAACACCAAAATCTGATTTTGTTTTCTTCCGAGTATGATGTTTTGTCATAAAAATCTACTTGTTTATGTAGAAACTAACAAATCAATTTTATATTTATTATTTCCTTTTTAAATGAAATGAGGGGTGTTTGATATATTGTATATTTCTGAAACACATAGATATAAACAAACCCTCTTCATGTATCTTTTTATTTCTTAAAAAATAAATACGGATAAAATCACTTATTTATTTTTAAGCAGAGAAGTAGCTGCATGTAATCCAGCAACAAACACCCCATTATCGGTAACACTCGAAACTTTTGATTGATATAAGTATATGTAACCGGTAAACCTTTATAAAATTTGGTCCATATATTTTTATATGTAAATCAATTAAATCCACCAACAAACGACCCAATAATTCCCAAACTTCCTAACCTTGTGTCTATATATGTCCCTTTCCCATCCACATACTTCCTCCCCACTTTTCATCGGTATTCCTCCTCCTACAAATCAAACCCTCATCACAATCAACACTAGCTTATACTTTTGCATATATAGGTGCACAAAGTTATCATCAAATCAATCCACTACCATGAGTTGCAACGGCTGTCGAGTTCTTCGAAAAGGATGCAACGATCATTGCATTCTTAGACACAGCCTGAATGGCATCTCCACTCCGCAAGCTCAAGCCAACGCCACCGTCTTCGTCGCTAAATTCTTCGGTCGTGCCGGTCTCATGTCCTTCCTTTCTTCCGTACCTGAATCCCAACGCCCTGGTAACCAACACTTATACATCTAAAGGATCACGTATTATTCACATTTTTTATTTTTATTTTATCGTTCATTGATCCTGTTTGTTCTGTTTTTAGCTTTGTTTCAGTCCCTATTATTTGAAGCGTGTGGACGGACGGTGAATCCGGTAAACGGAGCAGTAGGATTGCTGTGGACCGGAAACTGGCACGTGTGCCAGTCGGCGGTCGAGACGGTGCTCCGAGGTGGAAGCATACGAGCCATGCCGGAGCTTTTCTCCGTCGGATCTACGGAGGTGATGACGGAAAACGAAGATACATCAGAAGCGATTAACTGCAACTTTGACGTTTCGAGACTTAGTCCAGAAGATCTTAACCTAGAGCTTACGTCATCTGGCAGTGGGAAAACCAGTAAACGGAGATCGGTTACGCCGTCTGACGTATCGGAAACGACGACGTTTGAGTCCAGTTGCAGCGAAACAAAGCTGTTGAGACTTTTTCTATAGACATAGTTAACTACTCCACTAATTATTTACTCTTTATCATTTTTTTTATCTTTCTTTTTTCTGTTTTTTTGATCGGCGAAGAAATGAGAATGAAATATGAGACGTTGCAGGAAAAAGTAATGGAGTATAATACGTATAATACAGTATTTATTATACTAATTATTTATTATTCCTTATAGCATATTTTCTACAGCGTTTCAAAAATATATTATACGTGCGAGTGAAATACATGTAAAAAAGTCAAGGATTATATACGTAGTATATATCAACGTTCTCACTACTATTCCCTCCGTAATTCAGAAGTTGAAACACACGTTCAAAAAATTAGTAAGATGGACGGAGATAGTACACGAAGTACAAGTAACATTTTAACAATTTGTACAACTTTTCTCAGTGAAATTTAAGCATAAAAATTAGGTCTCTTGATGTTTTCCTTCTTTATATTTTTTACTCCGTATATGTTAAGTTATAGGTAGATGGCTAGGTGGGTAAAATTGTAGATTGAGTGAAAGGGAAAAGGGGATTGGTGAGTGAAATAGGGTTGATGAAATTTGATTGGCTCTTGTATCCTACGAGGTGGCATGTCCAAATTCTAGTGTGTGGCTGAGATACAGAGAATAAAATAAAAAAATACTTATGATGGTGGTGGTGGACTCAGAAATTGCATTGCAATATCCATTTGATTTGGTGGTGGTGGGATGATATTAATTAATAAAACTATAAAAGGATGGTTTATACTTTATAGCATCAGCAAAAAAGAAAGAAAAGAAAATAATAAGAGGGTGAGTCAGTTTGACCAAACATATGGGTCCAGTTCCTTGTGCATTCCAACTGCTGTGTGTTGCTGCATATGCCCAACTTGCCCATATTGTTGGGTCATTGGGTCCCGTTACTTTTCTTGTTAAAATTCCATACATACCCCAACATATATAGACAAAATTGCTTTTAGAAAAAAACAGACAACCTTTATATAAATAGTCACAACTCACAAATAGATCTATTGGAAGGTATATGCAGTGAGTGGTTCAGTTTTATACAGAACTTTTATTCAACACCAAAATTCATCAGGCATACAAGGTCAGAATGGTAATCTTATGTCATTTAGAATGGTTAAGAAATATACTACGAGTAATCAAACATCATGTTTACTTTTAGGAATCAAGTTTATACATAACCTTTGATTTTTACGGTGCTAAATCATTTCGTCTTATCAAACCACCCTTCCTTCCTGAGCTACTGTCCTTTGCTCTTCTTCAGCTTTAAGCCATGCAGCCTATATGTAAAGGTAAATCACAAAGTCAGATCTGTACATAGCAGATAGCATGTACATAGCAGATAACTAAAAATCAAATGAAACTTTACCTTGTCTCTTTGAAGCCTAGAGACATGTGGACGTATCGAGTTCCCAAAACTCATGCCTCCCCACGCTTCTTGCAACTCTCTCTCCCTTGCTTCTCGTTTAGCCATCAACGGGTTCTTTACGGCAT
Source organism: Pseudognaphalium luteoalbum (assembly GCA_963422505.1). Classification (NCBI taxonomy): domain Eukaryota; kingdom Viridiplantae; phylum Streptophyta; class Magnoliopsida; order Asterales; family Asteraceae; genus Pseudognaphalium; species Pseudognaphalium luteoalbum. Next base: position 109,525,364 of record OY730196.1, read on the forward strand.
TATCAGGTTCCTGCATAGCAGCGGCAGCCACCTTTTCTCTCTCGAGTCTTGACTTGTGCTTAACCATGATTTGGTCCAAACTCCCTTCACCATGCTCCAAATCTGACTTTCTATCTCTTCTTTTAGGCTTTACTTCCTCCTTCATGTCCCCAAATGCCATTTTTTCTTTCTCAAGTTTTGAAACATGCTTTACCAATACTCTATCCAAACTGTCAACTCCATTATCATCATTTAATCCCTTTTCTTTGATCTTTTTTTCCTTATTCGTGTCAACATTTTCTTTTTCTATTTTTGCTTCTTGTACCTCTCTTTCAAGCCGTGATACACGTTTCACCAAGACCTCATCAAGGCTCGGTATATCCTTCACTTGTTGTTTCAATCTTTCAGATTTCTTTAACTTTGGCTCATATTCATTCCCACATTTCCTTTTACTCTCTTCTATCTCTTTCTCGAGCTTTGAAGTGTGTTTGGTAAGCATACTTTCCAAACCAGGAACAACAACCTCAGCCTCTTTCAAAATCTTGTCGTCTTTAACAGATGTATCTTTAGTTCTAGCATTCTTTGCATCTTGTATCTCTTTTTCAAGTCTGGTCAACTTTTTGACCAGAAACTTGTCAAGACCAGGAAGCTCTTCTTTTACAGAAACCCGCCCACCATCAGAACCATTCCCGGCTTCAGCTAGAGCAGCATTCAGACCGCATGTTGCAACTATAGTGGCGAGAGAAGCAAGTTCTTCTTCTTGTAAACACTTCAGCCTTTGAAACATCATGTCAACAAGGTTTTCTCTTTGTTTTTCCTTAGCTGACTCCATCTCATTTTGGCAGGATTTTGATTCAAAATCAGCTCCAACATCTGAATCACATTCTGAAGCATATTCATATATATCTTGATAGTGTTCATCTAAATCAGGATTCTGACTAATTTTTTTCAAGATTTCTTTAAATTCTTGTTTGTCTATGGATGCACAAGTTGATAGCCTGACGAATGCAGCTTTCACAGCAGATGCTACCTGTTTATCCACCTCAAAGGCGGTGTCAAAAGACGTTGTAACCGTATGAGTAGTCAATTCACCTTCATTTACAGCTGATGTTTCTATCTTATAATGCTTTCTAGGGCAATCTTGTATATCATACATGATTACTCCAATTTCATTTGCAGATTCAAAAGCTTCAGTGGCGCTTTTTTCTGCTTTCACCAGAAGATCTTCAGCTTCTTTACAATTAATCCTGTGAGTACAAATTTGAGTTAATACCATATAAGTTCGAAAAGTACATAAAACGATAAATTGAATGTTTAGTGCATTTGAGTATTACCTGGCTGCTCGAAGTATTCGACACCAAGAAGCTTCAACCAGTGCAGCCTTTCGAGCCTCTATTGCCTTGTGAGCAGCTTCTCTGACAGCCATTTTCTCTCTGAGTACTTTCGAGAAATGGGGATTTGTGTCACCGAGTGTCTCGTCAAGTGTTGAGTTCATGCCATCCACTTCCTAAAGTACGCATAATCATCAAGAAAAAATATATGAAGTGTATCTTTTTTACCAGAATAAGTTGCAGTGACAAATAGATTAAATTTGTAACACTACCTGAAGTAATTTCAACTTTCTTTGTAGGTAAGAATCCACTTTCTTGCGTGGAAACCAGCTGAGAGGTGAAGTTTTACGACGAGGAGGCTTTCTAATCTGAGATGTTAATCTGCTAAGAGGGCGGGGGCTTGGTTGATTTCCCTCTTTCAATACCTTGTTCTGATTATATCCACAAACGAAGAGATATAATCAATAACAAAATGATGACAAAAACAAAAATGGGACATCATGATGCATCTGTAAACAAATTCTTCATGATCTAATTGGCATTTTTACAATACATCAGGGATATATCAACTGGTTACAAATTAATAATCACTTTTCAAATTGAGATGCAAAATTTACGAGTCCAAATTTGAAAAGCAACACAATAAGTAGCTCCAGAATATATTTATGGAAGACTGATAGTATTAACTATTGTGAGGGAAGCTATCATACAGGAACAAGCAGGGTGAACAAACACACTACTAGACAACTAGATAAGGTCATAGTTAGAAAATGAATAAATGGCCACAATAACTGTAGAACAAAAACCTGATACGACTAAGTGAAACGTAAATTACGTTTTATATGACCCCTGCACAACAAGTACTACCAATGTTTATCAGACCTTACAGTTACACCACCAAGAACAACATGAACAACATGAACCTAGAAAATTTAGCATATATCCTGCATTTGTAATGCAGAGAGTGAAGAAATTATGTTCTCTACATTACATATCAACTGTTTCAGATTATAATTAAACATTTCAACATTTACTTTTTTCATAAATATTTTGATACATGAACAATGATCATACAGTCTCTTTCATGAATTTACAGGTTAATTACTCAAACCATAACCGTATGTCATTGGTTAATACTATAACGTTCATCAGGGTAAAAATGCCCAAATTGGAACCGATATATCTATAAAACCCTAAACCTACAAATTTAGGGTTCGACAACGATACTTGCACAAGATATGAAAATTACTGAGTTCCTGAGAGATGCATACCTTTGAAGACTTTGAAGTTGAAGGCAACGAAGCATTAGGGTTTGCATCTTCTGAATCAACTGAGGTTTGACTGATTTGTTTATCGAGACAACCTAAATCCAAACAGCCTAAACCTAAATCCATAATTCTTCAATTATAATATACGTATAATGAATGAATAAAACGTAATAATAATAAAGAATATAACTGGTTCAGTGATTGATTGATTATGTACGTACGGCTTAAAATTGAAATGAATTGTAGAAGATGATGATAGAAGTACAAGTAAAATAAAAGTATCCGTTACAGAATGTCTCGTAACGGCTCAATTTTTGAGATTTAGATTTTGATCGTACGGAGCAGCGGTGCATGGTTGTTAGTGTGTGCCTCAATACGGGCGGGCTTCCAGTTTTGAGATATTGGATATTTTGGGCTTACGTTATTAAAAGCCCAATATGATTTTAAGAAGAAACATGTTGAAATTAATCAACAAAAATCCACTAGTACCTGAATAATATCAAAGGGAAATAATTAATTTGTAATGTTGAAATCACGATATGAAAGATGATGTTAGTCATAATGTAGGGATAATATGTGTTTTGCGATTGGTTTAAATTACAATTCAAATTGTAATATCAACATTACAAATGATATTCTCATCGAATGATAAAACGTACAATTTATTAAATATAATACAATATTGATTTCTCTTTTTAATTTTTGGCAAAATGACACTATTATTCTTAATTTATTAATGTTTTCTTTAAAATTATCATAAAAATTCCTGATAAGGGTAATATGGTAGGGTGGGGTTCAAATGAGAATAGAAATTTGTGTGAGAATGAGGAAACCAATGATATCAAGCCATGTGTACAAAGAGAATGTTCACATGTACAAAACCCATTTACCCCCAACATCAATTATCTCACAAATGACAAATCGAAAAATTATGAAAATTGCACCATTAAAATCAACATTTCATCATCTTCGGTTTGCCGTCCCTCAAGCCATACTTTCGACGAGTTTTTTTTTTTTTCATTTTTTTGGTGGGTTTCACATTTACTAACACATATGTTAAAGTGTTGCGTTTAGGGTTTGGGGTTTGGGGTTTAGGGTTTAGGGTTTGAGGTTTGGGGTTTCTCCCCTGAAACCCTTAACCTCAAACCCTAAACCCTAAACGCTTTACGAAACTCTAAACCCTAAATCATACTAAACCCTAAGCCTTAAACCATACTAAACCCTAAACCCTACTAAATCCCAAGCCTTAAACCCTACTAAACCCTAAACCCTACTAAATCCCTATACCCTACTAAACCCTAACCCTAACCCTAAACCCTAATTTTAACCACAAATTAAATGTACAAACAATCACTAACAAATGTGTTACTAATTTGTAAACTAACCAAAAAATGAAGAAAAAAAAAGTTGTCAAAAGTGTGCGTTGAGGAACGGTAAATCGAAGAGGAGAAAATGCTGAATTTTATGGTGCAATTTTCATGATTATTCGACTTACCGTTTGTGAGATATTTAATTTTTAAAAATGTGAAGGAGAGAGAATAAAGTGACACATGACATAAATTTGTTGGTTCCCTCATTCTCACTCAAAATTGATTACCTCATTTGAACCTTACTCTAATATGGTAATCTTGATCAAATTTTACTATCTATTATTAGCAGTGGACAATTAATTTGAGACAAATTGGGTCAGAGTGCGTATATTATCTATAAGAAATAATTTGAAACGTTAACTAAATCTTCACTAGAAGGTGAAAACAAGTAGAGAAAGTGAATGACTAACAGGCAAGTTACTTTGCCAAAAAATAAAAATTTGAATCATTGAAAATTTATTTTTGTATGAATATTAGAAGTGGTGATTTGTGTTTTGAGGTGAATAATGAAGCTGATAATTGATGGAGGGGAAGGAGAATAAATTTTCGGTGTTCTTAAAATTTATATATTTTTAAGAATTAACATTAATTTTTTTTAACAAAACTTCATTTCTCGGCGTTTTGAGCCGGACGTCAATGGGAAACGTCGGAATACCACCGGGGAGTGAGGAAACGCCGTCGAACGTCATTCTCGAGGCAGAAGTTAGCCTAGATGCTGACCGGTAACGGCGACGAGGTGTAAGGGAACGCCGTTGCACAACGTTCTCGAGAGTCGAGCCAGAAGGCTGACGCCAGATCTTCATGCTCGGTGCGTGCTTATGTCAACGATTTCAATCTAAGACAAGACTTATTATCTTGTTGATTCCATCTAAATGGATGATCAGCAATCAAAGTTATTTTGTCATAATCCCAACATTGAAAAACATCATAGAAAACTTATATTTTATGTAAGCGTTACGTACATGTGCATTAATTCGATCTTTTTTAGTAATAAAGACATGGAGATTATATTCCTTGGCTATAATCCATTCAAAAGAGTGTGCATATAGAATAGAAGGTGATTTTACATGTTGCTTTTCATGTGCCATATTCTTGGGAATTATTAAATTAAAATAACAATAGAGAGAATTTGTTCCTTATAGTGTACTTTTATATTATTCCATTCAACCGTACTTTATTTCCTCCATATAAGAAGGTTCAACATCTTGATAAATCCATAACAGTTTTAAGCATACTCATAAACACATTAAGTGATCGATCTAATCGGTTTCTTCACACTCAAGTCATGACTAGAGGCAGTCTTGCAACAACCATAAAGCCTTTTCTCCTTAGGTTGGGCCTTCATTCTCTTTGTATTAGTTGATTCTTAACTAATCTTTTAAGTGTCAATATTGCGATATCATATATTTCATTTCTTATTCTGCTACGTGCATTCTACATGTACGGACTTTGCTCAATCTCGCCTTGTTTAAATTTAAATGCATGTACAGATGCTATTGATTTATATGTGTGCACGCTAATCATATCATCTAGTAACAAAGGTTTGGGTTTTACCATGCAGGGGTATGACCGTAACTCCTAAAGCGGTTGTTAGACGTTTCATGAGCAAGGTGGCGACATGGAATGAATGTTATGACCATGAACATGAACATGAAGTTGAGTTGTTTAAGCATAAGATAAAACGACATGATAAAGTATATGAGGAAAAAGAAGAAAGTTGTTGGATTCCACATCCTCGTACGGGTATATATTATCCAAAAGGCCATGAATGGGTGATGAAAGATGTACCTGATGGTGCTGCAAGTTTTGCTTACAACTATTGGCTCAGGAGTACTGATATATAGCCATGCATGGTGTGTAATTGTCTATGTTAAAATATTTTTGTTACATTTTGTAATCAGATCATACGTAGTATAGTACGACTCTATATATAAACATGTACGGGCTTTCACTATCATTAATTTGACATAATTTTATTAGTACGATGTTAAAAACATAAGTTAGTTTAATGAAGCCTACACAAGCCAATATATTATCTAGAGAAGCCAAAGAAAAGAGAAAATAAAGCTGAAAACTAACATCAAATGGGGTTCAAAGTTTTGGGTCGATTATACATTTCTCCGTGCTTGAATTCAACATATGGAGCTTCAATTCGATCGTTGAAAATTCATAAATTAAACGAAACTAACCCCGTGAAAATGTACCTTACTGAGTTTGTTTGTATATTACTAATGCTATAGGTAACTTTTAACTACTGAATTTGATTGGTAGATCGAGAAGTGATATGATTTTTTTGCTAGAGTTGGAAAATACCATAATTTGATTATACATATATATATAGATAACAATTTTCGACCATACCTAATAACCTAAATACTTTAGGATACAGTATGTTGAACCTTGTACAGCTGACACATTAGCTATTACTAAGCTACATATTGCATTATTTATCTTGCAACACAACATCAAAACGTCTGTTAGCTGTTCTAAGCTTTTTATGGTGCTACATCAGCATTCTGTACGTTAGTTGCTGCGTAATCTGGTATTATATTGGTGGGGTAGTTGGTCAAAAAAATCTATCTATTTTATAAAAGCTAGCTCTAAATTACTATTTCACCTCTCAAACAATTACACATCATCAATAAATAGTGTAACACAATTCCAAATTTGAAAACTAGAACGTTGTGTGAAGGTTAAGTACGTAGTTGAGTACCCAACCCGGCCGTACCTCCCATGCTCAATTTTATCATCCAGTTTCCCCTTAACTCCACTAAAACTTTAACCATCCAAGAAGCTCACATTGCTTTCTAATTCCCGGATCAAGAACACAAGTAGCGACGGTATACCGGCCATCAACTTTTCGATTCTTCTTCTTATCTTAACAAGCATATATGTACATATATACATAATTAAATTACATTTATTTTTCTTCAACTTTTACGTAGTTTTGATTTTTGGTTTGTGTCATGTTTCTAGGTTTCGTTGGCTTCAGTCAGGAATTTGAGGAGGTTGGTGCTGGTGGTCTATAGATCCTTAAAGAAGAAGATGTACGTTGACCCCTTGTTAAGAAGAAAAAAAACAGTTCATATCTAGCGTTAACCTACACAACTTGGTTCACCTTTTGAGTAACGATTATTTAATGTTTATTCAGCTATTTTCTGTTTTCTTTTTTGTATTTCTATGTTTACACAAACTGAAGCTATAAACAAATTAAAAGATCGAGTATGCAAATGCAATAACACAACAGATTAGCATTGAAGAACTCGAGTACCCAAGTAAGGAAGATAAAAAACTGACTATGTCATCATTGATTGAAGAAGATTGATTTTGTTTGACATTTGATATTAGGGGAGAATATGTTGGACGTACAATGTCAAATGGGTCAAACAAAATAAGGAATGGGTCATGTAGATATTGTATGTATAAAATGGGTCAAACTAAAGCCTTGTTTGTTTCCGGATTGGGCTGAAGGCCAACAAACACATAAGGCAGTTAGGACGGTTATTAGATTAGGGACGTGATGATTCAGTAGAACTGATTAGAATGAAACGACACACCTGTCATGGTGTTTGTTCGTGTAGTATATATATATGTGTATCGATTAAATAGTTATTTGTAACCTTAAATTCTGAAAGTTTAATATATACAGAGGGTTCAACCCACTTTTTATTTTATTCTTTTTTTGTTGTTGAATGATGTTGTATGCATGATGATTGATGATGATGGATCGGAGATTCTGTAATTCATGACCTATGCAACACCTATTGTGTATTTATTTGCAATTTGTAAAAGAAAAATGAGAAACATATGAATAGTAGAAGAAATGATGAAAATTTAACAATAAAAAGATGATAGTGGCAGTATTTGCCTGTATACACACATTAAAGTGGGACTAGGTACTTGAGAACTGATGGGGAAGCTAAGTGAAGACGTGTTGCCATCTATTCTATGTACATAATAAGAAACATAATTGGTAGACCTAAAACCAGAAATCTAAAATTTAGTCTAGAGATTTGATTGATGCATATTGTCAAATGATTAGTAAATATAAGGAGAGAATAAGTGGAATTCATATGTCAAAAACTGTAACACCTAGTTCAAAAGGTCAATTTTTGCGCCAAATTTAAATTTTAAATAATCGTATTTAGTACGCGATTATAGCAAAGTATTCAAAAACTTTATATATATAATTATATACATATATATACACAACGATTATCTAATAGTCACAATTGAAATAATCCGAAAGAACGCAGAATAACGCGTTACATTTTTATAGTTCACGTAAAATATTTTTATTTAAAATATTTACGAAGTTATATAGACAAAATTTTAAATTTAAAATATCAAATTTATATTACGATCGGGTACAAAAACACGGGTATTTTGTAATGTGGTTGGAGATCACAGTCCTCAAATTTGAGGATCTGAGTTTTGACAAAACCCAAATCCCCTCCTCATTCCATTCATTTCATCATTTTCTTCTTCTTCTTTACACATCTTTTCTCCCAAATCCACCACCACCAACAACTAACAACAACAACAAATCAACAATAACAAACAACAACAACAATAAACAACAAAAATCATCAACAACAACAACAAATCGGCACCAGCAACAGTAGATCATCATCAACATCATCATTTTCATCTTCATCTTCTTCATCAAGTTCATCATCCTCCTCCTCACTTGATCTCTCAAATCGTAAGGAATCACCTACTTTTCTTTGTTATTTTTGTTAAAAACACTTAATATATCATGTATTAACAATATTTTAAAAATGATTCGGCCTAAAAATGGGTTAGATCTTGGTTTTGGGTGAAAAATCGTCGAACAGTCCATTATGTCGCAAGGGACCAAAAACAGTGCTCCTATATAGCCTGTGTCGCAGGATTGATGTCGCTGCTTATGTCGCATCACTGCGACACAAATCCTTGTGTCGCACTAAAATCACCGATGTCGCATGTAGCGACACAAAGCCTTATGTCGCATTAAATTGCGGGTCGCACTTGGCGACACAAACCCTTGTGTCGCAGAACCTTTTAGCGACACAGTTCTTATGTCGCAAAACACAGAACCTTGAAAACACATGATTTTCACTAAGTGTTGAAACTAAGGTTTTGCCACTCAATTTTACTCCGAATTTGGATTTCACGTGCGTTTTTACTACAGCAACATAATAGAAATAAAAATTTTCTAAGCTGACCTGGAAGCTCGACCCCAGCCAGGGGCTCTGCCCCTTGGACCCCGTTAGGGGTTGTCGCCCCGCTACCAGGGGCGCTGCCCCCGGACCCTTGTACACGGTTTTCAAACCTGAACGACAAATGAATACTTACACAACTCGCTTAGACAAACTGATTTGTATCGTACTCATATAACCTCACATGTTTTAGAAACTAGGTGGTTACCCATCGGACGACGCGCGTATTGTAGGATCGCTAACTCCTCAGGTGAGTTCATAGCTCCATTATTTCAACAGTTTTACTGTTTTCGGGGTGAGACGCATGCTCAACTATTATTTTCGAATTATAAAAATAAACTTTTATAATTCCACTTATCTATATTACCGCCATGTAATACGAAATGTGTAATACTTAGGAATTACACCCATCATACTATCTTGGAACAAGATCAATACTTAACCTAGATAGGTTATAATTGTACACTGTTAGATTGTTGGCAAACAATTACCACTACATAACTTGACTAAGTTATCAATTATACCCGGACCATATTGTCATGGGGCAATGCTATCAAACACACTAGGACTGTTTAGTTCTACCTACCCAAGACAACAATTAGACTTTTACAGGATTAGACTTCCTCTTAGGAGCTAAAACTTCCCATATATATTCCAGGACTTTTAAATTGGAATTGAACTCAAGTAAACAACAACCAAAGATCTCAATATACTTGATAGGCTGAGGCTAGGAGTATACCTTAGAAATATACGTTACTATGGATTTCTTATACTAATACCAAAACAACTAGGTGATGATTAATCATACCTAGGCTTATTGCAACACAACACATAGTTAAGTACTGTACATACATCCTTGGCTACAATAAATCAATTTCATGTGCCACATGATACCCTATCTGAAGTATTTGTTGGTTCAACTTATATATGTATATATATCTATATATATATATACATACATGCTTGTACTTCATCTCGAGCACTTGGTGCCACCTACAATTTAGTTATGTATATAGGTATACATACACTCATACAAACACAATCAAATTAGTCGGGCATGTTGTAGTACTGCCGGCTCTCATTTACATTAGTCGGGCATGTCGTAGTACTGTCGGCTCCCAATTACTCAAGTCGGACATGTCGTTGAACTGTCGGCTCAATTACTCAAGTCGGGCATGTCGTAGTACTGCCGACTCAATTTCATACTTTGCTTGCGAGTAATTCGGTCGATGCCAGATAGGCACAAAACGATGCCACGGTAGAGTGGGCACAAAATGATGCCACGGTATTGCAGTGGGCACAAGTACGATATCGCGGTAAAGCGATACACTCGATGGATGGGCGAGCTTATGCTTGTGATCCACACACTTATACGGATGGGCGAGCTTATGCTCGTGATCCGTACAATTAACGGATCGGCGAACTTTCGCGCAAGGTCGTTAACTCAGTATTTGACTAAATACTCAATCATAGTCCGTGGGACTACAATTATGTTGTTGGATGCAACACGCTATGCCAAGTGGCACACCAATTATTACACATCATCATATGACGTAGTCAAACAATTACCCGATTGTCCTTAGGCATGTATTGCCTCACATTGATAGATTTACTTAATACCTGATAGGTATCCAGGCACAGAATGCCTCAATGTTTATGTACTTAGGTACACATCACGGTCATTTAGGTATGAGATACCTTGTAGGATGTATACACATTGGTGTTACAACTTCAATACAATACATATCAAGATCGTAGATTTTGAACTACTTTTCAAAACATATAAGGTTTTATACTTTATGTTTCAACTGACAATCCTATGAACTCACCAGCTTTATAGCTGACTCGTTTTAGCATGTGTTCTCAGGTGCCCATGATGCCAGCCGAACGGTCGGTCTTTAGGAATCGCTTTCTGTCATTGCGAGCCTCCCGCTTGGCTGGATCAGTGGGTTTTAAAATTTATATTTGCGGGGCCTAAGTATACCTAGTTACTATTGGTGTATAGCAATAAGGATGACCTAGGGTCGTTCTCTGAGTCAGTGTATTGTGGATCGTGGACGAAACAGGCGTACTTATCTATCTAGCGGGTTTTAAAAGATTTGATTGGGGTTTTGTTTTATACTTAGACAGAAAATTTAAACTAAAGTGGAATAAAATAAATGTAAATAGCAGATAATCAAGAGAGGGTGTTTGCTATGATTTCGTTAGCCTTATTGATTGGAATGAAAACGTGTTCTAAAGGTTTGTATTTTATTTATTTCAGGTATTTGTGGAGTAAGCACTAGCCCCCTACTGATAGAGTTCTCGATCAGTATGTCACTGGGCGACTAGACTATCCTGATTCTGATCGGAGTAGTTTATCCAGCCCACAACACTAACCGGTGAGGGTATAGTGACCCTTATCTGGGATGAAACCCTGGGTGCATGAATAAGGCGACAAACCAACTCGATGTCCGACCTTTCTTAACCCCACAATAATATCTAATCTAAATAAAACATTTAAGACCAAGTTTATAGAGTGTGCTTGATTGCTATCTATCGATGGTTTTGTGAGTCTGGGTGTTGAGTCATGACTCATGATTCACATAGACCGATAACAACGACTCTTTCTGTGATTACTGCATTGTACTCCACCGGAGGTGTTTCCATTGCTGAACCAAGGACCTAGTCGGTACCAGCTCTGCTGATCACAGAGTTGCCGTTATTCCACAAGGCTTAGTAACTGCGGCTTTTCCTCGGCTTCCTCGTGTTAACTACACCAGAGGTGTTGTCGACGCTATACCGAGTAATCAGCCGACTTACGGTACCTTACATTGCTTCATAAAAGCAAACCCAGACTACTTAACTAAGTTTGTATTTAAGCATAATATTATTCATCTATGATATAAACCAGCCCTTACTTTTAAGTCCCAATAAATCCCTAATTTGTCAACAGTGTAATGTTCACGTTCAGTTAGAAAACCATATTTCCACGGGCACAGTGTACTTTGCGTTCAAAGTAGAAAGCGGTATTTCCACGGCTCCAGTGTACTTAGTGTTCAGTTTGAAAACCATATTTCCATAGCCACAGAGTACTTTGCGTTCGAATTAGAAAGCAGTATTTCCTCGATGACGATGTACTTGTCGTTCATTTAGAAAGTGATGTGTACACGATTAACAAATCAGACCATGTTCATGTTTGACACAGATAACTAAGTACCTTTGATGGGGTTCACGACGTCCCATCATTAAGGCCGTAATCACGTTTACTGGTTGAAAGGTGATTAGTTTAATAGGTTTAAAATCATAGATAGAAAGTAAATCAAAGCACTATAACATCATTCCAACCAATTTACGACTAACTACATCATAGCAAACATGCAATATCACTACTCGCTAATCATGGCAATCAATCTTAAATCTAGCATGACAACAGTAATAACAATCATCATAATGAAATAAATAAAGGATAGATATAACCGTAATAAGAGCGTAGCTGAATACAACTTGAACGTTACACGAGCAGAACTCCTAGTATGCGCCAAGCGATATTACAAGATTGCCCATCTACTAACTAGCCGCTAATCTACTACTAATTATAATATAATCTAGAGAGAGAGTAGTGAGAGAAAGTGTGTGTGTAGTGTTGTGTAAAATCTTGGTGTCTTGGATGATGAAATGAGGCTTGTATTTATAGAGATCGCACAGCCGTATCCGTAGACCGTATCCAAACCTTCAAACGCACAACCGTATCGTAAAGGCGAATAAAAATCATATTTTTATAACCCAAATGCACAATACGGCTGAGCTGGACCGTATACGGCTGAACTGGACCGTATACGGCTGAGCACAGGGTGAATACGGCTGAGCTAGCCCGTATACAGCTGAGCACAGGCCGTATACGGTCTGCACAGGCCATATACGGTCTGCACAGGCCATATACGGCCTGTGTCCAGCCGTATACGGTCTGGCTCAGCCGTATACGGCTGTGTTCAGCCGTATCCTGGCCCTTCGGTTCTTCGTTTCTTCGTTCGGGCGTAACTTCTTCATCGTTTATCCGTTTTGAGCGTTCTTTATATCCACGCGTTCGTATTTTCCTAACGAATAAAATGACATAAGTTAGAGGTCATAATTCTTTGTGTAGCTCAAAAAGTGCTAAAATACGTGAACAGAAGATTCAATGATCGTTTGTGCTCTGTTTTACTCATTTTTAGGTTGTTTTTGTCGATTCTTGAAACATCGCCTATATTTTAGCCCTTATGATGAAATGTGATGTTTAAGTTCATATTTTAAGTGTTTTCATTAATAATTGGGCCAAAATGGTGAGATAATGGCACACAAAAACATGACTTTTTGCGTGTCATCAGCCCAGCAGGATTAGGATTGCTACAAGATATGCTAGCTCGAGTCTCATGTTTTCAAACAACTGGATTTCTCCGCATAACTTTTGTATTACAAATTATGTATTGAAATTATTTTACGAACACGCAACTTGTATACACTTTTATTATGAAAATGTATAACTATTTTCAAACGTCTCATTTAGAGTCGTTCATTATTTACTTTTGTGCTTGTGATATTTGATTTGGTAACACTCGACCCGACCGCTTTCGCAACCCGAAATTCGAGGGTGTTACAGAAACTATATGGCTAGGCCTAAATTTAGGCATGTATAATTAGACATGTTTACCATTACTCACAATGCTGATTAAATAGACATGTATAATTAGATATTTGATTGGGTCAACTGTATGTCGAGTTGACCTGCTCGGGTTATCGGGTCGGCGGGTCAGAAGTAGTTGACCCAGACCCGACCTGATTTTCTAATCGGGTTGAGTATTTCAACCCAACCCGACCCTGACCCAACCCAGTTGACCCAATTTTTTAATGAGATTAACATATTTTCAGGTCATTTTATATTAATGGGTCAATTTCGGGTTAAATAGGTTATATGGATCACTCTCAAAATTTTTAATTCGTTATTAATAAATATTAAAGTGTCTATTCAATCCCCAATCAATCATATTAGCTTGTATGTTCATCAAAATATAGTAAAAAACCAAAACAAAAAAAACACTTTATTCATTAAATTAAAATAAAACTTTTAAATTTTTAACCACATTTTTAATTTATTCCTGTCGGTTTCATGTCGCATTTCGGGTCGTGTCGGAAATTGCCATCCCTTTATGGTTTATGGACAAAAAGAAGTTCAAATGTTTTATTTAAAAATAAAAGTATAAATATTTTATAATTTTAAATTATTATTTTTTTATTTTCGGGTCATCGGGTTGACCTGATGACCCATCAGGTTACCCGAACCCGACCTGAAAAAAAATCAGGTTATCGGGTTTCGGGTTGGTGGGTCAACGGGTCAAAAATCATGACCCAACTCGCTTATTTTCAAGTCGGTCTCGGATCGTGTTTCGGGTCGTGTCTGAAATTGCCAGCCCCTAACTCACATAATAAATTAAATCAATAACAATATTTTGAATTTTGGTTGATTGATATGATCCTTAAACATTGTATCGTATATTGTATTTATAAATACAATTAAAACTTACTAGGAAGCAAGTTGAAACCTCTTAGTAATTAATAGAGCTTGTTCAAATATGTTACTGTACGTATTAATTTTGAAACCAATGATACCTGATATATTAAATAAAATTTCTTATTAAACAAGTTAATTCTGATTAAAGTTATTATTCTAGCTTTACATTAACTTTCATGGGAGCCTAGAAAATTTCCTAGTAATAAAATAAAAAATGCTATCTTTTCTTAACGTGTGAAACACAGTGAAGTATGAAATATTTAAATTGTTCCGGTTCGATATTTAAATATTCTCCGTATAATTTTCTTGCAAGGTGGAAAGGTGGAAGTTGAAAGGATGTAACAATAACGATATTCCCTTTTTGAACATAAAGTATAGAAAGGATCGATCGTGTCAATATCAATATTTTAAAAACCGGTTTAACTCGGTCGGTTCGACCAGTTAAACCGGAATCGGCAACAAAACCGATTTGATGTCTTTAGTGTAAAATTCCCGGTTCAATCGAACAGGAGGGCAGTTCGACCGGAAAAAACCGGGATCGGTTGACTTTCCGGTTCGGTAAAAAAACTGGTTTTTAAAATATTAGTCAATATAATATATATTGAATTAAATTAATTAATGTACATGTTGATAAACCGTAAATAAACAACAAATTATATGTATTTTTTATATATATACAATCATTTTGACATTTAAAACATATTCAGAAACTTTATTAATTCCATCACTAGGCTCGTAGTTTGCTCATTATTTTAACGTTTGATGCATGTACCTAGAATCATCTACAAAATTATATTATGTTCTACATATATTCATTCCAAGTTTCCAACCCATTACTTTGTTCAAGAAAACGTCTATTGATCATTCAAGGTTTGAATTCGATCACTATAGGCTTGTTCAGAAAATTCGCAAAAATTTGAGTAGGATATATACATCAAGTACATGTTTTGTACGCATATATATGACTCTACGGATAATACGTACGTACGGTTGATATTTTTGGATACTCCACATAGCTTAGTCACTTATCTCACTTCACAGTTGCTACGTGCACCACCCACACTTATTTTTAATTTTAATAGGTCTATCCACAAGATGCAAAAAATAAACTTATTAGTAGTATTATTTATTACTATTAATATTTGATATGTTTGATGTTTGATTAAACAATACTTATTTTTTATATTAATACGAGCATCATCTATATCTATAATTACTTATAAAGCATCTTAATTGTTGAATCTTAAATTCTTAAAATAAAATTAAATTGACAAATTTACCCCTCTCAATTACATCTCCACTGCTACTACTACTTATTACTTCCTACTAATTATAATAGTTTTGAATCAAATACAAATCAAATCATAATTATTTATGGAAAGTATTTTATATTAAAGAGTTATTGATCTACTTAATATTATCAGTATTTTAATATAATTTTATATATTTACAAACTTTTGAATTTAAAACATTTTCATATTTAACATCCGTTAATTATCAATGTATAACAATTTTATGATTTTAATATATACACAATTGACATAATGATAAATACAAATATACTATTGTCACAATTAATAAAAAAAATCATGGAACGGGATTTAAAAAATAACAAGCATGAAAATCATGTATCAAATCGATTAATAGAGACCAATAAAATGTCGAATGTGATGTGTTGATTTGAAATTAAATTCAAAAGACAATATAGCCGAATAACATCAATTATACGGTTTATTAACACCGCTGCATTGCATGGGTTTGTTGCTAGTATATCTTAAAGAGAAATTAAAAAAAATGTCACTTTTTTTCAAGTATATATCGTTTTGCCATCCGAAAAAAATTTGACGATATACCCCACGAAATCGCAAAAGCAAATTTGCTATTTGCGATCTCGTGATCTGCTTTTACGAGCCGTTCATTGACCGAGCCGTGGCCGAGACACCCAGTGCCATCGCAAATCGCAAATTTGCGATTTGCGATTTACCTATGCCCGAGAAATACTTGCGATCTCCGAGTTGTTTTGCACGTTCCCGAGAATTCAGTGCCATAGCAAATGACAAATCGCAAATCGCAAATTTACGATTTGCGATTTGCAATTTGCTAAGGCCTCAAACGCTGTCAGCGACTCGGTCACGTGCACGGGTCGCAAAAGCAAATTTGCGATTTGCAAATGGAAGGGGCATATCGTCAAAAAAAATTTCGAGGGGCAAAACGATATATACTTGAAAAAAAATGACATTTTTTTTAATTTCCCTTATCTTATATTATATATAGAAAACATGATTATGACATCATCAATTTAAATCAAACTTAATTAATCAATTAAGTTCCTCTATTTTAATTAAATTAAAATTAAAACGTTTTTTTTAATTAAATAATCAACACACCTGTGTGTATACACGAGTTTGAGATCTAGTTAGTTAATAACATAAAGTCAATCTAAAACTCATGCACTTCTTGTAAAAAGAAAGCGGTGATGGGATCAAAGATTTACTCATGATAACTAAGACCTAATGTTTTGTTGAACTACGCATAATTAGTCGAAAATGCATTGTAATCTTTAATGATTAATAAATTTTCACCACCAACAGCTTCGACATTGATCATCGTAGTAAGTACATTAGATTCGAATATTTGTACGTTTATTAACGAAAAAGGTGAAGCCCAAAACCAAATCAAACCCGGCCCATGATAATTCGATCCGATCACACAATGCCCAATCACCCGCCACGTTATCTGGTATTGGTGAAGCAATTTATTCAAAGAAACAGAACAAAAAACCAAAAAAATACACTACTGTAAACAAAAGATATTTTTAAAAAATAGAAAGAAAAAAAAGATATATATATATAGTTTTCTACTTTTCTTACAATATCCATGTGAAACCTGAAAACTTATTTTTAAATCGCCTTGACCAAATGTTTTCCAAAAGTTACACTCAGATTCATCACTCAAACACATAATCTTAATAGGTAAATATCAGTTTTGTTAAACGCTGATTGTAAATCGTTGTGAATTTGTTTGTAATTAGGGTTTCCAAGAGGATACTGTTGAATGACGGGTGCATCGAAGCTATTTCACAGCAGGAGGATTCGTTTTAGTGCTCGTAACGACGACTCCGACGACACACACCTAGATTCACCACCAGCTGACGTCAATCCCCACCGCCGTTCCACCGACCGTCGAAATCATCACCGGAATAATCGACAGGATCTCGGTGGCTGTAACCCTAGCGTTAGGCGTAGTCACCGCAATCGTCTCTCGGTATTGTCAAAATTAAACTAATTTATCTTTTAATCTATTTCCATTTATCTAATTAGGTCTGTTTAATCTGCGAGCTTAATTACTTAAACATTAGATGATTGGAAAAAATAACTGTAAAATATTAATATCGGTGTTAGGTAGTACATCAGATATTTTTAGGTTTGATGGATAGAAACATGAACGTAATTTTGGCTCACTGTAATGTAACTCATGCTTTAGTGGCTCGAAAGCCGGATCAAAAGAGCATAATTTTGCGAATATGTCGTGTTAGCTAAATGTCATTTGTCACAGTTCACAAATGGTTTGTGTATCTGATATTTCAAAATTGCTGAAAGTGACCATTGACATCATGAGTCATTCCTTTTGATTACTTTAATATTTCATTCCATTGTCAATAACAATAACATTTCCGACTAGAGATTGTTTCACTTGTGGTACGCTGGTACTAACGAGCTGTTGAGGATGCGAGATTTGGAGTTTTAAACATTGTTGCATATTGATTATTAATTCATACTTGTAATTCAATAATTTATCATATGTAGGAACATGAACTAGTTCAGGTAGAACAGGGGGTTAGTCAACCTCTATCTGGGAGCATTATTAATTCTGAAGATTTCAGAAGCATACGCCGATGGGGTACCACTGAGAATGATAGGCTTCCTGGAGTTGTATTACTTGCAAGGGAAAGACTTCTTGAAAGGTTAAGAGGTGTCCATGTTTCAGAAAATAGGTATCCAATCTTCTCTTGTATAATACCATAGACGGGAATGTTATAGTAAAATAATTATTCGAATGCAACTTAACAAATGTAAAGATGTATAAATCGTTTATTGAGTGGACTTGGTTATTGATCATGAAATACGGAAATTCGGTAATATTTATGTATCTGGTTTTATAGGCAAAGCAGCAGCTCCACATCCAGCATCCATCAAGATGATTTATCTTACAGTAGTTTTATTGAAGCCAACAATAATCTACTGGAAGAATCAATCCCCGAGCCCTGGCAAGTGGTAATGCCATTGTCATCAATGACAAGGATGCTTCCTGGAGGACTTTCTGAAACCGAGTTAAAACGATTATCGGTAAAGGTTTTTAACAGTGTTGAAGAAAATAATGAAGGCTCGAGTGCATCAATGGAATGCAGTATATGTCTTGAAACTTTTGAGGACGGCGATGTGCTGATAGACTTGTCTTGCATGCACAAATTTCATTCCTGCTGCTTGTATCCTTGGGTTGAGGTTTGTGGAGCCTGCCCAAATTGTAGAAAAGATATAGTTGTAACTAGTAAGTAACTTGTTTTTCCTGACTATAATGCAGCCTAACCCTTATAGGGAATATGATACTCACACTTTGTATGTACCATTAGTATAGCCTTGTTATGAAATGACTGAGTAATACTACGAAATTATAAACGTGAGGTGGTTTGTAATACTTCATCTTGGTGATGTTTGTAATGCCATTAACTGATCAGGGCATAGTAAATCATTAAGAAGGATTCGATTAAATTGTGTAGAATTGAAGGTGGATAAAGTGATAGATTGTTGTGGAATTAATCTGATGATGTTTAATGGAGGTAACATATTAATTACACATTCATGAAGGAAAAGGTCATGACTTCAATTACCATGATAAGCTTGTGTAACAACCAGTTCATGCAATCGTTTTTCTTGTAAGCTTGGGTAACATTTTCTCTTACTTGTAATCTTGGGTAACATTTTTTCATTTGTAACCTTAATTTTGGGTCTCTTCGATTTGATAACAATCATTAGGCTTGTAACCTTGGAAGTCCTCTTTACCTACCTGTATGTTTTTTTAACCGAAAGGATGAGGGTGATTGATTGCTTTGAAGCTGATATAAACTACACATTATATTCACATGTGACATGGTATCGCTTGAGACTTGAATTAATAATCTCTCCTCTTTATTGATAAAATTAATAATCAGAAACCAACAGGCGAGGCCTATTTGATTTACTACTAATATGAACCATGGAGTAATATTATTGCTATAGTAACTGATAACAAAATATGTACACTGTTATGTTATACAAATCAAGATAAAAACGTTTATCTCACTCTTCAAGAAAAAATAATAATTTAATACTCTTTTATAAGACCTCTTACAGATCAATAACTAAACTATAAATGTGAACTAATGCTACAACTCGTAATCTAGTTGCAGTAAATACACTCTGATTCTTCTACAAAAATGAGACTTCTCAGGTCTCTCATCTTCTATGTAATCAATTTCGTCACAATTTAACATAATGGTTAGCAAAATAAAACGCCTTTCTTTCTTGTAATTAACCAAAAATTACGATAACTTGCAAAATGAAAGTGGCCCAAATATGGAAATGAATTACGTTAACACTAAATATATTACTTTTGCTAAAGAGAGACCCGTAAGGCTCGACTTCAGTGGTATGTAAGTTCGAATCAGATAAAGTTTTCTCTTTTAAAAATTTAACGTGAAGTCATGGATCACAATAAACAATTAATTACCTCTTTAAGAGCGTTAAGCATATAGCTTAGGTTTACCAACTTATGTCATATAACACCCCTCTTTCTAAAGATATTTATTTATCATTTTCAACCACAGAAGCGTATAAAACAAAATATTATTTTATAAACTTATAATATTAATATGCATCGTAAGTTTAATATTTACAAAATCATCATTTACTTAATATAAACGGGGTATTATATTGTACAAAAACATAGTTTCATGAAAACTTGTAACACCCCCAAATTTATTGTTTAGCGGAAGCAAGATTTGGGTGTTACTAATCAATATTCAAAGCACAGAGATTCATAGTAAACGACTCTATATGCGTCGTTTTAACAGAATGTATTAATAGCAAAATGTTTACAAAGTTTGAAGCTACATATAGCTCGTGTTCGTTTGAAATGAGAGATTTCAATACATAAATACTTATACAAAATATATTAATGCAAGAAAATCTCTATTGTCTGCATACTGACTCGAGCTATAGTTTCCTGGGGCAATCCTGCCTACTGCTTTGTACCTGCGATACATGCTAAAATGGGTCAGCTAACGCTGGTGAGCTCACAGGTTTGAGTATCAAATGAGTTGTGTGAACCGCAAGATTTAAATAGTTGATTTGCATCCAGCAAATGATAGTGGTAACAGTATACAGCCATGAGCACATAGTTGAGCTTAACTCGTGGGTCAGGACACAGCCTGAGCGTTTTCGCCTCCACGGATGCCTAATCAACATCCGTCTTCCTTAAATATTAGTACGTCCGTTTACCCGGTTAGTGCTTGCTAACCCGGACGAGGTGGGTCAATCCTATATGGTACCATATACTAATATTCACGCTACAAATGTATTAACAACTATGCTGATGGAGGGCTTTAAAAGATTAGTTGTGTAAAACTCATGTAGTACATGTAAAAGTTGTACTTGCGTTCACGCGTTAAAACAAGCAATATATCACACCCCTGAGTAAAAATAGTAAAAGAGGGGCTATGAGACTCACCTGAGTCTTTAGAGTTTATATCAATAAACTGAGATTGATGAGTCGGGAATCGAAGTCCAAAGACTTGTAACCTGAGGGTGTCCACGACACGCGATGGTTATAAACATATGAAGGCATCTCATAAGACTACCTTGTAGTTGTTTGTCCAACTAGAATGTCCAAATTACCATGATTTGGTTGTTTGTTTAAGTATTGAAAATGTGTACGGCCCGTTGGTGATTGTTTGTAATAATAATCCCATGTTATTATTTTGATGATTTTGAAGTGTTATACCTAAAAGTAAGTTCCAATGTATTTTAGAAGTTAGGTCGCATTCGTGTTTGATGTTATACAAGTTTAACACTTTGTGTGAAAGTTTAGATGTTCACCGTTACTCGTGAACCTAGGGTAAGGGCGAAGCCCGTTAATGACGGGGGTCCGGGGGCAGCGCCCCTGGTAGCGGGGTCCAAGGGGCGGCAGCCCCTGGCGGGGTCCAAGAGGCAGAGCCCCTGGCTGGGGTCGAGCTTGGAAAATTTTTATTTCTACTATATTGCTTTGGTGAAAAACGCATCTGGACTCGAATTTGGGTGAAATGGGGCGTCGAATTTGGGTCTTAAAACTTAGTGTAAAATAGTTTGTATTTTCTGACTCATGCGACACTGGGCTAGTGTCGCTATGCGTGACGTTACTGTTTATGCGGCATTAAGGTTTCTGCGACATTACGGATCTCGCGACACTACGACTTGTGTCGCACCATGCGACATTAGGAATTTATGCGACACTATGACTAGTGTCGCATCATACGACATTTACGGATTATGCGACATTAACACTTGTGTCGCACCATGCGACATTAGGAATTTATGCGACACTATAGCTAGTGTCGCACTATGCGACACTAAGGTGATTCATGCGACACTAGGCCTAGTGTCGCAGGTGGCCTGGAGCCTCCGCGACACTACGGGCTGTTGGCCGGAATTTTCGTCGAAAAGGTGTTTTCCGGCCACCGTTCGACCTGACACTTTTACCCAACCCATATTTGGACATTTTAAGCTTAAAGAAACAACTACTTGCTAAAAACACTAAAAATCGAGGAGTTGCGGGTTTTGTCGGAAACTTACAAATCGTCGGATGAAAAGTCCGAGAAGAAGGAAATGTAGATCGTTGCTTCGTGGTGCTTTTCTTCCAAACGGTCAAGGTGATTTATTGAGGTTTAGGTGTGTTATTTGAGGGATTAAGGTGGTGGTGGTGTTGGTGGTAAATGGAGGGAAAAGAGAGAGAGAAAGGGAGGTAAAAAGGAAGTAGAAGTGGGAAATGGGGTGGGGAGGTGGTGACCTCACCCCTCTTGTGGCTGATCGGTGGGGGCCCACCGGGTGTGGGTCTCCACTTTTTAATTCCGTGTATTTGCGTTTCGGGCGGTGTTCGTTTTTCCCGTTCGTTTAAACGTTAAATAATTATTTTAATTATTTTAAAGTGTAAGTTTTTAAAGAAGACAAAGGTTAATTAAATAAACTTTTCAAGTATTTTACCAATTATTTAATAATCCAATTGATCTCGTTTGTTTGCGCGTTTAATGTCTAAATCGCGTAGACTCATATAATATGATTCGAAGTGAACTCGAAATATTATCAAAATAATATTTTTGGTATGTTATTGTCAATATATAATTTTTATATTAATCAATAAAATTAATCACCAACGTTCGTATTTTACTTGCACCGAAATACATTCGATTTAGTTTGCGTACGATTTAAGAAAAATCGCATTTTTGTATATATTCAACAATATATAATTTGATACATTAATTAGCCTAATATAGAACTAATTACATGGATTAACAGAGAATCAGGCACTAATTGCCAGTCCTAATTTGGCGGGTGTTACAAAACTATATCAGAGTTGCTAAATTTAAACATTGTTCCTTCCCTTCTTGCAACCCACATAACAAAATAACACCTGCAAGAAGTAGATTAAGGGATTAGCACGAAGCTAAATGAATGAATTTATCACACACTAATCAACTTAGTATAATCCCTTGTTTACACCAAACAATGTTATACTTCAATATCAACAATTCAACTATGAGGATCGGTGGTTCTTGAGAAACCCTACTGCCGCGGTGGCTCTCAAGAACACTTGTCCAACAATCCATATGGCCAATACGGAATAGACCGATAGCTAGTAGTTATTGTACTCAAACACCAGTCTTACACACAACAAATGAAGTAAGACTATGAGTAATTCACACAATAATCAACTAACCCAACCAACGTGTTGACCTCAAAACAACATATAATCACTTGTCAACTAGCATATAAGGTTCAATCAATATCACAAAGTAAATAACTCTATCAACATGTCATCTATCACTTGTTGCAATCAAAGTAATTACAACTAAATCAAAGAGTGAGTTCTAAATTCACTCACCGATACCTCTTTCGTCTCCACACTCAGGATGTCTATATCACTGAGTCTTCTGTTGACTTGAGAACATCAAGTCAACAAATTAATAACTCACTTCTTTCGTTTAACATACTTAAATACTAAGTATTTAAACAAGTAAACAACTTTGTTCATAGTCACATTTAACTAAAATCAAAACATTAGATTTTAACCTAATATTCAATTTTACTCCTGCATATGCGATCTAGAAAATCCTAGCCGGATCGCGTAGCTCAGTTATAAAATTTCTGTTACCAAATAACACTAGCTTACGCGATTCAGGAACCATCTACAGGATCGCGTATCCTAGTTCATTTTCCTCTGTAACCAATTTGCACTAACATACGCGATCCAGAAACATTTGTGGGATCGCGTATCCAAGACAAACTTTGAACATTTTGATGAATTTTAACTAGCTTACGCGATCCAAAAATCAA
This sequence comes from Pseudognaphalium luteoalbum, assembly GCA_963422505.1. Lineage (NCBI taxonomy): Eukaryota > Viridiplantae > Streptophyta > Magnoliopsida > Asterales > Asteraceae > Pseudognaphalium > Pseudognaphalium luteoalbum. The sequence goes on from OY730196.1 coordinate 109,549,663, forward strand.
AGCTGGGATCGCGTGAGCAAGAAGAAATGACCTGCAACTTGCTGTTCCTAAATAGCTCCGAACCAAATTCCTCAAATCACAAATTTCAAATACCACATCGTTTTAACCATGTTATTAACATCAAAGAAACATCATAAGATTGCTAATCAATCCCAACAACATCAAATGACACCAATTTCATGTCAAATTCAAAGAACCCATTTGGTTCACTAAATTCTTAAAATCACACTTCAAAACTTGATTCTACATCTATAATTATAACATATCAGTTTCTATACACTAATATCATCATTCAATCATCACACAAGCTACTTTAATTAAGCAATTTATAAATTCTTTATTTGACCTAATAACACTTAAGTTCATAAAGAAGAGAATACTTACTTCTTGATGATGTACAAGATGATAGCAAGACACTAGCAACTAGAAGATGATTATTTTTAAAGAATCACAACTTGAGGTCACAAATTTTGATTAAGGATTCAAGTTCTTGAGGTTAGAAGTGTGAAGAGGAAAGGTAAAATGTATTTGGGGAAGAAAATGGTGGAGTTTAGGTCGGTCTCCCTTCAAAACCGACCCAAATCCCTTAAATTATATTCCCGTTCTAAATCTACAGTCTGGAACCTAAAAACCGATTGCGAAAATAGTTATTTGATTGTACTGTCACATATAGCTATTTAAAACAAATAATATTTCACTATTCACAATAAGTTACACATAAGCAAATAATATTAAATTTACTTATAACTTATTAAATAATCTTTAAAAGTAAAGAAATTATTAGACCGGTTTTGAGAACGTTACATGTCATTTATGAAAATTTCTACTGAGTTGACTAGGGAAGCATTAGTACCAAAATCCCAATACCGTACTCATAGCATACTAGTCCCGTACCGGTACCGGTACCATACCACTTCAAATGGTACGGTATTCGGTACTTATAAAATTAATTTTTACCGGTACATAACATCCTATCTTATTGCCACTATATAACTATAGGATAATATTGTCTATTAAAAAGTAAGAACGCTTACAGGTAACACATGTTATATATATTGTGCGACCGATGAGTTTTTAACATTCACAAAATCTAAATCCAAATCATTATCAATTACTAAGGATCACAATAAACTAAAACCGTCATCATAATATGCAACAACCATCATCGTTATCATCATCATTAACAACAACAACAAAGAATATGAAAATACCTATATCCTTAATACGCAAACATATAAAATCCCGTTGTTAAATATACGACACTCTGAGTAATGAGAATTATCTTTTAGGATCATGTTTATTTTATTTGTTTAATATCGTAATTTTCAATCTCATGTATTTATGTTATATTATAATCAATATTGTTGTTGATAATTTCGTGTTTGATGAATGAATGTGACGATATTGACTATGAGGTACTTTATTTTAAAAACATAAACATGGAGATTCTTTATGATTTTTTTTGTTTAAGTTACCATACTTGATCCAGTTTGGTATTGAAGTGATTTTATGTTCTTATGTTGTACTACCTTTTACAACGGAATATTTTTCACTTTTGTATTTTTATATTTCCGGTACCAAATAGGTATAATAACACTTTCTACCGTACCAGTACCTGTACCGTATTGGTACCAATACCACTTCAATTGGTACGGTATTCGATACTCAAATTATGGCAAAAAATAAAAGCAGTACCAACCAGTTTGGTACGGTATGGTACCGGTTCTGTACTACGTTCATCCATAGAATTGACTTAACCTTGTTAGTTTGATTAATTATTCGCATAAAAATAAAGAATAACAAATCATAGTTGATCATTTTATAATAAATTTACTATAATATCTTCAACGAGGTTTAGAGCTTATCCAACCTATATTAATTGACACAAGGACAACATTTGTGGGACGAATGGAGTAACAATTAAGCACTTAAAATAAACTATCTCAAAATCCGCTAAATCGAAACATGTTGTTAAGCTCAAGGAAGTTACCATATATACGCCACGCAAATTCAGTTGTGATATCGATTGATTGATTGAAAAAGATGAAACCGAGTGAACCTCACAAGTTGAAAGTGAAAATGGAACCGTTGAAAATGAAGACCAAGTGGGAAACAATGAATAATCCTAAAAGAGAAAACACCTGAAGATTAGATTAGATCAGATCAGATGACATTAACATCAATGTGTCACCCATATACATTTTCCACCAAAATAATCTTCTAGATGTATCTAAAAAACAAATATCTGATATCCTTTTTATATGTATATATAGTTTTACTTGTAAATATCTACCAGTTCAAGTTGGTACAATTTAAACCGGATATATAAATGTAAGCAACATATTATTATAAGTTTATATAATTGGATGTTAAGTTAGAAGTATATGGATTGGTACGTACTCTTTAGCCATCCTCTAAGGCTTGTACTACGATCATCATATATATAAAAAAAGGTGTCCATCTGTATACTTTATAGTTTTTTCACATATAAACTATGTGAAGCATTTTCCACAGTTCAGATACCTTTTATACGTTTTGTGTTAACAATAATGAGACTACCAAATATTTGCCGCGTTCTTTTTTGTTTTATTGTTTTTATTATTGTATTGTACGTGGTAGGTTTGTTTGGACATTAAATTTGAACCGGCCTCCGATCAAGCTGTTGGTCGGTCGTCGCAACTTCAAAGTATTATAGAAAACAGTTGAGAGATTTTGGAATTACATTGGATCGCCCAACAGGATAAGGTTGACCGCCGATTTCAATAATCCATTTTTTATTCAATTCTACGTGACATTACCATTTAGTTTTTGTTACCACCCACCCACGAAGAACTCATAATTTACAAGATTTCATGTAATGTGTATTTTCGGTACGTAGTTAAATATTAGAATTTAATCAAAATACTGACATAGTACTCCTAAGATTTAAATAATCGGTGGTAATGCTAAGTTTATTACTTGAGACATCAAGGTACACGGATCATAGTTAAAGTTAAAAAATCGTTTACGTTTACATTACAAAAGTAACCCTTTTAGTTGAAGCTTCCTAATCTATCTATGACACTCATTAAGACGAACTCATAAGAAAGTTGATTTACTTTGTCTCAATGTTCTATTTTGTTTAATGAAATAATTCTATCTGAAAAAACAACGTATTTGTTCACGTCATTTTATAGATTTTTTTTGTTTTACTTTTTAGTGAGTTTACCATTTCTTAAATATAGATATGCAGTGCTCAGTAATGTTTCAACTATAATAATCTTAATCACCTTAGTTTCCAGTAAACTCACTGAGATTGTACCCAATGGCGGACCCAGAAAATTAAGTCGTCGGTATCACAAAAACTTTGAAGCTCAACGTTTACTTAAAAAATGAGGTATACCGCTTCAATATGAGTGATATCACTATTAAAAACACCAATAACTTTTCAACTAATTTTACACTAACTCAACTTAATTGACTAGTGTCACATAGACTATGACGTGGGTCCGACCTTGATTTTACCTCAGTTTTAGAGTGCCGACTTTGATATAGCGTGTTACCTTGCATAAAAAGAGGTCAAAACCTATTACTTGCCATTTACATTAGAATATTTAATAGCTGTAAATTTCCAAAAAAGTTAGATTGGGTGTACAAATATATAATATAAGCTATAAAAATACTCTTTAGTCTTTGCATTAGTTATAGGCTTATAACGCATCGCCCTCTTAACAATTTTATTGATACAGATATCATATCATAACAACTGATGAGAAATCAGAGAGAAAAAAGGTAAATTATATGTATTGATCAATTATAGATTTATATATACATAATTCTAATCACATTTAACATTACTTAACTCATAGTTAGGTAATGCACATCAAACATGAACTTGATTCGATGATCCTAATCTGCTAAAAATACCGTAAAAATTTGAGTCAGGTCTTACGGTGGCCGTTTAATACTGATATTTATATAATAATCTACATATGATTATCATATAAGAGTAAGGTTCAAATGAGTCCATAATTTTTGAGTAAGACAAATGGAACCAATGATATCATATCACATGTATAAAGAGAATGTTCCATACTACAAAACCCATTTACCCCAAACATCAATTATCTCACAAACGACAAATTGAAAAATCATGAAACTTGCACCATATTTTTCAGTGTTTTATCCTCTTCGATTTGCCGTCCCTCAAGGCATACTTTCGATAAAAAAAATCGATTTTTGGGTGAGTTTTATAAATTAGTAACACATGTGTTAGTAATTGATTGTACATTTTATTTACGGTTATGGTTAGGATTTAGGGTTAGAGTTTAGGGTTAGGATTTACATTTTATGTTTTAGTAGGCTTTAGGGTTTAGTATGATTTAGGGTTAGAGTTTAGGGTTAGGATTTACATTTTATGTTTTAGTAGGCTTTAGGGTTTAGTATGATTTAGGGTTTAGAGTTTTATAAAGCGTTTAGGGTTAGGGTTTAGGTTTTGGGGTTTCGGGGAGAAACCCCAAAACCCAAATCCTAAACCCTAAACGTAACACTCTAACACATGTGTTAGTAACATACGAAACCCACTAAAAAAATGAAGAAAAAAAATCGTCGGAAGTATGACTTGAGGGACGGCAAATCGAAGAGGATAAAACGCTGAAAATTATGATGCAAGTTTCATGATTTTTCGATTTGTCGTTTGTGAGATAATTAATATTTGGGGTAAATGAGTTTTGTAGTATGAAACATTCTCTTTATACATGTGACATGATATCATTGATTCTCTTAGTCTCACATAAACTTTTAGTGTCATTTGAACCTCATCCTATCATCTAATATCATTCATTTTGAAAGTTTCCATAAGTTTCGAATGATGATGATGAACGATCTACTCATATAGTAGACCTTTAAATTTAATATCTTTAAACGTGACACTATTATAATCTACCAATCTTCTAAATGATTAATCAATGGGAACATGTATAAATTATATCAACTTGATGTCAAAAATAAACATAAACACTACGTTTTATAAGACACAAATTTGAACATCTATTTGTTTGTATTAAAATAAAAAAAGTCAAAAAGTCAAAAGTAGAAGGCCGTATATCACACGGTTTGATTGTATATTATCCTCGTCATCATCCTCTTCTTCTTCTTCCATTAACACGTTATTTCTCACTTTTTCTTCCTTATATTCATACTCTCTCCCTCTCTTTAAAACCTTCATATAATCTTTCGATATTTTCTACATTTTATCTTTTAATTATAGATTTAATTATCATCAACACAACAACAAAATGTTACGTATGGTTGCAAAACCGTTAGAGAGATGTCTAGGGCGACGGAGCGGTGACGTACTGTTATGGCATAACGATTTGAAACCTCATGCTTCTGGTGATTTCTCAATTGCGGTTGTTCAAGCCAATTCTAACCTTGAAGATCAAAGTCAGGTTTATACGTCACCTTCCGCTACGTATGTTGGCGTTTACGATGGTCATGGCGGTCCTGAAGCTTCTCGTTTCGTTAATAATAACTTATTTCCTTTCATTCACAGTAAGTTTTTTCTGTTATGTCGATTTTAAACCCTAGCTGCTTACGTCAATCTATGGAAGTAGTTGAATACGTTAATTTGTGATTTGAATGTTAAAATTGAGATTCAGATTGCATGTTCACTATTTTATTGATTTGTTGAAGTGATTATATGCGTATAATTTATTGTGACTGTTGAGTGCTATCTGTAATTATGCAGGAATATCGCTGCATTGATGTTAAACCCTAGGTGTTAGTTAATTATATGATGTGATTGAATACTTGAATTAGTTTTGCTATCGATTTCTATGAAAATTCGGGTGTTGCTCAGTGTTTGTAATTTGAAATTTGAACTCAGATTGTGTAATTGACAATTTGATTGATCAAATGAAGTGATAATATGAATATATTATGATTCTATGGGAGATTATGTATTTTTGATTGCGGATTTTAATTTTTGTGTAGAGTATGCAACCGAACAAGGAGGTATATCTGCAGATGTTATAAAGAAGGCTTTTAGTGCGACAGAGGAAAAGTTTTTTCAGTTTGTGAAGCATCAAATGCCGATTAGACCGCAGATGGCATCCGTTGGATCATGCTGTCTTGTTGGTGCTATATCTGATGGTAAATTACATGTTGCTAACCTTGGCGATTCGCGAGTGGTCCTTGGACAGAAAGTTTCTGTTGGAGGAAAAGCTAGAGTGGTTGCAGAACGTTTGTCAAGAGATCATAATGTTTCGTATGAGGAGGTGAGGAAGGAGGTTGAGGCACAGCATCCTGGTGATTCAGCTGTCGTTGTGTATATTCGTGGAGTTTGGAGAATTAAGGGCATAATTCAGGTATTATGAGTTACAGAACAATTGATTCGGTAAATTCTAGTGCTAGTTGTAGGTGAACTCGTTTTCGTATGATCTTCTGTATTTTAGTATTACAAAACGTGGTGCTCTTGACCTTAGGATCAAGTTAGTTTGCCGATGTTATGTTTTATGCATGTATTGTGTTATCAGATAATTCCAGAAACTGTTTGGTTAACAAAACAGGGGGTAATTGAGTCAAATCGGTTATCTCTAAGTCATTATCTTAGGTACGAGATATACTCCATGTAGCATTTAAGCTTAACTTTAGCTATAACCAGAGCTCGTTTTGTGGGTATAGTCAAACGTAAATGGCTATTAGAGCTGGCAAAATGGGCGGGTTGGGCGGGTATGGGCTACGAGTATAAACGGATGCGGGTAAAAATATAACATGATGGTCATTCATTTAAATCCATTTATGATGTCCATTCCTAAAATTTCTCCGGCCCATAAGAACCCAAATTTTATGTCATTATACCCGGAATTACCCAGATATGGAGCAAATGGGCAGAATTTGCCAGCATTAATGGCTATTATCTGGAACTATGGAAAATTGTTGAAGAGTAAGCTATATTGTATGGGACTTATTATTAGAGATCTTCCTCATACATCCATTTAACATATTACAGGAAAAAGCATCACTAATTTTCAGGATTTTACATCCCAAGAACTAATAAGCTGTAAGGAAACATCGTAAATTGCCAAGAGCGGCTTTCTCTACCTTTTCACACCATTTAGTCTGCAATTGATCTCTGATCTTCACCTCATCTAGATCCTTTTGGACTTTTGCTTTCTGAAAAGATAATTATTCTGTACACCCTGTTATTTGCAATTGCTTTTAAGTGTGGCATCTTATTCTCCATTAATTATGTGTCTTCCATTTTACTTTATTGGGAAGCATCATCGCACCAACCGTTGGTCTAAACCCTCTGAAAGGGATTATGCCTTACCTACTTTTCAAGTGATCACATGTCTACTATGCGCATCATCTTGTGCGGTTGAAGTTGACATAACAAGTATACCGTGCATGAGAGATACATGAAGATCTCAAACCTTGACATGTCATGGTTCCAGAGATTATATGTTTTTCTACCTTATCCTAATTTTTATGGATACATCATAATTCATAGAAGCATATGGCTCCTGTTACTTTTAAGATAGAGACTTGCAGTTGGGATATGTACATTAGTTTTCCATTATGAAACAAATGGAATTGATACCCACTAGCCATGCCTCATTTCTTCCTTAATTATTCATATTCTATTCATGTGAGTTTTTTTTTTAATACGCCAATTGCCATTCCCTTTTTCAGGTTTCAAGATCCATAGGTGATTTTTATTTGAAGAAACCTGAATTTCACAGGGACGCACGCCTTCTACAATATGGACACCAAGTACCTTTAAAAAAGCCTGTATTGACTGCAGAACCTGCCATTATTTCTAGAAAACTCAAGTCCCAAGACTTGTTTTTGATATTTGCTTCTGATGGCCTTTGGGAGCATTTGAGTGATGAAGCAGCAGTTGATATCGTTTACAAAAATCCAAGAGCGGTGAGTCAACTTTTTTTAACTCTCATCACTGACACACTTAGTCACTCACGCACCATTTACATAAGTTAACATTGATTGAGTAGATCTGGTTTGGCAAGAATGACACTATAGAATATGACTTGTATTACATTTTATGTGGTCAGCAGTTTGACCTTTTGCTGTAAATATTATTCTTCTACTGGGTCCCCTTGCTCGCATGAATGGTGGTAAACAAGCACTTCACTTTGATTCACCATCAATGAGGTGGCAATTTCGACCCGTTTTAGTTACGAATTGGTCAATATGGGCTGTATTTCATCTAAAAATGGCTGAATAAAATATTGATTAAAAAAATGAATCGACTAAATGGGCCGACCGGGTAAAACTGGCCCAAATCTTAGCCATCTATTTTATTATTATTGGAGACTTGACGTAAATAGTTTCAATTTTTTTGTTTGTTTGTAATAACTAATAGATTAAGAAGGTGCATATATAATTTCATGAAAGTGTACAAAGCAGTGTGTTTGTGTGTGCATGCGAGCACGTGTGTGTGGCAACCTAAATCGAACAGGGCCTTTTTTGATGTTTACAAAAGATAGCTTGTTTCAACCAGTATTCAGTGCGAAGATTTTTCTTATGAAATTCTTACGTTTCTATAACTCACCAGAAAATGATTTGTTTCAGGGAATAGCAAAAAGATTGGTAGGGGCGGCAATTCGTGAAGCTACGAAGAAAAGGGAACTGAGATACAAGGATATAATGAAAATAGAAAGGGGCATCAGGCGTCATTTCCATGATGACATATCTGTTATAGTAATTTATCTTGATAGCGAGAAAGCTTCAAAACACAGCAATCTAGGCTTCACTAATGCCCCTATGGATATCTTCTCTCATAATGAAGATAAAGTTGTGGAAGATCCCTTGTTGTTGAAGTACTAAGAAAGTTACAGAGTGAAAAGGCCGTCACTTGTGGGATTGGTACGGAACAGTGTAAATACTATTTCAAGAGTGTATGTAGATACGCGAGTGCTAGGATCGTGCTGATATGATACGACTGTGTCTTCTATCTGATTTTTCATGAATCGGTTTATGAAGTACTAACAACATATTCCTTTGTTTTTTTGGTCAACGACTTGTTGGTTTTGTATATGAAATATCTTTTATTTTATTTCATCTTTTTCTCCAAAGATTTGGAGCTTTTTCTGAAGTCTCAAATCTGGACAAGGTTTACATGTTGGTTGCTATATTTAAGTAATCCCTCTCAAATTTAAGTTACACAGTTCAAGATAATACACTTACACTCGATTATCTAGATACAAGTCATAAACCGATGTTTCAATCAAATGAAAAAGTATATACCGAATGTGGGTAGCAGTGTAGCATTAGTGTTGTTGAAAACACACAACATAGAGTTTAGAAAGAACAGGATATAGTATTGCTTTCTTTTTCTCTACTCAAAATCGTGATATAAGTTGGACCGAAGCTAACAAATAAAACATAGTACTAACAAGAATTTTATTGAAAAATGAAAGGGAAATTAAAAAAAAATGCCATTTTTTTTAACCGATATATCGTTTTGCCTTCTCAGAAAAAAAATTGACGATATACCCCCTCCGGTAGCAAGAGCAAAAAAAATTTGCGACTGAAGGCCTTGCGTTTTGCGACCGGACGTGTTTTACCCGTGTTTTGCCACTACGACTAGTGTTTTGCTACTACGACACGTGCAGTCGCAAGACTTTTTGGTGATTTACGACTTACTCCCACATCTAGGTCCAGTCGCAAATATTTTTGCTCTTTGCTACTGCTTCCGGTAGCAAATAATTTTTGCTACTGCATTCGGTAGCAAAAATTTTTTGCTCTTTGCTACTGCCCGGTTGCATTTATTTTTTTTTTACTTTTTGCTCCTACCACACATTTTATTGTTTTATAAATACAATAAAATATGAAAATAAAATTTTCAATTTATCCTTAAATAATTATTGAGACACATAAATAAATTTTCAATTTATGAGACACATTTTATTAGGATCATATATTTATTTGTCTTTATTTATGTGTCTCAATAATTATTTAAGGATAAATTGAAAATTTTATTTTCATATTTTATTGTATTTATAAAACAATAAAATGTGTGGTAGGAGCAAAAAGTAAAAAAAAAAATAAAAAAAATTGCAACCGGGCAGTAGCAAAGAGCAAAAAAAAATTGCTACCGGATGCAGTAGCAAAAATTATTTGCTACCGGAAGCAGTAGCAAAGAGCAAAAATAAAAAAATATTTGCGACTGGACCTAGATGCGGGAGTAAGTCGCAAATCACCAAAAAGTCTTGCGACTGCACGTGTCGTAGTAGCAAAACACTAGTCGTAGTGGCAAAACACGGGTAAAACACGTTCGGTCGCAAAACGCAAGGCCTCCAGTCGCAAATTTTTTTTGCTCTTGCGACCGGAGGGGGTATATCGTCAAAAAAAAAAATTCAAGAGGGCAAAACGATATATCAGTCCAAAAAAAGTGGCATTTTTTTTAATTTCCCAAGAAAAGCTACTAAAATGTTAATGGCCATTTCAATATCATTTAATGATCAATTAATTCTTCTTGTAAACTGTGACTGAAATTATGTATAAACTGATAATTATTTAGCGATGCTAGATTTGAGAAACTATGAATTTGTGGTCAATAATGATGATACTAGACATAAGTAACCATCATTTCATCGAGCCAATGTAAGATTGTCAGGTAAACATAACTTGATGAATCACTTTCATGGCTCCCTTTCAAGCCCCCAACCCAATGATGATAGTTGCTGGTTAAATTTTCGTAATCAACCAAACTGTAAATTTAGCTGGACATGAAAGATTAGCAGAAAGTATCGTCATCGGGTGTTTTGCAAATTGTAGCCAACATACATAAAATTAGCAAAGGCCAAAACTCTATAAGGAATAAATGAGTGTGTGTTTGGCAAATTTGTACGCAGCCAACATCCTATACAAATGAAACATACAATTATAGTCACAGTTCCAATTATCAAAACCCCCTTTATTCATCCTTCTTACACATACAACTTGATATCATAAAAAGATAAAAGCATCCATTACATACAAAACAAAATATAAAAACAGCAAAACATGAAACCACTAACAAGTTTAAGGAACAATCTTGTAACCTTTCATCTTATCAATCCAAGAAATCAATGAAGATGTAGAATTCCTAAACCCTAAAAACCCATGTTCTTTACTCTTGTTCATTGTATCCAACATACATTCACATCCAAGAATCATATCCACAAACCACCATTGTGCAACTTCTTCCAATTTAGTAACCAACAATCCCTTTTCTCTTACAATCTCATCCCAAACACCCTCTTTACCTTTCATCATCTCAACCATACTTATTGTCTCCCCACTTTCATCAAACCCACCATTCTCAACCTCAAACTGCTCAGCTAACACTTTCCAAAAATGCTTCCACTTAAACACATCACCATTACTTATATTAAACGCTTCGTTCTTCGCGTAAGGCTCGACTGCAGCCCAGATATGTTGTTCTGCTATCAAATCCGCATCCGAAGCATCGGAATAATTATTCCAAGCTTCTTTAGTCCCGGGAAACTTGAACGGAACCCCTTCGTGCTTACAAATAGTAGCGTACACACATAACGCACCAATTATATTCATCATACTAAACGGCGAAAACCCGAATATGGTACCCGGTCTGTGAACAGTCCAGGTCAACCCTTCTTTCTGTTTGACGGATTCGAACAAAATGTCTTCTAATGTATAATAGAAATTAGGCGCATCAAGTCTAGGTAGATCCTCCGAAAACGGAGGATCATGAGCTACTTTTCCGTACAATTCAAAAGGACCTAAATAATGTTTTCGCCCCGTTTGCAACGACACGTGTTGCAAATTGGGCGAATTAGGGATCACTGCATCTAAAACATTTTTAAACATAGTTCCGTTAATTTCGCAGTTTTCGGCTTCGGTTGCTCGATTGGCCCACGTCACGTAAAATAGATGAGTAACATCTTGTAGATCAGATAGTTTAGTTAGGGTTTCTTTTGGATCTGAGATGTCACACTGGATGTATTCGATTGGGTGATCGGCGTTCCATTGGGGGCGGGGACGGCGGGCGACGCCGTAAACCTTCCATGGACCGCCGGGAGTGTCGGAAAGTGGGAGGATTTCGGCAAGACTGTTGCCGACGATTCCGGTGACTCCGATGATTAGTGCAACGCTTTGGTACTTTGGTGGTGCATCGTCTACATCTAGTTTTTTCTGTTATTAAAAATTGAATTTCAAAAATCGAAGAAATGAATTAAACGTGGAATTGAAATTTGAAATTATTATTATAAGATATAAAAGACATAGAGAGTGTGATTTAGAAGTTGGTTGGATTACTTACCTTTGCGGCTCCGATAGCTCCGGCCCACCACCAGCTCATGGTGTATTCGTGTGTGAAAATGGATGCTCCGACGGGTAGTTGACGGATCGGGTGGTGAAGGGGAAGAATGAATGAAGACAGAAAGCTGACAGATAGTGTGTTTTATTATATAGAGTTTGTCATTGGCATAGACCAGCACTCCATATGATTATGATAAGATTTACATTATTAGATGTTAATTTTTCTTTCATCATTATTACGTGTATCAGTTTTTATTACTCGATGGGTACCCAATATGACAATTTTTACCCTTAGTTTTTTTCACCGACTTTCATTTAGCAACTTTGAGAAAGATATATCGAAAATAAAATGGTAAAGCTCGTTATTACTTGTGAAATGATCATTTATTCTAGGATTAAAAAAATAAGATCGACATTTATTTTGAGACGGATGAAATATTATTATTATTGTTATTATTATTTCTTTTCTAGAAAAAAATGGATTTTTATATGTATTACTGATATTGATTGATGTATAACAAATTGAAATATTATACTACGTAATATCATGAAGAATTCAAAATTTAGATATTATAAATCGACATGTAATTTTGAACATTCATATTACCAAACTTGCCATCGTGAATATAGTTAGACTTATAGAAAAAGTACAGAAATCCATTTGTATTATGAGTATATATCTATCAAGTATTAACCTCGGAGTCAAGTCATTCAAAACATTAGAATTACATGCTGAACAATATTCAGTAGGTTATTTAGCTTTAATTAACTAAATCATGTACACCTCACCTCATCATTTGATGACCGAATATTCAAAAGATGTGGTTACCAACTCAAATACACTAGATTAATTAAAATATATATGTTATTGTTATGTGATATATTACAAAGTGACGTTTAAACGAGAATGAAATTTTTTTTTGAAATGGAGAAAATCAATTAAATCGTGCTATATGTCATAAAAGCCACTTTCCCCATATTTTTTAAATTTTAATATATCCTAAATGGTAAGTCAAAAAATCACAAAAAATGCACCATAAAAATCAACATTTTTTTCTTAGATTTTCCATCTCACAATGTATACTTACGACTATTTTTTTTGTTCTACAAAATGTAAAAAATGAGTAACACGTGTGTTACTAGCTTATAACACATGTCTTAAGCCAGTAACTAGGGGTGTTCATGGACGGTTATTCGGAAACCTCTTAACCGGAGTCTCGGTTCGAAATATTTTTGAACCGAAATCGAAAATTTTGGTTAACCGAAAATCGCTTAACTTTTTTTCGGTTTAGGTTAACCAAATTAACCGTTTATAAATTAATACTTATTTAAAAAGTAATTATAAACACACAATATATTTACTTTTAAGTGTTCACTCTATTTAAAATTTTAAACGATAACCATTTAATTATTTATAATTGTGTATTTTTGTTATACATACGTAAATTATTTGAATACAATTAGAAACTAAGTCGTAGGGGTGTTCATGGATGGTTAATCAGATTATCGGTTAATCGAAGACCGGTTAACCGGATCCTCGGTTCATCATTTTCTTGAACCTAAACCGAAATCGAAAAGTTTGGTTAACCGGTTAATAGGTTTTTCCATTTCGGTTATACAGTTTACCAAATTAACTGGCTTTATTTACCAATCATTTAACATATAAAAATCTAGTAACAAATACACACTCTAGCATTAACACATAAAGCTATTTAATTAGGTTGAAAACATGAATGTATAAACGCCGAACCAAGTTAGTCACGACACTAAATATATAACTACTAAAAATGCAGACATGTGAAAATTCATACTACCATAAATACAAAAATATAATAATCGCATTATAAATTAGAAGATATTTAGTAATATTATCATATATATCTATATACAAACACATTTTTTGAATTGCAATTTAAAACTTTCGATTTTTCTGTTAACTGTTTTGTGGTAATATCGTGAACCGAAATGAAACCGAAGAACCTATAAAATATCGGTTCGGTTGACCGAAACTGAAAAGTAAAAAAAATTGGTTCGGTTAACCTAAAATTCGCTACGATTCAACAATATTCGGTTCGGTTTTTCGATTTTGGATAATTATGAACACCTCTACCATGTAGTACTAATTACCATTTTATGCCAAAATTAAGTTATAAAATTACATTAAAATGAGTGAAAAAGAAATATAAATGATTTTATCAAAATACAAGTGTAAGTATCTATATGTAATATAATATGTATAATATATATACATCTAATTAACTCTATAAATAAAATTTTCAATTTTTTCGGTTAACCGTTTATCACGTCTATCCCAAAATCATGAACTGAAACCGAAAAACAAATAAAAATCGGTTTGGTTAACCGAAACGAAAAACGAAAGAAAGTCGGTCCGGTTAACCTAAATTCGGTTTGATTCTACCAGTTTCCAGGTCGGCTTTTCGGTTACGGATTAGTTTGAACACCTCTACCGGTAACACATGTGTTACCAGCTTCCAAAACATGTGTTACTCGTTTTCAAAAATCACATAAATCGGAAAAAAGGGTTTTCGAAAGTATACCTTATCACGTCTTTAATCGAAGAGGATAAAATGATGTTTTTATGATGCAATTTTTGTGATTTTTTGGCTTAATATTTGGAAAATATTTAATTTTTAAAACGTGGGAAAAGTGGGTTTAGTGACACTTAACACATTCCTATTGATTTTTCCGTTATCATATGAAGTTGTTGTACTAATTTGAGCCACTCATATATTATAGTGTAAATTGAATGTATTATCTATGCTTCTTATGAAGTATATGTCATTCCACTACAACAAGAAAGAGCTATTGCGACAGACAAATCTGTGGCAATTGGTCTGTTGCAACAGATTTGAGACCGAATATGACTGTCGCTAAAAAGTGTGTGGCAAATGACATTTGCGACAACATTGCTACAGATAATTAATTACGGATTTAGGCTGTCGCAAGTCCGACATTAACCAATAAATATAATTCAGTTAAAAATACAGAATTGCTACAGATACTCTATTTTGGAAATTGTGACAGCTTGCATTAGCGACAGAAATAGCTGCCACAAGTCAAAACATAAATCAAAACAAATCATAAATTAATTAATCTGACCGAAAACAATACCATGGTCATTTTATAATCAACTTGATACACATGTGTATACATTATTTCTCTACTTATACATATGGGCATATTATACAAGCTAAAATCTCAAACTTCATCTTAGTAGATGAAAATCCATCAACAGTTTCACAACACTATGACCCTTCCAATTTCACCACCTAGTAGTCGTGATCTGCAAGAGAAGAGTATTCAAGAAAAATGGTTACAACAACATTTTAGCACATGATATGTATGAAATTGTAACACACATGATATGTCTTTATAATAACACTTAGCTTGCCATGTTGTTACAACCACTTGGACGGTGGGGTGATGTAGCGAGATCATCATCTAAATCAGAACCAACACAAAGTTAAAATTATAGCCATAAAAAATCAACTTGAGCAGAGTCAACAAATTACGTATACACACAAACAATTAACTAGTCAATCTAAAACCAATATAATAAATTATATTACAAAAGAAAGTATAGCCATACACATAAACCGATCGAACATTAACATAATTGGACCGATCAAATTCAAGAAAAACAATTGTACATGAAACGAACCTGAATTGCAAGCGTATGAAATTAGAAAGAAAAATGGTAAACTGATTTGTTGACAATAGGCTTTGGTGGAGACAACAAAGAAATGGTTCTAGAGATTGATGAGTAACAGATAGAGAGAGAGGGGGTAATGGGGTATTGTGGTGGGGTTTGAGATACTAAAAAGGGTTTTGGTGATTGTGGAGGGAAACGAAAAATTTGGGTTCGGATGTAGGGGGGAAGAGGAAAAATTTGAGTCTGTGAATTTGGGTCTAAAAAGTCAACAAGTGACCACGTGAACCTTATCACTCCATTTCTAAACTTTTGTTTTCTTATTTTCATATATATAATATATATATTAGAGCTGGCAAAATGGACGGGTTGGACGGGTATAGGCTACGGGTATAAATGGGTTCGGGTCTAATCGGGTACAGGTCTAAACGAGCTCGGGTCATAACGAGCTATTTGAAAATTTCATAAAAAATGTTCTAATTCACTAAAATATATATATTTTCCAAAATAAGTTAACATTTTCAACTATATAATATAAAAAGTATAAATGATGGTCATCCATTTAGACTCATTTATGATTTGAGTTTTACCCAATTAAGTTCATGCTCAAAATTCCCCCGGTCCATAAAAACCCAAACTTTATGTCATTATACCCAGAATTACCCAAATGCGAAGCAAATTGACAGAATTTATCAGCATTAATATATATAATTACCTTTCTCTAGTTTATTATTTATATTTATATAATGTATATGTTTTACTCTTTAAATGAAAGGTTATATAATCAGGGGAGGTTATCCTAATATTATTTCGTATTGTAAGAATCGTATGAACAACTTTTTCATTTTTAATTTAAATATACGTACACTTTTTAAATAAAATTAATAGTAACATTATTAGAATTCTATATTCTTTAATATGAAATTAATTCAAAATAAAAATATATAATAACAACTTAAAGTTATATATCACAACTTAAAATTTATCCCATATTAAAAAGCATAAACTTCTAATTTGTTTGATATAATTTTTTTGTCAAAAAAATAGTTTATCTTAACAAAAAATTTAGAAGTTCGATCCTATCGTTCCTCGCCATAAAAAATACTCATATTGCACCTTCCGTATATAATCAATTGCTACTTGATATCAACAAACATATTAACATGTACAAAATATTGTGACTTTATTATACATTACACTCATATAAATACATACTTGATGCTCCTATGTATTTAATTGTGCTTGTATAATCAAGCAAAATCAAAACGGTAAAAATTCATGTAGCAAATCCGTAGCAATTATAGTTATTTTGTGACGGATTTGCTACGACCTCATTTTGTTTAATTTTAAAGAAAATAGTTTTAAATAAAAAATGCACATGTAGGATTATACATATTCCTATATGGTTCAATAACTACTCAAAAAAAATTAAAACTTAATGAATATACATGTCTATATATAAGTATGTGCGTACATCAACTTCGAGATATAAGAAAGTATATACCTATCTATTAATAGTTTAGAGATACATACCAACAAACATATTAATACGTACAAATATTGTGTCTTTATTATACATTACACTCATATAAAGACATATTTGATGTTCCTATGTATCTCATTGTGCTTGTATAATTATGCACACGCAAAACGGGAAAAAGTTATGTAACAAATCCGTAGCAATTATAGATATTTTGTGACGGATTTGCTACAGCCTCATTATTTATTTTATTTAATTGATATAGATTAAATTTTGCAACCGATTTGCGACGAGTTCCTTTATTATTATTTGTTATATTATTAATTTAGTTCAATTTTGCGATCGATCTGCTACGATTATTATTGTAGATTTTGATTTTTTTTAGTTATTACTTATTTTGTTAAACTGTTGCAAATTCGACACAAATTTGTCGTAAAACTTAATCAAAGATTTGAAAAATAAGTCAAGTATTTAAATTCTGATAAACTGTTGTAACCTTGACACTAATCTGTCGCAAAATTTGGTTAAAGTTTGAAAATTTAGTCAACTATCTGAAATCTGATTTGTTGTCGCAAGTTTGACACTAATCCGTCGCAATATTTGATCAAACATTTGATTTTTTATACGCCGTCACAAATTGGTCATTAATCCATGTCACATAGTTAGTCAAATGTTAAATTCATGACACGTGTTATTATACTATTATATCAGTCCACACATGCATGCATTTATGCATGTAATCCAAAATTCTTTACACATGATTACTCTAAAATTAAAATAGAGACATGTTGTTGCCAATATTTCGTGAAGTTTATGATAAATTGAAAAACAGCGGATATGAAAGAGACGATTTTTGCCAATATATGTACAGAATGCCGATGACAAAAATAAGACTCCCTCCGTCTCAAAATAAGTATCTAATGTCAAAATGTACACAGTTTACGGAAAGTCACTATCTACCAATAACATCTTATCTTTACCTATTAAAGTCTTTTCTGATTGGCTGAAAGGGAATCTAGACACTTATTTTAGGACGTTCTAAAATAGTAAGTGAGACACTTATTATTTGACGGAGGGAGTAATAGCGAGCATGGATCATCGGTGGCAAGGAGTCCACGTGTAACAGAGAGCACCATTGTTTTAGCATTTGCATCTTGTGACGTACAACACGTGGGGTGGTAGCGTGGAAGCACGTCTTCAATTTGGCTACGTCAAAATAAAAAAGAGTAGGCGATTTGTATCGTGAAATCCGGGGACCGACCGATATCACGTTTACATTATCAGATTAGAATTTTAACACCGAACGGGTGAGACCGTAGAATGTCCTACACGATGATAAATATTTTATCATTTGAAAAGAGTAACGTTAAATTAATTGTATTAAGAAAATATGTTTAATCTATGCTTAACTATGAACTACTCACTCCGTCCCATGCTCCCAATTTTAATGTCATCTTTTAATTTTTGGAGTTTTTTTTTGACAATTTTGATCTTGAATATTTTTGTTTGTCTTCTATAATACTTGATGCAAATTATACTAATGAAAATACATTCAAAACTTAATCCATTCATATATTTTGCATCAAATATTATATAACACAATCAAAAGTATGAATGTCAAAATTGAAAAATAAAGACTTTAAAAATTAAGAGAGGACAATAGAATTGGGACGGAGGGAGTATATGATATATTGATTCCGTTAGTATTTTTTTTACCAATCCTGCTATCATATTCAACGATCAATATAATATGAATCACAAGTACGAAATTGATCCCTATATATATGTTGCTTGTCTAAACGTATTTCCGTCACCATTATATGAATTTGTTTACCCCTTAAATTATTCATGCATACACATTATATCCCTCTCTTCAATCAAAAGCACGTGATGTCGACGATGATCTTAACTGCACCATGGCAGTAGGTGAGTTGAAGTCCAAAAACACATGTATGTGTTTGGATTATTTCGGAATAGTTAAAATAAAATCTCAACACCTTTAGCTACCGGGCTTTTATTAATTTGGACAAATTTATGTATTTATAGTACGCTGCAATTCCTTTTCTTTATAGTACTGTATTAGATTTAGCCATCATTTGATTACAAATACTATTTAGTTAGTTCATGGGCTTTAACTAATTTGGACCGGTCCGATATACAAATATTGATAAGGCACTTACGTAATACTTTTGATCTAAATGACTTAGTTAAATGGGTTAAACACCTACAACTTAGGCCGAATGTCTATCGTGTACACCCAACTTACGGGTGTCATATTTAATCCATCCAACTTTCAAAAATCGTTTTATAATGTATTTTGCTGACGTGTTGATAACGTATCATCTTCTAAGGATGTTACGTGACATCTTAAACAGACGACACATCAGCAAAATACATAAAAAAATGATTTTTAAAAATTGGATGCATTAAATAGGACACCCGTTGGGTACACACAATAGACATTCAGCTCAAATTGATTACATCCTCATATACTTAACCCTAGTTAAATAGATACTCCGTATGATTTAAGTTGAAGTACGCATTAAACTATAACTAGATGTCTAACTATAAGCAAAAAAGAAAAGGAAAAAGTACGTATTTGTTTTATATAATTCGAAACTTGTGTTACAAGATAACATCATAAAAACTAAAAAGGTCATTCTTAGAGAGAGAGAAAAAAGAAGAAGATATATTAAACATGTTTGACTTCCGGGAAAAAAAACTTTAATTTGTCATTGATGGTATATTGTGCATTTTTCATGAAGATGTTTTTCTTTAATAATGATGAATAAAATAAGCGCAATGATTAAAAGGTGCTGTATTTGGCATGAAAAAACGAATGAAGGTGTGTTGCATTGGATGCAAATGAACCTCCCATTGTACATGTTCGCACCATGTGGTCGCGATCTATATATATTACCTCTCTTATGCCACTTGTTTAACGTTATAGCCAGAGAATTTTCTTTCATTGTATTTTGAAGTAATTTAAGCCGGGGTTCTTTTGAAAATGATATTCCAAGGGATTTATAATCATCAATATATCAACTACTACTCATACTTGTTCGCTAGTTCAACCTTTTACTCCGTATAAATAACATTGTGGTTTATGCCATAGTGTAATATTTTGTTTATACTTTCGTGAGTGATGAATTCCAGTGCTATATTTGCCATTCACATGTGGTATCAAGAAAGATAAAATCACATCACATTAAGCAATAAAACAAATATGTTAGGATCTTTGCATCTGAAGACAGGACAATGGAAGTATGTAACACAAACTGTACTGCTCTATAAACCGATAGTTGTAACAAACTAACAATGTCTTTTAAGTGTTGCAACACTTGGGTCATTATGATTTATGACCCCTATATTTTCTTCTGCCAAATGTAGAAAGTTAGTAGTGTGCACTGTGCAGGCGCACAGTACTCGGACACTGGGCCCCGTAGATGGAAAACTCGAACGCCAATATGGAAGCCCAATTGTAACCCCCCCCCATTTAGTTGCTGAAGCCCAACCAGATTCTTCATGGGCCATATCTATTTGATTTGGATGTTTGTTGAGCTTTATTATTCGTGCAAAAGGACTAGAACAAAATTCAAAAATCAAAAATTGTTTTACGTTTTTTCATTCGTGGTCAACCTTGAGGTTGTGGGTTTAACTTTTGAAGTATGACTATTTGTAAATATTCGTGGATTGAAGTATATATTCGTAATATGAGTGTGTGAGTGTTTGTTGATTACCTTTTAAAATTTGTTTTATGTAGATGTGATATGTGGTCAAAACATCATTGTGTTAGTTTAAATGGTTTCACAGTCGTCTAATTTCCACTTCCAGTATAGTGTGTGTAATTTATATAAAAAAAACATAAATAACATATATCAAACCAGTAAGCACTTATATATAAATTATAATATTTAAGAAAACTATTACTCCGTATTATGTTATAGATATATACAGTAAGATCAGATATTATATTGATGATTGTTGTAATTGATATCTTGGCTTGATAAGATTCTTGAAGATGGTTCCATGGGTCTTTAAATACTCAAATTTATTACTCAAAATAAAATCATCATAAGTGTAAACACAATAACTAAAATAGAGAAAAGTCAACACAGAATAAGTGCAACTAATAAATCATAAATGTATTAATGAGAAATGGTACAATTTGCGGATATAAGGGTAGAAGACCCGTCAGTGGTCACTCATAAATGTGCAATATCTTAAATGAAAATGTAAATCACATGGAGATGATCTGTAATACCTACACTACTGCATTTGTTATTTTTACCTTAGTTTTGTCGTATTTAAATTATTGTTATTTTAATATTTACAAAATTAGTTTCATGCATTATAGTGTAATGTTCTGCCATAACCTACGTTTAGGGAGTAGTTTTATTTATTTATTTATTTATATTCAGTTTTAGCAAGTCAAACTCACACGCATCTACTATACCTATAACGAATATGTACATTTTTTCTTAAATATATATTCCTTCCGTCCCAATTTTATTGTCCCAAAATAAAAAATACAAAGTTTAAGAAAACATAATTATCTCTCTTACTTTTTGGTAAGGGGTTACCCTCTACTTTTTACCTACTTTTTTTGTCTTACATATATACAATAGGGGTAAAAAAGAACTTTATATCATTATTCGTATCTATTTATGAAAGTGGACAATAAAATTGAGATATCCATACAAGGAATACCGGATATAAATATGGGACGGAGGGAGTACATATTTTCACCATAGGATTTGAACACATAACATCAAAGTTGGAGGGTCCCCTGATACCATTCAACCAACGACCATTTGGTTATGTTTAGGGAGTAATGTATGATGTATTTGAATCTAGACCTAATCTATATATTACATGATAAATAAATCTCAATTATTTTCTCTGATTCTCTCTACTAATTATCTAATCGTATCCACAAATCGTTAGTCATTGATGTGATGAGCACCACTCAATGATCTAAACAATTTACAAGAGTAATTAGGTGTATGAATAAGTTTATCATATCTGTATTTCATTTGTAATTAGGTAATGATTAATGTGGTTCTCTAATTAGATTAAATGTTAATTACTAGTTAAGTACGGATCAATAATTTTTTAAACATAAAATATCAATATAGTCGTTAGAAAGGGTATGGCTTATTATATGAGAATGTACTAAATAAATTAAGGTCAACCATAAGTTTATTTTGTCGAGAATTCAAACTGAAGTTGGGATAGTCAACATTTGATAGAATCAATTAGCACTAAGAAGATGGGCATATTCTTTTAAACCTTATCTAACTATATAGTTTCCTTCTATAAAAACCGTATCATTGATAGAACTGCAACAAACCGACAACAATTAAAAGTACAAATTTGAAAAACTATATAAATATTTTCAACAGAAATTTTTATTTATTGATATCTATCTTATTTATATATTAAAAGAAAAATCTTGAAAAAATAATGATCATTAGATGAAAATCAACTATTAAGATCTAATGATTATATGACTAAAAGACTAATTTTAACCTTCTATACTTACACTATACACCCTTTTAATATTTACAATATAAATTCTCTACTTTTCCCTTAATTGTAGATAATCTTTCAAATATTTTATAATTTATTATTTTTATAAAGTTTAAACTCTTTCTACAACCTTATTTATTTTATCTTTTCTGAATAAAACCCCAATAAGTTATTTTCAATTTCAAAAACTTTATAACTTCATTCTATCGTGATTTAAATTCTTATACAACTTACTCTTTGTAATCTTTTTATTAATTTATAATTTATAATTTTTGGATCACGAATGTCAACGGCTCGGGTTCTGGTAGATTTTAGTATATTTGTACTCATACTACCGCCTTGTTTGAATTCTTTTATCAATTCATAATTTACAATGCTTGGATTATGGATGTCAATAGGTCAGTTTCCGACGGGTTTAGTGTATTTGTACACATACCGTCATACCGGTTTTTCATATCTGTTCACAAGTTTCGGTTATCCTCATGTATGTAACTTTACGAAACAAAAAAAATAGTTATTGAAACTACGACGAAAATTTGAAACACGAAAAAAATGATACCGAATTACAAGATTTGAAATCTTAAAGCTAACAATGTAACTTTTTAATCAACTAATTCAAAGTTTCGATACATAATATAGTAGTATTATTAAATAACAATACAAATACAAAAAGTGAAGTGGTATCATTCACAATATTATAATTAATTAATTAATTAATTTTCTCTTTTACCACTAATTTCTCTCTATCTCGATTTACATCCCTAAAATAATTACCATTTAATTTTCTAAGGATGTGCAATAATCCTATTATTATATGACTAAAAGACTAATTTAACCTTCTATATTTACACTATACACCCTTTAATATTTACAATATAAATTCTTTACTTTTCCCTTAATTGTAGATAATCTTTCAAATATTTTATAATTTATTATTTTTATAAAATTTAAGCTCTTTCTACAACCTTATTTATTTTATCTTTTCTGAATAAAACCCCAGTAAGTTATTTTCAATTCGAAAAACTTTATAACTTCATTCTGTCGTGATTTAAATTCTTATACAACTTACTCTTTGTAATCTTTTTATTAATTTATAATTTATAATTTTTGGATCATGAATGTCAACGGCTCGGGTTCTGGTAGATTTTAGTATATTTGTACCCATACTACCGCATTGTTTGAACTCTTTTATCAATTTATAATTTACAATGCTTGGATTATGGATGCCAACGGGTCAGTTTCCGACGGGTTTAGTGTATTTGTACACATACCGCCTGTAACACCCCTCTTTTGGTACAACAATATTATATTATTTTACTCGGAAGCGTATGAATTTAAAACATATTTATATATTGTACATTAAGATAATGTACATACACAGTTACATATTCAAAATATACCAACGTAGAACTGTTTAAAAACTACATATGTCGGGGTATTATCTATTACAAAACCAGGTTTATAACAAAACCATATCAGAGTCATAGTCTGTCAGACATTCCCTGCGAAAGCATTCCTTCCTGACCCCCACATATATATCAAAAACCTGCAGGAAGTAGGATGAGGGATTAGCACGAAGCTAAGTGAATGAATTTATCACACACAATTCAATTTAGCTTAACCATCAGTTTACAGCAAATACTAGTAAACACATTCTTTTTCAATGAGGATCGGTGGCTCTTGGGATATCATAATACCCGGGGATTCCCAAAGAACACTTAACGTCAATCTGTATGGCCATTACAGAATAGACCGATAACTATTGGTTATTAAACTCATACACAGGTCTCAAACACAACAAATGAATCAAAACCTGTATAATTCACATAATAACCAAAAGTCCAACTACACGTTGACCTCAATAATCTGATACACATAGATTCACATATCACGTAGATTCATAATCAATAATACAGATTAACAATCGTATAATCAATCTACGTATACTTGTTGTAACCAAATAGTTACAACTAAATCGAAGGGTGAGTTCTAAATCCACTCACCGATACCTCAGGAGTTGCAACACTCAGCTTCTAATCACTGAGTCTTTGGTTTATCTGAAACACCACATAACGTACAAGTTAGTAACTTGTCATCAACAACCATTACTTAGGTAGATGAACACTTTATACAAGTGATCACATTATTAATCTATTTCAAATATAAGTAACAATATTATACATATATATAGTATACACTTAAGTTCACAAGTTATCATAATCATCAAAATAATACAGGCAAACGCGATCCAGGTCAGATTTGGTGGGATCGCGTTCCCCTTAAGAAAAGTTTCTGTTATCAAAATACACTATGCAACGCGATCCGGATCAAAGGGCTGGATCGCGTTCGTCTTCAGAAAAACTTTCTGTGACAAATTTGCACTTGGCAACGCGATCCGGATGAAGGCTTGGGATCGCGTTCCCAAGAACAAAACTCGTCCAGCTCAAAATATAATTAATGAACGCGATCCGGGCTAGGGTTTAGGATCGCGTTTGAGCTTGTTTCAGCTCAAGAACAGCCCTGTAAATACACAGCTCTAACCAAAACCCAATTCATCATCAAAATGACATCAAATTCGTATTTGAAAGCTATTAAAGACTCAAATAACTTCAAGTAACATCATATACCATCTTTAATCCTATTTCAAACTTCTAATTCTCATAACTATCATCATATACCTAATTAAGGTTAAAACCCATTTCTTATAAAGAAGAACACTTACAATTCAATCCTAAGTAAAGATTCACTGCTGATGATGATGGTAATGAAGTAATCACAACTCCAAAATTAAATTATCTTGATTATGGTTTGGATTCTAAATCTTGAATTGAGAGTTTGAAGGGTAGGTGTGTGTGTTCATGAAATCCCTAGAAGTTTAGGAAATTAAGAAAAAAGGAGGTCGGCCTCTTTCTTAACCGACTTAATTATACGGTTATTTTATATCCGTCTTCAATCTATTGTCTGGAACTTAAATGCTATTCGCGAGAAATTTAATTTATTGTACTGTCAACTATAATATATTAAAACAATTAACAATTTACTATTCACAATAAGTTCTAAAACTTATTTATCTACGTTTCACAATTAAATAACAATATCATATAATTTCTAAAATAATTATATAATCAATTTAAAATTAGAAATTACCAGGCCCCTGGAGAGGATGTTACACCGCCATACCGGTTTTTCATATCTGTTCATAAGCTTCGGTTATCCTCATGTATGTAACTTTGACGAAACAAAAAAAAAATAGTTAATGAAACTACGAAACAAATTTGAAACACGAAAAAAAATGATACCGAATTACTAGATTTGAAATCTTAAAGCTAACAATGTAACTTTTTAATCAACTAATTCAAAGTTTCGGTACATAATATAGTAGTATTATTAAAGACCAATACAAATACAAAAAGTGAAGTGGTATCATTCACAATATTATCAATAGTTAATTAATTAATTTTCTCTTTTGCCACTAATTTCTCTATATTTCGATTTACATCCCTAAAATATTTTACCATTTAATCTTTTAAGGATGTGTTAACGTCATTTGGGTCAGTAGAGCCTGCATTTGTGGTGTCATGTTTTATCATTTTTCGTCAAAGTTAAAAAGATAAAGTAATGCATTATAGGTTGTTAATTTTAAATTACAGAGAGTAACTTAGATGAACGAAAACTACCAATGCACTGTAAAGAGCGTTATTTTTTATGTACAAAATAGTATTAACCTGTTGAACCAGTAAATACGCTTATTTGAAAAAACATACCCGTATGATTTTAAATAATATATTATTATTAAATATCAATACAAATAACAAAGTGATATCATACACAATATTATCCCTATTAATTAGTTTATATATTTGGACTCATCAATTCAAAATCTATCACAATTCAAACCATTAATGCATTTTTCATTTGAAATTAAAACAATACAAATCGATGTACTGACACCGACACCAACACCAATACAATTATTAAATCCATATAACGCATCTATATATAAAATATATTTAAAGTCAATTCGTAAATTTTGCATGTCTTAAACTAATTTTATAATATTTGAAGATAAATAAGAGATAGAGATGGTTGAAGATGAGTGTGTAGCTTAAACATGGGCATAAGTATAGAAACCAATAATAAAATAATATTGTGGGCATTGAAGATGCTTAGGAACAAGTGTTTTGGATGTATGAGATTTATTTCCCCAAGGACTTCATATTTATTATGTGCACGTGTGTCTGCATATCTCTTTTCTTGCGTAATCATACACCAATTAGCAGGGACTACATACTCTTTTCAACGTTGTAGTGTTTATGCATATACGTTTTCGGAGCTTACAGTTGGAATTTGTGACTGTAGCTAAAGACTGATCGGTAGGGGCGGATTCAACTCTGGGGGTCGAGGACCCCATGAAATTTGCCCAAACAATGTTAATTTATAGGTGATTTTACGGTGGCCCCCAAATCCAAATCTAATTGGCCCCTAAATTGAAACCTGCAAATCGAAATACGATAATTTGACCCCTGCGATTGAAACTCACAAATTGAAGTTTTGAATTGTATTTTAGGATGTGTTTGGCTTGGTTTAAGCTTTTTAGCTTATGTCTTATCTAAAATTCAGGAATTTGGGGCTTTAGCTTTTTAACCCCAAATATTTCAAAAAGTTCTCCCTACAAAGCTCATCCAAACACTTAATGGAGATGAAATGGTGGGGCTTTTACATCGAGGAAGATGACTGTGATTCTTAATTTCTTATTGATTATTTTATAATACTTATTTGGTACCCTTACTTTATTCCAAGACTAAATATTAGCCCTCTAGTTTCCTATTCACATAATTGACCCCTCCCCTTTTTTGATATTATGCCACACTTATGTGATCCAAAAAGTTTTCTAGGATATATGATCTGTTCGACTACAAGATCTTTTAGGAAATAGATATGATTACCGATATTTTGAAAAGTGATATTGCACGAGTAGTTTTCAAAATCTTCATATAAACTTTTGCAACTATTATTAGGACCTAACTATCAAGTAAACATAAGAGATTATAAATATAGTTTCATAGTCCTAAAATATGCTCAAGTAATTTGTAGCGCACTTAATAGTGTTAAATGTACATGTACTCAAACACTTTCAAAGATAAAAAAACCGTAAGAGGTTATTGTAGTGGGTTGTAATTTGAAGCTGTTTTTAGCTGCATTATTATATTTTGTATAAATTAATTATGTATGTAAATCTCTCAATTCCAAACTGAGCTAATGTAAACTATATTTTAATGTAAACTTTGATTTTATCAATACAAGTTGTAAAACGACGCATATAAAGTCGTTCATTATATCTTTGTGTTATGATTATTGATTAGTTGCGCCCCGACTCGATTCGCTTCCGCAACCTGAATTGGGGGTGCGACAGAAAACCTCACTTTTTGGTAATATAGGGGTTGGCAGATCATAGAGATTCATTGGTTGCATCTCTTTATCCTTGTAGGCAAGTTTGCTGTCCATTCTTATTCGTTGCCATAATTAATTTGTTTATTTGTATATATATTCTAGTATTATATAATTCATTCAATTTGTTACTTGCTTTGATACAGACACTTTGATGACAAAGTGGAGGCAAATTGAGGGTTTTGGAATTGTTCTTGCATACCCATGGGAGAAAGGTATTGAGCCTTCAATTGTAAGGACTAAAACATGATTACATGCTAACTTTCAGTTTGTTTAGTTCTCACTTCAGGTCTAACTGATGGGCAAGTTTGCAGTCCCTTCTTATTCGTTGCCTTATCCAAGATTCCAAGGTTATTTGCTTTAGTTCTCACTTCAGTTTGTTTAGTTCTCATTTCAGGTCTAACTTTCAATTTTTTATTTGCTTTGATACAAATACTTTGATGACAAAGCGGAGGCAACTTGAGGGTCTTTCCCATATCCAAGGTTAGTGTAGGTACTGTTATAATTTTATTTTCTCCATTACTTACTAATTTCAAGTAGCTGAGGACTTGATGAAGTGCGATCAGCTGTGCGTGTTATTAGTAGAACTTGAGCCTAAAAGATCAATATCTGGTTTATCTGTTTAACTAGAAATAGACTAGTCGATTATCATTTTCATTATGTAGACATGTATATGGCTGCAATTAAGATACATGAACGTTACACTAATATATCCCGAGCTTGATAAACTAGCTTTCGTGTAATGATATTAATTATCAACTCTCCATCTGTCTTTAATTAATGTGATTTGTACTTTTCAGGCCTTCTTCTTTGTATTTGTTCGAAAAACATGTACAGGAAGATCAATGCTCATCTTGCAGAACTGTTGAGGTTGGAAGTCGTATGGCATTTCGACTGGTGGGCACACATTAAGGTGTTTTCATGTTATAATGATATGTTTTGCAGCAATACTTGTATGAATATGATGACGAGATCCATGAATTCATTGCAAGTTGCACCAACGTCATGGCAATCAAAATACTAGTTCTGAATCCTACATTAATTTGGTAATAATCTCATGATCTACTACTATTTCATTTCCTTTTTTCACTTTTCCTTTTTTGTATGTAATTGGAAATCATGTTACGTAATTATTTTGAAATATGTCGAATTGCTTTGAGATTGGGCAATGCACATGTGGTATTAAACTTGTTGCTGGAACAATTTGTTGTAGAATTGATGATTATTATGGTAGTATCAATTACAATTAACCAGGTTTGCATGTTATGGAAGTGCTTCACCATCGTGTAGTCTAGATCTTCCCTTAGTGTTCTACTTGATAATTATTGTTTTTTGTTTAGATTTGATATGTTATCAAAATGTAACGTGCAGGTTACAGCAAGTTCGGTTGGACCCATCAAGGCTGGTGAACCTGATTCGCAAGAAGTCTATATATGCACTAGCTGTGAAAGGTTAATGTTCTCATCCTTCACGCATTTTCTTGTTAATGTTGTTTGTTTGTATTGTGGATGTGTAGGCAGGAGATTCAAAAGGCTGGTCAACCTGATCCGCGAGTAGTCTATATATGCACTAACTGTGAAAGGTTAATGTTTTCTTCATCCTTCACACATTTTCTTGTTTGTGTTATTTGTTTGTATCGTGGATGTTTGTTACGTTTATTGATTAACTCTTGGTTGTTGGATGTGCAGAGGAGAAAGCCTATGTTACATTTGTTGATTAACTCTTGGTTGTTGGGTGTGCAGAAGAGAAGATGTCACACCCCCAAATTCGTTGATTTTGATTAACGGAAGTATTTAGTTAAGTATGGGGTAATGACACCAACATTGTACATGCATACATATCAGAGCATATGATTACAACAAAACATATATTATAAGAATGCCAATAGTAATAGTTACAAAATTTTACAATTCATCGAATTGTACAAACGTAAAAGTAATTATGTTTACAAAAGTAGATTTCGTAAATATGACTAAAACAACTTTAGTTATATAAAAGAAATCCATATGTTTCAAAAGTTGGCATCATAAAGCTTCAAAGGTCGCCTATGTTCCATGTGTGCAGATGGTCCTTACGTGTGCTGCTAATTCCCTGAAAAACATAGTAAAAGTCAACAACGAGGTTGAGTGAATTCACAGGTTTTCAGTTTGCAAGTACAGTTCGTTAAACCAAATACGTTCATAAAAAGTTGTTGCCATAATAGTTAAATAAACGTTTTGTGGAATGTTATCCAAATATAGTTCGGTTGGGATGTTGCCCAAAATACAGTTTACGTGGATGTTACCGAAAACACAGTTTGTTATACGTTGTTGGTCGTTCTCCAGCGTTTCTAAAATAGTACCGGTCGTTCTCCGGTCTAAAAATGCACGGGTCATTCTCCCGTCCAACTCGGCCAGTCGTTCTCTGGCACTAAACACTGTTGGTCGTTCTCCAGCGAAACACAGTATCGGTCATTCTCCGATGAAACACTGCCGGTCGTTCTCCGGCGAAACACGTGCTGGTCGTTCTCCAGCGAAACAAAACAGTTTACCGGTCGTTCTCCGGTTTATCAAACAAAGTTTAACACGTTTGTATTAGTTTGTAGTATGAAAATGCTATTTCATAAACACCGGTTTGTACAAAAGTTTAACAATTTTAAAGTACTTTAGCTACCAATTAAAACATGATCATAATCATTAATAATCAATAGTTGGGAGCAATCAACATATTAGCAATCATGAAATCAAAGCAAGCTATGGCAATCAGTAAAAGCAGTTGACTATGTTTTTCACCCCAAGTTGAAAGTAGTAGTAATACAGTAGAAAGTGGGACTGTGAACTCACCTGTTGAGCTAAGTAAAGTTGCGAGCGCTAGCAAAGCCTAAAGCTCAAGTGAAATCTCTAAAGCCCTAAAGTAAGAGATTTATAAGTATAATTATGTGAATGTCTTAGTTTGACCATCCATGTTAGTGTTCACACAACTAGATTATGACCCAAGTGTTTGTTTTAATGTTTACATTCGCAATTTGTAGTTGTGAAAATGTATACGACTTGTTGGTAACGCTTTGTAATAATAATCTTTTAAAGTATCATCATATTGTTTCATTGTGTTTCATAAAGTATGAAATTGTATATGGGGTTCCGGGGGCAGCGCCCTTGGTAGCGGGGTTCAAGAGGTGGCAACCCCTGGCGGGGTCCAAGGGGCAGAGTCCTTGGCTGGGGTTGAGCTGTCAGGTCAGCTTGGAAAATTTTTATTTCTACTACATTGCTTTAGTAAAAACGCACGTGAAATCCAAATTCGGAGTAAAATCAAGTGGTAAAATCTGGTTCCGACACTTAGTGAAAAACATGTGTTTTTAAGGTTATGAGTTTTGCGACATAAGGATTGTGTCGCAAAAAGGTTCTGCGACACAAGGGTTTGTGTCGCCATGTGCGACATCCGTAATTTAATGCGACATAGGTATTCAAATGCTGCGACGTAAGTAGTTGTGTCGCAAGTATGCGACGTAGGTAAATTGTGCGACATAAAACGTTGTGTCGCTTAGTGCGACGTAGAAGTGGTACTGCGACACAAAAGCTTGTGTCGCACTACTGTTTTTGGCCCCGTGCGACATAACTAACCGTTCGACAAAAAATTGAGGAAAATGAGTTTTGGGTCGATTTTTAGGTATAATCTGTTGTAGAAACACTAATACATAGTATATTACTCATAATAATCACGAAATAACAAGGAAAAGTGATGAAATCTTACCAAATTTGAGTGAAACCGAAAGTTAGGTAGGAGATGAAAATGGAGAAGAAAATGGTGGATCTTGAGCTTGGATCTTGAAGATGAGGTTGATGATACGTTTTGTTGCTGTTGTGTGTCCGATTTGTTATTATTTGTGTTGATTTTTGTGGTGGTTGTTGTTGAAGATGAGAGAAAAATAGAGAGATGAGTATGGTGAGGAGGTGAAAATAAAAGAAGGAAATGAGTTTGGTGGGAGGGGGTTTGGGTAGGTCGACCAAACAAGAGGGGAGGGGATTTTTGTCCCACTTTCTGTGATATTTTACCCGTGTTTGCTTACCCGATCGTTAAATGTTTTAATATTTTTAAATGATAAATTCTTAAATATGTTATCCAATATATTTTTACTTGAGATATTTTATATAAATAATTTAATTGAGTCATAATATTTTAACTTTGTTTTGTTTCAGCTTACGAAATAAACGAAATAAACGTTTCGCATTACAAAATACTTCGTAAATATTATCAACATAATATTTAATAAATGTTAATGTTATTTAATAATTTCATTTTATTAAATAATTTGATTCACCAACAGTCGTATATTTTTGTCTCTTTTGTTCCAATTGTTTTGTACGTATATACAATAATTTAAGAAATGTAATAATACACGTATTAAGTAGTCGGACTTTGCTAGACTTATCTCTAAAATGTGTTGTGAATTCACTTTAGTTAGAGAATTAGCCTAAAAATGCATGAAATTAATATTTATAATTATGTCAAAATTGCGGGGTGTTACAGAAGAGAGCCATAAAGGCTGAGCTGCTAATAAGATGCAATGCCATTAAAGGTTATATTACTGCTCTTCCACTTTACATGTTAGAGATTGCTTTACATTGCAGTTTTACATTAAAGGTTATGTTGTTGCAATGCCATTAAAGATTATTTTTAGCATTTGCTTTACATTGCAGTTTTGTGCTTTCCAAACCACCATCCTAAGCAACAATCTTCGATAGAGAGCTTCACGATCAGAGCGATTGATTCAACGACCTGGGTAACCATAAGGTGGAGATAAGGTCTTGTCAAACAGGATCGATTGTCTTATATTTTCTTAAACAAGATATAGTAGTCATAGTTCAGTAGGCTATAGGTGAAAGTTTATTTTCAATCTTTACTAGCATCGTATAAGACTGAACTTAGGTAATATTTGTACATTTTGGATATACCATGAGGTTATTTGAATAAAAATTTGTATTTATTTTAAATATTTAATTGGTTTTAATTTTGTGGAAATTTTTGTGTGAATCTGAATTTTTTTTGGTTTATACATTAAGAACAGTGACCACTTAATTGGTTCCTAATTTTCAAACTAGTGACTAGAATGGTCACTGATGGATTTGACCTGGACAGCTTTTTGGACAGATTGTATTGACCACTAGAAAGTGGTCACCAATTTCATGAAATTAGTGACGACTTTTAATAATTAGTGACCGTATTCAATGACCAAAAAACTTGTCACAAAATTCAGTGACCACATAGTTTCGTCAGTAGTTAACCAAATTTCAAATCTGATCCCAGAAGGATTTAGCGACATACCTATAGTGACGAGCGGTGACCACCCAAATTTTGATCTCTAAACCTGTTTTGTGATCACTTTTGGCCTGTTAGTGACCAAATCTGCTTTGTCACTAAAGGGGTTTTTCTTGTAGTGATTGTAATTCTCTGTACTTCACTTTTTGCACCGTCAATTAAAAAATATGAAAATTGTTACGCGGTTGATCCCTCCTCTAACTAAAATGACTACAATAACCTTAATGTCACATTTTTTTTATAGATTTTAGTGATGGTAACTTAGTCATTTTAGTTAAAGGAGATACCAATCGTGCAACGTCTTTAATGTTTTTGAACTGTCAATGCAATAAGTAAAGCACTAAAGCATAGATACTTATGCTATAATTTTGTGTAAACGACAAGGACGAACCATGCAATTATTGTATAAGCATTGATGTAAATTTATAAATAATAAGTCTACTATTTTAATTTTTTTGAATAAATTGGAAAACATAAAAAAGAAGAAGAAAGAATGGAACCCAGGGTGAGTGTGTTAAGTTTCCAAAATCTGAAAACGAAGACTATGACTTTGAACAGTGAAAAACAACATCCTGACCTTTACAGCTATTCATCCATCACTCCCATCCCATTTTATAATTCCGAAATCGACACTTCAGAAACCTCATCATCATAAAAGTATTCCCTCTCCACCCCCACCTTCCCTACTTGCTTGCATTTTTCTATCAATTTTAGTTTTTATTTATATTAATATTAATATATATATTAAAATATAATAATATACTTTGTATTTTGGAACATCACCCAACTTTTCAGACTTTGGTCTTCCCAGGTAAATCAATGCTTCCATTATTTATTCTTAATCAAAGACTTTGACTTTCACAATTAACATTAACATCATCTATAGTACACTAGCTGTGTTTTACTAGTTAAAACATCTCTAAGAATTGTATGTGTCAAAAAGTGGCTTAAAACATTGAAATAAATGAAGTAGAACACAAGACTAAAAATTCTTGCACAAGACAATGATAAAGATGATAACAAAAATAAAATAAAAAAGTAGTTAAAAACACATTTACGTACAGTTTGTCTTAGAATCTCACTAGCTAGTCGCCTTCAAGAGTTGGTTAGTAACCACATGATGACTAAAGTTATGTAACAATCACGTGGATTTATTAATTAACATGGTATAAGATGCTTGTTTTTTATTCCTAGGTTGTTTACCATTTCAAGGTTGAGCAATTGAGAAGCTTACCATCTGTCAAGCTATTCTTTTTACTACTACTTATATTATAAGAAAAAAATTAAAATAGAATACCATAAAGATTAACTTAAACCTAACGTTTCATGTCCTTCATCTAACATTAGCAAAATACACGAGTAATATAATATAATGTAATACTATATAATTTCATTATGGCAACTCGATATTTACGATAATAATGACTTGTTATTTCTGCTTTCTTCCAATTATTTAGAAAATCTTGATGAATCAATCAAATTTGTGATATAATACATCTAGAAGACAAAATGCATGACAACATCAACATATTTACAATTTACTCCGTATTAAATAATTAATTTGTAACCGAGTAAGATTAGATCATCAGATCGAGATCTTACATTCAGAATCGACATGGGATTGCAATCCTAATAAGATCATACTATTATTAAAATCTTATGCCAGATCATGACCGTTTTTGTTTGCGGAGGTCGTAAAGTCTTAAGATTAAGATCGGGACCGAAAGAACCTTGTAATCAATGATGATAACATGTTCGTATCCACACTTTGAGACATGGAATATACATTGACAAAGTGTCACTCCTACCGTCCCACTCAAAGTGTCTACTTTGAGCATGCATAGAGTTTTTGAAATATCCACTAACTACACTTTTCACCAATCAAATAACATGTTTACCCACTAAAATTTCTTTTGATTGTTTATTATATGAAAGTAAAAAGTTATCTAGAACAATCCAAAATAATAAGACACACAATTGAAATGGATAAAAGACTACACAAATTCTAAAATTAAAGTGAGCAATTTTTATAAGTGGTAGTTAAATTTTCAAGTAACAGTGTAGAACCAATCTAATATAATCTAATGTTTCAATTAAAATCGAAGTGTATATATAGTGTGATTTTGTTTTTGGCCAAAACTAACATTTACAGCTGTTTTCACTTTAACCCCGTGGCCACATCGTTATCATATATCTCGAACACGCTTTGCTTCATACGATGCAAACCCACTCACTCTCCTACACCACTAGTCACATTGTACTATTCTAGTGGAAGCTGATGCACATTTGCCAAAAAGCCAAACCCAAAAGTTGACCATATCACCTTTTCTTTTTTTATCCAGATACCCCCTAAATAAATCTTCAAGCTAGGCTACTACTCACTTTTACAAAAGTAATGGGGACCAAAAATAATCTTACCCACAAAATAACAACTGTACTACGAACATATGGTAAAAAAAACCCATATATTGTTTGGACTTCAAACTTTTATATAGTAAACCTACATCAGTAACATTTTGGTTACAGTAGGTATAAAACATGAAATATAATAGATCTGAAGAACCTCCTGTCCTTCGATCTTTTAACACCAACATCAACCAATATGCAAAATCCTAAACAAACCAAGGTAGTTTAATTTAACTACATTTAATACTAGGAACAAACGAGAGCCCGAATCTTTAGAATGCCCCAAACGTATACCATCGTTATGGAAGGTGAACTAAAATTAAACCTCCATGTGATCTAAATTGGGAGAAAAACCGAGCTTCCAAGCCCCGACGCCTGGAATTGTTGAATAATAATGCTCGGCGAAACCCAGCTTGTGAGATTACTAAAATACCCTTACTCCTATATCTAAACTGTTAGTCAATCAGGAACTACTGTTGACCCTATATGAACAAATGCAGCCTTGTTACCTAGACTAGAGCTGCAACCTTTGCTCGGTGACTAGCAACCATGACGTTTGATTTAACTCTTTCGCCATCCGGAAGTTCAGAGGTTTCGCTAAACGATGCCGATTTTAAATCAGCAGGGGGGATAAAACAGTCCATTGACAAACCAGGAACGTTGAAAGCAACTTCTTCAATAGACCATGCTTCTTCCATTCTAGTCTTCGTGTGGCTCATTGCCATTTCACCAAATCTGAAAAGGGTAACGACTGAATGACCCGAATGGGCTATCATTATGCCTTCAACGGGTCTATAATCGTCCATACTTGAATTAATTGTGGTCTCCCAATAAACTGCATCACCACCATTGGTTTGAATCCTGGTGAGATGTGAATCCTCCATATGAATTATGAGTCCTGTTTTCTGGCTAAAATAGCCAAACAGAACGTGCCGAATGATTTCTGCTGGACCTTCGCTTCTTAGCTTTAACGTTTGTGGATCAGCACATAGCTTAAGTATGAAGCAATCTTCACCATTAATCTTCTTTTCACCCACACACTTTGCATCTGTAAACATACTCGCAGTGGTTCTAGGATCAAGACCCTGTAACAAAATACCAAATATTTTTTAGTTTTAAAATATAGATATCCGGGGTTGCCTCCTATTGCTTATTTTAACAGCAGATATACGCTCTCTCTTGGAAAACTATTTATCTGTTAATTTTAAAAAGAATAAACACTTAACACAGAGTCAAAACTACTTATTTGACGAAATGTGACACGCAAATATTAAAATACAATCTGGGTTGGGTTGACCT
Source organism: Pseudognaphalium luteoalbum (assembly GCA_963422505.1). NCBI lineage: Eukaryota > Viridiplantae > Streptophyta > Magnoliopsida > Asterales > Asteraceae > Pseudognaphalium > Pseudognaphalium luteoalbum. The sequence goes on from OY730196.1 coordinate 109,587,078, forward strand.
GAAGAGCGCGACGCAAGGGTCGAACAGGGCCTTTGGCCGTGTGCGCGCCGAGCCAAGGTGTGTGTCTCCAAACCAGATTTCCATTGCAGCCTGCATGAACCTTGCTACCACCAACAGCGAGCTCGACATACCACATGCCTGGGTTCATCTGCCACAGAATAAATCCACCGGTGTCGGCAGCTCTGCCGGCATGCTTGTTTCTCACCACTCTTGATGCTGTTTCGAACTCAGAAGCCACCATTTTCACTTTTCCCATAGCATAAGCATTCTTTATAGAGTTTTGAAGCTTTTGCCCTCCAGATGCAGCTGTGTATTGTTGCAGTATGTACTGAGCAGATGAAGTTTCCTAAAACATTAAAAACATATAAGTACTGTTTACATATATTGCACTTTATAACAAGATATTTATCCATTTACATCACTAGCAAGATTGATTTAGCTAAACTTATTTCAGAGCCTACATAAACTTGTTATACTTTGAAAAAGCTGGTAAGCTCATGGTAATTGATAAGTTTATAAAATAAACATGGAAATAATAAAAAGCATAATAAACAACAAGAATAACCTTATAATAAAACGGTTATATATAATCTTATCCGTTGTATCCATAGTTAGTTTAGCATAACACCACTATAAACATTAAATTTTCCTTCCAATTACTTAATCAAGTGTATGTACACAAAATAAACTCAAAACTATAGTATAACTTTGCATCACTATTCGCTTAAAGAGGTAAAAAAAAAATAGGTTGTATTCCTCAATTACTTCCCATTTTAAGAACATGAACAGATTATTATTATTATTATTATTATTATTATTATTATTATAAGGAAGTAATAAATTCAGAAAAAATATAATGAATCAATTTACTTGAAATAGGCTAAAAATCCAACCCCTCTAGAATTTACTCGAAATAGAAAAAAAAACTTTTTAAAACTAAATAAACATACAAAAACAATTAATGGGGGTTTGAAATGATAATAATAAGTAGGGAGTAGTATCTATGACGTCTGACACCGAAAAGACTGTGTAACTTACAATGGGTGTGTCCTTGATGCTCAGATGAGGCCAAGGGTCAGTGGTGCTAACATGCACCGGGGCTAATGGTGCACCCATCACACCAAGCAACAACCTTAAATCTGACCGCTGTTTATAAGCCATCGTCGCCGTCATAGACGACGGCGTCCTACTTAGTTGGCCTTTCATCCACTGTCCGATACCTGACCCGACCCGCTTCGAACCCCCAAGCTCCGACCCGTCTTGATCAGGCCCTTCGTATAACGGCGCTAACGTCTCCCCGGTTAAGCTGTTTTGTTCACCGTTTGTTATCTGCTTTGGTCGGCGCCGGAGTAGCGCCGACATCGGTGAACGGGCTCTTGCTGGACTCTTTGAGCGTGACCGCACCGGTGATAAACCTCGTATCACTTCTTCTTTTAGTGCTGAGAAGAAACCTTGCTTTTTTTCCATGTTTTTCGTTAGTAAGAAACTAAAAAACACTACTACTACTACTCTACTACAAGGTGTAGACGATTCTAAGATTTGTTCATGGATGAAACAAAAAAAAGAAGTGTGATTGAAAGAAAGAATGTGATTTTGGTTTGGTGGAGAGAGAATGTGGAGATTTTTGTGTGTGAAAAAAATACGAATAGGATGGATTTATGATGTTGTTCCCTACGGAAAGAGTAAAAAGAAGGTGGGGGTGTTGAGTGGGTACAGTTGGGCCTATACGCGAATTTATAGCGTCTGAAGGCAACGCATAACACAAAAGGTAAGTTACGAGTATTTCTGAAGTCATATATGTATGGAAAATCATAGTTTGTTTTACTTCACCTTTTCATGTTTATCTTAATTTGATCATAAACGCTCATTGTTATTGCACAATGAAAATCTCTTCTACGGACGAGATTTTACTTGTCCAGGTTAGAATTATATGTTAGTTATCGATAAACAGGTATCAGATGATATTTTCTTGCTCATGTTACCCGGGGTGGAAGAACATTAAAATCGTATGTCGGTTACCAATAAAAGGTAAACAGATGAGATTTTCATTGTTCAGGTTATTGGGGAAGGACAAACATTAAAATAGTATGTCAGTTATCAATAAACGGATAAACATATGAGATTTTCATTGTTCAAATTACCTATGGAGGATGCATATCTTTACTCGTATGTACGCCGCCTAATCGGGTTATCTTTCGCCACCCCAAGATATGTAGTTAGTGAAGTTTGAACATGTGAACTCTTGTGAGGATATCAGAACGTTAACCAATGGGGATCTTGTAATGATTATGTGAGTTCCAATGTCACTCTTGAAATGTAGATCAACTAAATAAAAAATGTAACTTAAATGTATATTCAAGGGCGGAACTAGGAAATTCAAATTGTGGTAACGACAATAAAATTACTATATTTTGTATTTTTTATAGCTTTGTGAGAGCGATAATTTTAAAATATTATTAATACTATAAATCTTTTTAACATAATTTAAAATTTTCTTGTGGAAACGAGTGATCACTCTGACCTCATTTATCTCCGCTCCCGACTACTCTGTCCATATGAGTATCCAAAATAAACATCTTTATTTTTATGTTAGTGAAGAAAGAATACAATTGTTAAGGTTGTATATATGACAAAAAAGGTTAAGGATGGGTATGAGGGCGCGTGTAAGTTGGTTAGGAATTGGAAGGACACTCGATGAGATACAACTACGAGGGGTTGAACCCCCAGTTAATTGGATTTAAGGTAACCTTCTGCAATCACCTCATTTTAAATTCTATCTTTAATTATTAAACAATTTCAATTTTTCCATAGAAGAAGCTGAATATTATACTATATTTATAGATTAGATTATAATTATAATATATATATTCTAATATTAATCAATGTCTTCTAGTTAAAGAGCGTGTGTGTTTGGGTGACTTTAATTTAAAGCTTATTAACTTATTGTTTATAAGTAAATAATCTAAAATTTTAATGTGTATTTTGAACTTATGAAACTCCTCTCACAATAAACATATAACTACAATTATTAAATAAGTTTATCTAAACACTAAAACAATAGATTATAATATATTGAAATAAACAGATAAATTAATAAGCTTAAAGATAAACTCACCCAAACACACACCCTTCATATCCTCAAGTAAGCTTAAACAAAACGCTATACCAAAATTTTACGTTTTATAAAGTTAATAAAAATAAATACTTCTTGAATCAATACAAATGTTCACATTTCTATTTTGGGTTGTTTTAATTAAGTGTCCACTTCTATGTAGTGGTAAATATGTTATTCAATTAGTGAAAATTGTAACTAGTAGAGAATATCAATATTGGGTGAGTAATCAAAATGAACATATTGCTTGAGAATGAGGGATTATAAGTATTTTGATCCGGTAACAAAATTATGTATATACTTGACTAATATCTAAAAAGTAAATAATAAATTGTAAGTAATCTGATATATATCTTATAATATAGATGATGATGATAATATAATGTTGTGATGCAGGTCATCAAAGCATTGTGAGTTGTGTGACAACAAAATATCCAGAAGATGGAGATCGATAGTTATCGTGAAAAAAGTAATAAATACTTTTATCACTACTATATAAAATCGGGCCCAATAAGAAAGATAAGAAAACCCGTGGGCCTACTTTCATAGGTACAAAACAGGTGCCTATTACACGCTTAAATCCTATCATCATCAACTAAATACCCTTTGGTTTGGGCCCAACTCTCTTACTTTATAACTTAATGGAATTAACATTTTCAGTTAATGTCAACAGGCAACAGCATACTTTTATAATTTTTTAGTTGCACTCACTCTCAATATTATTTTCGTATATATATAGATCAGAGATCAGATAATGGATGCTTAATGTTCATCTTTAATACACATATATAATCATAATTATTTGAAGCTTTATAAATTTGTATGACCAAAAGTACTGGCCGGGTCCCTGTGACATAAAGTTGTACACAAAATGTATAACTTAAATATAATTAGGGCCTTATTTATTTGACCATTTATCACAAACCACGTAGTTAGGTATTGATTTTATTAATAATTAAACAATAACGGAACCAAATTTTAAAATGTAAATCGTCCTGTATCACATCACCACGAAGTAGAAACTAAGTTATCTAATAATAGTGAAATTGATTTGACGAGTGTTTGACTATTGACCACGTGTTTGAAAACTCGAAACCTTTTTTGATTAAAACTAGTTGGTGCCACCAAAACCTACCCAACCCAACCCAACATTCTCCTGCTTTCATGGATAATAATTATGAAAAGTTCCCTTTATTCATGGTATAGTACCAATTAGGCAATTACTTTCTTTATAAATATCTATATAAACCAAGCTTTTAAATTATAAAATTATTACCAAAAGGAATATAACGTAGCGGTCTCGAGGTATCATATGTAGGTCTTAAACAGTTAAAAGGTAGGCTTTGATGTAAGCAATATAAGTGGTGCGTGGTTAAAAAATTTTCTTTACCTTTCATAAAAAGTATGATAAAAGTACAAAAAAATGTTAATTAATTTTTAATAATATACCCGTAAACGAAAAATATATATCACTTCTAACGTTGAGTTAGAGGGGCACCAAATTCATTAAATGCACATATGTCAAATATCGCTTATTTTTTACAAATTTTATTAATACATATGTATAACAATAGCAATTGTATTAACCACACTCTCTGTCATGACATAAATGACGGAAGAAATGACCATCAACTATTCAGCTCAACGCTAAGTCAGTAAGTCTTTTGAAAAACTAAACAAAGCTATGTCACCAAGTTCTCAGAAAGACCAAACAAAGACTAAAACTTTTGAGCCCACATATACCAACAATAGACTTATTATATAACGGAAACAAATAAGAAGTTGTCCCGCACTTTCTTCGTCTTACCACGACGAATCAAAGAAAGACGGAAGCTAGTATGTACCCATGCCTATGGTACTCTTTGGAGGCGTATTTGAAACTAAGACGGTGCCATATGCACGGTCTTAGGGATGAAGACATGACCAGCATAGTGTAGGCAATAATTTTCACTACAAATTATATGATGTAAGATTTTCTTATTCGAAGGCTATTTTTTAATATTTTATCATTTAAAAAGTTATGTTTAAGGCTCCGGCGGCCTATTTCTTATCCTGTTCACCGTGCTAACGGGCCAGGTCCATAAGGAAGAACTTTATTAATTAGAACAAAAATCAGCCCGGCCCAACTTTGCGAAACAAATTAAAATCACTACTGAAAAAAACATTCCCACGTTCAATAAAAACATAATCTTGGAATTGAATTACAAACCCTCGCTGGATCTAGATCTTCAATTCCATCTCAATTTCAAATCTCCTGAAAAAATAAATCGAATTCAATGGAGAACAAAGTTCAAGAGGTCAGTTTCTAATTTTGTATCGATGTTTTATTTGGTTTTTGCAGATAATAATCAAATTAGATGTATATTTTGTTTGGTTTTTGCAGATTATAGAGCAACAAGTGTTAACGGTAGCTAAAGCAGTAGAAGACAAAATCGATGATGAAATCGCTGCGCTAGAAAAGCTTGATTTAGACGATATTGAGGTGTTGAGAGAACGAAGGTTGCAACAGATGAAGAAAATGGCTGAAAAACGTAGCCGTTGGATATCATTAGGGCATTCTGAGTACACCGAAATATTCTCCGAAAAGGACTTTTTTACCATTGTTAAAGCCAGCGATCGCGTTGTTTGTCATTTCTATCGCGAAAATTGGCCCTGCAAGGTTCATTTCCAAATTTCTCATTGTTATTAATTTGTTTTCGACGACTTAATTACTTTGCTTGTATGATCAACGACATTACTACATGAGGTTAGGTAAGTGTAAAACTAATGGTATCGAAAGAGCATATGACATTGCAGAAAGCAGTAGGAACATTGTACATAAAAATATTTTGAATAGCTTACTACCGTAATTCAGTTTGTAGAGTCACATTTTCATTTCGGGTGTTGTGCATTTTGAAGATTCTTTAAGATCTTAGGGATTTTTTAGAACCTCGACCGTGGTGTACAGACTGTCCATTGTATATGTAGTGTTGAGTTGTAATTTGGTGATAATTATACATTTATAAAAGTGGTTTCTCGATTGATATGGGTTCAATTAAAAAATGGGTATAAAACGCACCAATTTAGCCTGGTTGATGGGTTAGAAATTCATTCCCATGCATATAGTGAATCCTAGTTTCAAACCAAATAATCCCTACTGCTTCCGGGGCCTATACAAAAGGATTTATTAAAAATAGTATGGTGATAGTGAACTAGTAAGTAAGGAGGTTAGCACGAATGATATGCAAGTGTTCACTTAAAAGATTTGATCAAAACGAGTAAGATTAGTGATAGTGAATTAGTAAGTAAGGAGGTTAGCACGAATGATATGTAAGTGTTCACTTAAAAGATTTGATCAAAGCGAGTAAGATTGTATGTGTGGCTGCATATACTATACAAGGATGTGATAGTAATGAACTTGGATGGATTTTAAATGTTTACTAATACCCTTCTATTTTAACTGCAGGTAGTGGACAAACACTTGGGCATTTTGGCCAAGCAGCATATTGAGACACGATTCATAAAGATTCAAGCAGAGAAAAGTCCATTTCTCGCAGAAAAGCTAAAGATTGTTGTTCTTCCAACTATTGCTCTTATAAAGAATGCCAAAGTGGATGATTATGTGGTACGTGTGTCCCACGCAAGCGATATGCACTTTTGTAGTTGTTTTTCCTTTATTATTGATAGCTTTACCCGAAATGATGTGTAGGTGGGATTTAATGAGCTTGGCGGAACTGATGATTTTAGCACAGAGGAACTGGAGGAGAGATTGGCAAAAGCACAAGTTATCTTTTTTGAAGGTGAATCGTCTTTGAAACCATCAAAGCAGCAAACAAGAAATGTTCGACATGGCTCCAACTCTCATGATTCAGATTCCGAGTAAACGCTCTATACATTTTTCAAGTATTTTGCGTGCTATATCAAAGTTTGTAGGTGTGGCTGTAGTATTACAATTTTCTAAGAATGGGTGTAGTTTCTGGATGCATGGGCTTCTCTTTTTACATGCTTATGGTGTGTTTTTCGGTTCATATATGTATCATCATTGCTAGGTCCTTTTAACAACATGCAACAATGAATAACTCATTTTTCCATCTACTTCCATGAAAAGGTTGGTGCTCGTAGTTTACCAAGGTAGCTCCCTTTTACGCCTTCCCCCCCCCCCCCCAATCCCCACAAAAAAAAGGTTGGTGCTTGTTATATACACTATCATAGCAGGTACCAAATTTTCAGACTGGTGTTATACAGGGGACTGGGACATTTGTGTACATTTGTTTAAGAAATACAAAAGCTTGGGGATTAGTGTGGAGTTTATATTCTCTTCTGTCACTCTGTGCATTCACTGCACAACTGGAAAATCATGACATGGTACTGGGCTATTTGTGAATAGAGTACCCAAGTTGTGTTTGATGTTTGATGCTCATGGTTTTTAATTATTGTAGAATTTCATATTTCCATCCATAAGCCCCATAAATATCATATTTCTCCGGAATACTAGTTTTAAATGCATATGGTATAATGATTTGATGCATGTTTGGGGAAATATTGTATCCACTTTTGACCCATTTTCATATCGAGTGGAATCCCTGAAATGTCTTCGTCCATTAGTTTTCTTGAAGCCCGGGTAATGAGTTTGCCATTAGAAAGGATTGTGAAAATAAATTGGATTCAAGTAAAGATGCCCCTCTTTTTGTATGATGCCTTGAATCTATCCGTAGACTAAGAATAAACTAGAGGAACTCAAAATCAACACTTCTTCATTTCTTCAAGAGAAGTACTAAAAAAAAACATTGTTAATAGTTGCTGTGTTATCAGTTAAGTTGAGCAGAAGAGAATTAGCTTTTATTTACTTGAATAAGAAGTTAATAAACAGCCTACTTCTACATTATAAATCAACACTTTATTTTTTATCCCATCCTAAAAAATATCATTCGGTATCATCAAGACAATAACGATACATGAAACGGCGAGTAATATGTAATACCAAAAGGAACCAAAGATGATAGACAGTAATATTCTACATTACTTAGCAATTGATATTGATTTGAGCTACAAAAAGTAATCCAAACGCCCATGGAGATTTAACTGTTTTATCCTCCTTCAACACAATTTGCATCATAAGAGTAGCAAACTTCAGATGTTTCAAGAGAAACAAGATTCACATCCTAATAATAACAAAGTCCAAACCGCTAAGTGAGCCACCATCCACATCATGGATATACAGCATATTGTATTGTGGACCATTCTGCCGATTATCAACCTTTCACACAACAACAAAGTCCAGACCTTATACTGAAAATGCTGCATTATTTTGTCAATTCTAAACATCTTAAAATCACATTGGATACAATTATAAATTACTTACTGTGATGTTGATAGATCAAACTAGCCTAACGCATTTGACCTGGAACTAAAGGGTTGCTTGACCTGTTAGCAAGTGACCAATCTGCCCATCACTAGCGATTTCAACTTGGAAATTATTCAATTTCCAGGAGACATAATGGTAGGAATGTAGGATGACAATTTTTGTAAAGATGAAATACGTTACTCCATCTTTAATGCTCCTTACAAACTAAAATTGAAATGAGATACAGGACAAATCCAGGACAATGTATCATCAGTGACAAATGCATATACTATTATTTCAGACTCGGATCCTCCCATTATACAGCAAGAATATTCGCGAATGTACAAATAAAAAAAGTTTAATACCACCCTCAAGATTCAAAATTAAAGATAAAATACATAATCTAAAGAAAGAAATAAATACATCCTATCACCCTCGTGCCCAGCAACCGGAAACATCAAATGAGATTTTAAACATTTCGTCACTTGAATCCTACTACTTCCATTGCTAGAGCAGCAATGGCAATCACATTGGCAGACTTGAAAGAGCCCTGAGTTATTGCCCTTGTTGCCCTAAGCTTGATTTTTCATAATACTTTGCTGTCAACATCTCGAGAACCTTGAAATTGTAGTTTCTACATCACTTCATTCCCAACCGCCAGAACTTTTTTTTATGATCCCAACTCATACTAAAATGTCATCATTGATCACCATGTGAATAAAGTTACCAAACTGTCTACAAATATACTGAAGTCCTCACTGCAGACGTTCACCATCAGAAGCCTCGTTCTGTGCATTGCTTGACAATGCTAGAAGATCCATAAGTTCCACCCGGTACTCCAGCCCTCTCAGGTAATGTCCCAGTAGCATGCACCTACGCATACAAATATATTCTAATTACTATTAAATATACGTAAATTCTAATATTAGCATGTTTCCGTAAAATAATAATTATATGAAGCAATAAAAGAAGAGAAAAGGACCAACCAAAAGAGTAGACGAGCTAGATAGTCCCGACTTAAAGATATAAGGGGCTGGAATTGAATTGAAGTGTTCTCAACGAGATCATTTCCTATCTCAGTATTTGCAGTTCCTATTGAGGTGCTTTCAGATATATGAGGACCTTGTGAGTGCATCTTAGGCGAAAGAGTCGCGAGGAGACCATGGACTACGGAATGGATTGTTTCTTTGAGGTCTACAGATGTTGGTTCTGATAGCTCAGCCACCTGTCAATAACAATAAATCAATCTCAAAGAATAAGTAACTAATTACACGACAAATACCAAGTGCAATAAACATCATTTTTATAGCTAAACGACTAACCTTTTCTGGTTGTAAGGATCTTAAGTAGTCTAACAATTCATTCTTTTCTTCCCCAACAAACTGTTGCATCTGTAGAGCTGCATTCTTCCTTTTTACTTCATGGAGCTCCTGAAAATCAAAAGGGTAATTACTTTACTATAAAACATACAATTACTTCAAGGAACCAGATACTTGACCATGCAAGGGCAATAGGTATTTGCTAATAGTCAACCACTTCTATTAAAATGTGATGTAATTAATATTAACAATTTTTTTAAATGTCTGGGTGATAATAAGAGTATGTCATTAATGGGTTACTACTTCAACTAAACTTACAAGATTGAGCATACAGTCTAGAACTGTTCATTAAAACCAGAATTAATTCCCTCTCCCATGGATGACGTATGACATATGGAAAAATGGTCGCATGAGTGAAGAGTAGACAAACCTCTGTAACAGTATTCATCAAACTTTGGGAATACAATAATACTCAAGTTATTAATTTCAAAACAACCAAGTGCGAAAATTACAATTAATTCTCCCATTTATACTCCTAAAAAAATACTTCGTTGATTATTTAAGGCCACAATTCGTAGTAACATATTAGAATGCTAGTGTGGGTTGAACATTGAGGATAGTGCAGTTGTACACTTTCAACGAGGTCTTCGATTATAGTAGAAGAACTCCTGCGAGACCTACAAAGAGTGATTAGCATATCCACTAATAAAACAGTGTCGTATTTCTTTTCCTTGCAGTTTTATGGTTGCAATACTGATTTACTTGTTCTTGCATAAATTTCTACCGCATGCTTTCTATAAGAGATGACAGAAAAGAGCTGTGTACCAGTACTAATTCCTACTGAAAAAAAGTATCACAATTGTAAACGTTACTGGCAGAAAACATCTCGATAGGAAAATACAAATCTATACAAACTGTGGACACTATTGATCATCCAGATATAATGAACTTTATTTGAGAAAGTTCATCTTGTATCTTTCTTGTTTTCAACATATACCACTGTATTAGTCGGGATATTGAATTAAGTTTATGCATCATCAACCAATTATACTGTAATAACAAAGAGATAACTCAACTTTGTGAAAATAGGAGAAGTTATTACCTTTTTGACAGAAAACAATCGGGATTGCAGCTTTAAAATATATTGTTGTACTTCAGGTGTCATTTGACCAAGATCTGGAATATTAGATGCATTTTCACCTACTTTATCAGACTTATGTAGTTCATCTTGGCCAGATGGTGTATTTCTTATTATATTGTTGTGCAATAAGGTTCGTAGTGCTTGAGATTTAGAATCCTCAATAGTCTGCTTATCTGTAGTTTCGTCATCATTTTCAAAGTTCCTCTCCAAACACAGCCTATATTCAGCATTCCGCAGTGTATACCTATAATGTAAGATGATTACAGTGAAATTCAAATAACATTGGAACAATACATAATCAACTATTACCTAAATTCGACATATTCAGAATATTCAGTTATATGACACATTTCTTAATTTTTTAAGTAAGAAATATCAAATAATTAAATTTCAACAATATAGACAAAAAGCTTTAACAAACTTTTTCATGAAAAAGTAAAAAAGCTTCTACATATATAGGAGAAAGATCTAGACTCTAGAGGGAAGCTCCATTTTCTGCGGAAATTCTTTCATGAATGTATATATTAAGAACTCCCGAGAACTACTTGATTACATTTTTGTTCATATGTGATTTGCTTCATTCACGTGTAAACAAATCGGTTAAAGTGACTTTTAACACATAATTAATAATTACATAAATTTTGGAGTGCTATTAATTCAGATTAACATTTTTTTTTCCAATATTTCAACATGATATTATGTGCACTAACACGTAATCTCACGATTAGAACCACCAGATACCACAGCGTGAAGCCACGACTGCTACTATATAATCATTCAGACAACCTTTATACGCATTTTCATATTCATAAGAAAACAATCTACGTCATAAGAGTTTATATTTAATTTTCAAACACATAAAAGCAAGTCTTGATATTCATTTAGATAAAGAATCATTTTTGCATCAAATCTTTCAATTTTCTTTTCCCATTCTTGGATATTCTTCGCTTAAATGAAAACAAAACAAAAAAAACATGTTAATTAGGATTGCATCCAAGTAATGGATTCAAGTGGAGTTTATTACATCTGTTGAATTTGATACGCAGAGAATGTATCCAAGTAGGATTCCTTTATAGGTCTCACAACATGCAATCATTCTTTCATTAACATAAATAAAAAGCATACGATTTAAATCACGAAACCATGATTTACGATTATGCTCCGGAAATTGTGTATACTATACCACGTTCATGTGAAGTCCTAAATTTACCAAACAAAACAAGCAAATAGAAAAAATAAAATTATTAGAATACTCATGCTAAAAGAATGGAAGACGCATTCTTACCCAGTCATCAAGGATGAAACCAATAATTTTGAAAGGGGTTTCCATAAAGCTTCAATCAAAACTTGAAACTGGTCTGAAGGCAATAATCCCAACATTCCTGAAATAGTCCTCTTCATCGCATCGATGGTAGTAGGTGGAACGTCTCTCTGTATGATGCTTACATCCAATGGCTCTATCTCTTGAATCAATTTTAATAGTACTGACTTCTTCTAGTAAAATTATTATAAAACAATCCAGGCACAAATCAGTTCTCTTTCTATCCACAGGCAATTAATACATTTATATATCTATATGTATAGTTTTGATCACTAAGAACTTAGCTACCTGTAAGAACTAATCAAAAATCACTAATTGCATCATCTAGCTTAAATTCCTCGATTAGTTCTTAAGGCTCTTATAATATTTTAATTCAAGTTGTGAAATATGTTAAGCAATATGAGATGGACTATTATTATGAATATATATAAACCATATCACAATTAAGACTTTCAGATTCAATAAATCAATAAGTGCAGATTAATTAGCTAAACAGTATATGATAACAAAACAAACCTTGGAGCGTGAATCGTCTTGATGTGGTCTGATCCCATCGGATGATGAAGAAGAAGCAAAAACTAGGGTTTTCTTTACGTTAACTGAGACTTTACGAAAACGAACGATCGGAAGACATAGGGATTGATTACGACCAAAATTAAGTGAGGAAGAAGAAGAAGAAGATGATGATGATGATATAAAAGAAGCGGCAAAAGATGCCATTAACAGACACCTTTTTGCGCTATCTTCCCTCCTATCACTTGCCTGTGTGTTGTATGCGGCTTCCGCCACAACTTTTATATATTTTTCTTTTTCTTAACTAATTAATTAAATTAACACAAACGACAAAAACAGAACAACAATACTTGATTGGGCGACTCGTTACCATAATTGGACTATATATTTGGGCTTGGGACGTACATATTAGCCCACTCTTACATTATTTACTTCTTGACTTGTGTATAAAGCATCAAAGCAACTCAACCCGTTTTAATCTATCTTCTATCTTTATAATTAAGGGAAGAGACTCTTAATTATTTGTCAAATATGTCGCACCTCCAATTTCGAGTTGCGGAAGCGAATCGGGTCGGGGCGCGACTAATCAATAATCACAAGCACAAAGATATAATGAACGACCACTAAATGCGCCGTTTTACATTGTATTGATAAAACCAAAGTTTACATCAAAAATATTGTTTACATTAACTCAGTTCCTTGAAATTGAGAGATTTACATTACATAATTACTTTATACAAAATATAATAATGCAACTAAATATCTGATTGATTAAATGAAGACTCGAGCTAATGAATCCTGATTGGGCAGCCAATCTACTGTTGTATACCTGTGATACATGCTAAAATGGATCAGCGAAACGCTGGTGAGCTCACAGGTTTGTATGTCAACACATATTTGTATGAACCGCAAGATTTAATTGAATTTAAAATGCAATTAAGCAAAATAAAAGTTATACAGCCATGAGCACATAATCTGAGCTTAACTTGAATGCCAGGTCCAATTAAGGAAACCCAACGGAGGTGCCTTCTACGAGTGCCTAATCTACACTCGTCTTCCCAAATGCTAATACGTCCGTTTGACTAGTTAGTGCGTGCTAACCCGGACGAGGATTGTCAATCCTATATGATATCATATACTAACATTCACGCTACACATGTATTACCAAACTATGTTGTGGAGGGCTTTGAAATGATTAGTAAAAACGACTCATGTAGTATTTGATTTGTATTGTACTTGCGCTCATATTGTAAAATAAAACGAGCAATGTAATCACACCCCTGATGAAACACGTAAAATAGGGGCTATGAGACTCACATAAGTCTTGAGAAGTTTAACTTAATAAACTTGATTGATTAGTCGTGACTTGATGTCCGAAGACTTGTAACCTGGGGGTGTCCAAGACACGCGATGGTTATAAACATGAGTAGGTATCTCGAAAGACTACCTTTGTAGTTGTTCGTCCAACTAGAATGTCCAAATTACTACGATTTGGTTGTTTAAATTGTCCAAGTTACTACGACTTGGTTGATTGGATTGTGTTTTGAAAACGTGTACGGCCCGTTGGTGATTGGTTGTAATAATAATCTTATCATTATCGTTATGATTTCGAAGTGTTATGCTTGAAAACATGTTCCAATGTGTTATAGAAGTCGTATCGTATAAGGGTTTGAGGTTATAGAAGTTCGACACTTAGTGTGAAAAAGAGTTGCAAACAGTCTATTTTTAGCGACACTTAGGGGTTTAGGCGACACTTAGGAAGTGTCGCATAAAATTGTGAAATCTGAGTTTAGGGCGTCACTTAGGGAAGTGACGTATGATGAGGCGTCACTAAGGCAGTGTCGGTTATCAGTGTCGGGTAAGGGTTCTATGCGTCACTAGGGTTGAGTGTCGGATGGAATTAGGGTTCAATTGCATGCGGCACTTAGACAAGTGTCGTTGGAAGTGTCGGTAAGTAGTGTTAGGCGTCACTAGATAAGTGACGGATGTAAGTGTCGTAAAAAAAGGGTTTTATGCGGCACTTAGGCTAGTGACGCAAATTTAGGGTTTTATGCGTCACTTAATGCGACACTTAAGTGACGCACGAAGTGACGCTATACTGGTTCGGCCTATGCGACACTTAAGTATGATGACGGATTTTTGAGTCGAAACTGAGTTTTTCGGTTTCCGTTTGGTCCGATTCTTTTACCCAACCCTTAGATGGACATTTCAAACTATTACAAACAACAAACAAGTGAAAATAATGGAAATCGGAGTGTGTCGGGATTTGTCAGGAACTTACAAACTTAGCGCCAGAGAATTTCGAAAAGATAGAAATGTAGATCGTGGCTCCTTGAATCTTTTCTTCCAAACGAGCGTGAAGATTCGAAGTCGTTTTGAGGTGTTATTTTGTGAATTGAGATGGTGGTGGTTTTGGTGCTTGTAGAGAGAAAAAGAAGAAAAAAGAGAGTGAGAGAGGTGGAAATGAGGTGAAGAAGGGGAGGGGGGGGGGGGGGTTGGCAGATTTTTGGGGAAAAGGGGGGGAATCTCCCATTTTTTTTAACCCCCGCGTTTGCGCTTCGTGCGGTGTTCGTTTCCCCGATCGTTTAATCGTATAAATAATTATTTTAAAATACGAATATTTATTAAGGTTTTGTTAAAGTATTTCATCAGATACCTTTACTTGAGTTATAAAATATAACTTATTCTTGTTTCGATTGTTCGCGCGTTTATTATTTTAATCGCGTAATTGTTGTTTCTACGATACGAATTTGAGTTGAAATATTATCTAAATAATATTTTGGATAAAATAGATGTAACACCCATTTCGTGACCTGAGGGTAATTAGGTAATTTCCTTTACTTTCATATTATTAATTGTTATAATTACATATATTGTGTTTTATATGTTTTGGATTATAATTTAGAAAGTTTGGGTAAAAGATTTATTGTGACTAGTAAAATATTAACTGTTTTAAATAGTTATATGTCACAGTAAAATAAAATACTTTTTCTCGCAATTAGTATTTAGGTTCCAGATAATAGATTTGGAACGGGTATAAAATACCCAATATTTGAGTCGGTTCATAAAGAGGCCGACCTTTTCTTTATGACATTTTCCCCAAATTGTCATTTTCCTTCAAGAACAAGTGCAGACACTTGATCATATTTGATGAAACTGAAATCATAAATCTAAACACCCAAGAATCAAGATTATGAGAGTGTGATTATAAGTCATCATCTTCTTCTTGCTTATATCATCATCATCATTTTCATGTAAGTAATTGATTGTTTATAAACTTCAATATTAGTTAGGTCAAATATGAAATTGATGAATTAAATCAGTTATATGTGTTTAATGTTGATAAAAAGTATTAGCTAATGATAGTGAGCTGATTTCTTAGCTCAATTTGTGATTTGTTTGCCATTGAAATGTGATTCAAGTTTATACTTGAGGGTTTTAAGAGTTAAGCTTGAAAATGATAGTGATTATTGCTGAGTTATGTTGTTTGATGTTAACTAGTCGATATATGATACTCCTTTGTGATTTGTAGTGTGGTTTGAGTGATTTGGTACTTAAATATTTGGGATTTGGGAGTTAGGATACGAGCTGGTAATGTGCAGGTCGAAACTGAGTTTTCTGGGTTTCAGGCTATAGCCGATCGGCTATACATAGCAGATCGGCTATGTTAGTGTAAAAACTCAACAGAATTTAACCCAGGAACAAAATGGACGAATTTAACTAAAGAAACCGATCTGCTTTACAAAGCAGATCGGCTACTCTTGTAAAGCCGAACGGCTATGCTTAGCCGAACGGCTATCTTAGTTCAAAAATGCAACAGAACTTGACTTAGGTGAAAAGGCTTAAAAATCAACTAAAGAAGCAGATCTGCTAAGATAAAGCAGATCGGCTTTGGTTCAGAACAGGCTTAAATCAGTTTTTATTTTGTGTTATACTCACAAGTGCATAGTTAATATATATATATTCATTATTATGTGATTACTTGTATAATATCATGATTCAAATAAGGTTATTGATGAATGATAAGTTATTGACTTATGTGTTTTATGGTGATTACAGATACACCAAGAACTCAGTAAATTAGTCAACTGAGTAAGTGGACTGAAGTGAACAGGTGAGTGGACTTGTACTCTCAGTATGAATTGGTTGTAACATAATTGGTTACAACAAATGAACATAGTTGTTATTATTTATGTTGATTGTTGAATATTGACTGATGAAGTACAAGTGAAATGTGTGATGAATCGCCTTTGGGCATTAGTTGATATAGAGGTCAACAATGGTTGGACTGTGTGGCTACAGGTTAACCATCATAGGGTTTGTGAACATGTGTTGTGAATGAACTTATGTTGGTTAAAGGTAGCAAACAGTTATCGGTAAATCACTGTAATGGCCTGCAGTGATAGTAAGTGTCGCTTGGTGGGCCACCGCGGTCTGAGGGCGCCACAAGGACCACCGATCCTCTGGATGATGTTGAATCTATGTGATACTTGTTGATAATTAATTATGTTGAGCTAAGTCAAACTGGTTGAAACAGGTTTATTCACTTAGCTTTGTGCTAATCCCGTTGTTTACTCCTTGCAGGTTTTGACTAGAATGGGACTGGGCAAGGAGTGCTTGAAAGTGGTTGACCATAGCTACTCTGATATTATTTTGATATATATATTGTTC
Source organism: Pseudognaphalium luteoalbum (assembly GCA_963422505.1). NCBI lineage: Eukaryota > Viridiplantae > Streptophyta > Magnoliopsida > Asterales > Asteraceae > Pseudognaphalium > Pseudognaphalium luteoalbum. Next base: position 109,604,478 of record OY730196.1, read on the forward strand.
CGATACATTTTACTAGTTTGTAAATTATCATCTAACACTTATGAATTGTATAATGATTTTGTAGATGACTTTATGTCATCTATTGTATATAATAAATATGTTTGCGCTTCCGATTTATAAAAAAAAAAATGTGGTGTGTTACAATAGAGTTATTAAATAATGTCATATTATTTAATAAAGTTGTTCACTAACGTCCGTATTAATTGAACCGAATTGCATTCGATTTGAAACTTGTACGATTCAACAATATATATATATATATATATATATATATTGATACATTAATTAGCCTAACACAGAACTAATTACATGTATTACATTTGATTAGGCACTAATTACTAGTCCTAATTTGGCGGGTGTCACAAAATATATACACATGCCACATCATACAAATTCTATGTGTCATCACCATATAAAAAAAACTTGACGATGTGGATTTTCCTACACCCTTATTCCAAATAAGGTAATATTCAATTAAAATTTATATTATAACTATTTTCATTTAATAAGGTAATTAATAAAATTAAATTATACTATTTTAATTCAAAATAATGTGTCATATAATAACACTTATAACTTTTTGTTATAGTTCAAACTCATGACATCTTTTAATCTATTTTTTCCTTCTAATTTTAATCTTTTAGTTTTTTCATTTTAATCTTAACTCTTATTCCTCTAACTTTCTCTTTTTTTAAAAATAAATAAATAAACTTTTAGTAAATTATGAGAACTTACTTTAATGTAATTATATTTTTCATTAAAGTTTTGTTAATTTGTAATTTTTTTATTATCATCTTACAGATTAAGGGAGGTCAATTTCTATTATTAAGTAAACTAAATACAAACTTTATGGATAGGCAGATCAAGATCATCATCTATTTTTTAATGAGTTTTTTTCTATCTTTTTAATCTCACACAACTTAATTACAATTCAGTATGCGAATGGTAAGACGTGTACTTTTATTAATTCTATATTACTTTTCAAATATATATAATGTAAGTATATATTTGATTGTTGTAGAATGATTTATATCTTGTGCATATATATGTACATTAGTTATTCAATAAAACGTCTAAATTGTTATAGTAATTTTTACAATTTATTTTTCCTAAGACTACAAACGTACACATTGTTTATTAATTGTTGCAAGGTTAACATATTATAACTATAGGAAACGGAAAGGTCACAATGACTAGACAATTTTTGTTAGCTAGAAAAATGTCAATTTATAACATACACATCTTTTTTAACCTTCCCATTTTATTGATATATTGTGGGGAAAATATGTTGTTATTAATTCATTTTTTAGGGGTTAAAGTTTATAAAGCATAACTAATACCGATAAAAAAAATTCCTTTTATAATCTGAAAGTTTTCATCATTCATATATCATTTTGACTTGTAATTCACATATTACGACATTTTATAATGCTAGCCGTGCATCACACGGGTTTAACACTAGTTAATTTATATGGGAAGAGGAGGAGTTATGCAATAATCTTTTTTTAAAGTTTTTTGTTTATGTGATAATTAAGGGCGCGTTTAGTTACAAAAAAATTTATCTATTTTTCTTTTTTTATCTCTCTAAAGAATGAGAAGTGTTTTACCTCTGTAGAAAAACAAGAAAAATCTAGAAAAATCTATAGTGTAATCTTAAAATCCTACTTTTAGTAGTGTATAATGCGACACGGATATAATATGGATAATGACGTTATTTGTTATTCTACGTGTCTACGTTACTATGTTATAGAATTTTTGTTTTATCTACGAAACTTTATAAAATATCCGATCTATATATATTTATGTCGGTTGCTGATACACACAAAATAAAAGTTATTATCTGAAAGTTTCGTAATACATTAAAACTATAATACACAAGTTGTTCAAAAAGTTTCATGTGCATAATAGAACTTATAATACAATGAATAGAAAAAAGTATAAACTTTAAAACATGGCAATACCACTAACATAGAATCACAATTCTCCTATTTTCTTACACATTGTTGGGGAATAAAGATGTTTGATGATAATAATGAATAATTTGGATATTCATAGAATTTGTAAAAACTTTTTCAATAAAGTATTTCGACCTCCTTTACTGCCTTAGGTTCACGAAATCAATATTGGAATAAGATTAATAACGCACTTGAATATTAGACATAGAAACAAAAAAAAACATAGAAGGTTTTTTAATATGTCCATATGATTATATGTGTTCAAAGACCAAATGACCATGTTTATATATATATAAACATACTGGCTATTGCTGAAAAGTCACAACCTTTGATGAATAGTCATAATCCTTTGTGAATAGTAGCAATATCCTTTCAAAGTAGTAGTGACGAACTTAGTGATGAAATTCTATAAGACCACTCCCATCAGTGACTGAAATCGACTGAAACTGACAGAGCCACGTCAGCGTCACGTCAGCTTTTTCCACAAACTGACTGAAACTGACTGACCACTCCCATCAGCACTCCGTCACTTCATTTCCTGGGACCCACTGACTAATTAATTAATCAATTTAAATTCAAAAATTCAAATAAACAAAACAATTTAAATAAAACACACTTCATTAAAAATAAAAAAATTACAAATTTCCTAAAAATTAAAAATACAATAATTTTAAAATAAAAAAACTACAAATCCTAAAAGTTTAAAATTACAATAATTAAAAACTACAACTCCTAAAAATAAAAAATACAATAATTTAAAAATACGATTCCTAAACTAATCTAATCGGAGCCCGATTCCTCGTTGTCGTTTGCGTTTTCCTCCTCGTTTTGCTCCTCGTCTTCATCGGACTCGCCGGCGGCATACTGTTGTTCGTATTGTGATACGACTTCTTTACGGGCAGATTTGATCATTTTAATCTCTTTTTTGGACGGCTTTTTTCCAAGTGTCTTAGCTATAAAAGAAATAGCTTTGTACGCCGCCTTTTTCATTGCGTTTTCCTTGATCAACTTGATTGCTTCTTTTTGCGCTAGAGCAGTTTGTTTGACTGCTTCAAGTGTGTCAATCTTTTCCGAACGAACACTTCGCGAAGACGAGCCGGCGGAGCTAGAAGCCGTACTTTTGGCGGCCTTTCGGCCCGCTGGACGGCGGAGGTAGTCGTCTTGAAACAACCGTTTCATGTTTGCATCTAGAGCAGAATGAACCGGCTCGTCGTCCCTGTCAAGATCAGTGACAAAAGGTGCGAAGGTGTCCTCGTTAGCCATCACCCCCGGGTCAGCAAAGAATTTTGGGAAATGTTTCAAAACATTCCAAGATGATTCATAGATGGAAGACGTTTGACTTGCTTTCAGAATCCTTTTCGGGCCGCCGTTAAGACGTCGAATTCGTTGGCGCCGCTTTGTGGTTGAATCTCTTTGTAGTGTTTGTAGATGCCTTGGAATGCCTTGGAATCGTGTGAAATCTTGTTCCACTTGCCGGTAAGTTGATTGAGGTTGCGCTGCCGTGAATCTGTCACACAAGAGTTGTAACCTTGTAGGACTTTGGATCAAAAAGATTCGTTTGTTTGGTTTTTTACTTGGACCCCATTCTCGGAACAGTGAATCCACCTCTCTGCCAGAATTTTTGCCTCCTCGTCGGTCCACCGTAGTTGTTTGCGTTTGGGCTCGGCAGGTTGCTTACCCCTTTTTTGGACTTTTTTGCCTCGGTGACGGTTTCGGGTTCGGGTTCGGTTTCGGGTTCGGATTGATCATCGGCTTCATTTTCGAGTTGGGCCTCGTCGGAGCTTTCTTCCAACGTTTGAGGCACGGTGAAGTTAGTTTGTTGTGGTGACCACTGTGTGTGTTGGAAAGGTGGATGTTGGGGTGACCATTGTGTTTGGTGGAATTGTGGTTGTTGTGGTTGCCATTGTGTGTTTTGGTACCACCCGTGGTGTTGGTAGTTGTTTCTCGGATCATCGACGACAAAGTTGAATGGTTGAGCAATTGGTGGGAATGCGGCATATTGTTGATTTTGGGAGGATGAACCGGAAGCATGTTGTTGAGGTGGTTGGGAGGAACTGGAAGATCGGTTGTTTGGTGATGACATGTTTGGTAACGGGTTGTTTATCAAAGCTTGCCACATATCATGACCGATATTTTGTGAATCTTTGTTTTTGGTTTTGAATTTGGGGTTTGATTTGGTGTTTTTTGACATCTTTGTTTGAGAAAGATGAAAAGGTTGGATAGTGGTTGTTTGAGAAAGGTGAAAATGTATGTTGAAAGTGTGTTGAAAGATTGGATGGTGGTTGTGTGAAAATGGGTAAAATGATAGTGGTATTTAAAGGTAAAAAGTGGGGTTTTTTTTTAAAAAAAAAAAATTCAAAAAAAGGGCCATATGACCGTTTGTTATTTTTTTAATTTTAATTTTATTTTTTATTTTTTTAAAAAAACAACGGTTATAATTAAAAAAAAAGGAAATGGGCCCCCCTCCTCACCGTCACCTCTCGTCGTCAAACGAAGGGCCGGAACCGACGGCCGAACCGACGAGTCCGTGCCATCGGCGTCGGTCTCGTCGGTTCAAACCGACGACCACCGACGATTGGCGATGGGAGTGGTCTAACTATCGCTGATGGCAACCTTTGAATAAAGTTATAAAGGTGTCTATTCATTAGCGACACTCCTGTCTGCTGCAGCAGTTAATGTTGTCACTAAAGCTAACAAAAGCTAACAGTCACATCCTTGAACTATTATGATAGTTTAGTGACCACATAATTTGTCACTTACAACAACAGTCAAGAAATACACCCCTTGATCTACAACCAAAAACTTCCGATCAGATTAGTTTATGCAAGCGTGTAACATGCACCTCCTAACTCATATTATACGGAATAACAAAGATTTATTATATAAAAGTGTGGTTTATCAACGATATGATAGATGTGATGAGTTAATTCCCTGTCAGTGTTTCTTTTATTAGAGTTGGAAATGTGTGTGTATTTTTGAAAAACTACTTCCCATTCTACGATTGTCTCTCTACTTCTTCTTTTTTTTTATCCAAAGTTTTGTCCTTTTAGTTGACTTTTCTAATAATTACAATCATCTCTTAATTTTATCATCAGTAAACCATATTCCTTTACCCTTTATTTAATATATATATATATATATATATATATATATACCTAAAACATGAGTGGGATGAATGAGTTTATTTACTATCCAACTTTAATAACATTCAGGCATCATGCATATATATAATCTACGTAACTATTGCTCAATTAATCATATAAATACATAGAAATATAGGTTTGGAACTCTTACTACTCGACATAAAAATTATAAAAGCATATCTAGAACTCATAATGAACTTCACTAAAATTACACATAGTATTTTAGTTAGGTTGGGAACTCGGACATTTTCTCTTGTTATGACCACTTTGGCGGCAAATTCCACACTTACGCGGTTCATCATGATCACGAGTATCCATTTCATTTGGTATTCGACTCTGACGTCTTCTGCCACGACTAGCAACATATTTCGAGTGATCACCTTGAATTTTCCAACCGGGATCCATCCAATAATCGGTATGTGGAAGAGGAACAAAAGTAGAATCATATTGACGCCTAAACGTTGAAGTTGTGTAAATCTCATTCACAAGTGTGATCGGATTATCTCGTCTATGTCGGCAAACTGCAATCGCATGCGAATAAGGAAACCGGTGAGTTTGCCATTTACCACATGTGCACTTTTTTTCATAATAATAAACAATTTGCACATTTCCACCATGGCCGTTTATTTTTCTCCCTGTGATAATTTGGTACACCGCCCTTGTGTGGTCAAACTCTTGAATTTGATGTCTCTGAGCATGTGTATCGGCTTCTCTAAATATCTTCCATATGCTCGGTGGTAATAACGTATTGCATTTCAAAGCACACATGTTGTACCTTTTGAATAGTTGCACCGTCCTCTTAAAGGTTAGTTCCATACAAGCTCGAATGGGCAATTGTCTAGCACCTCGCAAGACATTGTTAAAGCTCTCAGATATGTTTGTCGTTAGTGAACCCCATCGAAGATTGTTATCAAAAGCAAGAGTCCATTGGCTTTTATCAATTTCTTCAAGATATTGCCAAGCACTTGGGTTGAGCGCTTGTATTTCTCTCTTATACATAAAGAACTTTCTTTCTTGAGTTGTGCTACCAATTGCCCAACAAAATCTTTTTAGTGCCAAACTCTTGAATTTTGACATTAAATTACTTTGAACATGTCGCAAGCAAAACCGATGATATGCAAATGGCTCTTTCCATTCCTCTAAATTTTTCATTGCATGAATTATTCCCCTGTGCCTATCAGAGATAACACATAATTGTTTATCTCGTGCAATGTAACGTCTAAATTGCTCAAAAAACCAACACCAACTATGGACAGTTTCCTCATCAACTATAGCATATGCCACTGGCAATATGCTATTGTTAGCATCTTTTGACACAGCCACAAGCATTTTTCCCTTATAATCCCCTCTTAAATGTGTACCATCCACACTAATAACAGGCCTACACATGTGAAATGCGCTAATCGATGGTCCAAATGCCCAAAATACATACTTGAATGTCATCACCGTTGATGAGCTGTTTGGATGATGAAACCATGTAACGACAGTATTTGGATTGGAACTTTGTAATGCTGTAATATAGGCAGGCAACTCTACAAAATTACTGTCCCAATCTCCATAAACAGCATGTAGTGATTTTCTCCTCCCATGCCATGCTTTTTTGTAGGAAACATCGACATTCAAGAGACTTTTAATGTCTGTTTGAATACTTTTCACGGCATAGGCTGGATCTTGCTCAATGGAGTGTCGAATGTAGGATCCGATCATTGTTGAAGACAAATTTCTATTATTAGTACCGATTGATGCTCCAAGACAATTGTGTACACTAACCCACCTTGTAATTTTCCATTGTTGGTGAGTTATTTTGTGAGGGGCACGAACATACCAAGCACAATTTTGCTCTTCTTCCTCGATACATTTTGCTACCCAAGTATTTTTTCGACTTTCAACAACTTTAAATTCTCGGTTTTGGGCAAGAGACTACAATGACATGGCCTTGTGGAGTTGTTTCTTACTTTCAAAACGCATTCCTAGTTGAATTTCGTTTCTTTCTTCATTCCAAAAATCAATGTGAATGTTATCGTCATCCCTTTGTTCGTAATCACCATTGCCATCACCAACGTCATCCATGAACTTCATCACTGTTTCACTATACTGGTGAATACTTATTGTTGCATTTTGACTTTGATGTTCGTTGAACTCGTCTTCAGTGTCTTCTCCCATTTTACTCGAAGTTTGACTTTCGCCTTCACTTTCTTGCGAGTCTTCTTGTTCAACGAATCCGTTTTCATTACATCTATCATCCACGGGTGGACGTTGTGTACTTGGACCATCTGTCATACTTGACATTGGATTTCCAAAGCTACATAGAAGATCAACTAAACTGTCCGTCTCATAAATTGCAAGAAGATACAAATAGTTATGGGTAAAAACTAGTATTTCAAGTTAAAAAGTGGGAGAAAGTAGGAAGTTATTAGGGAGAGATTGAAAAAAGTTATAAGACAAACGAATGGGGATTGATTTTGTATGAGATTTATGTTAAGGTTGAGTTCTTGTGAGACTTGAATGGTGTAGACTAGATATATTAATAGCTAGTTTTTTTATTTTCTATTTACGTAAAATAAGGATACGTTGAAAGACTATACATAGGAGGATAAAGGAATTTTTTTCGAAAGTTATTAATAGGGTTGTTATGATAATTAATATTGTAGATAAATAAGAACGAAATGGTGATATATGTAATAAAGAACCTGAAAGTATGAATGAAAGTTGAAAGAAAATGATGAAATCTGGAATGACATAAAGAGGAGAAAGAATGAACTCTTAAAAATAACCTTTTTATTTTGTACTTTTTGTCAGATTTAAAAGGAAAAACATAGGTTGGAAACTGAATATGTAAAAAGACATACAAATTTCTAAGTTCTGAAAAAGAGACACAAAATGGGAATTAACTCTAGATGTGATATAGTAGTACTCGTTAATATATGATACGTGAATAAGCGGTACTTTTCAAATTAGCCTTTAATAGCCCTCATAATAATACATGTAAGGTTTCATCATCTCGAACGTTTTAATTACTTATCTTAAATTGCCATCATAACTTATTTACCATAAAGTAATTTAATTAGTTTAACGTCGTAAATTGTTGTCGTATACCTAAATTCTGGTTACCATTTCGTATGTGTTTTGTTACATATGTGATAGTGTTAGCTACGTAATTTCTTGTGGATTCGTAGCATATAATCTAGCTAGCTAGGTCTTTCGTACACATGTCTCATACTCTCATTACACATTTAAAAATGCATCATATCGATCTGTAAATATACAAATGCGTGTATATATAGCTACGAAGATAATACTTGAATCATTTATTGCTTCCAAATTTGGGTTGTGATATACGTATAAGTTATATTAATTGGATAACATATTTTTTAATTGTTGCAATATTGTATTTACCAATAATTGGATTGAAAAGTTTAAGATAAACTAAAATAAATATATAAATTATATTATTTAATTAATCAATACTTAAAGAACGTCAAAGAGAAAAATTTGCATGTGCATTGTGGTTTAAAATTTCACAACCATTTATGAACTTCACGTTCCTCCTCATTAAAGCATGCAATTCTAGTTATATTAAATCAAACCTAACAACTGTATTCGTTTAGTAAACTATTATCTATTTATTCAATAATCTATTAAATGATACTTAAAGGCATAATTCAAACACAAAACATCATGTTATTATTTATTACTATTACTATAAACAATATTTAAAAGTCATTAATTTTTAGAGTTTTCCTTGGATTATTTAGTACACACAATTTTAAAAATTATATCTTACATGAATCTGATTCGATGTACATGACTAGATATCGTCCAAATTATAAACAAGGTAATTAACATGCTATACACTTACACGTAACTTTAATTTCCCTACGTTACATAATTACATAAAAATATAAATTTGGTCCACTACCTAGGATCAAATACATGTACGTTTTTTGGTTGGATCTTTACGTCTAGGAACAAAGTTTCGGCTATCCGTACCCAAGTAAAACTTATATATTAAGTAATACAAATTAAATGCATATGTGCCAACTTAAAATGTTAAGAACTGAATAATATCGTATGTATGTATAAATGTTACGTTACAAATTACGTACATAACTTAAATTACGCAAAGAAAAAAAATCATTGCGTTCACGAATGATGAAATTAACAAGAGTTTTAATTCCTCAAGAAAAAAGAACTACACAAGCAGACGAATACGTACAGGCTCTTATTTATGATAAAAAACATACAAAAGAAACCTGCTTTTTTTACATCAGACGTCCCCATCTTAATCACCTAAACTATACCCATAAGTGATTTTTTTTTTAATTAATCACCCACAGAAAATAAAAATAAAAATAGAAATAAGGGAAAAGAAAAAAGAAAAAAGAAAAAAGAAATCCTAAATAAACGAATCTTTCTTACATTGACTTCCAAATGGTCGGTTTCGGGTGACAACTAAACAATCACCTGTTCAACGACGTCGTTCGGGTGTCCAATGAGGCAAACTTTGACTAAAATTCGATGACACCACTCTGGAGTCAAGCAGTTCCATGATTGGTGTAAAATTTACACACCGTGGAACTTTGTATTGATTGATTGATGCACCTCTAGATATTGCATAATCCATTAATTCTTCAAACGTGCCATTTTTAACTACTCGGATCTCCAGCGGCCCGATTGAATTACACTCCACCCGACCCTGTCTGTAAACCGAATTCAATGATTCTTCCATTGCCAAACAGCATTTTTCCAAAACATCCTTTTGTGGAGAATTTGCTGAATCTTTTGCTAATAACTCCCAGTAAATGACATAATGACCGGGAATCGTTTTTGTATCTGCATAACTCGTGTACTCCACGACGCTCGTGTTGAATTCGTTCAAAAGTTTTGATGCATCTTCGACAGCTGATTGTAACTCTGCCTCATCGGTTTTGTCCGAATCAATGCTGAGCAACACGTTTTTTCTTCTGACAAAGTGGAACTGTGGGGCCGAGTTGTGGAACCCGGTGACTCGGAGGATGTCACCAACTCGGTACCTGCATAGACCGGCATATGTAGTGATTACGAGCTCGTATTCTTTTCCTACTTCCACATTTACCAGGTCGACCAGTTCGTCACTTGTAGCGCTTGTGGGGCAATTCGAGTTCGGGTCATGTGGTAGGAATTCGAAGTACCCCATATTTGGCATGATGGTGTACGAAACTTCAGACGGTTTGGACATTGGGTTGAGATTGAGACCGAAATAACACTCTGATGAAGCGTACATTGTACAAACTTTAGGTAACCCGCCACTATAATAATCCAAAGTTGGAATGTATTGAGCCATTGCACCCGTAACTATCACTTCTAGGTACTTTGTGTTTGGCCAAATTCGAGTGATGATTCTTTCCCAATCTTCTTTTGAGCACTCGGATTCAAGAAAATCAGCAAGTGCTGGGTTGGGTCTTAGCACTTGTGCCATGCAACGTCTAATATCCGAATCGGAAATTTTAGAGTTAAGATTTCCAGTTCGGATGTCGTGAGCCAGTTCCTGCCAGTTGAGCTGCAGGAACCGGATGGCACGGAGTAGACCTGAAGCGAATATGGCACCCAGACGGAGGACTTGTTCACGTTCATAAAGACCGCAAAGCATCTGAGAATACATGCTCTGAAAAGAATCGGGGCACAAAATAGCCTCATTTGGGCTGGTGTAGACGTTATACGGGTCAAAGGCACGGGTCTTGAAGTGATCACTTTTGTAGTAGCTTGTTAAAACGGGTCGGGCCATTAACCCACCCGGAGTCTTTGTTTCGGACTTGACAAACAAAAAGTATAGTCCCTTTCCTTTGTCTAATCCAGGCATGTATCTGTCACAAACAAATTAACAGTCTTGTAAGCAAAAAAGCCCGGTCAACGAGTATTACTTTATTATGTACTTTGTGCCTAAATTCTTGTACTTTTATAAATAAGTATCTAGTTTTTACAAATTTTATAAGAAAAAAATACAAATTCCAAGAAGGGTGATATAATATAATAAGTAAATAAATAAATAGCGTACTTACAGGTTCATTACTGGCATGAGCAGACTGTAAAGTAGTTGACGTCGATCCAACTCTTCCCGAATTGTCGGCATAAGTTTTCGCTCACCTGCTGATGTTCCAGAGCTGTTGATAATATAAACAAAAAAAGTTAGCTCTAACTTCCGTAAGTAGGGTGTTTATTTTCTGTTTTTATTTTGTAGAGCAATACAAATGATGGTACGATATAAATACCTAGTAAGAAACTCGGAAATTGGGTGAGATGAAAGAATTGGAGATCGATCACCATTGGCGATACGGTTAATGATAGGTTGAAGATCCTCATAAGTAACCATGGGAATCTTAGACTTAAAAGTGTGACGATCAGTAGCGCCTTCAAGATTGTGAAGACGAAGATACTCCGTGTTTGCATTTCGACTCAGAATCTCAGCCAACACGTTCTCTTGAACGCTATCGGCGTTTCTAGTCATTTCCTCGATGAATTGAAGTGCCTTTGCATCTTTTTCGCACGCCGGTGGCCCCAACGGTGAACACAAAGCATCAACCGCCATTCGAATCAACCAATTAAATTTGTAACGAACAAGTGTAATTTTTATCCGGGGTTTGTGAAAGAGTGAGATGATGTGTAGTTTTTTATAGATGAGATGAATTAAAAAGAGGGAGAGTTGGGATTTTGAAGTGAGGAGAAAATGGGTGGGGAGGAATGGGATTTATATAGTGGAATGAGGGAAGGGTCACGTGACATGTGATGTAGGGGGAGGGCAGTTGTGGAAACTAGGAAGGAAGGTAGCTGACGAGACGAGGGGAGAGGAGAGGTCGTGGACAAATTTGTAATATTTAGAGAATGGCGGGGGTGTAGCGTCAGGAGGGGACAAGTGGGACCATGACAGGTATAAACAGCAGCATGACAGGGGACACGTGGGGGCCACCTTGGCACACGTCAGCCAAACCACGCGCCTCTTTTCGGGTTAAACTGTTGCCGATTGATTACGACGGCTAGCCGGCGAGCTCGGCAGTTTCAACTGTTGCTAACGTGGCACGTGAGAATAACCCAACACACTCCCATTTCTCTAACTCCTTACCAAATAAAAACCTTATAAATGACCTAACTAATAACACCTTGGCTACTCCAACTTAAATAATGTCCTTGTTTACTTGTATAGTTGTATCTATTTCAGCGCGGTAAATAAATTCGGAAGGTCCCCTACCATATATATATAAAAATGTTCAAACATATATATAAAAAAAGGAACTTGAATAGACAAAAAAAATATATTCAAACATATGTATATAAAAATGTCTTGTTACTACGAGAATTATATAAAGATACAAATATACGAAGTCGATTATTATCTAACAATTCATACAACTTACTATCTACATTTTTATTAAAAAGAGTTATTCTCCTAGCATTCGTCAAAACAACATTGTTAATTAAATATTCTATAGTAGATCATTATCAATTGAAACTCTTGTAACATTGTTGAACACTATTTAAATATGACTTTAACTATTCAAGTTTTGAAAAACTTAATTTCTCACTTGCTATAGTTAGAAAATTAGTTAACAATACTCTATATACAATAATCGGATCTGTTTAAGATAATATATAATAGCAATAGGTCCCAAATTGACACAATACAAGAAAGTTTTTAAGCAATTTGAACTCCACATAGAATTCATTTCCAGTCAACTATTCATGAGCACCTTTTCAAAATAACTACAACAAACCTAAGACTCCTCAGTCCTCTCCTCAAAAAAGTGCAACTTGTAAGAAGTAAGCAAGAAACCAAAAATCTTGTCACACTTTTTGTATTGTCCGAAATTTTTTGTTAAGAGAAATACTTGCTTTATCAATAACATATAGAAATAATTGAACATATACTAGTTAAGGTTTTGTTAACGGAAGCCCTAAAAGATTTCATTAAGTTTTTTGGACAATCATAAAATAGTTGTACTTTAACTAAAATTCAGAGAACAAACTAAAATTCACATGGGATAGATATTATTTTTTTTCATAGTACAAATTTATATGCATATCCTAACGTCTTAACGAAAGCCTTTAAAACTTTCGTTATCAATTTCCTACTAGTTATAGCAACTTTCGTAAAATTCGGAGGCCCTCAAATTTTGATAGCATTGTGCACTGGCACATACATCACATGCCGATATCCTCCCGTGTCCATTTCTTTTATAGATTTAGTAGGTGATTATTGGTTTCTTTGATTGTTTTTTAAGAGATAAAATGGATTACCTACCGAAATGTATCGCTATTCTTGTTGTATAAAACCTTATCAAGAGAAAGAAAATGTAAACACATAAAGCTTCACAATCGTCACAACCGAAACACCAATTACTGCTTCACACGCGTGTTTTCCCTAGTTGGATCTTATGCTAAAGCATGAACGCTTTTTTATTAATGTTTGGTTATAATGAAGCTAAGTATATAGGTGAAAACAAATTGAAGATCGATAATTACATGTATAGTTACACATGCAACAGTATAACGATAATTTGCCTAACATTTTGTCTACTTCAGTTTTGTCAACTAGATATTTAATGATATTGTTACATATTGAGTTTTTGCTCAAAGAGAGCTATCTATCTATGCCATTTGAAATTGCTATGACAACGAAAGGTTTTATATTTATCTTTAAACGGCGAAATATAAGATTTAGTTTAGTTTGATCTAACGAACTTGTTGATGGATGATCAAACACCAAATTACTTATAAGTAGACATAATTTAATGATTTAGTAAATTAAAGAAAAGAATAGCTTGAAAAAAAAAATTACTCGGTGAATTTTAAAGGTGTAGTGTTGCTGTTGCAAACACTAAACGCAGATCTAGTTTAGAGTGTGTGTTGAAGAATCACGTGGAGACTTCCAGGATACTTCATTTGTAGAAACAATTGAGTTCCCTTCAAGAAAACTGTATCCCCGGCCTATGCATTTTAATTTTAATTTATTAATTAAAATTAGATTTCTTAATAATTTTCATTAAAATATATATACCATGTATTTAAAAACGATGATAATGAATTCTAATATTACAGAAAATCAACACAAGTACATCATGTTGTAGATTGATTAACTAAAGACAAATAAACCACAAATATAATGTGTACGTTCAAGAATATAAACTAAAAAATTACACTAATTAATTTGGTATAGTCAGAAAACCAACAAACTAATGTGAATGCTGAAGATTTATAATTAAGCTTGTACTTGTACTTGAGGAAATGAAATAGCAATATATATATATATATATATATATATATATATATATATATATATATATATATATTATAGAGGGTAATGATCAAGAGGGAAGTGCCTTTTTTTGAGGAAAGAGGAAAACGTTATTATTCATCATGAAACATATTACAATTATCAATCAAAACGTCAACAAAAAATTATTTTTACCGCTAAATAGTAATTAAAATCGATGCTATAAAGAATATCTTAACGAATGAATTTCATTTGTAAGGTATAACATTATTTGATTAAAGTTTTATTTAATAAATTGTTAGCATTCACCATGATGAATGTTAACTAATATTCATTACGATGGATGTTAAACTTCACAATATTTAAAAAATATTTTAATTATCAACATTCATCACAATGAATAGAAACTAAAAATCACTGCGATGAATATTAACGGATTTGGGTCTAATATTTATAAATCGATGTTATAACTTGCAGAAATAATTTATCAAGGAAGCTTAACATTCATAGCATCAATTCTGATTAAAATTTACTAAATTTCAGTTCGTTTTTTTTTTAGATTTGTATAAGTGGAGGTAATATGTTTTTTGATGAATACTAACGTTTCCACCTTCCCTCAGAAAATGCATTTCCCGCTAGATCATTCCAATATATATATATTTATATGCATTAATGAAGCTTTGTAATACGTATATGTTTTGTTAATTAATTTAAGAAAAATAAATTTAAATCCCTTATAATACATTTCCACTTTTTCCTTAAAACTTAATAATGGGGATATCAGAAATCCCTAAAATACCCCTTACACTAAATTAATGTAAGATATGTCATCATTTAAGATTTTATTTTTTAATTAAGGTATTTCTTTATTCTATACAATTAGTCAACTGGTGCAATATGGAAACAATTATTTACAATACCTAGCTAATATGTAATAACGATATAATTAAATTTCCAAACTTCTTATATCATGATGAGTAAAATTTTGGAACGAGTAAGTTTGGATTGACTAAAACAAATTCATCACCTAAAAGTTTATTTACCATACATTTTAACCTTTCTAGTGTTTGAGATTTCGGACAACTGTCAGTGATGATTCGATCAAAGGGTTACCGAATACACACACTCACCAAATAAAAATATTTTGTTGACTCATGTCATGGTTTTTGTATGAGAGCATATCTCGATAGCTTAATTAATTAAATTAACTGATTGAATTATTACTTAAAAGGAAAAAAAAGTGACTTTTACATTGACGACGATTAATCACAGATATAATCATGAATTATCAATGATAAAAGTATGCTACTATCTTTACCCTCGTTAATTGATTTATTTTATATTAAGGGAGTACACACAATTAAAGTTTGAAAAAAATATAAATTGAATTTAATATTTTGGTTCCTTTATTTTCAGTCTCGGTTCGGTTTCTTATCAATTATCTCGGTTATAACCGAATTTTAACTATACTCACAATAATAACGATGACTTTTAATTGATTGTAACTCTAACTCGTGTTTCAACACTTACTAATAAACCATGAATAAGATAAGTAGGCGTTCAAATGTAAGTATCAAACAACCTTTATTATCTAAAACCGTAAATTAATTAACACTATGACGTATGTGTAAAGTACCGATGCATTACGCGTGTACCCTACTAGTTATATATAATAGCATGGTGTTTAAGCATAGATTTATAAAATTATAGAAAATAAGCTAACTAACTCTCAATTCTTGGTCAAATATAGTTACGAATCATCAAACTAAAAGAGTATATAAATTATGGAAGAATGATTACTTTTTTATTTTATGTATATGTATATATTTAACTAATATTCAGGCAAAACAAATTTGGTTCAAACCGAACAGTGCAACCTTGTCAAATTCCAGAAAAATACGAAGTAAAACACAAAAACAGAGCTAGCAGCTATAGCTACATTCTAACTAACCACTACTTGAGAAACAATAAATTCACCATAGTTATACTCTAACAATTTGTACCGTACACATGATCTATGCAAAACTTTGATGAATTTATCAAAAAAAGTGGTGTAAAAAATCATCACCCATATTTATACAAGATTATTTATATTTTCTTATACAACATAACTAGATTTCAAACCCGTGTGTACATACAGATATTGATTGTTTAATTAATATAAAGATCTTAATTTTAATTTAATTAAAATTGAGGGACTTAATTGATGAATTAAGTTTGATTTAAATTGATGATGTCACAGCCATATTTTCTATATATAATTTAATTTAAAGATTTATAATTGCAATAAATACCACAAGGCTAGTAACTACTTCTAATTACTCGTATAGCCGTATTTGTTAACCCTCAAGTATAGGCCTCCCGTAATTGTACACCGAATTAATGTTAATGGACGGATCGATAAAATTATGAAATTATGTAATATAAAATTTGATAATTAATGTACGTTATACTTGTATTTGTTATCCTCAGACAACATAAATTAAGAAAAGCTAGTACTTAATTACGAGTAGTTATTATAAGGTTTTTATTTATTATGTTATTGGAATATGACAGTTTGTATTTGTTAACCCTCAAGTATAGGCCTCCCGTAAATGTACACCGAATGTTAATGGACGGATCAATAAAATTATGAAATTACGTAATATAAAAATTGATAATTAATTTACGTTATACTGGTATTTGTTATTCTCAGACAACATAAATTAAGAAAAGCTAGTACTTAATTACGAGTAGTTATTATAAGGTTTTTATTTATTATTTTATTGGAATTGGAATATGACAGTTTGTACTTGATGTTGAACGGGAAAAATAAGATATGTTGATTCCAAATTTGACAACTTCATTCCAGCTTAAATTAATAATATTCACAAAATCCAAATTTTTGTGTTTTCAATCCTTATAAATACTTAAATTTACATAAAACTAGGGTGGCTATATCACTACTGACTTTTTAATCACCCCATATATACATGTTATGTATTTTTTTAATACGTCAGCATTATTTTTTTATTTTTTTTTTGACAAGCTAAATTATATGAAAAAATAAATAATAGAAAGCTCTAAGGGAGAGCCTCAAACATCGACAAATGATCAAAAGAAAACGAACAACGGGAAGTAGGAAACTGAGAAATCACCCACCATGACTCCAAACAACAACAAAAGAAAACAAAATTTAAAACTAAAACACAAAAAATTAACTAGCGATTACATGTTTTATTATACATATATATTTTTGAATTTTGATCTATTTTTTGTAAAAATAAATTTAAAAAAAGAAAGAAAAAAAAGCATTCTTAGATACATATTTTCAAATCATGAGTCGCCTGTTTTAATCAAGTCGAGTAACATTGCCACACAAATGATGCGACTTGGCTCAACTATGACTCTTAATCGACAATTGATAAACTTTTTAGTAGTTCTCAAAGTGTCTCGTGTTCAATTCATAGACTCTTTAGTTTTTCTAGTCATAAAAGCAGACAACTTATTAGTCTTTAAAACAATATACGAGGAATGAAATATTATTACCAATTACGTAATAGCTAGACAATAAAAGTTTATATTGAATTAAACCAGTTGTATTTATTTTCTAATGTGATCTTATCCTACACTTGGTGCACGGCACACTTTGTGATCTACGTATTTTCCGTAAAACTCACCTAATTTATATAATATAATAGATAGATTATTATGAAATAGTTCTACATGAAACATGCAATTAGTACAAGTAAGATTCTCTTTATTAGTATAGTTAATAAATTATTTAAGATTCGGATTGAATTTGTTAATCAACCGCCACAATAATGTAGCCGGCGAGAACTTTAAAAAATTATGTTTAATAACTGCATGTTCTTCATTTAGTAGTACCCGTAATATTTATTACTCTTATGGAATTTTTCTAGTTGATTCTGTGGCATGTTAACTATATTCAAATAAATTAGATGAGACAAGGAATTATATGTTTGCATGTGTATTTAATTACATTTCTTTGTATTTACCTTTTTAAAATATGTATGTCTGCTAAGAAATTATATACCGAATAATACTCTCATTGTTCCTGCTTCTGTTCAACTATTTGATCAAATAACCGTGATCGATCACCGATGAATAATGTGACTAAAAACAACACACATAATTAACACAATAAAAGCAAGGGAAAAACTAAATCACATGGCCCTTATTGTGTCGAGTTTGTTAAACTAACGTGTGCCCGAATTGCTCGTTGTACTCCTCAATTTTCTTTTGGAATACGACGGCGTTAATTAACAGAGCACACAAAGTTCTTCATTTTTAGCTAAAAAGGACACCTTTAGGCAGTATGTATCAAGTCGTTGAATAGCAGATTAATTTCACTTTTGATTCTTTTCGTATCATCATTGATTCAGTGAATAACTACAATATATTCCAAGTTTCCAACCATGATGGTGATAGTATCCACTATCCACCCATGTCACCTTCTTTAGTTTGTTTTCGCGACACGCTAGAAACATCATATCATATCGGGTTGAATCATGAATATCTTTTTGCTGTTTGATCTTTTCGTATCATCATATATACATTGTTTAAAAGGTAAATTTGGATCTCAAACAAATTACCTGTGATTTCTTGGTTCGTTTTAAATTAGAAAAAGTGGTTCAAAGACTATGACGTATGAGCGAACCTATGAGAAAAGAAAAACATAAGTGGGACATATGAAGGGACTTGACCCCAATGGTTGATCAAGCATATTTGGTAAACGGGGTGGCACTCTAGGGACAAGGGTTGCAACTTGATTACAATTAGTTTAGCTTCGGTCATTGTCATGGTAGGTTTATCTAACCATTTGTTTTTCCATATAATTACTTCAAAAAAAAGATTAGAGAAACATTGTGTCATTGTTGTAATATTACTTTATTACAATTATGAGTTTGTGAATCCAAATATGGAGACAAGGTTAATTATTTAATTATCTGACGGTACATTGAGAAGTAAATTAATTAATTAACATATACTTATTTAATGTATGTCCTAGCTTGGTTTTATGTTAAGAATTTTTAGAAAGTATTGTATTTGCTTTCTTTTAAGTGCTTAGCTAAATTAAGAATTTATAGTTTCAAATTGTATATGCAATTTTACACGTTATACAATTATGTGTATAAAAATACGTAATAGTGACGTTAATTTGGTTGATACTCTCTCAAACATCCTTAAAAATGCGTAATAATTATGTGTATAAAAACTTCTAAAGTTGGAAACACGAGATTGAAACTATATACATTTCCAAAAATGTGAATTTGGTTAATACTCTCTCAATAATATAGGTGAGCATAAAACCGTTTAATCTAACCGTAACTGTATTAACCTGCTAAAAATATTCCAATTTAACCAATCCACCTCATAAACCGATGGTTACGGTTATGGAAAATGAATTAACCGTCTATCACGGTTCGACTACGGTTAATGTCCATAACCGATCCACAATTAACCGCCCCACCTCAAATATGTATATATTTTTATTATTTTACCACTATCAATTTATTAAACCTTCAATGTGTTTTTTGACTTATATTTATTAATTATGTAAACATTAATGATAAAATACATGTTATGTAGATAATTGGTGACATTATATCTAACATCTTAATCGGTTTTGAGCAAACAATTTAGTATGTGGAATAATCAAGTAATCGATTTTGTGTTAATATAGATTTATTTATATGTTAATATTGTATATATTTGTACATGGAAGCAACAAACAAGGGTAACGAGGCACCTGCTATTAATGAAACTATTGAATCGATTATTACTAATAATAATTGTTTGGATGAAGTTACAAATTCAAATATTTGACGGTTAAGCGTCTTATAACAGCAAAAATTAACCGTAACGATCCAATTAACTGCAACTGATCCACCAATTAACCGTCATCCAACAGTTGTTAATATCAATAATCGCCATATTCGATTACGTGTTATGGTTTGGAGACATAACCGCTCCAAACCGAACCTTGCACACCCCTACAATAATAGAATATAGTGAACTAAATCTCAATCTCAATACATGTATATGTATAAAAAATATGTACGCACGTAACGCGTTTAATGGTAATACTTACTTCTTTCAACGAAATGGGAGTAGCTAGCTATAAGAATATATCTATAGTTATAATAAATTAATAAACATTGGGTTGAGCCCTTCAATGTTTCGGTCAAGATCTCGCTCTGAAAACAATGCAGTGAAGTACATTCAATGTTAGATGACAAATCATTGGAGCCATTTATGTACGTGAATTGACTCGGGCTGACTATACGTCATTGAAGTAATCAGGTGCTGTTTACATAATTAAAAGTAAACGGCGACTTGGGGAAGATGACCGGTAATCTTTTACTCTTCTATGCATCTTTCACTTGTGCTTCCTTGCAGGGTGGAGTTAGATTCAGATGCAGGGCAAAAAAAATAAAATAAAATTATTTGTTCATATTTTTAGAAGACAAAACTTATGAAATCTCTTCTCTCTATTAGATATAACAGAATACTTGAAGAAGATCTACCATTTCATTTTGTTATTTAAATGTCTAATCTAATGGTTTAAAAAAGATTGATTATTAATCAAAAGTTTTTTTTTGCAAACTAGTCTTACAATTAAAGCACTCTAAATTAGTTAATCAAAATATGGCAACTATTAAATACGTTCATATATTAAATTACTTTTTATTAATTAATTAATTAATTAATTAATTAATTAAAAGAAATAAATTCATAAGTGGTCAAATGTAACTTTTTAGGCAAAAATTAAGGACCGGAAACCTCATCTGCATTTTTTGATTTAATCTTCTCTCTATTAAATAAAATAAGACAAAACATCTTTAGAAGATCTAACCCATTAATTTGTTCTCTAATTGTCTCATCTAATGGTTCTAAAATTTTTGATTATTAATCAAATTTTTTTTTACTAATTAGTCTTATAATTAAAGCCTACTAAATTAGATTAATCAAATTATGACAACTTTTAAATAAAGTAATAAATTAACTAAATTAATAAGTGCTCAAATATGGCAGCTTTTAAAGAAATGAACGGTTACTCCTCATGTGTATTTTTAATTTTTTAGATACTATAAAAAAAAGGTTCTTCTCCTTTAAATATGTCACATTAGTAATGACTTAAATTGTTTGACAATTTAATATGAAAGAATGTGATTGGTTCTGTAAATATATGTAGGTCGATGTTATTAATTAGATTTATAGAAGGGATGTGATATATACAAAAAAAAATTGATTCATATATCATATTGTATCATAGTTGAAGCTCACAGTACAAGTATAGCATAATACAACTTTGGTGTTTGAAATAATTTGTGTGTTGTGTTTATCAACTCCCTTATAGAGTATCAACTATGAATTATAAGTGACAACAGTACAAATTAATATAAAAATAGTCTAAAATTTAGCTTAAAACGTGTTAAACATAAAAAAGAGTTGTAAGTAACACAACTAAGTAGAGGCGGATGTAGAGGAGGTATGGGGGTAGTTGTTTACCCAAAAAATTTCAAATCATGTAATATAAAAAAAATTTAAAGGTATTTATGATATTTTATAAAGTTTGACCCCTCAAATTTAAAAAAATAATCAAAAATTTGTCTTAACTGCTTAATCTTTCTAATTTTTAATTCAACACTCCAAGTTATCATTACCATCATAAGTAATACATTTATTAAATGACTAAACAATCAAGTAATACATCATAAAATAATAATTAAAATATACAACTATCGTTGACTTATTACAACAATATATTATACCCCGTTGCATAACACGGGTATAATACTAATAAAATCTTAGTTCCACCCCTACAGTTATGTTGTTTGTTATAATCAAAAGTGATTGTATTTATTTTTAACATTTACAAGTTTGAAAGACGTGTATTAATTTTGAGGCTATCTGTTTTGGAACTAATTAATCATTTAGTAAAAGTGCCTTAAGCTTAAACCTTTTGCTAATGCTACCGAAAAAAGCAATGGATGAAAGTTCTTGATAGAATTGAGCTATAACCTTTTTCTTAGGATTTGAGGTTAAATACGTCAACATTTTTTATATTAAAAGTTCAGCCATGAATTCTTTGTTTAGACACTCCCATTAAATGTGCATGATAAGTGGATTATAGTAGATTTTTGCTTCTTGATCATATTACAAGTATATGTTATATCAACAATATTCATTCTTAGATTTGTATAACAAGTCAATATTGTGATTCACATTATTCATGTCGCGCAAGTGCGAGTCCATAATACAACTTTATGTTACAAATATTACGTTCGCAGAAATTTTTTGTATATATATTCATTCATCCGTCAAATTGAATGAAAATCATATCATTACACAACACAATATACCATAATGAATATACCCTTTTATAACAAAAGTATCCTAACTGAAATATTTGATTTCACTGATCAACATGTACAACTTATACTGCCATATTATTAGTTACCATTTGTTTAAATATTACATTATCAATTATATGTTGCATACCAATTGAATCCCAATGTTACTAAAAAAAGAATTTAATAGCGTTATTAGTGATAATCAACTGCATCTAACATAAACGTCAACAATCTACTTTTACGATGTACAATATGGGTGTTATAAAGCTTCGACTTCTACATGAAAACTATAAGTGGCAAAATGAAGGGTCGAGTTGGGTCTAGCTAAGTTTGGGTCTAAATGTGTCCGGGTCTAGATGGATCATTTAGGTGGATGAGTTTAAACGGGTCTGGGTCAAATGGGTCTTGAGTCGGGTCGACCCATCGGGTTTCCACCTACATTTTTTTATTTATTTGAGTGAAAAATGAAAAAAATGAAATGAGATGATTTTTTTTTTTACATGTTAGACCCGTCTAGACCCGTTGGTTAGTTGTTACACAATTGAAGGTTATATTAAATACCCAATTTAGACACATCCAAAAAATGAAGGGGAGACTCAATAAAGTCATCCTCTAATAAATATTAACCAACTTGACTCATATATTAATAACCAATGTATATAAAATTGCCACCCATAAATTGAAAACATAATTAAAAAATTATCAACTAACGTGTCCAGTTCATCGTACTTTTTAATCTTCTTTAATACGGAGTATAGTATAGTAGTCATATAAGGAGTAGTACATTTAAAGACATATAACCCGTATTTATAAAATGAATAATACTGTGACTAATCTTATACTCTGTATTACGAAGGGTTGAAAATACGAAAATTTATATTTATAGAAATATGAAATTATGTGATGTCATTACTATGTTATGGGTTACGTTAAATACACTTTGGTTACAAAAAGTTTCATGTCCAATCCCGCGAATTCACGGGTCAATAAACTAGTATCAAAAAATTAGTCTGGATCCATTTACATCCTCTACCTTCTTTATTTCCCTCATTCTCCATTTCATTTGTTTTTATCATTCTTTAGTTATTTCAACTTAATTTACACGCATGCTACATACTAGTTATTCCGTCTTAAATTATTCCGTCTTAAAATAAGTGTCTATCAGTTTCACGGAGTTTATGAAAACTATTGTCTGGTATTGATATGACATTTTTACCCTTATTTTTCTTACAAAATTTCATATATCAATTTTGAGAAAAAAATAATATTATAAGTTAAATGTTAAGGTTAATATGCTATATTTAGAAGTTGACACTTATTTTAGGATAAACAAAAATTAAAAAGTAAACACTTATTTTGAGACGACTGCATTATATATTAAGAAATTGTGATTGGTGGAGTATATATTAAGGAAAAAAACACAATGTATTCCCAGTTTAGTCAACTCTTTTTAGACAACACTTCTATTATTTCTTACTTTCCAACTTCTATTGTTATTCATTCCAGAAAACCAATCACGTACTTGACCCTCACAATCCTACTTAGATCGTCAAGTTGAAAATGAACGTTAAAGAATAAGATGTTCTCCTTGGATAGTATACTTTCCCCCCTAAACTAGAGAAGAATAACGGCAGGATATTAGGGGTTTTTTGGCCGGTTAATTATTTTTTGTTTATGAAGCAAATTGGTGTAGGACTAATATATATTCCATCACATTTTAGCAAAATAACCTACTTGATCAGTTTCACAACTAGTATTTAACCTGGGCGTTACCCAGTTAAATGGATGCCATGAAAAAACCTAAGTTATATCGTAAAGTTAATATACATATACAACTCTATTTGCATGAAAGATGTTAACATATAACAAATATTTGGGCATAATAGTGTGTAACAATACGTGTGTAGGACTAATATATATTCCATCACATTTTAGCAAAATAACCTACTCGATCAGTTTCACAACTAGTATTTAACCTGGGCGTTACCCAGTTAAATGGATGCCATAAAAAAACCTAAGTTATATCGTAAAGTTAATATACATATACAACTCTATTTGCATGAAAGATGTTAACATATAACAGATGTTTTGGCATAATAGTGTGTAACAATACATGTGTGTGTAACAATACCATGATGCTCATTTAAGTATTTAGATCTTTAAAATTAATCCTGATAGATACCACCACGATCACACAGAAGTTTGACAGCTGAATTTTGTTTGGACCTTTATTACAATTACATTACAGATTGGACGTCCGTTATCTAAAATCTAAATTATTAGTTGTTCCCGTGAATTATAAACACCTAAAAACTTTGAATTTATAATAAACTTTTTAAACATATTAGAACATTACCATTGATATAATTACATATGCAAAATGATAATACCTGTAAACAGACCCTTAAGCAATATACACATATCACAACCTAAAGCATCCGAGTCAGCCCAAAAAAGAATGGGGCTTTTAAGTCTCGAACTCCAGGCCTTCTGCATAATCTGGTTCATTATTCATTACGTTAGGTTAGCATGATGTTATTTATTTACATATCATTAACACAATTAGGGAAGGAAAAAAAATTCCTTTCTCAAACTCAATACCTACCGAACATGTCAGTGCATTCCTGTCGCTGGACTAACCGCCCACATATGCTGAATCTTATCTTTGCTATTCATAAAAGTGAAAACGTAACAATGCATTGACGATGTTACTATTCTTCCTTAATTGTGTCAACAATGCATTGACGACGTTACTCTTATTTCTTGATTGTTATTATTGATAATGGAGGTTTGAAAGTATGCAGACCGAATACAACTTACAAAACATACATCGGCATTAATATGAAAATGTATATTATATTCAAATAATGTTGTTAACGTACTATTGTGTTTTTCGCTTTTAACTTTTCTTATATAATGTTTTGTATTAATCCAAATAAACCACTACGATCAGTTTATTTTTATCTACATTTTGATATAAAAAAAGTTGATTTCGAGACAAAAAAATACATTCGTTAAATATATATTATATGACGATAAAGTTTATATCGAAATGTAGATAAAATTACACTGATTATAAATATATATTCAGAATTATTCCATGCATTATTTATAAAAAGTTATCAAAGAAAAACAAAATATTAAATAAATTAAATAAGTAACATATAAAATATTATTAAAGACTATTATGAGAAATAAGCTATGTGTGTGAGAAAAAACCGTTACATAAGAAACTGCTACAAAAGAAACCGCCACAAAAGAAACCGTCAAAAATGTAATCAACAATTAGAGGTTGCGACGGTGACAATTAAATGTTAGCAAGATCGTACGGATGATATTGAAAGTCAACTAATACCTTCTAGGTCAACTCACCTGGAACCATATATATGGACAATTACGACTAATTTACTATATCAGGTTTTATATATGTAACATTTATATGGATAGGGTAGGGTTGGAGCCATGATATTCAACTAGAGGGGGCATAAACTTTTTTACTTTTATAGTTTTGTAGGGACGGAAAATTTAAAATTTCAATAATAACTTAAGAAAATTTCTTTTTAACTTAATTTATAAATTTTTATAGGGCAGCTGCATACACTACCCTTACTTTTTCCGCCCCTAGTTTGGGGCCGAATATGTAACAAGCAAGATGTCTACCTAATTGATGGTGTTCAAGTGACACTTTCCAGAATATTAATTAGACGTTTTCTCTTATAGATATCCTTGTCTTTCAATTATGAAACACGGTCGGAGCCACGTTGAAGATATAGAAAACGGTTGTTATGGGTCCATTCACTAGGGGTGTTCATGGACGGTTAGGACTCGGTTAACCGGAGTTCCAGTTCGATATATTTTAGGACCTAAACCGAAATCGAAAAATTCGGTTAACCGATAATCGGTTTTTCGGTTCGGTTAACCAAATTAACCGTTTATTACTTAAAACTTATTTAAAAATAATCAATAACAAACAAATATATATCCATTAATAAGTGCTTACTATTTTTAATATATTTCGACAATAAAAGTTTCAAACGATATCAAATTTACTTTTTATAATTGTATATTTATGTTATATGTATGTAAATCGTTTGAATATAATCACAACTATTTAGTAATAATTACCATATCAAGCCAAAATTAAGTTAGTAAATTATATTATAATAAGTGAAAAAGAAATATAAATGATATTATCAAAATACAAGTGTAAATATCTATAGATAAATATAATATATACAATATATATACATATATCATAAGGTATATATATATTTTTCGGTTTTTTCGGTTAACCGTTTATCACTTATATTTCAAATCATGAACCGAAACCAAAAAACCGAAAAAACTTCGATTCGGTTAACCGAAACCGAAAAATGAAAAAATATCGGTTCGGTTAACCAAAAATCGGTTCGATTTTCCGGTTTCGGACTTTTTTGAACACCCCTACCATTCACTACACGTAGTATATTGAAACCAAAACAAATTGCAATTTTTCTGGTTTCTGTATATGTGTTACAAATTCACAAAAATTGCTACATCGCTTTTATGGTCGTTGCATGTTAGAAACAGAAATGTGTGAACGATAGATTATTCGACATACTATTTTAATAATAAAATAATACTAGTAACTTGTAATTTTAGTTCAAGATATGAATTAAAGGCCGTACATGGAATGTAAGGATAACAAGAAGTGTGGTTGACATTCTTGTACCGACCACGTAAGTATATATATTTTCAGTCAAATGCATGTACTTCAAGTCTTTAATGTCACCCGACAACAAATTAACACTTTGCTTTTCTAAACTTAATAATAACACCTTTTCTTTTATAACACATGATGATTTTGCCGACCATAATTTTATTACTTACGCTATATCCATCCATTAAAATTACACATAACTTTCAATAGTAATGACACTTGTCGGGATTGTGCCAAAATCCAAATTGAAATCTAAGGTGATACGTCCATAACTGACGACTTAATGATTATCGTTATACCAATCAGTTCTCTATATAAAACATTATGATTGTGATTATAAA
Source organism: Pseudognaphalium luteoalbum (assembly GCA_963422505.1). Lineage (NCBI taxonomy): Eukaryota > Viridiplantae > Streptophyta > Magnoliopsida > Asterales > Asteraceae > Pseudognaphalium > Pseudognaphalium luteoalbum. The sequence continues at coordinate 109,632,220 of OY730196.1, forward strand.
CATAATAATGCTCCTTAAGAAAGATGCTTCACCTATATAGAAAATGTGACTATAGATTAAAACCTTAGAAATGCAAGAATCACACAAACTTTACGAATAAATCTCACAAGATGATGCGACTGTAAAATATGGAATAATAAAAGAGGTTTATTGTGGATTAAATTAAAAAGATTATTACATCCGATCCTATATTTATGTGTAAACAAACTTGATAAAGTAACTTAGTCCTAGTTGAAGACTAAATCAAACGAATCTAAGTATTGACTAGATATAGTTACTACTAACTCGATCTATGTATTAAATCTAAATAATATTCTCTAAAATAAGAGACTAAGTGAGTTGCACTAATTACATTAATTTAATTTTTCCAGTCAATCATACTTCGATCTCTTAATATATACCATTGGTGCATGTTATTTTGTAAGAACTTTTGGCTTAAGAAAACTATCAAATTTTAGTTGAAATCATAATACAATCAACTAAGAATACACATACAATGTGACACACAACTAAAGAAAATTGCACGTACGTTATCAAAACAACTTAGGTGCCGTTTGGCTTTTGAAGAGGTTTTTGTCTGAAATCTGAAAGCCACATCTGAATATTCAGAGGTGGTTCAGAAGTTTGATTCTGAATCATTTAAGACTGTTTGTTTTTATAAACTGAATCTGAATAATGATCTGAATGTCGATTATTATATATGTTACTGTTGAAATATTATACGGAGTATTTATATATAAAAGACAAATTATTTGCAACTCATAAAATTAACATAGCGAATCACTTTTAAATAAAATGTCTTGAAATAAAAGATTCATAGCACATTCAACTAATCAAAACATTTAAACTCCATTTTGCATTAATTGTGCCGCAATTTGATCACGCAAATTTGTCATGTATTGTTGGTCCGCCGCACTCCCATATGGTTGATCATCGTCTTGCACATCCTCATTATACGATTGCGATTACTTATTCGGGTTTGCTCGTATCGAGGGAAAAGGTGATCACTTAAACCCTTGTTCCGTATAAAATTATGAATAGCAAAGCAAGCTATTGTGATATCTCTCTGTTTAACCAAAGAATATGGTGGCATTCTCTTCAAAATGGGAAAACGTGCTTTCAAAACACCAAAAGCACGTTCAATAACATTTCTAAGTTTTGCATGAGCGTGATTGAACTTTTCTTTACTATCCATTGCACGTCTTCGACGAAAATCACCAAGCCAATACCTAACATTACGATACGGTGCCATAAACCCTCGGGTGTTTTTATATGCAGCATCACAAAGATAGTATTTATCTGAAAAGGTAACATATTATTAATACGATAAGTAATGTATATAATATAATATAAACATGACTTGAAATATACCTGAAGGAGGAATTGGAAACTCAAATTCTGGATTGACAATAGCTTCGGTCAATATTCTAGAATCATGAGCTGTACCTTCCCATCCGGCCACAATGAAAGTAAATATCATGTTGAAGTCACAAATTGCCAAAACATTTTGATAGCAGTCACCTCTACCTCTTCCTCTATAAACATTTTGTTTTTTTGTAGGGGGAGCAGCATGTATTAATGTTCCATCAAGAGCACCTACGGCTCCCTAAATAAGATAACATGTTAGCCTATATTGAAATGATACCATCATACTTTATACTACTATTATTATTAATATAATATTTACCTTGAATATACGTCGTTGCCTCCTATTATTTCCAGGAAAGTTTGGATTCGGATTAAATGTTGTTGGCCTTATAACCTCTTCGGCAAACAACATCATTTTATCCAATACTTCGTGAAAATACTTATGAATTGTCTCGTTTGAGTGTTGAAACCTACGCTTCAACACTACAAAACGTTGATTGTGACCTAACATTATCAAGAATATAGCCATCTTTTCCTCGACCAATAAATGCTTGCTATCTTTTAACCAACCTTTCATTTTGAAATGTGCACAAAGCCGGACAAATGAATCACGTGACATGCGTAACAACTCAGTACACTGTTTATTATTTCCTTCCAAAAGCTCTAGAGTGAATCGATGTCCAGACAATGCCGATGTATTATCTCTTTTTCGTTTGTGTAGCGATGGTCGAAAGTACTTAAAATAAAAGTAAACAAAAATGATGAATGCAATTTTCTGATTATTATCCATGTTCCTGTTAGACACATAGCAAAAGTTAGAAAAGAAATATAAAAAAAATCCATACGGTTACATTACATGCTAAAACACAATCAACACAAGTCATTGTTCTTTCATTACAAAAGGCAAGCAAAATACATCCATAATGTTTTCATAATTAGTACAAAACATAGATACTCAAAAGGTCCTAATATAAGTTCAAAACATGTAAATTAGATAGTTGAACACAAAAGTTCTAAACACAGATACTAGATAGTTAAGCATGGATGTATTTTAGCTTGTAATCCAACTACAAAAGTCCTAACACATACCAACTACAACTACAACTACTTAATAATACCCAATGTCTGTGCCATCATTGTAATCCAACTCTTTAACACCTGTGGGTCTGATGGAAGGGTCATCCATGCCTCTCTATAGTTATTTGAAGGTTGACTAAAAATACCAAACGCTGCTAAAAATATTGGATCAGTAGCTTCCAACCCGAGGTCCTTCAACTTATCAAAACACTGAGCTATAGTAGGCCACGTCGTCTTATTTTCAGCGAGGTTTGCAATTGCTTTTCTCATATCATCCTCCATCTCGGATAAATCGATGGTGGCAGTTTTCTTCTTTTTCTTTGGCCTGCCTCGGTCAACATCAGGAGCACCATCAGTTGGTCCCTCTTGAGTAGATGTAGGAAACGAAGAACCACCTTCAAAACCAGTGTCATATTCCGTATCATAATCGGTATCTTGGGTGCCATATGGAACATAGGTGTTTTCATCGGCTTGGCTCTCTAATGGAGCATCCTCGATTTGAAGAGTTGGGATATTAAAGTTCATAGTAGATGACGTCCTTCGTGGTGTTTCGGTACGAACACTTGGGATATTAGAGTTACGAGTAGATGATGACACCCTTTGTGAGGTCTCAGTTTGAACTATTGGGATATCAGAATTAATAGTAGATGATGAAGCCCTTCTTGGAGCAACACATCGACTAAGTGAACCGGTTGCATAATTCCCGTCATACAAAGTGGTACAAAGGTCTATGAAATGCATGGGAGTCGATCTCAATGATGAAGCTTTTTGATGAACCTACATCGAATTGACAAGACCAAAAAAATCGTGTTTATAACATACTCAGTTGGTTACTAGTATGTTAAAAAAAAGGTTATAACGTACAATGATATGAACAGACCTTGGAAAATTCATCCTATTCCTCATTTGTCATGTTGAATGTATTGGTTTGAGCATTATAAATGTTCCCTGTTTTTGCTCTCAGATAACACAAACCAACATATTTCACTTTGACATAATCATACTGATTTTTTAATTGCTTTTGATTGGCTCTTATGTGATACACTTCTTCCATTTTTTTCGCCAATACACCCCAAGATTCCAAGTGTAGGCTAGTCCCCCTACGACCCATTCTATCTACTTCTGCTATACACGATTCTAAAAAGAACTTAAGTTGTTCATTGGTGAATTTTAGTCTTTCCATGCCTACACAAAAATGAAAACAAAACTCCAACATCACATGAACAACAAACATTATTTTAACATCAACAAATCAGTGGCAAAATATATGGGTATATATGTATACACAACAAGTTATAACACCATATTGGTAAACATCACACAACAAAGCAAGTACACACCATACTGATAATGAAATCACATAACAACAAATCAATGGCATCAAAATCGAAGATAAACATTTAGTTTTAAAAAATCGAAAATAATCAAAAAATAGTTATGTTTACCTGATTTTGGTCTGATTATGTTTTGATTTGGGTCGGATTTGACGCTTTTCACGTTACAGGTGAAGCTTGGAAGAAGACCTCCATCTGATTTGAAGAGAGGGAGTGGTTTTGAGAACAAATTTGAGAGGGTGAGAGGGTTTGGGGAGAGGTGGCTGTGTGTTTTAGATCTAGGGTTTATTTTAAGAGGTTTATCAGCTTGTGTTTTATGTCTGAAAAAATAAGAGGTTAACAAGAGGTTTTACCTCTGAACGTGAAAAAAAAAACAAACAGTCTGAATCTGAAAAACCTCTGATTCGGTAAGTGATAAGAGGTTTTTAAGTGCTTTTGTGCAAAAACAAACAACACCTTACTGAAAAGTTTAATAAAAACGTACCTTTAGATCATCTCCAATGCAAAATCTCATTACACTGCCACATCAATGCCACATCAATTTTTTACTATCTTCTCACAGTGCATTAAACTTCATACATTTCATTAAACTGTTAGCCTATCATATCAACATTTTACTTTTTACCTATATAAAATTCATAAATTAGTAAGTATACTAATTAAATTTATAAAGAATTATAAAACATACTCCGTATTATTTATTTTAAACTTTATTAATCAGATATATTAAAAAATGACATGCTGAAGCAAAAGATAACAAGAAAGCTTGTAATCAAAATTTAGTTCAAAGAAAAAGCGCTTCAAGCACTAGAATAGTTTATGGTTCTGTTGTGTATGTCGTCGAAGTTTTCAACATTTCACTTTCATTATATAACTAAAATTGAATTTTAATTTATTTGTATATAAACAAAATGAATGCAGAATGCATGTTATATTTTTTAATTTAATTAAATGTAAAGGATGAGTGACCCACTACTAGCGCATTAAGACCCATATGTACAGATTTAAACGATTGTTTGTGCGTGTGTTTACGTATGCCTTTCACAGTACATTTAAATCATACCAGCTCAACCTCGATTTGCTAATAATTGGTGCGATGCTGATCCATTGTAGATGCTCTTAGATAGATAAAATGTTTAATAAATCCCTGTCATTTCTCTATTCACCAATAGTAATAGTATGAGTTATATGAATATCCACGTAATCGAGTGACAAATTGTTGATTCTCATCCCATACCTAATCAGGCCTAATGAAACCGGCTTTCCAAACCGCAAGTGGACTACAAGTTAACCATGGTTAGAAAGTTGAAAAATGAAAACAAACATAATTGTCATGTCCCTATATCTACTTTTGAAATAGACAAAAAGCTAATTCACTTTCTCTTTAATCGCTTTAGACGTAAAGTGATAAAAACAATGGACCACTTTCCTTATCATTCTGTCTCCTTACTACCGAGTACTGTCTACTCCTTCATAAAACACATGATATATCCCTTAACTAATAATAAATACACATAAAATCTACTGTATATAAAATTTTTATATAACAAACATTCCACTTTTAAAACGTTAAATAGTGGAAAAGATTTCATAATTATATATTCAAAATGATGATGATGATCGCCAATGACACTCAAGACCGAGCTTTGAGGGTCAAGGTTAAGCAAAGTCCAATGAACTTCGTGATCTATATTAGACTTGACACGCAACAAGTCTAATTAGTTTGGTATATTTTTATCATCCAAAAAAAAAGTTTGGTACATTTGCGTGATGTGAACGTGTAACAAATTGGTACAAGTTCATGATCAGTTTAGTACGTATATATGTATTTGTTGATTAATACTATAAGTGGCAAGTTGAATGGGTCAGGTCGGGTGACGCATCTAGATGGGTATGGTCTAAATGGGTCCGGGTCTAGATGGACCATTTAGAAGAATGAATCTAAACGGGTTTGAGTCAAATATGTCTTGGGTCGGGTCATCGGGTTTTCATCAAACTTTTTTTTATTTGGGTTAAAAATGAAAAAAATGAAATGAGGTGGAAAAAAAATTACCCACTAGACCCGTTAGTTAATTGTTACACAATTGGAGATTATATTGAAAAACCCATATAGACCCATCCAAAAAATGTGGAGAAGACCTAACAAACGCATCCCTTCCTAAATATTAACTGAATTGACCCATAATTAACCAATGAGTCTAAAATTGTTACCTCTAATTAATACTTACATATGAGGGTAAGTATCATTACCGACCCATTACATTAAGCGTTTAGTGCGCGCACATATAACAAATTATAGTATTACAGTCGTAGTGTGTAGCGAAATATTCAAAGTTACATATGTAACGAATTTATAATTTATTTACATTGTATAATTTTGACAGATTAACGACTCTAAGGGACGCACATGGTATCGTATAAATTTGACACGTGGAAAAAGTACCATAAATTACGTACAATGTAAAGAAATTGCATGTTCATTAAATACAATGGAAGCCCGAGTGCTACTTACTATGAATGTCAGACTATAATTTAGTACATTTTCGCGCACTAAACCCTAATATTAATAAATGAACTAAAAGTATCGGATAATATAAATATGTTTAACAAGATAATCAACTTTACATGACAAATACATTATTTTTGATTAAATTTATAAGTATATTTCATTTGTTTGATTAGTTAGTAACCACCTACATATATAGATTAGATTAGAAGGTACTTCAATTCTGATTTCTTGCATAACGTATTAGTCTTGACTTTTAATAAGTCATACTCCGTAATAGATAATAATTTATGAATATGAATATAAATATGGGCGTAATTAAGTACGGATGATTTATGCGTAATCAATCAATCAATCAATCAGGTAAAATCCTCATGTAATGATATGTTTGATATATTTATATGAAAAATAAAATTAAAACGTGCGGCATGGTTACAACTTACGTACAAGTGTGTATAGTACTAGTTTAGGCCGGGTTGGATAGAAGTGGAAGAAACATGGGCGGGTTGGGTTTTAACTCGGAAACTTCAAAACCCAATAACAACCAATTTGGTCGCCACACGTTTTTCCTTCCCATTCCATTCCATTCTTTCATGTTGGTCAAAACCCATTGAAACTTTGCACGTGATGTGTACATCCAACTCTTTATCAATCACACGCTACCTAGCTAGGAAACATCCTTTGTATATATAATTCTTTCTTTTCCTTTTATTGAATTTAAAATAGAAAGAATTACGTACACTTGTTATATATATTGTGTCAGTAATAGAGATATATATGATGATGTGTTGATGCAATTATAGAATCGTTGAATAACTTTTAGTGAGGAAATGTTGAAAAGTATATAAATTTAGATGTTAAGTTAGGACGTAGAATTTGGTTTTGGTAATTTAAGTCAAGGGGTTGATATGATGAGCCAACAACCAAAAATTCAAAATGTCGGCGTGCATGCATGCGCCAAGTCTAAGTTGATGACTTCAATGGTTGAAACTTAGAATTTTTACCCCTTTTGAGTGTTGCCCTGAAACTTCCCTTTGATTCTTATCGATCTTTTCCAAAACGGAGACCAAGACATAGTGTTTCTTCCTCACTTTGATTAATACCATACTTAGCTTGATCAAGCTGATTAAATAGTTATTTTAATTATAATCAAAGTTGGAGTATTATTTTATTGTATGTTTGATACGAGTACTTATTGTTGACATGATAAAATATATACGTTCTCCTTTATTTGATGGATTCATGTATCGTGTGTGTGAATGTTTCTTTTGTTGGTTAGTTCGCTCCTAATTCTAATTGCAGGAATTAATTAATCCATTTTGCTATGCAATGATTCCAATTTATTTATTTCGTGTAAATTAGAAAGTCTTATTTATAAAATTAGTTTATAATATATATATATATATATATATATATATATATTAGATGTGACAATTTTAGACTCATTGGTTAATTATAAATCAATTTAGTTAATTTTTAAGAGGAGATGGGTTTGTTGGGTCTCTTTCTCATTTTTTGGATGAGTCTAGATAAGTTTTTAAATATAACCACAATTAACCAATGGATTTGTATGGGTCTAGCGGGTAATTTTTTTTTTCCCCACCTCATTTCATTTTTTCCATTTTTCACTCAAATAAAAAAAAAGTTTGGTGAACCCGATGACTCGACCCGAGACCCATTTGACCCGGACCTGTTTAGACCCATCCTTCTAAATGACCCATCTAGACCCGAACCCATTTAGACCCAAACCTATCTAGACCCGAGACCCGACCCGACCTGACCCATTCATTTTGCCACCTCTAATATCTATATATTAATTATATTAGATTGGTTTTGACTTGATCTATTTTAAAATTTTGATAAATATCTTTCAAAATTTCTTTTTATGACTTGTCTTCCTGGTAATTGGTTGAAAAGTAAACTTAGATGCAATGTCGAATTTAGGATTTTGATTGACCCATATAACCAATATCTCAATTTTGTAAACCCGTGTTACAAACAAAGAAGGCAACAAACAACACACTCTTTTCGCATGAAATATACATTACTTATAGTAATGGACTCATACTTACTACGATCACTCTTACATTTACTGTAGCTCCACCCCTGCTCCGATGTAACAAATGGTTTGCAATTTACATCTCACGTTATGTTGGAGTAATAATGCTCCTCATCAATAATTGGATACGTGTACTAGAGTTGTATGGTCACCTTTATTAATATAACGAACATTAATTAACTAGTATTGAATTAATTTACAATACATGTACAGTCACATGTTCCCTTTGTCAAATTGATGTAATGTCTTGTTTCAACATTAGAGTTATCTTGCATTATTTATACCAATATATACATATGTATACGTCTCTATACTATTAATTATTTCATATAAAAAGGCAGGCCAGAGCAAATAAAGTGGGCAAAACCATGTGATATAGGTTAGATACGACCAAATACACATATACAAGCTACTGTTAAGCTACATTTTTATATGTACAAAATCATGTTCTTAGCATTTAAGAATCTTGTACATGCTCATGTTATGTGTTTAATCAATACCTACATACCTTTATTCAAATACGATGTTTGAACTAGTGTATCTTCAATGTCTCACGTACATGTGTTTTTCAACGTATATGACGAAATATACCTTAGAAATTTCAATTAAAACATTTTAAAACGCAACACATTGAAGAAAGTCAAGAAACTGATATTACTTTAATACTTGTTATCATGTTTGTGTTGGAGACAATGGTGGGTCAATTATCTAATTATATTTATCTCAAGTCTTTTGTATTCTACGATCACCGTTTTAAAAATTATTAAATAAATAAAAAATGTTACAACATAATTTGTAGATCACATTGCAAATTTGGAAGTAAAGAAATGAATTACAAGAATGTACGGTACGTGTTGTATGTACGGTGAAATTTTGGGGAGTAGATGATAACCTCAAAGTTTCATTTTTTTTGTTTTAACCACTCAAATATGTATTAACCAAGAAAACATAAATTTTACTAAGTGTCGAGACCAAAAAATTTATCACTCGATTTCACCCAAATTCAAGTCCAGATGCGTTTTTCATCATAGCAATTTAGTAGAAATAAAAAATTTTCGAGCTGACTTGGCATCTCGACCCCAACCAGGGGCCAACCCCTAGGACCCCGCCAGGGGTTGCCACCCCTGGGACCCCGCTAACCAGGGGCGCTACCCCCAGACCCCCGTCACTTAAAGTTTACAAATACTTTTAAGTATAACACCTTTCTAAAATCAAAATAACAATGTGAGATTATTATTGCAAACAAATCACCAACGGGCCGTACACATTTTCAAACACTTAGACAATCAACCAAATTGTAATCATTTGGACATTCTAGTTGGACAAACAACTACAAGGTAGTCTTATTAGATGCCTTCACATGTTTATAACCATCGCGTGTCATGGACACCCTCAGGTTACAAGTCTTTGGACTTCGAATATTGGCTAATCAATCTCAGTTTATTAAGATAAACTCTTCAGGCTCAGGTGAGTCTCATGGCCCCTCTTTTTACTGTTTTACTAGGGGTGCGATAAATTGCTCTGTTTTTAACACGTGAACGTGAGTACATATTTCAATATACTACATGAGTTGTTTTCAACTAATCAAATCAAAGTCATCCGTCAGTATAGTCTGGTAATACGAAAGTAGCGTGAATATTAGTATATGATACCATTTAGGATTGACCCACCTCGTCCGGGTAGTCGCGCTAACCTCTTCAACGGATGTACTAATATTTGGGAAAACGAGTGTAGATTAGGCACTCGTGGAGGCACCTCGCTCGGAATTCTCTATATGGGATCCGACCCTCGAGTTAAGCTCAGACTATGCGTTCATGGTTGTATACACTATTATTATCATTTGTTAGATGCAAATCAACATTTAAATCTTGTGATTCACACACTATTATTGGATATCTAAACCTGTGAGCTCACCAGCGTTAGCTGACCCATTTTAGCATGTATCACAGGTACTCAGCAGTAGATTTAGACTGCCCATCAGGATGCATATTAGCTCGAGTCTCCATGCAAACTTCAGAGATTTCATTGCATTATTAGCTTTTGTATAACTAATTATGTAGTTAAATCTCTCATATTACGAACACGAGCTATGTACGGGTTCAAACTGTTGTAAACCTTTTTAATATTAATATATTTTATTAAAACGACGCATATAGAGTCGTTTGCTATATATCTGTGTGCTTTGATTATTGATTAGTAACACCCAAATTAAGCTTCCGCAAAATATTAAATTTGGGGGTGTTACACAAAGCACCATCGGACGGTGTTCTCGATCTTCAAAGGGGATGGTAACGATTCCACTTTGTGTGCACCAAGACTATGGTGTGATCTGTTCGAGCAAACGGTACGCGATGACATGGCACCACCGTTCAGGGGCGAGAACGTCATGCGCCAGCGTTCTTCCAAACCGGGCCGACGTTCTCCCAAAATTTTGCACTAGACGTTCGTCTACGGACGGTGAAGATACCACCGTTCTAACATATTTTCTTGTTTTTTTTAGTGCATAAATCACATGAATAGTTTTTTGTTTTCTTTCTATTTTTGTTTTTTTATGAATGTAAAAGTTTTGTTTTTCATTTGTTTTTTTTTTCATTTGTACATGACAACAAACTTTATTAAATGTACAAACTTTCATTTGTACATTTCTTTTTCATTTGTTTAACTTATTTGTTTTTTATATATTAATTAATACAATTATCTTTATTAAAAAATTAAATAAATAAATAATAAAAAAACTCCAGAACACTAAGAATACAGTTTCACCACACCACAAAATCCTCATTTTCAACATTCTTCAGAACACTGTCCCAAAACACCGACACCACACCCTGTGCTCTTATTGGTAACATATAGGGGTGGCAATTCGGGTTGGGTCGGGTTGTCGGGTTCGGGTTGTCGGGTCAGAAATGGTCAACCCGAACCCAACCTGATTTTAAATTCGGGTTGGATATTTCAACCCAACCCAAAACTCGACAACCCGAACCTAACCCGACCCAACCCGAATTGCTAATAATTCAATAAATTTTCACGTTATTTTTGAGTTTTCAGGTCGGTTTCGGGTCAGTTAAGTCACATAGATCAATCTTTTGAAAAAAAAGCTAATCATTTATAAGCATAAATAATTATAAAATTTTAAAATTAATAAAAATAAATATTATATCAATTTGAATTGATCATCAAAATATCATTAATTCACTAATTTATATCAAAACGTAAAGATATCAAATAAAATGTTATAAATTAGTAACTGAAAAGGTCTAAAGGTCTAAACTATGTGTCATATATAAATTAAAATAAATTTATAATGATATTAATTGAATTTCGGGTTGTCGGGTTCAACCCAAAAATGCATTTGCTGACCGAGACCCGACCCAAAAAAATATCGAGTTGGCGGATTTCGGGTTGACGGGTTGGCGCCTCAAAAATTCTAACCCTAACCTTATAATATTCGGGTTGGATTCGTGTCGGGTTTCGGGTTCATGGGTTGGTTTTCAGCCCTAACATATTTTCCCACCATAACTTATATTTATTGGTACAATAGTATAGTATGAGAGTGGTAGCTGTTAAGTACACATGATTGTTTTCGTAACACCCCTATCTTAGTAACCAAACAAAATGATATCAAAAGGAACTTAAAAGACAAAAGGGTATTATTCTTATTCAAAGTCAAAACAAAGTCAAGTCAAAGTCAACCGCAATATTAAAAAAATAATAAACCAAACATAAAGTACCAAAGCTTGAAAAACTCTAAGGAAAAGATGCTAAGTCCAATTCACTCTACACTCTTCCCTCATTCCCAAATGCCCACTTGATCACCTGCCGTATAGGGAAAAAAAAAAGGAATACGACTGAGCCAAAGCCCAGTGAGCGGATATAACAAAGACACGAGTATAGTTTGACATGCAAAGACTTTTTTCAACACAAATTTATTTTTAAAACAAAATTATTTCAAAGCAAGGTATATAATTCCACAATACCTAATACGTTATATCAAAAAGTTACTAACATAAATCAACATGTTATAAAGTCAAATTTCATAAAATGATGCACTAAGAGTGATTAAATAAATAACAAAGTATCAAATGAAATCATAGGGTAGCTACTCCACTAATCATCCATTTATGTGTCAAACGTTTCGTATGACACTACGATAAACGTCCACCACCAAATAAAACAAAATAGCTATGACTGATCCATATGCCTCCTATAATAATGTAATAATAAAGAGCTCGTACCAACTAACGGTTAATCAAAAGGAGACGCCGTAGATACAACAAAAATACACCTCTACGGTCGATGCCACATTATCGGTGTCACAATAATGCGCCCATGGGACCTCCATGGGTAGGTTACTCTTAGGCATATTTTAAGAAACCGTTTTAAACCGATCTATATGTTACAAATATATGAATATGTTTTCAAAGTTTAAAATGGATTCTTGGACCTTTAGAACTATTTAAAAATATTGACTTTAAAGTTTTATTATGATAACGACACTCGGACACTTGAAAAGAACTAGAAACTTGTTTAAAATCTGAATTTTTTGAATTTACGTTTCGACTTAAAAACCACGTCTTCGACCATCCGATTTTCCTGAAATTTTAACTGAGTCATCATAACTCATAATCTGTTATTGTATCAAAGTTTTAGGGCCAACGGATACTCGAGCGACATAAATGAGCGTACGCATTGGGGAACACTCGTACGAATCACCGTATACAATGTAACACCCAAACACACCTCTTTCGGGATACTTTTTGGATCGGGTTTCAAGAGACAGTTTTGACACAATTACAAGGAAAAATATTATGATTTCCAAATCCACAAATTGTGATTAGCAAATTCGTTAGTACATTAATATTGAGGGAAATCATAACACACTTCAAAGACTTAACTAACAAACAAAATTTCAATAAGCATGTCATACCAATAATGTTTATACACAATTTAAACAAAAGTTTTGAGAGGAAAATTTTAGAGACATGATCCTAGTTCCACCTAGAATATCCGTACTTTATTGTCGATCACGACAATAGCAAAAACGAAAGAACCACCAAAGGAATGCGATCACCGAACCGAATCTAATAAATACAAAACGTATGAGCACAAAACACATTCAAATAGGGAGTATGTAATATCCTTTATTTTATGAGATTAATATATTATTTCCATGTGTTTATTCCTATTATTCCAAAGCTAAGAGTGTGATTAAAACACATCCATTTTCTTGTATTTTAAACACCAAAAGTATGAAATGTTAAACTTTGTTAAGACATGATTTTTATGTGGTTTCGGAATTTTAGAGTTTATAAAATGATAATATACTTCTAAGAATATGGAACAAAAGATAGAAATATTACCTTAACACTCGGACACTAAAACAACCTTGTTTTTCCACCAAAATGCATCAAAGACTTAGAAAACTAGAAAGAAAAAGATTGCAAAATTTTTGGGCTAGAAAATGATGGGAGAAAGGGAGAAAACTCAAGAATTTCATAAGATTAAGTGTAGTGGATGGTCTCATGTTAATGTGTCATTAGTTTAGAGATAAATGGTGATTAAACTTTAGTTATGAGTAGGTTACAATTATATGGTATTCAAAGGTTTTCTTATGAATCTAGACATGTTTTGGATGCAAGGTTAATAATACATTGTATCTAGTTAGTTAGACTTTAAGCTTATGGTCAAAGAAAGTATCTAATGTTGAAAGTTCTAGACTTTAAAGTAAATTTACTAAGTAGTACATGGTTTAAGAATTCATTAATCATGTGACAAATTAATTTGTATTTAACTATGTTAACCTTAATAATTTAACAAGTTAGGATAAAATATAACTAGTTAATTATTAATGATTACCCTTCCCAATTCATACGTTTTACAAACTCTCATTTTTATAGTGTTTAATATTATAGGATATTACAGTTTTAGCGTTAAATCGTAACACACTAGGCTTTTGGGGTTTGTTTGGTATGGGAAGTTGAGGGCCGAGAAATGGAAATTGTTTAATTTCCATCGTTTGGTAGGCATTGAGAAATGGAAACGTGGAGAAAAAGGTTTTTTTATGGGAGATCAAAATACACATAACCCATTTCTTTTATTTTTGGACGAAAACCAATTTCTCTTGTATTTTTAAGAAGTTGTTTATTATACAAATAAATTGAATAATAGTTATTTGTATTTTATTTCTTGCTCTGTTATTGTTGATTCTATGATATATGTGAATTCTAAATAAACTCCATTCATTTCTCGTGTTTAGCCTACCAAACAAGAAAATTGTGTTTTTTACATTAATTCTTAGGTTCATTTTTCTCATTTTTACCAAACAATGGAATCCAATAATTTTCTCAGCTAATTTCATTTTTCAACATTAATTCATTTATCTGAATTTCTCCCTACCAAATGTGCCCTTAGTTCATAGAATCATAGTATTACTATCTTAGATGTAACAAAAATTTGGAGAATTTAATGGCCTAACATAATTGAGTTTTTGGGCTTAAAAAAAGGGGGGGCTATCTAAGGGTTATTTCATCTTGTTGGACACAAATGCTCTAACCCAATAAGAGTAAGATTTAGTTATGGTTTAAGCCCGTTTATAGAAATGAACCCCAACATATATAAAAATAAGTCCGATAATGAAGGTAGTAGCTGCTTGCCTGCTTATATCTTAAAAGTAAATAAGCATATAAAAAGGTGGGTAATTTTCTACTATGTACTTCTTATCATATATTGATGATTTCAATATATAAATTCTAAATATTTAAAATCGTGAGCGGCTCAAGGTTCAGTGAGGCGTAAATTGAACTTCAAATATGAGACATTATCGATTATGTATAATTACTATTTTCTATACAAATTTGACAATATTCGTTTGATATAGTACGCATAATCTATTTTTTACATTTTTAATAAAGAAAATGTTAACCATTCCGTTATAATATAGTATGCCAACTTTAATAGTTTGATACTTATTGCAATTTATTAAAAAAAAAAATCTTAAAAATCAATTAAGACAAGTGTAATTTAAGAATATCATCTTCAATCTTTTACTTTTATAATCCTATGTATAAAATTCTCAAATGAGATCAAGCTATTCACCAATTATAGACTTGAAGATCTACAATTTATTAATCCTAGTTTATAACTTTATATAAGGTATTATCGAAATTTCTTAGCTAGAAATAGAAAATACAACAATACCTCACATATTTTGTCCTATAACATACCAATATGTTACTATCTTTTAATTATATTGATATCATGCAGCGGCGGTATCAAGATGGGGGTCATTTGGGCCACTGCCCACGCTAGGTTTAAATAAAAAGTTAATAATCATTTTTTTACGTTGATATTATTATTAGTCTAACAGTCTGCCCAGGGCCCAAATAAAAGAAAACAGAAATTTAGCCCAACATAGTATAATAATTGTATTTGCAATTCATTTTTTCCTCAAAATATTTGCTACTAATATAACCTTCTAACAAAAAGACATATATCGTAGATTTGTAGTACATACGAAAACACGTTTATTATAGTATAATTTTTTTCAAAACTTTTGTGTATATCAATATATAATATAATACACTTATATGTTATTGTGTGTGTAAGTTCGTGTATATATTATAAACTATGTGTATACAAATAGCTACCAAAAACCACTAATCATTCCCGGGCTAGACTCTTAAAACAATTAGGACGGAACCGGTTTCAACTGGAACCTAATCAAATGTAAGGTAGTCTTGTTTATGGTACATAAATTGGTTCATGTTCAGTCCAGTTATCGCATAGTTTGGTCGGTGTCTTAGCTCGTGCACATTTATAGAATTCACTCCCTCATAACAAAATTTATGGTACTGCCCCTCCTGATATCATGTATGTCATGTTTACTCCTACAAAGCATCACGTGATATAATTAATTGTCAATTTTATGTGACAATTGAATACCACATAGATACTTATTAAATCATGTATTAGTCATGTCTCACTATGTAATTCAAAATAATTTATCAATTATGTTTGAAATAATTGAGCTGATTATTTGAGTAATAATACAATAAATGATAAACCGAAAAAATGTTTAGGGAAATTAATCGTGAAAACATAGTAACGCGGAGAAAATTTAATAGACGACTGCAAATCAAAAAACTAAGATCGAAATTATAAACAAGAAAAATAGAACTACAAAACCTTTTTATCAAAATAACTTGGAACTAAGTGATAAACAATGATCTAATATTTTTTCCCCACATCAAATCGTCATATTATCTTATTACTTAAACTATTTGAGGGCTTATAATGTTATTTTGTCACATAAAGTGACATAATATCTTAAAGACTTATATTATTTGAGGCTTTATACGGTCAAAAATTGTTAAAGATTATTGTCGTTATTTTATATCTAATACTCCGTATACAGTATCAAAATTTAGGACCTTATAGTTTGGGGGCATAAAGCGGTAACGTCATGTACTTTACTCTTGAGTCACCTCTTTTTAAAATAAACTTGAAGTAATTTCAATGTTGGAGTGAGATAAAATTTGACGTAAATACTTCATGTAAATAAGAGTGAAAAAAAACTATTTTGACGTAAATATGCATATAACCATAGTTGTTAAAATCCCGATCTTGATTTTAAGATCTTACGATTTTACGATCCTCGTGAAGGAAAACGATCCCGATCTTACATAGGATCTGCTTAGGATCCCGATCTTAAGTCGATTTGAGCATAGGATCTTACGATCTCGATCCGATCCGATTTTACTTAACATGAATCTATGAGTTAACAAATTAACAATTAGTCAATTTTTGTCCAATAAAAGGTTAATAGGTTTATCATATAATCAATTATTACATGTAAAACTATTCAATTCTAAAACTAAAATAGTTTATCACGTGAAAATTTATATATTTAATAACAAAGATAGTAACCTAATTCGCTATGATAAGTATGAATTCTTGTTACGGTGTTTAAACTATAAATGTTTAGTTAATTTGTCATGCATTTGATCTTTTATATGTATTATAATACACATTTATGAGACCATAATGTATGAGTAGGATCTTATGATCCCGATTCGATTTTACGATCATAATCTTGTGAAGACAAAAACGATCTTAGGTAAGATCCTGATCTTGACAACCTTGCATATAACTATAAGCTTAAATAATTCAAATTCAAAATGAAATTGTAATTTTTTTTTGGAATGTTAGGAGTCTGTTAGATAAAGGAGAAAGCGGGTAAAACAAAATTAATTAAAACTTGAACTGTCAAAACATGCCGCGCGGCAATCCTTGTATTTTGAACTCTATACATAACACATCTATGATCTATGGCGGGCGGCAAACTTAAACAAATATACTCATCTTCTTCGCCTCATTTCATTTCAAAACCCTAGAATGGATACCGATGTAAATCGCGTCAGTATCATCAACCGTGCATCCAAGAAACGTTCTTTTCCGATGGCCGCCGTCCATGACTCCAATCACCACCTTCACAATCACAAACAGCTTCAATCCACCAAAAAACGCGTCGTTTTGGGCGACATAACCAATTCGAACTCGAATTCAGGTAATAGTAGCTGCAGTCACATCCCTGATATCATCAACCAAAATCAGAAACAATCAGATGAACGACATACGGTTGAAGAGTGTGACGACAGTGAGGTTTCGGTCTCATTCGGATCGGTTAACAGCTATAAGTTTCTATTCGCACCTCTTATATATCAACATCTCCATTCATTAGAGGTATTCAATACTGTTACTGTATTCTCTAATCCTAAGGTTGTAGGTATTGATTTGTATATATTCAACCAATGAAAAGTTAGAAATATTGCTTATATTTGCATCTATGTTTTTGGGGGTTTGGCTGGTTTAGCTAAAAAAATAATTAGCTTGATTTAGTTTCAATTCAAAAACACAAATTTGGAATTGCGTTGATATAATTTAGACTTGCAAGTTATGAATTGAAGCATGTGGTATTCTTGTTTGTCTATAATGTTCTAACTAATACAAAGTTTGTGATATAGATCGAGGAAAAGAGAAGGCCATTGCCTAATTATATGGAAATGGTTCAAAAGGATGTGACGATAGGAATGCGAGAGGTCTTAGTGGATTGGTTGGTTGAGGTGGCAGAGGAGTATAAACTTGTATCCGATACGTTGTTTCTCACTGTCTCGTACATTGACAGATTCCTGTCTTTGCATTCTTTGAGAAGGAATAAGCTCCAGCTTCTCGGTGTATCTTCCATGCTCGTTGCCTCGTATGCTACTAAACTTGATTGAATTGTATATTTAATTATGACTTGTACATGAATACTTTTATTTATGTATTTTAGGAAAATTGAAGATATTAGTCATCCCCATGTAGAAGATTTTTGTTATATAACAGATAATAGCTATACTAAAGAAGAGGTTGGTTTATGGTTCTTCAAGTTACTCCATGGTATTTATCTCTTTTGTAGATTATCATTTATCCTAAGGAATTAAGTATACGTCTTGTTTGAATGCTGTAGGTGGCTCAAATGGAAAGACAATTGCTCAAGTTTTTTGATTCAGAACCTACCAATCCAACACCGAAAACTTTTCTTAGGTATATATGTTTATGTAATAATAATGTTACTAATACTTTTATGATTTTAATGTTTGTTAGAATTTACTAATTTTCATATATTGGGTTTGCAGAATCTTCATCAGAGCTGCTCAAGATGATACCTCGGTATGCCTAGTTCCATCCTCTGACCTTATTTTGTGTCATGATTGAATACATGAATGTAAGTACATGAGAAGGCATTTTGAATTGTTGCTGACATGTAATTTTGTTCAATGCAGACATCATGTTCATTATGTGAGTTTTTGAGCTGGTTTCTTGTAGAGCTAAGCTTGCTAGATTATGATTGTATAAGGTTCTTGCCATCAACCATAGCAGCCTCTGCCATTTTTATAGCAAAATTTACACTTCAACCAGAAAAGCATCCTTGGGTGAGGAACATATCCATTCACTATAACTCGTGGCTGACTATGAATTTTTCTAAATGCAATATCTTGTGATTTCCAGGGCTTGAAAATGCAACGCTATACGGGTTACCTGCCATGTGAGTTAAAGGATTGTGTGCTTGCCATTCATAATTTACAGCTGAGTAGAAAAGCATTATCGTCTCGAGCAATAAGAGAGAAATACTCACACCATAAGGTAAATGACTCATAATTGATATACTGGTGTATTACAAAACTGACAAACATGTATGATGTGATGTTTGATCATGCCTTTTATTTTTGTGAAAGCAGTTCAGGTGCGTGGCAGCATTGATCTCCCCTTCAGCAATTCCAGCTTCGTACTTTGAAGATGTTGATGATTAAAGCTATAACTGCAATCATTATTGTTGTAGAGCTTGATTTTTTAGCAGATGTTGGATCATCTATAGTTGCAGCCTGATTGACAAGGGTGTGCAACTATGTTGAGACTTGAGAGCATTTGTTATGATATGAAATTTGGTTCATTATTGTAGAATTCTTGAGCTTTTGTGTAATTTCTTAGTACGAGTACATATTATCAAACCCAATTGCTTGCTCATTTGGCTGTGTTTTGTTGATTCGATTGTATGGCTTGTATTATGCTCAGATATGTTCATTGACGTAACTACGTTTGAAGCATAGTTCTACATCACAACAACCATGAATTAGGTTCGTTCCGCAGAGGTGCAGACCCTTAAAAGTAATTCTTGAGTAATATAATTTTTTGATAAATTTACACATACTGATATGACTGCAAATTTTGGTTGCATCAAGTTGAAACAAATTGGATTATTTTTTGTCCCATACTTTTTTACAAGTGTAGCATCTTTCTGTAGCAATTTTTTATTTATGGTTTTATAAATATAAATAATAATCAAGAATCAGTTTCACTGCAGTTAAATCAGTGTAGTAATTAAAACTGATTAAATTGGTATAAAAAAATAAGAATAAGAATAAACTGATTATAATAATAAGTACTAAATGGGTCCTGCCCCTTCATCTGTATATATCATTGAGACCTATCGAAAGGGTTCTCAAAAATCCTGCAAAAGCAGAGTAGAATAAAACGATGGAGTGGGAAGCCGACGAGAAAGAGATAAAAGCCGCCGGAGCTGAGCTTCTGCCGGACGGAAGGAAAGGACTCCGTATTCACGGCTGGGAGATCGAATCTACTAACCGTTCATGTCTCACCTCTCTCAATCTCCAATCGTAATCTCTCAATTTCACTCTCTTTTTTGTTTTTGTTACTTTGAAATTCAACTACTACGTATTAGATTGGTGTTCTAATATGTTGTATCTTATATTGCGATTTTTGGAGCTACTTTATTTATTTAACCTAATTTATCGAATTTTGGAGAGTGATCGTGTAGTGATGTTGTTTTGGCAAAGATGTGAACAATGTGCAATATAAACTGGTGATCAGCTAGTATATGAGACTAGGATACTGATTAAGTTAAACTGATGCTGATTTAACACCGATATGGCCATAATAATATTGTTGAGATTCAGTAATAATGTATGATTGAAATTTTAAAGGTCTTGAATGTAAACAAGTCAACTGATAAGAATAAGCTAGGATAGTGTATTAGTGTAATTAGTTCTTGGTCATTGTTGAATAATTTCTAGAATTGAACTTCTGAAAAAGATAGAAAAAAACTAGATTTTGGATGCTGCGAATGTGGTAGTTTGAGGAAGAACTTTGGTAGAGGTAAAATGGGTTGGATTTTAGTTCTAACTCAATGAGATTAAAATCAAGCTTTATTGCTAAGAATTGTCATGGTTCTGTTCTTAAGAAGTTGGGATACTTTTTCATTAAATGGTTTGCAGATGGGAAGAAAAGTTGGAAACATCCCACTTGCCAGAGATGATATTTGGGGACAGCTCCTTGGTTCTTAAACACATGACCAGTGGAACCAAGATTCACTTTAATGCTTTTGAGGCTTTAGTTGGCTGGAAGAAGGAACGCCTACCACCAGTTGAAGTTCCTGCAGCTGCCCAGTGGAAATTTAGAAGGTTGTTACACTGTATATTTTTCTTGATTTGTAGTTGAGAAGTTTGTAACATACATGAAGCAATCAGAAAAGCCTAACAAATTATGCAGTTTAAGGATAATATAGAGAACGTGAGCTTTAGTGCCATTTAAGCCCATATTATATCTTTATGTGTTGTGCAGCAAACCCTTTGAGCAGATCATTCTAGACTATGATTATACCTTTACCACACCTTATTCTGGCAGTGAAACTGTCGAGGTATATCCATCATTAATTTTGCTATCTCTGTTTTGTATCACATAACGAGTTTTTCGTGTTGTTACGCTGCTGATCAGACTAGCAGAGGAATAGACTCGGAGGGAACCAACTGCCTTAAATGGGAGGAGTCCGAAGAACAAATTAATGTTGTTGCACTTGCATCAAAAGAGCCTATCCTCTTTTATGATGAGGTTGGTACTTGGTAATTGGTTATACAACTGAATACTGGATCTATTTTTTTTTGTATCAACCAAACTCGCTTTATGCCAACAGGTGATTTTATATGAAGATGAGTTAGCTGATAATGGAGTCTCGCTACTAACTGTGAAAGTGGTATATCTCAAAACATCAAAGTTTCTATCTTATCTAGTTCAGCTTTCTTCATATGTATAGAATCATAAAGGAGTATTTTTTTTGTGTTTTGTAGAGGGTGATGCCTAGTTGTTGGTTTCTTCTCTTACGTTTCTGGGTAAGTCCTATGTAAATGATGCACTTGCCAGCTAGTTTAATATGTGTGTATCAAACCTTTAATGACCTGCTATTTTACTTTTGGGCTATTTCAGCTTAGAGTTGATGGTGTCCTTATGAGATTAAGAGATACTCGTGTTGTTTGCAATTTCAATGAGAATACAAAGCCTGTTATTCTTCGAGATATCTCCTGGAGAGAATCTACATTCAAGGCACTGGCTTCTGTAAGCAATCTTTCTCTTTCTTATTATAACTCCGCTTTTTTATCTCTATTGTGATGTGATGATATGTTATAAATCAAATGTATTATTAAGTTCATTGTTTAACTGTGCAGAAAGGGTACCCATCTGATTGTGCCTCATATAATGATCCAAACGCCATCAGCCAAAGGCTTCCTATCGTCTTGCACAAGACCCAAAAGCTTAAAGTCCCTGATATCTTGTAAGCTTTACATTAATTCAGTAATATTGGCTTTTGATTAATTATGTATCTAATATGACAATTAGAAGTGTTGCTGTATGTTTTCTAGACAAGTGAAAGAGCTGTGTCTCTACTCTGATACCCTGTATCTGCTGCTTCAAAGCAATTTTAATTTTTTAAAAATGCCTCATGATGTATATTCACTTAAAATTCCATCTAATAGGTGCATTGTCTATATGAACTCATGAAGCGAGATGACATAGATGCGACATAATATAGATTTAAAAATTTGTCTGGTTTTCATGTTCTTTCCTTGTAGTCAGGATGACTTGTAGTGTGAGAGGTCTGGACCTTAAAAACACTCAGATGGATATATGGTTTGAACGCATACTAGAACAGAGATATGAGCTATGCAGAAAGTTCATGGGCCCGGTATTTGTTTTCTTCAGGTTGGGAGTTTTTGTTAAACCCAATACCTAAAAAGTTCAAATTGAATGTGTAAGACCACACCTTATTCAAAATTCAGTTCGAATTGTGATTTGTGAACTTTGTCTGTTTTGTTATTTTGATTTGGAAGTGCTTTTAAAAGTTGATTTGGGTAGTGAGGATTTTAGATAAAACCTTGAAGTATTTTCTTTTACTATATTTTTAATTTTATTTTCATATATATATTTAATTTAATTTCCTAATTTAATGTCAAAACCTTGAATTTTTATGCAATTCGAACTTTGGTAACTTCGAGTTAAATTTGAATATTAAATACCCCTGGAGCTAAGTATGAGAATGAGTATAGAAGTGAAACTAGAAACAACACATAAACGGTATCTATTGATCAGCCAGACGTATGTCTAAATAAAACAATGAATAAGAATCATGTGAATTATTGCATGCCATATCATTTACTTTATAGGTAACATCATTAGGAAATGAAGTAGAAAACGAATCATCTTTATATTGAAGGTGAATAATACCCTGCTGGAACCAACCAAGGCAATCATATTTCAAAGTAGTGCACATAATATGAGCTAGCTTGTAGCTTAGTACTTTGTAGGTTTATAAAGTATTACTAGTATCTTTCAATCACTTGGGATGGAAACATTATCATAGATTTTATTTTGATTTTCCGTTTCTCGTCTAATCCAGTTATATAAGCCCTGTATATGACCTAGTTTAATCCTTATGTAACATCATTTTATTTTTAATTTTTTGAATAATTCTGAAAGCAATTATTCATCTCATTTGTGTGGCATTACGTCTTAGTTAATCCTGGTCTATTTTATACTGTTTTTCTAGATTTGTATGATTAATTCTGTAATTGACATCAAACAAAGTATTTCATCCGACTTCTAGGATGTTTAAAAGTACTACATCCCATTGGAAAATTTGGATTCCCATTCAAGATGCAACTTATATACATATAAGATAATTAGGCTTCTTCAACTTTATTACCGTCAATGGTAGAACGATTTAGTTTTCCTTCCAGTAGAATAGTAGATAAAGCTATATAGAGGACGTGAATCTAAGATCTGCAAACTCTTGGAGTACTGAACTTAAGAAAACCTACATAATGCTGATCACCTAGTTTCTGAACTGAAAATGATCTATGCTGGATGATTTACCGTTTTTCAGCTCACTTCTTGGTTCACAGTTTTTTTTTTTTTTTTTTTTTTTATAAAAAAAACGCTTACTTACAGCTTGAGGTTCAAGTCAAGGGTAAGTGGACCTGATGACTGGTAATCCAGTGGTGGATCCAAATATAAACTTCCAGGCCACATCAAACCCTTCTCGATTTCACTTTGCACCCAAGTGGCTTCATACACAGCACTGGGTTTGGGAAATTTAGCTACTGTTTTTTTAACTATGGTTGGTTCACGTTGAAGCGAGTGGGTCTGCACACCAAGTGTTTGATCAACTTTCAACCCGGTTGGCATGATGAGTGAATGGTATCTTCTAACTGCATCTCTCTCCTTCTTGTGTGCATTTTGGTGACCCCCCAGTGCCTGCGGACTGTAGAACTTTCTCTTGCAAAAGTGGCATACCTTCACAGAGATTGGTTTCGGTTGTGAGCATGGATGTTTTAGAGTTTGCCCCAGGCTAAGATTCAACCACCCTTTTTCTCGATCTTCTCCATATCTGTTATTCATTAAGATTGCTGATAATTGCTAGTGTAGAAGGTGGGAATATGCTCTTATTGTGAGAGAAGGTAAGTTTAGAGTAGGCTTTAAGATCATTGAGGAAATAAATACATGAGAAGATCTCTTTCTGTCTGTCTCTCTCTCTCTGTCTCTCACACACACACACACACAATGTATTATAAACATCTTCTGTGTTAACTGTCCCCATAGCATGATGGTTACGCACTATTACGTTGTGATAATTTGGTGTCGACATCCTAACTTGATGCTCTTAAGCTATGTCAATTGTATCATGTCGAATCTTGTGACAATGATAAAAAAACTGGCTCGTTTTGTGTGGATGACAACAAGAGCCACATATAAATTTCGACAAAATGAGTTGGTTTGTTGTACATGTTAACAGTACATGGTTCAAGAACCGCACCAAAACCAACCGAATCACGAACCAGTTAATGAAAAATCAAGGACCATGAACCTAACTATGTAATTGCGGTTCTGATCTGGTTTGGTACCGGTTTGGTTATGACGGCTTTGGTTCAAAACCACGAACCAAATAAGTTAGGCACAAACGTTAACAAACTCCTAGAGTAATTCGTTTGCGTATGAAATTTCTTTCAACAATAAGAAAATAATCACGTGTTATTATTCTAGTCCGGTTCTGGTTCAACTTACTAGTTCTGACGGCTCCAAACCATTTATGTACGCTCTAAACAAAGATGCCATGACAAAAAATTTGTAATCAACAATGTGTGCAACCTTCTATCACATCCCAGTTACTCGTGATTTAATGACTTTTGTCCTTTCTTCTGTGTGCATACAACATTGTATGGTTCTCTTCAAGACTTGCTTAAAATGTATATATTTGACAGTCAACGAACATTTCCAATTTAAGTCATGTCAGATATCCTGAAATATATATTTGGTTATTTACTCTGTCTGCCATTAATTTGTTTTGTTTTCATATAAGCACCTGCTACATACGGCTTTGTTGAATAGTAAAGAACAATGATTAATAGTAGTAACAAAGTTTCGTAAACATTAAAAATATTTGTTGACATTTACAGTTATAGTTAAGTTCCGCTATTACTTTATCAACGTGAGTATACCTTGATCGTTTTCATCAACGATTCACAAACACTTATCTCGTTTCTCTCTAGCCAAGTCATTGTGGTTGAGTCAACCAGATACTTTAAGTTGAGCTTTTTTATGAACTCTCAGTCAGTTGATATCTATTGTGTAGCAAACAAAATAGAAGATGGAACCCACTATGAGTCCACGAGTATCAATTGCAGCTCCTCTAGATCTCGAGTATCATGCTATGGACCATGGTGGGGTTATGATAACTGCTGTACTTTATGCATATTTTGACTCTACATACATTTTCAATTCAGTGTAAGATGACCCTGTATCAGTAATAATGGTACGAGACAAGTGCATGGGTCTAGATATATATATGGTGGGGTTAAGTGTCTGCAATAATATGATTATGCATGCATAAATCATGTCAGTAAAGGGTATATTTTCATACTTCATACTTTCAGAGTAAATATGCATTAAACCCACTTGTACCTTGTAGTGTTGTACCGACATATTTCACTCAATTAAAGACTGAAATGTTATCTTTTTTTCACAATTTGAAAGTGCTTGATGATACGAGTCAGAGACCTCATATGGACTTCTCATATGGATTATATCTTCATTTGCTATTTTAGTGTATGTATCCTGCCCACAAGTTGACACAAAATTGGTGTGCATGACATTAAACAATCAAGGTAAACCTTCACCGGATTGCTGTGTGTTGCTCAAAGAAATTTTGTTTCATTTAGGTATATAATGTGATGGTCAAAATAGTTAACGAATCAGGTTAGAATCGACAACAATTATACACGATAAGCTGATACATTTCGTTAACTTCGTATTTGTTCTCATATTTGCCGAACGGACTATGATGTAAACCTGGTATCCGTCAGCTTCGAGATTCCCACACTTATGATTACCGAGTCCTTTACATTCCAAGCCAAGACTACTTTCAGGTCATGTTTACCCGAAAGCAAGATATATATGACTAGCTAACAACCCACCTTCTTGGCTAAAATTATGATCCGTAGTGTCTCTTTCTATCATGCGATTGAAAAACATCTTTAAAGAACAATGAACAAGGAAATAGTCAGGAAAAAGAAACATTAAAAGAACACACAGCACAATTAGTTACATATCATGAGAAGAACCAACAAAGATCAAGTAATTTAGCTATCATTGAGTGAAAGGATTCATTATTGATAGCCCTTCATATATATGCTGAAACATATTCCAGAATTTGATCTTACATAGATTGTGAAATACACACATTAAAGAAGACACACCAAAATAAACATTATTTTAAAATAACGATCCTTATAATTTTTGTAGTTTCCATCCTATAAAGAGAAGGTTTCGGCGATGATGACTCCAAATTCATTACTGTACTGCTTAAAGCTGACAATAAGCTGCTAAGCTAAATGCTTGATAGATCCATCAAAGAAGACGTCTTTATGATTCTTAGCTGCTTATCAAATGTATATACTTTCCCTGTTGTCATTGTTACAACCACACTCATTTCTTTGTAGTGTATTGTTTTTGTAAACCTTTGATTCTTCCTGCTATCTGACCACAGACTGCACTTGTTGAGATCCCCATCACTCCACGAGATACTGACCGTCACATTCCCACGTGCTTTTAATCCTTTCACCGAACCACTCCCCCATTTGTCTCGTGGAAGTGCAGGAAGCAAGTAATAGTCATGTATGGTGCTTTGTATCAGCATCTCAGCTAATGCTGCACTGAATCTGGACATCAAAGAACATATAGTATTAAACATGTATATTTTGTAAACATACATTGTATGTGTAAAATGTCTATTACCCGAAGTTGGCATCGATCTGAAAAGGAGGGTGTGCTGTAAACAGATTACTATAAAGTCCACCTTCATACTTACTTTCATTTTCAGGGTCAACTAAGTCAAACAAGTGTTTCACCATTCGATAAGCATGCTCGCTGTTGTGCAACCTGGCCCACGAGGCGGCTTTCCATGTAGTTGACCATCCCGGACCCTCCTCTCCTGTTAAAGCAAGAACATTATAGTACTCGATGTAAAACTACTATTGTGTATATAGCTATGCATCCAATTCTAAGCTTTGAAATGTATTATGCAACCTCTTTTATTGAGAGTGTTTTCTGCAGCTTTGCAGAGTTCTGGAGTTTTCTCGAGTGATATGGTGTGCCCGGGGAATAGCCCAAATAGGTGCGAGATATGCCTGTGATGAACTTCCGGATCCTCAAAATCTTGCGCCTGTCATCGATAAGAGGTAACCAGAGGGATATATTTTTTAGTATAAGAAGTTTTGGATGTGATCAATAATTAATGCTTAAATATGATTACAAAAACTTTCTTGATCATAACATACATACCCATTCCATAATGGAACCATCCTTGGCTATTTTTGTTGGATAAAGTCTCGGTAGGGCTTGAACAACTTTTTTTATCAGATCATCTTCACCCTTTCCCAAAATCTGTATCCCCGTGTCTTTATTAGTCTTACTGGAGAAACATGCATCAATTGTTCCAAATATGAAGAAAAAAGGGGACTATTAATTTTTACCTCAGCAGCAGAAACAATGGAAGAAAAAACTTCTTTAATTATTGATATATCCATGGTTGCTGAATAAGTAACACTAGCAGGTTTACCATCAGGAGCGGTGAACATATGTTCAGGAGAAGTTGATGGATTAGTTTGAAGATACCCTTCTTTGCCTTCAATCAACCAATCTAAAAGGAACAAAACGCATCCTTCTAGCAATGGATATGCTTTCAATGCTAAAAAATCCTATTTTTTACAACCAACTTTAGCAATCATCATATAAATAGAAGCTTGATGTTCGAAAGGAAAACAGTATTTGGGTCTTACTTTGTTCAGTGTATAAGTATAATGTTCCCATAAATGGGCACAAAGCCAAGCTCCACCCATTGGCCATAATGCCCACACAGCCTCACCCCGGTCAGGGGATGTTTTTGCCCATACATCGGACACTTGATGCACAACCCACCCTTTTGCATCATAATTTACTGTTGCAGTTTTAGTTCCATTGACCGATAAAGATGCAATGTAGTCAAACAAAGGCTCTTGGCACTCTTGGAGGTTGCAGGAAAGCGAAGGCCAATAGTTCATTTGAAGATTGATGTTCAAGTGAGGTGCACAGCTACAAAGTAAGGGGGAAAAAATGGTCAACTAAGAAATCTCAATTCGCAGTACAATAAAATCTTCTTGGAGAACTTACTCCCATGGTGGTGAGATTTTGTCATTCCATATACCCTGCAGATTTGCTGGCTGAGTTCCAGGTCTAGAACAAGAAATAAGCAAATAACGACCATACTGAAATAAAAGCTCAACCAACTTGGGATCTTCATCTGTTTTAAAAGATTTAACCCTCTCTGAAGTTGCAACCAAATCTTTCTCTTCAGTTTTTGAGCCATTTGAAAGCTCAATTGAGACACGGTGAAAAAGATTCTGATAATCATTCAAGTGACGAGCATAAAGTTGTTCGTATGAAAAACTCTTCAACGACTTCAATGTATCAAAACACTCAGACGTAGGATTCTTCTTAGAATCTGAAGGTTTAGTGAACGGTCCTTCGAATGAAGACGATGAAACTAGAAGTATGATAGCCCAATCACATTTCTCCACCTTAATTTTCTTGTCTTCTAAAACACTTATCGTCCCTACACCTTTACTAATTCGCAAATCAAGAATAACAGAAAATTGAATTCCATCTTCAGCCTTTTCCATAACAATCTGTTTTTCACTATTCACAAAAGAACGATGAGGTATCTTGCTATCAAGAAATGCGTTGAAAGACACAGAACCCGACTTGTTTCCAGATATCTTGGATACAATAACTTGATCAGGGTATGAAGCAAAATGTTCCCTTTTGAATTCCACTTCACCAATCGAGTACTCAACTTTTACTGTGGCGCTATCTAAATCTATCTCTCGTTGATATGTTTTCTCATCAAAAGCAGCACTGTAGTTGAATTCTAGCTTTATATCACCCAGAAGCTGGTATGCCTTCAACAATATTACAAAAAATAAAAATAAAAGGTGATAAAAAATTATGGTAAAATTTAGTTTTTTGTGCAATATATAAGTGTATATTTTCTGTTTCATTGCACGAATAAGTAAACCACGAAGCGTACATTGGAGGATTCTCCAGATATCTTGAGTGCAGAGGCAGTAGCTTCGGCATATTTTTCGTCATCCACAAGTTTTCGGACCTGGGATAGCGCTTTTGGGACATCTGGATTTGTGTAGTTCCCCGGACTTCCTGTCCACACTGTATCATCTGCAGCAAGCACAAGTCATATTTACTATTTGTGTAACATCCCAAGAGAATGCTTCATACTACAAAATCCATTTACCTCAAATATTAATTATCTCACGAACGACAAATCGAAAAATCATGAAATTTACACCATAATTTTCAGCGTTTTATCGTCTTCGATTTGCCGTCCCTCAAGGCATGCTTCCGACGAATTTTTTTTTCTTCATTTTTTTGGTGGGTTTCATATGTTACTAACACATGTGTGTTAGAGTGTTGCGTTTAGGGTTTAGGGTTTGGGGTTTAGGGTTAGGGTTTAGGGTTTTGAGGTTTCTCCCCGAAACCCCAAAACCTAAACCCTAAACGCTTTATAAAACTCTAAACCCTAAATCATACTAAACCCTAATAAACCCTAAACCCTACTAAAACATCCCCGAAACCCCAAAACCCAAACCCTAAACCCTAAACGCTTTATAAAACTCTAAACCCTAAATCATACTAAACCCTAATAAACACTAAACCCTACTAAAACATAAAATCTAAACCATGAACCCTGCTAAATCCTAACCCTAAACTCTAACGCTAAACCCTAACCATAACCGTAAATAAAATGTACAATCAATCACTAACACATGTGTTACTAATTTATAAAACCCACCAAAAAACCGATTTTTTTTATCGAAAGTATGCCTTGAGGGACGAAAAATCCAAGAGGATAAAACGCTGAAAAATATGGTGCAAGTTTCATGATTTTTCGATTTGTCGTTTGTAAGATAATTGATATTTGGGGTAAATGAGTTTTGTAGTATGAAACATTCTCTTTGTACATGTGACATGATATCATTGGTTATCTTAATCTCATTCAAAAATCATGAACTCATTTGAACCTTACTCTAAATATATATAAAATAAAATTATATAAAGACTAATCAGCCTACAATAACCATCAAAAACATTGATTGCTAGATATTGCAATCAGTGCTTAAAGTGTTACTAAAAAAACATGAGGTAGTATTCAAAAAGTAAGTGCTCCCTAGATAAAAATACTTATCTTTGCATAGTAACGTAACACAAATGATTATGAATTAAAATTATAATTATATGATACATATCTATACTATATATTCTACTCTAACTAAAATGTATAATTATTCATTTTGGTTCCACATTACTTACTCATACGTACACTTGAAGATTCAATCCAACTTTATTGTTTTGATCGTTCATTCCACGCATATAGTGGCCTAAATTTAACGACGTGTTTTGAACAAACAATTGCGCCCAGAAATAACACGTTCTAATGACTTTTTATTGTTTGTAATTACGTTCAAGTAAAAGGTTTCAAATCAACAGCTTCTAAAGTCTAAACTAATAATTTGTATGAATAAACTAAAGTTACAAGCAAGTTTATAATTTTTTCCAAACATCGTTTAGGTTAGCATCATGTAGATTCATCATTAGCTATTGAGGAACCTGCTTTAATTGCAGCAAGTTTATCAATTTGTTACTATAAAGACATAAATAATTAGTACGTACGTACCATTAAGATTGATGGTTTCAGATGTAACACCACCCCAAATCATACCACCAAGACGCCCATTACCAATCGGAGCACCGTCCGTCCAATGCTTACCTTCCTCCTTAAACCGAATCTTCAAATTACTACTAACTGGTTTATTTGTTTGTTTCGCCACACCCAAAACCTCTTCCATTTTCACACACAGCAAATTGAGAATTGAACTTCATTGAAATGCTGATGATATATAGGCGGCAAGAGGGGCAGTTATGTAATTATGACATTGTAACAAATTAAATATGGCGTTTGCAGAATTAATGCCTACGTGGGGCATGCCTTCTGAATTAGCCATTACTTCATGCGCCATCATCATCATCATTATCATCCTTCTGTTTCACGTTTGATCTAAAATTAAATCTTTAATGATTATTGTCATTTTTCAATCCAAAGCCATTACTTTACCCACACTCAATACTGTATGAATCGTAACATTCAATATTTTTTAATATAGAAAGTAGAAACCGTGAAGTTTAACTCTATATATCGCCGATCACCAATAAAGTACATCAAACGAGTACTTTTAGATAATAGATCGATCGTGTGCTGCGTACGTTCTAGAATTAGACTTTACTACTACTCCGTATATATCATCTAAAGATAGATATACTCATCCAGATCATATCGATCACTTGTTTTCGTGTAATGTTACAGTTATCTTCATTGACGTACATTATTGGCCCTGTTTCACAAATCTAGATCCAGATTTTTAATAGAATAAACGTCAACGTAAAATATGAGGCCTGGGATCCTGTAAAATTAGAAAGTGTACAAGTCTAATAGTAATTGGACGTCTTGTATACTACGTATTAAAGACATAGAGGAAGATTCAAATGAGTAGATCAATTTTGAGTGAGAATGGTTACCAACAACTTTATGACATGTGTCATTTTATTCTCTCTCCTTCACATTTTTAAAAATTAAATATCTCACAAACGGTAAGTCGAAAAATCATGAAAATTGCATCATAAAATTCAGCATTTGCTCCTCTTCGATTTGTCGTCCCTCAAGGCAAACTTTTGACAACTTTTTTTTTCTTCATTTTTTAGTGGGTTTTAAAAATTAGTAACACATGTGTTAGTGATTGTTTGTACATTTAATTTGTGGTTAAAATTAGGGTTTAGGGTTAGGGTTAGGGTTAGGGTTTAGGGGTTTAGTAGGGTTTAGGGTTTAGTAGGGTTTAAGGTTTAGTATGATTTAGGGTTTGGAGTTTCGTAAAGTGTTTAGGGTTTAGGGTTTGGGGTTTAGGGGTTAGGGTTTGGGGTGTAGGGTTTGAGGTTTAGGGTTTAGGGTCCAACCCGGTTTTTGACTTTCTTGACCAAAACCCGTTTCGGGTCAGATCGGGTTGGGTGAAAACCCGGTTTTGTTGATGCCTACTCGTGAGGTCAAGTGATGAGTTAGTGAAGGCAAGCCCAACTGGACAAAGCCCTCACTTTCATATTGCCTCCAATCTTTCTGTCCAATACATCTTCATTATAAGCCCAGTTTTATATATATTCATTTGTTTAGGCCTAGAGTTTTTCAAAAGTCGATTTTTGAAGTCCGTACGTTTAAAATAAAAGTCCAATTTGTTTTTCTTTATCTAATTAACTAACTAAACTACGTGCAAACAATAATATATTTTATCGCCTATATTGTTTTTAGAAATGCAAAATATATTTTTAATGATCAACCCATATTTACCCTGGCCCCTGGGGTTTTATCTACGCTTGGTTTCAAAGTTCTCAAGTTCAGTCCATAATTTTTACGCTTTTCTTATCTCTATACATATAAAGCATTGCATTTTGTTTATGATCTTAAAAATATACTTAACTAAAGTACATGACTACATTGCCCCTATAATAACTATATTAGACAAGCAATGATATTAGAATAGTCAACTATTTAATCTTATATAATGCAAATATCAATAAATAAAAATCATTGCAATGCACGACCCACTCTCATAAAGCTTAATGTTTATTTTAAAGTTAATTGTATGATTCGTCCGGTGATTCACCCACAATTGCATTGTGAATCTATATACTTTACTTTTTTCATCCCGAGTCCAAAAGGGGAAATCTTGCATGTTGTGAAATTGATCCCTCCCTCTAACCCATCTATTTTATATTTATGATGATAAGGTGTCATGTTTTAAGGTCCGATTACATGTAAATGTGTCACTTGGTAAATTGAATTTATGATATGTTTGGTAGCTTAAATAAGATATGTGAAAAAATTTATATGTGTAAGGAAAGGAGTCCGAGAGCTTCCATTTTAATTTTTTCTAAAAGACCATACCACAATTAAATGGTTTCTATTATGTTTTTAAGTTAAAAATTCTAAAGTCACAAAATTAGTGGTTTTCAATTTGATTTAGGTGACGTGTCAAAATTTAAAGTCATGATGTGTCTAAATTTTTTCTTATGTGTCATCTTTTTAATCATCACAAAATGACATGTCAAAAATACATTACTCCTAAAATTCTAGAGATGCCACATGACTTTTCATTATTATTAATTTAAATTTAAATATTATTATAAATTATTTTTAAAAAGTGTTAATAAAAGTTTAATCCTCACACTTTTATTTTTCCGTTTTAACTCTTCTAAATTTTAATAAAAATGTTTAAACACCTTACCTTATAGGTTGACCCAAAGTAAATTTAAATATTTTTTTCGTTTTAACTCATTTAAGTTTGTTTTTACTATGTATGTTTTGAATTGATTAACACAAGAAAAAAGTACACCCGTTATCTTATTGAATTTATTTCATCAACAATCGAATTTCACTCGTGATCAACTATATGTAGACATTTCACGAGTTAAACACATTGGTAGATTGAGATGTCAAGTTGAGATAAAAATGTTAGAAACTATTACATATGTTGCTTATGTTAAATTTATATAACATTTGTTATAATAATATTTTACGTTAACAATTTTTAACGTGTTGTCATTGTTTCTTATGTTGTTACTCACAAAACTTTGAACTTTTGATTTGCATAAATTTTGGTTGTTGTATACTATTTTTCTATTTTCAATGACAAATTTATAGTTTTCAATTACAATATTGGCATTGACTATTTCATAATATATAATAGTTTTGTATATATTATCGTGCATTGCACAGGCTTAAAGACCTACATTTTTTTTACGAATACATGTGATACTTATTATTTATCTTCGTACAATTCATTGTGATACTTAAAGACCTACACATTTGTTATTGTAATACTTATTAAAAGTTTGTTAATTTATTAAATAGTATGATATGTTATTATATATTTTTTTAATTTTCAGTTATAATTGCACATTTAAAGTTAACAACAGTAATTTATTTGACTACTTACAAATAAACTTATAATTGTATTTTTGAACGACCTTAATTGTTACTCCCCCGTCCCAAATTTTTCATTGATATATATAAAACAAAAATTTTTCATTGATTTTTAGATATGACACATCATAATATTTCCTTTTCTTTAAAGCCTCCTAACGTGACACATCATCATATTATTTTTTTCTTAAAAACCTTAATTGTTACTCCCCCGTCCCAAATTGTTTGTCACCAAGTTGAAAACACACATATTAAGAATATTACATTAAATGCAGCTTTGACCTTAGTATAATGACAACTTTAACCTTCAATCATTAATTAAATTATTTTCTTTGAATTATGTATAGTTTTAAAGTTAAGGGTAATATGGGAAATCTAATCATTAATGAATATTTATTTTTAGAAGTTGACAATAATTTTGCGATAAACATAAATAGTATAGTGGACAAACAATTTGGGACGGAGGGAGTAATTACTAAGACTATTATTTATCAATTATACTTTATTATTATACCCTTTAAAATTCCTATTTTATATTTTATATATAACATTTTTTACCTACATAAAAAGGGATTCATTTTCTAATTCATATCTTATACATTGCATTTAATAAATATTATTATTTTATCAATTATACTTTATAAAACAAAGATTTATATCCTTATGTGGCAACATATTGACCCCCTAAATGATGCGTCATTATAATAAAATTTTCACCATTTATAAATATTCTTAGATATGCCAACTCATTTATTACTTTATTTAACCTCAATTTTTTTTCCTTATTAACCTTACTTAATCATATTTTGTCAAATTTCTACCATTCTTTATTTTATTTTCATTTTCATGTCTATTATATTTTTTATTTTGTGATTCCGGTATACGTTACTAATGAGTTTCATTGATAAATTTCAACTTTCAACGATATTAATAATGCAATTGAAAACATAAAAATATATGATTAATTATATTTTTCAAATGCACGGGCTAACAAATGTAAAACTTAACATAATGACTTATACTATTTAATTATTACTTTGTTTAAAACTTAGAAATTCGTTGTTATTTTCCTATATAGTTTGGTTTATGTTATTACTTATTTCATTATTAATTATAATTGTACATTATAAGTTAACATTACTAATTCATTAGGCTACTTACAAATAATCATATAATTGTAAATTTTAAGTGATACTAATTTATTAGACTACTTATAAATAATCACATGATTGTAATTTTAAAACGATCATGTGTCGCACGGGCTTAAAGCTTGATCTATATATAAAATACATTGTTAAACCAAATTTTACATATGTCACATCATTGAAATTTTTGTTACACATGTCACATGGATCGATTGTTACTTTCAATAACATTATAAAATAAATAAAAAATTAATGATTTTAAATGCTTATATAAAATTAGTCATTAATTAAAAATAAATCTCAAAAGTATATGCATGTACATGTAATATAGTATACAAATCGTATGTATGAATTATTGAATTTATATGTGATGTGACTATTAAGAGCAAATTACGAATTGAAGTTTTAAATTATAATTATACTGCCTAAATTTGTACATGTTAGTTCAATGATCTTAAAACATATTTCAATTGCGATTGTAACGATATTGTTGATTTGTTATCAAACATAAACACTGAATAAATATATAATTAGAAAGATTGTTGCACATGTTATGTATATATCTTAGGAAATTATGACAATTAACCTTATATATATATATATATATATATATATATATATATATATATATATATATATATATTGTCATTTAGTTTGAAATTTTAAAATCATACATAAGTTTATTGCATCTTTATTTTAATGTCTCTTTATGTTGGTTATTGTACGTCAAAGTCTAAGTTTTCATTATATGATATACACTTTTTATTAGCACTTCGAAATTTGTTGCTTCCTTTAATTTATAGTTTGCTTATCTTATTAATCATATTCATTTTTAATAATAATTGCACATTTAAATTGACAACATTATATTTACAAATTATACTAAGTTTTTTTAAAACGGTCGTGTATCGCACGAGCTCCATACCTAGTATATATATATATACACACACCCGAGATAAAAAAACGAAAAAGAAAGTTAGCCTCCACATACTTCTGTCTTCCTCATTCTTTTGTTAGATGGAACCAACAAAGACATGGAAGACGGATTGAAAGTGGTTTGAGTGATGCTCTAGTTAATTATGACAATTCTCAACAGTGACGGAAACTGACAAAATCCGATGTGTCACGTCTGCGTCACATCAACTTTTTCACACAACTGACAAAAACTGACAGGCCCCTCCCAATAGTCGTTCGTCACTTTTATTTTTTCGGGACCCACAACTAATAACTTAATTAAATAATATACAATTATTAAAATAAAACACATTTCATTCAAATTAAAAATACTACAATATCTTTTTTTAGAAAAACATAACAATCCTAAAAAAAGTTACACTAATAAAAAAAATGCAATTTATAGAATTAAAAGATTATAATAATTTACGACTACAGTAATTTGGAGGGAGTTGCAAAATATGGTCGATTAAAGCATTCTGAAGTCGATGATGAACTGGAAGAAGAGATTTATGGTTGTATGAAATTAGAATTGTAGGGTGAGAAAGATGTGTGTGTTTGAGGTGGAATTGTTTGAAAATAGAGGTATGTATTTATAGGTAAAAAGAGGAAAAAAACAAAATAAAAAAACAAACGGCCATATGACCGTTGTTTTTTATTTAATTCTTTTTATATTTTTAAACAAACAAACGGCTCTTTCTTTTTAAACATATTTTTTTTATTCAATCAGCCCCACCCACGAACCCCACGAGCCAAGCCGACGCTTCGTTGGTATACCGACAGAATCAACCGACGATCCATGCCATCGGCGTCGGTTTCGTCGCTTGAAACCGACAGCATACCAATGTAACCGTTGGGAACCGTCTAATTAGTTAATCAATTGATTTTATCTTCTTTCTTTGTTCTTCTTTTTTTTTTTAAAAAAAAAAAAGAAAAAAGATCTAGAACAAAACAGTCTTATCCATATAGTCATTTGATTGGTTTGAACGTCCATTGGTTACATAAAACTATCTAGTTATATTGTTTGAGTGATGATTTATATCTGTGAACTATATTAACGGATATTTTTAGTTAGACTAATTAAAGGTGGATTTAGAGACATGGTTTCCTTGTGGTTGAATGTAGTAGGGCTTACAATTTCCGACACGACCCGAAATACGACCCAAGACCGACTCGAAAAGAAGCGGGTTGGGTTATGATCTTTTGACCCGCTGACCCACCAACCCGAAACCCGATAACCTGAATTTTTTTCAAGTCGGGTTCGGGTAACCTGATGGGTCATTAGGTCAACCCGATAACCTGAAAGTAAAAAAATAATAATTTAAAATTATAAAATATTTATACTTTTATTTTAAAATAAAACATTTGAACTTCTTTTTGTCCATAAACCACATTAGGGCCGGTAATTTCTGACACGACCCAAAATTAGACATGAAACCGACAAGAATAAACTAAAATGTGGTTAGAAATTAAAATTTTTTATTTTAATTTAATGAATCAAGGGTTTTTTTTACTAGATTTTGATGAACATACTAGTTAATATGATTGTTTTGGAATTTAATAAACACTTTTATCTTTATTAATGACGAATTATAAATTTAGAAAGTGACCCATGTAATTTGCTTAACCCGAAATTGACCTATTAACATAAAATGACTCGAAAATATGTTGATCTCGTTAAAAAATTGGGTTAACTGGGTTGGGTCAGGGTTGAGTTGAGTTGAAATACTCAATCCGATTAGAAAATTAGGTCGGGTCTGAGTCTACTACTTCTGACCCACCAACCCGATAACCCGAGCGGGTCAACTCGACCCGACCCAAATTGCCACCCTAGTTGAATGCATAAATAAATATGGGTCGTGGCCATTGTGAAGGGTCAATAGCAGTCTGGAACCGTAATCATGTGTGCATCATCAATGATCTAACGTGATTTTACCGGACTCAATTCAAGGACTAGTGTAGGTTGTGTACGTTTTTCAACCCCAGGGTGCGGTCTTGTTTGTGGAATATAGACCCATTTCATTTAATTTAGTCCGGGACTGCATGTTTATCCAAAAACCACGCCATTGAATGTGCCAGCCACCGCATTGTCCAAGTTGGGCCCATCGGATTTGCAAGTAAATTCTTATTGTTATTTTTTTGAAAAGGTAAATCCTTTGACGATGAATTGTGTTGTAATTCCATCAAAATGTGATACAACATACTCCGTATAAAACAAGAAAAATATAACAGTTGTCCAGTTTACTATACAAATAATCTTCCTTGGTTAATGAATTATATAATATATAATTGCCAAGCAATGACTATATGTCAGATTTATGAATAATAATAATAAAAAAATGTATTCACTGTTTTCTTTCTAATTATTAATCAGTATTTTTTTTTATTTTTTATTATTATTATTATTATTATTATTACTAAAAATTTATTTTATGTGAATGTTTACAGATTGAAAATAGGAAACACAGCAATTTCATAAAAGTGGATATTAAATCATGATGTAAGGCTCTTGACTTGAATTTGGGAGTCTAGCTTCTCCTTTGACCACTTCATTTTCCTAACAACTCAATTTTCTTTTTAATTTCTATTTTTTCATCATGGTATTCATTTTTTATTTTTATATATTTCCTGTATAATTACTCGTTTGTTATAAATAAATGTTATTCTTTATGGGAAAACTAGTTCGTGCCGACAAAGCTTAGCTAATTATAAAGCGGATTAAATTTTATTTTCTCTTTTCAAAATTATTGTCACAGACAAGATAACGAATTGAATTTCATCTTAATCATTTTCAAACACTTTAATTGATTGATTGAAAGAGGATAATTATTATGAGACATACTAAAAATGAAAGTGGACAAACAAATTGAGACGAATAGAGTATAATTATAAATAAAAGAATGTTGTTGTTAATCATATAAAACACATTAAATGTACTCCGTATTACGTTTATTGTGTGTTGTACTTTATTGAATATTGACATTTATTTACATATAAGAGATAAGAGATAGATTTAAGCAGGTCGATCACTTAATTTAGCAATAATCAATTCCTGTATCAAGCCACAAAATAGGAATACGAATCAAGAAATATTCAACATTCAGCGAGTCAAGTTTCAATACGATCGATTAGAGGTGTATGTCACGTCATTCGATAGACAAATCAGTAAATTTTAAATTCCTTTTGATTCATTCAACAACGTTGTTTACATGACCATTATATATAAGTGCATCAGATCGGATATTGCTTTAATTTGTTTTTTAACATGGGTGAACCGTTTTTACTATTTCATTCTTGCTCGATCAGTTTTTATTTTTAAGCTTTAATAAATATCTTTTTACTTTTATGTAAATCATCATTACAAAGTACAAATCTCTTTTTAAGATAACTCCAAATTTAGACCTTAGAAAGTAGCAAAGATTTTAATGGTTTTCACCAATAATTAGAACTCCAATACAATTTTGCTTTTCCTGTTTTGAAATGTCACTGAGATACAATTATCACATCATCTCAATCAATTGCATGTTATAACTTATAAGACACAAATTGGCATACACAACTTTATAACTTTATTTATGCATCCAAAGACAAGAGAAGATATACTATCTTTGAGTCCCATAAAGAAAAATAAAACAACATTAAGTAAAACCTGTACGAATAATATATATTTTTAACCTCTTTTATGTATATATTTAGCGATGTCGTCAAGAAGACCATCGTTTAATTGATACGTAGTAATACTTTTTTACTGCAGTATTGTTTTTATTCTAAGGTTGTTAAGATCACGATCCTGATCGTAGGATCGCACGATCTTACGATCCTACCAACGAAAAACATGCATGATCGGAGTATAATCGGTCAGGAGGTAGGATCGGAGTAGGATCGGATCGTAAGATCGTTAAATGATCCGATCCCACAAATGGGTTATCTTTTCAACAATTGGGCTTGTAAGACCCATACGTAGTCCAAATCTTATCTCAAAACTTACCGAGTTACCGTCATTTGTTTCCAAATTCAATTTCTCAATTTAATCCATTTATTAATATATTATAATCTAAGAAAAAGTCTAGAACCTCCAAAACGACGATCGAAGATATGATACTATCTTTTGTTTTAGTATATTTATCGTCCTAGAAAAATATGTTGACAAATTGCGTCACTTTTGTAATATAAAAGTTTGAATGTTAGATTAATTTCTTTAATTACTAGTTTTTTACAAGAATTTAGATATCTTTGGATAAAAAATGATAATTTGATAGGATCTACGATCCCAATCCTGATCTTATGATCCCGATCTTGCAAAGGCAAAAACGATCTCACGTAGATACCCGATCTTTATTCAAATGAAAATGTCTGTTAGCAAGAAGCTTGTGACGCGTAAAAATTTACAAAACCCCCTTAAGATGAAGCTAGTGACGCATACCAAAAAAAATAGTTAGAATCCTGAAGCAATTGATGACATAATTACACCTCCGACGTCGCTAATTATAACTAAAATCATGTTTGTGTGTGATGAATATCAAGAACTACTCAACAAAACATTTTTTGTTTGTGATGATCATACGAACAGTTGAATTGTAGTAGGAAAATCGATCAGTAACTGAAAAACGGTTATGTGTGAATGAGTTTTTTAATGAAAAACCAGCCAAAGGTGTCAAAAAATCCTGCACACCAAACTCTAGCTAATCCTTTATGTAAGTTTGACTTTGAATTGTTGACGTTCAAAGCGTGAGCTAATTATACCTCTTCAAACTTTCCATTTTCACAACAAACTTAATTGTTTCCTACGTACGTGCCTTCCTTCCACTCTTATTAAAGTCTTTCCTCCTCCACGCCATAAATCTATATCTATCTATGTTCATCAATATATCAATATATATAAGCTAGACTAGGATCATTGCTTAACTCCAAGATACATCCACATAATAAAAATCTAATAAGTCAAACATGAAGAGAGTACTTATGATGGCCGTTGTTTCCCTTGTTTTATTTTTGGTCATTTCCAACATGACAAAGGTGGAGGGTGTTAGACACATCAAAGATAACAACCGGTACCCATCTTCTCCCTGTCTAATCTCGGTGCTATCTCAAATGTACTCCGG
The DNA here is from genome assembly GCA_963422505.1 of Pseudognaphalium luteoalbum. Lineage (NCBI taxonomy): Eukaryota > Viridiplantae > Streptophyta > Magnoliopsida > Asterales > Asteraceae > Pseudognaphalium > Pseudognaphalium luteoalbum. Next base: position 109,674,286 of record OY730196.1, read on the forward strand.
CCCAAGCCATCGTGGGCGTGGTCACTAATGACGTACATATATGTTCTATATGCTCCATCACAAGTTCACAACACAACCATTATAAGAACGACCTCGATTTTGTTCTTCTCTTCCACAAGATAAGATTTATGGTTGTGATTTGCCACCATTATTCATTTTTAACTTTTCATACAAGTTTACCGTCATAGTTATTATTAGAAGGGCTATATCGAATAAATGAAACAAATGTACCGAAAGTTGGTGCTTTTTGACTTTGCGAATGAGGAAAATATAATGAATTGAAGCTAGTATATATATGTATATCTATGTCAACTCTATGAAACCATTTGTGGATGATGTTGAAGTAGTGTACGTTCATGTTATTTCATGTATATATTTCTTATTAGCTCTGTTCCATATATATTAATTTGTCTTTTTTCATATATATAGCTAGCTTCAACATTATTATTTAGTCATTCATGTTAATAATACTCTGCTAACAATACTTTTATTTTAATTGGATGTATATTCCAATTAATCAGAAAGACAAGAAATAGAGTTTGGCCAACTTTTATATATCTACACACGCTGTCTTGAACAACATGCAAGACCGTGCGCTTTCACAATTATATATTTTATAAAAAAGTTGGTAAACTTCGTTAAGAATGAAATTTTACAGTGCAAAAGTTCATTCTTTAAACCCAGCCTGGCCATATCATGTCCCAAAATAATGTGATCGACTTCGACTACTAGTGTGAGTTGTACGCGCGCTCCCGAATGAGGGAGAACATTGTCACCTTGCCCATATATACTACAGGTGATTGAAAGGAGTTGGCTAGGAGGTTAATTAATATGAAAGGACCGAGGATAACTCCTCCTCTCACAATTGAGAAGGTCTAATTATCATATAATCTAACTTAGTAAAAACAATTTTTAGGGGCCATGCTAGTCTCTTTAGGGAAAGTTTACTTGGATCAAGTCCGGATGATGGTGAGTTTGATCCATATGATACATTGACCAATCGAAGGTTGAAACCAAGGTTAAAAGAATTATTTGGCATAACATTAATTCTAAAGCAAGTCGTCTGCACTCAAGTGTCATTTAGACATGTGAATATTTTTAATTCTTGATTTTACTTTTTTTTTACATGTACCAGAGGGCCTCTTTATTACTCCGTATGAACACTAGTTATAGTGAGATGAGATTATTATTGTACACTAATTTTTTAATGAATGGAAATATTATATTGTGTCATGTGTATAAATAGAATGTTCCAAATATACAAACCCCATTTAACTTCAACATCAATAATCTCACAAACTACAAATCAAAAAATTATGAAAATTGCATCATTAAATTCAACGTTTTATCCTCTCTTCGATTTGCCATCCCTCAAGACATACCTTTAACGAGTTTTTTATTTTCTTCTTTTTGTTACGTGGGTTTCACATTTACTAACATGTGTTAAAGTGTTGCGTTTAGGGTTTGGGCAAAAATCCAAACCCAAAACCCCAAACCCTAAATATCAAACTTAAACCCCAAACTCTAAACCTTAAATGCTATACAAAACTCTAAACCCTAAATCTTACCAAACCTTTTTAAACCCTAAACCCTACTAAACCCTAAACCCTAAATTCTACTAAACCCTAACCCATAAACCCTGACTCTAAATTAAATGTACAACCAAACATTAACACGTGTGTTAATAACTTATAAAACTCACCGAAAAAACGGAAAAAAAATCGTCGAAAGTATGTCTTGATGGATGACAAATCGAAGAAGAGAAAACGCTGAATTTAAAGGTGTAATTTTCATAAATTTTTGATTTGTCGTTTGTGAGATAATTAATGTTGAGGATAAATGAGTTTTGTACATTAAGTATTCTCTTTGTACATAACACAATATTATTGGTACTTTTATAATTTCAAAAATTGTTGTACTCTTTTAAATTTTTCTCCAATTATAGAGTTATAGTTTAGAGAGTCAAACCTTTTATTGATCCCATGTCATCGAATCCGGGCTAAACAAACCTGAAAATCTAATTGAAATCAATAGTAAAAGATTTATTATAATTGGATAACTTTAATGTACTTAAAAAATGCAACGTCACAAGAGTAGACCACTTTTTCAGAGCAGGTTTTTGACTTGAATTTTGCTGATCGCTTCTTCACTACTCTATATTTTTTTTACTTTTATTTTCAAACAACGGTTGTATTATACGGAATATAATTAATTTATTGCTATGTACGAAGGCAACCAGCAAAAAGTTACACAGCGACAATCGCTCATAATCCTTGTGTATGTATAATAATGTATTGCTTTTGTTAGAGTTCAGTCAATCCTATCACTGTCTTGTTATGATCGGATTTAATCATGAAAGTAATGTATTTAACATACACAAAATTACTAAGAATACATTAATAAGCTAGGTTGATAATAAATCATTATATTGTGAGTATCATTCTTACAATATATGATTCTCAATTCCTAATATGGACAATTAAAACCTTGTTCCTCATCAAAGAGTAAGTTCTAGGTTCAAACCTCATAAGAGAAATGTATATACGTATAATGTGAGTGGCGTTAGTTGTAAGGTGGCGTTTTTAAGAATTAAAAAACTAAAAAGTTAATGTTGGTTTAATTGTGTTCCTTGTAATGCTCGTTTCCATCGAATATCACCAAGACACCAACACCCTCATAGACTCATAGTGTCGATGTTGTCTGAGTTATGTACGAGGCCCAAGTTGTCGCGGGCCTGGCCACCACTAATTTGGTTACTTACGAGTACTTACATAAGTGGTTCGACCTTTAAGTCAAGTCCAACAACATGGTTTGGTATTTCGGTCATTCGGTGTTTCTTCATGATATTAATGATCGAAAAAATTTCATTGGGCCACTCAATGTTTAAGCCCAGTAGATTTTGTCATACTTGATTAGTTGATTTACACACATTTAGAATCTCAACCAAAAATATAATTGTAATAATCTCCCGTTCTTGAGTTAAAAACAATGTTTGGTAACATTTAAAAAAAAATACTAACGATTGTTTGTGAGGATACTTTTTTGAGTTTTTAAGATAAATATTTAAGGAAATTTTAATGTAAATTGATAACGAGAGCCCTAAGAGATTTAGTTAAAACGTTATGTCATGCACAAAAATTTATACTTTTAAAATAATATATTCATCGTCCCCTTAAATATTTGTTTGTCCCCCTGAATTTTAGTCAATGTATAACTATTTTATGCATGTTCAAATATCTTAATGGGAGTGTTTAAGGCTTTTGTTAATAAAACACAATTTTAATTGACCCTTTACGAAAACTCTAATGTAGATTTTTTTGTTGGATTCGAAATCTATTGAACTTTTAAATTAAACAACTTTCCTAAATCCCAACCGTGAATATTACGTAGAATATATTATTTTTAGCTATTAATTTTTTTTGACTTTTTATAAAACTAACTCCGCGACATCATAGAGGGTGAGAATCGCAATGTGCGTCTAGGGAAATTCAACTACAATCCCTATGCGCGTATATTATTCCCCAAGAAATCTCTATTTGTATTTATTTATTTAATATTAATAATAATTTACTTATTATTTAATAACGTATTATACATTGCCCTAATCAAAACAACCAACAAACGAACAAACATTCGACCTACAATACAATGGAGTCAAAGCTGCCGGTGGTGACAGCCACAATCGAAGAAATAAAAGCACAACTTTCATGCAAGAAAGTACAACTCTTGGAAGCTAAGCGTTTGGGACTCGATGATGAAGAGTCGACCAAAGAACTTGAAATCGAATGGGGGATTCTTGAAAAAGAGATTAATCTCTTGGAGCACATCGCTAATGTCATTCGAATGAAAACAACAACTGTCCGCGATATGCCACTTATCGATGGTAAAGTTTAGGTCGAGCCATTCTATCATTGTTTTTGCTTGGTATGTTTAGACGGATCGAGTAAGGCATAATATTGTAAAAACGTTGAGTTATTTTCGTTCGGTTCGTTATTTTTTGTTACGTGAAAATTTTGATATCTTAAATAAGGTACTAGTTTTGTTCATGAATTGATCAACTCCTTATGGTTTGTATTACTACGTACTAACTTATTATTATTTAAATTTAATCAATTATAGATTTGACATAAAAATAAGAATGGAACACATGTGAGTAGGCAAGTTTCGTTAAAACCCATAAACCATAGAGGTTGTGAAGGTACAGTTGTGGTGCAATCCGGTCGAGTATGAGAATGTCTCTATGTACCATTTAAATTCACTTTCCATACCATTTTTTATTAAAAAAATGGAAAAAGTATGAAAAGGTATAAGAAAATAAATTTAAAAATAAATAAATGGTATAGAAAGTAGTACCTCAAGTATATCAGTATCTGACATCAACCCTAGCTAGCTTATACTCCACATAAAAGCCATAATTAATATTTTGGTACCGATTCATATTTGGGGTATATATATATTGAAATTTAAATGTAATTAAGAATATGGGTGGTGAAATAGTGTTGAAGATAGAGCGTAATTATATATATATTCGTGGTGTATGAAAAAAAGCTTAAAATTTGATGATAGACAAATCACAATTTCTAAGGATTCAAGTTTGTTCGAGAAAGGGCCGGTTTGTGAGGTTTAATCACAATATGTTGAACGTCAACAAGTACGGATTCGGTATTATAACATAATTTGATCTTTGAATTAAAAAGCAATTATTGGATTGTCCTTGATGATCCTGCTTTCAATAATAAGCTCCTTGTAATGGTATAAATTATAAATTAAGGTATCAATTTGTGTTTCAACTTTCAAGGCTAAAACAAGTTACTAAAAATTGACATCAATTGAGTGCCTTAAGCACTTTAACTTGTTAATAAGTTCAAGTTTGTAAAAGGAAACAAATATGAGTTATTTTATTGTGTTTTAAACAAGAGTTGCCAATTACTCTAACGAAAACTTAATAAAATGTTTTGATACAGTTTTTCTATAGTTTAACATTAAATTTATTTCAAGTGTGATCATACTTTAAGATTGTAATTAAAACCTGACACTCTATCTTATAAATCAGATATGTTATATGTTATTTTTCCTAATAAGGAAAAATTTTACGAGTACCTTGTAAGCTAAACTGTAATTTTGTAACAAAAGAACACATGATAACCTTATTTCATACTACTAAAATTCATTGTTGATAGATATCTATTGTTATTACAATTAATAATGTATCACTTAAATTATAAACTACAGTGACTCTAAACACAAGGAAAACAAATTATTTTGTCAAAATTGTGTTTTGGGTCATAGTGGTATGTTAAAAGAAACTTCAATTAATAAATTGTAACTCAGGGCTTAAGTCTCATTGGACATAAATATGTATATATAGATTTGTGATTTTTTTTATATATAATAATGGAATTTAGAAGGTATATATTCAGGAAAATGATTGGTTAGCCTAAACTTGTAGGCCTAAATATAGACTTAAAAATGTGATTGGTAAATAAGAAAAATTGATTGGATGAGATCAGAAGAAAAAAAATTCAACCAATGAAAAAAGCAGATCTATTTTTAGGTCTGTATAATTAGTTTTATATAGCATTACTCATATATTTATTGTACTAAAAAAAATAGTGATCATTATGTGCTTATTTTTAAGTAATTATTTGTTCTGATTAATTAATAGGGGTAACTTTTTGTATGGCTAAATTTGAATCTCGACTCGAGCAAAGTGTAGATATAAAGTGTTTAGCACCTGTCTTTTTTTAAATGGTAGGCACAAAAAAAGTCATCCACAACTTAAAAAAAGAGAGTATATTAAACTCACCAACTTTTTTGTTTTTCAAAAGATGTATAATGTGATTATAAAAGTGTGGAAACATATATCAATATACTTTTAATTAATTTAATATATAACCACTACATATATATACGTATTTTTATATAGTAAATATTACATTTCATTAAATCTATCTTTTCTATGACACACCCAAGGAGAAATAAGATTACAACGTTTATAATCATACAAGTAATGTATTGAATTAAGCAATTAATTTCAATAATAGACACCCAAATTAAGATTAAGATTCATCAGTCAATAATACACATGTTAGTTAAGATTCATTAGTCAAATAAAACTTTGTAATCAAACTATTATATTCCATGATGTATATTAATTAATAAATTATGGTAGTTTTTTATTTATACATAAGAAATCATTTAAATTTGATTAATGAGTTATAGCATGTGTCATAAATGTTAGAGATCTAAAAGTAAAGTGTATAATTTAGGTGTTAGGTAGTAATAAGGAAATACTACTTGAGTAGATCGAAAACAAAACTATATAAAAAAATAAAAAAATAGAGTGGGTGAAAATTACAATGTGGGTCTAGGGAAGTTCAACTACAATTACTACTATCAATATATTATTCCCCGAGACATCTAGTCTAGTATCTAGTATTATTATTATAAATAAGCCTAAACTTGCCCACCATTCTACCAAATCCCCATTAAACCAAACCAAACCAAACCAAACCACAACACAATACACGTTCGACGTTCAATGGAGCACAGACAGTCTTCGTTCATCTCAAAGCTTCCCGTGATCATGGCCACCATCGAAGAACGAAAAACAGAACTTGCTGCCAAGAAGTTGCAACTTTTAGAAGCAAAACGTGCGGGACAAGATCCAGAGTTAACGAAGGAACTTGAAATCGAATGGGGGAGTCTGGAATCGGATATTGATTTGCTGGAACACACGGCTAATGTCATGAGGATGGAGTACCCGGTGAACGACATTAAATTGGCACAAGATATGGTTCTTGTTGATGGCAAAGTTTAGTAATTATAATATTATATCAGATGAATTGAACTACTTTCTTGGAATAAAGATTTGTTTAAGGAATCTATCAGCTTTTTATGATTTGTAAAAAGGGTTACTCTAAGGTGTTTTTATTTTGGTTCGGTTTTTTGTTATTTGTTGAAACCAGTAATCAAATCCGTGCTTGTGTTCGCTTAGTTTCTTGTTTATTAAGCTTTACTGAATCATCGTAAAGGATTAGAAAACGACCGATTTAGATGAATTTGAGATGAGCATATGAGTTTTAATTGTGCTAATTGGTAAATTTGAGAAGCAACGAAACCAATAGATATCGATATTAAAAGATAATTAAAAGAAATTCATAGATTCATTAGTTATGAATATACTCTGTTCCATTATTCAACTCCATTAAAAAAAGGTTCTAAAGTTCGTTTAATATTTAATGAATTTATTTATTAATTTATATCAATTTGTGGAAAACCTAATGAAAAGAAAACTATCGAGACGGATCTGGTTAAGATTCACAAAACGTAGTGAATATATAACGTTAGTGTGAGTTCAAATGAGAATAGGAATTTGTGTGAGAATGAAAGGACCAATGATATCAAGTCATGCGTAAAAAGAGAATGTTTCACATGTACAAAACTCATTTACCCTCAACATCAATTATCTCACAAACGACAAATCGAAAAATTATGAAAATTGCACCATTAAATTCGTCGTTTTCTCCTCTTCGATTTGCCGTTCCTCAAGACATACTTTCGACGATTTTTTTTAATAAATTTTGTTGGGTTTCACATTTACTAACGCATGTGTTAAAGTGTTGCGTTTGGGGTTTAGGGGTTAGGGTTTAGGGTTTCTTCCCGAAACCCCAAACCTGAAGAAACCCCAAACCTCAAACCCTAAACCCTAACCCACAAACCCCAAACCCTAAATCCTAAATGCTTTACAAAATTCTAAGCCCTAAATCATTCTAAACCCTAAACTTTGAACCCTACTAAACCCTAAACCCCAAACCCTAAACCCTACTAAACCCTAAATCCTAACCACAAATTAAATGTACAATAAATCACTAACACATGTAATACCAATTTGTAAAACCCACCAAAAAATGGAAGGAAAAAAAAGTTTTCGAAAGTGGATGAGAGGGAATAAAGTGACACATGGCAGAAATCTGTTGGTTCCTTCATTATCACTTAAAGTTGGTGTACTCATTTGAACCTTACTATATAAAGTTATAAACGCCCATTATGTTTAACATGAAGTAGTTAGTAAACGCTTCCTATTGATCAGTAGAACTTAGGGCTGTACATTTTTCGGGAAGAACCGAAAATAACCGAGGACCGAACAGGAACCGGACCGAACCGAGCATATCCGGGACGGTACATGGTCCATATATTTCTTGATTTTTGGTCTTCGGGACGGTCTAGGACCGAACCGAAAAACCCAAGAACCGGACCAGAACCGAAAAATATAGAAAACATTCCCTATATATCGTGGATCCTAACTTATTTTCAACATGTTTTAGATCTCCTTATTCAATTTATTTGTAATCACAAGATTATGTACATGTATTTTATTGGACCATGCACTCTATTACTAATAGACGGCTCTCCATTGTTGGAATGAGTTGTAAACAAGTCTAAATATCAGGTCAAGTTGGAGCACCGACATACTCAATGAGATTATAAATTAGTACATGTCAACTTATTCATTGAAATATGCTCTTAAACACTAGCTACACGCAAGACACTAAAGCTTCAAACGGTTCGGGAATTTGGACCAAACCGAGCAGAACTGGACCGGACCGAAGCGGACCAGACTCATGATTCATGGTACGATCCTCGGTCCGACTTTCAACTTCAATTCGGGATTCGGTTCGGTTCGGGAATCAGCCGGTTCGGTCCGGTTCTGGACCATGCACAACCCTAGTAGAACTTATATTATGTTTTGAGCAGTTAACACTTATGTAAAGGCAAGAGGTCCTTTCGTTTATTTTTAGCCCTTATAAATAGAAGCTTTTAGCGTTTGTTCAACCTTAACGACGGCCCTATTAAAGAGTACCTTACTAGATTGAAGAGTTTCGATAGGATTCAGTATTACGTTCGAATATGGAATTTAAGTGGTATAATCATCGGATTAAGTTGAAAATATTATTTCGATATATAAAGTTGGATTGTTAACTAGTATACAAAGTTGAACTTTGATAAATAAATATGTGTTACGACGAATCTGTGATGTGGAATCTTTGTGCTTTCCTTGCTGCTTTAGTGGCGTGTGAAGATCCAATGGCTTTTGCCAATTAATTTAGATTCAATTATTTACATAGATAAAAAAAATATGTATTTTTAGACTAGATAAGTTTTTTTCTATATTTTATTTTGATTAATCAAATAATAGTAGAAAGTCAACTATTCTTCGATTTTATAACTCTATCTATCAATAACTTGGCCATGCTAATACATAACTGTATTTTTTATTTAAAATAATAAGATATGATATCATTTTACACTAAGGTTCAAATGAGTTCATGATTTTTTTTTTAAATAATAAGATATGATATCATTTTAGAGTAAGGTTCAAATGAGTCCATGATTTTTGAGTGAGATTAAGAGAACCAATGATATCATGCCACATGTACAAAAAGAATGTTCCATACTACAAAACCCATTTACCCCAAACATCAATTATCTCACAAACGACAAATCGAAAAATCATGAAACTTGCACCATATTTTTCAGCGTTTTATCCTTTTCGATTTGCCGTCCCTCAAGGTATACTTTCGATAAAAAAATCGATTTTTTGGTGGGTTTTATAATTAGTAACACATGTGATTGATTGTACATTTTATTTACGATTATGATTAGGGTTTAGGTTATAGTTTAGGGTTAGAATTTAGCAGGGTTCATGGTTTAGGGTTTAGGTTTTATGTTTTAGTAGGGTTTAGGGTTTAGTAGGGTTTAGAGTTTTATAAAGCGTTTAGGGTTTAAGGGTTAGGGTTTGGGGTTTAGGGTTTAGGGGTTAGGGTTTGGGTTCGAAACCCCAAAACCCAAACCCTAAACCCTAACCCCTAAACGCAAACTTCTAACACATGTGTTAGTAACATATGAACCTCACCAAAAAAATGAAAAAAAAAAATTCGTCGGAAGTATGCCTTGAGGGACGGTAAATCGAAGAAGATAAAACGCTGAAAATTATGGTGCAAGTTTCATGATTTTTCGATTTGTCGTTTGTGAGATAATTGATGTTTGGGGTAAATGAGTTTTGTAATATGGAACATTCTCTTTGTACATGTGGCATGATATCATTGATTCCCTTAATCTCACACAAATTTTTAGTCTCATTTGAACCTCACCCTATCATTTTATCATTTTAAACTTGGTTTTCTATTGCAATTTTAAAAGGAAAAGCTATTGTATTCTAAATAAAATAGCTATAAAAAGGTGAATCATTGCATAATATAGTAATCGCACAAAATGACCCCTCAACAACTAATCGAGTCAAAGTAGAGGAACTCATCTTAACCCTCTCATAATATTGCTAATCAATTATATTTGTGTGACACAAACTATTTTTCTATGGGTGTGTCTAGAAAATGAGGTTGTGAAAGTTTAAGCTTATATTTTCCGAGCTTCTAACATTGTTTCACATACTAAAATATAATAGCTTATTGGGGGAAAAAATATGGAAAAACAAAACTCTACTAGAAGCATCTTTAAGAATAAGTTCATATCTTATGACATGAGAACTTACACAAATACTTCTTATATACTATTTATATCATGTGTTTTTTTTTGTCCATTTATGTCTAGTCACATCTTTAAATTCCAGCTAATTTGTCAAACACTTATTAAACAATAAGCTTAAAAATAACCTCTAGCTATAATCTTTCGGTTACAACTACCAACTAGTTTTGCCAAGCACACCCTACAATATAAAATACATAGTATCATCATAATAATTACATTATAACAACTCTGAAAATGTGTGAACTGTTTCGAAATAAGCTTCAAACAGCACTTACAAATGCGTTTGACAACAAACTAACTAAAGTTTGAGTCAGAGATTGTTGTCGGCGATTCTTTTCAGAAGCAACTTGAAAATGATTCTATTTCACAGGGTTTTAAGCGATTATTTCTCAACAATCTCCATCTTTTTCATGTTACCAAATGAATTTCTAAATCATAAAGACAAGACATATTTTATATTAGAATCTCAATCTCCTGGAACTTCTCATTTCGAATCCCGTGTGCCAAACTCATCGATGGCTATCGATTATATGGAGTATATTTTTTTTAGGAATACGTCAATATCATATTGATCATTGATTGATCTATTATTGTAATATTGTAATATTCCGAATTCAATAGAGTACGGAGACAAAGAGTTTGGTTGTTTTGTAATCCAAGTCCACAAAAAAAAAGGATGAAAATGTTTGAAGAACACATCATTACCACTTTTTTATTGATCCATTTCATTTTAAGTCATTGTCGAACTATAGTGATGCCTGAATTGACAAAAATCCCTTTAAAAAGAAATTTCGAAGATGAAGCCAACAACAACAGATGAAACTATATCATGAAAATAACATCAACATTATATATATGTATGTGAAATATGCAATAAAAATTGACATTTAGAAGATTACAAAAGATAAAGTTTGATGATGATGATGATAATATAATTTATAATTTAAATTTAATAATAATAATGATGCAAACTTTAAAGGAGGTGATCAATATTTATTTATTGTTCCTTGAAAGTCAAGAGCTAAGAGTTGCTCACTTAGTCAAGTTTGGAGTATTAAATTTTGATCACCTACCTCTTCAGGTTCTGGATCATGCCCCCTGGTTCTCTTTTATTACTTTGACAAAACATTTTAAAAATGCACAACTTCTTGATATTACTACGGGTAACAAAAGACTATCAAATTTGACTTTAAAATATTCTGCAAAGCAGCCTTTTGGATCCGTCTAATGGTGAGAATCTATAAAATATCGTAGCCCGATTTTCATATAAAAATAGTGTCATGCCATGTGAAAACCGTATGTTACTATTACTTCATACAATTGTAACCAAGTTTGTGATTATCATACTTATACTAATCAGGAGTATAAGAAGGAAAATAACATGCCTTTACTCAACTAAGTAAGATCCCAAATGTCTGAAACCAATAATGCATTATGGTTGTTGAACTGGCTGCCTGTGAGGTTTTGGAGCTGCAATGAAACAAAGGAAAAAACTATGATTGCTTTAGACGGGCAATTTATTTCACTATCTACAGTATGCAACAAATGTCGACACAAATCTGATTCATCATGATGCTTTTGCTAAAATTTTACAGAATGATTTGTGAACCTTAGTTGAACAGATATGAAGACTGGAACCTTTTTTATATGCCAAAGTTAGAAAATTTATATGAAGAAACTTTTGTCATTGTTGCTTACAACTGATTTATAATAATGTTGGACAACTAGGTCACTGTATGCAACAATACATCATATGCTGACACTTGGTTCATTTTCAAATGCTTAATTTCTGTTTGCTATGAAGATTCAACTCATTCAAGTCGATGAAACTAATGTCCATTCTAATGCATACATCAGTAGATTGTAAACCAAACAAAACCAGAAATTATCAAACGGCATCTTCAAAGAACAAAACCTTCCCCCAAGTAGTTTGATCTACATATATGCAGGGTGCCAAAACTTTGTTATCTTTAATTAAACACTGATCAAGCAACATTAACTGTGGGCCGAATTTATACTTCTAAGTTCTAACTGATAACAATGGTCAACATTGATTAGAAAAACATACCATTGGGGTTCCCAAGCTCATAGAAGTTTCTGAAGAGAGAAACAGCTTCTTCAGCCATTATACCACCTGTGCATTTGTAACTCTTTCCCCCAAGATCATCACCACTATCAAGTAAAGTGAAAATAAAATAAGAATAAGAAGAATGAAACATGATAATTGCGGGTGTTAAGAGCGAGAGAGACACACACAAAGAATATAACAAAATAAATATACTCTTTTTTTTTAGTACGGCAAACTTACAATCTAACACACAATTATGTACAACCACCACGAATATTTACTTCTCAATGCCTCAAGTGAGGCTTGAACCCCCAACCTTTAGGTTGAAGGGTCCCTCTCATACCGCTAGGCTAAGAGCCCTTTGGTAAATAAATATACTCTTTCTTTTCGTTTTTCTGAGTGAACACAAAGTTTAAGAAAATAGTACTGTTAAAAGTTAACCTCGTTGATATCTCATATGTATTTGTATGCAAGGATAATATTGATCCACAGCCTCCAAATTTATCATTGGCACAGCCATAGTAGACCTCTTTAATACCTATAGTCAGGTTGTATAACTAAGAAGATGCCATGATTATGATCATCTATATATGAAATTATAAGATTGATTAAGGTAATGTAAGTTAGCAAGTGTACCAAGAAAAGATAAGGCAGCCGCACACATTATACATGGTTCACATGTGACATAAAGATAGCATTTTGAAAACATGTCAGCAACTTCGCCTTTGGTAAGTTTCTTTTCTTTCCACTGCTCAAGTAGAACATCGATCGCTTCCATTTCAGCATGCCTTGTAGCCTGAAATTTTAGAGGGAAAATCACAAATTTGATCCTTTGACCAAACCAATTTAACAAAATAATCCATTGACTTCCCTTTTTAACAAAGTAATCCATGAATTCGTGCCACAAGTGATGTGCACGGCGCGGCTTCCATAACAAACCATCCATTGGCTGCCACGTGTCCAACCTTTCAAAGTCAAAGAGGGTTAAAACAAAGAAAATGACGTGGGCCCTCCCTCCTCGCGCCCTTCCTTCACGCCACATGATTTGATGGTTTTCATAATTTTATTATATTTAATAATATTTTATTTTTCCTATTTAATTTCGACTAAAAAATGCCTTCGTTAAATACATAACATATGACGATAAAATTTAGGTCGAAATGTAGATAAAATTACACCGATCATGAATATGTATTCGGAATTACTTTATACGTTGTATAAAAAAAGTTATTAAAGAAAAACGAAATACTACGTTAATTAAATAGAAAAAATAAAATATTATTAAATATAATAAAATTATGAAAACTGTGAGGGCGCGAGGAAGGGCGCTCCAGGGAGGGCCCACGGCATTTTTTTTGTTTTAAACCTCTTTGACTTTGAAAGCTTGGACACGTGGCAGCCAATGGATGGTTTGTTATGAAAGTCGCGCCGTGCACGTTAATTGTGGCGCGAATTCATGGATTACTTTGTTAAAAAGGGAAGTCAATGGATTATTTTTTTAAATTGGTTTGGTCAAAGGATCAAATTTGTGATTTTCCCTAAATTTTAGAGGCCAGTTTGGTAGTGTAACATAATGCTAGATTAAATAAATGCATTAAAAGGGTAACCATAGAAGTTAAATCGTTACATTTCTTGTTTGATTAGTCTGATTTCTTCCGCTTGATATTACCTTCCCATCCATAACAATAACACAGCTGTTCCATGAAAAACGAATTTTACTGAAATATGAGTCGTATGATGGTGCTCTGATAAAAGGCTTGCATTATAAATGGGAAAGTATAATCAATAGATTATGGATAACATGAGCTTCCAGAGCATCCGCACACATTGTTGATGTTTGGTTCGACAAAATTAATAAAATAACATTATCCGCAGGACAACAATGTTCACAAGTGTTAACGTTCAAACACGAATTAGTAGGCTTGGAAGGGAAGAAATTTGTAAAAGAACATACATACATATTATAAGATGCCTATAAAGAATTTGATAACAAGAGATGATTGACATGAAACATACCCGACAGGCACTTCAAGGCTGTCAAATGCAATTTTGGCCTGTAATAAATAGGTACATCAGCAAATTTTTCATTGGCTAATTCAAGTACTTCCATTTAAAGCAGAATATAATCCTCAAACTCAAACTACATACTCTCTGTGTCCCATGAAAACCACAATGTTTACCTCGTTAGATAAAATAATGCAAGCGTTTCACAATAAACAGTAGAAGGGGGAGCTTTGAACAGAAACTTTAATATGTCAATATGCAACATTGAATGATCAAGATGCTTTAGTGGTAGTGTTAAAGTATAAGGGAGATGGATACCTGTTCTATTGCCAGCTTCATAAATGCAACAACTTCTGGAGTTTCCTCTCCCTCACATGAAGTCATCTTTTAATGGACTGAAAGGGCGTTCCAGAAAAAGGACCGAATCTAAAAACAAAGTATACAAGCATGTTGGCAAACCATATGCATGCCAAATATCTAGTAGGCACATCCTGTGAATATAAATTCTTAGTTCCAAGGTAACTAAGCATATGATTTGAAGTGTTATCGTTCCCTTGACAACTCGTACCTCAAACTCATTGTGTTGTTGTCATCACAGTATTCGGATACTAGTAGAGAAATGAAATTAATTCCAAAACTTCGGTAGAATTTCTAAGGCTAAGATTACGAAAAATAAAGAATTCTAAGGGAATGTGAGCGTATGAGCTATGATTTGCATTAACTTTTACACAATAACCTTGCTGGGATATATTGTAGAATCAATTGCAAAACTGTGAACATTACACTGAACTATGCCTAGTCATATACAAATATCATAAAAACAGCATTTATATGAAAAAGACACGGGTCCTTTGGTAAAACGTCCTGATACCCTAATGTGTAACAAATCCCTACATGGTCACATCCAACAGAAAACATGTATATGCTTGCAGATGATCCAAAACAATCAGTTAATAGCCTGCTACAATCAACTGAATGAGGTCATAAGTTTTCATTATCATCATGCAGTCTTTTTCTTTCAGAAAAGATGTCAAAATTCAGCTAGGCATATAATCAAACATCTGGAGTGCATAACAAATGGAAAACAACAAAACATACATTCGCTAGGCTGCAATTACCTGATAGTAAGTTAGTAACGAGTATCCAGTACCTCAATGATTGATATGAAAAGTAACATTTGTTTGATCTCGACTTGAACTCGAATATTGTGAAGCTCTAACTCTGAGTTAAACGAGAAGATTATTGAATACTTTTATTATGTTTTATTTGTTGTGTAAAACGTTGATAGCAAACTTAGCCGGCCCTGGGCATGGATCCATTACCTGATTCTGCTGAAAAACATTCGGAAATATCTGTTTCGCTTCTGAGATCAAAAGGTTTCGCTAAAGGGTGCAACCAAACAAAGTTAACGCGGTTTGACGGCCCATTTAATTTGTAGAAGCCCAATATCATCTAAGCGAAATTTTATCTTAACATGGAAAACAAACCCCTAATGATGTTAATGTTCATGTTAATAATAATAATAATAATAATAATAATAATAATAATAGTAATAGTAGTAATAGTAGTAATAGTAATAGTAATAGTAATAGTAATAAAATTAATCATCATTCATCATTCAATTTTATATAGCTTTACTGAATAGGCCTTATAACAGCACATTTTACCGGCTCTACAAAATGAATGAATCACTACAGTGTTAGAAACATTAATGTTGCCTTGGTAGGTAAGCCATTTTGCAAGTGTATGTAGCCTTAACGATTGTATGTTGTTTGCTAGCTTACATATTACTACAAGTTATAATGTATTGGGTTAGACTGATATGAAACACATTAATTAGAGATGCACTAAAACATACTAATTAGAGATGCACACAAAATAACGCCATAGAATCATTAAAATTGAGCTGCCGTCCTGCTACAAGTATTGCATAAGTTGTTTCTAATTCAACATCAACTAGCTAGCTATCAACTAAGAACAAAACAAAACAAAAATCAACATATATAAATGGTTGAAAACATATCCTTCTTACAAGCGACTAGAGCTGTTGAACATGTCATAGCCGGCTGGCCTGAAACATGGCCAGGTGCAATCCGATTCACCAACCCGATTGGACTCGAATACAGCAAACAAACACTAGTATCGACCACTAGCTTCATATGGAATATATTATAACAAAACACGGATGCAGATAAAAAGAAAATATCTATCAAAAGTCAGCTTATTCATCGATGACATGGATGGAGTTGCTTACACCTCAAACGATGAGATCCATGTCAGTGCAAACTATATCCAAAAGTACTCAGGTGATGTCAAGAGAGAGAGAGAGAGAGATCACGGGGGTTATATATCATGAGATGACGCATGTATGGCAATGGAATAGAAACAGCAAGCCCGGTCCGTTCCAGGAGGATTGATTGAAGGGATTGCTGATTTTGTGAGGTTAAAGGCTGGGTATGTGCCTAGCCATTGGGTTCAACCAGGACAAGGTGACCGATGGGACCAAGGTTATGATGTAACAGCTAGGTTCTTGCACCATTGTGATGGTTTCAGAAATGGGTTCGTCGCTGAACTCAATAAGAAGATGTGGAGTGGTTATAGTTACCATTTTTTTTGTAAAGTTGCTTGGAAAGACTATTGATCAACTGTGGATGGAATACAAGGCTCAAGCGTAAACACGAGCTTCATCATACTATTGTAAAATTACTTGATGCATTGAAAATGCTAGGCTGGCAAGTAACATGAAATTTAATTAAAAGCTACTTTTAGTTCAGAGTTTGTACCAGTTATTATAAGATGAGTAAATTCTATAGATGGTCCCTGTGGTTTACATCGATTTACGAAAACAGTCCATAAACTTCTTTTTTCACTTTTTCAGTCCAATAAGTTTACATTTTGCTCGAAAATGGTCCCTCACCCACCTAAAATGACTAAAGTACCCTTTGACCGTTTAAATCGTGACTATCCAGTAATGACAAAAGGAAGGGTACTTCAGTCATTTTAGGTGGAGGAGGGACCATTTTCGAACAAAACATAAACTTATTGGACTGAAAAAGTGAAAAAAGAAGTTTAGGGTCTGTTTTCGTAAATCGGTGTAAACCACGAGGACCATCTATAGAATTTACTCTTATAAGATTGTTATGACTTTTGATGCTAAAGATACTTGTTCAAAATAGCCTAAACCACAATGCAGATCCACACAGTACGCATAATCCTTTTTGGAATGGTACAAGTTGATATAGCATGATTGTTTTGCAAAATGCAAACAGCATAAAAAGCAAATGACTGCTAGTACTATGCTTTCCGAAAGATAATAACAACTACATTGACTAGAAGATAACGGCTTGTTTAACTAACAAAACACAACTGTAAACAGTTTTCCAATAACAGTCCTACAATGACTAGTCTACTGGGGTAAATGCTGTACAGGGTTCTAGATCTGATTATTTCACGAAAAGGGCTGTTTCTATCTACACCATATCCACCATGTGAAAACTTATTTTATTTGACAATCTGTATGAACAGAGCAAATCCTAAAATATCTCTTAGTGGGGTCCTGTGATTACCGAATAAGACACATTATATAAATGCTGCAATGCAAGGGACCTATAAAAAAAACATGCGGGCAGCCGGCTGATTAAAAAAGTTGGACCTTTCTTGATTCAATATGCAGGCCGAAACCTTAAATAAGATTTGGCCTGTTTCCTTCAAAATATAGGTGAAGCTACAGATACACAATACAAATTAATATTCTTGGTAACAAATATCCATATGTGTCATAGCAATATCGTAGTCCATAGCTTCAGTATATATAAACAAGTACAAAGAAATGCAATAATTGTACCCTTTGAAAATGTCTAAACATGTGATAACGTTCATGTCATTTGTGCTACTTTTAGCAGTCTTACCAGGAACCCGTGCGGCAGTGACATACAACATTACCAATACGGCTACAGGAACCTCAGGTGGGATGAGGTACGAGAACCAAATCGGGTTCAAGTACAGCATTCATGCCTTAAAGTCGTCAAATTTATTCATATGGAGAACCTTCCAACAAAGAAACAAGGCTGAGAGGGCAAATGTGTCACTTGTCCACTTATTCATGGATGACATGGACGGCGTTGCTTATTGTGAGGATAGTGAGATCCACTTCAGCACGAACTATATTGCAGATTATCAAGGTGATCTAAAGAGTGAATTTAGTGGTGTGATTTATCATGAAATGACACATGTGTGGCAATGGTTTGGGAATGGTTCAACCCCTTCCGGATTGATAGAAGGAATTGCTGATTTTGTGAGGCTAAAGGCCGGGTATGTACCTAGCCACTGGGTTAAGCCAGGGCAGGGTGACAAATGGGACGACGGCTATGATGTAACGGCTAGGTTCCTTGATTATTGTGAAGGTCTCAGATATGGGTTCGTGGCTGAACTTAATATGAAGATGCGATATGATTACCGTCCTGACTATTTTGTTGACTTGGTTGGGAAGACAGTGGATCAGCTATGGAGTGAGTACAAGGCTGCATATCATA
The DNA here is from genome assembly GCA_963422505.1 of Pseudognaphalium luteoalbum. Taxonomy (NCBI): domain Eukaryota; kingdom Viridiplantae; phylum Streptophyta; class Magnoliopsida; order Asterales; family Asteraceae; genus Pseudognaphalium; species Pseudognaphalium luteoalbum. The sequence goes on from OY730196.1 coordinate 109,693,438, forward strand.
CTTAGATATGACGTAAAACGTTGTAGAAACTTCTATGTGTACCAATTCCATCCAAAAGTTAAGGTATAGTTTGACTTAAGAAGTCAAACACAAATATCTAAAATTTTAACATATCCTTCTGCAACGTTTACTGAGTAGCATATAGCATAATTTTCATTTATTATGGCTATTACAGGTCTTCAAAAAACTAGAATATGTTCGCTACCAATGAGAACTCAACCACTAAAAAATGCTTCCAATAATCACTTTCAAATCATATGCCTAACACCCCAAAACATGTGGTGGCGTCTATGACATTTGTGCTTATGCTACCAATTCTACCAAGAACTTGAGTGTTTCACACGTATTATCATGTAACTAAAATTCATTCATAAGAATAGCTCCATGTGCCACACATGTATTATCAGTGCCGAACTACAACTGTTAAGTAAGATTTTAATTACAATACCATTACCTGGTAACTAACTGGTAGTGATCTAAGCAGGACAGAAGCAAACAACAGGGAAAAAGGTGCAACTCTCTTCCCATACAATGTTTGGTTCATAAACATTTATTGATGACGTATCATATATTTGCAGTCCATCCACCTAGCAATAGATTTACTGAGCCGCAGAAATAACATCAGTAATCGTGTTAAAATTTCTTCGTTTCTTCATAAGCTTCTTGGCAAAGTCAAGAGCCCGTCGATCACAATCTGCTCGCTTGGCAAGATCAGTGATGGATTCAAAATCCTCAACATGAGCCACTCCAACAATCCTCCTGTGGTTCAAAGAATGGCAAAATCATATAAAAATAGTATATAACTACGTGGTCTTGGTGGTCCGAATCTGGATTTATAAACTACCTACTAATTATAAGAAACCCATTGTAACGAATTAACATCCTGTCCAAGTACCCTTTAATGTAAATTAACTGTTCCTGTATCGGAGGTGACCCTATAAATTGTTTGACTAAGTTAATTTATATAAAATTAGAATGGTGGTTGTCATTTTTAAGTATTTCTGTGTAGACTTTACAGATCCAAAACATAGCCATAGCCACAAGAATAGAGCATTTTCAAAATCATATAATTGCATTCGTTAGGAAGGCTAATAGACAACTGAGGCATATCTAATTGTAATTTACGATTCATGAATTCAGTATTATGAATCCGAACTACCTTATCATTTTGGCGGCAGCAAATCCAAGAGAATCATGAAACAAATCGCTCATGAATTTCTGTTTGACAAGCTCCTGCAGCTCCACATCATTATAAATCTCATAAAGGTATGCTCACCAGGCCCATCCTTGTGTATATCCCAAAGAGTGGTAAACTTTTTGTAAAAGAGGTTCCAAGTGTCTGCCACTGTATCAATTATCCATGCTCTATATGTCTGCATGAAACCCAAATGTATGGCATAACATAAGTAATAATGTGATACCCATGACAGTATGAGAGAAATATTATATCACATGTAATAAACATATCTCAAGCAAGGCATACTTATCGGTCATTCCCCTGATCTGCATGTCCATCTTGGGCAAAGTATGCCAGAAACAAGTTCCCAATAAAAGCACCAATATCAAACCCCATTGGCCCATAGAAAGCAAATTCTGGATCAATGACTTGAGTCGATTCACGAGTAACCATCACCAAACTGGTATGAAGATCACCATGTATTTGAGCTTGTGTATTCTCACAGAACCTGCACAGTAGGCATCGCTTTAGGAATGGCTCCCCAAAATTTGATATTAGAGATAAAAAACAGACAGTTTGGGTAACCATTAGTTATCTGGTATCGTATAGATGAGTTCAGGTTTTGGTTACCAGCAGCACCATTCGACCCATTTGTCATGTTTTCTATTAAAGCTTGTATTTTGATTTAAACCATTAGATATAATTAAGGGGGAAAAGAGAACAGCATCAACCAATTTAAAAGTGAATGGGTTGAACTTGCTTCCTCTATAATATAGTATATTTGCAATTGGGAATTCTAATAAAACGTTTTAAAACAGTAAAAATAAAACATAGGTAATTGGATCTGTACTTAGACTTGAGTTCCTCAACTTCAAGCTTTGATATTTTGTCATTCCGAACTGCCTCAGAATCACTATCAAGATAAGGTGCGGTCCAACGGATATGTTCAGAAATCTTGCATGGGTCTGAAAACACCACTTGCTCAGTCAGCCTGCATATCTCCACATTTGCACAAAATTCAGCCACTGCATGAAAACATTGAGGTAACGCATAAGATACGGATTAAAATACAGAGAGAGGATCATCTTCATATATAAGAAAACATACTTTCTTCTAATTGATATTAACTACAAAGTAAAGAGCGTGTTAACTATGGTCACCTGCACTTTTGTGTTGCGTAGTTGTTAGATAGAGAAGAGATGTGTAAAATAGAGTATTGGCCATAAATTCCGCCATATGTTCAGCTAATAACGGGTACTCAACTCCAGCAATTAATCCTTTTCTCACAATTATATGTGGAGGCTCTATATATCGCATACCAATCACTGACATAGTTCTGTCAAAGTGATAAACTTCTGGAACGTGTTGAGGTGACAAACCATGCTGACGTTTAAGAGCTGTAGCTTCAAAATAAGACCGTTCCTTTGACATTGGGCATGATTCACCAATTAAACGAACATACGGTATAGCGTACACACATTTAACAAATTTTTACAATCAAATACAGTTGAATACTTGAATACCTTCAGAAATCCCAACATATCCAAGCACATTTTATACACACATACACATACAGAGTAAGGTTCGTGTAAGAACACTATCAGGATATGAACAGCTCAAAATTATATATTCGAGTCATATATATAGACAACTTTACAAAGTTGACATTTTTTTATATACACTTGGATACATGGATTCAATTAATCTAAAATAATCCTAGATGCACAGACTCGCATATATACTTCGTGAACAGATGCACAAATCAAAAGTTGTAATTCTGTAGACTTTTAAAGTGTTCTATTTTTTAAAACTTTCAAGCTTAAGACTCAACGTTTCTACATATAACTTGTGTGATTCTCCTTTCATAATAACTTCAACATTATCACAGTGTTTCACTCGTAACCACTGTAATCTACAACGGACAAGCAACCTTTATCAACTCACCATCATGGATATCTATCGGTGATGAACAAGCATAATATACAACTATCTTCTAGATCCTATTTAATATAAAACGTAATATTATATTATGATGCATAGGGCGGGTAATATGCTAGTTACATTAATTTTGTCAACTTGTATAATTCAAACTTATATGCTAGTTACATTAGATTTGTCAACTTATATGCTGGAATGTGAAAATACTGAGTGTTATTAATGTTCTTATTTAGAAGTTTCTCATGATCCTGTACATACATACATGAACATGTATACGCATAAGAAATGATCCTTTTTTCAGATATTACAGTGGTTAATAATACTAAACTGATGTAGGTCCCAAACTCCCAACTGATAAGTGTTGGATATGTTACGATAATTGAATTAAGCGGTAGTGGGTGAGTGGTCGTGATGTCACACCCACGGTGGAAGTCACCACAGTAACCAGTCTAGCCAATACACAAGACACCGAAACATCTTACCACATGCAGCAATATCTGACTTACTTCTATATGGTCAACAATAGTCAACTAGTGAGCTAGTTTTATATTAGTTAGTTGTTATAGTATCTGTTAGAGTACTATATTAGTTATACTTGTCTTCTGCCTTGGACTGTACTCTAACAGAGTTTTATAGTTCACTTCTTCATTTTCGATATTAATGGAGATTTAATTCTAAGTTCTTTCTAAGTTTGAATCGAGTTTATCTTATGATTGTCAAATTATAAAAATATTAAATCAACTCTTAATTGAGGGAAGATTAAGACCTGTTTAACGACGATAGAATCGGATGGAGAGCTAACGATGTAGACCAAATTGAGATTGCCATCTCCAACTTCTTTGATGATCAAGTTATCATTATTAACTTCATTTCCGAGCTTTGATGCCAAAGATGGTGTTGCTTTCAGATATGCTCGTAATAGTTTCTCGTTTAGTATCCGGAAACCTTCCATTGCAATAACGTTTTCCCGATCGGCTGTTATAATGGGGTGATAATAGTAGTTGAAGATTCCGTTGGGCTTTTAGAGTTCAATTTTGTTTGGTCAAAAACGCATGAATCGCGTTAGAAATCAGAAAAGTGTGGCAAATTTATTCTATGAAAAATATAAAGTAGAATTGATTATCTGATTCCACTCATGCGTCAGCCACGTGGCATGTTGTTAAGGGATAATTTGTAATACATTGAACCTGGCGATGGTAGAAGAATAATTTCAAGTAGGATTTTCTCCCAAAGAAATTTGACTTACCTTTGCAAAAACCAACTCTTAATTGTTTCAATAGTCAACTTTTTATCTTTTTATTAAAATGATAATGTTAATCGCTTTTTAACAAAACTATATCATGTATTCGTATCTCTAAAATAACTTTAAAGATAATAACAGTTGGACTATTACTCTTATTTTGGAAGTTGAATGTTTGCAGATTTAGTATCAAACGAGCTCGAGCCACACAAGTATTATAAGCCCCGAAATACAACTGTTCTATAAGATTCTCATTACAATACCATTCATTACCTGGTAACTATTTGGTAGTGATCTAAGCAGTCCAGAAGCAAACTCAAGGGGAAAAAAAGGTGCAATACTCTTCACCTAAAATGTTTAGTTAACATTTATTTAGAGACTATATTTGCATGCCATCCACATTGCTCACAGATTTACTGCGCCGCAGAAATAACATCAGTAATGGTGTTGAAATTTCTTCGTTTCTTCATAAGCATCTTGGCGAAGTCAAGAGCACGTCGTTCACAATCTGCTCGTTTGGCAAGATCAGTAATTGATTCAAAATCCTCAACATGAGCCACTCCAACAATCCTCCTGTGGTTCAAAGCATGGCAAAAAGATATAAAAATAGTAAATCACTCCATCGTCTGGGTAGTCCTAATTTGGATTCTTATACTACTTACTGATGACAAGAATCAAACAATGAATTAATATCCTGTCCAAATCGCCATTATATTGAAAATGTTCCAGTATTGGATTTGGATTGGACGTGGATGTATAAGTTGTTTGACTAAGTTACCATGATAAAAATTAAGGCCCCCTTTTAGTTGTCACCACCTACTTGCTCATTCGCACTGACGACTACAAGAAACTAAGAAAGTAACCCCTATCTCTAAAGGGGCTTATGCACTAATAGTAATTGTCATTTTCAAATACTTCTGTGTAGACTTTGCAGATCCAAAAAATAGCCATGCCCAAAAGAATACAGCTTCTTCAAAACGGGTTTCTATTTTGGGAGTGTGTGTAACTTTACACCTTTTACTATTGTATGTATTCAACTTTGAAACCTTCGATTGTATGTATTTAAGTTTTAAAACCGTCTTTTGTATGCATTTAACTTACTATTGCATGTATACAACTTACAAAAATAAGGCCAATTTATGTATCCATAAACATGCAAAAAAACATACAATAGACGCTTTTAAAATGTGTATACATACCATAGGAGATTTTAAAGTTGGATACATACAATTGGAAAAAGGTGTGAAGTTTAACATACTACCAAACTATAAGGTATAAACCTTTTTTAAAATCATATAGGTGAAATTGTTATAGAGGCTGATAGGACAAGACAACATCTAGTACTCAATATAGGTACCGTTCCATTTCTATATATGTTTAGCCTCTTAGCATTGTCTTTTCCATTTATTCATAATAAAAATTGTTCACAAAAAGATTTGAGGCATATCTACAAATCTACAATGTAGTAATGATTCATGAATTCATTATTATGAGTCCGAACTACCTTATCATTTTGGCCGCAGCAAATCCAAGAGAATCGTGAAACAAATCGCTCATGTATTTATGTTTGACAAGCTCCCACAGCTCCACATCATTATAAATATCATTAAGGTACGCCTCACCAGGCCCATCCTTTTGTATATCCCAAAGAGTGGTGAACTTTTTGTGAAACAGGTTCCAAGTCTCTGCCACCGTATCAATTATCCATGCTTTATATGCCTGCATGAAACCCAAATGAATGGCAAGACATAATAATGTGATACCTATAACAAGATGATAAAGATATGATACATCACATGTAATAAACATAAACAAGACACACTTTTCGGTCATTCCCTTGATCTGCATGTCCATCTTGCGCGAAGTATGCCAAAAACAAGTTCCCAATAAAAGCACCAACGTCAAACCCCATTGGCCCATAAAAAGCAAATTCTGGATCAATGACCTGCGTTGATTCATGAGTAACCATCACCGAACCGGTATGGAGATCTCCATGAATCAAAGCTTGTGTCTTTTCACAAAATCTGCACAGTAAGCATCAATTTTCTTAAGAAACGGCTTCCAGAAAATAACAAATGGGATACATTAAAAGGTAAAATTGTAGGTGATAAGCATGTGTACTTAGATTTGAGCTCAGAAACTTCAAGCTTTAATATTTTGTCATTCCTAACTGCCTCAGCATCACTATCAAGATACGGTGTAGTCCAACGGTTGAATTCAGCAATCTTGTACGGGTCTGAAAACACCACTTGCTCAGTCAGCCTGCATAACTCCACATTCGCACAAAATTCAGCCACTGCACAAGAGACAATGAGGTAAACATATGAGTTATATCCTTATATGCATCTTGATACACCACGGAATCTTCCAAAACTTTACATAACACATACACAATCTTGGATGTTTGAAAAGCGCCCTATTTACTGATAGTATCTAAAAGACAAAGAAACATGAAGTCGGTTTGATTACTTAGGGTAAAGCAAGATTGGAATACAACGTCATGCAAACAAGCCATCATCATCTTTTGAACGGGAACTGACAATTAACGAGCTTATAGCAATCACACACCACTTATTATGTATTATTATAATACTTAACTTTTCTACATAAGTTCTATAAAATGTTTTCATAGCATGAAGGTAGTAGCTAGCTTTTGCCTTTTGATTCCCATATACTTGGTATGGGTAAGAGTGTTGAGTTGAGAACTGGTACTATTCTATAGGCAAAATATAATGAGTACTGTAATTCTAGTCATAACTTAATATACCTGCACTTTTGTGTTCTGTAGTCGTAAGATACAGAAGAGATGTGTAAAAAAGAGTGTTAGCCATAAATTCCGACATATGTTCAGCCAATAACGGATACTCAACTCCAGCAATCAATCCTTTCCTCAAGATAATATGTGGAGGCTCTATATATCGCATACCAATCACTGACATTGTTCTGTCAAAGTGATAAACTTCCGGAACATGTTTAGGCGACAAACCATGCTGACGTTTGAGCGCAGTTGCCTCAAAATAAGACCGTTCCTTTGTCATTGGCCATGATTCGCCTATACAACGAACATACGGTATAGCCTGCCCACATATATTTAAACATATAAGCACTATCTATACATACATACTGCTTCTATTTAAACATAGGGCACATTTCAGGAAAAAAAAATGTAACGGAAGTTCCAAAAAAGCTCGATGTAGGTAAAGTAGGTTCATTCGCACGTTTAAAGGACTGTAAGTTCGATATTGCCCATTAAAGGTGTAACGCCGCACGTTTGTAAGTTGTTACAAACTCCCCCACTTAAAATATTGACGTCCTCGTCAGGCCGAAACATAACCAGGATCCATACCCCAGGAGATGCACGAGCCGCGTGCCCATCACACCCCGAGAGGCTATGGCTCTGATACCATATGTAACGCCCCCGCAAAGCCGAAAGCAGTGACTAACTGGATAACTTCAGGTTTCAACTAAAAACCATGGTGGAAGGTATCAATTAGCCACAACTTTAGACTTAAGGGACTCAAACTTTTTATCTCAAACTGATGTGGGACGGGTTGTTACAAAAGGAGTAAAGGTTCAATTTTTATCAATAGAAATATAAGAAAAATCATTAATTTAGTCAGCTACATTAAGTTTTTTAAGATCTTAGTTACCCTTTTATGGGATTTGCTATATGATCCATAAGAACCCTAGATGGCATTCTACTGGTTAATTGGGGAATATAAATAGACGAACAAGTGATGTTTGTATTATGTTTGTGATGTTAGTATCCCCCCAAGGTCTAATGAAACTAAAAATACTAACTAATCAACTCGAGTATTTAAGTGGGGGGAAATCAAAATGGAAACCTGTTTAACGACGATTGAACCGGAAGGAGAGATAACGATGTAGACGAAATTAAGATTCCCATCTCCAACCTCTTTGACTATCAACTTATCAACTTCATTCCCTAGCTTGGAAGACAAAGACGGTGTGGCTTTTATGTATTCTCTTAATGATTTCTCGTCTAGTACCCGGAAACCTTCCGGCGTCATGTTTTCTGATCGGTTCAATTCAGAAAGGCGTACTGTATTTACTACTTATAATCAAAGAAGAAGATTCTGTTGGGGTTTTTAGACTGGAATTTGTTTTCTCAAAAGGCATGAATCGCGTTAGAAATAAAAAAAAAAGTGCAGTATTTAATCTATTTTTATTTATTGAAGAGAGAAATTATATGATTCTCAAAACGTGTCACATGTCCATTGGTTGATAATAATGCATTGAACCTGGTCATGTATTCGATGCAAAATGTGTTCAACTAAAAGTCTCAAACTAAATATATCAGCAGAAGTTTTTAATCTTTATGTCAATTGACTTGAATCTCAGGTGGCAAGAACAAACAGTATGCTAGCATAGCAAAACAAATCATTATCATATGCCAACTGAAAGAGATGAGGCATATATAAGCCACAAACATTATACTAAAATTAGAATTAAACGTATACTTAAATAAACGAAACCACCAACAATTTTTAAATATTCAATCATCCACCACAAAATACTGGAGACGTACTGTTCTAGTCAAAATGCTATCAACTCAGGCTACTCCTTGTGATTCATTCGCCTTTGGAATTTCTCTGGTTGAAATAACCAGCTGAGGAATATGTTCTCCGGTTTAAATGACTCGTTATCAGCAACTTTGTTACCAAGCTCTCTTTGCAGCCCTGAATTCTTTGACAGCTCTTGAATACAATGGTTCGTTCGCCTTTGCATACTTCCTCAACGCCTTGGCTTTTCCCAGATCAGTTTTAGCCAAAAATGCATCAGAATATGCCTGCAAAACAGGAGCAAACATAGTAGCTAACTTCTTACCTTCTTCAACTTCTTTTGATTCCGCTTCACTTTTTTCTTTCACGCCATAATGATGACACATCATATGGTACTTCCAAGGATCTGCCAATATCTTTTCAGAAATGGCTATTAATTTTTCATCGGTGTAGTTTCCCTCTTCTTTAATTCTAGCCCACCAATTATTAGCCTTTTCTAGTGAATTTATAATTGCAACAGATGTCGTGATCAAGGCCTGGCCTGCGGGTGCATATTTCTTTCTTACCTGGAATACATCAGAGATTCTAGAGCATGTTTCAGGATCCATCAAAGCCTCCATGGGTCGCTTAACATCTATCCACGATAAAACACTGCCAAAAAGTGTGTCATTGTCTAAGTAAGTAAGTATCTCTTTTACATTAGACGTTGTTGCTAGATTGTCAGCTCTCCGAACATACTCGGCTCGGTTATCAGTTTTCAGATAGGACGTTCCATTGCCCAAAACTGGAACTCAGCCAAGAACGGTAGAAAGTTACATAAGGTCCATGCAGTCTCAAGATATTTGTTGATCTCATTTCGATCTTCAACAAAAGTTTTCATAAATGAAGGTGGCACTTGCTTAAACACCGTCAACTTCTGATGATCAAACCAACCAGCGATAAAAGCTTCCATTCGAAGAACCGCCCACTTAATAGCCTTGTCACTGTCCCACCCAAAATCAAGAGCCTGGGCTTTAGCTAATGCATACACTCCAGCAGAAGGTAGTTGACCAGGGTCATACACATTGACTCCAGCTCCTATATGATTGACTGGGCATTTAGGTATCTGCCAGTCGCTAGGTATTAGCATGAATTGATTCAACTTCAAAGTTGCTAATGCATTAGTTACATCGTGATAACTTTAGTAGAAATTCGGGATTAAAACCTGCAGGTAATGAACCCTCATCAAACACTCGTGTCCCACCAATTTTGTTCTTGTTGCCCTCAAACACTTGATCTTTCTCATCCTTAATCTTCTTGTTTGCAGTAATCTCTTCAAACCAAATGTCCTTAAACCACTTCAACTTCCTCTTCGAAGCTCCAGGTGCCGCTGGATGTGATGCTTCATTTAATTTTGCAAATGGTTTACGATCTTCTTCTTCTTCTAAACCCTTGAGCATCTGTGTATCCGGACACAAGCTAAGTACTTAAATAAATTATAAACATCTTGTTAATGATAAAGATAGCAGATTACAACTGAAACAAATAAATAATCAATCAACACGTATAGACCGAATCAAAGTTATACAAAATTCTTTTAAATTTATCATTCAATACTGTATATAAAATAAATACTTTCGAACAGTGATTGAGCTACAAAATATATTATTATAACTCCATACACTTCATGGCGTAAGTTCATATAAAATCAACTACTCGGTGGATAAAAATGGGCATATATAATGTATTCTTTGATCAATACATATACATAAGGAGATAATATACAGTAATTCAGATTTAGGTTCGTTATTCTTACCTTTATCCCGGCTTGCTGGAAATCTCTCCTCTTACGGATATTCACTTACTTTTGCTATGGGATATTAAGTTACACTATAGGCTATTTATAAGCTATGAAATGAAAAGTTTGAGGAAATGTGACTAGTTTAGCAACGTATATAAAAAGAAAAAAAAGAAAAAAAAAGACACCGCTTCGAATACCAGAGCAACGGCCACCCTCAGGATTAAATGTATATATATAGTTATACGTATAGATCAATCATGTTTATTTGGGCAGTAATAATTGCATATAATATCACCTCATGAATCCCTCACGTTATACCATGCATGTGTTTTAATTGGGGTGTTAAGATAATCCACCGTTCAAATTGATAATCCATTAATAGAGCATGTTTTGTGTGTATAGTACAAATTTTCAAAGCACAATTAAGATGAATTTATCAATTTTAATTGTGAAAATATCATCATCATATCCTATAATTTGGTGATGTATGTTAGATAGCTAGAGTTTAATGATCTAAAGATTCACCACACATATATGTGCCTTAAGGGCGTACGCTAACAAACATTGAGATGCGTTCATTTAAGTACAGCAAATCCAAAAAGAATGAAAGAATGCATCTTGACCGTCCAAATACATCAAATCTGGAGGGGTATTTTCGTCATTTGCCAATTCCTCATTTAATTAAATAATACTGTAATATTTCATAATAACGATCACAGAGATACGACTCGTACGTGAGCTAGGGTTTGAGAAAACATCGACGATCTCAAACAAAATCACCAAATCGAAGGTACGATCATCACTAATTCGCATCAATTTCGTAAACAGACGATCGATTTGTACTGCATTCAACAGATTTCATCTTAATTTTTTCAATTACGTAGATTACGAAAGTGCGAAACGTAAAATTAATAAAGGTTTTCACGTTTTTTATGATTTCGTATCTGTATTGTGATTCGCAATCACGCAATCACGTTTTTTATTTGATTCTACTGATTCTAAGGTTTGAGTAATGATTCGTTAAATTGATTCACATGTGGTATTGAATGATTTTCACGCTAAAATTGATTCACATGATCGCAGATGGTTGAAATTGAAGGATTTGAACAAGTTGTAAAACAGCCGGAAACAACAAAAGCAACAGGTATGAAAAAATAATGAAAACTGATTTATACCACATGTGGTAATAGCTAGTACTTACATGAAAACTGAATGGTAGCTAGTGGTAAACGGTAAGATATGAAATTAGAGAAACTAGTTCCTACCACATATGGTAGTAGGTTGTGGTAAACGTTATCATACAAAATCATCAAACTGAATTATACCACATGTGGTAATAGCTAAAATATGACGTGTTATGAAATCTCGTATTACCACATGTGGTATTAGACATTACCACATGTGGTACAGTACACTACCACTTATGATAATTTACACTACTGTTTTTCAGGTTTACAAAAAACACCCACCACTTATGATAATTTACACTACTGTTTTTCAGGTTTACAAAAAACACCCACCACTACTCTACTAATGTTAACAGAGATTCAAACACCTGGTGGAAGTACTGTTTGGGTACCGCAAGCCCCGAAAGAAGAAAAACCTTTTGTAGGACAAGTCTTTCACAGCCTTCAACAAGCATATCTTTATTATGTACGATACGGACTGAGCGGTGGATTTGGGGTAAGGAAATCAACACAGAAGAGGAAGAGTGATGCTAGAAAAACCATATGTGAGAAGCACTATGTGTGTAGTAAGGCCGGATATCCAGAAAAGTTCCAACAAGACACGCTAGTGGAAGAAGAAGAAATTGAAAAACCTAAAAGGAGTTCGAATATTAAAATAACAGGTTGCAAAGCTCGAATCACAGTGAAGTTGATACATGGCAGTACAACAAGTTATAGAATAACTGTTTTTGAGGAAACACACAACCACATAATGTGTCGACAGGAGCATAAACATATGTTGAGAAAAGCAAGGCAGTGATCGTATCCGGAGCAGCATTTCATCTTCAAACTTGGAATGTTAAATATTGGTCCAACAAAGGCTCATAACATATTAAAGGGTCTAAAAGGTTCGTACGACTGTGTGAATGGCATGGTAGTAGACTTTAAGAATTTTAGAAGAGACATCAATGCTTACATCGGAGCCAGTGATGCACAGATGATAATAAATAAGATGAAAAGTACTAAATTGTACGTAAGAGACTTCTCCTTTGAGTATCAACTCGTCAACAGTAAGTTGGACGCTATGTTTTGGGCTGATGAGGTAGCAAAGGCAAACTACAAGGAATTTGGAGATATAGTTTCCTTTGATGCTACATACCGCACCAACAAGTAAGTGCATGTATATATATATATATATATATATATATATATATATATATATATAAAAGGCTCAATCTGACTTTATTCCACATGTGGTAGTAACTACCACATGTGATACCAGATACTACCATACATGATACAAACAGTATCACATTGTATTATATGTTTTTTGTTTCCATGTTATGCATACATAACCAGTAAAAACTTTAATTTGCAAAAAAATGTTAGGTACAATATGATGTTTGTCCCTTTCACCGGGATTGACAACCATCGGAAATGTGTGACACTTGGTGCGGGATTGTTGAGTAATGAAACGACTGACTCTTACAAATGGCTGCTTAGAGCATTTGTAAAAACTTTTGGAGTGCAACCAAGAATCATCGTTACAGATCAAGACAAGTCCATGAAGGCTGCTGTAGCTGAAGTTCTTACTGATTCAAGACACAGACTTTGTATGTGGCACATCACGGACAAACTACCAAACAAGGTACGATGTTTACTACGTTAGTGTAAAATATTATCTCATGTGGTAATAGGCAGTACCACATGTGATAATTATCTGTACCACATGTGATATTTAGTATCTTGATAATTGCAGATTTGTGGAAACATCCTTGAAAACAGTGACTTCAAGAAACGATTCCACAAAATTATCTGGAACATGTTCAATACACCTTCAGAATTTGAAGAACAGTGGGTGAGATTGTTACAAGATTTCAAATTACAAAACCACAAGTGGTTGAACAAACTGTATGATATTAGGTCAACATGGATACCAGCTTATTTCAAAGATATGGATCTGTGTGGACTAATGAGAACCACCTCTAGATCAGAGAGTGAGAATTCGTTTTTCGGAAACTTCTTGGAGAAAATGACAACACTTGTGAACTTTATGATGTGTTTTGAAACATCTATGGAGAAGCAGAGGTATACACAAGAGGTGTTAGATAAAAAGTCGACAGAAACAACTCCAAAGTTTGCAACACGATTGAAAATTGAAAGGCATGCTGCACAGATATACACACGTGAGATATTTAATCTTATGCAAATAGAGATAGTGAAATCACTATGGTCATGTTCAATACATCAGTTACAAACGGATGAAGGATGTCAAGAGTATATAATTAAGGAGAAGAGGGATTTTACAGACAAGGAAAAACTTGCAAGTGAGGACTAGGAGGTTGAATTATGGCCAGAAGACAAGACTCCAATTACATATGATTATAAGGTAAATTAGCTTTGAAAACGTGTTTCACAAAAATTATCAACTTTGACTCTGTCTTCGTATCACATGTTGCAGCTAGTGGTATCTCCTGTGATAATATGCACTACCACATGTGGTATTATTCACTACCACATGTGGTATCATTCATTACCACATGTGGTATTATGTACTACCACATGTGGTATTTTGAGCTACCACTTGTGATACAAACTATTATGTGAATCTGACTAGTTTACTTGCTTCTTTCTTTTTACATGAGTTAAGGTGATTTACAAGATAGAAAATGGTACAGTTGAATGTAGCTGTAAAAAGATTGTTCGTCGAGGATTCTTGTGTAGACATGTTTTTTGTGTATTCAAAAATAGGAATATTGAATATATACCAAAACAATATGTCTTACGACGTTGGATGAAGAATTTGATAGCAGCTGAGTTGAAAAGAAAGAGGGTCACAGAGACAAGTGTATATGACAAACTATCGAATGAAGCAACAACAACATTTGATGAGTGCATGAAGTTGATAGGGAATAACGAAGAGAAGCTTGGGGATTTCGTGCATACACTAAAGAAGATCAAGACAGATATCGAGACATCCACATCTGAAGTTGAACCTGCAAACAAGACTGATATAATTGAGAAATTACATGGAGTTACAAAGCCAACGGTTATTGAAATTCAAAATCCAGATGTGTTAAGATATAAAGGTTGCGGAAGAGACAAAAGGTTGAAGAGTTCGAAAGAGAAGGGAATAGAAAGTAAGAAAAAGTGCGGAAAGTGTGGAGAAGCTGGCCATAATAGACAAACATGTGATAAGAAGAAAGCAGAAGCTAAAAAACAGGCAGAAGAGAAAGAAAGGGAAACAGAATATGCACAACAAGGAGGGCAGGATGGCAATTGAAGAGTTTGAATTTTTTTTTAATATATTTCTTAAAGTTAATTTCAATAATCTTAAGTTATTAGATTGAGAGATGATTTAGTTTACTATGGATATTTTATTTTTTAGAACTATAATAATCTGATAATTGTTTATAGCATATAGTGTTTTATTGTACATAATATGTGAAATGTGTTACTGTGTTTACAGAAATCACAAGGTACCACATGTGATACAAATAGTTACCACATGTGATAATAAGAGGTACAATTAGGTTTTATGTACTACCACATGTGGTACTAGTTGTTACTATATGTGGTAGTTGCTAGCACAAATAATACTTTACAAAAAATGAGATACCACATGTCTTAATAAGAGGTACAACATGTGATAATAAGAGGTACAATTAGTTTTTATACACTACCACATGTGGTAATATAAACTACCACATGTGGTAATATACACTACCACATGTGGTGCTAGTTGTTACCATATGTGGTAGTTGCTAGCACAAATAATACTTTACAAAAAATGAGATACCATATGTCTTAATAAGAGGTACAACAAGTGATACTAAGTTAAGAGGTATTATGCACTACCACATGTGGTAATATGCACATTTACCACATGTGTAATAGTACCATTCACTACCACATGTGTACTACTCAGTACCACATGTGGTACTAGTTGTTACCATATGTGGTAGTTGCTAGCACAAAAAGTACTTTACAAAAAATGAGATACGTCTTAATAAGAGGTACAACAAGTGATACTAAGTTAAGAGGTATTATGCACTACCACATGTGGTAATATGCACATTTACCACATGTGTAATAGTACCATTCACTACCACATGTGGTACTACTCAGTACCACATGTGGTACTTGTTGTTACCATATGTGGTAGTTGCTACCACAAAAAGTACTTTATATTAAATGATGTACCACATGTTATACTATAAGGTACCACATGTGTTAATGAATCTAATAATATCATAGAAGTTGGTTAAAACAAGGAAAAGACATACACATGAAAACATTTAAAAAAACTGAACATAAAACCATAAAAATCTAAGTACATTACATAAAACTGTACTTTCAACATACAAAATATATTTTTACCATAATACCGTACTTAAACATAACCCATATAACTGTACTTGATCATTAAATTCATATCATCACAAACATTAACAGACTACTTTCCTGCAGTAGCCTCGGTATTGTCTTCAATTTCTCCAGTTGAGTTCTTCCTACTGCTTTCTTCATCCATGTGTTTTCTGATGGCTTTCTTGATTTGCTTCTCGATTAGTTCTTGCGTGTAAGTATGCCTAAACTCCTCAACAAGTATGTGAACCATGTCCTTGTGAATGTTGCATTCATGCAGTAAGATTTTTGTTGCATACTTGATTCTCAATCGAAGAAGTTGCATCTCTTGTGACCGACCTTCCTTACTGAGTCCGCAATCAAATTTGCTAGAAACCTGACCACAGTACTGCTCCATATGAAGCATGACGAAAACTCCGCAATCACGATCATTTTCCAAAGTCTTCCATTTCAAATTCATCACTGTAGCCCTATCTAATGTCGAAAGTTTTGCAGCGGCAGGATGTTTAACTTCAAGAAGATGTTCAACGAAAACAGATGTCTACAAATAAAATTAAAGGAAAAAAATTCAAACTTAATTAACAAACATCAACTATGTAAAAAGAACAATAATATATAACATGTAATGTTACTTACAACCACATCACAAATTGCCTTGTATTTTGCATCGTAATCAACTTTTGCAGCACTGTTATCAAGAATCATAAAGGTCTTCTTTTTGAGATTGAACACCAGCAGATAATAGTGATGAGAACGATATATTGGGAAGTAAACCTGTCAGATATGTCATAAATAAAATCAATATGCAAAAGTGTATAGTTCCTAAGTTTCACATGTGATACAGCCTTACATACCACATGTGGTAATACATAATACCACATGTGGTATCTCGTATTACCACATGTGGTAATGTCTAATACCAAATGTGGTAAAAGCCTAGTACCACCTATGATACAGTTCATAATCAAAATAGATACAAGGGTATTAACAAAACGAATACGATAGGTTACCATTTCAACGTTTCTTAACGATGTCAACTTAGAATCTTCTTTCACCCAACCAAGCAGGGAGGTTTGGAAAGATGCAAGCCTTTCAGTGTTTTCCAACTTGAACATATTATCAAGCTAATTGACATAAAAATATGTAATTAACAGATTAAAAAAAAATTAGTTACAAAAAAAGCATCTATAAAAAATATTGTTATTGTGGGGTTCTTAACAGAACTTACAAACATTGATGTCGGAAAGAAAAGTCTTGTAGGCGAGCTCGAGTTGGTAGCCCTTTCTTCATGATTCAACACAGCAGCCCAGACATCAATGATAGTACCACTAACCCATAAATGAGGTGCAAGAGTTTGAAAGTCTTCACGAAGGGCAAAAGTACCATATCCATTATCAAAAATAATGTCACTACAAAATGAGCATGAAACATACAAGTCATGAGAACCAATGCTAGGGAAAAAAATACAGAAAACAAATTAAAACAACAATACCACATGTGATACAATGAGTTACCACATGTGGTATTCTGTTTAAATATATTAGAGTTTGAATCTACCACATGTGATAAGATGAGATACCACATGTGGAACAACAAAGCATAAAACACTAATACTTTAAAAAAGAAAGTAAAAATGCAGAAGTAAACTTACGATTTGTCACCTAGCATTGCAAATAGCCAATTTGAGAGTCTAAACTCATTCATCATGACATTCTTCTTAATATTCGTTTTGGCATTCATGTAGCGCGAGAAAGCAAAAACCGATGGCTTAAAATCATCCTTATCACGAACATCTAAACCACTGTTCCTCGGAAGACCCTCCAACTCCTGACTTAGACCAAGGGAAAAGTTAGGACACTCGAGACTATCTAAGGTAATTGACGTAGGTAACGTACTAGACGTAGGCATATTAGATGGTATAGGTGGATCAGGAAAAGCAAATTGTGACGGGTGAAAATGAAAAAATGTATGCATATCAAAAACCTCGATAATTGCGTCTTCCATCTCGCAGTACAATCTTTCACAACCAGCAGCTTCGACAACATTTGACGCTTCTCCACCATTGCCATCTTTACCTTGACCTTCATTTCCACCAATAGCATTGTTGCCTTTTCCATCATTGCCTCCTGCATTATCACCACCCTTATCTTCTGTATCTTCTTTTACATCATCTTCACTATCCTCTTTGTCATCATCAACTTCACGATAAACACGCTTCCTAAAAACTTCATCAAACTTGCATCCAAACTCCACAAACCGTGAATCAGCAAGATATTTTTTAATTCCATCATGCATCCTCTTCTCAATGACAAGTTGAGTCTTCTTCACAGACTCCAACAGCTTGCAAATAGTATCGAGTTCATCCTGTACGTTTACATATTCAAAAATCAAACAAAAAAAATTACTACATGTGGTATTATGCATTACCACATGTGATAATAAAATTTTTTTTCATAAAAACAGTTGGAAAAAAAATATAAATTACAAACCAGCGTACTTACATCTGCACCTTGGTCGTGATCTTGAGTTAAACTGATAAAACCTTCATCTTCAAGTGCAACAGAAGGGTCATACACACCAGCAAACTCCAAAGTCCCAAACGATCCAATATCAAGTTCTTCACTCTGAACGCATTTCATCATACTTGTGGTCCAACTACCTATGATCGGGCGGCGACGTACAACTTCACATTTAGTAGATCTCACATGATCAAGATACCAAAGCTGTAGATTTCAAAAAAAATAATATAACAAGATTATATCTCAATCAAAAACCAGATATACATATAAAATAACATGCATAAGAAAAAGAAAGAAATATAATAACATACAATCAGAAATGTAATTGGACCACAATAGTACTGTTTCTTGTCTTTCTTCCACGCCTATGTGCATTTCTTCAAGCAATCAATAACAAACCCACACCAATCTAGCTTGTCAACTTCAACTTCTTCACTAAGCTTAAACAAAAAATGTGCCATGAACGCGCCATTGCTGTAACAACAACCCATTGTGTTTGCAAACAACATCAGAAACTTCTGTCTAAAATAGAAGTTGTCGATCTTTGAAGAAACAATATTTTTGCAGACATCAGCAGCACGGACCAGTTCCTTTGGAAACTTTGGATAATCTTTAAACCAAGCTGCCAAACACGGGTCATCACGATTCATGTCCGGTAATGACATAACCGGAATACCACCATTAGGAAGACCAAAAACATCGTGAACAGCTTCAGGAGTGACTTTCAAACATACATCTCTAAACTTCAACTCCATCGAATCAAGATCAAGGTTATCAAGAAGAAAGTAACCTAAGTTACCTGCAAATATAATCATTAACACATGTGTTAAAATATTAATACAATACGTGGTAGTAAAAAATACCACAAGTGGTAAGACAGAGTCAAAATTGTTTAAGCATTACCACATGTATTAATCATTACCACATGTGGTAAGTATCATTATCACATGTGGTAGTATATAATACCACAAGTGGTAACCGGAATTGAAACTTGTGTTACATATAAGTATCACATATGGTAGTATATAATACAACAAGCATTAATCAGAAGTATAACATTTGGCATTGAAAAAAAATAGCATATTCAACAAACTTTATATAAAATGTATATCTATCTATATATATATGTGTGTATATAAATATATATAATCAATTAAAAATGAGTACCTGGAAGACCATTAAGAGGGAACTGTTGATGCATCTTTGAGTGTCTGTCAGTTGGTCTATCGAGTTGTAATTAGTGTCGGTTGTTACTTAATAGAAATATAGTTTTTATTAATGCGACACTCGTGTTTTGGTTTAGGCGACACTTGCCTGAGTGACGCATAGCGACACTTGATTAAGTGACGCATAGCGACACTTAGGTAAGTGACGCATTAAGGCGGCCACATGCGACACTTACACAAGTGACGCATGTCGGCTGTGTTTTTAGTATAAATAGAAACCTACGGGTTTTAGGCTAGGGTTGACGAAACCCTAGCACCATTTGTCGAAATAGCATCTCTGTAATCGTTCCCAAATCAATATACAAGCCGATTTCTTTGTTTACTTAGTGAATAACTTTCGTTTCAGTTTGTGTTTATTGTTGATATATGCAATTGATTGATTCCGCCTTTCAATTGTAAGTCAATTGTCATCTAGATCCTAGCAATACGCACTTTCAACTGGTATCAGAGCGTTGCGGTGATCAAATTGACGTTTTAGAAGTTATTTTGGATTGATTTCGGTTTTTGATTGATTCAAGAATTGCGAATTAATACGGATTTTGAGGTGCAAAGGTGAATCTCAGTCAATATTCATCAACATTCACAGGTTTCGTCCATTAGGGTTCAAGAAATTTGAATTTCGTTTACGAAAATTCGAATTTTTTAGGGTTTTGGAATTTTACAGCCGTTTTGCGACACTCGACCCGTCACTTAGACGCGTCACTTCCTGCGGCACTAGCTAATTCCAAATTAGGGTTATACCGTCACTTGAACGCGTCACTTGAAGCGTCACTTGAGGTCTATACGACACTTCACTTAAGTGTCGTCTACCCTAATCCACCGTCACTAACGTGCGTCACTGTTGCACGTCACTTGACTTTTTAGCGTCACTTCCTTTAGTGACGCCTGTTTGTTTTCTTGCGTCACTTCCTTTAGTGACGCTCTGTTTAATACGTCACTCAAGTACGTCACTTGAGTGCGTCACTTGCTTGATTGAGTGACACTTACCTTTAGTGTCATCAGTCACTTCACCCGTCACTCGATAGCGTCACTAACCTAGTGACGCTAGTAGTTGCGACACTACAGTGCGTCACTTACGCAGTGACGCCTTAAGTACTAATATTTTTTTTCGAGTTCTTGTTTTTGCATATTTTTTTCAGGTATATCTTCAATGGCAGTGGATAAGGAAGATATTAGGGGAATTCGAGAAATGTTAAAACAGGGCAATGATATTGGTTCAAACAATAAACCTCCTCTTTTTACCGCAGATATGGAGTACGCTTATTGGAGGGATAGATTTGAACAGTTTGTGGACTTTCACTGTCCGGAATTGTGGGGTCCATTGAAACAAAGATATGAGGCTCCTGTATCTGAAGGAAACTATCGTGGTGTTCCTCCACCAAAATCTTTCACTGCTATGACACCTCAGGAGAAGAAAGATTATCAACTAGAAAGGAAAGCACATTCAGCCATATGTATGTGTTTGACAAAGGATGTCATGAGACTGTTCAAAACTCATGACATAACCTATGATTTATGGAAAGCGATAGAGACCAGGTGTGGAGGAAATGAGAAATATAAGGAGGCAAAACTGGAATTAATTAAGAAACAGTATGATTTGTTTGACTCCTTACCTAATGAGACGACGGCTGGACTGTTTACTCGATACTCACAAATTGTGAGTGAATTGACTGAAGGAGGATATACTCTCACTGCACTGGAGATTAATAAAAAGCTATTGGATGTTTTACCAAGTGCATGGGATGTGAAAGTTCAATTCTTGAAGGAAAATCAAGAATTATCTGGGATGACTTTGGATCAACTCATTGGAGTTCTTCAAGCCCATGCTATGGAATTGAAGAAGAAGGAATGCAAGTCAACTGGATTTGTACAAAATCCTTCTCTGTATGGAAGCCAAGTAAATACGGGTAAGAGTTATGGAGGAATGGCATTTATGTCAGATACGAATTCTTTATCATATTCAGCTGTGGAGACTCATGCGGCGTATGTTTCCGGTACTGCTTGCACAAATCAAGGAACCCAACAACCGGTTTCAGCATCACCAGCAATTCAAGAGCAAGCTGCGATTTATACAGCTTTTATTAGCTCTTATAAGGATTTGGTTACTCAACCAAATACTACATTGGAGATGACCAAAGAAGACTATGCTCAACTGGATGATGATGATTTGGAGCAGATGGATTTGAACTGGAACATAGCGATGATTTCCAGAAGAGTTCAAAAGTTCTTGCAGCGAACGGGCAGAAAAAGTTTGGAAGGAAATGGGAAGACTGGGTTCGGGTTTGATAAAAGTAAGGTTCGATGCTATAACTGTCAGAACCTTGGTCATTTTGCAAGGGAATGTGAGAAACCTAGGATGCCATCATCAGGTTTTACAAAGCCAGATCCTCCCAAAGCAACTGAGAAAGAGGAAGCAAAATCGTTGGCTGCAGACAATGCCTTGATCGTTTTTGAGCCAACTACCTTTGATTGGAGTGCACAAGCTGAAAAGTTTCAATGTCTAATGGCTCACATCACTCCTGAGGTAACAAATGAACCTGTTGAGCCTTTTAACTGTGTTTCGTGTATTAATCTGACTGAATCCCTTGAGGTCTATCAAAAAGACAATCAAAATTTGCGGGACAAGATAGTTAAGCTTAATGAATCTAATAATTTTTTATTAGAAAATGAAAAACTTTATGAACAACATCTTGAAGCTCATAAATTAGATACCGAAACTTTTAAGGCCAAGGTCTTTAGTCAACAAGACGCAATTAAAAGTTATCTAACTGAGATTGAATTGTTGACAAAAGAATTATCTGATTTAAAAGATGAGTTTGAGAATCATAAAAGTAAAATCTTAAGTTCAACCTCCGCAACACAAGTCTTTAATGAGATAGTTAGTAAACAAGGGACTAGCGGCAAAAAGAAGGAAGGCCTTGGTTATAACCAAGTACCACCACCTTCTAATGCTGAATATTGTCCCTCAATTGCTAAACAGGGCCTTGAGGAGATTTCAGTCGATTATACCAAGTTATATGGTATTAAGGCCAAAGAAGCCAAGCTTAACAAACTGACAACGGAGAAAACCAAGAGGCAAGATTATCCATTGCCTCAGTTTGTTAAAGCTAAGTCTCAAGTTCAAAATAATGAGATTGTTGAGATAGAGGATATTACTGATCAGGAATATCCTGAGTTTAAGAAGGTTGAGGCTAAACCTGCAAAACAAATCTTGAAAACTGAACCTATAACAAAGGTTCAATATAAAAGGGAAAATAAGTTTTTAAATGAGAAACTTCAAAAGTCACCGACAAATGTTTTAAAACATAAGGTGACAAGTGAAAAAGTTCAGGTTAATAAAACTTTAGCCTCACCCTCTAAACCAAGACCAGCACTTTCTAAAACATGTACAGCCTGTCCATGTTCTAAAAATGTTGTGTCACATCCTCCAGTACACCCTCCGTCTCTACAATTTCATGAGACTCGTTCTTGTTTCTATTGTAAGAAACAAGGACATTTGATCCGTGATTGTCCCAAACTTTCTCATCAGCGGTATGGGAGAGATATGCCTAGGACATCTTTCTATAGAAATTCTTTTTCGAAATCACCTCCTAGGCATCACTTTGACTCTCCCAAGCCGGCAAAGAAAGTTGTTAGTGTTGGACAAAATATTTTGTTAAAACCAAAGTCCAACACTATTTCAAAGCCAAATCCCGAACCATCAAAGGTTTGGAAGTTAAAGGAGTCTATTACGGACTCAAACGTCATCAATGATAATACATCAGATTCAAAATCTGATTTGTTTAAAAATAAAGTTTTATCTGATGTGATTATTGTTGATGACTATGGTCGACCTAAGTCTGTAAAGGCTTGGGTCACCGTTTCTCACTAATCTCCTCATATTAATGTGTTGCAGCAGTCTGAACGGATAAAAGATAGCGAATGGTTCATGGATAGTGGCTGCTCGCGACACATGACGGGTGATGTGTCTCTCTTAGTGGATATTAAACCATATGCGGGAGGTCACGTTGCCTTTGCTGGAGATACGGGAGGAACAATTTCAGGGAGAGGTACGCTAACCAATGGAAAGGTTAGCTTTGAAAATGTAAACTATGTGACCGAGCTTAAGCATAATTTGTTAAGTGTATCACAAGTTTGTGATAAGGATTATACCACATTGTTTACAAAAACCGAGTGTGTCATATTGAAGCCAGGGTACGTTATTCCGGAGGAATGGGTAGTAATGCGTGCTCCAAGAAGAAATAACACATATGTAATGAATATGCGAACTGTGGAGACTACCAGCGAATACACTTGTCTCCTTTCGAAGGCTTCAGAGAAGGAATCACTCCTTTGGCACAGACGTATGGGACACATTCATTTCCGTAAAATGAATTTCCTAGTCAACAACGACTTGGTTCGTGGAGTTCCGAAACAGTCTTTCGCCTTGAAAGATGACTGTGTTTCTTGCCACAAGGGCAAACTCCACAAGAAGTCCCATAAGTCTAAGGTAGTGAATTCCATAAATGCTCCGTTAGAACTACTGCACATGGATCTTTTTGGTCCTGTGTCTACAAAGAGCATAGGTGGTCGTTCTTATTGTTTAGTGGTAACAGATGACTACTCACGCTTTTCGTGGGTCTACTTTCTCGCAACTAAGGATGAGACAGCGGGTATTTTAGTCTATTTGTTGGATAAGTTGGCAAATTTGTGCAACTTAAAAGTGAAGAGGCTGCGGAGCGATAACGGAACCGAATTCAAGAACTCAACTCTTGAGTTATTTTGTGCTTCTCGAGGTATTGAACATCAATTTAGTGCTCCGAGAACACCTCAACAAAATGGAGTTGCTGAACGGAAGAATAGGACAATTATTGAAACCGCTCGCACCATGTTAGCGGATTCCAAATTACCTATTATCTTCTGGGCTGAAGCAGTAAATACTGCTTGCTATGTATTGAATCGGGTTCTTTCAGTTAAAAAGAAGAATAAGACTTGCTATGAGCTTTTCAACAATCGCAAGCCGAATCTGCAGTTTCTGGAACCCTTTGGATGTCCGTGTCTGATTATGATTACTAAAGATCGTGTCCCTAAGTTTGGCGATAAAGCCGTTGAAGGAATTTTTCTCGGATATTCGGTCAACTCTCCAAACAAACGGGTATACAACAAATCAACGAACGAGATCGAGGAACACTTTGAGGTCAAATGCCTACGGTATACGGAACCACCTCAAGGAACGGGTCCGGATTGGTTCTTTAATTATGGGAATCTTTTCAGCTCTTTTAATGTTCCGGAGGATGATGTCACTGAAGATTTAATCACCATGCTTCATGGACTCGATGTTTTTCAACAAACATCCTCTTCTTCTACATCCAATCCTATACCTGATACAACATCCACTCCTGCACCTACTCCAACACCAGATATGCCTGCCTCAACATCCACTACTTCTCCTGCATCTGTTACTACACCTTCACCAAAAATAACCACTATTCCATCTGCTTCAAATCCCGTTAATACCGAGGATCTTCCGAATGATCCTAATATGCCTCCATTGGAGGATGCAGCAGACATGGAATATTCTCACTTCTTCTCAAATGAAGAAAACGAAGATGCTTCTGCCACTGAAGGGGATCTGAATAACTTGGAATTAAATCTTGTGCCAGATGCTATTCCAGTTACTAGGATACATAGGAATCACCCTGTAGAAAACATCATTGGTGATCCCCATTCATCTGTTCAAACTAGACGTCAGGCGAAGCAAACTGCTGAAGATACGGATACTTCAGCTAATCAGGTTCTGGGATTTATGGCAACCATCAACTCTTGCCATCTTTCCCAAACTGAACCGAAGAAAGTAGCGGAGGCCTTGCAAGACCCATCCTGGGTCGAGGCCATGCAAGATGAACTGCAGCAATTTCACAAGCTGCAAGTGTGGATGCTTGTTTCTTTACCCAAAGGTGCCGATCCGAAAGGCACTCGATGGGTATATCGCGTCAAGAAGGATGATAGAGAAGTTGTCACGAGGAACAAAGCAAGACTAGTTGTTCAAGGGTATACTCAAATTGAAGGACTTGATTATGATGAGGTTTTTGCCCCTGTCGCCAGATTGGAGTCCGTCCGTATCTTTTTAGCATTTGCATCATTTAAAGGGATTCGCGTCAAGCAACTTGACGTTAAAAGCGCATTCCTTTATGGTAAAATTGATACGGAAGTTTATGTTCAACAGCCTCCAGGCTTTGAAGATTCGGTGCATCCAAATTATGTCTACAAACTCAATAAGGCATTGTATGGACTTCATCAATCTCCACGCCTATGGTATGACAGGCTGGCTACTCATCTGGTAGACAATGGCTTTACACGGGGCACCATCGATAGTACCCTTTTCACAAAAGGAAAAGGCGATGATTTGTTACTTGTTCAAGTATATGTCGATGATATCATCTTTGGATCGTTGAATGAGGCTCTATGTAAAGAATTTGAAGAGGTCATGAAATCAGCTTTCGAGATGAGTGCAATGGAAGATCTTACCTTTTTCTTAGGTGTGCAAGTTGAGCAGTCATCCAAAGGCATGTATATTCATCAGTCAAAATATGTCCATGACATGTTGACACGATATGATATGCTCACTTGTAAACCTTATGGAACTCCTATTGAACTCAACCATAATCTTGGACCTGCTGAGGATGATGAGGACTGCAAAGAAAAGGATTATCGTTCGATGATAGGTTCTCTTATGTACCTCACTGCCTCAAGACCTGATATCGTTTTTGCTGTCTCCATTTGTTCACGATATCAGGCACGACCAAAGGTTTCTCATATGAAGGCGGTGAAGCGGATTTTTGGTTATCTCAAATATCGACCTACACTTGGTCTATGGTATTCAAATGAGAAGGACTTCACGCTCTCTGCCTATTCCGATTCAGATTATGGTGGCTGCAACATCAATAAGAAGTCTACGACAGGGGGATGTCAGTTTCTTGGAACTCGCTTGGTTTCATGGCAATGCAAAAAGCAGACTACGGTTTCTACTTCCACAGCTGAGGCCGAGTACATTGCTGCTGCTAGCTGCTGTTCTCAAGTTCTTTGGATTCAGCACCAACTGCGCGACTACGGGTTACTCTTAACTTTAACTCCTATACATATTGATAACACTGCTGCCATATCTATCACACGCAATCCCGTACAACACTCTAAAACCAAACACATAGAAATTAGGTTTCACTTTATACGGGATTGCTATGAGAAACACCTCATTGACCTTGTCCATATTGACACCCTGAAACAAAATGCTGACTTATTCACTAAGGCTTTCTCAAGAGCCCGATTTGATGAATTAGTCAACATGATCGGTCTAAGGTTCTTTACCACGAAAAAGTAATTTGTGACTTGGATATGTTTAAAAGTACTGTTTTATTATTATTAAAAAAAAAAAAAAAAAAAAAAAAAAACGCAACAGCCACTCTTTATACTTTATAGTTTTAAAGACATGCAATGTTGCTACATTTTAAAAAATAGACGTTGAAGTTGTGTCTGTAAACAACTTGAGATATGATAGTACATCGGGTGACATGCATAAAAATGGAATTTTTAAGGTTTATCTTTGATGTGTCAGTAGATTTATCTGACGTATTAAAAACAGTTTTTATAAACATTATCTTCATCATACGATATATTAGTAGGCATGTTATACAGAACACTTTGAGAAGTCTTAAGAAGCTTAATCAATAATTGTCTATTTCAAGTGGTATAACATTATTAGATGTACGACAAAAGTCTTAAATTCTTACTTATACTAGACATGTTTTTGTGAAAGATGTTTATATGATTTCATTTGGGGGTATATATTGACAGTCTCCTTTGTTATACGTAACTATAGACCTGGTTTCTGTTAATATATATTTTAAAATTAAGCAAACACAAGTCAAAGTACTTGAAAAGTCTTTGAAAAATTAAGATACCTTACAAGGTCGCCAAAATGGTTTGACCAAGTTTGGTTTTGCTTAAACCTGGATCAAGTTATGTCGCTCTGTTGTACGTAAGTACAGACCTGTCACCGCTGACTTGATTCTTAAAATTGATTTTCTTATATTCTATCTGTAAATCAAAACATGGTCTATGTTTTAAGTTAAGATGTATATCTATGATGGGAACCACAGCGAAATAAACATACCAATAATAATAAAATACCTCTTAGTCGTACGTATAACATGTTTAAGTGGACAAATATACTAATAATCGTTTTTGAAATAATTTTTATAAGCAGTGTTTTTAGTATGTCAAGTAAATTTAAAGAGTACAAAGATACTGATGATTGAAATAACTCTTACTGTTCCTAATAAATGCATGTTATTCCGATATGATCCCTAATCAGACTTTATCAACTCCGTCACCAAAAAGAATGTGTTCACTCTCTAGTGGTCAATTTAGAGAGATAGAGTGAAGAGGTTCCCGTACCTTCTGATCTAATCGAATCATTCTATCAATACCTACATATGGTATCCGTTATAAGAATAGTTGTTAATTTACATTTTCTTGTATACGTTTTCTTTTCTCTACGTTAGTGTAATTATCCAAGTTGCAGTTACATTTTCAAATTTAAGTACCGAAATCACAACGCGACACCATCGAAGAAATCGCAAATTTTTCCCTTTAAGTGAACTGTGCGTCACTTTCATAAGTGACGCTCCTAGTGACGCATACGATATTGCGTCACTCACTCAAGTGACGCAGTCAGTGCCGGGATAAGTTACGCTATAAGTGTCGGGTTGAGTGACGCATACAAGGGTAGGTGTATAAATACCCCTTCCCCACGACACTCAACCTCACCACTTTTCAAATTCCTATACCGTCACTTGCACTGACACACCGACACTCGTTCTGTCCCTGCGTCACTTCCACTGCACGTTTTCTTGTCGATTGATTAGCGAGCTTCAGGGTTTTTCTTTGTGTTCTTTTCATACCTCGTTGTTCTCCTTACTCCTACGAACTTAGTGGTACTACTTTTAACCTTTTAATCTTCTTATTTTTACTGTATTTTAGAGTTAGGGTTACGGTTAGGTTTTTATGTGCAAAATCGTTCGATTAACTGTTTATATGCTTATGTTATGATGTAATAAATGGTGTGTTTTACTCGTCCAACCCTAGCGCTCACCTTGGTTACTTTGTTTTTGCAAACCCCTAAATTTTTGAATCTGGGTATGAACAGTGCACGATGATCTTCATCGTTGCGACACTTCTAGCGTCACTTGCCTTAAGTGACGCTACTTGGTAATTTGGTAAACCATACCGTCACTTCTTAAGTGACTCATGTAGTGACGCATATACTTGCTTCAACTGTTTACACCGTCACTCCTCCAAGTGACGCCTTTACATGCGTCACTACTCCAAGTGACTGTCTAAGTGACGCTTATTTATATCCGTCACTTATACCGTCACTTCTTAAGTGACTGACTTAGGATACCGTCACTAGGTTAAATGTCGCATGTTCTTCACCCGTCACTTTGCAAGTGTCGTATACTTTAAACCTCCAATTTCAAACGTCACTTACATCAGTGACGCTTTATAGCGTCACTTCCAGCAAGTGACGCTACACATTGATTTCAATTTTATACACTGTATATTACGACACTTCCTAAGTGCCGGTAGTGGCCATGCGTCACTTACCCTAAGTGACGCCTAAAGTCAAAATTGGTTTTCTAACCCTTCTGTGTTCGGGCTAACTTTCTAACGTTTTCGGTTACGTTTCTTTGTATTTTTAGCTTACAGATGGCTGAGCTACAGAACTATTACCGCCGCACGAACACACGTCACAATATTACGGCATTCTTGGAATCTACACATGCCAACTCGGCGCCGTTCAGGCCTATGATCGAGTTTCTTCGTCGATCCCGAATTCATTATGCGATTACGGCCACGACTCCGGTATACATGAACCAAATTGAGGAGTTTTATGATCATGCAGTGATCAGGGTACAGGGTGATGTTCCTCGGATTGTCTCGAATATGTTTGGGGAGGAAATCGAGATTACTGAGAACTCGATTAGGAGGGTGTTATAGTTCAATGACAACTCCACGATGCCCACTATCTTCCCCACCACGTTTATCTACGGGGGACTTCAAAGGATGGGCTATCCGGCTAACCAGCTTTCAGACTTCCGAAAGCAATACCTCTGCCGAGTATGGAGGTATCTCTGTCACATTGTGATTGTTTGTTTATCGCCACGGAATGGGGGGTATGATGCGGCAAGTCATCTGACTTTGTCGCTTATGTTAGCTCTAGTATATAATAAGCCGTATAACTTTAGCGGCTATATTTTTGGGAATATGGTGGAAAACATCAGGGCTGGGAAGGACAAATGGTTACAGTATCCTCGATTTGTCCAGCTGTTGCTGAATGATCTCAATCTTGAGATTGCACCAGATCAGCGATCCCTTCTTGTTCCGACGCCGATGCTTCTGCGAGTCTTTAATGACTGCAAGCTCGCGCCAAAGGGCGAGCCCGTTTTGGCAGATCGTGAACTCTTCGGGCACGTGGTAAACGAAAACTACGTTGCGCCGCACGATCATGGATTTTTGGATAATGTCGTGCCTCCGGTCAACGAGGACGACTTAGTTGATGCCAATGTAGCTCAGGACCTCGATGATATTGATCGCGTTGATCGGGTTGAGGTTGATTCCGATGATGGTGGGCCCACTCCTCCGGATTCTGAGGGTGATGTGCCACCACAATCAGCTTTAGATGGGATTCAATTGGCTGATCCCCAACGCTTCAAGCGTATTATGCGCCGGATTTCGGCGGGTCGGGTTCATGTTCCGAGAAATCCTGGCAAGCGTCCAGCTGGGTCGTCGCCTTCTTATGCTGAGTTACCCTTACGTCGACGCCAGCGGACTTCGATTGTCCTCGAGGAGCCAACTCATCAGCCTTCTTCTCAGCCTGCAACTATTTCTATTCAGCAGGTTTTAGCTCAACTGGAGCTTTTGTCCAAACGTTTTGATGATCAACAGGCGATCATTGCAGCTCAAGCTTCACAGATTAAAGATCTAGAGATTAAAGCTGCTACAGTGGACTCTCTCCAGCAACAGATAACGACTATGTCTTCTAGGTTGTTAGAATTGGAGTCAGTCACACTTGTTTCGGGGGAGGATAATCCTAGGGAATTAGAAACAAATGTAACTCCTCCCCCTGAATCTGAAAATGTACAACCTTCTTCCCCTATCAATGAAAATATCAGTTTAGATTATTTCGTGGAGGTTCAAGGTCAGGCAAGACCTATCGCGGTAGATTACTCATTCGTAGATCTTACTTATTTGCAAAACTTGATGAATGAAAATGATACAATGCCTGAGGAAGAGGAAATGAATGATCCTGTAGCAGAGGATTATTTCTTTGAGGAAAATGATGAAGTTGAAGTTGAGGGGGAGCAACTGCACAGTGATGAATGTTATGATGATGCTCCCATTATAGAATCGGATTCGTCTGAAGATGAATCAGAAAAAGAGACGAACGAGCCATCAACTTCTACAACTAAACCGGATATAGTGCTCAAACCGATTATCGAGGTACCGGTTACGTGTAAAAGCTACAAAGTTAGATCTGATTACACGGGATTGATCAAGAGTTGGAAATTTGATGAGAACAACTCAGTTTTTATGATTAAGAGAAGTGACGGCATTCAGTACTTCAATATGAAGTTTTATAAAATAAGTACTTTGCCGAAGTGTGAGCTTCAAAGATTAGCGCAGATACCCTTGATAAACCGATCACGAGATTCACGAGCAGATTTCTTCCAGGTGATCATACGTCGAGAGATGAATAGTAAAAAATATAACCTGATAAAGCCGACGTTGGGTATGCGATACAAGTTTAAGAAGAAGTTAGATCCGATCACTCGTCAACCTATTGTGAAGATGATCTATCCACCAGCAAAGTGTCTACAGAAGATACCTTTGGAGATCATTCCGATAGATTTTTTGAATAGGTTGGAGTATTGGGAATATGATGATATTACTGGTGAAGCTGTAATTGTATTTATTCCAAAATCGGAACCAGATACGGATTCGGAGATTATGAATGTAGAATCGGAGGTTGAAGAGAAAACAGCATGGGATGTTGTTCAACCTAAGAAAAGGTCTACTTGGGGTCTTAAAAGAAAGATATTTTGTGTATACGATCCGTTGAGTTTGATCAATCTCTCTGAACATGATATGAAAAGATTACATCAGAATAGAATTCAGTTTAAAGAAAGAGATAGAGCTGAAGCGATTAAATTTCAAAAGATCATTGATATTTGCGTAGCCAACGGAGTACACGCTGGTGGTGTATTTCCTGCTGGTTGGAAATGAAGAATAAACGACTTGAAAGAGTTTGAAGATTTTGAAGACCAAGCTGAAGACACGGGGGAGTTTGTTGATGCATCTTTGAGTGTCTGTCAGTTGGTCTATCGAGTTGTAATTAGTGTCGGTTGTTACTTAATAGAAATATAGTTTTTATTAATGCGACACTCGTGTTTTGGTTTAGGCGACACTTGCCTGAGTGACGCATAGCGACACTTGATTAAGTGACGCATAGCGACACTTAGGTAAGTGACGCATTAAGGCAGCCACATGCGACACTTACACAAGTGACGCATGTCGGCTGTGTTTTTAGTATAAATAGAAACCTACGGGTTTTAGGCTAGGGTTGACGAAACCCTAGCACCATTTGTCGAAATAGCATCTCTGTAATCGTTCCCAAATCAATATACAAGCTGATTTCTTTGTTTACTTAGTGAATAACTTTCGTTTCGGTTTGTGTTTATTGTTGATATATGCAATTGATTGATTCCGCCTTTCAATTGTAAGTCAATTGTCATCTAGATCCTAGCAATACGCACTTTCAGGAACTTAATGAAACTGCCGAAACCCATCTCCTTAAGTCTAACCTCCTGATCGACACTCATACGCATAGTAGCATTTTGAAGCGGTTGTGCAGTAGAGCGAACACGAACAAAAGGAACTTTAGAAGTTTCTTCAGAATCATCTTCAATGGCATCCTCGATCTTAAAGTCTTTATCTACATCTTTTTTCACACGCTTCTTCGATACCTTCACCTTCGATACCTTTGATTTCTGTTTCTTTTCTGGCAAATCAACTTCAACATCGCTCATACTCTGGAAAGGTCTTTTTTTAGGGGGTCCTTCATTCTTCTTTCCCTCATTCTTCTTTCCAACAGGTTTTGAAAGACTTGATTTTTGTGCATCTTTTAACCTCCGCTTCTTTTCTTCTTCAAAATTTTTTTTCTTCTTCTCCTCTTCTTCCTTCTTATTTTTCTTACCTACTTCCTCTTTCTTTTTCCTCTCTTCTTCTTCATTCTTTTTCTTCCTCTCATCATCTTCCTTCTGTTTCCTTGCTTCTTCTTCCTTATGTTTCTTCTCATCCTCTTCCTGCTTTTTCTTCTTCTCTTCATCAGCTATCTTTTTCTTAAGCTCATTTTCCTCCTTCTTTTGCTCATCTGCATGTTTTCTTTTTTTATTCGCTTCATCACTTGTTTTTTGACTTGTGTCCTTTGGCTCCACTTCTTTAATGGGTTGGTGAACTCTGGAAGCATTAGCTTTAGTCAAACCCACCTTAGAAGGTGACTGAGGAACAGTGTTCAACTCTGCGAGTTTCTTCTTTTTTACGGCTGCTGCAGCTTTACGAGCTGCAGCCCCCTCTTTCTGCTTCTGTTTCAGGTATTGAGAGATAGTAAGTCTAGATGGAGCACCCTTTCCCACTGCAATAAAATGTAACACAAGACACATAAATTAGTATAATAAATAATTAAGTAATTGGACAGAAACACAAGACAAAAAATGGTACCACATGTGGTAATACTTGATACCACATGTGG
Source organism: Pseudognaphalium luteoalbum (assembly GCA_963422505.1). Classification (NCBI taxonomy): domain Eukaryota; kingdom Viridiplantae; phylum Streptophyta; class Magnoliopsida; order Asterales; family Asteraceae; genus Pseudognaphalium; species Pseudognaphalium luteoalbum. The sequence goes on from OY730196.1 coordinate 109,727,218, forward strand.
TAATACATCATACCACATGTGGTAATACATGATACCATATGTGGTAATACATGATACCAGATGTGGTATCACAAAACACAAGCAGTAGCAATAACAAAACACAAACCACAAACACACAACAACAAACAAAAAATTAAAACAACAAGCAACATATACATGAACAAAAATATAACAAAATAAGGTACTCAAATGTCATAACATATTAAACAAAGCTAACATATACATGAATATTTACATCCAACATCAACACAAGTTTTATTAAAAGCGTTTACCTCTTCTATTATAAACCTTTAGCTGACTCACATCCAAAAAAGGCAACGAACCGATAACTGAAAGTAATATTATCCTTTACAATTAATTTATAAACAGGTGGCACCAACAAAGAATTAACAAAAATAAAAAAACACAATATTAACCTTCTAGTGATTGACTAACATCCGAATCTGATTCTGAAACAGGACTAACTTCAACATCTATGAAAAATACACACAAAATACCACATTCAACATACAAAATCGTCAAATACAACAAACAAACTATCTCATTAAATCCCTTAAGAACTTACAAAACATCATATTGAATCATTCAACTAATTCCATAATTATCAAGTATAAACACATCAGATATATGTACAAAATGCATAACATAATCAAAAAAATCATGAAATCACACACATCAAAACACTGATATACCACATGTGGTACAGGTGGATGCATTAACATACCAGGCGGAATAGCATTGAGCGGAACTGCATCAATAGGCTGGTTTGAAGCATTTGCGAGTGCTATTTCATCACGAATATCCATCTGACAAACAATAAACAATCAGAATGTTCAACATCACTTGCGTAATAAACCCTAGGGTTTCAAAAAAACGAAATCGATCAAACCGACTGTACAAACATTTATTCGAACACTCACACACAAATAAAACATCGATTGAACTAAGAAATTCAATATTTAACTTGAACATTCGTCAATTTTGGGGTTTTTTTTACATTAGAATTTGTAGAACTCAAAAATCGATAAAAAAAAACCCGCGTAAAACATGATTCAAACAAGCTTAAGAATACGTTGATTTAGATATGAAAAACGAAATAATATTCAAAAAAACGAAGATTACCTGTGATGATTCGAGTATCAGTTAGGAACGAGCGAGAGGAATCGAGAGGGAAACGAGAGATAATAACGGAACAAATAGAATTTTTGTTTGAAAAACAAAAAAAAAATCTAATTTAATTGATGTGTAAAATTACTGAAATACCCCTCCGCCCAAAATTATATTTCAGCATGTATAAAAAATTAAAAATTTGATGATTAATTGTGACCCTTGATTATGTTGATCCAATGGCTCAAATCTATTCCCTCATTCTCAACTATTTTACTCATACTCATTTGAACTTATGTCAACAAACATTAAATGAAATTATTATTCTTTTTGAAATTATAAGCAAGTATTAATTAACTTTTTATCTTTCAAATTTACCCTTTCTGTGTTAACAAAATTTATTACTCCGTATGCTAACTAAAGAAACATTAATGCACTGAAAGTACATTTTTACAATTACATTAGCATAGTGCCCGAGCAAAGCGGCGGGTAAAAATTTATGTTATAGATTCTCGATTTTTTATGTTTGACTTGGGTCGAAGTTGGTTTAATGGATTGCAAATGTGCTTTATATGTAATTATCAAATGTTTTATATTTAACGATTATTTAATGGATGATGAATCACTTTTTAAGATATGATTATCTGAGACAAAAATGTTGAATTTTCCCTAGGCTATGGAGAAAGTTGGCAAAGAGGGTGTTATCACCATATATGTTAGAGGTTTCTAAAATTATTTATTTTTACTATGTTTTCCACGATACAACCATTTTGAAATGCTGATATGGTGCAACTATAAAATTAACTGATTGTATCTATTTAACCTACCTTGCAAAAGATTCTAAGTTATATTTCTTTATCAAATTTGTCACAAAATAAGCTGATGGAATTGGTTTGGGTCTGATGGAATTGATTATCGTTTATTACAGACCAGAATTCATCTTGGAAAAGCTTACCAGGTGGCCAGAGTGCTTTGAAATTTTTATGCGCCATGAAATAGTTTGAAAAGTTGGAAGAAGCCCGTGTTGATGTTAGTTCCTCCTTTTATATAATATTTGGTTAATTGTGGTTTCATATATCAAAATTTTAGATTGTATATGATCTTTGTAGTCATCAAAAGGAGGTTGTTGAGGAAGGCGGCAGTGGTTGTGGTTGTATTTGTCTTAGAAACTGGTGCCTATTAAGGTATTTGATCTAATGTCTCTTTTTATTCTTTATATCTCCATCTTTGATTTGCTGATTTACATTGTTGTAAGTTTTTTATCAGTTAACTAAATTAGGGATTCTCCTTTTAAGCTTGTTGATATGTGATTTTAATTACATGAATAAACTAACAGGTACCAAAAGTTGTGGTTTATATGGGACTTTATTTTTTTCAAGTTTAGTTTTGTTAATTTTAATTTGGTTCGATATTGTTAGCTTTTTTATCCAATCAGTTTCCATTGCACTTACTGTTATGGTGGTGTATGTAGAAAAGATATATTTTTCATTTCATGTTTAAGAGAAAGTTGCTAAAGGGATATGTAAGTTTCTGTATGCATTCTGCACCATCTCCATCTTTCCTGTTTTGACACTTTAACTTATAGGTGATGAAATGGGTGAGTCTAATGGGTTGGGTAATTAATGGTACAAAGTGATACAACTTAAAGTGAAAAAGTAAAGAGAAATGTGATGCCAAATTGTTCCAAGGGAAAACTGGAAGCCATACTTATCCTTCTATAAAAGATATATAAATGTGGATTATTATTATATGTATTTGTTTGTCAACTTTTTAAACAATCAAAATTTCTCTATTTTTGCATATTAAAAAACTATAAAGCCATTGTGTATTGTGGACAGGGAATGCAAAGAAAGTGAGTTACTGGTATTATGCCAAAATTGCTACATAATGTGAGACTTTATTTTTTGCAAGGTTAGTTTTGCTGATTTTAATTTGGTTTGATATTGTGAGCTTTTTTATCGAATCAGTTTCCATTGCACTTAGTGTTATGGTGGTGTATGTAGAAAAGATATATTTTTCATTTCATGCTTAAGAGAAAGTTGCTAAAGGGATATGTAAGTTTCTGTATGCGTTATGCACTATCTCCATCTTTCCCCTTTTTAACACTTTAACTTATAGGTGACGAAATGAGCGGGTCTAATGCGTTTGGTAATTAATGGTACAAAGTGATACAACTTAAAGTGAAAAAGTAAAGAGAATTGTGATGCCAAATTGTTCCAAGGGAAAACTGGAAGGCATACTTATCCTTCTGTAAAAGATATATAAATGTGGATTATTATTATATGTATTTGTTTGTCAACTATTTAAACAATCAAAATTGCTATATTTTTGCATATTAATAAACTATAGAGCCATTGTGTATTGTGGACAGGGAATGCAAAGAAAGTGAGTTACTGGTATTATGCCAAAATTGCTACATCATATGGGTATAGGTTGTTAAATTTTCAGATTCTATTTTTTTTGTTGGTTATAAGTTGTTAATAGTTTTGGTAGTGTATTATAAATGTTTTGTTAATTATATCTTGGTAATCTTTAGTTGTGATATTATGATATGATAAGGAGGCTAAATAATGATTATTGATGCATCGATATACTACGTAAAAAACCCATAAATCTTCTCAGGTAATATGTTTTTGAAATGGCATTGAGATAAATTACTTTGAACATATATATTATTGGATATTATGACCAATTGACCCCGCTCCTTTAATCAATTGTTTATAATTTCACATGAGTAGCCTTTGCTTAATACGCTAAAGGTTGTGAATTCGGGTGGTTGCGGGCAAAAATGCTACCATGTTATGCCCATGGACTGATCAGTGATCCTTTGGTTATTGATTCCCATTCCCTCTAACATAGGTAATGACTGATTATTTGGTTATTCATTCTCTAAATGATGATTATTTAACATTTGTGTTTGTCTTAGTATTTGATTTAGTTATCATAAGGTTTTCTATGTTTAATTTCGTTACTTATGGTAGAGATAACAGAAATAGATGGTGTAATGCATCGTTGAAGATTGAAGATGAGAACAAAAACCATTCGTAGATTAAAGTTTACTGATATCTTACATGCTAAAATTTTAGCGGGTAAGTGAGACTTTCTTTTGAAGCGTTGCAGCGGTATACATACATAATGGAAGCTTTGCTGCTGATTTAGATATGATATAAAGTTAGCCATATGCAAACTCCTAAAGACAAGTGGGACTTACTTTCGAACTACTGCAGTGGTACATATATAAAATGGAATAAATTGAAAATTAGAAAACAGGTGCTTTGATGAGCGATACATTGAGATTGATTCAGACATTCATCATTTTCATTTTACGAGTTTAGGTGCAGGTTAGGAGTTTCACAAAAAAAAGAGTAGTATTTTGTGACAACAATGGCTTTGCGATCCAGGAGCTTGCTATTCAAGGGCTGTTAGAATGGATGGGTTTGGTTGATAATGGGTCAAGGGATTGCTTGAAATTGTACAGAAGCCGATCATATATCTTCGGGTTCAATCTAACAAATGGGTTGATCGATAAGGAAAAGGCGCATTATGTATGATAAGGTTATGAAGTACATGAGTTTGTGCGGATGTGTAATATTGTATAGTGAGGCATAAACTGCGAAGAAGAATAGTGATTTCAGATAGTACAAAATAGGTCGGCCATATATCTCTGTATTTGGTTGTTATCATCATCTTAAATGAATTGCTTACAAATAAAATATAGTGCTTTCAGAAAGGAAAAAAAAAGGAGTATTTGCTAATAGAGTTTTTATCGTTTTTAATGATACATAAATGACTAAATGAGAACTAATATATATATCCTATTTGTTTACTGGGAACTTATATATACAATATTTTATGTTATTTGTAATTAACTTCTTTTGTTAATAAAACCGTCTATACAAACTTGCCTGCTCCAAATCTATGTAAGAATCAATTAATTCAAAAATTGTTGCTATTGATTATTACAAGTACATAATTTCACCACTAAATTACTACCAAATGCAATAATAGATAAGTTAATACATACAAGTGACATCTGATCTAATATTATTCTACTTAATTAGTACTTATTATAAGAAATAGTCATGTAATTTTAGCAAACCCGTGTATTCACGGGTCAATAAGCTAGTTTTAAGTTAAAATTATTAATTAAACACAAACATTCCATATTTTCAATGCATTCATTCCATAATTACTTATCATCATGATAATATTAATTAAAAATTTATTATATATATATATATATATATATATATATAAACTTGATGTTTAATTAATACTTTTACTATAATTTTAGATGGGTTAATTAAACAATGCCCTTAAGGCTATGTTTAATTAATAAATTATAGAACTCACTTTTATTTATATATATATATATATATACCACGATGAATAAATCCAACAAACGAAGCGGTTATGATTTAAATGCACCGCTCTATATTACATTATACTAGTAGTACGTAATATAATACTGTAATAGCAAAAAGAATTTTTTTTTGAATACAACTTCCTTCTATTAATTAACTATATGTTGTAACCTATCAAAGATAATATCAAACTTGAAATATAGAAATTGTATAATCAATATTATTGTGCATCGCGCGGGCTGAAGGCCTAGTACTCCTGTACATATAATAAAAAGAAATCAAATGTAATAATCATAAAAAACCTTTATATAATAGAGTATGGTATAAGGTTCACCAGTTGATATCAGATTAAATGTAATAATCATAAAAATCGATATATAATAAAATAATTAAAATAATTATATTAAAGGATAATTTTACATTATCAAATGAAAAATTACATCCGAAACAAATCGATCCAATCCCTAAGGTTTTGATCATACATCTTGAAACAATATAACACGTTTTCAGCATTTTCTTCTCTCGTAGGTGTAGTATTGAAAATCATCTTCAAGTTTCTTGAGAAATTTGAGCTCAGATGCAGAAATTTATCATTGAGGTCATTGATCCATTTGTCAATCTTCCCAATTACCTTATTAAAGTTTTTGACCTTTTTTTATATAATTTGATCATTTGTTTGTCTATCTTCTTTATAACGTCGACTTTCTTTCCTAAAACATACTTCTCTTGGTTGCCATTTTACCTTTTGAACAATTGAACAATAAAGTGAAAGATCTTTATTTTATAGTTACAGTATTTAAAGCAAGCTTACTGACAACCGCCGCAACAATGTGTATCTTTCTTGTTACGCTACTACTTAACTATAGAGGTACAGCGTATGGCCATAAATAATGACAATATGTATATTTCCATCCATAACAACATATATATATATATATTACTCCGTACGTAGTACATGTACAATAATTAATATAAATATTTAAACATGAAATACATGCAGATCATCCATATAAAAGCAAAGTAAACAAAAATCATACTATAAACACAATATATATAGGCTCTTAATTATAACATGATATCAAAAGTTTCATAACATCACCTAGGACTTCTGGAACAGTACTCTTCAGCTCAAATTAAAACCTAGCTACAACTTTTGAATCACACTTTTTAAGCTCAAAGAAAAACATGGCTACAACGTACATTTGATATACACTTTTGAAGCTAATAAAACTCTAAAAGACAACTAAAAATTTTAAACAACTTTTATATGGATGATGTTCCATTGGGAGAGTGCTAGGAGTAGTATCAAATTCCTAGCGACCTGATATGATACATACAAAAAGCAAAATAAAAAATAAGTGATTTGAAACGTGTTTATATATACACCATTTTCATGATCACTTTCATTTAAACTCCATGAAAATGCTCATCAACAATTAGGTGGGGTGTTGAAAAAAACTTGTGTCTAAAACAGGGAAACCGTTATTGTTTACAATGATGTTATAAAGAAGTTATTTTTTCAATGTTCCGCCGGATCGAGAGATAGTTACTATGGAGAAGATATAACAGGAAATCGTGATATATAGTTAATAAAGTATATGCAAAAGAGTATCACATAATTGAATAGGCTGGGGAGAGAAAAAATCTTCATACTTTTTCTTTTATGGGTAAAGAGGACGACACCAAAATGCTACATATTTATAAAAGTTATTGTTTGGATATTTTGATGCAAGAATACGTTAATAGCTTGAGAATATATACTATTAATGGGATTGAATGCAAATTAAATATCCCAACTGGCCAAATTTAATGTATTGCAACTTTGCAAGTTTCGAGACTATATTGTACAGTGTAGTATGTTTTACTCAAACGTCTCAAACTTAAAAGATATAAATGGAGCGATTCCATGTTAAACAGAAAAAAGGCGATCGTGAAGTAAATATAATGTTGTTACTTTTTGTAGTGCAAATATAATCACGAATATAGGCTGATTCACATTATTGGTGTTTGGAGAGACATTAATTTTATGGTATCTTTTGACAAAAACTAAGCCATGAACAAGTTGATATATATGGATGACAAAGTGACATTGGGTGTGTGTGTATAAAGTTATAAACCGGGACCATTCATTAAAGAATAATTGTCAACACCAAACACTTCACCAACTAACCAAATTTAATGTAAAGTTGCATAATTTAACCCCAATCATCAATTAATTAATTTTTTTTCTTGAGGTATGTGTAGTTTTAAAGTTAAAGGTAACAAAGAAAATATAAAGATTAATGCATATTTATTTTTGGATGTGGGCAATTATTTTGGGACAAGTACATATTAAGAGAATCAACAGATTTGAACATACGTTGTTTCTTCTAATTTGAGAAAATTTTCAAGAGAATCAACAGATTTGAAGCGGTTAACACATAAATGAAACTATATACATATATATATACCCATAGTTAAAATGCCGCCACATTTTATTAATAACCGCTTCAATCAGGAGATGCTTAATTTAAAAGAAATCAAGATTGAAACAAAAAGTCAAATGTTTGTCAGGGAAGGGGGCTGGGGAGGGGGATAGTGATTGAAGTCTTAGACTTTATTATGGCTAGGTATAGGAGCATAGTGTGGTCTTGTAAAGACGATCCGCGAATACACTCGTAAGTGTTTGGTTTTTCCATTTAGTAATGGGTTTAAACAGCTCCAACAATGCAAACTTGAAGGGTTAACAATGCAAACTTGAAGGGTTAAATCATGAGGAAAAAACTTGAGTGGTTATAATGAAAAAATAGTTAAAATTTGAGGATTAAACCATTATTTGCATCTCGGGGTGTGTACACTATTTTAGTGTTGTAAATTGAACTATTTTAGCACTATTTGATTAAAAACATATAATTCAACAATATCTCTAGATGTTTCACATTAGGTTGATACTTATTTAGTTTGATAGGTAAAAATATATTTATATATTGTATATTAGATAAATATTCCATACTTATTTAGTTCGGTACTTATTTTTCAAGAGAATCAACAGATTTGAAGCGGTTAACACATAAATGAAACTATATATATATATATATATCCATAGTTAAAATACTGCCACATTTTATTAATAACCGCTTCAATCAGGAAATGCTTAATTTAAAAGAAATCAAATTTGAAACAGAAAATCAAATGTTTGTTAGGGAAGGGGGCTGGCTGGGGAGGTGGGGTGGTGATTGAAGTCTTAGACTTGATTATGACTAGGTATAGGAGCATAGTGTGGTCTTGTCAAGACGATCCACGAATAAACTCGTAATGTCTAGCTTACTTTTCTTAATCAAAAAGGAAAAGAAGAAAAAAACAATTGTTAGTACCTACATACTAATCAATTATCCTGCATGGCTAGATATCATACCCTGAAATGTTTGACTAACACAAATAGATTTAGGATTGAACACTTAACCCATGTTCAATTCACCCAAACCTATGCTCTGATACCAATTTATAAGACACTTCAAATTCACAAGGCTATTTTTAAAATAATAAAAAAAAAACATAACGGAAGCGTTAATTTAATATTCACAACTAGATTGCATAATTTTATAAACCAAAAGAGCAGTCTATCACATATGACCCGTGTTGAAGGGGAGAATTGAGAAGTGGATCCTAGGGAGGACTCTCAGGGACCTACTTAAGTCTGCGATCACTCTAAAAGAAGAAAGACATCTACTTGGATCAGACAAGATCGGGAGAAACAAAAATGTAAGTGTTATTTAAAGTTAAATCCTTCTAATATCCTATTAACACAATTGTTCCAAAACAAAGTAAGCATCGTCAAACATTCCATAAATCAAACCGACTTCTTGCTCACCCACATACAAAAGTCAACCTGTAAGAAGTTAGGGGGGGATTAGCACAAAGTTAAGTGAATAGATCGAAAACTATAAACCTAACTCAGATTAACAATTGTTTACGGATAATCATCATAAACAACTAGCGTCAAAGAGGATCGGTGGTTCTTTACCCCAAGCAACACTTACAATCACTGGAGGCCAATTTAGTGATCTAACCGATAGTTGGATACTATTACTTCTTAGAACATCATTTCAATAAACAACACATGTACAAAGCACTAATGTTGTCCAAGTAATAGTATCCCAACATAATCGCAATTGACCTCTGAAAGAAATCATATAATTCATAATCATCATGACAATATGCAATTATAAACGATAAAACCACATTTACCCGTTGTAACCAAATTGTTACAACTAACTTAGATTATAAGTTATTGATCCACTCACCCTTGTCGACCACAATCTCCACTCAAAGATCTTATTTTATTGAGTCTTCGGTTTATCTGAGAACACAATCAAACCCGAGTTAGATTCTCATATCGAGTTTATCACAATCTAATCATGTATATAATGTCAAATAAGAGCACCTAATATACTTCTAATAATATGAAATTAACATGAGTGCACAAGTCATAAGTTGTCAAATTTGCCAAGTTAAAGCTAGCAAACGCGATCCGGGTTAAGGGTGGTAGGATCGCGTTCAACAGTTCAAAACATTTTGTTACCATTTTCCACTTGCAAACGCAATCCGAGCTAGAAGGCTGGATCGCGTTCCAAAGAACAAAATCAAAATGACTCGAAATAACATTGACTAACGCGATCCGGGTTAGAGGTGTTAGGATCGCGTTCCCAAGAACAAATCGTACTGTGACCAATTTTCACTATGGAACGCGATCCGGACGAGGGAGCTGAATCGCGTTCCCACGTTTTAGACCAGGGTCTCAGACCTGCAACTGCACATTACGAACTCAAACTCGAATTTTACAAAATTACATTTCACAAACTCAGTTTTTATCAATCAAATACATCACAATACACCTATATTCATCATATAACAACACAACAACAACATGCAATACTCAATTTCTTTCACCTAATTATTCCACATGATTCAATCAAAACTCCTTTCATACATTCATACCTATGGTACATGAAATTAGGGAAGAACAAGAAAAAGATAAGGTTTCAAGTAAAATCAATAGTAAACACTCATTTCAAGAATAAATGATCATACATGCAACAATACTCCTCCTACTTTTCTCAATTAAGCTCAAGAACACAAAATAAACCACTTACAATTGAAATGGAGAAAAAGTGAACTAGATGATGATGATGATGATGATGATGATGAAATCACAAGATACAATCAAAATCTCAGCCTTCACTTTAATGAAATCAGATTTGTGAAATATTTCAAGTATATATGTTTATTAGGGAGAGTTACAAGAGATTTGAGAAGAGGATTTAGTTAGGTCGGGTTTACACAACTGACTCTCATATAGTATAAAATTATACCCCTTCTAAGCCTATTATCTGGAACCTAAAAATCATTTTGCGAGACTAACTATTTTATTTTACCGACAACTAAAATAATTTAAAACAAGTAATAATTTATTAAGCACAATAAGTTATTTAACCATTTGACCTATTTATTTAAATTATATCAATAATTTCTAAACACAATCAAATAAAATAAGAAAATTACCGTAATTCTCCTAGGCTCAACATGAGGATGTTACACCTTTACTATTTACAGAGTCAAAATATATAATGCACTTATTTTTCTTATGAAACATGCGTTAGAACTGATACAAAAATATGAGCGTTTTCACCCACCAAATGTTTATTAAAATTAACTGAACGCAGTAGATGAGCCACCTCCTACGGCACAAAAGTACGAGAAGCCTCACTATGGCTTCTTATTATCTCATAACTCATGGTGCTTTTGGACTGTTTCAAGAAGTGCAGATATGTAGCGTTGAGTGGATAAGATCAAGAGTGAAGGTGAGGGATTTAGATTGGGCTCGATGGGTGAACGATCCATTGTCTTTGGATAATAGCATGGTGATGTCGAACGGGTAGCGTATATAGCAGTAAGTTCGGGAGGTGGTTCCATTTTGACAAAAGTTGTTCTAACTCTTAAGCAATCTACCCGCCCCACCCATTTCTCTACCTCTATGGACAACATGACATGAAGCCATTATGCGTTGATGGTCATGATGATGTAGGGAATTCATGTAAAATTTAGCGGATAAATTAGAATAATTAGCAGTTGATGATGTTTTATAACGGGTCAAAATGCATAAAGTTATATACAATTTGGGTTGGATTGATCCAGAAACTTTTTTGTGCAAGAAACTTTGAAATCTTACTAATATATTCAATTTTGGTTGAACCAATTTTGACCCGTTTTCGTTGAAAGTTGTTTTTTTCAAAATTTACCAGTTTGCCCCTTATAAGATACAGATGTCGTACTATCAATATAAAATGGTTGCTAGAAAAGGAAGCGTTGGAATGGAAATGGTGCATACAACTAACATTAACATAATCACATATGAAATAGCGTTTGTAAACTAACAATCCTATGTAAAAAACACAATGATCTCGCCCGTAATTGTGCGGGTTATGATCTAATTTTATAAATAGGAGATGAAGATTCTCTTGATAAACTAATTTTAAAGGATTTTACTTTAAAAGATTATTTTTTAAAGAACCTTAATTTGTTCCTTTGTGCCAAACAAATATTGTGTTAAAAGAAAGGACTGAGCTTATTAAAATGAGAAGATCAATCACTTAGAATCTCATATAATCACGTTAGGATGAGCTCATACGCTATTGTTTCATATACTTTGCATAAAATCGCTTGCGGTGGTAACTAATTAAGGTTGCGGAGACACATCATCACAACCTTGTGTTATTTACAACCCTCGCAATGGTTGTGGAAAAATATGACCTATTAAATACTACGTAACTTTTATAGGCTAAAAAGGAAGACTACAAATTGTAAAAGAAAAAATATATATATGTGAGGCCAACTTTCCGGCATTTATAATACCCTACTCTCATCTACAACGCCCTACCACAATGATTCCCACTGCGCTCTTGGTGGCCTTGTGGTGGCAAAACGATGCCCACACATCTTACGTTGCAAGTGGTCTAACTCGTTATTGTTTATTAAATCTTCAATCTCTCGCGTTACATGTTTGTTACTCGTGTAAATCAAACTTCTTATTCTTTTTTATGATCTACTATCTCTTTGAGTTTTTTAAAATGCAATGGTAAAGTTGTGAATACTACAAATTCCAAACCGGAACGTGAGTACGAGACTGTAAATTACTCGTCCTATTTAAATTGTAATACTCAAGCACATCATAAGGTTTAACAAGTACCAACAAGAACAGTAAATAGACTCTCAAACAAAACAAAAAACAATCTACTAACAATTCAAGCATCCACCAGTATCACTCTTTAAGCTAATGCACTGACTACATGATATCTTCTCTGGGATCTTCCACCTCTTTCTCAGGTTACTAAAAGAACCTAGTTCTCGAATATCTTCTCAGGTTTAAAAGGCTTGTTACAGAACTGTTTGACAGCTCGTAAATACTGCTCCTTGTTTGCAAATGCGTGCTTCTCTAACTCCTCTGATTTTCCTAGGCTCTTCTCCATTTTAAAAACGTCAAAATATGCATGCAAAACAGGAGCAAACAATATAGCTAACTTCTTACCTTCTTCAACTTCATTCAGCTCTTGTGCACTCAGCTCTTTCACTCCATATACTCGACCCATATTATGATACTTCCAAGGATCAACTGATATCTTTTCATAAAGAGTCAACAACTTTTTATCATCAAATCCTCCTGCTTTTTTTAGTACATCCCACATGTTACCCTTTTTCAGCGAGCGTATTATTGCAACAGATATTGCAATTAAATGGTGTCCAGCAGGAGCTCCTGTCCTTCGTACTTGGAATGTCTTTGAGTATCTCAAAAGTGTTTTGGGATCTTTCAAAAACTCCATTGGACGCTTAACATCAATCCACGACAATACACTTCCACATAGTGTATCACTGTCCATATAACCAGTTACCCATTTTACCATACACACTCTCGCAAGCTTCTCAGCTCTCTTCACATATTCTTCACGGTCATCAGTGTTTTGATAACTAGTTCCATAAGCCCGGAAATAAAACTCAACCACAAGTGGAAGGAAACCGCACAATGTCCAAGCGGTTTCAATATGTTTATTGATCTCCTTACCATCTTGTGCAAATATTTCCTTATAATTAGGAGGTGCTGGCTTGACCATGGTTAACTTCTGGTTATCAAACCATCCAGAAATAAAAGCTTCCATTCGAAGAAGAGCCCATTTGATTGATTTATCATTGTCCCATCCAAAACCAAGAGCCTGAAGTTTAGCTAAAGCGTAAACTGCAGTAGCAGCGGGTTGACCAGGGTTATACTCATATAAACCACCTCCTATGTTGCTGACTGGACATTTGGGTATAGTCCAGTTACTAGGTATAAGCATGTACTGGTTCCTTTGCAAAGTACCCAATGCATTCGTTTCATTATCGAAGCACGCAGAATATTTACCCTCAAACTTAACATTCTCAGGTGGGATGTGTATGTGCCCTACCTCATAGTCATCATCTGCATCAACATCATCAGGCGGTATGCCATGTATCGTTGTAGCTTCTAGAAGTACCTGTAACAGGAAAATTACGATAACTACTTAGTGACAGCATTAAGAATCTTTCAGTAATACTACTAGTTGTTATGCTAAACTACTACTAGTATTTGTCACACCATTTCTTTTTTAACCAACAAAGTATTAATCGATAAATTACATAACTAAATGTTGATGGCCCTACATTGGTGTTACGTACACTAATACCTGAACTAAAACCATAGTGCAATAAACGCTACTTACACGAATAGGATCCAATGATGGTGGTGGGTTCAACGGGGCAATACCGGCCCTGCGAAGAATCATTATTGCTCGCATTTTATTGGCTGTTTCAGCCAAATCATCTGGAACCGGATAATCAAATTCCAAGATTCTCTCCATATCACCAGCAGTCACACCTCCAGTATTCTTGAATATCCTGGTCCAGATATTACCAGGTACCTCTTCACCATCCTGCCAAACTACAACTCTCAGTTAACAGTTTGAAATACTTTTATAAAACTGTATGCTTTTTCACTTGGTATAAAAAAATAAAATGAACGAAGAAAAAATCGTAATGATTTATGCAAAATATAAGTAAGTGTTTGCTATTCGTTTACCTTGATCACGCTGAAAAGTGAAAACAGAGATCAAACAAACGCGACTTGTTCACAGTAAAAAAATCTATGGGGCGGGTTTTAGTGTCTGCAATTACGTTCAAGCATTTATAGATCAATATAGTGAATATTGTAGAGGAAGATGAAAAGGTATTACAACGTATGAAAACCGCTTCGATTACGGTAAAAGTGACGGCCTCCTTTTAATCGATTTTTATTTTCCGTTTTGAAATGCACAGTTACCTAGAATATTTCGGAGTACTCCACTTAGTTTTTTTTTTTTTAACTCGGTCCCTTGATATTAAAGTAGTGCTAATAGATCCCCTGACCATTTAACTTCTGTTTTATTTACCACCGATCCATCATCATTTTCTTAGTTTAGTTGTACTTTGTAGTTTGTACCCAAGTATTACCACCGTCTGATTACAAATGTTTACTATTGATTTTTTCAAATCTTTCTTTTTCAACTTTGACCTTAAATATTTTTGTTTGTGTTATATAATACATGATGAAAATTATATCAATGGAAATGTATTTAAAACACAATTCATTCATATATTGTGTATCAAGTATTATATAACACAAATAAAAATATTTAAGGTCAAAGTTGTAAACAAAAGACTTTCAAAAGTCAATAATGGACATTTGTAATGGGACGGAGGGAGTAGCAATTACGCCATTTCCAATATACTACTCCCTCCGTCTCATTTAAAATTCTACATTAGTAAAAGTACAATTTTAATGGGTAGAATGTACATTTTAAATGTAACAGAGTAGTACCGTTTATTGTATTTAATTTTTATGGAGTATACTTTATCGTTAAAAAATACAAAACAGATAAAATAAAATTACATATAATATCGCTTGAGTAATTTAAATCGACCCTTTAAATTCAACTTAAAGCTTACGTCATCTAGGAAGAAAACCCAAACAGGAGCACATCCAAATTAAATCGAGTACGTGACACCCAAATTTAGCCTAAAAAGACATTGTAATTGAGTTTTTAATAATATGAAATTCCGTAAGAAATACTCCGTAATTTATGAGTAATTGTATTAAGTTATCAACAATATTAGTGCACTTGTGACGATTCAAATCTAATATATTACTTAAACATCAAACTCGTGTATATACACGGACCGATTAATGTGAATTTGATTTTTATAATTATGCGAATTATGTATACGATAAAAATTCTATTTCGTAAAAATCAAAAAAGATATACAATGAAGTTCAAAAGTCCTTAAACGAAAGTAGTATTATAGATTGATTGTGTATATTAATGAATAATTGTAATAAAATACAAAGAATTAAGATTAATATTATATTTATTTACTACCTTACTTATTTAAAGTTAAAATCATTCTTATGCAAGTCTCCTAATGAAATTAGAAACTTAAATAATAATTATTATATTTATATTGATAAATTAATATATAAATATATTTTAATACAAAATATGTATTTATAACATCATTTTATCCTAAATTTTAGCTAATTGGATAAATTAAAGAATTTAATTAGTTAATTGGGATGTTGATGATGTATTCATCCATTTACTATATATAATTTAAGATTTTAAGATATTTTATTTGTATTTCAAGCTCATGTATACACTTTCTCTATCTCAGTCAAAGTGTCAACTTCAAATATGCATACAATTTTAAGATTTTTTACCTGTTTTATTTTTCATCAATCAAATAACATATCTACTTACTAAAATATCTTTTTATTGGTTATAGATTTGTAGCACTTATTTAACACAACATAAAATAATAATGTGAACACTTAAAGTAAAATAAAGGAATTAATAACTACATTAAACCTCAATAAGTTATAAGTTTTAAATTCACTATATTGTCTATGAAAATTGCTTTGGGTTATATTAAATAATATTTTCAATAGCTTTCTTTCTTTAAAAGGAAAAAAAAGCCTAATACGCTTAAATTTACCAAAAAGGTTTTTGATTAAAATTTAATTTAAAGTGTGTTTGGTAGCAAACAACTGATGCTAGAGATGGTAGTTGAAGGATTGTAGCTCAAGTAAGAGATGTATTTTTTAAAAAAAAAAATTACCTTGAAAATAACTTAATTACAAGGGAATTATGGGCTTTGGAAGTGGGTTTGGGATTAGCGGGTGTTCCTTAGAGGTGGGAGTTGGATGATTTTGACTCTCTAGAGCAAATAACTAGAATTGGTTTTCCTCTTCTGGATATTCTAGATGGGCTGGAAATGAACGTTGGTCAGAGGTGAGAAATTTGTAGTAAACGATTTTTCGAGGTTAATTGACGAGGCTTTTTTAGCCCCTTATTGTCTTGATTAGCATTTCGATTAGAATGATTGGGTTCCTAAAAAGGTTAATATATTCATTTGGCGAGTTAGTTTAAATTAACTTCCTATTTTACAAATTTGACTAGCAAGGGTCTAAAATTCTAAATACCGTTTCTCTATTGTGTTGTGATGGCGGTTGTGTAGATGACGACATGTATCATATTTTATTAATATGCTTAAAAGTACAATCTATTTGGCAAAAGGTTTATAATTGGTGGTGAATCCAATTTCCTCATATTGGTTTCATTCATTTTAAAGGCCTTGTGAATAGCTCGTTTTCTTTCTCTGTTGCTTCGAATATATGGAAAGTTCTTGAAGGTGTTTTTCACTCTACTATTTGGAATATATGGAAAATGGTGAAATAATATTGTCCATTCGGATTCGGATAAGCGGTTGGTGTTGCTCAACTTAGACATTTTCTTTCAAATTCAGTCGACTTCTTCATTATGGTTTTCTAGCCAGTCGAGGTCTTTGTTTGTGAATTGGTCATATATGGAAAATATGGAAAATGGTGAAATAATTTCGTCCATTCGGATAAGCGGTTGGTGTTGCTCAACTTAAACATTTTCTTTCAAATTCAATCGACTTCTTCATTATGACTTCTAATCCTGTTGGGATGGTGTGTCGCCAAGCTATTGGAGTTGGATCATTATCTTCTGTTGTTTTTTGGGGCTTTTGTTTTGCCGGATCCTGTTTTTATCCTTGGTGTTTTTCTCTTTCCTGATTATTTAGTCGGTTATAAGCTTCTTTCATGTCCTTTGTGAGGGTCTTGATTTTTATTTATTTTGGTCTTAAAAGAAGGGAGTTCTTAGATATTTTCTTTTACGATAATCCTTTTTATATTTTTGTTACCAAATCAAAATTTAGGATTGAAATGTTAGAATATAGAAACCCCCGTGAATATTATGTATTACATATGCAACTATTTATAGAGTACATTTGAAACCTAATTAAACCCTAATGGACCCGGTACTCACAAACGGGCTTGGGCCATGCTAACTTAATCATCTGATACTCCCCCGCAGTTCGAGCGGCGAAATCGTGAAAGCTCGAACTGAAAGGAAACTTAAGAACATTAAATCTATAACAATTTTAATAATGATGATATCAGACCGCAAGCGGAAACGAATCTTCAAGCAGCAAGCAAAGCAAAACCGTAGCAGTAGCAAAATAAAGCGGCAGCAAAGGCGAATCTTCGAGCAGGAATTTGGTAGCAAATTTAATGATGGTCGTTGGCCAACAGCATGTGGGGTTTTTTTTGTAGACAAAATAAATAAGAAGATTTGTAGAAGAAGGAGGAGAACACAAATTAGTTAAGAGGATTTTTTTTTTTTTAAGAAATGATACATAAGAATAGTAAGTAAAAATATTAATTATTGATTTTTTCAAGAAACAAAATTAGAGAAGGTACACATAAAAATCAGCCAAAACGTAATTGCACATAATGAGGTCAAAATATGTTTTTGTTCTTCCTTTTAAGAAAACAAAAACAATGATGAAAAATAAAGATTGATGTAAGGAGAGATCGTCGAAGATTAGAAGATCTTTGAGGATAGTAGATTCGCTGACGGGGAAGCGAGGAGAAGAAGAAACGGTAGGAACCCTGAGGTTCTGATACCATGTTATCATGTATTACATATGCAACTATTTTTTATAGAGTACATTTGAAAAATAGTTAATTCCTAATGGACCCGGTACCCACAAATGGGCTTGACCATGCTAACTTAATCATCTAATATGAAATCGTTAAAAACTAAAAATTCACATTCCCGTAGCATTCTCATACCAAACACACCCTTGATCGTGATAAATTGAAAAACTTTGATTTAAAAAAAAGTCAAAGTGAAAAAACTACCATCCCAGTAAATCCTTATCCAGAGCGCTTCCGGTTGAACCTATATCTCGCAGTTACGTGTTCCTAGGGTCAAATAAAATGTCAACATATCGCTCGGACACTTCCAAAATTTGAAGCTAGAAGTTGTTGGTGAATCCAACTCAACTACCATATATATAGCCTGCCCGACTGATTAATTCAACTGGTCCACCTCTGGTTAATCACTCCTCAGTCGATATGGTTCTCATCAGACCGTTTCTGTTAGCGCTCGCCGTATCGCTGTGCACCTCATTCGCTAACTGCTCCTCTGTTGACTCGTTCGTCCAACACACCCAGTCGTATGACGGTGGTTTGTGTTTCAATCTCATCACACCTTGTGGTTACACCTGCTTAGAACACACTGTAACTAATTACTTCCCTCTCACTCTCTCTCATCCATTCCCTTACTTCTTTAATTCTTTATATCTGTATTTGTTTTTATTCATGAATCAATCATCAATACTGTTGTTAATAGTTCAACTTATTGGATTGTGACATTACTGATATGCGTAGAATTTTATTTATTTACATTGATGATTATAGAATACTTTAGTTCAAGTGTATGTATGATAACAATTTTTGTCCCCAATTGTTGTGTAATTTGTTGTTATTTTGTAATATTGGAGTAAAAAATTTCATGTTTGGAATATAAGTTAAGTGAAGGAAATAGTCAATGGGGCTCGAATTGGAACCCGAGCAGCTTAATAACAACATACTACAAAACCTAATCAATGGTATTTAGTCTTGAGTTGGAATAAGCTGTCTGATGTGTAGAAAATAAGTATGTTCCGTTGTCAAGTTGTATGTAAGAACTTTAGAAACGTTGTGTGATACGTGAAATCTAATCAAATTGTATATTAGTATTTTGCATGTGACCTAGTATCTGGACTAAATCTTGTGTTTATCAAAGAACTGACCAATGTTTCTCGTGTATTGCAGACGCAAACAAAGGATGGTTTCTTGCTAGGTCTTCAGC
Organism: Pseudognaphalium luteoalbum; assembly: GCA_963422505.1. NCBI lineage: Eukaryota > Viridiplantae > Streptophyta > Magnoliopsida > Asterales > Asteraceae > Pseudognaphalium > Pseudognaphalium luteoalbum. The sequence goes on from OY730196.1 coordinate 109,746,989, forward strand.
GTGTGTCATCAGACGTTCTTAATTTAGGAGTACAAAGCAGACCTCCCGTTCTGCTCATACATGGACTCTTTATGGTGAAATTACAGACCATTGTTAAATCCAAATTTTATTATTATCTATTAAATTATAACTTTGGAACCTAGCTAATTAAGTTATGAGTGAATGAAGCGTAGGCTGATCAATATTTGTGGTAGTCAGTACTTTTACTTTAGCTTAACTAACAAAAACTTGTTTCTTTTCAAAGTTTTTACATCTTTTGTTCATTTATAATTTCAATTTATAAGAGGGATCAATCAATAAATATTGATAATTTTACAAAATAATTAAACTTAATCAGGGTGGTGATGCTTGGTTTATGGATTCCCCAAACGAATCGTTGGGTTTTGTTCTTGCGGACCGTGGTTTTGATGTTTGGGTAGCAAACGTGCGTGGAACAAAATGGAGCCATGGCCATACATCTCTATCAGATGGAGACAAGGTACGCCAACATTCTGTACGATTCATTTTAAAAAAATTCTTTTCAACTATTCTTCTTGGTATATTATGGTTTGTTATAGCGGCAATTGAATGATTATTGTGGACTTATATCTATGCCATCGGTGGTTCCTAATGGTGTCAATAATGGGCAAACTGGGTCCTTTAATTTTTTGATCATAACTAAATCTCTACCTTGATCTAGGAGTTTTGGGATTGGACCTGGCAAGAGATGGCCCTTTATGATCTTGAGGCAATGCTCACTTATATAAATTCCATAACTAGCTCCAAAGTTTTCGTTGTGGGACATTCACAGGTTTTACACTTCGATTGCCATTTTCTTGTTATAAACAAACTTCTGCGTACAGCGTCTCTCTAACGAATCCAAATTTTCATTTTTTCAGGGAACAATTATGTCGTTGGCTGCTTTTACTCAACCAGATATTGTTGACATGGTTGAGGCTGCTGCTCTTCTTTCTCCTATATCATACTTGGATCACATCACATCTAAATTTGTTCTTAATATTGTCAATATGCATCTTGAAGAGGTTTATTTTTCTTTGCTAAATCAAATTCAAATTCAAATTCAAATCAACCTGCTCGTGGTTTTGGAAGTTTCAGATCTTATTTTTGTTTCTTTCACAGGCACTTTCATTGCTCGGAATACATCAACTGAATTTGAAGAGGTTCATTGCTTTCTATTTAGGGTTAATCACACCTGTATATGTCAAACTTAACCAATCTTGCTATTGTTTGTTTGGAACAAATAAACGTCATATTGTTACATTGTATGTAATTGCACTTCCCTTGTATGTATATACAATAACAAAAGTGGTAGTTGAATACTCTATATATTCTGGTGTTATTTTCCCTTCTATTTTTCATGCATCCTCCTACAGAATTTGCCATGATGATGTAGTTTCGGTCATAGTCATGATGATATTTACCTTTATTTCCAGTGAAATCCTCACCGACATCTTACTGTTGGCTTGTGATGGGCATGTAGATTGCAGCAATTTGTTAGCAGCCATCACAGGTTATTTCTCTACATTTCGTACTACATCTTATTGTAATTGAATTATATACATCTTATTGTAATTGAATTATATTTGTGTTGCCCTTATGCTTCACGATAACATTAGTGTTTATTACCCGAATCTGTCAGGTGCAAACTGCTGTTTCAACAGCTCTCGTGTGGATTTCTATCTTGAATATGAACCTCATCCGTCTTCGTTGAAGAACTTGAAACATCTTTTTCAGAGTATGATTTGTAGATCCTATTCGCTTCCTAGTTTATTTCCTTAATATTTTGATCACACAACGTCTTTTCTGTTCGTGTCACAAGTTTTTTCCACTGATTCCCAGTGATACGCAAAGGTACTTTTGCGAAGTATGACTATGGGACGCTGAAGAATATACTACAATATGGCCAAACAAAACCACCAGCATTTGACCTTAGTCAGATTCCTGAATCATTGCCTATATGGATGGCTTACGGGGGAAATGATGCTTTGGGAGATGTCATTGACGTGCAGCACACTCTTAAGGAATTGAAATCAAAACCAAATGTTTTGTTTCTCGAGGATTATGGGCATGTCGATTTCCTCTTGAGCACAAGAGCTTATGAAGATCTTTATGAGAACATGATCACATTTTTTAGGTCATGTGGAACGTCCAACAGTTTTTAAGAGATACAAGTATACAACCATACTACCATGACAGTAAGTCTTGTTTACCTACTGTAAACATAATTGGTGGGCATGGTAACAGGTTAATTCGGGTTGGGGCAACACACAAACACCTTTTCAATTTTTTTTATTTCTTGTCATTTTTATAAAAATCTAATGTGTTAAATATGATCATGAAATTACATTCTATGATTTTTTTTCTAGAAAACACGAATTATAAGGCTTTATTTAGTTAAATAATTGGGGAAAACTTTCAGCCCGTTTGACCGGCTCAACCCACTTCCTATTTACTAATTCATTTGTTCATGAAACTGCAAACATTTACAATCCTAGAAATATTCAAAGTTAAAGTTATCTTTGTGTCCATTACGGCATTACATCAAATCTATGATGTTGATCAAGGTACTAAGACACTTGTCTCAATATAGAAAACTAAGTTGAATTGAAGTACTTACACTCTGTGTCAACCCAAACATTGCAATTCTGGTGCATTTTGCTAATGTTTTTGATTGATATCGTGATGTGTTTTTGGTGACAGTTGATAATGTATAACTTCCACTCACTAGTGGACGAAACAAAGCTCTAATTAATATTGAAGCTGCTTTGGTAAGATGTCTACATTCTCTGCCCAGATATCTACATAATCCTTGTACAGGTTTTGTTGTGTGAGTTGTCACATACGCAAACTATAAATTGTATCTGTGGTGTACCACTATTCATGCATATAGTACAGCTATGCATAGCAGACTGTATCACGTGCTCATTAGGACCACATAACTGAGCACTTTAGGTGATCTTTGTCATATTTTATTATTATTATTTAGCATCGTACCATACTACCATAGTATAATCCAAGTCTTGTTATTATGTGCAACTTATTACTGCCCTAGTCCATGACCATGTGCTACTAAATGATCGATGTATATTATGTATGCATGACACATTTACTCTATTTAGACCAGTCCATATGGGGACATTCTTTGGCCGTTTCCACATGAATGAACGGTTGGCACGGTAGGTGCCAAACCGTCCACTGGTCGTGTATCCGAAGAATATTGACAAGCGTATAAGGCCATTGGCCGTTTCCACATGAATGAACGGTTGGCATGGTAGGCGCCAAACCGTCCCTTGTTCGTGTATGTGAGGAATATTGATAAGCGTATAAGGCCATCATCTTTTAGGACCTCCGATCTTAAGAATATTTATTACTCCTATAGTCTTGAAGTTGAAAGTACTATCATTATAGAAATAAAGTACTCATACTCCTCAAATTTTGTTATATTAGAATACATTAAATGATTATAAAGATTTGATCAAGAAATTATTCAATAGATGCCTGAGATATTACTATTTAAAAGGTAAAATATAGATGGTTATTTATTCGATTTGTAACAAGTTACCATGATACTTTTATGTAGGGGATGTAAACGAGCTCGAGCTCGCCTAGGTTTGAGCTCGAATTTTTTTCAAAGTATACCTTTTTCTAAACAATTTATCAAAACTATTGTTTTTTTTACCTATTTTCAAAACTATTGAAACCGTGTTTGGCAAACCCGGTTTCTAGCTTGCCGTATTGAGAAGTCGTGTTTAGCACTCTCGTTTTCTAAAATGTAGAGTGAGAAATCAGGTGTGTCAAACCCGGTTTCTAAATGACATGACTTGGTGGAAATGAAAGGAAACCGTGCTTGCTACACACGATTTCTAAAAAGTTTGAGAGAATTAGTATTTGCATTGTTGTGTACTTGTAATTGTAATTTACTTCCCATCAATAAATGATGGTATTTACATTAAAATTTGATGATTTACGTGTTAGTTCATGAATCATTCCTTTCATTTATTAAGAAATGTAAGGATTCAGGATTATAGCCTAAGAAAGAATACTTATAAGAACATTTTCAATGATAAAGCATTTTTTTTTCTTAAAAAAAAGGAAAGAAAAGAAAGCCTTTTACTCATATGAAATATGAAATGAAACCATTTCAAAAACCAAAACAAAAAAAACCAAAACAAACTATAAAGTATTCAAATTCAAATAAGAAGATAATTAAAACATAGTTAATACATATTAGTGATGGTAAATTCTGCCCATTTGCTTCATATCTGAGTAATTCTGGGTATAATGACATAAAATTTGGGTTCTTATAGACTGGATAAATGTTATGAATGAGCTTAATTGGGTAAAACTCAAATCATGAATGGATCTAAATGAGTGGTCATCATGTTATATTTTTTATATTATATAGTTTAAAATGTATAACTTATTTAGGAAGATATATATATTTTAGTAAATTAGAACATTTTTTATGAAATTTTAAAATAACCCGTTATGACCCACACCTGATTAGACTCGCACCCGATTAGATCCGAACCTTTTTATACCCGCGTCTGTTTTGACTCGTAGCCTATACCTGCCCAATCCGCCCATTTTACCAGCTCTAATACATATCAAAAGATTATTTTTTCTTCGACCAAGTTATTGTAATAAAAGATGAGAGAAAGTATTTTGCAAAACTTTTGTTAGTAGTATTGTATATTATTTCCATTGTATTCTAGTTGTTTATGACTTGGAATTTATTGACTTGAAATTGAATGTAAATACCATTATTTATTGACGAGGAGTAATAGCAATTACAAGTACATACTTACAATTACAAGTACACAATAATGTAAGTACTAATTCTTTCAAACTTGTTAGAAATCGGGTGTCGCAAATATGGTTTTGCTTGTTATTTTTCACAAGACATGTTGGCAAGTCAAAGGCATTTAAAAATCGGGTTTGGCACACCCGGTTTATCACTCTACATTTTAGACAACGGGAGTGCTAAACATGACTTCTCAATATGACCAGCTAGAAACCGGGTTTTTCAAACACGGTTTCAATAGTTTTGAAAATAGGTACGAAAAAGCAATAGTTTTGATAAATTGTTTAGAAAAAGGTATAATTTTGAAAAAAAATTCGTTCGAGCTCGTCTTGTTTTATATTCACTTAGCTCGGCTCATTTCGAGCCTAGTATATAAAGTTTGAGCTCGGCTCGTTTGTTATTATACGAGCTCGGTTCGGGCTCGACTCGTTTATTCCAGAATAATATCTTTATAATTATTACTTTATTAATAAATAATTTTTTTCTAAGTTTTAGCTATATATAACACAATTTAGCATTATTATATAAATTATTATATGAGTAGATAAGTACTATTATGTACTTCGTAATAATTAATGGTCCGTGTGTATACACGGGTTTAAAATTTGAGAGTTGATAAATACAACAAATAAAGTTAATTAATACAACAACTGTACAACAGTTATTGCATATAGTACAAATACTCAAAACATAATTATGGTGTATGAATAACTTTTATTTGTTGTATTTATCAGCTCTTAAAATTTAGTACTAATTAATATGAGCAAAAGTTATTTATTTTTAAAAAAACAGTATTATATGTTGTAGATAAGAGATTAATGAGCCTAAGGCCAAAATGAGATATGATGGACTGAAATAAATAGAGAGATCTCATACCACGTGTCAACTTAACGTTACAAACAGAAAGCTTTGGTATATATCATGCGCGCCAGACTTATGTGATGATAACTTTTGATAATGAGTGACGTACAATTATTGGTTAACACAATGCCATCTTCCTAACCTCATCCACAAACTCTTGTATATTCCGATCAGATGAGCCACCTTTCATCACCGCTTCCTCCGCTGCATTCTTCCACTTCACCGCATTCTTCTTCATCTCCGCCGCCTTTACGCCACTAGTCGCCTCCTTTAAACACCCCTCTATCTCCTTTCTCCCAATCACTCTATTCTCAGCCTCACCCCTACTCATTCTAATCCCTACTTTCCATTCATCGGCCAAGTACTTTGCATCCGTCACTTGATCTCCCCATTGTGGGAACGCCACCATTGGAACTCCACTAGACAACGCTTCTAATGTCGAGTTCCACCCACAATGAGTCACAAAACACGACACAGCTGGATGTGTCAACACCTGTGCTTGTGGGCTCCAGTGAACCACCATCCCCCTCCCACCAACCTCTTCCAAGAATCCCTTCGGCAACCACCCGGATTCGACTCCGTGAAAGTCTTTACCTTTCCTCAAAGCCCACAAGAACGAGACACCTGAATCTAATAGACCATAAGCCAGCTCAGTCACTTGTTCTTGGCCCAACAACACAATACTTCCAAATGATATGTAAACCACTGAAGAAGTCTCCTTTGAGTTAAGCCACTCCAGACATTCGTCCGCTTTTATCAGGTCACCGGAGATATTTGAACTCGTTTCAAGTAACGGGTTTTTGAACAATGGACCCACTGCTCGTATAGGACATATTTTAGACATATGCTTGATCAGATCATCCTCAAGCTCTTGAAATGTTTCCATTAGTACGCAACATGTTTTTGACAAGTTCTTGAATTGCCCTAGAATAGCTCTTCTAAAGACCGAATAAGGCGTTGAAGGGTGTAAAAAGCTCGGAATCTCGTCTGACTTCAACAGTGGCATGCTCGGCATTTGAACATCGATATCTGGTTGTTTGTCAGTTGGAAAAGGAACTAATGAATTCTGAAAATGATAATACGATGAAAAGCAAGCACACGACTGCACCCAAAGCGTTGCACACGGGATGTTAAGCTCTTCCCCCAAGTCACAAACCCACGGCACAAAAGGATTGTTGACTAGACACGAAACTGGTTGACCTTCTTGTCTATGGCGGTTGATGATTTCACTGAGTGCTTTCTTGCCATGAGTCTCAAGTTTATCCAAGTACGTATCAAATTGATAGCGTTCGTCATCGTTGTCATCGGAGCAACCATCGTCAAAGAACTCAAACCTGATCATGCCACCACAGTCACCCACTGGAACAGGATCACCAGAGACAGATGCACCGGCATTCTTCATTTTCTTTCCGGTGGATTTGGTAGCAGAGAAGGTGACAAGAAGGTTTTCCTTTGAAGCTAGAAGCTTTCCAAGTCTAAGAAGTGGGTTTACATGGCCTTGTCCCGGAAAGGTGACCAGAAACACATGCACTACATCTTGCGTAGAACCCATTGATAATTACTAGCTATGTAATAAGTGAGTGTGTAAATTAGTGTACATGTGTTCAACTTGGGAGGTGTAGTCATAAGTGTAGATGGGTTGATATATAGACCAAAAGTCCGAAAGGAGATGTTTATTTTTATTATCGAAGTTAGAGTTTGATAAGCAACAAATGCTTGTGTGGTTTGTAATCTAGTAAGATAGAAATTCAAATCGTAATCAGTGAGCGTTAAGTTTCAATTCCCAAAGCACTATCGTTTATTGACGGAAAGCCATTTTATGCAAATGGATATAATGAATGCATGCACTATAGCTTAATACATAATAACCTCAAATATAATTTCCACAGTCCCATCGATTTCTCTTGGGGTTATTGCATTTTGTATGCTTTGTACTATACATGTATACATATTTGTCTCATGATAAAGCAATGTTTACATTTTAGTGTTAAGGTACTCTTTGTAACATGAAGATTTGTTTTAAAATCTTCAAAAACTTAAGAGTAAATTATACCGATCATCTATGTGTTTTGCATGAAATTACACCGATAGTCCTTATCTCTTGGAAATTATATCGATCATCTCGGAATAATACCAAAATGCACGGCGGTAGTCTCTCCCACTAATGACTGTTAAAAAATTCCGTTAAGTGTGTCACGTGACTCGCAAATGAGGGTACTTAAGTCTTCGTGTCGTGTTTCAAAATATGATAGTTGAGTTGGTTTTGAGATGAAGAAAAGGGTAAAAATACTTATGTATCCTATGTGCAAGTCATGTGACACACTTAACGGAATTTCTTAATCGTCGTTAGTGGGAGGACTACCGCCGTGCATTTTAGTATCATTTATGGATGATCGGTGTAGTTTTCAAAAGATAAGGACTATCGGTATAATTTCGTGTAAAGCACATAAATGATCGGCATAATTTACTTAAAACTTAATTTTGGCCTTTTAAAAAGTGACTAAGCAGCCATGTAGGCAAACTTTTGCGACGTTATTTATATTTTCGTTTACCTTAATTTCTTCTCATTAGAATTTTTATTTAATTTTTTAAATATCAATCTTAACTAACAAATATCATCCATCATCTCAAAAGCAACTATTCAGTTATTCATCATCGTCATCTAACAACATCAACAAATCATCATCATCATCTTCTTCCCAACAAAAGCAACCACCATAATATCTTCTTCCCAGCAACAAAAAAAAATCATGGAACAACACAACCACAACGATATCAATACAATATCATAGCAAAATCATCTTCACAAAAGATTTGAAAAAAGCCCAAAACACAAAATCGCGTGAATATTCTACCGGTTTAAATCATTGACCGGCGACGGTGGTCATCCTTGCAGGTCGGCGATAAGTTGGTTAATTAGTGAACACCGGTTGAGTCAGTGACCACCGGTTGGTTAATATATATGTGATTTTTTGTATAAAATAGGGTTATATAATGAAATTAAACACTTACTTTTGGTTTATTAGTGTTTGATTTGGATAAAGAAACAAGATTGATGATGGTGGACTCTTTAAGTTTATGGGCGGAATGATTTTATGATTTTTGGGATGCAAATAAAAACATAACCCGTTAACGCTATTTCCACGTAACTAAGATAACTGATTAACTTCCACACATGTTTTTCTTTTTAATGAAAATGGACACGTAAGTATTTTTACCGGTTCTCCTGGTAACAGGTAACCGAATTATCGACCTCAACCCATATTTGGCGAGTTATATGCATACGTTGATAATAAAAGGTAATTGTTGCTTACCATAGGATTAACATGTATAGTACGTAGCATACAAAATGCAATAACCCATTTCTCGTCACAACTTTAATTACTTCATTTCACTGCTAGCTACCTGCTCAACGACATTACTATATATAGGGCACATTTAGTAACGAAAAAGTAATCCATTTTTTCAGAAAACTTCCTTAACATAATTAGAAATTTAGAAAACATGTTTAAATTCAATATTTCTAAAAAACTTTTCTTAGAAAAGAAAAATTTCTGTTTTCTTTTTTTATAACTAAAAGCTTTTCAAGTCTTTCGTTTTCAATTTTGATGTTAAATATTTTTGTTTGTATTATATAATACTTGATAAAATGTATGCTAATTGAAAATACATTAAAAACTCAATCCATTTATATATTTTATATCAGGTATTATACAACACAAACAAAAACATTTAAGGTAAAAGTTGATGAAGAAAGACTTGTAAAGTCAGGACCCGGACGATAAATATGTCACGGAGAAAAAAGACCGAGAATTTGGAAATCCCGTGCATTGCAGCATCAAAAAGAAACCCTAAAAATCTCCATCTCTCTCTTATCTTGCCCCATGGCGATTCAACATTACCGATCAACAGCACTGTCGCTGATCAACTTATTCTCCGGCCAGAGATAGTGTAACCGGCTCTGCTTCCGACTTATTCTTCTGCGTGTATTATGGCTTCCTCGCTAGCTTATCGTTCTCGAGGTTAAGTTTCTCCCTGTTCACTCCTAATAGCTTTGTGATTTGTTTTTTTATGGATTCAGATTGAACTAGCCTAATGCATCCATGTGATGTGTAGCAATTCGCTTGTCAATTGATTAATTTTGTTGACCTTTCGGTAATGACTTGTACTTCTAGGCTTCTAGCTATCCGCTACTCTTCTTACATAGTTATATGTATGCAATGAAAGCATTTATGAGTATCCATTAGTTTTGTTCATCAGTTAAATGTATCATCATCAATTGATTAATTTGGAGGTCTCGATTTGAAGAAAGCTGTATGTGAAAATATAACATGCATATTAGGTGTTCGATTAGATGTCTAAATGATAAGTTTTTGATAAATGCCTTGGATCATATTATTATGGATAATCATTTTTACCTTGTACTATGTACAACTGGGGTTCTGAACTGCTGCTCTTGAATTTGAACTGCAATAACACCTAAAGTAGAAGTATTATGGATCTTTACCAATTTACTGTCCAAAAGAGATTGATTATTTGCGGATTAATATTGTTATTTGTTATCACACTACAAGCTAGGTGACATTTAGTACTTATGTATACCCTAAAAAGACTTTATAAAGGGGTTATTAGAGCTTCAATCATAGTCACAGGGATCGTGGATCCTCCTACGATTTTCGTACCAATTCGCGCAATCCAGTTCGCGGTACGTTTTCGATCCAAATCGCTGTGGAGCACGAATTGGATATGTAAAGTGGATGTAGCACAATACATGTGGATCGCGTACCGAATTGTAGATGGATCGCGTACTGAATTGTAGATGGATCGCGTATCGAATTGTATATGGATCGAAAGAAGTAAACGTCGTGGTGTCCAGTGGCAAAATCATGCCTGCGATGAATAGAAACTCAGAAAAACAGATATGAAAGAAGAGATGAAGAAGATGAGAGGATAGATATAAAAGAAGAAAAGATAGCGGCTGAATGGCTGATGTAAAAATGAAACCTAATTTTAACTCAGATACTTTAGGCCCAATTACTTAACCCCATTTTTAAATCCAACATTTTGGGGTTTTTTTTTTCCTTTTAATTGAAATTTGACCGTGTAACTGAATACTTATAATAATAAATGAATAATAGAGCCTATAAAAATGTATTTGTCATATAAAATAAGCACATACATAACTATAATATAGATTTTCTGTCTTTATTCATATTATTACCAACTATTATATATATAATAAAATAATCATAATATATATAAGAGATATATAATAGATATTTATTTTATTTATATACAAATATATTTAAAGACTTGTAATCTGCTTTATTTTTGAAGTATTGGATATACATTAAAATTTGGAGTATTTAATATTCGAAGCTATTATTGTATGCTAAGTTCGGGTACATTGTACCGGATTGTACCGAAGCGAATTGAAATGAGCCTACCATCCTTCGAACCAAATTTTAGGGACCTAGCGAATTGCGTTCCCGTACCGCGATCCACGTTCTATGTGATTATGGCTTCAATTACAACAATCATACATCATTTGAAGAAGATTTACATATAATGTTTCTTCATCTTTATTTGTTATGCTAGTTTCATGTGTATAGAATACAGTATGTTGAGAACTGTTAGCTGGTAAGGTTTGATACCACTGTAGAGTGCCAGGTATTGAATTGTCTTAAGACGGGTTGCTCTCTGAAGTCTGAACAAACGATGGGTTAGAGCCTTAGAGGTACGGAAGTGGGCCTTGATTCACAAAGTGGGCCTGTGAATGTAATTCATGCTATTACACCGCATTATTTTTTAACTGAATTTGTTTGCTGCACCTTTTTTTATTTACGTAGTATGCATTGCATTAATTATCTTATACGGAGTTGAAACTTATACTTATAATATTTAATTAATATATATTACTCCGTAGTTAACTACATTGAATGTTGCTGCTTTATATTAATGAATAAAATATCCCATTTAAAAGTTCCAGACTAAACCTTTTGATTACCAAACTGAATTTGTACTTAACCATATAATTTATCATTATGTTATACGAGTGTATATATATATATATATAAAATTTTATTTATATATATTTACAATAATTATAATATAATATAGTGTAATAATATAATATGTTTAAAATTACTCAATTAGTACAATGACATGTTAGTTTATAGAATTTGTAAAATTCAATGCATTGTAGAAGTATTATGTAAAAAGTTAAAACGTTGATGTGGTAGTACATTAAACTATATGCACTGAAGATGCTCTTAGATTGTGGACAAGAAAAACCTATGTTGCATGACATGTCCACTTCACCTATTGTAGTTGATGATATGATCACTACAAACTTTGCTCACTGTACCCAAGAAAGTGAAGGTGCTACTACCGTACCCATGGGTAATAATGTGACCCATCTTGATTTAAGTGAGACAACCATGGCAGCAGAGGTTTCTTCTGGACAACAGCAGGATTACTTTAATCAAGACAACAATCTCAATACTATTAATACCGAGCACACTAATAGCAGCCATGTTGAGGTTCATGCAAATGTCACCCCTTGCACTAACCATCTTGCGAATGAATATGTAGTTTGTCATTCATCCTGTGCCAAGTTTAAAAACTTGATCAAGGCTAACAGAGAAAGAAAATTAGAAGATAAATGCAAAGATGTAAACAAAGGTGATGATATTGTGATTCCAAAGAGGAAGGATAAAGCAAAAAAGATGAATGGTAAAGCTTGTGAAAAAGTCAAAGAAGAGATAGTGGTCATTGCATATTGGTCCGATGAAGATACAACAGATTCACAATATCACAGTTTTTCTTCATTGAGAAAATCAAAAACAATCCTTATTGGAGGCAATAAGAAATTTAAGGAACAAACTTTGCGGATTTTATGCAAAATATGGCTGATTATGAACAGGAGCAACACATTAATAAGTAAAAGATGGGGGCGCTTCAATCAAAAAAGGGAATTGCAAATGAGTGGTATCAATTTTTCAATTATGGTTTAAATGGTCTGTAAATGCATATGCTTCTTTGGGTAGTTTTAGTGTTCAAGAAGTTTCAAAAAGAGATCAATTGCATGGTTGTGTTATCAAATCGGTCTGTGTCTAGTCGAGTTACAACAATTGCCAACCCTTCATGGCTTAGATGTTCTTTTTAATCGTCATTCAAAAAGCATCTCAATAGTTTCAGTCAATGTTCAAGTAGATCTTTACTTGATAGTGATTCATGTGTAGTTCCTCATCCATTTTTCATTAGTATAGGCATTATTGGATCTATTTGCAAGTGTATTTGTATTTCTTCAACATTGTTGAAGTTCCCAATTATATATATATATATATATATATATATATATATATATATATATATATTTGTTTTTTGCCAAAAATATAAAAAATAAAATAAAATAAACTAGCACTAGCCTTTTACAGTGAGAATAATTATTGGTACAGAGAGTACGACGTACTTCTAACATATCACATGGCATTTTAAAAGTAGAAGCACATGTTACGGTACAAATAATATAGTCGTTAGAATCTTTCTGTTACTCTCCGTCTCAAAATAAGTGTCTCATGTCAAAATATACACAGTTTAAGAAAGTCACTATTTACCAATAACATCTTATCTTTACTCACTAAAGTCTTTTCTGATTGCCTGAAAGGAAATCTGGACACTTATTTTAAAACGTCCCAAAATAATGAGACACTTATTATAGGACGGAGGGAGTATAAAGGAAAGTGGAAAAGGCGCTGTGAATGTCATCTACTCATATGATGATATTGTCTTATCATAATTCATACCAAACATTGCTTTATCGATATTTGCGGCCATCTTTTACGTGGTCAAGACTCAAGATGATGAAATTTGTTGATCTATTCTAAAATTCTAAGATTAACTAATTAAACAGCAATAAACAGAAATAAGCAGGTAATCAGCTGAAATAGCAACCCTAAACACGCGCAGCCGTAAATGGGAAAAATACTTAAAGCAAAAGCCACGGTTTAAATGTCAAAGAAAATCAACCGAACAAAAGAAAGAAATTGCATTAAGGGCTTAATTAATTAACCCGACTTCACCTGAGTATTCTTTATAATGTCGTCGATAAAGTCATGAATGTTGACGTCAGACGTACCACCTTCAGCCACGGCTTCTTCTGCGGCCTGCTTCCATTTCAGTGCATTCTTCTTGATCTCGGTCGCCTTTTCGCCGCTGGTCGCCTCTCTTAAACGCTCCTCCACCTCCTCCCTCCCAATCAATGTATCCTCAGCCTCACCCCTGCTCAGCCGCACCCCAACCTTCCACTCATCAACCAAGTATTTGGCATCTATCACTTGATCACCCCACTGCGGGAAGGCTACCACGGGAACACCACTGGACAACGCTTCCATTGTAGAGTTCCACCCACAATGAGTCACAAAACAGGAGACGGCTGGGTGAGTCAGTACTCGCGCTTGTGGGCTCCATTCAACTACCATTCCTCTGTCACCCGCCGCCTCCAAGAGCCCCTCCGGCAGCGTCCCGGTTCTCACCCCTGTGAAAGTCACACCCTCCCTCAGTACCCACAGGAACGACAACCCAGAATTCAAGAGACCGTAAGCAAGCTCAGTCAATTGCTCCGGGGTCAAGTTGACAACGCTACCGAAAGATATATAGACCACCGACGAAGTTTCCTTTGAGTTGAGCCACGCCAAACAATCGTCGGCTTTTATAAGGTCACCGGAGATGTTGAGAGTTGTTTCGTTTACTGGGTGCATAAATAAGGGACCCACGGCTCGTATAGGACATATCTGAGACATGTACTTGATCAGCCCACCCTCAAGCTCATCAAAGGTTCCCATCAATATACAAAAGGTGTTTGATAAGTTTTTGAACTGATTCAAGATGGCTTTTCTCAAGAACGTATAAGGCGTGGAAGGATGTAGAAAGCTCGGTAGCTCATGGGGCTTCAACCGCGGCATATTTGGCAACTGAACGTCGATGTTTGGGTTTTCTTCACTTGGGAAAGGAGCTAGTGAATTGTGGTAATGATAATACGACGAAAAACAAGCACAAGACTGCACCCAAAGCAGTGCACAAGGGATGTTAAACTCTAGTGCCACGTCACTCACCCATGGCACGTAAGGGTCGTTGATGAGGCACGAGACCGGTCGACCTTCTTGTCTGTGGCGATTGATATTTTTGGCGACCTCGCTCTTGGCATATCTCTCAACATTACTAAAATACACGTCAAAGGGTTCATTGTCGTCTTCAGGGCATCGATCGTTAAAGAACTCAAACCGGATCATACCACCATAGTTGCCCACTGGAGTGGGATCACCGGAGACGGATGCGCCGGCTTCCTTCATTTTCTTTTCCACGGATTTACTGGCGGAGAAGGTAACGAGAAGGTTACCCTTCGAAGCTAAAAACTTCGCGAGTCTGATGAGCGGATTGACATGTCCTTGTGTTGAAAATGCGACAACGTATATATGTGGAACATCTTGTTTATTGGAAGACATTGATGCTGTGAAGTAATGAGATTAATTTCTAGAGCGTCAACGAGAGGAAATTAAATGTGTGTTCCTTTATGTAACTTGTGTATTATATATATACTATACTTTAGACCCCCATATATAAAGTCTAAGCAATGATAGTTGTGGCTGAAAAGTGTGGTCCCAAAAAATTATCAAATTGAATGGCATGTCACAGTAGGAGGTTCATTTAGTACGTTGGTGACTGTATATAAATGATTTATTTTTAAAAATTATTTTGTTCTTAATTACAAAAAATCTATTTATATTTCCCCTCAATCTTTTAGAGTTTTGTGACCCTTATGAAAATCTGGAAACACGTTTAAATATACAGAGTTGTACGAGTACTATATTAAATTAATGAATCGAAAATGGACACATGAGGAATTCGGGTCACGTAGCTTTCGTGGGTACCCACTAAACATTATGATTTTATTTTATTTGACCTGACTAAAGGAATACGGATCACGTGGCTTTCTTTATTTATTCTTTTTTTTATTTACTATGAGCGAGGTTACCTAGAATCACAATCACAAGTTACCGTAGTAACAGTACGAACACAAATAAATCAAATACATATTAAACGGCATAAGCTTCCCATACCATTTCAATTTCTCACCATACCATTTTTTTGATTGAAAAAATACATAATGTAAGAAAAAGTGATGAAATAAAGTACAGAATAGTTAATTTAAAACTAAATAAATAGTATAAAAAGTAAGTCCCTATTAAACGGTAGTGCGTATACGAGTTTGAAATCTACTATTTTCAATTTTCATATATAAAGTTGTTTAATTAGTACAGTATAAAAAGTTGAACTTTAATTAATTAATTATCTGAAAGACATGTGTTATGACGAATTGTGAAATGGAATCTTGTGCTTTCCTTGCTGCTTTTGTGGCGTGTGAAGATCCATGTCCAATGGCTTTTGCCAAATAATTTAGATTCAATTATTTACATTCAAGACTAGATAAGTTTTTTATATTTGTTTACTTTAATTAATCAAATATAAGTCAACTATTCTTGATTCAATAACTCTATGAATAAGTTGACCAATCAATGTGGAGATACATAAAAGTATTTTCATTGATTTTATTAGATATAAGATATGAAATTATATCAAACTTGGTTTTCTTTTGCATTTTAAAAGGAAAAGCTCTTATATTCTAATTAAAATACTCCGTATAAAATAACTATAAAAACATCAATCATTGCACAATATAGTAATCGTACAAAATGACCCCTCAACAACTAATCTAGACAAAGAGTTTGCTTGTTTGGTCATCCAAGTCCACTTTTTTATTGATCCTTTTTCTTTATTTTAAGTCATTGTCGGACAATAGTCATGCCTGAATTCACAAAAAAACCCTTTAATATTAAATCACGAAGATAAAGTGTGTTAACAACAGACTAAATTACATCAAGATTAAATATGTATGTGAAATATGCAATAACATTTACATCTTTAATTTAAGATTACAAAAAATAAAGTTCGATGATGATGATAATATAATTATTATAATTGACGCAAACTTTAACGGAGGTGATCAATATTTCTTTATTGTTACTTGCAAAGTCAAGAGCTGAGAGTTGCTCAGTTAGTCAAGTTTGGAGTATTAAATTTGATCACCTACCTCTTCAGGTTCAGGAATCAGGTTCATGCCCCCCCTGGTTCTCTTTTATTACTTTGACATAACATTTTAAAAAATGCAAAAATCCCTAAAGTACTATGGGTAACAAAAGAATATCAAGTTTAACTTTGAAATATGCTGCAAAGCAGCTCTTTGGATCCGTCTATTGGTGAGGGTCCTTTCAAATATCGTACCCGATTTTCATATAATAATAGTGTCATGCCATGTCAAAACCGTATGTTACTATTACTTCATACAATGGTAACCAAGTTTGTTATCATCATACTAATACTAATCAAAAGTATAAGAAGAAAATAACATGCCTTTACACAATTCAGTAAGATCCCAAATGTCTGGAACCAATAATGCATTATGGTTGTTGAACTGGCTGTCTGTGAGGTTTTGGAGCTGCAAAGAAACAAAGAAAGAAGCTAAGAAACTATGGTTGCTTTAAACAGGGCCAATTTATTTCACTATATACAGTATCCAAAAAATGTCAACACGAATCTGATTCAGCATGATGCTTTTGCTATAATTTTATAGTATGATTTGTGAACCTTAGTTGAACAAATACGAAGATTTTGGAAACTTTTTTATAATCCGACGTCAGATGATTTATACGAAAAAGCTTTTGTCATTGTCGTTGCAACTGATTTATAGTAAAGTTGGACAACTATGTCTCGTATCGAACAACACATCATATGCTGACACTTGTTTAGATGCCTAATTTCTGTTTGCTATGAGAATACTTGTGAAATTCAAGTTGATGAAGATAATTTCTATTCTAATGCGTACATCAGTAGATTGTAAACCAAACAAAACCAGACATTATCAAACAGCATCTTCAAAAGAACAAGACCTTCCAGTAGTAGTTTGATCTACATGTATGCAGGGTGGCAAAACTTTGTTATCTTTAATTAAACACTGATCAAGCAACATTAAGTATTATTCGGATTAATACTTTTAAGTTCTAACTAATAACAATGGTCAAAACTCGTTAGAAAAACATACCATTAGGGTTCCCAAGCTCATAGAAGTTTCTGAAGAGAGAAACAGCTTCTTCAGCCATTACCCCACCTGTGCATTTGTAACCCTTTCCCCCAACATCATCACCACTATCAAGATAAAATGAAAATAAAATAAGAAGAACGGAACATGAAAATTGCACGTAGTAAAAGAGAGAGAGTCACACACACAAAGAATATAACAAAATAAATATACTCTTCCTTTTTGTTTTTCTGAGTGAACACATAGAAGTGTAAGAAATAGTACTGGTGGGAATTAACCTCGTTGATATCTCAGATGAATTTGTATGCAAGGATAATATTGATCCACAGCCTCCAAATTTATCATTGGCACAGCCATAGTAGACCTCTTTAATACCTATAGTCAGGTATAATGAAGAAGATGCCATGATCATGATAATCTATCTATACATGAAATTATAAGATTTATCAAGGTAAGTAAGTTTGCAAGTGTACCAAAAAAAGATAAGGCAGCTGCACACATTATACATGGTTCACATGTGACATAAAGATAGCATTTTGAAAACATGTCAGCAACTTCGCCTTTAGTATGTTTCTTTTCTTTCCACTGCTCAAGTAGAACATCGATCGCTTCCATTTCAGCATGCCTTGTAGCCTGAGATTTTTAAGGCCAGTTTGGTAATGTAACATAATGCTAGATTAAACAAATGCAAATAAAAAGGTTAACAATAAAAGTTAAATTGTTACATTTCTTGTTTGATTAGTCTGATTTCTTCCGCTTGATATTACCTTCCCATCCATAACAATAATACAGCTGTTCCATAAAAAACGAATTTTACTGAAATACGAGTCGTATGATGGTGCTCTGATAAAAGGCTTGCATTATAAATGGGAAAGTATAATCGATAGACTATGGATAACATGAGCTTCCAGAGCATCCGCACACATTGTTGATGATTGGTTCGATCAAATTAATATAATAAGAGCATTTTCTAGAAGTTAGTTTTATGTGAAGGATGATATGCAAGCAGGACAAAATGTTCACAAGTGTTAATGGAAGAAACACGAATGGGAAGAAATCTATAAAAGAACATATATACATATTATAAGATGCCTATAAAGTAAATTTCATAACAAAGAGATGATTGACATGAAACATACCCGACAGGCACTTCAAGGCTGTCAAATGCAATTTTGGCCTGTAAAAGATTGGTACATCAGCACTTTGTTCATTGGCTAATTCAAGTACTTACATATGAAGCAGAATATATTCCTCAAACTTAAACTAAATACTCTCTCTGTCCCATAAAAACCACAATGTTTGCCTCGTTCTATGAATCAATGTAAGCATCTCACAACAAACAGTAGAAGGGAGAGCTTTGAACAGAAACTTAAAGCTTTAATATGTCAATATGCAATATTGAATGATCAAGATGCTATAGTGGTAGTGTTAAAGTATAAGGGAGATTTATACCTGTTCTATTGCCAGCTTCATAAGCGCAACAACTTCTGGCGTTTCCTCTCCCTCACATGAAGTCATCTTCAAATGGACTGAAAGGGCATTCCGGAAAAAAAGGACCGAATCTGAAAACAAAGTATACAAGCATGTTGGCAAACCATATGCATGCCAAATATCAAGTAGCCTAGTAGGCACATCCCGTGAATATAAATTCTTGGTTCCCAGGTAACGAAGAGTACTGGTTGAAGTGTTATCGTTCCCTTGACAACTCGTACCTCAAACTCATTTTGTTGTTGTCATCACAGTATCGGGATACTAGCAGAAAAATGAAATTTATTCCAAAACTTCCGGAAAATTATAAGGGTAAGATTACAAAAATTAATAAAATTCCAAGCGAATGTGAGCGTATAAGCTATGATTTGCATTAACTTATACGCAATAATCTTGCTGGGATTTATTGCATAATCAATTGCAAAACTGTAAACATTACACTGAAATATGCCTAGTGATATACAAATATCAGGAAAACTCAAAACAACATTTATATGAAACAAAGACATGGCTCCTTTGTTAAAAGGTCCTGATACCCTAATGTGTAACAAATCCCTACATGGTCACATCCAACAAGAAAACATGTATCTACTTGCAGATGATCCAAAACAATCAGTTAATAGCATGCTACGATGAACTGAACTGAATCAGTTAATAGCATGTATATATTTCCTAACTTTGATGTTGAAATTCAGCTAGACATATAATCAAACACCTGGAGTGCATAACAAAATGGAAAACAACAAAACACAATTTCACTAGACTGCAATTACCTGATAGTAACGAGTATCCCAGTACCTCAATGATTTATATGAGAGGAGATAGGTAGTAGCATCTGTTTGATCTCGAATACTGTCAACCTCAGCTCCGAAACGAGCAATGATTAAACAAAATCTTATTCAAATGTGTTCAGGAGAAATTTGAATACTTTTAGATTTATTTGTCGTGTTATAAGTTGATCGATTACCTAATTCTGCTTAAAGAAACATTCGCAAATTAAACGTTTCGCTGTTGGGGTTCTGCCAAAAATGAGGTAACCCACCAAAAATTATAGGACAGACCGACAGACCATTTAATCTGTCGAAGCCCAATATGTATATACTCTTTACGAGTAACTTATATCTAAAGTCAACCAAATTTAATTTTTAGTGGCGGAGCCACGTTATGTTGTGTGGTGGCACGTGACCCCTGAATGTGAGTATACGGGTAAACGAGTTACGATTGTAATTGATATTGTTAAAAGGAGGCTATAAATTTTATACTCTCCGGTTGGCGTTAAGCTTTTAGTTTCTGTGTTAACTAAAAGCTCCAAAATCCTGACTTTATAACTTTTTAACCCTTTCAAATAAGAAAAAATTGCATATATTCAAACACCAAAATAGAGCTTTTCTGCGTTATGATACCACAAAAGTTAAAAAAAGTCCTCCTCTAACGCTTTCCCAAACACCCCTAAATTGCAAAAGGCAATGACCCTTTTATACAATCTAATATGTTAAACTTATGGGCCATTTATAACGCAAGTAAAGAGGCCCATTTAAAACACTTAATTATGTCACTTCAAGTTTTCTACTATGACAGTTACACGAAGTTGCAACTTGAAAGATTTGTAGAGCATAAATTTCTTATGTATATACTTTTTATTTTAATTTTGATTCGTATTGTTGTATACATAGTATTATCACTTTAATTATTAACAATAAGAAGTTTAACTTATCATAATATAATAATACGTTTTGATCGTTTACATTAGCCACCCACATAAGGTTTCATTATCTTCCTTAGCTTTATCATTTTATGCCATCACCAGCAAATAAAATTTCTAACTCCGCCACAATATTACTTGAACAATTTATATGTGGGTTGCTACCTTACATATTTACTACTACAAGTTATAATATATTTAGGTTAGACTGATTATGGAACACATACCTTTTTTATAAGCAAAGGTATGTAAGATAAATGTGTGGGACACCACATACGATTATACTTCAATTCTAATTGTAAAACATCTTATCTTATCGTTTCAATTTGTCAATTAAGTCACTTAATATTATTAAAATTTAAAATAAGATTCCTAACTTATTAAAAATAAATATTTTTAATCAAATACTCACTTAAATATAAAAAAGAAATTTATTTAATTCATTAATTAAAACATTATCCAAATTGATGTGTAATGTTTTTCTATTCAATTTATCGAGTAGAAATAAAATTACTTGAAAAGATTAATATAAACTTTAAAATATTCAAAAATTTTCACTAACAAATGAGTAAGTTAAAACCCATAATTTATCATATACACTGTTTGGATACTTATAAAAATAAAGCACAAATTCAGTAGTTTGTATGTATACACAAGCTTGAAATTTAGTACTAAATTTAATGATAGTCACAATTAAAAGTAACAATAAAACCATAAGAATATAAATACTTAGCAACAATAATAACTAACATTAATAATATATAGTAGTACAAATAAAACTAATAGTAAAACCACAAGGATATAAAATAATAAATATCCATTATGATTATGTTTGGTAGATAATGAAGTATATTATGTTAATATGCAAAGGTAATTTGGTGAAAGTTTAGTGTGAATACATTAACACGAGACATCGTAACAATTTTATTAAATAGCAATGCTAGAATCACATAAATTTTATAAAATAAAACATACAAGATGAACTTTATCATATTAATTTTTCTTTTATCTCTCGTTACTCTAACTGGTACACATTACTATCTGGACAAATTTTTATAAATTTGTAGTGATTTTATCAATTCTCTTTATTAAAATCTCGTGAGAAAATGATAATTCAATTTATCATTTTATTATAGAGGATAATTGATCGAAACTACAATTTTGGCAGTTTTCTTGTTCTACACAAGTAGAGCTAGTGGGGTGTATATGACTATTTCTTGATACATTCAAACTGTTTTCTCCTGTTTTCCCACATTGAAGCTTCTAACATCGTCTAGAATTTTTGAAGATTCCGATTAGATGTTCCACCTTCTTCCACCACCTCCTTCGCCAACTTCTTCCACTTCAATGCATTCTTCTTCATCTCCGCCGCTTTACGCCACTAGTCACCTCCCTTAAACACTTCTCCACCTCCTTCCTCCCAATAACTCTATTCTCAACTTCACCCCTACTCATCCTAACCCCAACCATCCATTCATCAACCAATTAAGTACTTTGCATTCGTCACTTGATGTCCCCAGTGTGGGAATGCCACCACTCGACAACGCTTTTAACATCGAATTCCATCCACAATGGGTCACAAAACAATAAACGGTCGGGTGGGACAAAACCTGAGCTTGTGGATTCCAGTGGACCACCACCCCCTTGTCACCCACCGCCTCTAGGAATCCATCTGGTAAAATTATGGATTTTATTCCATTAAAAGTTTCACCTTTTCTCATCACCCATAGAAATGATACAACGAAATCTTGTAGACCATAAGCCATTTCAGTAACCTGTTCTTGGTTTAACCTGACAACAGTACCGAAAGATATATAAGTAATCAATGAAGGCTCCTTTGAATCGAGCCATCCCAAGCAGTCATTAGCTTTTATCAAGTCACTGGATCAGATATTAGAGCTAGTTTCAAGTAATGGGCTTTTGTACAACAGGCCCACTACTCGGACGGGAGATACTCGAGACATGTACTTGATCAGATCATCCTCAAGTTCTTGAAATGTTTCCGTTAGTACACAGAAAGTCTTGGACAAGTTCTTAAATAGTGCTAAAAGTGCTCTTTTTAGAAATGGATAGCGTGTCGAAGCCTCGAAGGGTGTAAAAAGCTTGGAATCTCATTGAACTTCAAAAGCGGCATGCTAGGCAATTTGACGTCAATATCTGGCTGTTGTTCAGTTGGAAAAGGAACTAAAGAATTGTGGATATGATAATACGACAAAAAGCACGCACAAGACTGTACCCAAAATATTGCACAAGGGATGTCAAATTCTTCTGCTACGTCACAAACCCACGCCACGTAAGGGTTGTTGATGTCGCACCCCGATTTTTGGTAACGTAAGCGGTTCGGGTTAGAGCGTGACTAATCAAATATCAATAGCACATAAGATAAAGTGAACGACTCTATATGCGTCGTTTAAACATTACATTAATAAGATAAAAGTTTTACAACGTTATACTGTTTACAAAAGCTCGCAAGCTAAATTGTTAGAGATTCTAAGGCATATCTAATTGTACAAAATGTAGAAATGCATATGAATCTCCTGATGCCTGAATGCGACTCGAGCTAGCTACTCTTGAGCAATCCTAATACTGCTGTGTACCTGAGAATACATGCTTAAAGGTCAGCTAAAAGCTGGTGATGTAACGTCCGTAAATCGGGCCTAGCTGTTTTATATTATTTCCTTATTTTAAATAATTATTTAAGTATTAAGAAATAGTGTTATAAGTTTGGGGTGGAAAGTGTAATTAATGAAAGTTACTGGGCCTGAATAAGTTAGGATTGCGACACAATCTGGGATGATTGCGACGCGATTCAGTAAGTGATCGCGACGCGATTGGGTTGGATCGTGACGCGATTGAATCGGTTTCAGAAACAGGTTTTAAGCTTCACAAGCTTTCATTTTCTATTTCCAAACCCAACTTAAAAACACACATATACAATGGAAATCAAAGCTAATATCAAGTTGAAGCTGAGATTTGAATTGTCTTATCATCATCATCATGTTATCCTCCAAGTTGTAAGTGTTATTGCATATATAATAACTTGGTTTGATTTCAATTGTTAGGATAGTGATGAATATGTAAAATGATGATTTTAATTGATGTTAGTTAGTGTTAAAGAGTGTTGTTACTATATATAATCGATTAGGAAGTTGAATCACTTGATTTGGGTGTGTTTTAATTCGGATGTAGGGCTGTTGTTACTGGTTCGGGGGTCTGTTGGAAATAACCAGGTTGCGACGCAACTCTCTATAGTTGCGACGCGATTAGGTAATAGTGGCGCCGCGACCACAAAAGATTGCGACGCAATGGAGTATAGAATCGCGATGCGATTGTGTAAGATTACGACGCAATGTTAGGTTGATCGCGACGCAATCCTAAGTGGTTGAGGCGCGATCTTTTATAAATCGCGGCGCGATTCAGTATAATTGCGACGCGATTTGTGTCTGCACAACCCAGTTTATATATTCTTGCTGTTTGGTATTTACAAGTTGTTTAAATATTAATTATATGATGCTAATAGGTGATTAACTGACAGTAAATAGGAATGTGAGATACATATGGATACATACTATCATGATAATGATGTAAAGCCTAAAGTTGCATAAATGGAAATACATAAATGATATTATATATGATTATGAGTTAAGAAACATGATTAAGAAATATGCTATTGTATTGTTTTGACTATTTGTTATAACTTGAATACATGTGATATTGAATTGTGAATACTAAGGACTTGCTATTGTTGTGTGAATAATCCTTAGTCCTTTGATCATGTATTGATATAAGTTATACATTGACGAGAAAAGTTACTAACTTGTGATATTCTGTTGTATTCTCAGATCAGTAGAAGACTCGGTGACATTAGACTACTGAGTGAGATGACCGAGGTATCGGTGAGTGGACTCGTACTCTCAGTGTAATTTGGTTGTAACATATTTGGTCACAACAAGTGAACATAGTTGCCATTGTGATTGTTGATTGTTGACTGTTAATTGATGAAATACACGTGTAATATGTGATGAGTCGCCTTCGGGCATTTGGTGATGTGGAGGTCAACAATTGTTGGGCTGGGTTGCTACAGGTTAGTCAACATGGGATCTGTGATCATTTGTTGAAAGTAGAACTTATGTTGACTAAAGGTAGTAAACAGCTATCGGTAAATCACTGTATTGGCCTGCAGTGATCATAAGTGTCGCTTGGTGGGCCACCGCGACTGAGGGCGCCACATGGGTCACCGATCCTCTTGGTGATGTTGTGTCAGTGTCTATGTGATATTTGCTGATAATCAGTACTGTTATACTGAATTGTACTGATAGTGACAGGTTGACTCACTTAGCTTTGTGCTAATCCCACTATTTACCCCTCGCAGGTTTTGAAATGATTTTTGGGCTGGGCAAGGAGTGGACTGAAGCATGTTTGACCATCGGGTTTTTACTCTGATATCTGATTTTATAAATTAGTATTGTTCTTGTTGTCACATAACACCCAAATTGATAAACTATGTTTTAAAATTGTTGAACTTTTCTATTTACTAAATAAATAAATGTTTAAATTGGACTTGCGCTTCCGATATATTATATTTAAATGACAATTAATTTAAGGGTGTTATAGGTGAGCTCACAGGTTTGTAAAATGATGAAATATGAGTTATGAACCACAAGATTTAAGTATGATGATTTGTAATTAAACAAATAAATGATTGTACATTACTGCCATGAGGTTATAGTTTGAGCTTAACTGAGGGTGTCAGGATCACAATTAAGTGCCTGAGCGAGGGTGCCTCCTGCATGTGCCTAATCAACACACGTATGAACAAATGATAATGCGTCCATTCGACCGCAGTCGTGGTAGCGTGACTACCCCGGACGAGGATTGTCAATCCTATATGGTACCATACACTAATATTCACGCTAAATCCATATTAACAAACTATGATGTGGAGGGCTTCATGATTAGTAAAACAACTCATGCAGTCAATATATCGAGTTTTGTACTTGTGTTCACATGTAAATAAAACTGAGCATGTATTCTCACCCCTTGGTTGAAAACGGTAAAATAAGGGGCTATGAGACTCACCTGAGTTTGATGAGATGTTATCAAGCAATAATGATGGTACACGATGAAATGACGTCGTCTCCAACGACTGAAACCTGTCGGGCGTTCTAAACGCGCAAGGTTTATAATAATGATTAGATGTCTCAACAGACCATCTATGCTAGTTGTTCACTCAACTAGTAATGTCCAAATGTTTGAGTGTTGTTTGTGTTTTAAAAACATGTACGGCCCGTTAGTGACGGTTTGTAATAATAATCCGAAAGTGTTATTATTATATGTTTCATTGTGTTGCGACAATGGTTGTCACTATAATGGAGTTTGCGACAATTGCTGTTGCGACAATGGTAGTGTGTGCGAGAATTTAGTCTTATGCGACAATGGTGTTGCGACAATGGTATTGACGCAGGATGTTTGCGAGAATCGAGTTTTATGCGACAATAGTATTGTCGCAAGATGTTTGCGAGAATCGAGTTTTTACGCAATAATGGTATTGCCGCAGGATGTTTGCGAGAATAAAGTTTTATGCGATAATAGTATTGTCGCATGTCCAAGGTTTTTCGTACCGGGACTGTTTTCGTTGACTTGGTCAAACGTGTTCGGTTTGACCCTAAACTTTTACCCAACCCTTAAAATGGTAATATTAGTTTATAAAAAATGTCGTTATCTTTCGTGGATCTCTCGAACTGTCGTTTTCAAAAATATACCAAAACAGTCCTTTAGTTTCGTTTTCACAGATTTCGGTCCCGATTCCTCTCACGATCTTGACAACTTAAAGTCCGCAATAACTCCCGAAAAAAATAGCTATAATACCCCTATATGTTATCTATTTTCTGTGATTTTCCCAAGGATTTTAGGAGTCGTTTAGTTGGTTAATAAAATCGAAAGTCCCATGAGGTCCAAATATGACCAATCCGGATACAAGTCCAAAGATCTATTTTTCTGGGTAGATCCTTGTATTTTCAAGAGATACATATAAGAACTTCTTAAAGTTAACAAAATTTGTGATGTTTTGGCACCGGTCTCATGCGTTTTAGTGGTCTAGAACTCAAGATATGGTCTCGAGAAGGAGGTGCAACTTTCTGTCTCTAGCAGACAAAAAGTATATGTCACCGTAGAATATTATTCTCGGACACTAAACGGAGTAGAAATGCTACGAAACAAATTTAGTTTAAAAGCTTACTTCTTATACTTAATTTTAGGCTTAAGAAACGTTTATTTTCATGGAGAAATGAATTTTTCTAAAAATCGTGGAAGTGAAGTTATTTTCTGGACAGATTTGTGTACGTATGTATATGTTTCAAAAACGATTTTTAACGTATTGTTTGGACATAATCTAGCTAGATAATCAACTATAAATGTAAGTAAACATATTAGAAGTAGTTTCAAATAATAGGAAACTTACAAGAGTCGGTTATTGAAAACCGAGAAGATAGAAACGTAGAGGTTCGCGTGGTGATCATTTTCTTTCAAACGAGCTTTGAAATCCGAGGGCTTTTGGTATGGTTTTTCTTGATGATTAGTTGGAGTTCTTGGGATGTTCTTGAGGGAGAGAGAACCGATGGTAGAGAGAGGAAGAGAGTTTGAGTGTGGTGAATGAATAATGAGTGAAGTGAGGGAGGAGTGGTGTTTGGTGTGGCTTATGGTCAAAGAAATCACGGGCATGGGCTCACAAAATCAGATTTTGTGAGCCCATGCCCTTGATTTCTTTGACCATAAGCCACACCAAACACCACTCCCCCTCCCTTACTTCACTCATTATTCATTCACCACACTCAAACTCACCCCATGTAGGTGTTAAATCTTGTTCTCCAAAGTTACGCTACGTGTGGTGTTCGTTTACCCGATCGTTTAAACGTATATTTAAACGTTATATAATACACGTACGTGTTTGATATAAAAATACATTTTCGATAGTTTTTAACTTGAAGTATTACTTAATAATACTTGGTAACATTTATAAAAATGTTATTGTGAGGTGTCGATAGCGGTTTTCTGCGGAGTCGTGTTACGATTAATAAATCGCGTGACGTTTAAACTAAACGTCTCAGATGTTGATATAAATATTAATATTTATGATGGAAATATTTGTCAAAATACTTTACTTTAAGTTATAAAAATATAACTTT
Source organism: Pseudognaphalium luteoalbum (assembly GCA_963422505.1). NCBI lineage: Eukaryota > Viridiplantae > Streptophyta > Magnoliopsida > Asterales > Asteraceae > Pseudognaphalium > Pseudognaphalium luteoalbum. The sequence goes on from OY730196.1 coordinate 109,775,185, forward strand.
TATGTTTCGACTGTTATACACGAATCGTGCGTTTACGGTCGCTTATGAGTGTTTTATACGATATGAAATACTTATGAAATATTATCGAAATTATTATTTTGGAAGTAATAATGTTATTAAATAATTTCATACTATTTAATAAATTGTATTCACCAACGTCCGTATTAATGTATCGGAATCCACCCGATATGAGAATGCACGATTAAATTTAACCGCGTACGTGTATAGATATATATATATATAACAATATATATATATATATATATATATATAATAATGCATACAATTAGCCTAACATAGCACTAATTACATGTATTAACTAGATGATTAGAAACTAATTACTAAAACTAATTTGGCGGGTGTCAAAGTTGATCAGCCATGAAACTGGACGGCCTTCTTGTGCATGGCGGTTGAGGATGGACGTGAGCGCTTTCTTGCCACAAGCCACAAGTTTAGGCAAATATGCGTCAAGGTCAAAGCGTTCACCATCGTTATCTTCAGAGCATCCATCATCAAATTAATAACTCAAACAGTATCATCCCACGATCGTTTCCTACTGGAGTAGGGTCCTCAGAGACGGAGGTATAGGCTTTCTACATTTTTCTTTTGATGGATTTGAAGGTAGAGAAGGTGACGAGAACGTTAGCTTTTGAAGCTAGGAGCTTTCCAAGTTTGAGGAGTGTATTTACATGGCCTTGTGCTGAAAATGTAACTATAAATACATGCAAAAGATCTTGTTTGTAAGCTATTGAGAATGTAGATATAGTTGTGAATATTATAATTAATGATATATGGGCGGCTGATAATGAGAAATACTATTTCTGGATGGTTTGAACGGTTTTATTAATTGTTAAATCTGTTAATTCTTGAAGTATATATAGTGATAGCTAGATGGGCAGATAATTTGAAAAATGATGACATTTCAAATTATTACAAATGGACTTTTGACTAGAATAACAAGATCAATAGTGTTTTTGTTTGAGTTAAATCCATCGTCAATGATTTGTTAAAAAGTGATTTTACTTAAAGATTAATCGAAAAGAAAAGTAATATGTGTGGTAAATGACCAAGTGTTTGTTAGCTTGGGTGCGGGTTTAGGTTGGACTGATTTGTTACACTCCGGATGACGTAGCTAATTCCAAATACCCGTATAGAACGAGGTGAAAAGGTGGTCAGAATCAGGGCTTGTACCATCTAAAGATATGGGTCTTAGAGATGAGCAAAGCTCATCATGATGATGATGATTGTGGAGAAAAGAGAGGAGCATGGAGGCTGCAACCCTCTTTTCAATAGTCTGATGATGTTCAATGTGTAGTTTGTAGCTAGGGTTTGACCCCTTTATAAGGGGGAGGGGGCTGGTCTAAGACTAGAGTCCATAGGCCAAGTGAAGTTGGGAGCCCAAAGCATACCATCTGATGATGTTCAATGTATGGTTTGCAGCTAAGATTTGACCTCGAGAGAGCTTGCCTAAGGCTGGAGGCCATAGGCCAAGTAAAGTTGGGATCCCAAAGAATGAGGCACCATCAGCAAATATGATAATCAGATATAGTCAGCGACAAACTAGACTTTAACACGTAGTAAGATCATTGACATCCTTGTGTAGCTGCTAACGTATCAGGATTTAGGAACGTGATAATGGGCCTGTTAATGAGTTAATTTTAATTTTTGAAAAAGACCCATAAAGTTACAATCAGACCTGATATTAGAGCAACTCCAATGAAGGGTTTATGTAAAGCTTTGTTGTGCAAAAAAGTGGTTGATAAAGCTTTTGATCATTGGAGCAAAAGCTTTTTGTATGAAATGCTTGAGATCTATCAACCATTGGAGGGAAAGCTTTTTAGCTCAAATATTTATACATTTAACCCCTCATTGTGGTTTAAAAAAGCTAGTGGAAAGCTTTTTACATTGGAGCAAAAGCTTTTTTATAAAGCTTTTTTGAAGGAAAACTTAGTTGACACATAAAAAAGCTTTTGGAATGACTTTATCATTGAAGATGCTCTTATGTCTGTTTGGACCGCTGTGCCACACAGATAGGGGCCCTTAATTTAAGGCTGTATAATCATTCATCATTTATGTAAGTGGTGGTAAATGATTTCAATTTATTATTAAATACACTATGTTGAGTCACTGATCGTCAAACTCAAGATGGTCGCTGATCTCAATAATTAAGGGGGAGACTTAGATAATGTCTACAAGCAGATTGTTGAAGTCATTAGTCGCTGATAAGCGAAGTCACTGATGGTGTCTTTTTCTCTTAAGTCTCTGACCCACTTACTGAAGATCTCTCTATGAAGAAATGTTTCAAGTCAAGCTCCTGTTGCTGAAGTTTATGTTCGCTGATCTTCTCTCACTCTGTGTTACTGAAAGAGAATGATGCTCAACTTTGTGTGTCGCTGATCATCATCAGCGAGAGCATTACTCTCTGAACATGGAGTATGATTAAAGTTGAAGATAGTGTTGCTGAAGGTTCTCTTGTCGCTGATTGTATCTTAGACCAGTAGAAGAGGAATTTATAAAGATCAAAGACTCAACTATGTGTGTCGCTGATACTCATCTATCAGCGAGAGTCTCCAAGTCTTCTTGAGTTCTCTCTTCTGCTGAATAAAAGAAGTCATTGAAGATTAGCTGTTCAAGTCATTCTTTAGAGCATGTTAGCTCGCATCGAGAATGAGGAGAGTTGTTGTTTCTATCAGTGACTGCAGCATTAAATGCCGCATTAAATAAGAAGTCAACATTCGGCGTTACTACGGCGCAACACGTGTTCCTCGTAACTTGAAAAGAGTAACGTGGAAGCTTTTGATTGGTCTATAGTACAAGGTGATATTTCCCAAGACAGAATGTCGTGCCATGATATATCACATCTCAACTACCTCTCCAATCAAGCAGCGACACGTGTCTATCAGATCCGGAAATCAAGGATTTCAGTGTCTATAAATAGCGTAGTATGTTATACTTCATTTCGTGTCGATTACTTGTATTGTCACTTGTTTGTCAGTGACTAGTTTGTCTAAAATACAAGTAAACACCAGCGAGTAAACTAGTAGCGTGTTTGTCCACTACTAGCTTACTTCAGCGAGTGAGCAGTTAGCGTGTTTGTCCACTACTGCTCATCTCTTTGTACTAGCTGTATTGTTTGATTTAGATTAGCTTTGGCTAATCTATTCCGCAAATCAACAAGAGATAAATTTTATCAATAAAAGAATTTATCTTTCAGCTACATGTGTATCAGCATCTGAACTGTTTATCTTATATACATACTTGTGTTCATAATGTTTGAAAGTGCCTAGCGCTTGGATCTAGATGACAATTGACAGTAATTGATAGGCGGAATCAATCAATTACACTTGATGCTAACAAACACGAACCGAAACAATGATATTCAATCAAAGAAAACTCGTTTATTAACTTGTATTGAGTATAGGAATCGATTACAGAGGTACTAAGTCGACAAATTGTGCTAGGGTTTCGTCCACCCTAGCCTAAAACCCGTAGGTTTCTATTTATACTAAAAACACAGCCGACATGCGTCACTTATGTAAGTGTCGCATGTGGCCGCCTTAATGCGTCACTTACCTAAGTGTCGCTATGCGTCACTTAATCAAGTGTCGCTATGCGTCACTCAGGCAAGTGTCGCCTAAACCAAAACACGAGTGTCGCACTATACAAAAGCTATTTTTCTATTAAGAAACTAACGACACTTATTACAACTCGATAGACCAACTGACAGACACTCAAAGATGCATCAACAAACTCCCCCGTGTCTTCAGCTTGGTCTTCAAAATCTTCAAACTCTTTTAAGTCGTTTAATCTTCACTTCCAACCAGCAGGAAATACACCACCAGCATGTACTCCGTTGGCTACGCAAATATCAATAACCTTTTGAAATTTAATCGCTTCAGCTCTGTCTCTTTCTTTAAACTGAATCCTATTCTGATGTAATCTTTTCATATCATGTTCAGAGAGATTGATCAAACTCAACGGATCGAATACACAAAATATCTTTCTTTTAAGACCCCAAGTAGACTTTTTCTTAGGTTGAACAACATCCCATGCTGTTTTCTCTTCAACCTCCGATTCTACATTCATAATCTCCGAATCCGTATCTGGTTCAGATTTTGGAATAAACACAATTATAGCTTCACCAGTAATATCATCATATTCCCAGTACTCCAACCTATTCAAAAAATCTATCGGGATGATCTCCAAAGGTATCTTCTGTAGACACTTTGCTGGTGGATAGATCATCTTCACAATAGGTTGACGAGTGATCGGATCAAGCTTCTTCTTAAACTTGTATCGCATACCCAACGTCGGCTTTATCAAGTTATATTTTTTACTATTCATCTCTCGACGTATGATCACCTGAAAGAAATCTGCTCGTGAATCTCGTGATCGGTTGATCAAGGGTATCTGAGCTAACCTTTGAAGCTCACACTTCGGCAAAGTACTTATTTTATAAAACTTCATATTGAAGTACTGAATGCCGTCACTTCTCTTTATCATAAAAACCGAGTTGTTCTCATCGAACTTCCAACTCTTAATCAATCCCGTGTAATCAGATCTAACTTTGTAGCTTTTACACGTAACCGGTACCTCGATAATCGGTTTGAGCACAATATCCGGTTTTGTTGTAGAAGTTGATGGCTCGTTTGTCTCTTTTTCTGATTCATCTTCAGACGAATCCGATTCTATAATAGGAGCTTCATCATAACATTCATCACTGTGCAATTGCTCCCCCTCAACTTCAACTTCATCATTTTCCTCAAAGAAATAATCCTCTGCTACAGGATCATTCATTTCCTCTTCCTCAGGCATCAAATCATTATCATTCATCAAGTTTTGCAAATAAGTGAGATCTACGAATGAATAATCTACCGCGATAGGTCTTGCCTGACCTTGAACCTCCACGAAATAATCTAAACTGATATTTTCATTGATAGTAGAAGATGGAAGTACATTTTCTGGTTCCGGGGAAGGAGTTACATTTGTTTCTAACTCACTAGGACCTACCTCCCCCGAAACATTTGTAACGGATTCCAACTCTAACAACCTAGATGACAGATTCATCACTTGAGACTGAAGAGAGTCAACCGTAGCAGCGCGAGCTTCCAACTCCCTGATCTGAGAGGCTTGAGCTTCAATTATGGCCTTCTGATCATCAAAACGTTTTGCCAAAAGCTCCATCTGAGCCAAAACCATCTGAAGAGACGGCATGTCAGATGTTGGCGGTGGTTGTTGGCGTTGAGAAATCGGCTCCTCAATAACCACTGTCGTCCGCTGGCGTCTACGAAGAGGTAGATCAGCATATGAGGGTGAAGACCCAGCATGACGTTTTCCAGGATTCCTCGGGATATGTACCCGGCCAGCAGAAATCCTGCGCATAATACGCTTAAAGCGTTGGGGATCAGCTAACTGAATCCCATCAAAAGCTGACTGAGGTGGCACATCACCCTCAGAATTAGGAGGAGTGGGCCCACCGTCGTCAGATTCGGCCTCAACTCGATCAACGTTATCAATATCATCAAGATCCTGAGCAATATCGGCATCAACTAAGTCGTCCTCGTTGACCGGAGGCACGACATCATCCAAAAATCCATGATCGTGCGGCGCAACGTAGTTTTCGTTTACCACGTGCCCGAAGAGTTCACGATCTGCCAAAATAGGCTCGCCCTTTGGTGCAAGCTTGCAGTCATTGAAGACTCGCAGAAGCATGGGCGTTGGAACCAAAAGAGACCTCTGATCTGGTGCAATACCAAGATCCAGGTCATTTAGCAGGAGCTGCACAAAACGAGGATACTGCAGCCATTTGTCTTTTCCGGCGCATATATTCTCCACCATGTTGCCGAAAATATAACCGCTGAAGTTATACGGTTTATTGTATATCAAGGCCAACATGAGAGACAGAGTAAGATGGCTCGCCGCATCATAACCTCCCTTTCTCGGAGATAAGCAAACTATAATAATATGACACAAATACCTCCAAACCCTGCAGAGGTATTGCTTCCTGAAGTCGGAAAGCTGGTTTGCTGGATAACCCATCCTTTGAAGTCCCCCGTAGATAAACGTGGTGGGGAAGATGGTGGGCATCGTGGAGTTGTCATTGAACTGTAACACCCTCCTAATCGAGTTCTCAGTAATCTCGATTTCCTCCCCAAACATATTCGAGACAATCCGAGGAACGTCACCCTGTACCCTGATCACTGCATGATCATAGAACTCCTCAATTTGGTTCATGTATACCGGAGTAGTGGCCGTAATCGCATAATGAATTCGTGATCGACGAAGAAACTCGATCATAGGCCTGAATGGCGCCGAGTTGGCATGTGTAGATTCCAAGAATGCCGTGATATTGTGACGTGTGTTCGTACGGCGATAATAGTTCTGTAACTCAGCCATCTGTAAGCTAAAAATACAAAGAAAACTAACCGAAGACGTTAGAAAGTTAGCCCGAACACAGAAAGGTTAGAAAACAAATTTTGACTTTAGGCGTCACTTAGGGTAAGTGACGCATGGCCACGACCGTCACTGAAGAAGTGTCGTAATGTACAGTGTATAAAATTGAAATCAATGTGTAGCGTCACTTATTGGAAGTGACGCTATCAAGCGTCACTGATGTAAGTGACGTTTGAATTTAGTGAGTTAAATGATACGACACTTGCAAAGTGACGGGTGAAGAACATGCGACATTTAAACTAGTGACGGTATCCTAAGACAGTCACTTAAGAAGTGACGGTATAAGTGACGGGTATAAATAAGCGTCACTTAGACAGTCACTTGGAGTAGTGACGCATGTAAAGGCGTCACTGGGAGGAGTGACGGTTTAAACAATTAAAACAAGTATATGCGTCACTACATGAGTCACTTAAGAAGTGACGCAAAATTAAGCGTCACTTGTGAAGTGACGGTATAGATTACCAAATTACCAAAGAGCGTCACTTAAGGTAAGTGACGCAGGAAGTGTCGCAACGATGAAGATCGTCGTGCACTGTTCATACCCAGAATTAAAAATTAGGGGTTTTCAATAATAAAGTAACCGTGGTGTGCGCTAGGTATAAACGAATAAAACACACCATGTGTTACATCAAAACACAAACATACAAGCATTCACTCGAACGATTTCAAACTTTAACCCAAACCGTAACCCTAATCGAAAATTACAGCAAGACTAGAGAAGGGAAAAAGTTAAAATTAGTACCAAATAGATCGTAGGAGTGAGGGGAACAAAGATGTATCAATGGAATGCACAAGACAGCCGTAGAGATCACAAATCAATCGAAGGAGAAACGCACAGCGGAAGTGACGCAAAGACAGTACGAGTGTCGGTATGTCAGTGCAAGTGTCGCTATGAGTGTTTGAAAGTGATGAGTGAGAGTGTCGTGGGGAAGGGGTATTTATACACCGACCCTTGTATGCGACACTCAACCCGGCACTTATAGCGAAACTAATCCGGCACTGACTGCGTCACTTAGGTGAGTGACGCAATATCGTATGCGTCACTGGTAGCGTCACTTATGAAAGTGACGCACAGTTCACTTTTAGTGAAAAATTTGCGATTTCTTCGATGATTTCGCGTTGTGATTGCGGTACTTAAATTTGAAAATGTAACTGTAACTTGGAGAATAACTAAAAAATACACCAACTTAGAGAAAATAAGACATATACAAGAAAATGTAAATTGACAATAATTCTTATAACGGATACCACATGTAGGTATTGAGATAACGATCCGTTAAATCAGAGATAAGGGAACCTCTTCACTTTAAATTAAATTTACCACTAGAGAATTAACACATTCTTTTTGATGACGGAGTTGATAAAGTCTGGTTAGGGATCATATCGGAATAACATGCATTTATTAGGAACAGTAAGTGTTATTTCGATTATCAGTATCTTTGTCCTCTTTAAATTTACTTGACATACTAAAAACACTGTTTATAAATATTATTTCAAAAATGATTATTAGTATATTTGTCCACTTAAACATGTTATACGTACAGCTAAGAGGTATTTCATTATTATTGGTATGTTTATTTCGTTGTGGTTCCCATCATAGATATACATCTTAACTTAAAACATAGACCATGTTTCCATTTACAGATAGAATATAAGAAAATCAATTTTAAGAATCAAGTCAGCGGTGACAGGTCTGTACTTACGTACAACAAAGCGACATAACTTGATCCAGGTTTAAGCAAAACCAAACTTGGTCAAACCATTTTGGCGACCTTGTAAGGTATCTTTATTTTTAAAGACTTTTCAAGCACTTTGACTTGTGTTTGCTTAATTTCAAAGTATATATTAACAGAAACCAGGTCTATACTTACGTATAACAAAGGAGACTGTCAATATATACCCCCAAATGAAATCATATAAACATCTTTCACAAAAACATGGCTAGTATAAGTAAGAAATTAAGACTTTTGTCACACATCTAATAATGTTGTACCACTTGAAATAGACAATTATTGATTAAGCTTCTTAAGACTTCTCAAAGTGTTGTGTATAACATGCCTACTAATATACCGTATGATGAAGATAATGTTTATAAAAACTGTTTTTAATACGTCAGATAAATCTACTGACACATCAAAGATAAACCTTAAAAATTCCATATTCATGCATGTCACCCGATGTACTATCATATCCCAAGTTGTTTACAGACACAACCTCAACGTCTTTTTAAATGTAGCAACATTGCATTTCTTTAAAACTAGAAAGTATAAAGAGTGGCTGTTGCGTTTTTTTTTTTTTTTTTTTTTTTTTTTTTTTTTTTAATAATAAAACAGTACTTTTAAACATATCCAAGTCACAAATTACTTTTTCGTGGTAAAAAACCTTAGACCGATCATGTTGACTAATTCATCAAATCGGGCTCTTGAGAAAGCCTTAGTGAATAAGTCAGCATTTTGTTTCAGGGTGTCAATGTGGACAAGGTCAATGAGGTGTTTCTCATAGCAATCCCGTATAAAGTGAAACCTAATTTCTATGTGTTTGGTTTTAGAGTGTTGTACGGGATTGCGTGTGATAGATATGGCAGCAGTGTTATCAATATGTATAGGAGTTAAAGTTAAGAGTAACCCGTAGTCGCGCAGTTGGTGCTGAATCCAAAGAACTTGAGAACAGCAGCTAGCAGCAGCAATGTACTCGGCCTCAGCTGTGGAAGTAGAAACCGTAGTCTGCTTTTTGCATTGCCATGACACCAAGCGAGTTCCAAGAAACTGACATCCCCCTGTCGTAGACTTCTTATTGATGTTGCAGCCACCATAATCTGAATCGGAATAGGCAGAGAGAGTGAAGTTCTTCTCATTGGAATACCATAGACCTAGTGAAGGTCTATATTTGAGATACCCAAAAATCCGCTTCACCGCCTTCATATGAGAAACCTTTGGTCGTGCCTGATATCTTGAACAAAGAGAAACAACAAAGACGATATCAGGTCTTGAGGCAGTGAGGTACATAAGAGAACCAATCATCGAACGATAATCCTTTTCTTTGCAGTCCTCATCATCATCAGCAGGTCCAAGATTATGATTGAGCTCAATGGGAGTTCCATAAGGTTTACAAGTAAGCATATCATATCGAGTCAGCATGTCATTGACATACTTTGACTGATGAATATACATTCCTTTGGGTGACTGCTCGATTTGCACACCAAGGAAAAAGGTGAGATCTCCCATTGCACTCATCTCGAAAGCTGACTTCATGACCTCTTCAAATTCTTTACATAGAGCCTCATTCAACGACCCAAAGATGATATCATCGACATACACTTGAACCAATAACAAATCATCTCCTTTTCCTTTTGTGAAAAGAGTGCTGTCGATGTTGCCCCGAGTAAAACCATTGTCCACCAGATGAGTAGCAAGCCTCTCATACCATAGGCGTGGAGATTGATGAAGTCCATACAATGCCTTATTGAGCTTATAGACATAATTTGGATGCACCGAATCTTCAAAACCTGGAGGCTGTTGAACATAAACCTCCGTATCAATTTGACCATAAAGGAATGCGCTTTTAACGTCAAGTTGCTTGACGCGAATCCCTTTAAATGATGCAAAGGCCAAAAAGATACGTACGGACTCCAATCGGGCGACAGGGGCAAAAACCTCATCATAATCAAGTCCTTCAATTTGAGTATACCCTTGAACAACTAATCTTGCTTTGTTCCTCGTGACTACTCCGCGATCATCTTTCTTGACGCGATATACCCATCTAGTACCTTTTGGATCGGCACCCTTAGGTAATGGAACTAGCGTCCACACTTGCAGCTTGTGAAATTGCTGCAATTCATCTTGCATGGCCTCGACCCAGGATGGATCTTGTAAGGCCTCCGTAACTTTCTTTGGTTCAGTTTGGGAAAGATGACAAGAATTAACAGTTGCCATAAATCCCAAAACCTGATCAGCTGAAGTATCTTTATCTTCAGCAGTTTGCTTCGCCTGATGTCTCGTTTGAACAGATGAATGGGGATCACCAATGATATTGTCAATTGGGTGATTCCTATGAATCCGAGTAACTGGAATAGCATCTGGCACAAGGTTTAATTCCAAGTTATTCAAATCACCTGCAGTAGCAGAAGCATCTTCGTTCTCTTCATTAGTGAAGAAACGAGAATAGTCCATGTCTTCTTCATCCTCTAAGAGAGGCATATTAGGATCATCCGGAAGATCCATGGCATTAACAGTGTTTGAAGAAGACGGAATGGTTGTAGTTGGTGGTGTGGGTGTAGGTACAGATGCAGATGAAGTAGTGGGTGCAGGCATTTGTTGTGTTGGAGTAGGTGATGGAGTGGATGTCGTATCGGGAATCGGATTGGATGTTGGAGGAAGAGAATCAGATGTTTGTTGAAAAACATCTAGTCCATGAAGCATTGTAATTAATTCTTCTGTATCATCGTCCTCCGGAACATTAAAGGAACTGAAGAGTGTCCCATAATTAAAGAACCAATCCGGACCCGTTCCTTGAGGTGGTTCCGTATACCTTAGGCATTTGACCTCAAAGTGTTCCTCTATCTCGTTTGTTGATTTGTTGTATACCCGTTTGTTTGGAGAGTTGACCGAATATCCGAGAAAAATTCCTTCAACGGCTTTATCACCAAACTTAGGGACACGTTCTTTGGTAATCATTATCAAACAAGGACATCCAAACGGTTCCAGAAACTGCAGATTCGGCTTGCGATTGTTGAAGAGCTCATAACATGTTTTATTCTTCTTTTTAACCGAAAGAACCCGATTCAAAACATAGCAAGCAGTATTAACTGCCTCGGCCCAGAAGATAATAGGTAATTTGGAATCCGCTAACATAGTACGAGCAGTTTCAATAATTGTCCTATTCTTCCGTTCAGCAACTCCATTCTGTTGAGGTGTTCTAGGAGCACTGAATTGATGTTCAATACCCCTAGAGGCGCAAAATAACTCAAGAGTTGAGTTCTTGAATTCGGTTCCGTTATCGCTCCGCAGTCTTTTAACCTTTAAGTTGCACAAATTTGCCAACTTATCCAACAAGTAGACCAAAATTCCCGCTGTCTCATCCTTTGTTGTGAGAAAGTATACCCACGAAAAACGTGAGTAGTCATCTGTCACTACTAAACAATACGAGCGACCACCTATGCTCTTTGTAGAAACAGGACCAAAGAGATCCATGTGCAGTAGTTCTAATGGAGCATTTATGGAATTCACAACCTTAGACTTATGGGACTTCTTGTGGAGTTTGCCCTTGTGGCAAGAAACACAGTCATCCTTCAAGGCGAAGGACTGTTTCGGAACTCCACGAACCAAGTCGTTGTTGACTAGGAAATTCATTTTTCGGAAATGAATGTGTCTCATTCGTCTGTGCCAAAGGAGTGATTCCTTTTCTGAAGCCTTCGAAAGGAGACAAGTGTACTCGCTGGTTGTCTCCACGGTTCGCATGTTCATTACGTAAGTGTCATTTCTCCTAGGAGCACGCATTACCACCCATTCCTCTGGAATGACATACCCCGACTTCAATATGACACACTCAGTCTTTGTAAAGGATGTGGTATAGTCCTTATCACAAACTTGTGATACACTTAACAGATTATGTTGAAGCTCGGCCACATAATTTACATTCTCAAAGCTAACCTTTCCATTGGTTAGCGTTCCTCTCCCCGAAATCGTTCCTCCCGTATCTCCAGCAAAAGCAACATGACCTCCCGCGTATGGTTTAATATCCACTAAGAGAGACACATCACCCGTCATGTGTCGCGAGCAGCCACTGTCCATGAACCATTCACTATCTTTTATTCGTTCAGACTGCTGCAACACAAAAAATGAGGAGATTAGTGAGAAACGGTGACCCAAGCCTTTACAGACTTAGGTCGACCAAAGTCATCAACAATAAGCACATCAGATAAAACTTTATTTTTAAACAAGTCAGATTTTGAATCTGATGTGTTATTATTGATGACATGTGAGTCTTTAGTGGACTCCTTTAACTTCCAAACCTTTGATGGTTCGGGATTTGACTTTGAAATAGTGTTGGGCTTTGGTTTTAACAAAGGATTTTGCCCAACACTAACTACTTTCTTATCAGATTTGGGAGAGTCAGAGTGATGCCTAGGAGGTGATTTTGCAAAAGAATTTCTGTAGAAAGATGTCCTAGGCATATCTCTCCCATACCGCTGATGAGAAAGTTTGGGACAAGCACGAATCAAATGTCCTTGTTTCTTACAGTAGAAACAAGAACGAGTCTCTTGAAATTGTGGAGACGGAGGATTTACCACAGGAAGTGACGAAGCATTTTTTGAACATGAACAGGTTGTACACGTTTTAGATAATGCTTGTGTTGGTTTAGAAGTTGAGGCATAAGTTTTATCAACATGTACCTTTTCACTTGTCACCTTTTGTTTTAAAACATTTGTCGGTGACTTTTGAAGTTTCACATGTAAAACTCTATTTTCCTTTGTACTTTGAACCTTTTTTACAGGTTCAACTTTCATAATCTGTTTTTCAGGTTTAGCCGCAACCTTCTTAAACTCAGGATATTCCTGATCAGTAATGTCCTCTATCTCAACAATGTCATCATTATGAACTTGAGACTCACTTGCAGCTTTAACAAACTGAGGCAATGGATACTCTTGCCTCTTGGTTTTCTCCGTTGACTGTTTGTTAAGCTTGGCTTTTTTGGCCTTAATACCATATAATTTGGTATAATCGACTGAAATCTCTTCAAGACCTTGTTTAGTAATTGAGGGACAGTATTCAGCATTAGAAGGTGGTGGTACTTGGTTATAGCCAAGACCTTCCTTCTTTTTGCCAGTTGTCCCTTGCTTACTGACAATCTCATTAAAAACTTGTGTTGCGGATGTTGAACCCAAGATTTTACTTTTATGATTTTCAAACTCATCTTTTAAATCAGATAATTCTTTAGTCAACAATTCAATCTCAGTAAGATAACTTTTAATTGCGTCTTGTTGGCTAAAGACCTTTGCTTTAAAGGTTTCAGTATCTAATTTGTGAGCTTCAAGATGTTGTTCATAAAGTTTTTCATTTTCTAACAAAAAATTATTAGATTCATTAAGTTTAACAATCTTGTCCCGCAAATTTTGATTGTCTTTCTGATAGACCTCAAGAGATTCAGTCAAATTAATACACGAAACACAGTTAAATGGCTCAGTGGGTTCAGTAGGTACCTCAGGTGTGATATGAGCCATCAGACATTGAAACTTTGCAGCTTGAGCACTCCAATCAAAAGCGGTTGGCTCAAAAACTATCAATGCATTATCCACATTCAATGATTTAGATTCTTCTTTCTCAGTTGATTTTGGTGGATCCGGCTTAGTAAGACCTGACGACGGCATCCTAGGTTTCTCACATTCCCTTGCAAAGTGACCAAGGTTCTGACAGTTGTAACACCGAACCTTGCTTTTACCAAACCCAAACCCAGTCTTCCCATTACCGTCCAAGCTTTTCCTGCCTGTTCTTTGCAGAAACTTCTGAACCCTTCTGGAAATCATAGCTATATTCCAGTTTAAATCCATTTGCTCCAAGTCATCATCATCCAATTGAGCATAGTCTTCTTTGGTCATTTCCAAAGTAGTATTTGGTTGAGTAACCAAATCCTTGTAAGAACTAAGAAAAGCTGTATAAATTGCAGCTTGCTCTTGAATTGCTGGTGATGATGAAACCTGCTGTTGTGTTCCTTGATTCGTGCAGGTAGTGCCAGAAACGTAAGCTGCATGAGTATCCCCAGTTGGATAGGATGAAGGATTAGTATCCGATATGAATGCCATTCCTCCATAACTCTTACCAGTGTTTACTTGGCTTCCATAGAGTGAAGGATTTTGTACGAATCCAGTTGACTTGCACTCCTTCTTCTTCAATTCCATAGCATGGGCTTGAAGAACTCCTATAAGCTGATCCAGAGTCATCCCAGATAATTCTTGATTTTCCTTCAAGAATTGAACTTTCACATCCCATGCACTTGGTAAAACATCCAATAACTTTTTATTAATCTCAAGTGCAGTGAGAGTATATCCTCCTTCAGTCAATTCACTCACTAGTTGTGAGTATCGAGTAAACAGTCCAGACGTCGTTTCATTTGGTAAGGAGTCAAATAAATCATACTGCTTTTTAATTAATTCCAGTTTTGCCTCCTTATATTTCTCATTTCCCCCACACCTCGTCTCTATCGCTTTCCATAAATCGTAGGTTATGTCATGAGTTTTAAACAATCTCATGACATCCTTTGTCAAACACATACAGATAGCTGAATGTGCTTTCCTTTCCAGTTGATAGTCTTTCTTCTCCTGAGGAGTCATAGCAGTGAAAGATTTGGGTGGAGGAACACCGCGATAGTTTCCTTCAGACACAGGAGCCTCATATCTTTGTTTTAATGGACCCCACAACTCCGGACAATGAAAATCCACAAACTGTTCAAATCGATCCCTCCAATAAGCATATTCCATGTCTGCTGTAAATAGAGGAGGTTTATTATTTGAACCAATATCATTTCCCTGTTTTAACATTTCTCGAATTCCTCTAATATCTTCCTTGTCCGTTGCCATTGAAGATATACCTGAAAATGTATGCAAAAACAAGAACTCGAAAAAAGTTAGTACTTAAGGCGTCACTTAGTAAGTGACGCACTGAAGTGTCGCGACGACTAGCGTCACTAGGTAAGTGACGCTATCGAGTGACGGGCGAGGTGACTGATGACACTAGAAGTAAGTGTCGCTCAATCAAGCAAGTGACGCACTCAAGTGACGTAATTGAGTGACGTGTTAAACAGATAGGCGTCACTAGTAAAAATGACGCAGTAAATTAAAAGGCGTCACTAAAGGAAGTGACGCGAAGAAATCAAAAGGCGTCACTAAAAGAAGTGACGCTAAGATGTCAAGTGACGTGCAACAGTGAGGCACGTAAGTGACGGTGGATTAGGGTAGACGACACTTAAGTTAAGTGTCGTATTAACCACAAGTGACGCGTTCAAGTGACGCGTTTAAGTGACAGTATAACCCTAATTTGGGATTAGCTAGTGCCGCAGTAAGTGACGCGTCCAAGTGACGGATCGAGTGTCGCAAAACGGCTGCAAAATCCCAAAACCCTAAAAAATTCGAGTTTTCGTAAACCAAACTCAAATTCGTTGATCCCTAATGGACGAAACCTGTTGATATTGATGAATTTCGACTGTAATACTCCTTTGCACCTCAAAATCCGTAAGAATTCGTGATTCTTGAATCATGCAAAAACCGAAATGAATTCTAAATACCTTCTAAAAGTCAATATTATCACCGCAAGGCTCTGATACCAGTTGAAAGTGCCTAGCGCTTGGATCTAGATGACAATTGACAGTAATTGATAGGCGGAATCAATCAATTACACTTGATGCTAACAAACACGAACCGAAACAATGATATTCAATCAAAGAAAACTCGTTTATTAACTTGTATTGAGTATAGGAATCGATTACAGAGGTACTAAGTCGACAAATTGTGCTAGGGTTTCGTCCACCCTAGCCTAAAACCCGTAGGTTTCTATTTATACTAAAAACACAGCCGACATGCGTCACTTATGTAAGTGTCGCATGTGGCCGCCTTAATGCGTCACTTACCTAAGTGTCGCTATGCGTCACTTAATCAAGTGTCGCTATGCGTCACTCAGGCAAGTGTCGCCTAAACCAAAACACGAGTGTCGCACTATACAAAAGCTATTTTTCTATTAAGAAACTAACGACACTTATTACAACTCGATAGACCAACTGACAGACACTCAAAGATGCATCAACAATGTTGTTATCTTAATACGGTTAAAAACTTGTTAGGCAAATATAACTTATTATAAAAGAAAAGAAAAGTTTTTAATTGTATTCAACCCCCCCTTCTACAATTAACTCACTGTTAACGATTCACAATCACTTATATAATAGTGATTAGGGACTCACAATTGGTATCAGAGCGGAGTTGGTTTAAAATATAATTTAACCAGATCTGCAATGGAATCCGTTAAATACAGTTGTGTTGATTCTGAGTACCAGAAGGGAAATGGCTCCACTACAAAACCCCCAGCTTTTGACCCATCAAGAATTGAAACCTGGATGTCCAGGATGATGATGTTCTTAGACCTTGTTGATGACCGTCTTTGTTTTATAATAACTGACGGTCCTCACACTCCTACTGTCATTATTCCTGCTGTTGCAGCTACTGCAACCACTCCTGCACTACCAGAAATGGTTATGCCAAAAAGGGAGGAACAATGGACAGATGAGGACAGGCGCATGATTAGGCTGGACAAACAAGCTAAAATATACATAAGCATGTCACTTCCTGATGAAGTGTTTGAGTCCATTAGATTGTGCAGTACAGCGAAAAACATGTGGGACACTCTAAGAAATATCTATATTGGAACCCCCGACATCATTCGCTGTAGAGAAGTAAATCTGACTCGTCAGTATGAACTATTTGCCATGGAACCCAATGAATCACTGGCCTCCACCTATACTAGATATCAAGCTTTAATAAATAAAATGGAAAAGGCTAATATAGGTAAAGACCAAAGATTTGTTGTTGAAAAATTTCTAGAACTACTGCCTAGAAAAGTTTGGGGTACCATTGCAACATGTACTCGACAACGTAATGATTATACTTCTCTCAATCTAACTCAAGTTTATGGTATATTATTAAACTGGGAACAATCTGAAAAACAGGCTGATCAAAGTGAGCACATTCGTGCTGCACTTGGCAGTCAAAAGATTTCTAATGCCCTTGTAGCTGAGCTAGAAGAGATTGATCAAAGGAAGAAAGTTAAGATCACCCAGATGAGTTCAAAGTCACTGATTGCAGATGAGGAAGGTTGTGCTGCTGACAGTAAGTCTGAAGTCAGCTATGAAGAAGGACTAGAGAAACTGGAAAAAGATATGGCTATGATGGTTGCAAATTTCAGAAAGAACACAAGGTTCAACAAATTTGCTGGTGCACCATCTAGTGACTTCTCAAAGTCAAAAGGTGACTGCTACAAATGTGGCAAACCTGGTCACTTTGTAGTTGACTGTAGATCCAAAGCTGTCAATTCTCTCCCTGAACAAAAGCCCAGCTTCAGAAATGACAAATACAACAAGTACAAGTCAAAATACAAGAAGCTGAAAGCTATGTCCAAAGTTGGTAAGAAAAAGGGAAAAGGATTTGTCGCTGAAGAAGGATCCTTCAGCGACTCTGACTCAACCTCATCATCTGATGAAGAAGAAGCTATGATTTGTTTAGACAGAGATTACTGCCTGATGGCTGATGATGCTGACTTCCATGATAACATCAAAGAAGTAGCTAAGAAATGTTCAGCATCCGGCTGGGATCCAGAAACTCTCTACAAGGTACATTGTTTTAAATCAGCTTCAGTGACTGAAAAGGAGAATATCTTTGAGACTTTGATAGTTGATCTATCAAATGCTCATGATATTCAGAAAAGGCAAGAATGCATGATCAATGACTTAACATCTAAACTTAAACTTCAAGAAGAAAATTTGTTGAAAATGAAAGATCTAAAACTTGAACTTGATGCACAAATACATGCAAATCAAATGTGCATTCAAGAGAAAATGAATTTTGAAATCAAATTTTCTCAACTCAATGAAGTTATAAAGTCATGGTGCAAATCTGCATTAAATGTAAATCAGTGTGTCAATAATCAAATTCTAAAACAAGTAAAAGCTATTTTGGGAGGTGATTATGACACTGCTGCTTCTCTAGCTGATGCCACAAGCATTGATCAAATATTCAAGCCTAATCAATCCTTTTCAAACTTCGTCTTTGAACCAATGTCAGGCTTCAGCGAGTCTAAACCAAATCACTTTATTAAAAGCTCGCTGGTCACTGACAACTGTGAGATAACAGCAAGTATTGATGAACTGAAAGACTTGAGCATAAATGAGTCAACAATTAATCTAGTTCCCATCAGTACTACTGATCAAAAGTTATTCAGCAACCTCAGTTCTGACACTCCAGTGACTGATAATCTTATCATCAGTGACTTGGAGTTAAAGAAACAAACTGATACATTAAGTCTGAATTCCTTCAAATCTCAATCAAATAAGCATGTTGAGCAAAAGAAATCTAAAGCCACAAATAAAAAATGCTATAAGTGTGGAAATAGACAACATGTGTCAACAGATTGTTCATCAGTACAAGTCCAACCAACCACCAGCAGTGAGTCAAATGTTTTGCTGGTCAGTGGAAGCCAAGTTAAGGGCTTATCCACCATGAACCCATCTCAGGATGGGTTCATAAATTGAACTAACATTTTACTTCTGATGTAGGGCATTCTTAGAGAAACAATCTGGTATCTGGACAGTGGGTGCTCCAGACATATGACCAGATGTAAGTCCCTGCTCAGCGACTACCAGGATGAAAGAGGTCCTGATGTAGTATTTGGTGATAACAACATTGGTAAGACCAGAGGGTATGGGGTCTTGACCAATGGAAATGTGATGTTTAAGAGGGTGGCATATGTTGAAGGACTGAAGCATAATTTATTAAGCATCAGTCAGTTCTGCGATGCCAAGAATAAAGTGCTGTTTGATCATGAAGCTGGAGTTGTTTACAACAAAAATGGAAGTGCTGTCCTGGGTGCTCAAAGGAAAGGAAATACATATGTAGTCAATATGGATTCAGCACAATCAGGAACATGCTTTTATTCCAGAACTGTTTCAGAAGAAAACTGGTTATGGCATAAGCGACTTTCTCACCTAAACTTCAAAGCCATCAGCAAGCTCAGCAAGCATAGCTTGGTAAATGGTCTTCCAAAGCTTACTTTTGACAAAGACAAGCTTTGTTCAGCATGTGAAAAGGGAAAGCATCACAGCTCTTCTTTCAAAAGCAAGCAAACATCTTCAGTGACAGAATGCTTTCAACTGATGCATATGGATCTATTTGGTCCAGTGAGTTCTCCTAGTCTTGGTGGTAAAAGGTATTGCTTGGTAATTGTGGATGAATATTCCAGATATACTTGGGTATTCTTCCTCAAAGCCAAAGGTAATGCAACACAGGAAATTATATCCTTTATCAAAAAGATGGAAAACTTAAATGATTGCTCAGTTAAACATTTAAGAAGTGATAATGGCACTGAATTCAGAAATATTGACCTTGAAAGTTTCTGTGATTCAAAAGGTATTTCTCAAAACTTCTCTGCACCAAGAACACCTCAACAAAATGGTGTTGCAGAGAGGAGAAATAGAACCTTGATTGAATCTGCAAGGTCAATGCTCATAGATGCTGGTCTTAAGACCCATTTCTGGGCTGAAGCAGTTAACACTGCCTGCTACACTCAGAATAGGTCTCTGATTGTTAAGAGACATGATAAGACAGCCTATGAGGTGTTAAGGGGGAGAAAACCTGACATAAGTTTTCTACATATTTTTGGCAGTACCTGCTATGTCTTAAACAAAAGAGATCACTTAGGAAAGTTTGATCCCAAAGCTGATGAAGGTGCATTTGTTGGTTACTCAGTCATTTCAAAAGCCTTCAGAGTATACAATAAAAGAAGGGAATGTATTGAAGAATCAATGGATGTTACCTTTGATGAATCTTATGATGAATCACTCACTGATCCAAAAGATTATGAAAACCTTATTTTTAATTCAATCAGTGATGACAAGCATGAGGTTCATCCATCAGATTCTGAAAGGGAAGATGATGTCCCTGAAGATACTTCTGGCTCTACTTTAGCTGAGAATAATTCAGGAACTTCATCTTTGCCTGCTGATATCCCATCATCATCATCTCATCATTTGCATCAAAATAATAACACTCTTTTTCAAAATCAAAGCTTAAACATTGCTTCTAATGCTGATGTGTCTGATGGATCACCTTTGAATAATCAAGTCACTGCTGAACCTCAGCGAGTGACTAAATAGACTAGACATATTGATAATCAAATGATTATTGGTGATCCTCAGTCCAAGGTTCAGACCAGATCAGCATCTGCTAACTTTTGTTTGTTTGTAAGCTTTGTGTCACTGATTGAGCCCAAGAAAATTGATGAGGCACTCACTGATCATCACTGGATAGCTGCCATGCAAGATGAGCTATCTCAGTTTGAAAGGAATAAAGTGTGGAAGTTAGTACCTCAAGTTGCTGGGAAATCTGTGATTGGAACAAGATGGGTGTTCAGAAACAAGATGGATGCTGATGGTGTTGTTATAAGGAATAAGGCTAGACTGGTTGCACAAGGTTACTGTCAGCAAGAAGGAATTGATTATGATGAAACCTTTGCACCAGTTGCTAGGCTTGAGGCAATCAGGTTGTTTTTAGCATATGCAGCTCACAAGAAGTTCAAGGTATATCAAATGGATGTGAAAAGTGCCTTCTTGAATGGCAAGCTGCAGGAAGAAGTGTATGTGAAGCAACCACCTGGATTCACTGATCCCAAGCATCCAGGTTATGTATATAAACTGGATAAAGCTTTATATGGACTAAAACAAGCTCCCAGAGCTTGGTATGACACTCTTTCTACCTTCTTAATTAACTGTGGGTATGTCAGAGGTAAGATTGACAGCACACTTTTTATTAAAAAGGATAAGAAAGATGTTATATTAGTCCAAATTTATGTTGATGATATTATTTTTGGGTCTACTAACAATGACATGTGCAAGGAGTTCAGTAACCTCATGACTAAAAGTTATGAGATGAGCATGATAGGTGAACTAACATTTTTCCTTGGTCTGCAAATAAAACAAACCAACACTGGTATTTTCATAAATCAAGGAAAATATGTTAAAGATTTATTAAAGAAATTTGAATTCACCAACTGCTCATCCCTTGCTACACCAATGTCATCTGCAGTCAAATTACATGCTGATCCTGATGGTAAATCTGTAAACATCACTGCTTACAGAGGAATGATTGGATCACTGCTGTATTTAACTGCTAGTAGACCAGACATTATGTTTTCCACTTGTCTCTGTGCTAGATATCAAGCTGATCCAAAGGAATCCCACTTGCTTGCTGTCAAAAGAATATTCAGATATCTGAAGGGTACACCAAATCTTGGTCTCTGGTACCCATATGGTTCAGATTTCTCACTAAAGGGATATTTAGATTCTGATCATGCTGGATGCAAGATGGACAGAAAGAGCACCTCTGGTAGCTGTCAGTTTCTTGGAGAAAAGCTTGTAAGCTGGTCAAGCAAGAAACAAAATTCTGTCTCAACTTCTACTGCTGAGGCTGAATATGTCGTTGCTGGAGCCTGCACTGCTCAGATTCTATGGATGAGAAATCAGCTCGCTGACTATGGCTTTGACTTTGTAAATGTTCCAATTTATTGTGACAGTCAAAGTGCCATTGCCATAGCCAACAATCCTGTGATGCACTCAAGGACAAAACACATTGATGTCAGATATCACTTCATCAGGGACCATGTCATAAAAGGTGACATTGAATTACATTTCATTCCAACTGATTACCAACTCGCTGATATTTTTACAAAACCTTTAGATGAGAAAAGATTCACCTTTCTCATCAGCGAGTTGGGCATGCTGAACCTGAATGATTAAAACCTGATTGTTTAATGAAAAGGCGGTTACTGAATAAATAATTTATTTCTCTTAACTCGCTGATCTATTATTCTCACTGATGCAATCAGCTAGAACAATAAGTTAGCATAGTTATAATAAATAAACTATATACTTGGTAACTGCACATGAAAAATTCCTTATATCATATGAATAAACTATATCTTATGATTCACATACTTGACTAGCTGATTGGATTTGTATTCTAAGTTGAAATTTGATCAGCGACATCAAATATGAAACATAATATTTATTTTATTTTCAGATATAACTTATTTTCATCTCGCTGAGACATGATGTATCAGTGAAAGTTTCGATTTAATATTGCATTTATTTCGACATATATTCCTTACAATTAATACATTTTGTATTTAATTTGTAACGATTTATATTCTTCATAAATACTCTATTAAAATATCTTATGGGAACTCGAAAAGGTACACTTTTTCTGACACCTCGTATACCTTTTCGGCACACCATTCCCATCAACATTTAATGTTACCACCCCTCACCATCATCACCCTGCTCCACTACCACCAACCACTTTTATTTTATTATTTCTTTTTACCTTTTTGACCACGTACATACTCGTTATCACCACATATTTTTCACATCAGAAACCGTATATAAGCAGCGAAACCCCCACCTTTTCATTCTTTACGCTCTCTAACTTTTTAAACTTCATCTTCCTCAATTTTTCTCTGCAAACTTCTAACTTTTTCAAATTTCTTTTTTTCTTTTCTAAAAATGGCAAGGACAAAATTTTTCAACAATACCTACACTCCTACCCCAGAGATTAAAGCTCTTCGAGCCTCTGCGGTCAGCGAGACCCTTGTCGTTACAGTTCCCAAATCTAACTATTTGGGAAATGTAACCTGTACAAAACCTGAGTATGCGGAGGTGATAAACTTTCTGAAAAACCATTTTATCCTCCCTGCTCTTACCTTGTCTCCTGGGGAAATGAACCCAGAATGGCTCAGTGAGTTCTGGTACACCTGCACTCACTCAGTCGTCTCTGGTGTTTCCCAACTCCAGGGTTTTATCGACAATGGTACCCAACCTATAATAATAACTGCCAACACCATTCGCTCCATTTTACAACTGCCGACCCTTGAGTCATACGAGTCACTGCCAGAGAGCGACGTTGCCAAACAAGGCCTCGTCGAGCTCACTGAGATTGAGTGTAAATACTCAGTCGATGGCAATGGCAATCGTAAGTACTCTACGGTCCATAAAACCAAAATGGATGGTGTTTGGAATGCCATTTTTACAAACTTCATTCAATCTTTGGGCACAAAATCAGGGAGCTATGATCAATTCAGCTCCCTGGAAGCACAGATCAATTGGTCACTGGTCAACTCTCTACGAGTTGACTATGCAAGTGTGATCTTCAATGAACTGATCACCAAGGTCGCTGAGCCTGCCAGGGCAAAATATGTACCTTACCCTAGGTATCTCTCACTGATCTTTAGGGATCAGTTTGATGCCTATGATAGGGTATCTTTTCAGGGATTTGAGCCCACTCTGGTAGGATCTCAAATTTTTGCAAAACCAGCGACTGCAGTTTTACCTGCTTTTATGAAGCATCCGGGGATCCTTGCACCCCAGCCTGTAACTGCTGTACAAATGTCAGTTGCTGCCCCCCCATCGACCACGTCACTGACCACACCCCCAGTGACTACTGTTGGTCAACCACCAATCAAGAAACCACCAACTGCTCCCAAGAAAAAATCCAAATTAGGGTCCCTGACATTAAAGGATCAGGGACATAGCAAAAAGAAGACATCTACGGATGCCAGTGGTGAATCAGTGACTGTATGTTCAGTTGCTGAGGGCACCACTGCTGAACCCTTAACCTTAACTGCCTCACTGGACTCCCGAAAGTCCAGTGACTCTACAAAGGGAAAACTACAGACAGCTGCAGTGGATCAAACCACTGTTAGCAGTGATTCGGGTGCACCCCACACCCTCAGCTTGAGTCAACCCAGCCACTTGTCATCCTCACAAAAGGGTGACATTTCACTAAAAGGGCAAGTGGCATCAGTGAGTGATAACACACTCATAGCTGATGTCACACCACTGGCTACAGACCCGGGCCATCTCTTATCTAGCACTGCACCGACTGCCAATGTCTCACCACTGACCCATGGTGAGATACAGGTCGCTACTTCTATTTCCAATGAACCACCAGCTAAATCACAAGCTGATGATGAGGAAATCATGCCAATTGACACTTCTGAGGACACCCAACTCATACCTCCACCTACCTCCAACTCACCCATCAGAGAGCTCACCCCCACATCTTTCTCCAGTGATAACATCCAAGCTGCTGCTGATCAGACCACACCCCTGATCATGTAGCCCAATCTACTCCTACCCCCATTATTGTTACCCAAACTACTCCCCCAAACACCTCCACTCACTCCACATCAGATCAGCTACTGATGGAGTACATTGCCCAATCCCAAACCCAGATTAAGATGCTCACTGAAGACCGTGAGGCACTTATTGGCAATGTCTCTGTCCTCCAGAAAGCTGTTGCTGCTCTCACTGATGTGTATAACTCCATTGAACCATGGAGTGCATCTGTTAGTGAGAGGGTCCAAACAGTAGCTGATGCTAGTGCTGCAATAAACCATGCAGTCACTGAGCTAGCCTCCACCTCCAACACCAACTTCACCAATCATGCTGCTGCTATTGCCCAGCTCACCACCAACCAAAATGACCTAGCCATCTCTGTATCCAACTACCTTTATAACACTGACAACGGCGCCGACAACGGCACCGACAACGGCGCCGCCTCTGGCATTCATCCTCACGGTTCTTTTGTGATTTTATCCTGCAATTTCTGCTCTTTTTGGGTTAAATTGACTTGCACAAAGGTTTGATTACACTATTAGTTACGATTTAGTTTGAGGTTTTGTACGTAGTGGGCTGATTTTTCAAGTTTTTTGTAGTGTATTATATATGTGTTTCATGTTTGTGAGTGGGTTAATTTGAAAATGGGTTTTGATGTCGTAGAGGTAGATATATCGTATTTAATAATTGGTATTATTATTGCCTTGATAATTCAGTACGCATGATCTCAATATATACACAATATGAAAAACCTAATATGATAAAGGGCTGAGCCCAATCGATGCTTATGGGCTAAACTATCCGCTAACACTCCCCCGCAGTTGGAGCGGGAGATCTTCGAACGCTCAAACTGGATCGAAACTCGGTGAACAAAGACGAAGGAAGCCCCTTGGATAAGATATTGGCATACTGATAACGAAAAGGGACATGAAGAACACGAACCTATCTCGTGGCCACTTTGTCACGAACGAAGTGAATGTCAATCTCAATATGTTTCGTACGTTGATGTTGCACAGGATTAGAAGACATGTATACGGCACTAACATTATCACAATATACTAAAGTAGCAGTAAACAGCGGATCATGAAGTTCTCGAAGAAGGTTACGAAGCCATGCAGTTTCAGCAATGGCATTAGCGACTCCACGGTACTCAACTTCAGCACTAGAATGAGAAACAGTGTGTTGTCTTTTGGATGACCAGGACAAAAGATTATCACCAAGACACACACAATATCCTGAGGTGGACCTCCGTGTAGATGGACACCCAACCCAGTCAGCATCAGAGTAAGCGGTGAGTTGATTGGTGCGTGACACGTACAATTGAAGACCATGATCAATCGACGCATGAATATAGCGAAGAACACGTTTTAAAGCGTTAAAATGGGGTTCACATGGATCATGCATAAAGAGACATAACTGTTGAAATGCGTATGTCAAGTCTGGTCTCGTGAAAGTAAGGTACTGAAGAGCCCCTGCAAGGCTTCGGTACAAAGTAGGATCAGTAATAGGGGGACCATCTGGGCTAAGTTTTGTCTCAGTATCTATCGGAGTTTTGCATAGGTTGCAATTGAGCATATGAGCCCGCTCAAGGATTTCGGTAGCATATTTTTTCTGTGAGAGAAACATCACAGTGTTGTTGCGAAAAACCGAGATGCCCAGAAATAGTTAAGAGGACCGAGATCTGTCATAGCAAACTCATGATGAAGAGAAGATATAACCCGTTGTAAAAGAGCTGCAGATGAAGCTGTAAGAATAATATCATCCACATAAAGCAATAGACAAGCAATCTCTTAGCCACGTTTAAATATAAATAAAGACGAATCACATCTGCTATGTTGAAAACCAACACTAGTAGCATACCCCGCAAAACGCTGAAACCATGCACGCGGGGCCTATTTGAGGCCGTATAGATTATCTTAAATGATTAGGATGATGTGAATCTGAGAATCCAGGTGGCTGATGCATATAAACTGTCTCAGATAAATGGCCATTAAGAAATGAATTTTTCATATCCAACTGGTGAACAGGCCACCGTCGAGACACAGCGAGACTAAGAACCGTACGGATAGTGGCTGGTTTAACAACAGGACTGAAAGTCTCATTGCAATCAATACCCTGTTGTTGACTACAACCATTAGCAACAAGTTGCGCTTTGTAGCGACTTAATGAACCATCAACATGATATTTGTGCTTATACAACCACATGGATCGCACAATGTTGGCATTTAGAGGACGGGGAACAAGAACCCAAGTGTTGTTCTGAATTAGAGCATTACATTCATCATACATAGCATGTTTCCAGTTAGGATCTTTTATAGCATGCTGAGGAGAATGAGGGGTAGGAGAGACAGTGCTTATATGAAGATTGAGCCTTTCGATAGGTTTTACTATTCCAACCTTTGAACGTGTGACCATGGGGTGTGAAGGAACAACGTCTGTGGCCGGTGAAGTTAGAGGCTGAGGTGGTGTAATTGGTAGATTAGGAGGTGGTGGTGGAGGAGTTGGAGGCGGAGGTGGTGGTGTTGGTGGTGGTGGAGGAGTTGGAGGCGGTGGTGGTGGTGAAACTGAAGTTTGGGTTGAAGATTGAGTTTGAAGTGACGGTTGTTGAGAGTGATTTGGAGTGGTGAGAAGGCGTAGAGAGATGGGTAAGGGGTCAGAATTATTGTCTAAGAATGTATAAGAAAGAGATTTAGTAGGGGACATGGAACCGAAAGGAAAAACAGTTTCGTCAAAGGTGACATGACGAGAAATGATGATTTTATTGGTGTTTAGATCAAGGCATCGATAACCACGATGGTCAGGAGGGTACCTGAGAAATATAGATGGTGTGGTTCGTGGAGCAAGTTTGTGTGGTGGGAAAGCATAAGGATAACAAAGACATCCAAATGTGCGAAGGTGAGAGTAAGATGTTGGTTTATTGAACAATTTGGTATATGGGATGTCATTGTTGATAGAGGTTGATGGAAGGAGATTAAGTATGGTAGTAGCCATAAGCAGCGCTTCGACCCAATACTCTGGTGGAAGGCAAGCTTGAAAGAGAAGTGAACGCACAACATCATTAATGATACGGATCATACGTTCCGATTTTCCATTTTGTTGAGAGGTACGTGGACATGAGAAACGAAATTGAATGCCATGTTTATCAAACTGATCATGTAGGTTGTTGTTGTCGAATTCTCCACCGTAATCACATTGAAAAGATTTTATTTCACGATTGAACTGGGTATCAACAAATGCACGAAAATGTAGAAACTTAGATTGAGTATCTGATATTCTATGTAACGGATACACCCAAAGAGAGTGAGAGAAGTGGTCTAGAAAAAGGACATAGTATTTGAATCCACTAATACTAGACACGGGAGATGTCTAGATATCGGAATGAACTATGTCAAAGGGAGATGTGACTACAGATGTAGATCGATAGAAAGGTAGTTTAGTTTGCTTACCCAACTGACAAGCATGACGTAAGAGACGTGTGTTTTGTTTATTACTCCCTCCTTCCCAAAATAATTGTCATCCGACAAAAAACACGCAGTTTAATAAATACATAATTATTACTGCTTTCTCTTTCTTACTTTTTGCAGAAAGACAGTCTTACCCTTAACCAATTAATTATTGTTTCTTTAAAAGTTTGTAATAATAATTTCATTGAAGGGTAATATGGTAATGACAATCAAACTTCTCTATCTATTTTTGGAAGTAGACAATTAATTTGGGACGTCTGTAAAAGGAAAGATGGACTATTATTGTGGGACAGAGGGAGTACAAGAAATGAAACCCTTAGAAGCTAGAGTCTGGAGGACCGAGTCACCAGGGTGACCAAGTCTTTGGTGCCAAAGAGAATGACTATTGGAAATTGACACAAATGTAAAGGCTGCAACGTGTAGGGGATATAGATCACCCGTGCTGTCACAACGAAGAAGAGTTTTACGGGTATGATAATTCCGCACCGTGAAACCATAAGGGTCAAAATCAATGGAACATTTATTATCAATGGTAAATTTACGAACTGAAATGAGGTTTTTAATTATATTGGGAGTAACGAGTACATTTTTAAGATGTAAAGGACGATACGGATTGGAAATTTGTGTGTGACCAGAATGAGTAACAGGTATGTAAGATCCATCACCTATGCACATTTTTATTAAGGATAGAAGATTAAAGATTACCAATATTTGAAGAGAGATGAGAAGTAGCTCCCGTATCCATACACCACTGATTATCTTGAAATGTCATAGTTATTTGCGATCGAACGGTGAACGTTACGTATGAATATTCAGAAAAGATGTATTGATTATTTACTTTTCTTATTTTCACTTTGTTTTTAAAAGATATTGTACACAGCAAATAGAGATTACGATTGAGATAGATTGGAAAGAGCAGATTGGAAATAGCAATTCTCAAGCCACTTGTTTTGAAGGTCGGCAGAATCGTAGAAGCAAATTAAATGAAAATTGGACACATCGATTTGGCAATAGAAATTTTGAATTCAATTGGGTTGTAAAATTCTACACAATCTGTTGGACGATTTTGTAGAAGAATTCGATGTAAGATAGAGATAAATATAACGGTTAGGGTTTTGTTGATAGAGGAAAAGTTTGCTCTAATACCATAATAATTGGTATTATTATTGCCTTGATAATTCAGTACACATGATCTCAATATATACACAATATGAAAACCCTAATATGATAAAGGGCTGAGCCCAATCGATGCTTGATGGGCTAAACTATCCGCTAACAATATTTTCCTTGAGTTAGCAAACAAATGAATTGAATAGTGAGGTCAAAAAAATGAATTGAATTGTCGTAGTTGTGGATCATGAAGCAGTACTACTGGTGGACTTTGATGTCAATATTTTGGCCTATCTATTAATGTTATAATGTTGTGTTTGTATTGGGGTTTTTTGCCGAAAAATGCATCAATAGTTCCATTTTTTTCATTTTCGGGTATCAAATAATTTTTTTTTAAAAAAATGAAGCACTAATCTAAAATCAACCATTTTCGGGTATTAGTTACCGTAATAGCCGGTTGACGGTCAAACATATTATATTACGTGTAATTAAATGCGTACGTGGAGTATACCGTATGCCAACTATTCATATACGATAGAATTATACAAGAACTCATTCATTTCCACGTAACCCCCAAAATGAAACCCTAACCTCTCCAATTCAAAATTCACCACCAAAACCCTAAAATTTCACCATTTTTGTACGAATCACAGGAGAGAACGAAGAAGGAAGTCGATTGCGTGGATTTCTTGGGTATTATTTCACACAGGTAAGTTTTCTCCATGGATATACCAAAAGTTGTTCCCGTTAAAGTGCATTATTGCGGGATATTCAAATTGGAGACTTTAACGTACTATGGTGGGGCAACAGTAACCATGGGGGGTGTTAAGTTTCACACTTTGAACTTCAAAGAATTTGAAAACTTGTCGTTTGACCTTCTTCCTACTGATTTTGAGTGTATTTATAACTGCTTACCTGGTCAATCATTTAGAAATGGTCTTAGAATCGTAAAAAATGACAAAGATATGAATAAAATGGTTCATATGGGTCTGAAACAAAAGGTTACTGTTAACATGTATTTGGATCATCAAGGGGTGGACTTAAGTAATATACTTCGTAGTAATGAAAGTGACAATGAAAAGGGTAGTGACAATGGTAGTGAAAGTGGATCAAATAGTGAATCGGGTAGTGGATCAGATAGTGAATCGGGTAGTGAATCAGGCAGTGAATCAGAAACTAAACCAACTAGTAACCCAGAGACCAAAGCTGCTAAGCCAGTGAGTAAACCAGTGACCAAACCAGTTAAGAAGCCAGGTAAAAAACCAGTGACCAAACCAAATGATGTTACAGTTGATTATATCTTAAATGATGATCATGGTGAGAAAAACAAGTCTGTGAAGAGTGATAAAGGTAAAGAACCAATTAATCATGTCATGGATGCTGATGAGTTTGAATGTAGTAATTCAGAAAATGAAGAGGAGGGGATGCCCAGATGTAAAGCACCACTTCATGACCCTAGTACACATTGGAAAGCAATGAAGCCAATTCTATGGGAGAGGTTTGAAAGTATTGAGCAGTTTAAAGATATGATCATCAACTACTCTGTTGCTAATGGACTTAGGTTGTATTTTCAAGAAAGCAGAGGTGATGGGATCTTAGTTAAGTGTGGCATTAGAAATCCAAAAAGGAGAACGAGACCATATCCAGAGTTGACTGGTCCCCCTTGTCCTTTTAGACTTTGGGCATCACAAATGAGGCATGAGGATTCATTTCAAATCAAAAGGTTGAATGATGACCATAAATGCTCTAGGGACTATAATCTGGGATCAATAGTTAGCTCTAGGTGGATTGCCAAACAATTTACAGAGTTGATTAGGATGAGTCCTAAGATCAAACCAAAGGTACTAAAAGCTGTTGTTATGAAGAAATACAAAGTGAAAGCCAGTTATGGTCAATGTGTTAGTGCTAAAGCTAGAGTTAAGTATGATGATCTAGAGTCAAGGCATACACATTATGCTAGAATACATGATTATGCTGCTGCAATTATAAATACAAATCCAGGAAGCACAGTTGTAGTGGATCTTAACACTGATCCAGATGGATTGCAGATTTTTAGGAGGGTGTATATATGTTTCAATGCATTGAAGGAAGGTTGGATAGGTGGTTGTAGGAAGGTTATTGGCTTAGATGGGTGTTTTTTGAAGGGAATTGCAACTGGACAATTGTTGACTGGAGTAGGAAGGGATGCCAACAACCAAGTGTATCCAATTTGTTGGGCAGTAGTTGATGTTGAATCCACAGAAAATTGGAGTTGGTTTATAAGGTTAATGAAGACTGACCTTGGATTAGGAGAAGGGTCTGATGTGGCTTTATTATCTGATCAACATAAGGTACATTGAAGTTGATGTTGTATCCAATTTCTAGCATTTATTTATTGTTTATTATTAAAGTTTTTTAATTTTTGCAGGGTTTACTTGAAGCAGTTAGACAGGAGTTGCCTTTAGCTGAACATCGACAGTGTGCAAGACATGTTTACAAAAATTTTGAAAAAAAATGGGCTGGTGTACAATTTAGGAATCTTTTTTGGGCTGCATCTAAATGCTCTTATGTTGAGAAGTTTGAGGTGATTATGGATAAGGTCAAGGCTATAAATGATGATGCTTATCACAATCTAGCAGACAAGAGGCCAATAATGTGGAGTATGGCATTTTATAAACCAAAATTTGCATGTGATGCTGTTGAGAATGGTATAAGTGAGAGTTGGAATTTCATGATTAGGGATTTTAGAGGTAGTCCAATATTGATGATGTTGGAAGACATTAGGTTGAAGGTGATGGAGAGGATGGTTGAGCAAAGAAAAGAAGGTGAGACGTGGACTGATGAAATATGTCCAATGATTAGACACAGATTGGAAGAGTCTAAGCACTTCAACAGGTATTAAGCATACACAATTTATTTATCATGAAATTCTATTTAATCCTCATGTTATCATGTTAACTTTATAACTATTTGTTGTGTTAATAGAGATTGGGTTGTATATGCAAGTGGGATTCAAGAATATGAGGTGAGGACAACAGCTAGAAGTGAGGTGTTCAATGTGTCATTTGCAAAAAACACATGTACATGTGGACATTGGCAAGTCAGTGGCATACCTTGTCTCCATACAGTTGCAGCTGTGTATCATTTACACAAAAACCCTGCAGGCTTTGTGAGTGAAATGCTGAAAAAAGGTAAATTTCTAGCATCTTACCAGTATTTCATCAAAACTGTTGGAGGTGAGATGCAGTGGCCAAGAACCAACAAACCAGAACCCTTACCTCCAATTGAAAGAAGGATGCCTGGAAGGCCTTCAGTTAAAAGGAAGAGGTCAATGGGTGAGAGCACTGGAGCAGTGAAAAAACATAGACAATG
The DNA here is from genome assembly GCA_963422505.1 of Pseudognaphalium luteoalbum. NCBI lineage: Eukaryota > Viridiplantae > Streptophyta > Magnoliopsida > Asterales > Asteraceae > Pseudognaphalium > Pseudognaphalium luteoalbum. The sequence continues at coordinate 109,807,485 of OY730196.1, forward strand.
TAGAAAGTGTTGGGATTATGGCCACAACAGAACCACTTGTACCAAACTACAAGTTCCACGGCCACCCAAAGTCCAGAAAAAGAGAGGAAGACCACGAAAACCTGACTATAGCAGAAGTGATTGCAGGGGAGGTGTTTCAAGTGCACCTACTGGTGGTGGTCCACTGACAATGGGTGGTAGAGGTGGACAGTTTAGTCGAGGTGGTGGATCTGGTGTTAGAGGTGGTAGATCTGGTGTTAGAGGTGGTGGAACTGGTGGTGGTAGAGTGGGCAGAGGTGGTGGCAGAATGGGTAGTGGTAGAGGTGATGGGTTTACAACTGCAAGAAGTTTGCTTGATGAAGAGGAACACAATAGTTCAAATACGGATGATGATGATGCAGTTAATCTAGATGAAGATGGTGATGTTCAAATGAAAGATTTACAAGAAGGCACTGTGATTGAACAAGTTGATAAGGCAAGTCTAATTGCTAGGAATAAGTTTGTGGCCCCAAGGAAGAGTGAGAGATTGATCATATTGAAAGCACCTTGGAGTCCATCCAAAAAACTTTAACTGGTCTTCATGTTTTGGAATCTTTTTTGTTGGTAGTTGCAACTACCTTGCTTTTGAATGTTTAAATGCTACTTTTACTTCTTGTAATGTATTTTTAATGGTTAAACGCTTTGGAATCTTTTAGTATTTCTGGTGTATTTTGAATCTGCTTAGTCAAATATGGATGAATCTGCTTAGTCAATTAGTTGTTTGTTGACTCTGCTTAGTCAACTGTATAATCTGCTTAAATTGCCCAGGTTTGAATTGCTCATGTTTGTGATTACTTGGTCTGCATACAATGTACGTGGTCTGTTAATTTATACAGGTTTGACTTTTATATGGTCAAGATACATCTTTGTCTTCATTTTGATGTTCCAAGTCGTTTTGCAATGTGTTAAAGTAAATTGGACATGGTTATAGTCTTGTGTGAATGTACATGAACAAAGAGTCAAAATTGGCTACTTTTTGCCAAAATTTCCACAAAAGCAACCTTTCTGACCAATATTTACACACCTGATACAATCTTTAACAAGAAATTCACAGTGAAACTGGGCATTTAGCCTTTCATTACTAATTCCGATTATATTGAACGGGGCATTTAGCCTTACATGCATAAACTTCAACTTACAAACCTTCAAAAACTTCAACTTCCTAAACCCAACACCAGATACCCTATTTACTTACTACATCAACATAAACACCACCACAAACCCGATCAACACCAAGAACAGCAACACTTTCACCAGCCTCATCAATTTCTTCACCTTTGCTTCCAATCGTATGTTTTCAGTGTTCAAATCAAACACCGTTTTCTTGTAGCAAGCATTAGGTAGATCTGGGTCAATCCAGCTGAAGAAATTGCACCGACGTGATGACCGGTAGTTCCGGCACCCTTGAAAGCGACGCCCTGGGTTTCGAACCGTCCACGACGTCCATGTTCTTGTCAAATCACCACAGAAACACAATTTATGTTCAATGACTTCGTCATTTTCGCTGACAGTTGACATTTTGGGGAAGAATTTTGGAACCCTAATTTGGGAGAAGAGGAAATTGAAAAGCGTACAATAAAGAAATAAACCCTAATCTGTAACATCTTACCCTTTTATAATAGGTTAAAATAATTAACAAAAAGAAATAAAATGAGCTGGATAATTATTTATCCACGTGAAATGCCATGTAGGCAAAACCGGCTGAGTTGTCCTCCCTTTTTTGGTATCCGGTACTAATACCCGAAAATGGTTGATTTTAGATTAGTGCTTCATTTAAAAAAAAAATTATTTGATACCCGAAAATGCAAAAAATGAAACTGTTGATGCATTTTTCGGCAAAAAACCCCTTTGTATTGCTTTAAAAAAATGAGAGTAAATAGATACACCATCATTTTTGATGCTTACACTAATATTTATGCATTAAGGTATGTACCGTACAAAACTGTAATGCACACAGTTTGGTGTAGATATCAAAAGATGTGTTGTATCTATCATTGTCCTAAAAAAAGTGTATTTATAATTATATATGAATATTTTACGATGATAAAAGAAAACAAACTCAGAAATACAAAATTGTTGTAAAAACGTGTATCTGATACTAATTAGGATAAAAGGGAAAAATAGTCATTTCTGTTATTAAGTTCGTTCATTTAGAACGCAAAAAGAAACAACATTTACTAAAACAACACTTGTTATAAACAGACAATTATACCCAAACAGACTATGTATACAAACAACATTTAATACAAATAAAAAGTAAACAACCCCAAATTTTCTTATAATATAGCCAACAAAAAGGAGTCATGTTAGCACAAAAATTCATTTATTATGATAGATGAGTGTAACTGATTTATCATCTGATTTTAATAAACAGACTGAATTAACCTAATAAAATAATAGTTCGAAGTTTCATTTGTATAAGAAACATGAACATGTGACTTAAACATGAACATGTGACCTAATTCTCCTTTTCCTCTTATTTAAGGGTTTTGATAAAGAGTGTTCAATGACATTTAATAATTAAGTTAACGCTGTTCAGTACTAACAAGTAATTAAGTAAACAATCACGCTCTGTGTGGCTCTACAGAAAAGAGTACATATTTGGTATAACAATAAGTAACAGTTTAATCGTGGCAGAGACTTAAATTCACTTTTGAATTAAGCTGTATAGTTGGATCACATGAACTTTGGTTGTGTCTTCGTACTTTTATTTTATAAATTAATGTAATAATACTTACATACAGTCTTAGCACAAATATATATATTTGATTCCCCAAATATATGTATATATATATAGTTGGGTGATCAAAAAGAAGAATATTTGAATGGATTTGTTTGTGGGTTAATACTCACGGAGGAGATTACAATATCCTAAAATGTTCGCTTGAGGTACTAAAGTTTATGATTTGACAAAACTATAATCCAACTTGTAAAACCTCCCCAAGTGGAATCTGAGTTGTTGAACAATTTTATAAACTTTGATTATCCTTATAAACATTTTATAAAACTTTAGTTATCCTTAAACACAATACGTATAGTTAACTCATAGTTTTGTCAAATCATAAACTTTAGTATCCTAAGCAAATATTTTGAGATACTTTAATCTCCTCCGTGTGTATTAACCCTATATTTGTCCAATTGTCCTATCTCGGAACTTGAACTCGCAACGTGATGGTTGAAAACCAACTTTAATTCCGCTAGGTGAATATATGTTTGGTGTGTCTTTCATATTTGATTATTTCAGCTGAAAGATAGATAAGAAAACGTGTATAGGAGTTCCATATGCGGTTGGAATTTTATTCGCATGTTATTATCTCGATCTTCAAAAAATATTTTGACCACTTAAAAAGAAAAGTAAGCTATAGTAGTATCACCAAAAACTAAGGCTACAAACGTCACTTTTACTTTCATTCCACAGTACGTAATATGTATAGTACGGAGTACAATTCATAAGTTTTGTTTTATTCCACAATTAGGCATTAATTACTTTTAAAATCAAATCAAGTGGTACTTGTTTGTTGGTTAACGTACCACAATTGGCTCAAACTCATTTTTTCTCACTTATCTTCTTAACCTCATCCACAAACTCTTGTATATTCCGATCAGATGAACCACCTTCCAACACTGCTTCCTCAGCCGCCTTCTTCCATTTCAACGCATTCTTCTTCATCTCCGCTGCCTTTACGCCACTAGTCGCCTCCTTTAAACACTCCTCTACCTCCTTTCTCCCAATCACTCTGTTCTCAGCTTCACCCCTACTCATCCTAATCCCTACTTTCCATTCATCAGCCAGGTACTTTGCATCAGTCACTTGATCCCCCCAATGCGGGAATGCTACCACCGGAACACCACTAGATAACGCCTCCATCGTCGAGTTCCATCCACAATGAGTCACAAAACATGACACAGCTGGATGTGTCAATACCTGTGCTTGTGGGCTCCAATGAACCACCATTCCCCTCTCACCAGCCTCTTCCAAGAACCCCTCCGGTAACTCGCCAGAACACCCTGTAGAAGTCGCACCCATCCTCATGACCCACAAAAATGACACGCCAGAACTCAAAACACCATAAGCCAACTCAGTCACCTGTTCTTGGTTCAAGCTTACAACACTTCCAAATGATATATACACCACGGATGAAGCCGGCTTTGAGTCCAGCCACCCCAAACAATCGTCTGCCTTTATAAGGTCCCCAGAAATATTTGAGCTGGTTTCTAGTAATGGGTTTTTAAACAACGGACCAACTGCTCGTATAGGACATATTTGAGACATGTATTTTATCAGATCATCCTCAAGTTCTTGAAAAGTCTCCACTAAAACACAAAAGGGCTTTGATATATTCTTGAACTGTCCTAAAATAGCTCTTTTCAAAAATGGGTAAGGCGTAGAAGGATGTAAAAAGCTCGGTATCTCATCGGACTTCAACAGCGGCATGCTAGGCAACTGGACATCAATATCCGGTTGTTCTTCACTAGGAAAAGGAACTAACGAGTTCTGATAATGATAATACGACGAAAAGCAAGCGCAAGACTGCACCCAAAGCATTGCGCAAGGGATGTTAAGCTCTTCCGCCAAATCACAAACCCATGGTACAAAAGGATTATTGATTAGGCACGAAACCGGCAGACCATTTTCTGCATGATTGTTGATGATTTCAGTGAGTGCTTTCATTCCGTACGCCTCAAGTTTAGGCAAGTAAGTGTCAAGATCATTACGTTCATCATCTTTGTCTTCATCGCAACCATCATCAAAAAACTCAAACCTGATCATGCCACCACAGTTGCCCACTGGAGTTGGATCACTAGAAACAGCTGCACCGGCTTTCTTCATTTTCTTTCCGATGGATTTGGAGGCAGAGAACGTGACAAGAACGTTTCCTTTCAAAGCTATTAGTTTTCCGAGTCTGAGGAGTGGATTAACATGGCCTTGGGCTGGAAACGTAACTAGAAACACATGTACAAGATCTTGTTTAGATTCCATTAATGACGATTAGAGGTTGTTTAAAATTTGTATATGTGTTAGGATGGAAGTTTGATAATGTGTTTTGTTGTGAACTGATACACCTATTAAATGAAGTGTACATATATATATATATATATATATATATATATATATGATAGATGGTTACTATGTTTAACGAGAGATGATAGTAGAAAACTTGAAGACGTGGGCGTTTGATACAAGACAAAACAAAACATGTTTTTTTAAGGTCAAGTACAAAACAAAGTTGGACACATATAACTGAAATTGTATGTGTAATTGCTGACGTATGACAAGCATTATTAGGTGATTATGTGGATTTAGCCACTCTAAAGGAATTTTTTAACTAAGGGTATGTTTGGATGATGGGTTTCTAGGGGCTTTCGAGAACTTGAGCTTCTATTTTTTATAAGTCTCAGCTATAAGTCTTGTTTGGCAACATAAGAAAAATAGGGCTTCTTAAAAAAATAAGCCCCCAGAAGCCCCTAAACAAGAAGCTTTTTGAAGTGGCTTGTGAAAAGAAGCCCAAGCTCCAGCCCCAGCCTCAGCTCCAGCCACAAGTTCCATCCCGTTGTTACCAAACACACCCTAAGTACTTGTGTTTAAAAAACATATTTATTAAATCATTGTGTTGTTAAACATATTTACCAAATAGGGTAAGGTTCAAATGAGAATTGGAATTGTACAAAAAGAATGCTCCACATGTACAAAACTCATTTACCCCCAACATCAATTATTTCGCAAATGACAAATCGAAAAACTATGAAAATTGCACTCTAAAATTCAACGTTTTCTACTCTTCGATTTGCCATCCCTCAAAGCATACTTTCGACGAGTTTATTTTTTCATCTTTTTTGGTGGGTTTCACATTTACCAACATATGTGTTAAAGTGTGCGTTTAGATATTAGAGTTTAGGGTTTAGAGTTTGGGGTTTGCGGTTTCGGGGTGAAAAGTGTAAAGTTAAAATTTAAACCGATTCCATTATCACTCAACTTCGTAATGAAACGAGCTAATAAAAAGTACCGTACGTGTGGCTAACTCAATTATAAAAATTTACACACTTTGAATAGACTAACATTTTTCACAATATAGTCCCTGGATTAACTTTTCATTTAGACATTCTCAGTGTCAGACTCCCAAATTCGTTGATTGTGGTTAGCGGAAGCATTTAGTTAAGTATGGGGGTAATGACACCAACATTGTACATGCATACATATCAAAGCATATGATTACAACAGAACATATATGTATATTAAGATGCCAAAAGTAATAGTTACAAAGTTTACGATTCATCGAATCGTACAAGTTGAAAAGTTGTTAAGTTTACAAAAGTAGATTTCGTAAATAAGACGAAAAAAGATTAGTTATATAAAAGAAATCCCGTTGTCAAAAGTTGGCATCCTATTTGCTTCGTGGATCGCCTATGTTCCATATGTGCAGGCAGATCTTATGTGCAGCTAATTCCCTGAAATACATAGTAAAAATCAACAACGAGGTTGAGTGAATTCACAGGTTTTTATAGTTGCGTATAAAGTTTGATCAACCAATATGTTTGTAACGTTTTTCCATCATAGTTGAATAACATTTGTTGGAATGTTGTCCAAAAATAAAGTTTAGTTTAGGATGTTACCCATAATACGATTTACGTGAAATGTTGCCCAAAATACAATTAACATGGGATGTTACCCATAGTATAGTCTAAACAGTTTGTCCAAGAAGCAGGACCTAACAATAGTTGCCCAAGAAGTAGGGACTTTCTATGTGCCCAAGACGTAGGGACTTGTATAAGTTGTGTCCAAGAAGTAGGACCTATCTGCTCAAGAAGTAGAGCCTTCATCCAAGACGTAAGATGACACCTTGCCCAAGAAGTAGGGACTTTCTGTTTGCCCAAGATGTAGGGACTTGTATAAGTTGTGTCCAAGAAGTAGGACTGACATCCAAGACGTAGGACCCATCTGCTCAAGAAGTAGAGCCTTCATCCAGACGTAGGATGGCACCTTGCCCAAGAAGTAGGGACTTTCTGTTTGCCCAAGACGTAGGGACTTGTATAAATTGTGCCCAAGAAGTAGGGACTTGATGTGCGTGTGCCCAAGACGTAGGGACTTTCTGTGTGTGTGCCCAAGAAGTAGGGACTTTAGTTTTCGTAAAAGCGTGTTTATGAAAATGTTGTTTTATATAAGTCAGTTTGTAAAAGCGTGTGTGGCTGGTCATTCTCCAGGATATTCCCAATTTAGTTTTCGTATGAAATCCCATTTCATAGGCAAAAGTTGTAACAGTTGACCGCAGTCATAAATAGTTTGCATCAAATTAGTTGTATAAAAGTTGCACCCGTGGCAATAAAGTTGACTATGTTTTCCACCCCTGTTCAAAAGTAGTAAAACAGTAAAAGTAGGGGCTGTGAACTCACATGTTGAGTTAAGTATGTTCGAGTGCTAGCAAAGCCTAAAGCCCAAGAAGTCTAGTCGAAATCTCCTAACGCCCTAAACGTATGAGATTTGATAAGTATATGGAGGTCTAAGTTTAACCATCCATGCTAGTGTTCGTACAACCAAGTTATGTCCAATTGTTTGTTCGATGTTTATGTTTGAAGTTTTGAAAGTGTATACGACTCATTGGTAATAGTTCGATATCACTATTTCATTAAAATAAGTGTGTTTGTAATGTTTGTATAGTTCGTATATCGTATCATATGTAAGTATACGCTCCCGGTTAAGTTTGACACTTAGTGCAAAAACATCTGTAAAGTTTCTGTTTTATGCGACGCAAGGTGCGATGTTGGTTTAACTTGCGACACAAAGGTTTGTGTCGCATTCCTTCGACATCCGCAATTTAATGCGACGTAGGTATTTGTGTCACAAATGCTGCGACATAAGTAGTTGTGTCGCAAGTATGCGACGTATGATGAATTGTGCGACATAAAACGTTGTGTCGCATAGTGCGACGTAGAAGTGGTACTACGACACAAAAGCTTGTGTCACATTACTGTTTTTGACCCCGTGCGACACAACGGGCTGTTCGAATGAAAGTTTGGGGAAAACGAGTTTTGGGTCGATTTTGGACATTTTCAGTTGTTAAGAACACTAAAACATGTTGTATTAAGTATCATAAACAAGAAATATCAAAGAAAATGGCAAAATCTAAGAGTTTGCGGGATTGTCGGGTTCTTACAAAGTTATCGCATGAGAAATCCGAGAAGATGGTTGTGTAGAGCTTGACTCCATGATCGTTTTTCTCCAAATGAGCAAAGTGATTGAAGGTCGTTTGGTGGTAGTTTTTGGCGGTTTTGTGAATGGTGATTTTGGTGATTTTTGGTGTTGGTGGTTTTGAGAGAGAGAAATGAGATGAGAGGATGATGAAAATGAAATAAAAAGGGAAGGGGGTTTATGGGCTGATTTTTGTCATCAAGGGAGGAGAGTTTTTGTCCAAAATCTTTGTGGTATTTAACCCGTGTTCGTTTACCCGATCGTTACAAATTAATTTATTTTATATGTGGTAAATTTTAAATACATTTTAGGATATATTTTAGTTGAGATATTTTTATAAAAGTAATTTAACTAAGTTGTAAAATTATAACTTTGTTTTGTTATAGAAATGTCTCGAATTTGTTTCAGTTTACGAAATACTCGTTAAATATTATCAAAACAATATTTAATAGACGTTAATGTTAACTAATAATCTCATATTATTAATTAATTTTATTCACCAACAGTCGTATATTTTGTCACGTTTGTTCCAATCGTTTTGTACGTAATTACGAATAAGTAATACTACACATATTAACCAGTCGGGCTTTGCTAGACTTACTTCTAAAAAGTGTTGTGAATTCACTCAAAGTTATGGAATTAGCCTAAAATGCAAATGTTTAGTGTACGTAATCGTGTTTAAATTTGTGAGGTGTCACACTCAGTCCTTTGATTTATACATATACAAAACTCTATAAAGTAGCTGAGCTTATAGAAATCAAAGCAACAATACAAAAAAATTTAACCAGAATCGGTGATGGAAATTAGCAAGTGATGTATGTGTTAGTAGGGGTGGTAATTCGTGTCGGGTTTAGATTTTGGGTTGACGGGTCAGAAATGGTCAACGCGAACCCAACCTGATTTTATAATCGTTGAATATTTCAACCCAACCCAAAACCCGATTACCCGGACACAACCCAAGTAACCTGATTTTTTTTAACTAAATAGGTTTTCGGGTTAATAGGTCGGTTTTGGGTCAAATTAGTCACGTGGGTCAATTATCTCAAAAATAATAAGTAACAATTAATAAGCATAAGAATGCTTAACAATCATAACTAAAGTCTCAATTAATTTTGGGAAAAATTGTGAGTTGTGAAGATGTGGACCAATAGACCAAATAGACATTCAAATGTTTTATTTTATCAACTCAAATATAAAGATTTAAAATTTTAATTTACATTTTTTTAGGTTTCGAGTCATCGGGTTGACCTGATGACCCATCGGGTTACTCGAACCCGACTTGGAAAAAAAGCAGGTTGTCGGGTTGGTAGGTCAATGGGTCAAAAAATCCATACTCAACCTGATAATTTTCGAGTCGGTCTCGGATTGTGTTTCGGGTTGTATCAGAAATTGTCAGCCCTATGTGTCAGCATATAGGCCATTAATTTTTACGCATACTAATATTATTATACGTTTGATGTTGAAAAATTAAGTGGATGTAAAAAAGGAAAAATGTATCATGCCTTAATTATTTATATCTTACTTTGCAGCACAAAATTGAGTATGGTCCGATCATGTTACACCTCTCTGATCAATGAAATTGATTTTATTATGGTCATCTTGAAAAAGTTTAAGAATAGTAGACAATCTTCTATAAGTGCAATTGAAATTTATGTGGAATTAAATTTGCTCGAGTGAAGACTCATCTTGTGCCTATATGTGATATGATGCTATTGATATTTTCTAAAATGGATTGATTGTTTTTCTCTTGATATTATTACATATAAATTGTCGTTAAATGATTTCGTCACTATAGCAGCTGTCGAAATATGTTTCAATATCTAAGTTGTGGTTGTCATACTTGTGGTTCACAATAACTACTAAACTACTTTGTATAAACTTTGTCTAGTAGGGTCTATTTTTTTTATATTGCACGGACTTCTAAAATTTATTTGTCTTCAGAACGAAAACCAAATATGAGAGAACCAACACACCCACACCTGCATCTAGGATTAGTCACCACACATCGATCCCATCTAACATAATCTAGGTGTTTTTTAGCGACGAGAATATATACCCACTAGTCAGTACGCATATTTTCTCTATCAATGACATATGCATGAAACAAAAATCTTTTTTATTTGGTCCAAGCATGAGTACATTCTAATATAATGATACCATATATGATGGATCAAAATTTATTTTATCTTCAGCAACTAAAATAATGGCCAAAACAATACTTACAATTGTGCATTTAAGCCCGTATACACACAGATAACGTACAATATAATATGTTATACGACTCTGTGATCATTAATGATTTTGAAATATAGTTATAAGTAAAATTCACAAGGTATAATATACGTGTGTACGTGTAAATTGGTAGTAAGTGTATATTTATAATAATGTATATTTATGACATCGTCGCATTCTAAATATATATTAATCTATATTATACTTTGAGATTTATTAAAATTAAAACTAATTTTACTTGAACAGACACAAGTTTTGCTCATTGCGATCCAAGAACTTAATTAGGTCAAATCATGTCTTAGTTTTTATATATATGCAAGTGAATAATGCAAATAAAATGGTTTAGTTTCCCAGTTTTAGTTCGTTTGTATAAATTAAGATGAGCAAATAGTAGACATGATTTCATCTACAAATATCTGAATATTTTTGTCCGATGAGCCACCATCAGCCAATGCCTCACACGCCGCAGTTTTCAAACTCGCCGCATTCTTCCGGAACTCCTCCGATCTGGGACCACTCATAACCTCTTCCACACATCTTCCCACTTCTTCTCCGCTAACAACACCTTCCGAAGTCTTGTTCAGCTTCACACCAACACCCCAAACATCAGTCACTAGCTTCGCGTTTGTGGGCTGATCAGTCCACTTTGGACAAGCAATTATCGGCACACCAGCTGCCAAGCTTTCCAACAGCGAATTCCACCCACAATGACTCAAGAAACACCCAACAGACTGATGCGATAACACTTCCGTTTGTGGGCTCCAACTCACAATCAAACCTTGTTCTTTAATATCATTCAGAAACCCTAATTCCGGTAGTTCTTGATTTTCTTGTGTCCTTATCACCCAAAGAAACGGCCGTTTGGTACTTTTCAGACCCACGGCTATGCTCTCTATTTCTTTATGGGACAGAAATAATAAAGTCCCGAATGAGATATAAACAACCGAAGAGGATTTTTGTTTGTTAAGCCAGTCTATACAATCATTGGTATTGTCATCCGATTTGATATGATCAAATCCAGCATCTTCTTTTTTACTCAAAAGACTTGTAGGAACTATCGGCCCCACAGGCAAAACTACATGGCCGGCTTCACTCAAAGACATGATGACATATTTTTCGAGTTCCATGAATGAATTCACAAGCACCCACTTCACCTTATGCATGTTATGAAACACTTGGTTTAGTATATTATCAAAGCTACGAAACGTATTTGACGGAAGAACAAACGAAGGCAACTCTTCAGGAACAAAATCTGGCAGCCCGGGTAACTTCACGGCTATATTGGGATTACTTTCAGTAGGAAACTCGTCGAGTTTATTATAGTAACGATGATATATATGATATAGTGTGCAAGGTTGGATCCATAGCATGGCGTTGGGAACACCAAGCTCAACCGCCACGTCAGCAGCCCACGGGGCGAAAGGTGTATAAATGATGCATGAAAATTTATGTTCACATGATCTGATCAAGGCCAATAGGTTAATGGGTCCAAACTTAGCAAGTGTCTCCATGTAGTGCTCCATATTAGCCTTTCGGTTATAGTCGCTAGGTAGTCCATCAGAGAAGAACTCGAGGTGGACCCCACCGACGGAACTCGTCTCTGATAAAAGTTTTTCACGGGTATAATTGAGAGTGGCGAGCGTGACATGGAGGCCTTTTGAAATAAGAATATTTCCTAACCTAAGGATAGGATTTAAGTGACCTTGAGCCGCAAGTGTAACTAGAAGAACATTTGTGTCTTGGTTTTGTTCACGAAAACAATCCATTTTTGAGGTGGGGAAATGCTAAATTTTGGTGCTCAAAGGAGGTTGACGACAACGTAGATATATAGAATATCTGAATATATGGCCGTATATGATCGATCGAGCATCACGAGACCACAATGATCCAACTAGAAGATGTCTACCACTCAAATAGTTGATTTTGACTAGTTAAAGTTGATTTTGATGAATTTGGCCCTTTGCTTTTGTTGTGAATCGGCAGTAGTATCTATATTACTTTTTAAATATTCATTTTTAGAAGAAATTGTATATATTATTAAATCTATCTTATATATTAAAAGAAAAATCTTAAGAGAATAAGGACCATTAAATGGAGATCAATAATGAAAATCTAACCCTTAATTTATTTCATGACATCATTAATCCCATTTTTATATGACTAAAATACTAATTTACCCTTCTATATTTACAATATACACCCTTCAGTATTTACAATATAAATCTTTTATTTTCCTTTAATTTAGATAAAATCCTACAAATATTTTATGGAAATTTTAATTCAATAACTAATTTATTATTTCTTCTATAATTCAAACTCTTCATCAATCTTGTTTATTTTATTTTTTGTGGAAAAAAAAACCCAATAAGTTATATTCAATTCCAAAAAATTCATAATTTCATTCTATCGTTCAGTGATTTAAATTTTTATACGATCTACTATTTTGAATCATTATTATCAATTTATAATTTACAATTCTTGGATCATGGATGCCAACAGGTCGAGTTCTGATGAATTTTAGTGTATTTATACCCATACCACCGTCTTTTCTGAATTCTTTAATCAATTTCTAATTTGCAATGTTTGGATTATGGATGTCAACGGGTCGGTTTTCATTGAGTTTTAGTGTATCTATATACATGCCTATTTAGAATATTTGTACTAATATCCGGCCCAATAACCGTTGGGTACCCAATTCATATTACCCATCAGTTTTTTCATATTTATTTGCGAGTTTCGGTTATTCCTTGTATTTAACTTTGGCAAAACAATTGTAGATAATCCTCCAAATATTTTATGAAAATTTCAATTTAATAGCTAATTTATTATTTCTTTTATAATTCAAACTCTTCCTAAAATTTTATTTATTTAATTTTTTCTAAAAAACCCCCAATAAGTTATATTAAATTTCAAAAACTTTATAACTTCATTCCATCGCCTAGTGATTTAAATTCTTACACGAACTACTATTTTAAATCGTTTTATTAATTTCAAATTTACAATTCTTGGACCATGGATGTCAACGGGCCAAGTTCCGATAGAATTTAGTGTATTTGTACCCATACCACCACATTTTTTGAATTCTTTAATCAATTTCTAATTTACAATATTTGGATTATGGATAATAACGGGTTGGTTTCCGACGGACTTTAATGTACACATACCCATTTAAATATTCGTATTGATACCCGGCTCAATAATCGTTGTGTACCAATTAGTATTACTCCTCAGTTTTCATATTTATTCGCGGATTTCGGTTATCTCATGTATGTAACTTTGGCAAAACAAAAAAAAATAGTTTATGAAAATACGACGCAAATTTTGAAACACGAAAAAAACCAATTCCAAAATACCATAAACTATAGTATGGCAAGACAAAAAGATTTAGTTATTGAAATACGACGCAAATTTTGAAACACGAATAAAAAACGATACTAAAATACCATAAATTATAGTATATTCAAAATTTAAAATCTTAAAGCTAACAATTTAACTTTTTAATTAACTAATTCAAAGTTTTGGTACGTTCAACATAACGAACAATTTCATATTTTCGTATCATATAATATTAAAATATAATAATCATGAAAATTCAAATATAACATCGTATGATATAAGATTCATCAGTTGATGTGTACATTTACCATTTAAAATTTAAACAATACAAACCGATGTGCAGTACACCAACATCAAAACACTTATTAAATCCATATAACACATCATATAAGACATATTATAAAGTCAACCCGTAAATTTTGCGGGTTTTAAACTAGTAATGTTCTATAACAAAACATAAAACATATATTTTACAAGAAAGTACCTACTAAAGAAGTTTGAAAACTTTCTATCTTAGTTAATACCATTTAGGTTTAATCAATCGATTAACATTTGGTCGAACGGTATATGGATGGTTACAAATGTTATCGGGTTTAGATCTTATTCAAAACTTAATAATTGTATGAGTAATGATAATGATAATGATAAATAGGAGAGTATTTAAATTTTTTTATTTGTAAAGAAAGAAAAAACATAATTAGTTTAATATAATGTTATGCGGTATGATCCCGAAAGATACGAATAAGATTCTCTGATTCGAACTCTATCACATACGGTCATGCGGTATGATGGTAAAGAGTGCCTTCTCGAGTTAATTATATTGGAGGTTGAAAAAAAAAAGATTGAAAACCAAAATTGTATTCTTGAATTATTATTTTTTTATGCAAGCAAAGGAAATGAAGGGAAATGGAATGGAAGACTTATATGATTTTTCTTTTAACACTTTCCTTTCATGTTTGAAATTATTTAAATGACTACTTTCATTTCAATTTCTTTTTTCAACTTAAGAACACAATAAAATGAATTAACTTATGGGAAAATGTTTTATGTTATTAGACGGGTATTTTGTGTCCGTATATGAAAGTTGAAGGATATATATATATATAATTTTAGATAAAAAATAATTGGTCAACATCACAATTGAAAGGTGTAGGTAACAGTACAACTTTTCCCTTAACTTATCTTCCTTCCTCTTTTTTTTTTTTTTTTCTTTTCTTTGTTCCTTTTTCTTTTTTTTCTACATGAGTTCTACATGAATTTAAATTCAAGAACACAACGAAAGAAATCTAATTTTAATCACTCAAAAGTGTTTTTTTCTTTTCCTTTTCAGTTCAATAAATAATTGATATGTTTTAATATATATCTAATATGACATAGGTGGAGCTCGCTAAATTTCACCCCGCAATAAGTTTGTGCATTTTCATTTTATTTGTTTAAAAGCAAGTGTCTACTTTCAAAATTAATAAATTACATTTACTAATTTACACATTATTTAATATTTTTTAAGAAAAGTGATTAATAAAAAATTGTGAAACAATTAAGACTAAGATTGACATCTCCTCTAATTACACAATATATTGATTTTCATTTTCCTAACTTTTGTGTAATGTCGGGAGTTAAAGTCATAGATTGATAACATATTTTCACATTTATTTAAAAGTAGGTAACAAACCGATTTATAACCAAGATAGGTAATGAACTTGTAAATTATGTCAATTATAATTCATAATTAAGTACATTATGTATCTTGAAATAAATTATGTAAAGTACATTGTTAATACTAGAAAATTACCCGTACGATGCATCGGTTAAAAATGAGAAAAATATAATAATGATAAATAGTCATAACTAACAATAATTTTAATCAAAGAGATATTGATAGTTATTGACAGTCATCATTAAGAATATCGACAATATTCAATTCTCGAGAATCGGATTAAAAAATGATTCGTTGTTAATGTTAATATTATTAAATTCAATGATACTCGCAAAGTTAAATTATAACTAACTAAAGTGATTCAAACTTTTTATTAGTATCTTCATATTTAGCAAGTCTATGTAATTCAAAGTGATGTTAAAAATGGAATGTAATAATCATTAATTTTCTTTCCATAACCAGTTAGAGGGTAGTTTAGTCTTTTCTAAAATGAGTAAGGGTATAATGGTCTTTTTCAATCTTTAATTTTGTAAGGCTATAAAGAAAATAGCCAAACAATTTATAAGGTGTATAGATATACTCCTATATAACACATTTTATTTGTTCATTATCTATATTGATAATAAAATCGCTTCTTTACTTACATCAAAATAAAAGTAAAATTACGTTGTAAATCTATGCAAGTAATTTTAATCGAGCTAATTATGTGCACTTACCATAAGATATATTGGGACTATTTTGTCACTTTTGTCTTAACGCTAGAACTTTAATTCCTGCTGCTATTTTTTACGTAATACTTCATTCGTCCCAAAATAAGTGTTTTCTTTTGACTTTTAAAAGTCTTTATTTTTCAACTTTAACATTAAGTATATTTGTTTGTGTTATATAATTCTTGATTAAAATTATATCAATGAAAATACATTTTAAACTTAATTCATTCATATATTTTGCATCAAATATTATATAACACAATTAAAAATATTTAAGGTTAAAGTTGAAAAATAATGACTTTTAAAAGTTAAAATGAGACACTTATTTTAGAACGGAGTTAGTATATATACATGTTCACTGCTAAAAAATATCTTGCCGCGATGTTTGATTCTCTATACTAGTAGTGGGTGATTTATATAATAAAAAACTATATGTATTTATACTTCATCTGTCACAGTTTTATTGTCTTCTTTTAACTTTTGGTGTCTTTTTTTAACAACTTTGACCTTGAATATTTTTATTTGTGCAAATAGTACTTGATGCAAATTATAACAATAAAAATACATTTAAAACCTAATTCATTCGTATATTTTATATTAAATATTATATAATACAAAAAATATTGAAGGTTGAAGTTGTCAAAGAAAACTCTAAAAGTTAAAAGAGAACAATAAAATTGAGACGAAAGAAGTAGATTGTATCATTTTTAACTTGATGTTAGATTTAGCATTTGATCATTCAATTATTGAAGGGTGGTTGGTTTCACAATTGCTTACGGAGTAGTTTATTGTGACTAGGACGTTTTGTACATTAGGTAGCACATGATTTTTTGAAAAAAAAATTAGAGCATCAAAAACTTTTAGTAAATGACTAAATGTGTTTTAAAGTGTGGTACGAATCATTAAAAAACAGTTTTACGATGCATGATAATGTTATGAATCAGTCATCCATGCATCCATTGTTAAGATATATGGGACATATAATACAAGGCAAATTGCATAACGTACATCATCAAATTGCATACACAATCAACTTTCAGAGCAAGAAGAAACTACTTCATCCACAAACAACTCAATATTCTGGTCCGACGAACCACCATCAGCCACCGCTTCACACGCAGCCGTTTTCAACTCCTCCGCATTCTTCCTAAACTCCTCTGATCTCGGCCCACTCATAATCTCTTCCACACATCTCTCCACTTCCTCCCCATCAAAAAGGCCTTCTGAATTCTTGTTTACTTTCACCCCAACATTCCAAACATCGGTAACAAGTTTAGCATTCGTCGGCTGATCAGTCCACTGTGGACAAGCAATCACTGGTACACCAGCCGCAACACTTTCGATCAACGAGTTCCACCCACAATGACTCAAGAAACACCCAACTGATGGATGTGATAACACCGCCGTCTGTGGACTCCATTTCATTATTAAACCTTGTTCCTTAATCTCTTCCAGTATTCCTAAATCTTTAATTTCTTCATCTTTCGGCAGCTTTACCACCCATAGAAATGGCCTTTTAGTATTTTTCAAACCGCTAGCGATACTTTCGATTTGTTTATCCGATGAAAATATTAAACTTCCAAACGATATGTAGACAACAGACTTCGGTTCTTGTTTATCTAACCATTTCAAACAATCACTCTCTTTGTCTGACTTGATCTTATCAAACCCACTAAGATCACCACCAATCTCATCTATTTTCCCAAAAAGCCCCGCCGGAACAATCGGTCCAACCGGCAAAACTTTCCGGCCAGCATCATTCATCGCCGTTATCACATCTCCCTCGAGCTCCATGAACGAGTTTCCCAACACCCATTTGACCTTATGCGTGTTGTGAAACACTTCTTGTAAAATACTATCAAACGTACGAAACGTATTCGAAGGTAACACGAATGAAGGTAACTCTTCCGGGGACAGCGATAGTAATCCCGGTAGCTTCACGTTCAAATCAGGGTTACCTTCAGTAGGAAACTCATTAAGTTTATTATAATAACAGTAATATATTTGGTAAAGCGTACACGGTTGGATCCAAACCATAGCGCATGGTAGTCCAAAATCAGCGGCCACATCAGCACCCCACGGCACAAAAGGCGTGTTAATAATGCACGAGAATTTACGAGTGTGTGATCTGATCAGGGCTGAGAGGTTTACAGGCCCGTGCGTACATAGCGAGTTCATATAATAATCAAAATCCATGGTTTGTCGATTGTAGTCTTGTGGTAAGCCATCAGAGAAGAACTCGAGGTGGACCCCACCAACCGTCGATGTGGTGTGATTGAGCGCGTGGTCATGTGTAGCGAGGGTAACATGAAGGCCTTTCGATACGAGAAGGTTGCCTAGTCTTAACATGGGGTTTACGTGACCTTGAGCTGCGACTGTAACAAGTAACACACTAGTTTGTTGGTTTTCTTTGGTAACGGAACCCATTTTCAGTTAGTAATAATATTTGTATGTTTGTGTTTTGAGTGGTGTGATTTGAGAGGAGGATATATATATATATATATATATATATATATATATATATATATATATATATATATATATGTGGGTAACTGACTAACCGGCAGGGAGAGAAAGAAGAACAACTTGTTGTTCTACTTATTTCGGACTGCTACACAATTAATCATATCAAAACTTAACACGGGATCGATATGTTTGTAGAGATTATTAAATAAGGACAAATAAGGGTTTTTTTGTGTTGGACCTACTAGGAGACATATAATTGAGTGATCACTATCAATAACCAAATTGTAACACAGGACAGATAAAAATGTACATCATAGATAATAATATAATATGTATATTGGCGTGTTTTGGAGATGATCTATGACTTGAACCCGATGTTTAAATTCATCTTTCTATTCTAACTTATGAGCGGTATCATGTATAGAGTACCCTTTATACCATTTGCAATGATAACATCATGATTTTTACGATCGTTGTGGGTTTCACGTCAACATTATAAGTGTTATCCTACGGACTTCTCAATAGTAACACCATGTTTTGGAATGTTGTAAAGGGTTGAGTCCACTAAGTTAAATTTGGTTAGACTAAAAAATGAAGATACAAAATAGAAAAGAAAAAAGAAATTGCACAAGCCCACGAAATGGTGTTCACTCACTCGTTTTTTCAATCACAACGTCCCGCAACAGGATGCCCATTACAGACGTTGCGACGTTATCCAACCAAAACGGAGCCCATCACGTACTATACTCATTGCAATTACCTATATTGAGAAATGATTTTTTGAAACACTTTTTGTTAATAATTAATAAAAGTGGGTAATTTAAACAAAATGAACCAGCTAATTGAAATATCTTTTTAAACGTTCAATATTCAAGAAATTATGTATTTTTGAAATATTTCAAGAAATCGACACAGTAGGGTGCTAGGTGTTTCATGACCTTCATCAAATTAATTACGAAGGGTGCATTATCATGGAAAACTTTTAGTAGTCATGATTAATTCGTTTTGTTCGATTAAGGGCCAGACTGTTAGACAGCTAGCCACATTTTTTGTTGCAATTAATAAAGTCGAAGGTTGGATCAAATTTATTGAAATGCCAATTAGGTAACGCTAGTTTTAAAAAAATAATACGTAGTGTTAATAAGAAGTATTTTGTATTTTATAAATCTCACGCAATAATTTATATTATTATTTTTAAGTGGCAACACATAATGATAGGTGGCATTATATTGTAATTTGTATGCCTAATATATACTCGAATTTTTTACTTTTTTTTTGCACATTGAACATACTATCCAATGCAAGAATTGTTTGTGTCTAATTTGAATACAAATGCATTCTAAGTACATATCATTTCAGAAAAGAAAAAAAACTAAATACGTTAATTATATATATAACATAATTTTACCTCACTTGATAATAAAGGATATGATCGACATACGTGCATGTGCATGTGCATCGATGTTGGATTTGTCGAATGTCGACAGTGGATTAGGTAATCCATAGGCTTGACAAATAAAAAGATATGATATACATGAAAAAAAATAAAACATAAACATTATTTTATATAAGAGCTAGGTAACATGATCGAATATAATAAACAACCTAGAATCTTATAAATTCATGTCTTTATCATTAGTACTTAGTGTTAGAATATAGTCAATAACTATAACAAATTATCTTATAATTACGGAAGCGAATAAACACGTATTTATAATTAGTTAAGATAGAAAACGTGTACATTTTAGCTAGCTCCAAATAATCGTTTAATAAAACGAATAGGTATCACAAATGGTAAAACCCTCTACAATTGCACGCACACCACCTTCACAACACAATAACGATGCTAGTCGAAACACACCTAATAAACTTTAAACCTTATCTTTTCTTCTTGCTTTAATCGAGAAACACAAACCAAAATAACCTTTGACTTTGTTTTGTTCGACGGCTCACAAAAGGGAAGTGAAAAGAGGGGTTTTATATTGTGTGTGTATTTTTGATACCAATAACCCTAACTAGGCTATGTATTTATAGGCTTTAATCAGGTTTTTGAGTTGTATATGGATACTTAAAATCGGCCCATACAAAACCCAATACAATCCTAATTCAAACCCAATACAAGTTTCACTCACTTAACATTTAAGTCCCTCAAGTTTAGTTTATATTAAATGTGTATAATAATTAATTCATTATTAATTATGTGTCTAAATGATTAAATGCGCCCCCCATAGGCTCATTAATTTCCGGACATGCTTAAGTCGTGTACATATATACCAACAGCTCCCACTTGGACATGTCTTAAGCAATAACATTGGTTAGCGTCTAGCAACACTCCAATGTTCTCAGAAATTCCTGAGTTTCATTTCATAAAGTCTCAGATAATGATTTCATCATTTACAATCCCTTTGTTTCAGATACCGGTGTTAATCATGAATATGGATCAATGTCATTTCATGATTTAACTGTTCTATTTCTCATTTATTGTAATTAATCAAGATTACAAAATGAATCGAGACACATCTAGATTTCATTTTGGTATGGCCATACACACATCTGATTAATACCTAATGAGCGGCCTAGAAGTATCATTCTTCAATAATGTATTGAAGGAACAAATTCTGTATTGACTGCACGTGTTAGTCATGCATTTCCATACACCTCTGAAAATAGTTCTATGTAACTACCATTTACGAATAGTTAGAACCATATCAAGAAGATGCAATCCATACACGCTGAACCTACTTGCATCTCAAGTCTAAGGATTCAGTAAATAATCATTTTCGAATATTTCTTAATGACGACGATCCATAAAATAATAATTCGATAGTTTGGGGAATCCGATATGCATCTGTATGAATATCATGTGAGTTTAGTGAGACCCTTTCTGACCAATCACTCAGATATGTCTTAGTTTGACTATATTCCCATATAGTCAATCGACATTGGATAGTTTAGAATAATAATAAATTATTCAAGGATTAAACATGCAAATATAGGATACAATTAATTATCAAATGAAAACAAACATACCAAGTACTTTAATTCATTTATTGGATAATAATTGTTTAACATCCTTTATCCAAATACTAAAACACAGATTTACATGAGATAACTAGCCATACGAAGTCCTATGCCCTCGGCATGTTGATTAAGCTTTCCCTTAGGTAAAG
This sequence comes from Pseudognaphalium luteoalbum, assembly GCA_963422505.1. Classification (NCBI taxonomy): domain Eukaryota; kingdom Viridiplantae; phylum Streptophyta; class Magnoliopsida; order Asterales; family Asteraceae; genus Pseudognaphalium; species Pseudognaphalium luteoalbum. Next base: position 109,829,259 of record OY730196.1, read on the forward strand.
CCTTCGTAAACGGATCAGCTAGATTATTATCTGTGTGAACTTTGAGTAGATTTGATGTCACCTATTTCGATCTGCTCTCGAATATAGTGATATCTTCTATGATAATGTCTGGCCCCATTCTGAACTCCAAGTTCATTTATCAATTATAATTGCCATGAGTTATCGCAGTATAAATCCATGAGGTTTTATTTGTGGGTACACGAGAAGCCCAGAAATAAATTTTGTAATCCAGACAGCTTCCATCTCAGCTTCAGAAGGTGCTATGTACTCTGATTCAGTTGCAGACATGGCAGGTTTTGATTGCTTCATAAGGAACCCTTTCCACTTCGTCTCCATTCAAGACGAAGACATATCCTGTCTGAGATTTTATATCATCTCTTTCGGTCTGAAATCCATAAACAAGGAACATATCTTTAGTAGCCCTTAAGTACTTAAGAATATTTTTCACAGCAGTCCAGTGACTCTCACCTGAATTCTGTTGAATACGGCTGACTATGTTCTGTGCAAACACCTCATTAGGTCTAATGCATCTAACCGCATATATTTTTAGATTCAACAGCCAAAGCATAAGGAACATTTTGCATTTGCTTCACCTCATCAGGTGTAGACGCACCTTGTTTACTACTTAAGTCAAGCTTTTCGAGCATTGGAATATTCCCTCTCTTGGAATTTTCCATCCTAAATCTCTTTAAGATTTTATCAATATAAGCTTTTTGACTTAAACTAATCATCCGCTTTGACCTATCTCTATAGATCTTGATTCCGAGTATAAATGCCGCTTCTCCTAAATCTTTCATAGCGAAACATGTTCCAAGATAGGATTTTACATCTTGTAACATTGGAACATTGATCCCATGATTAATATGTCATCGATATACAAGATCAGAAAAGTAACATTTCTCTCACTAGCCTTGAGGTATACACATGGCTCATCTTGGTTTTGAGTAAAACCAAACTTTTTGATCTCCTCGTCAAACCGTTTATTCCAACTTCTAGACGCTTGCTTAAGTCCATAAATGGACCTTTGAAGCTTGCATACTTTGTTGGGATGAGATGGGTCAATAAAACCTTCAGGTTGATCCATATAGACCTCTTCGTCTAGATAACTGTTTAAGAAGGCAGTCTTGGCATCTATTTGCCAAATCTCATAGTCATAGTACGCAGCTATGGCTATAAGAATCCTAATAGATCGAATGTCTGCCACAGGAGATAAGGTTTCTTCATAGTCAATTCCGTAGACTTGAGTATCACCCTTCGCTACAAGACGAGCTTTGTAGGTGTGTACATTTCCATCCATGTCGGTCTTCTTCTTGAATATCCATTTACACCCAACGGTTTGAGCATTGGGTGGAAGATCAACCAAGCTCCAAACTTGATTATCTTTCATGGATTTCATTTCCACTTTTGTAGCTTCAAGCCATTTTGCAGATTCTGGATCTGTTAATGCAGCTTTGAAGTTTTTAGGTTCATTTAAATCCCCTAATACATGCTCCTCAGTTTCTACATTTAGACATAACTTCTCGGGAGCACGTATAGTCCTATTGGACCTACGAAGTGGAACCTCATCATCATTTTGAACCTCAAGACTTTCTTGTTCAATTTGATGACTACTAGTGTCTTCAGAAGGTGATGCATCTTCTTGAATTTCTTCAAGTTCTACCGCCCTCCCACTGTCTTTTTGAAGTACGAGATCATTTTCAAAGAATTCCGCATATCTCACAACTTTGACAGTGTGTTCAGAAGGGAAATAGACGTAGTAACCCATCGTTTCCTTTGGGTATCCTACATAAGATACACTTAATAGATCTTTGCTCGAGTTTGCCAGGCCTGTCTCTCTTTACCATCGCCTCACATCCCCAACCTTTAAGTAAGACAAATTAGGGACCGTCCCATGCCACAATTCATGTGGTGTCTTATCAACCTTCTTGGTTGGAACCATATTGAGAATGCGTACAGCAGTCTCTAGAGCATAATCCCAAAATGATAGAGGTAGAGTTGTAAGGTTCATCATCGATCTAACCATGTCTAACAAGGTTCGATTCCTCCTCTCCGACACCCCATTATGTTGTGGTGTATATGGAGGAGTAAGCTGTTGGACGATTCCACACGCCTTTAGATAATCCTTAAACTCTTGGCTTAAGCATTCACTACCTCGATCCGAACGAAGGATCTTTATGGTCTTACCGAGTTGATTTTCTACTTCACTCTCAAACACTTTAAATGTTTCCAAGTCTTCATGTTTATGTTTAAGCAAGTAAGCATAACCATAACGACTGAAATCATCAGTAAAAGTGATGAAGTAGCTAGCACCTTATCTTGACACATGTCTAAATAGACCACAAACATCCGTATGTATAATTCCAAGTAGATCTTTTGCCCTTTGCATTTGATGCGGAAAGGGTTTCTTTGTCATCTTGCTTGAAACACAAGATACGCATTTATCAAAGGATCCATTATCATTTGATTTTAAAAGCCCTTCACGTTGAAGCCTTTCAATGCGTTTCTTTCCAATGTTTGCAAGATGATAGTGTCAAAGATAGGTAGAGTCCAAATTAGATTTGGCTCTTTTATTGCTATCAAAATACATAGAATTAACTTTTGAAAGACGATTATGCATATCAATTTCAAAAATACCATCACAAGGAATAGTATTAAGATAATGAACATTTTCCAGAGAAACTGAAATGCCATAATCATTAAAACATTTGATAAATCCATTATCTTTCAAAAGTGAAACTGAAACAACAGCTATAGTAATCGCAGGTGCATAATGACAATTAGTACAATGATTAAGCCCGAAGGCAAAACAAAACTAAGTCAAAACTCACGTACACCATTGTACAAGTAGAGAGCCCCATGTTTCAGTTTCTTCTTTCCTCTAATTCATTATAGGGTATTACAGATGTGAGTACCACAACAAGTGTCATATACCTAGGAATTTGATTTAAAGAAAGAATATAATTCTATCGTGAAGATACTTGAAGGTCCGGTCGAGCCGGATAGCTTCTTCTTCTTATTCATCAACTCAGCAAGATAGGCAGGACAATTCCTCTTCCATTGTCCCACTTAAGAACAGTGGTGACCCGCCTCATCCTTATCCGGATACTCTTTCTTTGCTGGAGGGGTTTGCTTAGGTCTAGGGACAAAAGCTCTGCTTTCCCTTAGCCTTTCCCCTAGTTTGCGGTTTCTTATCTTTTTGGATCATGCCACTTCTAATCGCAAGGACTTATGGGTTAGCCGATTTCAGCTCTGTAATCATATCAAGTGGAATATGATTTTCATATTGGTTTTGAAGTTCGGGAGTCATGTTGCCGAGCATCAAACAAGCAATTTCATTATGACAATCACAAAGAGCAGTTCATGCTGCTAATTCCTCAACAGGACCAGTAACAGCATCAGGATCAAGACCCATCGACTGTTCAATGAATTATGTTTTCCTTTCAACACGAAGGACAATCCTTAGTTGAAAAAATCAATCATTGAAATTAATTCCAGAAAGTTTTTCTTTTTCTAGCATTTGCCTGAAAGTCTAATAATTCGAGTTCGGTGCAGGATTTACCATCTACAACTAGATAAAAGTTCGAATTTAGTATTTTCGATAATTAACCCTTATAGAATAATTAATTTACCCAAGTTTAACCAAGTAAACTATTAATTTTCTACAAGTAGGATCCTATTGACATAACATCATTACATCAGTTGATCTACTAGTAATAATGTTACTCAAAAGGTAAGTGACGATCAATAATTGCATTACTAGTGCAATTCCTAGAAATTATGGGACTTACAAATAACATTTATGAAGCAAGCAATAAATGAATTTGTAAACATGTTTCATCCCATCTTTTGCCACGGGCTTAAGGATCTCACCGTTTAACTCGTTTTAAGTCGTCCAATTAAGAACTGTAAATAGTCCACCACCGTCTCACGATGAGTGGTAATTTACCTTGGGATTGCAATGTACCTACGTCTCACGCAGAGTAAAAAGCAACTGCAAGTGTTCTTACGATTGGATGGCAATGACTTAAGTTTTAGGGTAACGCAATTTGATGTGTTATCAAATATGTATGAATATGCATGCACCATATTCATATCATAGGTTTTAATAAAAAATATTTTATCTTACATCAACATAAAGAGCTTGGTAGCTCCATTTGAACGCACAAAGAACCGCAGAAGTAAGGCTAGCACAAGGCTGATTAAGTAACCCACTTTCTTTAAGGAGACAAAGCCTCCAGACTTATAGCTCTCTTATAGTTTGTTCAAATAGGTGAGTCAGTGTTTCTTTAGTGATGAAAGATACGAATTTTATTAAATGAATTTGTAATCAATTAGATATTTTATGATGCGGGAGCAAATTACAGTATATGAGTCCAACCTATATGCGTCATAAATATGTAATATTACAAACCCAAAATCAAATTTCATAGTCATTTAGTCAAGTTTAATTTTATTTTCTAAAAATAATTTTGCATCACAAGTCAACAATTGACAAATAATAATTAAACTAAACTACTATTGACTAGCTTAAGGGGCATTGATCTTATTGCCACTATGTTTTAGTATGTGTAATTTAAACTACTAAAACTATTAAACAATTAACAATTAATTTCCATGCAACTTTTGGTAAGTGGAACCCTAAAACATGGCAAACTAGGGACATATAATTCTTGTCAACTAAACAATTTAAACAAGTAATACATATTGTAGCCTTCTCAATTAACAATTAATTCCTAACTAGCATATCAATATATCAAAGTGATATTCATGACAAATTATGCATGAATTTCATGGATACCCTTTATCTTGCTAATTAATAAGTACACTTGTAATGATAAATAATTTACATTAAACATATTATCATTGTTGTTAAACATTAAAATTGCAGTGGGATTTTTAACGTTTAACAATTTAAATAAAAAAAAATGTTTGATTGTCTCTGGATTCAAAAGACGAAAGTTATTATTCTTTTATTTTTCTTTGTTCGTCAAACCGTGGTAAAAAAAATTTATCTTTTTCTTTGACTCTGCTTGTCAAACAAGAACAAATCAAAACCAATTTTTTTTTTCTCGTTCCTCCTGTTGTGTTCTAGTCAAACTTGACAACAACGAAGAAAAAAAACTATTATCTTTTTTTCTCTCGTCGTTCGATGATCCCACCAAAACAAACCAAAAAAAAAAATCTTGTGCCTTCTGTTCGTACGAAACTAGATCACCACAACAAATACAATTTTTTTTTCTATGTTGCGTCGAACGAAAAAAAAAAAAAAAACAACACCCCCACAAATTTAAGTTTAACAAATCTAACTAATTACAACTATACGTGTGGCTCTGATACCACTTTTAGAATATAGCCAATAACTATAACAAATTATCTTACAATTGCGGAAGCGAATAAACACGTATTTATAATTAGTTAAGATAGAAAATGTGTACCTTTTAGCTAGCTCCAAATAATCGTTTAATAAAACGAATAAGTTTCACAAATGGTAAAACCCTCTAGGATTGCACGCACACCACCTTCACAACACAATAACGATGCTAGTCGAAACACACCTAATAAACTTTAAACCTTATCTTTTCTTCTTGCTTTAATCGAGAAACACAAACCAAAATAACCTTTGACTTTGTTTTGTTCGACGGCTCACAAAAGGGAAGTGAAAAGAGGGGTTTTAATTGTTAGGGTATTGTGTGTGTATTTTTGATACCAATAACCCTAACTAGGCTATGTATTTATAGGCTTTAATCAGGTTTTTGAGTTGTATATGGATACTTAAAATCGGCCCATACAAAACCCAATACAATCCTAATTCAAACCCAATACAACTTTCACTCACTTAACATTTAAGTCCCTCAAGTTTAGTTTATATTAAATGTGTATAATAATTAATACATTATTAATTATTAATCATGTCTAAATGATTAAGTGCGCCCCCCATAGGCTCATTAATTTCCGAACATGCTTAAGTCGTGTACATATATACCAACACTTAGTAACACTAACGCTCTAAGTGTGACGATAAATGAATTATTACTAAACGTATGCAATGACGCAACCTCGAATTATATTGAATCTATCTTCTTCTTTCCTTGCACGGAGTTAATAATGTGCTTGTTTCAAACACATGTAGTATTTGATTTGTGAGTTTGTGACTACAAATCACTGGCGTAGTCATGCATGACATTGGAGGGCCAAGGCCCACCCTGAAAAAAAATTGATAGCACTGTAACACATTTACTTTATAAACTTAATTAGCTTAGTCTTAAACGTGATTAAGTTTAGACCCATCAAACTTAATGAACTTTTGGCTCACCTTAAGAATATAGTCAGAAAAGCTAACAAGTTTTACAAACCCCAGTTTCTTTATAATTTATGTATGTGATTTACCAAATTTTTCTATTACAAATCCAATTGTAGTTAGTCTGTCTTGATCGATTCACTAAAAATGTATTGTACATTACAAAGTTGTATTGTACAAGTAAATAATGCATATTAATGGTAGATCTATCAAATGTGTGATGGTGCATTTATCACCACCCTTAAATTAAATGATCTATTTAGATTGCACTTTGATTTTTTAACCAACCAACTGAACTTAATATTTTATATTTATCATCTTATATTCATTCTTTTATAGTTATGTTTTTCACTTCACCATATTTTTATTCATTATGTATTCTTATTTCTGTTAGTACTGCTTTATTAGTTACTAAAATATACAAATAGCTAATAACGTATAATCCATTTACGAACATAAAATTTACCGATTTATTAAACTTGAATAGGTTGTAAGATATGATCACAATTTATAGAATTGTTCGAGTTATCAAAGGATGTATATTATGTTGGTGAATGTTGAATAATTGATTGATGATTTTTGTTTGACAACTTTATAATTTCACCAATCATCTACATTTTATACGGTGTAATTTTTTTCAAGACAATATTATTTACTAAATAGGCAAATTTAGCATGAGTAGCCTTGTTAATGTTTTGTTCGCTTTTATTACCTTTTAATTAATTTAGCCCACCCTAACAACACTTTCTGGCTACAGCACTGCTACAAATCAAATTTTAATTAGTTTAACAATGGAAGGAATATGACGGATATAGATATACTAATTTAATAAAGTATACAGATACAGACTAGCTTACTTGATTCACTATACAGTAAATAACACTTTATATTGTAATTTTCGTCATTGATTTTGTATATATATATATATACTCAATTAATTTAGAAATCTAAAATCAATTGTTATTTTCTGGACTATGATATCAGCATTTTAGATACGTTAAAATCATTCTAAAATAAATTAGTAACAACGTACATATATAGCTCTAACCCTTATAAATGACTCGGTCGATCGTATATATATTTTTTATTATTTGCCGGATTAATAAGATAATAACATATGTAGAGGTAATTAACGATCTTCTAGCTTAATAAGGGGATGAAATGCCATATAGAATAAAGAACCACACAACCTTTGAAGATCTAAAATAAAGGGCTTTCAAGCATATTATTAAAGGAAGTCCTTTAATTGGGGAACGTATTCCCTATCTATAAATCAATTTACAAATCATAATGCTTGTCATAAAAAATTCGATAATAATTCGTCTCAAATTTTGCAAATATGAGTGTGGTCGTTATAGATGGTCCGATGGTCGAAAAGTTTGTAGAGGATTCAGGAACTTTTGAAAAATGTATCGACGAGCGATTTAACACGTTAGATGTAAATAAAGACGGAGTTTTATCTCGTGATGAACTCCAAAATGATCCGTCTCAAGTTGAATTACATTTGCAACCTAAAGAAGAGGTTGATAATCTATATGATGTCTTGTTTGAGAAATTTGATGTTGGAAAGAAAGGTAATCTAGACCGCAAGGAATTTGGTTCGTTAATGAAGGAAATCATGCTAGCTAAAGCTAATGGCTTTGGTCTGACACCCATTTGCGTTATTCTTCAAGAAGATAGTTTGCTTCAAAAAGTCGTGTAAAGCAGCCTCGGTTTAGGGTTCGACTTGTCCCATACGCCGAGCATCTCTATGATATATACTCACCCTATTTTTTCACTTCTTTTTATGTATAATGTTGTAAACCAAGGTGATAATTAAGCTTCATTAACTTACAATGTAACACTCCGTGTAAGAGATTAGTGTTATGAGTTATCGTGAGAACCTAACTTATTCGATTAAGTTATCATGTGCTTGTGGATGATCTTAAGATTCAAGATTGCATTTCAGGAGTAAACCGAACAACTAGCTAGATGATTTATCACTTTTCGGATTCATACGTCATCAAAAACTACATTTATATATATGTAGCATGCTTATGTTTATACTTATAAGATTATACATACTTGTGCTTCCCCATACTTGTTTTGCCTTCGTATTTTAGTAGTTTATGAAACAATATAATACAGCTCTTTTAATGAAGTTCTTTTTCAAAAGGAAATTACAATAAAAATGATGAATTTAGACCATTTGTAATCGTAACATCAGAACGTCATTTTTTCAGGTGCCACATCAATATAACACCAGAACGCCCATATATATAACACCAGAACGCCACTTTTCCTTCATTCTGGAACCCACCCACTAACTAAATTTAATTTTCTTTTATTTCATAAAACAAATACAATTGAATTAAAATACAATATAATACAATAATTAAAATAAAATATCATACAATAATTCAAATTAAATTGACTAACAATAGATAAAATACATTTTATAAAAAATACATTTTATAAAAAAATGCACAGGGTTTCTTTTATTATAAAAAGTGGGCTAATTAAATTGACTAACAAAAAAACCAATAGCAATGAAAGCCCACCAATTCTAACCTAAATTCATCACCTTCTTTTTCCGCTCCTTCTTCTCCATCGTTCTCATCCCCTTCCTTGCAACTTTAGACCACTCTTTTAAAAGCAACAACCAAGAAGAAAAAAAAGCAAAAACAAAAACGAAAAGGAGAAACAAAAAGAATAAAAAAATGCACAACGCTCGTTCTTCCCTCGTTTTCTCAAGCACCACGCCACGAGAACGCCCGCCGAGAACGCCGTGTTAGGGGCGTTCTGACGTTCTAGATCTTGAAAACGCCCTCCACGTATATGCGTTACGAATGGTCTTATATATGGTTCAAAAATGTTTAGTCACGTGGAAGAAAAATAAAAGGTTTAGTGAGCCTACTTTAATCTTAACAAAAACTCCATGTAATCATACAATTATAATCTTATATTTGGTTTAACAAAAATAATTAAAGATTGTGATTGAAGAAAATGGTATTTGACTTAATGGTAGGGGTGAACATTCGTACCCGAATCCTGATCCCGTACCGTTATCGTACCGCTTTAAACGGTCTGGTATTTGATACTCACTTTAGTGCCAAAGAAATAACTGGTACCAACCGGTTCGGTACCGGTATTTTACCACTTTTCCAGCTTTGGTACCATATCCGAAATTACATATTTTTATTTGTTATAGGTCTGTAGGTTCTTTCTATATTTTAGAAAGATCTATTTATAATCTCATTTCTATGATCATATGATATGTCTATTAATATAAAAATGATATTGTTTGCGTAGTTAAGAAGTATTAAAATAGAGGTAGACTCTCGTGTATGAATACAAATTTAATTTTATAGAAGTATAGCTAGTTTTCTTTGCTACACAAATAATCATGTTTTTAACACCCTAGTTGAATCGGATTCAAAACATATTGCTTGTTAGTATAAAGGTAAGGATCATGATGTGTGTCATTACCAAAACACTTAACACGGTACAATAACGTTGTTGTATGTATTTGTTTTTCTTCGTCAATATTCATCTATGTCACTTAATGATGTTTTTATTTATTTGAGATTCATTAATGTTTATTGTCTGTGAATTTTATCTAGTATAAAATACGTGAATTGGTTTATTTATTATTATACTATGTTTTGGTACCAAAGCGGTATAGTACCACTTTTACCTGTACCGGTACCGGTACTGTACCGTTTTAAACGGCCCGGTATTCGATAATCACTTTAGGGTAAAAAAATAAGCGGTACCAACCGGTTTGGTACGGTTCAGTACCGGTTCCGTACCAGCTCACCCCTAGTTAATGGTATTTGATAAACTCGTAAAGTAAGACTTGTTTACTAAAATATCACTGGAAATATGTATGTGTGGTTGTGTAAATTGTTCTAAGCAAAATTAAAGAGTATAAAATTACATATTTGTCCTACTAAAATATCACTGGAAACATGTATGTGTGTATGTGTAAATTGTTCTAAGCAAAATTAAAGAGTATAAAATTACATATTTGTCCTCCAATTAAATTAAAATATATATAAATTGTAAATAATCTCTATTAATCATTTCATTTCATTTCAAAACAATATCAATTTCTTCCAACTATCATAATCATCTTTCAAAACTTGAACTAAGTTTTTGATGTCTTTATGTATGTAGACATATTTATGCATACATACATGAATTTCGGCTAGAAAACGAATGATGGAATGAAAATTATACGGAAATGATTGACATTTTGATATCTGTACTGGCTTATTTGATCCATCTATGCTGCCATTTTATAAAAGAAAAATCACGGCTATACATTTACGTTTTTGATAAATTTAGCGTATATACGCTTTGATATTCTTGAGGAACGAAAATGTTCATTTGTTAAATAGAATATCATCCACAAAAGGAAAAGAAAAAGTTGATTTGAGAAATGATCAACTCACAAAATTTAAATAAAACATTATACATAAAATGATATGTACCAATTAAATAAACAGAGAGAATCATGAAAGATAAATACTTAATGTGATGTGTCAGAGCACTCGGAGTGGTGACGGCCTAAACACAATGTTCAGAATAGTGTTTTAGAGAATCTTGTGAGTGAGGATTTTGTGAAGTAGTGACAGTGTTCTGGACAGTGTTTTGGAGTTTTTTATTATTTGTTTTATTTGTTTTTTTTATGATAGTTGTATATTTAAAAACGGATAAATTAAATATAACAACATTTAATTGATTAAAACAAATAAAAAATTACAATTTATATAGATAATGTTATATTTATGAAGAATAAAAAATAATAAAATGTATGGGCTTAGGCTGATTTAAAAGACTTGATCCAATTTAATGGCTCAATTTAATTTAAAACCTTTTAAACACACACACATATCACTGATGCTACTTCTTCTTCTTCTTCTTCTTCGTTCTTATATTACTCTAAATAGCACACATACCCACACAAAAAACAAAACAAAACACAATTAAACACACAAAACAAAACACAACTAAAAAAAATAAGGAAAAATAAAAAAGAAGAACGTTGCATGGTGATGGCGTCCGAAAGTGGACGTTGATTGACGAACACCGTCGGGAAGCCGTCCGACCCAAGATTGCTGAACCCCAACGGCGTTCTCGATCCTTGATTTTGATGGAAACGGCTCCACTCCGAATGCTCTCATGTCATAATTGATTGTATTACGTAAGGTACAAGTCATACTGCACGAGTTACAAAACCGATTTATTCTCAACCGACCATCCGTTACAATCTATACAAAAACCTCTCAGAAAAAAACGCTTTGCATACCTTACCAACCCCCTTCAAAAATCTCCCTCTTTCCCCCCCCCCTTTCCGTAAAAAGGAAAAAAGAAAAAAGAAAAACCCTAATAAATCACCATGAGCGAATTCCGGCAAATTTCAGTCTACGACGCTCTCGGAGGCGGTACAGGTATCTCTCACTTCACATATGATTGTACAGCTTTTATAATTTATAATCAATCAATTACACAGCATTTGGAATTACAATTCAGGTTTTCCGTGATTGAATTAATCTCCGTGTACTCGATTGAATAGTCTGGTTAATTGATGTATTTGAATCCAAGTTAACGTTTAGTTTCAATTGCAGTTGCGGATACATTGTTATGGCGGAAAAGTTACGGTGGAATTATGTTGTTATTTGGTTCAACTGTCATGTGGATTTTGTTTGAAAAAGCAGGATATAATTTTTTAGCCTTTGTTGCTAATGCTTTACTGCTATTGGTTGCGATCATCTTTTTTTGGGCTAAATCAGCTTCTCTGCTTAATAGGTGCGTGTTCGTGTGCTTCTCTACGTGTATATCAATCACAAGTACTGATGGTGCATTTTATTTTTTATGTGAAATTAGTCTCTAGGTTTTTTTGCTAACTGATTGCGTTACAGGGTTATTTGATGTTGTTTTATTGGTAATATTTGATATTTGATCGATTGATTGATTTTATATACCTAACTGTAGACCTCTGCCACCAATACCCGATCTCGATATTTCGGAGGAATCGGTTCTCATTGTTGCTGATGAAATGAGAGTGTGGGTTAATAGTGCTTTAGCAACGTTGCATGAAGTTGCAGTAGATGGAAACTTGAGAACTTTAACTACGGTACTATTAATTATGTTTTCCCTGCTACTTTTACTATATTTAATTTAATATCATTTATGTTTTTTGAGTTGTAGTTTTAACCTGTAAGCATTTGCTATATGATTGTGTAATGCGGTTTGTTTCTTCAGGTTGCTTTCGGTTTATGGATCGTTTCCTATATCGGTAGTTTTTTCAACTTTCTTACCCTGATCTATATTGGTGAGCTGCTTTCTCTGCTATGCGTTAAAATTTTGCATGTTATCAAACATTATTTTATTCCAACTTGATGGGTTACCTTGATTATATCTCAGGAGTTCTTCTTAGTTTGTCACTTCCCTTCTTATACGACGCATTCCAGGCTCAAGTAGATGAAAAGTTGATAGTTGTACACAAGTACATGAGCACAGTATTCAAGAAAGTTGATCTCGTTTTACAAAAAATTCCAATGTGTCAAAACAAGCAAAAGAAGACTGAATAGGCTGTCGGTAAGCATGCTTCCTTGCCCCTTTCTAAAGAAAGAGTAACAAAGGAAAACGTAGTGTCTAGTGAGCATGTTTGGTTTGTTATTAAATATGCTTAGGCAATGAGTGTAGCTAAGATGTTTTTCTCAAAAGTTGCTCATGTTTGCTCTTCCTACACTAGCGATGTGCTTGATCGATGAATAATATACAGTCACATCATTGATGTGGAACATATTTCGTCTTTTGTAGTTTTCAATGTGTAGAGACTAGAGACTGCCTACTAATCTAGAATATAAGTGTTTAAGCTTTAGTCTTTGAAGTTTAAACCTGTAATTAGACCTTTTGTGCCTTCAGTATATAAGGTTGAAGGTTTGGGGAACGTAGTTATTGTTTGGAACTTTATATGTACTTGTTCTTTTGCATCAAGGCTGGCCCCGTAGTCTGCCAGTGAATGCTAGACAATTGTCACATGTGCATCTTTTTTTTATTATACTGTCACATTGATTAGGTAGTATAACCAGATATCCTTTTATCTATCCTACTTTTATGTTAGTGTATGGCAAATGAGAGGCTCACTGATCAAATGAACATCATAAATTTCACCAGATGCCTTATAGAAGTTCTATTATCGCACACTCAGCTATGTCTATCTCTTACCTATAACACTTATTTCATTAACTTAGGATCCTATACAAAACTTTGTGAAAACTGTCACTTGTGAAAGCTCCCCTTAGTCATACTGCGTTGTTGGATTGCTGGTTAAAATGTTTCATATAAGTTGTTACCCTGGTGTTCCAATTCTAACTGTTTCAAGATTGAGTGTAGTAGTGTACTGGCTTTTTGCATAAAAATGATAAGTTGACGTAGAGAACTTTAACTGAATCATTTGATATGTAAATTTACATTGACTTCACATATAAGATATTATAGTTTCATATCCGCTGAGGCTGCTTGAGTTATCATTGTGGTGAGTATCGTAACTGAATATATGTTAGATAGTTATAAAGTTAAGATTATTAAATTAAACCTTGTAAGCTGGATTGAGGTGTGAGAGATGTCGTTATTTTATCAAAATCTATAGGTTTGCTCCACGATGTTATCATTGTGGTGGGTATCATATTTGAATGTATATACTAGATAATTTATAATTGTAAGATCTACCAACTAATCCTTGTAAGCTGGATTGAGGTGTGAGAGATGTTGTATCATCAAAATCTATGGGTTTGTACCACTGTTAACATGGTTATGCATCTTGTTTTTTCTTATAAGGGCTGCTATTATCACATTGATATAATCACTTGCATGATTCTCCGTACTCTTCTTTTATAAATGCTTTGTTCTGAGCTTTGAATGTATCACGGCTTTCACCTAGTGCTTCAAAACACACAAATAGTGTGAAATATTGTATGTCTCATTGACAGTCTATTTACAGTTAATAGTAATGAATGCATATTTTTCTGAAGTTGAAAACAGAATCAGGAGGTCAAGTTTTTTTTAAATTGTTACCACTGTCTTATAAAGTACTAACCTTATTCCTTGTTTACATATCAAAGTACTGTCACTTGCTTTACTTGTTACTTACTGCTAATGTTCATTTACGTTTTCGTGTTTTTAGGTTTCTTGTGTCGGCTGCTCAAAATATCAAAACCTTAGTATATTTTGTGACGTGATGCCATCCAATAGAAGAATTGACAGAGATATGCCTACCGAGGGGTTACAAGAGTGAGACTTTGTTTTTGATAATGCCACTAGTGCTTAATAGATATCGTTTTGACATGTTAGTTCCACCAGAACAGTCTGTGTATGTACTTTTTCCGTCCATTCTGGTGCATCCCGCCTCCTTAAATGGAAGTATAGTATAATGTGGCTTATATTTTCATGTGAGTGGCGGCTTATCAAATGTCTGAACTATTATTTTAGTTTCATCAATGCTTTTATACAATATGTTCCCCTCACCCTCCCTGCTGCGCATGATCACTCCTACAACAAGGTGTCCCTTGAGCCATTAAAATGCAGAGCACTTGTAAGGTCAAATCTCAAATGTCATGTATCACAGACCTAGCTGCAGTCGGTGACCAATAGCCTGCTTGCCTAAACTTAGCTGCCGCTCCATCGGTCCTTTTTTTTAACTATTTGACATCAAGCACCGTCATACCTGCCTTCTTACTTTCCTATCAATTCTTGCTGCCAACCTATCAGGAAATCCTAGTCGCTGCCTTGCACTTTTTACTTACCACTTTGCGCGTATCAGATCTCATGTAAAGCCATATGGGGGACTGTGATAAATTGAGAGTCTTAATGTTTGGAAAAATAGAAAAGGATGTTCAAGTAGGTGGTCTAAGGTTTCGGATAAGACCTTCATTAATACAGTAGTGACTAATGAATTGCTTAGTTGAAGACCAACAACATGATATCAATTTGGAGATCAAATCAGCTAAGGCTTTGCAATGCTGTGATACTTTAAATGTATGCATAGGGTAAGAAGCTAGAGAATTAATTAGAACCTAAAATGATACTCCTTGATGATATACATAATAAAGTTGTGGGCTAGGAGACATGGATCTAATAAAGACATAATGGAATAATAAGAATAAGAATAATAATAATAATAATAATAATAATAATAATAATAATAATAATAATAATAATAATAATAGTAATAGGAATATAACAAAATATCAACCCTATATATGCTTAAGGGGAGATAATAATTAAATTTTGTGCTGTCTCAAAAGACCACACTCCACATATGATTTATTTACTTGCTAATGTGTATACACATTTCCTTTCTGTTTATATTAGTGCTGCAAACCAGTAAGAATGTATCCACTGACTTAAGTTTGGCTCCGTTTTATTTGCGTAGAGTGTTTATCAAATTTTAGCTTAAACTCACGTTCGACCTTTAAAGGTTGGACCCGAACTCTTATCAAACTTAGCACAAAATAATCGGCAATTTGTTTGTGTCGAGCATTTATCAAGTTTTCGCCTAAACTCAAGTTCAACTTTTTAAAGGTTGGACCCAAACTCGGGTCAATTTAGCACAAGGTAGTCGAGTTTGACTAGACTCGCCTCGACTTGACTCGACTCAGTTATAACTTTTACGAATTTTATACTATAATCAAAGAAGTTTTCTTTACTTCAACTGAAATACAACTCTCAACAGTTCAGAAAAACAAATCCCCCCTCAGAAAATAAAACAGACCACTCTATCTACTTCCAAAATGCAAACTTTTTTGCTGCCGGCAGTTCGTTCCGGCAGTGCACCGTCGCCGTTCACTCTAACAAAACCCTCACTACCCAACCTCCGGCGACCACTTTCCGCCCTCAATTTCCCCTCTGCTTCTACTCATCAATCCCTTTCCTTTACATCATCTTCTCTTTTTGCCCAACAATTAAATCGTAATCACTTTATTAGAAACCCTAATAATAAACTCGCTTCAGCTCCTATTTCTGCCGCCTACAATGAATATCCAGAACAAGCTAAACTTGCTCAGGTATTCTATATACTCACAATTTTGATTTCTCTATTTTTCCTAGTTTAATTTCTATTAAAAAAAAAAAAACTTTATTCTTATGTTGTGAATAGAAGTAATTTTAATATCATCTAATTTTGCAATATTGTGCATTCAATTAGGTTGCAAAAAGATTAGAGAGTACATCAAGGTATTTCAAGAGATTAGGTAGCTTAGGGTTTTGGGGACAGCTTGTTTGTACAATTGTATCTGCTGTTATCCTTTCATTTTCGGTCGTGATTACGGGCAAGGTTTCGTCACCAGCTACATTCTATGCTACGGCTGGTGGTATTGTAGCTGCTTTCATTTCCGTTTTCTTGTCGTTTGGTTATATTCGTCTTTCTGATAGGCTGCGGAAAACGGTGAATAACCCTGAAAAGGTATCTTTGTTTATATTTAAGATTCTAATTGCATATGATTACATGATTCACCAACTCCATAAGCCCCATTGTTATGTCATCTATTAGGAATTTTTGTAGCAACGTAATATGAATAATGACATGCTAAAGTATGCTTTATATGTGTGTGTGTCTCACAAATTGGTAACAGCGATGTTAGCGTGTAAATATGAAATCAGGAAATTCTAAAAGGATTCACAGAAGTGAACAGAGTATCTGACTCGTGATTTTGCAATATTCAAATGCTTATATGTTTGTGTAAGCATACTGTTATGTATGACATTGATTAGCAGATTAAGAGCGCGTTGAGAAATTTATGTTCTCGAATATGTTGCAAGTCTTTTTTGGCAAATTATTATTGTGATTGTAAAGATATTATTGTGGAATTTCCCAAAACTCATTTCGCCATCACCCACACTAAACAAATAAAAAGATTCAACTGCATTTGAATTCGGTTTAATGGTAGGGTACCAAAAGCATCTCCCGGGTGCAAGCTACTAGTGTAATTGACTTCTTATACGGAGTATTAGATATTGTCTCAATGATTCACTTTCTGTGTGGTATGAATATCGTATCTGAGGTGGTGCCTTGTTTACCTCTTCCAAATGTGTTTGTTGCTAAACGATCTTATTATTTTAAAACTCACAAACTAGGTGATGATAGACGAATGAAAATGAACACTTCATAGGTAGACGGTGATTCAGTTCATATGATTCAAGCTAAACAAGTTTCATATGTATTCAAGTCATGGCATGTCATATACAGAGAGTTTAGCCGTGGCTAGCTAGTGTTCGTGAGAGAGTGGTAGTGGTTGTGCCGTGTTATGTAGTGTTTTTGCCTATGTAACGGGCTGTGGTGTGGGACTCACCCACACCCTTTGTACTTAAACGTTTTTATTGGAGTAATATATTCACCGGGTGAAAACCCTTTACCCAAAAAAAAGTCATGGATGAAATCTGTTATTTGACAATTACAAACATGAATCCTGAAAGGCCGAAACCTTAAGGCTCCTACAACAACCTAGTTAAGGTGGGAAAAGTTAATGGAGGAAGCGAATGCTTATAAAGTACATACGGACCTCTTAAAACTGTTAACATAGACATATGTTCAGTCAACCTCAGTCTGCCTTATTATAATGCTAGTTCGCCACACCTTTATTTTTCTAATTGTTCTGTTTGTTTTTCTTTTTCATTAGGGCAAAAGATTAAGTAATTGAACTTCTTATAATTAGGTGACTTGTCAATTATCAGTCTTTATTCACTTCTTTCTACAACTTTATGCCATTAACAAAAGGATTCTGTCTTAAGGAAAGCTGAAAATGAGGCCAAACTAAATATAGAGCAGTGAAACATAAAAGCAAATTTTAATAGATGAACCGTGTAGGGCTCTAAAAGATTGATAGGATGTTTCCACGCAGTCATATCTACCAACACTTTGGCATACTCTTTAGTCTATGATTTCTTAGGGGGCAATGTAAATTTCTCAATTATGAACACGTTTTTTGTTTAATCTAATAATCAACTCTACGCGTGTCTAATTTCTTGGTTTTAGATATATGTGTATCAACTAATGCATTAAAACTCTTACAATAGCTCTTGATATTCCTGAAGCTGATTATCTCCTAGCCTGAAAAACAATCAGTAATCAGTATGATACAATATCCGTCTCTTGTTCAGGCTCCTCCTCGCTCTGATGTTATAAACAGCTTGAAAACTGGGATCGTTGTGAACATTTTGGGTATGGGTGCTGCCATCCTCGGGATGCAAGCCACTGTAGGACTGCTGGTGGCCAAGGCCCTCACAACGTCATCTAACCCATATTACCAGGGTATCGCTACTGGGAGTAGCCCTGTTCTTGCATTGGATGTTTTCTTGGTCCAGGTATTCTTTGCGTTTCATTCAAGCTATTCAATATCCCGTCTTACCATTTAGTTTTAAATTAGAGCTTGAGTTTTGATAATTATAGCAATATTTCCTCTATCTCAATGTAATTGTTCACCTGCACACATTTTCATAATATTGTAGTGATTGTACTGTTAACTAGTAAAGATTCTTATTTGGGTAAAAGACAAAAATCGGCTACGTACTGCCAGTGGATACTCCAAGTATGCAACCTACCCTTTTTATTTCTCATGTATGCAATCAACCATATAAAGTTTTACTTATGTAAGCAAGATGGTAACCTATTACCTGTTTGACTGGTCAACTTGATTTTCAAATATTTTTTACTTTTATAATTAATAACATGTGGATAATATATTTATTAGTAATTTCATTTTTAGTTCTTATTACATTCTAAAAGACAAAAAATACTACTATATATATTCATTTTGTACATCTTCCATCTTCCTCCCTCTTTCAAAATCCTAATCACCATGACTCCACATCCACCTACTTTCCGGCTACCACCTTCACCTAATTGCTTTCGGTCACCACAATCCACCTATGAGCATCTTCATTTTAGAATTTCATATCAAAGCTTTAAACCCCAAAATTTCACATCATTTCAACCACCCAAATTGGAGAGTGGATCGGCTGCGGCGAAGAATCCATTCCGCCAACGATGAAGTACGGATTCCGGCTGATACTTCAAAACACTAATAAGTATGTGGCTTAATCCATTAGAAACGTGCAGAGCTTTCGCAATTGTTTAGAGATTTTTGAAATCGGAGTTGTGATTATTGAATGCTGAAACGATTTTAAAATCGGGAAGAAGATGACGACTGAAAAGTAGACGATGGCGGTTCAGCTGTACCGCCGACGAAGAACAAAGACTTTAGTCTGCATATGCAATTTTGATTAAATTAGGGAAAATGAAAATGAATGTTACACTATGAGAAGTGAGGTGTACTTCCAATTTGCTCTTTACGTAATCTTGCTAAATGAATATGAAAATGAAACTTTTTTGATGATGATTATATATTGCTTTCTGGTGGCGGTGTAGCGGTGAGGTGAGGTGTGGTGGTGGCGTGTAGTGTAAGACCTACACAAATATACATAAATTATATATCAATAATGAAATAATTAACCGAAGCATAATGATGAGTTGCAGTTAGCTACATTAATCATCTTACATTTTCGTCTCCATTAATCAACAACTTAGTAAACAAAACCTTATAAATACATCCGTACGGAACGTCGTAACCTTTGCTTTTATCAGGATTCCGGCTAGCGACTGTCGGAAATAGGAGGCGGCAATGAAGAACAAGATTCCGGCTAGCATCTGATACCAGTTTTTTAATTTGTTATTAATAAATAAATAATGACGTGTCACTTGTACATACGACGTGGCAAAACTGGTTACATGGCTTGTGACGTGTATGCCAAATCAGCCTTTTAAAATATGAGAAGGTAATATTGAACTTTTGAAAATCATAACCCAAAATTATCCGGTTGGTTGCATACATGAGAAATATAAAAGGTAGGTTGCATACTTGGAGTTTCCGCTGGCAGTACGTGACCGTTTTTTGTCTTTTACTCTTTTTATTTTCCCACTTAAACACTTCCGAATTAGTTATCAGTGAAAGGTGGACAATTATTTTGAGACATACCAAAATGGTAACACGTGCAATTAAAGTGGTTATCTGTTTGTTCTATGTTCTTATCCTTGTTTAATTGTTGCAGGCAAGTGCAAATACGATTCTATCACATTTCTTGGGACTTGTGTTCTCTTTGGAGCTACTTAGATCGGTTACAGTACCAACTTCAGATGGCATCCCGGTTCCTCGGGCTGCGTAAGCCTTTTCATTTGCAGACTCAGCAAGGTATAAAAATGATGAATGGTTGAACTAACTATGTTTGTTGCTTGATGGTAATTAAATCCTCCGTTTCCCAAAATATAACAATTTGGTGAACGTTTGTACTTTTGTAATGTGCTTCAACTAGGGTTCTAGTGTTTTCTTCCCACGAGTCAGGAAATTTGTAGCAAAATTATACGTCTTTGATCATTCTGTAGCAATCTTTTGTTCACAATAAGAGAATCTCGGCTTATCCATGAAGCAAACAAAGCCATTTTTTATAATAAGTCAAATTATTCCTCAAGTCAATCTAAAACCTTCTATTCGGGGGTTGGATGCTTACGGGTAGCCTATCTGGTATTCTTTCGGCTTTCAAATGTAATTTTTACCAATTTTATTAGGGAATCAAGTTTGAGTGTTTTAAGGCTTAACACTCGAAGGCTTAACGGTATCATGGTGGTTCTTGTGTTGTCTGTCAATCTATTTATTTGTTAAGAAAACAATTTATTTGTCAACATCTTGAGGAAAGATTCAAAACTACTACATATTATAAAGTTCGGAAGGGGTAATGAAGGTCAGCATCGCATGGGTGGAAGTGGAAGTGGAAGCTTTTAGGAATCACGGGAGGATAAAAAAAGCCATATACTAATTGAAATCTCTTTTATGATGGATTTTGGTCACTCCTATATTTTGGCTCCCTACTTTGTTGCCCACATTTTTGGCCCTATTCTCTCGGCCTACAGGATAAACTCTGTATATCTCTGCACCAAGTCTTTATGGTCAATTGTGAATTTGTTTACTTTTTATGGAAGAAGATCAACATCTACCAGTCATATTGTAAGTCTAAAAATATATGTTTCACTCAAAGCTACCCCAGTTTTTTTTTTTTTTTTAATGATCTGCAACTTGCAGACTAGTTGTGTGTAATTCCGAATTTAAATCAAAATGAGCTTACCTTTTGTATTTATTTTAACTGAGCAGAGATAAGAAGTTACAGCTGTGCCTTGAAAAACACTCATGGCCCATAAAATTTGTCGTAGATGACTCAAACATACTTACCCCATCAATGTCATCATGTAACTAAGAAAATAATAAAGTAAATGTATACGGTCGCCTGCCATACTTTCCCATGGTTGTATATTATGAAATTTGGGACTAAGAGCAAAATCTATACTATATAATACTAGTAGGTTACCCGTGCGATACGACGGTACTAAATTTGTAAAATTATGTTATTTTATGACTGCAAAAATAGTAGCCATATATACAATGTAATTTACATAGAGTCTTATCGTCATGAAAAGATATAAATAATAAATATATACCATTATAAAACACATTGAAAGTCAATCAGCGTACACATAACGACATTATAGAAGTGCATGGAACAGAAAATCAAAGTCATACATACTGTATCCTTCAAAAAAAAGTTGCTTGCTCTTGTATATTATAAGGAAATTATTAACTATATATTAATATGGGAACAAGCTGTTATTAATCGAGGTTAGTTTTGGCTTTTTGATTTTTTAAGAGTTGTAAGATTTAATATCAAATATACTTTATAAGTAGTTATATATATATATATATGTGATTTTAGAAAAGAAGCAAAATGATAAATATAGTTACGAGTTTGGTTTGTAAACAGCATCAATAGTCAATACACCAAAAAACTAAGCTCTATCTTGAGGTGAACGAGGGGCACACGACCGTAAATGTTGATTGTTGTGATCAACACTCCAAATCAATGTTTTTAAAACCGGGTCGGACCGGTGAGGGTCCGGTTCCGGTCGGACCGGTCCGGCTCAACCGCCCCAAAACCGGTCCAAAACCGGTCCAAAACGCAATTATTTTAAAAAAAATCAAAAACCGGTCCAACCGCCCCAAAATTGGTTTCCGGTCGAACCGTCCGGGTTTGACCGAACCGGGCGGTTCGTTGACTGGTCAACTATTGGTCAAAACCGGTTTTACCCGGCTCGGAAACCTCAAAATTCCCGGTTCGAACCGAACCAGTTTTTAAAACATTGCTCCAAATGCATCACATCTTAACAACACTGCATTTTACGTAATTTAAAGTATACAAGTAAAATGTCACGTTGCGAATTTGAACTATTGATTACAAAAATTAATAACTGAAAACATTTGCCCTTCATTTTGTTTAAAATGTAGTTGCCGCTCCAAACCTTAAACAAAATCAAATCAAAACAATTTATACATAGGTCGCGGTAAATGTTTATGCTTGGCACTTCCAATTTAATTTTAAAAGGTGCATATGTTAAACTTAAGAAACATTCGACTTGTTTGAGACAATGGTCAATGAATATAGCTTTGGATTCTACGTATGTCAACAACTTCATAGAATAGGTTACGACTTACGAGTCAAAATACTTTATTTATATAAAGTTTGTTTTATTGACTTTTATACATTTGTGAAGATATAAATTAAGTGAATAAATAGACCATGAATCGCGATAATGAAAAGCTTCAAGTACTATTCATTCACATCTTTTCATGTAAGTGTCACGTATAACTTTACTATAAAGTAATTGAAAAGCTATAATATGTAAATATTGAAATTGGATGAACTAATATTATAGTCTATACACACACTACAGCTACTTATATATTTACCGTTAAAATAGATATAAAATTTGGCACAGTACATACATCATATATAAACTTTTATCTATCAAAATAATAAAACATAGAAATCAACAGTAAATATCTAACCATTATTCACGAATACTAGCAATCGTAAACTTGGATACACTTTTAGTTTCTACACCATGAGAGCTTGTTAACTGTAATTCTTTTGGAAGGAGTCGTTTAAAAGTATTATCAAAAATATGGAGTTAATTGTGAGAAGAAGAAAAGAAAAGAAAAAACATTTTTTTTTATTTATCTTTTTGGCTTTTAGGTACGTTTGCAGAGCAGGCGGTGGGGTTCCAACTCATTGAGTATGTTTTGTAGCAAAAACACAAAGATTCCACACAACACCCATATCCATTTTCAAATACTTTTCACACATAACACTAGTTTCTGTCTGACTAAATACAAATACCTTCGTTAGTTCATTTGATTACTAAAACATGGTCATCAACCTTGTGTAATGTGTGATATATGTCTTGTAGTAGTAATAATATATTAATGGTATAAAAATACAACAAACCCACAATAGCTTTGATGACATCAAGTTTAACGTCATATTTGTCTCATTTATCGAGTTTGCAATGAGAGTGGTGAATTTTAATCCAACATAATGTTACACTGAGTTTATGTAGGCTAAAATGCAAGTATATATGCAAGTATATGGTATGTGCAAGATTCTAAGGGATATACGTATAGTAGGAAATGAGGGGTAGACGATCTAAGCTGTTAATTAATGTGATCCGTTCAAATCATTACATTTTAAGGCAATATGGTATTAAAATGCAATGTTTCGAATCTGAGTCGTTGATCATATAATTCAGCGTTTAAAATTGCATGCCCCTCCTTTTCAAAAGGGTTAAGTGCGCATAACTGTATTAAACTATAGTCTGACATTCATTGTATGTAGCGAACTATACGGGCTTCCATTATATATAACGAACTTATAGTTTCCTTACATTGTACGTATTTTGATCAAATAAACGGTTGTAAGGAATGCTACGTGGCAGCTTATATAGTCGACACGCGAAAGAAGTATCATAAATTACATACATTGTAAAAAAAATTACAAATTTATTACATATAATGGAAGTCTAAGTAGTTTGCTACATACGACGAATGTCAGACTATAGTTTAGTAGATTTCCGCGCACTAAGAGCACACAGAGTGGGAGTTGTCTTCGGCAGCGTCTTGGATCGAGAACGTCGTCCGACGGCGTTCTGCTGTACCGGAACGGCGTTCGATTTGGAACGGCGAAATCTTTCTTTTTTTTCTCTTTTATTTCTTTTTGTTTAGATAACAATAACAATGTGTATTTTATTGTGTGTGTTGTGTGTGAGCTACCTATGCCAGGAAGAAAAAAAAGATACCAGATATACTCCGTATGATTTAGATTTTATAATTATCGTTGGTTTAAAAATTAAATTAGGCCAAACCCATCTATCTTATATATTAAAAGAAAAATCTTGAAATAATATAATGATCATTAGATCGAGATTAACAATTAAGATCTAGTTATTCATTTATTTAATGACATCATTAATCTCATTTTTATGTGACTAAAATACTAATATACCCTTCTATATTTACAATATACACCCTTCAATATTTACAATATAAATTCTCTCTTTTTTCTTTAATCGTACATAATCCTCCAAATATTTTATGGAGATTTTAATTTAATAACTACTTTATCATTTCTTTCATAATTCAAACTCTTCCTACAATCTTCTATATTTATGAAAAAGCCCCAATATGTTATTTTCAATTCCAAAAAATCCATGACTTCATTCTATGTATCGGGCAGTGATTTAAATTCTTATATGACCACCTTTTTAAATTTTTTTTATCAATTTCTAATTTACGATTCTTGGATTATGGATGCCAACGGGCCAGGTTACGGCGGGTTATAATGTATATGTATCCATACCACCGTCCCATTGTACTCGTACATGACTCAATATGTGTTGGGTACATAATTAGTATTAACTATTAACCATCGGTTCTTCATATTTATTCGCGGGTTTCGGTTATTCACATGTATGTAATTTTGGCTAAACGAAGAAATATTAAGTTATTGAAAATACAATGCAAATTTGAAACACGGCAAAAAAACGAAATTAAAATACCATAAATTATAGTATTCAAAATTTCAAATCTTAAAGCTAACAATTTTAACTTTTTAATTAACTAATTCAAAGTTTCGGTACATACAAGATGATGAACATATTTATGTATTCATATTATATAAAAATTAAAATGTAATAATCATGAAAATTCAAATATAATAGTGTGTGTTCACCCCTTGATATGTACATTACCTTATAATGTATAAAATATCTTGTATATATAGTATATAAAACTCAAGATAACAATAATAATTATACGGCTATAGATACGGGGACTTATGTAATTTTCATGGACGATTTCGCAAATTTTGCGGGTCCTAAACTAATTTAAATTAAAAGAAAAACTACTAATTTTGTCATTTTAAATTATTGTCTCTATGTATTTTAAATTTTATGACTTATAATTTTATTTATTTGTTTTAATGAATGATTTATTGTTTTATTTAATTTTATTGTTATTTAAATTAATTTTGTTGAGTTATTTGTATTTAAAAAATTAAAAATTGCATAACACTGTTCAGAAAATTGTCTATCACACTACAAAATCTTTAATGAAAATGTAATTTTCACGGAACACAGTAAAAACAAAATCTCCTCTAAACCTATTTCAAAATGCAAGTGCCCCTATGATACTCTATATGATATTAGTGCATGGTAAAAATAGAAGTCAGGTATATTCGGAATGGAACAGATGGTTAAAAAGGATTAATATAACATGATTTATTGGACATTAAGACAGATTAAAAGAAAAGGCATTATCTCCTTTTTAGGAAAAAGTGATGTTATCACAAATAATTAAAATATTTGTCTAAACAAATAGTAGCATGGATTCCCTTGTTTGAATGACCCTGAAAACTAAACTGTAGTGATTGAAACAAGTAGCATATACATTTATTTATTTATTTATTATTCCTAAATTCCACATCTCTAGCTATCTCTGCAACACTGAAACCACTCTTTCTGACCTTTTTGTTCACCGGAACAACAATGCCCATAGTTGTTTACCTTCCATTCCTTTTCATCTCCTAATAATACATCCCATTCCAATTCTTCATACCCTCATTCTCTTCACTAACCAATCATCATCATCATGATCATGATCACCACTTTCTTCCATTTCTTGCTTACATTTTCTCTCCTCATCTCTTCAATCTCTTCCCTCAACTCTGATGGAATCCTTCTCCTTTCCTTCAAATACTCCATCCTCTCTGACCCACTTTCAGTTCTTGATAACTGGAACTATGATGACCCAACTCCTTGTTCTTGGACAGGTGTCACTTGTAGTCCATCTTTCATGGTCACCACCTTAACCCTTCCTAATTCCCAACTTCTTGGTTCCATTCCTCAAGATTTGGGAATCATTCCCAATCTCCATTCCCTTGATCTCTCCAATAACTCCTTGAATGGCAGCTTACCCCCTTCCATTTTCAATTCCTCCACTCTCGAATCCCTTTCTTTATCCTCCAACGTCTTATCTGGCCAACTCCCTGATTCATTTTCTGGTTTGCATAGCCTCAAGATCCTTAATCTCTCCGATAACGAATTCATGGGCAGGTTACCAAGAAGTTTAGCCACCTTAAACAGCTTAACCACACTCTCCTTAAAAAACAACTTTTTGTCTGGAAGTATTCCTGGTGGATTTGATCACGTTGGATTTTTAGATTTGTCTTTCAATACGTTCAACGAAACGTTGCCTATCGATTTCGGTGGGGAGAGGCTGAGTTACTTGAATCTTTCAAATAACAAGATTTCAGGTTCTGTTACACCAGCATTCGTCGCAAAAATAAAGCCAAACGCGACGATCGACCTCTCATTCAATAACCTCACCGGCGAAATCCCACAGCAGTTATTATTATCTCATCAAAAAACCGCATTCTTCGCAGGAAACTTGGATCTATGTGGGAAACCACTTAACAGGATGTGCACAATTCCTTCTTCATTATCAAGTCCACCAAATGTTACTTCAAATGGTTCAGCCACAGCCGCAATCGCAGCCATGCCTAAAAATATGGACCCCTCTCCTTCATCATCGTCCACGTCATCAAGCACCACCGGACATGTAAATACAAACAGTGGTGGGTTGAAAGTCAAGCCAGCTAAGATAGCAGCCATCGTGGCTGGAGACTTAGTTGGTATCGCTCTTCTTGCAATTCTTTTTATCTACGCGTACAATTTGCGCAAGAAAAGAATGTACAAGAATCAAAATAAAGATCAAAAGAATGATCTCATCATATTCAAAAACAACGAATCCAATATTACAAAAAACATCACAACAACAACCAAACCGCCACAGTCTACAGCATGTTCATGCTTAAACGGTGTCAATGGGGACGGATCATCAGAAACAGGGACAGGGTCTGATAGTGATCAAGAGAATAATAATAATAATAATATAATGGTTGACTTAAAAGGTGATGAAGATAAACAAAAGTGTTTAGTGATGGTGGATGGTGAGACTGAGCTGGAGATTGAGACATTGTTGAAAGCTTCAGCGTATGTTTTGGGTACGAGTGGGTCGAGTATAGTCTACAAGGCGGTTTTGGATGGTGGTGGGACGGCATTTGCAGTTCGTAGGATCGGAGAGAGTGGGGTACAGAGAATGCGCGATTTTGAGAATACAGTAAGGATTATTGGGAAGTTAAGGCATCCGAATTTGTTGAGGGTAAGAGGTTTCTATTGGGGCGAAGATGAAAAGCTTGTTATCTATGATTATGTCAACAATGGAAGCTTGGCTGGTGCTGGTTACAGTAAGTCCTTTTTTCGATCTGTTACTTCAAATATTCATTTCTTTTACTACTAATTTTAGCAATCCTACTATTTTCTGGCTGAAGATTTATAAAATTAATTGATTTAATTGATATAGCAATTTCTGAACTTATAAGTTTTATGCACATGGAAAGTATAATGTATTGTAGTTACTTACATTTGCTCATTTTGATTTTGGAATGTCAACAAAATTCCACAAGCATCATGACAAAGCAAGCGTTAATCAGCTAGCATGTGGCATAAGCGCGTTTAATTAAGAGAAAACTGTCGAACAACGGATCTAATTAATTTAAACAATCTGAGTTGTGAAATGTTTTTATAAAGCAAACTACTTGTTTTATCTATCAACCGTCCATATCTTGTGATTTCACACATATAAAACAAGACATGGTTTTACTTTATACTACTAAAATGAATCTTTGTGAGTCAATGTTTGTGGTTTCCAACATACTGTAATACGTTAAAAACATGGACTAAACTATATTTTCGGTCGAATATCGTGAACAACAGTTATAAAAATTAGTATTCTTATACCATAAGTCTTTAGTTTAAGTACCATGCATATATCATTGAACTTTGTGTACTAATTTATGTTTTTGTGATCACTTTCAGAAAAGATTGGTTCATCACCATGCCAGTTACCTTTTGAGGTTCGACTCAAGATAGCAAAAGGGGTTGCAATGGGGTTAGCGTATATTCACGAAAAGAAACATGTACATGGCAACATAAAACCGAGCAATGTCCTCTTGACGTCAGAAATGGACCCGATCATTAGTGATTTTGGATTAGAATGGCTCATATCAGGTAAACACGCCTACAAATCAAAAGGATTAAACCGACACTTTGGTAGTAAACGATCAATATCATCACGTGAAGAAATGATGATTAATCACGATTATCATCATCATTCAGCGAGTAGTAGCCCTTACATTGCTCCAGCGACAGGGCTACTTGGGTGCACATCTCCTTATCATGCACCCGAGTCAATGAAAAACCTCAAACCCAACCCAAAGTGGGACGTTTATTCGTTTGGGATTGTGTTACTAGAGCTAATATCAGGGAAGTTGTTCTCGGAAAGGGAGTTAGGATTATGGAATGCAGGTTCAACAAGTATTGACGATGAGAACTCGATCTTAAGGCTAGCGGATATGTCTATTAGGACTGACATTGACGGCAGACGCGATGCAACACTCGCATGCTTTAGACTTGGGTTCAGTTGTGCAGCATTGAACCCACAAAAGAGACCTTCCATGAAAGAGGCATTGCAAGTACTAGAAAAGATACCATCCAAATCTTTTCAATGATGAATTATGCACACAAAGGCCCAAAAAGCAACAATTGGGTGAAAAAAGGGGTTAAAGGGCATAACTTTGGAGCTTTTGACTTGGAAGTTTTGTATCAAACTGAAGATTCCAGAGATGATTGATGAATGTTGATAGTTGATTCAAAAGTATTGTATGTTTTTATTTTTTTTCTATCTTTTGATTAATAAAAGTAGCATGCATTCCTTAAATCATAAGTAAGATTGTATATTTATGCACTTTAGCTTTTTTTACTTTATTGATCCTCTAACTGATGGGCGTTTGTTTTGTAAGTATCTTCTCAAGTCTTATTCATTTGGACTAAATGCAAAAGTATCATATACCATTTCTACTAGAATCAAATCCAAAAGACTGTAAATTACATTTAGAGAGTCACATTATCGATATTTTCGTGGCATCTTTTTGGAGTTTCAAAAATGTAAGATTGATATATTTAATTGGCCTGCTAATCAAAGAGTGTCGTATGGTAAGAAGAAATGGTATATAGTCGTTTACAAGATACATTTAACAATATTCGTAAATCGTAACATTATAACAACCCCCAAGCGGTAATGTTAATACGTTCACAAGCCTTGGTACCTCATGTGGAAGCAAATGTGGAGCATGCATGCCTCTGATTGACACAAGGCATGTTCAATACTCTCTCTGCTCGTACTAGGAAACATCTAGAACCAATTAAGCTACGAGCCCTAAGATATATAGTCAGATTGATTCCAAATTTGCAGCTTCTGGAGATCGAACTTGAGTTACTGGTTACGCTTCATAATATTCCAGCGAAGCCGTGTGATCAACTTTAAGTTGTTGAAAATTGTTAAAAAAAAAATTGTTAGATTTATTATAATAAATCTAACAAAACGTTGCTAGATTTATAGTATGAGCTAGCTGCATTTAGGTTAGACAAAATCACGGGCCATTTTGTGAATGGGCGTATCGCAGGCCCATCATTAATATAACAAAACCATGGGCCATTTTGTAGACAAATTTTGGCGGTGTTGGCCACTTTGTAAACCCTGGATTAAATTAGTAAACTAGTTATTTTATAAATAATAATTAAACGATGAGTAAGGTTGTTACGTGTATTTTGAGGGGAAAGATGGACAGTCGATCTTAGCTATTGATTTCTGTGATCAGATGGTCCAGATTCACTGCATCTTAACAACACTGTATTTTACGTAAAATACAGTGTGTACGTAAAATGAGTGTTGTGAATCTGGATCGTCGAACACAAAAATCACCGTATGGTAGTTTCTTACCATCACACCCTAAAAGCCCAAATGGACAAATTTGTAATTATTATTATAAGCTAATATGATGGATATAAGTTTTATAAAGTTGCTCATGCAATTGTGTAGTGTATAAGCAAAACACAATCGTCGTTTCGTATAATAAATAAAGCAGTAAAGAACAAATCAATAAGTTAATCAACATAACTGACATGGCAAGCCAAAACACCGCACACGTTACTTGAAATTTAAGGGAAATCTTTTTCATGCTTGATTTCTAGTTTTCCTTAACCAAACTTGTTTTATCTAAACCTTACAGTAATGTGGTGTAATATCACCATGTTGATAGTTAACGTTAGGGTGACGCTTCATCGTGAATATTCTTACGTCTATTAAAAGGCAACAAAATTAGACCATTTTTTAATATATGTTACATCAAGATTTACATGCTTATCTTGATTAGTTGGAAAAGATAACCACGAACACCACTTTCATGTACTTTCTTGTTTATTTCGGTTATTTTCTTCGTATTTTTGTCTCAGTTTTTTAATCTATTTTGATAATGACAAAATAATTGGATATACTCAACCAACCATGCAAACACCAAATACACCATCTTTCTAGTAAGATTCTATCAAATTCAACCCATATATCATTATTAATAATTTTAATAACCCCGCGTCTTATTTGTCCACTTACGATATATGTTTATCATAAGTATATATATCTAGTTGCACAAAATTAACTATTAAAAATAACTAAACTCATCAATCACCCATCATTGATTTATTCCGGTAATAATTCATTTCATAAAAAATTTATATTATGTTGCATATAAGAGCAAAATTTACATTCATCTAACATATTTTAAATACAGCAAAATTTATTAAAGTAACGATAGACTCACTCAAAATTCAGAAATAAACATTCACAAAATGATGTAAACAAAAAGTGGATCAATCAAAATTGTCTATTTTTTCTACTCTCTTATTTCTTTCTCATCTACACATCATTAGGATTGAGTTATTTTGTAAAAATTAAATAAATTTATTATTTCATAATTTGTCATAGGACGATAAATAAAAATAGGATTGAGAAGGCTCATGCTATATGGACATCACTTTATATATATATATACATAGTAGCGGGATCAAAAAAGAAGAAAATTTAGGTGGAGAAGAGAGAGAAGCAATATGATTCAGTATTTTTATTACTATGATTCATTATTTCATTATTATAATTCAAGTAATAAAAAGTTGAATCATAGTAGTAAAAATACTGAATCATATTGTTTCTCCCTCTTCTCCACCTAAATTTTCTTCACCCTATATCCTCATCCTATATATATATAAACACCACTAGGATTATCATTATGTCTCCATTGGACTATTATCATTACATTATCAATCTTTATTTTACGTTATTATCATCACCCACCAAAAACCGGACACAAAAGTATATAAGCATGAATGCTTAAGCAGGTATACATCTATTACCTACTCGGTGCATAAATTTATTTAAGAAACATCATATATCTTTAAATTTAGACTTCAAGAATACGGTAAGAATATTTATTGAATTAAATCGTTATCGTGTTCCATGACTGATTTTAAAGTATGACATGTTATGTATGAGACATCAATAAGTACTACGTAGTGTGCACGCATTCCTTGAAACACAATAAAATGACATGAGATGTAAATTTAAAAAAGAATTACGACTCAGACTCTACTCTTCAACTTAACAAACAATGGGAATATTCAGTTCCACCCTCAAACCCAAAACCACCAACACCAAAAAACAAATCTTCATATTATCCGGTCAGAGCAACATGGCTGGCCGTGGTGGCGTTAGGGGCGATATTGATCTTTGGAACGGGTTAGTCCCATACGATTGCAAACCTGATCCATCCAATATCCGCAGATTAAACGCTAACTTAGTTTGGGAAACTGCCCGAGTACCACTTCACAGTGACATCGACGCAACAAAGACTTGTGGTGTTGGCCCTGGCATGTCATTTGCTAATGCCATTAAAGATTACATATCCGGAGTAATACATTTAGTCCCATGTGCGATAGGTGGAACCGCCATTAGCCAATGGGCCAAAGGTGAAAAGTTGTATGAAAATATGGTATGGAGAGCCAAAGCTGCAGTGAGAGATGGTGGTGAGATCAAAGCGATGCTTTGGTACCAAGGCGGGAACGATACAACATCGATTGAGAAAGCTACTTCTTATAAAACTAATATGGAGAATTTGATCCATAATATACGTTCAGATCTCGGATTACCATCACTACCAATTATTCAGGTCAGTTACATGCAAAATTCATCCAAACAAAAGACACCGATAAACTACTTAAATTCAATATCAATTGACCGATAATTTACTTGTTTTACTTTGCGAAAATGAATAATTAAATCATCTTTTCAGTTTTCACAAGACATGTACAAAAACTTAGAAACGACCCTGAATTTCACTATAGTACTTTGGCGTCTAACTTGTCTAGCTATTTATTCAGGTTGCAATTGAATCTTGTTATGTCCCGGAATTACTTCCAATAGTAAGAGAAGCACAGAAATCGATTGATATACCGAATGTGGTGTGTATTGATTCAATGGGATTGGAGTTGAAGCGAGATAACCTTCATTTAACGACGGATGCTCAAGTTAAACTTGGACACATGTTCGCCGACGCGTATCTCACCCATTTCGGGGAATCAGCTCCTCCTGCTGCTGCCGCTGACGAACCTCCGGTGGTTTGTGGGTTGACTTCGTGCTATAATTATTGCTGCTAGCTACGGGGGTTAATGCATGATCTTAATTTCCATCTTTGTATTATAGATTTGAATCTGTGATTGCGATTTTTATTTCTCTATTCTTTTATAGTGCATGTAAAATAAAGTTGTGAATGATGAAATATATAAATCTCGTCTATAGAACTTAATTGTCATTACAAACTTTATTCACTTAGATCGGTATGAAAATATCCGACTATAAGATGCAAAAATACTCTTCTTTCACACGTTTGCAATTCATATCGTATGCATGGAGTATCATTTATTTGACAAATTGATAAACCGTTCAAAGATCAAACATCATAACCCGTTTGCTGACCGAATTATCGGGTGATAGTTCGATCAGTAGTTCACCAATTAAATTCCCTGACACTTTTTTTTTTTCCAAAAATAAACACGATTAAATTTCTAAGAGCATCTTCAATGAAGGCTTTTTCTAAAGCTTTTTTATGAAAAAAGCTTTTGAAAAGCTTTTTCTTCATTGGAGCAAAAAATTTATTAACCAAAAGGTTGAGGTTTCTAAAGCTTTTGATGAAAAGCTTTTTTGATATTCTTTGCTATAATATTTTCATATTAGTCCCCTTCTTGTATTCAATAAAGCTTTCCAAAAACTTTTTAGTAAAAGTTTTTTTGTAAAGCTTTTTATAAAATAAGTGAGGTGGATTGTAAAAAACCTTTTGAAAACTTTTTTACATTGAGGATGCTCTAAGGATAATATATGAGGATGACATATACTACTCTCTGATATTTATTTTCCGAAGTGAGAGTCCTGTCGGTACATATTATGAGTATTTGATAAAACTAACTTGCATTCGTAACATCGTAATGTCCATTTATAAACGTTATGTCAATACAACACCACGACACGATGATTACCATTAGCAAAATAGCAATGGCAACCAAAAGGTCCAAAACACCATTTTTCTATAGCCTATAGGTCCTACAACACCATTTAATTTGAATTAAAACAAGGGAAGAAAATTAAAAGGAAAAGGAAGTGGGTTCCGCTCAACGCCTCTTTTTCTCGCTTGTTTGCACGATGCGTGCCGAGGACACCCCCTCATTGTAGGCGTTGGAGTGTTCTGAGTTAAAAATCATGCACAATAATGCACAATAATGCACCATTGCAGATGATCTTATATAAAAAGCTTAAACTAGAACTTATTTTATTTATAAGTGATTAACCATAACTAGTAAAATTTGATTAAATATGTTAATTGAGGTAAACAAGGATGTTCTTGCCCCTCGCGTTGCAAGGGGTTATATTCTATTTACTGATTACTATACCATTAATAATCTATGACACTTCGGTTAGGTTACGTACATCTAAATAAAAATACTCGTCTTTCCTGATTAACATGAACAAATAAAACCTCATCTATGTAATAAATAATAGATCTTGTTAAAAATATGACACAGTTGCAATTACATACGTATATAATATTTGCGTTATCTGCACCTAGCTCAAATGTTTATTTACTTAAATGACGACTATATGGTTTTTTGTGCGCATATATGTGTTTGATAAGAGGAACGCTTTTTATGCAACCCCAAAGTTATAGAGTGATCCAAGATGATTTATTTATTTACGATTAACAAATAACAAATGGTTTTAAAATCGGCGATTAAAGTAATTTAAGGTCTGCTTCCTATTTGTTTTTTCAAAAAAAGAGATGAGAAGTGAAAGGAATATAATCAAATCGTGCTCCCATTTTTTTTAAGAGAAGATAAACAAGTGAGATGAAAATTAAGACATCTTTTCTCATCAGAAATGGAAGGAGTTGGAATGATAGAATACTATTAACGCTATAAAATGACACATCCTTCCATTTCCCTCTAACTCGGGGAACAAGAAACGTGTAAATTACTTTTCTTTTCAACTCGAAAATGCAAAAGTATTTTTCATCTTTTATTTTCTGTCGTTTTATACGCTCTTTTCTTCTTTTCTTTCTACAAAATGGCACTTTCTTCCATATATTTAAATATAATAAGACCCTTTTTCACTTTTGTTTACGGGTAATCGTAGAAGGTTTTCTCTGTTCGGATTATCCGGGAAGGTAAATATATATTTTACTTAGATGTACGCGACCTAATCATGTTATTCGTGACCATTTATGACGCTTTCCCTGACCACTTCAAAGTACGTTGATAGTAATCTTTGAAGGGTTGCCGACCCTTTTTCATTTTAATTGTGTCTAGCACATAATACTCATTGCTTATTTTGGTAACCAACAATTAATTTATGTTTGACTCCAATATATGTATCGAAATAGATGTTATAGTTTCATGAAGACAAATATACTTTAAAGTCAATATGGTCTATGTTAACTTAATCTAGCCCATGGGCTATAGTGCCCACATGCCAGTCTATCCATTCATAGCAAACCCGTAATCCATAAAACAAATCCCATCGCCTTCTCAATTCACAAAATCCCCTTTGTTTTCTTTATTATCTACAAACAAATGGGAATTTCAAGTTCAGTCCAAAAAAATGACCAACCGACAACCACCACCAAAAAACAGATCTTCATTTTATCCGGTCAGAGCAACATGGCCGGTCGTGGTGGCGTTAAAAACAAGCATTGGGACCGCGTAGTACCCGACGATTGCAAGCCCGATCCATCTACCATCCACCGATTAAACGCTAACTTAATCTGGGAAACCGCTCAGGAACCGCTTCACGCCGACATCGACACAAGGAAAACATGTGGTGTAGGGCCTGGGATGGCGTTTGCTAACGGCGTTAAGGATTACATCGTCGGAGTTATAGATCTGGTGCCCTGTGCGGTTGGTGGTACCGCAATTAAGGAATGGGCCAAGGGGGAGAAATTGTATGAAGATATGATCAGGAGATCGAAAGCAGCTGCGAATAGTGGCGGTGATATTAAAGCGATGCTTTGGTATCAAGGAGAGAGTGATAGTTCGTCGGATCATGATGCCGAATGTTATAAATCCAACATGGAGAATTTGATCCATAATGTTCGTTCGGATCTCGGACTTCCATCGTTACCAATTATTCAGGTAAACTATCAATAATGTATACGGATTTATACTTCTTTTAGTATAGTTTATGGTAAATTTGGAGACCCTGTACAATCGTCTACTTAGTGTGTGTGGTAAATTTTGAGGCCCTCTACGATCGCATTTGTGTACTAATAAGATTGCATTTTTTATAATATGGCTAAATAGGTGGCGATTGCATCGGGTACTAAAGCGAAATTAGTGGAAGTGGTAAGAGAAGCACAAAAGGCGATTGATCTACCGAATGTGGTGTGTGTGGATGCAAAGGGATTAGAGTTGAAGGAAGATAACTTGCATTTGACAACAGAGGCTCAGGTTCAACTTGGACACATGTTAGCCGATGCGTATCTTGCTCATTTCGGATAGGGATTTACCTGGGCTGCGCTGAATTCGTAGGTGGACTAAATTGGTTGTGGGTTGAGTTTGTGATCATGTACTGCCTGTAATTGCGATGTTTGAAATTGAAATGTTATTCAACTTTCATCTTTGAATGTTGGGGCTTAAATATAGTGATTTTATGATTTTAAACGAAATCATATCTAGTAAATTCTGTGAGCCGAATGTAGAACGCTTATCATAAACCCACCCCCCCATAGCCTGATCGAGTGATCGATAGCCTGTTTGACTTTCCATTTTGATTCTTAATTTTTGGTTTTTTTCGTTTCTTCTTTCCTATTTTGTTGGTTTTATTTGATTTATTTTATTATTATATCATATTTCAAAAACAAAAAATATGTATAACTAATATTATTATCTTCCTTTCTTGTAAATATATAACATAAAAAATGTATAATTAACAATTAAAAGTAACTAACATAAAACAAATAATTAACAATTCAAAATAACTTTATACTAATTCTTCAATCATTAAGATCTACAAAAGCACACTTATAACTTGGACGCCTAAGCTGAAGGTATATATCATGTTGATTTTTATACGAGCGTTTCCATTCAGAATCACGTTTAAATACTTTCCATTACGGATGTGTTGGAGGTATTGGATAATATCCTTCTAAGTCAACTTCTTACAAAATGGTTACCCTATATGCAAGCAATTACACGTATATGATGTTGTGACTCGTGTGGGCTGGGCCAAAGCGGTAAATATGTCACATCTTCTGAATTGCTTAAAAATAATATTCATAATTAACTAAACAAATTAACATATAATTAGTATAAAACAAGCAATTAACAATAACAGATAACTTCGTATTATACTTCCTCCGTCTCAGTCAAATTGTTCACTTTAACTTTGCGCACATTTTCATGATTTTTCATTAATTTCGCTTTTCATCAATCAAATGATATATCTACCTACTAAAGTCTCTTTCGATTAGTTAAAATATGAAAGTGGACATTTATTTAGGACAATCTAAAATTTAGACGGAGGGAATATGTCTTATCAACAAAGTTTACAAAAATAGATTTACAACTGGGACAATAAAGACTACTTTATAAAAATTTATTTTATTTTTATTAAGCATGTCATATGTATATGTATTATTTTAAAACCAAAATGTTAAAATAAAAGAAAATAAATAAAACTGAAACATGATGATTGATACTCGCTTAGCTGCAGACCTACTAGAAGTTGAATAGGGGGTGCGTTCATTGACACCCATGTAGAAATGAATTCTGACAGTGAGTCAGTGACTATTATTGTTTCTACATGTATCAAAGTTCAGTTGTCAATTGATAGTAGATATTTTTATCCACAAATGAAACAGAAAACACAAGGATCTATACAAAATATTCACATTTGGTATCAAGATAAACTCTGATATGTAATTTTTCTCTTGGAAATACCTAACATGACGCTATCAAGATAAAATAAATCAGCGATCCGTGTTCGATCTAACCTTATGCGAGATGGACTAATATAGTACCAAATGGCGTATGACCTAGCGGTATGTGAGGAACCTATCAATCTAGTGATTGAGGGTTCGAGCTTAGTGGAATGAAATTTGTAAAAACTGATGGTGATTGTATACAGTGGCGGATCCAAGATTTTCATTAGTAAGGAGCAAAAATAATTATCTACTATACTAGTTATTATAATTATAATATTGTACACAAAACTACAAACTACTATACTAAATTATGCACAAAGTTACATCTCAACAAACTAGATTTTGCATAAAAATAACACATAATTATTGATAAAACATACTAAAATAGCACTTAAGCGTGCTAAAACATCAAATAAAGTGTGTTAAAACAACACAAAACATCTAAAAGTGCAGCAAAAACTGTAGCGAGGACAACAACTATTTTCGTCCACGTTGTTGACAAGGTCATTTAAGCCAATATCTTCATCTTATTTTATCTCTTTGATTAGGATGATAATCCAAAATCTGTGTTCTCTCAACGGGATCCGAAGGTAAATGATACAAATCAACCAGTTAAGGTGTTAATGATGTAGGGATCTATCGAGGAATAATACTGGTCACGTTTATAGTTGGAGTTTCCTTAGCAATATAAACACTTAATGATGGAACTTTTTTAAAGATATTTGAAATATAAATCAAATTCATCAGATATTAATAAACTTTTGTAAAAACACGAAAATTAATAAAGCACACTAAAAAGAACAATTCACAAAACAACCAAACAAATATGTAAAATACCTACAGTTAGAGATAAATAAGAAACATCACCACCAGAATAACTAAATAAAAACACATGTTAAGTGTTAACATATAAGGGGTGCACCTCTTCGGGAAACAATGAAAAACAACCATAAATAAATGAACAATAAATGACAACTTTATTACTACTTCCTCCATCATGATTATTGTAACCAGACAAGAAATATATAGTTTAAGAAAAATACATTTATTATTGTTGACTACCAATATAATTTGTGGTTGATTTGGAAGATGACAATTATTTTAAAATATGTCAAAATAGAAAGATGTACAAATTATTTGGGGACAGATAAAATATTATACTACAACTTCTGATAATAATAATTCCTATTTCTTGATAAGGCAAATTTTATCATATATTTTGCTTAAAAAAACCTTAAAATTTCACTAAAACCTACACAATCATAGTTTACTGGTTACAATTAAATTACCAAAATAACAATACAAGTTACTTGCCAATGAAGTTGTAGATAAAAAAACATGAGGCAATTGTTAATTGTTAATCGTTAAATAAGAGATTATGAGATTGAGCATATCCGAAAGTACCAATCGATAGATACATGGGTTTGCCATTAGTTTTAGTTAACGGATAAAATTTGAGGGGTCCAATAAATTTTGACCTGGGGCCTCTTCAATAAAATTGAGAAATTAGTACTAGTTGGGCCTTGATGAGTGGGTTCCTCTCCACCCCAAAACAATACATTGTTTCCGTCCCTTGCTGTATAATTCGTGAGATTAGGGTTTCCTTCTTTAAAAAAAACTACCGAAAGTCTAAAACATACTCGAGTGTATGTGATTCGTCCGGGGAAAGATATCTCTAGAAAAATAGTGGCAAAAGATAATATATGGGTTGGAAGACTCTTAAATGAAGTGTTTTTTGTTACAACATGGCAAGCTTGGAATTTGGAAAATCGCATTTTATACGCCTCACATCGTAAAAAGAGTAAAATGTAACGGATGTGTTTGGTACAACAGGCTGGAGCTTGTGGCTTGAGTTGAGGTTGGAGTTTGGGGTTGGAGTTCGGGCTTCTTTTCACAAGCCACTTCAAAAAGTTTCTTGTTTAAGGGCTTCTGGAGGCTTATTTTTTCAAAAAGCCTCATTTTTTTATGTTGTCAAACAAGGCTAATAATTGGTGCTTATAAAAAAATAGAAGATTTATGTGCCTAGAAGCCCGTAGAACACATTTGATGATATCCAAACAGGCTAAAAAAGATGTAGCTTTATGTGCCTAAAAGTCTAAAACGATGGTTTGGGCTTTATCTACACTGGCCATCAGCCCAGTTCATTCATTTCGTCGTTATTTATTCAGTCATTATTCAATCCATGTTCATTCATGTAAGATATTAAATTCTTTTCATTCATATTCATATAATCAATAATCAATCAATAATTATACCTCCTCTCTTTTAACACATAGAAACATCAACTCCCATATATTATTTATTTTAACTATATATAACTATTACACCATATAATATAATTAATATATATGATATATGATGTTTCTCCGACTAAAAATGTTTTTATTAATCGGTAACTGTTCGTACACCATTGGATATTAGTATATTACTAATTGTATTTTACAATGGTTTATACATAAATTATGGTGGTTAGTGGTGTATAAAAATAATTTATTGGTATGCAAATCACTCCAGGAGCAACGTTGAATACGAGATTAATTTCTGTTCAAAAACAAACTATAGAAAAAAAAGGTCCTAGGGAAATGGTATATTGAAATAGGCAACCATTAAGAAAAGGGCAGCAACAAGTGAAGTCAAAATCTAGCAATGAATTAAGAAGGCCACCACCTACCCATAATTTTGAAGGGTCAAGTAAATTTCACCCACCGCACCAATAAAACACGATGCCAAATAACTTATTAATTACTTCCCTATACTTCAAATCAATTCCCATTTATGCTATCAAGTTACTTTTATTTACCGTTATTTCATTTGCCAAGTTACTTTTACTTACCTCTATTTCATTTGCTTAGTTAGACGTGTAAGATTCAATCAAACTGAATTAGCTACACAGCTTCGTGTTGATAAAATAAAGCTTCAATTGCTGTTTAAAAAGTTCAAATTGACTAGTGCTCCATTATAGTTGCACACTTTGTAGGGGTAGACGCTTAGAACTTTAGAAGTAAGGGTGGCGGTAGCTACAAGTTCGTATGGTATACCTAATGTAAAAAGAATGGGTTTGTTATTAATGTTACGAGTTAAAATAACTTGTGTTGCTGCCACTTCAATAAATGATTAGACCGTTGTGTATGTCATTACTTGAAAAACTACTTGTTAGATATATTTTCTAATAAAACTATACTTGTTCATAAAAAATATTTAATTTAACATAAGTATTATAAAAAAATGGTGTTACGGATCACTTTAATTTCTAGATCCACCTTATGATTTTAGTTGTACGTAACTGCTTATCATTTTAACTACCATACTTGGATTATTAACAAGCATACTACTTACATACATATGTGTATGTGAATTACTTGCAAAAGTTGATAGCTCACAATGTTGAAGGCCCATACACCCCGTCCTGAGGACAATATATTGAAGGCGGTACTGAGAATAAGTTCTAGACGGACCCAACTAAGAAGAGTGTCACCCCATTTTGAGGAGCGTGACAATTTTCTTGCAAAGTCTTCTTCACTGGAACAAAATGAACTACGCGACTAATGGTTGATCTTAAAGTTGCAGTTGGTACATATATATGTGAATTTGATTGTCAAAGCTCTACTTTTCATTCTCTTTGTTATTTTTTTATCCCGAAACTGATTTCAAATTAATAACCTTCTACGGGAACGATAATTGATATTCATACCATTGAAAAATAACTTTTTAAATTATCTATTTGAAAGGATTATAATAATATTAATCGTATACCTTAAATATTTGTTTTATTTATGCGGTTTAAAACATAATCCGTATTTATGTGTAAAACGATTTTACGTTCGTTGATAAAGTGGAATCAATTACCTAAAACACTTTTCGATTTTGTATATATGTTAAACACAATGTTTTGAAAACCAGTTGAACCGGTCCGGTCCAACCGGTTCGACCGGGATTTTTAGGTTTTCCGGCCGGTTGAAAACCGGTTTTGACCAAGAGTTAACTGGTCAATAAACCGGATGGTTCAGAAAACCGGGTGGTTCAACCGGGAACCGGATCGGTTGAGCCGGGTTTTGAAATTTTTTTTTTTTTTTGGAAAATTGTTTGTTGCCCGGTTTTGGGACGGTTGGACCGGACCGGTCCGACCGGTTCGACCGGAAATTAAAGGATTCCGGTCCGATTCGATTTCCGGTTTTAAAAACATTGGCTAAACATATGATTTGATGCCAAGTATATTCGTCATACAATATACATGTGCAACGTTTGACCCCTTCGTCAACAAACTCTCATTTGTTCGACTACTCGTGAGGCCTGCTACGTTTAAAGAAGCTCCAACCGCAATCTTTTTGTCATCCCTGCTGCTTTACTTTCCAGATTTTGCTGGCTCACGGGTTCTTGTTAGCAATGATAGAGAGACAAAAGGATAGCTTTGAAAGTAGAAGGTAAAAGGAAATAGTATAAAATATAAGGATGTTTTGTGGTGGAATGGAACCAAAGGGGTGTGCTAGTAACTTTGAATAAATTAATGAATAGCTTCACCAACCCTAAGTGGGACCCGAAGTTAGATCCGAGCATGATGCCACTGGTTATTTTATTTCTTGTCACGGAGTGACCCGAGATCCGCTTGCGTTACCGTAACCCGTCTAGAGCGCGTGAGAACACATTCACCTACCGCACACTGACAGCATTTATTCGGTCAATGAAAGAAAAACTTAAAAAATATAAAAGGGATTTTCTGGACCATTGATTAGTTTCTTTTTTCTTTTTTACCTTTTAAACTAAAGTACCAGAGATAATTATTTGCAATTACTAAAAACAAGTGAATAAAGGGGTCTTTTTATTCTTGTTTGCACATTACATGATTTGTCATAAACTATCAAGACCTTAAGGGAATACTCGAGTCTAACTTAATAGGTTTTGCTAGTTATAATTTGTAATAGAAAATATATCTATGAAGCATTACTTTATAACTAAAAATTATACATTAATATCTAGGGTAACATAAAAGTCATATCGATTATATACATTTTAACATATTTCGTACAAATAATATTCAAAATCCTCGATTATATCTATTGTTATTATGATTATGTTATAATATAAAACGTCGGTCTTAGTGTTTTAGCACCATTTACTTAACTAAAGAGTGTATTTTTAATATCTAAAAAAAATTAGTTATAATATTTTTTCATCCATGTATTTTTATTAGTTTTTTAGTCATATAATTTGCTTTCTGATTTGGATTTTGATAAATAGTTGCATGAATAAAGATTTTAAAAATAATTTATAAACATTTAATAGACATTCAACCTTCTTCGTTAATAACTAATTTCAAACTCACTTTCTATTTGTAATAAATAAAGTAGTGTTAAATATGAAAATATTTGTGTTTATTTAATGTTGAAATTTATGTTTATTAAACTTAAACATTATCCTAAGGGCATTATATATCAACACCATTCTTATTCAAATAAGAAAATCCTACTATTTCTTTCTTTATTATATTTATACTCATATATAATGCATTTCAAGGTTTTTTTTATAGATTTTACTATTTTGCCCCTAATATTACTATTAAAATTTAAAATATCTATATGAAATTACTAATATACCCCTAAATATATTAAATGTAATTAATACTATAATTATTATATGTGATTAATACTATAACTAATAAAAAGTAAAGTAACTAACATATGACATTAAATACTAATTAATTTTTATCTGCCTACTATTAAAATATTAAGCAATTTAGGTATTTCTTTAAGGGAATTCACTACTTACCCTTGAAGTTTATATGAATATTTGAAAAACCTATTTGAAATTACTAATATATCCTTACATATACTAAACTCTAATTTTTACTAAAACACGACATAACTTTTAAACTGTAAGGAGGTACGCGATGTGTCAATTATGTTGGAAAGGTAAAAACGAGACGAACATGGTAGCAAAATGCCGAAGACAGATTGTCCATCGTTTGGAGTCGAATTCGGCCATTAAAGCCTTCAAAATATATTCTCGCTAAATTTTACAAATTTTTTAGTGTTTTAAAAAGTTAGAAACGAACTATTTGATGTCTTTTTGTATCATATTACAAATTTACTGGTTTTCTTACATTTCATATTTTGTTTTGATATCATCAATTTCTGTATTCTAGAGTTTCATTTTTTTAATCAAATTTTGGAATTACAATTTCATGAATATAATATTTTGTATTAAAATACTACAGAAAAAATAAAAAATAATAGTTCACGACTCCGTACCTTTCAACATGACACCTGGCTATTAGAGACTCGCAACCCGACTATTGAGTTCACAAATACATTTTATGTACATATATCTATTGTTACACATTTTTTAACAATTTTTAAAAAGGGTAAAAATATTATTTTGTTCCTTTTAGAAATACCATATCTTAAAGTATCATTATATAAATTCTGATTTTGATTTAATACTTTATATCGAATACATGTGAAGTTAATAGTTGTTTACCCGTCGCATCGCGTGGACAATTTGCTAGTGTTTAATATAAGTATCTAATGATCTACAAATATTTTAATCATTTGATTAAAATACATAGTGTAGTTTCTCTCTTGGTTTGTTCAAGTCATGTTAGCATAGTTAAATTTGGGATGTTATTGGTTTGTGATCTCTGTTGTTTGTCCATGTTGCTAGTTCATAGTGTAGCTTTTTTTGTCAATTGTTTAGTCGAGATTTCTTGTATTTCACTAGCTTCTTCAACTTTTG
Organism: Pseudognaphalium luteoalbum; assembly: GCA_963422505.1. Taxonomy (NCBI): domain Eukaryota; kingdom Viridiplantae; phylum Streptophyta; class Magnoliopsida; order Asterales; family Asteraceae; genus Pseudognaphalium; species Pseudognaphalium luteoalbum. Next base: position 109,874,182 of record OY730196.1, read on the forward strand.
ATGAAGAGGTTGTTTTAACATATTTTCATTTTTTGTAAAAAAAAAATTGATTTCATTTAAAAACGTAAGGGAACGGTTCACGGGGGAAGGGAAAGGGGGAAGGGAAGGGAGGGCATGGACTATTTTGCAATTATGACAAAGTTTTGGACCTGTCCGAAAAACTGCCCATGAAAATAGTAAAAAATTGTTTATTTTTTTTTTCAATCAGAAAACTTGCTAATATTCAAGATTCAGTTAAATTGTCAAAAATCGTAAGATGCAGGAACAAATACACACGATGCAGGAACAAATATACTCGATGTAGTAAACAATTACTACTAATTTTTTTAAACTCAATAATAATAATGATATTACAAACACATAAAAATGGTATAAAAAAATACAAGATGCAGTAACAATATACAAGATGTTGTAAATAAAGTACTAGTAGTTTTTTTATTACAACACATAAAATATAGTGTATAAAACATAAGATGCAATAACAATACACAAGATCCAGTAAACAAGTACTAGTAATTTTTCGATTTCATAAATAAAATCAAGCTGTAGAAACATATAAAAATGTCAAAAAAACATAAGATGCAGTAACAAATACAAAATGCAGTAAATAAGTACTAGTACAAATATATATCAACTGAATTTACGATGCAGTAACAAAATACAAGATGCAGTAAATAAGTACTAGTACAAATATATCAACTGAAATTACGATGCAGTAACGTAAGATGCCGTTAAAAAAAGCAGGATGCAGTTGATTTTTTTATCAGATATAAAAAGTAGATAGAGATCTAAAAAGTAGATCTACTTTTCAGATCTACTTTTTAGATCTACTTTTTACATATTAGATCTACGAATTTCAAGATCTATTTCATCTTAAATCGAAAAGTTTTTACAAAGTAGTAGTGTTGTCAAGATGATGATGAAAGCGGTGGTGGCGGTGGTGGCGTGGAGCAGCGGAAGAAGTGGAGAAACATCACGGTTGGTTACGTTCGGTGGTGGCCGGTTCACCGATAGTGGTGGTTCGCACCTCAAACTCTCCGACCATAAATACGCCACGTTTCTCCATTTTTTTTCTCCGATTACGAAGATGGTGGTGGAATGACGTTGGCGGCGATGGTGGCGGTGAATCGACGATGGTAGTGACGGTGGAGCGACGATGACGGCGATGGTGGCGGTGGTGGTAGGGGTGGTAAACGATGAAGGAGGTGGTGGAAGGTGTTGGTTGTGTGTGTGTTTTGTAGAGAGAAAAAGAGAGAGAGTTGTGTTTGTTTTTGTAAAACGTGAGAGTAAAATGAAGCTGCCCATATTTGCTACCCATTTCATATAATTTAACAAATATTGCACCTTAGTCTCTCCGCCCAAAAACAATTGCAATATGATCCCTACATGATTTGTCTTAATCTAGACCATTGATAAATAGAATGGATGGTCTGGATCACTTTGCCCTCCTTAACTTCCCTTCCCCTCTAATCTCAAATCAAAACATAATTAATTAAAAAAAATTAATACTACAATGGTACAATCCATTAACATGTACTCCGTAAGTTGTGAGATTTTTGCTAACCTCGTTTTCACCACGCGCTAGTCCGCACGTAACCTTACATTAAAAGAATACAATAAAAAATCATATCATATAAAATTTTTTAAAACATACAACCCACTATATATAATGTCACACCACCCCCTTTGTAACGGCGTACATTAATAAATTAGAAAAAGCACACACTCTAGGTGAAACAGGGGAGACAAACACCACCGCCACCATCACATTTCCATGGCGGCTTCATCATCCCTTACATCAAACCTCATTTCATCAAAATCTCCGATCAAACTAACTTCCCTATCATCTCTCCGATGGAAACTTCCCGTCACCGTTTCTCTCCCCCGCCACCACCACCACCGCCGCCGCCCTGTATTCGTCGTTTATTCAATGGACGCAAAGCCAACAGTCTTAGTCGCTGAGAAACTCGGGGAAGCAGGACTTGATTTATTAAAAGATTTTGCTAATGTTGATTGTTCGTATAACTTAAGTCCTGAAGAGCTGTGTACTAAGATCTCGTTATGTGATGCTTTGATTGTGCGAAGTGGGACCAAAGTCAGCCGTGAAGTGTTTGAGTCGTCTGGTGGTAGGCTTAAAGTTGTTGGACGTGCTGGTGTAGGTATTGATAATGTGGATCTGGGTGCTGCTACGGAACATGGGTGTCTTGTTGTTAATGCACCGACGGCTAATACTGTTGCGGCTGCTGAACACGGGATCGCGCTTTTGACTGCTATGGCTAGGAATGTAGCTCAGGCTGATGCGTCTATTAAAGCTGGTTTGTGTGTTATTTCGTTGTTGTTTATTGATTGATTTGGTGATGATAGAGTAGAATGTTCTGTTTGGCATTTCGTCGAATAGGTGTCGTGCAATATGGTTTTGCTGATTTTTGTTTGGATCTAGGATTTATTTATGGCAAAAATTTATATGTGCCCCTAAGCCCCTTTATTTGTTGTTTAGTTATAATTTACATTTCAACGTAGTGCAACAAAATGAAATCTTTTTCAAAATGGGTGAAACTTGATTAGTTTCCAAAAAGTTGATTATTAAGCTTCCCAAATGATGATGGCCTAACTAATTGATCGAGTTGCCATGAATTTTTTTTTCCCATAATTGAATCCGGTGAGCTTTCAAATGCTCCGTTTTCCGAAGAAAAATTAGGCTGCACGTTCAAATTAAATTTAAAAAGAACGGACCTTGTTATATTTCTTAGATGTTTAATATGCTTTACTGTAATGTTACATTGTAGTTCATTAGTTCATATCGAGAAAAGGTTATGATTGTTGCTCTATTTTGTGGCTTATATGAAATAAGTTTATTAGCAACGTGTATGAAACAGGGAAATGGCAGAGGAACAAATATGTGGGAGTGTCACTTGTTGGCAAGACTCTTGCAGTGATGGGTTTTGGAAAGGTTGGAACTGAAGTCGCTAGACGTGCAAAGGGGCTAGGTATGCATGTAATTGCACACGATCCTTACGCACCTGCTGACCGTGCTCATGCTATAGGAGTTGATTTGGTTAGTTTTGATGAAGCCATTTCAAGGGCCGACTTCCTGTCACTTCACATGCCACTTACTCCTGCTACAAACAAAATCTTGAATGATGAGAACTTTGCAAAAATGAAGAAAGGAGTTAGAATTGTCAATGTTGCTCGTGGTGGAGTTATAGATGAAGACGCATTAGTCAGGGCATTAGATGCTGGCATTGTAGCACAGGTATATTTATTTGATATTATTGTCTTTAATGTTTGTTAGCTGTCTAGGGTTAATATAATTTTTGATGTAACGTAATTTCAGGCAGCGCTTGATGTGTTCACTGTAGAGCCACCACCACAAGATAGCAAGTTAATACACCATGAGAATGTAACTGTTACTCCTCATCTTGGTGCTAGTACCAAGGAAGCTCAGGTTCGTGAATTATTGGAAATGTTTTGGTGTGTTTCTTGTGTAGTTTTATTTTGTATCTTAGAGTATAATACTTTGAAATATATACAGGAAGGAGTGGCTATTGAAATTGCTGAAGCTGTTGTTGGAGCTCTAAGAGGTGAACTTGCTGCTACTGCAGTCAATGCTCCCATGGTTCCTGCTGAGGTACTACATTCCTCTTTATTATCAAGATCTTACAAGTTTACTAGCTAGAAACTAGGGCTAATATGCACATTCTTGCGTGCTGTACTTGCTCAGTATGTGAAGTACCACAAATGTATATAGTTGAATGAAGAGAAAATAAACATGTTCAGTGTAGATGTGGCAATTTCGATCGATTTATTTATGAAGGACCTGTTGCCCAACATGTCCGGCCCTTTGATTTAGTCTTGAGTTTGTCTTAAATATGTTATATTTCTTTATATGCAGGTTCTTACAGAGCTTAAGCCTTACGTTACACTTGCTGAAAAACTCGGTCGGTTAGCTGTACAACTAGTAGCAGGTGGAAGTGGCGTGAAATCCGTAAAAGTCACCTATGCTTCTGCCAGAGCACCTGATGATCTCGACACAAGGCTACTCCGAGCCATGGTGACCAAGGGTCTAATTGAGCCCATCTCCAGCGTTTTTGTTAACTTAGTAAATGCAGATTTCACTGCCAAACAAAGAGGAGTCCGCATCAGTGAAGAACGGGTGCTTTTAGATGGTTCACCCGAGAGCCCACTTCAGACCATCCAGGTACAGATCGCCAATGTTGAGTCAAGGTTCGCCAGTGCAATCTCCGATTCCGGGGAGGTCACGGTGGAAGGCAAGGTGAAGGATGGAGTTCCACATCTGACCAAAGTAGGAGCGTTTGAAGTTGATGTCAGTTTAGAAGGGAATATTATTCTTTGCAGGCAAGTTGACCAGCCCGGTATGATTGGAACCGTTGGAAGCATACTTGGAGAAGAGAATGTGAATGTGAGTTTCATGAGTGTTGGAAGGACTGCACCACGAAAGCAAGCAATTATGGCTATTGGTGTGGATGAGCAACCGAGCAAGTCGGCTTTAAAGAGGATTGGTGAGATCCCAGCGGTCGAGGAGTTCGTTTTCCTTGACTTGTAGTGATGTTTGTAGCTGGATTTGGTGATGGCTGGTTTTGGTTTAAATCCCAGTTTTGGTGAGAATGGTGTTACAAGAGGAGAGGAATAATTTAGAATTTGTATTCTTATTATGTGGTTGGTTTATGTTGTGTTTACATGATATCCTGCACTTGAGTTGTGTGCTTTATTAAAGTTGCTACTCTACTTTATGATAATATCGATTGGTTGTAAGAGGTTTATTGACTTGGTGAAGTACACATTATTTTCGTGAGTTTTTTTAGTCATAAGATTGTCGCTTTTATTCGTTAGCAAAAGAGGATGAAAACCGCATTTTGTGGGGCAAATTAAATTTAGAAAATAAATGGTCAAATATCTCTTAGTGAAATACAATTTCCTTTCTAGCTTTTGCTACATTTTACAATTACTTTAAACAAATACCTCCACTTCCATTTTCATTTGTTTATTACTTCCTTAATAAGTGTTTCACTTTGTAATTTCAATCAAGTGAGAAAAGGATATTTGATGAGAAAAGGATATTTGATTGGTGGAGAGGGTCGTTAGTGAGATTTTCTAAAACTTTGGGAGAGGGTCGTTAGTGAGATTTTCTAAAACTTTGTGCATTTTTAAGATGTACACTTATTATAATGAGATGGGGGAGTATAAGACAGACCAACAAAAATACAGAAATGGAGTTTCATTATATAAACTTTTAATTATCTTAAGGAGATGAACTTTTGTTCGGGTTTTTATCGAGAAGAAATTGTTCTCTCAGTGAGAGCCTTGACGAACAGTGTCAAGTAGAGTAGATTTTTAGCTTTTACATTTCACTTTTGACAAATAAATATTAAAACTACTACGAGAAAAACACATGCTTCGGTACCATGTATCTCGCACTATCGCTACTTTTGAAAACCAGGAACTTATCAGTTTTTGGCCTCTAAGTAGATCCGAACTCCTATAGTCCGTTGTTGGATGCATAATTGAATTTCGTATTATTTAGACACTTTGATCAAGTGTCAATATTCATGAAAGGTAGCAACTCTAAGTCCTTTTTCTACACTTTACTCGATGGGTGTATACTTTGCAAGCAAGTTTTAGTGATTAGATTGATATTGTCAGGCGTTAACAAACTTCCATTGAAGCTATTTATGAACACAACTAGGATTCTTGTTCACTTGATTTCAAACATATATGAAAGAGCAAAAGCTTAGGTCAAAATGATAAGACCTGTTGATCAAAATACTGCTGCTTCAACAATCCCAATATTTACTAGGCATTGAAAAATACATTGGTCACAGCAACCTGATATTTTCTTACTTGCATAACATTCTAGTAGCAACCAATAATCATGTTGCCAAAACAAACTACAAAACCGACAAAATTAGGGTACAGAATAACCAGTTGTGGATCATTCTTCCATGGATCGAGTTCCAGTTGCTGCTTTAGACTTCTTCTTCTTTCCTTTCCTTATAGCTTCTCTCTTCTTGCGTGGGGGTTTATCATCTGATACAGGCTGTGTGCTTTGTAAATGTTTGTGTAAGGCTGCCAATGGATCGGCTTTAAAAACAGGATCGTTAAGAACTGTTTTCATTTGATTTGATTCTTTCATTCTGATCAAAGAACATACTAATTAGGGCAGTCACAAATAAAACAGATGACAACATAAGAATTATATTAGGTTTTAGAGCACTTACACAAGTTTTTGCCTTGATTTACTAGTAACCTTAAAATCAGCAGGAGTTCGTTGTTTAGAAGGCCCAACGTCAGGTAGGTATTCTGCCAGGGATGACAGATTGTATGCTTGCAATTTCTTCTGTCTGGGTCTTAGTTTCTTCTTCTGGTATGCAATAACAACTGTTTTAGCACCTTAATTTCTTTCAATACAGCTGTTTTAAACGGAAACTCACACTGCCTAATGCAAGCGGCCATGTAATGGTATGCCAAAAACCAAATTATATGTGTCTACTAATAGCAAATGTAAAAATTAATCATACAAAACTGCTGAGCGTCGCTACCAATTATAAACCAAGAAGTGCCATCTGTCACCATTACTGCCCTTAAAATACAAAGCAAGCATGGTGGTCTGTTTGAAGCGACCTATTCAGTCTTATTACATCTGGCATTTGCCAAGCATATAAAATTGACTTGAAGCATATTTCTTCTACACCGTAGATATATAACTTTTCCCATGATTTATACAGTATACTTGCACACTACACATGTTTAATTATTTTTCTGTGGTTCCTGCATGAACATATACAGAATCAAACTCTATATATGTAACTGCATTTTAACTTCACACGACCTACATAATGTCACAAAACTGCACTTAACTTTATCGACTTATCAACAAAGGGTTGTGGCATCTCTAGTTAAATAGCATATGTGTATGTATCATGTTTAGAATACTCCTGAAATTCAACAACAGAATAGTGTAAATCCTACGCATCATAAACGAGAATCATAAAGAAAACAGATAGTGAGTAAGGAAAATGTTAAGCTTTGAACTCAAGTCGCATATTATAACATAAACGAAGTTAATCAAGAAATACATAAACAAACCTTCTTGATTGTCTTTTGAGCACCTAATGCAACTGTATCTTTAACCTCTGCAAAATCAAACCAAAATATATACATATTTAGGCCGCACATGCCACAATTTCAATCGAAGAAACAATACCACCCATAATTTTACTAGTTACTAGTTACTACAACAAAGAGCATACTGCATGTATACAAAATAGAAAATTTAAATCAAATTGCAATTGCTAATACATAAGCATCATTGTTGATTAAGTTTAGCATAAAAACAAAGTGAATATCTAATTTTCAGTATCAATTGATCACAGGTAAAAAATACATTTACACAACAGATTGAAATTGAAATCATAAATCAAAGCAATACTTACTGGCATAGAACTCGAGCTTCTTCTCAAACTTCCGATCAGCATGCTTGGATTCATCCTTTCTGAATAAAGAAATAAAAAAACGTATTTAAAATACAAAGTGCAAATGCAATTGTAATATATTGAATCACACAATAATGGAGTGAATTTTTAATAAATACCGGGCGCTTGTCTTTCCCATTGCGTGCTGAAGATTTGGAAATGACCAGCAAATGGTTTTGGAAAACCCTAAAACTTTCGAGGCAGAAGAAAGACTACTACGTCAGCGCTGACTTATGAATAAAGACCACACAAAACGTAGTCCGCTTATTATTGGGCTTAAGCCCAAACCAACATAGACAAACCATTCTTACCAATTTATGTATAAAATTGATAAATATGTTTGAAAGTTGTAATAATCATCATTTTGTCGATAATAGTAAGAAAGAAAACTAACGTTCAAATGCATACAACAATTTTATATGGAAATAAATGAATCATTATGAATGTGCTATGTGTCACTAAACCCACTTCTCTCACATTTTTAAAAATTAGATATCTCCTAAACAGTAAGTTGAAATATCACAAAAATTACACCACAAAAATCAACATATAAATCTCTTCGACTAGAGATGTCACGATATAATCTTTCGATGATTTTTTTTTTTCATTTTTTGGTGGGTTTTGAAAACTTGTAACACACGTGTTACCGACTAGTAACACATGTGATAAGAGCGAGTAACACATGTGTTACTAATTTTGTACAATTTGTAAAACAAAAAAAAAAGTCGTCGAAAGTATACCTTGTGAGATGGCAAACCAAAGAGAAAAAAATGTTGATTTTTATGACGCAATTTTTCATGATTTTTTGATTTACCGTTTAAGTTTTTAAATCGTGAGGGAAAGTGGATTTTATGATATGTGATGCGTTCTGATTTGTTCTTCCATTCTTACTAAAATCTCATTATCATTTAAACCTCACTCCATAGAAAGAAAAATAAGTGTATTTTATGAAAAACCCTCATACATACGTAACTGTATACATGATAATATAAAGTGAGTCTTTGCAGTAAAAAATTAAAAAATAAAAGGAAGTGCAAACATTTCAATTACCTTTTATTAATGGCTACATCCTTAATCTATTATTAGGACAACATTTGAAATTGAAGTAGTTTATACAGTAGCTTGTAAGTATGTTCTTAACCCACAAAAAAAATATTATATCCTACTAATATAAACTTACAAGCTACTGTATAAACTACTTCAAGTTCTGTCCTAATAATAGTTCAAACTACTTCAATTTTTGGGTATGATGAAGGGGACAAAGCAAATTGCGGTCCAAGATTTTCACAGGCTGTCAAATTGTGGACATAGTTTAAAAACAATATTAGGACCCAATTGTGTAATAAAGCTTCGACCATGGTCCATCAACAACCCCCTTAAAGAAATTATGTACGTATACACGTTAAAATAAAGTTGTTTTATACTATCAACTATCGAACATCATATCATGGGCTTTTTTTTTTTAGGACCCAAGTCAACTACGTCAAGTTTTGAGTTTCACTGTTTCAGTATCATTGACAAATGAAAAATCCAACGTACTTACATGAATGTGAACAGTCGAACAATAAGCCGACTCTTTTAGTACGTCTCACTTGCCTTCCCCACAATTAGCAACGGAAAGGGTAAGGGATTCGGGGACAGAGGTAGGGCTGTAAACGAGTCGATCTCGGCTCGTTTATAATTCACAGATCTCGAGCTCGGCTTGTTTACTAATTATACATGCTCGAGCTCGTTTATAAAACGAGCTCCAAACTATGTTCAAGCTCGGGCTCTTTCAGGCTCGGCTCGAATTGAGCTTTTAACGAGTTGAGCTCAAATATTTCACAAGCAGTCTCGACTCATTTACACCCCTAGACAGGGGGCAGCCGCCCCTCAAGAAAAACTGAAATTACGAGAAATAAAATTAAGATTATAAGTGAGATTTTTAAACTTTTGCCACCTCAAAATAATAGGAAAAGATATAATGTATCATACAAAATATCCTAGCTCGGCTTCGGAAAGGGTTACAATTTTAGGCCATGAAAAGAAGTTCACATGGCAAGTACTTCGGTTAGCCGTGTGTATGGGGTTTGCTTAAGATTTCACTGAGTTTACTAGTTTAATTGAACTTCAGGTTTATTTATAAGTTCTAGTTTGTGTCGTTTTATTCTAGGTGGTGTGATCTGATGTCTTGTTCTGTAGCGTGGAACATAGAGCATGTCATGTTCATTATTAATGAATGATGTCATTTTCGGACCTTTACTGCCTTACTGCTCGAAAATGTATATACCTTTACTGTTTGTAAATGTATACCGAGTCACAAGATCTTTCATTTTGAACGATTGTAAGTGAGTGATACAAGTTTTAGTTTTTACGAAGTATAACTTGTACTAATAGTTTAACGGGATTAGTATTAGTGGGACGATAACCATCACAAACACATGAATGTTAGGTATCACAACTTGATACATCAAGTTCATTGTAGCTTATTGACAATTCTAAGAGTTGTCATTATCATCTTAACATATGAGTAACAAATAATAAATACCTTTAATCATTAGACAATGGTTCATCGGTTCATCCTTGGTTACCATTTCATATCATCTAACACTCAGACACCCCTCAAAGGAAGATATTGGTTTCCCTCGTCAAAGCAATCGAACACAACTTCATCTCTCAAAATCACATTTCTTTTCCATAACTCTACTGTAAAATGATCTGCCACCTCTTCTTGTCGAACTCCCATATATATAGTTTCAACGAATGCGCTTCCATCTCCTTGGTGTCGTCCCTCATCGATTTCTCTCACACGTCATATATACATCGTAAACTGCTCAACATTGCCATTGCGCCGACCATGACATCATATTAACGTGTTTTATTGAATCCCATACCGACTACTTTATTTGTCGCTATAAATGTACGTACTTTATATCTAAAGCCTAGAATCTGCCTTTACTATTGCTTGCTAATCTGAGGGTATAATGGGAAAAGGAGTAATCTAAATTTACTAAAAAAACATCAGTAAATATTTTTTAAATAATAGTCGGTACAATAAAGAAATCCAAATCAAAGTATCTGTCAGTAGCCACAAAATTAATGAATAAAAATATATTCGTGTCAAGTGTGGTACAAATATAAAAATTATTAAAATCTAGTCCTAAGACTAAAAAATTAAGTATTCTACTAAAACACAAACAGAAAACATGGACTGACACTACGACTTTGGTTTCACTTTCCCACCAACAGATGCATATGTTACTTGCTGGCAAATCGCCGATGGTTTCTGAGATTTCACACAAAGCTCCGAAGATACCGGGCAACTCTTCAAGCAATTGTCCCCTAAACTTCCGGATACCGATGATCTCCCGCTAAAAAATGCCTTCGGCGGCAACCCACTTAGATAATTTCCATCCAAGAACAATCGTTTCAATGTTGTCTTTTTACTGTACTCCGTGGGAATCGGGCCGTGTAATTTGTTATATCGTATCGATAAAGACGATAACATCGGGTAGGAAGCGAAGTGTACTGATAAGTAGCCGTCAATTTTGTTGTATCCTAAATCGACAGCAATGAGGTTGCTGTCGGTATTCGGTTTGAGGATCTCGATATTCGTGAATTGGTTGTCAGCTAGGTTGAGCTGTTGGAGCGGTTGTTGGAGGAAGAACCAACCGGGTATTGTTCCGGTTAGTGAGTTGTTGCTAAGTTCGATAACTTCGAGTTGGTTAAGGTTGTCGAAAGATGATTTTGGGAGGACGCCAGAAAGTGAATTGGATTTGATCGCGAGTTCGAGTAGGTTTGCTGGGAGTTTAGGGATTGGGCCGGTGATCTTATTGAAACTTAAATCGAGTCGGGTTAATGGGAGGGAAGTTAGTGTGTTTGGTAATGATCCGGATAGCGAGTTGTGTGAGATGTCTAGTGTTTGGATTGATTTGAGGGTTGAAATGGACGGAGGGATTGAACCCGAGAATGAATTGGACCGGAGATTGAGTGTTTGGAGATTTGGGAGTGAGAATAAAGAGATTGGGATTGGGCCGGAGAATTTGTTATCGGATAGATCGATTGTGATGAGTTGGGTGAGCTGGGAGATGAGTGGGGAGAGGGTTCCGGTGTACCCGGCCCGATCAAATGTGAGTTGGGTGACCCGGTTGCCGGAGCATGAGAGGCCACATAGGAAGTGAGTGATGTGAGGGTTTGAGCAAGGGTCTGAAGTGAAGTTCCATGAGGCTAGGCAAGAGTAGGAAGGGATGGTTGTGGGAATGATTCCCGATTTTAGGGATTTGAGGGCGGCGATATCGGAGGGGAGTGTTGTGGTGGCGGTGACGCTGACGGTGACGGTGACGGTGACGGTGGTGGTTATGAGGAGGAGGAGGAGGGTGGTGGTGGAATATGTCATGGTAATGAAAGATTAGAGGGAGGGAATGATAGCATTTAGTAGAGGGAATGGAATGGGTTTTATTGGGGAAGTTTCTGGTAGTTGTGATTGGGGCAGAAAAGTGGTTACTGACAGCAGTCTAGCATTACCCACTTGGATATGCAGGAAATACTATTTAGAAAATTTTAGCATTACATTACATTTATTTACTACTATAATTTGGAGTATAATATTGACAATTAACAAAGTTTGGAAAGAAAAATTTAGAAACATTTGATGGAACTACGATTTTATTTGTATGGTTTTCACTTTTCATTAGATTTAATGTACTAAACTGGTCTTCACATCTAGTAAAGTATTTGGGTAATAACATCAAATAAAGAAGAAATGGAATTTAATGTAATGGAATTCGAATTTTGATAAAAAGTGTCCTACAGACAATTGTTTAGTTTACTTTGTTTAATTTTAGAGCATCAATTAAGCAAAAAAGCTCATGTTTATAATTGATCTTAAAATAATACAATTTATTTATAGGTCAGGCCTTAGAAAATCTCATATTTAGCTCTAAATGAAGTTAGATTAGCTAGTTAGATATATTTTATCAACTTAAATTAAAATAAATTGAATGTAGAAATTACGGGACAAAATTAATATTCTATGTTTGAAAATTTAATGTATAATTAATCTGTAAAACACCGAGTGGTGAATGAAGTTTTGGATTTGTTAGAATAAAGGCATGTTACAAAAGTTGGTGAACCTCTTTTTTATCATCATCACTATCACTACAACCACCACCACCACTACCACTGTTATTATTGTTATTAGTAATAGTAGTGTATCCCAATACCATCCAAATGCTCAATTTGCTATAAGATATTTATATTCTAAAAATAATATTAGAAATATAACCTCAAAAAATATTAATATCTATTAGATCTTAAACCCGTATATATACATGGTGAGTTGATTCTTAATTTAAATACAGATTATAATTTCATTTAATTAAAATAGAGAAATCTAGTTAATTAATTTAATTTAAACAATTTAATTTTAAATATTGAATATGATTTTGATTGATGATGTCTTAATTTCACTTCACTTATTATATATATTATTATATATAAGATATTATTATTTATATATCAACATTAATTAATTAATAGTTCTTTAATTTTTTACTAAAAATGTTTGTATATATACATGAATACGTTAGTATAAGATTGAGATTTGACAATAATATATTATTCACGTTTAAGTATGTATATCCTTACTTCAATTTATATAAACCTCTTAATAATGAAAAAACTTACTAAATTGAGGGGTTTAATTAATTAATTTCATTTAATTTAAATGATACATAATATAAAAACTAAATAAATAGAAGGGTCTAATTTGTTAATTCAATGTTAATTTAAATGATGATGTCTCAAGAGTGTTTCTTATATACAAAGTATAATTTAAAATTATAAGTTGGAGCATATGTCACAAAAATTTGTTAGGTATTGTCATTATATAAAGAGTAAATTCCATAAATGGTCATATGGTTTACACCAATTTACGTTACTTGTCTCTAAATTTTTTCAACTTTTTAATGTAATAAATTTATTTTTTGCTAAAAAATGGTTAATTGACATTTAAATGACTAAAATACCCTTATCTCTTTATTTTATTCATTTGTTATGTATTTTATGTTTTAATTAATACATATGAAACATTAAACTACAAATACATAAATATTAAACGAATACCAATAAATGCATTCCCTTCCCAAATCCTTCAGACATGACAACGGTTAAATCATTAACTTTTGGATTTCATAATCATCCAAACATCATAATCGATTAAAAGAGTTGAAACAAAACTCTAACAGTATGTTCTTTATTTTAAATCTAGATGGAATAAAATGAAAATGAACAAAGAACAAAATAAAAAACAAAGGCAAATGAAGCTAACTTAGTGAATTGTGTTCTCAAGTTGAAAAGAAAAAAAGGGGGAAAAAGCTGTCCCTCCTAATCATCTAAAAAATTGGAGGAAAGGGTTAAAACAAAAGTACACTGGTGTCTTCCCCTCGTCTTCCTTCCCTTTCCTTTCCTTTTCTTCTATAAAAGAACTCATGAACACAATTATGTTTTTCAATCCTTTCACTTCTTTTCATTTCCGCCCTCCAACTAGCTCGAGAACACACTGTAAACCGTAATCACAAACTAAAATCGAAAATTAAACCAATTTTTCTAGTCGCTCTTCGTCATCTTCTCCGACAAGCACTACCCGTTGCTGAACCGAAAACATGATTAGAGTGAGCAGCGATTGGTTGCGGTGGACTTAGACGAGCAGCAGCCGTACAACGTAACTAACCTTAGGACGCAACCATCCACAACCAAACAATGGTCATAATCTAACTTCATGTTAATTAGGGTTTCCGTTCATGGTTGCTCACGGTTAGACGAAACCCTAGATACCTATAAATTGAAAGATAATGAATATAAAGTATACGGATGTTGGGGAAATCGAAGGTCGTCGATGATGTGGAAGATGGGGGGAAACATCCTGGAGAAGATAATGTAGATGGCTGCCGGAATTCTTTTTTCCTCTTGCCGGATCCTGCGGTTGTTAACGTATTTGTTACGAAGAGAGGGAGAAACTAACTTGCTGGAAACAAATAATTTATGGAAAGGGTACTTTAGTCATTTTAGATGTAAAGGATCATTTTCAAACAAAAAGTAAATTTATTGGATTAAAAAGGTATAAATAAAATAGTTTAGGGGCAGGTTTCATAAATCGGTGTAAATCACATGGATCATCTAATAAATTTACTCTTGTATAAAAATGTCATAAATCTTACATTATACATTTAGCTACTATAGGGAGTATATGTTGTACAAAATCAAAATTTATATTGTAGGTTATAAGAGTTGAGATTTGATACTAAGTGATGTTTAATTTTGTATGCGGACGGGGTGAGCACGAAAAATCAAAACCAACCAAAAACCGAAAATAACCGAATAAATCAATCCATATCAATAACCGACGGTTCGGTATTTGATTTTAGAAAAAATGAAGTGGTGGTGTATCGGTTTGGTTTTGGGTTTTTATGGACAACCCTAAAAAAACAAACCGAACCATACGTAGAAAAACATATACTTAAAATTATAACTTTATAATTCTGTACAAATAATATAGATTTTACATTTATATCTATCTATCTATCTATTTTATATATTAATAGAAAAATATTGAGAGAATAAGAACCATTAGATGAAGATCAACTATTAAGATCTAACCATTAATTTATCTAATGACATCAATAATCCTATTATTATATGACTAAAAGACTGTTTTACCCTTCTATATTTACAATATACACCCTTTAATATTAAAATATAAATTCTATGTTTTTTATTAAATTTTAGATAATCCTTCAAATATTTTATAATTTATTATTTCTTCTATAATTTAAACTCTTTCTGCAATTTTATATATTTTATTTTTCTGAAAAAACTCTCAATGAGTTATTTTCAATTCCAAAAAAATCATAACTTCATTCCATTGCCCAATGATTTAAATTCTTATACAAATTACTCTTTTTAATCCTTATATTAATTTATAATTTACAATTTTTGTATCATGGATGTCAACGGGTCGGGTTCTAGTAAATTTTTTGTGTATCTGTACTCATACTACCGCCTTTTTGAATTCTTTTTTCAATTTATAATTTATAATGCTTGAATTATGGATGTCAACGGGTCGGTTTACCACAGGTTTATAGTGTAGTTGTACACATACCGCCATACCGGTTTAGAATATTCGTACTTATACTCGGTCCAATACTCGTTGTGTACCCAATTAGTATTACCCATCGGTTTTTCATATCTATATGCGAGTTTCGGTTATCCTCATGTATGTAACTTTGGCGAAACAAAAAAAATAGTTATTGAAAATACGACAACACGAAAAAAGACGATACCAAATTACAAGATTTAAAATCTTAAAGCTAACAATTTAACCTTTTAATTAACCAATTCAAAGTTTCGTTACGTAATATAGTATTATTATTAAAGAACAATATAAATACAAAAAAAGGAAGTGGTATCATGCACAATATTTTCAATAACTGATTAATTAATTTACTCTTTTGCCATTAATTTCTCCATATCTCGATTTACATCCCTAAAATAATTTACCATTTAATCTTCTAAGGATGTATAAACGTCATTTGGGTCAGTAGTACTTGCATTTGAGGTGTCATGTTTTGTCATCTTTCGTCAAAGTTAAAAAGACAAAGTAATGCATTATAGGTTGTTAATTTTTAATTACAGATAGTGTAACACCCATTTTGTGACCTGAGGGTAATTAGGTAATTTTATTTACTTACATGTATTATTTGTTATATTTATATATTGTGTTTTATATGTTTTGAATTATAACTTAGAAAGTTTGGTTGAAAGATTTATTGTGACTAATAAAATATTAACTGTTTTAAATAGTTATAGGTCACAGTAAAATAAAATACTTTTCTCGCAATTGGTAATTAGGTTCCAGACAATAGAGTTAATTCGGGTATAAGAATTATACTGTGATATAGAAATGAAAGTGGGCATAACCCGACTTCATCTTCTTCCCTGTAATCCTCAATTCCTTTACCAAACTTTGAATGATATGAAATTGATATCCAAATTAAGCTAGAATTCTTAACAATCTTAAGTTGTGATTTTGGAACCTACAACAGATCATCATCATCTTCTTCCTTCAAATTGTAAGTGTTTGAATGTTTTATTTACTTATATAAACTTGATTTAAGATGGGTTAGGTTAATGTGTAAATTACTATAAAGCTATTATTTGAAGTTGTTTTTGATGATGTGTTGGTGTTATAAGATTTAATTTTAGCATTTGAATGGTTGAAAGATGAGTTTGAAGCTGTGTTAGTATGAATTTCGAGTTAGGGTTTGTACAGGAAGTAGACACACTTGGTGCAGGTTTCTGTGTTTGAGCTTCATAGCCGATCGGCTATACTTGGTGAGCCGATCGGGTATGATCAATGAGTCGAACGGGTAACTTAAGACGAACGGCTAGTTTAGTGTAAAATGGTTACAGAATTTGGCGTTAGGACAAAACTTGTGAAAAGCTACTATATAGCTGATCGGCTATAACAAGTGAGCCGATCGGTTAAGACTTGTTTAGCAGTTCGGGTAAACTTAGCCGTACGGTTGAATTAGAACAAAACCTAAACAGAACTTGGTGTTTGAACGAAGGTCTCGAAATTTAGTTGTGTTAGCCGATCGGGTCAAGGTTAGCCGATCGGGTAAAACCCTTTAGCCGAACGGCTAAGTCAGTGTGAGTCAATAGGGTATGGAACTAAAACAGTGGTAAAATCAATGTGAATATTGTTGTGCTTTTGTATGTATGCATAAATATATATGTACTTATATTTAGTGAGTAGATAAGTTGAATTGAGTTATTAACTTAAGTGTTT
This sequence comes from Pseudognaphalium luteoalbum, assembly GCA_963422505.1. NCBI lineage: Eukaryota > Viridiplantae > Streptophyta > Magnoliopsida > Asterales > Asteraceae > Pseudognaphalium > Pseudognaphalium luteoalbum. The sequence goes on from OY730196.1 coordinate 109,891,498, forward strand.
TATTGTATTGACAGATAACTCGAAGACTCAGTGATTTAGTCAGCTGAGTGGTTGAAGCAAAGTTAACAGGTGAATCGACTTGGGACTTCAGTGTGATTTGGTTGTGACGTATTAGTTACAACAGATTAAGCATAGTAGTGTTATATGTTGATTATGCTGTGATATATGTATAAATTACTTTATGTATTTGGGGTATCGGAGGTCAACAGTTGTTGGACTGGGTTGCTACAGGTTAACCAATATAGGAATTGTGAACATGTGTTGTGAATGGTACTTATGTTGGTTAAAGGTAGCAAACAGTTATCGGTAAATCACTGTAATGGCCTGCAGTGATGATAAGTGTTGCTTGGTGGGCCACCGCGGTCTGAGGGCGCCACAAGGACCACCGATCCTCTTGGTGATGTTGAGTCTATGTGTTAATTGTTGATAATTAATTATGTTGAGCTAGGTCAAACTGTTGTAACAAGTTTATTCACTTAGCTTCGTGCTAATCCTGTTGTTTACTCCTTGCAGGTTTTGACTAGAATGGGACTGGGCAAGGAGTGCTTGGAAGTAGTTGACCATGACAACTCTGATATTATTTTGATACCTTATATTGCCCAGATATATTTTTAATAGTTTGTAATTTAACAGATAGTACTTATAGTATGTATAATGTTTTTGGTAAATAATGTTATGTTAATTATTCTATAAAATAAACGGGATGGCGCTTCCGATATTATTATAAAAAAAAATGTGGTGCGTTACAGATATTAATTTAGATGGATGAAAACTACCAATGCACTGCAAATATCGTTATTTTTTATGTACAAAATAGTATTAACCTGCTGAACCAATAAATATGCTTATTTGGAAAATTACCGTATGATTTTAAATAACAAAGTATTATTAAATATCAAAGTGATATCATACACAATATTATTATTATTAATTAGTTTATATTGTGGACTATCAATTCAAAATCTATCACAATTTAAACCCTTAATGCATTTCTTATCTAAAATTAAAACATTACTAATTGATGTACCGTTCACCAACACCAAAACAATTATCAAATACATATAACACATCCATATATAAGATATATCTAAAGTCAACCCGCAACTTTTACTGGTCTTAAACTAGTAACTTATTAAATCACATAAGTTGGATCATATAAAAAGAGATTACAAATATATGATATAATACTAAGATTTATTTGAATTAATTAAATGGGCTATAAAAAACTAGCAAAAGTTAATGGGTTTCACTGGCTCAAGCACCTAAAATATCAAAATTGAAAAACCAATCCAAAATTAAATTCAAAACCAAAAAAAAACAATCACTTTCGTTTTAAGTTTTCAAAAAGCAGAGTTTATGATTCAATTTTCGGTTTTAACCAAAAACTGATGTAAATCGATTCGTGCTCACCCTTACACTGCGGAGAACAACTCGTCGTTGACTTATTTATGAGTCATGATGAACTTCCGAATTGATTATTCATAAAACATGAAACGGCAAAATACGTGGTATCTTTTCACATAGTGTTTTCTTATCTTTTATGTATCATTATTACCAAATTATTGTACAACTTCATCATCCACATTAAAAGGATGGTACAATTGTTTCCCATTTAATACCTTAAATATTATTTCATCCGTCGAAAGTTAAGTGTTATATTTCAGCTTTTACGGAGTTTTAGAAATTACATTGTCAGTTATTGAAGATGATACTATTACCCCTACTGTTTGCAAAGACTCTCATATATCGGTTTTGATAAATGGTATATTAAGGGTAAAATGGTAAATGTAATATTCTTTTAATAGAGTTGGACACTTATTTTGGGACAAACTTAAATGGACAAGTGGACACTATTAGGACAGAGGGAGTAGAAGTTTACAACAAAATTTGTAGACCGGTTGCCGGTTGGTTTCGCCAACATTTACATAAACCGCTACATGAACTTTACTTATGTATAACATCATAAATCTACGTTGATCTAGCGTAAAATCAGTGAAGTTCAGTCATTTTCGAAAGAGAAAATATAAGCTTAGAATTTGTATGGGTGAATATGTGCTAATTGCTAACAATTGATCACAATTTGTACATGATATGATATACCCTAGTTTATTGGCTTTTAGAAAGTGCAATAATTTCCAACAAGTTGTACATTTATATAAAGTATGTTTGTGCACATGTGGAATGTCATTCCACTTTTCATCTCTTAGCTATTCACTATGACACTAAATAAGAAATTTCAATTACCACTATCATCGATTACTAATTTTTGTTTAATTTCATGATCAAGCCTAATTGCTTGCCATTCTGACTTACAATCGTCAAACTGTCCGATAAAAAATCGTTGATGAATGTAAATACCTTCGTTGACAAATACATGCAAATAACTAACTAAAATAAAAGTATAACAAGAAAATATATTACAAGTGTCAGTAAGACAAAACCTAAATGTATGATATATATTTAACTTGTAACATTATTTGTTTTCCATCCACATGCCAAATAATGTACAATATAACTATTGTTACGTTTTTGTTGCATTAATAACATACATCGTCCTATACATGTCTCATGTCTGCATAATTACATTATTATGGTTCTAGTGTAATGTTTTACTAGAAGCTAGTTTGACTTCCTGTATACTCTATTTTAAATGCTTGTTTCCTATAGTACCATTTGGCAAAAAGGCGCTTTAACTTTAAAGTCAATTAACATATAATGTTTCTACATAAAACAGATTACAAGGATTTAAATGGTTTAAGTACAATGGTTCTCATTGTGGACCTCATGGTTACAGAGTACCTTTTTTTTTTGTTTGGCGAAAAAAAGAAATATATATACTTTAATTCAACAAAAGTTGAAATGAGATTACATTAAGATATACATATATCAAACCTCAAATGTCATATTCAATTGACATCAAATCTATCTTTAAAAAATTACAACACAAAAGAGATTTAAGAAGATACTTATGCTAACTCCCAAGTTTGTGAGCTCCATACATGAAACTTAAAAAGAACTGCACGTCTGCACAAGTTCCCTTCAACCGCACAAATGAAACACGTTCCACGACTAGGTTCCAACATGAAGTCGAGTATTGAATATTGCTTCATTCCTTGAAATCCATATTGACCACATAGTACTTAATTATGATGCATTGATGACCTTTGGTTAGAAAGTACTTAATTATGTCTGAATTGTGATGCATTGATGGCCTTTGGTACATACTGTACTTCATAGTTGTTATGAAGGCAATTCTCTGCAAAAGATTAAATAGCTTATAAATTAATTTTGTAGTGTGGTTAACTAAATATCATGTCGCTTATACAAAAAGATGAAAATTTTCAATAGTTTACAGAAAGGAATGTGTCGCAGCGATTTTAGTATTGACTTAGTTATTGATAAATGTAGGTAATTAACGAAATATTGGAATATGATGTAACAGTACAGCATAACTCAAAGTACTTGGTTCATATTGACTTATAAATTTATCACCATTGTCCTCTATACATCAAATATAGAGGACAATGGTGTACATATATATTTGATGCATTTACCATGGGTTGATTACGTCATTTTCAATAATTGGTATACTCGTGCTAACAACCCACATTAGTTTCCGACATTAGTGCAATCAACCCACATTAGTTTCCGACATTGGTAACAATTTGAATGATAAAAAAACTGTTCCGGTTAGAAAATGATGTTACATTGGTATGTATTTAATGTCATTATGGTCCATGATCCATATTATTGACAAAAATCCATCATCTAGTAGTTATGATTCTTTTTAAGTAGTGGAGATTAGTAAGTGTTGTATCTGTCAGCGCATAGAGTCACCAACTTTTAGAGACCTTCAAATTTTACGTACACTGATAATATTATACGTTTGTTGTTTGAAAAAAAAATAGCAGTAGTACAAAAAAGAAAAAAAACAACATGCATCATTTATTTATTATATATAAACATAAATTAGAAAATATGCCCATAACACAATATCGAATATGCATGGTACGATCATGTTACACTTTTTTGATAATAAAAATCTCTTAATCATGTTATACTCATCTTGAAGACATTTAAGAGTAGTAGACAATCTAATATCAATGCAAATGAAGTTTATGTGGAGTTGAATTTGCTCAAGACTTTCTCGTCTTTTACCAATTAATATGTATTAAATTACGTCATTTTCTAAAATGGGTTGATTGCATTCAAATTGTTATTAACTAATCTTGTCAATGTAGCAGCTGTCGAAATAATTTTTTAAATTATAAGTTGTTGATACCATACTTGAGGTTCACAATAATTACTGTTAGTTTTGTATATTTATAGCAATTTTGTGACGTTAATGTATACTTCTGTATAGAGGTGACAATGACTCATTGGTTATTTATGGATCAACTTGGTTAATCTTTATTAGAGGATGAGTTTGTTGGGTCTCCTTCTATTTTTTTGGATGAGTTTAATGGGTAATTTTTTTTTCTACTCATCTCATTTTTTTCATTTTTCACTCAAATAAAAAATAAGTTTGGCGGAAACTCGATGAGTCGACCCGACCCGAGACCTTTGACCCGGACCCATCTAGACGCATTCTCTTAAATGACCCATCTAGACTTGGACCTATTTAGACCAAAACCTATCTAGACCCGTGACCTAACTCATTCATTTTGCCACTTGTACTTCTGTATATAAACTTTGTCTATTAGAGCATATTTTTCAATATCGCACGAGACCTCCAGAATTAATTTGTCGGCCCTCTTTTTTTTTTTTTTCTTTTTCAAAATCATACACTTGCAATAATTTTGATGGCTAAGAAATGGTTTAGAATGGCATACCAAAGAACTATTGTCATTCGTGTTATGTTAAATGCTAACGAATTACCAATAAGTACTTGATCAAATAGCACATCAGCACTTCAATGTTTTTTGGAAGTTTCAAAATCTGACCTAGGTTTAAAATAACAAATATAAGTTCGCCAATGCTAGATTTAATAGGTAAAAATAACTGCTAGCCACGTATGGGTGATCTGGTTAAAACTGGTTAGAAACATGTACAGTAGAACTTTAGATATTTTTATAATATATATTTCTTTAGAATGACAATAACTCACACACACCAACCATTAATATTTACAATTTTCCACGAATATATACAACTCTCCATCCTTGGACTTGAACCATCAACCTCTTGATTGGAGGGTTACCTCGATACCACTAGATCAATAGGCCTTTGGTAGAGATTTTTATAATATACCTACCATGAGATGCGTTCATTTAAGTACAACAAATCCAAAAAGAATGGGAGAATGCATCTCAGCCGTCCAAATACATCAAATCTGGAGGGGTATTTTCGTCATTTGCCAATTCCTCATTTAATTAAATAATATTGTAAGATTTCATACCAGAAATCATAAGGATCACAGAGATACGACTCGTACGTGAGCTAGGGTTTGAGAAATCATCGACGATCTCAAACAAAATCACCAAATTGAAGGTAAGATCATCACTAATTCGCATCAATTTCGTAAACAGACGATCGATTTGTACTACATTCAACATATTTCATCTTAATTTTTTCAATTACGTAGATTACGAAAGTACGAAACGTAAAATTAATAAAGGTTTTCACGTTTTTTATGATTTCGTATCTGTATTGTGATTCGCAATCACGTATCTGTATTGTGATTCGCAATCACGCAATCACGTTTTTTATTTGATTCTACTGATTCTAAGGTTTGAGTAATAATTCGTTAAATTGATTCACATGTGGTATTGAATGATTTTGACGCTAAAATTGATTCACATGATCGCAGATGGTTGAAATTGAAGGATTTGAACAAGTTGTAAAACAGCCGGAAACAACAAAAGCTACAGGTATGAAAATATGAAAACTGATTTATACCACATGTGGTAATAACTAATACTTCCATGAAAACTGAATGGTATCTAGTGGTAAACGGTAAGATATGAAATTAGAGAAACTAGTTCCTACCACATATGGTAGTAGGTTGTGGTAAACGTTATCATACAAAATCATAAAACTGAACTATACCGCATGTGGTAATAGCTAAAAATATGACGTGTTATAATGCAAACTGTGAAATCTCGTATTACCACATGTGGTATTAGACATTACCACATGTGGTACAGTACACTACCACTTGTGATAATTTACACTATTGTTTTTCAGGTTTACAAAAAACACCCAACACTACTCTACTAATCTTAAGTGAGATTCAAACACCGGGTAGAAGTACTGTTTGGGTACCGCAAGCCCCGAAAGAAGAAAAACCTTTTGTAGGACAAGTCTTTCACAATCTTCAACAAGCATATCTCTATTATGTACGATACGGACTAAGCAGTGGATTTGGAGTAAGGAAATCAACACAGAAGAGGAAGGTTGAAAAGTTCGAAAATCTAGATGTGTTAAGATATAAAGGTTGCGGAAGAGAAAAAAGGTTGAAGAGTTCGAAAGAGAAGGCAATAGAAAGTAAGAAAAAGTGCGGAAAGTGTGGAGAAGCTGGCCATAATAGACAAACATGTGATAAGAAGAAAGCAGAAGCTAAAAAACAGGCATAAGAGAAAGAAAGGGAAACAAAATAAGCACAACAAGGAGGGCAGGATGGCAATTGAAGAGTTTGAAAATTTTTTTTATATATATTTCTTAAAGTTAATTTCAATAATATGATGTTATTAGATTGAGAGATGATTTAGTTTACTATGGATATTTTGTTTTTTAGAACTATAATAATCTGATAATTATTTATAGCATATAGTGTTTTATTGTACATAATATGTGAAATGTGTTACCGTGTTTACAGAAATCATAAGGCACCACATGTGATATAAATAGGTACCACATGTGATAATAAGAGGTACACTTAGGTTTTATGTACTACCACATGTGGTAATATACACTACCACATGTGGTACTAGTTGTTACCATATGTGGTAGTTGCTAGCACAAATAATACTTTACAAAAAATGAGATACCACATGTCGTAATAAGAGGTACAACAAGTGATACTAAGTTAAGAGGTATTATGCACTACCACATGCGATAATATGCACATTTACCACATGTGTAATAGTACCATTCACTACCACATGTGATACTACTGAGTATCACATGTGGTACTAGTTGTTACCATATGTGGTAGTTGCTACCACAAATAGTACTTTACATAAAATAATGTACTATAAGGTACCACATGTGTTATTGAATTAAAAATATCATAAAAGTTGGTTAAAACAAGGAAAAGACATACACATGAAAACATTTAAAAAAACTGAACATAAAACCATAAAAATCTAAGTACATTACATAAAACTGTACTTTCAACATACAAAATGTACTTTTACAATAATACCGTACTTAAACATAACCCATATAACTGTACTTGATCATTAAATTCATATCATCACTCGTTTCTTTTGGTTTGTCTTGACCCAAACTAGTTTTTTGACTTGTGACCTTTGGATGCACTCCTGTAGTAGGTTGTTCAACTCTGGCAGCAGCAGATTTAGTTAAACCCACCTTAGAAGGTGATTTAGGTACAGTCTTGGACTCTAAAGCTTTCTTTTTTTCGGCTGCTGCAGCTTTACGAGCTTTTGCACCTTCTTTCTGCTTATCCTTTAAATTTTGAGCAATAGTACGATTATCTAGAAAATTATTTGAAACTGCAAAAAAATATAACACAAAACACATATATTAATATAGGAATAAAGAAATTGGACCGAAACAGAAGACAAAACAATGGTACCACATGTGGTAATACATGGTACCACATGTGGTAATACACGCTACCACATGTGGTAATTCATGGTACCACATGTGGTATCACAAAACAACAAAACAGTAGCAGCAGCAGTAACAAAAACAACAACAAAACACACAAACAAACACCAAAAAACTTAAAACACAACAAGCAGTAGCAGTAACAAACAACAAGCAATAACATGAAGAAAGTAAAATAAACTAAGTTATTCAAATGTCATAACGTATTAAACAAAGTTAACATATACATGAACATTACATTCAAAACATCAACGCACAAGTTTTATTAAAAAGCATTTACCTCTTCTATTATAAACCTTTAACTGACTCGCATCCAAAAACGGCAACGAACCGATAACTGAAAGTAAAATTATCCTTTATGATCAATTTATAAACATGTGCGATCAAAAAAGAACTAACAAAATCAAAAACACAAAGATTAACCTTCTAGTGATTGACTAACGTCTGGATCTGATTCTGAAACAGGACTAACTTCAACATCTAACAACAAATGCACACAAAATAACACGTTCAACATACAAAATCATCGATCACAACAAAAACTATCTAATTAATCCCTTAAGAAATTAGAAAAAATCATGTTGAATCATTCAACTAATCACATACTTATCAAGTATAAACACATCAGATATATGAACAAATACATAACATAATCAACAATCATGAAATCGCTCGCATCAAACACTGATATTACCACATGTGGTACAGGTTCATGCATTAACAGTTTAACATACCAGGTGGATGCATGCTGACCGGAACTGCAGCAATAGGAGAGTTTGCAGCATTTGCGAGTGCCATTTCATCACGAATATCCATCTGACAAACAAAAACAATCAAAAAATTCAAAATCACTTGCGTATTAAAAACTAGGGTTTCAAAAAAGACGAAATCGATAAAACCGACTATACATACGTTTATTCGAACACTGATACACAAATAAAACTTCGATTCAACTAACAAATTCAAGATTTAGGTCAAATATTCTTCAATTTTAGGGTTTTCTGCATTAGGTCTTGTAGAACTCAAAATCGAGCAAAAACAACCGTGTAAAAGATGATTCAAACAAGCATGACACAAAGAATACTTCGATTTAGATATGAAAACGAAGAAAGAATCAATAGATCGAAGATTACCTGCGTTGTTTGTTTGTAGCAGAGAGTTTTGGAGAAACGAGAAGGGGAAATTTTAGAGAGTGAAATATGAGAATTGTGTTTTAAAAGGAAAAAGAGTGTAATTTAATTGATGCGTAAAATTACCAAAGTACCCCTCCGCCCAAAAATTATTTTCAGCATGTTTAAAAAATTAAAAATAATGATGATTAATTGTGGACCCTTGATTATGTTGATCCAATGGCTGAAATCTATTCCCCTATTCTCAACTATTTTACCCATACTCATTTGAACTTATGTCTACCTACCATTCATGTTTTCAATTTTTCATAATAGTTGCCTAGTTGCCTCAGTTTATGACTTCATGGTTTCTTTTTTATTGACTATGGCCTATGGGCTATGGGTGAAAGTGTGAGCCCAAACGAGACTGGCTAGCTTAAAGATGGATTGGCCTGCACTTGAACCCATACTAAAGATAATATAATCCATAGTTTTAGTTGGGCCCATATTGGGTTGGAGTCGGAATACAGTCATACACCACTGTTATGTTATCATCTATCTATCTATAATCTATAATCTATCTTCTATCTATCTATAATGTATAATCTTATATATATATATATATATATATTGGGAAATTCAAATGAGAACCACTCTAAAGTTAAGAACTTTGAGAACTACAACAAATACATGTTTGTTCACATGTGATTAACTTCAATCATATGTGAACATCGATGTACGTTTAATTGAAAATGAAAATAGTCAAAAAAATCATAAATTTACGTCTTAAAATACATTTTAACCGATTTGTTCATATTATCGTTCGCATGTGAACATATATTTATTTTTTGCGTTTTTCGATATAATTTTATGATTTTTTGACTTTTTCTTTTTCATTTAAATGTACATTGATGTTCACATATGATCGAAGTTAATCACATGTGAACAAACATGTAATCTTTGTGCTTCTCAAAGTTCCCAACCTTAAAGTGGTTCTCATTTGAACCTTTTCATATATATATATATATAACAGAATACCATGGAGAATTTTGGACCATTCGATGGGATCTCCCTGAAGATCTAACGGATTATATTTAATTTTTATGATTGCACTTTCCTCCCCCATCTAATTAAATATTACATAATTATATAAATAAATACTAAATATTTTTATAAATAAATATATAAATACTAAATATTTTTATAAATAAATAAATAAATAAATACTAAATATTTTTATTAATAATTTTAATAATCAACGACAATGTTTACAAAATAAAACAATTAAAATGGGTTAAGAAATAAAAAGAAATCATATCGGATCCGAACAAAAGGGTGATAAATATTATATGAATGCATTAAATACATAATAAGTATATTAATTAACTATTAAATCAATAATAACTAACGAAATTTAGTTTTTTGAAAAGGATTTCTTATTAAAAATAAACCTAAAAAAAGTTCCAAAAAGTCGGCCTAAAAAAACCCACATGCTACCGTATCTATTTAAAAATAACAACCAATCATCCATCAATATATTAATTACAAAGTAGTCATTTAATATCTTACTATTTAATTTAACTTGGGATAAAAAAACCAGCCTTAAAAAAATGACCGCACCATATCATATCGGTTAAAAATAAAACAGTCCATCTAACTTATTTGTTTTTATCTAAAAACTATACTATGTCTTGATTTTCTCCTCAAATACTAATCTCATTTTAACCCTATTTATATCCATGATATTCCTACCTCTAACCCATTCTATTCCTTTGCTCATCATACGCTCCATCCATCCAAAAAAACGGCCAATGCTCAATCTAAATGAGTCTCTACTAGGTACTTTAGATATTGTATATAAAATAAAATTAAAATAAAAGTTGAATAATACATTTACAAAAAACAAATAACTCAAAAGTAAACTAAATACATAATATAAAAAATGTTGTGTAACGCTTACGCTTTACGAGTCGAGTATTACGCATCAACTTAAAAATATGTAGTAATCGAAACACATAATATAAAGAACATACATAGTTTAACTCTTACGCTTTATGACTTCACTACTATAAATCCGGTTCAAAAATCTAAACATAACCCACTTGAATTCGAACTATTAAATGATTTTGACAATTACAAGTCATTTATACACTCTTCCAATTCATTTGAGACTTTACCGAGTTTCAACTATAACGACAATAAAAATCACCCACTCTTTAATCATTTTATTTTTACAAAGTAAAGTGTTGTAGCCCGCGTTGTCGCGGGTCATTTACATAGTCTATACTTAAAGCAAAATAACTTGAGACAATCCCAACCCTTAATTGGTTTTCTCCATCTTGATCTAACGGTTAAGATTAATATAATGATAGTTACACTTAATCCCCTTTATATATAAATTAATATTAACTATTTAAATTTTATTTAAATAAACCATAAATTATTTATTAATTTAAAGAAAGTATAAATTAAATTAATAAATATTTAAATAAAAGTTAGTTTGGTCAAGAAAAATCGGCCGTAAATTATTAATTAATTTAAGGAATTATAATTTGACCATGGATATAATCACATAATAAACAAAGAAACAATGATCGCAAACTTGAAAGGGAGATCGAGCGAACAACTCAAAATAAACACATGGAACAAAAAATAAGCCAACCAAACACACGACATATAATATGCAATTAAATAATGCTTAATAAAACAATGCGTAATATGAAACGTCGGGCCAATCAGTAAAATAAATGGACCAAAAAAAATTCAAATTAAAATAAACCACAATCACGAACCCAGCAAGGAGAATTACAACAAAAATATTCACGAGCCCAACAGATTTATACAAATCTATATTTATTTAAAGTCACTTTTACTTTAATTGAATAAAACAAACAAAAAAATAAATTAACCAATACATCATATAAAAATAAAAGTTCTTTATGAAATAAATAGCCAAAACACTTAACAATAACCCGCGTTGCCGTGGATCTTTTATCTAGTATTACTATTGCACGAATATAAAACAAAATCTTCAAAAGTCAAATTACCTAAAAATATAAAACTAAAATTGGAAAGCAAAATAAAAAGTATAATATTGTACCATACTTTGATGAATAAAGGAGTATTACGTTGTATAACTAACAGAACGGTAAAAACAGGAAAACATGCATTTTATACTAGGACCATTACATCAAATTAATCACCATAACTTGAAACAAATAGTACTATTAATTACAGTAATAATGCATATCTTTATACATTCTGTAAGTCGTTTTGTTTATTCAGGTGTATACAGTTATTAGAGTTAGATGTCATATATATATACTGAGATTTAGGAATTAACTATAAGTATTAGTCCGTACGGTGTTTCTTCTAGTGAAGCAAACAGGCATGATTCCAAGATGCCAGCTAAATTTTCTCAGATTTTAAGGACCACCCAACCCTAAAACTGGAAGGACATGTATTCATACATTTGGCTTAACATTGATTTATCAACAAAAACAATCGATTTGTGCTTAAAGGACAACATGGTGTGCCCATATACATTGATGCATTTATTATTACATATCGTACATCGCCCTACGTAAACAATGACATTTTTACATCAAGTGTATGTCCGAGTTTAGGTATTTCCATCTATTCGAAAAGATAGTACTTGAGGTCCCTTATCTTCTTGCAAAAACCTTGAAAACCAAAAATGTTGACCGACTCACACGCTTTGCTCTATGAACACTAATGTGGTAGACATTATGTAATCATTTTCTTGCAATGGCATTCCCTCCAAAACCGACTAATTGATAGTCACATGTATTGTCTTCTTTTGATAATTGTTAGTCTGTTACAAATTTTGAATCTAGGCAAAAGAAAAAAGTTATAGTGAATGGTGTCATTTTTGGAGTTTGATTAAAATCGGTAGAACTAATAATAGCTAGGTAAAATTCATTAGAGGCCCACATGGGAATTGAAGTTGATATATATATTGTGGAAATAAAAGTCATGAACAATTATTTGTATCACAAGGTGTGTGTGTGCTTTGTTTTGACTGTAAATCTGACACTGCTACAGTCATGGGTGGTGGGTGGGTTGGTTGGTTTGAGGGGCCCTTTTGGGTGGGTTTGTGTTATGTGGTTGTGCTACTCTTTTTTGAGATTTCGCATATCTGTTTCGGTTTTGGTCATGAATCTTGATGTGATTGTATCATATCATACTCCGTATTAAACTACTTTACTTGCATTGGTACTACGTATGAAAGGTGGATATATTGACCAAAAAATCAATTTGTTTTCGATTAAGAGAAACGATACGAAAGTCATTTGAAATATGATGAAACGCGACACAGAATTATGCACTTCTTTGTATTTTACTAAGAATGAAAGGTTAGTAGCAATCTGGATTTTATAATCACGTTGAACACGTTAATTACATTTACGTAATCCCTTCGACTAAGTCAAAATGTATATTTTGAAAATGCACGTATGCAGTATTTGGAAATCTCCACCAACTAAACGTCTAAACTATTCATTAATCAAATATCATCCATATCCATAAGACGCTCTTTTAATAGATTGAAAGAGATAAGATCATTAAAGTACAAAAATTATTGAAATAAATGAAGTACCAATGATATTATGCCATGTTTACAAAGAGAATGTTCCACATGTACAAAACCCATTTACCCTAAACTTAAATATTTCACAAACGACAAATCAAAAAATTATGAAAATTGCACCATTAGATTCAGCGTATTATCCTCTTCGATTTGCCGTCCCTCAAGGCATAATTTCGACGAGTTTTTTTTCTTCATTTTTTGGTGGGTTTCACATGTTACTAACATATGTGTTAAAGTGTTGTGTTTAGGGTTTAGGGTTTGAGATTTGGGGTTTCTCCTCGAAACCCTAAACCCTAAACGCTTTACAAAACTCTAAACCCTAAATCTTACCAAACCCTAAACCCTTACTAAACCCTAAACCCTAAACCATGAACCCTACTAAATCCTAAACCTTATATCTAAATTTAATGTTCAACCAAATATTAACACATTTGTTAGTAAAATGTGAAACCCATCAAAAAATGGAAGGAAAAAAAAACTCATTGAAAGTATGCCTTGAAGGACGGCAAATCGAAGAGGATAAAACGCTGAATCTAATGGTGTAATTTTCATAATTTTTTGATTTGTCGTTTGTGAGATAATTAAGTTTGATGATAAATGAGTTTTTTACCTGTGAAACATCAAGTAAACACTTATATTATGAAATGAGACAAAGTAAAATAGTAACGGAGCACTTCTACTTGCTAGAGTACTGTGAATGTGTTGTAGGACTTTTAGAACAAATACAAAGACAGTAAGCTATTGACCGAACTGGGAAATTAAGTCAACAGGAACACGATGATGAGAATTTGATAAAAGGTGGAAAAAAGTAACTTGGCCTTGCTGCACTCCATATACATATATATTTGCTTTCTGTTTTTGTTGTTAATACAAAGAATTAGTAATTAATTATTACACATGTGAGTTGCGTTTCTCTCTTTTTTCCTAAATTTGATTGCCTTTTTTTTTCTTTTTTTCTTCTATAGTCATAAAAGTCGAAAATAATGTGATCAAGATACCAAAAGGAAGAGTCCATATAGCAGAAGAGCATAACATATGATTAGAAATAGAAAAACATGTAAAGAATATTGATTAAAAAAACATTTTTTAAAATATGTTTGATGATGTCACACTACAAGTATATAATTTATGAACGCTGATAAATACAATAAATAAAAGTTATTCATACACCAAAACTGTGTTTTAAGTATTTGTATTATATACAATAATTGTTGTGTAGTTGTTGTATGAATCAACTTTATTTGTTGTATTTATCAACTCCCTTAATCCATTAAAAACATGAATAAAGTAATTATACGTACATATTGTAGAAACTAACGAAAACTTTATTGAATAATAAATACGATTATAAAGCTTAATTAAAACTGAATACATAGAGTTGCTTAAATACTAAAACTAACAAACCCTAAATACTAAACGGACTTTAACCAAACAAAACAAATGTGGACCTATAGGAGATGGACTATTATGTTAATATCCCCTCTCAAATTCACAATGCTAATGTCAGATGCATTGAGAGTTTGACGAACAAAACGTAAGCTAAAATATGAAACGAAGCATAATCAAGCCTTGAATGTAGTGCCAACGATGACCTCCAATGCTAGTGCGGAACACCACCGTACGAAACCAAATGCCAATTCCAATGCAAAACCAAATCCAAAGCGATACCGAAACCAAGCCAATGCGAAGTCGATACCAAACCATGCTAATGCCAATACCAATGCCAATGCAAAACCAAAAACAATGCCAATCCAATGCGAAAATATTCCAATACGAAGTCGAACCAAACATGTATCAATGCAAAATCAAAAGAAACTAAGCGGAAGCCAAATATTGCACAACCAAACAAAACCTTTAAACAAATCAAAGCAGACCAATCCGGATGAAATAACGCCAACCAAGAGCTAATAAACCGAACAAACCGAAACCAAACATCATCCAAAAAAATTCAGCAAATTAACAGGTACTTCGACAATGTATATATCCCAAACGACATATCTAATTAAAAATCCGAACCGTCAAATCTTTTAATTATGTGTTATGAATAGGGGTGTTCATGGACGCTTAACCGGATGATCGGTTAACCGAAGACCGGTTAAGCGGATCCCCGGTTCGTCATTTTCTTGAATCTAAACCGAAATCGAAAAGTTCGGTTAACCAGTAATCGGTTAACCGGCTTTTCCGGTTCAGTTATACGGTTAACCAAATTAACCGGTTGTATTTACCAATCACTTAAAATATATATATATCAAAATATAAATACACACTCACTTGATGAATATTTGTGATAAATTCAACACGTTGATCATTTTAACAATAAACATAAAGCTTTTCCATTAGGTACAAACACATAAATGTATAAACGTTGAACTAAGTCAGTCACGAAACTAAATATTTAACTACTAAAAATGCAAATAAGTGAACATTCGTACTAACATAAATACAAAAGTATAAAAACCGCATTATAAATTATAAAATATTTAGTAATATTATCATATATCTATATATAAACACATATTTAAAATAGGAAAATAAAATTTTCGGTTTTTCGGTTAACCGGTTGAATCAATATCGTGAACCGAAACCAAAGAACCGAAATTATATCAGTTCGGTTAACCCAAACCGAAAAATAAAAAAATTTCGGTTCGGTTAACCTAAAATTCACTACGGTTTTACAATATTCGGTTCAGTTTATCGGTTTCGGATGATTATGAACACCCCTAGTTATGAAGCTACAGCCCAAAAATCATGATGATCCAACGGCAAACGAATTCGGTACTCCAATTCTTCTAAAGCTGCGCAGAAAGTGACGAACGAAAATTGTAACAACTTCAACTAATTGCTGGAAGTTTATGGATACTCATAAGACAAATCCGAACGGTCAAAAGCTAGATCAATGTGTCTAGAACCTAGAGTACAATTTTGAGGATGATCCAACGGTTAACGATTTGTTGATCGCCATTCTCCTACAAGTGTGCAGATTACGATGAAACGGAAAACAAAACAACGAAGAACAAACTAGAACAAACGGAAACGGGATCCCTCCGGGTCGTCAACATTTAGTCGACGGTCGGAGGGTGACTAAATCACGAGATCGTATACCTAAAGCTCTGATACCATGTAGAAACTAACGAAAACTTTATTGAATAATAAATACGATTACAACGCTTAATTAAAACTGAATACATAGAATTGCTTAAATACTAAAACTAATAAATCCTAAATGTTAAACGGGTTTTAACTAAACAAAACAAATGTAAGCCTTTAAGAGATGGACTATTATGTTAACCCATATTTCATGCTAGAAGTACAGACTTCAAAAACACACGCTATCAAATTTTAAGTGTTAGCAACAAGATGTTAATTTAAGTATCTAACCGTGAATAAATGTATCCCGCGCGTAAGATATATAAAAAACCGGTCCCAAACACAACTTCTTCCGGTGTGACCTTTAAGACATGAAACAAAAGAACAATTTTTTGTTGGACCATACCACACAAATAAATTCCAGTAGTATTATTTTTAGGAGATTTTATGTCCCCCAAATTCAATATCCCACCTTTTGTCTTTTGAGCTCTCATGAATTTGTTTTGATTGTGACATTTCAACTTTATTCATTTTTCTCACACCATTTGCAACACGTCTCATAATTAAAGTCGACAATGTTTTTCAAAACAGAGTTAAAAAATGTATAGACTTCATTGCACTTGTATGTTAAGCGATGATATATGTAATAACTAAGGCTAGTAAAACTAAATCATGGTTATTTGAACTTAGCGTTTACTAATAACTCGGTTCGAGCTCAACTCGAATTCGAGTAAGTTGAAAAAAATTATATTTGAGCTTGAGTTCGAATAATTTTTTGTTGTTTGAGCTCGAATTCAATGATCGTTTATTTAATTGTAAAGTATTGTTATGAACCAAAATTTCAAGTGCAATTTGCTTGTTTATGATTTCAGGATCGATGAACTCATTTCATAGCTCGAATAAGCTCATTTATATTTAATGTCTTATGTTTAAATTTATTAATCACATATATTTCAAGTTCTAAGTATACAATATTTTTATATAAACTCGACTTGTTTGACTCGAATAGCTCGTTTGACTCTGAAATTAAAGGAAAGCATACGAACGAGCCGAGTCAAACATTACTTTTTTATACTCGACTCATGAAGTCAATTGAACAGTATTTTTCGTTCGAGCTCGATTTGTGTTCAATCATTATCAAACTCGAATTCGAGTTAAACAAGCTCGAACTCGAATAGCTTATTAAATGTTCGACTCGTTTACACCTCTATTTGAACCAAACCGGCCAGTTGAACCAGAAATCAATGGGCATGCCAGTTCAACTGACTAACCGAGAACCAATGGGCGATGGTCACTTGGTTTGGTCAGTTTTTGATGATCGATTCAACCTGTAGGACATGTTTGATAAAACTAGGTAAATATGAAGTTGAAGGTAAATAACTAAGTACTAATTATAAAAGCAATACAGTTGAGACTTGAGAGTGAGACATTGGAGAAACTTTAAAGGGTTTCTGCCACTATCATCCTTTACTTCTAGCTTGTTTGGGAATTGCTCATCTCCAGCTGGCACCCATGCACCGGTTTATAGAATACAAATATAAGGGTATATCCGGGGTATAGCGTATACATTAAATATTACATCAAATTTGTTACAATAAATAAATTTTTCAAGAATATACTTACGCAATATATGTTTCATCTCTAACGTATATAATTAATTTCTACACTAAGATAACTTTTAGCATTTACACTGGGGCTTGCCCATTCCGACATGATCCAAAAGCCGACACGAAATCGACTCAAAAAATTAAGGTTGAGTTGAGGTTTCTTGACCCAATAACCCATCAACCCGAAACCCGTCAACCTGACTATTTTTTGGGTCAGGTTTAGGTCACTTAATGAGTTTTTGGGTTGACCTGACAACCCGAATAAATTTTAAAAGTAGCCAAAATTTTAGAAGTTTTTTTTATATATAATAATCTGACGTATTTAATGGTGTTTTAGTATAAATTTTGATGAACTTAATAAGTGATATGTGGTTTTCTAATTTTTATAAACAATTGTAAGCTTATTAATGTGATATATTTGATCTGAAATTGATCCGTTAAAAAATAATGACTCGAAAAATTTGTTGATCTCACTAGATAAATGGGTAATTTAGATCGGGTAAGATTAGGTCAGGGTTGGGTTGGGTTAAAATACTCAACCCGATTATAAAATCATATCGGGTTTGGATTGACTACTTTTGACCAACCAACTCGATAAATGGGTAATTGCCACCCCTAATTTACACATTGCCCCAAAAATTAATTTTACATGATACTTTAGTTCAATTCATTATATTATGATCAATTAACATTCGAAACTATTAATTTACTGGTAAATTTTAATTATTTTCTTTCGTAAAGTTTTAATTACGTAAGTTCTTTACATAAATCAATGTTTTAATTATCATAATTTGTTTGAAAATTACATTTTATTGATTTCAATAATCATATTATCTAATCCGATGTGTAAGATACTTAAAAAAATCATGCAAATAAATACATAGCAAGTTTTTTCAAATTTTGTATTTGATTAATAACAATATTTCAAACATATATGCTAAAATGAAACATTATAAATTTGATGCAAAGTTTAGTGTTTTATCAAATTTGATGTAAAAAGTTTAAATATTTGATGTACACTAAAACTTGCACCAAATTTTTGACCAATTGGTTGGAGAGGAATATTATTACACCAAAATACCAAATTTGGTGTACAATGGAGATGGCCTAGGAGTGATTTGGGAAGAAAAAAAAATTAAGGCAAGATCTTTCTTTTTTCCTTCTTATTTATATTTTATTGGGTGACTTATAAAATATCACCGATACTCTTAAAATAAGGTTTTTTTATGTAATTTGAAATATTATGAGGGTGCCGATGCCCCCTAGCTACTACATCCGCCTGTCTACTGTCTAGCACTAAACAGTCATAGTGGTGATGGGGAGCACTCTCATGGTAAGCCGCACCACGAGCCCCCACCAGTCCACCAAGTACTCTTATTTGACAAAAATTATCTCGTAAATAAACTCAAAGGTTATTGATAAATGATACTCCGTAGCATTAACACTAACATATACATAACAATACTTAACGAGGACTAGATGCAACATCAACAAACGCTTTGCAAGTTAGCGACGCAAAGCTAAATTTTTGTTGTTGTACTTCCCTTCCAATTTTCTTGATCAGAGGTCGATAATGCTTGTGATGGGATGATGAAGACGATGATGATGTGTCATCCTCTTCAAACTTACGCTTTTTAAGGTTTATGGAAGTTGATTGTGATGCCTCCATAATCATCTCATTGCACTCCTTTACTTTCTCCTGATGAACAACGATATATCCAATGGGTTAATCATCGGATATGTATATGCATGAAGTACAATTCTAACTATCAACCTCCTCATAAAGTCTTGTATCTTCAATGCTTGTCTAATGTCTAGTAATGCAATTTTAATTTTTCCTTGACCGGATAGATAAGAAGCATATTATGTACAGTGAATGCCTTTAGATACACAATGATAATAACAAGGTTTATAATGCTCACGCTTCGCGACGGGAATATACTATTTATTGCGTAAGTTTTTATCTCACACTTATATATAAAAGATGGATTAAAACTCATTGTTCTTTCAATATTTTTAATCCAACTTTTCTAAATATATCCTCATTATAAATATTTTATTAAATAACATTTAGCTCACTTTCTATATCATTAACCAATATATGTCCAACACTTTAAACGTGCAAATTTCATTATCATAGCTAATCTATCGAAAAAGAACAAAAATGATATAACATCACCATGGATCATTATCAGTTATAGTTATGTTTTACGTTATAATGATAGTAATATATAAAAAAAGACAACAAATTTGTAGTTCATAACAATTCAACAACTTTATACTCATATTGAGTGGACTTATTGAAAAAAGAAAAAAAAATACTATAAATGAAATGCGTCATATTTTCCATCTATTTAATAATAAAGCATAAGTAATACAATAATTAAAACAATATAATATAATTAATAGGATTATGTTGACAATATAATAACGATTGCTATACTTTAATAGCTATGTGATGATGATAATAGTAATAAGAGCAGTGAAATTATAATAGTATTAAAATTTAAGAGTACTTAAAGAACTTATATATCATTTGGATCACTTCCGTTAAATCATTTAAAGTTAAAATTATAACACTAATATTTAAGAGTAATTAAAGAATTAAAATATCTTTTAGATCTATTCCATTAAGCTTAAGCTATTAAAGTTGAAAAAGGTCGGGTTAAAGAACTTGTACAATCTTAAAATTTCTTTCACCAAATTATTAAAGCCCCCAATATTTGTTTAAAGAAATTTAATAGGATTCCTTCCACAAAGTTATTAAAGTTAATGGACTAAAATATAAATTAAAAAAAGTCAACAAAAAAAGTGATGGAGGTGGATTTGAACTACTTACCACTCCATCTATGTTGCTTTAAGTTAAGATATTCATTATATACTACTTAACTATTCATACAAACTTAATTATAGAAAAAAATAAAAAGATTAATATTCATAACTATTACTCAATTGATATTATATGATAATAAACTCGATATTTTTGATTATTCTATGGGTGCTAAATCGATAGACACACATTATGATACAGCATATATACAGTTTTCTAGCTACCCTTTTCAAGTTATCCTTCAAGTAATCAAGTTCATATTTGTAATATTTTGGTTATATAATTAAATTTGGTCTCCAAAAATGTAAACTTATTACTAACATAAATAAATATATGGTTGATGGTGGTACACTGGCACTACCATGGTCAAAGGCAAAGATCAGTCACACAAAGATATGGTTTCACCAAATGTTGTATCGTATGCAATTAGAGTTGAGAAAGAAAACGCACACAACAATTATGTGTTGGTACATTCGTACAAAGGACAAGAGACAAACCTTGATGGTTTTGAGTACATCCAGAAGCTGATTCTGATAGTCAACAGAATTGAAAAGGTCAACTTGATCAATGACATGAAGCATTGTAGCTGTGGCCAATACTGATGGTTGATAACCCACAAATCTTGAATCTTGAATCAAAACAAAAACCCAACAAAAACATCATAAGTGTAATGAATGACCACATGTTATTTCTAATATACTTGATAAGTGATGAGATCTAAGAGTTTGACTTTTGGTCAAAATGAGTGAAAGATTTGGTTTGACTAGTATATTACCAGAGACCAGGGATAGAATGAGATCTTCACATTTCTTGACA
This sequence comes from Pseudognaphalium luteoalbum, assembly GCA_963422505.1. NCBI lineage: Eukaryota > Viridiplantae > Streptophyta > Magnoliopsida > Asterales > Asteraceae > Pseudognaphalium > Pseudognaphalium luteoalbum. Next base: position 109,913,350 of record OY730196.1, read on the forward strand.
AAATCCCAAGGAAGATCCGACTTCAATCCAAGCCTTCTTACTATGTGATCAAGAAATGAGATTGGTGTTACTGGATTCATCTTCCATTTTAGAGTTGACATCACCAAAAGCTCCATTTTTTGTATGTTTTTAGGCTCAAACAAGTACTCTGTGTCCACCACCTGCAAGTAAAACAAACCCCATTTCATTAAATCAACAAATTACTCAAGTGGCTAATGATAACTCCATCGTACAAGTATAACAGCACAATGTACAACCCACCACTGCAGTACTTTTTTTAGCACTTGATTAACAAATCAACACTCAAAAGGCAAAACCCAGTTCGTTTTTCATCAAATTAACAGGAAATAATTTTTTTATTTTTGGCAATATAAAGTTAGAAGCTTTAATGCGTTGGGCACAAAAAACTGATGTTAAGAAACATACTTGAAGATCTAGAAGAGTTGGCACTTGTGTTTCTTCTACTTTAGCAGCCAATGAGAGACAAGTGACAGCAAGAAGCTGAATCATCCATGGCTTATCTTTCTGGAAATGCAAACTTGAAATAAACCTATCAAGATAATTAAGAGAAAGAATGGCAGTGAGATGTGTGAATCCAAAATGTGATTTCACTTCAAGGATCCAATCCACAGCTTGTTTGCGAGCAAGCAAAAGATAAGGGTCTATTTGGCCAAAAGAGAAAGTAGAAGGGTCTGTTTGTAGCAGTTGTTGTTGTTCTTTAGTGAAGAGTGAAACAAGTTCTTCATCTTCCCAGAAGAAATCTTGGTTGTTCAAGGGTGGAATATGGAAATGGGAGTATTCTTGGAGTGTGGTTTGTGTAATTAAATGCCCATGATCATATTCATTAACATCATCATGGTCATGAGTCCATGGTTGATCTTGTTCTTCACAGTAGAAGAGTGTATCTAGGATAGATGAAGATGAGGGTGAAGAAATGGCCATGGGATAAAGGGGTTGATTTTGATTATGATTAGACATAATATATAGAAAGAGATGAATAAAGTGGTGTGATATTAATGTAATGTTGCTTGTGTTGGTCTCTCATACATTAAATCTTATTGGTTGTTTCTTCATCCTTCTATTTGCCTATCTACTTTCTCTCTCTAACATGTATCATCCATCACAGAAGATAGAAAGAAAGACTACTCGATTCTCAAAAAAACAAAGGAAAAGGAAGAGAATTTATGTAACCGGGTGTCACGCTTGTTCTTACTTTCTAGTTTCTACTGTATATGGTTTGTGGTTGTGTGGTATATTAACATATTTTAATTCCTAATCCTAATTCCTACTTGTTTTTTTTTTTTAAAAAAAAAGAAAGGTAATTATCTAAAAAAAATATTTTCATTAATCACAGATATATACAATTGTTCCATCCCAATACTCGAAATCTCAATCTCTTAATTGTAGATATATATAATTGTTCCATCCCAATACTCGAAATATCAACCTCTTAAGTGAAAGAGTCATAACTCACCACCATACCGCTATCTCAACCTCTTAAGCAAAAGAGTCACCACTCACCCTTTTGATTAATCTTAAAGTGGTTGGGTATTTTAGAGTGAAATATTCTTTTGATTAATCCTAAAGTAGTTGGGTATTTTAGAGTGAAATATTCCATATTACGGAGTAACTGTTATGTACATCACACATGTATTAAAATATGATGATCCATCTTATGACCTTAAGATAATTCCAAAGAACAGACCAAAGGTAGAGTTTTATAACCAGAGATGTATGCAATAGTTGTGTACTAGATTCATCTTTTGACATCAAACATTTCAATTTTTATAAATCAGGAAAATTTTAATACAGCAGTCAGAAAAACCAATGAAAGAATCCATTTCATTAATAATTATTGAAAACAATATACATGTAAGCAAATTATACAATCAGCAACCATATATCCGATGCATGAACACTGCCCGCCAGGCCGCCAGTACTTGCACAAGATCGGGCGTTTGGTTTAATCCATGGATGATATAAACATACTACATTACTTATCCCTTCTTAATCCATCTGGAAAACAAGATTTGCCACAACTAGCACTCTAGCATGTCTCGAAGGACTAAAACTGAGTCACAACCACCAATACAATTTTGAAAATAATACGGAAAAAAAAACACAAGGCATTTGTTATCACAAATTCACAAGTAGCAAATCTTAAGGTTCTAAACACTATAAGTCAACTAATGGAAAGCAAGCCACAATTACGAAATTTACAGTTTTTGACAATTACTAGCAGTTTTAACCCATTGTTTCATTGCATTTTTATAGTTCTGCCTCAATACGGTGGAGGATATGTTCCTGGGTATGGAGGACCTGATCACGGAATATGATAACATATTTACTTAATTAGTATGTCAAGAAATGGAAAACATAATAGCTACTTAGGTAGGGGAGTAAAGAATGACTAACCTGGAGGATATTGGGATCCATATGGTTGAGGAGGATATGCTGGATTGGGTGGGTATGGTTGTCCATAAGGAGGCGCCTGAGGTGGGTATGGAGACGGTGGATAAGCACCTGAATTAGGTGGGTATGCAGAAGGTGGATAAGCACCTGAATTAGGTGGATATGATGGGTAGGGTGATTGTGCAGGGTAACCTGCAGGTGGCGCATATGGAGTAGCAGCAGCTGCCGAAGGATATGATACTGATGGATATGCTTGTGGCGGTGCAGAGTAGAGTGAGGCCTGGGGTGCACTGTGTGGTGGAACTGCTGTACCATGACTGCCTGCTGGTTTCGCTGGTTTCTGAGCATCAACAAAATAGTTGTTGAATCAATAAGATCCCAAAAGTTACATAAATTTCAAGGCTATGTGACAATAGATACACAAACAAAATAGATGACCTTGTGAACAAAGTCTACTCGACTTTGCAGCCAAACCATTTGACCAAACTTGTGAACTATACCGCTAGCAATTTCAACCAAGTCACTAATGACCTGGTCGATCGAGGTTATGTTTAAATCTCTAAGAATTCAAATCAGTAATCTAAAAGATTAGCATAAAAGAAACAGGCAACCCGGGTTGAACGGGTAGAAAGTTGTCCAACGCGTAATACCTCCTAAATCCAGTTATTTAGAAAACTACATTACTATCAGAATAACATAAGATACTTAAAGCTTTAACATGATTGACACACTCACACTAACAGTTTATACACTACCTAATTACGGAGTATTATTTTGTACTATATTGTTTCAGTTTTGAACAATACCAGAAAAGTATCCCGTTTTTGAAACATCAAGCCAACCCTGAACCCTCCCATTTTGCCATCTCTATGTAAATATGTAATACCAGATATCTTGTTATAAGGGTAATAAAAGATGCATAAACAGAACTTACATTGGCACTGGAATAATGTATAATTAATCGAACCTCTCCAGCATGCCTGCAGAACCAAAGTTGTGCATTACAAAGACGAATACAGTCTCAATCCATTTAATTTGACCTGAGGATATCATCTCAGATAAAGTTTGCCAATTAATTAAAATTAACATGATAATATTTACAATAGATGAGTATAAGTTAAATAACAAATGACTCGATGAACTACAATGTGAACTGTGAAGGACTCTAGCGTGAGCAACAATGATCACTTTGTACTCTTTGGAAGATGATTTCAAAGTATTACATGTTTTTATTGTTTCTTTTGCCAGGTGGTAACAATCTTATCATAATCCATGCTTGCAAATTATGAATATTGATGACTAATGCTTAAAATTTCATGAAACGTCTAATAATAGGCCACAAGTGAGCCAAGATAATGAAACCAACCCCACTTGGGAAGGAAACTTTGAGGTCACCTAAGTGGAGTTGGATGGGTCAATCTAGTTCTCGGTTATGGCCAATTTCTAACAAGCATTACTTTCTTCAGCATCAACATCCTGATTTAGACATTGGAACTCAAACAATGAGGAACACCTCCAAGATAAGATATATCTTCATGTTTTCAGGTAACCGACCAAAACTCTAGCATCAACATACTCTATGATGACAAACCAAACCTTCCAGGTCACTTGCACTCGGAGAAGAGCCACTAAAAATGCAAAAGTAAAGTGTAGGATGACAACATCGGAAGCTTCTTTTCTTGTACATATAAGAGTTACGACACAGCCGCAGAATCACAATGGAACAATACTCATGCAAGTCATTATAATAAGTAAAAGCAACTCATTAACAGCTCTATGCACCAATTGGTTGCATGCACCCCCATTAGGTTGGATCTCAAGATTACCCATCATGTATACCCATCATGTATCTAATAGACCTTTTGGGTCTGACAATACTACAAAAGTCTTCATTCCCATTGTCAAGCATGAATAATGGGAGCAAATAACGACTTTCCTTGTCATTGGATGAATGGATGGTGAGTCTACAATGATTATATGAAGTCGAGGATTATAAAGACAAACAAATGTCACTACCCATTTTTGTAAATCAACAACACGTCAAGAAGTTAGCTAGCTAGCCAAAGCTTTTATTGCTTTTTTGTTGGTCTTTCAAGGTATGATCATTCATAAAGTGGTTCACTCTTCTATGAGCCTAGAAGAACCACACTTAGTTATCCAAATATAACTCTGATTTCTGAACCTTCGGTTGTTAGTTCAGTAGGATTCTTCATGGATGGCTTCTCTTTGCTGCCATGTGGTACATGTACTATCAATATTCAATCTCCCTACTTACAATTATTAATCAGCTGTTATTTTCTCTTAAGAATTGATTCAAGAATCTTATTTGTGTATAAAAAGGTGAAGTATTAGTCAAGCTACAATAAAAAATTAAAGCCATAGAAGTTCAAACACAAACCTGCCGGTTTTGCTCTGCAATGGCCAAGTACTATCATCAAATCCTTGAGAAATAGCCTTCGCCAATTGAACCCTAGAACCAAAACAACTTTCCCATATCAATTAACTGAAAAATAAATAACATCAGTAATGCATAAAGAATGAGTGTTAGTAATTACTTTCCACTGCCGATAAAGTCATCATGTTTGATTGTATTGCTATTCCAAACATTAACATTCAACTCTCTCAATCCTTCAATAAGTGTATACACAAACTTCTCTTGAAACGTTGGGTTCTTCCCTCCATCTACACCAATTCACAAACCTCTATTTAGAACAAACACCTTCTTCAAACATCAAACGTAAATCGCATACATTATGGATGTTTTGCACTTTTTTATTTATCTATTAGCTTCTAATTTAGCATGTGCACCAAAATTGATCAGTCAAAAACGCTTCTCATCTGGAAAAAAAAAAACACTTCCCTTTCGATCCTGAACACCGAAAAGGGAATTGAAGAAATTACCTGTACAGGTACGAGTTCGAGATTTACTGCTACCATATTCCACACAAACGTAAGGATCTTGCCTTGATAACCATTCGGTATCCTTCAATTTGTTACAGCTAACAACTGGAAGTTCAAAATCAACCACAATTACATCTTAAACCCTAGATCTGTGTGTATATATATATAAAAAAAAACTTACAAAAGCAAAGTAATTAACTCAAACTAAGTCCAGTAGTCGTATATGTAAACGGTAATTGATAACGTTTACATGCATAAACACATATCGATTAAACATTAGCTGAAGAATTATTAAATTAACTATACGTACCAGTGACTTCTAGAAGATTACCATGGATGCCGTGAGTTGCCATGATTTAATAAATTGAGGATGAAATTGATTATATAGACGATTTCTTAGAAATACAGGAATTTGCGTTGACCTTTGAAAATTGACTGAACGCGCTTTTAATTAAGAAAGACTATATAGATTGCAAGTTCAATTGTGTGTATTTTTGGTATTTAGGTGGTGTGTGATGAACCGAACCGTAGTTATCTTGTACTGTATGTATATCATTGTGACTATTTCTGGATGCAATCAAACGGCGAATATGTTGATTTATTCACACACCTTTGACATTTGATATTTTTTTATTTATATAAAAACGTAAATACTTTGACAGTTAGATCTGATAGATTGGTTGTTTATCTTGGAGACGAATTTTCTTAAACAATGTGAAAATTTCCGGGTATGTTGTACGTTATTAGACCATAGTTTACGATAACGAGTCGAGTAAAATAAAACAAGGCAACTCGACGTGTGACTCTTGTATAACTTTGACTCCTGTGAATCGTTTTTTGACTCTTCAAAATCTTTGTAACTTTTACGAATCAAAAAATCAGACAAACTATTAGTGTAATGTAATAAAAAAATATCAAAAGAGAAAATTGGAAAAATAAATGACTATAAGCATTTATGCTAATTGACGGTCAATGACTTAATTATTGACTTTTACCATGTTCTACACCACTTAAAAACAAAAAAATTAAACAACAATATCAAATATACATACACATATATATTCATTGTAAAAATAGTGACTCTTAAGAGTAGAAAAGTCAATATTTCGTGTTGCGAGTTGAGTCACAAGTTAACAACTATGCGTTACATCACTTCGTTGCCTTTAAAGGTTTCAACTTACAAACTTTTGGTGTTTATTAGTCATAAAATCGAGTCTTCTAAATGAAGATTTTTTTTATGCAATCATAAATATTTGATTTAAGTTTTTACTTTAAGATAATGGATTTAAGGGTGAAAGAAGGTTAAGGACTACGGAAAGGATATAAAGAAAATGTAAATCACCTGATCGAAAGTTAAAGGGGTAACATATTTGTAATTAGAATTGAAAATAATGGTTAATAAAGATATAAACTATAATATCAACTTTCACTTAAGCTCATGTTATTTCCAGTTTTTCTTAATAATGCATTATATTTAATTTAAAATCATAATATAGCGTTTAAACAATGATGCAGGTGCTTATTGCTTAAGGTAAAAACATGATACAATGTGTTTGGTGTGAAAGCATAATATTATATATATATATATATATATATATATATATATATATATATATATATATATATATATATATATATATATATATATATATATATAATTGTGTTAAATTTGAAAGCATGATGCTACTTTTTTTAATTTAAAAGTATAATAAACGGTTTTTTCTAATGGTTTTCGAAATCCAATGTCTAACTACAGTGGTTGGATTCTGAAGTCGTAAGAAGGTGGTAGGTGATGGTGAAGGTAAAGATAAGGAGGCTAAGAAAGAGTAAGAAATGAATGAGGAATGAGAAAGTCAATAATAATATAACGAGAAAGAAAGTTGAAAATGAAAAAAATAATTTTTTTTTACTCCTCTACCTGAGCCCTTCACACTTAATGAAATTGAACTCTAAAAATGTCAAACACGATGATTATATAAGTCGACCTATTCTAATCGATCGTCTTCTATGGAAGATTTTTAAATTTAAAGTGAAAAACAAATAAAAAATATTTAATTGACAGAAAAGCGAGAATGTGAAATTTAACCAAGGAAAATTCATAAACTAATGTAAGGCCAGAATTAATTACCATGAGAGTATGAGACAACTGGATTAGTCAATTAGACTCCTCCCAACCAAAAATCAAACTGACAGAAACTGACAGAGCCATGTCAGCGTCACATTAGCTTTTTCAGAAAACTGACTGAAACTGACAGACCCTTCCCCCCTGCTCCGTCACTTTAACTTTTGGGTCCCGCTGACCAATTATTTAATCAACTAAAAAACAACAATTTAAATAAAAATAATAATTTAAATTAAACACATTTTATTAAAAATAAAAATTACAACAATTCCTAAAAATAAAAATTACAACAATTCCTAAAAATAAAACTTACAAAAATAAACTTCAAAATAAAAAACAACATGTCCTAAAAAAATTAAAATTACGGGAAATTCTAAAAATTAAAAACTACGATACTTTAAAAAATACTAGAATTATAAAGTAACCTAATCGGAGCTCGTCTCGTCGGTTTCGTTCGTGTTTTCTTGCTTGTCTTCGTCCGATTCGCCGTTACCATATTTGTCTTGGTAGAGTGTCACGACTTCTTTCCTCGCGTTTTTCAGCATTTTAATTTCTTGTTTAGACGCTTTTTTCGGAAGCTTTTTACACAAGAAATTCAAAGCTTTGTAGGCGGCTTTCTTCATCGCGTTTTCCTTGATCATTTTAATTGCTTCTTGTTGCGCTAGAGCGGTTTGCTTGACGGCTTCAAGTGTATCCATTTTTTCAGACTGAACACTTCGTGAAGATAAACCGGCGGAGCTTGAGGCCGCACTTTTTGCCGCCTTTCGGCCAGGAGGACGGCGGATGTAGTCGTTTTGGAACATCCGTTTCATGTTCGCATCAAGAGGCGTTTGAGTCGGTTGTTCATTCGATCCAAATCGGTGACAAATGGTTGGAAAGAATCTTCGTTGGCCATTACGCCCGGCTCGACAAAGAATTTGGAAAAATGTTTAAGAACATTCTATGATGACTCGTAAATGAACTTACGCCCAACTTGCTGCCGGAATGCATTTCGGGTCGCATTCATAACGTCGTTTTCATCGGCACTGCTTTGTGGGAAAATTTCTTTGTAGTGTTTGTAGAGAGATTGGAATGTTTTTGAGTCTTTAGAAATCTTGTTCCATTTGCCGGACAATTGATTAAGGTTACGTTTTGTTGACACACAAGTATTGTAACCGTCAACAACCTTAGCCCAAAAAGACTCGGTTGTTTGATTTTTTTCGAGGACATCATTTTCGGAACAATGTATCCATCGCTCCGCTAAAATCCTAGCCTCCTCGTCCGTCCAACGTACTTGAACACATGTCGAATTGTGATTGTGGTGGTGACCATTGTGAGGTTGTGTACCACCCTTGAAATGCATAATTATTCTTCGGGTCGTGCGGATCAAGGTGGAACGAGTTTGCAATAGGTGGTAAGTTGGCAAATCCAGTAGGTTGAGACGATGATCCGGTAGCTTGAGTGTTTGGTGAAGACGAGTTTGGTAACGGGTTATTTAACAAACTTTGCCACATATCTTGGGCAACATTTTGTTGATCCTTCTTTTTATTTTTGGTTGTTGATTTGTTGTTTTTAGACATTTTTAATGAGTGTTTTTTTGTAAGTGTTTTTGAAGAAATGGTTGTAAAATGATATGAGAAAATGTTGTGGGAAGTGGTTTGATAATGAGTTGTAAAAGGTTGTGAGAAAATAAGTGTGCTGTAGTGTGTATTTATAGGTAAAAGTGGGTAGTTTAAAATATTTTTTTTTTTTTGGGTTTAGGCTCCTCCAACTGATCATTTTCAAAAAATTTTAATTTTTTTTACTTTTCCAACGGTATAAAAAAAAGAAAAGAAAATGGGTCCCACTCAAACCGATGCCCTCCGTCGGTTATCCGATGGGGCGGTGCCATCACCATCGGTTCGTGGCTTTGGAGCCGACGAAAACCGACGGGCCGCGTTGGGATTAGTCTTACTGTATTTCATATTATTGCTCCATCTTATTATAAATTTTTATTGTCCATTTAATATGTTTATTGTAATTTGAATAGAGTGAAGTGATGTATTTGGCTATCCATATTAACTGCAATAATTAACAATGATTATATTAGTTGATCATCAGATATGTATCGTTTAATATTTTGGCTTTGAAAACGACTAGGTCTAGGCGTTAATCCATTTCATATTATAAGAATATTACGTTCGTAGTGTTGTATGGGGTAGGAATATGCGTTATTATTATAATTTTGTAGTAGTATTTTATAACGTAGGAACATGTGTTGTCTATGGAATAATAAAATTATATTATCGTCGTCCCATTTGAAATGTTCACATTACTATTTTTGAGATGTCCCATTATAAGGGTGTGTTTGACAACCCAATTTTAAAGGATTCTTGAAGATTATTAGAGATTTAGATTCTAATTTCAATAATCTCCATCCCTTCAAAATTTACAATGCTTGATTGGCATAAAAACTAGAATAGGGATTCTTTAGATAATAATCTCTTAACTAGAAGCCACTAAAACTAGCTTCTCAAAGAATCCTCATCTCTTAATTATAAAATTACTATAATACCCTTATCATAGTTATTAAAGATTTGGAATTTTAAATCATCATGTCCATTTATGTAATTTTACATAAATAAGTTCCAGCTCCAACTAGTTTGTCAAACACATATTAAAAACTAAAAACTTCAGCTCTAGACCCAAATAAAATCTCCATCTCTAGTTTCTAACTTTCAGCTCCAGGTCCATCTCAATCTCTAACTCCATCTCCAGCTAGTTTTGCCAAACACACCCTAAGTGTCAACTTTGACATTTAACCAATCAATCAAGACTTTAATGGGTAGATTTAATACTCCCTCCGTCCCGTATCTATTGTCCGGTATTCCTTTTTTGGATGTCCCAATTTCATTGTCCACTTCCATAAATAGAAAAGAATAATGAGATAAAGTTCATTTTTGCCCCTAATTTATATATGTAAGACAAAAAGGTAAGTAAAAAGTAAAGGGTAAAATTGTCTTGTTACCAAAAAGTAAAAGAGATGGTGATGTTTTTCTTAAACTGCGTGTTTTTGGTCTGGGGACAATAAAATTGGGACGCAGGGAGTATTTGATTGGTGAAAGCAGAGTTAGTGAAGAATTTTAAAACTACGTGCAAAATCAAAGTGGACATTTTAAATAGTACATATGAAGATTTAAATTTTACATTTATAAGTTGAACTTTAATATTATAATAGAGACGCTTCAAAACATATGCTATAAGGGTATAAGTTGTTTCTTTAAAGATAAGTGTACGCTTAAAATAGCTAGGTAGATGCTAAAGAAACCAACACCAAAACAAAAATCACTCCAAAACAATTAAGGCTATAAGGCCTTTTCCAATCATATCTATTTTTCCATCTTCAAATATGCAGTAAAAACGTCTTTTTAGAATATTATTCCTCTAAAACTTTTCTTCTTCAACCATCCTACTTCAAAATCTCAATTCCAAAAACTTTTATATTAAAATAATCTAACTTTTATACAATACCTTAATAAGAAAAGGATAAACATTTGAATACTTTTCCAAGCTTATAATTAATAACGAAATTTAATACAAACAATAACCGTTACATTATACTACGATATTATCTTCTATTCTCAAATTACCATATCGATCCCATAAATGTTCGATAAAGGCTCGTTGGATGATTCAAGTCAATTTTTTGCTATCAATGGAAATGTCAGTTATGTTCCCAAGTTTTAGGGTGGTGATATTTCCACCATTGTATTTTATAAATCCATCAAAATCATGCATTAAGCACTTGAACTGTACAAATCAGTAATGTATAGTTTTAGTGGATTTATCAAATACAACAGTGAAAATATCATAATACCAAAGAAAATAAGACCAAAGATAAAAACCTCAACAATGACAAATAAGGACGTTAAAAGACTTAGATAAGCCTAAAAAACCCTTATATAAGTTAGTCAAACCTCTCTATAAGTCATCAATTCAGTATAATTATTTAATAAGTAAGAAATGATTATTAACATATGTCCCACCCATATTAGAAATTAGAAATAGAATTATAATGGTAGAATTATTTCAAGAATGGAGTCGTACAAGTACAAATATTCAAATTTCAATAATTTATGGAACGTAGAATGTGAAACTTTCTTAACAGTGAGTGTCAAAAATAATGAAAAAATGTGAATTGTGTATCTACATCTGAAGTTAAAGGTGACAATTCCCATACTGTTCAATTTAGGCCATAACAATTTACTAGTGTTCAATATATTCATATTTTACAGTATGTAATGAACTAAAAACAGGTTTTTAAATAGTATAAGTCAATCGGTAATCAGACATAAACCTATTTAGATGAATCTAACACTGATTCTAACTCTTTTATTTCTTAATATAAATTTTTTCTTCTAATCTTATTGGTTGAATGCAATGTTTTGGAAACCGGTTGAACCGGTCCGGTCTGACCGGTTCAACCGGGATTTTGAGGTATTCTGGTCGGTTGAGAATCGGTTTTAAATCAAAGTTTGACCAGTCAATGAACCGCCTGGTTCGGTCAAAACCGAACGGTCCAACCGGGAAGCGGACCGGTTTCAACCGGTTTTGATTTTTTTTAATCCTCGCGGGTTTTGGGCTGGTTTTTGGACCGGTTTGGACCAGCGGTCCGACCGGTTCAACCGGAACCGGAGCCCTCTCCAATCCGGCTCGGTTTCCGGTTTTAAAAACATTGGTTGAATGTGACATAAATTTTCATTTTTCAGACATATTTTATAAGTCTCCATAATCAATGATATTTTCTCTAATATATGAATTCAATATAAGTGCCTAATAGGTAAGGGTGTTGATATATATGACAAATTTTTTTATTCATATACCAAAAATATGTATTGCAGTGTTGTACAATATTATATTATTATGCGTAAAAAGTGATGTATGAATCAAAATATTTATTGTATTTATCACTAGCCAATAGATAACGAAGTGGGTACGAATGTACTATGGTAGCACGAATATTGAATTTACTCCATGCCCTAAGGGCCAAGTTACTCAATAGCAGTCAAAAAGCTACTAAAGACTAAAAGAGTAAAGAGCTTAAACAAGCCCAAGAACAATGGGCCCATTTCAACCTATTCAACACTAGAGGTGTTCAAAAAAACCGGTTCTTAAAACCAACCCGACCATATCTATATAAGGGTATAAGTTGTTTCTTTAAAGATAAGTGTACGCTTAAAATAGCTAGGTAGATGCTAAAGAAACCAACACCAAAACAAAAATCACTCCAAAACAATTAAGGCTATAAGGCCTTTTCCAATCATATCTATTTTTCCATCTTCAAATATGCAGTAAAAACGTCTTTTTAGAATATTATTCCTCTAAAACTTTTCTTCTTCAACCATCCTACTTCAAAATCTCAATTCCAAAAACTTTTATATTAAAATAATCTAACTTTTATACAATACCTTAATAAGAAAAGGATAAACATTTGAATACTTTTCCAAGCTTATAATTAATAACGAAATTTAATACAAACAATAACCGTTACATTATACTACGATATTATCTTCTATTCTCAAATTACCATATCGATCCCATAAATGTTCGATAAAGGCTCGTTGGATGATTCAAGTCAATTTTTTGCTATCAATGGAAATGTCAGTTATGTTCCCAAGTTTTAGGGTGGTGATATTTCCACCATTGTATTTTATAAATCCATCAAAATCATGCATTAAGCACTTGAACTGTACAAATCAGTAATGTATAGTTTTAGTGGATTTATCAAATACAACAGTGAAAATATCATAATACCAAAGAAAATAAGACCAAAGATAAAAACCTCAACAATGACAAATAAGGACGTTAAAAGACTTAGATAAGCCTAAAAAACCCTTATATAAGTTAGTCAAACCTCTCTATAAGTCATCAATTCAGTATAATTATTTAATAAGTAAGAAATGATTATTAACATATGTCCCACCCATATTAGAAATTAGAAATAGAATTATAATGGTAGAATTATTTCAAGAATGGAGTCGTACAAGTACAAATATTCAAATTTCAATAATTTATGGAACGTAGAATGTGAAACTTTCTTAACAGTGAGTGTCAAAAATAATGAAAAAATGTGAATTGTGTATCTACATCTGAAGTTAAAGGTGACAATTCCCATACTGTTCAATTTAGGCCATAACAATTTACTAGTGTTCAATATATTCATATTTTACAGTATGTAATGAACTAAAAACAGGTTTTTAAATAGTATAAGTCAATCGGTAATCAGACATAAACCTATTTAGATGAATCTAACACTGATTCTAACTCTTTTATTTCTTAATATAAATTTTTTCTTCTAATCTTATTGGTTGAATGCAATGTTTTGGAAACCGGTTGAACCGGTCCGGTCTGACCGGTTCAACCGGGATTTTGAGGTATTCTGGTCGGTTGAGAATCGGTTTTAAATCAAAGTTTGACCAGTCAATGAACCGCCTGGTTCGGTCAAAACCGAACGGTCCAACCGGGAAGCGGACCGGTTTCAACCGGTTTTGATTTTTTTTAATCCTCGCGGGTTTTGGGCTGGTTTTTGGACCGGTTTGGACCAGCGGTCCGACCGGTTCAACCGGAACCGGAGCCCTCTCCAATCCGGCTCGGTTTCCGGTTTTAAAAACATTGGTTGAATGTGACATAAATTTTCATTTTTCAGACATATTTTATAAGTCTCCATAATCAATGATATTTTCTCTAATATATGAATTCAATATAAGTGCCTAATAGGTAAGGGTGTTGATATATATGACAAATTTTTTTATTCATATACCAAAAATATGTATTGCAGTGTTGTACAATATTATATTATTATGCGTAAAAAGTGATGTATGAATCAAAATATTTATTGTATTTATCACTAGCCAATAGATAACGAAGTGGGTACGAATGTACTATGGTAGCACGAATATTGAATTTACTCCATGCCCTAAGGGCCAAGTTACTCAATAGCAGTCAAAAAGCTACTAAAGACTAAAAGAGTAAAGAGCTTAAACAAGCCCAAGAACAATGGGCCCATTTCAACCTATTCAACACTAGAGGTGTTCAAAAAAACCGGTTCTTAAAACCAACCCGACCCAAATCCAAAAAACCGACCTGGTTTATACCCGGGTATACTTGACCCGGTTCGGGTTTTTTCACTACCCGGCGGGTAGGGACCCGGGTTGGGTTTTTAAAATTCAAAATCGGGTTGGAAAATCCGGTATAAAATCCGGGAAAACCCGGTTTAAAAACCGGTATTCGTGGGTCAAAAACTCAGTTCGGGTCAGGTCGGGTAGGTCAACTACCCGGTTCTCATCCTTTGACCTAATACCCGGTTCGGGTTCCGGGTTCGGGTCGGGTAGGCCCAATACCCGGTTTTGTTCACGACTATTCAACACACAGCGTTTGCAGGTCAAGCGTGCCTGGCTAGATGGTGAGTTACTGAGTTGCTAGAGAATATACTCCCTGCATCCAAAATATATTGAAAAATAAGTACGTTTCTAAAATAATTATCCTCCTAGTATTGACTTGTTTTTACTTTTTATTGACTTCATTGTGACTTGTTATAGTAACCTTTTTATGCTATACTAGATAAACAAGACATCTATTATTTGTGTTACTTCATATAAATCTTGAACACAAGATTTTTGAGTTCTTAAATTACCCTCGTACCGTTAGCTATGCCTGTATTTGAATCGAACATATATGAAAGAAGCACATTTGTGTTCGCTCATTCATTCGACTATTTCAATGTATATACTCCGTATTTTTAGATTACCACTTGGCCATTCATTTAGCACAAATTTGAATCTTTTTTCATTATTCCTAGCCAATGAATATTTTTAATAACCGTGTAAATTCTATTAATAGTTCATGTATTTTACAGTGATTTACAAAAATCGTCGTTATACATGTTTTCATCTTTTTAATCTAACAAATTTACATTTTGTTTGAAAATGGTCCGTTATCCACCCAAAATGCTTAAAACGCTTTTTAACCATTTAGTAAAATATAATGACAGTTATTGTAAATCGGTGTAAACAATATGGACCATCTATGAACTTTACTATAATTAACTAGATTTCTACTTTACTAGTTTTAATTTAGCATAAAATCCACACCTGAATTTTAAAAGTGACTTAAAACTATTCTCTGTAGATCTTTATAGATATTCATCTAACAAAGCTTACAACACTATATTCGTCATCTTATGACTTCATGCATGACATGCAATGCAATTTCTCTTCTATTCTCTCTCGCCCTCTTTATATTATTATCACGACCAGTACAGACAAAGCTCTAGATATTTATTTAAGTTTTACTTGTAGGCCACCAAACAGCCGATCGATGTTCTCATTTAAGTTCAACCCTGTTATCAGTTCCTTGTAACGGTTTGTTAACTTTTTCTACTGGAGCAAGCTACGCATTATGTAACATCTCTGTCCACCTTTTTTTAAAGAAACTATTAGGTGTAGCTAGCAATCCAAAATCACTTCTTCCTTTCAGATGTTCAATTACTCGCTATGGAGTCTATGTGTTTGTAATATGATTTTGATGGTGAAAGGACCAAATTAATATACGTATCGCAGAAACTGATCAATATATTGTATTACATCCGTCCCATCTAAATTGTCCATGTTATTATTTTAGGTTGTCCCATTATAAGTAATCACTTTATATTTAATTAATTAAAAAAGACTTTAGTGGATAGAAATGATATTTGATTAGTAGAATGCATGTGTTGATAGTGGAAAATCATAAAATGCTACAACTGTGCAGTCAAAATTTCCCCACTTTAATTGGGACGAAGGGAGTACGTGTTTTTTCTTTTAAATATTATATCGTCTTATATCATTTGCTAAATCAAAAGAAATGTGATTTCGCATTGCATTGCTTAACATGCATATAAGGTCGAACATCTTAAAACCAAAACAAAGCCAACATCTTTTCCATTACTCTTTCAAAAGATATTATAATACAGTCACAGAGACTCGAATTCGCAACAGATAATGAAATCGAACCGAACAATTGGAAAATATATTGTTAATTATTGTTTGAAGTTGAAAAGGCTATAACAACAAATAACAAGTGCCCTTGAAACAAGGACACCCACCAATGAGTGTCTATTCATATCACATGTGAAATAGTGCAAGTTGCTAGCTTTTTGGGATCGAACCAAATTGATGTCTTGATCAAACAACGAAAGTATGTCCCATCTTTAAATAATAAGGGTTTGGGATGTGATGTGATGGCATGAAGGATAGACAATCTAAACCTTTACTTTTTGATCTACGACTTAGATTCATTACATTATAACGATACAATGTTAGTACGTACATTTTAACAATAGATCGTATAACTTTTACAAATTTATCTTGAAATGCAGTTGTTTCATGTGCACAATATTAAGGATGATTTCGAAAAGGCAATTTACTAAAGTATAGAATATAAAATAAAATATACCATTTTGGCTCAATTATACAACCAGCTACGAGTAGTAATTTAGATGGATTAAAGATTTTTTAGTAAGAATTTGATTTGACTCATTTGGACTGATTTGACCACCAACGTAATAGCTATCAAAGCTCATGAAGCAAACCAAATAATTCCATTATTAATATCTAAACCCGAAACGATATTCCTTCATAAACATACGACCAAAAACAGAAATACTTTAAATCTCTCTTAATCGACTCCACTCTCATCGACAAACAAAATTATGGTTGGCGGCCGTATATTTTTACTCCTCATTTGCATCTCCCATTTCTTTGCCATCAATAATGGGGCACACCCTACCCCTAGACAAACACTCCAAATAATCATCGGTGGCGGTTATTGGCCGTGGCCACCACCGCCACCAGAACCTCAAGAATGCCCCCCTCCCCCTCCCCCTCCATGCCCCCCACCACCGATGTCACATCCACCTCCACCCCCATCTCCGCCGCCGCCACAAAAGTCCCCCCCACCGCCACCACAAAAGTCTCCCCCACCACCACCACCAAAAAAATCCCCACCACCACCACCAAAACCATCCGGTTTCGAAAGCGAGCGCCTACAAGCAGTCTACCCCGTAATCCAAGCCTTCAAAAAGAAAATAACAGACGATCCGTATCACATAACCGACACATGGGTTGGCAATGATATTTGCAAATACAAAGGCCTTATATGTGACATCGTACCCAAATACAAACAAAAAGGCGTTGCAGGCATCAAATTCAACAACTATAACTTCAACGGCCCAAACCTAACCATCTCCGAATTCCTCATCGGTTTACAAGACATTGCTTTCTTCCATGCAAACTCCAACAACTTGACAGGATTAATCCCAACAAATATCGGCACACTCCCCTACCTATTCGAACTCGATTTAAGTAACAACAAATTCACTGGCAAATTTCCTTACCAAGTCCTCAATGCCAAGCAACTAGTATTCCTCGATTTACGATTCAACACACTGTTGGGCACAGTTCCTCCACAAGTTTTCCTACTCGATCTCGATTTGTTATTCATTAACAATAACAATTTCGTCCAGAAACTACCCGAAAACCTCGGGTCCACTCCCGCGCTTTACCTTACATTCGCTAACAACAAATTCGTGGGTGGAATACCTAAGAGTATCGGTGGAGCTTCAAATACTTTACTCGAGGTTTTATTCTTAAACAATCGTTTAAGTGGTTGTTTGCCTTATGAAATCGGGCTTTTGAAGAAGTCGACTGTCTTTGATGTAGGGTTTAACGATCTAACGGGCCCGATACCGCATTCGTTTCAGTGTTTGAAAAAAATGGAGCTTTTGAACTTGGCCCAGAATAAATTTTATGGCCCCGTTCCGGAGGAGGTGTGTAGTCTGCCATATCTCTCGAATTTCTCGCTTTCCTATAATTATTTTACGCAGGTTGAAGCAAAGTGTATGATGTTGATTAAGAATCATATTCTTGACGTGAAAATGAATTGTATTTTGGGGCTTCCGAACCAAAGATCCGCGGCTGATTGTGCGAAATTCTTTTCGAAACCTCATTCTTGTCCGGATGAAAAATCTCTCAAGTATGTACCTTGCTCTGAAGGGTATGGAAATAACGAATTGGAGTCGTCAGGGATTGAACAGAATGCGCTGATGCCGAAGGTGGCACCAGCGCAAGCTCCGCTTGGGCGAAGTTATGGAGCTCTTTCGCCACATTAAAGGATCGATCGGTATGTCTATAATGAAACGATTGTTAAGTGTTTTAGTTCGTATGTACATACGTACGTTGTATAATGTTTACAGTGTCATGTCAAGAATGATACAAATAAAGAAGCATGACTACGTGACACGTGAGGATACTAATGTCATTATACGTACCTTGTCAAATACCCGTATAGTTTTACATCATTTTGTGACCAAAATTTTGTAAACTTTTTGTAATTTTATCATTTCTCTTTAATTTATTCAAAATTTGCACTTCTTTAAAGTACTCCGTAATTATAACTTCCGTTTTCTGTATGCAAATATACATTTTGCTATATTAAAAATTTGAACGGAAGATTTTTGTTCTTCGTACACTTTTTTAATATACCAGCCCAACCAGCAATTAAAGAGCGGTATGCGTTATATGAATAGAACTGCCATACCATTAAATACTATGGTATATTGGTATGAACACAATACCAAGTAAAACCCATGGAAATACGCCTATGCAACACAATCTTATCTTTTATCAAGATTAAGAAGATAAAAGTTGATATCTAACTCGTCCAATAATTTGATTTTATGTTTCCGAATAGGGTTTATTGTGTCGTTATGTGTTAAACTTTATAGTTTTTACTATTATATGATTCAAACTTTTAAAACTTTTATGATATGTATTGAATCTGTAAATTGTATCAAAAAAAGGAAAATTTACCTACAGTATACAACAACAAAACAAATGAAGTAATTCTCATGCAATAATAAAAAATGTAAAATCTAACAAATAACAAAGCAATAAATTCTTCCGACAAAAATATGATACAGAAAGATTTAATCAATTATTTACGAAAGTTTGTGGATTTTCTAACTCATTGGGGACTGGGGACTCCCCAGTCCCTAATGAGTTAGAAAGTACAACTCTTTGTGCTTACAGTATCACTTTTTATGCACATGTTTCCTTGAATTTAGTAAAAAATTCCTTGAATGTATCAACTCACTTTGAATTTTATAGACTTTTTAGATTCAATAATATTTTTAGAAAGATTTACAAGCCTTTTGGTTATGTTATTGATCAATTATGTTTCCATTACTAATGTTCTACGAAGTTAATGAAAATTTTTTGACCTAAACGTTGATTTTCCTTAAAACGCCTAACGCTCAAACGTGTTTAAATTTTATAGACTTTTTAGATTCAATAATATTTTTAGGAAGCTTTACAAGCCTTTTGGTTATGTTATTGATCAATTATGTTTCCATTACTAATGTTCTACGAAGTTAATGAAATTTTTTTGACCCAAACGTTGTTTTTTCTTAAAACGCCTAACGCTCAAACGTGTTTGAATTATATAGACTTTTTGGATAAAAGTTATGTTTGTATATTTTATTTTTATTTGTATTATTAAAATTTTGTTATACAATTATACCGAATTCGAATCCGAAAAAAAACCGAAATAAAATAACCGATTAAAACCTGGTCAAAACCCGAAAAAACGATTTCGAACATTTAAAACCGAAAAAAACCGATTCCGAAAAACCGAAACCGATCAAAAACCGATTTTTTAAAAACCGGTTTTTAAAAGACCGAAAACCGGAAGAAACCGATTTTTTCACACCCCTACTGGGAGCTAGTGGGTGTTCGGGCCCCTGAATTGGCCCAAAAGCATAGTACAGTATTTTTATAGTTAACAACCCACCTATTAAATATCGCCTCACTTTATATTTCGTTTTCAGTCCCTGTTGATTATATGTGTGGTCTAAAACTCTGAAACTCTCATCCTCATTTTTGTTGATCATTCGTAAGGAAGTATTTTTTTTTATTGTTAAATATTTTAGGGTTTATGGATACGTATTGCATTTAGTTATACAAACTATTGTATGTATTAGCATTTTGAACCTTCTATTCTATGTTGAAGTTTTAAAATCATCTTTTCTAATTCATTTAACTTGCTATTCTACATAATTTACTAAAATATATCAATACCAGGTGAAGGACCCGCGACAACGCAGGTTATGACATTTGAGTTTGTAAATTTTGCAATTTAAATTATAAACTTATTAAGATTAAAGAGTATATCATTAAGAGAGGTAAAACAAATCACTTGCTCGTATACATATATAGTGATTTAGATAATATCATTAAGAGATCTCTTTTATGTGGTAATAACTTAGATACCATAGTTATCAAACAAGCAAATTAATGTAGCCAAAATGATGAATTTGGTAAAATTGGATACCTTTTGTTGCAAAATACCTATATAAAAACATGAACCAAACTTCTTATTCTTAGACAAATGTAAAAGACGTATGACAAACGGTTTAACATCAAAACTTTGAATTTATCCATATGTTTAGTGGTTCTTCAACGATCGCAAGAGTTTAAGAAAAGTCTAGCCTCAATGTCAACATCTCATTATGAGATTATTCTCCATACTTAGTAGCCTTAGCTTTATATTCAGACATCTTCTTTAGTTAAATCTTGAGTTTCTCGAACTCATTCATGGCAACAACTAGAGTCTAATGAATGATGGTTCTCAGAGACATTGATTTCAGATTACCAGGCTCGGGTCCTATAAGATCTTTCTGAGTTTCTGAAGCCGAGAGCTAGCACTCATTGAGCTAGTTGTAGTCAACTAACCTCCATATATCGCCACTATGATCACATATAATGTTAATCGATTACTCATACCACCATACCAATAAGTATCATAATGTAAAAGAAAGATAACTTCAATGGAAAGAGATGATATATACCTTAAAAACTTATTGCTTTTCGAAGCCCCATATATTACATCTCATCTACTTTTTCAATGATTTACCCCTTTTTGTCATCCCAAAAAAATCAGTTGAGACAAAGTGAATTTATGATACATATAACCTCCTTACATATCTTTTGTCAAATATATAAACTCACTATAGTAATGTTGCTTTTGTTAATCTCAACATAATTATGACTTAATAAATGAATATTGAATAGACAAAAGAAAAAACACCAAACTAAACATGTATAAAAATAACCCGGGCTCAAACCAACCTCATAAACCAGCCCCACCCAAGACATTATATTACCACATCTAGCTGTCACACAAGAAGATACACATCCAAGAGCTATGTTGTAACACCCTCAAATTTACTGTTTAGCGGAAGCAAGGTTTGTGGTGCTACTAATCAATTATCAAAACACACAAGGCATTTAATGAACGACTCTATATGCGTCGTTTTACAGATACATTGATAATATAAAGTTTTACAATGTGTAAATGTTTACAAAAGCCCAATAATTACAATGTTTAGAGATTAATCGGCATAACTTAGTTACAAAATGTAGTAATGCAAAATAATCTCCTGATGTGTATGCTGACTCTAGCTATGGGCATATAGAGTGAACAGGTCCTACTGCTGTTGGGTACCTGAGAACACATGCTAAAAATGTCAGCTAACGCTGGTGAGCTCACAGGTTTGCATAATAAATATGTAAGTGTGAACCACAAGATTTAATGATAATCGTTTGAAATGAATCAAATGATGTATATGTCTGCCATGAGGTCATAATCTGCGGTTAACGTGGGTGTCAGGATCACAATAAAGTGCCTAATCGTGGGTGCCTCCGGGCGAGTGTCTAATCTACACTCGTATGAACAAAAGTTAATGCATCCGTTTAATCAGTCAGTGCTTGCTGACCCGGACGAGGATGGTCAGTCCTATATGGTACCATACACTAACATTCGCGCTAGATAAAGTATTACCAGAACCATGATCGTAGAGGACTTAAAAGTGATTAGAAAACAGCTCATGCAGAATATAGCGAGTTTTGTACTCGTGTTCACGTGTAAAACAATTAGAGCATGTATTCCCACCCCGGGAGTAAAAACAGTAAAAAGTCGGGGCTATGAGACTCACCTGAGCCTGAAGAGTTGCAATGAAGCAAATGTGGTGAAGTAAAAATGGGGTGTCCGAAAACTGTAACATGCCGGGCGTTTATAACGCGCAAGTTTAAATAAAATAAGTAGGTATCTTAAAAGATAATCTATGCTAGTTGTTCATCCAAGTAGTAGTGTCCAATGATTTGATTTGATTAATAAGTTTGAGTTTTGAAAACGTATACGGCCCGTTGGTGACTGGTTGTAATAATAATCTCATTAATATTGTTATGATTTTTGGAGTGTTATTGATATCGCGTAAAAAGTCATGTTTTTACTACCGATATCTCTCTCATTCTATAACGATTCTTGGCAATTTAAACTTAAAACCAACACAAATTAATGATATTATGCCAAGATGGTCAAAACAAGGTTGCACGATAAAAATCAAGCAAAACGGATGAAAAACGAAGATTCCACACACGTTTGAAGATTCAAGGCATCAAAATGAGATTTCAAGACAAAAGTGCTAATCATCAACATCCATCTCACCCAAGATGTTTATTTTCAAATTACGAATCCAACAGAAGAAGAATCATCAAAGTCTTCATTTTTGAATTAAGAATCCAACGCAAAAAGAATCAACGCAAACGGACGCATAACGAAGAAGATACACACGAATTAAGCAACGCAGCGAAAGACGACGGTCCGGGAAGGGTGGCAGCCATCCGCCGCCGGCAGGTGGTGGGCGGCGCCAGCCTCCCTCCCCCCGTCTCTTTTCCGCTTTTCCGTCCTTGCGTGTACCTGGTGCACCACCTTTCGCTACTTTTTCGTACCCGGTGCACCACCTTTCGCTACTTTTTCGTACCCGGTGCACCACCTTTCGCTACTTTTTCGTACCCGGTGCACCACCTTTCACTCTTTTTCTAATGTGAGCCTAGGGATGCTAATGTGAGCCACATTTTCCCTATAAACACAGCCCCAAGACTTCCATTTGAAGAGGTCCCATATGAACGGACTTATCTTATGATTTTAAGCCTAAAACTTATATTCGCCTTTCGATTAACAAACGTGATTGTAACCCTGTAAAGAGGAGTCGCGAACCTTGATACTTGGTCAATAGTTATCTGTGTAAAAACTATGTTTTTAACTGTAACGTCATGCAAGCATCATAAAATGCAATGTGATTACGTGGAGTTGCCATGAGTATTGTACACTTTCGATCACAATGTACTTATCATGTGAACATGGCGAAGCAATTAAATTCACAATAGAAACATCGATAAACGATTAAATACACTGTGAATCACCATAGCATTTTCCGACATGGTTTGGGTTTAACTTTATGCAAAAAGCCGCCAGCATTTTAATTAGCATTTAATTAGATTAGTTAATTTAGATTAGATTAGAGTAAGTAGGCTACAGGCTAAATAACTATTTACGAAAACCTAGGGATTTGTTAATTGTAATGAGAAAGACAAGTTTGGAATCTAAGCTACACTGATATCCTTTCCTTAAAATATGAAACCAAAAGTAAGATACGCAAGAACCTTGAACGTTTTCCCCTGTTTATCATCATTAAGTTTCATTAATAGGAATTGGTTAATAAGTCCGAACATAAATTCTAAGTTAATTGTTTAATGGATTTGAAATCTTTATGGTATTAAGAACGGTCAGACTTGCTACTGACCTGCTACTCTATTCCTTCACCCACGAGCGAATACGTTCAATAATACGGGTCACTGACTCCCTCATAGGAGAGTGTGGAGAGTTAAGCATCATCTGTCTGATCAGAATCATGACACCTTAGTTCCTCGTGACATATTAGTTGATAACCGACTAATAGGGAACTTATTGGTTATACCACTGGGTGTTGAATCCACTAAACATTCCCAATTTAGATAATCATTTTCCCATAAGAGTCATCATCCCACATTATTAGCTAACAAACTCAGAACAAATACTACTTTTATTATCACATTTATCATTACACTTTTATTCGCTTTATTTAGTTAACTGAACCAAAACCCCCAACGCACTCTTTTAAAACCTTTACTAGAAAAGAAAGATTGATTGGATCACCTACGTTTCAATTCAGTTTATCTTTAAGAACGACTCTAGGTTATACTTACCATCTACTAGCCTTTAGTTCAGTATTAGTAAGTCATGCTTAGACCCCAGCAAATATAAATTTAAAACAAACCGATTACGATCCATACGTCGTCTTCACACGACCGTTCGGGGCGCAACAATTATACTTAAAAAGTATTCACAAACTTTAGGTGACGGGGGTTCGGGGGCAGCGCCCCTGGTTAGCGGGGTCCCAAGGGTGGCAACCCCTGGCGGGGTCCAAGGGGCAGAGCCAAGTGATAAAACGCATCTAAGGTTTGAATTTGGGTAAAATCAAGTGATAAAATTTCAAGTCTCGACAGTTAGTAAAATCTGAGTTTTCTAGGTTCTGTCATCTGCGACATTAGGTGCGACACAAGACTTTGTGTCGCTAAGTGCGACGTAGTCTGTTATGTCGCAGTTCATGACTGCGACGTAAGGGCTTGTGTCGTTAAGTGCGACATCCGCAATTTAATGCGACATAAGGTGTTGTGTCGCTATGTGCGACGGGAATAAGTTTTGTGACATAGTGTTTTGTGTCGCTATATGCGACGTCCGTAAGTATTGCGACATAAACATTTGCATCGCTATATGCGACATCCGTGATGTAGTGTAACATAGAGGCTTATGTCGCTATATGCGACATAAGACCTGATTTGACGACATAAGAGTTTATGTCGCAGGTGGCCTGGAGCCTCTGCGACATAACGAGTTGTTGGCCGAAAAATAAGCTGAAAAGGTGTTTTCCGGTTTCCGTTTGACTTAAAACTGTTACCCAACTCATATTTGAACACATTATGTTATAATGGTCTATGTATTTTTTGCTAAACATTATTTTAATTAAAACTAAAAATAAGTATCGTGTCCACAAGTCATAACTTGGTAAGCAATGTGAAAAATCGTCAAATTGTCAAATTCTGAAACTAAATCACTATCATAAAAGCAACATCCAATAGAATTGTTAATTTACTTCAAAGCAAATATAATTATTTACCTCCAAATTATTCTCCTATTTATATTTGGATTGGATGAATATATGGATGAGATGAGAAGAAAGATGAGAGAGCGATGGAGTCACAAAAATTTATAAAATTAACCAAGGTTTACGAACTTCTTGATTCAAGTTTAGAGTAAATTATTAAAATTGTCCGTGTGATTTCACGTTTTGTTTATGGCTAATCTCGGATTTCTAAAAGCTATTTGAATATTCAAACTTTTCAAACTAATTATTTCGTTAGTCCAAATTTAACTGGTCGTTAGTTTTCTCCGTTAAAAGGACCAACCATGTTTTTTTTTTTCAAATTTCAAGTTTATTTAAATTTAATTTAATTTTTAATTGTATTTAGTTAATTTTTTTTTTTTTGAATAATCTAATTATTTTATTTTAATTCTTTTAATCAACCTTTTTAGTGATAATTATTTTGTTTTAGTTAATTTACCTTTTTAGTGACGGTTATTTTATTTCTGACAACTAAAATGATTAATTTATATAGTTCTTTATTTTAATTTTTATCAGTCTCAAAATCTATATCAACCCTTTAAGAATACCATAGTTAAAAAAAAAACAATGTAAAAAAATTGTCTGAAACTATCCGTATGTTTTTCTACTGATATACATAATTTAATATGTGTCGATTATTATTTAAAAGATAAAAACACAAAATGTTCAACATATGAAGTATATAATACTATGCGCTATGTAGTTATTGCAATTTAGTATTTTAAACTATTATATTTTTAGTGGGTTTATATAGATCGGTGCACTTAAAAATAACTATAATAAATATTTAGGTTGATCATTTTAATTGTAAAAATAAAATAATTATCACTAAAAAGGTTGATAAAAAAACTAAATTAAATTGATTAGATTATTCAAAAAATAAATTAATTAAATACAATTAAAAACTATATTAAATTTAATCAAACTTGAAATTTAAAAAAAATATATACGGCTGGTTCTTTTAACGAAAAATGCTAACGACCAGTTAAATTTTGGACTAACGAAATAAATAGTTTGAAAAGTATGACCATTCAAATTCCTTTTATAAATTAGGGACGAGCCATTTACAAAATGTGAAAACACATGGACGATTTAAATAATTTACTCTCAAGATTATAAAGTAACTTTTTTCCTTGATCTATTCTTTTTTTCCTTATAGATATAAGTTCATAGTAGATATTTTGATTTTGACTTTTCAACGCTGTTGACCTTATTAACCATCCCTTTCTAATTTAATAATGCAAACAATTTAATATACCTTCCCGTGGAACCTGGGTACTTTGAATCGTTGATGTCGGCCCTGTGAATAATAAAGGAAAATAGAAAATAAAGAAAAGAGTGCATACTCAATTGAAAATAGTATCTAGCTAGTAGCACGAGTAGTGATGATACGGTATTTACAGTAATTTCAAATTTATTTGATAATAATAATTTCAAATAAAAACTCACACATCGAACGATTTTAGCATTGTCAGAAAGTGGGTGAATGCTATCCAATAGCTGTGTAGCTTCAATGGCCAAAAGAACACTTGAACTCTGTATGCTCTAATAGTCGTCATGTATCTGCAATCATAAACTGCAAATCGTCGTACAAGTTTACATTAGAAGTAATCTACATCTACATAAACTGCAAATCATCGTACTAGTTTACATTAGAAGTAATCTAAATCTACATAGAAACCTATATCTTAATCTTAACCCCTTATTAATTATTTAGGTCCTTTGACTTAAATAAAAGTTGAGAAAAGAGATATTAGAAATTCCCAATTTATCCATTGCATTAAATTCATAGAACTTCAAACATTAAGTCAACTCACAATAAAACAAAGAAACTCTTATTAATGATTTTTTCTAATTAATTCTCTATACTAATTAAGTCTAATTTAAATTGTTTCCCAAAATTATGCTCTGTAGTGTTTATCGTTTATTTGACGATATTTAATTTAATATAATAAGATTTGTCTATATATAGTACCTCTTTGTATTTTAATTTTAAGTATTAACAAAAAACGATATAATACGAACTATGTGGAAATAGACGTTTGTATATATATTTAATTCAAGACAACTAATATGCATGTTTTATACCAAAGGAAATGATTTGAAAATCAAAATATATATGTGTCATGGTCCAAATCCACTTAGAAGAAGACAATGTTGGGTTATAAGGGAAGTTCAAATAAGAACATTTTTTACTGTGAGAACAGTAAGAACGAACTTTTAATTTTCACTTTTAAAATAAACTTTTTTTTTCCTACAAAATAATGATAACATTTTTAAAAATTAGTGTCTTCTATAAGAGTATCACATATAAAAGTTGTGATAAACAACTTTCAGTTGTATATTATATACTTTTTATTTATTTTGAATTAATCTCATATTAAACAATATAAAATTCTAATAATTTTTTGGTCAAAAGTGTAGATAATTTTTTGGTGTGTGTTTTTTTGTGCATGTTTAAACCGCTTACAATGATTTGAAGCATTTGACTTTTGCTTGTCATCATCTTTTGGAATAGTATTTTTGAATTTTCTCATCATATTTATTTCATATGTCATTAGGTTTCACTGTTTCAAATCTTTCATTTTTGCTTATTTTGGTGGTATATATTTCTATAAAAAAGTCAAAAGTTCATATAGAAGATACTAAAGTACTTATATTGATTCATATATGATTTATTTTTCTTTTCTTCTTAAATATAGTAACATATTGCGTTAAATCTTAAAATGAAAATGTGCCGATAGTTTTGTCTAGGCATTAAATTGTAAAGTTGCACACGATTAATTAGCTTATATTCTTTTTCTTTCATTTCTTATAACATATCTAAAATTATTTTAGTTGATGTTATTGACAAGATATATGGTGGAAATATTCACTTACTACAATGGTATTTTATTCATTATTAGTATTATTATATATATTTATGTAGTTCATAAATTTGACCACAAAAGATGATTATTTATACTTAACATACATATGTTATATATGTACAACAACAAAATTATGATGTTAAAAATTAGTTAATTCTTAATATAGTCATATCGACATATAACATACTTTTACAATTCAATCACTTCTTGCTATCATAATTATCTCCATTGTCTCGTTCTTAACAAAAATTATGAGGTCAAAAATCAGTTGATTCTTACAAAAATTACTGTATTAGCGAGAAGTTAAATAATGTCTGTTAACTTTGATTAAATTTTATAATCGGTGTTTGAGATGAACACATTTGTAGCCAATAACTCCCTACTCATCATTTCTTAGTTGCTCAATGGAAATTTCTTCTAAAAAGTTATATTTATCCCGCCGCATTGTGCGGGTACTTTACTAGTACGTTTAATATAAGTGTAAGCGCACATGGTGAATGGGTAGTATGTACCTATAGTTTTATAATAACACAAGTAATCGCTTGTGGAAGATGAACGTATGGACTAAAGTTTCGTCAGTGATTCCACAACTGCCTTTAAAAAAAATTAACACAACATTACTTATTTTGGTCACTTATTTAACAACAATAATGTGATCGATATAAAATAATATAATAATAATAATAATAATAATAATATAATAATAATAATAATAATAATAATAATTCTCCCGGCGTGTACCCAAGTGGTTGAGGGTATTGGCTCAATGTAGGACCTCTATTATATATGAGGTTGGGTGTTCAATCCTTGTGGTTGACATTCCCAGCATAGCATTGGCCTTTGACGAGTCCGATTTACCTCTCACGTGATTGCTCTGTAGCGACTTGACTTGATTTTTTTTGCGTCTTCGGGACAACACGTTTTGAATAATAATAATAATAATAATAATAATAATAATAATAATAATAATAATAATAATATAAAAGAAATAGTGATGCAAAAATGTTACTGTAGGGAAAGGAGACCCTAGTGAATATAGTGAATTATTTCAAGACATGTCTTATTTCAACGATAAAGAAATGTATTATTATTTGGATCGCTGTCTTTCATTCTTTCTACAGGACGAAAGGAATTGGCTACTGTTTGCCACTTGCCAGCTTTGAGCCTTTGACTTATCCGAGTAATTTTTTTTATCTTTTTTTTTTTTTTTAAATTGCATTATTATTATTACTAGGTAAAGGACCCTAGATAACGCGGACTTTGATATTTTTCTTTGTAAATAGATATACACTTTTTAAGTTAAATGATTTTTTATGTGTTATGTTATATTTAGGATATGATAAATTAATTTTGACATAACTTTTCATATCAAAGAATGCCAAATATAACGTTGTATTGTAATATGTATTTTTGTTAAAGTGTCCATGCATAAATCGTCTACGTTTGCGCCCATTCCAAAGTTGGAGAGCTCAACAACCTTTCTTTTGTAGGTCGTATTCATAATCAACAATTGGTCGTTGCTTAAATCTAACCCTATGAACAATCATTCATCATAATTTTAAGTAATATGTAAATTTCAATATAATATTACAGTACATATATATAAGTAAAAGCATATTTAAAATTGTTTTATATGATTAAAAAGGTTGCATGTTCGTTTGCAAGAATCATATCTAAATAACAATGATTTTTGAGTTGCTGCGTAAATATTGTTTCCACATATTAATCATGTTGAACTTTGATTTGCCATCCGTCCTTATCTCCATGGAAATCGGTACCTTTATCCACATAAAATTACTCAGAACCCGGTAATTTCTTTCTCATCAACTACACTTATTTACTCCGTTTGTTTAGTTTATCAGTTGCAATTATTAATTTCACAGTAGATTTTTTCTTCGAACCTGGTTATGACTTGTGTTCCATTACTCAGAACCCGGTTATGACTTGTGTTCCATCACTTAGATGCGGTTCAAACTTAGTAAAAAAACTTACATCAATTCAAATTAGCAGTAAAAGACAAAATTAGTCTAACTTACATCTAGTGAAAACATCAAAAAAGGGTATGGTTATGTAACAATTATATCAAGAAAGTCACTCTTTATATGTATCTATATGTATATTTACACATTCGTAAAGATAGGGGCCGGCTTTATTTAATAAAAACTATGCTTAATATATTTTAACATCGATTACATAATAATAATTGATTAGCTTACTGTGCATGTATCTCCAAAAAAAATTGATTTGCAACTTACAATTAAAACCTTCTACAAACAAACATGACTACATATGAAAGCGAAGGTATGCATAAAACCTCAGTAAATTTGTTTAATTTGAGATCCATGGGTAGTGTGATGGGTAAAATATACCAAACAACGTTTACATGATCTATGACAATGGTTGGAGCTAACAGGTTTGGTTAGTTGAATTTTAGAACTCCAATAAGCAAAAACCCTATAATACAAATCGTATTAGACTGACAAATAATATTTATAAAATCAAAGAAACTTATCGTTTAGTTAAGGATCGATTGAAAATTGAAGTATCCATTCAAACCTCAATCTGCTCCCCATGAGTTCTTAATGAGCGAATATGGGACGCCATCTTCAACACGTACCATATTCAACTGCAACAACTGCATAATTCACATCATGTTCAAAAATCATGCATGCCCACACATGCTTCTATAATAACATACAAACACCGATACCAATATTACTTTAACTAAGAGACCAATAAACCTCACCATTGGATCACTCCCACAAACATCGCTAGTGAAAACTCCTCTAGTGTAAAGTCTGAAGTTATCAATAACCTGAAACGCTACACTTACAGGACGAACAACACTTACAGCATGCTATATCATCTTCAACACCCATAAACGAATTAGTCATAAGCATATGAGTTGTACCAAATAATTCTATTTGATAAATAAATCCACATGCACATTTACTCATTTGTTAGTTATTAAACATGAACAACAATGTATATAGATATAAAAAACACATATGCATTTATTACATGGCTTACCATGGTGACGTTGACTGCCTCAAGAACATGAATTGAATCCTAGCATTCTCAGATGAATATTTGTAAACACCGTTCACTCCGGTGTAAGGATACACTTCCTCCGAGTCAAGTCCACCACTGTATTTGATGTATTAATAAGCTTGGTACGGTAACCCACCGTATCTCCAACATAATTAGACTATCTTCTTATTGTAGATATGCTTTGATTAAAAACCAATGGCATGCACATATAGTTTAGCTCTAGCTCACCACCCAAAACATATAACTATTACATAGTCTTGAAGTTATATAATATAAACCACAATCATACAGATACAAGTGATTCTTGGTTAAGTGGTTTCGGTCAGAATTCCAAGTTGTGATTAGTCGTTTCACTACATGGCGGTGTTAATGCAATCGTAGGTTGTTACCTCTGTGAATCGTCCCTACATCTCACACATACCACCACTCACTTTAATTGAACTGTGTGGTTTGATTTTCCGGCGGGTTTTGTATACGTTCATACATTACAGTCATATATGGTCAAGTTGCCACTCATTTACATGATTTCTTGTGCATACTTACCCTTAAGTGTTCATGATTTGTGGTGTTGGGATTGGATGTCAGGGTCCTCCTTCAAGTCTTTAACTGTTGGATCTTACGTAGGGTCATTGTAGTTATTTTTGATTGGTTTGGTTTGGAATAACAAACTTTAGCAACTATAATAAACATCCCTATAAATGGTAAAATATTAATCATACAAACATGATTGAGGACAAAATCACAGTAAGTTATCAAATTTTCACGTATATATGAATTATTAATACATCATTTACGTATGTTTGCCATGAATATTAACAATTTGAATTCAAGATTTAGGAGCTTAAGGTTCAGTAAAATACCTTTTCTAGTCATCCATGAACTCTATATGTCATAATTAAAAGTTTTATCATAGCCACTAACCTGACACTGATATTTGGGTTGTACGTGAATAGAGGCTCCGATCTGAAGTTTTGCCTCTTACATCGCCATCTTTCTCAATCTCATTTCCTTCAATTTTCATTCTCTTACCATTTCTCGAAACACTACACCTAGTAGTAGACATACAACCTAAAAAATGCATAATGATCTTCTAAGTAAATGATATCAAATGTAAAGCAATTGCTTGAAATATACAATCATTCATATAAGACTATATATAACATCAATGTAAAGTGATCCACTATCAAGAGAACAATCAATGCATGAAAAACTAACCTGAATGTATGTGAGCACGTAACTTATATTCATGTTCATCCCAAAGGGCACACTATATCTTCTTTCCACTATACAAAAACATGAGAATGGTACCAAACATGTGTAGTTATCTTTTGTGAAAAATACAAAGTGATAACAGATATGTCAAAGAACTTTAATCACTGTGTTTTTATTACATTGTCAGAGAAGTTGCTTTCCTTTAGATTGGTTCCACATATTCTATTATAAGTTGATATTCAGAATCAAGACCCAAATATTAAAGATGATTCACAACTAAATTGATTACAAATAAAAATATATAAATACTATCAAATTATATTGAAGTAGATATGAGATTTGACATCAAAGCGAAATGAAAGCTCACAAAATCTTGATCAAACAACTCTCGGCTATGTTTGGGAGATTTAGATAAGCTATCTAATATACGCTACATATCTAAGATGTGTAACAGATATGAGATTTATTTATAAACTTGTGATCATTCATCAAACACCTAATATGCATGAACATATAAAAATCAAATAAGAACGAAGATGTGATTCTAACAACCGGGAGAATTTACCTGAATAATCGGGACATATACTCAGGATTCAGGAAGCAAAAATACGCTTGATCGGACCCCTGCTTTTAAGGTCAAGATACATGATAATTAATTGTAAAATATATAGACATGATTAAAAAGGATAACTAAAATGTGATATGACTTTAACTAAACAAATAAAATACATATGAAGAAGAGCAGGAGAAAGAAGACTTTTCTATTGAACGTGAAAAGTAACATAAATGATGTGATCGTGTGGATATTCTCAAACATGTAGCTTGAATTTATAGAACGATTTACCTTTAGTACTTCACAATCCATTTATTCAAACTTCTCATGACTGAAACCAACAAAATATTTAAGGAATTCCCCATATCGATAACACCATTTCCCATCATTTTCCTTTATAAATCATGAGCCTTTAAGGTGCCTTCTCAAACATCAGTAAAGATAAAAGGGAACCCTACCTCGGGAAAAATACATGGGATTCTAAGCATTTTAAGCATGTTAATTAGATCAAAAGCTTCAAAATGTAACACAACATTTACCGACAATGTGCCTTGGCATAATTGTTTCCAAGTCCCATGATAAACATTGTTTTGCTACCCCAACAATCAGAGAAGTATGCAATGATGGTGGAGTCATGTACCTGATTAATGTGACACCTGACCAATAAGGATTAGGAATTTGCGCCTAATCATTTTGTAATACATGTAATTAGTTATATGTTAGGCTAATTGTATGTATCAATATATATATTGTTGAGTATATATATCAGTACGCGATTAAATTTAATCGTGCATTTTCAAATCGGTCAAAATCCGATTCATTTACACAGGCGTTGGTGAAAATAAATATTAAGTAATATGAAACTATTATTTAATATACTCAGTATTTATTATATATTAATTCGATAATATATAAAGTATTCGTATCTTACAAAGTAAAAACATTCGCGACAAAACTTATAAATAATGTATTATTATTGGAAATAATAATTATTATTTACATTAGACAAAAATAAAACATATTCGTTTTATTCAATCTTACTCAAACGCGACGAAACCATTCGAACCATATCCGTCATTCAAACTTAAAACAAAGATATATTTTTATATCTCACTAAAAGTATTTTTGTAAAATACTTCGAATAAAAGTATATACTATTTCATTTTTAGAAATTTATCATTTGAAAATATTATACTACTTTTACGATCGGGTACAAAAACACGGGTATTTTGTGCTACGCTTGGGAGCCAACCAACTCCAATAATTGGAGTTGGCCGACCTATTCTTCTTCTTCTCCTTCATTTCATCTTCATCATCAGTCCATCTCTACTCTCGCTCGGTCTCTACTTTTCAAAACAACAAACAACCATTTCATCATCAACATCAACAAGAGGAGCAGCAGCAGCGTGATATTCATCATCACCACCATCTTCATCTCCATCATCTTCTTCATCTCCATCAACATCATCATCACCATCCGACCTCCATTTTAATTGTAAGGAATCAAACACTTTTTCATTAAGTTTTCGTGTTTAAATAACATATATCATCATGTATTATTGTTCTATCAAGTAGATTATGTCCAAAAATCGAACCTATACTCGTTTTTCCAACTGATTTTGCAAACAGACCTGAAACTGGTCCCTCAGCCGAACGGCTGGATTTCATCAGCCGAACGGCTAGGTTTCCTTAGCCGATCGGCTAGGTCCTTCATAGCCGAACGGCTGGACTTCTATAGCCGAACGGCTAGGTCCTCCATAGCCGAACAGCTAGATTACTCAAACGGAACAATTTTTGTAAAAATGCCGAAAAATTTCACAAAGTGATTTCAAGGTAGCTTCTCGATGAAAAATTTAATATAACGGATTGGGATAAAAGTCACATGGTCACTCGAAAACGGCCCAATGATCAAGGCTATGTGTCATAGTCTAGGCGGTTTTAGGCCTTTCGGGGTCGTCTAGGGGTCGAAAATGGCATATTTCAGTTTTTGGACCCATACCAAATTTCGTAACTTATGAAATAAAATGTAATGGATATAACGAACTTGAGTAACAACTAAACTTATACGATACGACTTACACACGAAACACATATACTTTTATAAGTACAACAAATCATGTATAATAATAATAGTTTGAAATTATTATTATAAACCGTCACCAACGAGCCGTATACCTTTTCACAAACTCAAATATAAACATTAACCAAATCAATTTGGACATAACTAGTTAACAGAACAACTAGCATAGATGGTCTGTTGAGACCTCTAATCATTTAAAACCTTGCGCGTTTAACACGCCCAGCAGGTTTTCACATCTAATCATTAAAACCTTGCGCGTTTAGGACGCCCAGCAGGTTTCAGTCATTGGAGACGACATCATTTCTCTTGTAAACCATCAATTGTGCTTGATAGCATCTCATTAGACTCAGGTGAGTATCATAGCCCCTCATTTTACTGTTTTTAACCCAGGGGTGGGAATACATGCTTGTTTTATTTTACATGTGAACGCAAGTATCAAAATATCACCATATACTACATGAGTTGTTTTCTCTAATCATTTTAAGTCCTCTAGCATAGTTTGGTAATACTTTTGTAGCGTGAATGTTTGTGTATGGTACCATATGGGGCTGACAATCCCCGTCCGGGTTAGCAAGCACTAACTGGTCAAACGGACGCATTATCATTTGTTCATATGTGTGTTGATTTGGCACACACATAGAGGCACCCTCACTCAGGCACTTGATTGTGATCCTGACACCGCAGTTAAGCTCAGACTATGTGCTCATGGCAGTTATATACATCATTTATCAATTACTTATTTGTTTAATTACAAATATTGATACTTAAATCTTGTCGTTCATACATTACACTTTATTATTAAACCTGTGAGCTCACCAGCTTTTAGCTGACCATTTTAGCGTGTATTCTCAGGTTCACAGCAGCAGTAGGTCTGCTCACTCAGGATGCCCATTAGCTCGAGTCGCATACAGACATCAGGAGATTTCCTTTCATTTCTATATTTTGAATAATTAGATATGCCCTAGAATCTCTATCATTTGGCTTACGAGCTTTTGTAAACTATATTATAACAGTGTAAAACTTTTATAATATCAATGTATTTGTAAAACGACGCATATAGAGTCGTTCATTGTATACCTTGTGTGTTTGATATTTGATTAGTCGCGCTCTGAACCGACCCGCTTCCGCATCATAATTTGGGGGTGCGACAATTAACATGAACATGTCGACAATTATAAGGTAGAAAAATACGCACCATAATGGTTTGCAAGTCAAACGCACTTGAATTAAAGAGTAATCACTCAAATTTGCTTTGAATATCCTACATAAACCAAACAGTAAGTTATAATCTAACTAAGTCAACTACCTCACGAAGCTACATGTGGCAAGTTAAACAATGTAGGCACATACATAATCTTTGTAAAGAAGAGAGGAAACCAATTAAATCTACACCCACTTAGTTATTTGTTCTTATTCTGGTATTCAACCCCTTAA
The DNA here is from genome assembly GCA_963422505.1 of Pseudognaphalium luteoalbum. Taxonomy (NCBI): domain Eukaryota; kingdom Viridiplantae; phylum Streptophyta; class Magnoliopsida; order Asterales; family Asteraceae; genus Pseudognaphalium; species Pseudognaphalium luteoalbum. The sequence continues at coordinate 109,950,100 of OY730196.1, forward strand.
CCCAAGAGGTTTTAATCCTACTTTCATGTATATGAGTGAGGTCTATTAAATCTATAAGTGATATGTGCCTGAAAAAATATAATAAAGTATTTTACTTCACGACAACTTCAAGCAAAAAGTATGCAAAGTAAATTAAGTTAACACTTAGTGATTTTTTCAAAAAAAAAATTCATTCAAGCATTTATACAAACACTCGGTGTGCTAGAGAAAGTTTGTGCTCATCAACAAACTGTTATTACAACTCAACTTACAAATACCAAGCAATCAATCGTTAAAACATACCAATAAGAATAAGATACTAATTAGAGATGACTCATATGCAAATCACACATCAAATGAAATTATGAACAACCAATTACATTAAACTATTAGACATAATAATCCACGAATCCAAACTTTAAATAGAAAAGATGAAGATGAATATATCATACACACATTATTAATTTATAAAATCAGAATTAGAGATAGAAAAATCAATTACCTTAAATAATATAATTGTGTTCTGATATAACGAATTAGGAAGCAGATCAAAATAGCATCTATAGAGAATTGAAGAAAAACATAAACATCTATTGCAAGATATAAACCTTATTTTGAATCCTTGACATACAGTAAGTTGATTGTATAGTAATTGAATCAAAATATGTGTTAATCAACAATAAAAATACTGTTTAATACTCGAATCTTTGAAGTTCGTGAGTGACAATTCGATTGTATGGCCGGCCATGGGGATACCTCTGCGTTTTCTTCGGACCAGAATCATGGTGCTAGATATCTTTTGGTTTTTTTTATGTGCGAAAGTTAATAGGGTAAAATATAACGCCCTCCCTTAACTTAGAAAGCCCACCACTATCATACTTACGGATGTATTTTAATAGATGGAAAAATATCTTTGGTTTATATTCCATATTTTTTTTATCAATTTTTTTATATTATTTATCAATTTATCAAATTTTATATTTATTTAGGGGTGAGAGTTTAATGATTAGGATTAAATTTAGATCGTTAGATTAATTTGAGAAAACCCAATTAAGGATGGGGATTACCCCATGGTATTTTGCTTTAAGTATAGGTTATTTTATAGATTTGTATTTTGTATAATTATTGTTATTAATAAAGAGTTAATAATAGTTTAATCTTTGAACTTTCACTTTTTTTAACTACTCAATTTTTTCTCTCGTGATTTAATCCTTAAAGTTTGCATGGACTTATAAGTTTAAATCTTCAAATGGTTAAACCATTGAATTTTTAAAAGTTAAATGATTAAAGTAGAAAAAGTTAAAAGGGTCAAATTATTATAAAAGATAAATTTTTAGGATTAAACCATTTAAATATCAAACTATAAACGGTCAAAATTTTGAAACTCTAAGGATTAAATCATTAGGAAAAAACATAAATGATTAAAGTGAAAAAATGTAAAATTTTGAGAATTAAATCATTATTAACCCATAAATAAATAAATAAATCAATCATTTCCCTATTATTGCATAACCTACACAGTATACATTGTTAATCTAGGTTTCTGAATCGAAGAAACAAAATGGCTCACGGACTTTGACTACCGGCCATTACGTAAATGAGTTGTTATGTAATGTAGTACAGTAAATGACTTTACGATAATGCAGCCAACTTTGAAATATTAGTCGCATAATTAACACAATAGCCTACTAGCAAACACTTGAGTCACGTAATATTACATGTATTACGGTTCTAATGATGATTCCTCTCTATTGTTTTAATTAGTGGTTTTGTTAAGATAATAACTCCGATCTGAATGCTTTTATATCATCAATGAAAGCAGTCAAATCCGAGTACGATGATCCACCCTCTATAACTGCATTTTCTGCTTCCTCCTTAAGTACCCGAGCTCGGTTTCTCATTTCTTCACCTTCTACCCCAACAACCCTAGCCACCGCTTTCTCAATCACCTCTCGTTGAACGCCATCGCAACATGAAGTAGGACTCCACTCCACATCACCAATCGGAACTCCAATCTTCAAAACATCTGTCACAAGTTTAGCGTTATAGAACTGCTCAGCCATGACTGGCCATGCCACCATCACCACCCCACCGGAAACACCTTCTAAGACTGAGTTCCACCCACAATGAGTCACGAATACCCCTACCGATTCGTGGTCAAGAATCAACACTTGTGGTGCCCACCCCTTTATTATCAACCCTGTTCCTTTCTCTTTTATTCTCGCTTCAAACCCTTCAGGAATCCAAGTTTCTTGATATTCCTTGATTACCCAAATAAAATCTTGTTTGCATGCTTCGAGTCCCATAGCGATCTCATGGATCTGAGAGCTTGTAACTGTCGCCATGGTCCCAAAACTCAAGTAAACAACCGAATCGGGTGATTTTGTTTCCAACCATTGCAAACATTCGTGCTCATCAATAGCTGATTTCGTTCCTCTCTCAAATTTATCTTCTAAATTTTTGTTAAATATCGAAACTGGTCCAATATGCCATGCTTTTCTTATCATAACTTGGCGATAATGGCGAGCATAATCAGGTTCAAGCTCATAAAAGGTATTAAAAATAACTCCATAACTCGCTACTTCTGCTTGCATAGCTTCAATCAACACCTTCAAGAAATCTTTGAAAATTTCACCCTCAAAATGAGGCAATTGCTTTTTAGTGAACATAACCTCGTGAGGAAGATGAGGGACAATAAAGGACTCGTAATCAGATGAAACATCTGGCTCATGAAGTCTCAATGTATCGGAAACACACAAAGAAAAAAAGCCTGTTCCATTAAAAACAACTCTAGGGATGTTATATTTGGCTGCGATTTCAGTAGTCCATGGATAAAACATGTCGGAAATTATACAATTCGGTCGAGACTCTTGAATGAATTGCTCAAATGGTGCTTGAAGCATTGAAACTACTTTAAAAAATCTTGATAGGAGTTCATCAGGAACGGCTTTGTTCTCGATTCCTGGTGCTAAACCAGCTTCTACGGCTTTAAATTCGATGACATGAAGGGCAATTTGGTGATGGTAGGTAGTGGTTTTTTGTATTGATTTAGAGAAGCGGTAAGCGGTTGATGGGGTGGTAATTATGGTGGTTTGTACGCCGCGGGAGGCGAATAGTACGGCCATGTCCGCCATCGGGATCATGTGGCCGTAAGCTGTGAAAGGGAAGAACACAACATGACAATTTGCCATTAGTTGAATGTTTGTTTAGGGTAGGAATTGAAGATCGAAGAGGAGAATTTTGCGTAGTTTGGTTAATAATGAACATAAAGGTTGCCTTAAATGGAACATTTATTAATTGTACAATAGTTTTAATGTACAGTATTATTTTTGTATTTTGTAATGTAGAAGTCATACACGTTACTGAATCGTGATGAACCATTCATTCTCCAAGAGTTAGATACTGCCGAAACTAGTAAAATATATCTTGATTCTTATATGCATGAACTTAGAGATAGATATGTACCTCACGTATTATTAATTTTATGTGGTTCTAATGCATCGTACGCAAGTGCAGATTTTAAGGGTACAGGGTAGTTGACCCAACAAGAAATATAAAATTATGAAAAAATTAACTTTTTTAAATAAATATTGACATATTAAAATTGTTGCCCTCTCGAAATATTAAAAAATAAGTAGCTTTTAACCCGTGCGTTGTGACGGAACCATTTTTTTAAAATATGTTAAAAAATAATTTGATATATATGTGACTTATAATTGAGTGTTTCGTGTGTAGTCAAATTCGAATATTTGATTGGCCTAATAAGCTATATATGGACGTAAATTTGATGTTCATTGATCAATTATTTTATCAGCCAAGACAATAAAAGTACCCATAATGTTTACGGTTTTTACCTTAGAATTGAATGTATAAAAGGTTAGTTTATTGATCACAGAATTACGTTAAATAGTTCAACATTTATATAAGGAGTTTAATCTATATGACATTTATACCACATCCACATCTAGTGAATATTAATACTAGTTTTTACCAATACTCATTTCTCTCAAATATTTCCTGACACCCACAAATACCTATATAACTATAATCAATTCATTTTACGTAACCTCTTACGAATTATAAATAATTATCAAACATTAATTACATTGTTAGCGTTAAATAATATTAATCTAAATTGTAGTTATTTGTTATTTCGAGTTAATAATAAAAAGACATCACGTTGATTTGATGGTTGCTTAAAAGTTTATGTAAGATATAATATATGCAATTTTACAAAATATACAATTCAAAAGTATAAATAAAATATAATAATTTATAATTGTATTTTTGAATTGTAAAGTAAAATAATAAAAAAGTTTTAACTAAAATAATTTTTTATGACTATTTATCTGGATTATATTATAATTAAGTTATTAAGTTGTGTCATGTAAAATGAATATTATATTACTATATAAAATCAAAAAATGATAATAAAATAGAAAAATAATAAATTTATTATTATTTTCCAATGAATACTATTCTTTCACTAAGATTTTTTTTTTCCCACTTCGTAAATTTCTAGCTCCTATGAATGTCTAGCTTCACCCATATTTAGGCATGGACTTATGGGTTTAGATACATGATACAATTTTTTAAAATAATAATAAAAAAAATACGGAGTAATAGAGATAGATATTCTAGCATATGAGTGACAACGTGTATCTTTAATTATTTTTTAAATAATTATGTGCGTGATAATTATACTTATATTATTTAATCTGATGATTAAGACACCAATTGATCATACTAATGCTTCATCAAGGGAAATGTGTGATGATAATTTATAAAGGATTAATTGTGAAGACGTCATTTTACAATTAGTGGTTAAACTTTAATTAGTTAAAGTTTAGTAATTAATATTAAACTAATTGTTAGTTGAGGGTTGAAACAGACCAGACCGGTTGAACCGATTTTCAAAACATTGCATAAAATGCAACTTTTTATATACATCATAGAGCGCAACTTTTACAACATAGACAATTTTCTTTGTTTATTTATATATAAATGCGTATATAGTTATTTTAATCCAAAGAGATAGCGACCTTTTATGGAATCAACTCAAAGGTACTAAAATTTCTATAAGAACACCGGAATTTACAACTTATCAGGTACAATATCTATCAGTATATACATACACACATATATATATATACATATATATTAGGTGTCCGAGTCTCATGATGAATGTTAACAAAAGTAAAATCATTTTCTAGGTGTTCGAGTCTCGTGAAAGCTTGTTGGATTGGGTGCAAGATATGTGACGCTCTCTTGGTGTTGTCATAGTCACTAAAAGATCAAACAAACACCCAAGTGGTTTTGTGTATAGAGTTGTACTCATATGTGATCGTGGTGGTGTGTATGTGGTTAATGATTACAGTAAAATTTCTAGTGCAAAAAATGTAATTGTCCATTCGAATTAGAAGGAAGATATTCAAAAGAATATAATTATTGGACGTTAAGAGTGATATGTGATGAACATAATCACCCACTTGTGCATTATATGGAGGGGTATCCATATGCAAAACGTTTATTTGAATATGAGTTCAGATTGGTGGCAGATTTGTCAAGGAAAAATGTGACGCCTAAAGACATTCTATTGATACTAAAGGATCGGAATGTAAATAACATGTCCACAGTCAAGACCATTTACAATATAAGTCAAAAAATTCACATGGTCCAACAAGTGGGCAAATCTCCCATGCAAGTTCTTATGGGAATTTGGCATTATAATGGTTATGTCTATGAAATTTCTACAAACGATTTGAAAGAGTTATAAAATCTAATTTTTGTTCATCAAACTATCATTTGATATTTAACGTGCATTCTCACATGTGGTGATAAATTGATAATAGATGCCACGTATAAGACGAACATCTATAATATGCCATTTGTTGAGATTATTGGCATAACTTCGACAAACTAGACGTTTTGCATAGCTTTTGCATTTATGGAAAAATAAAGGGAGACCAACTATACATTGGTGTTGAACTGTCTAAACTTAGCACTAGATGCGTGCATGCACCCACGTGTTATAGTTACACATAGAGAGTTGGCTTTGATGAATGTATGCCAACAAGTTTTTCTAGATGTTGCTCGATTGTTTTTTAAATGGCATATTAGTGAAAATATTCAGAGGAAATGTCGAGGCTTTATTAAATTAAATCATGAATGGGACTATGTACTTAATTACACCTAAAAAGTAAAGAAAGATCATAACATAATTAGTAAGCATAATTATTATATGATGATAATGTTTGACAATAAATTAGACATTCAAAACTGAAAAGGACATAATAAATAGCGGTTAATCGGTATAATGAGTAAAAATAATGGGTATGGTTAAACAACCCCAACATCAATACCGATTGATCTACCCAACAAATCTATTAATTACGGAGTATTTCATTATATGTTTTATAAACAATCATAAAATGGTTTTTTCCCCGGTGGAAGGAAACCATGTGTGGCTATCTATGCTTGATATAGTAAACAAGGATCCAAAAGATAGATGTACACACACACCCATATATATATATATATATAGAGAGAGAGAGAGAGAGAGAGTAGTGATCAAAAGGGAAGTGTCTTTTTAAGGGAAGGAGAAATCATTAATATTCATCAAGAAGTATATACAATTATCAATCAAAATGCCAACAAAAAATTAATTTTACCGGTAAATAATAATCAAAATTGATGCTATAAAGAATATTTCAACGAATGAATTTAATTTTTAAGTCATAATATTAGTTGATGAATATTTATTTAATAAGTTATTAATATTTACTGTGATGAATATTAACTAATGTGCATCACGATGCATATTAAAACTTCACATTATTTTAAAAATATTTTTATTGTTAATATTCATCACAATGCATATTAACTAATATTCACCGTGATGCATATTAACGGATTTGAATCTAATATTCATAAATTAATATTATAACTTGCAGAACGAATTTATCAAGAAAATTTAACATTCATAGCATCGATTCTGATTAACATTTACTAAATTTTAGTTTGTTTTTTTCGAGATTTGTATGAGTGAAGGTAATATGCTTGTTGATGAATACTAATGCTTTCCCTTCCCTTAAACAATGCACTTCCCTCTGGATCATTCCAATATAAATATATATACATGTACGAATTAGTATCAGGATTAGAATTAGGATTAAGTACTTTATTATGTATATAATTAGGCGCTGACCTTCATTGTAGGCCTGTAACAAATTTGACCGACAATGGATGTCCGAAACTATTTATGTTTGTACATTGTGTGTATTTTGAGGACTTGTCAAGTTTTAAAGATGACATATGTCACCTTATAATTGATAACACGCTATCAAAATATACACAATGTAAAAAATAAATAGTTAATACATACAATGATGATCATTTTTTTAAGTACATACAATGAAGGTCAATGCATATTAGTTACCAATTTCGTTATTTAAGAAAACTAGTTTAGGACCCGCGAAATTCGCGGAATCGTCCATGAAAAATACTTAAGGAATCCATTAACGTATAATTGTTATTATTAGCTTGAGTTTTATATACTATATATACAATATTTTTTATATATAATAAGATAATGTACATATCAACGGATGAACCTTGTACCATACGCAATTATATTTTAATTTTCATGAGTATTAGATTTTAATTTTTTATGATATGAATATATGAAATTGTTCGTTATCTTGAACGTTATGAAACTTTGAATTAGTTAATTAAAAAGTTAGATTGTTAGCTTTAAGATTTTAAATCTTGAATATACAATAGTTTATGGTATCTTGGTTTCGTTTTGTTATCGTTAATTAAATTTGCATCGTATTTTCAATAATTAATTATTTTTTTGTTTGACCAAATTTATATACATTGAGATAATCGAAACCCACTAATAAATATAAAAAATCGATAGGTAATACTAATTGGGTACCCAGCGGTTATTGGGTCAGGTATGGGTACAAATTATTTAAACAAGTATGGATACAGATACATTAAAACCCGGTGGAACCCAACCCATTGACATCCATAATCTAAACATTGTATATTAGAAATGATAAAAAAAAATTAAAAAAGGCAGTGGTATGGGTCAGATACACTAAAACCGGTCGGAACCCGACCCGTTGACATCAATAATCTAACAATTCCAAATTAGAAATTCATAAAAGGGTTCAAAAAAGGCGTTCGTATAAGAATTTAAATCACTAGGCAATGTAATGAAGTCATAATTTTTTTGAAATTAAAAATAACTTATTAGGGCTTTCTTCAAAAAAAATAAAACAAAGAAGATTGTAAGAAGAGTTTGAATTATGGAATAAATAATTAAGTATTTATTAAATTAAAATTTTCATAAAATATTTGGAGGATTATATACAATTAAAAAAATAGAGAATTTATATTGTAAATATTGAAGGGTCTATATTGTAAATATAGAAGGGTATATTAGTCTTTTAGTTATATAAAAATAGGATTAATGATGTCATTAAATAAATTAATGGTTAGATCCTAAATGTTGATCTCTATGTAATGGTTATCATTCTTTCAAAAAATTTCTTTAAATATATAAGATAAATTATGGGTTCATTGAATCTACTTTATGATGTGTCACCAAGATACGTTAGCAAAACTAAAACAGTACTAAATTGTTAGTTATTAGTAATTATTATATTATACTATTATTAGTTACTAGGTGAAGTCCCGCGACAACGCGGGGCTTCGACATTTGATTTTATAAATTCGGTAATTAAATATTTAGGTCAAATGAAATTGTACCATGAACCGATCTTTATATAATATAAGCGTCAACTAATAACATCTAACATATACACCATCAATTTTGTACGGTTCAGGTTTTTTGGTTTTTTTAATTTAGTTATTAGTAATATATATGAAAATTGTTTTTTTTTAATTCAAAAATATTTTTATTAATATATATGACATATTGATTGTTAACTATTTATTATACAATTTGTAAACATTTTGATCATAACAGTTACCCATATTACAAATGGACAGATAGTCAAACATTCACGTATATAATAGGCATATAATACGAAAGCAGTATAGAATTATTATAACCCACAAAACAGTTTTTTAAAACTCAAATTAATAATTAATTCAATCTAAGTCACATAACTGCATTTTGTAATTCAAACCTAAATTTCTATCTAAATCGTACATTGTTGTGATCATATACACATATAGTTAACCAATAACAATAGATTTTGAATAACGATAATAATAATGCACATAATAATAAAAATTAAAACATAATGAATAATAAAGTTGAAGATAATGCTATTATTATATGGGATTATAAAAGTGGAATACATATATTATAAAGATAAAAAACAGTTGAATATGATATATCATGATATTTAAACTATTAGGACTAATTTTTTTTTAGAAGTGCTGGAACTACCAATTTCAATAATTTTGGTGAAATATTTAAAAATTAAAAAAAGATGTAAAAATAATAAGGACTAAAAAAATATGGAAGTACTGAAATTGCTAATTCTAATATGTGTGGGTACATATTTTAAAAATTGAAAAAAATGTAGGAATTAATTTTAACCGTATGATGTTTATGGATGAAACTAATCTAAGGTCAAGATTGTTTCATAGTATTGTGTTTTAATTATATATAAAGATAAAGAAGATAAAGATTAGTAATTATTATAATTATAATTATATTATATCATATTTAGTTATTACAAATTAAATGCTAAAATTTAATGTGAAACATGTTACCGTAAACATTAAATACGGAGTAACAATCTAGAGTAAATTTACTCCATATCTTTTACATATTTACAAACAACCCCCTTACACATGCTACGCACGTGTCTCTTCCTTGCCGTTTCTATATACCCTTGAAAACCCTCTTTATCTCACCTTTCCCAAATTACCTTTCAATCTTTCTTTCTTCCCACCGCCGTAACATATCGGCGATACCGCCGTTTCCGGTCGGAACTCCGACTACTCTATCCATATCTATTATCCTTCCCTCTCTCACTTTGACTTTCCCATATCTATATCCAATTCCAGAAAACACAAAAAGCAATTGCATCAAATATTAGAAAATCGAAAAAATTAGGGTTTCTATATATCTATCAAAGATCTCGATTTTATTAATAACAAGGGGAGAGGGAAGTTACAAAAGCAAAAAAAAAAGAGAAAAATTTGGAAAAATATAAAATTTTTTGCTAGGGTTTTGAGATGGCGGCGCAAGTTATGCAACAACAGCAACAACCTCAATCGCTGAACGGTGCCGGTGGCGGCGGTGCTGCCGGTGGTCAGCAGTTTGTTCCGACGTCGTTGTATGTTGGTGATTTGGAGTTTAACGTGACTGACTCGCAGCTTTACGAGCTGTTTAATCAATTAGGTCAAGTTGTTTCTGTTCGGGTTTGTAGAGATTTGTCTACCAGACGTTCTCTTGGTTATGGTTATGTCAACTATGTCAATCCTCAAGATGGTAATTACTTAATTTCCATTAATGTGTAAATGCGTCTATATTTTTTATATCTGTATATGTATGTACATTTATGTGTGTAAACATGGTATTAATGTTGATTTTATATGCATTACTGAAATGTGTGTGCTTGTGCATATACAGACTTTATGTGTGATTGTATATATGTTTATAGATAGATGAACCTGTGTGTGTATGCACACACTTGTGTGTATATAGTATATGTGTATAGTAATGTGATTAGTAGTCGATTTCATTTAGCTATGACAGCAGTCGGATATTAACATTTGTTTCAAAAAAAGGATTCTGTATGATTTTTCGTTGTGAACTAAATATTAAAGTGTGTAGTGTCTGTTGTGATTGTTCTATGATAAAGGAGTAGACCATATTTGGTTTTGGTCTTGATATAAGTGAACAAGTAACTGTTGGATTGAGGTTTTATAAGACTTTCTTGAAAAATGTAATAAGTGCTCAATGTTGCAAACTTGTTGATGTACTTGACTTCTGTTAATTGGGTTGAAATGGTGAATGATGTGAGTTTTTCTATTCAGTGTTTTATAATCTTATTACCTGTTTTGATTACAGTTCTAAATTGTTACTTTATTTAGAAGTTCGACTCCTGCGTCTGCTATTTTTTTGTCAGCTCTAAATTGTTGATTGATTTGAAATTTGTAGTTTTCCGTTTGGTAAATTTGATTATAATTAAAAGTGTTTCTTATATTATATTGTTTAATGACAGCTTCGAGGGCTATCGAGGTGTTGAACTTCACACCTTTGAATGGAAAGGCGATTAGGATTATGTATTCTCATCGTGATCCTAGTGTGCGCAAAAGTGGTTCTGGAAATATTTTTATCAAGGTATTTAAACTAAATACAGTATTAGTTTCCATCCTGTGCTATGCAAATTTAGTTTATTGCCTTGGTTATGATCGACAGTTTTTGTGCTTTGTTTCCTTAAACTATGCAGAATCTGGATAAAGCCATTGACCAGAAAGCGCTGCATGATACTTTTTCTACTTTTGGAAACATTCTCTCTTGCAAGATTGCTACGGATTCAACTGGTCAGTCAAAGGGTTACGGGTTTGTGCAGTATGAGGCTGAGGAATCTGCACAACAAGCTATTGAGAAGCTCAATGGCATGCTTTTGAATGACAAGCAAGTTTACGTGGGTCCGTTTCTACGTAAGCAAGAAAGAGAATTGGCCGTGGACAAGACCAAATTCACTAATGTCTTTGTTAAGAATCTTGCTGAATCAACAACTGATGATGATCTAAACAAGGCATTTAGTGAATATGGAACCATTACTAGTGCTGTTGTTATGAGGGATGCAGATGGCAACTCCAGGTGCTTTGGGTTCGTGAACTTTGAGAATGCTGATGATGCTGCTAAAGCTGTAGATGGTCTTAACGGTCAAAAGTTTGATGAGAAAGAGTGGTATGTTGGAAAAGCCCAGAAGAAGACTGAAAGGGAACAGGAGTTGAAACAACGGTTTGAGCAAACCATGAAGGAGGCTGTGGACAAATCACAGGGGCTAAACCTGTACATAAAGAATTTAGATGATACGGTTTCTGATGAAAATCTCAGGGAATACTTTGCTCCTTTTGGTACTATAACCTCCTGCAAGGTTCGTTAATCAATAAAGCGATTGAGACTCCTATGTGTAGTAAGGTTATAAATTGGGAACTAATTATATATACTTACTAACAGGTCATGCGAGATCCTAATGGGACAAGTAAGGGATCAGGCTTTGTGGCGTTTTCAACTGCTGAAGAAGCTTCTAGAGCTGTAAGCAATTTAATTTCCAATTTATTGTTTTGTTGGTATACATATAGATTTATTTCTGGTGTGTAAAGGCTCATTCTTTTTTATGTTTTCATAGCTTTTGGAGATGAATGGAAAGATGATTGTTAGCAAGCCTCTTTATGTGGCCCTTGCCCAACGCAAAGAAGATAGAAGGGCGAGACTGCAGGTTTGATGATAATGTTCTTTTTTTCTTGTTTGTGTAGCAAGGGGTTGTACAAGGCGTAACTGTGTATTATGTTACTACCATATTAAAAAGTATTCGATGTTTAATATTGGATTCATGCAGGCACAGTTTTCACAGATGCGCCCGATTGCAATGGCACCTGCTGGAGCTCCTCGTATGCCAATGTACCCCCCTGGTGGTCCTGGACTTGGTCAGCAGATGTTTTATGGTCAAGCGCAGCCTACCTTCATTCCTCCCCAAGTAATCTCACTTTCATCGCGTGCTTCTGTAGCTCATCTAAATTAGATAGTGACAATCACTTGGACTTTTTTGCGGTTTATTTTTCACCTATTTATCAATGGTTTTATATTGTTTTTGTTGTATCTTGATAGCCTGGGTTTGGGTACCAGCAGCAACTTGTTCCAGGCATGAGGCCGGGTGGAGGTCCAATGCCAAACTTTTTCATGCCAATGGTCCCACAAGGCCAGCAGGGTCAGCGTCCAGGTGGAAGGCGTGCTGGTATTCCTGGGCAGCAGAATCAGCAACAACCCGTTCCTATTATGCAGCAGCAGGTTTGTTGTATTCTATTAATGTATTCTTGTATATTTTAATGTTATTATTAATATCATTATTATTTTTGGTTTTCGTTTCTAAGTTAGCATAGAACTCCTAAACCAATTTCCTTTATTATGACAATATAGATGCTTCCTCGTGGGCGAATGTACCGTTACCCTCCTGGTCGTAATGTCGGTGATGTTCCGATGGGTGGAGGCATGGGTTCTGTTCCATATGATATTGGGAATGGCATGCAGCTTCGTGATGCTGGGATCTCTCAGCCAATTCCGATTGGTGCTTTGGCTTCTGCACTTGCAAATGCTTCTCCAACAGAGCAGAGGACGGTAAGCATATTCTATATATTCTAGTTTCTTTTAACTGTTGAGTTTCCGGGTGAGCTATTGGGACATACCTTGGTATGTTCTGAAACGGGCAGGGTTGAGTCTAATATCTATGTTGGTAGTTAGTGTGCTAAATATAATTGTAGAAGTATATAATTGTGAGAATAATCTGATTAAGTAAATAAAGCAATTGAGGGACACAAATAACGGTACTAGATGGCAACACATTAGTTTTTGTTTGCTGTTACGTTGTCTTGAAAGTTGGGGCCAAGTATACCATATGAATATGGCTATCATTAATGTTTTCAGAAGATTATAATTGGTATTTAAAGAAATAAGATTTTTATTAATACATCTAGATGTAGAAAATTGTAGCAGGCCTGTAATTCGGTACATTTTCTTATTTAATCCATTCTCTCAGTTCAATTATGTATAACAATAGTGGATAACCTTTAGGTAACAAATTGATTAAGATTGTCCCTTAATTACCCTAAACTGAGCGCTAATATCATTCACCTTATAGGCATGTGCATTTATGTTGTGTTTGGTTTTACCATCTTTTTTCAGTTTTCATATTAGTAAATTAGTAAGGGGATAATCGTGTCAAATGACGGTTGGATTTCTTAACATTAATAAAGTTGCAATAATTGGCTTATGTTTTTTTATGCTTCCCCATGTTATCTTGGATAAATGTTTGTAGATGCTGGGTGAAAATCTGTACCCTCTAGTGGAGCAGCTGGAATCTGAAGCCGCAGCAAAGGTTACAGGGATGCTTCTGGAGATGGATCAGACTGAGGTTCTTCACTTGCTTGAGTCCCCAGAAGCTCTTAAGGCAAAGGTTGCAGAGGCTATGGAGGTCCTCAGGAACGTCTCTCAGCAGCAACAGCCTGGCAGCCCTGCTGATCAACTTGCTGCCCTGTCCTTGAACGACGGCATCGTTTCTTAGACTGTTGGGGTGCTTTAGTCATAGGTGTTTCTACCCTTATTAGAAGGGGATATGCTAGTTTGGTCGAGTCGGATTTCAGACGTTGAAGATTGTTGACTTTCTTTGACTGTAATATTACTATGTTGTGTTTGAACTTTGAACTATAACTTGTCTTGTGGGTTTTTTTGTTGTGCTTTTGCTTTTGTTTTTGTTATTTGCATGTTCTTGTTAGGGGTGAGTATGGGTCGGTTTGGGTTGGTTATGACCCAAAACCGAAACCATAACCGAATTTTCAGTTAACTGAAATGTATAATGGATCGGTTTTGGTTAAACAACGGTTCGGTTATTAATTATACATGGTGGTTCGGTTTTCAGTTTGGTTAATTCGGTTAATTAAATGGATTATCTTCCTTGTGCTCAACATAAGCAGAAAGCCAGGAACAACGAGAAAGAAAACTCATGAGACATGTAAAAGGAAAACGTTATCATTGTTTGATATCACAAAGATACTTGTCTCGCCCATTCCTTTGTAAAACGACGTTAAATACTCACCAGTTTCTTGCCTTTTTTTCCATAGACGTTTGAATCTTGATTCTTGAGGTTGAGAGAGTTTGTCGGCGTAAGTGATACAAGGAGAGTCACAATGTACTTAGTTGTTACTTGTTAGGGTTTTAAAATACAAATTGGGCCTTCTAAGCCGTATGCCTTCAGCCTTCTTTTATATTTTATCACACTAAAGCCCATTATAATAAGTGGAAAAATCATGCAGACATAAAAACAATGAGTTACGGTGTAATTAGATAATATTAATGTATCAACATCAATCATCAATTCATTAATAAGGTAAGTAAACAACAATACTAAAATCATAAATATTTAGTAAATAAAAATAGTGGGGCGGTTCGGTTAAATCGGTTCGGTTATACATCTAAACCCATAACCGACCCAATATTTTCGATTAATTGAGATATACATAACCGAATCATCGGTTTTAGTTATGGTTCGTTAATTGGGTCGGTTAACTCGGTTATTTCTGTTTCGGTTCGGTTTTTCAGTTATCATGCTCACCCCTAGTTCTTGTGTTAATCCAGTTGCAGGTTACATCATCTTGGTGATGATGTGTGTAACATTATCTAAATGTTGGATCATTTCAACAAATTCCTGATCAGTGCTGGAGGGCCTCGTTAATAAACTAGTTTTCTCGTTGGAAATGCTCTTCCGCCTCTCTTGTTCACGTTCTTTTAAAACCCACTCTGGTGGTACAACGTTCTTCCACCTTTTGTTATTGTTCTTTTATATATTTTCTCCTGTTGTCAGGTGAAATCTGTAATGGTCTCTAGATATTTGGGATTTTCAAGGTCAATTTCAACCATCTTGCTTATATCTTCTTAATGTTTATGTTGAGTGTTCAACTGCAATTAGTGGTGGTTCATCTCCATCTTGATCTCATTATCTCGACTAGGCAAACTTGTCTACGTCGATGACCAACAAATTAAGATCCTTTAAAACTGTAGATATGCTTTATTCGCTAAACTTGGGTTTTGCTACAGACCAACAAATTAGGATCCTATCAAATTTTTTTTTCACTAAAGTTAAGTTGGGGGAAACAATAGTAAGACCCTTTAATCGTTAGTGACTGGCGCTTAGCATGTTTAATGTGTTTTGATTGGATAAACATGAACAACTTGAAGGATTATACAAGATTGGAATCCTTGACCAACATTGCTTTTGGCCTTGTCAGCTAGCCCCAACATTTACCGCTGACTTTATCAATCTCTTTGCGGATGGTGCTGGTTCAAGTTGGATAATCACAGTGGTTTCGTTCTACAGCTGTATATATGTTTTTGACTTCGTTTATCTGTTGTCTTATGTTAGATCTTAAGGTAAAGTATCGTTAATGCAAATATTCTACAGAAGGTTTGTTGCCTCTATCAACAGAGGCTTATATCTAGGTTTCTCTTTCGGGTTTCAAGGCTTGCAAGTTATGATTTGTGGTCGCAATGGTTCCTTATCGTAGTTTTGTTTGGGTTTTAATAATTGTTTCCCAACGATTTATGGTCCCATCGAACACTATCTATCAGTTAAGGGTTCATTCCATAAACGTGAAGAAAGGCCTTTTTTAGTCAAGTTGTTTGCAGCAGTTTTCATCTAGTTTTTAGTGATGTTCAAGATATTTAAACGTTTGAGGTAGTTAGAACACCGAAGTCTAAAGTCTATATATCACTTGATGCAGTCTAGTTCAAGTACTTGTATTAATATATGAGTGAGATGGGTGTATTATTTTCTATCTTTGGTAATTTCATTGGATACTCTAGATCCCAATAAATATACTCCATAAATACACATGATTTGTTTCTTGATAAGTATCAGCATTAATAAGGAAATGTCGAGTTCGTTTTATCATGCCACAATAGTGGCAAGTTTTTACGTCCAGAACACGGTTCATCAACTGCCCAAACATATTTTGAATGAACCAAGTAATCACAAACTGTAGATATGCTTTATTGTCTTGGAATGGAAATGAGTTTTTTCATTATCTCATGGTCACTTGTAATGTAACACCCTAATTTTAAGGAGATATTGTATATAAACTGCACAAGAAAATTTAATTATGGCACATTTCAACACTTCTCTAATGGCAATGACATTTCTTCTGTTACATGTATGCGATACTCCGTAACTAATTGCCTTCTATACTAGCTGCCTAACCTTCCACACAATAATATTTACAAAATTAAAATGACCTTTATTTGCTTGGAACTACCCTTCCATGGGTACGCGAAGCCTATTCCTCAATATTATGTCTCCATCTTCTCCATCATTATCCATTGGTGTATTTTTGGCTGACTCGACTTCCCCGTAGTTATGAAGTCTTCTGCCAATCAAATAGCGGTCATCTCTAATGGAGTTGTGGAGGTTGGTGTACCATGCATGCAGTCTCTTGGCACAAAAACACACCAAACAAAAACCGAGGCATCCGAGCCATGCAAATCTGTAGACAGCTGAGTTAACTATTAATGGGTACCCTAATACCGGGAATACCCCTCTGGCTAATACGTAAGGGAAGCAAAGAGCAGTTAGCAGCTTCATGACGATAGGAATAACAATCTCTCGTAGCACCCAAACTCCTTGCAGCCTTGAGAAACCATTTCTTCTCACTCTCTCAAACTTCACACGCCAGCTGTCATCCACCAGAGGTGCCATCTGGTCCAGCATTACCAATTGAGTCCAGATCTTGAGGAAAATGAGCCCAAAAGCCCAATCCTGATACAAAAGAAAAACTGGGCTTTCATCCACAGGGACCCGCATTGGTACGATTATTAATAGTTCAAACAGCAGTCCAATCAACAAAGGGATGATGAAAATCTGCAAAAAAAAGCATTGATACTAAATAAGGTGAAAGAAAGAAAGAAACGTTAAAGCAAGACAACCAGCAGGTATATGATCTTTCTTACCCATATTGACAACAATAAAGAACTCTTGACAACAATGGTACACCACTTCCAAATTTGACCTAACAAAACTGTTGCTCTCTCTGTTCTGATCTGATCAATGGAATACCTTGCACCAGCCAGTATAGTTGAGATGACGTAACTTCCAATTATGAAGGCATATAGATCTGTAAAAATTGTCACTGAAGGGTCAGTACCCATCTCAGAAAACATGATATGATTATAGGAGGAATTTTCAAGTCATTTTACTTGATGGTGGGTCGACTCAGGTTTGGCTTTACCTCTAACAGGTCAAACTTAAACAATCAACTTAACAGAAGCGAGTCAAATGGGACAAGAATCACCCAAAGTGAACAGCTAATGCACAAAACTTCTTAAATCATTTTACACAAAAAATTACACTATTATTGAAACAATGTGATCTTTGCAATCTTATTTGACAAACTAATTGTTGAAAACTATCCGGCAAGAAGTTTCTTCAGCCAACCCGAACCAAACCTGCCTACAAAAAAAAGTTCACCGTATTTGATCAATAAGTCTACCCTCCTATTATACCTCCTCTAAAAGGGATGATGGAAAAGGTTCTCTTATACAACCAGAAGTGGCGTTCAAGGAAATAAGTTACAAGAAAGCAAACATATAAATAGAAATACGACCACACACATCACAAGACACTTTAAAGATAACCAAACAGGACTTTACTTAAACTTCTTACCGTTGCATTTCATGCCATGTGTGATTGGGAAAAGGGGAACTGCGTTAAACAATGCTCGTCCAATAGAGATGGGCGCCATTATTAACATGGAATTGAAGATGAGAAGTGTCATCCACGCCGCCAACAAAAGCAGCACAATGGAAAGCACAAATCCATACCTCCTAGAAAAGGTAATGTTACATGAAATATAAGATGTTTGTGTACTAAAGTACTTAATTAGTAAACACGATATTGTAGCTCGGTGATCGCGAATTGGATGCGAAATTGAAAATAAAATTGTGCTAAGGACATAAGGTAAAAGTTTTGTCACATCTTACTCTGAATCAGATTGTTCATCAACCTCAACTTCAGCATGCCTCATCCTATTAATATCTCTGGGATCCAAAAATCCAACAACCTCCCGATCTTGGTTCCCTAATTGAGCGGGTAACCTATCCTGCCCTACTGGATCCCGATTTCCATTTTCTTGTCCAACATCGTCCCCGGGTCTTGGCAATAAGAAATCGGTTAAGCCAAGTGCCCAACCAACTGCAGCAAACCAATAATGTAACAGTGACTTGATCGTCGCCCGCAACTTGAAATGCTCAATAGCAAATGGAATGCATATTTGAAAGAGAAGCATGTTAGCAGGGATCTCAGTAAATGGGTCAGATACCCTGCATTAGCATAATGATGAATCCTTAAACAAAAGAAGCCTCAAATAATACAAAGTTCATGAAAAACTGCGTCTTACGAGATATCAAGAGGGAAGATGGACGGAGCCATTCGCATGGCAAGTTTGGCAGGCAGAAATACAAGCATTACTATTAAGCTCCCATAAACAGCAACTGACAGCAGAACCCTACGTGCATGTTTGTGCACCGGGTCATCGATTAGATCACGAAAGGGATTGTAATTAGGATCCGCTGGGTCCCGCAGAAAATATAGAACTCCATTACGCAAAACCTGCACAATCAAAATCAAATCATTGAAATATAGTAGCTAAAAATATCGGATATGTATAACATAGAGGTGTCAATTTCAACCCATTTTTATACAGCGCTGGGTCAATTCAGGTTGTGATTGTTTGATAATGGTTCAAACGGGTAAAAAAAATAGAGTAGCTAAAATGAACTGGATCGAAACCGGGTAAACAGGTCAAGAGTATACAAATACTCACGTCCTAAATCATTTTATTTTGGAGCTTTATTGTTATCTTAAAAAATGGTTTTGAAATCACATTTAATGCATAACTCTTAACCAAAAAACGACAGAAAACGTGTAAGCACATTAAACTACTCATCTTGACCCAAACCCATTATATGCATACCACCTGACCTTTATCTTGAGACCTCTAGTCAGAAAAAAGACTATCAGATATATACCCCTCTAAGAAGGCTGACAAATACTGATATTTGTAACATGTAGACAATCCCTACAGCCCAATGAATCAACGAGCTTGCCAATGGAGACACTGAAAAGAAGTCAACTCTTTGAGCAATTGTCTTACCAAACATCCTTATAGTACAAATATCTAGCCACCATCCACACATCAGAGGAAAAACCCCTAATTCAACCACCAAAAGGAAGGCGACCTTTATCATTGTCGTCAAATGTTTCATTGCTGTCAAGAACTGCTTAAAAAGAGAACGAATTGTCTCTGCAATTGAAAAAATACCGTAGAACCTTCCCATGATCAACGGCTCTCCCTTAGTGTATCTGATCACGGCAACAGTTCCAAAGTAGAAAATGACAAGCGAGGAAATAAACATATAGCCAACAGCTAGAGTTGTGGCATCAGACATCCATGACACCCCAGTTGTTTCTCCTTGTACGGTATCAGATGAAAGGGGAATAGTAGTGAGATTGTTTGATGACTCCATAAGTCCAGTAGCATTTGCTTTTATAATCTCTGCAACGTGACCAAACACGCTGGCATCTGGGCTGTGATCAGATGTTAGGTTCTTAACTACAGTCAATGCGTTTTTTAATGTAATATTGGCCAGCGTAAGTGCTTGCTCTGTAAATGGTACAACTGTTGACAACACGGGGTTCGTAGCAGTTGACAAAATCCATGATAAATGATGGAGTATAAAGCGTCCCAGGTGAAATGGCACAAATATCATTATACCAAGGAATATCATGTTGCTAGCAAGAACCTGTAGGATAGAAAAAATAAGAGAACTATAAAACACATGGACCATCATGGCATGGAAGAGATGACAACTTCACACACGGCAGGTCCAAATCGGTAAAAATATAAATATATAGAATGGAAACAATAACAAAAAATGTGCTCACGGTAAATGCATTCTCCACCAAATGAAAAAGAGGACCCTGCATGCCAACTAGCTCATCAAATGGGACATCGTCTGCACCTTCCCCATCATCCAAACCATCAAACATTTGTTCAACATGAGCCTCAAGACGAGCTGCTTGCATCTCCCACCTGGCTGCAACATTTTCTGCGTTTCTTCTAATTAACTGACCAGCTCCACCAATTCCCTGTGCTCCACCACCATCCTCACCGTTAAGAATTCTGTTGGGTTGTGCAGGTGGTCTTCTGGCAACACGAGCGCCGTTTCTATCTCCATCATCATCTCTATCACCACCAATTTCTCTTAAATGTCGAAAATAATCCCTCAATGATGTAGCCCCAAGAAATATGAACACGATACTTGCAGAGAGTAAGAACCCATGCAGACAGTCGGTAAGAATAGCCCCAGTGGAGATATGACTCATAAAAAGTCTCTGAGCTTCACCAAAACTCCTAATGAATGAGTAGCGCCAAATCCAGAAAGTAATGAATGGTATGATCACAAGCCACACAGAGAGTACAAAAGTGAGACGCAGAAAGAACTGCAACACATGATAGACTTTCATTGACATCCCGACTACAAACTCCTTATAAGGAAGTTTTGCAGGGGCATTTTCCGCATATACAAGTGAAAATGAAAACGGATGTTTGCAAACCTGTCATACATGCACAGACAACTAGTTACTACAAAAATAAAAGGCCAAAACAAAAGCAACAACTTTCACCAGAAAGAATGTTTGACGACTTGATCACATTTGAGTGAAGGTATTAAATTGTGCCAACAGCATGCAACAATAAAACTTTTCATACTGATACATTATTAGTAACCGTGAAGGAGGATAAAACTATTATGTTGTGGTGTGCAACAACTACTTTTACATACTAAGGATACTAAAAATCAGCAGATATGAAGTGTATCATCATACTTTGTATCTTCTTATCCCTCAGTTCAAATGTTTCTAACAATAAGGACAGCTATTCTACCTTCTAAGATAGCTCACTTAAGTAATAAGTTGATTAATGAAGGTTGCAGGAACGATAATAAAGCTCATAAACGTCACACACCAAATTCAAGTTGGTAACTTACCTAGCTAAATGCTACTCCTATAATATATATCAAAGCAGGTTATTTAATTCATCACACTAGCAACATAAATCATCTAAACCAGTTATATACATAGAATATGTACATATGCAGTATTTAATAGATTTCAGCAAATAAACTAATCAAACAAGTCAGAAATAAACCTCACACTTGCGAGCGTTACTGTGATTAAGCCACTGTAAGAGGCAATCCTGATGGACAAACTTAATACTACCGCTACAAGCACACGGATACCGTAACGGATTATCGACGTCACCAGGATTCCGGCAGATCCGGCAAACATCACCGTCTTCATCATCGTCATCATCGTAAATGTTGTTAGATATATTTTTGCTACTATTTGCATTATCTGAAACTTCACTCTCTGATGTCAGATTCGAAGCAGAAGATGACGACGATCCCGATGCGTTGATGACTCCGTCGAGTGCCGCCGGAACAGGTTGTTCGTTCATTGTTTATTGGCGGCCGGGAATTAGGTTTACGGCGAGATTCGGTATCGGAATCTGGAATCGGAGCGAAACCGTTACGATAACGGAAGTTGTATGTTGTTGACGGATGGATGGATGGATCGTGGAAGTTGCGTTCCTTGGATTTATGACCTTGTTTTTGGTTTTATTTACGATTGTTGTACATGGATTTTGCAAAGATATTCTTTGAAAGTTGGACTAGTCAAAGATATGTGAAATAATAATCTATCTATTCCATCTATCAATCTATATGTGTTGACAAATTACTTTACGTTTATTTCAATAAATTTATTTATATATATTATTTTTTTACTTTTCAATATAAAGTTATAAACCAAACTTTTTTGCAAACAATATTTAAAAGTTTGTAAATTAATAACTCGTAATCGTTAACTATAATAATATGCTCTAATAAGTAATTAAAAAAATTAATTTTATATATAAAAACTAAACATTGAGCCCGTGCAATGCACGACCATATTATATAATACTATTAAAGTTGTTTGTATGTTATTATGTTTAAGTTTGAATACATAATACAATTAAATTAATTTGTAAGTTATTTTGTTAAGTTTTAATACATTTGTTGAGCCTATGCAATGCAATGTAATTTTAAAAATAAGAATTAATCATATGTCTTTTAAGTCTTCAACTGTATCTTAATATTGTTGAAAGTTTAAAATTTATTATTGAATTTCAATATTTTTTTTCCTTAAAACATGGTAGTTGTGATGATAATATTTGTTAATTGCAATGTATAATATATGGATTAGAAAATGAATATTTTTTTTTATGTAATATAGGATTTTAAAGGCTATTATAATAATAAAGTATATAATTGATAAATAATAGTCTTAGTAATTATTAATTAAAGTTTTTAAGGAAAAAATAATATGATGATGTGGCAAATTAGGAGACCTTAAAGAAAAGGAAATATTATGATGTTTAGTAATTATTAATTAAGGTTTTTAAGGAAAAAATAATATGATGATGTGTCAAATTAGGAGGCTTTAAAGAAAAGGAAATACTATGATGTGGCACGTCTAAAAATTAAGGAAAAATCTTTATTTTATAAGTATAGATAGATAAATTAAAATAGAATACCATATATCATTCTTGATCCTTTTTTACTTTTTTTTTCAACCGTGAAGATTTATTTATTTTAACCATTAATAAAATTTCAATTTTCATACCAACTTTTACGATATTTTTCATTTCCTTCAACCAATTTTTGCTTTTATTATTTATACAATATATATAATAAAGTTTACTTCCTTTATGAATCCAAGTAATACATAGGAAGCTTCTAACTTTTTTTGTCAATTTAAATCATGTCAGAAACGTCAATATCCAACTTCTAAAATTTTAAAGTAGAGTACATATCCTTTCCGTAATTGTTGCGTATATTCAAATTACAAATTAAAAGTCAAGAGCTATACAACTTTCTGTCCAAATGTTGATGATGATGGTCATCAGGAAAACAGTTTTCACAATACAATCATCAATAATAATATGCATTTTTTTATTGTTGAATTCTTATTTTTAACTCGTATTTTTTATTTTCAGTTTGTCTTGGTACATTAACCAAATATATTTTGGTAAGTTTTTATTTGTTACAAGGAAATAGTACAACTGTTTATGCCTATAGTACAACTGGTTAATGCACTGTTTCTTTGTGACAAGTAAAAGTTTACTTGCCAAAATCAGCTCCATTATATTATTATACTTGAATGATTAATTTTTTTTTATATCAAATATATAAACGTCTTCAAATGTCTACCATGACTACCAATACCAATTTACTTAGTTTAACATTTCCTCTTTCCTATAAGTTGTATATTTGTATAGTACACTGTTTTTATTATAAAAGAGATCATTTAAATAAATACATATATTAAAATTTAAAATACCTCAATTTATAAACCAAAGAATTTTTCATTTACTTAGATACATAATAATACAAAATAGTATTCTAATTCTCTAAATTCACATTATTCCTATTCAATTAAGAAATAAAAATAATTGTCTATTCATACAAATGGAAATCAATTGTTAAGATGAAAGATTCATCGAGTTACTAAAGGTCGCAAGATGTTAACCTAATTGCAGCAATTGATAAAATCCTAAGTGCTACATCGAATCACTACTTAATAAAACAAAAATTACTCAACAATTCCACTCATCTTCAAGCAAAACAAACAAAGAGTTCCCTCTTGTATGCCGATTGATGACATAAATGTAAAACCATATGAAAAATAATAAATCGACTTGCCTAAATAAGCAAAAGGCCACAAACTTCAGTTATCCAACCCACCGAACACTTACACCACAGATTAGGGCGAATACCCAAAACACAATAATACAACCTAACGAGGCTAAAACCTCAAACCACGACATGTTTAAACCTACTAAATATGAGAACCAAATCTACCGAAAACCTCAAGATGCCGAAATCTCAAGGATAAAATAGGTTTACCAAAACATACAGAATCGCGTAGAAGACGAGCCTATCGAGCAAGAGCACACTTACCAAGCAAACACGAGAAATGAGATCGAATGTTGATGTTACCAAGACTAATGATAACGACGCACAACACAATGGGTGGTGGTTTGGGGACATGTAGGAAGGGTTAATCGAGTAATTAATGCATTTTTAATTAATCGCATTGAGGAGTTCAATCGACGGGAGATGAGGGATAGGTTCGATGACTAGGCCCCGAACCTCTGGAGTCGGCGGCCGAGGGTGGAGATAGTAGTAGATTTTGATCCATGGTAAGGAGTTGGAGGTCTAAGGCGGAGATAATAGCCAATATGGATCTAACATTTTTTAAGGGAGATTATAAATCTACCCTTTGTTTTACTGTCGTCTACCCTCGGTCCCGCATATATTCTTTTTTTTTAATCTTGTCCCCTATCCGGCCCCGCATGTCAACCTCAGTAATTATTATTTGTTTTTTTATTCGACCCCACATGTCAAAAAGGATCAATTATAATAATTTGAACTTGTTTTTTTTAACATTTTAAATACGTTTTTTTTCTTCAATACGTTAACTTTTTATTTTTTTTTTCCAACTAGAATTTTTTTTGAACAAAAGGTAAGAACGATTTCTCAGTAATAATGTGTATTACTATATACTCCTTTCGTCCCACCCGAAGTGTCCACCTTACTATTTTGGGTTGTCCTAAATAAGTGTCTACTTTTATTTGTTAACCAATCGAAGAGACTTTAATGGGTAGATATGTTATTTAATTGATGAAAAGTGTAGTTAGTGAAGAATCTTAAAACTGTGTGCAAAGTCAAAGTGAATACGGGACAAAGTGAACATTTAATTAATCATTTTGGTTTTTTTATTAAGGTTATATTTTTTTTAATAAACGTTAATAAACTTTTTTTAATAAAAAATGTATTTTTATTTTATAAGAAAACTTATATATATATATATATATATATATAAAGGGGACATGAAAGATTGATTTGATTGAGTGAGGGGGTATCCCATGAGAAAAGGGGGTATCTAAATATGATCCTTTTTTTAAACATGGAGCGTATGTCGTCGTGCTACTTTGAATGTTTATTAGAAAAAGCTTTCGTATATTATATTAGTATTATTGTTAACTAGTCAATTACTCACACAATGTAGCGGGAAAACAATGGTATACAACGTACCTTTTTGTCATTCTATGGTCGCGATAATAGTTTTGTAATAATAATTTGTCCGTTTGACTCGTCAAAAGCATTGGTGACATGAATGATAGTGATAACATGACATTAATATGAGTGATCATCCGTAATAATGGATTTTCAAATGTTAATTCCTTTGTGTACATTATTTTATGCTAACATATAAAATTTCATTATTAATATTATCATATTTTAAAACCATAATTTGATAGAGCTATAATTACCATAATAAAACACAATTATCAATTATAGGTATTGTCTGATTATTCATGTCGTGCTCAACAACGTTTATAATTATGAATATAAATATAAATGTGGAGTAAATTAATGTTCTAAAAATAAAATTCACAATAACAATTTACTTGTCGTGTATGTTTCATATTAATTTGTTTAAAATTAAAGCATATATCAAATAGAGATGTTGTTGATAAAATTAATGGCAAATGAAAAGATATTATTCAAGCCATAAATATATCTAAATTTAAACAAGAAAACACTACTTACCATATTAACAAAAAAATGTCATCAATAAGTCAAAGGGACATATTAGTAATCTCGCATCTTTCATTTGATAAGTTTTTAAGGAAAATATGTAAATGCATTATAAGGGTTAAAGATAAAGATAAAATACGGGTGATAATAAATTCACCGATAATTTTGATAAATCCACCATAATTGTGCTTCAGCAGTTTGTAAAATACAAGTTTTCAATGCACAAGTATGATGAAATTATCAAAATCTTTGATGGAAATATCATCACCCATAAAATATAACTGTAAAATACAATTTTAATACTAGAAAAGGCATAACATCAATCAAAGAACTTTACAAAAATATAGTGAATCTTCTGGGAACAAACGAAATGAAACGACAAATACATTCTACATTCTACAACCTCCAGCATATTTCATTACAGTTTAGTTACGGAACTGAAAGATATCTTCTCATTAAAAAATCAATAAGATTATCTTCCTTAAGTTAGGTTAACATGATTTCTAGATGGCATGTTTGAATGAAAGGGAACAAAGACGTTCATTGACATGACCATACTAACCCTAAACTGAAAACCATATATATATATATATATATATATATATAGCAATCCAAATTAGGTTGGTAATGGTCTAGTGTCGGTGAATTTACCCTAAATAAACGCTTCGACCCTAAATCTAATGTAAATCAGAACTTAACTTAAAGTTTTCTCATATAAAAAAAAAGTATATGTTTCAACTTTAATTTCAACCACCTTATTTGAAATTTGTAAGGAATTGAACATTGTTGTATATGTATGTCACGGTTCATATTAAATAAAAGATCCTAGCTTGTTTCATTCAACAGCCCGTATGGATGTACATCTAGTTCAAAAATTCATAAATAAATATAAAAAAAATAAAATATATTGAGCCCAGGACACAAAGTTATTTGATACTCTCCAAATTTCAGTCGGTTGTGTTTGTCTGTGTGACGCTACATAAATCATTATTAAGTCACTCAGTCACTGACATGTTTGTTTACCAAATTCTATCTTTCTTTGTCTCCTCACCACCGCTCAATTCCATTTGTAACATTACTATTTTCATCTTTATATCATACCCACTTTCCTTCCACATTCCCACATTTTTTTTAAACAATGATGCATAAATGTGTTTCAGGCCGGGTAACAAAGATCATGAAAACAATTACTTTTTTGTAGTTCCAATCGAGTTCTATAAATTATTTTACAGGTTTAGTTTTCTACTACTTTTTACATCTTTTCGTAATCATATCTATATCTTTTTTATATATATATTTAAATTATTGTACTTTTGACCCGTTAACCGATGTGTCAGTTATTACTCTTAGAGTGTGTTATTTTACGTAGATGTTATTTCTTTCGAAATAATCTAAGGAGGTGTGACGCATCATCATTAATATAAACATCATTAAAATTTGTGTGCAGTTCTTTAAAAATGTGGTGATCATGATGAATTTAAGATTGAAGTATCGAACCACTGTTTCTAACCAATCTTCCGTTGTCTCATAACTCCAGTGGAACTATCATAAATAAGTTTCAACCACTTAATTTACAAATATAGGTGTAACCTTTATTACTTATAAGGTCAAGTAATTCTTGATATAATTACTACTTTATTGTCAATATTCCATTATACTCATTGTATGTGTGTGCTAAGGAGAGTACATGATGAAGCAAAAAACATGGGTTCGAGGAGAAAAATCTCCCCAGAAATCGATTGCAGTGAACGGTGAAGCTGAAGTTTATGCAGAAGGAAATGAAGAAGAGGTATATGAGAATTACTTGTAGTTGGTTGTAATTAGGACCAGAGGGCCATTGGCCTTCAGGTCCCGATGTCTGGTGATGGGACGTATGTGTATATATATGGATTAATGTATATATTTGTGATTATATGTGTTAGTACTTGCCTTAATATAAGAAGAAGTTATAATTAGGCAAATTAATATTGAAAATTTCTATTCATGATGTGTGAACCGGATATCATATCTACTTGTGTTACACAGATGCTTACTTGTAAGAAAGAAGTAGCTTTGGAAGAAACCGTAAAAAACCTACATGAACAAGTTGCTTCTCTTCTCTGTGAATGTAATTTGAAAGATAGACTAGTGGCCGAACACGCAAAAGCAGCACAAGAAGCTAACACAGGTAATATAGTGTTTCTTATATATGTGATTCAATGGTAGAGGCGACAAAATGGGTGGGTTAGACATTGAAATTTGGTAGTCAAAATGGGCAAACTTTATGTACAGGGCAAAACGGATATGGTCGATTTGGCGCACCAACTCTTTTTGTCTATTAATTTTGTGAATTTTATAAGGAATTTTGACGACAGCTCTATGTAATTTTTAGTGGACAATTGGACATGGTCCGCGTACAAATATTGATGCAGTTCTGGCGCCTTAAGGGCTGTCATTATATTACCATTTTATAGTTAGTTACCGTATTAAATATGATTATAGCAACAACTATACTAATAATATAATTTCGTTTTTTTCAAGTGTTTGACTTGTTAACAATAATTTAAAATAACTGTGGTCAACTTTTCATAGTTGGTATTTAGTAATGTTTCTACTACCAGTTTTCTTGCATTTTACATCTCAGTTTTCTTCCGTTTTAATGATATAAAGATAATGTGTCATTGAGAATCTAGGGAAGGAAAGGGCTGAAGCATTAGTGGCTATGCATAAGCAAGAACTAGAAGACGCTGTACAGAAGAAAGTAGCTGCAAACGAGAGACTGATTCACTTAAATGCTGCATTAAAGAATTGTAGGCAGCAATTGAGCTGTTTAAGAGTAGAGCACGATCGAAGGGTAGACCTCGAGAGGGCACATAAAAAATTAGAGTCGAAATATACAGAAGCAAGAAAGAAACTAGCGAATCTAACGGTTGAGAATGCTGGTCTTACTAAATCCCTTATTAAGAAAGAGGAAATAATAAAAAATGTAAGTGATCAAATGTTTGAGGCAAAAGAAAATTTCACTGAGCTCATTACAAGACTAGATTGCACTGAAAGAGGAAACAATGTTTTGAAATACGAGTATTGTCTTCTCGAGAAAGAGCTAAAGAAGAGAAGCCGGTATGCTGATGTGGCAAACAGACAACAGTTAGAAGCTGAACGTCAGAAGCTGCGATTATTAGTGAGGAAGCGGGTTCCAGGGCACCACAAAATGAAGCTGAACAACCAAACTAAAGTAGTGGATAGACAAATGAGTTTAACGATAAAGCAGCTATGTGAAGTTGAAGAAGAAAACAAGATTCTCAAAGAAAGAGTGCTTAGGAGAGAGAATGAAATCCGCCATTTGAATGCAGAACTTGCTCGAATTAGGCACGATGAAGACAATCATGGTAATTTGGTTGCGGAGAAACTTGCAATAGTTTCTGATAATTCACATTTTTTAGATAAAGATAATGTTGATATGGAGGCAAAGCTTTTGGAATTGGAAAAGAATATTGTGTCTCTAAAATCCAAACTCGAAAGCATGAAGGATACAAAGGGAACAACCGAGGATTACTTAGAAAATTTGAAGTTAATTAATTATGATCTTGATAATCAACTTTCTGCAGCCAAAGCTCAAATTAAAGAAGCTCTTCAGAAAGTATCTTTTCTAGAAATGGAGTTGGAGGATAGAAGTAATGACCGTGAAGAACTAGAAGCAACATGTCTTGAGCTACAACTCCAACTAACCAGGTTATCTTGCATTTCCCTTTTCTAGTGTTTGCAGTAACAAAAAAATATGGCTGATCCTTGAAGTATGTTATGCACAGCGTTTCCCGTAAAGATGCCGTAACAGAAGATCGCGTGCAAGAAGAAAAGTGTCTTCATACCGTAAGTTGCTTCACTTGAAGTATAAATCATGATTAGCTGTAACTAGAAATTGTTTTTCACAGTACACACAAGTGCACAACTATGCAAGTACACAACTCGACCCACATAGGCTAAAGGTGGCAATTCTGATCCATTTACTTTGCAATGTGTGATTCTGGTTACTTTGTATCTGTAACGGGTCACATCGGTGAAACATGTTAAATAATTTTTTTATCTCAATGGCTTTAAGAGGAAACAGTCAAAATGGGTCAAAAAGTTGCCCAATGTGTATTTTCAGCATATTACATTACATTGTATTATTAAAAATCATGAATTATTATCTCTTGTGTGTATCATCTTTGACACGCTAATTACTTGTAATAAATTCAAAATTTTGGACAAAAGGCGTTACTTGTCAAACTAACATGACCAGACCCATTTTTTCACCTGAGCCCATTATCCTACTCGCCTGTTTTGCCAGTTTCTCTCCATATATTGGGATTAATATGGAAAACACGTTCGTATGAACATATGCTTAATATTGCAGGAATCAGAGATCACAGAAGAGTTGACGGATAACAAGAAGCTGAAACAGCGTTCTTCTTTACGTGATCAGATGGCAGCTGAAGATGGCATTAACATAGGAATTATTCTAAATTCCCCCACGATAAAAGAAATCATAAACACTGAAGAAATAAAAGAACCATCTACCTCATGCTACAACACTTGCAATACCTCATACAGGGTAAAAAATGTTGTACATCGGTCTTTGCCTATTGTAGTTTTATACGATAAAGGTACAGGGTTGCTAAAGAAGCTTCTGTTTAGAAGGAAAAGGAGAAGGAACAGGAAGAAACTGCTTAAATTTACTGCATACAAGATTTAGTAAGAAACAAAGATGGCCTATGAGGTTAGATTTGTAAATAATATTGTGTAATAGTGATCATTCTGAATCAAGTGATATGTTTTGTCCATGTCTGCACATTCACACAGATATATATCCAAAACTATTAGGATTGCTGATTAATAAGATTCGAAGATGCGAGTTAGCACATACAAATTATGTTAAAAGAATTGGAAATCTCTACCTAATGATGTCTTAGATCTATCTTTTAGCCAGAATTTTGTGAGCATTTAGAGGGTATTTCCCCTTGTAACTTCAGTGCTGCTTCCTTCATTTCGAGTAACGCATCTTCAAAACATTTTGCTAATTTCTCCGGGTGAGAAATGAGGTCTTTAGCGACGAGAATTTGCATGTCAGCCTTTCCTGCATAACTCACCATGTGCATCGTAATTGCCTGCATGTACACACCACCATTAATTATTACTAATTTACTTGTGTAGTTCAGTCAAGATTAGCAGGTTGGGCGGGTTTGGTAATGGGTCAAAGATAGGGTCAGCTTGGGTCGCAAACACTTTTCTGTCGATTTTTCAAAACATTCTATAATTAGATTAATATGTTATATTATGATTGCAATAATAAAGTTATTAAAAGACTAACCTAATTATAAAAACAACACAGTTTAGAATATCGTAGCCATGAAAAAGAGAATTTGGGCGACTTTTGACAATTTGACCCACTCCCCTTTTGATACTAGACAAGAAACCCAAATGGGACCATTCTTACAAACGAGTCAAAGTTGTACCCTTAGTTGCGGGTATAAGGAGTATATATAATCTTACATGTGGTAAGCTTGAAGAAGTTGTTCTGATGTAGGTAACCTGGGCACCACCAATCATGAACTCTTCTTTTGGGCCAACCACATTTGATATAGTGAAACTAGTGTTGCAAACTATCCTGTAATTAAGCAAGCTTGCAAACTGAAACCAATACCGTTAGAAGCCTGTAAACAGAATGCGTATATGAATTATTAAGTTGAGTATCTGACATGAAGAAAAACTCACCTTTGCTCCAAAGCATTTCATAGTAAAGTAGCCGATTTTATATGACAAAAAAGCCTCTAAAGAAAGCTTCTTCCTATCAATCATCATCTTGGCTCTCGACAAATACTGCAGAGGATCAGAGGCATTTTTATGGTAGTAAATTGGTAAGAGCATCATACCAAATTTGTTTCCCCACCTTGATCCTGAATTTTTCTTCATTAAATCTGTGATTTCCTGATAAATGATATTTCATCTTAGATAAGTTCTCTTTCTTTGTGTTGGTAACATAGATAGTGAATGGAGGATAAAAAAAATGGCTGAGTAACCTGGAGTCCTGATGATGGTCGAAGATTAACCATGGCTGCACCAGTGATCCGAAGCCCTTCTTTAAGAGCTACAAGAGACGGTAAACTTTGTTTAGAAATATTAGTAGTGAAAAATTATGTATGTAAAGACTAGACTAGAATGTCAGATTAAATTTACGTTTTGTTGAATGCGTCTCCAAATATCTTGATAGCCCGGATGATATCACACCAAAAAGGACGTCGTTGATCGTCTGCATTTCAGTACATGTAATTATGTATAAGAACGGTTGATGGACAGGAAAAAAAAAAGATAAACCGAAAGGATATTTTGACTGCATTGACAATATTAGTAGGTGTCGATTAATTATAATTTGTCTTATAATTGTGAATGTATTAGATTGTAGTCTCCTTACTGTTGTCGACATCAAATTACTAGAGATCTTGCTTAAGATGTGGTTAACAGATAGCTAATTACTAGTAATCTAGTATACTTTTGACAGAATAAATCATGATACATGTGTAAGTGTGTATGATGTTTAAATTACTAGTCCACATTGAATGTTACCAAGTCATTGTATGGTCTATTCATATGGCTAATATAAATTGTAGTCAAACTACCTGAAAGAAGAAAGCAACAAACAATAGACAAAACATTGCCATTATTTAAGAAACAGATGAAAATATGCAGTTTTAATTCTGTAAGAAGAAAGGAGGGACCATTATCTAAGAAAACATCCAGGAACAAGAACATGGGAATAAATGTTTTCCATATTTTTTTTCAAATTTACATTATGGTTTCTAGTCCTATATATTGTGTGTTGTACAATATGTAAGAATGTACCATATGATGGTTTTAAATAAGAGGTCAGGCTCCTTAATTAGTTTGGTTACCAACAGAATTTACCTATCAATAGTAGCTAACTAGTTACAACTTAAATTCTTGATAGTTGATCATTTAAACCTCATTGTATACATATAATAAGGCCTACCTACATGTATAACTGTCCTTATAAGCCATCAATGAAGTCTACTTCAAAGATCTTAATTGTCCTTTGGCTATATACCTTGAAAATTTATTCTTTTCCAAGCATGATGAATTAATGTTCTGTTCTTGATGAACCAAGTAGTAATTAAGTACCAAGTAGATGAAAATGGGTGTGGCATGACCGCAAACACGTTTTGAGTAACATCAACCTTATGATCTATCTCGCATAATATATACAAGTTATGACACTTATATCTCGAGTGAGACTTGAATTCACAACTTTATAGTTGACGAATTTCTTACATACCGATGGATCAAATGCCCTTTAGTGTGACTAATACTTCGAAAGTGCGACACTAACACAAACACTTCAAGATGTATTTTCCATTGATAAAGATATTTTTCGCAAAATTTTGATACTATAAGATATCCAGGGTGAAATATCTAATGTTAATGAGCTACTTCAGCAACCTGCAACATCAAAATTGAGTGCTTATCCCAAAAGGGGCTACAGTTTGCTATGGCGCCATTTATGGCATTGCACAAATACGTACAAGTCTATTATGATAGCAACTTAATTGGTAGGTTGGTCCACATTGAATAAGACGGACAATGACCAAAGACCATGACCATTGATCGGGGTAAAAACTCAAAACTCACGAGGTAAAACTTGAAAGTAATTATGTTAATTTTGTTTTGCCGTTAGAAAAAAAAATGATGATTTATATATACGTTGAATATAATGTCCTTATGAGGTGAGTACAATTCTTTTGAAATATTATTATACATAAAAAAAAAAGAAAAAAAAAGAAATGAATAACTTAATATACGTAGTGTTCGGGGACATCATATTTACATGACTCGTACAAACCATATTAAACCCTATTTTTATTCTGTTATCAGCCTTTAAACTCGTGTATATATATGGATCATGCATAATTAATACAGAAATAATAAGATCAAATCTATATTATATATGTTAAAATGCGTACAAATTTTTGAATGTCTTTACTTATCATATTTAAGTTAAACTTCTTTGTAATTGTGTAGATAAGAAAGGACACTTAATAATTAACTCAAAGGATAACGTAAAATATTATCTCAATATATTAAGGGTTCAGGAAGGAATCTCACCTTAACGTAGTGCTCGGGCATGATGATAAGATAGTTTACGATCTTAACTTAACGTAAAATACATGACTATTTTTTATTTAAGTAAAAAGTTACTCGTATTTACGGAAAAGTAGTGGGATATAAAGATCTGATTAAATTAGATAATATGATTTACTAGACTTTAAACCCGTGTATACACGTGAGCCGTTGATTTTTAATATGAATTTTTGTATTTAATATCGTGTTTCTAATAATAAAGTGGGTAAGTTAATATGTATATTAATATTTATTAATGATTTCATTTTTTAAGTTGTTAGAATGGTTTGAAATAAACCACATGTAAGGTCGCAAAATTATAAATAAAAAAATGACACAATGGTGCATGTCATTGGACTCATGGCTGTGTATGTTGCTTTCAGGGTCAGTGCAAAATACGTCAATATGTACTCGTATTTAAACTCTATTTTTCTTTTTCTTTTTTTTTTTAGAAAATCAGGAAATTTTATTAATAAATTCAAGTAGATACAGTAGCTTACACATAGGTATACATCTATTTTTTTTTTTCTATTACACTAAGTAAAATAAATGGATTTGGAACTCCTACTAATCATATCTTTAATGTGACTCCACCCTAAATGTCTATGATATATATATGTGTCCATAACTTCGATCTATATGTGAATGTATACGTACGACATATTAATTATGGGTATGCAACTAAACATGATAAGCAGGTTGTAGCCTTGTATGTCTTGCTATTCATTCACTAATATAATAATAATAATAATATAATATATATTCAATGATATTGTAATTTAATCAAGAGAAATAAACAAAGAAATTTGCAGCTGTGATGTTGGATGGATACATAGTAGAGGTCTTGTCATTTGTGAGGTGAAAAAAAGAACCTTAGTTAAGAGGTCAATATATTTTTATTAATAATTAATTAATCACATTAAAAGACATAAAATCAATACAAAAATTAAGGTCGGAGTTAGAATGGGCAGCTTCCCCCTTTTAAAATTTTGAAATTACGTAGAAAATAAAAGTTTTTAAGGTATTGATGATAATTTTGAAATTTTATCCCCTCAAATTATAATGAATAGTAGATAAATTTTATTTTCGCTCTTTCCCTCTAGATTTTTTAACTTCACCCTCTACCTTAAAACAAAAAATTCTTAGTAAATTTATTGAACACCGAGGGAATTAACTTTTGACTGTCCTCTTTAGTGACATGTAATAATCAATAAATGATTAAATGATGCTACATTTGACCACTTCAATAATTTGATTTGTCTATTCTCAAAATATGGATAATTTCATAACCCAAATATCATTATCAATCAAGTATATGACTATAACTTTATAAGGTAAATTAAACGCTTATACCATACGTAGACTAACTTTTATTATATATAGTTCATACTTAAATAGCATAATTACCGTTTGTTAGAATATCACTAAAAGTAGAATATTAACAAATGTTTCTCCCCTTTTGAAATCAACTTAAACTAATTAGTCAACTCTTAAGCCATCTAATTTGAATATATACTTTATATATATATATATATATATATATATATATATATATTAACATCTAATTTATCAAATAATTTGATCGTGACCTTTTTAAATATTCATCACAATATGTAATATAGTCTTCTAAGAAAACGTTCACGTTACGTCAGTACTTATAAAATCATCAACAAAATAGTTTTATACCATCAAAGTTTCGCATAGTTGTATAGTAAACAACTATATTTGCGTCATCTCTACGATTAAAATTAATGTAACACAAATAAGCGAAAGATGCTGAAAGTAAAAATAAACTAACCGTGTTAACGACGGCACTCTTAACCGTTTTCATATCATCAAGGCTAAACTTAGCAGTCGCGAGTTTCCTCGGCCACATCTCCACCCCAGCTCCGCCTCTGACCGCCGTCTCCTTATCCCGAACCCACAAAATCCTCAAACCAAACTCAAATATATAAACCAACGTAAACCACAACATTTTCAACACCTTCCATAACCTCAATCCAACACTCTCCCCACCACCATTACTTTTAGAACCACGTAATGGCTCAACCTCAGGCACTTTATCAGCATCGTCAACTTTTCGACACATGGTCAACATCAACGACAAAAGAGACACACCATCACCAAGTGCGTGATGCAAACGTATCACAACACATTTATGTGCTGCTAAAATATGTACCTCCCATAAAGGTTTATCATTACTTAAAGGACACGAAACTGTTAGGTCAGCCAAATAGTCGTTGACCGCCGTTTCATCAGTAACATCCCCGATAGCGATGCTATCGGGGATATACATGACATGGCGGTCAATATCTAGTTCGATTTTTTCCCAATGTTCAAGGCCGTGTTTGTCTTTGACTAAAAGACTAGTGAACCTAGGGTGTTTGATGAGGAGAGAATTAGAGATGACTGAACGTGCGGTGTCGATGCTGACTGGGCGGTCGAGTCCGAGGACACAGTTGATGATTTGTTGTGTCGCGGGTTGTACGAATAACCGGCCGGCTGGTGTTAGTGGTTCGTTTAATTCGGTACCCATTTTGTTGGGAGAGATGGAATGAGGAGTTGAATGTGGGGTTGATAAAAGTACGTGGTTCAGAGTATCAGACTTGTTTGAATACGATGTACAGGTTCTTTGTTGTGTTATGTTACCAGTGGTACCAAATAAACTAAATGTCCACATCATGATTAAGAATTTTATTCTGATTTTTATTATGCATCATTTAATAGGATGGCTGTTGGTTAGCGGTTAGGTGTGTTAATTATGTGGTTTTTAAATTAACAATCTTGATATATTTAATCAATTGGCTAGATCATATATCGATTCTTGTTTAAAATTGATCTCTTATTTTTATTTCTTAATTTCGTTTGGATTCGGTCAACGGTTTGGTTCGGCCTTTTTATAAATTCTTTTGGTCCTGCTGTAAGTTGTTGATTAACCGATACGTACGGCACTATATTTATATCTGATAAGTGTTTTTACATAGGGTGAAATAATAGTTTTTTTTTTTACAAGATATCGCACTAATATTACTTTGGACTAGATATCTCTAGAATCTAGATTTATTACAGCTCATGATCTGAAATATCTGATGTTGATTGCAGTACTAATTATTAAACCTCTCGTTTTCATGTTCTGAAATTTATTAAATCGCTAGAATCCACTTGAGAAAAGTACCTCTTGTTTTATTGGGATACATCACGAGCCCTA
Organism: Pseudognaphalium luteoalbum; assembly: GCA_963422505.1. NCBI lineage: Eukaryota > Viridiplantae > Streptophyta > Magnoliopsida > Asterales > Asteraceae > Pseudognaphalium > Pseudognaphalium luteoalbum. The sequence continues at coordinate 109,987,911 of OY730196.1, forward strand.
TCAAACAGAACTTATGAGGCCTCTTATATACGTGTGGAAATGGGCCGGGTGAAGTACTGTATGTCTGTATGAGTGTAAAGTGGTGGTGATTCAGGCGTTTTTTTTTAAGGCAGATATTTGAACATATATTACGAATGGAACGTATATTACAATACATGTCAACCCCTATGATATCTACAAGTTGCACACATCAAAATAGGAGGTCACATTTAGGCAGTGTTTGATTACATCCACCACTGAATATTTAATCGGTCACCATTTAGTGTATTTGTTATAAAAAACGTGTGTATCTAAAAATATGGAGTAGCTACTTTATGTTTTTTGTTACCTTTCGCTTACATGGATCGAACTCTCGATTATTTTTTATCTTGGCCAACGCAGCTTCCTTCATGTCACTCATCGCATCTGAGTTCGTAGATTGAATGGCTACTCCAATCATCCGTAAACCTTCACCTAAAACTAGAAGAGAAGGTTTATTAGTTAGTAAATAGTAAGTACATGTACGGAGTACATATTATTAGTCGATAACAAATTTTTTCTAGAACACATGATCAGCATGATGAAAAAGTGGTCGAATATATACTTACGTGTTGATGACCAAGTGTCCATATATTTTGATAGCCCACATGATAAAGTAGTCATCATCTCTTTAGAACAGATGATGAAATTACGCTCAATGTCAATCTCCGTTTTCCTACAATATTCACGACCATTTTTGTCCAATATTCAGTGGTTCATTTAGATCGCTAGCTAGCTTATGTTTTTTTTTATTATTATTATTTCAATGTTTTGCTTGGTTTAAACATTACAGTGTGAATAGCATACTAGCATGCTAATAATTACAACCACCAACCCTGTTATTTGAAACTAGAACAGTCAAATCCTGCAAGTTCCAAAAATGCACTTAGAATCATCTTTTGGACATTCTTGAGTATTCCTGTAGGTGTTTCATGGATGACTAGCAAAATGCTCGCGCGATGATGCGAGTAACAACTATTAGCTTCATATATATTCCATATAAAATATTAAACAAAATTATAATTTATACGACGATATACTGAGATAGGGTTTTTCTAAAAGGAAAAAAATAACTTTTTTTACCCTTTTTAAAAATGTTAAAAAAATGCGTAACAATATATATATATGTACATAAAATGTTGTTGTGAACTCGATAGTCGGGTTGCGAGTCTCCAATAGCCAGGTGTCATTTTGGGAGGTGCGGAGTCGTTGGCTGTTATTTTTTATTTTTCTATAGTATTTTAATACAAAATATTATATTCATGAAACTGTAATTTCAAAATTTGATTAAAAAATTGAAACTCTAGAATACAGAAATTGATAATATCAAAATAAATATGTAATGTAAATAAACCAGTAAATTTATAATATGATACAAAAAGATATCAAATAGTTCGTTTCAAACTTTTTCAAACACTAAAAAAACGTGTGAAATTCGGAATTTTGAAGGCTTTAATGACCGAATTCAACTCCAAACGATGGACAAATCGTCTTCGGCGATTTGCTATCATGTTCGTAATATTTTTACCTTTCCAATATAATTGACACATCGCGTACCTCCTTACGGTTTAAAAGTTATGTCGTGTTTTAGTAAAAATAAGAATTTGGTATACGTAAGGATATATTAATAATTTGGGTTAATTAACTAAAGCATAACCTATTTTTAATTTTGTCCTTTTTCTCTCATTGTACTTTATCATGTCCCAATTTGTGATCAAATTTTTAGTTTTTGTCCCTATTTCCTCAATATGTATCAAATATATCATTTTCAAATCTTTTTTAAATTTTTATTTAAAAGTTTTAATTAAAGTTTTATATAATTAATTATTAAAAAATGTTATATTTCAAGTTTAAATGATAAAGTTTTTTGAAATAAATGTTTTTGAATTACAAATGAAAAAAAAAAAACTATAAATAAAACCTGAAAAATGATATATTTGTTCTAAGTTGGGAAAATAGAGACAAAAAATGAAAGTTTGACGAGAGAGACATTAAAAAGTACAATGGGAAAAAGGGGACAAAATTGAAAGTACATTGTGTTTTTAGGTAATTAACATTATAAATTTCAAATAGGTTTTTCAAATACTCGTATAAACTTCAAGGGTAAGTAGTAATTTCCCTTTGAAAAATACCTAAATTGCTTAATATTTTATAGTAGTAGACATATAAAAGAATTAATTATATGTTAGTTACTTTAATTTTTAATAATTATAGTATTAATTACATTTAATATATTTAAGGGTATATTAGTAATTTCATGTAGATATTTTAAATTTTAATAGTAATGTTGGGGGTAAAATAATAAATTCTATCTTTAAAAAAAACTCAAAATGCATTATATATGAGTATAGATAAATATGCTCAGAAAGTAAAAGCATATCGAGCAATGGAGGTGTTGGTTGATACGGTCGTGCCCCTAGCCTGTTTGTTCATTTACTTGAAGACTTTAGAACTTGTATAATAAATTTGAATTTTTTGTCAAGTTGCTTTTCTATAGGGTCAGAGTCGTACAGAGAAGTTTCTGCTATTAGCATGCAAGTTCATAGCATTTTCATTTCATATATTGGGTGATTGCCCTTGAGTGGCCATGTGTAGCGTTGGCTTGGATTGCGGGGTGCTCCTTCAATTGTTGGATTGTAGCAATAAGCGAATACTTGCTGTATTTTTTGGAGTTGGTGTGTCTTGAATCAAGTTGTAAGGTCGTGTTGGAAATGAGTAAACCGTAGTAGTTGTTTTAAGGTCATTGTAGTTGTTAGGGTCGTGGAGTCACGTTCCCTGGAATTGAGTTTGTGAACCATGGAAATTGTTTAGGGTCTTTGGTCGGGTTTATCTATCATTGTAATTACTAACTTATTTATAAAAGGGTTAATAATTGTTTAATTCTTAAAATTTCAAATTTTTTTTATTTAACCCATTCAAGTTTTTTTTATTTAACCCATTCGAGTTTTTTTTTAACAATTTAACCTTTAAAGTTTCAAACTTTTGGTGGTTTAAGCCTATAGTTTGATTATACTTCAAAAATTTGATAGTTTAATCCGTAAAGTTATTCTAATTTAATCATCTAACTTTCAAAAAAGTAATATTTTAACTATTTCAATGGTTAAACCAATAATTCAATACAAACTTGGTCATTAAAAAACTTAAGTGGTTAAAACGAAAAAAAATGAAACTTTGATAATTAAACCATTATTAATTTACTTTATAAAAGTGTTGCCTTTAAAATATATATATAGATATATACATATGAGGTGTGTTCTTTTAAGAATGCAAAAAAGTAAAGAATGGGAGAACCAATAGGATTGTTCCATTTCTCTACAAAACCCACTTTAACTTTTACCCCCATGGTTGATTATCTCACAAACCGTAAATCCATAAATTATAAAAATTACATATTTGGAACCATCGTCTTTTTCTCTTCGATTAGAGATGTCATAAGTTATACTTTCGATTGATTTTTTTTCTTCATTTTTTTACCGGATTTTACAACATAATTACATGTGATTTTTGATAAAAAAGTAAAAATTGTTCACGATTATTTATTAATGGTATATGTTATTTAACACGTGATTACAACTTAATATTCATCCATATTAAAAGTTATACAGAAAAAATTAAAAATTGCATTGGTTTTCATTAAAAATCACATGTGATTGCTAGTTGTACATTTAATCACATGTTATTGTTATATAATCACATATGATATGATTTTGTATACAATCACATATGATTTTCATTTAAAATTTGATATTTGATTAGCAATTTACTGATATATGATAATTCATGTATGATTTCAACTTGATTTTTACCTGATTGTATAATTCTTAGTTAATGATTTGAAAATCCGTATTTGATTACTCTTTAATCACATGTGATTGATACTTTGATGTTCAATCGCATGTGATTACACCTTAGTTTTTTATTTCTTAATCTCTTTACATCATCAATGATTTGAATTTAAAGTTTAATCGAAAATATAAGCAGGTGTGATTATTTTTTAATGATAAATCACATGTGATTTCACATTAAAAGTTTCTAAAACATCAAAAAAATGGAAAAAAAAAATTCGTCAAAAGTATATCTTGATAGATATAAAATCGAAGTGAAAAAGATGTTGATTCTGAATATGTAATTTTTATAATTTGTAGACATACGGTTTGTGAGATATTTAAATTTGAAAAAAAATATGTGAAAATGAGTATTTGATATAAAGCAATTTTATTGGTTCCTCCATTCTCCCTTTTTTTACCATTCATTTTTAAACTTTCCTCATATACATGTATATATATATATACATATATATATACACACATATATATATATATATGTATATATATATATTGGGTTCCTTAAAATTTCATCACCTTCTTGTTGTTTGAAAGAGTATTTATAATAGATGTCATTAACTGTGAAGATTTACCGTTCCGAAACATTTTAAACAGTTACCGAGTATTTCTCAGTAGGTTAGATTACATGTAAATGTGAATATATACACATAAATGCTATTGGCCATACAAATTCAGATACTATATAACTCAATATAAGCGTGTACGGTGTACTCGCTCAAAACTCAAAGGGTTGGGCTCAACAATACAAAATTACAGATCACTCCAAGTCGCTAAGTGCAGCAAAAAGATAATCGGGATCCAAAAGCTTTTGCGCATGGCAAATGCTTAAATTGCCTAGCATGGAAACTTAAGCTAAGGCAAAAATTCTATGAATGATTCCTTAACAATAAGTCCTTAAAACCCTTTTGCGATTTGCATCGATTGCATCCACATGGATGTTGAACCATAACACATCTACAAACCAGAGACCGTAGCTTCTCAACACACTCATACGTGAATGTTTAGAATCGGATAATATAACAGAAGTTTGCTGCGCCAAATAGGGTCCCAGGATCCTCCATTATTATTAAGCATTTTTCGCCTATTCTAATTTATTCTTGCTTCACTTTTAGAACATGTTCAGATAAAGTAGTTTACTTCAACATGACTAAATTGATCTTGGATAGTGTTCGTACTACTCTCCCAAATGAAATGTATCCTAAGAAACCCTTATCGTCGAGCAAAAATTTATCAAGTATCCTATGTGCATCATTCATTCTATTGTTCAACCTTATTATACTTTTTATGTAGAATCAGTAGAATTCTCTAAACAAATTCTATTATGAAATGTAGGGAACCAAAAACTCAAGCCTACCTGTAGATAGCTGAACATATACAGCATTTTCAGTACCAAAAAAGATTAACAAGTGCTTGATCAATGTTTTCCCCATCGTATATGAGATTACCTAACAATCAACATTCACGGATTCACCACCTCTAAATGCATTAAAATCGTCGTGCCTAAATGAATTCCTACATAAGTTCTACAGGTATCTTAAACTTAACATAGTTATAAACTTATAATATACACATAACATAACCAGATGCTATGACCAACTTCAGTGACATCAAAGTAACTTTTGGATACATGTTTAACAACAAACAGTTCTCAGATCAATTATATAAAAATGCAAGTGAGCAAAACAGCATTTAAATCCTAGAAAAACAACAAAATGTATCCATCAAAGCAAAATACCAAAAATTAAAACACTTGTAAATAAACGCCATAACAAAATTACTCTGATTCCGCATTTCAAATCAACGGTACGACTTCTGAAACCTAGAACGAGCACCACGACCACCAAATTTCTTCGGTTCACATCTTCTCGGATCGGCAACAAGTAAAGTCCGATCGTACCTCACTAATAGATCCTTAATCTCCTTCTTCTGCTCTTCATCAACGTATTTCTGGTAATAAGCAACGAGAGCTTTCGAAATGCTTTGACGAATAGCGTAGATCTGAGAAGTATGACCTCCACCTTTAACTCGAATCCTCATGTCAACGGCGGCGAATTTTGACCGGCCGAGAAGAAGGATTGGTTCGAACGCTTTGTAACGGAGGATTTCAGGTTGAATCAGCTCGATTGGAACCCCGTTGACTTTGATTAGTCCACGGCCAGCCTTGCAGTGTGTGACTGCTACCGCTGTTTTCTTCCGGCCGAAGCATTGGACGGAGTTTGGTGGAGCTGCCGCCATGATTAGAAACCCTAGCAAAATGGAGAAAGTAGTGTTAAAGATGGTCTTTTATAAGTTGCTGTTAGGGTTTTGGACTTTGGGTTATTGGACCTTGTTGTTATTTTACAATTTACATAGCCGGCATTTCATTTTTTGGTCCAATTTAATTTTGGGCTGTAAGGCCCATTTTACACAAAAAGATTTAAACCAAACAAAATTTAAAAGAAATTGATAAATACAACAAAGAAATTGTTTTGTACACCAAACTGTACCACGGTTTATGCTCACAGTAGAAGTATATGATAACATAACTTTCAATTTTGGTGCACTACAGTTTATGCTCACAGTATAAGTATTTTATAACATTACTTTCAATTTTGATGCATGAATCATAATAGGTGTTGTATTTAAATATGGAGTACAAACTAGCTGGATAAATAATGTAGGACTATTTTTAACTTTATATAGAAAAAAAGTGAAAATAAATAATAAAGAGGTGAAATTTATAGTTGCTCATTAGCCAAGCTCTCAGACTCAAAGTTTACCATATATACTCTATATTACTATTTGAGTTTCCCCCTAGCTTATGTTGCAATAATCTAATGCATTTAAATGACTAAAATTCTATGTGTCCATCAACAATTCAATTATACTGTTTATGTGCTTCATGTGTCATCCACAATCTCTTTTTATGTTAATTGTTGTTTTAAAATTAAAATTAAATGGACTAAATAATGATTAAACTATTAATCAAATTAAAAATAGAGATGGTTGTCATTCATCACATTGATCACCTTTAAATTTATAGAGATAATAATTCTTTTATAAATTTGATTACATAAACATTCATTATAATTTCAAACCTCAAATTTTCTATAATAATAATGCACACTTTTTCAATATGTTCAACTACTTTTGAAAATAAATCATCACAGCGGCATATATCTCTTATATGTTTACTACATAGAGCATATTATAACTATACATATGCATCATGTAATGGAATTTTATTATTAATAATTATCGTAAATCACCATATATCTGATGGATTATATATTGTTAAACGTTGATATAATATTTCCATGAAATTAAACATTACATGTCGTCAATGCAAATGATGATCGATGTTGCTTGTGTATTATGAAAACTTCAGAGTGATCATGTTCAAAAAAATATTTTTTAAGCTTTACTCTATGTCTTCATAGTAATATTAAGCGAGATGTTTAAAATTAAATTTACAATATTATACTATAATATAATTGAACGGTACAAACATTGAATAGAATATTTATACAAAAATATTACAAACCAAGCAACAAATATCCAATCTTAATTTATGGAGTTTAGAATATGATTTGTGACATTTATATATGTATAATGACCCAATGATAAAAATTCTGAAAAAAGGAACAAATAATATTCTCATATAATGTATTACTTGGTGAATGTTAGGTTTCACATTAAAAATGTGACACGAAGAAAAGTAGAAAAGGAAGTTTGTCTTAGACATCAAAGCCCAACATGTTTAATTAATGTTGTAATGTTCATTATTGGTTTATATACTCATATTATTTTTTTATTCAAAATATCGTGTGCGTAGTATTAACAATCAAATTTAAATTACAATTATGATTGACATTATTGTATTAATTATACTAAACACAACTATCCAAAATAAATTAGCAAATAAAGTTAACACTTTTTTCTGGATAATGTTAAAAACTTTTGAAATTTGGAACATATATGCAATATGTAAACATTATTAGTGATGTAATAATTTTAATATTTTTTTTTAGAAACCGTCCATCGAACGGGATTTCCGCTAGTATTATACATACATACATTTACCAGGAAGTTCCTGGTTACTATTGAATGAATAGTGATCAGTAATTTTCTATTCCTACCCTCAATTTTTATGATTTTTTCATTTTCTCCCCTTTATGTTCCAGTGTTTTTTTCCTTCTACCCATTAACTTTTACTGCTTTTTCATTGTTAACCCTGTATTTTTTTAATCTCCACCCCTTGACTTTAAGAACTTTTTCATTTTTTACCCTTTAAGATTTACCTATTTTTCATTTTCTTTGTCTCATCTTTCAGCACTTCTCCATCTTCTACCTTTTAGGTTTTAACATTTCCCATTTTCACCCGTCTAGATTTTAGGTTTAATTTTCCCCCTTTTTTTTACTAATAGCTTATACATTCTTTCCCCTTTAGTTACACGAAGTTTTATACTAACTTTATTACGACAAAATTATACAAATAATTGCAAACGATAATTTCTAACAATGAAAAAATATTTTTTTCAACAAATAATTTCTAATAATAGCAAAAAAAATGGTTTAGCTTATAATATTTAGTGTCTTACTTTATCAAATAAGACTTTAGTGAGTAGATTTAATATTTGATTGTTTATATATATATTTTGCTTTTTTCCAACTTTTTTCAACAAAAATATTCTAATAATGAAAAAAAAAATTCAACAAAATTATTCTAATAATAACAAAAAATGTTTTAGCTTATAGTCCGGTGTTCTATATTGAGATGTCTTAAATTAATTTTTCACTTCTATAAATAGATAAAAATGATAATATTAAATTCTTTTATACTCCTAATTTTATATATATAAGACAACAAAGCACGAAAAAAATAAAGAGTAAAACTGTGATCTTATAAAAAAGTAAGAGAGAAATTGATGTTTTCTTAAACTGCATATTTTTTTCCATTTGGGGATAATTAAATTGGGACGAAGAGAGTAATATTTAGTGTCTTAATATATCGTTTGAATACAAAAAAAAAACTTCTTTTGATAAGTGTTTTCACTTTCTCTCATGATTGTACTTTTATATTGTTTAATAATAGAAGAGATGACCTTCTTTTATTCATCAAAAATAAACTTCTATTTGGGTTATAGGGAATTTTTATTTTTCATAGTACTAAAAGAATATATGAAGTCCCAAATTGAGCATACAAACAAGTTTGGTGGTGTATTAAATATGGTCACAAGTTACACTATTACCTTAGTATAAATGTGTTACTGAGACAAATATAATACTTATAATGTTACAGGGTGAATTAACAAATAGAAATTAGCAATCGTAATAATAAATTTAAAAAACTTGGTATTATCGTGTTCAATTTCAAAGTGACCAACATATATGGTTATGGTATATTTTGTAAAATGCGAGATAATGGTATTGATAGTTGGATATATTCAAATGTAAGTATATGTATTTTTATTTGCTTTTTTTTATATTCGCCTAAAATTTTATATATTTTGTCCGCTCCGCCGTAACGCGCGGGTTAAAACAGCTCGTTGTATATATAAAAATTAAGGAGGCGTGGGTCGGGATGTATTTAATAAGGGTGAAAATGAGTTTTTTTTTTTTTAGTTAATAAAAGTTATAAAATGTATTAATTAATACATTTTAACAAAATTTATTCATACACGATTTGAAACTTATCGAGTGGAACCGATGTACATAAAACATCCTCATGTATGTTTCATTTTAGTATTTTAAGAATGTGTGTACCTAAAAAACTAATAGTAACTGAAAATCGCGTGAAATTATAAGACACGTCAAGGGGTTGATAGATTGAAACGTTTAACCAAAATTACAATAATTATTATAAACAATACGCGTAAAGTGTACTTGTTGAGTTTATAGTAATATACGATGATGACATTAATAAAAATTCATATACTACACTTAAATCAAAAGAGGTAGAATACACCTTGTAGTATACGGAGTAAACAAGAACAAGAATCATGAAATAAACAAGAATTGTGAATAAGATAAGTATAACAAGAATTGTGAGATAAACAAGAATTGTGAATAAGATAATTTATCCTATGTGATCAAGCATTAAATTGAGTTTGATTGCTGGTGGGTTTAGATCGACTCGTTACTCTCTATGGATTACATAAATAACCCTTAAATTTGTATTGAACAAGATCCACGGTGGTGTGAATCGGCTTGAAGAAGATAAGTTTGTTATCTTCTCTTGATTAGGGTTTAGGGTTTGTGAATAAAGGTACATTTGGATGTGCTTGAGGATTATGATGCACATACTCTTGTATTTAATGTGTGGCATTATGATCAACTTGATGGGTAAGTTTTGCTACGTGACATTATCTAGTGATGCCATTGGGTGGATGAGGCATATTGTCGTTATTCATGAGCCCCTACTCTAACATTAGGGCCTTATTTGGGCATAGGAGACCACCACCACCGGTGGTGAAATAATAGTCAAGGTGATTCCATTTATTCATATCTTGAGGACATAAACCCTTACTTGATGGGCTTGTACATGCCTTGCGCCTGGCCATTTAACCCCTGTATAACTGTTCTCGAGCTCGATAACCTTTCCTGGACCTCTGTTAATGGGCCCAACAGCAGCCTGTAGAACGGTATAGTATTAGTATGGATTGTATATGTACGGTAGCAAATTTAGCTAGCCATCATATCATGCTACAAGACTAGTGATTTTTTAATGATCCATAATCATTTATGATTAGGTCAAAGGTTCCCTTCAACTACAGAACATTAAAATAAATAGAACTATCAATTGGTACGCATACAATGGCGTCATAGTAATTAGTTCATAGCTTATAATAAATATCTAGAATTTTTAAGTATCGTTACCTCAGTCTTATTTTGGGTTGTCTCGTATTACTAAATAAGTATCCGCTTTCATGTACAATTAAAAGAAACTTTAGTGAGTATAGATATTATTTAATTGATGAACAATGTAATTAGTGTGGCTTTTTAAAACGGTATGGATAATCAAAGTTGATATTTTGATTAAGACATATGATATGAAAATGAGAGTTGTACAACATAGGATGCTCTTATAACAATCCAGTCCGCAATGGTGATTTAAATGTTTAAATAAAGCAATGTGGGATGTTCTATATATATGTATGTAGCCATAGAATGTGTCGTTGATTCCAAGCATTTAATTTTAAATGATTGATTCCAAAGATTTCAACTTTAATAGAAATTTTTGTCTATACGCAATCATACAAATTAAAAATGTGTAAGACGGCTTATAATAATAGTAAGTATACTTTTAGTAACATATAGTTTCGGGGACCACGTCATATTTCACTTGTTACATTATACCAACAACATACTCCGTAATAATAAAGAGATTGATAACAACATATGCAAATTCTTATATTGGGCCAACAGGCCCCAATATATCATCGTCCACTACATTTGATGGGCGAATATAAGTTGTAAAAAAAAAAATCAACTGATACGACGGCACAGGGTAATTCCATCACCAACAGGAAGCATACAGATTTCGATTCTCGGATCAGCGGCCAAGGCTTTGTTAAGCTCCAATACGAAATCTCTGTAATACCTTACATACTTTCGTAGTGGTGCGTCCGGTGGGGCGACCACAGAGCCATTCCATAAAGTGTTGTCGTAGCCTATCAATCCACCTACCTTGACTAAGTCGATCAACCTTTTGTGGTAGTTGATGTAGTTGTCCTTATCAGCATCCACAAATATGAAGTCATATGTTCCATGATACTTTCCCTGAATAATCATCACCCATATACGTGTCAAATACAAGAAAATTTTATAAAATACGGTACAATAAAGTTATTTTACGTAGTAAACTGACTAATTTATAGCAAAAAGATCATACATCAGCAATCATTTCATCAAGAACAGGTAACGCAGGGCCTTCTTTAAAGTCGATTTTGTGGGCAACTCCCGCCTTTTCTATGATGGGAAGTCCCAAGTCGTAGTTTTCTCTGTTAATGTCCATCGCTAGAATCTGTACTAGTATTGAAAGTTAATTACGAGTTGTGAAATACTATAGCAAATTCTAGTTAGCTAGAGAGGAATGGAGTAATAATAACTTGTAATCGACCATGTGTATAGATCGAGAAAATGGTTACTATACCTTGCCATCATCAGGGAGCGCAAGGGCGGTAGCCAGAAGAGAGTAACCCGTAAAAACTCCAATCTCCATCGTGTTCTTAGCATTTACTAATTTCAATAGCATGTGCAAGAATTGTCCTTCGTCAGCGGATGTTGTCATGATATTCCTATATGATTGAATCTATTAGTAGGGAAAAAACTAAGTAATAGGACGGATCAATGATTAACCAACGTAGATTAAGTTTAGTTAAACGTTCAAGAAGAAAACAATAAATAAAAGAGAAATACATACATATATACATCCGGCCATCCATAAATCTATAAACCTTAATATTAAAAATCAAATATGGTGATAGATGGTAACTTGCCAAAAAAGAAGACGTTTTTATGTTTATTAAAACATCGATCGTCATATGAATGATTCAAAGGGTTTGATATTCCAATTATTGTACCCAATTCTTGATTTGAAAACTTTGATTAATTCTTTTTTCCTAGTAATTAACAATAGGTCCAAAATTTGCAACATGGGTATGCACGGTTATAACAAATATAATTACGTACGTACAAATGATAGATGATGTTTACATTACAAATAATTACTTGGAACTTTTCTAAAGTGTATCGTCTTTCATAACTTAAGCTTGACATGTTAATCATGTCTTCAAGGTCGTGAATCCAAACTCTCCTACGATCTTTTTCATTTGTATAAATATATTACTATGATGCTTTTATTTAAATTGTACCAATGCGTAATATATTTTTCTATAAATATTTTATGTATATATGTTGGTACGTTTTGACGTATGACATGGAACTTACCATGGATGTTTTGCCGTGACCTCTCTAAGCTCCTTCATGGGTTCGGGCTCCCTTGGATACACACTTGTTTCAAGAATATACTGCAACAGGTAAACGAAACCTTAGAACAAATTGTATACGTTACATTTTCGAAATATATGAAACAAACAAAATTTATATATACCTGATAAAGAGCATCGCTTTGCAAAAGACTCTTGTGGCCAACCTCTTGGTGTCGGCTCACTTGCTCTCCGTTATTTGACTCGGTTTTCGACTCTCCGTTGATTGCCATTCTTCGCTCTAAGTTTCTGGTCTGTTTTGTTATAACCGTAAGCGAAGTAGTTTTTGTTCTTGGATTTGTAGAAAGTTGTTGAACTACTAACCTGAGTTACCAAGGCAAAATAAAGGGTATATATGGATGAGAAATGCCGGTTTAACCGGTGAAGTGGAGACATTAACCGGCCACTAACCCGGTCGGGGGTTGGTGAGTTGCTGTTGGACCCCACTGTGTGGTATCCCATCAATTCATTATGTTTTGAAAACTTCTATGGTTTTTCACTTCTTATTTGTATGCTATATTCACACAATTCTTACAAAATAAGTTTCATAAAATGACATGTTACATGTCATCAACCAATGAAATTCATTTGTAAGTTTGTAACTACTCACTCATCATTATCTTCCTTCAATTTATTGATCCACATCATTTTTGTAAAATTTATATGAACATATCATTTATCTTTTATAATATATACTTGATCAAAAAAAATTATAATATATACAAATACAATTTAAATACTAAAGATGAGGATATGTATATATTTGTAAAAAAAATTACATATTTGTGGTAGGATGTGTGATTCCATTGACTTTCCAAAAAAACATATTAATAACATGTTTATCATATTAATTAACTACATAGAATAAAATCAATCTAATAATTAATATAATTAATAATAATAACATGTATATAAAGATGACAAGTTGTTTCATATGCTATTTTCATCAAAGTTATATAACTAGTATGATTATAACGATACAACTTGTAACTTCATAAAATTCGTTTGATGATAATTTTAATTTTAATACATATAACCGTAAACAATTTCATTTTTACCTGATTAACAGCGCACACCTTCTAGCTTAATGACATAAAATTGCAGTACATGTGGATATAAGAAAAATATGCGCATGCACTCTAAAATATATTTTCACGTGACATCATTATAAAGACATATGATGTAAAAAAGAAGCAACGTGATTATTAAATTGAAAAAAGAAGGTTGATGGAGCATTTGGACTTATGCACAAGTATCTAAAAGACAAAAAATGTATGGAGGCCAACAAGCCCAAAAGAATGGTGATAATATGGATTATGGTGGATGGGGTCAAGGTAAGGAGTTGGTAAACTACACCAGGAACCACATAATAATGAAAAAAATATATATATCAATTTTATTAGGATAAGAGTTGGTGAGTTCTAATCTCAAATACCAAAAAGTTGAATTAATTACCAACTTTTCCTATTTTATCAACATGTGGATTCTGATGAGACTTTTATATTGGATGATTTTAGTACTAACTGGAGTATGTACTATGCTACATTGTCCTCCACTATATATAAATATTGAACTTTTTACATTACCAAGAAGTGCTATATATCGTTATATTAGTTATTAAGCAATAAATAAAAATAAGTTCATAAACCAAATAGACTACACCTTAATAGTATTGTAAGAAGCTCATCAACTTAGATGTCTTGATTTTATATCTCATTGGAGGACATATTTGTATATATGTACGATCTATATAGTATATGATGTATCTTAGTTGAAAATCAAGACTTAATGATGCATTTGCACTCAAAGTCTAATAAAGTTGGCCCAAAGGAATGTTACCTACCCTTAAAGTGTAACATCCTCCGTATTGGTCTGATAATTCCTCTATTTAATTGATTATTTAATTGTTTTAGAAATTACCTGATATTATTTGTTTTACTGGTGAAACTTAGGTAAATAGGTCTCATGGCTTATTGTGAATAGTAAACTATTAATTGTTTTAAATTGTTATAGATTACAGTAAAATAAAATAATATTCTCGCAAATGATTTTTAGGTTCCAGACAATAGGTTTAAAAAGGAATAAAAATTTAAACAATTAAACAGTAAGTCGGTTTGGGAGCCGACCTTAATACCCCTTTTGATTTTAAGTTTTCTTCATTTTTTCAATTAGCAAAAAAAAAAAAAAAAAAAAAAACACTCTCCAAAACAAGAAACCATAACTTTGAAATCACAAACCATTGTGTGATTCTGATTACTAACATCCATTCCATCACCTCCATCTTGTTTATCTTCTTCATCATCAAGAAAAGTGAGTTTAGTATTGAGTTATATAATTGGCTTTTAGTTTTTAGAATGGATTTTAGGAATTATTGAGTTATACTCGAAATTGAAGCTTGGTTTCGATGTTATAATGATTACCTAAAGTTTTAGATGTATTTAGGAACCTGAAACTGAGTTTGTTTGTGTTAAATTCGAGTTTTTATGAAAACAGTAGCGAAGTTGGCAGTCTCAGTTCGTCTTGTAAACTGAGATGTCGCGGTGCGAACTGAGATTTTGCGAAGCGAACCGAGATCTTGCGAACTGAGATTTTGCTTTGCGAATTGAGTTCTGTGAACCGAGTTGTTGCGATGCGAGTTGAAAATCGCGTTGCGAACTGAGTAGTTTTGCATTGTGAACCGAGTTTTGCGAGCCGAGATGGCTGTGCGAACTGAGTCAGGGTAACGGACAAGTGACAATTTCATTAACTCAGATTGGATTGAAATTCGCATGGTCACTCGGAAACGGCCTAATGATCCAGGCTCTGTTCTAAGAGCCTGGGCAGTTTTTGGCTATTCGGGGTCATCTAGGTGTAACGTCCTCAAAACCGGTCTGGTAATTTCCTGACTTTTAATAATTATTTAATAAGTTATAAGTAAATGTAATATTATTTGCTTATGTGTAACTTATTGTGAATAGTGAAATATTATTTGTTTTAAATAGTTATAGGTGACAGTACAATAAAATAATTATTTTCGCAATCGGTTTTTAGGTTCCAGACTGTAGATTTAGAACAGGTATTGAAAATACCCAATTTGGGTCGGTTTTGAAAGGAGACCGACCTAAACTCCACCTAATTCTTCCCCAAACTCAGTTTACCTTTCTTTCACATACTTCTAATTTCAAGAACATCAATCCTTAATCAAATTTAGTGATTTTAAGTTGTGAATCTCTACAAGTAATCAACTTCTAGCTTGCTAGTAACTTGTTCTTCACCAAAGTGTAAGTATTTTAACTATTTGATTATATCATTGAGGTTAAGTATGAAATTATGTGTATTCTTGAGTTTTGAGTTGTTAATAATAATGTTGATGTTATAAAATGATTGTAAGCTGATTGAGTAGTTAACTTAGTGATTTTAAGTTCTTTAATGGTGATTTTGAAGTCAAGTGATTGACCTAAGTGAGTTAATTGGATTTTGATATGAAAATGATGTTAAATGAGGTTGTTTGATACTAATATAAGTAAGGTAATGTTTATAGAGGTTTAAAAACATGGTATTTTCGAATTTGTATTTTGAAAAGTGGTGTTTATTGAGTTTGGTTCGAGCTGAGATTTTGCATAAATGAGTTGCAGGTCATTTTCTTCTTAGTTACGCGATCCCAGATTTGGGATTCTGGATCGCGTAAGCTAGTTAAAATCGTCCAAAATGTCAAAGTTTGCCTTGGATACGCGATCCCATAAAAGTTTCTGGATCGCATATGTTAGTGCAAAATGGTTACAAAAGAAAATACACTTGGATACGCGATCCTGTAAATGGATCCTGGATCGCGTGAGTTAGTGTAATTTGGTAACAGAAATATTTGAACTGAGCTACGCGATCCGGCTAGGATTTCTTGGATCGCGTATGCAAGAGTAAATTTGAATGTTTGGTTAAAATTTAATATTTTGATTTAGTTGATTTAGCTTATGAATGAAAGTTGTTTACTTGTTTAAATACTTAGTATTTAAGTTTGTTAAGTGAAAGAAGTAAGTTATTAACTTGTTTATTTTGTATTCTCAGATAAATAGAAGACTCAGTGTTATAGACATCCTGAGTATGAAAGTGAAAGCGGTATCGGTGAGTGGATTTATAACTCACTCGTTGATTTAGTTGTAATTACTTTGATTACAACAAGTGGTAGTTGTCATGTTGATAGAGATAGATAATTTGTATTCTTGATTGAATCTTATATGCTAGTTGCAATGTGGTTACAAGTTGTTTTGAGGTCAACACGTTGGTTGAGTTAGTTGATTATTGTGTGAATTACATATAGTCTTACTTCATTTGTTGTGTGTAAGACTTGTGTTTGAGTACAATAATCACTAACTATCGGTCTATTCCGTATTGGCCATATGGATTGTTGGACAAGTATTCTTGAGAGCCGCCGCGGCAGTAGGGTTTCTCAAGGACCACCGATCCTCATAGTTAAATTGTTGATTGTTGATTTTAATGTATAACATTGTTTGGTGTAAACAAGGGATTATACTAAGTTGATTAGTGTGTTATGTATCCATTCACTTAGCTTCGTGCTAATCCCTCGATTTACTTCTTGCAGGTGTTATTTTGATATGTGGGTTGCAATAAGGGAAAAAGAATGTTTGATATTTAGCAACTCTGATATAGTTTTTTTTAGAAAACTATGTTTAGTACAATATAATACCCCGTTTATAAGATGTAAATGATGGTTTTTGTAAATATTTGACATATGATGTATGTTAATATTATATGTACATTAGATAATGTTTTGTTTTAAACGCTTCCGTAGTTGAAAACAATAAAAATAATGTAAAGAGAAAGAGGGGTGTTATACTAGGGCCCGAAAATGGTATTTTTCAGTTTTTAAACGTCATTTCGAGATTTTTTGATTTCATTTCTGATTGAACTTTTGTTTGCCTAGACTTCAGGGATTACCCGATTGGATAAATATGTTGTGATGATGATTATGAAGCGAATTACTAACTTATATTTGATTTTCTGTTTCAGATCAACCTAAGACTCAGTAATATAAGAATCCTGATTGTGAAGACGTCAGAGGTATCGGTGAGTGGATTTGAACCTCACTGTTTGATTTAGTTGTAACTTTTTAGTTGTAACAAGTAAACGTAGATTTAATTATTAGACTGTTTAGTCTGTGTTATTGATTATAAATTTATGTGCTATGTGACCTTTGTGCATCAGTATATTGAGGTCAAGTGTTAGTTGGGCTAGTTGGTTATTGTGTGAATTACACATGGTCTTGATTCATTTGTTGTGTGAAGAACCTGTGTTTGATTATAATAACCATTAGCTATCGGTCTCATCCGTTATGGCCATACGAATATGTAAGATAAGTGTTCTTGGAGAATCCCCGGGTATTATGATATCTCAAGAACCACCGATCCTCATTGAAAGAATATGTGTTTACGATTATTTGGTGTAAACAAGTAGTTATGCTAAGTTGAATTGTGTGTGACTTATTCATTCACTTAACTTCATGCTAATTCCTCATATTACTTCCTGCAGGTTTTGTAAATTATGTGGGTGGTCAGGAAGTGATGCTTTTGGAAGCAGGGAATGTTTGACGAAGTGCTAACTCTGATATGGTTTTTGATAACCTGATTTTGGAATTATATAACACCCTGTTTTGTGTAGTACATGTATTGTGGTTCTAATAGTGTAAAACTATTTTATATCAAAGTTTAAACAACTCATGTACATTATGTTAGTAGATACTAATAAAGTATGTTTTCTTATACGCTTCCGACTAAATATTATATTATATTGTCAAATAGAATGAGGGGTGTTATATAAAGAGATATATCTATCTATGATGATTAGGTTTAAAGCCTTAAATTCATCATTAAATAGCTAATCTACATTAGAGTTGAACGGGTAGGCTTGACATTTATGAAACATGGTCAAAATTTGTTTGACATCAAAATGAAAAATCTTTGGTACGTGTGGATTGGGGCAGGAAGGCTCACTAGTCACAAACACATTTATGAGATATATTGTCGAATTGAATCGTTTAAAAACTCAGTGATCAATGTTTTTATATATATTTTTACGAATGTTCGGTCCTTAGTGATTCATGATACTATGAATCCTTATGTTACTCAAATCATATCTTATTGAAGCTATACTTTATTTTGTGTTACGTGTTTAACAATATAAAAAGAAATATGTGATTTGATAGTTAACAGCAAAAGATAAAGCGCTCGGAATGGAAGTCAATCAATACATCAAACGAGATCAAGCGATGTTATAAAATATTACCTTTGTATTTTTTGTATATGTATAATCCTGATTATATATGTGCAAAAATGGTTCATTTTTCTATCACGAACGGTTGATGCACGTAAGAATAGTTATTTGCTTTGGTTTTCTCCCTACTTATATCATTCTAGAATCTAACATTTCTACGTAATTTAATAAACATCTTCACGGATTATACTGGTACGCTAATATTCCCTTTATAAGCAACATCTTTTTGTATAACAAATTTATTCCGTTCGTAAAATTGCGGGTTATGATCTAGTATAAGTTTATAAACCGAATGGACCACACCATAATAGTATGTAAGAAGCTCATCAACTAAGATGTTGTGACTTTATATCTCGTTGAGGACATGTTTGTATATATGTACGATATACCTATACCGTATGATGAATCTTAGTTGAAAATCAGGACTTAAAGACGCAATTACGCTCAAAGTCTAATAAAGTTGGCCCAAAAGAATGTTACTTACCCTCATAAAGAGATTAATCTATCTATGATGATTAGGTTTAAAACCTTAAATTCATCATTAAATAGTTAATCTAGTTGAACGGGCACGCTTGACATTTCTGAAACATGGTCCGAATTTGTTTGACATCAAAATGAGAAAATCTTTTAGTACGTGTGGATTGGGTCTAGTAGGCTCACAAGTCACAAACACATTAATGCCCACATACAAGACACATATACACGATTAATCTAAATCTAAATATTAAAAAAATATATCTTCTAAAAAATCTAAATATAAAAATCGAACTCTACTAACCAATTAAAACCTTTAATTTTACTACCAACTTCAATTAACCAATATAATGCTTCATTTACCTAAAAAATCTCTTTTAAAAAACCCATATAATTTAATACAAGTAAGATAATACTAAAAGTTCTACAAAATAAAACCGTATGAATGATTTTACACAAATTATTTTATTATCACGAACCAAAAATCATAAACTCAAAACAAAATAACAATTTTGAGACGGAGATTGTATTGAAAATTTTCAGCTTAATATATTTCAACTCCTAATATTATGATTTTATAATATATTGTTAGATATTTCATTATTACCCTGTATCTTAGATTCTCACTAGACACTTTAAAACTTAACCATTATTATGGTTTACTTATATGAAAGCTTCTTATAAAGCCCGTATTATCACGGGTTTACAACCTAGTAATATAATATGTTAATGATATTACTAAACTATCTTATTACGAAGATAATAATCGAATATCGATCGTGTGTATATACATACACACACACACACATATATATATATACTTTTCATGCATTACCATTACCATTACCAATATAAATATTTATCAAAGCTAAGTGGAACTATTATTTGAATAGTTGATGAATAATTATTTTATAAAATATAAAAATCATTTAATAATATATGCATATTATTATATAACTAATATGAGTGTTGTTTGAGTGGCAAATTAAGATGATAATTTATGTTGTTCATTGTTTAAAATAGGGCAAATGGCCCAAAAAGGTAATCAGGTTGTTAAAATTTGACAATAAAGGGATTATCACTTTTACATATACCCAAAAATGACTTACTTTTGAAAATCATGCCCAAAAAGGATTTAAGTTGTCACAAAAACTTCAATTAAAGGTGTGATTACTATTTCATTTTTTATCTTTCAATTTCTAATCGGTTTAGCTAATGCGGAGCTTAAATCTCATATATTCAATTAATACGTAATATTTTTGACCTAGTAAAATATTATAATAATCACTAATTTTACTTTTTGAGTGTTTAAACTCGAACTTTATTTTGAGTGTTTAATCCTTTTTTGACACGGTTTCAAAATGTTTAGTCCTTTTCTGGCACAATTCAAAAATGCTAACTCATTTTAAAGTACGTTTTATAAATGAAACGATAATTTTACTCTTAATTGAACATTTATGTCAACATGAATCATTTTATGGCACAATTTTAAGATGTGAGTCCTTTTCGGGTATCAGTAAAAGTGATATTCTATTTATTGTCAAATTTTGACAACTTAATTACCTTTTCGGGCCATTTACCCTTTAAAATATTGACATTTTCTTTTTAGAAACTTTATAATTCATGAAAGACTACTATAGCATGTGTAACTAACATTTTTAATAATAAAAAGACATTATACTTGTATTTTATATCATGTGATTCTAACATAAGAAACTAAAATGATTTCATTACTAATTTTTTAAAAAACCTTTCTTGTATTATTTAATTTGATTTAATTAACTTATATGTGTTTTATATAATAAAATAATACAATTCATAATGATGAGACAAATAAAACATCAATCTATCTAAAAATTTTTTTTATTTGCATGTTAAATGTGATGTTGTCGATTAGAAAAGTGTTATTTTTCTACTGAGTTACATCTTAATATTCTGAAATAAATATAGTTATGTGTAAGGGGTCGAATGATTTTGAGATTTTCATAGCATATAAACGTGTCATACGTTTAATATTTTATTTAATTAATTATTTGTTTAAGAGATCTACTAAATTTTAGACACATTTTGACTACATATTTAACATAAATACATCACTACATGAGTATTAACATGAAATCAAACTAAGTGCCCATATATAATTTTTGTTGCGGTAGAACTTTCCCGAACTTTGGGAGAATTACATATATATATCCCTTTAAAACTTGAAAAGTACGTTATATTCAAAATACAAGTTTTCAATGCACGATGTATAATACTTTTAAAGTATGTTTTGGATATATATGTAATTATCAATTTTTCAGGGACATATATGAAATTTTTCCTAGAACTTTTAATTGCCTCGATTGACACCAACAGTTATTTATAATTATACACTTAGAAAAGGTTGATGAGTAAAATCAAAATATGTAAATTCGTACAACATATAATGATAACATATAATATAATGATATTAAATTTGAGATACACTGTCACCAAGTGCTTTGTAACATTTTTCTACTTTAATGTAATTAATGTTAAATTTGCAATTTTGATAGCCAATAATCATATTGGAACATGAGTCTTGCTATAGTTGTTTTTATCTGCAAATGATTTTTTGTAAAAACATGATGTTCTTGGTTGATCCATTCCCTCGAGTTATTACTTTGTAATGTTAGGTTATTATTTAAACTTGATGAATGATAATGTTTGTTATGAATTGAATTACATTGTATTTGTCTTTTTTCCCTTTATTTTGATGGTTTGTAAAATCGACTTTATATAGGAATTGTTCATACAAAAATGTAACTAGAACATCCGCCGGGCCAAATATCCTTGTTTCTTATACTTATTTGACTTTATACAAGTTCGATCAGTCAGTTTAGGTCTCGCTTACATTTGTGCGATGATTTCAGTTGGTATCAGCTATCACCAACCAAAATGATCAACTAGCTATTATATTTATCCACGGATTTAAATATTATCCATTATCCACTCGTGATATATAAATAACTTAAATCAATGATTTTTACCTATAAAATACAAAGTATAGATTGATTAATGGGAAATACAACTCAAAGTACATGAGTTTCGACAATCATATCTTTAGATGCTATATATATTTACTCTAGATATTGACTCGGTTAGAGTTTTAACCGTACATACTAATCATTTACATTCACTACTATTAACACTGTCCATATATATTTTAAACTAACTTTAAACCGGTGAATTCACAGTTAGTTTGTTGTTAATATGAAATTATAGTGTGTGTATATATATTAATATATATATAAATAGAGGAAGGATCCATAGGGAAGCTTCAAAATTAAGAGAAGGAGGGAAGCAAACTTCAACCACTCATATTTTTCTCATCTTCTATATTCATCCACAATACCCATTTAATCAATTTTCATCTAAAATTCTAAATTAAAACATATAATTCAAAGATTCATCAATCAAAAACGCTATAAATCTTTAAATTCATCAATCGCAATCATACATATCTTCAATTCGTTATAATTCGAATTCATAAAAAATTATGAATATTGGAGTAACTTTTGGGTTTTTGAGAAAATTTTGATTTGGCAATGAAAATAATAAAATTAAACGAATTTGATCGTACAAAACTTATAAACAGGTAATTAATCGAATTATGATTGTCGTTCCAATTGAATTTTACATATTGAAAAAAATTTCAGACCGTTAACATTCATCAGGAAAGCATGTCAATCAAAATTACAACTTAATACTCTTAAAAATTCATTTACGATGAATATTAATTTATATATGTTATTATACACAATTGAATGTGATAACATAACATTCACCGGTGTATAATAATGTATTTGCGTTAACATTCATCGTAAATGAATGTTAACGTGCTGAAAATCTGATTTTGATTAACATTCTTTTGAAATGCATGCTAACGATCTGGGAGGGGATTTCAAGTTATTTACAAATTTGCCACCGCATTGACTTTTGTGTTGACCAGAATGTGTGGTTAAAAATAGCTTCCCTCTTTCCTCAAATTTTTTACTTCCCTATTGATCTTCCCATACACACACACACACACACACACACACACACACATAGGGTTGGGTTCTTGTGAGAGAAAAAAAGATTCCGTGAGAACACATCTAAGTCATCCATTTTTTGATCAAAAAACCTTATTTTGGAGGTGACACTTTTGTAAATACTTTGAAGTTTGATTTTGGAGGGTTCATTTCACCTTTGCTAATGTGAAGCTTTTTTTTTTTGCTTCACATCATTTTGCTCATGTGAATTTTTTTTTTTAGATTCACATCATTTTGCTCATGTGAAGCTCTTTTTTTTAGCTTCATATCATTTTACTCATTTGAAGCTTTTTTTTTTAGTTTCACATCATTTTGGTGAGGTTATTTTTTTTTCTTAACATAAGGTTATGATGCTATAAATTTTTATTTTTATAGGTTCACATAGTTTTAATGAGATTAAATAAATATTTTTTTTTGTTAACATTAGTTTTTGAAGAGATTAATGTTTATAAATATTAATTCACTACTTCAAACATGTTAACAAAACTTAAATAAATCTTCACCATGTTAAAACTATTGTGAAACAAAAAAAATTAAACTTCACGTAGCAATCCTTATGTGAACCCTCCAAAATCAAACTTCAAATGACAAAAGTGCCACCTCAAAAATCAGGGTTTTTGATCAAAAAATGGATAGCTAAGATCTGTTCTCACAATTCTCACAGGATCTCCTTGTTCTCAAATGATCTCAAGTTTCTCTCTCTCTCTCTCTCTCTCTCTCTATATATATATATATATATATATATATACATATATATAGTTTGGATCAAATGAGAACACCTTAAAAATAAGAACGCTTTAAATGCACATATACTTTTGATAAAATAGCTAGATTTACATTTGTACATCTCAAATATACAAAGAACAACAAATGTACACTTCTAAAAATGCACAAAATCGAAAAAACGATTGATGTACAATTATTTCTATAAACGTGCATCAATTATTTTTTCAAATTTTTATGCATTTTCGAAAGTTCGCATCTATTCAGATCTATTTTTCAACACATATTTGAGATGTATGAATGTGTATCTAATGATCTTATTGGCTAGTTGTGCATTTATGAGGTGTTCTTAGCCGTTATATATATATATATATTGTCAAAGGTTCAAATGAGAACCACAAAAATGTACAAAACTGCGAGAACTTTTTAATTTATGGATTTTAACATGTTTAATGATTCAATCACATTTGATATGTGCACATATGAACACTTCATATATTTTATAGTTTAACACGTCTTTTGTGGTTTTTAACTTTTATATGTCAATGATATGTTCATTAAATGACATTTATGTGTAATTTGTTGCGTTTACATGTATAAAAATAATATAATTTAAAAGTTCTCGCAGTTCTCTACCTTTTATGATTCTCGTTTGAACCTTCCCCTATATATATATATATATATATATATATATATAGTAATGGGATCAAAAAAGAAGAAAATTTAGGTGGAGAAAAGAGAGAAGCAATATGATTCAGTATGTTTATTACTATAATTCATTTTCTTATTATTATAATTCAATTAATAAAAAGTTGAATCATAGTAATAAAATATACCGAATCATATTGTTCATTCCTCTTCTTCATTTAATTATTCTTTTTCATAGACCCTAACCCTATATAGTAATAATATATATATTTGAAGGATAAAAAAGAAGATAGTTTTGATTGAGAAAGGGGAGAAATATTTTTGACCACTAATATCACTAATAAATAAAATGACATGATGGGTTTGACAACTTCCAATTAAATAAGTGTATTGATTCTTTCTCTTTCATACGTGATTACTATTAAAAAAATTTTGAAAGGCTGATTACTATTAATTGAATCCCATTTTATTTTATTCTAATTAAATAGAATACATTGTGATTAAAGCTACAAGGAAAAAATTGTATGTAATGTAAAAGCCTCAGGTGTGAAAAGTTGAAGAAGACATACGCAAAATAAAAATGTTAATGAATTATTGCATTAAGGAAATTGTTTTTATTTTTGTAAATAAAATATTCGTTTCCTTAATTCGATAATCAAACCCCATGTTCCCATGTATTAAAACAATTTATGCATGATTCATAACACTCATTTTAGTCTTAGGAATATCATAAATTTCTTTTTCATTAATGTTTTAATTGTAGCAACAACTTTTTAGTTAACCAACTATCATTTGAAGAATTCTTTTGTATCTTTGAAGAAATTTATATGATTCATAAATATGTTCTTACATATTCATAATACCGATTCAACATTTTATCATAATGATTCACAAATTAAGGTCATTGATTCATAATTTAATCACATTGATTAGAATAAATATAAACAATAAAATTGAAAACTCACGAGTAATTTGAAGCGTCTACCAATTACATGCATTTATCAATGTATGTACACTCATGTTAATTACATATATTCATCAATTTATGACACTGTTGATTGAACGTTTCTAGAATAATAAAGAGGATAACTAATTATTCATTTTATTAATGATTGTAATAACATTTAAAAACTTGATTCAGATTTTTGCTACACGTTGATTCACGAAACTAAAATACCATACCACTATATAACCGTGCTTTCTTTGGTAAGTTACTAATTGATTCACAAATTTTAGAGATGATTAAAGTTAACAAAATCAATTCAAATATTAGTAACTGTTCAAGTGCCGTTTACCCATATTCACCGTCTAAAATATTGATTTTTTTTTAAACAGAGTATTACGGGGTATATTCCTAATTTATAGGAAGAATAACCATTATCTATCTATTATCTATAACTACTTATAAGACATGTCTTGTGTTGAATCTTAGAATTCTTAAAATTAATCAAAGTTTCAAAATTACCTTTCAATATAACTACATCTATTTACTTAATTTCTACAACTAACACAATTTTTCCAAGATACCAAAAATAATACAAATCACAAAACTAATCACAATCAAACCCATACATTTTTTTTCAAGGATAAAAAAGAAAACAAATCAAAAACAACACAATTATTTACATAAACTCTTCAACTTTTATCGTTTATATGTCTTCTCGGTTTGACATGGTGGCTATTATTATCGTCGTCATAAAATAATATTCTTTTATAAATTTGGACCCGGAGCATTGCGCGGGTACTCTACTAGTCCTACTAATTTAATGTTTGACTGGTAATTACAAAAGGTAGAAAAGGTCTTAATTTACTGTTTTATCCCTTGACATTAAATTCAAATGCAATTAATTTGACAAAATTACTAATAATATCCAAATTATTTTTGAACCATTGATCAAAAGAATTAGTGGTCTAGATCATTTCTCACAAATGGAAAGTCAAAAAATATAATAATTGCACCGCAAAAATCAACGTTTTTTTCTATTCAACCAAACATCTCACAAGGTGTATTTTCGACGATTTTTTTATGGGTTTTATAAATTGTAAAATATTAGTATCACATGTGATAATCGTTGATACCACATGTGATAGTCGTCGGTACCAAGTGTAATACTCGCTGGTATCGTATGTGATACTTATTTACAAAATCCACCGAAAACGCAAAAAGAAATCGTCGAAATTATACCTTGTGAGATGTCTAATAGAAGGGAAAACGCTGATTTTTATGGTGCAATTTTTATAAATTTTTGATTTACCTTTTATGAGATATTTGATTTTTAAAAATGTAAATTTTGTGACATATGATGCAATCTTATTAGTTTCTTCATTCTCACTAAATGTTGTTATACTCATTTGAACTTTAATCACCGAATATATTTAGTTTGACTTAGACTCAAACTTTTTAATTGGTACTTATATACTATTAGCACATACGTAAAGTGTAAAAACCCCTTTCAATTTTGTTATTATTGGATAGGTAAACAATATATGCCCACGAAAACACATATGTAAAGTGATAAAAATGTATTGTTTGGTGAGTCTAAAGTGAAGATTTAAGGGGTGTTTGGGTTAGCTTTTCAAAATGATTTTTTAGCATTTTTGGCTTTTCTGTTGTGAAAAGTCATTTTTATTTGCCAAACACATTTTTTGAGCTTTTAGCTTTTTACAATAAGAAAGTTAGTTTTTGTGAAGCTAAGAGGATGGAGTTGATTGCTTTTAGCTTTTCAACTTAAAAGCTTAGAAACTAAGAAACTAAAAGCTCAATTAAAAAACCATGTCAAACACCGGTGTTAAATTTACAAACGGGTCTTTTAAGAATAGAACAAAAAAATATTGTTCATATTTTATAGCAGTACTAGGTGAAGAACTCGCGACAACGCGAACTTCGATATTTTTTTTTGAAAAAAGAAAATTAAGTTTAATATTTGTATGATTTATTTTGTTATATTTGTATATACTTATAAAACAATGATTTTTCCTTGATTTTTAGACATGCCACATCATAACATTTTCTTTTCTTTAAAGCCTCTTAACTTGACACATCATCATATTATTTTTTTTCTTAAAAACCTTAATTATTAATTACTAAAACTATTATTTATCAATTATACATTATTATAATACCCTTCAAAATTCCCATATTATATTTAATATACAATAATTTTTACCTACATAAAAAAAGATTCATTTTCTAACCCATATCTTATACCTTGCATTTAAAAAATATTATTGTCATCAACTAACATGTTTTAAAAAAATTGGTTTTAAAAATATTATTAAATTTCAGTAATAAATTTTAAACTTTCAACAATATTAAGATACAGTTGAAACCTAAAAGACATATGATTAATTTTTATCTTTTAATTACCTTGCATTGTATAGGCTCAACAAATGTATTAAAATTTAACACAATAACTTACAAATAAATTTAATTTTATTATACATTCAAACAAAAACATAATAACATACAAACTAATTTAATGGTATTATACAAATGACAAATATTATCATCATCAACTACCATATTTTAAGAAAAATAGTTTTAATAAATATATTTGAAATTGATTAGTTTTTGTACATTTTGGTATATATTACTATTGAATTTCAGTAATAATTTTTAAGCTTTCAACAGTATTAAGATACGGTTAAAAACCTAAAAAATATATGATTAATT
Organism: Pseudognaphalium luteoalbum; assembly: GCA_963422505.1. Taxonomy (NCBI): domain Eukaryota; kingdom Viridiplantae; phylum Streptophyta; class Magnoliopsida; order Asterales; family Asteraceae; genus Pseudognaphalium; species Pseudognaphalium luteoalbum. The sequence continues at coordinate 110,016,580 of OY730196.1, forward strand.
TTTATTTTTTTAATTACCTTGCATTGCATAAGCTCAACAAATGTATTAAAACTTAACATAATAAGTTACAAATTAATTTAATTGTTTTATATGGTATTATATAAATGATCGTGCATCGCACGGGCTTAATGCTTAGTTTTTATATATAAAATAAAGTTTTTTAATACCTATTAAAGATTAGTTAACGGTTATGTGTTATTAATTTAGAAACTTTTGAACATTGTTTGCAAAAAAGTTTGCTTTATAACTTTATGCTTAAAAGTAAAGAATGATATATATGAAAAATATTGAAGAAAACGTAAAGTAATTATATTTTTCATATATATCATCCATTTACTTTTCAGCATAAAGTTATACACCAAACTTCTTTGCAAACAATGTTCAAGAGTTTCTAAATTAATAACACGTAATCGTTAACTAAACTTTAATAGGTAATTAAAAATTTTTATTTTATATATATGAAAAATATTGAAGTAAACGTAAAGTAATTGGTCAACACCACAAATTAATTGTGTTATCAATAACACTGATTATATCCCCATTAATATATCCGGCTAATTACAAATTAGTATATCATTGTATTTTTCAAATGGTCGTGCATCGCACGGGCTCAATGCCTAGTTTATGAAACAAAGTATACTAACTTTGGTGCTATTTTGACGTGGACGTTTCAATATATCCATAGATATTATGAAACATTATCAAGATTTCTAAAGACATGTTTTTATTGCAACTTTAGTTTTCTTATATAATTCAAAGTAAGTCATGACCCATTATTAGTCGGTAGATTAAGATTCTAATATATTTATAACAAACGAATTTGTCTTGATATGGAGTGGATTTGGTATGTGTCGCACCTCCAAATTATGATGCGGAAGCGGGTCGGATCGGGGTACGACTAATCAAATATCAACAGCACATAAGATATAATGAACAACTCTATATGCGTCATTTACAATACATTGATATTATAAAAGTCTTACACTATTATAATAGTTTACAAAAGCTCAAATTGATGTAAGAGATTCTATGTCATAACTAATTTATACAAAATATAGTAATGCATGATAATCTCCTGATGTTTGCATGAGACTCGAGCTAATGGGCATCCTGAGTGAGCAGACTCACTGCTGCTGCGAACCTGAGAATACACGCTAAATTGGTCAGCTTACGCTGGTGAGCTCACAGGTTTAATGATAAAGTGTAAGGTATGAACCGCAAGATTTAAGTATAATGATTTGCAGTTAAGAAAATAAGTAAATGATAAAAGATGTACATAACTGCCATGAGCACATAGTCTGAGCTTAACTGAGGTGTCAGTATCACAATTAAGTGCCTGAGCGAGGGTGCCTCTATGTGTGTGCCTAATCAACACACGTATGAACAAATGATAATGCGTCCATTTTGACCAGTCAGTGCTTGCTGACCCGGATGGGGATTGTCAGTCCCATATGGTACCATACACTAACATTCACGCTACAAAGTATTACCAAACTATGCTAATGAGGACTTATGATGACTAGATGATTAACTCATGCAGAATATAGCGATATTTGATACTTGCGTTCACATGTAAAATAAAACGAGCATGTATTCTCACCCCTAGAGTAAAAACAGTAAAATAGGGGCTATGAGACTCACCTGAGTCTAATGAGATGCTATCAAGCACAAATGATGGTTTATAAGAGAAATGATATCGTCTCCAATGACTGAAACCTGCTGGGTGTCCTAAACGCACAAAGTTTTAAAGGATTAGATGTGAAAACCTGTTGGGCGTGTTAAACGCGCAAGGTTTTAAATTATTAGAGGTCTCAACAGACCATCTATGCTAGTTTTCCATCAACTAGTTATGTCCAATGTTTGATTGTTTTGTTTGAGTTTTGAAAACATGTACGGCTCGTTGGTGATGGTTTATAGTGTACGAATGTAAGTTTTGTATAAGGTTTGATTATTATAAGTGTTGAATACTTAGTGTAGTAAGTATTTTTCAAGCTTCTTTTATTGTATTTGAAAGTACATTTTACATTTATATCCGAACGTTGTGGTCAAATATTTTATTTTCTGAAAGTCAACAGAAGTCAACTTGGTCAAACTGGTCAACTGGTCAAATCTGGTCAATTTTGGTCAACTGGTCAAATTGGTCAACTAGTCAAACTGGTCAAATCGGTTTGACCCGAAACTTTTACACAACCTTTATTATGTTATAATACTTATAGAAAACGAGTTTTCGTGACCATTGGTGACCCACAAGTGTCGGTTTTATATTTATTTCCAAAATAGTCTCTAAATGTGTTTTTCGATTTTGTCGGTTCACTTCGTCTATTTTTCTTAACTAGTTATGATCCGAATTAGAGTCTACAATTTTTATCAGTTGTTCTACTATGTGTCTAGTTGTTAACTTAATTTTTCCAGTAATTATAGAGTCCATCTAGATAGGTATAAAATTCCGCATAAGAACCGAACTCGTTTTTAAACTATCATCAGACCAGACTCAAAGATTCATTTATAACTAAAAATCCGTAAATTTATGGAAGGAGCCAAAGAAGAACTTTTTGTATATCTTTTCAATACGCAACTAGTAAAAAAAATTCGTTTTCCATAACATCCTAGAACGCGAGTTATGATCATTTTTGTACACTGACTTTTTGAAGACAGAAACTGTCACTTTTTGTATATTCATGTTTAATGTATACAAATAATTTTTAAACCAATCTTTGGACATAATGTAGTTAGATGAACAATATAACATATAAATAACCAACATGCAAGTAAAATAGATGAGGGTTTTGGTGGTTCTTACAAAGATGATGAAGAACAAAGGAGGTGGATGATGATGGTGGACTTGTGCTTGATCTTGGTGTTTCTTCTTTTGTTCTTGATTAATGGTGACTTGTGGTGGTTTATGGTGGTGGTTGTGGTGGTTTTAAGGCTGAGGAATCTCAGTAAACTTGAGAGAAATGAGAGAGTGAGAGAGAGTTTGAAATGTGAGAGTGTGTAAAAATGAGAGTGTAAGTGGATGCATGTAACATGAATGGAGTTAGGGGATTTTTGCCATCATTTGAATTTGCATGAATTGGGAGTGGGGAGAGGATAGGTGGCCAGCCCCCATGGACCCCATTATGAGGGTTTGTGTGATTTAATTTGCAGTCTCAATGTACGTATTTTAGTCGTTTGCTCATTATTTTCGTTAAACCGTTAAATCACGTAACGTTATTTTAAGACGTTTAAATTAACGATATGTTTTGGTTAAATTTTCATTGAAGTATTATTAAAATATTTTGTTTTGAGTTGTCAAATTATTTATTGACTTTCGTTTGGGTGCCGAATTTAATTCGTGCATTTTCGTTGCGTTTGTGTTACTTATACGATATAATTAACGTGTTAAATATTATCAACATAATATTTATAAGTTTTTGAGTTTATTAAATAATTTCATATTATTTAACATTTTGTTCACCAACGTCCGCATTTATAATGTATCAAAATTCATCCGCTAGTGAAATGTACGATTTAAACAAATCGCATACGTGCGTATATATATATATATATATATAAATATATATCAATACACATAATTAACCCTAATTATATGTATTAACACTTATGATTAGGCACTAATTACTAGTCCTAATTGTTCAACTACTCAGCTGACTAGCTCATTGAGTCTTCGGCGTATCTGTAAACACCACAAACCAATGGAGTTAGTAACTCAATTCAATTCTCGCCGTAACTAAGTTAATATAACCGCATATCAACAATAGAACACACTTTATATGTTAATCACGTACCAATTAACTTATATGTACTTACATCATAACAATTTCATCATTCATATCAACCAAATCATAAGTTTTAAATCACTTTTATATGTTAATATTAAGTCTATAACCACATAAGCCTGTAGTAAAATCAGAAATAAAGTAGGCCTGTGCAGACGCTAATCGCGGCGCAACGACATACCATTGCGGCGCAATTATAAATAAGATTGCGTCGCAATCCTATACCATTGCGGAGCAATTTCATATAAGATTGCGTCGCAACCCATACATATCTCGCCGCAATCTGCATCGGTGAATTTCACCTAGAACCTGTACCTGCTGCTACTGCACGAATTCAATACCTAAAATACCAATTTTCAGCTTGCTAAATCTGTTCTAAATCAGTTTGTATTTCCAACAACTTCAACCAAATCATATTTCAACATATCACACTTACAAGCATCATTTGTACATCAAATTCACTTAATAATGCTATATAATTTCACAAACTATGAAGAACACTAAATTATAATATAGTGACTTCATGTAATCATCAAGTAACATTATAAATCAGCAAAGAACCACATACAATTATGATTCAACTTCAATTTCATACAAATCACTAAATAACCTAATTACCAAAATGATTTCATAATAATACTTATGAACACTTACTTTTTTTTTAAGGATAGCAAGATATAGAATGATGATGAGGATGCAATTCTGATTGTGAATCCAAATTCACAGCTTATGGTTAGTATGATTTTGAATGCAATTTACTTGATGTATAAGTAGGTATATATGTAAGTTCTTGCAAGGAATGAGTATAACATTTTGGGAAAGTTAGGGAAATGGAGGTAAACACCTCACAGCTCAAACCGACCCATTATCTTAATTATACCCGTTCTAACTCTATTGTCTGGAACCTAAATATCAATTACAAGAAAACTATTTTATTTTACCGTGAACTAGAACTATTTAAACCGGTTAATAATTTACTAGTCACAATAAATCTTTTGACCGGATTTCCTAAGTTTTAAAACCAACATATAAGACACAATAATTTAAAATATAATGATTAAAATATGTAAGTAAAAGAAATTACCAGATTACCCTCGAATCACAACGCGGGTGTTACATAAGGTGTTGTAATGTACAAAATTTTGCAACACATTTTGTGGTATTCAGTTAAAAAAGATGGAGTACAAAACACTTCCCTTTCTATAATCTTTATAGATAAAATTTAAAAAATAAATTGACAATGTTGAGTAAGTATAAGAGGATGGAAGACACCCTCTTAACAACTTTTAAATTGTGTAAAAAATATTTATTTTTTCAATATTAATGATATATTACAAGTTTTGACCCTTTAACAATGAAATAAGTACAATATCATTTTCGCTCACAATCTATCAATAAATTGGAAAAGTTAAAAAAAAATGCATAAGTTGTAAAGTGATATTTTCTAGCTAAAAATAATTGTTTGATCATAGACTCATATATAGTAACATTTTCGTTGCTAAGGTTGTACTAAATTGTTGAGTAATACGTATGTTCATAGTTTTTACAAACATAAATTATAACAATTAATATAACTAATTAGACGTCTTATTCCACGACTAATGTGCATCTACTTGTACAAAATATAAATCATCATATAGCAATCAAATATATACAAATACATAAATGAGACATTATCTAGATTTTAAAAGTAAACATAAAATTATAAAATTATAATTAAGATGTGTGTATAAAACTGATAAAAGCTCTTAGAAAAAGATATGATAATCTTGATCTATCTATCCATATATCTTGTTCTTATATTACAAAATAAATTAAATCGAGATCCCCGAGTTTGCAATATGGAAAAAATTGTCAATTTGACAGAAATATGATGAATGTTACAATGATATTAAAAGTAAATTATTCTACTATACCTAAAGTTATATATTTTATAGAGTTGGTGAAATAATGGTGAAAATTAAAATGAAGAATAATAAAAAGTACTATAAATAAAAATATATAAATAAAGGGATTCATGAAATTCTATTATAACTAAAATTTATATTACAAATGTTTTCAATTGACATTTTATTTTGGATTAAATTGTTATAAATTTAATTCTCTATTACATTATTTACCTTACAAAAATGATAACATAATAAATAAAATAAAATATAATTAAATTTTTTAATATCCAAATTACCTTATTTACAATATGAATGTAGGATAATTCACCTTATTAAATTTGTTTTATGTAATGATGACACATAGGATGCATGTCATGTGACATGTAAATATTTGACAAATAAAATAATTGGAGATCTACTTCTTAAGTTATATAGATAGAAATTCAACTTGAGAATATATATATATATATATACATATATATATATATATATATATATATATATATATAGTTTGGATCAAATAAGAACACTTAAAAAATAAGAACGGTGAGAACACCTCATAAATGTACAACTAGCGAACAAAATTCATTAGATTCACAGTCATACATTTCAAATATGCAAAGAAAAATAAATGCACATTTCTAAAAATGCACAAAAATCGAAAAAAACGATTGATGCACGATTATCTCTATAAATGTGCATCAATACTTCTTTCGATTTTTGTGTATTTACGAAAGTTCGCATCTATTCAAATCAATTTTTCTACACATATTTGAGATGCATGAGTGTGAATCTAATGATTTTGTTGGCTAATTGTGCATTTATGAAATGTTCTTACCATTCTTATTTTTGAAGTGTTCTTATTGGAACCTTAACATATATATATATATATATATATATATATATAGGTGTAGGATCTAGGAAAAAGGTTTTTTAAGGTAAGAAGAGGAAGAAGGAATTTTTGTTACTATGATTCAATATATTTATTATAAGATTCGGTATTTTTATTATCTATCTATCTTATCTACTAAAGGGGAGTTTCACTGACGTCATAAAGCTAACTTGACAAGTCATTAGATAGTTTTCCATGCTGATGTGTTACACTGTGGTTAAATGGGTGATGTCATCAAATATGTAATAGTAAGAAGCTTGGTGCAAGTAATTTTGTGGTTTTTTTGAGTTTCTTTAATTATTCAAAAAATTAATTTGAACTGTGGTGTATTTTTCGTGACAATGCATGTCAAAATCTTTTTCAAAAAAAATCGGCCCATTTGTCTTGGTATTAGAAATATACTTTACAAGCTTTTAATTTAACTGGTTTATTATACCTCTTTCTCTTATTGGTTTATTTACTGTGCCACCGCCACCGCCTTCTTTTCTCATAATAAGGATTATAATTTGAATTCTTGCTCCGAGTCTTGAAAAGAGGTTTGCACGCTATTTTTTCCTTCCATACAATCAAGAATTCAATTTCAACATTTTTTCCATCTCAATCATTCTCCATTTCTTCTCTGTATTTCCTCATCCTCTTTCTTTTATCTTCTCTCTTTTTTCTTTTTGTTCTCACAGGTTTGTCGGAGGATATTAGGGCTTTTCAGTGAGAATTTTTTTCAAAAAATGCAGTTGTTGATTCTGTTGGGTAATCTTAATGGGTCAAGTCGGGTCATGGGTCACGGGTTATTTGCTTCATGTGAACGTTGCTACTGGGGAAGACTAATTCAAAGTTAAGGAAGTATTAAAAATGTAGTCCCTTGGTTTTTTCGTTTCCTTCGGCAGTAGGCCTTTTATTTCCATTTTGGTGTTTCATTTGTGTGTTTTTAAAGAGTGTTTTATTCTATAATATTCTACAGATTCAGGTAAATACATGATTTAGGGTAATGGGTTATGTTTTTTTTCTTCTTTTTTGAAATTGAAGATACATAGATAGATGATAAACTGGACCATTTGTTTAATTAAAGGGGTTCGATGAAGTGTTCAACAAGTATCTAATGAAATGTCTCAAAGAAAAATTTATTTCTAAGATAGTTGTTTGACACTCATTTGTTTTCTCTTTTGTTGATGATGAACTTTTTTCTAGATCAAGAAAATCAGTGGCTCTTGAGGTTACTTGCAGGAGTTCGTTCTTGAGAGTCTAGGATTCAAGTGCCTCTTAAATTTTATCTCACTAGCTTCTAAAAGGTTGGCTTCACACCTTTCATTTTTGTTTTAATATTTTCAGTTTTTGGTTATTAGTATGATACCAGGGTTCTATTTTATATATATGCTACGTAAGTGTTTAAGCAAAATGGTTATTAGTTTTTGGTTATTAGTAGCAAAATGGCTGCATGTTGTGCAAGAAAGCACAAGTTGTAAGGTGTACTTTGTTTAATGACGTTTGATTAGTATATAGAGTCTGAGTTGCACATCTAAGTGTATGCATTATCTGCCATCTTCATTTGGATATGGTTTGATTAATAATTATAAGATAAAAAACTTGTGGCAAGGACCGCAAGGTGTTTGATTAAATGTCTTAGAATCTTCTTGCTTAGTTTATCTTTTAAAAATGTAATGATTTTCATCCATCTTCTAAAAATTGATCATTCTTAATGTTCGATGATTTAGTAGGAATCTTGATACAAAAGGAGGAAAAGACGCAAGAAGTGGAACATTCAATTGTCTATAAGGAGGTACTAGATTGCTAAAGTCATTTACATGATCTAATCTATAATCATTTGACTCACTAATGATGTTTTATTAACAAGCTTTAGATTTGTATCATTTTTGTAGTAAATAATTATGTCTGGTTTGTGTAGTTTGGAGATCATGAATCCTTGAAGGGTGAAGATGATGATATGATCCATCCAGTTTAAGAGAAATCAAGATACCTTTGATTAATGTGAGTTTTATTATTGTAATTTTTTATTATGTGATAATAGTATGATATGGGAGTGTGAAACATGAACAATAGTATAGTGTTGGGTAACTAGAATGATGGGTATGGTCTCAACTTTATACTTCATTTGACTGATTTTTTTTTGTTTATTTATATGCAGTTGTAAAATATTACTCCATTTTTACCACTAATATGATGCACACCTTGCTATTTAAGAAGTGTTGATAAGTTCTTAATGCATTTAGATTATGTTCTAATAGATTTAAAAAATTGATGAACCAAAAACATGAACCACTCAAGATATGTAAGAGTTTCATAATTCGGTAAGCAACTGCCCGGTTGAGCCTTAAGAGAATAAACAATTCAGATCGACCCATTAATAAGTAAATGGGTAGAAATTGCCCCCTTCGCCAACAAACATCACACACACACAAATTTTCTTGATTGCATCTTGAACTAATTGCTAAATTTATTAACGAAATGCAGGTCACATAACTGGTACCTGATGTCTATTGGGGCTGCAACGTGTGTCGTAAGCTCAAGTGAATGCAACTTCAGAACATTCCTTACAGGAAAGATATGGAGAAAATATTAGTTTTTTAGTTTCAATTTGAGGTTTTCTGGTCTTGAACTTTAATGTTTGTGTTTGTATTATGGGTTTTTATTAATTAATCTTACGTTTTTGTTTGATTTCATTGGTTTTAATGTTGTGTTTGTTATCTGTTAATTTTCCCCCCTATTCGATTCAGTTCCTAAAAGCTTTTAGGTACCTGAGACTATGACAGTTCAGAAAATGCTAAATATTATTAGCTCTCTTTAGTTTACTGCCTATCTAGATTTTTGGTATATTTAAAGCTTACATTGAAAATTTGGACATGAGTTTAAGGTTGAAATGTCTATCAATATGTTTTTGTATATATGGCATAAACCTGTTCCAAGGTCAATATTTATATTTGTAGTTGTGGCAGTTAGATGAGATGACTTTCGTTAAGAATAATGTTTATTGTTAACCATTGTAGATTCGAATATTCAAATGGTGTACTGCTTTATTCCATGTCTTAAAATAGATGGAATAGTAAAAGGAGTTTGAACAATTTTATAGATTTTTTTTTCTTTGGAAAGTAACTTACAACCTCTTAGTTGAATTTTTTTATATATTACTAGGTCAAAAGCTCTTTAGTAATTTATAGTGCTTACTAGCCCTTTTAATTGAACAATATATCTCTTTTCACTCTACTGAAATTCCATATGTAGTGGTGAATGTAATTTATTTTCGAATGATTAATATCTGTGTATTTGTACTTAAAAATTAATTGATAAAAAAAGAAGTCCTAAATGTACATGTGAATTTATAAGTGTTATCAAATGTAACGTACTTCTAATATTGTTGGGTTTTTACAAAACCGGTCACAAAGTGAGGCTCAACAAGATTTACCATATCTATTACTATATGATTGTATACATGTAAATATTCGTAGTTAATTGTGTTATTATTAGATTTATTAAATAACATAAAAAACGCTATGATGTTTTATTTTGACATAAAACTCTTATTATTATAGTACATCCAACCTTATTTTACTAAAATGTTAATATTGAGTAATCATATATAGTTTAAAATCATTTAACAAACCCGTGTTTTCACGGGTTATAAAACTAGTAAGATTCAAATTTGTATTACTATAACATTTGAATCATAGCAATAAAAGAATAAATCTTGTTAATAAACTATTGAACCAAAACAATATAATGTAGAATTATATTAATGAAAAATTGAATCTTAGTAATAAAATATTGAATCATAGTATTAAAATTTTCCCTATCTTATCTCCCTAAATTTCTTTGTTTTAATCCTGTTAATATATATATATATATATATATATATATATATATATATATATATATATATATATATATATATATATATATATATACGCGCTGAAACATATATCTATTTGCAAATTTATTTTTTAATTGTATGTTAAATTAAATACTAGTAGTTATTACGGAGTATTAGTTTTATGTATTATTAACAAAATGTACTATATATGTATCATGTATCTATTAACAATCGTAAGTAATCCTCAAATTAACTTTTAAAAATGTAAATCACAATAGTATACAAAATATGATTATATTTAATTGTCAAAAGTATATGATCGATGTATAGCTATGAAAATTGTGATGTATGTATACCGTTCAAACAAACAAAAAGTTGATTGTACTAAACATATTGTCAAATTATCCATATCGAATTACCACCAAACATAGTATACTTAATAACTAACTTGGCGTTGTATCACTATTTACAAGATGACTCACAACTGTTTAGTCAAATATAATCTTCATATGTAATACAAATTACCTCTTTATTTTACTTGATACTCCTGAATATTCACCTTTTTATTCTGGTTTATCCTAAAATAATTGTAGATTCTAAACTTTGAACCAATCACAATATTTTTCGAAAGTTAGCATGAAATTTATTGGTGAACAATGCGATAAGCTACACATTTTATTAAACTGTTCGTAAATTGACAGTGGACATTTAATTTGAGATGGTAAGAGTATTTAATTGTTAATTTGTAAAATTAATTAAAATGTATTATCTCGCATAATCACGGTTTAATGAAGTAGTAAACACAGAATTAGAATCTGAATTCAATTGTATCAATTATCTTATCAAATCATTATATGAAATAGATTTCACATTGCAAGTTTAAGATGATAACCTCTAGGAAACAAATGAACAACAATGACTGAAAATTAAACCCAATATGGACCTAATCCAGTATCAAACACAAATCAAGAGCCCAATTACATGCTACTAATCCATCCATCTATCTATCTATCTTTTCATCAAAACACTCACAATATTCATTTCATCCTTCTTTGTCATCATCATCTTCACCCCTTATTCCCCCTCTCACTGGCCTTTCTCTTGCATCTTTATTATTTTTATTTTTAATTTTTAATAATAATAATAATATTTATCTGACCCACCGCCAAACGAAACCGTCGACAAACCCAAACCCAAACCCACAATCATCATCATCATCATCTATCAATGGGCTTCTGATTCTTTGGTCAAACGTTATTGACCCACCACCACCTGCTATACTGCCCCAATTATATTTCTTCATCGGTACAATTTCCGATCAATTTCACTACTTTTTTAACATGGGTGTTTCTATTTTATTAAATTTGGTACTAATTGATGTTCAATTTGATATTTTTATTATATGTTTTTCAGAATAAGCCGATCTAGGTTTTTCGTATGTGGGTTGGTTTTTCTATTAATTTACAGAGTAAGAAACCCTTAAAATTCGCACAAAGTTGTGATTTTTTGTACTGGGTTTGATCTATTGAATTCAGAAATTGGAGTTTACTCTTTTTTTATTTATATTGGTGAGTTTCAAGCTGTATGAGTACAAATTCAATAAGTTTTTTCTCTCGATGAAGTTATCACATACAGTAATTTTCTTTGTAGTTTTATTTATTTATATTTTAGAAAATCTGTAGGTTATATCATTTGAAAAATTGAACTTTAATATCAATATTATTGTTTTTCTAGTAAAATTCAACCAGCTAGACATCGAAAAGCAAAGTGTAGCTATTTTTGTTGAGAGTAAGGGGATTTTCTTAATGTGGAATGATTTTGTGTGTTCAATGGTGTTTATTGGTTCAAATGTAATCGAATTTTGTTGCATTATAGTTCTTCAGTATATATATTGACTAATGTAATCAATTATCATATAATGTGTCTAATAAATTGTTTTGCTCTTCTATAATTGCTGTATCCCTAAATAAAAAGACAGATTTTTTATGCTCTGGTCATGTAAAATTAGCCTCTAATTCCACTCTTATGGATTCGGTGTTCGTTTGTTTCCTTATTTGTGGTATATAAATGTGAAATATGAAGCTCTTAACAGTCATCATGGAAAATTTGTGCTTTATGTGTTTGTTTTGTGTGAACTATGTGCATGTATTTTCTGTTACCTTAGCCTAGTGCAGATTTGATCGTATCCTTGAATTGTTTGCCACGCGTATATGAGATACGAGATATGGGGCATGACTCATGAGGAACGTTAAGGAAATATACTGTGTAAAGTTCGAGGGATAGGAAAACGGGATGTGGTGATGTAAATTCTTTTACTTTCATATGCATTTCGACTATTAGTAGGGCACTCAATTAATGTAAAAGGATGATAAAACTTGCGTAGTTTTGTGCTTATTCAGTTTCATTCTGTGTAGCTAGCGTGTTTGCGTAGACTTTACCTCAGATATGCACAATGATGTTCATTCTTTTGTGATCTATTATGTACTTCTCTAGATTACCTTCCTATGATGATTTGCCAATCTTATTTAATTCAATTATATAGTTACTCGCTAAATATGTATCTGTTTCAGGAACACATATCTATCTGCTTAAAGTTTGGTGGTAATTTATTGATTATTATATATTTCGTGGTAAATTCAAGTTATTCCTGATGAGACGTCAAAGGAATATGTTTGATAAGTTCCCTGAGACGGTTGACCTTAATGAGGGTCCTACTTTTAACGGTTTTGATACTGGCGAATCTGATGAATGCAACAGCAGATTATCTCCAACTGAAAGACGTTTGTTAAGTAACGATGTTCCAGGTGATCACCGCAAGTCTCGAAGTGTTAGTAGATGGGATGTAGGAGAATCAAGCTCTAGACCAAATGTACAAGATCAAACACCTAATAATTGGCCCTCTTCATATGGCATTCATGATTCAAGATATTTACGACAACAGTTTGATCATCAGTTACCTGCCGGGCCGTTGAATCTGCAGAATTCTAGTTCTAATCATATTCCTATGGATGTAGATTTGAACATTGAATATGGTGGTAATGGTAGTAGCAATGATGGCCCAAGCATTGCTGACATGGAGGCTAGTTCTTCTGGGACGACTAATTATTTTGGGATTAATCGGGGTCTATCTTCACCTATGGTGAATTTTCGAGACCCAATAAATCCTGAGAGCTCACAGAGATATTATGACCAAATGTCGAGTCATCATCGGTCAAACCAGCAACCACCATTAATGCGTGTTCCTGGCATGCCTAGAAACCCTGTTCCTTTTCCGTGGGGTGGTAGTAATGCTAATCCACGAAATGGCAGTTCATCGAGTTCGGGATTTTCTAGAGATAATAATAGGAATTTGGTGCAAGATTCTTCAAATTGGAGTTTAGCCACCGGCGGACCCAGCAGTAATGGCAGTTCATCTAGTAGTTCCAGGAATGACACCCTTTGGATGCCTGACCTCAACTCCACAACACAGCAAAGATCGGCTGATTATTATCCTCCATGGACTCTTTTCCCGTCTACCGAGACGGATTCGGGAGGTCATAGAGGTCATTTTCGTCATTTGAATCGTTTTCCGTCAGGTTCTTCTTCCACCTCAGAGGAACATGTACCCCCGGCACGTCATCATCAACCTCTTCTAAGACCATTGGAGGTCCCCGATGATGATTGGCAGGTTGATATTGAAGGAAGACACAGGCTGGTTTCTGAGGTTTGTCTTCTTACTGTCTGAAAACTACGCACATTTGGTTTTTTGGATTATATATACTCTTTTAAGGTTATCTTTTTCAGATTAGGTGAATGTAGATACGTAAATCTCTTTCTTAAGAACTTCTTAATAACTACAATTTCCTCTAAATAAAACAGAACACGTATTAATGAGGCTTTTTAATGCAGTTTTGTCAGCTCTATTAAAGAACGTTTATGTATGCGGATATGGTCTACTTTCCATCCTATTCACTGTGCATTGCTTCAAGAATTAAGATGATACCATATGGCCATCTACTAACTTATTATACTAGTAATTATAAATAAAATAAACCATGAAAAACATGTTGTTATAGATTAGATCAAATCCTGCTTCTTGTTAAATACACACCTGAACTTAATGAAACTGATGCGCTACTCATGTGTAACTTCTAAGGTGTATCTGATTAAACTCCACAAGTGATGCATGGTCAATATTTAAATCTTCAATTCTGTCTTTCCTTTTATTTATGCCTTACGTTTTTATATCTCAAATCTTGAGGCTGATTATGGCCCCTTTGATGAAAGGTAAGCGCTTTGTCTGGCTACCTATAATATAAAGATCCTTCTCTGCACACTTTATATATCTGTTTCCATCCAATCAAAGACGGCGAGGCGCCTTTAATCTAAAGGCCAAAGATTATTAATTTCTGAAATCAAGATATTATGATTGATAAGTAATTTTAGATTGCTTTATCATTGCTCTGTTAACATGCCCATTTTTTGTGGATTTAAAGTTCATATTTTTGATCATCAACTGGTAGCGTTCAATCCTATGTTAATGTATTCCTTTACATATGCAGGAGCTTTAATTTGAATTGATAGATTTGTTAAATATCCCTTGCAATTTATTTGTTATTAATTTATATTTGTGATCTATTTGTATCTCGCTAAGTTATTATATGATATTTGACTTCCATCTTACAGATGCGTCAGATATTGCATGCGCTGCGAAGAGGAGAAAACTTACGTGCTGAGGTCTGATGTTGTCTTCTGAAACTGAATCCTATTCTCACTTTTATTTATACTAACTATGTTTATATTCTTGTACTGAATGAAATCTATGTGCACTTGCCACCTACCCATTTTCGTAACTTGTAATTTATAGCTTACATTGATACATTAGATAACATTAGTATGGGAATTAATCTTTCAATCATAATACCTGGATTTTACCTGGTATTGAATCACATTAACTTAGTGATGAGAAACATGGATTCTTGAAATATGTCAATTATGTATCTGATGTGATAGGAGGACCCAGATAATGATATTATTAAAACTGATATTTTTATTACGGAGT
Source organism: Pseudognaphalium luteoalbum (assembly GCA_963422505.1). Taxonomy (NCBI): domain Eukaryota; kingdom Viridiplantae; phylum Streptophyta; class Magnoliopsida; order Asterales; family Asteraceae; genus Pseudognaphalium; species Pseudognaphalium luteoalbum. Next base: position 110,032,001 of record OY730196.1, read on the forward strand.
ACTAAATATAACAGTAAATCTGCTTGCTTTTGAGAGACAGCTGTCTTCTTGAAATGCCTTAACTTTTGCGGTGTAGGGTTCTTTTCCAGTAACTATGTGTTGAACCCTTATACGGCAATCACATCCAGCCTAATACTTGATGTCCCCTATAATCCGTGTTTATAGAGTTGCTACATGTGGAGATAATATTGCTATGTATTTTCATATTTTTAAATATCATCCTTGCCTATGATGATAATGTAAACACCGCCGGTACCTATTTTACTGATTACACCAAAGTAACGTAAACCTAACGTGATTTACGAAAATCTTTGATATTTGATATCTCAGGACTACATGCTTTTTGATCCATATATAAATGGGGTTGCTGACCTGCATGACCGGCACCGCGATATGAGGCTTGATGTTGATAACATGTCTTATGAGGTAAGTGGCATGCTTTTTTGTTTTTAGTTCTCTCTTGAGGATTCTTGTATGTGCTAAGTTTTCTCGTTATCAGGAATTGTTAGCACTTGAAGAACGCATAGGAGATGTCAAAACTGGGTTGACTGAGGACGCGATCTTGAAGTCCATGAAACAAACAAAACACTTTTCTTTCATGGCTTTATACAACCAAAATCTGGAGCCATGCTGCATATGCAGGGTAAGTTTCATTCTATCTCTTATGAAAAATAGGAATACTTCAATTTAGAGATCAACAAGTGTTTGTTTATACACTAAAACTCACCAAGGCATGGTAGTAGTGCTCATTTGAAGATTAAAAGCTCGACAATATTCAAAGATCAGTTACTAATAAATCCCTCAAATGTGTATCGATGATTATATATGAGCTCTCTCAAAATACGCAAAATTTCTGTTTTCAGCCTGGAACAATATGTTGCAGGCTGCAATACTTTTTGTAACTATTTATAAGTAGAAACTTTACACCTCTATTTAGCGAAAGAAAATTAGTAATAGTGAACAATATATCGCAGGCTGCAACAATATTTCTAATGCTAAATTGTGTTAGAATAGAAAGTTTTCACCTCTATTTTGGCAAAAGGAAAGTATTCGTGAAGTTAACAATATGTCAGGCTGCAACAATATTTCTACCTATTGTGTTAAAGTAGAAACTTTTCACCTCCAGTTATCATAAGAAAAGTTAATCGTAATGTTGACAATATGTCACATGTAGGCTACAACAGTATTTCTAACTATTGTGTTAATAATAGAAACTTTTTACCTCGCTTTGGCAAAAGAAATTAACCATGAAGTTAACAACTTCTTATCGTCCGACTTTCAATCTTGTTCTATTTGCTAAGATCTTTCTGCAAAATCAAACAAGCACGTTACATGAAGAAATGTAAGTGGATTTGCAAAAAAGAACATGTAAATTTGTCATAAATACTCATGACTTGTAATGCTAACAGTTTCCTTTGAGAACGCTTTGTTAAAATCTGAACAGTTGGATGATGCTTATGGTAATGTTGTTATTGTATTGCAGGAAGAGTATGAAAACGGAGATGATATCGGGACTTTGGACTGTGGACATGAGTTCCACACATGTTGCATAAAGCAGTGGCTAACACAGAAGAATCTTTGCCCTATTTGCAAAATGACCGGTCTATCTACTTGAGATCTTGGGGTTCATTTCTTTTGCTTTTGTTGGCATGTTTTATGTTTACCAGTCTTTTCATTCCCCTATGTTTTTAGACTAAAGGAGGTAATAATGGTATGTTATAAAGAGATTTGGTGTTGACATGATTATGACTATATTTATGGGTAAGACAATACCCATTGGATGATATTAAAGACTTCTATTTATAACTATCCATTCTCTACCTGTAGCGTCTTAATATGCTCTTGTGCTTGGTGGAATTTGTCTTCGCCAAATCAATAAATTGAAATTATAGGATCCAATCACTTGTTTTGAGATCTATTATTTTGTGTGTATATTGAACACATGCTATGGTTATGTATCGAGGCTCCTTGGCTACTGCTTCATATATGGAAGTGATGTGTATATAAAGCGTTTATGCATGTGCCTTTGTCGAGGTTTCGTGACCCGATTAAACATTTTGGTGTTAAAGTGAGGAGATGAGATATTATGGTGAAACAAGGAAAGGGGAGAGAGAAATGTTGAACACATTTTTTCTCTTCTCGCTTTGATTTGCTATGCTACATCTAGGTTAGGGCTTATATAGTTCAAGTTGATGAGGGTGGGTTGGCTAAATGAGTTACAATAAACATCATTTTAAAAAAAATAGTTGATTGGTAACCTTATCGGGGTGATATTTCCATCAAATTTTTTGATGAATTCATCATATTTATATATTGAAAATTTATGCTGTACAAACTGATATTGTACTATAATGATAGATTTATCATAAACTTTAATGGATTTATCATCACCCTTTCCTTATATCTATTCAAATAGTTTCAGTTTATCGCAGAAGTTTCTAAATTTGTAGTGTTCCATTGAGATAACACTTTTAGCATTAATATAGTAACGTTTATGGTTTAATTTCATTGACGAAAAACGATGAAGTTTCTGGTTTGATATCATAGGTGTGCACAAAATATTTTTTTTGTTAATTTTTTCCTTTTGTTTACTTTATAGTAATTCAAAATCCATCTTATTAAAACCAATCTTAATGATTTTCAGAGTATTTATTGCATAAGATTTTCCATTGTTACTCATAGTTTTAATTATTTAACTTAAAGTTTTCCATTTATTGTATTTTAATCTTTTTTCTACTAGTCCAATGTTTAAGAAAATTAGGTAGAAGATTATGATAGTAATTTATTATTGATGATTATAATTAGTATTTGAATAAGTGCATAACTTATAAAAAGTTTAATGTTTGGTTGGCAGAGATTTTATAAGCATATTAAATCATTTTTGTGTATTGGAATTTTATTTGTGTTATTTTGCATTTTTTTTTAGATTCCAACTTTATCTAATTTGTTAAGAACCTTACGTAGTATTAAACTAGAAAAGAAATTATTTCAGGTTCCAACATTCACAGTTAATGTTAATAAACACACGTTGCATAAAAAATTACCGTAAGATGTTTATTTGCAACATATAAATATCTTATAGTATCACCCATAACCTGTATATGATCGTAACATTTTCTTATTATTACTTTTAGAATGACAAATATTCATAAAATCCCCTATCACGAATTTATACCTTTATAATAACTTACACATATATAATAATTCAATAACTAATGTTTTACTATTAGTTCTTTGATTTTAAATGGGATAAGTATCTGGAAATGTATTCAACTTATCCCGAATATTTATTGTATGTATCATACTTACGGGGAGTGTATTTAATGCATCCAACTTTCAAAAACGGTTTATTGTATGTATTTTGATAATGTGTCATCTTCTAAGGACGCCACGCGACATCTTAAACGGGTGACACATCATCAAAATACATACAATAAACCGTTTTTGAAAGTTTGATGCATTAAATACACCCCCCGTAAGTATGATACATACAATAGACATTCGGGACAAGTTAAATACATTTCCAGATACTTATCCCTTTTTAAATTACACTGATGCAGGGGTGGAGAGCCAGAATATTCGAATGGAGGGTTAAATAAAATTATTTTAATTTCTTCTATAGTTTTCTGGGGGCGAAAAATTTAAAATGTCACTAATAACTTAAAAGAAAAATCCTTTTTACGTAATTTAAAATATTTTGTGAGGACCGTTGCCTACATTGCCGTCGTCCTGTCTCCACCCTGCACCGATGGAACCTCCTTAATTTAGCTACCTCACCAATGATGACGTACATTGATTTATCTTTCAAAACTTGTCGTGATATAAGTTCTCCTTTTATATTTTTAGAAAGAAGACAACTGTAGAGACGGACGACATATATACATACAAAAATTAAACCATGTGGTTTACATGAAGAAAAACAACTTACTCCATTTTTTGTCAAGAATAGAAAAGTTTTTCACTTTAAAAATAAACTTTACGCCAAACAACATGATTATATCATAACCAAAGTTTGTATTATTTATTTCGTAGGGTTTTTTTTTATAAACAATGAGTGATGATAAATCCAATATAATTTTTATAGATTCAACATCAATGTGCACTATTTATCAGTAAATCCTATAAAGTTCGAGTTCGGATACCAGGTTAAGTATTTAAAATCAGTTTTATCCGAAAAATGTACATAAAAAAGTGCAATTAATTTTCTCATTAACTATCTATTTAGAATGTAATTTTTATTTTATTTTATTTTTGTAAACAGCAAACAATTTAAAATGTAGTAACTATTATAGTGGATACTTATTTTCAAAATGAATAAAGTTCAAATTATTCAATAATTCTTTAATTACAAAAATAAAATAAAACTTTAAAAACCCACAAAAAACTATACATTGATATCGATACATAGAATCAAACAGAAACACATGAAAACATTAGATTTTTTTCAAGTCGTTACATAGAATAATAATCGAACAATTTTTTAATCATCATATATTCATATGTATATAAATTTGACTGTATTCTTCCTACATATGTAAAAGTGTAAAACTACAAGTTTTACACCTGTGTGACAACAAACTGACAACTCATGTTTGTGTAACTTTTGAATATCAAATAAAATAAAGATTTAATCATTATATATTATATTAATTCACATTAACTATTTCCAATTATGGAAAAAGTTCACCATTCACATTTATTTAATCTATTTTATACCTTCAATCAAATATAGAAGAAATTACAATTACCACATTAAATTCCAAAAATAACAAGTACTCAAGTACAAAATTAGATATAAAATGCTTACATAATACTAGGTAATCGTTTTTACCAAGTGTTTCTCAATACTAATCATATCTTCTTTGCTTTTGTACACTTGAATATACATTAATAAAGTAGATTAGATATATACAACGGTCTTAGTAACTGTAATATTGTTACGATATTAGAAATGATTCGTATATCACCTGTTTTTAATCACCACTAAACATCATAGCATGTTTAGTGGCATATAGTGTACGAATCACCACCCTTACGAGATGATGGGTTGTTCAATATGTCATTTTGTGTACGCACCATTTTGACGTGTATGTGTATTCACATGTAAAATGAACTTTCAAGTACCAATTGTCTGTTTAAAAGGGAGCGATATGATGAAATTTTGTGTAATTCGTGTATTTTTGTGCCTTTAAGATAATTAGTATCTAAAACACATGTTTTCTCCACCCTCACCCTCATTATAAATACCACCCTCTTCTCTTTATATATTTGTACATTTTTCCATTTTAGACATAATATACTTAATTTTCCATTTAATACTCTTAGCTTTGTCCCATCATATCTTTCTTTCTCAAACTCATCCACAATGTCCGACATGGGACTGGATGTATTCTTTGAGGATAACTTGTGGAATGCTCTATCGGATGCATACGTTGGTGATGAAATGGTGGGACAGGGAAATGAAGGAAAAATTGTAGGCCATGATGAAAAGTCACTTGGTTTAAACACAAAGAGTAATGAAATAAGTGAAATGGAACAACTTGATGTAGCATTGATTGGCGGTGTTGATGATGAGATGATGATGTTACCAAAGGTTGGTGGATCGAAAAATGATGGTAACTCTAAGAAATACAAAAGAAAAAGGAAAGCGAAAGGAAAAGGAAAATTGATTGACCTTGAAAGTGATCAGGAAGAAGATCCGAAGGGAAAACCATGGAAAATGCGAAGATTATCAAATAATAGATGGCACACTTTAGCAATACGAGTAATAATTGAGAAAGAACGACGAAGCAATGAAACGAAATTGTTTGAGGAACTTCGTCAATTGATCCCCGACCTTCCACCAAAGGTAACCTTAAGCATAATTCAACCACATATATATCTCACTCATTTTATTAATTACCTATTCCTTCGTTTTATTTTTATTATGTTTTACAAATTATAAATATTTATTTATTTTTAATCATATATATGTATATATTAAACATTCCACATCCTATTTATTTCAAATTTTTTTATAGATATTATTCTTTGTTTTTTTTTGTTTTTTATTATTATTATTATCATTTTATTATTATTGTATGAGTGAAGTGTTGCTTGTTTCTCATGTAAATCAGAATCTTCTTTAAAGACGTATGAGAAACTACTTTTCTGTTCTCATTATGATTACAATAAAAATCGTTTCATTGTAAATTTGAAGATCTATATGTGGTCAAGTTAACACATCATCGATTTGTAACTAAATTTGGTTAATTTACTTTTTGATTAAATTAGAATATTGGTTACACTTTCCTATGTAATAACATATACCCAAAAACTATAAAAGTTTTGGCATTTTCTTATAAATTATTTTGTTTAAATAAGTGAGTACTATATCCATGCTCTTAGCTCATACATATACCCCAAATAATTTTCGCGCAAAATGTAACTTGTATTATATCTTGAATATCTATAAAAATTAATTTAATTTATATTTAGCTTTAATACTAATTTATTATTATTATTAGTATTATTGTCATTACACCGTCCGTCCCAAATTAAGTATCTTGTTTTGACTTTTTAAGTCTATCTTTTTCGACTTTGACCTTAAATATTTTTGTTTGTGTTATATAATACTTGATGCAAAATATATGAATGGATTGAGTTTTAAATGTATTTTCATTGATATAATTTTCATAAAGTAATATATAACACAAACAAAAATATTTAACGTCAAAGTTGAAAAAAAAAGACTTCAAAATCTGATTCAAGACAATTAATTTGGGACGGAGGTAGTATTATATTATTATTATCTTTGTACGGCGGAAGTATAACACAGCGAAATATTAGAAGCGAGAAAAGATTACATGGTGATGAAGCGAGGGCAACATAGGCCAACACACCTACTTCATGTCAAACTTTTTTTCATCTACTGAATCCATATAAAAAATAGAAGTTAATTAACAAATTGTGCCACACAATCCTTATTAAACAAATGATTCAAGATTCACATCACTTAATATATTTGCAATGAAGAAATACATATATATATATATATATATATATGTATTTCTTCATTGCAAATATATTAAGTGATGTGAATCTTGAATCATTTGTTTAATAAGGATTGTGTGGCACAATTTGTTAATACACTTCTTTCCACAAGTGCGAGTAATCAAACATGAATTTATCATCAACATATATACAGTTTGGTATAAATATATCATTTATGACATATTTATATATGCATATTTGGAAACCACAAAAATATTTGGTTTTACTTTTATACTGATCAGCATATATTATCATAATATTCTGCTACAATAGTGCATAACTAGGTACTAATTTGAACTTTAATTGTGTTCAACAAAATGTTTTAGCCATAGCCAAAATTCACATCTGAAATTGTCTAATCTTATATATGTTATGTTATGTTATATACATTCAGGCTTTTAGGGCCACAATAGTGATTGAGGCTGTAAAGTTCATCAAATCATTGGAGGAAACCCTTAACAGACTTCAAATACAGAAGCAAGAGAAGCTTCTTCAAAATGCTGCTGCTGCTGCTACATCCAACCATTCCAATTTGGCACGCATTGTGCCGGCGCCTTCATCTCATGCAACTCCACTCATCAACAATAACCAACGGGCGTCGTCCATGACTACCTTCAAAACATGGACCTCGCAGAATGTTACGTTAAGCGTGTGTGGCACTGATGCAGTTATCAACATTTGCTCCTCGGAAAAGCCTGGCCTCAATACTGCTATTGCCTTTGTTCTGATGAAGCACAAGTTGGAGGCTCAGTCTTATCACATTTATACGGTTGGTGCTAAAACCATGCTTATGATCAAACTCCATGTAAGTAATTAACTTCGATCTCTTTCTTAATTTATATCGCTATATATACCACATGAGTGGTCTAGTTAATATTATATTAAGCCTGCAGGTCAATAAATAATAATGACGGATGTTATATTAATCCGTGGGATTAAGATATAATTTCTTCTTCTTGCTACTTAACTTATTTACTCGTATTATGGATATTAATTGAATCCGTGGGATTGAGTTTTGAGTTAATTTTTATAATTTGAAAATTAATTAGGGTAACGCTGCTCCAGAGTTTGCGGAAGGGTTCCCCTGGGAAGAAAAGTACAAGAAGGTGACGGCAGAGATTATGGTTTGCGTCAACGCCTAAAAGCTCAAAGTTCGATTATGAAGGTGTGACCAGCTGATCCATAATGATATGGTGTTTTCTATGGTATCTTGCTTGATGACATTTATGTTTTAAGGGATTTCTGTTTCAGAACGTATGTTTTGGTTTTGTGTGCTTTTTTGGTACTTGAGACAATCATGTTTCTAGCTTCATTCCTGTTTTATCATAGACATAATTTAAATTAGATAATTATGGTCTTTTGTATGCCGTCTTTCATCATCCACATCGTCACATTTTCATCGTTACTGATGATTATAGTTATACTTGATTAATTAGTTATCAAGTAGACCAAATACATGATCATGTATCATTTACAGATGAGGCATCGACAAGAGATGATAGAGGTGGTTAAATTTGTTATTGGCAATCATCTTATATGGGTTAAATATATAGTTGTCTTGTTAGCCGTTAGGCAATCACTATGGAAAATGATATAGGTGATTGGTGGGTTTCAAAAATTGATTAGATGAGATTAAAAGAGAGAAAAAATCCAACCAATCAAAAACTTAGACCTACGTGTAGGTCTGTGTAATTAGGTCTATTTAGCATTACTCATTCACTATATATATCTATGAAAAATTAAAAGGTTTCCCCTGTCGTTTAAATCTTAGTTAATTAATTACCCTTTAAAAAAGAAACATGCGATTAAACTGAATCTAAAAACGGTTAACCAAGATATATATGGTTTTGAGTTTTGACAGGAGAGGGATTAAGTTTTTAAGCTATACAAGTTAGGAAATTAAAACAAGTACCATGAACTGGATTTATAGTAGTAGAAGAGTTGTAATACTAATTACTTTGGATTTGCTAATAAGGCTAGTGGTAGATCAGGAGGGTTCTACTATATTGGACTTGAATGTGTTCATGGTTTATCAGAGAGTTTGGGATAAAGTAATGTGGTTATTAAGGGTGTCTGGAAACGGATTACAGGGGAAGTTGTGATAGTATGGTGTGCAGACCATATCATTAAGGAAGACAAAAGAGATGGGTTCCAGGAAAGATAGGAAATTTTAGTGAAATCATCATAAAGAACTTACTTATAAGGTATGAGTTTAGAGCCTTGCGTCACTCTCGTATGCTAATCACTTCGTTGTAATTAAATATAAAAGAAGCTCTTGGCTGTGGCGGTAATAAGAGCTAGGGTAAAGGATGACATGGTGCATTATTTGTGGAGATTTTAGCGAAGACAAATAAAAGAAGAGACCGACAAGAAAAAAGATTTAAGAGCAACTTCAATGAGAGGGCGTTTATATATCTAACAGTTTTATGGCATCTAAATACCTTATAGAGATACAGCCGCGTGAGGGGCATAAAATTACAAGAGTCGGTGATGGAATATAAAATGGAGACATAGTAGATAGATATGTTACTACACTTTATGAAAACGTTAAGTTTACCAGACTATATTAGTATATCTCGAGTAATTCAATCAAACAAGTAAATAGTCTGGTAACCAGGTTTAATATTTTTGCAAAGTAGAGTAACATATTTGTCTATTAACCTTAAAATGATTAAGTTGAATCCTCGTTTCTTTCTGGTTATTCCAGCCTTAAAATACAAGTACTAATTTTAATTATTTACAGTGGATTCACGTAAGATTAACTATAAATGGTCGAAATACTATAACTGCCGTTGTGTTCATACACTATTCAATTATTCATACTAGTTATTCACATGCAATATATATTATTCGATTATCATTCTCATTACATACACTACTTTTCAACATTGCCTTAAGTTTGACATATAAAGTTGTTATATAAGCCTGTTACACATCTTTGACAACTCGTATATATCATACTTTAAGTAACATACCTTAAGTAACATATATATGACCATATTTTACGAAACACTGTTAAACACGATATATAGAAATCACAGTTAGAACATGTTATTTCAAAGTTGCTATGTAAATAATGTTCACAAATTATATTAAATTACACAACAATGTTAGTATAAAATATAATATATCAAGTTTCAAGTATTTTTTTAACCATGTTTTAAAAAAAATCATCACCTGCAAAATTCACTTTTCTTTTCCTTTTCTTTTTTACAACAAGCATTCGAACCAAGTAACGGAAACTATTGTCATTTTGTGATGGGGCCCTATCCGTTTAATTTGGTGTCTATAACACATTTTAATCATGAATTGTATAAAGCACCCATTTTTTTTTCTATTTTTAACAAAGTAAATCATAGCACATATTGTATTTTGTGCTATATATCCAAGATCACCACACCCTCACCACCTCATCTAATACCTTTTTAACATATTTCTGAATTAAGGTTCCTATTTGCTTCGTTCTCATCGACTATTGTTCGTATTTGCATGGCTAGACAGGTAAGCTTTGATGCAGGGTTAATGGATTTTGTAGCGATCGATGAAATGACATTAATGGTTGCTCAAGGAGGTGGCATAGAAAATCAAGGTTTCATCGCGAATCAGCAACCACGCAATACTGATGACATGCAAGGATCAACCGATGAAAAAGGTGAGAAGAAGTTATCAGGATTGTATGATGCTCTTCGTGCGTTCCTTCCCCAACTCCCGCCTAAGGTAGCAATTACTCATCTTATAGATATCATATCCTTAATTGGTCCACATCATCTTGTGAATTATATTTTGTAAAATTTGTGTGATGTTAGAATTATCTATCCATAATTCTTTTTCGTTTTCAATTCATCAATGACATTAATTGATCGGTTTGTTTTCCGATTATTCATGTTAATCACTTCAGTCCATTTACGGGTAGTAACAAAAACTTATTATCACTTTTAACTTTAATATCTTCCATTATATTCAATATTTTTTAAAATTGATCGAGGATTATTAATCGATTAAATAGATATGTTACATATAAAAAATAAATTCGATGACAACTCGTCATTTGTGAAATTCGCGTCCCTAACTTGATTACAAATTGAAAGTTCGATACCTTAAATTAAAAAATTTAAAGTTGTATACCTTAAATAAGAATAAGTGATAAGTATAATATCTTTTATTTTATTGTACTTTTCTCATTTAGAAACTAATAAAACTACTATTAGTACTTACTTTCCTTTAAAAGGGAATACGAATTAAAACCAATAAAAGGTGACGGTGAGATTTTCATCTAATGATATATTTATTTATTTATTTATTTATTACAGTAAATGTTAATATTATTGTATTTAATATTTACATTTATGTCTGGTTTGTTTATGGCTTTTTTATGCGTGGTTACTTTCTTTCTGCTTTATCTTTAATTTATATTTAATATCATCAGAAGAGAAACTTGTTTGCTAATCACATTGTATTAAATTACTTTCTCCAGAAGCAATAAAGCATAATTGATATCTAAGTTATTAGTCACAAAAAATGGATCCTTGAGTTAAGTTTTGGGTAAATTCACAAGAAGATGTATCTTTAACTCCTTGATGAGCATGTGTACTTTCCAGTTTCCACAAATAGTAAATAATAAGTAATAAGTAAATAGATCATTAAAATTAAAATGGATTTATATATACAGTAATTATAACTATAATTATTTTATTATAATATTAGTATAACAATATTTATAATATAATACTGTTTTAATTATAGATATTCTTCCCCAATCGCCATTGTTAAAACGATAATGCTTAAACAAACAGTCCATCAGTACGTTGTACAGAACTATCACTTACAAAATGGATTTGTTCAAATGGATTTATCCTTACAAAAAGTTGATTTGTTCAAATGAGTAAGTTTAAAACTTTGCCATAGTTAGAACTTAATAATTTATTATTACAGATTTGAAATCATCTATTTATCTTATAAGTGGCAAAATGAATGAGTCGGTTCACGGGTCTAGATGGGTTTGAGTCTAAATGAGTCCGAGTCTAGATGGGTCATTTAGAAGAATGGATCTAAATGGGTCCGGGTCAAATGGGTCTCGGGTCGGGTCGACCCATTGGGTTTTCGGCAAACTTTTTTTAAAATTTGAATGAAAAATGAATAAAAATGAAATTAGATGAAAAAAACCTTTTACCCGCTAGACCCGTCTAAACCGTTGGTTAATTTTTACACAATTAGAAATTATATTGAAAAACTCATTTTGACTCATCCAAAAAATAGAAGGAGGACCCAACAAACTCATCCCCTCCTAAATATTAACCAAATTGACTCTTAATTAAACAAATAGATTTAAAATTAATTTATCTTACCAATAATAGAAACATAGGTTTCGGTGTACTTGGAAATTACAAAACACTATCTAAAAGGCTGTGCTTATTATTTTGCACTGTATATGATTGTTCTTTCCATATGTAGAACAAAGTCCTGTTCATTTATTTACAGTTAGTCAATTGAACATGTTAAGTTCACCACTTTCAAAATTTTTTTTTTTTTTAATATATGACATATGTATGAAATTCTCTAATTAGTTAATATCTATACTCAGGCGGGCAGAGTGAAAATAGTGGATGAAGCTACAAACTATATAAAATCGCTGGTGCAAACAGTCGAATATCTTGAAAGAAAGAGGCTAGAGAGGCTTCAAGGTGTATCCAACAGCGCAAATATAACCCCACTCGTTCCATCTCAAAAACTAGCCATTACCAGCGAGAAACCAACTAACGGAAACGCTAAGTGTTCCTCAATGGGCAACTTGGGTACTAATTCAAAGACAGGTCCCGTTGTTTTCAAAACTTTGGTATTATCATCTAATGTCACAGTGCATGTGTGTGGCTCTGATGCCCATATCAACATTTGTTCCTTGAAAAAGCCCGGCCTTATCTCTTCCGTTTGCTACATTTTGCTGAAAAACAATCTGGAGACTGTTACTGCTAACGTTTCCTCAGATGATGCTAACATCATGATTATGATTCATGTTCGTGTAAGTACTCAGTACTCACTCTTAAAAGAAATATACAATTTACGATAGTGAAAAAAGTTCTAACTACTGGTTAGAATAAGATGTTTTCCTTATGCATGTCTTGCGTTTTCTTTGGCACATGACAAATGTTTTATTGTGCTACAAATATGCGTGCTCTTAAATGGTTCCGATTTCTTTACAGAATCCATAAATTGCGTTCTGTCAATTTAACTTGAGCTTTTGCTTCTACTATGTTGATAACATAGGGTAACGTTCCTTATGAACTTGTGGGCGAAGTTCATTACGAAGAGATATATAAGCAAGTTGCAAATGAGATAATGCTTATTGTTAAGAAGGGAATCGACGAATGAAGGTGTGATTGCTGGTAATGTCCAAAGAAACAACATATATAATATGCAAGTACTCCTATGATGGTCTTTCTTTGCCTAGCTAGTTTTTGTAGATTTTTCATTTTGAAAACTTATGTTTTTCGGCATTACTTTTATGTTCTAAGATATTTTAATGTTTCCATTATCGCAAACTAAAAACTAGAGACCTTAATATATATGCTTTGGGTTGCTCATTGCTGTCATATATATATTCCTTAATTGTCATCATACTCCATACTATTTATATAATTAGTCTTAACGTCCATGGAAAGTGAAAACATCTATACAGAAAACCAATTAACATTGATAGACAAAGCGTGCAGTAATCTAATTAATAGAAGAATTTAGGCAGGATAACTGTATAAGAGTTGTAGAAAAGTTAATATAATTACCTCCTCGACACAAAACTATATATAGTATAATGGTTGCATTACAAACAAGTTTGGGAACTAATTAAGACTTTATATGTTCAACGTTGGTATAACAAAAATTGAGGCGCGCGGCGCTGGTATCATATCATTTATTCACAATTACTGTAGTTAGAATTTGTACAAACTCTATTATGTATTTTTTTGTAATATGCAGTAGTAGAATTGAAGTAGTTCAACCTCAAATATCGTACACGCCCCCCTTTCACCATAGACATAGAGAATTGCATGGGATCGATTCACTGTCAGTAAATGACATATTATTGTTATACCCCCATACAGTTGATGTAGGTTCAGTACACCCAAAACCAAATTTAATTAGATACTTGCGTAAAGTTGGCAACCACGTTTTGGAATCAAATTTCCGCATTCGAGTTCAAGGCTGCAAACTGAGGTACATTCATGTGTTATCTTTGAAGTTAGTAAATCATTAGTAGGTATTTAATGTTTTTAGGAAGATGGAAAAATTCACCATAAGGTCCTTAATTAAGCGATAATATTCAGATTCGCATTGTGCACGTAGAACCCCATTTCTGGACTAATTTGGGAGGTTTTATTTTAGATCAAATGTCAAATATGGTGGAAAATATGTAGAGAATACTTGGAAAGTGATTTGTGAAGAGTCATCATGTAGATCAAAAGCTTGAGTTATAAGTTTATAAACACATCAGTTGGTTGCTTTTTCAGGCTAGGTAATATGGGCTTGGGCTTGATTTAGAATAAAGCTTAATGAATACTAACTGAGGTAGTTGAAAACTGTTGCTTATGGGGCGGTTCGAAGCAAATTATTGAGGATTTGAGGAGGCCGGCCACAGAAAGATCAGAGACCAAAAACTAATAAAAAAATGTCAGGCAAAATGATGCTAAGTGATGAAGTTTTAACCAACAAAATTATCAATTAAGCCGGTTTTGAAAAAAAAAATTAATGCACTCTTTTACCAGTATTTCATATAACAAAGGCGTAAATCACTTTGATTAAGTAAAATAATGAGTGTAGACATGGTTTGAGTTGATTATAATCTTTGTGTAATTGGAGAGTTTTTATAATATACCATCATCCTTTCGTTTAGAAGATAAGACGAAAAAAAAAAAAAAAAACTTAGGAGAGGGGACCATAGAAACTCAATTATGGTAACGCAATACATTTGATGGAGCGTATTGATAACCGACGATATCATCAATCACAATTTATATTCAACTACTATTTGACTAATATTTCTTGTGGCTTAAAAGTTCATAAAAAGTCTATGGAATCGACTTGATATGGAACTAAGTTGGACCAGGCTTAGTAGATTCTCAATTTGCTGATATTTTCATTATCATGCGAGAAAAGTTAAACTTAAACTTAAAACCGATATACAAAACTCAAACCTTGCCATATAAAATGACTTGGTGGAAATATGTGACAACGAGGTGTTGATGGGAACTTATATACTTTTAGCCAACAAAAACAATTAATAAAATTTGTTGTCGAATCAAATTTGACTGATATTTAACATCATAGAATCCAAAAAGACAAAAAAGCCCATGTGATCTCATGGGTCAAGATGGTGGGGCTCAATGGGTATTATGGAAAATTCTTTGTGGCCACATTAATATTATTATTAATATTCCCCAACATACATATAGGAGGTTTTTAACTTTTTTTTTTTTTTTTTTCTGTTGGGCATGCTTGGTTTGGCTTCTTCATCACTCTCCACTATCATCAATTTTGGGCATTCTCTTGGTCAAAGGTGGTTAGCTTCTCATGTCATTCTACATCATCCACACACTTCTTTTCCTCATTCAATACACCAACATTCACTTTATAACTACTCTACTCATGTTTTTTTTTTTTTTAGAAAACTGAAGGGAAAAAGACAATCTTTGATGATGAACATGCATAGACTATGATGGCCACTAATTATGATGAATCAAGATTAAACATCAAAGATAGAGATTTGCATGTAATACAGATGATGTGTTTGGTTCGCAAATTTCTTAAATTGAAATTAATGAAAGACATTGAAATTTCAATTACTGTGTTTTCTTTGAGCTAAAGAATTTAAGTACTTTCAAATCAATTTATTCGTAAATCAAATATCCTTGAGGAATGGAATTCCAATTCCGCTCAATTCCTTTAAACATATGCAATCTATGTACTTAGAATTGAATATATTTGGATTGCAACACTACAAAGTAATGGCAATGACAGTAATACATTAATGGTGAATTATAATGTACTTTTGCTACACATTATTGTGAGTTTCACAATGTCTTCTATAGTTCTACTTTTAAGTGTAATTATTTTCAATTAATTCAATAATCAAGCTCTATCAACTTGCATTTACAATTAACAAAAAACAAAAGTAAAAATTCTCCACTACCAAAAATTCTTACATACACCCAAACCCACTCTCCGTCTATATACCCCACCCACCTTCTAGAACCTTAATGTTACTCCTTTTTTTTTTCTTTTCCCCGAATATAAAAAATTGGACCAAAATTATAAAAATAAAAAAAACTTTTTTTTCCTTTTAAAAAAAATCAAAACAACACGACGTCACTGCACGGAAAAATCATCTGAATTCATGCTCGACTTTTCCGGCCACGAATTCCGGAGAAGTTTCAACAACATTTGCGCTTTCCGTTTTGCTCGTTCGGTACAATCACTTTGCACAAGCAACAACAACTGCGTCAAAACTCCGGCGGCCACCGCCTCCTTTTGTAACCGTTCCGCAGCGGAACAAAGAGACAATAACGCTCCGGCAGCGTACTCCGTCGCTCGGTCCGATATTTTCAAGATCACTTTCACAAGTAAAGGCACGGTAAGCGCGTGCGCCGCAAACGCCACACATCCTGACGGAATTCTACACAATAGCTCCACCGTGGCCAACGCTCTCTCCGCGTCGCATTTTTCGAAATCCGGTAGCCGGTCGATCAACGCTTCCACTGCTCCAGCTTCAACCGCTTTATAACGGTGTTGTTTC
Source organism: Pseudognaphalium luteoalbum (assembly GCA_963422505.1). Taxonomy (NCBI): domain Eukaryota; kingdom Viridiplantae; phylum Streptophyta; class Magnoliopsida; order Asterales; family Asteraceae; genus Pseudognaphalium; species Pseudognaphalium luteoalbum. The sequence continues at coordinate 110,048,814 of OY730196.1, forward strand.
ACCATACATAGAGCGAATAATGCTTTAATTCCGACTTTCAAAGCTCTCGGATACGACAAAGGATAATCGAGAATCCCTACAATTCCGTCAAATATCTCATCGTGTTTACTGATTTCCGATCGGAGGTCCGGAGATCTAGTTCCGGCGACGACGTTCTCTAACAACGCCGCGGCGTTGATCTTAACGTCAATCGACGAATTCAACAAAAGCGAAATCAAAAACGAAATCCGATCAGGATCAGAAGCTACTAGAACACACTCCGTTTCAGAAAGCTGTAGCATCGATAGAATCGCCAACGACTCGTGAGTCAACTCGGACGAGACATCAGAAAACAAAACCTCAAGTAGAATCTCACACGCTTTATGCGTTGATATAACTAACCGGTTTTTATCCGAGTCACGTGCGAGTCCGCGTAACCGTCGCACCGCTGATAACCTCACGTGCCGTGAGTTGGTCACCGAGGAGACCTGTTTAAGCAACGACTGTACAGTGACCGGATCGGCAGGTTGTTTCGGCGTCGGAATTCGTTCAACTCCGTACGACCGGTTCGTGACACACCAGTCCTGAATCAACCGGCGAAGTGTGTGGTTAGGTATGAGTGTAAAATCGGTAAGAGATAAACGAGTGACCGGACACGTGGTGTTCCCGGTGGCTATCCATGACTCGATGCTTGACCGGTCGTACGTTTGACCGGTTCCGACGATAACCGGATCCGTCATGAGCTCGAGAGATATCGGACATCTGAAATGATAAGGAATTTGAATTCCGATATCTAAGGGTTGTAAGCTTGCAGGCATGTTTTGATAATTGATAATTGATAATTTCTGCGTGTGTTGTATTTTTGTATATATATACAGAGAGAGTTGTAGAGGTACAAGAAGAAGGGACTGCAAATTGTTGGGTTAGAATTTGGAGTGTGGATTTGTTTTGGATGAAGATGTGTGTGTGTGTGTGGCCCCTTTTTATCTGATCATGTTACGACTGCTATCAATATCTCTCTCCACACGTGTGGTGTATACAACTTAACTTAACTTAAGGCTTAACCTGAGTTGTTGAATGGTGGTGGGGTGTGGTCAAAGGTGCTAGTCTGTATGGGACCTAGTTGCCTGCTGGATGTATATCTGTAACATCTGTGTGAAGATAGAGGTTTTATTTTTTGGATTCTGGTCCTTCTTCTTTTATGCTGTGTCATTTATGGACAGTAGTTATAGGTTGCGGCTGTAAAGAAATAGTTGCATATATTGAGTCATATTGGATAGAATTGTAACCTATGGTTAGAATTTGTCCGAAAACTGGTCTAAATGTTTTTTTAGGGCAAGGGCAATAAGTGGAGATATGGATTTTTTGTTTTGATGAAGATAGTTGTATTTTATTAGATAATTGACATTTTATGTATGTATGTGTGTTGGGAAAGTTTGATGAGGAAGAAACGTGAGAGTTCGTATATAAAAAGATCTGACATCCTTATTTTTCCTGACCTTATCTTATGATAAACTTCAAATCTTAACTACTTTTGATGTTCAGGGTAGTTTTTGTTAGCAATTTTGATTTATAAATTACCTTTGTATGTGTTATTATCAATAAAGTTTAAGGGGTCTTTTGTTTGGGCTTAGTATGTCTTAAAAAGTATTATTTGTATTATTCATTAAGCTAACGACCATTAAGATGTTTTGATAATTTTTTCTAATTAAGTATTAACTTAGCTGAAAAACTCCTTATTTGATAAGCTATTTACAATTGCTTAAAAATGCTAATTGAGAAAAACAAATTCCCTACCCATCTATACATTAGTGTCTCGCATAAATGGATTTCATATGTATAATATATGTGATATATAACATTTTTTTCCTTTTTGGTTTATGTATATTACTCTTATTTTTATTCATGACAATATATTCATTAAAATTATTATTGGTTTATAAAACGTTGTATCGAGAACCTCTTGTAATTTTCCTTTTTCTTAAGTGGAGTCGTTTGTAACTCAATGTCGTATTCATCTAATTTGTGTCACGCTAAAAAATGGTTAAACATGTGTATTCAGATATTTGCACTTCTTATTTATCAAACGATCTTAATATTATGTATTTAAATTTCAGCTGCTAGCTCTTATTATTCAGAACTGGTTTCCAGATTCAGCTTTTAGTATTCAGAATAAACAAAAGACCCCTCAATATTATTCTTATTATGATAAGATAAGATTGTCGTCGAATATTATTATGGATTCAGATTTCATATTCTTATTAGTATTCAGATTATTCTTTTAGTATTCAGATTCAGATTTCAGTATACTTATTAGTGAACACTAACCAACTAAGTTGGTTTTTTAACCACTATTCACCAATCACCCATAAATTTTCGGTTGTTATCCATTGCCCTAAGGACTACGTATAGGAAAGAAAACATTGAAGACTTGAGAAGTGTGGCTAGAAAAAACTTGGAATATTAAAGGCTATTGAATAATGAAGTTACGAGTACAGGGTGTGAAATGTGATGTTGGGAAAAATAGAGGGGGGCAAGATATGAAAATGTGAGAAGGAGTAGTCCGTAACCACAACGCGGAGAAGAAGAATCTGGCAGTTTGTTTGGCTCCATTATTTACGTGTGAAAAAAATGGAATGTATGAGACGGTGTCGTTTTAAAATTGGTAAGTGTATTTGTATTTAAAAAGCACGCGTGGGGGCGGGGGAAAGCAGTGACCTGGCCAATTCAGAGACGACCAAGCTTGTCGGTGGTCAACCGGCAACAAACCTTTTGGAATTTGGGTACAGAGAGATTGTGGGTCAAATTTTTGGTTAAAACAATCACTACTATACTTTTCCCCACAATTTTATGTAATTACTTTAATCCCATTTCCAAAAATCCAAGCTATAAAATAACACAAAAAATCAGTAACAAGATAAAGGTGATTTAAAATACTACTTCCTCCTTCCCAACAAGTTACGCTGCAATATGTGTTCGCTTGGATATATAATCCATAAAAAAAAAATATTACATCAGTTTCAAAATAATTGTACAGTTTTAACTTTTTAAAATGTTTTCTTTTAAATTTTGAACTTAAATATTTTTGTTTATATTATATGGTATTTGATTCAATATATATAAATGAATTAAAGTTTAAAAGTATTTTCATTGTTATAATTTTCATCAAGTATTATATAACAAAAACAAAAATATTTAAGGTAAAAATTGAAAAAGAAATACTTCAAAAAGTCAAAATTGAACAACTATTTTGAGACAGAAGAATTAATTGATAGATATGGTATGGTATTGATTGGTTAAAAGTGTACTCACATTTCTAAAATTGTATGTAGAGTTAAAGTAAATATTTTGATCGGGAGATTACAACTTAATATTTACATAATTATTGCTAATATGCAAGTTAATATATATGAAGAGTGAGGTTTATACGAGTACACCAATATTGGGTGATAATAAAAGAATCAATATGAAAGCATCACATGTCACAAAACTTATTTTCACATACATTTTTGAAAATTAAATATTTCACAAACGGTAAGTCGAAAAATCATTAAAGTTACACCATAAAAATTAGCATTTCTTTCCATTTGATCAGAGTGTTCACAAAGTATACTTTCGACCATTTTTTTTTTTGTGGGTTTAGAAAACAACTAACACATGTGATACCAGCTAGGGGTGTTCGTGGACGGTTAACCGGAGACTCGGTTAACCGGAGACTCGGTTAACCGGAGACTCGGTTAACCGGAGTCCCGGTTCAAAATATTTTCGAACCTAAACCGAAAATTCGGTTAACCGGAAATCGGTTAACCATTTTTTCGGTTCGGTTAGTCGGTTAACCAAATTAACCGTTTATTAATTAATACATATTTAAAAAGTAACTAATAACACACAAATATATATTTATTTTTTAGTGTTCACTATATTTAAAATATTTTGATGATATTAATATCAAACGATAACCATTTTACTCTTTATAATCGTGAATTTAAGTTATACGTACATAAATCGTCTGATTAATTAGAAACTTAGTAGTAATAATTACCATATTAGGCCAAATATAAGCTAGTATATTAAATTAAAATGAGTGAAAAGGAAATATAAATGATTTTATAAAAATACAAGTGTAAGTATTTATATATAAGTATCAAATGTACAATATATATACAAATATTTAAAACTATATATAACATTTTCAATTTTTTCGGTTAACCGTTTATCACGTTCACCTCAAAATCATGAACCGAAACCAAAACCGAAAAACAAAAAAAAATCGGTTCGGTTAACCGAAACCGGAAAACGGAAAAAAGTCAGTTCGGTTAACCGAAATCGGGTTCGAATCTACCAGTTTTCGGCTCGGTTTTTCAGTTTCGGTATATTTTGAACACCCCTAACACCAGCGAGTACCACAGGTGCTACTAATTTTGAACAGTACAATTTGTAAAACAAAAAAAATCATCGAAGTATACATTGTGAGATGTCTAATCGAAGAGAAAACAAATGTTGATTTTTATTGTGCAATTTATAATTTTTCAATAAGCCGTCATTTAGTTTTTTAAAACGTGAGGAAAGTGGATTTTTTGTGACACGTGGCGTATTCTTTTTGGTTCCTCAATTTTCACAAAATGTTATTGTACACATTTGAACCTTACTATGTATATTGATTAAAATATTGTAAATAACTTAGTTTAGAATGAAGAGATAACAATATATTGACATAGTTGTTAAACTCTTACGATTCAGGAGCCGACTCTTACGAGTCGGCTCGGAAATTCAAAAAACGAGGCGACGCAGACCCCGACTCGTAAATGACTTTGACTTTTACTAGTCATTTATTGACTCTTACGAGTCTTGGGCGACTCTTACAAGTCAGAAACCGAACACACATTTAATGTAATCTAATAAAAAATGATAGGAAATAACTAATAATCTATTATAAATTAAACATTTTGTGTTATTTAATGACTTTCATCATGTTTTACTTCAATTAATGATAGAAGTCCAAACAATAATATACGTATAGATATAAATATATGTATTTATTGTAAAATTATGACTCTTACGAGTCGAGTTGAATCACGAGTCACGAGTTAAAAATCAATACTCTGAATCACGAGTTAACAACTATGTATATTGATTTAATCAACTTGCATTGAAACAATAATATAAATGAAATTTGATAAGCACATGGTATAACGTACTACTCCCTCCGTCCCAATTTTATTGTCCCCGATAAAAAACACGCAGTTTAAGAAAAACATCACAATCTCTCTTACTTTTTGGTAACAAGACAATTTTATCCTTTACTTTTTACCTATCTTTTTGTCTTACATATATAAATTAGGAGCAAAAGGGATTTTATCTCATTATTCTTTTCTATATATGGAAGTGGACAATTAAATTGGGATATCCCAAAAAGGAATAGTGGACAATAGATATGAGACGGAGGGAGTATAAAATATTTATCACGGTATACAAGTGGTTAATCAATTAATGCGTTCTGAATTCAAATTTACACTTGGGGTGTGTTTGGTAAAAGTAGCTAGTAGCTGGAGCTGGAAGCTTATAGTTGGAGCTTATATTTAAAGCTAGAAACTTGAGCTTATCTTTTTTGTAATGTTTGAATAAAACTAGCTGGAGCTTGAGCTTAAAATATGTAAATTGACATAAAAAGGACAAACAAATATATGATAGATAATTATATAAAGGGTATTTATGTAATTTTTCATTACATAAGCTTCTAGCTTAATTTAAAAGCTAGTTCTACTAGCTTCTTTTTTAAGAGCTTAATTTTTTTAATAAGCTCTTAATATGTTGTCTACCAAACAAAGCTTGAAGCTGGAAAAATAAGCTTAAGCTCCCATAAATTCTCATAATCTATTATAAGCTCCGTTGCCAAACATAACCTTAAATGAAATCAATTTCAAGATTTTTAATGCATGTGAATTATTGTCGCTCAACAATAAAGGAGTTGGGGATTATTGTATCCTTGCAAGATATTGAATATGTTGTTGGTTAATTATTATTATTATAATAATTATAAATTATAATTATGTAGATTAGATTTTTAATTATAATAGTTTAGGCATTAAATGGTTGTTTGTTATCTGGTGCCAATGTACGATAATCTAAGTTCTGTTTTTTTTTTTCTTAATAAATATAATGTTTATGTGTTTGAACATCTGAATAGTAAAAAAGAAAAAAGGAAAAAAACAGATATGAATAACATAATTGATAAACTCTTTTTAATTTTTAGTCCATTAAGAAAAAGAGAAAAAAAAGGCCGGGTTTAAGCAAAAACCAAACACAACCTTAGTTGAGGGGCTAAAGTTAATATTGGATATGTAAACTTATTTCACAGATCAAAAGATCATTAAAGAGTTGTAAAAAAGTATTTTAACTTTAATTATAGACTTTCGAAAATTTTATATTAACAAACTCTCAGCTCAAAATTTTTGAATGAGTAAATTCCGTTTATTGGTTAACCTTTAGAGTTAATTAGTAATTAGTTGGTAGAATAAAATTAAGAAATCACATGCACCTGTTAAAGCTAGTGTGGGTGTGGTCAAGGCTTTTTGTATACAATAACAAAAATGGTTGTTTCTTTCTCCGGCATTACAATTTGGAATACTCAAATTTATTCTTAAAGTCATTAGAATCTAATCAATATATGATTTACTTTTAACAAGACATAATCATGTAAAAGTGCCAATACCAACTTTATCTAAATCACTATATTGTTTAATTAACATCAACTATATATATGTTATTAATGAAAGGCGAAGATGACCATGTGCACAGATGGATAATAAATTGTTTGAACTTTGTTTATGTTTTCACAAAGCATTTTTATCATTAACATGCCACATGTTTTTTTTTTTTTTTACCTTAGCAATTCACTAATTAATAGGATCTACCATATTCTAAGAGTTATTGATATATATAATCACGGTAATAGATTCAAACGACCGGAGATAATTTATGTGGATTGTGTTTGAAAATCATTTTCTAAAAATAATATTTTGACCCTGCAAATTATCTCGGGTTTACGAAATTCGTCTGGGAATAACTCAAGAAATATTCAAAATTTATGGCAATCAAAATTTTGAATCAGAGCATTTGTGAGTGTGTGTTTTCTATGTTTGCAAATTAGCAGATAATGTTAATGTAACTAAAAATGGCAATTATGGGATAAAACTGTTCATAACTGAAATCGGGTTCAACATATCTAGTCACTATTTTTGAGTCCATTGAGTCTAGTCAAAACGTTGTTGAGGGAGCGATCCCCTTGACCCTCGCAATTTTGGTTACGCGTAGTATTTAGTAATTTAACATGGTATACACTCCGTATCATCTAATCTATGTACACTAATCCGCTAATGCATTAAAAGATACAACACAATTGATGATTAGGCTTTTGATGGCTAAGGTTTTCATGTAGGTCGTCAATTTGGTTAATCCATTTCGGTTTTTATAGATCAGACGTTTGTTCTATCGCTTTCTTGGATTGTAATTTGAACACACGAGGAGTAGTAATCGATTGGTTAGTCATACATCGTTAAAAACAACAGCAACAAAAAACGCTTTGATTTTTGGATACTTTTGTAATACTTCATCCGTCCAAATTTTATAGTTCCCAACTAAAAACTACGCAGTATCAGTAAACACAATCATTTCTCTTACTTTTTTGTAAAATAACAGTTTTACCCTCTATTTTTTTATTTTACATATATATAATAAAGGTAAAAAAGAAATTTATCTTATTATTCAAATCTATTTATGAAAGTGGATTATAAAATTGAAACATGCATGAAACGAAAACCGATTATAAAGTTGGGAAAAAGGGAGTATCTTTTCCCTTCCTAATACTTGTAAAGTTTGTCGTTTACTTAAAAGTTTCTCACGTTATATGCCGTTATGCACATTTGCATATTGACCTTCCTCTTTGATCAAATGTCAATAAAAGTTAGAAGTTATTCATTTGGATAATTTGAAGGCTCGGTTCAGGTACGTTTACATGATCATGTCTTTTCTTAAAAGTAAATGATACATGCGATTAGATTCTATTATTTATAATGAGTAAAGGTTTATAGTGTAAAAAAAGTATTACAAATTGAGTATTTTAAAAGCAAACGCCGGAAAAAGAAACAACCATTAGGTGTAGTACATAAAAGGTGTTTGACCACAACCACACTAGCTAGCATCCACTATCAACGGCCATTAGGTAACTAGCTACCAAGTAGCAACATATTTCTTTTTTATTTAGAGAATATAATATAGGAAAACGTCATAAGAATCGTTATTTTAGGAACTTATTTCCAATGCAAAGTTGAAGTAGAGTACCATTTTTCTCATGAATTGAGTCTGATTCGACCATTTAAAGTTTTAAACTTTGGTTCATGTGTCTTCTATTCTGTTATAATTAAAGAAATAAGAGTTAAAATTACTTTATAAAATATTAAAACACATAATTATTATGTGGGCAGTATGATCATTTTAATCATATACTATTCAATATTGTTTCTTCTCTTTAACAAAAATTTTTAGTTTTAAGCGAGACAATTTAAATGAAATGTAGTTAGTAGGGCGCAAATGAACAGTGGAGTTCTTGTGTAATATAAAAGAATGGAAGATGATATTTCCGCTTATTAATTTAATAAATTCATCATATTGTGCATCACTTATGTATGTAGTACAAATGCTAAATGCATAATTGTGATGAATTTATCAAATTCATTAGTAGAAATATCACCACTTCTAGGTTTCGGCAGACAAAAAGTTTGAATATATACCGAGAAAGTTATAATAACAGAAAACTTATCATTATAGACGATAGTATTAAAGGGTTGATCCCAATTATGTACATGGCCGAGATCCCTCTCTTTTCGTTTATAATTAGTGGCTTAACTATATATTGTAACTCACGGAAAATTAATTTGTTATCATGGTATCAGAGCTACTGTTATAAAGAAATTGATCAGAGAATAATTGCCATCCAATCATTAGCTAAATGCCGATGGTCAGGTTAGATTCCGATGTACGTAATTGGGTTCAACCCGTTAATACTTAATACTATCGCCTAATAGTATATTATATACATACAATATTAATGAAGTCATTATTTAACAAGTCGACAAAAATAACTTCACTGAAAAGAAAATGTTACTTAACATTGCTTGAGACAAAGTTGTTGATCAAATATTTATGATCAATAATGTATGTATGATATATTTGTCTCAACTTTTTATATGTTTCAACCTGCTTGACTTATATTGTGCGCGCTACCCTTGCAATTTAAATGTTCAAGCTTTGTTACAATATAATTGTCCACTAATATTTTCTACCAAATTAAAAATGTTATAGTGACTATGTATGAAATTCTTATTGGTTAGAGACAATAATTACTATACTTCTCTCTAAAAGTGTGTGCATTTTTTCTACTACACAATTAGAGTGGACTGGAGAGGTAACAAACAAGTATGACTACACAATTCAACTTTTAGAAAATTTCGTTCAACCGTCACCACAATGAGAGAAATAGTGAAGAATACTCAATATGCAATAAATGTATTAAGAAAACAATCGACCCATTACAAAAATTATAAAAATACAATATATCTTATTCAAGGTAAAGAAATTCTTCAACAATTCATATCTCCGTCGATATTAGGTATAAGTGTATAACGATTGTTTTTTTTAAACCTAGTTATGGTAATACTAATATTATTTATTAATTATTAATAATAGTAACAGTAAAAGTATAAAAGTAAAAATAAATTAAAAAATAGAAAAGCAAATAGTTTGCTGTGAATTATCACGAGATGAATTAAAAAAGCTTAACATGATGTTAATTGTAGTGGATAAATCAAGTATAAGAAAATAGAGTGGCTAAACAACTATCTAAAAACACTTTGTTGTAAGAAAGTAAAAATCTCTTACGGTCTTACCCAGTCTGAAATACTAGCATGATTTCTCGAACTAAAGCGTATATTGTTTTCATGATTGATGTATGCGTTTCAGGTATTGCTATCGACCAGTTTTTTTGATGTGCTTTCTATACTTGGATCACTGGATCAAGTAATAGCATCACAGCATAGAAGGTACAGAAGTGAGTTAATTAATCCATCTGAGTAATTATTGGTCGTAATCTATTGTTATACTTCTTTCACACTATTATGGACTCACAGCTAGACCTTGTTATTTTCCACCTTTTTACTCATCTTGCCTAGCTTTAACAGGTTCTGTTCGATCCAAATATTCTGTGTACAGAATCTTGAAACAAACAACATGAACTTTTGATAATTAGTGTACACGATCATTCTCGTCACCGTTATACAGAAGAACTTAGAACTGCTGGAGTTGGTCAATCATGTTGATCTTAAGCATTATTTCATTTAAATCCTAAGGAAATTTCCCAACTTGATGCAATTATTCGCAATGAACTTATATGCATTATCTAATGTCCTAAGGACTTAAGACTAAAAACAAACAGTAGGTAGAAGCCTCCTAATTTTCTCAAGAATAACAATTGCATCATACATGTGAAACTAACAGTTCTCTTTACACAAATCAAAGCATCTTCTTTTGGGAATGGCTTTAGACCAAGTTTTGGAATTCACCAAATTCGAAGTATGTATAGTCAGTAAGGTCTCTCTACAACATATTACCGCATTCTGATTGACTGAGTACCAGAACCACGATAACGATGAATACTAAGGATGTGGTAGTAATTCGAGTATCTAATCTACCTTATTAAGAAATAACTGATGATACAAGCTATCAAACCTGCACCCAACAACCAACCAAATTGAAGCCGTTGACCATCTGACTTGGCAAAACTTTTCTTGAATCCTCCTCCAGTTCCTCTGGCTGAAGCAGATACTGGAGTTGACGTAGATGCCGATATAGATGGGGCCGGAGCAGGACTGGCCTCTGGTACATTACAGTCTCCATATGTCATCTTTTGCTGTACAATAATCAAATTACCAATTGTTTAAATCATATTGTCATATGTATTCTATCTTCAGTGGTTTGATTCACTGAATGTCACTAACCATATTACTACATTGATGCTAATGAAAATGTAGAAAATAGAAGATGGTAGTAAGTTGTGTTCCCTACCCTGCATGAGTCAATGTTGTCACAACCGCAAACTAGCTGTCCATTAGCCAAATCTACAGCAGCAGGTGCACCTCCACCGTCACTCCTCTGGAAAAAAATCGAAGTTACGTGTTAATTTAGTTTCTTTTGTGTTCCATAAAAATCACAATGGTATGTACAGACTGAAGATAAGTTTAGATTACCTTGTAAAAGTCAACAGCAATGAAATTAGGCCATCGGTTATGAGCAACGTCGTGGCAAGTGTTCATCATACTAATTAATGGGCCTGAATTCTGCTTGCAAGCTTCAATGAAGTCTGGGGTGTCTGGGAAATGGTTCAACAAAACCAGCGATCTTGATGAAGAGTTCATAGGTGCTGACTCAGCACGGTTGGGGCAAGAACCATTTTTCATCCCATCGGATCCATCTGCAATTCTCACAGTCCGTTATTAGAAAGCATCCAACCACCCTATTCGAAGAATTAGACAACAGTTGAGATTGAAACTCACATTGATTTTCAACCAAGTACCTCCATACATATGCAATACCTTCAGAAGCCTCTTTAGATGATTTAGAAGTAAAAACTACCAAACGCTGATTCTCCTGAATCATGGAGTCAAGAGTGGGCCAATTGCTACCGTTACTTGGCATTCGAGACACTGGAAACCAAAACTTGCTCAGGCCAGCAGCTTTAAAGATCTTGGTTAGACCACTTTGAGAGGTAACGTAATCTTCAATGATTATGGTGATGATTTCTGTAGGATTTTCTTCTAGAAAAGCTTCAACCTCTTTCAGAACATTTATAGCAGGTTGCTGATGAAATTTAAATAACAATTTCAGATCTCACAGCTCTGTTACATCACCTCATATTATAATATCAAACAGCCCTTTCTAAGGTAATGAGGAAGGGTATATAAACAATACATCAAAGATACACACAATGAGATTGATAGCAGGTAGTCACTTATGAGGTTCAAGACATAATGAAATCCCATTGTTTTGACTTTTAAGTTGGGTCATGAGGAGTAAACTATATAGGGCCGAGTGTACTTTGTAATGAACTGCGTTCTTCGTTTTTATGTTTTTAGTAAGTTCATATATGGATAATATTGTGTGGTTAACGGTGCTCCGTTTACCAGATTATATTAAAACAGTCACAAATCAAGTATCCAGCTCTTAGATTCTGAAATGGCTTAAACTAACAAAACTGGCATAGAACAAACTGTAATTTAACAGCCCAAACAATACTTACAAAAGCTGTGTAGTTGAAGCACTTCCCATGAAGGGAGTGACATAACCAAATATCATTCTCAAAATCATACATGTCAAGCATCAGACCTCTCACACCATTCTGCAGAAACAGTAAGAAAACAAAAATCCTTTTCAGAGTTTTTACTTTAACAATAGAAGACTCTAAGAAATAGATAATTAATACATATGCAGAAAGCCAATGGGTGAAGTTTTCTTTGGGGTTGTATCTCAAGATAAAACGATTGGCATTTTAACAAAATTCAATGTAGACAGAAGAATCTATGTGCATTATCTTAGACTTCATACGATCACACGTCCAGTCGTCCACGCTCCACAAGGATCAGGATAGTGATGTAACTGATATGATATTTCAAGTCCATCAGCAAGTGTAATTACATAAAACCTTCAAAAAGTTTTGGTTTTAGTATTTCTCCTGTCAGAAGGTAGACTACCAAAGACAATAAGTCTATGCAACTTTACTTAAATCAATCTTTGCGACCGGCAAAACTTTGCTGAATCCAGCACCTGATGAGGCACACTACAATTTTAAATAGAGGGCCAACAAGTTCCATAAGCATGAAAAATGTGTTTAATATGTTTACATATGTTCTTCAACTTCTCCATTTATCTTATACTGTACTCAGTATCTGGATTCGAGAATACTTAGGACATTTGCAGTTAAAAATAAATAAGTTGACTAGTGGACAAGGCTAGAAAAGTAGGTTTAGAAGGTCTTCAGGTTGCATTGTATAGGTGCTATCAATTTCTTAAGAAACAGCCATTAGTGAAAGGGGATAATTTTGTCTCATAAGCATGGAGGAGGTAATTTAACTATTCAAGGACGCATGGAGTAGTTGTGTCAAATGGGTTAGATACCATGGTAATTCAACAAAAAATCAGTTGAAAGCATTTTGCAGGCTTGCACGTCTTATAATTAGTTAAAGAGTTTAAGAAACACACCATAGGTAAGCAGAAAGAACTTATATTATAATTGTAATAGCTAATATAGCAAAACAATATTAGCAAAAGCCTTTGACCAGATAACTTGATATTGATCCTACAACTTTCACCATCATGAGGTTATAGATTCAGGTTTCAGAGGGTGTGTCCATTTGTCATATATGAAATAGTAATAGTTTCCAATCACTGGTAAGTCTACATATGAGCGATGCAAGGAATGAACGGTCCACACCACCGGCCAGTTTTATAGTGTTCCCATGCCTTAAAGGCAAAATTTATACCCTCCATTGTAGTCCAATCTGGTTGTTAACTACACATTCTTCTAGAGTTAATCACAACTGAATGATGTCAAGGCCTTCCTAGTACTTATATTCTCTCCCTTGTAAAAAGATATTCTGGAGACAAAGATTTCAGTAGTCAAAAACTCTACAATGTTGACTGGAAAAGAGATACAGTGTTATCAGATCCAACCTATTCTCAACTCTAAAATTGACATGTATGTATTTTATAATTCACTGCCACAATTTCTATTATTAGTTGATGCTGAATTTATGAGGTACACAGCTATCCCAGCTCCTAACTACTCCAATGTTACTGCGTTTGATATTGCAAACACTATGACTTAGTTATAGGACATTAATCTGTTCGCTGAGAGCACTGAGCAGTAATCAATTTTGCATAATACAAAGAAATTAACTAAAAAACATCACTTCTAATCTGCAGCTAGAAATTTGAACACGCACACAGAAATGTATCATAGGGAGAGATATGGAAAGCATACATTGAGCTGAGCAGTAATGGAATCCTGCTGGTTCATTGGAGCAAGAAGAACAGAACCTGTATCTGATTTATGTCCCATTCTAGCGTACGCATTATGAGTCATTAGCCACGAGTACCGATTAAACGGCAATCCTCTAACCTAAAAAACGAAATGAATTACAATTCACATACATAAGCATCTGCAAACACATATATACCGTCAGTTTCACACATACACATCTGTAAACACCTATATACGTTCATTTTCACACATAATCATAATCATAAACTATACAATAATCATAATCATAAAACACTACAAATACACATTCATTTTCACACATAAACAATAAAATATATCATATGTACCTTACGAACAGGATTATGAGGCTGAACGCGAATACAAAACGGAGGAACGCTGACGTTTCCGGTACAGGTTCCGCATTGTGATCCAGAATCACAGCTCTTATCGTTAACGCAACTCTGTTGTTCCTGTTACGTTAAAATTAACAATTATTCGATTAATAGGCAATAAACAGATTTCCGAACTATAAAAAAGCCTCAAACAAACTTAATTCGAAATTTGACCTTGAGCGATGAAGAACAGGTGAACTGAAAAGTTGCGATGATAAGAATTGCGAAGAACATATTTGACGTGAATTTGATCCGCTGTAAAAATTTCGAGTTCATGTTTCAGTTCGTAGTTGATAAAAACGCAGATAAACGAAACATACACTGACAGAGTGAGATAAAGATGCTTACCTCCATTAATGATTTTGATAGAGAAAGTGAAGAAGAGTACCGTAGAGAGATTTGTATATCGTGTATGTATATATAATGTATTTATAATGTATGTATCTAATGTATCTGTGTAATGAATTTGTTTGAAGGTCGGTTCACGCAGGGAAGTATGTGCGGGAGGCACGCATCATTCACGCGCCACAACGAATAAGCAAACTCTGCTTCGTTCTCCACTTTTCGGTTTACCTCTAGTACTCACTTTTTAATCTTTACTAAAATGGAAAATGCATTGACTAAAAAATTAAATATTAAATACAAGGGTTTAATGTTTCGTTATTTATCAAACTTTACACATCTATCTACATCTACATTACATATAATGCATCTTATCACTCTAGTTTTAGAAATCTTAAAATTTTGATACTCTAACATTTCTAAATTTAAAATGTTTAATTTTCATGTTTTAATAACTTCTATCAATTTTTTACTCTTAACTCCCTTCTTAATCCGAATCTTTAACTTTACACACTAAAATATCGTTATCGATTCATCATCATAAGTAATACATCAGAAAATAGTAACACAATTATATATACAATTACTATTGAGTTATAATATATCTCCGCTGCATTGCGCGAGTATTATGCTAGTAACTACTTATAAATCATGTTGTTATTTTATATTTAGAAACTTTTAAGATTTAAGACTCAACATTGCCATATATAAACTTATATGATTTTTTTTTTCATTTTTCACTTTTTTTCACTCTTCACTAATATTGTATCAAGAATAGGAGAAAACTATCATTATTTTGAGTCGCCACAATAGATAATTCATCAACGAATAGCAACCAATCGAATCACTATTTATAACAAACTTCGTATTCCGCTGCATAGCGCGGGTATTGTGCTAGTGTTTACTAGTGTATGCGATATACTTTCATTTGTTTTATTGTATCTGCAGTGAACTTGTAAATATAGTCTATTGTATTTATTTTATTTTATTTTGTGTAAGGCAAAAAAAGAAAACTTTCATATTTGGTCCTTACACAAAAAGAAATTTTTATATACAATAGACCATATTTACAAGTTCAATATATACAATAAAAATTTTCAAAGTTCGACTCATACAATAGTAAAAAGTGTAAAGTTTAATACATAACGAAACAATAAACCCTAAATAAAATAACTTAGGTAAATCGCGATTATACCCATCTAAAAAAATTAGGATGAAATACCACCGATGGGTTTTAAAAGCAATATAACTTAGGTAAATCGTGATACCTGTCACGAGGATATGTGTAATTGAATTCCGAAGTCCTCGTGCGGTATTAAAAATTAGGCCATAAGAGACAAAGTTTATTCACATAAGTATACATTAAAGTCATAAAAGTTGATATACAAAAGTAACAGAGTACCTATTGTGAACCACAATATGATATCAACAACTTAATTTGAAAAACTTTTTTAACAATTGTTAGATTGGCGAGATTAGTTGACAAGGATTAGCATGCAATTAACCCACTTCAGAAAATAGCACTATTCACTAGATCACATTTTGGCATTCGAGAAACTCATGAGCAAATTTAACTCAACATAAACTTCATTTGCATTGATATCAGAATGTTTACCATTCTTGAACATCTTTAAGATGAGGGAAATTGATCAAAATGTCACTTTTTTTTTGGAAATATATGGTTTTGCCCTTTTTTTTTGAAAATTGATGATATGCCCCTAGAAATCGCAAAAGCAAATTTGCTTTTGCGATCCCGCTTTTGCATTTTGCGATCCCGTTCACGAGGTCGAGTCGTTACCGAGGTTGGTGTGTGACGGCAAAAAGCAAAAATTTTTTTGCCTTTTGCGATTTGCAAATGCTCCTTTTTTTGCGATGGCTTGTAAACGGCTTGAGTAGCTTGTCATCGTGCTTCCGTGAACGGGTTCGCAAAAAAAGGTCCGGTTTTGCGATTTGCCACCGCCCAAAAAAGTTCCAATATATCCCTAACCCCCTTTTGGGCGGTGGCAAATCACAAAACCGGACCATTTTTTGCGAACCCGTTCACGGAAGCACGATGACAAGCTACTCGAGCCGTGAACAAGTCATCGCAAAAAAAAAGGGGCATTTGCAAATCGCAAAAGGCAAAAAAAATTGCTTTCTGCCATCGCACACCAACCTCGATATGATAAGCTACTCGAGCCGTTTACAAGCCATCGCAAAAAAAGGGGCATTTGCAAATCGCAAAAGGTAAAAAAATTTTTGCTTTTTGCCATCGCACGCCAACCTCGGTAATGACTCGGCCACGTGAACGGTATCGCAAAATGCAAAAACGGGATCGCAAAAGTAAATTTGCTTTTGCGATTTCTAGGGGCATATTGTCAATTTTTTTTTAAAAATGGCAAAACCATATATTTCCTAAAAAAAAGTGGCATTTTGATTAATTTCCCCTTAAGATGAGGCATAACACGATTAAAGAAGCTTATATTATCAAAGTAGTGTAACATGATAAGACCATGATGGAGTTTGTGATACGGGCATATTTACTAATTTATTGTTTATATATAATAAATAAATAAGGCATGTTTTTTTTTTTTTGTTTTTTTTTTTTACAACCACTTACTTTTTTCAAACATTAAACTTATAATAATATCAGTGTACGTAGAATTTGGAGGACTCTAAAAATTGATACTCTTGGCACTAACACATACATCATTTTGTGATCTCTACCATTGACCATCACCCTGATAATGAAATACTACCAATATGGTGATTGATCTAAATGAGTATCTAATATACCCATCACCTTGAGAGTGAAAGGCATATACCAATAGGTTTTAAAAGCAATATAACTTAGGTAAATCGCGTAACATACCTTTAGAAGATCGATCCTACGATTAATATGAAATGTATGTCATGTAACACATATATAAGAAGAAGAAAAAAAATACTACGTATCGAGTCAACATCTGAACACATGATTTTCGTTTTCATATTACATGTCCTCCAACAACAAGCTACCATAGTATAGTATTAGTGTATTCGACTACATTATTATCTTCATGAAGTAATAATAACGAGAAAAGTTTGCTGGATAATGGTTCATTCCAACTCCAGACGCCCTCACTGTGCCAGGGGAGTGCCCAGAGTCATCTTTGTGGGGTGGACAATGACTGGTGCCAAAGGCACACGGGACAAGGGTGTTCCCGCCAATTTACACATTTTTGCTGGAATAACGAGAAAAGCTTGATTTACAAAGGTTTTAGTTATCTTTTACACAGTGTGTCAAGAGAAAATGTTATAACAAAGAAAGAAACATAAGAGAAAAATGAAATCATTTCTCAATTTCTCAAAATTGGCCCATGTCACGTCATATGCCGTATAGTTTTGTAAAAGAAACTTACGTAAATCTTTTTAATATATATTTTGTTGCAAGTATGCCTTAACTAAAAAGTGTTCGAGAATTGAACAAGTGGTGACATGGTGTTATATGGAGTAATTAGTTTTCTAATCGTCAAAGAGCAAATTGAGAGGAGCATGGAAAATGCTAGTGAGCAAATGTACGTGGTGGGATTTCTTTATATATTTGTTTCAAGATCGTTTATCAACAATGTTACAAAGATCACTAAACTGTCAAATATTTGATCTGTACAGTGCAACTCATTACGAGCATGAAAATGCAACATCAAACTATCAAAGAACAATATACCGGGGATGCACTTAGTTAAGGAAAATTTGTCACATATTTCTATTTTCATTTTCTTAGAAAATTGGGAGAATATTACTTCTCTAGAAAAACAATGAAAATTTGAAAAATACGTTTCAAGTGTGAGTGATGAAGTGTTTCTTTTTTGAGAAATAGTAAAGATGGAAAACTTATAAAATAATGAATAATAATTTTCAACTTTTTAGTTATGAAAAGAAAAATAAGAATTCTTTCATAGAAAATTAAGTTTTTTAGATAACTCGGATTTGAACACATTTTCTACTTTTCTTATTTTCTAAGAGAAGTTCTCTGTAAAAGTAGAGTAGTTTTCCGTAACTAAACTAGCCCACTTGAAGAATTAATAACAGCAACATGGTTTCATTAAGGTCACTTGTAAAGATAATTACACGTATTATTTAACTACTTGTACTTCATACAAGGGATCTGTACATCGCTACCCTTGTTATACAAAGCTACCTATGAACAAATGGAACAACTTGAGACTTTTTTTCTTTCGTTCTCGGAATGCAATGATAAATAATGAAAATACACAGCCTACTAATGCTTACAACCACATTAGCTAAAAGAGCATGTGGTAGTAAGAACTAAGAAACATTACCATACCATTCTATATAAAAAGACAGGCACTACATTAGCTCCTCGCCAAGTCGCAACCATCAACCCACAGGCCCATAAGCTTGGATTCCAATAACCACGACACGTATCACAACAAACCACATGGTAAATCTTCGTCAAACAGCGTTAAAGCCCAGTTAGGTGGGTTCAAACTCCTTTGGTCTATGGACTCCAAGTTCCCATGACCAGATGTCTATCAAAACCACATAGAATCCTACAAACCAGCAGCCACCAGAAACTTCTTTTTACTCACCGGGTCCTCATGCATTGCTACAACCTCTTTTACCTTTTCAAACAGATCCTCAAGCTTACTCACACCAAATTTTTGCCAATCCAACGGTCTTTTGTACCGCTGCTGATAAATTGCCTCGAACCAACCTAGGAAAATCCTACAAGAATAACTCACTAGTATCTCCTGCAATTCATACCTAAATTGGCTGAGGATCTCATTGTTCTTATCATTTGGCTCTTCAACAACAACTCTGTCCTCTTCAGAGAACTCATCTGAAGATGCTTCCCGAATGCCCTTTCCTTTCCTATCATGCTTAATGATGGCCGCAAGTGAAGATTTTCTTAGTGATACAACTTTATTTTGGCCGTGGCCTTCAACAGAAATCACATCATTCATTTTTTTCAAAAGATTAACTAGTTTTAAACTTCCATACTCTGAAACATAAAGGGGTCTCCCAAAACTTTTATAGTAATCAGAAGGAAGCCGGCCAAGAGGTAAACTCCCACCGGAAGTTTCTAAAAGCTTCACTAGTTGACCCTTTAAACCAGTCACATCTCCAGGTTGTACCCACATCACATCATTTGACTTGTTCTCAGTTAAAGAATGAGAGACTATTAAATTCCCTCTATATACAATTGCTTCTTCATCAATTTTTGCATCTGAACTTTCATTGATTTGGAATCTTGAAGCCGGAACAAACCCTTCTCCACGAACCACACTAGACCAGTCCCAAACATAACTACCAGCATTACTCAAAGCGGATGAAACACCGACCCCAGATGGTATCACAAGTATCACAGTGTACCCCCTTTGACCAAGTACATGAAGTGCCGGTGAAAAGTCAACATCACCAGAAATCAGCATAATTGAAGAC
Organism: Pseudognaphalium luteoalbum; assembly: GCA_963422505.1. Lineage (NCBI taxonomy): Eukaryota > Viridiplantae > Streptophyta > Magnoliopsida > Asterales > Asteraceae > Pseudognaphalium > Pseudognaphalium luteoalbum. Next base: position 110,069,040 of record OY730196.1, read on the forward strand.
GGTGGAGGATTATCAAGAGCAAAGAGAAACATATCAACTAATATTGCTTTATCAGCAGCATCTTTTCTTCCATTTGGAACATCTATGAGCCTGACACCTGTCCTTTGGCAACCTTCTCTTAATCTGCGAGGAAAGCCATTAAAATCTCCATATGCAGAAAACATATTTACTGCTCCATTAATTACGGGGTGGACACGTAAGGCCATTCTGATATTGCCAGCCACGTCTTCTGGGCGTACGTCACTGGGAACAGGACAATTCTCCATGTCCCAGAGTATAGCAATCGGACCATCTGCTATGGTATGACTTTGTTGAGGCGAGTTTGGTTTTTTCATTAACATATAAGGTTGTTCCATGGATCCTGAATATGATATTAAAGCAGATGACTTTCCATTAGCCATTGATAGCTCAGAAAAGCTTCAAGGTACCTGTACATTGTAAACAAGGTTTATTTCATATTCATATAGTACTAACTGATAATTACAGGGTTGTATACGTTCAATGAAGTTAATGACTACATTCCTACAAGTTTGATTACTAATGAGGTGATTGCCACACAGAAGGAAATTATTTTGCAGTATATTCTAACACGGTAGCTAAGGTTTAACTTTGTAATATGCACTAATTATGAAGTATGCAAACCATATGAAGAAAAGATAAATTACATTTTTAGTTTCCTTATTTGTTAAAAAACAATTAATCAGATATTTTTACAATATACCTAGCTCACTATACTAAAAATTCTTTAACAAACCATAGACAAATTACCTTAAACAACGTACTCCACAATTAATTAGCTCAAGAATTAAAGACAAATAAAATCATAATCAGAAAATTTGACACCAGCATTAAACTATTGATACAAATTTAAAATTAAATTGAATATTCATTAACGAACTCTGAATGCACCAACAATCATCAATCAACTAATTTAGTGAATCAGCCACTGCATGAACGTAACAAGGACGATCAAGTGAATAAATTTAACCATTGATTAACGATCTTTACCTAAAATCTCGATTAATATAGATAATCTAAGCTATCTCATCTCATATACAGATACGGAAATACATATAGATGTAGGTATAGATAATATTAGTACCTGCTAATAGTAGAAAGTATATTCGATTTGGGGATGCGATTAATAGTAATCGGGCGATGAACAACAAATTGAGTATTGTTTGGGAAGAACCTGGTAGGAATTTTTTACGGAAATTAGTTGATTAAGATTAGAGGGATAAGGGGCCGACCTATTGTACCGACATAATAAGTGTTTTAGGAATTACAAGGATTTATGACTGGCATGGTCTGCCGTTACGTACGCGTGTGTGTTTATTGACCCTAAATCAAGCGACCTACTTTTCATACCATTTATTTAGTTTTAAATTAACTAATTTGTAAATTTTTTTACTTTATTCAATCACTTTTTCTTATATTATGTACTTTTTCATATTTTTCTTTACTTTTTTAATAAAAAAAATGGTATAGTGAGAAATTGAAATGGTATGGAAAGCTATGCCTAAATCAATCCAATATATACTGCTCCCAATACTCAATCCAACTCATGTGTCAATTTGCAAAAAAATAATAATACAAAACTGACTATATTGCCAATGACGAACATCACTAAAAAATACATTGTCATTCTATTTATTTAAAATACTAAATAAATAAAATAAATTCATTAATGTTAACAAAATAAATGAATTAGAAATAAAACACATTAAATTAATGAAAAAAAAAACATTCAAATAATTAAAAAATTAAAACAAAAATCCTATGATTTAAATCCCTCTTATTTATTTATTATATAATATAAAACCCATTAAAATGCTAAAAAGATTGGACCCATTTAATATAAAACAATCCATTTAAATCCCGAATAATTAAATAACCCTAAATTCCCCCATTCATCATCATCATCGTTACAAGCCCACCTCCAACTGAAATAAATAAAAAACATGGAATATACATTTTTCTAAAGAAAAAGAATAAGAAGAAAAGCTGCTAGCCCTACTCCCCTTAGTTGACGCTTTCCTTTTTTCCGTCGAAAAAATGACATCACTAACCGACACCACCAACCGACGTCGGCGTGCCAACGGCGTCGGTTTCGTCGCCAAAAATCGATGTGACAAACCGACGTCCATTGGGAGGAGTCTTAGCTGGAGTTTAGTATTGTAAGAAATTTAGAATTTTCCTAGAGTGTTAGTTAATAATTTAGAATTTGCATTTTATTAAATGGGCAATAGGTTGTCAAAAATCAGGATCTTTACCTAAGATTGTATTCGTCTTCACAAGATCGGGATCGTAAGATCAGGTCGGAACCGTAAGATTCTACTCATACACTAAATTCTCATAATTATGTTTTATAATGCTTCAAAAAAATTAAATGCATGACAAATTAATTAAACTTTTATAGTTTGAACACCATAACTTTAAAACATATTTATAATAACGACTTAAATTATTGTATTTGTTATTAAGTATGTAGATTTTCACGTGTAAAACTAAATAAGTTCATGTTAAGTAAGATCGGATCGGATTGGATCGGAATTGTAAGATCATATGCTCAAAATTGACATAAGATTGTGATCTAAGCAGACCCAATGATTTTAAGATCCTATGTAAGGTCGGGATCGTTTTCATTCATGAGGATCGTAAAACCGTAAGATCTCAAGATCAATATAGGGATCTTAACAACTATGGTAGTAAGAGGGGAGCCAGGACAGAGAAGTAGAATAATCACAATCATTAAACCGGTTCAAATATATTGCATTTTACATGCAATTTTATTTATTTTAAAATGAAGTAAATCTGGACCATTAGATCGAAGATATCAATATTTGAGAATTGAGATCTAGAGTTAACTTCCCCACATATATCGTCTCTGAACTTACCTTTATTAAATTGTTTGAGGTATAGGTGGTACCTTACCTTACATATATGTTTACAGGTTTATTTAATAAAGTAATTGAATGTTGTATATTTTAGTGCATTGGTACTGGATATAGAACATGTGATGCGGAGTGCATACCCGACTAAGTTATTAAATTCCGAAGTCAACAAAAATTTGCAGGGGTCAGGGGGTTGCGCCCCATTGTGGGGTCCAAGGGGCAGAGCTCCTTGTTGCGATCCCGCTGGCTGGTAAGCGGGTGGGGTCGAGGGGCAACACACTTGTGGGGTTCGAGGCAGCTCCCCGATATAACAACGAATCTGATTATATTTGATGACCCGTAAAAACCTGATTTGATATTTGACCCGGATTGATTAGGGACAGTTGTATGTCCTATAACTTCCGTCTTTTTGGTTGCTAACACATTCTCTGCAAAATAAAAACACAGAAAACGCGCACATAAACACTCGATTCTCAATTTTGTTGCCATAAATCGTGAATATCTCTTGAATTATCCCAATACGAATTTCGTGTAACTCGGTGCAATTACATGGTCGAAATATTGTATTTGGAAAGTGATTTCCAAACACAATTTAGAGAGATTATATCCGGTCATTAATCATATACCCCTGTTCTTATTTCACAACAATTAAGACTTATCTTGAATTCAATTCAAAGATTAACCCAACATATGCGATGACACAAACATGTTTAGCAACTAGCATGATACAATAGCTACTGTTCACAACTCTGATTTTCTAACAATTTCAATCGGCTCACGTCAGATCGCTTATCAATCAAGCTTGTGTATGTCTCTGGTGAGTATTGAGGTCGAGTACTTCTTAACTTCGCCGTCTCCAAAGCCATTATCACAGGTATACTTCTAAATATCCTTTCTTTGAAGCCAAGTAAGTTTACATGTTGAAAATTGAAACTTCAAAGCAACGTGTCACAACTTTAGTCTCGTTTACAAAAACTTAGAACAAGTATAATAGTTTTGATAGTTTATAAAATGTGAGCTTGTAAGTTGGTTAGTAAAGTTTGTTCGGGCTTGTAGAGATAAACAAGATTTTAATTAATTCAAATCGAGCATTAGTATTGCGGAGGTTGGTCAGTAAGATACTAAGATTCAACAAATAATTGTTTGAATTCAGAGTTCAAGAATTAACGAGTTAATGATCTCAAGATCAACAAAGTTACCAAAGATTCATATCATGAATAATAGTTGCAGTTTTCATATGATGATGTTTTCTTGATGTCATCTTTTTAAATAACAGTATCACGTTGTCAGATAAGAGTAACAGTTAGTTTAAAAAGAAAAAAAATGAAGCACAAATGGTGCATGCTAGGAGAATATATGAAGTGGGTCAGGGTCATTTGTTGACTAGCAACAAGTCCTACGCCTCTAATAAGATGCCAGCACGCGAGGTGTTAAAAAATATTGGAACAACATAGTTCATTTAACATACACGAATGTCACACATGGCCATAATTACAGGCATTCATTAACTGCTTGTTCAGCCACATCAAGTTGTACATTGTGACTTTCACTTGCTTGTAGTTCAGACAGAGGAAGTTCTATATTGTGCGTTTGTTGTTCAGAAACAGATTGTTGTTCAGTCACAGGAAGTTGTATATTGTGACCCTCGCTTGCGGAAGTTGTACATTGCAACCTTCGCTTGCGAAAGTTGTATCCGGGGGAAGCTGCTGCTTCTTCTCTTTTTCTTTTGTTTTGTGTGTATACAACTTCCATGTTCTGCTTTATGTTGGCCTTTGTGGAGTGTCCCTTGAGTAAAATAAATCTATCCAAGCCCTGGCCTTCCATGGAAATCACATCACACATCTTCTTCATCAGATTCACTACTTTTGAAGTTCCATAGTCTGAAATGAAAAGGGGCCTCCCAAAACTTTTCTCGTATTGTGTACAAAGACTACTGGTTAATAAACATCCACCCGAAGTTTTCAAAAGCTTCACTAGTTGACCTTTTAAATGGGCCAAATCTCCGGGCTGTCGACGCATCAAATCATCTTCGGTTGATGATTGAGATGCTGCTGAGATCTCTCTACACACAATTGCCTCTTCTTCTTCATAAGTTTTTGTAGGTGGCACAGAGCCTAGTCCACGAGCCAGACTAAACCAGTCCCAAACATAACTACCAGCAGTACTCAAAGCAGATGAAACAGCAGGCCCAGATGGAATCACAAGAATCACAGTGTACCCACGTTGACCAAGTACATGAAGTGCTGATGAAAAGTCAACATCATCCGTGATCAACATGATGGAAGACGGTGGGGGATTATCAAGAGCAAATAGAAACATATCAACTAACATTGCCATATTAACAAAACCTTTTTTTCCACATGGAACGTCTATAAGCTTGACACCTGTCCTATGGCAGCCTTCTCTAAGTCTTCTATAGAAGCCACGAAAATCTCCATACGCAGAGAACATGTTAATGGCTCCATTGATGGTAGGGTGGACTCGTAAGGCCGTTCTGATATTACTAGCCACGTCTTCTGGCTGTATGTCACTAGGAATACGACAGTTCTTAATGTCCCATAGTATAGTAATCGGACCATCAGATGTCTTATGACTTTGCTCAATGGACGTTGAAGATAATCTTGAACCTGATGGCTTTCCATTAGCCATTAGCAACTCAAAAATTGAAGCTTTAAAGTACACCTGTATATATATTGTGAACAAAGAATATTTATTTCAAGCAACAATCAATCATATCAAGGGGTAATTTTCTATCATTTACACCATTTCAAATGTAGTTCTTATCAAACATACCCAAGCATTTCTATTTAGCCATCTAGACTCAATTTGTTTTCAATTAAACCGGAGGGAAAATTTTAAGAAGAATGTAACGAAAGTTCCAAAAAGCTCGATGTAGGTAACCTAAGTTCATCCTCACATTAAAAGGACTGAAAGTTCAATTTTGCTCGTAAAAAAGAATTGACAATATTAATTTATCAGCAAACGGGCAAAACCAAACTCCAAACTATAAATCTTCGTCAACTGCATCGATTTTTTTCATTCTTTTTATTAGCTAAATTGATCATACAATTTATGGTTACTCAACTACCAACATGTCTAATTCAGTTACTGATTGCGATTTATGGCAATTGCCAGTTTGCAACGCAGTTCTGTGCAATATTTGAGCAAATCAAACAGCTTTAACATTTATATGATATCACGCAACCAAATGGCATATATTTTGCATTGCATAATGACACTGTAACGCAATAAAATCAACATAAATGATTAGATAAAGATGAAGATGATAAATAAATAGTACCTGCAAAATCCATAGAGGGCTGAGGTTATCAAAGGAACCCACCTGAAAGTACAAAACGGTTTATGATTTCTTAAGGAACTTAATTTTAGAATTCTTTATTTTATTCATTTACTTTTTCTGTAGGAGAGGAGAAAGGGGACGAGCAAATACAAAATGGTGGGCCGTAGGGTTTCTATACTTTTAATCCATCCTTAATGGACTACCCGCTTCCTACCTTATAGATGCCCATCCACGATTTTATATTTCTTTCAGCTTTTTTAGTTTCCCTTTTGTAACATTTTCATTCATATTCAAAATATTATTATTATGTTCTCTGAACATATGTTTTCTTAAATATTTAAATTGTTTAAAATTAAATATCAAGTAACATAGAAGTAACTATTATATTATTAGTTTTGTTATAGTTTCAAAATAAGTTAAGCTTGTATAAACGTTCCGATTTATAATAATTTGAACTCGAGCTAAATAATTACTCCGTAACAAGTTCAAGCTCGAGCTTTCTAAATATGCAAATCATAAATAATAGCACCTCCCTCACCTTTTTGCTGGTAAATAAATGAGTCTGAACATTTGATGTTTTATTATTCCCAAATTTTCAGGAAACAATATCATATACTCAGATTAGAATAGCAGAAAGCATAATACATTAATAATATATATAGGTTTCATAACTTTGGTATCAGAAAAGAAGTCCTATTGCACGTAAAGATCTGATTAAAGATATTAGATTACCAACCTTATATTACATGACTACATGTTATCAGTATAATTTATGAATTGGTTTCTTTCTATTTTTCGACTAGCAACAAGACAAGTGTTACGCCTCTAAGTATAATTTATGAATTGGTTTCTTTCTATTTTTCGACGAGCAACAAGTGTTACGCCTCTAAGATGTTTGAGGGCGAGGTGTACAACCATTCTATAAGTACTCATTGTTCATAGTTAAAAGATGGTAGCCAGAGAGTAAGCCATAACTTCTTACAAGTGTGTTCAGAACTAAAAAATAATGGCACTTATGCATAAACAGAGGAGGTTTATAGACGATATTATTCTAATTTATTCAAAATTGTTTTTCTTCCAGTAGGGTCGGCTGACTCAGCTCGGCTCTATGTAGCTCAGTCCCTGTTTGTAGTACCTTGTGACCCTGGTCATTTAACGGTGAGCTAACAGAAATACTTTGAGTTTTTCGTCTGCATCTTTTCCTTCTTTTTCTCTTCTGAGAAACTTCTGTTTTCGGCTCTATAATGGCCTTGGTTGAGCGTTCCTCGAGTAACACAATTTTTTCCGAGTCCTCGCCTTCAAAAGATACAACATCACTCATTTTCTTCAAAAGATCCACTAGTTCTGAAGTTCCATAATCTGAAACACAAAGGGGTCTCCCGAACATTTTCTCGTATTCGGAATGAAGTACGTCGCATGATAAATATCCACCTGAAGTTTTCAAAAGCTTCACTAGTTGACCTTTTAAATTGGTCAAATCCCCAGTCCGTGCGCAGATCAAATCATCCGAGTTCTTTTCTGTTGATGATTGAGATGCCACTGACATCTCTTTACATACAACTGCTTCTTTTTCTTCTTCATTTTTAGAATATATAATTTGATGATTTTTTAGGGGTGGCACAAGGCCTTTTCCACGAACCAGACTAAACCAGTCCCAAACATGACTACCCGCATTAGTCAAAGCAGATGAGATAAACTGTCCAGATGGAACTACAAGAATCACAGTGTACCCACGTTGACCAAGTACATGAAGCGCCGATGAAAAATCAACATCACTCGAGATCAACATGATGGAACACGGTGGGGGATTATCAAGAGCAAACAAGAACATATCAACTAATATTGCTTTATCAGCAGCATCCTTACTTCCATTTGGAACATCTATGAGTTTCACACCTGTCCTTTGACAGCCTTCTCTTACTAATTTAGAGAAGCCGTTACAATCTCCATATGCAGAAAACATCTTGATGGTTCCATTAATCAAGGGGTGGGCATGTAAGGCCGATCTGATACTACCAGCCACGTTTCCTGGATGTACATCAATAGGAATCTTACAGTTCTCCATATCCCATAGTATGGCAATCGGACCATCTGCTTTCTTATGACTTTCTTCCATGGAATTTGAAGATAATAATAAGCCTGATATCATTGCATTAACCATTAGTACCTCACTTGATGTTCAAGCAAAAATTTTAGATTGTAAATTTGCATACATATTATATTTCTTTCAGCAACAAGCCATAGTGTTACTTATCAAACATACCCTAACATTTCAGTTGAATTATAATTGAGTGACTAAACTACAGTTCCGGTGATCTGGTATGATCATAAAAGTTGGTGAGTAAAATTTCTAATTCTTCCGGTGCTTTCGAAAAGATGAATATGCAGATGTCTAATATTGGATGACATACAAACACGTATCTGAAGCAAACAAATGTAACAGCTGAAAATCATACGATCAAGGTTAATATATATATCACGCATTTCTGTTACCGTAATTGAGCAAATCAGGTAGACAAAGTTTAGGATGTGTTTAGTTACCATAAGATTTCTCTGATTAAGCTAAATGGTTGTATTTTTTTAAAACCAACAAGGTCTTAGAATCAAACAATCAAAAATTAGAATTAGAAAAATGGAAACTTGAATTAATATTATAAAACCAACCAATCGAATAACAAATCAGATATCATACATCAGTGGTAACAATATTAACATCTCACGGATTTCATTATTCATTAATATCAACAGATGTAGGAACAATAAAATAAAAAATATATATAAGGAATCAAAAGGGTTTTAGGGGTTTTTACCGGAGATGTCAGTGACTGAGCTTGGAAAGCCGGCGGCGACGGCGGTGACAGAGCCTGAAAGGCCGGCCACTACGGTAACTAAGCCTGGAGTGGCGGCGGCCGGAGTTGGACCACGAGGGGTTAGGGTTTAGTTTCTCAGCAAAGGGGTGGAAGACGGGATGCAGAAACATAAGATTTTTGTTTTATTTCATATTTTTGTTTTAGTATGGTTTATTTATTCAAAAATAAATAAAAACCCATCAAGATTCAATTAAGTTTGTCAGGGTTCGTATCATCTTCACTTTCATGATTCATCCACCGCTACTGGCGGATCTAGAAAAATCAGTTGCAAGGGGCGTAATTTTATTCTTCAAAAAATAGGCAAAACATTAGAGCGGTTCAAAACAATATCATAACGATGAAATAACATAAACAACGTGGCCCAGTTTTCAAACAACTTAAAAACGACTTATATAAATTACAAAAGACCGCAAAATTGTAGAATAATGTAAGAGACCGAGTATCGTAAAACATCTATTTCAGTAAATTTCTGTACTAGAACAAAAGGATAACACACAATTCTAAAAGAATCAGTTTTTACACTTTAAGAGTTCAAACATTCAATCGAGTTCAAAATATATGTTTAATCTATCTATAACGTTAATACAGTTAGCTATAAGAGTATATAAATATACAATATTATACTCCCTTCATCCCAAATTAAGTGTCATGAATTAGATTTTGAAGTCTTTCTTTTCAATTTTGATCTTAATTTTTTTTGTTTGTGTTATATAACTCTATGAAAATACATTTAAAATTTAATCCATTGATATATTTGCATCAAATATTATATAACACAAACAAAAATATTTAAGGTCAAAATTAAAAGAGAAAGACATAAAAAGTCAAAACATGACATTTAATTTGGGAAGGAGTGAGTATATTTTTATGTTTACATATGTAACTAGAGAATCATAAATAACATAAGGATTACATATATATCATACTAAGGCGTTTGAGCTTGTGCGATGCACGGCCGTTTATAAGATACAATTATATTAATTTGTAAGCTTAATGTTATTAATTAAAAGATGCAATTATCATTGATAATGAAACTATAATAGATGAACTTGTGTTTATGTTATTAGCAGTTGATACTCAAATTTAATGTAATCTCGTCCTTTCGTTAAGAGGGGTTAAAATTTAAGTCTATGTCCACTTCTCACGGTTTCACCGATCTTGTAATCGTGTGAATAACAAAATTTACAACCATCATTAGTAAAATTATGTTAACTTTTAATACATTTGTTGAGCCTTTGTGATGCATAGTAATTTAAAAAATTAATAATCATATGTTTATATAAGTTCAATTGTATTGCTATTGTTAAAAGTTGAAAATTTATTCGTGAAACTCAATAGTAAAATATGTCTGAATACATAGAATATCATAAATTTCATATATATATATCTTAGTAAAACTAATTTCAATAATTAAAACATAGTAGTTGATGATGATAATATATATTAGATTATTGCAACTGATGAGGCATTAGTAAAAAAATGAGTTGATTTATATGTGGGAACAAAATTATTATTTATTAAGTGTAATGTATAAAATTAAAACCTACTCTGTATTATAATAAGTATGATAAAATTGAATTGAGACTCTTCACATAATATAAGACATTACTTTTTTAAGAATTTAAAATTTTAAAAAGTTTTAAGATGAGATTATTATTAGGAATTATGAAATTTTCAAAGAAAAATTGATTTGATGATGTGGCATAATTTGAAGGTTTTTTGTTGAGCCCTTGCGATACTTAGTAATTAAAATGCATGGCAATTAAAATAATAAAATTAATCATATGTTATATTTAAGTTTTCATTGTATCACTATTGTTAAAAGTTGAAATTTTATTATTGAAACTCAATAGTAAAATATATCAAAATGTACGAAAAATAATCAATTTTATATATATTTCTTAAAACTATATTTACTAAAACATGATAGTTAATAATCATAATGATGATTGCAATGATGACATATTAGTACGCAAATGAATTAACTTTTTGTGTAGGAAAAAAATTATTACTTATTAGGTATAATGTAATAATTCTAAAAATCTATTATAATAGTGTAATAAAATTGAATTAGGACTAATAGACATTATTTAGTTATGGCTAAAACTTTTAGGATGAGAATGTTAGGATTATAAAAAGTTTTAAGAAAAAATTATAAGGATTTTTAAGTAAAAATTAATTTGATGATGTGGTATAAATAGGAGGTATCTAGTAAAAGGAAAAAAAGATGATGTGGAATAACTAAAAAAAATTTAGAAAAAAATTAATTTAATGATGTGGCATAATTAGGAGGTGTCTAGTAAAAGGAAAGAAGATTATGTAGCATAGCTAAAAAGCTAGGAAAAAATCTTGTTTTATAAGTATAGATAGATAGATAGATAGATTCGTTAGATGATTTACACAAAAAGAAATTAGCAATAACTCCATAATAACACAATGATATAGGAGTATTGTTAAATGGTGTGCATATCAAATGGGGACTGTTAGTAGTTTCTATGCTCCCCATCGTATGGCAAATAAAATTTCAAGCGGGAGAACCCTTATAAAAACGGAGGAGAACTAGTTTTAAACCAACAATCCAAGTTTTCTTAAAACATTTAACTTGATATTGGGCCTGATTAGAATTGGGCCGAGGGCATTATCATCATCAAGCTGGGACCTGGGTAGAGGTGCAAAAAAAAACCGGTTTTTTCCTAACCGATCGAATAACCGGAAACCGGTTAATACAAAAACCGATTATTTTTTAACCGGACCGGTTTTTCCCTAACCGAACCGGTTAGGACCGGTTTAAGTGTTTTCTGTCAACTGGTTTTTTTCCGGTTTTTTACCCGGTTAAAACCGGTTTTTTGGAAAAACCGGTTAAAACCGGTTTTTTTCGAAAAAATAGCCAAACAGCTATAATGTCGTTAGCAGCCCCTTGTGTCCGTTTTTTTGGCCCTATTTGGGTGCCTTTGCCCCCCTAAACCCCCTATAAATATACTTGGATGGTTTGGGTTTTAAAACACACCAAAATCTCTCATATTCTCTTATATTCTCTCATATTCTTACATATTATTTTATATTCTATTATTCTCTCAAAAACTCTATATATATACACACACTTTTTGTTTGCGAAAATGGAAAACATACATTCTCAAGCTTCCGCTTCCGCTTCCGTTGGTAGCACTGTACGAAATAAAGTTTACACAAATGTTGATGTCGTGCAAGTTAGATCAACGACCCGGAACCCGGAAATTTGGGTGAACTACGATTTGTGCGTTATGAGTGATGGGTTTAGTAAGGCTCGTTGCAAAAGATGTGGGAAGTTCTATAACCCCACATCAAACTCAACATTAAGAAGTCACATGACCTCGGCTTGTAGAGCCGCTAGTCAAGATGCCTCACAAACGACACTCGGTTCGGATGGTGGGGTATTTATATACGATGCCGAAGCTCTTCGAGAAGATTTTACCAAGTTTGTCATCCAAGAGGCGCTTCCATTCAACCACTTTGACAACCAACGGCTTACGAGTATCATCAAAACGAGACTACAACCGCGATACCAACAAGTAAGTCGTACTACCCTTAGAAACGATGCGTTTAAATTGTGGAAAAATGCTAAAAAAGATATAATTGATGGTTTTCTAAACTATAAACATGGCGTTTCTATTACTTGTGATGTTTGGACCGCACCACATGGTACGGCAAATTCTTATTTAGCCGTTACGGCCCATTGGTTTCATCCCGAGTCTTGGTTGTTAATGAAACGTACAATTGCTTTTAAATTGTTTTGTTATCCGCATACGGGATGTAACTTGCGGAAAATTTTAAATGACACTTTAATTGAATATAATTTACACAATAAAGTTTTTACAATTTCACTAGATAATGCGTCAAATAATACGAGAGCTATGAATTTACTAAAATTACGTGTAAAACCAATTTTAAATGGCGCTTTTTTTCATTCTCGTTGTGTTGCTCATATTATAAATTTGTCCGTGCAAGCGGCATTAAAAATATGTGATACTTTACGTCAAAAATTTAAGGGTTTATTAGTAACTATATATAGTTCTAGTAACGAACGTCAAATTAATTATAGACGTTTTCGTGTACAATGTGGTGAAACTCCCCTAGGACCATGCTACGATAATAATACTAGGTGGAATTCTACTCACATTATGTTTGAAAATATTTTAAGACAACGTGATACTTTAAATGCTTTTAATACGTTGTTAGTTGATGGAAATAAGTCGGTAGCTATAACCGATTACGAATGAGATCAATTTTATGATTTAACGTCTTTTTTAGTAGTTTTTAAAGATGCTACTACTATATTATCGGGTGTATATTACCCAACTAGCCCTTTAGTTCTAAACCAAATTTTTATAATGACTGAAAAATTAAAAGAATTTGAACTTTCGTCATTTCCAATGTTTAGAAAAATGGTTAGAGTTATAAAAAAGAAATTTATAAAATATTTTGGTAACATGCCTTTGGTTTTTAGTTGTGCAGCCGCACTAAATCCAACTATAAATGTTGGCGGCGTACAACGTATACTCACAACAATAATGGAAAATTTGGACTTAAACTTAACCGACAACCCCAACTATATTACAAATGAAATTATTAGATTTGAAAATGGTTTTACACAATTGTTTGAGATTTATGCAACAAAAATTGGTTACCAACCAAACTCACTTGTGGACTCCATGCGGGCGGGAACATCTCGAGCATCATCGAGTGACATAAGCATAAACCTTTATAATGCTTTACTTGAAGACGCTACAAAGCGTCAACGTACATCGGCTCCAACAAGCGAGTTGGGACACTATAAGTCTACAAACTTTTTAACTACTTTATGTGTTGAGGATTTCCGTAATTTTGATATTTTGAGTTGGTGGAAAGAAAGAGAAGTACAATTTCTAATTTTATCCGCAATGGCTCGAGATTTATTAGCCGTCCAAGCTTCGACGGTAGCTTCAGAATCGGCTATTGCTAATAGTGGTAGAATTTTATCGGAAAGAAGGTCAAGACTAACCGCTGAATCCGTTGAAGTATGCGTGTGTTTGAAGGATTACTTGGACGGGGTAGATAGGATACAAAATGTAACAACGTTAGAAGGTCCACTATTAGGTAACGTTGAAGAGATTATCGAAGATGAAGAAGTCGCATTAGGGATATCACCTCCAACGACCGAATTAGATGAAGGTGAATTTGAAGAACTTGAAGTTGAATCCGTCGATGAAGATGAAGTTTGGGATGACATAAGTGGTTAAGTGTATCCGGGTGATTGCCATGCCGAAGCTCGATATACTTTACCATTTTTAGTTGTAATTGTATCATTCAAATAAAAGTTATGTTTGTATGTTTCCATTTTTAGTTGTAATTGCATTATTTACATTTCCAAGTTATGAAGACTTTTTCGATTCAATTGTTTTTTAAGAAGACTTATATAAGACTTTTGGAGTAGTTCTTGATCAATTATGTTTCCATTACTAATGTACTAACATTCCAATCAAAAAGATTAGGCCCAAACGTTGGTTTTCATGAAAACGCCTTACGCTATTTCGGTAAATTCTATTATAGACTTTTCTGACAAAACATTTTTTTTAGGAAGATTGGTAAGACTTTTGGAGTAGTTCTTGATCAATTATGTTTCCATTACTAATGTACTAACATTCCAATCAAAAAGATTTGGCCCAAACGTTGGTTTTCTTGAAAACGCCTTACGCTATTTCGGTAAATTCTATTATAGACTTTTCTGACAAAACATTTTTTTTAGGAAGATTGGTAAGACTTTTGGAGTAGTTCTTGATCAATTATGTTTCCATTACTAATGTACTAACATTCCAATCAAAAAGATTTGGCCCAAACGTTGGTTTTCTTGAAAACGCCTTACGCTATTTCGGTAAATTCTATTATAGACTTTTCTGACAAAACATTTTTTTTAGGAAGATTGGTAAGACTTTTGGAGTAGTTCTTGATCAATTATGTTTCCATTACTAATGTACTAACATTCCAATTAAAAAGATTTGGCCCAAACGTTGGTTTTCTTGAAAACGCCTTACGCTATTTCGGTAAATTCTATTATAGACTTTTCTGACAAAACATTTTTTTTAGGAAGATTGGTAAGACTTTTGGAGTAGTTCTTGATCAATTATGTTTCCATTACTAATGTACTAACATTCCAATCAAAAAGATTTGGCCCAAACGTTGGTTTTCTTGAAAACGCCTTACGCTATTTCGGTAAATTCTATTATAGACTTTTCTGACAAAACATTTTTTTTAGGAAGATTGGTAAGACTTTTGGAGTAGTTCTTGATCAATTATGTTTCCATTACTAATGTACTAACATTCCAATTAAAAAGATTTGGCCCAAACGTTGGTTTTCTTGAAAACGCCTTACGCTATTTCGGTAAATTCTATTATAGACTTTTCTGACAAAACATTTTTTTTAGGAAGATTGGTAAGACTTTTGGAGTAGTTCTTGATCAATTATGTTTCCATTACTAATGTACTAACATTCCAATCAAAAAGATTTGGCCCAAACGTTGGTTTTCTTGAAAACGCCTTACGCTATTTCGGTAAATTCTATTATAGACTTTTCTGACAAAACATTTTTTTTAGGAAGATTGGTAAGACTTTTGGAGTAGTTCTTGATCAATTATGTTTCCATTACTAATGTACTAACATTCCAATCAAAAAGATTTGGCCCAAACGTTGGTTTTCTTGAAAACGCCTTACGCTATTTCGGTAAATTCTATTATAGACTTTTCTGACAAAACATTTTTTTTAGGAAGATTGGTAAGACTTTTGGAGTAGTTCTTGATCAATTATGTTTCCATTACTAATGTACTAACATTCCAATCAAAAAGATTTGGCCCAAACGTTGGTTTTCTTGAAAACGCCTTACGCTATTTCGGTAAATTCTATTATAGACTTTTCTGACAAAACATTTTTTTTAGGAAGATTGGTAAGACTTTTGGAGTAGTTCTTGATCAATTATGTTTCCATTACTAATGTACTAACATTCCAATCAAAAAGATTTGGCCCAAACGTTGGTTTTCTTGAAAACGCCTTACGCTATTTCGGTAAATTCTATTATAGACTTTTCTGACAAAACATTTTTTTTAGGAAGATTGGTAAGACTTTTGGAGTAGTTCTTGATCAATTATGTTTCCATTACTAATGTACTAACATTCCAATCAAAAAGATTTGGCCCAAACGTTGGTTTTCATGAAAACGCCTTACGCTATTTCGGTAAATTATATTATAGACTTTTCTGACAAAACATTTTTTTTAGGAAGATTGGTAAGACTTTTGGAGTAGTTCTTGATCAATTATGTTTCCATTACTAATGTACTAACATTCCAATCAAAAAGATTTGGCTCAAACGTTGGTTTTCATGAAAACGCCTTACGCTATTTCGGTAAATTCTATTATAGACTTTTCTGACAAAACATTTTTTTTAGGAAGATTGGTAAGACTTTTAGAGTAGTTCTTGATCAATTATGTTTCCATTACTAATGTACTAACATTCCAATCAAAAAGATTTGGCTCAAACGTTGGTTTTTCCGAAAACGCTCAACGCTCGGAAAAAAACTCAATTATATAAAAAACCGGGTTGGATCCGGGTTTACAACCCGAACCGGTTGGAAACATTTATACCGAATTCGAATCCGGAAAAAAAACCGAAAAAAAATAACCGGTTAAAACCGGGTCAAAACCGAAAAAAACCGATTTCGAACATTTAAAACCGAAACCGAAAAAATCCGAAACCGATAAAAAACCGGTTTTTAAAAAACCGAAAACCGAAAAAAATCGATTTTTTTGCACCTCTAGACCTGGGGGCATCTTCATAATATAGCGTAAAATGTTGACTATCAGTACTGATTACTTTTGAGCCGTTGGGGGCAGTTCCCCCTGCACTACACTAGATCCGCCCATGTCCACGACAACGAGAATGTATCTTTTTTATTTTTGTTACATCTCCATTTACCCTTTAATTAATACAAAGACAGAAAAATTGTGACAAATTATGCAAAGACAACAAAGAAAACGAAATATCCATTGTTAGTCACAACTTTTTATATCTTCACAATCACATCTCATTTACCCTTAGCCATCCAAAATATAGTAGCAAGAATCCAAGAAGGTCTCTTGAACTACAACCGTGCTTAATGTTGATACAAAGTACATTAACATGTCTACGTTGTGAGTTGTGAGACTAGACATCTAAAGTCAAGTAAAGAGACGCATCACAAATCTTATTCTTTTTCTTCTCCTGTTCTTTCTTTATTTTGTTTTGAGATGATACAACTTTTGTTTTCAGCTTTATGATAGCCTTGGTTGAGCGTTTCTTCAGTAACGCAACTGTCTCAGGACCTTGGACTTCCACAGAAATTGCATCACTCATTCTCCTTAAAAGATTCGATAGTTTTGAAGTTCCATACGCTGAAACATGAAGGGTTCGCCCAAAGGTTTTTTCGTATTCGGGACGAATACGTCCAAGTGCTAAACATCCATCCAAAGCTTTAAGAAGCTTCACTAGTTCACCCTTTAAACGATTTAAATCTCCAGGTTGTACACATATCACATCATTTGAATTAGACGATTGCGTGGCCACTGATGTCTTTATACTGATCACCTTTGCTTCTTTTATTTTAGCATCTAAAATTTTGTGAGTTTTTGAAGGTGAAACAAATCCTTGTCCACGAGCCAAATTGGACCAGTCCCAAACGTACCTCCCAGCATTACTCAAAGCCGATGAAACAACGGGTCCAGATGGAACCACAAGAATCATAGTGTACCCACGTTGACCAAGTACATGAAGCGCTTGAGAAAAGTCAACATCACCCGAAATCAACATGATGGAAGACGGTGGAGGATTATCAAGAGCAAAAAGAAATATATCAACTAATATTGCTTTATCATCAGCATCTTTTCTTCCGTTTGGCACATCTACGAGCTTGACACCTGTCCTTTGGCAACCTTCCCTTAGTTTTAGAGGGAATTTGCCAAAATCTCCGTAAGCAGAGAACGTATTAACGGCTCCATTGATTGCGGGGTGGACATGTAAGGCCGTTCTGATGTTACCAGCAACGTCTTCTGGACGTACACCACTAGGAACACAACAATTCTCTATATCCCATAAAAAAGCAATGGGACCATCACGACTTTGTTTCATGGATTTAGAAGATTATATCAAACTTGATGTCATTGCATTAAGCTTCAAGCTACACCTGAATATTACAAATTGCAAATAAAACAACTCATTCTGTTATATACTCCGTATCAAACACATGTACCAAAGCTACGATTTCTGTTTAGCTATATAATAGATTCATATCGTCTCCAATCACAACAGATTATAACTGGATGACTCTTGCAACTACCAAAAGATGTGTGTTGGTGATTACAATTTTTATTTCTAACAAGGTTTTTGCAATGCCTTTCGGATAAAGTAGGTCAATATTTAAGCTATTTTTTGGTAGTTGGTTAATAATTTAATATAGCCTACAACTTCTTTGCAAAGATAGTTGTTTCTTAAAAATAGATGATTGAAGATGATAAATAGATTATACCTGTAGTAGAAGTAGAGAGCCTCTTAGGAATGAGAAATTGGTGATCAGGGAGAAACAATGAGTTGATAACATATGGTGCAGATGGGTGTGTAGCTATTCATATTCTCGTTCGATCTTTTCAAATATATCGGACTATCGGAGATTGGCGCTTCGAGGTCCGAGATTATGAAATTCGAGGAGTCGTGTGACATCCACAAGTTGTGGACCACAACTATTAATGCCTTAATGGTAAGTTGAGGCCATGTTATTGGCCCAATTTTTGATGATCCAATATTTGTGTATTAATAGATCCAATTATCGGTGCTTTCACAGTTTCACATAGAACATATATCATCCGACTATTAACTTAAAAATGGACTGCCCATTGTATATGTAAAAAAACACTGTGTACATAATAAAATGGACTGCCCATTGTATATGCAAAACCATTTGATTTTTGTATATTGTGTGTATTTTGGTAACGTGTTATCAGTTATATATAAGGTGGCACATGATATCTTTACAAGTTGACATGTCACCAAAATACACAAAACGTGCAAAAATAAATATTTTCGTACGTGCAATATCGTTTAATTTTGTTATATACAATGAAAGTCAATACATAGTTATAATTATAGTTATAGTTATGTACCTTAAAAAAACACTTAACCTCCAAACAAAATTGGTACATTTATTTAAAACGTTTCAGTAAACTTGGAATACACACATGTTCACTGAAATATTACAAGCTATGAAACATTACTAGCAACATGCCCGCGCGATGCTGCAGGTAAACAACTATTAACTTCACATGTATTTGATAGAAAATATTAAATCAAAATTAGAATTTATATGACGATACATTAAGATATGGTGTTTCTAAAGGGAAAAAATAACTTTTTTATCCTTTTTAAAAATTGTTAAAAAAATGGGTAACAATATATATATATGTACATAAAATGTCGTTGTGAACTCGATAGTCGGGTTGCGAGTCTCTAATAGCAAGTTGTCATGTTGGAAGGTGCGGAGTCGTTGGCTGTTATTTTATATTTTGATGTAGTATTTTAATACAAAATGTTATGTTGATGCATATTAGGTGTCTGTCAGTTGGTCTATCGAGTTGTAATAAGTGTCGTTAGTTACTTAGTAGAAATATAGTTTTTGTAGAGTGCGACACTCGTGTTTTAGTTTAGGCGACACTTGCCTGAGTGACGCATAGTGACACTTAGGTAAGTGACGCATGAAGGCGGCCACATGCGACACTTCCACAAGTGACGCATGTCGGCTGAATTGTTAGTATAAATACAAACCTACGGGTTTTCGGCTAGGGTTGACGAAACCCTAACACCATTTGTCGACTAAACCAATTTGTAATCGTTCCCAAACAGTTATACAAGCTAATATACACGTTTACATTGTTGAATTCCTTGTGTTCGGTTTATGTTTTGTTAGCCATATAAGCAATTGTTTGATTCCGCTTTACGATTGCTGTCAATTGACATCTAGGTCCACGACAAGGGGCACTCTCAACTGGTATCAGAGCTTCTAGGTGAATATATTGACGTTTAGGTTCGATTTTGGGTTGATTTCGGCTTTGTTCGAATAATTAATTGAGATTACATACGGTTTTGGAGTTGCTAAGGTGAATTACAGTCAAGATTCTTCATTATCTACAAGTTTCGTCCATTAGGGTTCAAAGAATTTTCGGTTGGTGTACGAAAATTCGACATTTTTAGGGTTTTGGGATTTTTCAGCCGTTTTGCGACACTCGATCCGTCACTTAGACGCGTCACTTATAGCGGCACTATCTAATCCCAAATTAGGGTTTTACCGTCACTTAGACGCGTCACTTGAAGCGTCATTTGAGGTTTATACGACACTTAACTTAAGTGTCGTCTCTAATCCATCGTCACTTACGTGCGTCACTGTTGCACGTCACTTGACCCTCAAGCGTCACTTCTGTTAGTGACGCCTGTTTGATTTATAGCGTCACTTTTACTAGTGACGCCTATTCGATTTAACACGACACTCAAGTACGACACTTGAGTGCGTCACTTGCTCGATTGACCGACACTTACTTATAGTGTCATCAGTCACTTTGTACGTCACTCGATAGCGTCACTTTCCAAGTGCCGCTAGTCGCTGCGACACTAGAGTGCGTCACTTACCAAGTGACGCCTTTGGTACTAATTAGTTTGCAAGTTCTTGTTTTTGCATACAATTTCAGGTATATCTTCAATGGCTTCTATTGCTGATAAAGACGATATTAGAGGACTCAGAGATATGTTAAAACAGAATCATGATGTTGGTTCTAATAATAAACCTCCTCTGTTTACAGCTGACATGGATTACGTATATTGGCGTGCTCGATTTGAACAATACATCAACTTTCACTGTCCGGAGCTCTGGGGTCCACTCACCGAAAAATATGTAGCTCCTCTAGCTGAAGGAGTTTTTCCTACTATGAATATGCCTCCGAAAAAGGTGTACAGGTCCATGACTCCAGAGGAAAAGAAAGATTATGATATGGAGAAAAAGGCACATGCGGCTATTTGTATGTGCCTATCCAAAGATGTATTGCGAATGTTCAAATCACATGAAACCACATATGAGCTGTGGAAGGCAATAGAAACTATATGTGGTGGAAATCAACGGTACAAAGCAGCCAAGTTGGAACTCATTAAGAAACAGTACGATCTGTTTGATTCTTTGCCAAATGAGACGACTGCAGGAGTTTTTACTAGATACTCACAACTGGTGAGTGAGTTGACGGAGGGAGGTTACGATTTTCCTCCACTTGAAGTAAACAAGAAACTACTGGATGTCTTGCCTAGCTCTTGGGATGTTAAAGTACAGCTTCTCAAGGAAAGTCAAGAATTAGCTACCATGAAATTGGATGAGCTAATTGGCATTCTTCAAGCTCATGCAATGGAGATGAAGAAGAAAGAATGTAAGACAGGCGGTTTTGTTCAAGACCCGTCCCTGTATGGAGGACAAGTTAACACGGGTAAATCGTATGGTGGAATGGCGTTTGTTTCTTCTACAAGCTCTCCACTTCAGACTCCTTTGTATTCTACTGGTGTTTCTCATCCAGTATATGCTTCTGGACCCTCCCAGGGGTCAAAACAGCAGGTCCCCGTCTCTCCTGCAATTCAAGAGCAGGCTGCTATCTATACAGCCTTTCTAAGTTCTTACAAGGATTTGGTTTCACAACCAAATGCCACTTTGGAATTGGCCAAGGAAGACTATGCTCAACTTGATGATGATGATCTTGAGCAGATGGATCTTAACTGGAACATTGCTATGATATCCAGGCGTGTTCAGAAATTCTTGCAACGAACTGGTCGCAAGAGTTTGGAGGGAGATGGCAAAACCAGCTTCGGTTTTGATAAAAGCAAAGTGAAATGTTACAATTGTCAGAATCTGGGACACTTTGCGAGAGAATGTGAGAAGCCTAAGGTTCCTCCATCTGGTTTCACTAAGCCTGATGCTCCTAGAACTCCGGAGAAGGATCAAGTGAAGCAAGCAACAGTAGAAGCACTAGTTGTTTTTGAGCCAACCAATACGGATTGGAGTATATATGCTGAGAACTATCAGCAGTGTCTTATGGCTCACATCTCGAATGAGGTACGTAATGAACCTGAAGAACCCTTAAACTGTGTATCATGCATTAAGTTAACCGAATCCTTAAGGTGCTTTCAGGTAGACAATGTAGACTTAAGAAGAAAGGTCGAAAAACTTAATGACTCAAATAAATACCTAAAAGCAAATGAACAATTGTATGATAAGAAAATAGAGGCTTATCAACAGGACACACTTAGGTATAAGTCAAAAGTTTTCAGTCAACAGGATGCTATTGATAGCTATCTTGCTGAAATTGACCGTCTGAACAAGGAACTCTCTAATCTTAAAGAAGAATATGACAACTATAAGAGTAAGATTTTAAGTTCCTCCTCGTCTACTGTTGCCTTTAATGATATACTTACTAAGCAAAGGACAGATCACAAAACGAAGACGGGACTAGGTTATAATGTAGTCCCGCCTCCTACTGAATACTGTCCTATGCCGGTTAAGGAAGGCACCGAAGAGATTCCGGTTGATTATGCATTGTTATACGGTGTCAAATCTAAGGTTGATAAGATTAACAAACAGGTGAAGGAGAAAACTAAACGGTCAGAGTACCCTTCACCTCAGTTTGTTAAATCAAAGTGTGAATCTCCTGTTCATGTTGAGGAGATTGTTGAAATTGAGGATATTACCGATGAGGAGTATCCTGAGTTTAAAAAGGTTGAGGTAAAATGTGAAAAGGTGTTAAAGGTTGAACCTACAATTAAAGGTCAACCTAACAAAGAAAAGAATAAGGTTTTAAATACAAAATCTCAAGCTTTACAGGCATCTGTAAAGATTTTGCAAAATAAATCTAAATCTGCAAATGATGTTTGTAATAAACTTTCTACGTCAACCACTCAACCGAAACAAGAACATTATAAGACATGCACGAAATGTGCATGTTCTAGAAATGTTTCTTCAACTCCGACGGTAAAACCTCAGTTTCAACCAGTTGTTGAAAATAGATCATGCTTTTACTGCAAGAGACAGGGACATCTAATTCGTGATTGTCCCAAACTGTCTCATCAGAATTACGGGAGGGAAATGCCTAGGATTTCTGTTTATCGAAATTCTCTTTCAAGATCTCCTCCTAGGTGTTACTCTGTCTCTCCCTAACCTGCTGCTAAAACAAGTAATGTTGGGCAAAAACCTTTGCCAAAACAAGAGCCCGACATTACTCCAAAGCAAATTTCTAAACCATCTACTGTTCGGAAAATAAAGGAGTCTACTGCAGACTCCAATGTCATCAATAATAACACATCAGATACAAAATCTGATCTGTTTAAAAATAAAGTCTTGTCTGATGTGATTATTGTTGATGACTGTGGTCGACCTAAGTCTGTAAAGGCTTGGGTCACCGTTTCTCACTAATCTCCTACTTTTGTGTTGCAGCAGTCAGAACGCGTTAAAGACAGCGAGTGATTTGTGGATAGTGGCTGTTCGCGACACATGACAGGCGATGTGTCCCTTTTGACGGATGTTAAACCACATTCTGGAGGACATGTTGCATTTGCTGGAGATACAGGAGGAACCATTTCTGGGAAAGGTACGCTAACTAACGGGAAAGTTAGCTTCGAAAACGTGAACTACGTGGCTCAATTGACTCACAACTTGCTGAGTGTATCACAAGTCTGTGATAAGGATTATACAACAGCGTTCACAAAGACAGAGTGCGTGATTTTGAAGCCGGGTTTCGTTATCCCCGAGGAATGGGTGCTTTTAAGGGCACCAAGGAGAAATGACACCTACATCATGAATATGCGTACTGTGGAGACTAAAGATGAATATACATGTCTCCTTTCGAAGGCTTCAGAAAAGGAATCATTATTGTGGCATCGACAAATGGGACACATCCATTTTCGAAAGATGAATTTCTTGATAAATAATGATTTGGTAAATGGAGTCCCTAAACAGTCATTTGCACTAAAAGATGACTGTGTCGCCTGCCATAAAGGGAAACTTCATAAGAAACCTCACAAGCCTAAGTTAGTGAATTCCATTGCGGCACCATTGGAATTATTGCATATGGACCTATTCGGTCCTATTTCAACCAAGAGTATTGGTGGAAGATCGTACTGCTTAGTAGTCACCGATGACTACTCACGATTTTCATGGGTGTATTTTCTGGGGGCAAAGAGTGAAACAGTAGATATTCTGGTATATCTGTTAGATAAGTTGGCAAATTTATGCAACTTAAAGGTTAAGAAACTGCGAAGTGATAACGGGACTGAATTCAAGAACTCTACTCTTGAGTTATACTGCGCCACAAAAGGCATTGATCATCAGTTCAGTGCCCCTCGAACTCCTCAACAGAATGGAGTAGCTGAGCGTAAAAATAGGACTATTATCGAGACAGCTCGGACTATGCTGGCCGATTCTAAGCTTCCTATAATCTTTTGGGCAGAAGCAGTCAGTACTGCTTGCTATGTGTTGAACCGAGTGCTCACGGTTAAGAAGAAAAATAAGACATGCTATGAACTCTTTAATAACCGTAAGCCCACCTTGCAGTTTCTGGAACCTTTCGGGTGTCCATGTCTGATTATGGTCTCTAAAGATAAAGTCTCAAAGTTTGGAGCTAAAGCGGTTGAAGGAATCTTCCTTGGATATTCCGTCAACTCTCCAAATAAACGAGTTTACATCAAGTCAACTCATCAAGTGGAAGAGCATTTTGAGGTGAAATGCTTACGATACACGGATCCTCCTCAAGGAACGGGTCCGGATTGGCTATTCAATTACAAGGATGTGTTCAACTCATTCGACATACCAGAAGGAACTTCTGATGAGGACGAAATTGTCACTCTACTTCATGGTATTAGTTTGTGTCAGGACACTTCTACCTTAACACCGGCATCCCCACCTACAGCAACACCCACACCGTCACCTCCACCACCTACTACTACACCAATATCTACCACATCCACACCTTTGCCTACGGTTCCACTTTCGGATGTTCCTTCGACTTCAGGAACATCTAAAACAATAGAATATCCCGATGATCCCACCATGCCATCATTGGAGGAAGACGAGGATGATGACATGGTCCACTCTCATTTTTTCTCTAATGAAGATGATACGGAACCTCCAGTGCAACCAGAAAGTACTACTGTTCCTGCAACTAACACTGTTCCCGTCACTGAAGGGGACATGAATAATTTGGAGTTAGTACTTGCACCCGATAGAATCCCAGTCACACGTGTACACAGGGATCACCCCATTGATAACATTATCGGTGATCCTGAAGCTGCTGTTCGAACAAGGCATCAAGTGCAGCAAAATCCAACTCAGGAAATGTTGAATTTGATCGCTCGGATAAATTCCTGTCATTTATCCCAAATTGAACCGAAGAAAGTTGATGAAGCCTTAAAAGATCCATCTTGGGTCGAGGCTATGCAAGAAGAGTTGCAGCAGTTCAACAAACTACACGTATGGGATATAGTTCCATTACCCAAAGGTGCTCATTTAACTGGCACTCGATGGGTGTTTCGCAATAAGATGGATGATAGGGGTATTGTCATTCGGAATAAAGCCCGATTGGTCGTTCAAGGATTTAGTCAAATTGAGGGCTTGGATTATGATGAAGTCTTCGCTCCTGTGGCAAGACTTGAGTCCATTCGGATCTTTCTCTCATTTGCGTCTTACAAAGAGTTTCGCGTTCACCAACTCGATGTCAAGAGTGCATTTTTATATGGGAAAGTGGACACTGATGTCTACGTGAAACAGCCTCCTGGCTTTGAAGACCCTGAGCATCCAGAATACGTCTGCAAGTTGAACAAGGCGTTATATGGTCTTCATCAAGCCCCGCGATTATGGTACGAGAGGTTATCTAATCATTTAGTCAAGCATGGATTTGTTCGTGGAAATATCGACAGTACTTTGTTCATTCGCAAAGAACGGACTGGCGATCGAGAGGATATGCTACTTGTGCAGGTGTATGTGGACGACATTATTTTTGGCTCTACAAATGAAGCGATGTGCAAGCACTTTGAGGAAATCATGAAAGCTGAGTTTGAGATGAGTGCGATGGGGGAGCTCAAATTATTTTTAGGTGTGCAAGTTGAGCAGTCTTCAAAAGGTATTTATATTCATCAGTCAAAGTATGTCAAAGTATGTCAAAGACATGTTGACTCGATACGATCTGCTCAATTGTAAAACCTATGGGACTCCCATCGAGCTTAATCACAATCTCCGACTTGCTGAGGATGAAGAAGATTGCAAAGAAAAGGACTATCGATCAATGATAGGTTCTTTGATGTACTTGACTGCTTCTCGACCGGATATTGTCTTTGCGGTATCCGTATGCTCTCTCTTTCAAGCCAAACCAAAGGTGTCTCATATGAGGGCAGTAAAGCGAATCTTCGGTTATCTCAAACATAGACCCAATCTTGGTCTATGGTATTCAAATGAGAAATCCTTCGCTCTCTCTGCCTACTCGGATTCAGATCATGGCGGCTGCAGCATAGACAAGAAGTCAACCACTGGTGGATGTCAATTCCTAGGAACTCGCCTAGTGTCATGGCAGTGCAAGAAACAGACTACAGTTTCTCTTTCAACTGCGGAAGCTGAGTACGTTGCTGCTGCAAGTTGCTGCTCTCAGGTTCTATGGATACAACATCAACTGCGTGATTACGGGTTACTTCTTTCTATGACTCCTATTCATATTGATAATACTGCTGCTATATCTATCACGCGCAATCCCGTACAGCACTCTAAGACTAAACACATTGAACTTAGGTTCCACTTTATACGGGATTGCTATGAAAAACACCTAATTGACCTTGTCCAGATAGACACCTTAAAGCAGAATGCCGACCTTTTCACTAAAGCCTTTACGCGTACTCGATTTGACGAACTAATCAACATGATTGGTTTAAGATTCTTTCTTGCTAAAAAGTAATTAGTGACTTGGATTGTTTTTACAGTAATGTTTTTTTTAATAAAAAAAAAAATACCTATGCAACCTAAGCAACTGCCACTCATTATACTTTCTAGTATTAATGAAATGCAAGGTTGCTACATTTTAAAATAGACGTTGAAGTTGTGTCTGTAAACAACTTGGGATATGATAGTACATTGGATGACATGCATAAAAATGGAACTTTAAGGTTTATCTTGGATGTGTCGGTAGATTTATCTGACGTATTGAAAACAGTTTTTATAAACATTGTCTTCATCATACGATATATTAGTAGACATGGTATGCAAACATCTATGATAAGTCTTAAGAAGCTTAATCATTAATTGTCTATTTCAAGTGGTATAACACCATTAGATGTATGACAAAAGTCTCAATTTCTTACTTATTCTAGACATGCTTTCATGAAAGATGTTTATTTGATATCATTTGGGGGTATATATTGATAGTTTCCTCTGTTATACGTAAGTATAGACCTGGCTTCTAATAATATATACTTTAAACTTAAGCAAACACAAGTCAAAGTACTTGCAAAGTCTTTAAAAAATAAGATACCTTACACGGTCGCCACAATGGTTTGACCAAGTCTGGTTTTGCTTAAACCTGAATCAAGCTATGTCGCTCTGTTGTACGTAAGTACAGACCTGTCAACGCTGACTTGATTCTTAAAATTGATTTTCTTATATTCTATCTGTAAATGGAAACATGGTCTATGTCTTAAGTTAAGATGTATATCTATGGTGGAAACTACAGCGAAATGCACATACCAATAATAATAAAATACTTCCTAGATGTGAGTATAACATGTTTAAGTGGATAAACATACTAATAATCATTTTGAAACAATTTTTATAAAAAGTGCTTTTAGTATGTCAAGTAAATTTAAAGAGGACAAATATACTGATGATCGAAATAACACTACTGTTCCTAATAAATGCATGTTATTCCGATATGATCCCTAATCAGACTATATCAACTCCGTCATCACAAAGAATGTGTTAGTGTAATTTTAGTTATAAATTTACATTCTTATTTTCTCTAAGTTAGTGTAATTTTAGTTATTATCCAAGTTACAGTTACATCTTTCAAATTTTGAGTACCGAAATTACAACGCGAAAAATCGATGAAATCGCAATTTTTTCACTAAAAGTGAACTGAGCGTCACTTTCATAAGTGACGCTACCAGTGACGCATACGATTTTGCGTCACTCACTTTAGTGACGCAGTAAGTGTCGGGGTAAGCTTCGCTATAAGTGTCGGGTTGAGTGACGCATACTAGGGTCGGTGTATAAATACTCCTCACCCACGACACTCAACCTCACCACTTTTCAAATTACTATAGCGTCACTTGCACTGACACACCGACACTCAAACTGTCTCTGCGTCACTTACTTCTGTGCGTTTTCCGTCGATCGATTCGAGCGTTCTGTGGTTTTTTTATCGCTTTCCAGTCCTATATTCTTGTCCTACTCATTCATATGAACTATTTGGTACTAACCCTAACCTTTTTTCGTTTGATATTCATGCTGTGATTTATACTTAGGGTTACGGGTTTTTGGGTAATTTGAATTCGCTTAATTTAATGCATGTTTAGATAATGATTTCATGTAATAAAGGGTGTGTTATACTCGTTTCTACCTTGCGCACACTCCGGTTCACTTGATTTTGAAAACCCCTAATTTTGAAATCTGGGCATGAACAGTGACACGATGATCTTCATCGTTGCGTCACTTCGTGCGTCACTTACCTCAAGTGACGCTACTTGGTAATTTTGAAAACCATACCGTCACTTAACAAGTGACGCTTGATTTTGCGTCACTTCTTAAGTGACTCGTGTAGTGACGCATAAAATTGCTTTACTTGTTAAAACCGTCACTCTTCCTAGTGACGCCTTTACATGCGTCACTACCCCAAGTGACTGTCTAAGTGACGCTTATTTTTAAACGTCACTAATACCGTCACTTCGTAAGTGACTCCCTTAAGATACCGTCACTATGATAAATGTCGCATGTTCTTCACCCGTCACTTTGCAAGTGTCGTATAAATTAAATCACCAAATACAAACGTCACTTACATCAGTGACGCTTGATAGCGTCACTTCCAATAAGTGACGCTATACTTTGATTTTAATTTTACTTACTGTACAATACGACACTCCCTAAGTGACGGTAGTGGCCATGCGTCACTTACCATAAGTGACGCCTAAAGTCAAAATTCGTTTTCCAACTCTTCTGTGTTCGGGATAACTCTATAACGCTTTTGGTTATTTTTCTTTGTATTTTAGCTTACAAATGGCTGAGTTACAGACTTATTACCGCCGCACCAACACTCGTCACAATATCACGGCGTTTCTGGAATCCACGCATGCCAATTCGGCGCCCTTCAGGCCGATGATAGACTTTCTACGCAGATCGAGAATTTATTATGCGATTACGGCAACGACTCCTGTATATATGAACCAAATAGAGGAATTTTATGATCATGCCGTGATCAGGGTTCAGGGTGATGTTCCCCGGATTGTTTCGAATATGTTTGGGGAGGAAATCGAGATTACCGAGAACTCGATTAGGCGGGTTTTACAGTTCACCGACAACTCCACGATGCCCACCATCTTCCCAACGACGTTTATCTATGGGGGACTTCAAAGAATGGGGTATCCGGCAAACCAACTCTCGGACTTCAGGAAACAGTACCTCTGCAGGGTATGGAGGTATCTGTGTCACATTATTATTGTATGTTTATCTCCAAGGAAAGGGGGGTATGATGCGGAAGTCATTTGACTTTGTCACTTATGTTAGCCCTAGTGTATAATAAGCCCTATAACTTTAGCGGCTATATTTTTGGGAATATGGTGGAAAACATCAGGGCTGGGAAGGACAAATGGTTGCAGTATCCTCGTTTTGTCCAGTTATTGTTAAATGATCTGAACTTGGATATCGCACCTGACCAGCGTTCTCTTTTGGTGCCAACACCGATGCTTTTACGAGTCTTTAATGACTGTAAGCTGGCACCGAAAGGTGAACAAATTTTGGCTGACCGAGACCTCTTCGGGCACATAGTTAATGAGAACTATGTTGCGCCGCACGATCACGGTTTTGCGGATGATGTCGTTCCTCCGGTCAACGAGGACGACTTAGTTGATACTGATATAGCTCACGATTTGGACGAAATTGAGCGTTTTGACCGCGTTGAGCCTGATGATGGTGGGCCCACTCCTTCTGATTCTGAGGGTGACGTGCCACCTCAATCAGCTTTAGATGGGATTCAATTAGCTGATCCCCAACGCTTTAAGCGTATTATGCGCCGGATTTCTGCTGGTCGGGTTCATATCCCGAGGAATCCTGGTAAGCGTCCTGCTGGGTCGTCGCCATCTTATGCCGATTTACCTCTACGTCGACGCCAGCGGACATCGATTATTCTTGAGGAGCCAACTCAACAAACTTCTCCTCCGCCTGCAACTGCTTCTATTCAGCAGGTTTTAGCTCAACTGGAGCTTTTATCAAAGCGTTTTGATGATCAACAGGCGATCATTGCAGCTCAAGCTTCACAGATTAAAGATTTAGAGATTAAAGCTGCTACAGTGGACTCTCTCCAGCAACAGATAACGACTATGTCTTCTAGGTTGTTAGAATTGGAGTCAGTCACACTTGTTTCGGGGGAGGATAATCCTAGGGAAATAGAAACAAATGTAACTCCTTCCCCTGAACCTGAAAATGTACAACCTTCTTCCACTATGAATGAAAATATCAGTTTAGATTATTTTGTTGAGGTTCAAGGTCAGGCAAGACCTATTGCGGTTGATTATTCATTCGTAGATCTCACATATTTGCAAAACTTGATGAATGATAATAACACGATGCCTGAGGAAGAGGTGATGGATTATCCTGTAGCAGAGGATTATTTTTTTGAGGAAAATGAGGATATTGAAGTTGAGGGGGAGCAATTGCACAGTGATGAATGTTATGATGATGCTCCTATTATAGAATCGGACTCGTCTGAAGATGAATCAGAAAAAGAGACGAACGAGCCATCAACTTCTACAACAAAACCGGATATAGTGCTCAAACCGATTAACGAGGTACCGGTTACGTGTAAATGCTACAAAGTTAGATCTGATTACACGGGATTGATTAAGAGTTGGAAATTTGATGAAAACAACTCAGTGTTTATGATAAAGAGAAGTGACGGCATTCAGTACTTCAATATGAAGTTTTACAAAATAAGTACTTTGCCGAAGTGTGAGCTTCAAAGGTTAGCTCAGATACCCTTGATCAACCGGTCGCGAGATTCAAGAGCAGACTTCTTTCAGGTGATCATTCGTCGTGAGATTAACAGTAAAAAGTACAACTTGATAAAGCCGACGTTGGGTATGAGGTACAAGTTTAAGAAGAAGCTAGATCCGGTTACCCGACAACCTATTGTGAAGATGATTTATCTGTCACACCCCGCCAAACGGTAATTACAATTAGTTATGTTTTGTTTGCGGAAGCTTTAATGACGTGGCGGGGCTGCGAACAGTTATTTCAACCAACCGTTACATACACACTCAGAGCATATGGTTATTGCACAACATAATAGTTAAGGATGCCAGTTCAAACATTTGCTACAAAAGTAGTACGACTATGTAAGTCGTAACAGTAGTAGTGAAGTTCAAAACAATTTAGTTTTAATCAAAAATACATAAGTTTAAAATAAGATTTCATAAGTATGACCGCAATGTCTGCAGTTATACAAATGAAATCCCCAAAAGCGGTCCCAACTGTAGGTGGCATCCTAATTAGTCCAGGGTTGTCCATCCTGAATGCATGCGATTTCTTACCCAGCTAATTTCCTGAAAAACATAGAGAAAGTCGTCAACAAATATGTTGAGTGAATTTACAGGTTTGTATGTGTATACGGTTTGTTAAACCAAGTTTGTATAAATGATTTGTTATTCATTTATAAAATACAAGTTTTGTAGGGTTGTTACCCTAAAGTATTGTTATACGTGGGATGTCGTCCCAAAATATGTTACTGGTTGTTTACCAGTGTAAAATAAGTTACCGGTAGGTCTTCCGGTGTCCAACAGTTGTAGGATTCGTTCTTCCTAAAAGTATGTGGGAAATTTACTTAGACTGTGATCCCCTGAAAGGTGAGCTAAACCTTGCAGGTTAAAGTAACGCGACCTAACCCTATAACCAAACCACAACCAGAACTTATGTTGTTTGCCTGAACAGACGTTTAAGTATACGCTCCACCGTAGGAGGGTTGTCACGGCAATAGTACTATCCGTATACTCAGTGGCTAGAGTCACCTAGCTAATGGTTACAGTGGTATGTCATGAGGTCTTTCATGCACACATTCCAAGTCTAGGTCCGTACTAGGATACCTTGTCTAAATTCCCAAAATAACAGTGAATATGTAATATCACAAATCAACATTTGTATAAAAGCAATAAAGCATTTATAGTTTGATTGCATGTGTTGGCATGCAATTTCTATGTTTAACACCCCTGTGTTTAAAAGTAGAAAACAATTAAAAGTAGGGGCTGTAAACTCACTGTGATGTGCTCGGTAAGGAAAGCTAGCAGCCGACTGGTAATAGCCCAAGGTGTGTTAACCTATATACAATAAATGTATTAACATAAGTACGTTTGATTTGTTTAATCAACTTATGTTAACGGTTTGTTTGTTTGAAGAAATTGTTGATTTCTTAATGATGTAAGTCGTTAAATTTGTTTGGTGACGTTGTGTTGAAATATTGTTATATTTCTTACGTCGTATACCTTGTCAGGTGTATATATACGTATGTAGTCATATATATATATAAGTCCTAAAGTTTACGTATTAAAACGTATATAAGTTTTATTTGTTATAAAACTTCTTATTGTATTTATTTTCGTTTATAAAATAAATAAATGTTATCGTTATTGACAAGTCATCTTTTGTATATACATAAAACATATATATATTTATAGATTCGTCGTTTGTTATTAAGTATGTATATACACATTTATATATGTTTACCGAATCATAAACGTTCCGTTTTATAAATAGTCGTCCCGTGACATATATCGGGTCACGTCTTATGTTTGGAATGGTTTGGAAGTTCATTGGGCTTGGCCCGATTAGTTTTGTTTTCGGCCCAATAACTTAACCCGATTACAATATTCATTGGGCCCATTCACAAGTTTTGGCCCATTTATTTAACTTAACAAATTTATTTTTACAATTTTCAGTCCAAACCCAAAGTCTCAGGCCCAATAAACGTCCGGCCCAGCTTGCGACCAAGGCCCAGTATGCATCCCAGCCCAGCCCAGCCGATCGGCTTGGGCCAGCCGTTCGGCTTGGTCCAGCCGTTCGGTTTGGGCCTTCAGCCGTTCGGCTGGAGGTTCCGGCCCAAACCAAAGCCCATTCGATCCAGTCCACTTTAGTTAGTCCATTATTTGTTTCGGTCCAGTCCACATCATCCGTTCGGGTTAAAAGTCACAAACTGTTCGATTCGTTATAGCTTAGCCGTTCGGCTCAGTTTGTTGAGCCGTTCGGCTCATTGCATTCAGCCGATCGGCTGGCCCAAGCCAACCGATCGGGTTGGTTCGTTCCTGACCTTCGCCCTCTGTTTCTGTCCGTGTTCATGGTGTATGTATATATGGATTGTTTGTTACGAGTTTTAGCTCATTATCATGCCATTTCCAGTATTATAACACCATTATGTAATCTTATATCACATTTCATCAACTTTATATATAACCTTTTTGGATTCAAAATTTTTTTTAGTGTTACAAACTATTTCAAGAACAATTATTTCAATCTTCAAGTTTTGATGTTATATACACAGATTGTGATACATAAACATGTTATATCATGAATTTTAAGCAAAGAATCAAAGGTTTGAAAGTTCCTTACAAAGTTGGGTTTGATGGTGACGATGATGATGTGAAGGAGATGATGATGTTATGGCTCTATCCTTGTTGCTCTACTACCCCTGCTGATCTACTGCTGCTACTTGGTGTTTAACAAGGAAGAAGAAAAGGAAGTTGATGTGTGAGTTGGTGTGTGTGTTGATCAAATGATCAGGAAAGGAGAAGGAGTAGCAGTATAATGAGTCGAGTATGGGAGATCACAGTCTGTGGTCTCCCAATTATTGGAGTTAGTTGGGTATTTTAAGCCCGTTAATTTCGAGTACGGGTATAATTATAGCAATATAAAAGTAAACATTTTATATTTTTATTTTGTAGATGCTCTCCTGGTTCGTTATTTAAATTCGGAATAATGATGTTTTCATTATTTTTGACTGTTGTATAATTTGTGCATTGGACTGCTAACATTTAATTAAGTGCCAAATTTCAGTCGAATTTCGAGTTCATATTTTGAGGTAATGTTACAAATGTCTCCAAATGAATGAGAAAATTTGAATTTTTCTCATCTCGATCTCTGAATGCATTTTAAAATTGTTTCTGTTCGCTTTATAATACGTTTTATGTTAAACGTATTTTTAACTCGTTTTATCTATATGTTATAGATACAACAGCACTCGTAATTAATAATTGAATTATTAATTATATTATGTCGTCAACTTTTGTCGTATTTATCTGTCGGGTTCGTCCCGACACATTTGCACGCGACTTTAAATACTTACGTATTAGTAATACTTTTTGTTTAAAAGTACTAGGCTGCTAGGCTTACATCACATCATTAAGTTTCGTTTTAAACTTAATCAGGAAATTAGCGTAAGAATGCACATGCTTAAATATTAATCAGTACCTAATTTGGAGAGTTGTCACATTATCCACCAGCAAAGTGTCTACAGAAGATACCTTTGGAGATCATCCCGTTAGACTTTTTGAATAGGTTGGTGTATTGGGAGTATGATGATGTTACGGGTGAAGCTGTGATAGTATTTATTCCAAATTCAGAACCAGCTACAGACCCGGAGTCTTCAAACGCAGATACAGAAAATAACGAGAAAACAGCTTGGGATGCTGTTCAGCCTACGAAAAGGTCGTTATGGGGTCTTAAGAGGAAAATGTTTTGTGTTTTTGATCCTTTAAGTTTGATCAATCTTTCTGCTCAAGATATGAAAAGATTACATGAAAACAGAATTGAGTTCAAGACGAAAGATAGAGCTGAAGCGTTAAAATTTCATAAGATCGTGGACATCTGCGTTGCCAATGGAGTACACGCTGGTGGTGTATTTCCAGCTGGCTGGAAGTGAAGACTTGAAGATTTTTGAGGACCAAGCTGAAGACACGGGGGAGTTTGTTGATGCATATTAGGTGTCTGTCAGTTGGTCTATCGAGTTGTAATAAGTGTCGTTAGTTACTTAATAGAAATATAGTTTTTGTAGAGTGCGACACTCGTGTTTTAGTTTAGGCGATACTTGCCTGAGTGACGCATAGTGACACTTAGGTAAGTGACGCATGAAGGCGGCCACATGCGACACTTCCACAAGTGACGCATGTCGGCTGAATTGTTAGTATAAATACAAAACTACGGGTTTTCGGCTAGGGTTGACGAAACCCTAGCACCATTTGTCGACTAAACCAATTTGTAATCGTTCCCAAACAGTTATACAAGCTAATATACACGTTTACATTGTTGAATTCCTTGTGTTCGGTTTATGTTTTGTTAGCCATATAAGCAATTGTTTGATTCCGCTTTACGATTGCTGTCAATTGACATCTAGGTCCACGACAAGGGGCACTCTCATGTTATTTTCATGAAATTGTAATTCCAAAATTTGATTAAAAAATTGAAACTATGGAATATAAAAATTGATAATATCAAAACAAAATATTGAATGTAAGTAAACCAGTAAATCTATAATACGATACAAAAAGACATCAAATAGTTCGTTTCTAACTTTTTAAAACACTAAAAAAACGTGTAAAATTTAGGAAAGTAAATGTTGAATGCTTTAATGGCCGAATTCGACTCCAAACAATGGACAAACCATCTTCGACGGTGTGCTATCACGTTCGTCTCATTTTTGTCTTTCCTACATAATTGACACATCGCGTATCTCCTTACGGTTTAAAAGTTATGTCGTGAATTAGTAAACATAAGAACTTGGTATATGCAAAGATATATTAGTAATTTCAAATATGTTTTTCAAAGCCTCGTATAAACTTCAAGGGTAAGTAGTAATCTCCCGTAAAAAATACCTAAATTGCTTAATATTTTAGTAGTAGACATATAAAAGAATTAATTAATTAGTATTAATGTTATATGTTAGTTGCTTTAATTTTTAATAATTATAGTATTAATTACATTTAATATATTTAGGGGTATATTAGTAATTTAATATATATATTATAAATTTTAGTAGTAATGTTGGGGACAAAATAGTAAATTCTATCTTAAAAAAAAACTTGAAATGCATTATATACGAGTATAGATAAAAGGTACAAATTTTCATAGCAACTAAACGTTACAAACATTTCCAAAGGTAAACCTTTTATTGGGCTGGTTCAATCATACCAAGCCTAGCACGGGTCAAATAGATGATGTTTGCATACATACATTTACATTAATTAACTATCCAAGACTCTTTCGATGGTAGCCACAAAGAACTCTTTCGGCATGGTCCCAACCACAGACTCACATCTCTCACCATTTTTAAACAACAGAACCACAGGCACAGCCTTTATGTCATATTCCTTGGCAACTTGAGGCTCATGCTCAACATTAACCGCGACACACACGAGCTTTTCGGCATACTCAATAGCTATCTCATCAATCACTTCTTTCACCATCTGGCATGGTTCACACCAACTAGTGTAGAACTTGACAAGTACTAGCGTTTCACTTTTCAAAATCGATGGGTTCCATGATTCACGTGAAGTTATTTCGGACACTGCAATTACCAAAAGTTATATTATATATGAACATTAGATAATACTTTCATCATACATAAATTTAGGGGGCCGGGAAACTTATGCATATTAATTACCTATCGTTTCCTTAATTATGTACTCCGTCAGTACTATTAAAATTACAGGAAAATAAACTTAAACATACATTTAGATTCCTGGCGCGTAGAGAGACCGGGAACCGAGATCGATTCTTGGGGACCCTAAAAGAGAGAGGATAGGAAGTTTTAAAATGCTGTATGGAAGTTGATGATGAAGATAGTTGTGTCAATTTGGGAAGTGAAAAATTAGGATGAGATGCATGAGAATAAAAACAAGAAGTAATTAAAGCAGCAGCCATTGAAACTTTAGTTTCTGGTATGTTATTAACAAATCTTTTCGTCTTTAATCAAAGTAATAATGATGCAAATATGATGTGATAGTACTATACAAAGTGAGTTAGATTAGATATAAAGGAGTTGTGGTGTGATGAGGAAGATGACATGAGTAGTATTATTATTGTGGGCTACTAGAGGCCGTTGAAATCAAGAAATTGATTGAAACATCACATAGCACGTTTTCTATTTTGTATGTGATATTTCGGTGTTTACATCATGGACAGCTGTTAACAATGATCTATGTATCTTTGTTATATCATTAAAAAATATAAAATGGACATAATTTATTTTAAACATTATCTGTTTTGTTGATTATAATAATTATTATATTATATTAGATTCAGTTGAGGTTGTTTGTAGTATCAAGTTAAAAGGCAGAACAATAAACAAACTCTATTATTGAGTCATGTAATCTTTGCTGTATTTCTCATGATATATTATTATTGCCTAAAAAAATATAGGTATAAACTAAATGCAGTTACTCGGGTACTCCTGTGATGCAAAAAGTAAAAACTAAAAATTAACAATTTAAAAAGTAAAAAAGCAGTAAAAAAAGACACACCCGGTGGGACTCGAACCCACAATCGCCTGATTAGAAGTCAGACGCCTTATCCATTAGGCCACGGGTGCTTCTTGTTCACCTTTATACAGGTAAAGGTAATTAAATTAATATGCAGTTTGATATCGCAGAAACACTCATGATGGTTTCCAACTCCCTAATCAAACACCTTCATCATCATTAACTAGATCATGGACCCGTGATTACACGGGTTTGATGAAAAATAAAAATGTAAAGCTATTTTATTATTTTGTAAGTATCATAAATGTATAATATAAGTTGATGCATTAAATTTCTGTTTGTGTCGTTACGCCTTGTAACCACAGTACGTGTTTAATAGACAAACAATATACATCTTCCAAAATCCAAATTATAATTCTTGAGACAATTATATTCTAACCTAAGATAATAACCATGTGCATAAATTAAGATACAACATTTATTAGGCTTTACAATAGTACATCTCTATCAATCAATTTTAACAATAAGTAACATAACCTTTACATTACATTATAT
Source organism: Pseudognaphalium luteoalbum (assembly GCA_963422505.1). Taxonomy (NCBI): domain Eukaryota; kingdom Viridiplantae; phylum Streptophyta; class Magnoliopsida; order Asterales; family Asteraceae; genus Pseudognaphalium; species Pseudognaphalium luteoalbum. Next base: position 110,107,470 of record OY730196.1, read on the forward strand.
AATATCTTACTCACAATCAATTCCATTTTGAAGTCTACCTGAGAATAAAATTATAATTTTTGTTATTTACAGCAATGGCATTATACCCATTACGATAGTCATACGTACTCCTCTATTTCCTATGTGCATTCCACACTACACAAATGGCACACATGACAGTATTCCATTATGATTGTTTCTATCCATCTTCACTTACTTGCTGCTTGACCTTCCATATACAAATCACAACCCATTTTGATTTTCTTCAACCCGTTTCCTGTCCCAAAACTGTTACCACATTGTTATTAACAATTTGAAACACCAGCTAGAGCTCATTGAGTAAAGAAAGCTACCAACTTTCAATTTCGTGAAGATTATACAACAAAAAGAAATGTGCATACATCGACTGAATGTACAACTTTCAAAAATTATAAAATAAACAGAAGAATATAAAACACATGTCATATTAGCAAATGTAGATTACAATCGAGCATGTCATATTCGCAAAGTTCTCATCAAAAAATTTTAACAAACCCAAGGAGAACTTGATATCTAGCCTCCCAAAACCCCATTAATAAAAAATAAAGGGGGTTATTTTAGCCTTTGTCAGCAAAATATTTCATGTACCTGGTAAAGAATTTGAGATACATAGCCTCAAATGGAAACACTTAAAAAAAAAATTTCCACTATGTTGACTTGATACATTCTCTCCAAAACTTCACGACTTAGAGGCACATAAATAGCTTGTTGTGCATATCTGCATCTAAGCTACTAATAGTAAACATCCTGTGCTGCTGATACAACCCATAGGCTGAGAGTAGTGATCTAGACCGTAAATTAATACTTTGTTGATAAGTATCAATAGTATATACCTTAGGATCATTTAAGTTAACACCAAACTCATAATAATTTCAATAGTTTCAGCTAATTAGAAGGAGCTTTTGTAGGTCCCATTGTCAAACTAAAAAATCTATATAAGCACATACATTATTATTAAATTTTAAATGTAATGACATATACATTGATTATGTAGTTAAAAGTTTACAATATGTTAGTTACCCGTGACTAAGTGAGACTTTGTGGTCGAGTCTTTCAGTAAAATCAACATGCATTCCCTCAAAATGTAGAGGTTTTAACGCCACTACAAACAACCATAACCAATTATTAACTCAAATCGAATCATATGTATGAAATATATGGCTTCAAAATGAATGTATTCATAAGTCATAGGGCATGCTAATTTCATGTAATCTCCATATGAAGAAACCAGTCATACCTAATGCGAAGGATTGGGAAGACAGAGGAGATGAATGACACAGTAAACTCTATACGAAGAAAACAGTCGTACGTAATACGAAATAAAAAATAAAAACATATCCTGGGGCAACTCCTAAGCACAAAGTCCAAATCTCTTAATTTTGTGATGGCCTGCACTACTTATGGAAAGGAAACAAACAGATTTTCAAAGTCTGAAAAGGGAAATACAACAGTTAATTTAAAAATAGAGCTAAAGCTATCAGATGACACAAAATATATATGTAAATCTTACCGAAACCAAGATTTAATCCACGGATCATTGGACCAAGAAGATTTTTATTGGATGTTTTGTTACTAAACAAAATTTTGCAATATAACCTAGCACAAATAAACATGACAGCAAAAGATTCTTATTTCTTAGATATCATTTCTGCTCTATGCGGCATTTCATCGAACATGTAATGGGCATATGCAAAATTCTCAAAGTACATAGAAACGTAATCAACCAAGAAACAAACAATAAGAGGCATATATTGATTACATACTCACTTTTTCCATAAAATATAATAGTTGGCATAATCGTCATCTTCATCCTTGTAAGGATTCAACCTCATCATCGTTCATTAATCACAAATCAGTGCTATATTCATTCACGAAAAAAAATCAGTAGCATTATAAAAACCTAGCTGTTACCTAATAAAGTTGGAAATAGAGCAAGAAATAGTGTTTAAATTGAATAAGTGAGAAGAAATCTGTAAACATGAAAGAGAGATACAAACAAAGTAGATCAAAATTAGGTCAAAAAGTTACGTAGATTATTCATATACAAAATTCGGAAAAATACAAGGCTGAGAACCACATATTATAAAGGAGTAATTTATTGATTACCTTGGGGATATTTGACATGATGAAGCTAGAAGAAGCTGAAGCTTTGAAGAACATGAAAAAGGTGAAGCTTAAAGGGAAGTAATACGGATTATATCAATTCAAATTTCAAATTAGGGAAACGAAAAAATGAGCAGGAATTATGGCTGGGGAAACCATGATGAGCAGGAATTATGGCTGTAGTAATAATCAAGAACCAGTAAAAGAAAGAGTGTAACTGTAAAGTAACTTTCATATTTAAAATGGACGGATAAAGCTATTTTCATGTCTAGAAACTCACAACAAAATTTAAATCAACTAATTTTCATATTAACTACAAAAGCCAGTAAAACTAAAAGCTTGCAAAGCAAGTTTGATACTTTTAAGGAAATTAGGTGACCCAAACTGCATGTCTTAGAAACTCACCAATGTTTAAACCAAATTAATTATGAGAATAAAAAACATTCAAAATTATGAGAAAATTCGTTGATTATGAGGGTATCCACATCATCAAAATTGCTTCTAAAGATTGGCCATGTCAGCTTCATGAGATCATCCTCACTTGCCCTTTACTATATAAAATAGATTCATTATCAACTCCAATATGCATAGTAATTTAACCTACAAATTAACGAATTTCCTTCCTTTATTCTTAGCACTAATTTTCATAGCTGAAATCAGTGTTCATAACCCGACTAGACTTGATTCCAAATGCTGATTTCATCAACTCTTGGACTCGATCGCTCTTAAACTTCACAAATTCAACCGTCGTATCACTGCTGTCTTCCGCCGTGGCTGACATATCCGGTCCAGGGATGGTGAGAGCTGGGTGAAGAGTATTTGGCAAGAGGATTTTTTAGTGCATTCTAGATATCTTAGTAAACAACCTGTACTTGTTGCTGGTCCTCAAAAGGTTTGTTTATTGGGAACATTACCATGATGGCACACAACTTTTAAGCTTATAGCACCTGATATATTAACGATATAGCACTTAAAAATCTATGCGAAATTTGTGGATTTTGTGCGAAATTCTTGATTTTATGCGAACTTTTGGATTTTAAGCAAAGTTTGTTATGTTGTTATATGTTATTAGGTTCTATTTTATAGCAGAATATGAAAGTTATCGTTTGATAATTGTTACTTAGTATGTGAATTCTTATTGTTACTTTGTGAATTCGGAATTCTTCCCAAAACTTATTTATCTTTCATTCTTCTTTTTTTAACAACCTGCTTATAAATATATGATTGTTGTTGCTGTATCATTAATCTAATTACCTGACCTTTTTTACTGCTTTGAGAAATCTCCCTGATTCACATAGGTTGAGAACTGGGCCTACATTTTACGGTTTTAACTACTTTCTGCGAAATTAGATGCTAAAATGTTACCAGTGTCCTGTGATTTCTGAAACATTGTATAGAGGTAGCCAAATAGTTGCAGTTAATCTTGCATATGTGTGAATGTTATTAATGGCATGTTCTAAGTTCTGGAATAAAACTGTCTTCTTGAAGGATTGGAAATTATGTTATGTTGGGTGTAAGTTTGGGTTTTACAAGAAGACTGATGCTGCATTTGGGTTTACATAAAGAGAATGAGACAACTGGTATTCTTCAGTCTATGAAATCGGCTCACTACTTTGCCAGGAATGAGTTATCTAAGGCACGACAGTGGGTAAGCACCTCGTTATGATAACCTATTAATTAGGCTATGAATGATGCATGGTTACACGTTTCTGTAGTTATATTTGAGTATCATAATGGTAAAAGTCTGTAAGACAGTTTATGATAAACATAAAAGAAATAAAATAGCAGGAAGAATAAAACTAATATGATGACACCAATATTTGATGTTAATTGTTGATAATGCTGATGATTCTCGAGCAGATTTCAGTCATTAGCTCTTAGAGTCTTAGATGTATGTTGAAATATTTCCAACAAACTAAAGCATGTTTCAATTTAGCAAACAACCAATAACTTGGATTACTTCATTTTCTGTTTGCTTCATATGATTGTCACTGAAGCGGAAGTAAAGAGACTCGGACAATGTATCATGATTTAGCGCAGGATATGTCATCACTATGATTTATGACCACCATTCTCTCTTCAGATGCCCTTGTTGGATACTCCTCGTGGGCAGAGTATGATATAATGGCCCCTGTTCAGCCAAAAACCGAGAAATCATTGGCAGCTGCATTTGTTTCAAACTGTGTTGCTCACAACTTTCGGTTACTAGCCATTAAGGGCTTGAAATCTAAATGTCAAAATTGATTCTTATGGTAGCTGTCATGGAAATCGTCATGAAAATGGTAAGAATGCAAGTTGTCATCATCTTCGTTTGCATGTTATTGGAATGTTGTATTGGAATCCTGATCCCAAGAGTTACTCTAGGCTAGTATTTAATCTGTCCAGAAACAGACGAGTTACAGATTGGTTAATATATCATCTTTAAAATTCAAACTCGATAGGATTCTTAAACGTATTAAAAGTTTTCTGATAGTGCTTTTTAGTGGACAAGGTTGAAACTTTGAAGTGTTACAAATTTAGCTTAGCTTTTGAAAATTCTAATGAAGAAGATTGTATCACTGATAAATTCTTCCAGTTACTTGTTGCAGGTAAAGCACAAGTGTGTGTCAATGACTTCGAACGTATTTTTATCTTTGTGTGTGAAATATCTGAGTAAGCTTCGTTTATTTCAAGTTATATACACATGTGTGTCCTTTGGGAGCTCTATTTCCTTCTCTATAAAGTCTTCTGTAGGGTCTTTGCTTTTAGTAATTCTACAAAAGTTCATGTGCAATAGCTAGAATTTGCCAAATAGTGGTGGGTTGAATTGGGTTGAAAATGGTAGTTTTGATATTGATTGAAACGGGTCGGTTGAACCAAAGTTTGGTTTTACACGAATAGTTGGTATCTCAGATATGAATACAAATTTTGTATAAATTCAACAATAATTGAAAGAGTTTTTACGCATTTAATAACATGACCCAATCCAATCCATACAGTATTTAACATTCACAGTGCGTATAATATATGGTCATGAAAAGATGAAGTATTGAAGTCTATTTTCCAAATGCGTGTCTCACGAAAATATATGGGTTCAAAAGTATATAATTCATCTTGGCTAGTCCACATGTAAGCTTCTCGAAGAAAGGGAAAAATCCCTGAATCTGTAGTGCTGACCGGGGATAGCGATGGGAACTCTCAAGTAGATGGTCGAATCTGCTTTCTCTAGTAAGTGGCAACCTTTGAATGCTTATATATGGAAATGACATGAAATATGTAGGAACAATTCCTGTTGTTATTGGTGCTCCAAATATTCAAGAGTTTGCTCCTTCACCTGGTTCGATTCTTCATATTAAGGAACCAACAGACATTGAGTCCGTTGCTGAAACCATGAAACAACTTTCAGAGAATCACACTGCCTATAATGAATCACTAAGGCAAGTGGTTATCTATTTTTCATTCTTCTTTCAGGATAACAGATAACTACAATAATCTGATTATTAGAAGTGGAAAAATGGGTGGGTTGGGTAACAAGTCAAATGAGTGAGTTTTTGTGGGTCGAAACATGTCAAGTCAGTTTGAGTGACTAACGAGTAACGAGACACTTGTTAGTCAAAATCAGTTTCATCACATTTTTTTATTAGTCACTATCCGTCCTCACCAAATAACCAATCCTAAATTCTTACAAATGGAAATTTGATGAGCCTTCTGATTCTTTTAGGGCTCTACTGGATATGCCTGCAGTTCATTCTTCTTGTCGTTTATGCATTTTTGTTGCAACCAGAATCCGTGAGGAAGAGGAAAAAGCCCTGGATTCCCTCAGAACTGTATATCATGTTTATGTAAGAGAGAGAGGGAGGTTTGAGATGGAGTCTGTATTCTTACGGTAATTTTTTCATCCTCTGTTAAGTTAGCACATTTATTACTTTGTATTCATCTTATGTCATTGCATGCATCTAGATCTAGTGACGTTATTTGGTACGCGTTTATTTTTAATCTAGTTCACTTGCTTTATTAGGGTGGCAAAATGGGTAGGTTGGCTAGTCTGGGGGATCCCTAAACACTTTTTGTCTAATGTATTCCAATTTCTTGTATATAATTAATTATAATTATGATTGCAGAATTAATTCATTTCAACAGTACTTAAATTAATTTTTCTAATAACGATATTGGAGGTTATATGCGTTGAAATAAGTACAAGTTGGGTGACTTTCCACTTGTTTGGCCCGTTTTATCTGTTTCCTTGGATACGTCTAGGAATTTAAACAGAGAAGCGTTGGAATCTGCCGTTTTGTCAACATTCAAGTCTATAGAGCATGAGAGGAAGGAAAGGCCTGAAAGCATAAGAGGGGACGAGAAGAAGCTGAAAGTTTACCGAATATACCCTGTTGGTATGACTCAAAGGCAAGCTTTATACAAATTTGGTTTCATTGGTAACGGTAACTTATTTAGAAGTCACATTATAAGAAATCTATGTGCTAAATTTAAGGTTATTTTTGTGTAGTTGCAACTCAAAATAAAGTTGTTCTTCCTGGAAGCATGCTTAGTAGTTGCTATACACTGATTGCATGCTAACAGTATGAGTAAATTTGAGGCATTCCTGCAATTGTCGTCATACTTCAAAACCTTAATTAAAACAGGCCGACTCGATCAAATTCATGAAGTGGGTTGGATGGGATTTTTCGTTTGTCTAATTGGGTCATGAAGAATATAAATTGAGTATTATATATAATAAAGCTATGTGGTTTCTATAAAACGAAAGCTCGTTGACTAATTATCATTATGTGCATCTCGTAAAAAACAAGTTGGGTTGGATCAAGTGGTTAAGCCCTAGACTCTGTCCAGAGGTCAAGGGTTTGATCCTCATCCCCAGCAGGCCGGAGGTCCATCAGCCTCTCTACCTATGGACTATGGTAACGGTAATGCTGTCTACATCTCACCTCCCTCATACATCATGGAAGTTTTTATTGGCATTGGAAGCACATTACATTATGGCAGGGTAATGTTTCGCAGTTTAATGAATCTTTCACTTATTTGATGGGCTGGTTAAGAGAGATTATTTATGGTTAAACTCTTCACAACTTATTAATGGATATAATCCTTTTGGTATGAATAGTTTATCAGTCTGGGCATGGATATTTTTATTTGGACATCTTGTTTGGGCTACTGGATTTATGTTTTTAATTTCCTGGCGTGGATATTGGCAGGAATTGATTGAAACTTTAGCATGGGCTCATGAACGCACACCTTTGGCCAATTTGATTCGTTGGAGAGATAAACCGGTGGCACTTTCCATTGTACAAGCAAGATTGGTTGGTTTAGCCCTCTTTTTTGTAGGTTTTATATTTACTTATGCGGTTTGTCTTTCCTCTATCTTCCCGGGACTCCTGCGGGGGCTATCCTGCTAAATGAATGCCTTTGCTTTGGCTTTGAAAGTCTTTATGTTCCTGATTCAAAATGTTAAGTTTTTAAGTTTAAATCTCGTAAGAAGTTATCTGCTGGGTACTAAGAAGAAAATCAGATCAAAACAATTCTACATTTTCCCACTAGTTTTAGAGGTGACAATTTTAAACACATTGGTTATTTATAGGTCAACTTGAGTTAATTATATGAGGGGATGAGTTTATTAGGTCTCCCTCTTTTTTGGATGGGTGTAAATGGATATTTAATATAACCTCTAGTTGTATAACAATTACCCAACGCGTCTAGTGGGTAAAAATTTTTTCCACACAATTACATTTTTTCATTTTTACTAAAAAAAACACTTTGGTGGAAACTCGATGGGTTGGCCTGACTCAAGACCCATTTGACCCGGACCTTTTTGGACCCGTCCTCTTAAATGACCCATCTAGACCCGGATCCATTTAAACACAAACCCATCTAGACCCATGATCTGACCCGACCTATTCATTTTGCCACTTATAACTAGTTTCTAGTTTCGTACTCCCAACTAGAAAAAAAGTCAATAATAAGGTGCTTTCCTTTTCCTAATCATGACATGTAAATCATTATCATACAATTAACTACATGATTACATGTATAACTGATTTAAGGCGAAAGGACTTGATAAAGAAATCTTTGATGACTCGATTACATCCGAAGTATTTTATGGGGTATGAATAGATAAAGCCTAATGGGAGTTGATACATGCAACACAAAAATGTTTAGTACAACATACTGTACAGCAGTCACAGCTTGTACTACAACTCGTTATATCATAATTTTGGTTGTGTTGAGCTACCAAAGAAGTAATAACCCCTAAAGAAGCTAGAGCAAGGCCTAATTGAAAATGAATCGAATTATTAATTGTGTCATAAAGGCCCTTATGTCCACGTCCCAATCGTCCTCCCGGAGGTATATGTGCATCTAAAAGATCTGGTGTATTTATCACCTCCATGTATTAATGTTATATAATCTTTATCCAGGATTTGATTGCTTGATGTATGTATGTAGGTCCAGTGCCACCCTACCAGTGTCTATGATTATATTTGGTGGTGGGCCTCAAACAGCAGACCAATAACAATACTTCTCAAAACTGCTATGAATTTATGCAACGGCTTAGTCAATTAGCTGACAAGTTATGTACTTCAACTTAAACACATGGTTCAGTTTGAGTGGTCATCATATGTTTAACAATGTCGTTATTGCAAATGATGACCTCAAATCAACAAGATTTGTATAAAAGTTTATGCTCATGTATGGGCCATGGGCAATTAAAGGGGCCATGCAAATCCTGATTTATAAACATGTATGGATGTTTAACAATATTGTTAGCTTACATGTAGTTGACTTTCAACATGATATAAGGGTCCATTAGATTAAAGTAAATAAAGGGACCATATAATTTTTAAAAGTAGATCAAGGTCCATTAGATTAAAAAGTAAATAAAGAGAAACAAAGGGACTGGCACAGGGGCGGAGCTAGAATGGGGGCAGCTGCCCCCACAAAAGTTTTGAAATTACGTAAAAAATAAAATTTTTTAAGGTATTAATGACAATTTTAAATTTTTGTCCCCTTAAAACTAAGAAGAATTAACAAACAAATATTTTTTTTGCCCCCTCAATTTATATATCCTAGCTCCGCCCCTGCAAAGGGACTATAAATGTTTGGGTGACGATAAATTCACCAAAGTTTGAAGAATTCATTATAATTGTATAATACCAATTTGTACAGTACAAGCTTTCAATGCATAAATGTGTATGATCTATCAAAAAGTTTGGTGAAAATACCACTGGCATATATTTTTATAGCTGAGAATGTTGATAGTAGGTACTAGGTAACACTAATGGATTCTATACATCCCGTCTAAAAACTAAATGTGGAACTGTGGAAGACAAAGCTCTTGCCAACTTCTTTATCCAAAAAAAATAAAAAATGTTCACGTATGTGTATATATATATATATATATATATATATATATATATATATATATATATATAATAAATTAACAAATAATTTATTATAGATTTTAAAAATAAATTAAGATCTTTATTATAATAAAAATAAATTAATATAGATTTTAAGCCTTTAACCACGTACTAGACTACTCTTTACGGGTCGCAACTCGCAAGGGTTAAATTTGGATCACCACTAGGGATTTTAAGCCTTCAACCACTAACTACTCATTTCAGATCATAGCTGAAAAACATAAAATCTATATCATACTTACAACAGGCTTACAGCTTCTTTCATCGGTTTCTAAACACACACAAGTTTCTTCATTTAGTCATTGTATATATGTATGATGGTTATTCACTTCTATTCGTCATTTTTTTTTCAATTCTTTTTCTGATTTCTTCACACATCGGCATATACCAAAGCACCCATTTATATCGTATGTTGCCCATATAACCAACACAAACACGATAAAGCAAGTAAATGAATGCGATGAGAAATCATATATGACAGAAACCAAACACGTGTATTGTTCCGATCATGCGAATTGTGAATCATTGGAATTTAGACCTTTTACTAGTTGACAATATCTTCAGTGATATAGGTTGGTCGGGTTGACCAATAAAATACAACTTATGTTATGACATGACTATATATTATGGGGATGTTCCTATAATGTTATCGGGTGATCAACTGTGAGATATTAAGTCATTGACACTGGACTCGAAATAGATTATTAATTATTATTTTTGTGTCAATTTTACAGGGTATGCATGGAGCTCATTCACTAGAACACATATATGCACACAAAGGCGGAACTACATGGAGACAAAAGAGGGTTGTGGCCCCCCAAACTTTGGAGGTATTAGTGTAATTTTTATAGTATTTGAGGGATAAAAAAGAAATTATACTATATTGGCCCCCCTAAATTACAGTTCAGCGCCCCCCCCCCCCCCCAAAAAAAAAAAAAATTACGGTTCATTGTTTTCGCCCCCCCAAGATTCACCTTCAAGTTCCGCCCCTCTATGCACAAGATCCCCTTGTTTTGGTGCTCCGGTCAAGTCTACCATAATATCTTACCAAATGGTTTGTTGTATGAGTAAACTTGTTTGATCAGAAGTTTTGCCTATAATATACGTACAAATGTGATCATTTTTACGAGTAATGTTACTATATTAACCTTTTGGAACTGGCTGATTAAGGAGGTTATCTCAACATCAACATCGACGCAAACTATGTGTGGCTGCGATTCAACTGCCTGCATCTCGAATATAAGTGTAAATAATGCTTCATCATATGTGATACCAATCAACTTTTCAAAATGTCGGTTTTACTCGACATATTTTTCCAACATACTTGAATGCTTAAAAGCGAAAGCTAGTACAATATTCAACAGCAGCAGGATATATCACAAATAATAATAATAACATTATATTTAACTATTATAATTGATTGCCCATATGAAAATTAGTTAAATTATTATACATGGATGTATGAACAAATAAATGACATCCCTATGACTTGTCGTTAACAAAACTCTAGTCTCTACAATATGTGAAAAAGGAATAACGTCTTATTAAAAGAACAAATGTTGGATGCTAACAAGTGTAGATATTAATATATATATATATATATATATATATATATATATATATATATACGCGCACACACACAATTTAATTTGATTAAAAGAATGTTTATCGAAAATATGACATTTATTAGTGAAAATTAAACCAAAGTGTCGATGACCTAGCGGTATGTGAGTAAACTATCAACCTAGTGGTTGGTGGTTCAAACCTTGTGAGAGACTATTTGTGAATATTCGTGATGGTTGTATATATAACTCGATATAGGTAGTGTATGATTTACACATTTCTAAATATATAAATAAATAAAATAAAAAAATCAGTGAAAATTAGAGATGAAGGTGAGAAGAAAGCTATAGATTGAAAGCTAGGATGATGATTTACACACTACCAAAAATTCCTCATATATATACTAATTATATTTTACAGTGTTGGATTGTTTAACACGAACGAAGTTTTGATGATGTACAAATCAAACTTTAAAATTGAAATAATGTTTGATAGCATGAGCAATGAATATGAAAAGGGGAAATTTGGCTTAAGGAAGAGGTAATGATACAGTAGAGTGGTGGAGTGGAAGAATATGATCCAAGGAACTCTCTGGACCCTCCATCGAAAGAGACGATTCAAGGGCAAGGTCCCAAAACCGCCCACAGGATATAGTGCTTGTAATTTTGATGTACAACTCCTGGCCTCCCCACCATATGGGGTGCCTAATGCCGACCTCATATCACAACATCATCACTAATTTGGTTTTATTCAACCATTATTTGACTCTCCTTGATGTACATTACTCGACTGTAATTGGTCCCCTCAAAACAACCACGTGAAATTCTCATGCACCTTGCACCCCAGTATCAGTATCGCAATCACCATTACTAGCCTTGATAACCACTTTACCTTCTCAATTATTCTACCTGCACTAGCTAGTTCCAAATACCCATTTGATTTTACTTGTATTATACTGATACATATACATACAGTTTGTTACAATGCGTATCCTTGGTTAGGGTTTCTTGAATCCTCGTATTGTAACAACCTTTCATGTAGCTTTTCAGTTTTCACTGGCGAACCACGTGTGAAGAGACTAATGGTTTTCTGTAGTTGTTGTAGCAATGCAAAAGATCACTCTCATTCTAAGTCCCCCACCATTGGACAAATAGATAGAGCAAACATGTTTACGCGTACATTTATTACCTCTGTAACGAGGGGTAATATTACTTCACGGTATTTTGTAGTTGTACTTGCCATATGTCCTGATCAAGTTGTGAAGATCTGGGGACTCTCATATACATGCATGATATATACTTTTGTATTACATTTTGGTATTTTTCATATTTTACAAAGTTATAATACTCTCTCCGTCCCAATTTTATTGTCCCCAAACAAAAAACACGCAGTTTAAGAAAAACATCACCATCTCTCTTACTTTTTGGTAACAAGACAACTTTACCCTTTACTTTTACCTACCTTTTTGTCTTACATGTATAAATTAGAGGCATAAATGAACTTTATCTCATTATTCTTTTATATTTATGGAAGTGAACAATTAAATTGAGACATCCCAAAAAGAAATAATGGACAATAGATATGGGACGGATGAAGTACTAAATGGACTGACATCATTCTGGATGCAGATAGTTAGTTTTTACTTAATCGTAGATTACATAAAAATCCATGAACTAATTGTTTTGAACATGCTCTGTGTAGTTTGATTGTTTGAGCATGCTCTGCGTGGTTTGATCATCACTCCGTTAATAGGCACCTGTAAGTAGGCATGAACAAAACCCGGGTCTTACCCTACCCGACCCGAATACCCGAACCGGGTATTGGTCAACGGTCAACGAACCGGTTCCAGTAGAACTCGACCCAGACCCGACCCGGTTTTGGGTGGGGGAAAACCCAACCCTATAGTACCCGGTTAGTACCGGGTATGAACCGGTTCGGGTCCAATACTCGGTTCCAAACCGGGTACTCTTTACCCGCCGGGTAATCGTTGTTCCAGCTGGGTACTCACGCCTTCCCAGTGAGTACCCGCCGGGTATCCATGGTACCAGCCGGGTACCCCTGCTTGTTCCATTGGCTACCCCTGCTTGTTTCTATGATCCACCTTTTTACCATTCACACCAACATTTACCTAAATCCAAGTGTTTTGGGATGTCGTTATACAAAAAAGTACCCAAACGTCATCCATAATCAAGTATTTCAAAATATGCAAACATAAAATTAAAAGTAGTTTGATAAACCGTTATCAATTAAAAGTGTCTAAATCACATAAGGCACGCAAGCACTCAAAATGGGGAATAGTCATAGGGGAATCCACTCAAAACTAATTCCTCCGGATTAGTTTTGTTTGAACTACAATACTTTAAAGTATGTTTGTTCAACGTTGAGTTGGAGTCGGCTTTTAAAAAACTCCCACATCGTTTACAATGTGCCTTAGTCGAACCATCCGACAACAACACTTTGTCAAAGTTACACCAGATCTCCGGATTACGTTTTGTTTGAAAAACTTGAACAATAGTTGGTGCATTTGACGAACCAACAAAATCGTTAATTGAAGAACTTTGAGTTGCCATTTTGAGAGCGTTTTTAGAGGATGAGGGTAATGTTTTGAGAGTTTCGTATGTAAATCGTAAGCGTTTTGAGTGTTTTTTCACTAAAATGAGTGAGTTTGAGTGTTGTAACTAACCCAAACTCAAGGTATCTATTTATACTAGTTTTACGATGGCAAAATGGTAAAAAAAAGTCAAAAAAACGGATATAAAACGGCTAAAACTTCAAACACAACGGCTAGTGAAAAAACCGGGTCCAAACCGGGTATTTAAACCGATTTTTGGAACCGGTTCGGGTACAACCCATGTACAACCCGATTTGAAGTGTCTGGGTGTGTACCCGGTTGGGTACCCGCCGGGTACTCATAAAAACCGAACCGGGTATTTACTACCCGGGTCTAATTCGGGTCGGTTTTCCGGGTTGTCACCGGGTCGGTTACACAACCCGGTTTTTTTGATCACGCCTACCTGTAAGTTAACAGTATTGACACAAAGCAAAGTTACAAACTAGATGAGGTAGCATGATGCAAGTGATAACTTATGAATTATGGCTCATTACTTGCGTTCTTTTCTTAAAGATACATTTTTGAAAAAATAATGTCATGCATGCAACGGAACAGTATTATTTTTGTCAATATCAATTTAAAGATGACTACACCATCATAATTTAATTATGAATCCATACCAACCATTGAAGTAATTATCAAATCTCAAAAGCTACATCATATCTTTTTAAGAAAAGAACATGAGAGACTAACGATAAAACGGATGGTTATCTCTTATGAAGGCCAACATTGGATTCGTGAATTTACTTTCCTATTGAAATCCTACAATCAAACACAATGACTTTCGAAAATAACAAATTAGAAAAGGATCCTTGTGGCATCGGATTGGAAAAGTTATTGATGATCATTGTGATTCCACGCTTGGTTTGTGGCCTAGTAGCAAATAGGATTTAAGAAGAGCCGATCAACTAAAAAAATATTAGTTCAATCCGAGTCTCACTAAGAGAATACGGGGTGATTGTACACTAACAAGTACCCACAAATTCCTTTTCTTTCTTTGCGGAGCTTATAAAAACGTTGATTGAAAGTAATTTTGTCTTCAGCATTTGCTTTTAACACTAATATAACCTGTGAATATTATATAGTAGTAAGTACTATGCATATATTACAATTATTACACTTCGCGTAATGTTTATAATCCATTAAAACCGATCACTCGCTTTCTTTATAACTAAAATCCCTATATTCACTATATTAGGCTATAGTCAGTCCGACGAAACACCTAAAGCATATCATGGTCACTTTCTAGTTGTATTGAATATAGTTTCGATATTTATGTGTAATTTTTATTATTCATCAGTGATCAGATGTGTACTACTTTTATATGATAAAAAAATATAACCTGCAGAAGAATGATATCATCAACTATATGGTACACATGGTTTATCTATAAAGTGTTTGCCGTATCATATATATATGCATTTTGGAGTCGCATTAAAGATAAGATTTGATACCAAAGATAAAGGTCCAGATCTTGTAGAAAACTGACATTCCATTTCCGACTACAGATAAAAGGGAAAATAATAATACCATAGTTTTCTAGCTACTTATACTTGCAAATCAATAGCTTTATGTACGTGTTAAGAATATAATACCTACCTAGGTGTACCATGATACCTAAAACATCACGAGTGCAAGGGGAGTTGATAAATACAACAAAAATTATGATTCATCTACCACATTGTACAACAGTTTTTGCTTATAGTACAACTACACCATAACATATTTAAATAATTTTTTTATTGTATTTATCATCTCCCTTATCTAAATAGCCTTCTTAGAACAACTAAAAATTAAACTCATGGTAAGAAAATAACACGTAGCGAAACTAATATATCATGTAATAAAGAAAAAACAGATTGGTGATATAGATTTTTTAGTCCATTGGACCACCATAACTGTTCAAATATTATGAACCAATATTTGACATATCATAGGCCATTTAAACATAAAGGGGCCTAGCTAATGTGGATTACATAGATGAAGGTATATTATAATGTGCATTTTCTATGGGAAGTTTTAATTCAAAATCTATCATGACCATTCATGGAGTGACTAGTGACTACTATATCAAGCTCCAACATTGTAATGCAATTTGGTGGTAAAAGTAAATGCTACACCGGTCTTAAACTCAATCTGAATGATATGGAACTATGACTCGTATACATATGTCACACTGACGGATACCGATATCACAGAAATTAGTCATGGCCGGCAAGAAAATAGTGATTTCGTACAGACAAGTTGGTACTTGGTTGATAAACCAAATTTTGTTTTGAAGACTGAAGTAAGCAGTTAAGTTTACAACCTTCTAGTTGATCCTAGCATTAAACTTTCTAGATGAAACTTATGGACTGCTAGTAAGAAAATCAAAGAACTCAAACTTTAACATCCTCGCAATTATTCCTAGAGGGACCTATTGTGTACCATGCACTTTATGCAGTTAGTTTCAAACCACACAATTCATATTTCCTGTGGCATTACCAATTTTCTGTTTCCAGAAATAGATGCTTTGCCTAATTGAGGCCAATTTGAACTCTCAAGTCATTTTACATGTCAAAGGAGTCATTGTTGCGGTATACAGATCACCATTAAACAACCTATCAATGCAGGAAGATAAGGCTATGTGTTATGCACTTTGAGGTTCGAAACATAATTTACACTTGTTCTCTTATGGGATACTTGTCAAATTATTGTTCGTCATTAAAGTATGTGCACTAGGTTCCGCTTTTCCTGAATCTGGATTCATCCAAAAGTTGTCTAATAAATTTTAATTGAAGCTTTATATTTATGTAAATAAGTATAGCAAAATTCATGTTCATATACGAAGAATTTAGGCCAGTAGAGATGTTGTAGAACTAACCTGATAAATCGCCACAAATTTTTATTTCTTGTAGCTGAATTAGGCATAGCAAAAGAAATCATGAAAACAAATATAGCAAACCAAAAACTTCTAAATTAATATTTGTTTTCATTTTTAAATTACCCCCATTTTTCATTATAACTCATGCGGGTGACATTTTAATTCACCAAGTAATTGGACCAGCACTATAAATCATATTTTTCAACAATGATATTCCACATCTAGATCAACATGTTCAAGAAAAAAATAAAATAAAAAATAAAACATATAGTTATTGACTTCAAAACTGCTATTTGTCTTATTTTAACATGAATGCAGTTATGCAGCATGATACTAACTTAACATCCAAAAACAGAGTCGATCTTTTTAAGTTGGATAATAATCCTTGATGCTTGTGAATAGAGTTGGTAGCTATGATACCTTGAAATGATATTATTGGAATATGTCTTTGAGGCTAGGAATCAAAAGTAGAGAATAGAGATAGATTTTGAATTTACAAAAACCCCCAGGAGAGAGTAGTGGACCTTCCTATGTATTGGGTACGTGTATAAAATAAATAACGTATATATATGTTCAAATTAGGAAATGAGTGTCAAATACGTAAGATATACCTAGAATTTACCTCTTGGGGTGATACTGAAGCCTCTATTCTGACTGCTCTGTCTCTATATAAACCCCATGATCCCTTTGCTCTCCCACTAAAAAGATCCTCTTCAGCAAACACCCTATCCAAGATTTGCTCGTCGTTAGCCAAATTAAATCCAACAAATTCAGGGAGAATTTTGTGCTTATTCATGAAGCTTTTTGCAACTTTTTTCTATGCGCTTATATTTTTATCTTCTCTTTACATGTATTGTTTATTCAAGAAAGATAAGAGGAGGCATAAAAAAGGAGGCAGGCTTCCCCCGGGTTCCATGGGGTGGCCTTGCATTGGAGAGACTCTCCAAATGTACACACAAGACCCAAATGTTTTTTTTGCCTCAAAGCAGAAAAGGTTTGTAAAACAGCCATGCATTTGAGTTTTATCACCCTTTTTTGCACGAAATATAGAACTAATGAAGTTCTTTTTAATGGTGAATAGATACGGAGATATATTCAAAACTCGAATACTTGGATACCCGTGTATTATGCTAGCAAGCCCTGAGGCAGCTCGGTTTGTGCTGGTGGCTCAACCTCACTTGTTCAAACCAACATACCCAAAAAGTAAAGAGGAGTTGATTGGACCTTCAGCCCTGTTTTTTCACACAGGAAATTACCATGCTCGCATGAGGAAGCTAGTTCAAAGCACTTTTTCTCCAGAAGTAACCCGCAAGTTGATCCCTGATATTGAACGAATAGCCATATCAAGCCTGGAATCATGGGCCAATGGTCAAGTCATTAACACCTTTCATGAGATGAAGAAGGTATGGATTCTCAATATATATGTACCAATGAGTTCAGCTGTCGTTGATTGATACAAATAATTATTATGGCTCTTCTTATTTTTTACAGTTTGCTTTTGAGGTAGGCATATTGTCTATCTTTGGACATTTGAACAAGACATATACAGATAAGCTTAAGGAGAACTATAGCATCCTAGAAAAAGGTTACAACTGTTTCCCAACAAAGCTACCTGGAACTGCATATCATAAATCTGTAATGGTAAATACTATTTTATTTCTATTTTTCATCAATTATATCTTATGTTGAGACTAAACTTCACTACTGACATGATTATATGAACACATAAAGGCAAGGAGAAGGCTTAATCAGATTATTGGCGAGGTTGTGCGGAAAAGGAAGGAGAATAAATTGTTAGCAAACAATCTCTTAGGTCATCTCCTGAACTTCAGAGACGAAAAAGGAAACACATTAAGTGATGAACAAATAGCAGATAACATCATTGGGGTACTGTTTGCAGCTCAAGATACAACTGCTAGTATCTTAACATGGATACTGAAATATCTATGTGATGACCCCAAACTTCTAGATGTTGTTAAGGTAAGACACTAAAAGTGATTATAGTGACTCTAAAAGTGATTACAGCTGTAGGATTATGACGTTACTTTGTTGTGCTTGCATATTTTACTTTTTCTATAGCATATATAATTAATACATGCCCACGTGCATGTTACTCTTTTTTATAGAATCAACTTACTGAAGAGCTTCTACGCTGATGGCAGGGAGAGCATAAGGCAATCTGTGAATCTGAGGAATATGGAGAGAAGCGGACTTTGACTTGGTCAATGACAAGAAAAATGCCACTAACATATAGAGTATATACTGATACAAAAACTAGAAAAGATAATTGGTTTGAACTTGTTGGTGTATCACAAAGTACATCTTAATTACTAACATATATGCGCATCAATTTCAGGTTATATTAGAGAGCTTAAGGAAGGCGAGTATTATATCTTTTACTTTTAGGGAAGCAGCAGTTGATATTGAATACGAAGGTTAGTGACAGTAGATTAAATAAAGGATACAACATTCTTTTACAACTTAAACCCGTTTGCTAAGTGATTATACAAGACTAATGCACTGATGTAAATGATAATACAGGATACCTTATTCCAAAAGGTTGGAAGGTGATGCCATTGTTCAGGAACATCCATCACAATCCTGAGTTTTTTGCTGATCCTGCAAACTTTGATCCCTTCAGATTTAAGGTACGGAATGTAACGCCTGCCAAAGTTTAAACAAATGTACATGACTTGTGCAGAGGTGGAAAGATATCTGTAAGGACGTGTGTGATGAATTCATTGTTCTTTGTGCAGAATCGTCCAAAACCTAATACATATATGCCTTTTGGCAACGGAATACATGCATGTCCAGGAAATGAACTAGCAAAGCTTGAAATGCTTGTTCTACTCCACCACATGCTTACAAAGTATAGGTATGGCGTTAACACGCAAACTTTCATATAACAAAGTTTATTGGTGCTATAGAGAGAATGCTGATTTTGTTATTGTTGGTGATTTGGAAATACAGGTGGGAATTGGTGGGTTCAGCAAACTTAATACAGTATAGTCCATTTCCAATTCCAGAGAATGGCCTCCGAGCTAGGTTCAATAAGGAAGTTTAATAGCCAAAAAGCGTTCTTTCTAGCAAGAATGCCTACTTAATTCAATTAACAATTACTAGCGAGGACTGCATGCCCTATTTTTTTTCCCAGGGTCGCTACAGCCTTCAACTACTAAATCCTTTATGTAAATCCCATTTATAGTATATTCATGATGTGAAAGTTTCCCTGTAATTATAATCATTAAGCTTACATGTATCCAACAATAAGAAGAAATTTTATGTTGAGTATAATTATCTGCTTCCTATCTTAACCAAAGACTCTTAATCTGTCCTTTATTTATCTTCTGTTTCTTTTATAACGTATAAGCTCGTGTAAAGGGAAACCATTTGATAAACAAGAGTTTGATATGTTTTAGCACACACCGTATTACACATCACCATTAATCCATATACAACATGCATGAGCTTGACAATACTGAAACTATCATGCATATTTGTGTTGTTCAGTATCCCTTGTGTGTTAGATAAAATAAGAGTTCTGACCCCCTCGTAAAGAATGGTGCACAACATAAATGGTACAACTTAGTCTTTCTATCTGGATTGGTCTCTAAATGTACGGTAAGCATAAATGTTAAGTTACATTTAGCTTCCTACGTGATTTTGCTATAATTGGAACCGTCATTAATCATATAGTATAATACAATTCATTGTCCACAAGGATTATAAATTCAGACTTATGATGGCTGACCACTTCTCTGGTAAATGATTTCCATACCAATGACTAGAGGAAGATTCAATCTGTTTCATTTAAAAAAGGGCCACTTTGGGTTCCATTTTACTGTAAATTGGGTAGAACGAGCAAATAGACACCAATCCCATAGTGTTTACAACCTAGAAAACTAGTATGTTTGAAAGAATCTGATGATTATCTTATAATAGTTCTAACCATTTTATGTATTTTGATAATTAATTAATTACAAAATTAAAGAATTCAAATAGCAAAAAAATAAACAAATAAAAAGTTCCGATGGGTCAATCCATAGTTGTCGACTCATGACTCATATTGTGACTCGTTTTCCCGATTTTTGACTCGTGACTTGCATCGTGACTCGACTCGTAAAATGAAACGCACAAACATATAATACTCGACTTGTTTTAGGGCTAAACTGACTCGACTCGTAGGAGTCTAACAACTATGTTTGTCAATCCCCAACCCATTTTGATTCATTCCTCGACCCACCTTTTTTCCATCTATGGTAATGGATATCAATGTCATCAACTAGTTCCAGGGTAGAAATGAGAGGCCCGGAGTAGAAAAGGCGAGCAAAGCACAAAGTGGCTGTCTTTATGACTTCACATCCAAATATTTAAAACAAAGTCAAACCTACTGCTACCACCGATCTTATAACCAACAATTCCCAGTTATATAATAATGATATTATAAGATGTAATGCACAACCTCAATCCTCATAGTTACAATCTCTCTGCATAATATATAAAAGAAGTGGAAAATAAAATGACATTAGTAGTAAACAGTTTGCAAGTATATCATTTAAGTGGACTACAAAGAAGAAGGACCATTTGCTATAAAACATGTACAGTTCTGGTAAAATAATGGCAATATGTAGATATCAGGAGGCATGTTTCAAAATCAAAGAAGCTAATCAATTTACCAATAATAATTGAGATATGGCAGCATGTTAAAAGGTCCTTATTGGTGCATATAGCATAATCAGTAATGGCCTACCTATCATGGGCTTCATGGTAAACCACTTATAATGACATTGTATGATGCTCCCCTAGTCAACAACCCCATTGGGAGGAAAGCTACATGTATATTGCTGTTGCAAAACATAAACAATTACAAACATTGATATTTGAAGCAGTTTACAAGTTGTTAAGCAAATCAATCATATCAACCCAATATTTTCTGGAATAAAACAAGAAACCACATCAGTATGGCCATGATTAACAAGTTTACGACATTGACCATGCAATACTAGACAATGACTATACGATAGCGTCTTAACACTTAAGCACATTACTTTAGATAGAAAAACACGGTTCATACGAGGTTACCTGTTCATCTAAGGGAAGGCATTGAACAATCAAATCAGAACGATTTCCCCCCGGAAATGGAGTTTAGCCTCCTACATCATATAAGACCAAGAAAATATTACATTAATCAACCTGATTAGTCATTTCTCAAGGACCACAAAGCTTTCAAGAATATACATAACTATGTAAATAAAAAGTATAAACCACATATTTAAAAGTAATCAGGTCAAGTGAAATCTATAGTATGCTGTACTAAATTTCATCTCCCTGAAAGGACCACAATATAGAGCATTCTTCATTTTCATGCGAATCTTGACTAAACTAGAAATCTCTGGATAAACTAGACTTGCCCCAAAAATTATTATAGGAGAGAAAATAAATCATTAGCAACTTTGAACTTATTTCCCACCTTACATATCAACAAGAAATCCAAAAATAATACACAAGCAACTTTTCACATTGACTTTACAAAAGACTAAGCAACAAACCATATCAACTGGAGTCCTTGTCATATGACTACATTGTAATGCAGAAAATAACGGCAGGACATGTGAACCAGAACTTATAAAGAAACTTTGCAACCATTAGAGAATCAGACACGTCGATTACAAATTGCTTTAAAAAAACATTTGATCTACATTCAAGCCTAGTATGTTAGTATGTCTAAGTGTTCATTGACATACATATTTTTCATCATAGATTACTAATGACATTCGCCATGCTTTACAAGTTGATGTGGAATAAATTGGACCCGCCTGAAGCTTTCAGCTTAGGGCATTACTATTTAATTTCAATCAATATCTGGTACACATCAGAGGAGGTGAAATCGATCATCCTAAGACAGCCTATGCATCAGACTCTAACCAGAAATATTGTAGACTTGCGTTATAGAACTTAGTTATGTATATTCTTGAATATGTAACCATATGTGTGATGAGAATACTTTCCCTATTACTTCCTTTGATCGTTATCGATAAACTTTTCACCCATTTCAATTTAAGGTACACAACTTTAAAAAAATTCAATAGAAGGTATCGAACTTTCAATTTGTAATCAAGTTAGGAACGCGTTTTACGTGAAATTGCACAAATGACAAGTTGTCACCGAATTTTTTCTTTGCAAGTAACATATAATATTCCCGGAACAATTTTAGAAAATATTGAGTGAACAAAGAGATATTAACACACATCATCAGCCTTCAACAAATACACTGGGGTGTCCATGTATACTAAAACGGCCCAAATAAAAGTTCTAGCATGGACTGTAAACCGAAGGTAATTAATATAGCAAATGGGGCATGCTTCTAAATAACACAGCAAAAGAAAACATTTCAATAGTAGTAGTGAAATAAGTAAAAAGCATAAGGCTAAGCATCTACCAAATTTACATAAACAGCGAAAACAGACATGCATATCGGCTATTCATAGCTGGTTAATCGTTTTACTTTCCTGTTACATACCAAATAGATTTTTAAAACAGAGTGATTCTAACCGATTTTGAAGTTAAAATCGTATTAACCTACCATAATACCTGCAACTCAAAGTGAGACAGTGTATAATACTCAACTAGAACTAACAACTGATTACAGATTTAAGCAGGAACAACATTTGAACAAAACTATAGATATGTAGCCGATCATGTAATCAGTTAATGTTAACATGTGAGCAGTAAGCAAAAAATACAACATCAAACCTAATTTTTCTAACAAAACAAAAATACAAGTGAGATGAGATTCGGAATTAGAGCCGATTTTTCGTCATGAATACCTTTCTAGGTCTGATTTTAACATCACCTGGATACGATATGATAGATCTGCTAACAATTTGGGGCTACATTTGGCGCTAAAGTCTACACTGACGAAATTAATATTCTTTTGTTGTTATTAACCTATTATTATCCAGTTATGTAAAAAAGTAAATTATGAATAGATAGCTGTAGTTCCACTTATACGATTTTACTACTCCGTATATGATAATTTTAAATAGGCCAAGTTATTTTAAATACATATTTATTTTAGATGATGATAAGCTTGATGATATATTATTACTCCATCATAAAATGAAAGAAATTGTAGCGGCACGATTTAAGACCTGCTGGAGTAAATAAAACAATTTTTTAATTTAATTAGAATATTAGACAATGAAAAGTTAGATTACAAATTTATGGTTTTTTTTATTGGAAATCATATGGAAATGGCCTATCTACGAGGAGAAAGAGAATAAGTTTAATCCTAACCCTCCCTTTCTTTTCTCAATGGTCATTATTATGTCATATTTACATAGTATTTGGTAATATTGTTAAATAAGGATTCAAAATGTAAAATGTAGTAAATATAATGAGTGTTATAATGGTAATTTGGTTTGTTACATCCATCAATCTACTATAGCATTGTTTTGGTTGAACAATATTTTATCTCAATTTTTTTTTCCAAACACATACTCACACACACCCACACTATCAACAAATTCTCACACACTCAAACTCATTATCAACACATACTCAAAATCAACTTTCAGATTAACATAGTTTTCCACCGGTTATGTTTGTAAATCGATGATGAAAAAAACAAAACACATCAACCACCACATGTTTCCACCACCGTTGACGAACTAACCTCCACCAGATGTAACTAACGAGTTCAATTTAACAACCACCGTCAGTGAACTGTTATACTTGTCAGACCATCACCATGAGAAACTAGTCGTCCACCATCAAGACGTCGTCTCTGAAACCTCATTTACTTCGAAAAACATGTAGCTTTGAGTAAATAGATATGAAAAAATGGTTATGTGAAAAGGCATATCTATAGCATTTTACGAGTTGTAGTAGTGTAAAATGTAGTGGGATACAAAAAGTGGTTAATCTTATTGCATTTTACATATATACACTGCATGAAAATCCTACTGCATTTTACATCTTTTCATATTGTAACAAATATTATCTACAGCGAAATATAATGCATTTTAATTGCAATATACATTAATAGTAATGCATTTTTAATTATTATAATATTATAATAATAATTACGGTCTCCAGAATTCAACGGTTGACGGCGGTGACTGGAAGCTTATAGCAGCTGGTGGTGGAGATGTGGAGTGCGAATGAGGAAGGTATAAATTTTGGGCAGATAAGGCAACTGCTATAACTTGTTGAAATAAAAAAAAAGCTCTTAATTATGCCTACATGTGGATTTCACGCATTAGTTGATCAAAAACCTTCTCGCTTCCTATCACAATTACCACATTCTCCTAAGATTTTAACCATCTTTTTTTAGTAATATATAAGCTAATTAACATAACGCTTACAAACACAGTCTAGTTATCAAAGTGTCTAGTTACAACCCACTAGTTGTCAAAATGCCTAACTAAATAAATAATTATCTTTATAAAAAAAAAATAGGCGAAGCGAGAATTCTTTATTATTATTATCTAAATTATTCAGATATAAGTTATCAATTCCATATATCATCCATATATGTTGTTTAGTCAATAGTCAAAGCTCATCGAAAATTTATCAATCTTATATTTACTTAGGCATATCAATCTTACCTATATACTAATTAGCCCCTATTAATATGTCTATTTTTCATGTTGCCACATACATCAAATGTCACATGTTAAAACAATTTACATGTCAAGCTTTTAATAGACATTCATTAGAATCCATCCTATTAAAATTCATGTGATTAAGGTGACTTCTCATTATCCATACATTAGTTTCATAAGTTAAGTTATAAAAATCATCATTTCTTAATAGATATTCATATTATTAATTACTTTAACTTTAAAGGATGTAATAAAATATTATTTTTATGTTTCACTTTTTTCAATTTCCACTCTTTTTTTTGGATGACACTAGGATTATTCATAATGCATGTATTATGAAAAATATTGATATGACGATGATGATTGCTAATATGAAGATATTACTCAAATTATTTAAACATATCATTAATATTCTTTATTTTGTCTTTAAATTTAAAAATTCAATGGTTTCATTACAACCTATCATAATGTGAAATTATATAAATGTCATCCATGATACACATTACTTTTCGTGAACTGGATTTCAAAAGATATAGCATACATTGTGACACTTTCTTGTGGACTCAAAGGAGTCTAAATGAAAACCAAACGGAAAACGAAAAAAGATTTATACGATTGTTTATTTCTTTTGCAAATTGATAATTGGATGTCTACATTGTGCAATGTTGAATGTATATATTATATATACATGTGTGTATAGTGTTGGTGATATAGTATATCTAACTATGTAAGTAAAGTTACTTAGTTTCATAATTATTTAACCTTTTTTTTCTTCTAATTCAACTTTTAGTTATCTAACGGTACTCATTTATGTATATGTATATATGTTTTTTATTTATGTAATTATACATTCTAAATTATCAATCGGCAAAAATGAAATTTGCATGATTTGTTACCTTATTTGTACATTTGTATCTATCATACTTGATTCCCTAGTATTTTTTATTTCCTTTTATTATTATAGTTTCACGTAAGTTATATTTGACTCATGTTTTGTTTGTATTTTTATATGACTACTATACATACATCATCAAATTTTATACGGAGCCATCCATCAGAGAGGATTCACAATGGTTTATATATATATATATATATATATATATATATATATACTATGACTCAATTTTTATTACATAAATTATAATACTAAAAAAATGAATCATAGTAATAAAAATACTGAATCATATTGCTTCTCCCTCTTCTCCACATAATTTTTATTCTTTTTAGATCCCGTTAATATATACAGAGAGAGAGAGAAAGCAAATGTCATAGGCAGCCTTAACAATAATGATACTATTAATGATTTACTCATAATACTATTATACTACTATTAATAATAACTTATATTGTCAATTATATGGTTTTATATGAAACTTATATGAAGTAAATAGGAAGTCAAATAAACTAGTAGATAACTCTCACTATGACACATATATAAATTTTAAAATCGATTAATCATGACAGAGATAATGTAAATAATATATCTTATATCAAATAAATAATAAATATTATAATAATAATAATTTTGGTTGATATTATAAATTTGCCTAATCATAAAAGTTATAATTCATTTATTGAAAGATAATATATTTATGATTTTTCCTTAATATGTTGTCATTTCTTCTTCTTTTTTATATTTACTTTTTACAATTTTTTAAAGTAGTGTAAGAATAAAAAGTGATTGGTTTTAAAATCATATAGATGTTGATTTGTGTAATTAGTTAAAAAGAAAATTTGTTTCCAAAAGGAAAAGGATTAAATGTGTGAAATGTTAGGCTTTTTCAAATATATATGATATTGAGTTTTAAGGGGTATAATTGGTATTTCTAATAGGACAAAGACTAAGTTTTAAACCAATAATAATTTAAACTAATTATAAGGGTTTTAAATTTATTTAAACTAGATAAAGTAACTACTTAATCAAGTATTCAAGTTATGGCCTGATTGTTGGCTGGATTCAATAATAGTTTCTCTCTGGACTTTACCTTAATTTGTATGCTATACCTATTTTGGCAATGTGATAGAACAAATGGCAATGATATATTTCTCGTTCACGTGCTACGTCATATATTTCATTTTCGGTCTCTCAATCAGGTTTTTTACGGTCAATCCTTTAACTCATATTCCATTTAGCTCATATTCTCATTCTTTATGAAATGACTAAAATAACAATAAAATTTTATGTCATTTTTACCTTTTAATTTAATGTGAGTAAAGTGAAAACAACAACTAGACTCTGACAATATATATATGGCATACACAAGGACGAACAACGTAAGTTACTTTTATGATAATAACGATATTCAACGATTATCAATATTAGAGTGGGGAAATGAATGGGTCGGGTCGGGTCACAGGTCTAGATGAGTTTGGGTTTAAATGAGTCCGGGTCTAGATGAGTCATTTAGAAGTAGAGGTGGCAATTTTAGACCCATTGGTTAATTATGGGTCAATTTGGTTAATTTTTAAGAGGGGATGAGTTTGTTGGGTCTCCTCCCCATTTTTTGGATGGATCTAAATGGGTTTTTCAATAACTTATAGTTGTGTAACAATTAACCAACGGGGTTGGATGGGTCTAGCGGGTAATTTTTTTTTCCCACCTCATTTCATTTTTCTCATTTTTCACTCAAATAAAAAAAATAAGTTTGGCGAACCCGATGACCCGACCCGAGACCCATTTGACCCGGACCCATTTAGACTCATCCTTCTAAATGACCCATCTAGAGCCAGACTCATTTAGACCCAAACTCATCTAGACCCGACCCGACCCATTCATTTTGCCACCTCTATTTAGAATGATGGGTCTAAACGGGTCCGGGTCATCGGGTTAGCCAAACTTATTTTTTATTTAAGTGAAAAATAAATAAAAATGAAATGATGTGAGAAAAAAAATTACGCGCTAAACCCGTCTAAACCCGTTGGTTAATAGTTTCACAATTAGAGGTTATATTGAAAAACACATTTAGACTCATCCAAAAAATGGGGAGGAGACCCACCCAACCTATCCCCTCCTTAAAATTAATCAAATTGACCCATAATTAACCAATGAGTTTAAAATTGTCACCTCTAATCAATATGAATTAGCGGT
Organism: Pseudognaphalium luteoalbum; assembly: GCA_963422505.1. Lineage (NCBI taxonomy): Eukaryota > Viridiplantae > Streptophyta > Magnoliopsida > Asterales > Asteraceae > Pseudognaphalium > Pseudognaphalium luteoalbum. The sequence goes on from OY730196.1 coordinate 110,135,728, forward strand.
AAAGTATTTTGATATCCTCGTAAAAGATTTTAAAATTCGAAACTCCTTATGTAAATTTTCTACGAGTGATTAGGGAAAGGTTAAAAATGATCTTCGAGATTATCGGTTAGACCACATACATTTTTTTTCTTTATATATATATATATTTATATTTATATATATATAATTTTCTTAATATAACATGAACTTGAAAAATCTCTTGTATTTATTTGTTAGAGAAATAATTAGCTTACATAATTTGAACCATTTAAATAAGGAGAAAGAAGTATGAAAGAAAAAAAATTGTATTGTTGTGATTGGTTTACATCACTTACCACAATATTTTGTATAGCTTTTTTGTAAATTTTATGAATGTAGCAAACCTGTTATTTGTTTTTAATTTAGTTTGATTACGTTAATACCCCAAAATATGACCAAGTTTTGTTATTTGACCTTTAAAAAGGAAAGAAAATAATGTTTGAAGGGAAAAAAATACCACTTCAATTAAATACCTTAGACTGCTAAATAATTTTGATACTTTGATTGGAAATTTCAATAAGGTAATACACTTTGATGTCATTTACTTTTTGAAACCCAAAAGAAAAGTAAAGGTTAATTTGGCACTATCAACATAAGCTTGGCGTAGCTAAATGCCTAAATCTTTTATTGTTAGTAACAAAGCTAACTTAAAACTTGAAATTGTACATTTTCAAGAAAATTTTGAGAAAAACCTTCGCTACGCAATTCTCAATTTCTAACTTTAAGGGCGCGTTTAGTTACGGAAAACTCCCTCACTTTTCCATAAATTTTTCTAAAAAAACAAGAAAAATAAAAAATGCGTTCAAATATGAGTTTTCAACAAAATTTTCTCTAAGAAAGGGAAAATCTCTATTTTCTGTTTTATAACTAAAAATTTGAAAGCTATCTTTTATGGTTTTTCAACTTTCCATCTCTACTTTCTGAAAAATGAAAACTCCACCCCTCACATTTGAACGCATTTTTCAAATTTTTATTGTTTTTCTAAAGAAGTAAATGCACACTATATATCTAAATGTAACTTAAGGTTGCTCGTTAATACATCTAAATAACATACTCCCTCCGTTCTAAGTTATTTGTCACTAAGTTGAAAACACACATATTAAGAAAATCACAATAAATGTAGTTTTGACCTTATTATAATGACAATTTTAACCCTCAATCATTAATTAAATCGTTTTCTTTGAAGTAGATGTAGTTTTAAACTTAAGGGTAATATGGGAGATCTAATAATTAATACATATTTATTTTTAGAAGTGATCAACAATTTTGGTACAAACATAAATAATAAGGTGGACAAACAATTTGGGACGGAGGGAGTATCCTCGTACACGGCTTTGTTTCCATTTAGATAGAGAAGTACAATATTTTCAAAGAAAATGATCATACATGCATAAATAGTTGTAATCAGATAATAGCAAATTTATTATTTGAAAAATAAATTATACTTCACATGTTTTACAATGTATGGATCGAATTTTGAAAATGCTATTGTATAGAGTTAGTAAATATACAATAAAAATTTTTAAAGTTGCTCACATATAAATTATATAATAGTAACTCATGTAAATTTTAATACACATTCAACTTTTAATATTACTACGTATGAACATAGTGATTTTTTTTAAGGTATGTGATTGAAGTAATAATATTTATACTAGCCGTTAACCCGCGTAATGCGACGGGAACGTATTTGAAATCCCCTAAAAAAACGTAGTGAAATAGCATTTGAAAATTGATTTAAGATATACAGCTTATATCAAAACAGATAATAATAATATATGATGAACAATATTAACAACATAAAAAATCACAGGAAATTAAAAAAGAAACTATACAAAAGAAACATCTGGTTCTACAAGAAATTTAAATTGACTCTAAAGTGATAATGAAAAAAGATAATTAAAAGCATGTATTATGTAAAACAAAGAAAGAGAATGAAAGAATTTGTCGGTCATAACTTGCTTTGTAAAAAAGGTTACCACAAAAGAAATGACCGGTCGCACATGAAATTTAATTTGAGTCTATATCTCATATCCCTTTGCTAAGTCAATTAAGTCAAAATCTTGAAATAATTAATAAAGGAGTAGAGATATATTTGTGTGTCAGATTAAAATTGTTTCATTCCAGTTGACCAAAGCAGCATGTATGAACGCAAATCATGTAACTTTGTGGTTAAAACTTAAAAGGAAAGTATTTTTTTGTAGTGTAGTTATAAATATTTCTAAATCAGGAAATACGAAGGTTGGTAGTTTCCTTCAGGCATTTGGACTTCAAATTGACAGTTCATTTGGTCAAAGCAATACACACCTTCCAGAAACATTGCCTAGGTGGCACCTCTAAATAGTGACACCGAGTATCTTCAAACCGCCACATACATCTTATGTTTGACATGACGTCACAACAACAGTCCAAAACAACATACCATATCATCCTTATGACTCCACGTGCGCACATAACAATCGTACCTTTTTATCCAATACACAGCAGGAAAAATTCAAACCCCGTGTGTGAACAGCGTCTAGCTGGCAGCCATGTCAGCACACAACTCGTATAAATACTTTGACCTCTCTCATTTTTTCTTCAACCAATTCAAGATAAAATTCAATGGAGAGGTTGACCAACAAACTTAAGGACCAAGCAACCACCAGTTATCACTACCATCAACCGCCAACGATACCGCGACGGCTTACCATCGACGAAGAAAACTCGATCATCGTTGCGACGCTAAAGAACGTCATAATGGGACGAACAGATTCTAATGCTTTTTGGTCCTTTTCGGCACCTGTTCCTGTTACTGCTCCAGTTCCTCAAACATGTTCGGTTTGTGGAATCAGTGGCTGTTTGGGATGTAATTTATTTACGGATGACGTCACAGGTGGTGCGGGTGGACCGATTAAGAAAACGAAAAAGAACTATAGAGGAGTGAGACAACGGCCGTGGGGGAAATGGGCAGCGGAGATTCGTGACCCACGGAAAGCGGCTCGAGTATGGTTAGGTACGTTTGAGACCGCAGAAGCAGCTGCCCGAGCTTATGATCGGGCAGCAGTAGAGTTCAGGGGAGCTAGAGCGAAACTTAATTTCCCGTCAACTGATTACACGAATACACCGTCTTCATTGCCGGATAATGAGCAACGAGTGCAACCGTTATCTAGAAAGAAACAGAAAACAAGAGATGTTGGGAAAACTGAGAAGAAAATTGTAACGGAAAACCAGAATTTGGAAGGGAGTGAAGATTGGATGAAAATTATGACAGAGTTTGATATTTGAAATAATCAATCGGCGGTAAACAAAGCCACGTGTAGCAAGTAGCAACGTAACAAGACAACTAGTATGTAGGACGAACAGAATTTTGTAGATTGTACTTGGAATTATTTTAGATAGCTTGCATAGTATTTTTGTGCGAGTTATGTAACGATTCATTGATTATTTGATTTTTTATACATATGTAAATGAGAGAATTGTTTCTTATAAATAATTTTAACAGATTTACAAAGTAAGGTTCAAAATAGTACAATAATAATATTAAGTGGGAATGAAAGAACTAATAAAGATTTGTCACGTGTCATAAAACTCACTTTCTCTAGCATTTTAGAAATCTATGTCACAAATGGTAAGTCGAAATCATAAAAATTGTACCCTATTTCCCCCCCTTTTTCAATTAGAGATGTGACAAAATATACTTTCGACATATTTTTTTCGTCATTTTTTTGGTGGATTTTGAAAACGAGTAACTCATGTGCTACCAGCAAGTGTCTTATGTAATACTGATGTTGTACAATTTATAAAACCAAAAAACTGACAAAAGTATACCCTGTGAGATGTCTAATCGACGAGAAAAAAGTTAATTTTATGGTGCATTTTTATAATTCTCAAATGAGTTATTCATGGTATATTTAATTTTTAAAAATCATTGAGGAAAATTATTTTTTGTGATATGTGACATATTCTTATTAGATATGTTATTTTCATAAAAAGTTTCACTTTCATTTGAGGATCGCTCTTCCAAATTGATTATGATTGATAATTATATACTCTATAAAGTTCTTGAAAAATATATAATATTATATGTAAACATTTATTTATCAAGAGTTATATATATATATATATATAATACATTTAACACTCTCTGTTCTTAAAAAATTTTAATACTATGTAAAACGGGTCCCACTTACTACTTATTCTCCACTAACTACATTTTTCATCAATCAAATATTAAAAAGGTCAGTAATTTGTTCGTTCGTACGCGTTTGTTTTCGATGGTTCGGGTAAGTCTAATGTTTCCGATAAATAATCATCGTCGTCGTCATGTAAAGGAGAAGAAAAGCATGATGATTGATCGGATTCATGTGCTAGAGAAGATAAGATGAAGACTCGTTCATCCTGATGTAGAAGATGATGTTATGCTTCGTCGGTTTCAATATCGAGGGAGAGGTGTTAGGGTTGGTGATACGTATTATTGATATATGGAGAAATTAATTAATTAATTAATTAAGAGAAATATTATTTAACCAAAAATAGGAGAATATGGGGGCAATTACAAATATGAGGTGGAAGTACAAGTCACGAAGCCACGTCAGTTTGTGAAATTCTCTTTGTGAAAAATAAGTGATCCTATCATTTCTCATTAAAAAAAATAATAGGAAGATGCAGGGGTGAAGAAGAAGATGAACAGTGGGAGTGGGACCCACTAACAAGTTTTTCTTTTTCTTTTTAATTAAATACGTAAAAAGAAAACAAGATACTCGTATTATTTTAATAAGAATAATGGAACCCACTTGAAATATTATTTTTTAGATTTTTTTATTAAATAAAGAAAATAAGATGTAATGTTTTTATTTTTAATGTACTGTTTTTATTTTTAATTAATAATGTTTTTAATTTTACTATAAAGTGTTTTATTTAATTTGTAATTTTTTTAAAAAAATGAATAATGTGTGAAGTCCAGAAAAAGACTGAAGTGTTCATCGATGACGATAGTGAAATGTTCAGTAGTTGTTCAATATTGTGTTCTAATGATGTGGCGTTGATGTGACTTATTTTGCTCTATATATATGAATTGACAAGTCTTATCAATTAATAGTCTATGGACCACCTTAATGGTTTCTTCCGGAAATGTTGGAATAAAAACTCATTTTAATCAGAACTTTGTATAGTAAAAAATTTTGTAGCACGTAAAAAAAATATTCTGTATAATTGCTTAATAAATCTATATAAACAGAATTCAAACACTACAACATACCATTCTCTATTGGTCTTGTAGAGTAGGCCTGTCAATAGATCGGATCAGATCCAAATCCGATCCGATCCAAATTCAATTATATGATTTATTGGATCAAAATATTGATCCACCAATCCAATAGTGATCCAATAAATATATCCAAATATCCAATTATTTCTTTGGATCGATCCGTGATCCATCCGGATCGATCCACTTATAAAAAACAATACGCTACCAATTTATTTCCATATGCGATTCACGAAGTGACGAAAACCATTCTCTCACAGCTCCAACGCAATTCCGGCAGCTCCGACGCAACTCCGTCAGCTTCGGCGCAACTCCGTCAGCTCCGCACAACTTCGTCACTCCTTCTTCACCGTATCTTTAATTAAGAGATTTGTAATTAATTACATGCGAGCATCCATGGCCATCGTAAACACTGTAAAAGTGTAGATCGTTACACTTGTATCATCTTCTGTTTGAATTGTTTCGATTTTTCGACGTTTAGTTTGAGTGGTTTCAGATAGAGGCATGACGACGTCAGAAGTAGCAGCGGCGAGGAATTTATGTTGTTGTATACTTGTATATCCATACGACGTCGTCTAACTTAACTGCCACTGGTAGGTTCAACCATTAATGGTGTTTTTGTTTTTCCAACAACACCTCAGCACATACCAACCATATTGATTAATTGATTGATTAATTAATTAATTAATTAATTAATTATGTTGCTTCAATAATTTTCAATAAATCCAATTATTAATTTCTCAAAGCTGAATTTGAATATATGAGATACGAGAAATCTTCAACATGAGAGTGAGAAATATTTAATTAAAAAATTGAAATAATAATTTTATTGTGAGAAAGGAGATGGGGAAGAGACGATATTATACCATGGATTAATTGATTATATAGTTAATTGATTGAACAAACTTTTCAGCACATGATTTGATGTTTTAACCGATGGTTATATTTATTAAATTGTACATGTTTGATATAAATCATAAACCAATTAATTTGAAAAAATAAATATTACGGAGTATAATTTTTTTGTTATTCTTCTTCTACAATGCTACATATCTAATCAAACCTTCATCCATGGAGAGCACCACCACCATTCTAGTTGCTCCTATTTATAACAATCACAAAAAGAAATCAACTGGAAGCACCATCACACTGTCATCGATGTTGCTTAAAAACAGATTCAATCGACTTCTATGAACTCCGGTTCACTCTTTAATTTCAGGTTAAGTTCGAGTCAACGCCACCGCCTATCCTTGTCGGCAGTATGTCTGTTTTCCGGCGACAACGAATAACCCTCGCGGTGTTATCACGATTCACATAATCGTTTCGTATTTTTGTTTTAGATCTAACACGACTTACAGGCAACTGAATCAAGTGACGTTATACATCAGCCGTTTCTTTTTTGTTGAACCTCAATCACCACCGTCATCACTTACCTACGGTAATCATCAACGATCATCTGACTTTTCTGTTTTGTTTGGATGGTAGCTGGATTTATGATGACACCTCGATCATGTTTGTAAAAAATTCTAGACCCGACGAGGTAATTTTTGCAATTGATGGGGTGTTGCAGGTTATCGCCGGACATGGTGGCGGTGATCAGATCTAGGTCTCATCGAAGTATATGGAACGATGGATACGGTATGGGTTCTGCAGTTGCTATTGGAGTATGTGGTGCGACGGTAGTGGTCAGAAAATAGGTTCGCTGTTGGTGGTTCCGGCAATGTAGGTAGAATGGTGACCGGAAATTCCATTCCGTCCAAGACGGGCACATCATGGTTCGACCATAAACTGTTTAGGAGTTGGTTTTTAAACGATATTTATGATGTGTATGTTGCTATATCAATTTGGTTTAATTGGTTTTGATTTACAAGAATTGAAATTAAAAGGGATTTGATTTTGTGTTTGGAACAGAGGAACAACAAATCAATTTGTGTATAATTTAAAGTGTGTTAACTTTGGATTTGTTTTGGTTTATTTCAAAGGTGTATGTATACTAAAAGGTTTCTCTCCCTAAGTTTTTGTAGAAGAAAGGACATATGAAAGAGTGAGAATTAGGGTTAAGGGTTGAGAAAGAAGGAAAGGGTATTTTGATTATTTCATATGATTTAACGGAGAAAACTTACGAATATATAAGTGTTTAAGATAAAAATAAGTAAATAACAGATGAAAACATAAAAGAATAAGGGCGCGTTTAGTTACAGAAAAATTTCTCAATTTTTCTTTTTCTATTTCTCTAGAGAATGAGAAGTGTTTCACTTCTCTAGAAATACTAGAAAACGGTGTATAAGGGATGGAGTCATCATTTTCCAAGGAAGTGTATGAGATGGAAAACTTAGAAAATCATCAAAAATAGTTTTCAACTTTGTAGTTGTAAAAAGGAAAACTGATGTTTAGTAGTGGAAAAAAGGGGAAGTTTTCTAGAAAATTTTTCCAAGAAAAGTGAAAAACTGAAAAACGCGTTCAAAATGAATTTTTCTGATAAAATTTTCCAAGAAAATGGAAAATTCATTTTTCCAAAATATAATTTGAAGGTGAAAAACACTTCCCCACACTTTTCCAAATTTTCCTTTATACAATTCCTCCACGCTTTTTCAAAATTTTCAAGATATAACTAGCTTTCCAAAATTCACTTTTCCAATATTTGAACGCGTTTTCTAAATTTTCAACACTTTTCTGAAAAACGATTTTCTTTAGAAAATTGGAAATGAAAATTTGTGAAAAAATTTCCACAACTAAACACACTCTAGAATTTTCCTTTTCTTAGAAAAGTTTTTTAGAAAACTCAAAATTGAACAATTTATAATTTTCTAAGAGAATTTTTCTAGAAAAGTGGAGGGTTTTCGATAACTAAACGCACCCTAAGGGTTCGCATTTTAAAATTTATATGAAGTAAGAAAGAAAAAAGAATTGAAATCCAAAAAACTAATGTTATGAGAAGAAAAAATAAAATAATGGTTCACCCTTTTATAAAAATGTGTGAAGCAAACAAAAATTTAAGTTTGTGGTTAAAATCAATGTTTAGAAAATCGGTTGAACCGGTCTGGTCTGACTGGTTCGATCGGGAAAAAGGAGAATTCCAGCAGTTTAAAAACCGGTTTTGATTTAGGTTTGACCAGTCAACAAACCATCAATTTTTCCGGTTTTGACCGGTTCAACCGGAAATCGGACCGGTTGGACCGGGATTTTGATTTTTTTCTAAAACGTGTTTTGAGCCGGTCCGTTCCGACCGATTCGACCACCGGACCCTTCACCGGTCCGATTCGAATTCCGATTTTAAAAACATTGATTAAAATTTTTCTATATAATTGTGAAGCAAAGAAAATAAAGATTAACAATGACAATTTTTTTGGAAAATAACAAAAATGCTTAAAAAAAATGTATGTAAAGCAAAAAAAAAAAATCACAAATAAATATAATTGTTGTGAGAATGGGATTAATCGTTCCTCTTGCTTATCATTGATTTAATATAAGATATATATACACGATTACAACATAATTGTATGAGTAAAATAAGGTAAACTTAAACTAATTAAGGTAATCAAATAAACTAACTATGAGGAGGATTTATCTCTAATACCACCCCCCCCCCCCCCCCCCCCGCAAGCGAACTGGTGGTGGCCGAACCCGTAATTTGTCTCGAAACTGTTCAAACAATGGTCTAGGCAGAGGTTTCGTGAAAATATCAGCCACCTAAAGCTTGGTAGGCACAAATTTTGTGTGTGACTTCCCCGACAACACAAGCTCTCGAATAAAATGATGATCAATATCGATATGTTTAGCTCTCTTATGTGCCACCGGATTTTGACTAAAAAAAATGCACTTAAGTTGTCACAAAGCAATGTTAGACGTCCAACAGGTAAAGCATTTAAATCACGTAAAAGATGAGAAATCCATATGAGTTCGGCAGCAGTATTTGCCATAGCCCGATATTCTGATTCACAGCTAGATCGAGAAACAATAGGTTGCTTTTTAGCACTCCAAGATACTATATTGCCGCCAAAAAAAATTGAGTAGCCATACGTGGAACGTCTTGTTTCAATGCAACGAGCCCAATCTGCATCAGAGTATCCAACGAGCATAGATTTGGTAGGACACGAAAAATGTAGACCATGAGTGAGGGTGCCTTTAACATATCGCATGATCCGTTTAACCAAGGAAAAGTGTTCATTTGTTGGAGCGTGAAGAAATTGGCTTGCTTGATTAACAGCGTAGGAGATATCGGGCCCGGTGATGGTTAAATATTGAAGAGCTCCAACAAATGATCGATATAAAGTTGAGTCCTTAAAGGGAGTGCCGTGGGTGGAGAAAACATCATTAGTTGCAAGAGGTGTTCCAACAGGTTTGGAGTCAAGAAGCCCTGCCCGAGTTAAGATATCATGAGCATACTTGCTTTGGTTGGGAAATAATCCATCAGACGTGTAAGAGACTTCTAGACCAAGAAAATAACTCAATTTCCCTAGGTCTTTGATGGAAAATTCGTGTTTCAATCGATCAATGAAGCGAGTGATGGAAGGCTCATGATTTCCGGTGATAATAATGTCATCTACGTATACTAGTAGATATAGAAGACAAGAGTCACGAGAAAAAATGAAAAGAGATGTATCGGCTTGACTATATTTGAATCCTTGTGTGACCAAAAACGAACTTAGCCGTTGAAACCAAGCCCGTGGAGCTTGCTGAAGACCATAAAGTGCTTTGTTGAGACGACACACATGGTTTGGAAAACGGGAATCAACATGACCCGGGGGTTGTTCCTTGTATACGGTTTCTTGAAGATGACCATTTAAAAATGCATTTTTCACATCTAATTGATGAAGATTCCATCGATTTGTAACTGCCAAAGAGAGAACAATACGAACGGTTGTTGCTTTAACAACGGGACTAAAGGTATGAGAAAAATCAAAGTCAGGAATTTGGGTGAATCCTTGTGCAACAAGCCGTGCTTTATGGCAATCAATGGTGCCATCTGCGTGATATTTGGTTCGAAATTCCCACTTAGAACCAACAACATTTGTATTGGATGGGCGCGGAACAAGAGACCAAGTTTGATTATGGTGAAGCGCCTGTATTTCTTCACTCATAGCAGGACGCCAATGATCATGTTTAGCTGCTGATTTGAAACCTTTAGGTTCTTTGGCGGTAAAGAGAGCATCATGGAGCGGAGTGTGAGAGATAGCAAGAAGATTAAGGAGATGACGAGGTTTGACAATACCCATTTTTCCTCGAGTATTCATAGGATGTATGGAAGGTGCAACGGGAGATGGTGATGTTTGAGGAATATTGGTTTGAGAAGGCGGTGAAGGTGACGGGTGGGTGGTATTTGGTGATGGTGGTGGGGTAGTATCTTCGACGTGTAAACTTGTAGTAGTCGCGTCATCTAAACAGGAAGAACATGGACTGGTTGATAGAGATGAGATGGATGGAGATACTGATGCATGAGTGGACGGTGTAGTAGAGGGAAGTGGTGTATCTTCTGAATAAGAGCTTAAAAATAAAGTGAGGAGATTTGTACTGGTCACCTTATTAGAGAACGGGTACGAGTATTCATCGAATTTTGCATGACGAGTAATAAAAACTCAAGAGGTGTTGGGATCTAAGCATTTGTACCCTTTGTATTGAGTACAATAACCAATAAAAATACATTCGATGCTTCTTGGTGCAATTTTGTGTTCTGCATAGGGTCGTAGATAAGGAAAAACACGACATCCAAAAGCCTTGAAATTGTTGTGGTTAGGAACTGTTTTAAACAATGTTTCAAAAGGTGATTTATGTTGCAACAATTTTGTGGGTAGGCGATTAATGACATAGATTGCAGATGAGAAAGCATCTACCCAAAATTGTGCGGGAGCATTCGCACCAAATAACATTGCAAGTCCCGTTTCAGTTAAGTGACGATGCTTGCGTTCTACTTGGCCATTTTGTTGCGGAGTGTAGGGACATGACATTTGATGGTGAGTACCATTTTCAAGGAACAATTTTCGTACTCGATTGTTTATAAATTCAGTCCCTCCGTCACTTTGGAACACTTTTAGTTTATAGGAAAATTGAGTTTGTACAAAGGTTAGAAATTTTTTAAGTACATCATAAAACTCAGTTTTGGTTCTAAGAGGATAAAACCAAGAGAAACGCGAGTAGTCATCAACAAATAAGGCATAGTAGCGATATCCATTAGTAGAGGTGACGGGTGCCGGTCCCCATAAGTCACAATGCACCATATCAAGAACACATAAGGACTTATTATAATTAAGTTGAAATGGTAAACGATTTTGCTTAGACAATTCACAAGAAGAGCAAATAGTAGGATTTGGTAAAATAGACGTAACATTCAAATAACCATGTCTATTAAGAAGTGAAATAATATCATAAGCAACATGACCAAGTCGTTTATGCCATAAATCAAAAGAAGCTTTAGTAGTAGAGATCTTCGATGCAGCAAAAGCTTGAGAAACTGGATTGAATATGTAGAGACCATCCTTATGCGTTCCTGTTGCGAGAATTTTTTTGTTGACTTTGTCCTGAATAGCAAAGAAATCCCGAGAAAATAAAAAGTTAACCGGGTAATCATTAGTTAACTTGCTTACAGAAAGAAGTTTCTTTCTGATATGTGGGATTACAAGAACATCACGTAATTTCAAGTGTGGTGTAATAGATAATGTACCAATGCGAGATATAGGAAGAACATTACCATTACCAAAGGCAACTTTGTCGTGACCATGATAGGTAGTAGACGAGTCAAAACCAGTAGTAGATGGAGACATGTGGTCAGTTGCCCCGGTATCTACACACCAATCTGGTGTGGAGTCATTCAGAAAACAATTTGCATTGAAGGCTTGAACAAGATTTGCAGCGGAGTAAGAAGACTGTTGAGCAAAACTACTCAACTCAGGACAAGCAGTGGCATAGTGACTATCAGTACGACATAGCTGACAGTGTGGTGGTCGACGTCCACGACCCCTAGAAGAGTTATTTCCACGATGGTTATTACCCCGATACATAGACTGACCTCGACCTCTCCCCCGAGAGGGAGTTGCAGTAAAAGCAACAGGAGATGGAGTATTGTCATGAAGAGAAGAGACAAATAATTCATGACCCTCTGCCTGAGCAACAAGATCACGAAAAGGAGGTCTGGGATGAGCAGCTCGTTGGGCAGTAGAGAAGGACTCAAAAGATGATCCTAAGCCGCACAAAAACCAGTGACTTTTGTCCGTATCAGAAATCGATTGTCCAATAGCTGCAAGATTATCACAAATAGATTTAAACTTTTTTGCAAATTCAGTAACAGAAGTGGTACCCTTTTTGAGGTTACGGAGAGAGTCCTTGAGAGTTTGAGATCGTTCTATAGAGTCATGGCTGTATGCAGACTCCAATGCTTTCCAGACTTCACGGGCAGACGAGAGGCCTAAAACTTCTGCCATTGATTCTTCGGACAACGAAGATTGAAGAATGAGAAGAACCTTTTGATCAAGTGCAAGCCATATAGCATAGGCTGGATTTGGACTTTCCTTGCCATCGATTTGAGTGGTGGAGGGAGGAGGTTCAACCGATCCATCAACATGAGTCATCCATTGTTGATGAAGTAATAATGGGGTAATCTGATTTTTCCAAAGAAGATAATTGGAAGAGGTTAATTTAATTGTAAGCATATGAATGAGAGCATTGAAACAAGACGTTCCACGTATGGCTACTCAAATTTTTTTGGCGGCAATCTAGTATCTTGGAGTGCTAAAAAGCAACCTACTGTTTCTCGATCTAGTTGTGATTCAGAATATCGGGCTATGGCGAATACTGCTGCCGAACTCATATGGATTTCTCATCTTTTACGTGATTTAAATGCTTTACCTGTTGGACGTCCAACATTGCTTTGTGACAACTTAAGTGCAATTTTTTTTGTGTGAAGGAACATATTAGGCTGATACCATGTGAGAATGGGATTAATCGTTCCCCTTGCTTATCATTGATTTAATATAAGATATATATACACGATTACAACATAATTGTAGGAGTAAAATAAGGTAAACTTAAACTAATTAAGGTAATCAAATAAACTAACTATGAGGAGGATTTATCTCTAATAATTGTGCGCAAAAGTTCAGATAGTTTTCAACATTATCATATGATCTGTGTACAATATGATTCTACTCGTATATGCCCGTAGCCCAAAATCTAACTTACGCTAAAAAATTATCACACAATCTTTATTTCAAAATGAAATTTATCAAATTAACCTAAAACTAAAACCCCAAAATCCTACATCACTCAATTTGAAGTTCGTTCGTGTTGATATCTTAGATTAGTAACTTTCGTTTGTAGGCTTGTATACTTTTAAACAATTATGTCATTCAATTATACTATACTACTATATTATGTTATAGTATTTATCCTATTGAAAAGTATGGTCTTTTGACAAATTGATATTCTTATAATATAAAAGTTTAAATGTTAAATTAATTTATCTTAAAGTTACTTTTCTACATGAATTTCAATATATGTTAAATAAATCATGATATTTTGATAGGATTTTACGATCCCGATCTTGGAAAGGCAAAAATAATACTACATAGGATCCCAATCTGCACAACCTTTATATCTATCATTAAACCTTGAATAAATAAATATATCACATCTTTTGTATAATAAAAACATAATACTATAATCATAACCCTTTGATGAGTTCCTCTCTTGTGATCCAATGGTTCATATTGTGGCTCTGAAGTCAAAAATTCTTGTTTCTCTTGGGTTTTTGGGTGTGAAGCATTAGAAGTATTCTATTTTGGGTACCTACCTCCAAGTAAGAAAGCTCTACTAGGTGGTCTGCGTGAGAAAATGGTTTTTTCTAAGGTTAGTGGTTTCCTTTATCTATTTTGTTTATTGCTCTAATTTTATTAAGTTAAGATCCCTTAGGGTTTTAGTTTCCTTTAAATTATTATTTTTTCGCTTCGTGTATAATAATCTAGTTATGTAATAGAAAACCCAACATCTTGTTTAGTAGATTTAGCCATATGCCCATATCATACGACGAACTTATTAGAAATCATAAAAACATAATTTTTAAACTTTAATTAAAGTCACAAAGCACATTTATGATCAATTATTAAACTCGTAATGTTTGAGTTTTAACGAATTATTAACACTTACAGTTAAATGGCAAACTTTATCGTTAAATAATCATGAATGGTTTATCATAATTATATGATGAAGGATGATTGGATTGAGACTTTCATGATAAATTATGAAGGATGATAGATTGAGATTTTCATGATAAATTAGGTCCCTACGAGATTTTCAAGTATACTATTGTCATTTAATCTATTTTGGAAATACGAGTACTAATCAGGGGTGGAGTTAGAATAGGGTAGCTACCCCTACAAAAAATTTGAAATTATATAAAAAACATTTTTTTTTTTTAAGGAATTATAAATTCAAATTTTATCCCCTCAATTATAGCAAAACATAAAATAATTTTGATTTTGCCCCCTCCATATAATATCTCTTGCTCCGCCCCTTATACTATTCCTACAACTTGTGTTGGGTATTATTTGTATTATAAGTAAGTTGGTATTGTATAGTATCAAGTATCAACTTGCTCTGAATATTATCGTAAATCACCTTTAAAATTGAGTAATGTATCTGAATCCAACTTTGACCGTAGTATCTAAACTGATGCTTCATTTGTTTCATTACAGCAGATACGGTTCACATTTGCAGAGTACATCGATAGCTGTTACCCTTCAAGATTTATTACGTTGCAAGAAAGTGATCATCTGTTTACATGAACAACATTTACCCTTTTACCCTCCAATCCGTTCTACCCAGTATTTGTTTTACTTCGATGTGAATAAAGGTTATAACCTGTGTACGGGTGCCGCATATATTATACCAGAGTTCAGTATGACTTCCATTGGCTAAATTTCATTCTAGTTTTCTAACGAACGCATTAAGCGATTACAAGCACTTTCAAGGGATATATTTGTACCAGAGTTCAGTATGACTTCCATCGCCCAAATTTCATTCTAGTTTTCTAACGAACGCAATTACAAGCACTTTCAAGGGATATATTTGATGACGAAAATTAAAAGTAAATTTAGATTAGATGCTTGAAAAAGAGATCCATTGATGAGTTTGGCTTGGTAGTTTTGGTTCTGCGCAGGAGGTTGCGTGACACTGCAGAGTGCCAGACCCAATTCAACTTTCTGTCAAAAGGCCATCATCCGTTGTTCTAATAACAAATAAAGCACCAAAACTGTGTTTAAAAGAGGCCAATTTATACCAATCTGATTCATAGTGTGATGATGTTTCAATCAAAGGAACATTGTTTCGTTTAAGTATCCAACAACAGTGGAATCGAAGGAACCAATGGACTCAAAGCTAGTAAAAGCGAAAGGCAAACACATCGTTCTTGTGACAAAACACTACTCTCTTTTTAGTCTTGTATTATAATCTCTACTAGTTTATAACCCGCGAATTCGCGAGCTAGTACATAATTTTTTTTAAAAACTTTATTATTTATTATAATTTTGCAACATTTATTATACTTGATTTGTATTGCTGACGACCTGCTCTTTTTTGCAACTTAAAACATTTGTCTGAGCAATACATGCTTTAGATAATTATCATTTTATTAACTTAAGTGTTAATTTAGTCTACAAACTCAAGTACATTATTTTTTTAAAAACGTTTATTATTTATTATGACTTTGCAACATTTATTATACTTGATTTGTATTGCTGACGACCTGCTCTTTTTTGCAACTTAAAACATTTGTCTGAGCAATACATGTTTTAGATAATTATCATTTTATTAACTTAAGTATTAATTTAGTCTACAAACTCAATTCAACCCAAAACTAAGTATCTCATATCACAAATTGGAATATCTCTCAAAATGGTTTTTTGTTCTTTTTGTTAACTTTATAATTCTATCCAATCGTATATAATTGTTATTAACTATAGTTTCTATTTAATACAATAAAGTAGTGTATCCAGCGTAGTCGCGGGTTCATAATCTAGTAATACTAGAAACCAAAGGCCAAAAAGGTCAAATAGATTAATATTCTAAGAATCGGTGAAAATGTTATACATTATTGTTAAGAAATGCTCTTTGCAAATCAATGAACATACTGAAAAACCAAAGGCAATGCTTAGGACTTAGGAGTTATATCTTGTGTACGTCCGCTCCAGATTGACAAGATTAGTAATTAAACAAAAGGCAATGCTTAGGACTTAGGAGTTAAATCTTGTGTAGGTCCACTCCGGATTGATAAGATTAGTTAAAATTACTGGGATGCTGGTACAACATTCTTGTTGGAAAAAGAAATAATGTGAAGCTTAGCCGATTATCATATGATTATATTTGTGTCATCCTTATATAAGAAATGCATTCAAACTATTATGTACAATTTTTTGCATCAAATAGGTAACAAAGATGATGTAAACATATAATGCGTGATCGATAGATAAAGGGCCAAGTGTTCTTAAATGGTAATATTTTATAAAATTGTTAGCATATTGAGTACACCTACATGAGCTTTTCTTATTTCTCGTTAGGTGCCATTTTGTCCTAATCACGATCACAAAGATTTTCCCAAAGTAATATTGTCAATAGTAATAAACGAACCTAAATTATGTAAAAAAAATGGTAATAAAACCGATGATAATCAGTAATAAATCAAAATTAGAAATGATCCTCAACTATATATTAATAAGATCAATATGTAAAGTTTATTTGTTCGAACCCAAAAAGGTAGAAACGCCTACTGTGATTAAAAGTCACAATAATCAGATAACCAATTTCAAAACGCAACTCCAAACACCTTTAAAATGCCCTTGTCCACTTTGTAGTTTTGCAATTGTAAGCGACTAATCAAAATCTCAAATGTTTTCTGCATATTATCCGGAAGTAGGAATTTCGACAGTTTCCTTATTAATTACTCAACCGTGGTTGGGTTCCATCATAAACCGGTTAAAAGTTGCCCCAAAGTCTTATCTAATATACATAAAACTCGATAAATAATTTTATTCAAAATTTGTTCGTGTGTTTGTACCTTTAGCCTCATCAAATGTGTGTTGTTGGCCTTTTGATGTTACATACAAAGAGTGAAACTTTCAAAACCCTCCTAAAAAATTTCCACCACAGAGTCTCCCATTTGGACCTTTATTGATGTTGCTATTGTTTCTGGATCACGATTACCGATATCCACGTGTTCAAGGCTTACAATTCGACGACCAACCTGATAAACTGTAAATTAATAAGATTGTAGACGTAAACATTAAGAAATATAGGGATTGGTTGGTGAAATGAACATACTAATTCTATAGCTTATTGCATGAAGACTTCGTTACAGAAGTCTCTATAGTGTCATTCGAGATTTTAGAAACACATGTTGTCTGAAAACCCATGATATATATTGAACTTAAAACAATAGCTTTTGATGTTCGAATCATAATGCACAATCACTTGGTCGAAGATTGCATTGTTATCTTCAATATGGGTGGTCTACTCTAATTATCTTATCTTTGTAAAGGATTAGCTAAAAACTATTCACTTTTTTGATGAGATAACAATGTAAAGATTGCATTGTTATCTCCAATATGGGTGGTCTACTCTAATTATCTACTCTAATTATCTTATCTTACCTTTGTAAAGGATTATCTCCAATATGGGTGGTCTACTCTAGTACCTCTAAATCATTTTATTCAAAATTACTTTTTTGATGAGATAAGATGTTTACTATAAGTATACTTCATAACCATACTACTTAGTATATTTTATATTTGATAGAAGACGTACGTTTCTGGCTTTGTGCAAACTCGAACCAGTTTCAACCTATTACCACACATGTGACTTGCCCAATTTTCCACTTGTAGAACCAAAAGATCAATATGTAACTTGTACTCATTTTTCAGGGATTCAACTCCCTCTATAAGCTAGCTTTCAGACACATACACATTTATACACTGTATATGAGCGACGAGTACAAGATGCCGGTTTATATGGCGATTTCGGGTAGCAAGAATATTAGGTAAAAGAGTTAGAACAGTTTTAGTATCAGTTTTTTATCGCTATCAGTCACATTTGACGTCCCAATATGTTAACTAAAGTAACCCCCTCTAAAAATACTCAATCTATGTCTACATAATAAACTAACCCGCCAATTATGCAACCCACCCAGTTATGACAAATATTTTAAATAGACACCTAACTTAATTCTTTTTTTAATCAGAATGTAAGGTAGAAACAAAATAACCTCCTTGAGTTAAGGGCCGACGTCTTGTAACCAACTGCATCCTTGAAGATCTTCAATTCCATAGTGAAATGATTTCGATCTGTTCGAGCTGAACAGTACAAATTCCCACTCATATCACCTTTACCTTCAAGAACATGTAATCCTGAAGTAAATAACCAATACTTCATTAACAAATCCAATGATCTAAAAAAGGTCCATGACAACAATGACAAACATTCATGACAATTATTGAATCTATAACTCAATATAATTGTGCCACATTTCTTAAAAAGTAGTATAACCTTCTATTAGTTTTGAGACTACCCATCAAAGAATACCTTTGTCAGACTACAACATCACAATTCTAAATTGGACAAATTCTGATACACACATTCGACCCAAATAAATGATTGCTAAACATGTAAAAGTTACTCGGAAGACGACCCATCCAATATATTTGAACTTCACATGGTAGTCTCTATAGTAGCGCAGTTCCAATTCAGACAACTTCTTATGATCCCATTCGACCTGCATAAGTATTAATATGGTTTACAAAATAGTGATTCTGTATAATGATGAAGTTATTTCTATATATACTCCATGTCCGGCTGCATGACACATATCTTAAATTTCATCATTCTGTAGAATGATCAAGTTAGTAGAAGACCAACTAAAAAGGATAAAAAAATATTATTTAATTGCAAGAAACCGTTACTAACTTATCGAGTACGGATCGGTGGCTTCAACTTCCCCAACAATTGTTCTCCTTGGATCAACAATGCTTCTTTATAGGCTCTTCTAACTCGGTTGTAGGTTGAGTTTCAATTCTTTAAACTGATCAACCCTTCAATCAACATTGACTGTTCTTGTTAGTCTTATATGGAAATCTTGTAAAGTGTTTTTTTTTTTTAAAAAAAACAATACAACGGAAGACTCAGTAGCAAATATAAAGAAACCTCATTTACATATTTTTGGTGCAAAAACATCACCTACAATAACCTACATCTTGTTCACTATATAGTGTAAGAAGATTTAAATAAAGAACAGTCTGAACCGGGTTGGGTTTATCCTCCACTTATTATTAACTTCAATGAATGTTGCAAAGAAGTTATTTGTACACCCTCGCTCTCAGATACTGTATATACTTGTGACAATAGCCTTATTGCAGCTGAATATACTTGTGACAATAGCAAAATTTAAGCTAAAATTATTATTATTATAAATATAAATGTTGGACCAACGAAGACCGACAACTTACCATGCTGATCTATGCTCTTCTTTTATTTCCATACACAGCAAGCCCTTGCCCTCGATTTACCTATGGAAACAAAGAATGAAATTAAAATATAAACAATAAACTTCCAGATGCACAAACAATCCATTATTCATTATTTACAAACTTTTTTAGAAAACCCATCTATGTTTTGATTATCAATGTCAAGCTTCATATTTTTCAACTGCTAATTTATAAACACTCTATTCAAAACTAAATCTTCAAAAAGTTCCTCACATGGTTAGTATCTGTATCAATTTTAAAATCTAATTCCGTGTTAATACACACTAATGATACGAATCATAAAACAACCATAAAGTTAAGGTTTGTTTACGTATGAAATTCAAATTTATCAAACCTGGGAGAAGGATTTCCTTGAATACTGGGTGTTCTTGACTCCTTCCATGCAAAAATATGTTGAAGCAGAGACAATTGACGGTAATGTATCCTATAAACCCTAGATTAAATCAAATTGAAAGAATGACAATCTACATAGATAAAAATAAAAGAAAAAAAAATTCACTTATAATATATTACCATGAGTCTAAATGGATGTATCAATGATCGTATTATGTAAACTCGTTTTTCACAAACATTTTATCGAACACCTTTGGTGCACACTAAATATCATGTATCTAAATGGATAATATAGAAGATGTACCTGATCAAGGAATGAACATACGGGATTACATGGGTATTTGGTAATTAGAAGAAAATTAATCACACATGAATATAAAAGGACTATCATATAAAGAGCAAACATTAAGCAATTTATGAAACAATTGAATAATTCGGTTGTCATGCTCACCTTCATCACAGATAGTGAGAGCAAATCAAGCAAGTAGTAATTATAGGATACCTTTGTGTTTCATATTAATCAAACACATAGCCAACTACTAATTTAGCAAGAATCATCTTCGATCGAACTAAAGGCGCGGGTACCTATACAGTTCGACACCAAAAAATACCCAAACTCAGAAATTGGATGGATCTGATTGCTCGGAGATCACTTCCATTCCGGTGATTTTCGCCGCGCCGGTAACCATGAGCGTTTCGAGTTACACCGACATGAGTTTCGAGTTTTTGCCGACAAACATAGGTTTTCTTTTGGGTTTTTTGCCGAAAAAGGAACAACTTATTCCCGTTTTTGTGTTTTGGGGTATCAAATATTCTTAACTTTTTAAAATGAACAACTTATTTTAAAATTAGGATTAAAGGGTATATGGCTAAAAAGTTCGGATTATTTGATACGAGAAAACACGCTAATGTCAGTGATTTGGTAAATATAACATAGATCGGAGAATGGTTAAATGTTTCTTTGAGAGAAACGAGAATTATTGACTCATTAATCTTCCACAAATGTTTAAAAATTCTGAACTTTTTGGCCATATACCCTTTAATCCTAATTTTAAAATAAGTTATTCTTTTTAAAAAGTTAAGAATATTTGATACCCCAAAACACAAAAACGAGAATAAGTTGTTCATTTTTCGGCAAAAAACCCGTTTTCTTTTTATTATTTTTTTGGCATATTTTTTCTCACAGCAATTAAGTTGATTTAAAGAAAAAAAATTAACCAACTTATTTTTGACATATTTAATTAATTGATTGATTTGGAATTCAAAAATTTTAGGGTAATTTAGTCTTTAATCCAATCCTGATCTATTATTTGGGTTGTCAAAATTGTTAATCTTAATCAATGGTTATAATTTAAAGTGCTAATCCATTAGATGGTTAGGATTAATTTATATGAGTCTATTTGTATAATGACAACCTTATTACCACTTTGTTATAATATATAAAAGAGATTGTACATTGAAATCATTGGAAATTCGTAATACAAAAGATTTCATTCATACACTTGTTTTTCTATGTACTAGTTTGGTTTTGTGATGCAATCGTACACATGAAATAGTGGTACCCCATAATTAAATAGCATCTAACAAAACACCATAACTCATTATAAGTAGCCATTTCCTTGGCATTTCAAGTGTAAACTAATGGTCATGACTCACGGCAAACTGTAAAGTCAGGCAAAACACAGAAAACCCTTGCAGTTTATCAGATGTATCATCAAACGCAGCACCAAAAGTCAAGAATTACAATCAAAACTATTAGGACTAGTCTATGTTGTATCATCAAACGCAGCACCAAATCACATTACTTGAAAATAATGCAGCACCAAAGTCAATAAGCAAAACACGATGAAGCTTTAATTCCTGCGGAAAAAGTTAATAAATGAACATCACGCTTAAGAAGAAGTTACTTACAGTAACCAGGTCCACCAATTTCAACGATATGTTTCAACGCGTTAACCCAACCCGCTCGATCAACCCAATTCGTTTTCTTTCTTCTTTTTCTTATTTATTTGAAGTAAAGTACATATAATTTATTTCATTTAGTTGGATTGAGACAGTATGTTGGACTAACTCTTAAGGGCTTGAAGTTCTAACAGCAGCCTTTGGTGGCCAAAAAATAAAACAAAGAGGCTTTTTATGACCAACAGTAGCATTATCCCAGGAATAGGTAGTCCATATAACAGTCTAAAGATCAACAAAGAGGCTTTATGACCAATATTGTAGCTAACTACCGAAAGACTCACTAACCTTTTGGATTTAAGTATCTGTTAAATCTAATGTCACTTAGAGTCCTATTATCCTTTTGTGCATCATCCATCTTGAAATATAACAGTAAATTCACAGTCAGCAAAATAAGAAGAAAAGTATAAACTACAACTACACTATCAAGTACGAACCAACATATATTGTTCCTTTTGAGATCACTAAACTTAATCGTTGCACCAATTCAACTTTTACAGAACCCTCCAGAATAAAACTCACCGTGGATAAATTACAAAGCAGGCAAGAAATCATAAGATTCTACAGATGACTGAACATATCCTTACAAATTCCATAAGCATGCAAAACATGTTACATCTAGAAGAAAATGACGAAAGACCATGAATATGGAAATTATCAGATGAACCTTCACAAAGCATCACGGGCAGCAATCCGACACGTTATAGCATCTCCAAGAGTTGATACGCCTAGTTCCACCCCAGTAATTTTGTAATGCTGATAAACATGTAACAGATTATATAAATCCAGTATGCAATCAAGCAACAAAAATGAAAAGAGACATTACTGCAAAAAAATTCAATGAGGCGTACATATAATGATTGTGGCTGTAAACTGGAACAGCTATTAGCCATTTAGCCTATTACAAATTTGTACGCCTACTATTCGAAGAGGTTGTAAAAAGATGTAACGAGTCACTACGTGAATTTAAATCAGCAATTACCCAATGTTACAACTACTTCATGCAATATTTGAAAGGCTGTTGATTGCATCTGAAAATGGTAATCTGTACGACTTCTCAACAACTACTCAGATTGGCAATCAACAAAACGATAGTTATCAAATAGTTCAACTATTCATGTGAACAGCGGCCTAGTGGTCAGGGTAGCCCATCAACCAAAAGGGTGTGGAATCAAGTCTCACTTCAGACGAATTTGTAAACATTATGTGGTGTGATCAGATATGTGTATAACTTATAATGTTAGGTAAAATTTATTCAATGCTTTCAAATGTTTACTCCCTCAACAAGCTAAAAGATATCGTAAAGAATCACTACACATTTTCACATAACACAAAAACACGGCATTAACTAAATGAAAGAAAATAAGATCATATCAAACCTTTTGTATTTGAGGTTTGTTTGCTCGTCCTTCCAACTCTTCTAAATCAATTTCTTTGCCTTTGATAAGCGACTTTATAGCAATTATCTACACAAATAATTAAATCCTCCTTAACACACCATATTCATCAAGAACAAAGTCCCAAAAATTCTTTCATGAGATATCGATCTCACCTCTTCATCAGAAGCACTAAAACGAGCAACAAGAACATATGTAGTGCTATCAGAGATACCACACCGTTTTAATGATTCAGATATCTAGTCAAAATCACAAATGTAAACAAAAGAGTTTACATAAACCAACATATATGTATTTTAAAGATGTTAAAGTAAAAAAGAGGTTACATGTTTAGACCCCGAGTAGTTATAAACAAGCTCAGAGTGAAGAGTACGAGTTGTCAATGAATTCCTCGATTTAGCTACCAGTGTTTTATGAGCAGCTGCTAGAACAGGGAATATATCTGGGATCTAAATGGTAATATTATGAAATTGTGTCAGAATGAAGTACTTATGGGTCATATGAAGCGCAATCTAAACCATGTATACCAGAGATGCATTGAGAAGGGCTACTTCAGGGTCTAGTGTTCCAGCTTGCATAAGTTCCATAAGTTCCCTTGCATGTATTACAATAAGTTCAACTAAGAACGTGATGTTTCACTACATACATAATCGATGGTGAAATTCAGATGAAAAAAAAAGGTAACAGAAGTTCCGAAAAAACCTCAAACTAGAGAACGCCGTTCATGTGCACCTTAAAACAGCGATAAGTTCAATTTTGCTCATAAAAAGGAGTGAAAATTCAAGTTTATATATACACAAAGGCAACATAAAAGTTTAATAATTTGGTTGTACACAAGGGACTTTTTTCGAATGTTACCTCTTTCAAGCAAAATTGAACTTTCACTCCTTTTAACGTGCAAATAAACTTAATTTTCCTACCTATATCGAGATTTTATGAAACCTTTCTTACCTTTTTGGAAGTTTGCCCAATAATTAACTTACAAAACAATTAAGATAACAAAATGCGGAAGTTACCCATCACTTGGACAAAACAATAGGAATATTTAATTCTTCAAGTTAAAAAAACGCAGTTGTGTATATGTCATCAGTGATTATGTTTAATATACATGAATACTGAGAGAGAGAAAATCTTTAATTTGGCCAAAAACATAAAAAAGAAGGGGGAAAAAAGGGTACTTGGAATTAGCGACTTCTGTGAACAGGGAAACAGAAAGAATTGTTCCAGAGATGCTGTAAACCTTCATTGTATATCTGCAATAAAAGGTTTGGAAAATTAGGGTTTAACAAAAACCTAAACCTGAAAATGAAAGCTAACTGGATCACTAAATGCTGCGATATGATATAATCATTATAAAGATTATTATACCTTTAGTAAGGAAATACTTCCGGTGTTGGTCGGTGCTTCATTAGCCGGAACCGCCGTGCACTACACAATTAGCTGCCGGCGAAGGAAGGGGTTTTGGTATATGTTGAAGCTTTCAGCTAGCGAAAGCAAATTTCTTTTGGGATTTTCCATTTTATACCGGGGTTTTGATGAATAAAGCCTTAGGGCTTTGGATAAAAAATTGATTTTTATTTTTCTTAAATTAGGGCTGTCAATAAAGACACATATAAAGCATTTATTAAACTCAAAGTTTTTTTATTTATCTAAAATCTCTATCCCTTTATTAAGCATTCTTATGTGTTGACCTTATATCATATGAAAAATTCCCATAATACCCTTTTATTTAATCTTAAATAAAAAAATAATGTTAACACAAATGACTCTTTCTATTACCAACTTTTGGCACTAGCTTTCACCTAACATGTCAACTTATTTTGGCAAGTCAATTATACAATAACTTTACAAAATCAATTACATCAAACATTCACTACTCAATCAATTACAAAATTACTACACAAAAAAAAACATAGTAAAATTAATACTATATAAACGCACTTGTACTCATGAAAAATATACCAATCTATTCATGTGCGTTTGCATTTTGCTATTTGAAGTTTAAATTTATTTTCATTTATCTGTTATATAATTTTTTCACGTAATCATATGAATATGACATTTATAATGCACACATCTTAGACATGTATTGTTTTTTTTATTTGTTATAGTGGTGTTCATCATATTACTTCGTATTATTATTATTATTTGCTTGATTTAAGCCATATATATTTTATATCAATTTTTCAATTGCTCTTTCACCACATTTTTTCACGAATTTCATATATATTCCCGCCGCATTACGCGGGTTATCGGCTAGTTATAATTAATACAGCAATGATTTGCATTAAATTTATTGAAACTTTTCTTTTATTGGTGATGTATTAATTGAATTCTTTGATTATAACGGAAACTTTAAGTTCAATAAATGCATTCTATCTGTCTTATTGATAGCCCTAAGAGCTGTCATTAGCATTTCCCTTAATAAAAACATATTTTTAAATAAAATTTAAAAATAAAAGTTAAAATTGAATTAATCTTAACTAAGTTGAAGGTTAAATTTGATAGCTAAATTCGTAAATTTGACCAATGTCTTATTCTTATTTTCTTGATTTCTTCATCTACTCATTAGTATGTATATTGATCAATTATATTTTTGTTATTTGTCTTGCAATTTATAAGTTTTGTATAAACCTTTTTCTTCAAAATACATTAATCTCTAAAATTGTTATACGTGATATGATAAAAAATGTTAGAGTTTAAAATTTATAAGTTTGGTGCCTTATCTGGCACATATTATATTTGCTCCTTGACAAATATTATCACTTAATATCATTTTTCAAATAAGTATGAATAGTAAATAGTAATTAGTAAGTTGCTCGAATTTAGTGGAAATAAGTTTAAAATATTATGTTTAGTGTATATATATATATATATATATATATATATATACTTGAGATTCTGTGAGAACATAATGATTATGTGAGAATTGTGAGAACACATCCTAATCATCCATCCCTATTTGATCAAAATACCTCATTTTCAAGGTGGCATTTTCGTAAATATTATAAAGTGTGATTTTTGCGGCTTCACATAAAGGTACTGGTATAAAGTTTTATTTTTATTTTCGCGGTTTCACATAAGGGTGCTGGTGTGAGGGTTTTTTTTTTTCTTCACACAATTTTTTATATGATGAAGATTTATTTATTTTTGGTTAACACTAAATTTAGAGTAATGAATGTTTACTTTCAATTGCTTAACACATAAAAAATAAATTGTTTCACATTGTACATATAAATTGCTTCACACAAGTTTTCTTTTGTGAATGTTAAAATTTTAGCTTCATTGTATAAGAAATCTTTGTGAAGCAAAAAAACATCTAATATTAACAAATAAAATTTTAGCTTTATTGTGTTAGAAATATTTGTGAAGCAAACAAAAATCTAATATTAACAAATAAAATTTTGGCTTTATTGTAAAAATAAATTGCTTCACACATTATGTTGAGTCACTCGTCGCTGACGAACTCAATAATAACAAACTCAATGAAGGAAATGATTAAGTCAAAGTTGTTGTTGCTAAAGTATGTACTCACTGGTCGCTGTTCACACTACTCAAGATGATATGCTGAGGAATATTAAAACTCAACTAAGTGTGTCGCTGACTCCAAAACTAGAAGCGAGAGTTTTACATTTTCAAATGAATAAAGGCAAAAGTCACTGCCTTAATAAAAGCCAGTTGCTGAAGATATATAATTTAAGTCATTCTACAAGAGCACGATAGCTCGTAGTGAGTGGAGAGGATTATTACATCTTTGGTGACTACATCAATAAGGTTTCTTTACAAGTACAAGTCACTTTTCATATGTATGTCAGCAAGTGTTCCTCGTACTTTTAAAAATATCTAAAAGAATTACGTGGCAGCAAGTGATTGGTTTTAAGGAAGAAGAGATATTTGCGGTAACATAATTGGGACCCGCAGAATGTCGGTTCATCATAGATCAAGCCAATCAAGCAGCGACACATGTCATTCCCGATCCTATTTTGTAGGAGATATTTACGGGATATTTGCAGTATATATAGAGTAGTACGCTGTACTTAGAAACTTGACGTTTGTACGTGTTAATCACTTGTTAGTCAGTGAGTAGTTTGTCTAAGCACGTATCAGCGACCAGCGAGTGAGAAGTTAGCGTGTTTGTCCACTACTGTTCATCTCATTTTGTAATAAGTAGCTTAAGTGTTTGATTTATTTTAGCCTTGGCTAGTCTATTCCGCAATCAACACTCAGTGAGTTTTATGATTAATAAGATTCACAGTTCAACTATTATTACTTCATTGTTTACTTGCACTATATACCTTGATCATACTCTGTTTATTAATGTTTAGTAGATTACGATTAAAAACTTGTATTAATAACTTAGATAAAATCTGAAAAAGTTTTTAATTGTATTCAACCCCCTTCTACAATTAAACTTTACTTATTGAGATTCCAAATCACTACTCAATAGTGATCAAGGGACATGCACATTACATATACATTGCTTCACAAAAGTTCCCTTTCATGAATGTTAAAATCTTAGCTTCATTGTATAAGAAATCTTTGTGAAATAAAAAAATATATAATATTAACAAATAAAATTTTAGCTTCATTGAAAAAATAAAGGGTAAATGACAAAAATCGGCAACGAACTGTCAAATTTTGTTTCAAGTATGCAACATACTAACTTAATTACCCAAGTATGCAATAAGCTGGATAGTTTTGTGTTTGAATCAGTAATATGGTAACCAGCTACCAGTTTGACCGGTCATCTTCTAATTGAATATTTTTTTTTATTTAATAAATGTGACAAAATCGGCAACAAACGGCCAAAATTTATTCCAAGTATGCAACATGCTAACTTAATTACCCAAGTATGCAACAAACTGGATAGTTTTATGTTTGGATCAATAATATGGTAACCAGCTACACGTGGCACAATTTTGACCTGGTGGTCCACGTGTAAGGTGACTCAGCTTTTTCAAACATAATCCGTTAAAAAATGACTTTTCAAAGATCCAAACACGAAACTATCTGGTTTGTTGCATACTATTGGTGCATCTTAGTGTGTCTGTCAGTTGGTCTAAGTCTGTAATGCGTTTGATATGTAATTACGTTAATTATAACGTTTGTATTAATTACATTTTGTGTTTTGGCGACACAAGGGCTTTATGTCGCAATAGTCAACTTGGCGACACAATTTGTGTCGCATGAGTCGGCTTGGATTTGACTTTATTTTATTTTTTTCACACAAAAAATATTTTTTTGTGTGAACCTTAATTTTTTATGGTTTACTTCAAAAAAAAAATATATGTTCACACCTTAAAAAAATTATGAAAGAAAAAGTGCTTTCACCATTTTCTTTTATCTCCACCCCCTTTTTATAAATATATAAGTTAGATTAGATGGAGGGTGGGGATGTGTTTTCACTGAGTTTTTTTTATCTTCTTGTTTTCACAAGATCTCATTCATATATATATATATATATATATATATGAATGAGATCTTGTGAAAACAAGAAGATAAAAAAAACTCATTGGTTAATTATATATTAGAGATGACAATTTTAGACCCATTGGTTAATTATGAGTTAATTTGATAATTTTTAGGAGGGGATGAGTTTGTTGGGTCTTCTCCTCATTTTTTTGATGGGTCTAAATAGGTTTTTCAATATAACATATAATTGTGTAACAATTAACTAACGGGTTTGGATGGGTCTAGCGGGTAATTTTTTTTCACCTCATTTCATTTTTTTGATTTTTCACTCAAATAAAAAAAAAGTTTGGCGAACCCGATGACCCGACCCGACCCGGACCAGTTTAGACCTGTAACATCCTCTCTACTGGTCTGGTAAATTTCTAAAATTAAATGATTATTTAATGATGTTAGAAATTTATTGATATTATTTGTTTATTTGTGAAACTTAAATAAATAAGTCCCAAGACTTATTGTGACTAGTGGAATAATAATTGTTTTAAATAGTAGTAGTTGAAGGTAAAATAAAATAGTTGTCGCGCGAAATGGATTTAAGTTCCAGACAATAGATTTAAGACGAGAATAAAATACCCAACTATTAGGGTCGGTTGTGAGAGTGAGCCGACCTAAATTTTATAAAATTCCTAACTTTACCAATATTTCTTCCTTATTTCATTCCTTTGAATGTTCATAATTATAAATCAAAATCAAGAACTAATTACTTTTGCAAGGTTGTGCTTGAAATCTACATTAGATTACTATCATCATCCTTATCATCATCTTGTTATTCTTCTTATCTATGTAAGTATTCCAATTGTTCAATTTATCAACTTTAGAATTAGATGGAAGTTGTAGGAGTTAGTAATATGATATGAAATTGAAATTGTTAGTTGATGTGGTCTTAGATTTCAAGATGTTATGAACTGATTTAGTGTGATTTCGATTGAGCTCATGTTCTTGAGTTATGAATTAATCGAGTGAGTTGAATGTATTGAATGATTTGAACAAGAAAGTGGAATTAATTGATGATTAGAAGTGATTATAGGTTGATACATAATGTTTATTTGATGCTATATAACTTCTAATGTTGATTTCATAGCTGAAACATAGGTATTTTGAAGTTTTGGTTTGTGCAGGAAAGATTTCAGGTTGCTGGTATTCAGCTTTTACCCGGTGGGTAAATGTTTACCCGGTGGGTAAACTGTTACCAGGTGGGTAAATGGTTACCAGGTGGGTAAAACCTGATAAAATTAAAAATCTGAAAACAAGTTTATCCGGCGGGTAAACTCATACCCGGCGGGTAAAGTGGATAAAATGGGTCGGGTAAAGACTTATACGGCATGTAAACTAAACGGGTAATTAAAGGTGGCTTCTGATCTGGAATTGAGGCCGGATACATCCATGTACCCGGCGGGTACTTTGATACCCGACGGGTAAACTCTAACCTGGGCTGTTCTTTGTTTTGGATCATGTACTTGTATCATGTATGTTTGTATAGTTTTATATATGTGTTATATGCTTGTTTATGATCATTTAACTTGAATTAAGTTGTATACATTTGAAATGAGTATATGTTAAGGAATAAGCAAGTTGATTAGTTAAAGACTTATATAAAGTCCTAGAATAACTAGATGTAACTATGTATTGTTATTTTGATACTACGTATTGAAATATAATATGTGATTATGACATAAGTTGACTCGATTACATGTAAATTATGAAGTAAATATAACTGTCACTTATAACTTGATAATTGTTCTTCATTTGATGTTATGAATTGAAATGAGTTATATAATGAATGAGATGAATTACTAACTCATTATTTGTTTGTATTTTCCGACTCGAAGAAGACTCGGTAATATTAGACTTCTGAGTTAACGGTTGAGGTAACAGTGAGTGGATCTTTAATCCTCAGTGTGATTTAGTGGTAACAAGCTTGGTTACAACGGGTAAACGTATTATTACTGCTTTTGTTTGCCATGATGATTTTGGTTTAATAGTAATAATATTGTTGGTAGACTATTTAGTCTGATATATTGACCTAATTGAGTATATGGATATGTGATCACGTGATGCGTGTATATATATATATATATATATATATATATATTTGGCCTTCGGGAATCAGTTGTTAATGACGTCAACAAGTTGATTTGGTTGGTTGGGCTAGTTGCTTATTATGTGAATTACATAAGGTCTTGCTTCATTTGTTGTGTGTATAGAACCTGTGTTTGAGTATGATGACCACTAGCTATCGGTCTCGTCCGTTATTGTCATACGGATATGGTTGGGTAAGTGTTCTTTGAGAGCCACTGTAACACCCTCAAAATTTGTTGATTGAGTTTAGAGGAAGCATTTAGTTAAGTATGGGGAGTGCCACAATACACAGTACATGCATACGTATTAGAGCATATGATTACAACAGAACACACACACACACACATATATATATATATATGAAGATGCCAAAAGTAATAGTTACAAAGTTTACGATTCATCGAATCGTATAAGTTGAAAAGTAATCAAGTTACAAAAGTAGATTTCGTAAATATGACTAAACAACTTAGTTATATAAAAGAAATCCAGTTGTTAAAAGTTGGTATCCTATTCCTTCGGGGGTCGCCTACGTTTCATGTGTGTAGGAAGTCTTACATGCAGCTAATTCCCTGAAAAACATAGTCAAAGTCAACAACGAGGTTGAGTGGATTCATAGGTTTATGTTTGCAATAGTTGAATCAAGTTTGTAAGCACAATTGTTAAAACAAATACGTTCACAAATAGTTATTGCCATAATAGTTAAGTAAACGCCTTGTGGAATGTTGTCCAAATATAATTCGGTTGGGATGTTGCCCAAAATACAGTTTGCGTGGGATATTACCCAAAGTACCGTTTACATGGGATGTTACCCATAATACAGTTTACGTGGGATGTTACCCAAAATACGGTTTGCAATATGTTGTTGGTCGTTCTCCAGCGTGTCCAAAACAGTACCGGTTGTTCTCCGGTCTAAATACGCATGGGTCGTTCTCCCGTCCAACTCGGCCAGTCGTTCTCTGGCAATAAATATTGTTGGTCGTTCTCCAGCGAAACACAGTACCGGTCGTTCTCCGGTCAAAAGACGCACGGGTCGTTCTCCCGTCCACTTGGTCAGTCATTCTCTGGCACTAAAATACGTGCTGGTCGTTTTCCAGCGTTTACATAAAAGTATCGGTCGTTCTCCGGTTTATCAAACAAAGTTTAACAAGTTTATAGTATGAAAATGTTGTTTCATGAATACCAGTTTTGTGTAAGAGTTCAACAGTTTACAGTACTCTAATCGTTCGAGTAAAACAAGTATACAATCATGTAAGTAAAAGCAGTTACGACAATCAATAAAGCAGATGGCTATGTTTCTCACCCCAAGTTGAAAGCAGTAAAAAAGTTAAAAGTGGGGCTGTGAACTCACCTGTTGAGTTGAGTATGTTCGAGTGCTAGCAAAGCCTAAAGCCTAAGAAGTCTAGTCGAAATCTCCTAACGCCCTAAACGTATGAGATTTAATGTGTACGTGGAGGTCTAAGTTTAACCATCCATGCTAGTGTTCGTATAACCAAGTTATGTCCAATTGTTTATTCGATGTTTATGTTTGAAGTTTTGAAAGTGTATACGACTCGTTGGTAATGGTTCGGAATCACAATTTCCTTTAAATAAGTGCGTTTGTAATGTTTGTATATATCATATCATATGTAAGTATACGCTCCCGGTTAAGTTTGATACTTAGTGAAAAAAACATTTGTAAAGTTTCTGTTTTATGCGACACAAAGGTTTGTGTCGCATTCCTGCGACATCGCAATTTAATGCGACGTAAGTATATGTGTCGCAAATGCTGCGACATAAGTAGTTGTGTCGCAAGTATGCGACATAGGGTGGGTTATGCGACATAAGTCGTTGTGTCGCATAGTGCGACGTAGAAATGGTACTGCGACACAAAAGCTTGTGTCGCACTACTATTTTTGGCCCCGTGCGACACAACTAACTGTTCGACGAAAATTTGGGGAAAACGAGTTTTGGGTCAATTTTTGGGTATAATCTGTTGTAGAAACACTAATACACGGTATATTACTCATAATAATCATGAAATAACAAGGAAAAGTGGTGAAATCTTACCAAATTTGAGTGAAACCAAAAGTTAGGTGGGAGATGAAAATGGTGGATCTTGAACTTGGATCTTGAAGATAAGGTCGATGATACGTTTTATTGTTGTTGTGCGTCCGATTTTTGTTGTTTTTGTTGTTTTTGTGTTTGTTGTTAGGGTTGTTTGTTGTTGAGGAGATGAGAGAAAAAGGAGAGATAGGAGGGTTGTGTGTTTTTGAGTTAGTGAAGAAATGAAAGAGAATGGGAGTGGGGGTGGGGGTTTGGGCCGGTTTGGGGTCAAAGGAGGAAGGGATTTTTTTGTCCAAAATTTTGTGGTATTTAGCCCGTGTTTGTTTACCCGATCGTTAAATGTTAAAATGTTTAAACGATAGGTTTTTAAATATGTTTTCGATTATACTTTTAGTTAAAATATTTTATTTAAAATAATTTAGTCGACTTATACAATTATAACTTTGTTTTATTTTAGTTTTACGAAATAAATGAAATAGACGTTTCGCACTACAATATACTTCGTAAATATTATCAACATAATATTTAATAAACGTTAATGTTATTTAATAATTTCATTTTATTAAATAATTTGGTTCACCAACGGTCGTATATTTTTGTCGCTTTTGTTCCAATTGTTTTGTACGTATTTACAACAATTTAAAAAATAAAATAATACACGTATTAATTAGTAGGGCTTTGCTAGACTTATCTCTAAAATGTGTTATGAATTCACTCTAGTTAGGGAATTAGCCTAAAAATGCGTGCAATTAACGTTTATAATTTTGTTGAAATTGCGGGGTGTTACAGCCACCGCGGCAGTAGGGTTTCTCAAGAGCCACCGATCCTCATTTATTGAATTGTGATATTGTTGAACTGTTGCATTGTTGAATAAGTTGAATTGTTGATAAGTTGGAATGGTTGAATAGTTGACCAGTTAAATAGTTAAGTTGTTGTATTGTGTATTGTATGTTTACGATGCTTGTTTGTAATCAAAGTGTTATGCTAAGTTGAACTGTTGATTAATTATTCTCTCACTTAGCGTTGAGCTAATCCCCACATTAACATTTCTTGCAGGTTATGGATTTATTCTCGGGTGGGCAAGAAGTAGGACTAGGTGGAATGTTTGACTACTTGGCGTGTACTCTGATATCTGATATCTGATTTGGTTAAATCAGAAATGTCTTGTGACATTAAATAACACCCACGTTGATGTACTTTATTTTTACTTGTAAAAATTATTGTGATTGAGATTTTGAAATAACATATCCTAAATACGTAAATATTATAAGTTATGAAGAAAAATTGGACTGACGCTTCCAATATATTATATTTAAATGGTTGTAAAATGGGGGGTGTTATAAGACCCATCCTTCTAAATGACCCATCTAGACCTGAGACCCGACCCGACCCATTCATTTTTCCACCTTTAATATATATATATATATTGTGCTTCGTGTTTCTCAAACTTTCAAAATAATAGTTTTAATTATATAACTTTACATTTGTCATGATAACCCTTGATGTGAGATTATTATCATCATTATTATTAAGTTAAATATTACACAAATTCAATTAATAACATATGTTCGTACTAAATTTTTTATGTTTGAAATATTATATTACTTATTTAAGCATGTATCGATCAATCACATGATATACTAATTCAACAATGTATATTTGTACGAAATGGTACTAAATTTGTACATTTAAAAATTTAACTATTCTGTAAGCATGTTTCAATCAATCATGTATATAAATATATAAATTTAACAAAGTTAAGATACTGCTAATTAACCTTTTATTATTTGGTCATTCTTTGAAGAATAACAAAATTTGCTCATTGTCTCTAAAAACTCAAAGATGGAAGTTACGTCTTTAATTAAAAAAAATATATAAAAAATAAACTTTATTATGTGAATGATCACCTAATTTAAGTTTTTAGCCCATTTAATTTACTTTATGTTTTAAAAATTGTTAATCATTAAACAAGGTTTAAGATTCTTAACATATATAATATCATAAGGTTTTATGAATGTATGGTTACTATGATTGATAACGCGTACGTTGTTATAATTTTTTCAAAAATACACCAAACATGATCTAAAGATAGGTATTTCTCGTACCTAAGCGTGGACGATAAAATAACCTATTATTATCAACATATATTTAACTATTATATACGACTTACAAGCATAGTATAGTGATATTAGATCTATCCCGTCGCAACACGAGGGCATATTATATCTTGTTCAAATTCATATGTAATTGATTTTTCATTTCCCAAAATAAGGGTGTGTTTATGCACAAGTTTATTGGAACTCAAGCTTATAGTATTGTTTGATAGATGAAGTTAAGAAGCTTATTGAAAAATTAAACTCATGACAAATAAGCTACTTGAGAAAACATTATGAAATGGGAACTTGCATGAATATACTTTGTATCATTACTAGTGAGCAAGAAGGGTTGTGCGACGCACGACCCACGTTTAGCTACATTAATGATGCTTTTTTTGACGTTATATGTATATAACCATATAAGTTGATGTATAGCATGTAATAAAATGTAACATAAGTTAATAAGTAATTTCTTGCTTAAAAAGAGTAACTTGTTTTATTTATGTTCATTTATATATGGTAAGAAATATTAAGATATGATGAATATTATATAACCTATAAACATCTTTTCCCTCTTATAATTCAAAGCAACCATCTTATGAACAAACAAAGTTTGTTGATGAAATTATAAATATCTTTTTTTTTCTCACTACTAATAGCCGATGACGTGTTCAATTTCTAAGGAACTAGGGAGGTTTAGGTTTCTCTTATAATATAAGTAATGAGAAGTAGGGATGAGCGTGGTACAAAACCGGTATCGTACCGTACCAAACCGGTTGGTACCGCTTTTCTTTTTGGCCATAATGTGAGTATCGAATACTGTCCCAATTGAAGTGATATTGGTACCGATACGGTACGAGTACTGGTACGGTAAACAGTGGTACTATACATGTTTGTACCGAAAATATAAAATACAAAGTGAACAATATTCAATTGTAAAAAGTGGTACAACACAAAAACATAGAATCAACTCAACACCAAACTGAATCAAGTATGATAACTTAAACAAAAAATATGACAAAGAATCTCCATATTTATATTTTCAAAATAAAGTAGGATCGTCACATTAGTTCATCAAGTACGAAATTATCAACAACAACATTGATCATAATATAACATAAATAAATAAAGTTGACATTTATGATATTAACCAAATAAAATAAACATGATTCTACATGATGATTTTTATTACTCAGAGTATCGTAAATTGTAACCACGGAATTTTATATGTTCGCGTATAAAGGATATAGGAACTTTCATATTCTTTGTTGTTGTTGTTGATGATGATAATAACGATGATGGTGGCTGCATATTATGAAGACGATTGTAGTTGATTGTGATCCTTAGTAATTGATGATTATGATTTAGGTTTTTTGAATGTTAAAAACTCATCGGTCGCAGTATATATAACATGTGTTACCAACAGCCGTTCTTATTTCTTAATAGATTATATTATCGTATAATTATATAGTAGGAAAAAGATAGGAACTTATATATCGGTATCGGGTACAAACCGAAAAAATACCGGTACCATACCGAAAGTACCGCATCCAAAAAAATAAGTTTTATAAGTACCGAATACCGTACCATTTGAAGTGGTATGGTACCAGTACGGATACGAGATCGGTATGGTATGACTATGGTATTGGTATTTCGGTAGTAATGCTCATCCCTAATGAGAAGATATATTTAAAAATAAGACATGTTTACAGTAAGATTTAATGTCATGTTTAAACATGAATTTTGATTCAAAGTGTTCATTTTATATATAGTAATATATGATCAAGATAAATGTTTTTCAAAGATTTTGAAAGTATTTGATGTGAAAGTATGTATATGTAATATGTGTTTCTTCTAAGATATTATATGCGTATACCTTTATTTTTATATGAGTAAGAACATCAGAAGTTTTATATAAATATTAAGAAATTAAAGCACTTGTCATCTTCTAAAGAAATGATGTGTCATGTTTAGATTGAATTACTAAGTGTTCTTTTTATATAATAACAATGATATACATACTTTTTTTCATTTATTTCAATTTACATCTTTAACCTCCAACTAGTTTTATGAAACATTCATTATAAAAAATAAAATTTAATTTTTAATTTAAAATATAAGTTACAACTACGAACTAATTTTGCCAAGCACACTTTAAGAAATGTGGAAAACCATAGTTATATATTTTCTTATAAAATAATATCGAAAATGCCAACTTAAACACATTTTATGACTTTTCAGTTTTGTTTAAAAAAATTATAAAAAGATGAAAAAAATTTTGTAACTAAACTTGCCATAAGTTTTTTTTTTCATTCGGGTAAAAATAAATTATGTAAAAAAAATATATATTGTTTCTGTTTTTGCTATATATATATATATATATACTAAGCGAGTAGTAAAGATGGCTCCAGGATTTGCCACATCGGCAATGATGCCACGTGTCAACCTCTTAGCTTCAATAAAAAAAATTATTTAATTAATACTATATTATTATTCAATTTAATTATATTAATTAATAATCAATAAAAAAATAATTAATACTCCGGATATATTATAACAATTGAAACGAAGAGTTCCATATGTAGGCAAAGACTCCAACTTTATAATTATTTAATATTTAATATATATTATTATTTTATTACTATTAACTAATAAATATAAATACTCCGTTATTAACTGTGGAGTTTAATGTGAATTCTCAAATTGATTTAAATATTATGAATATATTAGATATCTTATCCAAAGTTACTACATGACAAACATCGGACTAAACTTAACTACTCCCTTCGTCCTAAATTTATAGTTCATATTCTATTTTGGGCTGTCCCAAATTAATTGTCCACTTTCATAAATAGATAAAAATGATGAGATAAAATTCTTTTATACTCCTAATTTATATATGTAAGACAAAAAAGTAGGTAAAAAGTAAAGGGTAAAAATGTCATCTTATCAAAAAAGTAAGAGAGAAGTTGATGTTTTCTTAAACCGCGTATTTTTTGTCTAGGGACAATCAAATTGGGACGGAAGGAGTATTTATTTATTAGATATAAATAAATAGCATTACCACATATTTGAAAAAAATTCTATATATCCTAAAATTAAAATATAGAGATCGATGACGTATATGAGTAAAAAAATCTCTACAATTTTCACTTAAACTATGTCACTATTTATTATTCATTGATTATCATATGCAATCAATATCAGTTTATCTTTTGTTTATATTTTAAATTAGTAACCCACTCGGTATTTTTTGACTTATACTTATTTGTTTTACAGAAATATTATGTAGATGGCAAGTGAATTATCGTTGTTTGAAGAAATATTTATAGGGTAGCGCAAGTCTTGAAGAGGTAACAAATTATATCGTTTGGAGTACAATATTTGAACACATGTTTATCATTATTTATTATTACAATGACATATATTTGAGTATCTTATTTGTTATCAAAACGATCAATATGATTATCATAATTGCAAAATGTGAATTCCTGTGTATCGTATGGGTTTGCATCTAGTATATATATATATATATATATATATATATATATATATAGAGAGAGAGAGAGTTTGAATCAGATGAGAACTCTCAAATAATAAGAACAAATAAGAACAAATCTGGACCATTGTTATTTCAATCGATGGCTAATAAAAATTAATGTATTTTTTATTTTTAAAAAAAATTCAGAAGGGTAATATGGGAAGTCCAAAACACAGCCCACTGAGTAACTTCTCATTATCTCTTCCCAAAATCGTCTTCTACATCTCCCTCTCTCTATCTTTACAGAGTTTCTGCGACTATACGAGAAATGAATGAACGAAATATAGCCACGGACTTTTGTTGTGTTGAGAATGAAAAGGGAGAGGAAAAATCTATTTTTTTTATCATCTTTTACGTGAATGCGAGCATCAAAAGAGAATCTCTGGAAATAAAAATCATGGCTTTTATCGATGTACAATACAGTAGTTTTCTTTAATTTAAAGTGCATATATATATATTCTTTTTTTCTTCTTCCGATTTTACTTTTCCTTGATAACTTATTCTTTTTATATGATTTTTTAGGGGATCTCTTTGACAATAGTATATTAATATCTACAACAATGTTTTAAACCCAGGTTTTTAGTCGATCCGAAAAAATATTAATTTCTGGTCGGATCGAAAGGTCGACCGGAGTTAATAATAGTATACAATAGTAGTATTTAGTAAATTATTTATTTTTTTACAATTATAATTATAATTATTAATTATATCATATATAATAATTATAATCTATAGATTAATAAAGAGTGATGACACATCGATTCCCTTGTTATTCTTATAATACACATCAATATAATAATTATATAATCCATGGAGTATTAAATGATGATGACACATCAGTCAAAAATTCCCTCATGACCCTTGTTATTCTTAAAATATAAAATCAGTCAATATTCCCTAATTATAAATAACTAAATGTACATAGAAATTGTAAAAAAAACACATGAAAACCGAGTCAATGCGTCAGTCCGGGTCCCGGTCCGACCAGCCGGGTCGTTAACTAGTCAACATATTGAAAAACCCGAGTTTTTTTGTCCGGAAATATCTAAAAATGCGGTCCGACCGGTCTGATCGGGCCGGTCGAACCGGGTCTTAAAACACTGATCTACAATTACATATCAATTTTATATGCTACTTTTTGAAAATAATAATCTAAACTTTATTTGTTATTCTTGTAATACACATCAATATAATAATTATATAATCCATAGAGTAATAAATGATGATGACACATCAGTCAAAAATTCCCTCATTACCCTCGTTATTCTTGAAATATAAAATCAGTCAATATTCCCTAATTATAAATAACTAAATGTACATAGAAATTGTAAAAAAAAAACACATGAAAACCGGGTCAATGCGCCGGTCCGGGTCTCGGTCCGACCGGCCGGGTCAACCGGGTCGTTGACTAGTCAACATATTGAAAAACCCGGGTTCTTTTGGCTCGGAAATCTCTAAAAATGCGGTCCGACCGGTCCAATCGAGCCGGTCGAACCGCGTCTTAAAACACTAATCTACAATTACATATCAATTTTATATGCTACTTTTTGAAAATAATAATCTAAACTTTATTTGTCTCATAGGTTTAAAAAATTTTGAAATTACTTTGTGTTTTCATTTATCAATTAATTCAGTTTAGAGCATCCACGGTGGTAAATAAATAATTTTAACTTTTGCTTGCTACATTAGCATCGCATTAACGCTCAACTTATCGACTAACATTTCATTTTAACCACTTTGAACCTCATTTTTACCTAGATAAAACCCCTTTTCTTTTTAGATTTTTATTTTTTCCAACCCAATAAACTTAGAAATATGTGCAACATTTATAAAAGCAAAAAAACTCAGCATTAGAATGAAACTTTCATTATATGCTTCCAACCTACTCGACGATGGTCACTAACCCTACACACGTCACCCAACTCAAAGAAGTAGCCAACCCTGCAACCATTCCACATGCTCTCAGTATAATCCCTCAAAAATTGTCATTTATGGGGGAAAACAGAGAAAAATAGAATGACTATCGCTAGTACAACTTTAATGTGGTGATTTAGAAAACAAGATGATTTTTAATTTATAAATTAGTTCATGTCCATTAAAGATCGAACGGTGGATGTAGTCTTCCATGCACGTGTCACCAAAGATGCTGTTTGATCAAGCATATTTCTACACTTGAGTACCGGTTGGATTGAACCGATTCGTTACATTCCGTGGCTTATGTGGGTAACCCTTAAACTCGTATCGAACGAAGCAAAAGGCGGTAAGAATCGGGATGAACCATCTTAAAAGATGGGTTTTTGGTGGTGAGCAAGGCTTACCATAGATGAAGATGGTGAAGAGCATGGCTCCTCTTGATGCTTGTATGTGTATTGTAATGTTAGTTAGGCTTTGGCTAGGGTTCCCCTCTTATAAAGGGGAGGGGGCAAGCCCAATAAGAAAGCTCATGAGTTGGAGAACCCAAGTATATGGTACATAATCAAGTCACCCTAGTTCGGTATGACAAGTTTATAATTGTCGTGTCAAACTATAAATATGTTGTTACTAAAAACTTGACATAGAAGTTCGCCCAGGGAGACAATGAACCTGCGAGCATAATAGTATGCTTTGGCTCTGGCATGGAGGCCTGTCAAAAGACCTGCAAAATAAGATAATCTGGCCAAAGCACCTTCGATAATGAGTGTGCTAGCGGTATGTAAGTATTGTTGGAAATTATGAACAGGGTAAAGATTTAATTGACTGTATATAATCTCTGTGAATCGTGTTTGGAATCACTTTTCAAAGACAATATTTCGACCCTATAAGTGCCCCGGGTTTCACGAAATTCGTCCTGGGATAATTCAAGAGATATCAACGTTTTCTAGCAATGAAATTGATGATCAGAGCGTTTTGTGTGTGTTTTCTGTGTTTGCATGTATGCAGATAATCGAAAAGTAACCGGAAAACGGGAGTTATTGGACAGTTATATGTCTTTAAACAATTCGGGTCAAAACATCCAAACGGGTTTTTCCGGGTCACTAAATATAGTCAAATTCGTTGTTGTTTCGGGGCGCTGCCCCGAATCCCTCAAGGGTGTTGCCTCTTGACCCCTCCCGTTGACTTGCTAGCGGGACCGCAACCAGGGGCTCTGCCTCTTGGACCCCGCAAGGGGTGTTGCCCCTTGGACCCCACAAGGGGTGTTGCCCCTTGGACCCCACAAGGGGGCGCAGCCCCCTTGACCCCGCAATTTTGATTGTGTCCGGTATTTAGTAACTTAACCGGGTATGCACTCCGCATCACCTACCCCGTGTCCACTAAACCCCAATGCACTAAAATATACAAACAAGTATGTCAATAGAATGGATGTCTGTCAAGACATGCATTGTAAAATAAAGTAGTCCGGACAGAGACTAGGCAATAAACATGCAACTGTGATCCTGCTAGCAAAATACACGCGCCATTGTATGGGCGGTGAGAAATGCAAGGCATTCAACAACATTAATTACTGCGATGTGCCCAACCAATAGAACTGACATGGTATACTGTTTGGGGTGACATATAGTATATCATTACTCTCCCAGTTCAATATGGTAATTTTATCAAGAACCATGTTGAAGTAATTGTTGTGTTGCTGCACATGATTGACTTGAGTAATTGATTTTAAACCGGTATAATTTTGTTTGTTTTCTTATTTGTTTTCATCTTGTCTGGTTAGTCATGACTTAGCAAATTCTAGATTGCCTTCGGTACAGGAATGATTAGCTAGCAAGCCTATTGACGGATGCTTGTGTCATTCCTGTCTTGTTTTGATTCATCACTAGCCAACCTATTGGTTGAGGTGAATCTCTACCAGGGATAGGGCTAGAGTTTACCTTCCACTGTGGTAGGACCGCCAATTCTGTCTGCTAATTTGGGTGATTATGTCAGCTAAGTGCAGGGAGTGGGGCTACGTGGGGTTATATAGGATAACCCAGGCCAACGGGGTGGCCATGAGTACCTATTTGCACCTTCAATGTTTTGACTAGCATGAACATGAAAAATATGACAAGTCTTCTGGAGTGAACAACTTTTATTGAATTTCTTTGAAAGCGATAAAAATATAATGGCAGGGGGGGTGATCATTCCCCTCTAGGCTTGCATCGGTTGTTCAAAAATAACATTTTTAAGTTAGTACTGTATATAGGCCTAAATGACCTTCTTGAAGGTTTATAGTAGCTCAATTTGAAGGCATAGCTTATCCTGTAAAGTGGAACTTAATAGCTCATCCCTGTCTGAAAAGTAGAGCTTAAAAGCTCAATCCTATTTGATAAGTAGAGCTTAATAGCTCAATCTGAAAAGTAAAGCTTAAAAGCTCAACCACATTTGATTAGTAGAGCTTAAGAGCTCAATCTGAAAAGCAGAGTTTACAAGCTCGATCCTGTTTTATAAGTATAGCTTAATAGCTCAATATAAAAAGTACAACTTAAAAGTTCAATCATGTTTGATAAGTAAAGCTGAATAGCTTAATCTTGTTTGATAAGTAAAGCTGAATAGCTGACGGCGCCCGAACAGTAAGGTTTTTAAAGCTCTCTCCTTGTGAGGGGAGAGAACCCGTCCCCGTCGTCAAGGGACTGACCGGACAGTACGGAGCACCGATCGGTGGAAGTTTTAAATTTTTAAAGAGTTGGGGCTCAACTTATAAGTACTACCTACTACACGGGGTGAGTAAGCAGTAAGTATAACTCGAGGTCGTTCTTCAATCGGAGCGAATTGAAATGAAGTTTGGGCCAAAGGTAAAGTTTGCTATTAGGATGGGGGTTGTGTAGATAGGTAGGTTTTGGTGGTTTTTGGTTTTCTAATTAATTTAACTGAAGATAGGAAAATAAAGATAGAGAAGAATCGGAAGCTAGGTAGACAGATAGAGAATTGCGGCTATTTGAAACTTCAATAATCAGTTGTGGGGATGATGTTTATTATAAAGATAATTGGAGACATTTTTAGTTAACGGACAAATGTATTATGGGTGTAAACACTAGGACCCTACTTATTTAGCTATAAGTATGTCACGAGACCTAGGCTATCGTGATTCTGATCAGGACAGGCTGCTCAACCCCCCACACTGTCTTTTTGACAAATGACCCTTGAAAGGTGCAGGAATAAGATAACAGACTGCCATACTGATAATCCTGACTGTTCTTAACACCTAAATGCAAATGCCATTATCTAAATATGCTCAAATTATTAACCTATTATTCTAAACTATCAGTTTTGTAGAGTCTAGGGGTTTAAGAATCTTGAACCACTGCTGGGCTTGACTTTCATATCTAGACTCATTCCTTACGTTTGATTAGTTCAATTACTTCTGTCATGATCTAGCCTCTCCTTTGCAATCAATCATTCGTCCCTAGGAACACCAACAGTGTACAGTGCATACTCCTTCCACAGCTTGCTACCCTAGGTACCGTTTACGGTGTACCGCACTCTAACAGTTCCACAGATCCTTCGTAACCAGGGATAGATTTGCGGTGTACTGTGATGTTTCCACAGCTTTACTGTCCCTAGGTACAGGTACGGGGTACAATGTCTAAGTGTTTCCACAGCTTCAGTATCAGAGGTAGGCATACGGTGTACTGTAACATTTCCAAAGCTATATTGGTTCCTAGACCATATTCTAGGGTTTCTAGGC
Source organism: Pseudognaphalium luteoalbum (assembly GCA_963422505.1). Taxonomy (NCBI): domain Eukaryota; kingdom Viridiplantae; phylum Streptophyta; class Magnoliopsida; order Asterales; family Asteraceae; genus Pseudognaphalium; species Pseudognaphalium luteoalbum. The sequence goes on from OY730196.1 coordinate 110,180,068, forward strand.
AATCCACAGTATAGGCACAAACGGCTCTTTCCGGGGCATATGCCCAGTATTTCAACCGGATTATAGTGACTTATACTATAATATAGATAACTTCCTACTGTACCTAGAGGTGATCAAGTTCTAAGCCTAAAGTAGCAGTCACGCAAATGACTGGAAAGGATGATCCATAGCTAAGTCTAGATGCATGATAAGTTTAGATATAACAAATACAACAATTCCCAATTATATGTTTTTAAAGATAAACATCATCCCTACGCCTAATTATCTACATTTCAATAACCGCAACAGCACACTACTCAATAAGCATGACAATAACAATAACATACATCATACAATTGGGCAGAAATAATTCGGACATAGTATAAGTATGAAAAGATAGATATCACCAGTAAATTAAGCAGAGTAACAACTGAAAAGAAATGCGTAGTCTTGCACCAAGAATGCTCCTTTACACCGTGATTACAATACCAGCTTCCTTCTCTCTCTAACTGCTAACCAACTAACTATCTATCTCTCTAGAGAGAGAAACCAAAACTAATTATCTAACTAAACTAACCTAGAGAGAGAGTAAAAGTGTATGAAAATGTAAGACAAAGAATTGAAAAGAAATGAAGTGTATGAAGTGTGTTGAAATGAGAAGTTGAGCTTGGTATTTATAGGCAACGTACAGCCGTATCCGTAGACCGTATCCTGAACCTCAAATGCACAACCGTATCAAAATCTGATTTTTATCGCCCAAATGCACCAATACGGCTGTCCTAGGGCAAATACGGTTGTCCTGGAGAAAATACGGGTGAACACCAACCGTATACGGATGGTCCAGGCCATATACGGCTGGACACAGGCTGTATACGGTCTGTGTGGGCCGTATACGACTTGTGTCCAACCATATACGGTCTGGACCAGCCGTATACGGCTGGGGACAGCCGTATGCTGGCTCTTCGGTTATTCGTTTCTTCGGACGGGCGTATCTTCTTCGTCGTTTATCCGTTTCGAGCGATTCTTGCGTCCACGGTTTTGTAATTTCCTAACAAACAAAATGACACCAATTAGAGGTCGTAATGTGGAGCGTAGGTCATGGTTCATTAAAAAGAGTTAACGAAGGTGTGGTGGAGCTGTTTTGCTCTGTTTCTCACGTTTTTCATGCCATTTTTAGTGATTTTACAAACATCGACTCCGTTTTGACTTAGTTAACAAAATTTAATGAATAATGTCCTTTTAGGTGTGTTTTTGTTAACTTTGTGCCTAAAATGTGGAAGATAACGTACGTAAAAACATGACTTTTTACGTGTTATCAATAGCTTAATCCTGTTTGATAAGTAAAGCTTAAGAGCACAATCCAAAAAGCAGAGCTTAAAAGCTCCATCATGTTTGATAAGTATATCTTAATAGTTCCATATAAAAAGTAGAGCTTAAAAGCTCAATCCTATTTCTGTTGATAATTGGAGCTTAATAGTTCAATATGAAAAGCAGAGCTTAAAAGCTTAATCATGTTTGATAACTGGACCTTAATAGCTCAATTTGAAAAGCAAAGCTTATAATCTCATCGCTCATACCTGTTTGTAAGCTCAATGCGGGAAGCAGGGCCGGAGAGCCCAATAATGAAAAGCATATGTAAAGCTCAGAGCTGAATAGCTGAGATGGAAAGCTGGGTTGAGTGTGATGGTCATTAGATAGCATTCATATTAAGTACACTAGCAGACGATTATGATAGGAGAGGTTTCAAACCAACTCAGGCGACCCATCAAGGCCAACACTATATCATGGTTCCCCCAGTTCAATATTGCTGACAATGTTAGTAGTGTTGAACTTAAAACGATGAGAAATCATCTTTATTCTTGTGCAACAAACTTGCAGGTATGCCATTAGAATAACGCGTAGGTTGTGATCCTGGGCAACGCGTGAGCTGCAATTACGATCAGAACTGTTTATGGTTTTGTGTGTTGTTGGTATACGGAGCCACCAGATTCATTGTTCAAGCTAATGTGGAATACTTTAATTTTGCAAAGCGAGTTGATAGCAGCGGAGGTGTTGTCATATTGTTCAGACAAAGGTCCAAAAATGGCTGCTAGCAGGCTCGAGGGTGGATGCATAGCATGGGCAAAGGTGGTCGCAAGTAGACACAAAAGGTGGTTGCAGGGAGGGGCTAAGGTAGCTACAAGGCAGTTCGGAGGCTCGAGTGTTGCTGTAAGCAGGCCTGAAAGGTGGCTACAAATGGATCTGTAATGGTCCGATGCCTACGAATCAGACCCGGAATGGGCACTGATTGTTCCTGCTGACTCGATATTTTGATCATGGTTTGTCCTTGCTTACCATTGATTGGTGATGCTATTTGAGCTTGTATAGTGTAAGCATACCATAGCACAATACATATGCACTTGTAATTTACGCACAAAATATAGTACATCCACTATTTGAGGTATTAACCAATACGCATCACGTGAACAAGTACATATGTGTGGGGATGAGGTCTCCCGAAGGAGGCAGGGGTTGCGGGAAGGACGACTGTGGGCAGTCGTAAGGCTGATGGCTGCGCAGGTAGGTCCGGAAAGTGGCTATGCAGGGAGGTCCAATGGCAGCGGGTCTGCCTCCCCCTTTTTGCTCGATGTACACCAACATTGGATACACGATTGCACCTTTTGTTTCCTGTTAGCTAACAGAGATGATATGAGTTAGACGTAATTCGCAATTTCGATTAATGATGAGAACACGAGACCTATTGCAGGTGCTCTGGTCAGATTGTGATTAGCAGCAGAGGGCTTGGACAGAGGTCACAATAAGCAGGTAGAAACAAGGCCGAATAAGGCTGCAAATAGGCCGGGAGACGACTGCAAATATGACTCAAAAAGGGCTGCAATTTGGCCAGAATGGGTCTGCAAATCTGTTGCCAAAATGGGCTGCAAAGTAGAGTCGCATAAGGTTGTGATCAGGGCCTACATATGGCTGAATATCAGGGTCTATACGTGGCTGTAGATCAACCCATTAACATTTTAAGCACTTTGTGTTGAGTATAAAGTTACCAACGATTGTTCCTGCTAAGAAAAGCAGAGTAATCACAACAGCGAAGTATTGTACAATATGATGAAAATAGTTGTATAAGTGGTTGAGACATTTCATCGAGCACTTGGAGTGCGTCTTCAACATCTATTGGTTTTAAGTTGTGTTCATTTATGGAGCCACCAGATTGTTTGTACAACCTTTAATCGACAACATTCAACTGCGATCAAATTAAAGAATCACAATTGTGATAGGCCATTTGTGTTTCAAAATTCGTTTTTTGTTTAGTCACTTAATCTATTGATATGAGGGTCTGATCATGGACCCAATTGATCATGATAATGTACAAATGAGACAAATTTGTGGCCACTGTGATCATTCGATTTCGTATAAGTTCGTTTTGAAAAGATGTCATGCGGTTTAACTAAAATTCCAATACACAAAATGTGAAAGATTGAAACAAGATTATGTTTTTAGGTTACGTAAAGAGCACAATAGCATTAAGATGCCTCTTGGATTGCACTCGTGCTTAAGTACTTGTACTTTCCTTTTTTCATAAAACAAAGTAGGGCTGTTAACGAACCGAATCGAGTCGAATATCAAGATGCTCGAGTTCGTCTCATTTGTTAATTATCCGGTTCGAGCTCGACTCGAGTTCGAGTAAGTTTTAAAAATTGTGTTCGAGCTCGAGTTCGAATTATTTGTTGTTGTTCGAGCTCGAGTTCGATGCTCGTTTATTTGATTGGAAAGTGTCTTTATGAATCAAAATTCCAAGCGCAATTTTGCTTGTTTATGAGCTCGAGATCGCTAAACTCATTCTATAACTCGAAATCAAGCTCGAGTAAGCTCATTTATACTTGATGTCTTAGGTTTAAATATATTAGTTACATACATTTAAAGTTCCAAATAGACAAATTTATTATATAAACTCGACTTGTTCGACTCGAATAGTTCGTTTGACTCGAAACTAAACGAGCTTTCGAACGAGCCAAGTCGAACATCAACTTTTTATGCTCGGCTCGTGAAATTAATCGAGTAGTATTTTTCGTTCGAGCTCGACTCGTGTTCGAATATTATCAAACTCGAATTCGAGTTAAACGAACTCAATACTCGAGTAGCTCGTTAAATGCTCGACTCGTTAACACCCCTAAAACAAAGGATACAGTGATAAATTTGCAAACAGCATGGGCTTGATTTTGATATCAAAAGCAAAAAAAAGATACCAACTTTTCGTTAAAAATGCCATTGTATAATAATATGAAACAATAAAATCATGTTTAACAGAGACGCGACACCAACGTGAGTTATTGTGAAGAATGAGCATAAAACTTATCTTTGTTTTGAAATGGGGAACATGAGCAAATCAGACCGAAAAGAATAATAGAACGAGCTTTGTACGCCGGTCTCCGGATGTTGTCATTTGATCAAGCATATTTTTATACTTGAGTACGGGTTGGATTGAACCGATTCGTTACACTTCGTGGCTTACGTGGGTAACCCTTAAACTCGTATCGAACGAAGCAAAGGGCGGTAAGAATCGGGATGAACCATCTTAAAAGATGGATTTTTGGTGGTGAGCAAGGCTTACCATAGATGAAGATGGTTAAGAGAGCATGGCTCCTCTTGATGCTTGTATGTGTATTGTAATGTTAGTTAGGCTTTGGCTAGGGTTTCCCCTTTTACAAAGGGGATGAGGTAGACCCAATAAGAAAGCTTATAGGCTGGAGAGCTCAAGTATATGGTACATGATAACTATTCAGGTTGATTTTATTTCGATAGATAAAAAGTAATAAGAAATCATAAAGGTATTTTCGGAAATAGATTTGTTTATACTACTCGTATTATTATCGTTATAAAAGAAACTAAAATTCATAAAACGAAATATATTAATATCCTTCTAGTAACTATTAATATAGAACAACAAACATGCAAATGAAATACACTATTTCTGTTAAACGGAAATACAAAGAACACAACACAACATATGTTTTCGTATAAAGACTGCCCACATACACCATCAGAACAATTCCTTTATATCATAAGCCAATCGCAGCATAACGTTCAAATCATCGAGTTTTGAGTCATCATCGTCATAAACTCATCCATATCAATCACACCATCTTGGTTCGAATCCACAGCTCTAACCATTTTACGACAATCTTGCAAGCTACACGTCTCCCCAAGCCTTTTCATCAATTCGTACACTTCCTCAACGCTTATCTTCCCATCTCCATCCAAATCAAATGTCTTAAACGCACTTTGCACATCAACCGCCTTCACCCCACCGCCTTTTCTTTGCACCTCCATAAACTCCTTGAAATCAATAAAACCATCACCATCCAAATCTGCCACCTCAAATATCTTTTGTACATCTCTCTCTGTACCCCCTTGTCTCAGAGCTTTAATTATAGCCTTGTATTCTCCCCTTGATATCTTACCATCTCTATCACGATCAAACTTGTCAAAAACACGCCTCATTTCAGTCATGTTTGGTTGGAATATAGGTAGGCCAGAAGGCTGCCGATCGCTACCAGAGAACACCCGACTTGGTTTCTTAAGGAACTTACGCTTAGATATATTGTACTGTATGTCAAGAAAGCTTGTTTTCGACATTGTTTTGATGTTTAGACGGCTAGCTATGGAACAAGCTACAAATACCTAAATACCAAATTTAGGGGTAGGTGTTTAGATGCTTAAGGGTAGAATATTGTGTAAAACAACTTGTTAGGTAATATGAAGATAGAATTGTAGAAAGAAAGAATGCAAAGCTGGTAGCATGACAAATGGGCTATACTAAAAGTTATTCTTGATTCTTTGTGTGATCTAAGAAAGCAAGTATTCCATTCAATCCATTATATTACTAGTACATATATACCTCAAAAGTTATTTCTAACTAACATGATTTAAGTTTATCATAGATTTGGTTACACAACGAAAAAAGCTTCGGTCGGAACTCAAACTATTGAAAACATACAATTAGAAATCGTCTTCAAACTCATTGAATCAAGATTAAAATTTGAAGCTGCAAGCCACGTTATGGATTTTGATTTAAACATTGAATTTGTGCTGACGATTATAATTTGATGAATTTTGTGTTGTAACTTTGTTTTGGACCTAGAAATCCGATTATGATGTGAGTCACGAAATAATAATAAGTATATTGCTAACTAACAAACGCGGTTACTCGGTTAGTAAGGACGATTTACTAAAATAGTTTCAAGTAAACGGTACATGAGCGCATTTAAACGATCACAAGGACCATTCATGTAACATACTGGGTTATTTAAATTTTTATTTTAAAATTTAAATAAAATAAATAATAAATAGTAATAAGGAACGAAAAGAACTACGCAACCTGGCTCAAATTGTTTGAATTGGTAAAGGGTGCTAATAACGTTTTACCGCCATTTTGGTATCATTTCGAAACACAACTATCGTGCTGAACACACCAAATCAATTCAGGTGAAAATTTAGCCCTAAATTTTGGAAATAAGAACCCTAGGGTTTATGGAAGATGATGAAGATTTTATATCCGTCTCCGATTCCAGCGACGATTTCACCTGCGAAGATTCTGAATCTGAAGACGAAACTCTATCCACTTCTGACATCGATGCAAATTGCAAACCGAACGACGTCGCACCACCACCTGAGCCTAATCTGAAGTCGCAAAACGTTAATGCTCTTTTGAGGTACACCTGCTTTTAGGTTAAACTTTGCTACAGTACAGCGTAACATGATTTATATCGAATTTGTTATATTCAGTTGAATACTATGTAACTTCAATTAATCAATGATATTCATATCAGAGGGAATTTAGTTGTTAAAAGGCAGTCACTACTTCCGCGAGTTCTTTCGGTCACTGAAAGAGAAGCCGTGCTTAAGAAACCTTTCAAGCCTCCTTGCGCTGATGGCTATTCAAATCAGAACGATCAATTGGCTCGTCGACTTTGTGCTCGTAAACGGTTTGTGCCATGGGGGTCGAACAGGCCTGTTTTAGTTCCCATTACAAACAGGTTGAGTGTTCCTGTTTCTGTGGAGGAAGAAGTGCCGGAAGAGAGTACGAAGCTGCCACCGGATATTGAACCTTTGATTTTATGGCAGCCTGAAAAATGTGAAGACGGTGATGGAGGTTTAATACGTATAGAAGTTGATCATATACTGGTTAAGTTCCTTCGGCCGCATCAAAGGTACGTCATTTGATTACACAATCTATCAGATATACTGTCGTTTACATGTAAGTGGATATATGAGAAATCACTTGCCTGCTCACAAGTTGTAATAAATTTATTTTTTTGCAGGGAAGGCGTCCAGTTCATGTTTGAATGTGTTTCGGGCGTATGCAGTCCTGATATCAATGGCTGCATACTGGCTGATGACATGGGGTAAGTTCGTTAATTATACTCGCTATAGCTTGTAATGGTGTGATGGTGTACATCGATCTTCTCGTATGTATTACTATTGTTTTTTTTTATGTAGGTTAGGGAAGACGTTGCAGTCAATTACATTGCTGTATACTCTTCTTCGTCAAGGATTTGATGGACAACCAATTGTTAAGAAGGCTATAATTGTAACTCCCACCAGTCTAGTAAGTAATTGGGAGGCAGAAATTAAGAAGTGGGTTGGCGAAAGAGTTAAGCTTGTTGCGTTATGTGAAAGTAGTCGTGATGATGTCATCTCTAGTATTGATAACTTCAGAAGCACGCATAGCCGATTACAGGTAAAGGTCAATAATGTTCCTTGGTGTCAGAAGTAGACACCATCTGACCCTGATTCTGTGCTAGGTACTAATTGTTTCCTATGAGACCTTCCGGATGCATGCATCAAAATTCAATGATAGTGGCTCTTGTGATCTTCTCATATGTGATGAAGCACACAGGTTGAAAAATGACCAGACCTTGACAAATAGAGTAAGAATAGCACTCTTGTAAATCTTTTCTAGTGACAAATTATGGTATGCTGACACCTAGTTAATGACCATCTTATCTTCTGTAATCAGGCATTGGCTGCTGTGTCCTGTAAACGACGCATTTTATTGTCTGGGACTCCAATGCAAGTGAGGATTATCTCTAGCTTTTAACTCTCTCCCTCCCCCCCTTCCTCCCATAAAGGTGGAAACATCTGCTTTGGCACCTACCTAAATTTGTTTGAGGATCAGATAACTGTTTAAAATGCCTTTCAATAACAACAAATTGAAATTTTGTGTAGCTCAGTTGATACTATCAACATATGATAGTAGTTGAGATCAGAAATCAGCAAATAGGTAATTATGGATTGGAAGTTTTTCAGGAAAAGATAAGGGGCAATCAGTATAGGACATCCAAATTGTAAATTGTTGTGGTTATTATGGGATGAGGGAGTGTTAAGTGCTCATTGTTGGCAACTCTCTTGTCTGTTTCGTAACAGTCTTCTCTTCCCTTCTTATGTTAAACCACCAGAATCACCTTGAGGAGTTTTACGCCATGGTCAACTTCACTAACCCAGGGATTTTGGGTGATGCTGCATTTTTTCGACGTTATTATGAGGTCAGCTATGTAATTAAGGTCCTTTTAGTTACCCTACAACTGATTATTCACACAGCTAATAATCATGGATTTAGATTATCGTTGGTTGAGAATTATAGTCCTTTTAAATTATTAATTTCTGCTGCTGTTTGGCACGTCAATGACAAATGCATAACAAGTGGAAATATCTGCGCACAACATTTAGCATTGGTCTAATTTATATTTCATTGTGTTAACTTGAGTTTTTTCTTTACTCTTAAAATATTAATTACCGACATGAAGACGCCCATAATATGTGGAAGAGAACCTACTGCATCTGAAGAAGAGAAATATCTTGCCAATGAGCGCTCAGCAGAACTGAGTGCAAAGGTCAATCAGGTAACTATGTCTAATGTAATATATTTAGGGCAATGTTTTTCAGCAGCTGCTCATTTTTGGACCTGTGTTATCAGTTTATTTTGAGGAGGACTAATGCACTGCTATCAAATCACTTACCACCGAAGGTATGAAGCGTATTTTTCTGGTTATTTGTCTAAGGTTATTTCTTATAACAATAGATGTGCTTTTTCTTCTCTCGTTTTTTTACTATAAATCTTTTCTATTTGATGCCGTTGATTGTTAATAGTGAAGTCATGAGTTTATTGATCCATATATTATTGTTAACGGATGAGTGCAAATTTGCAGATAGTTGAGGTTGTTTGTTGCAAACTGACTCCTCTCCAAAGAGAACTGTACAATCATTTTATTCATTCAAAAAATGTAAGTATCTATCTGGGCATTCTAGAAGTATATAACTATATGCTATTCATATATACATTGGTATCGCTCTAAACCTAAACATCTGGAGTCTGAAGGAATGATTTCTTTCTTTCTTTTGGTGTACTGTTTGCAGGTGAAACAAGCTATAGCTGAAGATGTGAAACAAACAAAAATTCTGGCTTATATAACTGCCCTGAAGAAGCTCTGTAATCATCCGAAGGTAAAACTCTACTTTTGCGTTTGAATTAAAATGTGGTGTTTGGTTAATAAAAATTGTTTTCTGATTAATATATTTTATATTGAAGCTGATTTATGATACAATGAAAAGTGGGAACTCGGGGACAGCAGGGTTTGAGGGATGTATGCGCTTTTTCCCTCCAGAAATGTTCTCCGGAAGGTAACATATTTTGTTATGTCCTGCCCTCTTGTGCATGTTTCCCAAATTTATTATCATTCTGCTACTTTATTAGATCTGGATCTTGGACTGGTGGTGATGGAACGTGGGTTGAACTATCAGGGAAGATGCATGTATTAGCCCGTTTGTTGGCTCATTTGCGTAAGAGAACGGATGACCGAATTGTATTGGTGTCAAATTATACACAGGTTTGTAGATTTCACTTTTTGAAAGACTAGTTCATGTTTTTGTAAGTATGTTTAGGAGTTAAACTGAAGTGGTTAGAACTGTAATTAGTTATGAATGTTTTATGTTACTACAGTATTTTTTGGTGTTTGTATTATAATCAACTAATTTGTAATAAATTATTCAGAAGTCTTATAGGCTGATCATTTAGCTTTGATTCTTTAGACACTGGACCTTATTGTTCAATTATGTCGTGAAAGAGGATATCCATTCTTAAGGCTTGATGGAGCTACATCAATCAGCAAAAGACAAAAGCTGGTCAACTGCTTCAATGATCCGTCAAAGGTATTTAGATATACTATCGTAATCATTGAGCAAATACATCGGAACTGCTTATATATGACAAGATTCTTCGTTATCTTCCAGGATGAGTTTGCATTTCTTTTGAGCAGCAAGGCTGGTGGTTGTGGCCTCAACTTGATAGGTGGAAATAGACTTGTTCTGTTTGATCCTGATTGGAATCCTGCCAATGATAAACAAGTACATTTTTTTTGCAACCTGTTGACTATAATTCTTCGTTCAAGGGACAAATCTATGATTTATTAACTTTTTGGCTAGGCTGCTGCAAGAGTGTGGAGGGATGGGCAGAAGAAGAGAGTATACATCTATAGGTTTCTAAGTACTGGAACCATTGAAGAAAAGGTAGTAAATTTCCATGGCATGCTCAACTCAAGTAAGCAAGGATAAAGTTGGTGTGTGATAGGATGTGTATTGTGCAGGTGTACCAGCGTCAGATGTCTAAAGAAGGGCTTCAAAAAGTAATTCAACAAGAGCAATCTGATTCCAAGATCCAGGTTTTTGTTGTTTCATATTTCTCCCTTTTCTCAACATATCCTCTGTTAACATATTAAAATTCTTTTAAGTGCAGCATATTAATATCACATCTAATGCATGCAGGGGAACAATCTCTCAACAGAGGATTTACGTGATCTTTTTACATTCCATGAGGATGCAAAGTAAAAGTCACTTTATATTTACTGTATTTGAAATAAATGAATACTCATTTTGCTTAACATTAACCGCATTGTGATTGAGTTTTCTAATTAATGTTCTGTACAGATCTGAAATTCATGAGAAGATGAACTGCACACGTTGTCAAAACTCTGGAGGACGATCAGCAGACGAAATGCCTTATGCAAGCATCGTTGGATCTCGAGATGAAGGATCCCACTCTGATGAAGAGGATATTGGGGGGTTTGCAGGTATTTCTGGATGCTTGCATAAGTTGAGAAGTTCAGAAAAGCAGGTGGGCACCCCATTGGAAGAGGATCTAGCTAGCTGGGGTCATCATTTTTCTCCAAATACCGTACCTGATACTATTCTTCAAGCATCAGCTGGAGATGAGGTAATTACAAATAGTAACTGTCTTAGTCTCTTAGATACGAATATCTGTTAAACTTAAGCTTAGTATAGTAGGATTAAGTAACCATGATGGAAGTTGAATTGTGATCACTCATATATTGCAGTTCAAATTGAAATGATCATTTACAGTTTATGGAAAATCTTAGAACTGAAATGAGTACTTCCCGTCCATCTCACCATTTTTGGACGTCCTAAGTTAAATACCAAAAATTTTATCTAACAAAAACACAAAAAATAGCCGTTTAACACGGTGTGCATGTGGTAACTGAAATCTCTAATATAATTTGTAATTTTTATCAAATGGTTGCCAGCTTAGCAGATATTTTCAAAGTTATTAAGCACATTGTCATACCAATATAATTCATGTAGGTGTTATTAATTCAGTGATACTTTTTTAATGGAGTATAGAGAAAAATTTCATATAATGTATCTACATAATTGATGTATATATCTTGCTTCAGGTCACTTTTGTTTTTACAAACCAGATTAGTGGAAAGCTTGTACCTGTGGAATCAGTGGTTAGGTCAAAAACAGAAAACTCGAATGCGGAGATACACATATCAAAGGTTAATTCATACAAAAATCATAATGTCTCATTAAAACGTCAACAGACTATACCCTCTACTTGGTCTAAAGGCGGGCCCATCAGAAGCAAATTACCAACTGCTATTAAGAAATCACAGTGGACACATAAGGAGTCTTTAGGAAAACCACCGGAAGGTAAGACTTTTGTAGAATTAAAACCTAAATCTTCTCTTGAAAGTTATTTGCCTCAAAAACGATTGTCGTCTGGTCCTGTAGATGATGATGATGATGATTTTGCATAGTACATAATCAAATTCTCTTGCATGTTCATTGTCTTCACTGAACCGCTCATATATTTCTTTTGCACATTGGTTATAATTAGCTCCATTTCTTATTTACTTATGAGGAAAGAATTCAAATGCATATATACAAAATAACTATTAGGGTGATGTATTTCTCCGAAACAAAATATATGTAAAATGATTTTATAGTATATAAACAAAAGAGTTAATTGCATGGTTCGTCCCTGTAGCTTACACACAATTACATTATTAGTCCTTATATATCACTTTTGCACCCAGAGTCCAAAAAACACAAAAGTTGTTGCGCGCCCGGGTTTCTCCTCCAATTTAAATGTCGAAGTTACCCTTAATGTCCTAATTTTTAAAAATAAGAAATTAAGGGTATGTTAGTCATTTCAGTTGAGTAGGGACTAAACGCACAACAACATTTACGTGTTTGAACTGGTGGTGCAAAAAAGTGAAGTATAGGGATTGACGGTAAAGTTGTGTGTAAACCCTAGGGACGAACCATGCACACTTAACTCGTCATTTATGTCCAAGTTGTTTAGGCTCTTGATTTGACATATTAATATGTGTTATATAGTCCAAAGTCTATCCTGAGATGAATTTATCCGTACAGGGCCTTAAGATTCTTGAATTGGATCCGTTATCTTATCTTTTCAATGGTTGTGCTTGATTTATATATATTATCTTCTTCTTGTGTTGTTCTATATCTTGTTTTCCAATCAGTTTGTACTGGGCCCTGATCTTAAACCTGAGTCAATGCTCCATTGAACCTATTAGTTGGCCCTTTGTTTAACACCCAACTTACTTACATTCATCTTTTTCTAGGTGTAGTGAGTACATGTTACATTAACTTGTATGGTCAGTTCCCTTAAAAGCATACATTAACTTGCATGCTTTAAATTAGAAGATAAATGCTTCTACTTACTACTGTATGAGATTCTAAGCCTTGAGAGCAAATTTTCATTTAAAGATTGTCAATTTTGCTTGAGAAGGATAATGTTAATTTTTGTATGAACAGTTCTAGTGGTTTGTGGATTTATGAACATAATTGGGGGAAGGTGACTGATTTTACTGTGGTCTAGTCAATGTAGTCGCATAAGATAATAATATTAAAGACACTAGCATCAAAAAGCTGGAGTTTGTGAGCAAAAAGAAACAAAGAACTTTTTAACCAGGATGGCCCAATTAATTAATATGGAGTTCAGACCAAAAGTTTCAAACTAGCATTCACAAAAAGTTAAACATTAGATTACATTCAGCATCTAGCTTTTTATGTCTTTTCTATATAGAGTAAACATGCATACTCGTAGTCAAGGAACAAGCCTTGCCAACTCAAACCATAGTGTTAAATGAGTATTTTAGTGTATAACTGCCCTCTAAACATCCCTAAAGGAGTCGTAGTGTTAGTTATTCTTTTTTGTAACCCTTCGATAAGTTAACATATTGATCTCTGATTTATTAAGATGCTTGTTATATTAGAACATACCCTTAGAAACAATAGCCCCTTATGTTATATTGCACTGTCGTGGTTTTCTTCTCTTTCCGTAGGTACAGGACACAAATTTGACTGTAGGTTTATATATCATCGAATCATAATTGTACATTGTCATTTTCAAGCTTATATTTTCTTCCAAAATACTACAGGCATTACAATGACACAATCTGTAGGAAAATAGAAGCAAGTGTAGTGTGCATATTACCACACTCCAGAATCACCTCTGCTTCTAAATTCTGTAATCTAGATGGTTTTAATTTCCATGTATGCTTATGTATTGAAATCAAGCAAACTTAAAATGTGGCTAAGGTCCAAATTCTTAGATTTCTTACAAATTAATGCATCATTTTCATTGGTGGTGAGCAGCCTTAGTTACGGAATGGGCCATGTATAAGAGGCCTACCCTAGCCGGGCACTACCTGGGGTCTTGATTAATGTCTACAGCTAGATACTTGGAACATACTCTAGCGTGTTTTTTTCCGCCTTAATCTATGGCCCTGATTAGATTATTATGTTACTATACAATAAATAAATTAAACAATTCGATACACAACAGATCTAAGGCCAACTAGGGGTGTATGTATATTTTATGTTTCTACCCTCACTATAGGTTTAGATCTTTGAGCCAGTATTTTTGCCTGTAATTTTAGGAAACCCCCTTGAACATGGGTGGCATATGGCATATTTTATTACAAAACAGTATTTAAAAAAGGTATTACTTTGACAAAACTATAAAGCAACATGCAATGCACCAGATTAAGAAAATAACAGTGACTTTGTTATTTCTTGATCTGACATAGCTAAACGTGCCTCTATGTGTACACAAGTAAAAATTAAACAGCAGGGTCTTTAAACTAAGATGAATAAAAACAAAACTTGTACACTGTTTAGCAGACCAATAGAAAAAGGAACAAATGCCTTTAGACTGACCTTTAATTTTTATACAATTGTTAGTATTACATGCAGCAGCTGGTGAATGTGTGTTGTGGGGGTAGGGTGGGAATCAGCCACTTGTAGACATTACATTCATAATTCCTACAGAAAAGTGGATAAACCATGTGACCCTTGGTACTTCTTACTGATTAAAGGACATCTATGGAATCATTTCTCTTAGATCACATGTTATTAGTCAATCTAGCAACTTTGTGACTCTTTATGTTAGATTCTGTTTATTTATTTTTATATATACACCTCAGTTTGTCTGTTAGTATAAGTTAATTTTGGTGCAAAATGTTCGGTCCTTACAATTAAGGTTTACCGTCTAATCAACTAATAGGTTGTGTGTTCGAGTTTCGACCGGAAGTTGGATATTATATGTGTGATAATTTATTGCTATAAAGTAAAATATTACAGTAAATGGAGTTGTTACAATGAAAGTGGAATTTGGTGGTTGTAGTAAAACCAAAGATGACACATGATATTATTGATTGTGTTATTGAATGTTTTGTAGGTGGGTGTGAATTCAAAAATCAAAATGGTGATGACTGTAGGTTTTGCACTACATGTTTCTGCACAAATTTGTCATTTAGCTGCATTTGTTTTACACAAACAAAATACAAGAGGGGTGGGGGGTTCAGATATTATAAAATCTTTCATCATTTATTGAAAGATTTGATTGGTGTGTTTTTATCCTTTTTCTCCTGGCCAAGAATGGGGTTTTTTCCCACTTTTACAGTACAAGTTGTGGGCAAATATGGGTTATATGGGTATGAATGCATTTAATAATGATTAATGGTTTTAGTTTTTAACTTTTAATGCTTGCTTTTTGTGTGTAAAAGTTGGATTGAAAGAGTAAAAATAGAAAGGAATGGGTAGGTAACAACAAAATGAAGTGAAAGATTTGGTTTGACGTTTGACCCACTAATTGCGTAGTCAAACTTCATAGACGTGGGGAGCATCTTCTACAGCTCATTCACTGCCATATTCAATTCAAGATAACATTTTGAAATATGCAAAAATGCATGGCTTTTTGTTTTTTGTTTACTTCTTTCAATTTGGTCTATTCATCATGTCAAATGGCCATCACTCCAAGCTAGTGCTAATGTTTGTGAAATTAGGATTACTAACTAATTACTCTTTCCGTTTCAAATTTATTATCCACAAACAAAACACTTAACACAAACAGTGTAGGAAAATATACAATTACACTTTATTTGTGTGTACTGTTATAGTTTTACATTTACCTTTCAACCATCTTGTTAAGACATAATATAAAGTGGGGCAATACATGAAGTTTAGGTATTGTACCTTTGAACGCGTGTCAAAACAAGTTGAAGGTTCTAAAATTAAAATGTTTAAAAAAGAAAATGTGAAGAGTATAACTTTTAAAGCCTGTCAAACGAGTTGAAGGTTCTAAAAGTATAATGTATTGTATATAGGTATGCATGATTATGAAAAATCATTACATAAATGAAATAAGAATTCTTAAGAATATAAAGGAAACAGTTTTTAAGTTATAATCTATTGTTGTTCATGTAAAACTAAGTCATATACGTTTTTATAAAATTTTGCTGCTGCTTGTGTACGTACGTATTAACAATAATAATAATAATAATGAAAAATATAAAAAGAATTAAGCACATTTTTGTTTTTGTATTTTCATGATTTGATGGCATATATGAACAATTTATTAAATCAGGACATCTTGTAATACGACTAAATCATCATGCTAACAATTTTTCTCTTGGATAACCAATGATACTCTTGAAAGGTTACCCATCATACTCGATCTGTGATAGAAAATTAAAATACAAGTCGGTATACAGTTTTACTCCCTATATATAATTAAAAAATAACTATGTGTATTGATGCTTATAATGATGTTTTAATACTACTAATTAAAAAATCCACTTAACGTTTTTTCTAATCCTAGTTACCATTGCTAGCTATACAATTGTCTATTCAAGATGTTAAATGGCCACCGCCCAAAAACTGATGTCAAAAGCTTCATCTTTATATCTATGATGATGATGATCATGCTTCGAGTTATGTACTTAATTAAATCTTATGGCTTCTGAATTATATATCACATTGATATATATGATGCCTCATTATTACGATTTACGAGTTCAATTCCAATAAGATCTCTAAATATATTACTCAATCCATCACAATTTAATTGTCCACAAATTTAGATACAGTTTTAGAAAATTACAATAGTTATAATCTTGACCAATAAAAATATATCCTTCTCCACTTAATTTTTTTTTTATTTGTTGAATTTGAAACTTCACAATTATATTTTAAAAATTTCAAAAAGAAAACGTAAATTGAGAGAATGAGAGGGAGGTATTGAGGTCTTACTTTTGATTTTATCTTTTTGAACATGAGACATTTAAATTTTTTGGGTGTTTTGGCAGATGACTTAAGAGAATTTTTAGAGGCTTGAACTTCTACTTTTAATAAGCACCGGTCCATAAGTCTTATTCGTCAGCACAAAAAATTTGAGGCTTCAAGTATAAGCCTACAAAGTTCCTAAACAAAAAGCTTTTTGAAGTAGCTTCTGAATAAAAACCCAAGCCTCTGCTTCAGTCACAAAATCCATCTTCAACCACACAACTTAAACCCATTGTTCCAAACGCACCCTATCTGTTGGACGTTTGCATGTGACAGATGTATAGCTAGATATCGACCTATCGTCAATGCATGTGTCCAAATTCTCCTGCCAAATGTTTTTTTAAAAATATATTATTGTAGTACACTAGTACATACAATATGCTTTCATATCTAGCAGTCCACTACTCCGTATATACTATAGTTAGCGACATTATGCTATGTTTAGTATAAATAGTTTTTGCAATTACTTGATTTAATCATCGTTAGTGTAATATTATTGCTATAAACTAAGCACGAATGTCTTACGAGTAGTATGCAACTACGTGTTTAATTATAATCGACGACGTATATTAGTATTGTTAATGACGACCTCTAAGGTATTGTTATCTTTTATATGTTATTGTTCAATTGTTTATTTTTATATTAATTAGTACGTATATGTGTTCTTTTTAGAATTTCACATATATCGAAAACAAGCATGCATATAGAATTGGAAAACATGATCTGAATGGTCAAAAACATCAAATTGTCGTCTTCTTATAGTAGTAGTACTTCTCTAGGTACGTGCAGTGTTGAACAACATACAAATCATTGCCAAGAATCAAATTAATTAAAGAATTTATAATGGATTAATACATACATATTTGGAATTGCATTCTAAATCGAGGAGATTTTCAAGATGCGCACTCATCATTAATACACTGTAATTTTTTTATCGTAATTGTAAAAAAATAACTTCAGACATGGAGTATATTACTTTAAAAAATATAAAATATTATTTTTATTTATATATATATTTTTAAAAAAATTGTTAAAATATATATGGCCAGATGGAAGAAGACGATGACACAACAATAAACTTGAATGAAGGTGGAGCCTCCATAATTAATTGAATGGTGCATAAGCAACTTATGACTTCACGTACGTCGGTCACACTATTCGACATGGTCCCTAGCTACCTTTTTTAATTCTAAAATCTTTAATTCCTTTATATCATTGATAAATAAATAAATTCTCTACCATTATATAAAAAATTAAAAGTATGTTACATTGTTTTACTTGTATTATTAAGAGTAGAAGTAGATGCATGTTACGATCTTCAGAATAGCTTTGTTATTTCAATACGAACAGCGTACATTTTTATTGTTATGTATATAAATATATTGTATTATAAATAAATTTTTAAAAATTTAGAAGAAGAAACTAAAACACTATAGATGTCATAACCAAACCAACTATATATATTTATTTATCAGTTTGACTCGTACTTGTAGCTCGTTCGACACATTTATATTTATTTATTTATATTATATGTGTGTGTTTTATTTAGAAAAACGATGTTTTAGAAAATTTGTAAGCGTCAGATGTACGGATTGTACGTAACCCATATTTGAAAGTAAATAATTATGCTACTACAATATATATATATATATATATATATATATATATATATATATATATATAAACCATATTTCCTACAATAAAATAAGGCTAATGATAATGCTACGGGGAGTTTTACTAGGTACACATTAATTTCAAAACTTCACACTTACAATTATTAATTTGTCTGTATTTTTATCATTTTTGCCGATGACATTATTACCTCCCATAAAATAATGTCAATGGATAAGAGTGTTTCATTTGTGACCGGTACTCCCGCGCCCACGAAGATTTTACGATTCGTGAAAATTTAGTAGATTTCAGTATAATTTGCATATTACCCTATAACTAATAAATATAATACAGTTTCAATAGTCATTATTAACGTGTTTAGCTTGACAGTTGGGTAGTGAACTTGGTATTTAAGGTGTCTAAAGTTCAATCACTCTTTACTACATTAATTCTATTTTTTTTCTTCTCTATGTTTGATCATTCTTTTTTTTTTTCATTGCATATAATCAATGTAATACTATTTTTAATCGACATAACTCTTAAATTATAAATTGTTAAGTTATAAATCTTAATGATTACATATTTTTTGTTTTCTATATAATCTACATATGATAGTGTGTTACACTTTTGCTATATAAACGTGTTAAACATCAGCATATTCGATTTAGAATTTATGCTAATTATATGAGTATATGTTATATGTTGTCCATGTAATTAAAAATTTGAATTTGATCTTGAATCAAATTTACTTTGGTTCAGGTGAAATAATTTTGGTTAAAGCAAAAAATTCGAGTTGATGACTCATATTCAACAACCACTATTAAATTTTGACCCATTTAACCTTTTTTCTGGTAACGCCCCTATTTGTGCCCGTTTCTCATTAGATAATTGTACTTTTACAGCTTTATCATAAAAATATATATGCTAAATATTCACCAATAACCTGGTAACTTAACCGTGTAACAACTTCGGTTTCATTTGTAAGTGCTTAAAAGTATTTATACTCCGTAATAGGAACTTTACACTTATAAACGGTGGTGAATCCAGGATTTTGAGTGACCAGTAGTAAGAGTATCTTAATATTTGTTAATCCGTAGCATAAAAAAGAAACGCAATAATGCAATATTGATATGAAATTTACACTGCGTATAGCAAACGGACCCGTATTGACTGCTACATCTATCTTTTACATGGCTCCGCCCCTACTTATAAAAGTATATGAGAAAACATTAATAATTTTAAGGATTTTGCTATACTTAGCTCTTAGGGCAATAAATTACAATCGAAAATTCACGGGTAGTTGATAATTAACGGTTAAAAAATCAACTTAGTTGGTTAATGTTCATCATTTATTATAATTGGTTGATGGTTTCAGAGTGATTGTCAGTTTTTATGGAAGTTACGAGGCGGTTATAGTGTTGAACATAGCCTTAAGAGCTATATATAGCAAAATCCAATTTTAAAGGAAAAACAAGTAGGATATGTGCTACTTCTTATTTTAAACCCTATCAAATTAAATTAGATATATATATTTTTTAGATGTGTAAGGATCTTTGGGCAGCTAATTTTTGGGAGAAGGAAGAGTATGAAATTGAACCGTTTATTTTTGTTATTAGCCGGTTGGATCCTCTGCCCCATTTTCCTCTTAAAATGCAGTATTGTGAATCTGAGTTGTTATCACAAAAGTCAACAAATGATATCGTCTCCTTCTTATTCCTCTTGAAATGCAACGGACCTTCTGATCTCACACCTTAGATAAATAATACTACGTAGATAAAATAAAGTCGATACCTTGTGTACGTTATAATGTTGGTACATAATCTTTTTCAACCATGGATAATTTTCTATATTATTAGATACCAATATATTTAGGTAATTTATATAAAATAAAGAAACAACATACACGTCCTCGTGTATAAATACCAGCCCATCCAAACAACCACTATAAACCACTTACACCAAAAAAACCATAATTGAACACAACACAAATAATTAATCAATGGCATGCGTAAACATGCAAGTTAAAAATGAAAAACAAGGAGTTTTCTTGGGCCCAAGAATCTCATTCTCAAATGATTTCATAGATTCAAACCACCATGAAGTTAACAACACTTACAGAGAAGCTCCTGTTTCTTCCGATTTCGAGTTTTCGGTGCCTACTTTCTCTTCTAACTCTGCAGATGAAGTATTTTTTAAAGGCAAAGTGTCACCATTGAAAGGGAAAGTAGTAACACTTAGAGATGAGCTTCTTGCAAGCCATGACGATGGTGATGATAATAATAATCATCATGGTATGTTCAATAGTAACACTAAGAATTCATCAGGTTGGTGGAGAGAGAAGTTTGGACTTAGAAAAAGTCAAAATGGAAAGAATCTTGGAGGCTTGGAAACCATCGATGAAGCAAAGATCAAACCTACTTTTTTCAGTCCCAATTTCACGGGTAATTACTTAGCATGCATGCTTTAATTTCTTTAAAGGCGTCTTACCCGAAGTAGTCTCTTTACCTTCATGAGGGTTATGACCGTATACATCTTACATTCTCATACCTCGCCCTCGGTGGGATTGGGTAGTATTGTTGTTCCTGCTTTATTTCTTTAAAACTGATATCTATATAGTAGTATGATATTGATGCTGAATGGTTCTTACTTTGCAGGAAGCAATCGGTATAAGTGACTTAATCATGAAGATATTAAGGAGTTGATTGCAGCAGATTATTAATTATTGAGGGTGAAGGGTTCTTTTTAATTATTTTTTTTCTCTCTTTTTAGGGTATTTATTTCTATGCTAATTAATATTTCTGAGAAGTATTAATTTAAGAATTTGATGTGTGTAGAGAAGGCATTTAACTGTTTCTGCATTCTGTACAAATGTTTGCAGTTGAAGGAATTTCAATTCAATCCCTTTTGTATCTCAATTATTGCATAATATATATCAAGTCATTAGTTAAAAATTCAAATGGTGTTTTCTTTAAGACACAATCAGAGCAGTAACTACTTCGAATTCGCTTCAAAGACCCTTCTAATCGCTCGGCTGGCGCGATGTGGTCGATCACATGCGATCTTTTGTGTATTTATGCATATCAAAGTTAGCTTTTAATTAGCTTAAATGATAAGTTAGTTTCATCTTATATATATGAGATGAGATGACTATAGGACTCATAGTTGCTTGCTTACAGTTTAATTCCGTTTTATGAAATGAAAAAGAAGTTTTTTATTATTTGTCTTTACATAATGGGAGGGAGACATTCTACATATAAAAAGTATATATAAATATATGCTATTTAAAATGGGGCAATGAAATTTGGATCTTGTTCAGATCTCAATACGAATAGCATTATACGGAGTATTTAATTAATATTTTACTAGTTTATAATTCATGCTTTTTAGAGATTGTTCCCTTGGATTACTTGGAAAATTCCAGGAGCAAACTGTGGAAAGTATCAACTTATCATGCTCCTCTCCTCCGTAAAAATTAGTATTTATATTTATATATTTTTTGATTATGTATTTAGAGTAAGGTTCAAATGGGAACCGCAGATTTCTGTGTCACTTTATTCTCTTTTCTTCACATTTTTAAAAATCAAATATCTCACAAATGGTAAGTCGAAAAATCATGAAAATTGCACCATAAAATTCAGCGTTTTCTCCTCTTCGATTTACCATCCTTCAAGGCATACTTTCGATAAAATTTTTTTCTTCCATTTTTTGGTGGGTCTTACAAATTAGTAACACATGTATTAGTGATTGGTTATACATTTAATTTGAGGTTAAGGTTAGAGTTTAGGGTTAGGGTTAGGGTTTAACAGGGTTTAGGGTTTAGTAGTGTTTAGGGTTTAGTAGGGTTTAAGGTTTAGGGTTTAGTATGATTTAGGGTTTAGAGTTCAATAAAGCGTTTAGGGTTAAGGTTTGGGGTTTAGTGGGGTTCCCTAAACCCCAAACCCTAAACGCAACACTTTAACACATGTGTTAGTAAATGTGAAACCCACCAAAAAAATGGAAGAAAAAAATCTCGTCGAAAGTATGCTATGATGAACGGAAAATCGAAGAGGAGAAAACGCCGAATTTAATGGTGCTATTTTCATGATTTTTTGATTTGTCGTTTGTGAGATAATTGATGTTGGGGGTAAATAGGTTTTGTACATATGAAACATTCTCTTTCCACACATGGCATGATATTATTAGTTCCCTCATTCTCACGTAAATTTATATTTTCATTTGAACCCCACCCTATGTATTTAACAATAATGATTGGTTGGTTGGATCATTGAATAGAATGTTTAGGTTCAATTGAACATTAACATTGATGAGTAATGATCCAACCACATATCAATGAAAATTAGTATTGTTATGTTAAATCAAAATTTTAAAAGTAGGATACAGTGTTATTCTAATTTAGTGTGTGTTTATAATGTAGTAAATCTAACTCGTAGATAAAAAAGAACAAGGCTTGAGATTGTCTGCCACTCTCCCCTTCCGTCTTCTCTAAGCCACCATCCATTCCGACTTCCCACCCATACACACATTCTAAACAAAAAAGTACTGAACTTATTTACATGCTTTAAACACAAAAAATACTTCCCTTAATAAAAGATTATTTATTTTAGATGTAAAAGCTATACACCACCAAAGTACAATTGACATGGGCTAGACTTTGACGATGCACAGTTTTTGTTATACAGGATGGTGGACAAGTAAGGAATTATGTGGTCAACCTAAATTAATAAATAATAAACAGGTTTTCCCTATACATAAATGATAAACCAATAGCCTGAAAACAAAATTTGGAGCTTCTCAAAGTATTGTTTTAGATTTTTAATTATATTTCACTCTTATACTGACTCCATCGAAACATGTCATCTTCGCTATCATGAGACTTGGTTGGACTCTCGGCAGCTGCAGTGGGAATATCATCTTTAGATTCTTTTTCCAACTGTACAGGTTTCGTTGTATCTGCATCCTCCTGTAAAACCAAATGTGTTTCATTACAATGCAACTATTTACAATCTACTGGGAAAAAAAATCATATTAAGGGTACAAACGATGTTCTTGAAAGATTTGGAAAAACCAATTTGTGCAACAGAAAGCATGTATGCTTGGAGACATCCGTATAATGAACAATGGTATATGAGTCTTATATATTAAGGAATAAGATGATATAAAAGCTAAGGAGGTCCTAAATACCTTGATGTCATGCGAAGGCAATCCCTCCTCGTCATCCTCGCCTATCAGATTACTTGGGTCATCATTCTCAGAATCTTCTGCCTGCGCTTGTTTTAACCGCTCAATTACAACTTCAAAATGAGAATGACCTGAAAGACAATGAATAACATCGTAGAATAAGCAAATGAACTAGTGAAAAGAAAACCAATACATTTTGTGCATTGAATTGTTGCCTTTAAAATAGAATTCAACTTCCCTATGATTAGTTTGTATGGTTCTAAATTATGTGAATCGCAGGGGTTTTACGATAGTTGTAAGAAACAACATTCTTCAATAGCAAATGGAATTCCTACATTCATCATATTTGTGCTTTAGAGGTTCTATAAAAATCAGATCCTTGGGACCTGCTTTGCAAGATTTATATACAGCATTCCACCTTGATAATGGCTTAGTGAGATGAGGAAATATCACAAAACTTCCAATAGTAATTTTAGAGTGTATTAATCCTCATCAATAAGACATTTTTTCTCGCTTATATTTCCATGCACATAAAGATCCTTGAACTACACACATGCATTAAACTTTTTCCCTAATTTGTGAACTTTCCTTTTCCCAATTTAAACATTTTGTACTATTACAATATTGTAATCCTATAAATATATAAACCGACAATGCGCTTAGTTCGCGGTGTTTTCGATGGAATTGAAATTCATCCAAGGAAAGGGAATTCCACACAATGTGAATTCCTTTGAGCGAAGGAATTTGGAGACTTCCAATTCAAACGATTCTTGAACCAAACACTATTATGGAATGGAATTGAGATTCCAATCCCATAGAATTCTGCGAAGCCTTAGTGTATCTAATAGGTGATATATGATGTAGAAAATAACACACTTTCATAAACCGATTAGCAAAATCACAAAAGATTGAAAATTTGTGAGTAGAATACATGAAATCAGTGTGATTGGATCTATATCTTACCTTTAGCACGGGTGGTTAGAGCATCATTAAGCCTTGAAGGTTGTTGTCGCTCTTCTTTTTTGTACTTTGATTTTATCTGCTCACGAGTCCGCCCAGGGAAACATTCTTTTATCATTGATAGATCTGATCCAAATTGCTGAACAGCCTAAAGTTTAAAAGCACAAACTAATAATTAATGAACAACTTGGAAATACGTGATCATTATCAAAAATAAGCAAACTGGATATATAGCTGAGCATGGCAATTAGCAATAAATGGAGCATTTATGACAACCCCCAATTCAATCCATCAGTGCAATTTCTTTGGTAATCTAGAAAACAATATAGAGATACTCCTAAGATTTGAGATACTTTTAGTTCCTGTTGATGACAAATGAAACACGTATACATGCAATAGCATACCTCGTAGAAGAGTTCGGTATCTTGTTTTGACCATTTCATTCTTGGTGTTATTTTTGTGTAGGTTCGATAATTATAGTAGGTAGTATTATCTGGCGCATTGTCATGTGAGCTTCCACCTTGAGAGATCGCCTCCTCATCTTGATCATTATGGTTGGAAAGACCACTAGAACTGCAAGATCATGAAATACAGAGGATGGGATGAAAGATTTAACTAAGTAATACAAGCATCTCATATAAATCCTGCTGAACTTAAGTACCTTGGATCCACTGCCGATATAGATGCGCCCTTTTTCTGCAAAAGAGGATTAAATACCACTGATAGATAAGAGATAGATAACATTCAGAATCTAAGAAGGATACGTTACATGATAAGCACACTCTGGAAAGATCAACGTATTGATTTACCAATTTCTTAACCACCTACGTGATACAGCTTGACTAACCCTATTTCTCTTTCTAGATAGTACAACTTTAAGATTAAACAGTAGTTATTATGATAACAGTATTAAAGAAAATAGTATAAATTTTGTTTAATCAGAATGTTCATAGTGTACTTCATTTATCTGGTAGAAATATATACATCTTTAGAAATTCAAATATACTTGAGACTCCAAAAAGTTAGGTTGCTACTGTCTAAACAAAAACATATAAATATTACATATAACACATCAATGTTAGGGTATGCCTTTTTTGCTCCATTTTACAGTATGATTTTTTATCTATGTAAACAGCAAACACAAAATGTATCACTTTATACCCAAAGACAATGTAATAGCCCAAGTATATGATATGTTCATCATCAGGGCACATTGAATGTAATAACCACTTATAATGTGATTGACCCAGAAAGTATGAAAAGAATATAGATGGTAAGCGTACCGCAATCCGCTCCCTATGCTCCGCAAACCTGATTATATCCTTCATGGGAAAATTGAGCATATGCATCTCAAGCTCATCCTCGGGTAATTTAAGCATTTCAGGGTTCACTGCGAGAGAAATAAATACTAAATAATGGTCATAGTTGCAATTTAAGAACTTCAACATTTATAACTGATATTACCTTGTCTCCTTCTTCGTCTAGTGGAGTGAGAAAACTTCTTTTTGGCTACATTATTCGAGTCACCTGGTACGTCACTGGCTTTTTTACGCTTTCGAACAGCTTTTACCTTCTCACTGACAGGTTTCTTTGACTTGCTTCCCTTTTTTTCACTGAATGTTTCAATTTCCGGTCCACGATCACCATCCTTATTATTGTCTTCATTTTCATGTACAAAGTCATTATTAGTACCCTCATCCACAGGCTCGTCTACAAGTTCAAGTGCTTTATTTGATTTCTTTTTTAATCTCTCTGAGGATCTACCAGCTTGATTCACAGAATCCACTTGAGAAATTTCAGCCAGATGTGTTGGATCTTCATTCACATGGAAATCAGATATTGTCTCTGTCGGAACTGAATCCTTGACTTCGAGAGCTGAAGAAACAAGAATTTCATCTGGTTTAGACAAAGGAATAGACTCGTTATACTTGAGGTTAATTTGAGAAGAGACTGTACAAATATTTGCCACTGCGTGCTGATCAGGAGTGTTAGCAATCTGTTCAACTCTACGAGTTTGTGCCTTGGGCTTTGGCTTGAATTTGCCAACCTTTGGTCCTATATGGAAATCACCAGAGTAAAGCAACTATTTATTAAAATATAACATAACAGAAGGATGTAGAGGAAGCCATGTGTCTGGGTCCGGTTGAAAATGCTTGTTGTGCAAAACATTGAAACTTTTAGCAATAACTATTGTGTCAAATATGATTGTAATATTTTAGTAATAAGCAAAAATTTTGAATAAAACTATTTAGAAGGTTATATATATTATTGTTTACCCTTTGGGTAACTTTTGTTCCATTTTAGCACGTTCAGCCACCCATTTCAGCTGTTTGAGAAAGAGCAAAACTCGAACCCATTCATATGTAAGTAGATCACACTTGTCACCTCTACATGAACGTAGGACATGAATGTACCTGACCGCGTTTTTGACTCGGACAGAATGTCAAGAGATCCCCAAAGAGGGGAGCTTTCTACATCCTGAATTTCAAGAAGTATTAATGGTGGTTAGTCTGTTGCAATGTTAATTCACATGGTGTTCTAAAGTAAAAAAATACATATAGAGAACTAAAAATTTCACCTTTAATCCTGATGACAAATTTCCTACCAGGAAATCTCCGGTGTCATTATAAATTGTAGCCTCCTCCCCTGTTAAAGGGTCTACCTGTCCAAAACTTTCTAAGTTTGTGCAAGAATCGATATCATTGATCAAATCAGGTTCCAGGGGTCCCCTATCTAGATTCCCATCCATGGAAACATGAACAGTTGGTGTTTCTGAGTGTGATGATGCATTCACTGTATCATAAATGGGATTCAAACATAAGTAGCCATATATGACAACTGTTGCATTATGCAAACATTTAAGGGATGTTTCACAGGTTTCATAGTTAAGAAGGCGCCTATGTTACAGGCTTAAAGCTAACATCAATGCCATTTCCAAAAGATTGAGAAAAAGAATACAAGTGACCAACTTTTCTGGGATCTTCAATCGTTCAGTAACGCTATATCAATATCAGTAATCTCGAAGACATAATATATGACAACATTTTATCCACTAAGCCTCCTATACAAAAACGCATACTACTTAAAAGTCACATGCTATATGTGCAACCACCATATCTAAAACCGTTAACCACTCATTTAGGGCTCTACCCAAATAGCCAAATTTCTCAAGGAAGTAAATTATAGATAATATAACGAAATAACAATAACATAATAATATAATATATGAGATATATCACAGCATGGGATGTTGAGAAGCAAAGAGTGGTTCATAGATTGATAAAGCAGATAGAAGGAAATAATTTATTGTTTCACTGTAATTAGCAGAATTAGAGCTATTAATTGTCCGCTTAACTGACCTGTTGCTGTTGTGGATTCAGGTAGCAAGTCATTAAGTAATTCCGATGCAGGAAATGATTTGGCATTCTGTGTGCGATCCTAGAAAAAATTAGGCAAAGGTGGTAATAGAAAACATGAAAGCTTAACATAAATTTTACCCACCTCTTCCTGTGACTTTTTATAGGATGACTGCCCATCATCATAGATATTTCCAGATATGTGGTTGACATCATTTCCAATCTGTTCCTCATCAGTCCTGACTATAGGCTCATTATTTGCAGTAACAGCAGCAGCCTCAACAAACTGGTTTGAAGGGGCAGGTACAAATTTTGGTTCTGGTATTGTTTTAGGTTTTGGTTTGGCTTTAGCTTTGGGTTGAAACTTTTTACTGGCTTTCGCTGCAACAGAAGAATCAATAATGACCACGACTGAACTTTAAAGCATCAAAATCTAGATAGATGGGGGAGGAAGGGATTCATATACCATTATTTGCAGCGTCACTTGAGATCAGATCCTCAAAATCAAAATCCATGCTGAATAGGTACAAGAATAACTGAAATTAGACGAAAACTATTATTAACTTTGAACAGCTTTCCAATTTCAAAGTTAAGTTAGGTGTATTACAATCAAGGAGTCATTAACTTCAAACATTTTTATACATCTCAATCAACAACTAAGTGGCAATGAGAATACAAGTTGTCGGTCGTTCGACTTTAATTGTACCTCAACTCATTCATAGGGAACAAACTCCTATTCAACAATCATAGTTCAACTCCTCAATTAGCAACCAATATCAGAGTTAATTTGTAATTAAAATAACCCATCGACACAAATATATATATATATACTAGGTAGTTTCTTACTGTGCAAATGCACAGCCCATAAGGTCTATAAATATGGTTTTTTTAAAAAGGATGTGTGCTTACTAATTATATAGAATATGAAAAATGCTTTTCCAGTTTTTTGTCACAATGTTCAAATCTAATGAACCCACTACTTTTTTGCATTGCACATTTATCTTGTAGTATACAACTAACTGACCAAGACATTGCCTGTATAAGCAGATTTAAAAAGGCAAAAAATCAGCGGCTTTTTCCCCTAACAAAATCAATCTGTCCCTACAAGGAAAAAAAAAGAAAAAGAATAATAATTGTCACAATTGACTGTTGGACACAAACTTTGAAACCTATGAATAAATATAAATGTATGTAATAAAACCCTGTTGTGGTACATGTAGATGCGATTCAGCAATGGAGTCAAGCTAATGGTTCTATTGTCATGAATTGCGACTTCAATGCCTTATAGAGCCATAGAAACCATCTACAAAACATACACCTTACATCTAAACCGTCAGCAGCTATTTTCTTCTAAAAACTCTGAAAAAGGTTCGTAAATACATTATGCAGGTATATAGGTGAATAGGTGTTGGGTAACTCAAAAACAGAGCTCTGTAGAAGGACCGAATACCATAGAACTCCCAAGGTTCCTTTGAACAACTACATAAAGTGAACCAAATTGCCCTGAAACCTAATCCACTGCATACAATTAAAAAAACAAAGGCTACTCATTAAAACAACTTCTCAAGTTCAATTAAGTGGAACATGTATAGAGACAATCCGGTTGATAAAGATTTCATTCAACCAAGAGATACCGTTCTTAAAATTTATACTGCTAAAGTGTTATATCAACGCAGCTCGTCACTTCTCCCACTTTCTCCCTAGTCCTTCATTGCTACAACTTAGTACATGCATAAGAACTAAAGTGAAACAAGTAATTCGTAGTATTAAGTTATTAACACGAGAATGAAGTCTAGATATAACTAATAACTCTAGAGTCTAGACTAACATTTTATAATACCTCGGGAGCTAATGAAACTATTTTAGTAAAATTGAACTGTCTCTATTCTCGGGCAATCGCACCAAAAACTCGAGTTATTTTT
Organism: Pseudognaphalium luteoalbum; assembly: GCA_963422505.1. Lineage (NCBI taxonomy): Eukaryota > Viridiplantae > Streptophyta > Magnoliopsida > Asterales > Asteraceae > Pseudognaphalium > Pseudognaphalium luteoalbum. The sequence continues at coordinate 110,210,018 of OY730196.1, forward strand.
GGATTTCTTTCTTGATCAATCATAACTTCAACATTGTCATCATATCGTATTAACATACCGCTGTCATGTTTAAGTTCTTTACAAGTACGGACAATTACAGCTCTGACCACTTCTGATCTTTCTAGAGGCATGTTTGGAACTGCGTCTTTGATCACAGCAACAATAACTTCACCAATATTAGCATATCGACGATTGCTAGCTCCATGTCTTTTTCTTTTTTCATACAGATCAAACTGGAACTCTAAAAACCTATTTGATGTATCAAACTAAAATCTGGAGGCATGCTAGAATATTATTGTAGACACTTGAATTATATATAAGAACACAACTACATAAGTCATCTTCTTATCAGATCACAAGTTGGTTAATTTATTATATTAACTTCTCTATAAAATTTTGTAGGCCAATATATGTGTTAATCTTTTTCATATTCATAAGACCTGTTGAAAATTTACATAGTTTGTCCCTATTGATACTCCAAAAAGGATATAAACATGATGAGATTTTAATATGACTACGACGATTTACAAGCCATTGTTTGTACATTAAAGACCAAGAAACAGTTAAGTGATCATGTCAATTGGCACTAAGTTTGGTTACCGCATAAGGGTCCAATGCTAAAAACCTCATGTTGGTCTATCGATTGCAACACTAATAATATCTATATCCTAATATCTTAACAAATTAGATGAATACAATAATCCATCCTCACAGTCTACTTCTTATAATTTTGCCGGGAAGCCCCCTATACCAAAGAAAAAAAAAAGTCTATTTCTTATAAAGTTCTAAGAGTAAATCATACCCTGATCTTTGAAGGGGAAGATTCTTTTAGAGCACCCTCAACTAAGTTCTTGAAGCGTTCACAGCAATCGCTGATAAAAACCACCAACTGCACCAAATAGCATCGAAATAAGTATAAAACAACAAAATGCATATCAAATATTGAAAGAAAAAAACAAACACTGATGATAGAAGGTACAGAAATATTATAAAATATCATGAAAAAATTGAACAACCAATCAAAACAATAAACCATGTTTGTGACCATCACGATATCAGAATACAACTGAAAACCAAATAGAATTTTGTGTAGCCAAAATCGAAACCATAACTATCAATTATCTTGGATTAGAGATAGTCACCGTACGACACCATCGATGTGCCATCGTCATAATAAGAATTTTGCAGGCTAAAATATTTACCAAGAAGGTTCTTTTTGTATAGATAGTTGCTCCGGCGAAAACTAAAAATCCGGGAGACACAAGGATGCAGAGGTTTAGAAAGGGGGCAATTTTTTGGGTGATTGGGCGGGACAGAAGAAAGTCAGCATGTGCGTTTTTATTTTTCTGGATTCTGCTAAAACATCGATCCATGATAATCTCAAAACTTCTACCTTACTCATTACAATCAACTTTGTTGACATTTTCCATATAGAAAAGGAAAACCACTAAATTTCTATGATTAAAGAGCGACAATGCTCAACCCAGCAAAAAGAAAATAAACCAGGTAAACAAACATAATATCTTTAAAGTTTATACACTAAGCAGGCAATACAAAAACACTGATAATAACCCACAAAACTCCTGTTCAGGCATTTCATCAAACACTTGATATGCACTCTCAACCTTGAACATTTCATCAAACAGGTTGTTATTAAAATACATTCAACAACATACAAGAAAGGTTGTAAAGTCGACAACTTTGAACAAAGACCTAGGGTTTAGTCAGTTTAGACTTATAATAACAGCTACTATAAAAAAATACTTACTTTTTGAATTCTGAAAGAAGCTTCTGAAATAAACCCAGGATATGAGAAGAGGATAAAGCAGGATGATGGCGAAAACCTCTGGCTCGGTGACGGTTGCAGCGGGAGAAACGGCAGCACTCTAATTATCGACTCATATATAATCGTAATAGTGTACTTTATTTAGTATTTTTATGCAGTGATTACGATTGAGATGATATGTTGATGGATGTTGAAAGTGAACAAATGCTGTTTGTCTAACCTAATGGATAAAAGGGTGGTTTATTGATGGTGAGGAGGTCGCTGTTTCGAGTGTTGGGTGGTGCCAAATGTTGGATTTTGAGACGGGGTCCAACTCTCCAGGGATCTTCATCCAGTAGCTTAGGCCCAATCACCGCCCATAACTTTTTACAATGTAATACTCCATTTGGGTTGGTCATAATAAATAAAATTATATAATTAAATGATTTTTTTACTCAATATAAGTGGTCTAAAAATCTTTGAGCTATACGAAAGGGTAGTGTAAAAATGCAGTATCAACAAAGATTAAACACAATTATAAGTAGATATATTATATATATTATATATAAATAAATGATAATGCGTAAATTAAAATACTACTATCATACGCATTTACGAGCTATTTAAATTGACATTGTATATCGTCTTATTTTGTACCAAATTTAATATCAAAATATTTAACTAAGAGTTAAATCCAAATTCAAATATATATAAAGTCAAAACTGTTTGGTTTTAGAGTTGGTATCAGTTTTAACCAAGCAAATGTAAATATATTGTTAGACCTAATTAAACCATTAACTAGAGGTTCAAAAGAATCGAGCTTTTATCAATCCATTGGAACTCGGCTTGAGCTTGAACTCAATCCAGTCGAACTTTTATCGAGTTCAATTTCGAACTCGAGCCTACACATTTAGCTTAAAATATATATCAAGCCAAGCTCTGGCTTTTAAGAGTTTGGTTTGAGCTTTAATTGATATGGATATTTGTATATAACCAATACTCGTATTATATTTGTAACACCCGCCAAATTAGGACTAGTAATTAGTGCCTGATTCTCTGTTAATACATGTAATTAGTTCTGTATTAGGCTGATTAATGTATCAAACTATATATTGTTGAATATACACAAAAATGCAATTTGCTTAAATCGTACGCAAACTAAATCGAATGTATTTCGGTTCAAGTAAAATACGGACGTTGGTGATCAATTTTATTGATTAATATAAAAATTATATATTGACAATAACGTACCAAAAAAAAAATATATTATTTTGATAATATTTCGAGTACTCTTCATATCGTATTATAAGCACCTACGCGACTCAAACATTAACGCGCAAACAGACGAGACCAATTGAGTCATTAAGCAATTGGTAAAATACTCCAACAAGTTTATTTAATTAACTTTCGTTTTCTTTAAAACTTACATTATTTGACACTTAAAATAATTACTTAACGATTTACGATCGGGGAATCGAACACCACACGGAGCGCGAATACACGGAGCTAAAAGTGGAGACCCACACATGGGTGGGCCCCCACCCAAAAATCTGCCAAGGGGTGAGGTCACCACCTCCCCACCCCATTCTTCACTTCCATCTTTCTTTTTCACTCTATCTCTCTCTCTTTTTCTTTTTTCATTTTCATCACCATCACCACCTTAAACCCTCAAATAACCCACTCAAACATCATCAAATCACCTTGGCCGTTTGGAAGAAAATCACCACGAAGCAACGATCTACATTTCTATCTTTCCGGATTCTCCGCGAGACGATTTGTAAGTTTCCGACAAAAACCCGAAATCTTACGATTTTGAGTATTTTTAAGTTTTAGTTGTTTCTTTAAGCTTAGAATGTCCTTATAAGGGTTGGGTAAAAGAATCAGACCAAACGGAAACCCGAAAACTCATTTTTGGCTCAAAAATTCGCTAACAGACCTAAGTGTCGCAACGAAGTGCAGTATAGCGTCACTTCATGCGTCACTTAAGTGACGCATTGAGTGTCGCTAAAAGCCCTAATCATGCGTCACTTGCATAAGTGCCGCGTAAAGCCCCTTTTTCCCGACACTTCTACCGTCACTTGACTAGTGACGCACAACAACGTTAACCGACACTTATAGCGACACTTCCTGAGTGACGCCTAGACCCATACCCGACACTTATAGCGACACTTCCTGAGTGACGCCTAGACCCATACCCGACACTTATAGCGACACTTACCTTAGTGACGCCCTACCATGCGTCACTTCCCTTAAGTGACGCATATGCTCAGATTTAATATTTTTAGCGACACTTCCCAAGTGTCGCCCAAGCCCCTAAGTGACGCTATAAGTGACGCATAAACAGAAAGTTTTAACTAATTTTACACTAAGTTTTGAGACCCAAAATTGACGCCCCATTTCACCCAAATTCGAGTCCAGATGCGTTTTTCACCAAAGCAATATAGTAGAAATAAAAATTTTCCAAACTGACCTGGCAGCTCGACCCCAGCCAGGGGCTCTGCCCCTTGGACCCCGCTACCAGGGGCGCTGCCCCCGGACCCCCGTCATTAACGGGCTTCGCCCTTACTCTAGAGTCACGAGTAACAGTGTTACATCTAAATTTTCACACAAAGTGTTAAACTTGTATAACATCAAACACGAATGCGACATGACTTCTAAAACACTTTGGAACATGTTTTTCAAGAATAATGATAATATTATTATTACCAACAATCACCAACGGGCCGTACACATTTTCAAACACTTAAACAATCAACCAAATTGTAATCATTTGGACATTCTAGTTGGACAAACAACTACAAGGTAGTCTTATGAGATGCCTTCATATGTTTATAACCATCGCGTGTCGTGGACACCCTCAGGTTACAAGTCTTTGGACTTCGATTCCCGACTCATCAATCTCAGTTTATTGATATAAACCCTAAAGACTCAGGTGAGTCTCATAGCCCCTCTTTTACTATTTTTACTCAGGGGTGTGATATATTGCTTGTTTTAACGCGTGAACGCAAGTACAACTTTTACATGTACTACATGAGTTTTACACAACTAATCTTTTAAAGCTCTCCATCAGCATAGTTGTTAATACATTTGTAGCGTGAATATTAGTATATGGTACCATATAGGATTGACCCACCTCGTCCGGGTTAGCAAGCACTAACCGGGTAAACGGACGTACTAATATTTAAGGAAGACGGATGTTGATTAGGCATCCGTGGAGGCGAAAACGCTCAGGCTGTGTCCTGACCCACGAGTTAAGCTCAACTATGTGCTCATGGCTGTATACTGTTACCACTATCATTTGCTGGATGCAAATCAACTATTTAAATCTTGCGGTTCACACAACTTATTTGATACTCAAACCTGTGAGCTCACCAGCGTTAGCTGACCCATTTTAGCATGTATCGCAGGTACAAAGCAGTAGGCAGGATTGCCCCAGGAAACTATAGCTCGAGTCAGCATGCAGACAATAGAGATTTTCTTGCATTAATATATTTTGTATAAGTATTTATGTATTGAAATCTCTCATTTTAAACGAACACGAGATATATGTGGCTTCAAACCTTGTAAACATTTTGCTATTAATACATTCTGTTAAAACGACGCATATAGAGTCGTTTACTATTAATCTCTGTGCTTTGAATATTGATTAGTAACACCCAAATCTTGCTTCCGCTAAACAATAAATTTGGGAGTGTTACAATATTACATTATTTTAGTATTCTTAGACTATTTAACAAAATTTCTAACTAGTTTTTCACGACTTATTAATGTTATATGTATGTATTATAAATGATTTCCTGTAGTGAATCTAAGGATTTTAATAATTATATATATGTTTAGGTATTAAAAATTATTTTTATATAAAAGTTCAAAGCTTTTTAAGTTGAAGTCGAGTCATTCTAAAACATTTTTTAGCCGAATTCAAGCTTGCATTGTGAGAGCTTGTCGAGCTTTGGAAACATGCCTACTCTTATTTTGAATGAGTCAAATCGAGCTCAAGTCTTGTCGAACTCTAACCCTGTCGAGCCATATAGGCATGTCGAGCTCTAGCCCTATCGACTTCAACCACATAAAAATTCCCACATAAAACAATCAAAGATACTTTAATATTCTTGAGAAAAGATTTCAAATTCCATCATAAACTGCAGGTTTACTTATCTTTCAGGTTATGACACTATTTCAGATTATAGAAAACTAATTTCTACTGAACTTATGATCAACACTTGATAGGTGCAACCAACCAAAACAGCCGCATTTAATCAACACAGCTGCGATCAACTGACCGTATTGATCTATTACCAGCAGGCAATAAGCTCTTTCTGATTCTTACAATATGAAAAACTTTAGTTTCATAACTACTCGTAGTAAACAAAATCACCGAATCTCCGAAAGATGTACTTGCACACGCCAGTAAGGCCTAATTAAATTCAGCTCCATATGATCAAAATAATCATGTTACCATTTACCTGTTAACACAAGCAAAAAGAACAAAAGTTACAAAGTCTCAACAACCAAAGTTTTATAATATATGATTCAATTATTTCAACTCTAGTAGTACTTCTTTAACATTGTAACTTGTATATTTACCTGTTGTCTATTGTCAAGCATCATCACCATCTTCGTCTTGATTCACTCTTATGATGTATACCTTTAATTCAAATGTATAATGGATCAGTAACTTTCAACATAAAAGAAACGTCAAGTTTTCTAGACATATTTTTGTTAGTTGTCACACAAGAATCATTAGTGATCAAGTATAAATGAGGGCGACCCAAATGAGATCAAAAAGGGTCGACCATAATATGTAGTAGTGATCAAGTGTATATGACCTTAAAAACTATCGGTTTGATGAGTTGAAAAACAAGTGCATCTCCGTCAGCTAGTTTATGATCCTCTGCAAAGCCTTTCCATCCGCCACTAAGTCCGTTTTTCCTAGGGAGGTACTTTGTTTGCCATTCATCACCATCTTCATCGACCAATGTCATAATTTCATCGCGTTTAGGAAGGTGTTTCGAACAGAAATGGCGAGGAAGACCCTAACAAAAACTATAAAATGTTAGCTGCCCTAACATTTAGTACGTTGAAGATTTTTAATAACGATCTTATGATTATATCGATAATTGGTGTAACTCTCACCAGCCAAAATCCACCTGAAACATGTGATTGAAGCATTGGCTTTACAAAACTCGGGTAATCAGGTTGCAAGCCAGAGTATAGTTCCTCTGCTCTTCCTGAAGCATACTCTCTATCTTCATAAGAGGCATATACTCGATTTGATAAATCTCTTACACCTTTGCCATAACTAATCAAAACATAAATGTTAACTACAAGTTATTCAAATTATAGAAAATTACACAAGGCAGAAAAAACTATACCTCCTACGCTTTCCTAAAGGCTCAATTGGAACCTGTCATACAATTTAAAAGTCATTATTCAAGCATCGAAGTATAAGTATGAAAAAAAATGTACAAAAGAAGTCGAAAGAACCAAAAAGAGGATGCTATTACACAAGTTAACCCAAAAATAGTAGTATATAGCTTTCTGCAGCAAAAGATTAAATCAACTAGGCTATGATTTAGGTACGTTTCATCTAGTCTAGTTATAATCCAATAACTATAAATACACATTTTACTGGATCCTAATAACAACCAAACATGATCAATTCCAAGTAGCAAGCATTCATTTAATTTATAAGTTATTATTTTAGCATTGAAGTAAGTATGAGGAAAATTACAAAAGATTTCGGAAGAACAAAAAGCGGATGCTATCAAACAAGTTAATCCAAAAATGTTAGTATATGTTCATCTAGTATTTTTTTTTGCAGCAAACGATCAAAACAACTAGGCTAAAATTGAAATACATTTCATCAACAAGTTAAAATCCAAAACTTCAAGCACGCATATATTTGGATGAGCATGCACAATGAAAAAAAGCTATTAAAAGCTTTTTAGTTAGCCACCTCACTAACTTATAAAAAAAGCATTTATGGAAAGTTTTGTGTCCAATATTGTGAAAAAAGTTCTGCAAAGCTTTTCTTTTTAAAAACTACATGCACAATTATCCAAAAAAGCTTTTCATCGATGACTTGAGATTTCTCAAGCTTTTGCATAATAAAGTTTTTCCTCTAATGAAGAACAGCTTTTCTAAAGCTTTTTTGCATAAGAAACTTTAAAAATACCCTACATTGGAGATGCGTTAGTAACAAATAAACATGCTCAATTCTAAGCAGCAAGCATTCATTTTATTTAAGCTCCCGAAATAATAATCGAAATGGTCATGTTAAACCAAATAAATATGTGTTGAAGTAGTCATTGATGTAACATGTTGGATGCATTCTATTTGGTAACACTACAGTTTTGTTGTTTGAAATTTCTTAGAACCTCAATATTTGTATAATATTGTCCAAAAACTTTGGCAATTGAGTTTTCGAAAAGGTGTAGGAGGTAAACCTCTTCAAGCACGTAGCTTTTTTTATTTATTTTGAATAACCTTATTATGATGATAAACTCAACTTGTGTTAATGACATTACACTTAATAAATAAATCATAATTAAAAACAAATACAGGGAGAAGATGAGGTAATAATACCTCTTTGTAGCTTGCAGGTGGCTTGTGAGCAACACGACTAGACCTCCTCACCGTAGACAAGTCCAGCGGCTTTCGAGGCGTCCGGTTCACCTTCTTCATCTTAAGCACACAAAAACCCTAATTATTAACAAAGAAGGAAGGAAAAAAAACCTAATTTAGATTGGGTCAGAAACTTACAGAAGGGTTTGGGGTTGAAGTGGTTCTCAAAGATAGAGCTAAAGCTGTGAGCTTCAATTCCTCCATTCTTTTCTTGTTCTCTTCCAATCTTTTGTTTCGAGATTCTTCATAGTTTAGTTTTTTGGGAGCCACCATTCTTGTGAAGTTGGAGCTGGCAGACGAAAATGAAGGCTAGTGTGGAGTGTTTGGGGCGCCACTATGAGATGTTCAAATTTTAAAAATGTTTCTTGATCTATGTGCAGATATATATATATATATATATATATATTTTATATATATATATATATATATATATATATATATATATGAAACTATTCATATTATTTTATTTATTTATTTTCATTACTTTTATTTTTTAGAGCTTTTTGCCTTTTTAGTTTTTAACCCGTATATCAAATCTTTCTTTAAAAAGGTTGTAGCAAGAACTCTTTGCATTGTGGTGTTCTTAGCTATGAGGTTAAGAATTAACAAAATAAATAAATAGAATATTTACTCCTCCTTAGTTTTGTCTAGGCGTGATCAAAAAAATCGGGTTGGGTAACCGACCCGGTGACAACCCGGAAAACCGACCCGATTTATACCCGGGTAGTCAATACCCGGTTCGGTTTTTAGGAGTACCCGGCGGGTACCCAACCGGGTACACACCCAGACACTTCAAATCGGGTTGTACCCGGGTTGTACCCGAACCGGTTCCAAAAACCGGTTTAAATACCCGGTTTGGACCCGGTTTTTTCACTAGCCGTTGTGTTTGAAGTTTTAGCCGTTTTATATCCGTTTTTTTGACTTTTTTTTACCATTTTGCCATCCTAAAACTAGTATAAATAGATACCTTGAGTTTGGGTTAGTTACAACACTCAAACTCACTCATTTTAGTGAAAAAACACTCAAAACGCTTACGATTTACATACGAAACTCTCAAAACATTACCCTCATCCTCTAAAAACGCTCTCAAAATGGCAACTCAAAGTTCTTCAATTAACGATTTTGTTGGTTCGTCAAATGCACCAACTATTGTTCAAGTTTTTCAAACATAACATAATCCGGAGATTTGGTGTAACTTTGACAAAGTGTTGTTGTCGGATGGTTCGACTAAGGCAGATTGTAAACGATGTGGGAGTTTTTTAAAAGCCGACTCCAACTCAACGTTGAACAAACATACTTTAAAGTATTGTAGTTCAAACAAAACTAATCCGGAGGAGGGTCAAGCAACCATGTCACGGGATTGAGCCATTTTCACATACCAAGCGGACCGGTGTCGAGAAGCATTTGCCGGCTTTGTGATTCAAGAAGCTTTGCCGTTCAACCACTTCGACAACCCTCGGTTTACTAAGGTTGTTCAAAATACTCTTCAACCCCGATATAATCATGTAAGTCGTCTTACCCTTAGACGTGATGCACTTAAGTTGTGGAAAAATGCTAAAATTTAACTAATAACCGGTTTTGAAAACTTAACTACAAGTGTATCTTTAACAACGGATGTTTGGTCGGCTCCTCATGGTTTGCCCGGATCGTACCTTTGTGTTACCGCGCATTGGGTTGATCCCGCAAGTTGGCAAATGATGAAACGTACCATTGCTTTTGAAAACTTTGACTATCCTCACACGGGTCAAAGATTATTTTACATGTTACGTGATGTAATGAAAATGTTTAAATTAGAACAAAAGGTTTTTTCTATCTCGTTTGATAACGCGAGTAATAACACAAATGCCGTTCAAAAATTAATACTAAAATACGCACCACCTCTGAAAGGAATTTTCTACCATAGTAGATGTGTTGCACATATTATTAACTTGGTTGTGCAAGACGGATTAGCGGTTCCACAAATAAATGTAGTAAAAGAGGCCTATAAAACTATGTTACAAGATATATTTTGCAAGGGTAAGGCTAGATACAAACATTACATGAGATTGTGTAAGGAAACGGATTCCATTTTTTTAACCCCTAATTGGGATATGCCCGTAAGATGGAATTCGACTTACAATATGTTTGTATGTGGTTTACGCCAACGTGAGACTTTACAAGCTTTTCATCATCAACTTGTCCAAAGCGGTTATGCAAACGAATTTCCAATCGAATATTGGGACATTATTCAAAAGGTAACCGAATTGCTCAAACTTTTTAAAACCGCCACTACTTTGTTATCGGGTGTTTATTATCCCACGATTCATTTGGTACTTAACCAAATTTTTTTAATGTGTTCAAAGCTAAGTGAATACGAATTTGTTGGGAATGCATACGCAATCATGGTCTCTCCCATGAAAGAAAAACTAAGAAAATATTTTAGAGAAATGCCACCGGTAATTAGTTGTGTCGCCGCATTAAACCCATGTTTGAACGTCTCCGGGGTGGAATTGCTTATCGATAACATTTGTCAAGATTTGGAATTGAATGACGAGGACCCATTTTTTGCACAAAATACCATTTTAACAAATGTTTTAAAGATTTATTTGGTCATTATTTTCAAAAATATGGTTCAACAAATGCTTGTTCTAGCTCGGCTTCTACAATGTTTGGTTCATCTTCCTCTCGCGATCCAATGATTAACTTATATAATAGTTTAAGGCAAGAAAACCATAAACGGGCAAGGGGTGATGGTAATCAAACGAACACTAGTGAGTATGGGAGATATACCGGAACCGATTTTTTAAACACTATACAACCCGATGAATTTGCAAAATTTGATATTTTGACTTGGTGGAAAGGGAGGGAACCTCAATTTCCCGTTCTAACCATCATGGCCCGAGATTTACTAACCGTTCAAGCTTCTACGGTAGCTTCGGAATCCGCTTTTTCACTTAGTGGCAGGGTACTATCCATACGAAGAACAAGACTCACACCGGCCTCATTAGAGATGTGCATTTGCTTGAAGGATCACCTAGACGCCGCGGAACGTGTACAACACATTTCAAGTCTTGAAGGTGAAATGGAATACGAAGGAGATATACACGATGTCGAGGTGGAAGCGGGTATGGCAATATCACTTTCTGATGAAGAAATTGCTCTCGATGAAGCTGCACGGAAGATCACCACCGATGAAGATTTCGACCTTTGAAGAATGAAGACTACGCATTCGAAGATATTAATAAACCTTGAAGATTTTGAAGAATTATGAAGACTTATTTGTTTCAAGAATATTGTTATGATGATTTAGAAGACTTTGTTTTAAGTAGTTGTCAAGTTATGTAGAAATAATTAGAAGTGTTGTTGTTATGGTAAACGGGTCAAAAGGTGTCCAAATGGTTCAAAATTTAGTCACATGGATACCATATGCTAGAGGTGGAAGTTCATACAAAGACATGGATAACATGCAGTTGCGGGTAATCCAACGATGTCTTGCGCACACCATTTCGCATAGAAGGGAGAACACAGAGAGAGTCGGCTTCCAAGACTTATGGTATTTGAGGAAGTTCGTAGCGGAGGAGAATATCAATGTGCCATACGCTGTTGCCTGGTATTTACATCATAATGCCAGCAGGATTAGAGGGTCATCCCTATCTGTGGGGGACAATTTGTTACTAGGATTGCCAAGTCCTTCAACATCAGTTTTCAGGGTTTAGAGCGAGTGATGACTAGACCGAAAACTGTAGGGTTAGTTCAGTTTCAGGGGGCACAGGCTATTTCAGTTGTCAATAATAATTACGTGCCCTATCAGGAACCATTAGAGGAACAACTGGCTCAACAACCCAGAAGAAGAAGACATCGGCAAGTGGAACAGGGCCATCAAGAGGAAGAAGCTGCATACGAGCAGCCGGAGCAGGGAGGTTACCAGCAACAGGGCGCAGCACTACCATCCATGCTAGATCTTATGCAGGGTATTCAGGGCATTCAGGTTAGCCATAATGATTTTTCACACGAAACCAGGTATGAGTTTGCAGCACAGCGCTACCACAACGCTTGGTCGGCACACAACACCCAAAGACTTTCTGAAGTGGTGCCCAACTACCGGCCTACAGCCTACAACTACCCACCCATGTGGGGTCAGCCTGGAGCAAGCTATCCACCACCGGTTTATGACGAGAGTGCCGCCTTGGCAGAGCTGCAGGAAGAGTATCGAAGGCAGCAGGAGAGAGAGCAAGAGGAGCGTGGATTCCCCTATGACTATTCCCCATTTTGAGTGCTTGCGTGCCTCATGTGATTTAGACACTTTTAATTGATAACGGTTTATCAAACTACTTTTAATTTTATGTTTGCATATTTTGAAATACGTGATTAGGGATGACGTTTGGGTACTTTTTTGTACAACGACATCCCAAAACACTTGGATTTAGGTAAATGTTGGTGTGAATGGTAAAAAGGTGGATCATAGAAACAAGCAGGGGTAGCCAATGGAACAAGCAGGGGTACCCGGCTGGTACCATGGATACCCGACGGGTACTCACTGGGAAGGCGTGAGTACCCGGCTGGAACAACGATTACCCCCGGCGGGTAAAGAGTACCCGATTTGGAACCGGGTATTGGACCCGAACCGGTTCCTACCCGGTACTAACCGGGTACTATAGGGTTGGGTTTTCCCCCACCCAAAACCGGGTCGGGTCCGGGTCGGGTTCTACTGAAACCGGTTCGTTGACCGTTGACCAATACCCGGTTCGGGTATTCGGGTCGGATCGGGTAGCGTAAGACCCGGGTTTTGTTCATGCCTAGTTTTGTCTTTTACAAACATCAGCATGTAATGGATTTTAGCCTATTCATAATTCATACAATAGTTAAAATGAAGCCCATTGTAGTGACAAGCCCATTGGATCTTGTATGTTAACAAATATGTTCATTATGGATTATTGGGCCTACTGCCTAAAACTATAACAACATACAGTTTTTAAATAGTAGTTCTAAATAGATGTTGAATTGCGAGTAAAAACTAAAAAATGTTGAATTGGGGATGTAATTTTATTCCATTTAACTGTTCTTGATGATATACACCGTGTATAATGTGATTTCTTTGATTGATATGTTTAATATAAGTTATTTTTTTGTTAATTATTATTATTCATCTTATTCTAAAGGTTATAAATTTAAATCGATCTTTGTCTTCCGCTTGTATCTTAGGTAATTTCGAAGACATGCACATTTGAAAGTACATCTGATTCGATCCTCATATGGGACAAGAACAAATCTAATTTATTAGAAAAAATTAAGCGGACTATTACTTGAGCTCAATCCCTTTAATCTATCGATGTTGCCTACTAAAGTTGTTAGAAATCATCCTTTTGAAAGTTTAAACTTGTCCTTCAATATATGTAACGCACTTCATAAAATAATATAGATGAATGATATAGTTCATAACTATTACTGTACTAGTTTGGAAGCCATATTTTATTTCAATTAAAGAACAAAAACGAACAAGAGTAGAAAGCATAGTTGTAAAGAATAATAGAATATGCCCGGCAACCCCGTAACCCAAACCCGGTGGTCCCCATGTGGATCTCAAAGCCCACATGCAATTGTTCATTTTTAATCATATTTGTTCCGATTTATATACCACATGCTCACAAGATTTGGCCCATATATCGATGTTAAATTATGTTATGCAATTTGATCATATTATCTCATCTAATTTGATCATATTAATTTTTAACTTTAATCTATTGCACTCGGTTACTAAGTGCAGTTCAAAGGGGAATGTCTCTAAGAAAGTGATTGAGAAATAAGTAAAACAACCGCATCTTTTGACAAATTTGTAAGGGTAATACAATATTGTTAAGATGTATGTAGTGTTATCAAGATGTATGCATAGTTTCATTACTTTTATTTATCATGTTAAATCATGTTACGCAATTTGATCATATGATCTCATATTGTTAGCTAGGGGCTTGGTTTAGTCTGTTGGGATATTAATTTTTCACTATAATTTATTGCACTTAGTTACTAAGTGTAGTTTAAAGGGGCATGTGACTTAGAAAGCGAATGCGAGACAAGCAAAACAAATGCATCTTAAGACAAATTCGTAACGATAAGATACAGTATTGTTAAAGTGTTCTCAAGATGTATAGTTTGTAATATTAAGTGTTATGCTACAATGAATTTAATTCGTAGATAAAAAAAATTTAATGACTGAAATTGTTTGCCCTGTTTAAATTACTATCCCATATGATATCAAATCATGATTAGTTACATATTTATGTCATCTATATACTACGGAGTATATATAACACATTTTCCCTTTTTTAAGAGTAAAAATACAAAATGCCCTTAAATCTACTAATGTCTCTAAAAACCCATTTAAAATGACAAACGTGCTCATGTATTAATCTATTAAAGGTACGCATTTATTGTTCATATCCTGTTTTAGAAATGGTCAACAAATCCACGTCAGTTACAAAACTTGGTCAAATCGTTAAAAATATATATCAAACTAATGAATATGATATCTACATCAATCTTTAAGATCTTAGCATCTTCAACAAAAATATCTTCAAAATCCATAAAAAATGCCCATCTTCAATTCAAATTCCACTACATTCAACTAATCAAATAAATCAATAGAACTAAAAAAACATATGTATTTTAATGTCATTATATGATAATGTTTTATTTTATAAACTTATTATAAAAAATAAGATATAATTAAGAGGATAAAAGGATAAGTTCTAAACAATAGGAAATAATTATATTGTACACGTTCTATTGTCTCTAGGTATCAAGGTTCTAAAAAAATAGGATTTATAGTTATAACTGTACACGTTCTAATTTCATAGGTACCAAAGAAATAGGACTACAGCAACTCATATGTTTTTGCGAACAAAAGTATGAGTTACCCAAAGAATAAGGAAATTTGATATTATTAAAAGGGTTAATTGTGTCATTATGTATTTAACTTTACCTCTTTTACTATAGTATGCAACCAACTTTCAAATGTTCTATTGTATGTATCGAACTTTCAAAAATGTCTATTTTATGTATCGGGTGACCTAAAACTTGTTGTTTGCTGATGTGGCACCGGTCATGTTGACATGTCGCTAATTTGGCATTCTACGTGGAATTTGGTTGCACACATAGAAAAACCGGATACCTGCTGAGCAGGTCACCCAATACATACAATAGACATTTTTGAAAGTTCAATACATACAATAGAACGTTTAAAAGTTAGTTGCATACTATAGTAAAAGAGGTAAAGTTAAATACATAATGAAACAATTAACCCTTATTAAAACTGTGATCCAGATTAGAAAGAAACATCAGTTACTAATTTACTAATGTGATATTATTCTACTTGAATATACATCGTAAATGTGGTTTATCAAGAAGATTTACGGTATGTATAAAGTACGTTTGTAAGTGATTGTATATTCCTTTTTATAAAAGAACTTATTTTTCAGTTTATTTTAAATTACATCGCCGGTATCATAATTTCCGACTGCAATATCTGCAGACCACCATCAAATTTTATGTATAATATTGTTGTCATAAAGTACGGTATAATGTTATCGTCGTAACGTGCGTGTATAATAGTAGTCATTATTAATGTAGTTTAGTTGGCTCTTGTCATACAATTTATTACTACTAACCTATTTTCCTGCGACTATTAAATAATACGGATTGCCCTTAGGCACATGTTAAAACTTATTACTAATTAAAGTAAGATACTTAATTATCAATAATTATATATTGTAATTAATACAAATCTATAATGAAGCCAAAATAATTGAATAGTTTAATAAAGAATACTCGTAATAAAGAGTGGAACATTAACATGTGTAATTCAAAAATTTTGAGAATATGAGATGGAATAATCAGATCTTATTATAATCACTTCGACAATATAAAAATAAGGAAATAAGATTGGTGTTCGAATTTGATACTTATGCAATTAAAAATAGAATGCCAACACACAAGCTTTAGAAAATCGTATGATTCATTAGAAGTTTTGTTTATATTGCGAATTAATAGTTCATCTACTATTTAATATAATTTCGTACAATTGAAAACAAAGTTATATGAACCAATATTTTGTTAAAAGGTAACTAAAATTTTAATAGTTTTGATATATATATATTTTTTTCAAAACATGTATACATGTTAAGATTGAAAAAGAAATAATCATTACAACTATTACTAAAAACTATAATGCATACAAAATGATTGTATACAATAACACAAACAATCCATTTTAATAAACGTTCCATAAAATGAGATAAACCTTGCATAACATGAGACGATATGATGTTGATTAATTAGTGGTCTAGACGTGAACCACGTACAGTAATCACTGTTTACAAACAATGATAAAATATATTTTGTTTATAGGTTGACAGGGATATATGATTAATTAATCAATTAGTCCAAGTATGTTTGGATTTATAAAAATCAAATATAATGACGTACGTTGACAAATTATAGAAAATGCAATGAATAAAAATTAATATGATAATCGAAGATTAATCAAGAACGTGATTGAGTGAGGGTTTCTTGGATAAATGAAAAGGCAAAGCAACATTCTCTCTTTCTAGCTGCCGCGATTTATTTAAAAAGTAACAGCATCAGATCCGAAGCATTACGATCGATCAATCGATCTCAAAACATCACACCCCCCACGTGTATCATCTATCATATCCACTTCTTCTTCAATTCTCTTTGTTCATTCCTTCTTAGTCTAATGTTATCGATTGGGTAAAACATGAAAGCGAGTTTTTCTTTTCATCAATCAAATAACATATTTATCTACTAATTAAAGTCTTTTTGATTGAGTTATCATTAAAGTAGACACTTATTTAGAACAAAATAGTAATGTGAATACTTTGAATGAGATTCATGGATTATTTGTTTGTTTGAATATTTCTACACAAGTAGATTATTACAAATTGGCCGGTTTTGATATATATGCAAATTATACCGAGTTGCTTTGTAGAAACGTTTGCAAAGAATCCTAAGAGAAATGAGTTGCTTCCACTATAAGGATTTATGGATCGGAATTCCATTGATATCTTCAACACTAGTACATCGGTCTTTTATGGTGGAGTAGTGGACAAATACTAGTAATTAGCCTTTAATTTTCTATCAAAGTCAAACTAAGAGTATAAGAAGGTATAGTAGTAATAACTATAATTATTATTAATTTAATATATAGTAATAATAAAATGGTAATATAACTACAACTTTAGATAAAGCCATTTGTACCAAAAAGGTACGTACCAATGTAAAAGCAAGATAAGTCACTCAAAATGCAAAAGGTGTGATCTTGAAATTACATAAAGCCCCCTTTTCTCATTTCAAGTGATCACCAACAACTCCCTTTACACTATATGCATCTTTTAACATAATAAACATGCATATTTCTGGTTCATCTTTTAGGAGAAGAACATAAACTATGTACAACGGGTCACACCTAATCTATAATGCATACAACATACAACTAGTATGCATTTATAAGATTCATCTTTTAGTGAAGAAAACAAAAGTAGTACAACAACATGCCCATTGTATGATAGATGCAGGGACCCTTCTCCAATATGGAATAATTTGTTTTCATGTGGATAGTAGCATGATCAAGATACCACTTTCCATTTATATTCTTTTTTGGGGGGAAATATACACTATTTAGACAAGACTTCTACAATATATAAACTCGTCTTACATTGATGGATGACACTAGGTTAACTACAATTGATTTATATACTAACAACACAAAAAGATTTAGAAAAAGACAAATGCAAACATTTAGCCCGAATAGTTCCCAATATGTTATGGGGCAACGCTTCGTATATCATCATTTCTTCTCTGTAGACTAGTCAATATACTTCGTTATAACTGTTAAAATATATTTAGTGGTGTAGGGAGAAAAATGAACGGTAATAGCTTCTAGCGAGTGCTACATTAAAAGTGTGGGCTCAAATCCCTATGTCTATTTAAACAATGAAAAATTACACAATACCCCACAAAAATTTACTGACACTGTGATGTATAGTAGTGCAGGCTAGTGTGTAAATAGTGATAGTTATATTTTTGTTGCAGCAGAAGCTTCTTATATGTCATAGTACACACATCAATGAAAATTATTAATTAAAGCTATTTTACACATAGTCAGAAATATTGATTTACCTATACACAAACTATAATATTGTACGCAATATTTCCCCAACTGTCACTGCCATAATCTAAAACCAACTGAAGATCACTAAATTAGTGACAGTAAGAAAAATACTTGCAATAATTATTAATAGCAGTAATACGAAGTTCATGTTCATTTGCTTGCAGCTGGTACAGTTATGGCTTTAATCTAACCCACTGGTACCTACCTTCCATCGGTACGTCATTCACGATATCATAATTGTACCTGATCATTCAACAACATGATTAATATAAGTACTTTCGTATGGTAAAATTATTATAATCGTACCGTTTGATATATATGAACAATCTGTTTATAGGAAATATCATTTCTTCAACAGTAGTTTAGAGCGTGCATAATTTGTAAACCTTTTTACTTACTTGTCCATGAATCGTATTTGTTCCTTCTTTTCCGCTATGGAGAAAAACTCGTCGATCTCAGCTGCCGTAGGACAATTCGACACTGTAACCAGTTTACGACAGGAAGCAGCAGCCGAATTTGCACTCGGTTTTTTCTTCAACGTGGAAGATGACTCCATTGCGTCGGAATCTAAACAAATTTCACTTGATGCACTAGTCTCTTTACTGAAAATTACATACACATACACATGAAATGAAAAAATTATACAGCTGAATTTATAGAGATCGAATATGAAGTGATAACAGAAATTAAGAGTTCATTTAGTATTTAATTAGTTTTCTGTTTCGGAATTCAAATTGATTAAGAAAAATTAACAAAAATAAAAAGTTATAAATACTTAACCTGAAACCGTCATTGCTACACATGGAGGTTTCAGATTCGAAACGAAGCTCCACCTGTAATTAAACATTCATATTCATATCATTAATTAATTATGTTCAAAACTGAGAAAACAAAATTTTATTTCTCTCTATAATTTTCAAGCATTACTAAAACGAAGCATATATACATACATAATAATTTGAATTTTACATTATATATATTCACATAATTAATCAATCGACAATAATTAACATCAACAGTTTTAATGATGAGTATCGGTACAGCGTATATGTATGTATAGAATTTTGAAATTTACCCTCAGATCTAAGGTCGAATCATTTACGAAACGCGAAGAGGAGGAAACATGATCACAGCTTCCGGAGTCCGCCGGAAAAACTACATTATCCGGCTCGATTTCAGTCCGGCAATGATTTTCCAGCTGAATTACATTCTCCTGATCCCGATGATCACATTTTCGTTTCTTATCAGAACCGGAGCTTGTGATATCAGTATCTCTGCTCCGCCGTACGCCGGCGTGTGATTGTGAAGCTGAAATCTGATCGGCGATTTTGCATCTTTGTTTACTATCCATCATGTAACAGTTATTTGTCTCGGGACCAAAAGAGTAGTATGGTAGTAGTAGGCCGTTGAGGAAAGAGAATAAATGAGATAGCATGTAGATATAGCGAGATAGATATATAAATCGGACGGTCGAAAGTTATTGAGTTTGTTATTTTTGTCAAGAATGTGCGCGCAGAGTGAACTGAAAATTCTGTCACTTTCTTTGAAAAATAATTACCGTTATTTATATTTTTATTTTATAAATAAATATTGAATTGATTGATATTTTGATATAAATATTACTGTAATGTATATTTCAAAATAAATATTAAGAAATCTATATATGTTACCATTTGAAATTTAATTTCATGAGAAATACAGTAATTATGTTCGAAAAAATATTGATAACTGACAATGATCGTTCAATGCCCTTCTTCAACGACAATACATGAAATCGATGATGGTCACATGCCAGAAATTGATTTACGTAATGTTTGTCTCAAACTCACACTTTACAATAATCAATTTCAATATCAAGGGTCGATAGCAAGCCTCCGATCATTATTATGTATACACAGAAAAAGAGTATATATGTTACGAAAGTTAACAAGATTATTGTTTTCAACCCTTTGAAGAAACTTACTTTGGAGAAGATTTAGTCGATTTATATTTTTTTCACTTCGATTCTTCTTTCTTTTCTTTTCTAATACTTCTTATCTTATGTATATATTGTAATGTAAATGTAAATGTAAATGGAAGTTATAGTATTTTAATTTTTTAACGGTACAAGAGATAATTCTTAGGTGTTGTACCAATTTACTAACTGAAAATAAGGTATCCAACATTTAATTCATCAGACCATAAATAAAGAGGTGAAATGAATAGTAGTTGTAGCTAATGCACAGTAATTTGATTTCAACAATTACCCGATATAGTACATTAGTACTATATGACATCTTTAATGTGTCTTAGATCAATATTTATTTTTACCATAATCAAAATTGCATAATAACTATCATGAGTTCTTATATTATGATGTTAATTTTGAACATGTGAGGTAGGTATTCATGTTCTAACTTCTAATTAATTGATATTGATAAAATTGGACCAATGATACAATCTAAATATCCGTTTTAGGCCCGGTCTAAACCAAAATCCTAAATCGGTCTTTAATCCGTTTTCACCGTTTCAGTTCGTACTCGTACATGTTTTATAGTTCGACCATGTGAAGAAAGAAATACTTAGTCTTAAAAATTGAGGAGATATGAAATATTGATTAATTAAACAAGATTATCAAATACTTCATTGTACAATGTTATAACTATTAAAGCTTTATAGATTTATAGATTGATGGTTCACATGTCGCTTTCTCTATTCTTTATGCATACATATACATGCATGTGGGGAAAAGCATTGACCTAACATTAACAACCATTATTTAGAGACGTAAAGTTACAAATTTTTTTAACACATGTGTCATAATAGTAACAGAGCAACATCGAAAATCTGTTGTGTACGTGTTTTCTTCCTTGTGTGCATCAAACATTCGGTTTATGCACCTTTTTGATGTAACAAACTAACAATATGTATATCACGTTAATAACTTAAAAAGATGACAGGTTAACCAAATTACATTCAAATTACAATAATCGAAAGTTAAATCGCAGCAATCCACAATATTATGTTTCACATTAATTAACCTTCAAGTCACCATTTGAGGGATATTTTGTAGTAGTATTTTTTTAAGAGTTCATATAGTCATTTATGTTCATCTTTGTCTAAAAAAACGAATTATTTCTTGAGGATGTATACATGTGTTCTAAAAAGAAATCTCTCTATAAGCTACCATTATTCATATATGCATGATAAAAAGATAATAAAACACCATAATCTCCCACATCAATCATACAATCATATCATATCATATATATGTATATGTTTATGTAAATGTAAATGTAAAGAGGGTTGATAGAGTGGACCTATATATATTATAATTATATATACTTAAGTTGAAGAGGACCATTATTTCTAGAAAAAGGCACAGTGTTTTCAAGTACCTTTTGGTTACAATTAGATTCGCCCCTCTCATTAATTGATGGCCCTCAATTTGTTGTTGATTTACCAAAAACAAAGAAAGAAAAATGATTATATGCAGACAGAATAGAATAGATATATGCATACCTGATCAGCTAAGACATTGATCTTGTTTCAGTCTCAAATTTTAAGAGGAAAATTTATACAGGTACAGGTGAATTTAGGCTCCCTTATGATTACCACGTGCACTCTGAATTGGTTAATAATATAATCACCCAAAAAAAAAAAGTTAAACAAGTTGCATTGCTGGTAAAAGAAGGTAACAACCCTATTTCTCCATATGCTTGATTTTTAATTTTTTATCTATTTATTGGCGACAAATAACAAAATATATAAATAGAAAGGTCGTTTCATCAAAAGACTCTTGAGAAAGTTACATGCGAACAAAATTGAGAACTTACCAAATGCCTAAGAACTACTATATGGTCGTTTTGTAAACACTTATGAAACTATAAATTGAAGTTAAGAGAAAATTCAAACTAAGCATCACGAATTAAGATACATATATGGTTGTGTCAATCAAATGTGATATTGATCACTGTAGCACAACTGTGAAGTAGTAACCCATAAAACACTTTTAGATTAATATTCTCCACCAACGCCGCCCATTGCTTTCAGCTTCTTGTTGAGGAGCATACACATGAACGATAAGAACATCTCGTTTGAGTGAGAATAAACTTTAACACCGTTGCAATCCCATTTTGACAATGCCGGTGATCAATCATTGAACTACGCGCCAATGTCTCCATATGCAAATTTATTAACAAGATCACGTAAGAAATAATTTCATGTTGTATGAATACGAGCATGAACTTGGCGTGGTTTAGACAAATGAGATAAAGAAGAAAAAAGTCAAAAGACTTGCAAATCTATCACAATTATTTAAAGCAAGAAAACTTTGTCACAAGAAGTCAAAATTCTATAATACTTGCATAAGAAGTCAATTTCAGGATGATACATTATATAAAAAACATCATTACATAATTTGATTTGATTTAGAACGGAAAAAAGAAGAAGAGTAAGAATAGCATCCTATTTCCCAACACTCTCTTCTAATATAAATATATACAACTAGAAAATGAGATGCATTTTTGATTCGTGGAGTGTTTTTAATGGAATTAGAATTTCAAAGAATGTACAATTTAAAGGAGGTGAAATCCTTTGAAATTTAATGACTTCTAAATCAATTTATTCGTAAAGCAAACATCCTTACAAAATGAAATTATTTCGATTCTATTAAATTCCGTTAAATTTAGCAAAACAAATGCAACCTTAGCATAAAATTCTAATGAAAAAAGTAATTCATTATAGTTCTAATTACAGTTTACTTGATTAAACTTTATTTGGATTATTGAGAAAAGTTATCAAGATCAGTAAATAAACAATTGGCCAAAAAGAGAATGGGTAAGTTTGTTGGGAGAATCTTCCATGTGGAAGTGTATGATTACCACATATTTATGGAAAGAAATTAATGGGACTACAAGAGTGCATAGGATTCCTCACAAGAATGAGATTGATGATGACTTTAAGCTTAAATATCTATCAAAAATGATAAAGAAAAGTAGTTAAAACTTAAAAGTGTGTTAAATTACCAAAAACTTTTATTTTTAATTTTTTTAAGAGAATTAAAAAACATGTTCAACTTGTGACTTTTGAAAAGGGGAGTGATAAATACAACAAAATAATTGTTGCATACATCAAACTTATACTTTAAAGTGCTTGTACTGTGAGCTTCATTGACTGTGCAGTTTGGTGTATGGATTAATTAATTTGTCGTATCTATCAACTCCCTTTGAAAAAGTTAGAAAGAAAAAGCAATTATAATTTATAGTTGCCTACATTTTCCATTTTGAAGAAAATGAGAACTCCATCGCTTCGCTCCATTTGAAGGTGTTTTCTAGGTTAACTTTAATTTTAAACTCGCCCTAAATCATAATTCTCGAAAAGACAAAACTACCCTCTTTAGTTTCATTGTTTCAGTAATGAATGAACCTACCCGCTAAAATCAAGGGCACCCACCTATTTTCTTGCTAAACTAGGTCCATATATTTCCTACACGCTTTAATCAGTTGTACAGTACCACTACAAAATGCAGATGAGAAGTGATGTAGATAGCACAAGGTTAGACTGTTTTTGTGGGTATTGAGTTCTAAAGAAATACACAAGCATTTAATTAAAGACAGTAGATTGCCTATGGGTTAAAACCCAACCTGACCCATTTCTACACGAACTAAAAATTACCCAATTTGACCCGTTAACAACCTTACCCATTTCCTACCTCTACCGTAAATGTATGAACCTAACCTCCTAAAGTTAAGGGCATGCAGGACTAAAATGATTTGTGATTGTGTTCCTACAAGCTTTGAGTACTTGTACAGTACAATCACAAGATGCAGATGGATAGTGATGTAGCAAACTCAAAGTGTAACTGTACTTGTAGGGGCTGAGTTCTGCAATAAGATACATAGGTAAATTGTAAACTGACTTTGGAAAAGAAGGTATAAGTCTATCAGATAAGGGGGACCAGAAAGTACCAATGCAGTAGAGATGAGCCAATTAGAAACAATGGGACTGCTTGTGTTGTACTAGTCAGTCACCCAATTAAGGTTAAGAGGCCAAACTTCAAGGTACTGACAATACCCTATAACTCTCTCATTTCATATTTAAGATAATTACTTTAGCCTCATGTTCCTTCATTATCACCTTCCCTACACCACTTAATGCTACCACAACAGAAAGATATGGTCATGTTCCTTGTTTAAAAATTATAACTTGTAACTTCAAAGACCAAAAGAAGGTAACTACCTAACAAAACAATGTTTTATTTTATATGCTCTTGACTAATAGTTCTGTAATAGAAATGCACATATCAATTTTGATGTATAGAGAAGTCGTGAAATACATCAAGAAGTAACTTGCATTGGTGTCAAAAATTAACGGAATTGAACCAGGAATTATGCGAAGAAGTGTGTAAAGACAATATCTAAGAAAAGAGTGGTATCGTATAAATAATATTAAATGATACAAGTTGGACATGTATCTATTCATCTAATACTTCCATCCTGTCTATAAGAAATGATGTTCTAATCTAAAATTATGATTCCTATAATGTGCCCATGACATGTATCATTTCACCATGGAATAATAAAATTCAAGGAAATTATACCATGGAGGAAAAGTTTAATGAGAAGATGGCTTTTTAAAGAGCTTTTTTCACTTGAAAGAAGTTGGATCGTTCCTTGTTTGCAGCATCGACATCATCAGGTGATGCCACGGCTACCACAACACCTTTATCCTTGATGGCATCAATCGCATTTGCAAAGTCTTGGAAGTCACTCAATCTAAAGAAAACATAATAACAGAACGGAAAAATAATGTAAAAAGTGTACAGCCTGCCACAATAATGGCCCACAACATGCAACTATCTAACATTTGAAATTAGTTATCGGACTGTACCTTGTAGATAGTATCTCCTCACGTCTTATTTGTCGTTCTTCCTCTGTAATTCCCAACAAGTATCGTAATAAGCTGCAAAAACCAGTACTCATCAATAACACATCCCCCTCAAGCAATCCGTAAATAGAAAATAAGAAAGTTTTTAGCGTTGTTAGACATTAGATGGTCTAAAAAAAAGCTTTCAAAACTAGACCTCAATATTAGATTCCCTGCTTCTAAAAAGCTTTTGGAGTAACAGTAGTGGTGGTTTCGACCCACTTATGTACCAAAATTGATCTATTCAAGTTATGTTTTATCTCTAACAGGTCATATGGGGTTGAGCTAAAAAATTTCATTAAAAAAAGTAACAGGGCAACCATGTCAAGCAGGTCAAACGGATGTAGCAGCTCACGAAGTTGAAAGTCCTCCCAAATAGATTATTATTGTAACATATATACAGTGGAGCAATCATGGTTAGCACATTTGTTATCTATTACAATTATACAAGAGTAACGGGAGTGCTCACCGGTCACCACCAACCTGTTTTAACCTGTACTAAAAAGATTACCCGTTTTGACTTCCGAATGGCTATCCAACCTGACCCACCCATTTTGCTTGCCGATGTTACACTTCTACATAATAAGTATGTCTCATGAAAATAAACAACGCTTGCTTACCTACTATATCCTTTGGCATCGGGTAATTGGTATGAATCTACATCACCAATCGTCCCAATAATTGCCTTTGTAAGAGTGTCATCATCCATTTCCATTTGACGAAGGAAATCACTGGTTCCATCATATATATCCAGTGTCTTCAGCAAATTAGGATCCCGGTAAGATAAAAATGAGAATACTCCTGTTTACAAAATAGGTTATAAAACATATAAAGCGAAGTCGGTAAGGGAAAACATAGCGTCAGCATAGCAAATTGTTTGATTTTTACCTGAATGAGTGTCGAAATCACAGAAGCCTCCATAAGCCCCGCCACTAACTCGCACACGATCCCACAACCAAGTATTACTTATGTGCTTAGATATAACATACGCACTTCCCTTAAGTTGATACCCAGTTTCATACACATTTGCAGCTTTTCCGACATAATTTACCTGCCATTATAATTAATCAACTTAATACAGAGAAGTCAAAGTGTATACAATAGGACGTATAATTATAAACCAACCTGAGTAGGTATTACGATTGCTTCATTTACTGATGGAATTCGTGCATTCCAAGAAGCTGATGCAACTGGAGATGTACTTGGAAGCAGATCAAGAAACTTCCCAATATATTTTTCCGAGTTTTTAAGGTTTTTCCCATCAGATGTAAGATTCACAAGACAACCTTTCCTTGACAGCAGGGTTTTACGGATCTCTTCAAGGGATGCGGAAATCCCACTCCAGTCATGTTCAACTTTATCTTCAAGATCCTTTAAAAATTCAAGATAACTGCAAGTATATTGAATGTCAACCTAATGGCATATTCACAGCTGCGAAACAAGAGCATAATAGAAATGAAATCTAAAACAGATCCAACTTGATGCCTCGTAAAAGACATGGGTGAGTTGAGTATCAGGTCGGACAGTCAAAGCGGGCCAATTGTGTCCATTTTGGGTTGGTTTTAACCTACAAACACTTCTATCCAATCTTATATTTATTATGATAATTAATGTGTTAAATATGATTAGAAAAAGAGTATAACAGCAAAATAATATAAATCATTGAATAAACAATTTAAGAGGCTGTATACACTGAAATTGGACTTGTGTGATTTTCAAACTGTTTGACTCACTTTCTTTTAACCTGACCTTTTTAACTTGGCAGATTTGAGACAAAACACAAGTACGCAACCCAAAATGACACGTTCATATGTGAACTGGTCATAATTTCGGCCTTCAGTGTAAAAAACTCAACATAGCTATTCATCTTGATATGCATTTTAGAGATAGATTTACGAAGGCACTAATCAAAAGATTACCACTGTATTATGGAACAAAAAAATGCATCTCATTATGTGGGCAAATCAGATATATAAAGTAACACATATACGAGCGCATAAAATCCAACCTGACACCACCCATTTGTTCGCCGATCCACCCTGCACTGTTTAACTTCGCGTCCATCCTTGCAGCTGCAATGCCATGACCACTACCCCTCAATCGATTCTAAATAAATACAGAAATCACCATATCAGACCAGATTATAAGTATAGCTGTAATATTTGAAATTTTGAATTATTTATGACTACAATCAATACCTCCATTCTAGCTCTGCTTTGGGAGACAAACTGCTTGAAACGCTTTTGATCCGCAAATTGGACATCTTGGAGAATACAGTTGATCTAAAATAGGAGAATTATAACAGAGCTTATTTAAGGAAAACAAAACAAAAAACATCAGAAGCAAATCAAGAACTAGCACTGGGAACCTAGGCTCATGAATTAAACTTTGATTTCAGCTACATGCATATTATATTTTACCCCGTGAATTCAATGCACATACCAGATTGAAAAGATCCTCAGTGCGTGCTGACATTGCTTTTCCTCGAACAATAATATGACTGACAGGAGTGTCTGACCCTCGTTTTGAAGATGTGAAAGGGAATACGGATATTCCCCCTGTCTTCCTTCCAATTAACTGATTTAGCTGCACAAAGTCCAGGTCTTTTGTACCCATCTCCAGCAATGATTGACTGTTGAGTAATATGTAACACAAGTATAAGTGCAATACGATTGAGAAGAAAAAATAATAAAGGATGTATATGTGCTTTGTTTTATTATTAAATCATCTAAGTTCCACATTTTTCTCTCCGCTCTATGGATGTGCTTATAAATACATCACAACCGTATGATGCTTACAGCGGCAACAACATCTAATATAACCAATAATTGAGATGAAGTAAGGATATCAGACAATGAAATGTGATGAAAGGAAAGAATGTATGCATGCCAGGCTTCAGTTGACTAAAGGTAGTGAAAGTTCTAATAGAGCATCATGGAGAAATGAATTGGTTCCATGACAAATAAGGAAGTCTTTTACGATTCGAAAATGTGCATATGCTCTTCCACACAAAACTGGGGGATGGAATAGCTTAAGAGAGAAAGCACAGATACCATATTGATGGAGGAAACTGAAAATAACGTTTGTTTGAAGTTATCATTTGTTAGTATATGACAATCAGAAGAGTTGGATAGCTGAACAAGTCTATTATTTTGACTAGCTAAAAGATATAAGCCCCAGAGAGTCTGATACATCATCTCCTCCCACAATTGTTAATTCCAGGCTATAAACTTGAGAATTATGTCTATACACATAACCGACAAAAGTTCAGTCGTATCCCAAAGACCTTTACATTCAGTGTAAGTAGTGTCATCTTACCAAAAGAGTGGAACCAGAGGAAGAAGTTCTTGCTTCAGTGAACTCATATCAAATACTATTTCAGAGTAAAGGACATCATTTGTGAAAAGATCATGCTGCAATACTTTCACTCCATTGATATCTCCAACCTATAATTGTCAAATACAGCTTCTTAAAGATCATCAAGCCAAAAACCGACACTGAGCTCTAGGAAAAATAAATTACAAGATGATGCTACCTCAATAGGGATTTGAATAGGTTTCTTGGGAATGTCTTGCAGAGAAAGACTTGGAACACTTTTCAAAGCTTCTGGTGGGTCAGGAGTTTCTTGCTTCAGCTTTAGCTCATGTGTCAATCGTGTCAACTCAGCAAGATCTTCCTCTGTCATGCTTTGTTTAACTTTATCCAAATTTTCCCTTTCTACTGCTTCATCTTTTGAAGCTTTCTCCGGGTCAGGCTGTTGAGCAGTACATATCAGTGGATACTTTAAGAAAAGAACAGCCATAAATATACAATACAAGTACCTGCATCTCAATTGTTACACGGTGAGAATTATTTAAAATATATTTCTCTATCAATGGAGCAAATACTGCTTTCGATCCTTCCTTCTCAATTCTAGCTTTCAACGCCGCCAGAGGTTCTTGGTATTTCAATGGTTCAAATGGATCCATATCATAAATCCACTTCCCCTGATAAGCAATAATATAAAAATTTATTAGATAACAAATATAGATAAGTATAGAGGTCTAGAAACTACTAGAGGTGGCATGTTCGACCCACTTATATACAAACAGGTCATTTGAGGATATGTTTTATTGCTAGTAGGTCAAATAAATCAAGCTAAACAGTTTAACCAATAATGAAAACGGTCAAATGTGTTACAAGTCATACGAGTTGTAGTTAAAAATCACATGCATAAAATTTTTTGAGTCACTTTATAAAAAACGTGCACATTACTTATGTCGTGATGCAGTTTTGTAACCATAGTTAACACTTACATATTTATAGATTTTTGAACCAAAGAACCAAAAAATGTTTGCAGTTTGCCCAACATGACCCAACCCAAGTTTCCACGTAATAACTATACCCATTTTGGACTTGTTAGCCCTCCCCCACCCACAATCTGTTTGCCAGTACTCATGTAGTTATTAGATAAGCTCAACTTACAACAGCCCTAAGCATCAATGCAAGGCCACGAGGAAAAGATCCAGTGTTATTCTCTCTGAGAGAAAACTCAATTGTGTTCATGGAAGCCTCCACAGCCTCCATGTTGAAACCTTCATTAGCCAAATTTTCAAGGGTGCTCATGATTAATGCTTCAACTTTTTGAATGTTTTCTTCGGACACACCCTTCAATCCAATACTAAACTGAGGTTGAAGAAGCTCGTCTTCCATTCCACCACCAACAATAGCATCTCCCAAACCACTTTCAAGCAAAATTTTCCTTAAAGGAGAAGCAGGAGTTCCCAACAATAGATGATCAAGAAATCCAAGTGCAAGCTCAGTTTCCAAGTCCAGAGGCTCGTCAGAGAGCAACCAATTAAGGCATACCATGTGGTTTTTCTTCAAATCACCACCTTCAGCTGCAGGATATTTCTCGACAACTCTAACAGGCTTGGAAAACAGTTTCTGTGTTTCTACTTTTGATTCGAGACGAGCTGGACTTGCTTCGAACATATCTAGATATTCTGTTCCGAGATAGGTTTTAAAAATAAGGATGCAAGATGAGGAGGAAAAAAAACTTAAAATAGACCTTAGAGGTGGCAATTTAGACTCAATTACTTATAAATTTGTCAACTAGGTTAGTTCTTTTCATAGAGGGTCAAACAAGGTATCAAAATACATTAGCCCAAAAAGAAGCTGGTCAAACAGGCTAAAAAGCGTCCAAAGTCTACTTCTATGAATAAAACCTCCTAAATCATTTCATTGAAAAAGTAAGATTATCATCGAAATTTAATTATATTCTTACTTATATTTGACACTAATCATTTAATAAAAGAATATTAGAGTTTATGGACAAAAGTGGAACGGCTAACCCAGCCTGATCCTATCAAAGTTTCAACTAACCGTTCTCATCTGAACCCAACCTGCCAGACCCTCCCATTTTGTCACCTCTAGATGATAGACACTATTACTTCAGCAACCACTTATGATTGCAATTATATAATGATATGTTAGGGTTCATTGCTCTGACACACAGTCACTGTTGTTGAGTGGTTATGCTATAAGTAATATAGCAACAAAAGAATAACATATAAGAAGCTGACTGCTTGCAGAAAAGAGAAGATATACAAGACAATAGTCACAAGGCCCAAATATAATGAAAATAGTAAATTGACGTACGATCATGAAAAAAGAAAATCAAGAACAAATTCTCAGAATTTAGCACAGATAACTTATTATCAAACTTAAAGTGCCATTGGTTCGTGTTCCCCTCCTTTCAACAGTACTTTCTTATGGCACATAAAGTAATTGAAAACACAATTATTCCGTAAGTGAAACAGGCGTACCACTTAAGATTCGCAGCCGCTCATTTGCATCATCGTCTCCATAAAACCAAATCCTGGCATTGCTTGGATGGTAATACTTGCGATGAAAATCCTGTGTATTTATATTTACATACAAATAAGTATTCAAAATGATGGTACCACGAAATAAGTGTTCAATATGATGGTAAGAGACGCAAAATGTAACTTTTCAACAATAACGTCATAGGAATCTGCCTGGAGTAAATCAAATAAGTAACCATTACAGCAACAGATCCTTTTTCTAATCCTTTAAAAAAGGACCCTTAGCAAATGAAATTAGTTAATTAACACAAAGCATTCAGAGAATATGCACCTTGAACTCTTCAAATGTGAGTGCAGGTATAACTTGGGGATCACCACCGCTGTCAACACCATAAGCATTGTCTGGAAAAACAGCCTGCATGAATATGAATGTAGCATCAGACGTGATGTTTGAGATGTTATATTTTTTAAGAGAAACATATACAATTGGAAATAAATGGATTCCATTGATAAAAATTACTTACCTGTTGAGATGTTCGGCCTAATATGTTGTCAGGCTGGGAGTAAACACCTTTCATCTCATTAAATACAACACCTGAAAAGTAAGATGATATGATTTCAATACCAAAGATAAGTATGCTGTTATCGACATCTAAGTTTTAACAGGGTTCAATTGAATCATTCTAATTTAAGATACCAGATACATGTGCTTTTATTGTAAAATATAGAATACTTATATGTTAAGTTGCTAAGAATATACTACTATAGCAACAAACATGAAGAATGGATTACAAACCAGTACTTGATAAAATAGAGAAGGAAAATTCACTGACCTTTGTAAGTTATCTCTTCTGATGGGTCATTCAGCTCATAATGCCAACCTTCTTGTTGAAAAGTTTGAATGTCATCCACACATTTGGGAAAGAAAACGGCATCCAGATATACATCAACCAAATTATAGAAATCCTACACAATAAACATAACTATACATCACTAAACTAGATCTCAGAGAGCTATCGGTGTATCACTTCCGTCTATTTCCAATAACTTGCGAAATATTTTAACCTTTGTATTTGTTGATGCAACAGGATAGCATGTCCTGTCAGGATATGTGAACGCATTCAGAAAAGTATGCAAGCTCCCCTTCAGTAGTTCAACAAAAGGTTCTTTCAGAGGGTATTTTCGTGAACCACAGAGTACACTGTGTTCCAATATGTGAGGGATTCCAGTTGAATCTTTCCTGCATTATCAGTTGAATGATGTGACTGTGAGTACAGCATTAGTCATCCTGAGTGCTTGATAAATGTCCTAAACTTGCACAATTAGAGTATGGTTTTACAAACTACTTGTTCCCAAATGAATCTTTAGTTGTAGTGCAACGTCCTCAGTAACCTAAACACTTATTTGTTGCTTAAATTTTATAAAGTACGCAATAATTCTGAAACAGAAGCGATATTCAGCACAGTTGTTTCATGTTCTAGCACTTAATCTCCAATAGAATTAACATCCATACCTATTAAGTTCAACAACAAGAAAGCTACCATTTCCAACAAAGCAAGTCCATTTGTGTTCATTTTAGTATAAAATTATCATTGGGAAAGGGAATACCATCAAATGTAATAGAAAATAAGATAGAATACGGTATTACATGAACACATATGGATTATATTATGGACTATTCAGGTGATGTAATTACAACACATACACACATATACTCATGCACAACATTTTCAAGATTCTAAAACGAATACAGAACACTTACGGAGGAGTGCGGAAGACTACTCCAAACACCTTGTTCTCATCATCATTCAACACAGACATAACTTCACAACCAGTCTTCTTATGTCTAAACAAAACAGCAGTCGACTTACACTCCTCAATAAACTGCTCCGATACCTTCTCAAATCCAAGCTTCTCAGCAGTATCATCATGAGCACCAATAGCATCTACAACCACACAATATAAACCCTAATTTCAACATCAACAAGTTAAAACAACCAGCTATAAAACCTAATCAACTAAATTCATCAATAATATAAACTTCCAACACTTCGTTTCCTAATCCAAACAGAAAAACTCTCAAACAGCAATAAATCATTTTAAAAACAATAGAATATATATACATACATACATACATACATACGGAGTATGATATAAGCATTACAAACATCCACGATAAAATATATCAGGAGCGATTGAAATTAACTGTATGTAATTAGAATTAGTGGTGGTGTACCGGGAGAGAACTGTGGAGAAGTTGCGATGGCCTTGGGAGAGATATGAGCGAAGCGAGAGTTAAATTGGATGTACGACGGAAGGGCGGTGGAGATGTGGCGGCGGAGGTGGTGGCGGAGAGGAGAGCGGCGGTGGAAATTAGGGATAAGACGGTGGCGGGTGGAGGAAAGACGGCGAGAGAAGGAACGGATACAGGCATGGGAGGTACATGAGGTAATAGAGCGAAGAAGAACAGCTCTGTCCATTGTTAATGGAGGTTTTGGTGATGATGTGGTTGGAATGGTGTAGCTCATATGTATGTATGTGTTTCTGTTGTGTGGTAGCTTGGACAAAACGTTGCGAGTTTTTTTTTTTTGGATTTTGTTTTATTTTTTATGGTTTAGGTGATATCCGTTTCCCTCAAGAAACCAGAATATTGTAGGAGGATGATTTAGAAAGAAGAATATAAATGTCATTATTAGAAAAATATTACTATTTTTGTAACCGTTAAGGCTATGAATAACAACCGACTCCTATGAAAATAACTGCTAACTTTCTTAAATCATTATAAAACCGTCAACCACATGTAGTTATATAGCCAACATCAACAACATTTGGTAGTTTTTTAACCATAATCTACTAACCAATCATGAAAAGTTAGTTGTTATACATAACCCTTAGGGTTATGTTTAGCAAAATTCTTAAATATTTACTGCATTTACATAGATTCTTTGTAAGCTTTCTTCTTTAAATAAAACGAATATAATATCGTTGACTAAAAGGTATACGATACTGAATAATCAATTCGTTCAAATAATTCATTTTGACTTTGCACATAGTTTTAAAATTTTCCGTTAGCTACATTTTTCTCAATCAAATAACATATCTAATCACCAAAGTCTCTCTCAATTGATTAAAATTTTAAAGTTGACATTTATTTGGGACAACAAAAAATAGTAATGTGGACATTTGTAGTGCTACGGGAAAAGTATTTGTCTAGTATTTTTAGTAATATGGAACAGTATGTGAAAGAAAAGTAGGAAACATATTTTTATTTGTTTCATAAGTATCTATAATTACTTATTACTTACGAGATGCATGATCAGCATACAAGTTGAAAATTATATTGAAAAATATGATCCAATTTGATCAAAGTTTGGTTGTGAAACATGCTAATCTCAACATTTGACATTTCTAACTCTGCGAGCAAATCACCGGTGGACGGTAGTAGAAAATAGAAAGAGATGAGGATTCACATTTCACATGGTGGGATTTCAAAATTTAGAAGGCATAAATATATGTTATACGAGTAGTAACTCACAAGTAATCTGATTTGCACGATGATTAGTAGATACGAGACACACAACTCAACTGAATTGCAATGACCTATCATAATCAGACTAATATGTATAGCGTGCACGGTTCAGTTTAGAGCGCTTATAGACATTAACTGTAACCGGACAAAATATGACGGTCAATTGATGTTAATAATCATTGGGTTCGGTTAATCGGTTAATTTTGACGGATCGATTAATCTTTTCAGTTAAAGCAGTTAAACGAATATGTCAATTTTGAAAATAAATAGTATGTAAAATAAATTACGACTTTACTTTTTAGATTCAAAAAAGCAAAGGTAAATATGAATTGATGTTAAAATTCAAATTTTGGTTTATAAGTCTATATGTAAAGTCCATATATTATATTGGTCCATTACAATCATACAAAACAATATAACAAAAGTACAAAATCAATAATACAAAAATTAACTTGTATATATTTCTTAATTTGTAGCACTAATTGATATAGGAATAATAAAAAGATAAGTATAACGTTTGAGGCGGGGCGGTTAATGACGGATCAGTCATGGACATTAACCGTAATCGAACCACCACATGCGGTTAATTTCATTTTACATAATCGGATTGTCAGTTTGTGTGGGTAAGCGGTTAAATGGATCAGTTTAGTGGTCAATTTGATTATGGTTCGCTTAAACGATTTTTGTGTTCACCACTACTAATCTGAGATAATTTTTATATATGCATAGTGCGTTATGTTCACCTCATGATCATCCATGTCGTACTTTTTCACCAAGGTAGACATTGAACCTGCTTGAATGCAATCATAAACCAGAGGAATCTCACTATTAATTAGAACACGACGCTTGACACTTAAATCCCTCCCATCAAATACCTTATGTTTAAATTTCAAAATGATTATTGCAAGTCAAATATCGAATACAAACAACTTCACATTCTAATTAATTAGAACATGCTAATCTCTACTTAATAAAAGATGCTAACAACAACGTAAATTTGTTTGCAGCTTCACAATTTGGCTTAAACAAATGAAACACATGATCTTCCCCTTCAGTCTCATGAGTATCCACGTCACCATTCCACGTACTCTCCTTCAGCAATTGACAATAACTCACACCCCTTCCTTTAAGGGAATCATCCCCAGCTACACATATATGCACCCTCCCGCACACGATTTTTTCCAGCAAACCCGGTTCAGCCGCCGGGTTAATTCTCGGATCATTAATCCCACTTGAACCGGGACAAATATACATCCACATTTTCCCCGGGTCACTAAACTCAAAATACGGATGAACCAAAACCATACTAACAATCTTCAAACCCGGTCCGACTCCTTCAACTCCGGCTCGAACCGCTATGTTATGTGTAATATTAGCTCCAGCACTATCACCAGCTAAATAAACCCGGTTCAAATCAGCGTATTCTTTTATCCACGAGTCACTTTCCTTTTTGACCCATTTTAAGGTTTCCCAACAGTCTTCGTAACATGCCGGAATTGGATCCTCCGGCGCGAGACGGTACTCGACGGAGACAGCGATGACACCGGCGGCGGCGGTGAGGGCGTTGAGATGGGTGTGGTAGAGAGTTGAGAATGCGGATTCGATTGAGAACGCGCCGCCGTGAATGTAGAATAAGAGTGGGAGTTTTACGGTGGTGTCGGTGCTGGGGCGGTAGAGACGAGCGGAGATTTTGGGGTGGGGTGAAACGACGACGTCTTTGGAGAGGACGCCGGTGGTGGGATCGGTGGACGGAGCGATGTAAGGAGTGCCGGTGAGTTTCTCGACTCGGTTGGTTTTGTAAACTCGGAAGAATGGAGCGAATTCGTGAGCTATTTCATCGTTATTGAGGGGATCCATTTTTGTGTGTGTGAGTTGAAAAACAGTATATATGATGACTAGCTACGACCTTATATTGAATTAGTGAGATATATATTTATTATTTTTTTTAATATATATATATATATAGTTGGGTTAAAATGAGAAAAGTACTTCAAAACTACTTTTTAACTATTCGAAACATTTTTTCCTATAAAACTTTTTAAATGATTACTATTAAAATTTCTTTTGGAAGCTATGATATAAATATAAATAAAAAATATTAACCTTTTTTCGAACTTATTTTATAGTCGTTACTGTTGTGATTATTGAATATAAACACAAAATATAACATGATAATCACATGTGATTATTCTCTAATATAATGTGATTATCATGTGTTCGAGATAATCACAAAATATAGCATGATAATCACATATAATTCATGTGAATATCAAGTTATAAAATGTGATTATTATGAATAAAAAATTTAATTAAAAAATAATAAAACGTCAAAAAAAAATTTATTTGAAAAATAACTTCTAAAAGTTATTTAAAAAAGAAGCTACGTAGAAAATTTTGTAAAATAACATGTTTTGCATAGTTAAAAATTGATTTTAAAGTGTTTCTCACCTTCTCACGAAAATTAACTTTCTCAATTAAACCCGGGACTATATATCTATATATATATATATATACTTATATTTAAATTTATTTAAATAAACCGAGTTGTCATTACTAAATTTAGTTAAAAACTACATCCTACCCCGCAAATTGTAGGAATATGACATCTTAATTTATTTATTGAAAATTGATGCTACTTTTGAGAGAAGTGGCACGGCATATAAGTGACCTAACAAATTGACATCCAAACCAAACAAACTCAGACATGGATATCTCTCAAGATTTCTCCAATGGCTCCTTTCAAAACACCTTTTACCCTATAAAATAAAGATTTGGAGTAAAATTTATGAAGAAAACCCTCTCCAATAGGTACTCCAAATATAGAGAAAATTTTGAAGTATTAAAATTTTACTTCATATTTGGTGATTTTCTACCTCTCCTCCAAAATCACTTTATCAATATAAACTATTATTTTAATTTCAATTAGCTCAATAACATTTATATACTTATATTATATATTTATTTTCTATTAGTCACTAGTAAGATGTAAATAATAACTTAATATAGTAGTGTTATATCAAAATACTTAACATACATAAAAAAATTTACATAGAGAATATTGTTTAAGAAATGTAGAATATTCCAATATTATATAAAAAGGACTAGAACTAAATAAAACTATGATTATAATATATTAGATAAATAAAACTTAGGAATATAATTAACATTTTCATCTATATCAAAAAATTGTCTTGAATCATCCAACGAGCCTTTATCAAATATTTATGGAATTGATATGGAAATTTGGGAATAGAAGATAATATCGTAGTATGATTTGACAGTTTTTGTTCATATTCAATTTTGTTATTATTTATAAGCTTGAAAAAATATTCAAATGTTTATCATTTTCTTATTAAGGTATTGTATAAAAGTTAGATTATTTTAATATTTAAAATTTGGAGTTGAGATTTTGGAGTAAGATGGTTGTAGAAGAAAAGTTTTGAAGGAAAAATATTTCTAAAAGATATTATTTTTTCTGCTTGGAGATAGAGAAATAGAGATGATTGAAGAAGGCTTCAAGTCTCACTTATTCCATACAAATAAGAATTAGTTATGTGTATTGGAAGTTTGAAGATTTGTTGATGATATAAATATATGAGTGATACTTCTACATAATTTCACAATATGATCTTTGAAAGTAATTATGTGATAATGTTTGGTACTTTTTTAAGGGTTAATTTTTAAGGTCTTAATATTTTCATAATTGAAATTGATAAATTCACCGTAACTTTGTATCATTTAAGTGTACAATACAAGTACTTAATGCACAGTTATAATAATTTTATCAATTTCAGTTGTATAAATATACTACCCTAATTTTAACTTTATTTATTTTATCTTTCTTGAAACTAAGCTTTCATATGAAATACTTATTGGTGTTGGCAAAAGATAAGTATATACTTTAACAGAGTAATTGAAAATATACAAATAAATTTGTGTAAAATGACATGGCAAATCATGTTCATCAATCACATTAATTATTTTCTCTCTTTCATGTTTCTCTTTCCTAATTTAACTGGTACATCTAATCTAATTTTGTGAACGATACTTTGTAAAAATTTGGTGAGTGCATTTTTTTTAATTCTTAAATCTTAATTGACACTGTTTGCTTACGCTATAATGCCATATGGAGGGTTAACTAAAAAGGCCCACACATACGGGCCGGGCATGTGTAAACATAAGCCATGCCCATGTTTAATTCACGGGCCATCAAGCCACCAAAATAGTTATTTCTATTTCGGTTTTTTTCGACCCTCTATTTCGTTTTTATACTACTCCGCTAAGTTATAATAAACACAAAGTAACTCATGATATGCTTTCAGTTTTGTTATGCTCAAATGCCATTAGAATGCGCGTTACAAGAAGAATTTAAATTTATTATCACTACAGTATTTTGACTATAGGGTGGGGTTCAAATGAGAATAGGAATTATTTTGACTATAGGGTGGGGTTCAAATAAGAATAGGAATTTGTGTGAGAATGAGGGAACCAATGATATCATACAATAAATAATTTCGTACATAATGTAGTTTCGTACATACAATAGAGATCAATAAATAGTTTCGTACATACAATGAAGATCAATTTAGTTATCTACACACAATGAAGATTCACGCATAGTTATATGCACTTCTAGACACTTAACTCTATTTTAAAGGTCCCTTGTTAATTGAAAAACATAAGATCTCCAAACCATATTGCATTCTTTGAAAATTATAATTTAAATTAACGTTTTAACAAGCTGCATAGGTTGCGATAGATGTCTATTTGGTTTACTTACAATATCTCACACGGCATACAAAATCATGTAAGTTTAATTAACATATTTGGTCTATTTAACGAGCTATTGTAAGTTGCAATAGTAGTAATTGTATAATTGAGGAAGGAAATCAATCATATCATGTTCTAGTTTTCTACAAGTCTACAACTCGCGTATACAACGTTGTCACATACCGTTCCATACACAACGAATGATCTTGATGTTGCTTGAATTTCAATCTCTATCCACATTTGGACTCATAATCCTCGTAAGCAATAACTTACGATTCCAAAAATGCATATGCAGCGTAACAATATATCGTACAAGTCAGAGACAATTATCAAGTAAAATTGTCTAAATACTAAACTCAATTGTAAATTTCACAAATTATTATTGTAACTAAAGACTTGAATATGTTGTTGAATGTAAAATATAAGAATGAATATTTAAAGTCAATAATACATGTAGTTTCCGCGATGTTACTCCAGTGGTGGGGTATATGCATGCAACATAAAAATGAAGGCTAAGAACAACTCTAATGTATGTATTATTATAGTGCATCAAATTGCACTATTTTAGTGAAAAATATGATATTTTTATAATAAGTTTGCATTAAAAATAAGTTGCTCCAATGTGTTGCACTAAATCTTTACACTATATATTTTTATATTGATCTAAAACATACAATTCAACATAATAATACTAAAACTTTCATATAACTATTTAATTGTCATACGAGATACTCCCTTTGTCTCAGTTTTATTGTCCACTTTTGACTTTTGAAGTCTTTCATTAACAACTTTGACCTTGAATATTTTTAGAATAAGTTTGCATTAAAAATAAGTTGCTCCAATGTGTTGCACTAAATCTTTACACCATATCTTTTTATATTGATTTAAAACATACAATTCAACATAATAATACTAAAACTTTCATATAACTATTTGGTTGTCATACGAGATACCTCCTATGTCCCAGTTTTATTGTCCACTTTTGACTTTTGGAGTCTTTCATTAACAACTTTGACCTTAAATATTTTTGAAATGGATTGAGTTTTGAATGTTTTTTCATTGTTATAATTTGCATCAAGTATTATATACATAAACAAAAATATTCAAGATCAAAGTTGCCAAAAAAACTTCAAAAGTCAAAAGTGGACAATAAAACTGGGACGTAGGGAGTATAATACTAATCATTATATTTAAGAATTTAAATATTATAAATGAAAATTTAATAATAACTTTGACATTTCTTTGATAAATACGACATTGTAATTAGTAATTAGTAATTTTAAAATAAGTAATCATAAATTTATAAATAATGCATGATAATAATACATTTTAGTTATTATATATATATACTAGGTGAAGGACCCATGACAACGCGGACTTTATTAATTTTCTTTGTAAAGTTTTTTCCTTCTACCTATATTGTAACATGTATTTTGTGTGATTCTTTCTTTTTAGTATTTATAATAATAATATATATAATATATTTTATTTGAATATAATATCTGAAATATGATCTTCAAAAAGAGTTGATTTTTCATCAACAATATAAAACACTTTATAATAACTAATCTATTATATTTACACATGTATTTTATATATTTGAATTAGTATATACTTAGTATAAATAATGTTCAGATGCTTCATTTACATACAAATCACATTGATATATAGAGGTTGTACTTAACACTAAATAATATG
This sequence comes from Pseudognaphalium luteoalbum, assembly GCA_963422505.1. Taxonomy (NCBI): domain Eukaryota; kingdom Viridiplantae; phylum Streptophyta; class Magnoliopsida; order Asterales; family Asteraceae; genus Pseudognaphalium; species Pseudognaphalium luteoalbum. The sequence continues at coordinate 110,251,282 of OY730196.1, forward strand.
AACAAATATAAAAACATTACATTTACATATAAAAACCTTACTGACAAAATAGTATATTTAACCCAAATAAAATTGATGATGATGTAAATATTAGAAATATGTTTACATTTACATACAAAACACTTACTGAGAAAATCGTATATAATGATGATGTAAATATTAGAAATAAATAAATTGTTGCTTAAAGAAATTTATATTAGATAATGTGAATGAGATTTTAGGTTTTATGTAACATACCTTGCAATTATTGTCGAGAATTATTTAAGGGAGGATTTAAGAATTGTTTTGGATCTATCATTATAAAATAAGGTTAGACGTATAATGGTTTTTTGATGAAAATATTATAGATATATATAGGGTTAGGAGGATACAATTTTTATATATTCTATTTAATTAACAATTAATTGGTTATTGGTTAATCATCATCATGATAGGGTACAATTTTTTCTCGTAATTTTTGGGGAGGTTTTTATTGTTTTTCCAATTGTCACCTTTTTGCGTTTTTGATCCCGTATTATCCGCTTAGTTAATATTTTATATTATATTCAATAACTAATTGATTATTATTTTGTTTATATATTCAATTACTAATTAATTATTATTTTGTTAATATAGTTATCTATATAGCACGTTTTTAACCCTTTTTTGGCAGTTTTTTCTCTCTCCCAAATTTTACATTTTTTGGACTGTTTTTCCTTTTTCTTTGATTAAATATATTTATATATTTGCATATTTAACGATTAATATATCTAATAACTACAGTAATATGATTATGAGAAAAAAGTGTAATTATGATAATTTAATTTAAGCCGTTAGATTTTAAGGGGAAACCCATCGAAGGGTCAAGATTCCTTCATGCTATTCTGTTTTATATATATTAATAAAGATTATTAAATGTGAATAGTATTTTAGTGCTAAGTTTATGGCTACATCAATTATAATGTAAATTTGCATTAACTGTTAGTCCACTATAATAGTGTATGGTTTAATGCATATATTATAGTGTATTTTTGCACTTTTACAATATTGTTGAAACACCCCGAAAACGTGATCATTTTTTTAACACTTTTGACAATGTCCCACGTCTACTTCATTTATATACTTGATCTATTATAAAGTTCCATAGCTAAAATGGGCTTTTAAAAACTAAAATATTCATTTTATACATTGATACGCGATCCTGGAAAAATCTTGGATCGCGTAAGCACTTGAAAAACTTTCTGTTTCAAAAATACACTGTCATACGCGATCCTGGAAAATTTCTGGGATCGCGTAGCTAAGAACAAATTTTTCTGATCACAATTTTCACTAACTCACGCGATCCTGAAAAATTTTCTGGGATCGCGTGGCTATGCCTATTTCAGAAAGTCATCAAAAGTCAACTTTTTAGCCAACTTCAATTGCGCATAACTTTTTACTCGTTATGAATTAGGACATGAAATTTTGCAGGCATCTTTACGTTAACAATAAGTAACTTTCCTCATTTTCACTTTTTTAAATTTCACATTTTATCGGGATTTGACCCGTAAACGAGTTTTAGGCCATTTTTGACCAAAATCTTGACATACTAACTTTCAAACCAATCCATTTATAAACTCCACTCTTTTACCATTTTGTCAATATCACAAATGGGACTTATTGAAGTAAAAACATTTGACTTTACTCAAGTATAGTTCATTTTGACTCGTAACCTCATTGGTTGCCCATTTGAACACCAAAATGACCCGATTGGGTCTTTGACCATATTGACCCACTTTATGGGTCAATTCTTACCCAATGGACTTATTTAAGTCAAACTATCTTCCTAACATCATCAATTAACCTCAACATCAAAATATGACACTTTTGACTTTCATAACTCAAATTTTCTCATTTAATATTACTTTTACACTTTTCATACCTTCAAACTTTTAACATATAAGTCTCACCATAACTTTAACTTTCAACAAAATATCATGTACCATTTCAAGTGAGACTTAACATTCTTTACAAAACTTAGTTAGTGTCATAAACTTTACAAACGGGGGTGTAGCTATCATATCAAGAGCATGATCAAAAAGGGATAAGACTTGTTACCAAAACCGAGTAACAAGCTCCACCACTAGCATCAAACGTGTCCCTTGCCCAAGTCACCCCTATTCACACTTGGCTCACCTGAAACATGTTAAACATAACACATAAGCAATTGCTTAGTAATTAATGGAAACTTTAACTTTAACATAAACATCACTATATTAAGGATCCTTAAACATCATCATGCTAACTACTACGAGTTAACATTAATACCGAGTTAATGGTCATGATCCATTACTCGGAAACCATCAAGCTAATGACTCGCTCATTACTTGACTCATCATTCATATCCATCTACTTACCTTGATCTTGTATAAGTAATTTACTTGAACAACTTGTTTGTCTTTCTTTATCACTTATACACATAGACATATAATACAATTCAATTAACATAACACTTTACATCTTTTCTTAACTTTAATCTCATTAACAAGGTGCTAGACCTCTAACACCTATCTTAACACTTTTACTTAATCTCATAACTAGGTGTTACTCACTAATACCCATCATTATCATTAGTGTTCCATTTATAAACCTTATGATCATATGAAATTTGAGCATTAATTCACTCTTATCATCATAACTTTCATCAATCATCATCAATATTACCTCATATGTCAATTTACACACATACATAAACTTTCACATGCCCAATTTCACATGAACATGAATTGTGTAACTAAATTAACATGAATTAAACATAGCATATAACTCATAAACACATATGGAACACTAAACAATCCAATTAACTAACTTTCATTAACTTTTGAACTTCTAGGGTTTAAGAGGATCAAACCCCAACATAAATTAAACATAGTAATTAGCTCATTAACATACATGGAACACTAATTTAACAATATAACTAACTTTAATCAATTTTCATAAATCTAGGGTTTACAAAACTTAAACCCTAGCTCGAATTGAACTCATATATAGATTAAACATACCTTGAGGATGATTAATTGAAGTTTACTAGTTCCAATTCACTCAATTTTTGATTTCTTCTTCTTGGTGCTTATTCACACCACATACATACACATACGTATACTGATTTTGAGTTTGGGAGGAAATAGAAAGCTGTAGAGAGTTTTATTAATTAACTTTACATACTCCTCCCCTCTACTTTTCATATATGCACATCTAGTCCCTCTAACATACATTTTCTTATTTGGTTAGTCCCACTTACCCATTTCTAACTATCTTGTTAACTTAAACTTTTAACATATTAAATACATATAAAACTAAAACATAAACGTATTTTAATAATTTAAACTTACATATTTTAGGGGCGTTACAATTGTACTGCAAAAAGGTACAAATGGTAAAGATGCTTTAAGAGCATATTAAATGTTCGCACTATAATTTTACATTAAGAAAAGTAAAAAAAGAATCTTATTGAATATGTTTGCACTAAATAAATTTCACTCAAATGTATACATTATATTTTTGCACTAAATGTACTTTTTAACGATTTAAAGGCATACTTATGCAATATACATAGAAAATAAGTAATATGAAATGTAACAATATTGAGTTAGTTTTAATGGTATTAAGAAAAAACATATAATTTTTAATTTTGTATAAAATAATTTTCATTATTTGTATTTGTATTAAATAATAAAGGAATAGTATTTAGTGCAATGGATAGTGTTGCATTATATTTAGTGCAATTTGATTCATATTTAGTGTTGTACTATAATAGTAATAAAGTTTAGTGTCAACATTGAAGAGCTTTTTATTTAAGTTTTACACTATTTAGTATAAAAGGTACAATTGATACTAACATTGAAGATGGTCTAAGGGTTCAATTCACTATCTATTCTCATGTTCCGGAGAGTTATGTTGGAACCCGTCGATAGAAGCTGCAAGATGGTTAGCTACTTTTTTTTTTGAAGCATCATATTCAGTTTTTCGCGTAATAATAATTGATTTCTTAATGATTAAATCGTTATAATTAATATTGTACTATTACATAAAGTGAAGAACATTTATTACCGAGTCAAACACAAACTCCTCAGTGAAAAGCTTGCAAACGAGTAACCGCGTTAACGATGGCATTCCACTAATTTGTATCACATGCGACGTGGTGCTCGACAGCCCAAAATTTGACCTTATTTATTATTCTCCTCTGCCCACTTGATCTTTTCTCCTGACCGTCGATTTATTGATCAACGCTTCTGATTGCTTTTCAGATTTACTATTGCATAAAAAAAAAAGTTTAGATCAAGATCTGTGGTGGGTTTGGGCCCACAACAAGTAGTTGTCGGCTAATCAGACATAAGTCCTTGAATAGGTACGGTTGATTGCCGAAAATCACCAATAGTCCCATCCAACGGTCGTAAATATTCCTCGTGAAAAACAATGTAGCAGCAATACACACAGTAGGGCAATTTCCCAGATCCAACAACCCCTTTCCCTTCCAACCTTAATTACACTTATGTCCCTTATTGTTTACTCATCTTAACAACTATTGCTATTTTTTTTCTCTACTAAATTCATATGGTAGTCTATATTCTAAAGAAAAGGAGTATTTTTTTAGTAAGATTAAATGTGTATTAGTTAGTCATAATCTAAGTCATTGATCACATAATGTACTAACTAGTTATATCACGCACACAATAATAAATTCATGTCATCATTATTACAAATTAGAAAATTAGTGTAAGATGTAGTTTATTTAGTGATGTATAAATCACCTCATAACTAACATGTTAATTAAAGTCAATTGGTTATCATCATTTTATGGTTTATAAGACGAGATAAAAGCAATAAACTTTCATGAAACGTATATGACATTGGCAAAAATAGATTAAGAGTAAAAATATTTAAACCTGCTAACCATTCAAAACTTATTCAAATACTTACTAAATTGTGTTTTAAACCTCTTAATCTAGCAAAACTCTTAATAATCTAGTTGTAACACTCATCAAATCTTTCCCATCTCAACTATATATCATTGTACTCATATTTTCTAAACAAGGACAAGGTTTAGAACACAATATTATATGCTGTTTTGGATTTAAAGTATAATAAGAAAATTACAATTCTTATTGGTAATCTATAAATTTTATTTCCAAGGAGTAATAATTAGGGGTGTTCATTAAATGGTTTCACCCGAAAAACCAACCGACCCGAATGACTTCGGGTGAAGTGGGTTTGGCTAATTTGGATTTGGTTCGGACTTTTGGTGGCACCCGAATTATAAAGCGATTCTTTGAACCGGATTTGGGTTTAAATATATATATCTGGTTTTCACCCGAATAACCGAATTATTATAGAATTAAGTGTGTCTTATTTTATAATATATGAAACCATCCAATAAAATATTGAAACTTTTGTTCTTTGCAAGTTCCTCTTATCAAATCAAAAATTAAAGGTGATTCAATCTCTAACTTTTTCAAGTTCTTTAAATCAAACCAAAATCAAGGCCGATTCTACAATTTGATCATTGATTCTCCATTATAAATATGTCATCCGAGTATTCACAAATCAATTCACTAATACAAGTTAATAATTTCAAAAAGGGTACTAGTGTTTCTTGTTCTTGGTATTTTAAGTACGGATTATTTCTTATATATAATTATTCTGATTTGGAACTTAGTATGTTCGTTGATTTTGATTTCATTTCAGTGACTGGTTTCTAAGAACTTGGTATATGCATCAATAATATTCATCACTTATGAATTTCTAAGTTTGCTTAAATTTATATAATAATTGAGAGTTTTTCATTTGTTTTATAGTTATATTTGTTATGTCACTTTGCCATGGTAACAAAAACAAGTGCCAAACATGTATACGTTCCGTTATTAATTTGACAGTTCAATCTTTCATCCGAGTTTTTAATATGGTTTAATGGAGAACCAACCCATATAAACCGATTTCATTTTTGGTTGGATTGATTTGATTTTGACAAATTTGATTTGGTTATTGATGATTAAAAATATTTATGCAAAATCGATTTATCCAAACTGATTAAACCAAATAAACCATAAACCAACTGAACGTACACCCTAGTAATAATAGTAAATATGCTAAGGAGTAATAATATGTGCTATAAAGGTTAATGACATAAATTGACAACATATTATAATATTTGTTATAAGTAGCGTGACTAAGCAATTATAATATCAATGTATGTAATGCACATATAAAAGGGGCTACGATCTAACTATCAACAGTGTACATTACATTACATATATTTTTTAAAGTATCAAATGTACTTATTATTTATATATTACCTTGATTAAAAGACTTCTACAAGTATATTACATATCTTTTTGAATAATTGGTTTGTTACTCACTTTAGGTTAAAAGTGAAAGTACGCTAATAATTCATAGTTTCATAGCATTATATTATTGACGTAAATGAAGATAAAATGATAATTTCGAGAAAATTGATGATAACTTCTTTTTATATGATCACAAAGTATTCTTTATTTACACATATATGATACTTTTAGGTTCACTTTTGAACCCTAAACAATCAATAAGGACTAAATCAGACAAATGATATAACACAAAGGTTGATAATGTAAATTTCCACATTCTCTTTTTAGTCTTTGGTAAGCCGTCTTTCACCTCTCTTTCCCTTTTATCCTTCTCTTCACGAAAAAAACACCTCCGGCCACCTCCGCCGTCCTCCTCCGTACCACACCTTAATAAACCACCGCCGAGTTCCACATAATTAACGGAGGAGAGTAAAGGATTTATTATCGTCAAATAAAAACAAATCACAAGATGCAACCACCAAGCAACGGCGGCAGCACAAACACCGCAACTGATCTAACTCAACAGCAGCAGCAGCAGCAGCAACAATGGCTAGCGATGCAACAATATCAACAACAACAATGGTTAGCGATGCAACAATATCCAGCATCAATGGCGATGCATCATCCAGCTATGATGTATCAACAACCACCACACTACATGCCTTATTATCAACAAGCTCAACAGTATCAACAACAACAACAACAAAAAATTCAAAATAGTAGTCAACAGATTCAAAGTACAAGCGAAGATAATAAGACTGTTTGGGTTGGTGATTTACAGCACTGGATGGATGAAACTTATCTTCAATCTTGTTTTTCTCAAACCGGAGAGGTAATTTGTGTTATTGTTACTATTATTGTTTAGGGTTTTGACTTTTTATTATATGCTTGACTTTTTACTTTTTGTTGTTGTTGTTGTTTCTATTATCGTATAATGTTGTATTCGTTTATACTTTTATGTACTTTTTATTACTACTATGTGGAATCTTTATTGTGTGTAATTGGAAAGCAAGAGTACAATATTCAGTAGCATCTAGGGATTGTTTGAATGTAAAGTTGGTATCATTTTTAAGTAGTAATTTAGAGAATTTTTTTTAGCAAATTTGTGAATCATATGTTTTTTTGGGTTACCTTACATGGATAGTAATATTAGTCAGTTTGTTGCTAAAAAAGTTATGGTATGATTGATAAGTTAATCTAGCTAATTCTTCATTGGTTCAAAAATAGAATTTGATGCTTCTTTTGGAGTGGCATGAACTTTTAGGATACTAAAATGTTGGTGCATATGAAAAGGGTATTTTGTCCCTTGACTTGGACCAATAGTGCTACTTGTTTTATGGCTTTTTAAGCATGGTGTTTCATCTTGTATGGTACTATACATGTATATCTAGACAAACCATTATTAAGTTGGCTTGTATACTTGTATGCATAGCATTTTTAGTTGTGTCATGTCTATATTGATTGTTGACCATATTAGGCTCAATGTCTATATGTTGATATGATATTTATGAAAAAGGTGTAGAACTAGTTTGTTAAATCATTATATACTAACAAAACTCATACATGTGGACTTGCAGTATCATTAGTATGTCTGATATTATTAGTTAAAAGCATTTTTATGTTATTAATATGTGTCGAACGTCAACTTATTAATTAGTTGCTTCGTTAAGAAATACATCTTTTTATAGGATTATTTACCATATCAAACTCTGATATAAAAAAATAACCATACCAAACCAAAATGTCCCAGCATATAATCTTCCAAATATTTGCGAGTCCTCATTTCATTTGTACTGAGCATATATTTTTTATGTTCAATGATTTTTTTTTAATCTTTGCAGGTAGCATCTATAAAGCTGATACGAAACAAGCAGACTGGTCAGTCAGAACGTTATGGATTCATCGAGTTTGTCTCTCATGATGCTGCTGAGAAAGTTCTTCAGAGCTACAATGGGAGTATGATGCCTAATACTGATCAATCTTTTCGTTTGAACTGGGCAAGCTTTAGTACGGGTGAAAAACGTGCAGACACGACTGGTTCAGATCTATCCATATTTATAGGAGATTTGGCTCCAGATGTAACAGATACATTGTTGTATGAAACATTTGCTGGTAGATATTCATCTATCAAAGGTGCCAAAGTTGTTGTTGATACAAATACCGGATGTTCCAAAGGTTATGGGTTTGTTAGGTTTGGTGATGAGAATGAGAGAACAAGAGCTATGAATGAAATGAATGGTCAATATTGTTCAAGCAGGCCCATGCGTATTGGTGTTGCAACGCCTAAGAAGCCACCTACCCAACAACAATATGGACAGAATCAGTATGGGTCTCAAGGTATGTCTTTCTGCCTCCCGTTCTTTTTGTAGTGCGTAGAGGTGGTAATTTTCACCCATTTACATATAAATGTGTTGGTTCGGGATATGTTAAAAATGGGCCACTTGGTATATACGAAAATAGCTTTAAATGAAGCAGGTTAACAGGGTCAGAAGTCGTCCAAAGTGTAGGCACTTGGATTAAATGCTTTCTAAAGGATTTTCTTTCATATTAATTTCAGTACGTTTTTGAATATGCACACATCAGCTGTTGCTCATGTTTGTATATTTTTTTCTACTTTTAGCCGTGTTATTGACTGGGGGAAATGGTTTTGGTGCTGTTCCTCAAAACTCCCAATCTGATGGAGATTCTTCAAACACAACAGTGAGTTGCTTGGTTTCTGTAGTAATTAATTAATTAACTAGCAGAGCAGGTATTTACTTTACTGACATTTTTAACTCTGCATAGATTTTTGTGGGAGGACTTGACTCCGAAGTCACGGATGAAGACTTGAGGCAAACCTTTTCTCAGTGCGGCGAGATTTTATCTGTTAAAATTCCTGTAGGAAAAGGATGTGGTTTTGTTCAATTTGGTAGCAGGTAATTATATTTGTATCCCTTGCTGGACCAAAAATAGTGAAGTAAACTATATACCTTATACGGCTACTATGCAGTTTATTGGTTAATAAAGTTATTGTAGCATTCTAGACTCAATAAGTATGTATCCATGTGTGAAGTGTGAACTGTGAAATGTGATTTCTTTTTGTTTTGAAAGATGTCGAAGTTATCAGCTCTGAGTTGGATATTTGGTAGATGTATAAGTTTGGTAAATATTGTTATATTTAAGTCATGACTTCTAAAGCTGCTATTTTTTTCTTTGAATTCCTTTATATAGAAGCAGCGCTGAGGACGCAATCCAGAACATGCATGGTACGGTGATCGGCAAGCAGACAGTTCGTATATCATGGGGTAAAACCCCTGCCAACAGACAGGTGTGTATTTTTTGGTTTCTTTTTATCAACTCAGAATGTTGTATTTTCAGTTGACTTGCGCATATAGAAATAATGTACATCAATTAGTTATTGCATTTGCAAGATTTTATAACATCCCCATTGGCCAAAACATACAATATGACATGGCTCGAGGTAGAATGTCAAAACAGAGTTTGCTGTTATATATTGTATCTTCTTAATTAAGAATTGGGCTATGAACATTTATATTGAAGGGAAAGTAGGATAGTTTTCCCCTTTAGATCTGTTAGTGGTCCTTTTATAAGTGGGCTACACGGTATATCAACAATTCAACTTTATGGTTTTAGATGCATGTGAACCTATTGACCGTGTGGTTGGACAATAGTTGTGCTCTCTAGTTACATGAAGTTGTGTAAGTTTCATAGGTTGAGATCAATTGGTTGGACAATCGTGCTCTCTATATACAGAAGTTGTGCTAGTTTCATAGGTTGAGAAAAATTGGTCAAACTTGCTGCTTTAATTTGTATGACCTAGATAATTGTGGTCTGAATGACAAAAGTTCTATTAGGGGATGTTTGCATATGCTTTCTACATGAGCTTCGGGTAACCAAATATGAACTGGTATGGGATCCTTAGACGTTACTAATGCTTGTTTTTGATACTGATTATGCTAATATTGAATAATTAGAAAATGATAATCAACAATTATAGAACGGGATAGGAGGTAGTGTTTGGATGTGGTTCCGTTGTTTGAAGTTGTAGCAACTAGATGATTAGTTTTTTGAGCATTTGACAATTCTGAATATTTAACTAGCTGACGAATAAAGGGAACAAGAATGACTTTAGATTATGACAATATATATTTCTATTAACTTGCAAATGATCCCATCAATAGTTAAGTATATATTAATAAATCTAAACAAATTAAAATTTTAAGTTTTAACTAGTATTTTGAATATGTACGTTTAGTTGTCACTCAAATATTCAATTCTGCTGGAGCAAGTATGGAGTTGATTATTTAACACCTAGGTATCGTACTAACTATGTCCAAATATAAAAAATGATTATCATCCGTGCATATCACACGACTTACATTTACTTTTGTTGCAGTGATGTTTATATATTGCTCTGTCTTTGGTAAATTGAAAAGATTTTGACATTTTGGGTGTATTTGCTGATAATGTCACAGCCAAAATGCCAAGATTAAGTTTCCGAGCTCCATGTAGTCGGTTGATCAATAAGCTAAAATATTAGCATTGTTTATTAAGATCATATTCTTAGACATTTACCATTTTGATGTTATAAATATTGGACCCCAAATCACAACATCATTTTTGCCTCATTTGATCTTTTGCGTATGGTTATGTATTTGCGTTAACAGAGGATGGGTGGTAATGGAGGCAATGGAAACTACTACGCTAAGCAAGGTTATGGTGCCGGCGGCTATGGATATGGTGGGCAACAGAATCAGGATGCAGGTATGTATGGTGCTGCAGATGCATCAGCTTATGGGTCAAATGGATACGACAACCATCAGCAGCCTGTGAGCTAATCTTGTTGCATCACGATACTGGCTATTGGATTTGAATATGAACACCATATGATGAGACTTTATAGACACCTATTATGTTCCTTAATATGGGATATAAATATCTATGAATGTAACTGGAATTTTGTGAGAATTGCATCCGAAAAAACCATTCTTTTTCTTCATCTTATATCACTACTCGAGACAGTCTAGGTCATCTAAATTTTGGTTCGAATGTCATTCTGTGTTGGTTAGGTTTTTGCAGTTGCATGTTTTGGCGTCCAATTCATAGGTAATGAACCTAACTCTTTAAAAATTTCGTTAACAGTAACATTATAACTCAATCTTCCATGGGCAACTGTAGAGATTTCATCGCCTTATTAGTGGTAATGAGCGTATCTCTTTAAATTTCAATCATTCTGGTTGACAGTTGTATGTTTCGGACCTTGCTTGCTTCATTATTCATTGTGTCATATAAAGTATATGATATGATAAGATGATATGATTTATATGTTTGAATTAAAATTGTTATATCTGTTTGGACTAGAGTCCTTGTAAAGTTGTTGTTGGAGTTCATAAAGCACCCCATGTGCTTTAAAAGTGTTGTTTCTCTTTCTTTGCATGATGTAGAGACCGTTTGAGTGGTTTGTGGATTGAAGTGGATATGGTCAAAAGGAATAGGCAGATTAAGATTGATGTGCACTACAAGAGCAACAAAATTGAGGACTGCTGGTTGCATAGTTGGCCTTATTGTTGACCGTTTAGATCCGTTAACCTTGTCACCGCTTTTACCAAACAATGTTTAGGCTTAACAATTACGTACAGTGGAATAGTATGAACTACTAAAAAATGCAAGTAGGTAAATAAGAAGTGAAATAAGGGAGGAATATCAAACACCCAATTGGCCAGTTTTACGTTTTAAGATCAGTTAGGAACGAGAAAAGGACACTTTAAGCCGAAGGACTAAAAAGATTCTAGACAAGACTGGTTGGGGTGTGACTGTGTGTGTGACCCATTTAGAACAGAACTATTTTAAAAAAGATCCTAGCATTACAGTTTCATATACCCTTTTAACAAGAGTAACGTGACATTAGTCTCTTCATCATTAAAATAAATATATACTATATATAAATGTTTTATTCAATAGTATATAGATTATATATATTTTCAAGTTTCTAATAGTTCTAATGACCTATTTGAAATTATTCCTTTTCAAATCCTTTGGAGTAAAAATTTAAAATATAAAATAAATTGACATATTAAAATGGTCTAAAAATATGCTTATAATACATGCCACCAATCGTTTTTCTTGTTAGAAAGAGCTCCATGTAAAAAAATTGCCAGTTTCTCTTTTCTTTCCATATGACGGTAGAATTAAATAAACGAGATCATTACAATAGCACTATTAATAAATGTTACTTGACCAACTTTTAAACCTTAGCTTCATATATCATTACAAATATAACGGAGTTGATATATACAACACACAAATTGATGTTTACATCACACTCTACAACTATTTAAGCACATAGTACAAATATATCGTAGCACAGTTTTGATGTATACATTAAATTGTGTGTTGTAGATATCATCACCCCAAATGGAAATACAATTTGTGTGATTGAATCAATCTGAACCACTCATTTTCATCAAATAACCATTTCCACCATCCTTTTAAAAATTAAATATCTCACAAATGACAATTCGAAAAATTATAAAAATTGCACTATAAAATTGAGCATTTTATCGTCTTCGACTTGCCGTCCCTCAAAGGGTTAGGGTTTAGGGTTTAGCGTTTGGGATTTGGAGTTTCTCCCCGAAACCCAAAACCCTAAACACTAACCCCTAAACGCTTTACAAAACTCTAAACCCTAAATCATACTAAACCATAAACCCTAAACCCTATTAAAATATAAACCCTAAACCCTGCTAAACCATGACCCTAACCACAAATCAAATGTACGACCAATCAATAACACATGTGTTACTAATTTGTAAACCCGCCAAAAAATGAAGAAAAAAAAGTTGTCGAAAGTATGTCTTGAGGGACGGCAAATCGGAAAGGAGAAAGCGTTAAATTTTATGATGCAATTTTTATGATTTTTCAATTTTTTACCGTGTTTGTAAGATATTTGAGTTTCAAAAATGTGAGAAAATGAATATTTGATGAAAATAAGAGGTTGAAATTGATTTTTTTTGTCATTAAAAATTGATGTACTCGTATGTGACTAAGATTATAATAAAAGTTGTGCTTAGTAAATACATACAAGAGTACTTAAAGTTGTGCTTAGTCAATATAATTTATATTGTATCAAGTTATTTTTGAAACTTGTTGGGTGTCAATCCATATTCCCAAGTAAAAGGCTCCCAAAGGAGCTGATACAATAATGACGTCAACCATTCCTGCATAGATTTCACAGAATTCAGAAGTAAAAAAACAACTTTATCTTCAGTTATTTCATAGAAATCAACAAATTTTATTTTTAAATATTGAGTGCAACTGACCAAGGAAAGGAAACAATGATTATTCCCAGACTTCGGCGACATTTTCCTATATATCAACAATGTTATCCTAAAAATTCACAAACTCGATACACGAATTGAATGAATATCCAAATTAATTATATAAAATAATTCCGTTTGTTTGGAGTGGACCACTCTTTCTTAACCGTGACAAAATTGTCACGGGCTTCATTCCAAAGTCATACACAAAAGCTTCATCGTGAATCATGAATTCCTCACCTTTTTAGCCCCACCTAAAAATATATGCTCCTCATTCACATTTCATGCAATAAAAACTTTATACGTTATATATCATATTATATTGTATGTATATATATGTATATACGATATCTTATCCATGTTGGAAAAAAAGTATGCTTCCAAGAAACCCATCTTTGTAGCCGTTTATTTCGTATATTAAGACATAGAAAGTAACATAAAATACATGACCATATGAGGTTTGTCAAAACTTTTCCATCTACAAAATTCAATTTAGCGCGCACAAAAAGATTATAGAAAAATAGTTCATGTATGAACGTAGGATCACATTCGTCTACATAGTAGTCTATGTGAGAGTCCACATCGTCACCATATCAGTATCATATCTTTGCCCACATGACAACATTGATTCATATATATGTGGCATTCCACATCATTATAGATGCCAACATTGCAGTGTAGGTGTCTTTTGATATGTTATTGTAAATCTTTCAAACATCAATCAATAATTATAATCAATCATAGTGTAAAACTGAATTCAAAATTTATTTATAGTAAGGATCAAATTTACATAATATATACCTATGAATTTTGTACTTCATATTACATTTTTAATCAATTTAATCTAGAAAGTATGAGTCTAGAAGAGAAAAAGCCGTTGTAGATAAATATACATCAATGATATTATATACTTTTATAACTATATACGAAGTATAGAATACATATATTAAGCTTTACTAAGTTTGCCTATAAATATACACGTAGTGTTCAAAAGCTAGCCACCTCTTATTGGACATTGAGCAATGGAGAACACGAAGCATAATTTGTTTCTTACAAGGCTCAAACTTTTTCTTCTAACTCTTGTAACAATAACAATGTGCCTGCTATCTCAAACTCATGGCTTGGGGATCAACCAAGCTGAAACCTTGATGGCTTTCCGCCGTTCAAGAAACCGGGCCCAAGTCAACGTCATTAATGAAAACAAGATTATTGAAACGAGCTTCAATGACATGAAGACCGACGACAGTGGGAGGAAGATGGAAGATGACTTTATAAAAAAAGGGCTTCCTGGTCAGCCATTATCAAAAGGGTTGATGTTTAAACAATATGCAGGGTATATTAATGTTGATAGCTTGAATGGTAGAAGCCTTTTTTACTACTTTGTTGAAGCTCTTCATGAACCATCTTCTAAACCACTTGTTCTTTGGCTTAACGGAGGTACATTTCTAAGCCTTAATTTGCTTGTTTCTTGAATATGTTTTAGAGTACTCATTGTGCGTTTTTGTTTTTAGTCTTCGGGTTTCTTTATTTATTTAGAACGACAAACATACAATCTACCACACATACTATATACAATCACCACTAAACATTTTTTTTTACTGATATAAATTAAACCATATACAGTAACAACTTTATTTGTTGTAAGGCAGGGCCAGGATGTTCATCTCTCGGGGTTGGTGCTATGCTCGAGATTGGGCCATTTGGGGTCAATCCTGATGGCAAAACACTTTATTCCCGACGATTTTCATGGAACAAAGGTTCGTATCAATTCTTATGAAATCATAAACGTACTGCGTATCAAAATATCAATTGATATAGGAGTATTATATTTTTAAGAAAAGGATATATGTTTTGACCCGTTACACGTACATACAGTTGCAAATGTATTATTCTTGGAGTCACCAGCAGGAGTTGGATTCTCTTACTCAAACACAAGCACTGATTATGACTTGTCTGGGGATAAAAGAACTGGTAGGCTTCCCTTTTAATTATTACATATTCCCCTTTTTATAAAGAACTAGAAAGTAACTTAACAAATGGGCCACTAACTACAGTTGACAAACTTTTATGTATATACGTTTGAATCAGGACATAAATTTAAGAAGTCTATAACTGTGTGGTTCATATGGTGTATGCACTCATGTATTTGTGTTGAACTTTGTATACATGTCCAACAACACTGATACTTTTTTTTCTAATTTGACATAAACATATTGAACATGATTATGACACTGAATTCTGAATTTCGGTCTATATTGTGACAATAAGTTCATCATATGGTGTTTTTTGATTCATGTTTCAGCCGAGGACTCGTACCTGTTCTTGGTGAATTGGTTCAGAAGATTCCCACATTACAAAAACAATGATTTTTACATAATAGGAGAAAGTTATGCAGGTATCAATGCATTCTACAATATAGGAATTACATTATAAATTTTATCTATAGTTTGCAGGCATAATTATACATCTAAAACTCTAGTACTGTACCATGTAAATTTATTTTACAGGTTATTATATCCCGGAATTAGCTGATGTAATTACAAAGAAAAATGTGGAGGGTCACTCTTCTTCAATCAACTTCAAGGGTATTATGGTAATAACATCATATCATTTTATCATCATATAAATATAGTAGCAAGTTCTACCACTTGAATCATATTTTAATAGCTTTCCATTTTTTGGTTGTTTTTGTAGATAGGAAATGGAATAATGAATGGCGATACGGACGATAAAGGATTTAACGACTATCTATGGAGCCATGCCTTGATTTCGGATGAAACCTATAATAAATTAACACAAAATTGCAACGCCGCTAATACTAGTCGCTATTGTACCAACTTAGAGGAAGAACTAGGTGAAGAAATTGGTGACATAGATTTCTACAACATTTATGGCCCGACCTGCGTGCCATTGCCCGATGGTTTAATGGCGAGAACCAAGGGGCATCACAGGTCTGGTGGGCTTGATCCGTGTGAAGGAGATTACGTTGAAAAGTATCTCAATCTCCCGAATGTTCAGAATGCGTTCCATGCTAATGTCACTAAATTATCTTATCGTTGGCAAACTTGCAGGTAAGAATTAGACTTCTTTGCAGTGATTTGGTCAATGAATCATATGAGGGTGCTAATGGTTTTGATTGACCCATGGTTTTATTAGCTATATTTTGTCTTTAGATCGTTATAAAAAAACTACAACTAAAAGACACTTGAAATTGAGACTAGTTGAACTTGAAACTAAGTTTAAACTAACCTCAATTTCAAGTTGAAAGTGGCGTAAAAACTAAACAGTAATTAACTCACTAAAAACACCCCATCTGGTTTGGGCCCAAACCAGTTAGCAGCTTTATTCAAAAGTTGGTTCGTCTATCTTCAAAATTATCTAGTTATATACATCTTTTGGGCCTTCAGATCAACCCATTTTACAGGCCCAAAATATGTAGCCTTGCTCAAAACTTGGTTCATTTGATTTCAATCCATTTTATAAGCCCAAACTTCATATAATCCTTATTTAAATTTATTTATTTCTTTATCAACCCATTCCCCCCTCCCCCCCCCCCTCCCCCCCCCCCCCCCCCCCCCCGAAACTGATCATAACTCATATATTTTGTTGCAGCAAACTCATTGTGAAATGGAAAGATAGCCCCTCAACTATGTTTCCGATATACAAAAGGCTAATGTCCCTGGGTATCCGAATACTTCTTTATAGGTACATTAAGTTCCTCTAATTTTCTATTCACTTATAGTTCAAAAACATGACTTAATACGACAACTGATTAATATTTTCTTACATGAAACATTTTCACCAGTGGAGATGTCGATGCTGTTGTTCCAGTCTCCGGCACACGATATTCTATCGACGCCTTGAATCTTAAAGTGATCAAACCTTGGCGATTTTGGACAGACGCTACCAAACAAGTAGTAATTCTTGTCTCGAGTCTTTATATGCATTAAAATAACCACATTTGATTAACATTACAAAATACTTAACAAATACATGTAACGTTGTCGTCTAAAACTCATAGGTGGCAGGGTATAAAGTTGAGTACGATGGATTATCGTTTGCTACAGTTCGTGGTGCTGGTCATGAAGTACCTCGTTTCCAACCACGCCAAGCCTTCGCTTTACTAAAGATGTTCTTGGCTAATCGTGAATGAAATGCAACACCGAGAGGTCCTCAATCTTCATTATTAGTTTAGATTTATAAAAGAAAAAAGAAAGGAAAAAAAATCATGTGGCAATAGTATGTTATTGATCCTTTTTCAATCCAAGAATTAAAGTTATATTTGCTTTCTTCATATCATGTTTTTGCTCTTATTTTGTTCTGTTCACTTTTCTCGTATCCTCAAGATTATATTTATAAGAAGAATATACTATAAGTTAGACTTACAAAAAAAAAAGAAAAAATTACCGATAAAGTAAAAGGATCTTTTATCCTTCTCGTTATATATACAACTAAGATAAATAAATAAATGTGGGGATAAATGAGATGGTGATTCAAAGAGGGAAGGAGAGATATGCGATCTCAACTATTATTTTTATGACTTACGGTCAAGATTTATTGAATTATAAGTATAAGTATACTGCATCATAACAAAAGTGTATTTTACGTACATCATCATTTATATATTGCATCATAACAATAATGTATTTTACCTGTACAAATTTAACACATGGTACGGGGTGATTGGTTTAGCCTATGTCCTCTCTAGTCTCTACCCCTTAAAACCGGACACAACAATAAATAAATTGTAATTGTATTTGTGATTATGTTTACCTATATGCTTAACTCTTTATTGAAGGCTTACAAATTATATCGTGTCGTATCAAGTTAATTAAATATTATAATGTTCCAAGTATGGAGTATTTCTTATCTTGAACTTCGAGCGAAGAAAAAAGAATTACATTTCGTTATTTCAATTGCAAAATTCAATAAAAATTCTTGTCACATGATACATCAGGTTGGTCAAAAATCATCATGAGTTTTTCCCATTTAGGAAATTTATGATATCAGCAAAACACCCAGTCAAATACTTTACAAAGCTGGCAATGATATCTAGAATCCACTATATATCACGAGTTTCACACTTTAAATTGATACATAAATTATCAAGAACAATCCATCTTCACTATGAGGGCCGTTTTTATGTTAGCACTTCAATTTTGTCTATTGATGTTCGTTCGATGTGCTAGGAATCGTCCTGATCCTCTTTCGAAACTCCTAGAGATTCAACGTTTTAAAAAGGCGTTTGTGAGTCAAGACTTGATAGTAGAGGATTTTGTTGCTCCTTTAGGCTCCCAAAATGGGTTGAAGGAGGCAAACAAGATCAAAAGGTTACCAGGACAAACGGAACAATCAAAATTTAATCAATATTCAGGATATATAACGGTCGATTTACATCGTGGTAGAGCTCTATTTTACTATTTTGCGGAGTCTACACAAAAGGCTTCTAAGAAGCCTATAGTGTTGTGGCTCAATGGAGGTACGAAAATATTCAAATTGATCATCTTTAGGGAGATATATGTATTTAAATTTTTTTTAGTTATAATGTTAATTAATTACTGTTTTTACAACAGGACCCGGATGTTCTTCAATTGGAGGTGGAATGATGATGGAACATGGACCGTTTCGAGTCGATAAAGATTGTAAAACTTTAGTCCATAACAAATATTCTTGGAATAAAGGTAACTTAATTCTTATTAATAGTTTTTTATTTTTATTTAGATAATTTAATAAAATAAAATAAAACAATTATGTTATCCATTCTGTTTATGTAAAAGGACATGTAAGTAAATAATTTCCGTAGTTTTGTGATTAAAAAACTAATTCAAAAGATCGATTAATAATCATTCAACAAGTACCAATTCGACAATTGGTATGGTTAACATTTAACAATTTTGTGCCTAAAAATTATGCAGTGGCTAATATGCTTTTCTTGGAATCGCCTGCTGGAGTCGGGTTTTCATACTCCAACACATCATCAGACTATGCAACTCCTGGTGATACGAAAACCGCAAAAGACTCGTATACATTTCTTATCAATTGGTTCGAAAGGTTTCCTGAATATAAAACTAGAGATTTTTATATCGCGGGAGAAAGTTACGCCGGGCATTACATACCTCAACTTGCCGAATTGATCCTTAAGAAGAATAAGAAGGCTAATCAAACCATTATCAATTTGAAAGGAATCGCGGTAAGCTTCATACTCGTAATATAGTAGTAGAACTTTTTTTTCTTTCTTTATGTAACTTAATGGTTTTGATTTTGATTTTTTTTAGATTGGAAATGCGTATATCGACACTGAGACTCAAAGAAAGGGAAAACATGATTTTCTTTGGTCACGTTCGATAGTTTCTGATGAAATCCATGAAGGAATACTCACAAACTGTGATTTTACATGGGACGCAAATATATCGGATACCTGTAAAGCTTTTATCGAAAAAGAGAATAACGTTGTTGGAAATATTGATCCGTTTGAAATTTATGCTCCCTTGTGTTTAAATGGAACACCTACAGAGGTAACCGTACGTGTACTCCGTGTTATACTTTTTTTTTAGTCACCCAAATCTGATCGAGCGAAATAATTGCTTATCATCAATTCAATCTTAAGCAGATATCAGGGTTTGATCCATGCTCATTAGAACATATCGAAAGTTACTTAAACATCCCTGAGGTCCAAAAATCGCTTCATGCAAATGTCACAGGCACCCTTCCTGGACACTGGCAAGATTGCAAGTAAGAATTGAGCGTTTCTCAAGTCTCGATTTGAAATTAGTTTAAGATCGAAAAGGGATTTTACCCCTGTTTATTTTTTTTGTTTTTCTTCATAGTGACGGTATATTTACACACTGGAACGATGAACCATATACTATGTTGCCATCCATTCAACGACTTCTCGGTAGCGGCATCCGTTTTTGGATTTACAGGTAACCTTCAGTCCATGACAATAACACTTTCAACATTCTTCCTAACCAATGTCTTAGAATATTATCGTTTCATACATTTCTTTATGTTCATTTTATATTAAATAACATATATGCTATGTGCACATAACATGATTTGACAACAAATGCCCAATGCATATCGCAACAAGTTACATTAGTTACATATTTCAAGTTACCAAATGCTATGTTTAGTAAAAAAAATACAAAATATGCATATTGCTATGTTTAGTTCCCTAAAAAAAGCACTCCTATATCTATGATAGAAACTTAAAGTTTTTTTTCTTTCTTTTTTCTGCAGTGGAGATACGGATAGTAGGGTACCGATTACAACAACGATATATGCGATTAAGAAACTTAATACAACAGTCAAGATACCGTGGCACCCATGGTACTTGAAAGGCGAGGTATAAAAACACTGAACTACAACTTCATCCAAAAAATTTACTAATGTCCGTGTTTGATTTACTGAATGTTTGTGTTTCATTGTTTTGTTTATCAAATTAGGTTGGCGGGTACATGGTTGGATACGAAAACTTGACATTTGTGACAGTTAGAGGAGCAGGACACTTTGTACCAAGCTATCAACCTGCTCGTGCGCTTGCACTTTTCGCATCTTTCTTGAATGGAAAACCTCTACCTTCAAAGTAGTTCTGGTTTCTATAGTATCCAAATGGTGTAGTTTCTTGGTGTCTTGTTGAACATAATTTGCTTATATGAAGAAAGTTGCACCATATTATATCATGCTTATGTCACTCTGAAAACTCGTTTTTGCTATGCCTCTAAAACTAGTAAACTTGTTTGACTAAAGTTTAATACCTCAATTTCAAAGATAAAAAATAATATAATTATTATTATATAGGTGATAAAAGTGATTGAAGGCATGAGCATAAGCCATAATCACAGAGAAGAATGAGTACATTCATTAGTAAAGTTGTAAAGCTATTTCAAAAGCACTTAAAAAGTCTTTCTTGTTAGCATGTCGTATGGATCTTGCTTCATTGATTCCTCTAAACAACCAACTGAATCCAATGATACAACTCAAAAATCATGTAACAGGTAAAAGGTTTGTTTATATCCTCTGTTTTTAACAATTCATACAACCTTATTTTGCAAAATCGCGCGATAGTTTATCAAAAGTGAAGGTTACTATTATTATTGTGGTGACCTTTCTAACTATAAGGTTGAGGATCATGTCTAAAGGATGAGACAATTGTATATATGGTTAATTGTTTCATTATGTATTTAACTTTAGCTCTTTTACTATAGTATGCAACTAACTTTCAAACGTTCTATTGTATGTATCGAACTTTCAAAAATGTCTATTGTATGTATTGGGTGATCTGCGCAGCAGGTATCCGGTTTTTCTGTGTGTGCAACCAAATTCCACGCATGATGCCAAATCAGCGCCATGTCAGCATGACTGGTGTCACGTCAGCAAACAACAAGTTCCAGGTCACCCGATACATACAATAGACATTTTTGAAAGTTCGATACATACAATAGAACGTTTGAAAGTTGGTTGCATACTATAGTAAAAGAGGTAAAGTTAGGGGTTAATGTCTGGGAATGTATCAAACTTTAACCAAATATCTATTGTGTGTACCCAACTTACATTTACTATCTTTAATGCATCAAACTTTCAAAAAGGATGTTTTGATGTATTTTGATGACGTGCCAATCTCTCTGTATGCCACGTGGCACACTATACAAATGACATGTCATCATAATACATCAAAATATAATTTTTGAAAGTTAGATACATTAAAATTAGCAGATGTAAGTCGGGTACACACAATAGACATTTGGCCAAAGTTTGGTACATTCTTAGACACTAAACCCGTAAAGTTAAATACATAATGAAACAATTAACCCTTGTATATATTTGTGCATTAATGTATATTCGTGATTCGTGATAGTGGGTTTAATGTATATAAGGTCGTTCGTACCTGCTTTTCTAAAAAAAATAATTAAAAATAACTTATTTTACTATAAACATTTATGTTCCATTTAAAGTTAAAAATAACTTAGCATACTCCATCCGTCCCACTCAAAATGTCCACTTTGACTTTGCACATAGTTTTAGGATTCTATATTAACTACATTTTTCATCAATCAAATAACATATCTACCTACTAAAGTGTCTTTCGATTGGTTACAACATGAAAGTGAACACTTATTTGAGACAACCCAAAATAGTAAGGTGGACACTTGAGGTGGGACGGAGGGAGTATTAACAACACATAAATGTTTACTTGAAATAGAAATTTCACGTTGTAACGAAACCTTCAAAAGAAAACAACATATACAGTTTCAAACATTGTATACAAAAACTTTTAAACTTCCTCATTTTATTCAATTATCCAATAGGAATTCAAATTCTTATCGATCATCAT
This sequence comes from Pseudognaphalium luteoalbum, assembly GCA_963422505.1. Lineage (NCBI taxonomy): Eukaryota > Viridiplantae > Streptophyta > Magnoliopsida > Asterales > Asteraceae > Pseudognaphalium > Pseudognaphalium luteoalbum. Next base: position 110,274,273 of record OY730196.1, read on the forward strand.
ATCCGAATTAAATTCACATTTTTAGTTGTCGGTTCACATTAAATTGTCATCATTCAAATAAACCAAAGTTTAAATATTGTCAGTCTGTAAAACAATTTCAAAATTTACACTTCAAATTCAAAAAAATACACACATCATACACATTCAAATACACTCCGCTGATCTGCTCGGCTCGGCTCGATCCCACTTACTTGGCTCGGCTCACTTTTGGAGTTATGGTCATAAACTTGAGGCCCACTTCTTTGTTACTTTCTACAACTCGTCTACATATTAAACTTGTTAAATATATGTAACAAACCTTTTTTCTCCAAAACATTCATCCATTTCATTAGATTTCACCTCTTCATCCATGGAAGCCGTACAATTGATCACATCTCCGTCACCCGCAACCGTTTTCGACTTCAATTACGACAACAGCGGATCGACTACACCATATGCTACCGCGCCTTCGAGTCCTCAGTCCACAATCCCATTCACATGGGAAGAAAAACCAGGCATTCCAAAACAGAACAATAAATACGAAGATTTCACAGAAGAAGAAGAAGACGATACAGAATTCGCATTCGGGTATCTTGAACGACATTCTATCTCAGCAGCAGATGAGTTATTTGATTGTGGTAAAATCAAACCATTAAAACCACCACCACGTTTGCATTTCTCAAATGATTCACCTAGATCGCCCAAATCACCAAAATCGCCGAAAACAAGACTTAAAGAAGTGTTATCTCCGCGTAGTAGGAAGAAGGATTTTGATCCTTTTTCGGAGGCATTGAAACAAACAGCTAGTGAAAGTACAGAAGCCGAGGATAAGCAGCGTGGACGAGAACGGACGACAGAAACGAATAGGCGGAAAATGTCTCGATCGTTATCGCCTTTTAGAGTCGCTGACGTTGTAAACGACCGGAAAAACTCGACCGATCAATCGTTACCAACGAATTTAACGTGGTATGTTTTTTTTTCTCAATAATGTATACACAACAAAAAGTGATCATGTCACAAAAAAGTATGTTATTGACAGTTTTACCATTGTATCATCAGAAATAAATTTCGTGATACAATCGTAAAACTGTTAAATCTTATTTAGCGCATACTCATTTTTATTTATTTATTTACATTTTAGTAAAATGAAGACTGTTTTTATTAATTCTCTTTATTTACATAATATGTACATTTTTAGTTACAATAAGCCACTAATCTGTGTAAAGTAATAACTAAATGTTATTTTATTTATTTATTTATTTTGCTTTTAATAGGTACAATAAGTGGAACTTAAAGAATTTGTTATTGTTTCGAAGTGCATCTGAAGGAAGTGTGACAACTAGAAAAGCTACACTGAAGAAATATATGTTGTTGAAAAAGAATCAAACGTTTAGTTTCCGAAGCACCGATAGCGGTGATTCGATGAAAGTATCAGCGGACGAAACTGAATTTAAAGTCGCACAGGAGGAGGAGGTGACAAAGAAGGCTAATTTAGCGTACCGACCGGGGTTAATGGGCTGTTTAAGGTTTCATCAAAATGCAGGAAGTGTTCATGAGATTTCTCGAGGGTTAAATTCGGTTATGAAAGGATGACGTTTATGTGGTCTGATCGTGGTTTGTTGTTCTGAAGTAAAAAAGAAGAAGGTAGTGTTGATATGATCGCATTCGTATTTATCAGAATTGTTATCTGATTCTTTGTTAATCACATACTTACAGGGTGAAAGTTAAATTTAATTATTTGTGATGTGAAAGTTTTCTATTATGTTGTTTGAATCTTGATTATTGTGTTCACAATGTGCAAGTGTAACGATCAAGATATGTAAAGTCATCATAAACATATATTACACTAATTAACTTCTTGTAAAAAGCACATATATGCTTCTTGGGCTCTGCTTATTTCCCGGAATTTTGTTTTTATTTTTTGTTTTATAAGCCAGAGGAAATCACCCAAATAATGTCTTCGGCTAGGTTAGAGGTGGAAGGAATCTGTACATCAGTACTTATATTTAATAAAGTAATAATTAGGTGTCGATTTAAAGATTGTTGAGTTTCTTTCGTTATTACATCATATCATGCTTGTAAGCAAATTTATGAGAAATTAGGACTAGTATTCTTCAAGCAAACGATTGATATAACATACTCTATGCAACCTATATATGTTGCACCCCAAGTGAAGACTGAAGAATTTAATGATGCAATATACGAAATTAAATATTATTATTAAATTAATATAAAGAATTACTAGGTACGTTCATGATCACAGCAATTAATTCTTGTGTTCAAATATATTAATTACCCGGAGAAATGAATTTGTTTAAGCAAACACAGTATTTACCATACTATATACATATACAATTTAAGATGTGCAATAGTGAGTTAGTGACATAATATATAGAAAGTTGCTCTTGGTGTTCTAATGATTACAAGAAGTTATGATTGTGTAAAAATACACGATGAAAACCATATAAATGTAAACACATCTACCAACAACCCACCTTCTTTTATTTTGTTTTTTTTCATTGGTGTCACTAGCTAGTCAGTGTGTACATAAATACATAATTAGGGCCCATGGAATTAGTTAGTCAAATGTGTTAATGTTGAAGTGTTACAAAACCATCTTCCATGTCCTTGGCTGTATGCATCTATGTATATCGTAAGGAATAATAAATCATAGTAATTAATATATAAATCTAAAAAATTCTGTACAAGATCATAACTATAAGTGTATAACTAATTAAAGATTATACAATTATCATTACCAATGGAAAAGGTCTAATTTAAACATCCCAAGGGTATAAGAGTGGAGTCACTTCCATAAGCGTTCGAGGCTGAGAAAACCGCTCCAGAGCGTTCCCCCACTCCCCTACACCGTTTCAAAAGGCGTTCCCGAACAATGTTGTACGCGTGACATCGTTCTGTGATATATTAATATCTTCTTGTTGATCTGGAATATTGTAAAATTTTAATACCATATCCTTCACTCCTCTACATTTTTTACATCGGTGTTCTCACCGTAACACTAAACAATCGGCGTTACAACTCCTCCTACTCCAAGTTGTTGTCTAAAGTTACAATGGATATTGGATTTGATTGGGAACGCAATGATTAACTTACACTTACTTATAATTAATTAGTGTAATTATAATAATATAATGGGCCGGGTGCGTAGGGGCCCTTTACCCGTCAATTTCAACCCGGATATATATTGTTCGATTTGATAGGCTTCCCTTTTGCATTGGCCATCTAACACCGACACTCACCACAATCATGACATCATTTTTTATAAAAACATCTATGATAAGATGGGTTTTGCTTTAACTCCATTCATTCATTCATTCTGCCCTCCTATATCTTGTTATTGACGTAAACTCTGATACTAGTAATTTATTATGGGATTAGTAGTGTCGGAAAATGCAATTAACTTTTCCGAAATCTATAGTGTGTATCCAACTTCGTTTTGGTCTATTGTATATATCAACATTTCAATGTTGGTCTATTGTGTGTATCTGATTGACATAACACCCGTTTTTGATGACATGTCAATGACGTAACACATTATACGGTTGTCATATTATCAAATTAATCATTTGATACACACAATAGATCAAAATTGAAAAATTGATACACACAGTAGACCAAAAAAAAGTCGGGTACATACTATAAACCAATCTTTTGAAAACTAGTTAGATCGGTTCTGTCGGACCAGGATTTTGGGATTTTCAACCGGTTGAAAATAGGTTTTAGGCTAAGTTTGACCAGTCAATGAACCGTCCGTTTTTCCAATTTTGACCGGTTGAACTGGGAACCGGACCGGTTTTGATCGGTTTTTATTTTTTTTTGGGTTTTGACCGGTTTTGGGCTGGCGGTCGGACCGGAACCAGACCCCTCATCGGTTCGAGTTGAAAAATGATTTTCAAAGTATTGCTATAAACATTGAGCTAAACTTAAATACATTCCCTAGCAGTAAAATCATTTATTATTAGTTTTATTATACGTAGTTATGGATATGGTTATATTATGTGTTTCATTGTAGGTTGACAAATTTATTATCTACCCTTTACGGGTAAGAATTCAAGACCAAACATTCCATTTTGAATTTACTCGTTGTGAATTATTACTTTACATTAGTACATAAATAACACGAGTAGTAATACTGATCAATAAATTGCGTTTTCTATTTTTCATTCTCTTTGACCAGCACTTTTACCATTTTGATTGCCATGTGATCAACGAGTCAACTTGTAATTGCTATGTCAATGTCGCACTTTAGAAGGATGATGTTACATTTGCACAGGCCACAACCGTACACATTCGACAAGTTACTAATACTCCAAACGTTACAATTTCATTATCATTATCATTAGTTCTCCATATCTATCTATCTATACTTATAAAACATAAATTTTTTCTTACCTTTTAATCATTCCACATCATATCATTACCTTATTTTAAAACCCTTCTAATCATGTCAAATCATCATTTTAATTTTTCCTTAAAAAACATAATTTTTTCTTTATTTTTTAACCATGTCACATCATCTCATTCTTTTTTTCTAAAAGGGAGCGGATAAATACAACAAATAAAAGTTATTCATACATCAAAAATGTGCTTTAAGTACTTGTACTATATGCTATAACTGTTGTACAGTTGTTGTATGAATCAATTTTATTTGTTGTATTTATCAACTCCCTTTCTAAAACCCTCCTAATCATGCTAAATCATCAATTTAATTTTCTCTTACAAATTCATAATTACTAACACTTTTATCTTTAAAAACTATAAAAAATTTAATTCATTAACAAACTGCTATGCTCTATTTTCTAAAGAGTCATAATTCAATATTATTATAATTTTTTATAAAAAATTTCAAATTATTTTTTTAACCATTTCACATCATCTCATTATATTTTTTAAAACCCTCCTAATCATGCTAAAACATCAATTTAATATTTCCTTAAAAATTTATAATTACTAACACTTTCATCTTAAAAAATTATATAAAAATTAAATTATTTAATTTTTCCTTACAAATTCATAATTACTAATACTATCATCTTAAAAAATCACAAAAATCTAAATTCATTAACAAAATGCTACGCTCTATTTTGTAAAGAGTCATAATTCAATGTTGTTATAATTTATTATAAAACTTTTTAATTTGTTTTTTAGCCATTTCACATCATCTCATTACCGTTTTTAAAACCCTCCTAATCACGCCAAAACATCAATATAATTTTTCCTTAAAAATTTATAATTACTAACACTTTCATCTTAAAAAATTATAAAAATTTAATAACAAACTGCTACGTTGTATTTTCTAAAGAGTCATAATTCAATGTTATTATAGTTTATTTAAAAAACATTTAATTTCTACATCTCACACATTGCAGTCACCTAATATTATCATCATCAACTACCATGTTTTAAGAAAATCAGTTTTACTAATGTATATGGAATTGATATTGCATTTTGGTATATGTTACTGTTGAGTTTCAATAAAAAATTTCCAACTTTCAACAATATTTATACAATTATGAACCTAAAAAGGTATGATTAATTGTATTTTATTTTAAGTGTCATGTAATACAATGACTCAACAAATGTATTAAAACTTACCATAAAAAGTGAGCAGAAGCCCAAAATCAAAACACATTTAAGAAAGGAAGAGACTACATTATACTAGATGTATCAATGGCTAAAAAATAAATACAAATTCATTCATTATAGTTTGATTTATGATACTAATCATTTTTATCGTCAATGATAATTGCATTTTTTAATTAACAACATTAAACTTACAAATTAATATAATTGTATTTGTGTATCGCACATGCTAAATACCTAATTACTGTATATAAAACCTACCCTTTTCTTAATGTAGCATTTTAGGCTCTCTTAAAAATAACATGCATTCCATCATATCATATCATATAGAAATATATATATATATATATATATATATATATATATATATATATATAAATAAAAAAATTACCATACAAGTAAAAAGAAGAAAAAGTAACAAATAATAATAATAATAATAATAATAATAATATTTTAGCTTGCAATTATTCTAAAGTATTATCATAGATTTATAAGTTTGAGATTCTAACTGTAAATAACTACATCCTCTACAAATTTATAATCCTTGTTTTGGCATTAAAAAAATATAAACTTTATTAAAAAATAAACCTTTCAGACTAAAATTCTAAAAACTATAGAGTAGACGAGTAACTTCTTTCAAAAACCAACTATAGAGTAGGCGAGTAGCTTCTTTCAAAAACCTTTTTTTTTCTATCCTTAAACCTCCAACTCTAAGTATAGATACTCTTGCCGAACACACTCGTAAATTTAAAGATTATAACTAACTTTTGATGCATAGTTGCATACTATATGACACATCAAAAAGGTATATTATCTAAGAAAAGCTCTCATTTTGGTCAATGTTGACAAGAAAGAACTAGGAAGCTTATCCCCCATGTCCCGTTTTGTGCATCCATATACAAATCTTCTAGATAATTTCAATTGATAAAATTGACTCAATATGACTATAGGTAGTTAGGTACATAAGCCGGATTATTATAAAATTAATGAAGCTTTAAATTAAAACGTGGAAATATAACGACACTTGCATCAAATATATATAAACCCATGAGGAATATTTCATTCTTTAATATCTACCTAGTGATCAGTTATTAACATTTATAAACACAACACTTAACGTTAAATGGTTCTTCGTTGGTGACAGAAATAATAATAATAATACATAATAAAGAAATTAACAAATTAACAAATTCTTAGTATATTAGACCTCTCCTAATGGTCACGTCGGTTTGTCCGTCAGTTTATGTCTCCAAACTGACACGATTGACACCATGGTGTCACTTTGCTCCGTCGGTTTGCTCCGTCGGTTTGCTCCGTCTCCAAACGAACGCACATCGGTTTCTTTTTTCTTTTCTGTTTGTTTGTGTGTATAAGTAAAGGTAAATTGTGAAATGTGGGCCTAAAAATTAAAGTGACGGAATCACTGATGACAGAGGTTCGTCAGTTTAAGTCAGTTAAAAGAAACTGATGTGGCGCATGCATGGCGCAGACGTGACTCGTAGGTTTCTGTCACTGTTGGGAGTGGTCTAATATACTATAAAAAAGCTTAGACCATAAGAGAGTAAGACGTTGACTTTATAAATACAAACCTAATTTGAATTTTCCCTTTATATGTGATCTCCCCTTTTATTATGTCATTGTATTGTATTATCGGGACTATTATAGATTTATAAATCGAGTCACACATATAATAACAAACACAAATTGAAGCCATCCATGAACTTCAATTAGAATCCACTCGTTATCACTAATTATTATTCAATTTCTTTAGTTTGTGCATCCTATCATATCATATAATATAATATAATCATATCATATATATAATGGAAAGTAGTACTAAAAATGCCAAGGTGCTCAATTTGTGTCCATTGTTAAGGAGACCCACAAGAAAGAGAGATAGATATCCCTTATTGTGGTTGCTTTTACTTGTGTTTATTTATTTTCCCCCTCTACCTTTTACTTTAAGCAAACCAAATAATAATGCTATCCGTCCACGGTGATTATACAACAGCTTCATCATATGATTTGGTTAAATTTTCATGATCAATTATCCAATTATAGTTTTCTACTTCAATATTATTGCTAGTCTTATCTGCTCCATTTCTTTCAAATTTATAAATCTTGCTATTCAGAGTCGGCTATAGGTTTTCGTAGGACCTGAAAAGAAGAGAAGATAAAACGCTAACACGAGACGTCATAATGAAGATTAACTTAACAGTTTCGTCATTCGAAAAGCTAATAGTCAAAATGAGAGTCTAATGAGTATCTTTTTCCTTACAAAAATGTCATATATACTTCCTATACGGAATGAGGCGTTGTTAAATTACAAGGCCCCAAGAATTTGGAGGCCGTGAATTGTCTCCCACCTCGGTTGTACCTAAGACGTCATTGTTGATATCATCTCGAATATATGTGGCCCCTTAGGTAATCGACTATTTGTCAGATACTGATGCAAATTTTGTGACCAATAAACATTGTATTGTATTTTTTTAAATAATATTATATCATGTATTATTTATTACTCAAAAAGTTATTAGTTGAATGCAAGGAGGTCAAAAGTGTGTTTTAGGTGTTCACATCTATACTGAATATATATTACGGACTATTAATTATTACTTTGATGAGTAAACTATAAAAATGGAGAATTAGCCGTATATATCCAAAAATTTCTTGTGATGTTAGTGGTCAAGTCAACATTTCAGTTTTATACCTGTACTTTTTATGATACTAAGTTTAGAACTTTATATTGGATTATGGAGTAATTAAAACAGTAGCACCGTCAGCAATACTTGATGGTCAGTGGCCGAGTTTTTTGACCAAATAATTCTTCAAAAGTCAACCAGTTGGACTCCACAGTCAGCATGATCCAAACCCAGGCCCCTACCGCCCACTTTTAGAGTCTTGGCCACACTGTCAGTACTGCATGATCCATGTGTAGATGCACACAGATATAGTTTGTAATTCATGAGCCTCTTTAATATGACCATCAATAAGAGGATATGATTGTATAATGTCGAAAACGATGTGAACGAATGAAACAAATTCATTATACATGTCTCATCTACATTTTGAGTTTCAAGAAATACGCTGTGTCCCACTGTAAGTTATAGCATTACAAGTTCCCTGTCTGCAAAGGCTGTCATTTTCGCCGGAGTTCCCACTCATCATATATTCTGTACAAAAAAGGCACCAATTCTTATTAGTATAAGTTACAGATGACAATTTTGACCAATCTATCGAAAATAGTCAAAATGGGTTCGTTATATTGGATATTTAAAAGGGAAACGGTAAAATGGACTGAACAAGTTAAAAATATCCGACATGTATTCAAATGCAAATAGAATTGCTCGATGCTTTCACTGGAGAAAAATTCGACTGTTTTCCTAATAATATGTTTTTTATTATATATTTAGATTTTTATAAAATGCACAAAGTAACGGTCCAACCAACCTAACCCATTGTGACCTGCACCATAAACTACACAATTTGACAGAACTCTTTTTTGACCTAACTCGACCGCACCCATAATTACGACCTATATAAAGTCAAACAATTGGACAAAATTTGGGTCAACTCAACCTGGCCATTTCGACGCATACAAAAAATTTCCCATTTCTTCCACCACCATCGAATTTCTTTATACTTCTGATTTTGTGTTACAAAATGCTTACCAGACATATCAGTGCTTGTAAAGACCAAGGGAAGATTTCTCCCTCTCCTCGACTCTCTTCCTTGCTGCCTCCCTTGCCTTGAGAGCAGCTGCTTCCTCCTCAGATACAACTTTTGGCTTGGTATCTGCTCGTTTTCTCTTGTTTATAGCAATAGACGACGGTTTGTTGACTGATCGTGCGGGGTTTACAGATGACAGTTTAGTTTTAGAGTCAATTTGACCTTTTGAAGTCAAAGATGCTGTAGCAAAAATGGGTTTCTTTTGTACAGGACCGGAAGAATGTTTAGCTGCGGCAGCAAATGCCTCTTCCTGGGTAACCCACTTACCTGTTATAATATCATGAATTAGAATAAAAAGAGGTTCGACAGATCTTAATTGAGGAGTTAACTGGTTTCGATTGTACCTAAAACATCCGTATAGTAGAAGCCAGAGTTTGGATCATAGTAACAGCCGTTACTTTTATTGTAGTAATAACCTGATGAAGTGTCATGCTCCCATTCTGTCATCATAAAATGTTGTATCATTACGATGAGAGTAATCATACTGAAAAGGCGATCCAGAATATCATAAGATGATCTCACACAGAGTACTACCAAATGGTAGCAGAAGGGATTCAACTGTAACATATATAATATAATCCTATTTATACATGTGATAATGACTATTTTGGCAGCTTGGCACCAAGTTCTGTAGACCTAATTACTTCATGTCAAATACCTACTGGTCAGATGCATCTAAAGTTCGTACCGACTATGTGGTGTCCTCTGAAGTTCCAGTACGGAGTATTACATTGTCACCTGACCATCCACAAAAAAGCATAAGTCATAGGCTCATAGCACGATATCGACTAGTATGCCATTCTTACACTCATTCATAGTACTCAAATTACTTAATATTGTCCCTTGGTATGATTCTATTACTACAGGAAAACATAATCTTATCACATTCTCAGTGTTCTCATCCTCACACATTACTTTCCCTGCTACCCTATCAATGCTTTCGGAAGTGTGTTACAAAAGAAAGCATCTAACAAATGGATTTACCAATGTCCCACTAAGCTAGTGATTTGGAAGAGAACCTACCTTCAAGAAAAATGTACTTGACTTGCACTCTATAATGGCATCATGCTGTCAGGACTAGTTAAGGATCTACTGAAAACTGGGATAAATGAGCAGACAAACTTTTAATTTCAAGCTTTCATCAAAATCACTTGTCCAAAGACTATTCCATATACATGAACTAAATGATAAGGAACACAACATGGTTAAAATTAACACACATAGTTAAAATCATGGAGATTATCTGGCATAACACTATTTTTTACGAAAATGTATACTTAGCATACTGTTTATCACTATCATTTGCAGAAGTGTATAGGGTAAAATGTGTCTTTAATAGATGACAACACGTTTCATTTTATGTAATACAAGAAGATAAGTGATAAGATTCCTAACCTCCAGATGTTGTAGAGCCATCACCTATCCCATCACCGCTTGCTTGAGCACCTAATGAAGTTGCATTAGAATCCCTAGCCTTCTGAAAAGTCGATATATCCTTCTGATAACTGCGACTCGCTTTCTGCAACCAATTTGAAAAAAGGAACAATATAAGCATATCAAATACAGTAATCAACACACTGCTTAAAAAGTATATAGCAAGAGATGTTGCCTTCTTGAAATTTGAAGACAAAGAACAACTGCTTCAAAAGTACAATGCAAGAGCTTATTCTTAACACTAATCTGAAACACCAACATAAAAACGGAAGCTAAAATCACTCATACGTAGAATAACTATAACTTTTTACACAAATATCATATTCAACCTCTTCAATTTGTGTAAGAACACGAGCAGTCTCTTTCTTCTCTTTATCTTTGGCAACTTTCTCTTCTCTCATGTTAGACAGTCTCTTGGTAACATTTTCTTTGTGCTTTTGACCAAGCTCATGATTCTTGATGCTCGATGGATTATTCGCTATAAAGATTTTGCACAAGTCACACCATTTTTTGCCTTGACTAACCCAATACTGCAAAGTATATAAACATGATATCAGTAAGATAACAAAATTTATACATATAGCAAACTTCAAGTGTATATATATCAAATTCACAGAAAAAACTTAGCATTCTAAAACATGTTAATTAGCAACATAGAGCATACCAACAGTAATTATCGAGAAATATAGTAACCAGAAACGATTATACTACGTTCATACCAGATATTGGAAAAAGATTGCAGTTTTATTGACTAATATGGTGTTTTCATGAAATTGATTAGAATCACAGAGCACATACACAGTAATCATGGAGATAAAAAAAATGGTACCTCAGTCATTTTATGTAAGATGAATCAGCTGATTGAGATGTCCGTATAGCAGAATACAAGTTATAAGATTCGAGAGCCCTCAATTTAGTCCACAATTTGCGTAGACTTTGATCGTAATTTAGGGCTTCGAATTTTGATTAAAACGAACCCTAGATTATGATCTTCCCATTTCAGTACAGAAAATCATTCATTTAAGTCCCTGTAAGTAAGAGAATATTGCATATATGACCGTCTAACTAGCTTTTTGTACATTTACTTCTTTTCTTTACAAAATGATCAATAGATTGATATAGCTCATTTGTTTGCTTATGGTCTAGACTCAAGAAAATTTATAACTAAAGTTTGTTCTTTATAATAAAACCATGACAAATAATTGATATACATATGTGGTATCGATAATGTTAACCATAACCAAATTATTTATAGGGAATGGGCTTATGTGTGTACATCATTTTTTGATAAAATAGTGATTTTATTTTGTCATAAAAAGCTTTAACATGTTTTAGATATGTAACCCCGCAAAATCTTTAGTTTCTCAAAAATTGTTGCTTGGAATAATTAGTTTTACTCATAAGTTACATGTTTTATTTAAATAAAATCGATAAAACTAATTACAATAGTTACATGGGCACCTTTATTTATAATAGAACTCGTATGTAAGAAGCTAATCGAGATTTGAAAATTTAACTACTTACCACCTATTAAAAATGGGAGGTGATACTCACACACCCATTTTTGATCCATACACATCATTTTAATGCAAGTTAGATCATTTTACCCCTAATTTTATTTTACACCATTTAATCTTCACTAATTAACCCAGGGGTAAAATAGTTAATTTGCATTCAAAAGATGTGTAAGGATCAAAAAGGGGTGTGTGAGGATCACCTCCCATTAAAAATTACTATTAATCCTATATGTTTTACCTCTCAATATTAATATTATGAGCTCTAATCATGTTTCATATAATCTTGTGTAAAAAAAACTTGTAAAATTGAAGTAAACTAAAGATTTATAATTTAAAAGTAAATATAACCAATTAGTTTTATTTTATACGTATAATAATAAATAACAATCGATATTTCGATTGTACATAATAGTAGTACTCCGTAATAACTTTTGAGCCAAAAAGAGAAATTCACACATTCTAGAGGGGCCATAAAAACTACTCCACATTCATACAAAACACCGTCAGATTCCACCTTCACCGGCAGATCTCCGACCAAAATTAGGGTTTCACAATTCCTGAAAATCACCCTCAGAAATGGATCAATCCTTCTTAATCATGCTCACCAACCTCCTTCATCTTCAAAATCAACTCGATCCAACCACCTCACTCCTCTCCGACACCACCACCGCCGCCACCCCTTCCAACCTCCTCACCACCACCTCCGCCGCCCCACTTCTCTTCTTCACCATCGCCTCCGTCCTCTCCTACATCTCCACCACCCGCACCAAATCCAACACACCGTCACCACCACCGTCCCCGTCCACCACCTCACAATTCTCCGTCTCCGCTTTTCGCGCTCTTTCTACCGAACGAATTTGGGCCATGGAAGCTCCGTTACGTGACGCTCAATGGCGATCGTTGTACGGTCTCTCTTACCCTGTGTTCACAACCGTGGTAGAAAAACTTAAACCGTATATCACGCAATCGAACCTCTCGTTACCGTCTGATTACGCGGTCGCCATGGTTCTGTCGCGGCTATCTCTCGGGTTATCGGCGAAAACCGTAGCGAAAAGGTATGCACTGGAACCGTACCTTGTGTCGAAAATTACGAATATGGTTACGAGGTTGTTATCGACTAAATTGTATCCGGAATTTATTAAAATTCCCGCAGGCCGTCGTAGGCTTCACGAAACAACAGCCTCGTTCGCGGAGATTACTTCGCTTCCGAATATTTGCGGGGCAATTGATAATACGCATATTAGGTTGCATAGTTTGCCTAGTAATGTAGTGAATCCGAATATGTATAATAATTGTCACGGTTATAAGTCAGTGCAACTGCAAGTTGTTGCGGATCATAAGAAGATATTTTGGGATGTTTGTGTGAAGGCGCCCGGTGCGTTTGATGATGCTACACATTTTAGGGATAGTTTGTTGTATAACCGGTTGATTTCGGGTGACATTGTTTGGGAGAAAGTTGTGAATGTGAAAGGGCATCCGGTTAGGCCGTTTATCGTTGGTGATTGGTGTTATCCGTTGCTGTCGTTTTTGTTGACTCCGTTTTCGTGGAATAGAACGGGCAATCCTGCACAAAATAGTTTTGATGAAGGGTTAATGAAAGGGAGGAAAGTAGTTGAGGAAGCAATTGGGTTATTGAAAGGAAGATGGAGGATTTTGCAGGATATGAATGTGGGGTTGAATCATGCACCTCAAACTATTGTGGCTTGTTGTGTGTTGCATAATTTGTGTCAAATTGCGCGAGAGCCGGAACCGGAGATGTGGAAGGAGCCGGAGGAGAGTGGGGCCGTGCCAAGGATTTTGGAGAGTGAGAAAAGTTATTATTATTTTGGTGAAAGTTTGAGGCAGGTGTTGGCTGATGATCTTTATCAAAGACTTTCTTCGAGATGAAATCCAGGTTGTTATGTAAGGTTGTATCTGTCTTTTAGTTTTACAGTTGTTGTAACTTTTTCTAGGATGATCACTTGGTTTAACCTTTTGGTAATAAGTAGTTTGTAATCATGTATGTAAACTGGTAGTTCTTGTAGTTAAATGAGGCATACTAACTCAAGATTGGGAAATTTAACGTCGGGTAGGTCTCTATTGGAGTCAAGGTTCAATTTTCATGTTATTTTATTGCTTATTTAAGGCTATACTTGCATACTGTTGAGTTTGCTTAGGGGTGTGCAAAACACGGTTCGAACCGTGAAAACCGGCAAACCGTACCGAAACCGTACCGTCCCGTACCGAACCGCTTCTCTACGGTACGGTTCTCGGTTCTAATATTTGTAGTTTCACGGTTCGCGGTTCGGTTCGGTTCGGGCCGGTTCCACACTTAGGGGTGTGCAAAACACAGTTCGAACCGTGAGAACCGGCAAACCGTACCAAAACCGTATCGTCCCATACCAAACCGCTTCTCTACGGTACGGTTCTCGATTCTAATATTTGTAGTTTCGCGGTTCGGTTCGGGCCGGTTCTAGCACTTTGCACAGGCCTAAGTTTGCTTAAGATTTGATACAACTTGTTGAATCATGGCCTAGAAGATGTTTTCCAGTAACCTACAACTATGGTGTTTCATGGTTGATCTCTTGTATCAAATATATAAATGTTTCTGTTGAAGGTGTTTCCATGGCCTTCAGTGATTCCTTGTGTTTAGTATGTTTTTAACTTCTTTCCTTACTGTGTATGGATCAGAAGACTTATTGAATGAAAAATGATTTAAGTACTCACAAAGTAGTGAGAAAGATAGAGCTTTGTAACATACCACCGGCATCAAATATCTGTGAGTGCAGTTGGTATTCCTGCAGGGAAAAGCTTTGCTCATTTCCGAGATATGGGTTTCTCAGTTATTATTTTGTGGTCGACTCAGACCCTATGACAAGTCAGTCTTAGATCATATACCACGGGTATGTTAGATAAACGACATGAAACCTTTTAACACAGAAACCTCGAGTTCTTTTAACTCATTCTGCTACGATACCATATTATACACATCACAATACTCAGACAAAATTGAAATTTTTATATTTCTCTCTTCTCATTGGTTCTATGTTCCAAAAGGTTGAAATACTGCTATCAATTGGGTGTAAGATATGATAAGAGCTTTGAATCATGGCCTAGAAAATGTTTTCTCCATTGATGCAACTTGGGTGTATTTTAGGTTACTCGGTTTTATTTCGAAAGAAGCAATTTTGTTGAAATTGCTTTTACTGATGTAAAAGTATGTTTAGTCAGCAACTCTGCGTAATCGTTCTCTGAGTAGCATTTAAACTGATGAAAGGGCCATGAGATGAAACATTACGGTTACAATGTTCGACAGTGTATATATCTACCTTTTCATTTGACCAATATACGTGAAAAGAAGGTAATTAATAACACGCTAATTATATGATATGATTGTTACCAGATCTTCAAATTGGAGAAAAAAAATTGCTTCAAAGTTCAAACAATTTTTCCTGACTGCTCCTTGACAGATCCGAGTCTAACCATGACTCGATTCTAGCACTATCAAGCCGTAAAAGATTACTTACCTTCATCGATCTTATCTTTTTATAACTTTCAACACTATAATTCTGGTTATACACCTTCTATTTTAGTATATTATCAAAAGAGTCTCACACTCCCCCTATCATAATATCACTGAACTACCAGACACGTGTGAAACTAATAACATTGATACAAAGGGGTCTGTCTAAAAATTCAACACATTATGTTATAACATAAGAATGCCTTGCATGTTATATTCACGTACATTAGCAAGTTGCAGGTACTGCAATGAAAAACAATCATTGAGCATAAGCAGTTCTCCCACTATTTGGAAGAAGCCCATCCTTAGCCATTTCAGCAAGAATCTTGAATACTGCATCCATATTACCCTGTTTATGGTTTATCTCAACAAGAGCTTTTGCAACCTCAGCATCACTAAGCTTGCAACTTCTCAATACGTTTTCTATAACTACACTCGACTCTACAGACATTTCGCCTTTTACGAGTTCTTTCACTAAGGCAATAATCGTTGCAGTATGAGGAATAAATCCATGATTTACCATCTTCTTATAAAGATCAAAAGACTTCCTCAAGTTCCCACCTTTACAATGACCATGTATCATAACATTATAAACAGCTTCAGTAGGTGCTTGTTGCTTTTGAAGCATATTATTGAAAACTTTATCGGCTTCATTCATTAAACCTTTCATACAGAACCCTTTTATAAGAGCTACCATACTCTTCAACTCCATGTTGCCACAATTTTCTATTAAAGTATTGTAAGTGACATCATCTGGCACCGCATTATCATAATACAACTTGAAAAGTAGCTGTTTTGCTTCACGTGTTCGTGCTTGCTTGCTAAGCCCATTGATCAACACGCTGTACGTGACAACATCAGGAAACAAGCCTTTATTAAGCATCTCATCATGCAAATGTAGAGCGTTTCTCGTGTCGCCTTCAACACAATATGCATTTATTAAAGCGGTGTATGTACATTCATCAGGTCGTAAACCTATTCTTAACATTTCTTGGAAAACATCACAAGCTTCTGTTAGTTTCTTTTGATCACAAAGACCTTTGATCAGAGACGAATATGTAACAGCATCAGGTAAAACGCCTATTTTAACCATTTGGCGTTTCATTTCAAAGGCCTTATCTAGCTGCTGATTCCTACAATAACCGGTGATAACTGTACTATAACTTACAACATCAGGGACTAATCCGGTTCTGCTCATCTGATTAAGAACTTCTAAAGCATCTTCTATATTCCCATCTACAGTGTGCCCATGGATCAAAGCATTATAAGTCACAATTGATGGAGAAAAACCGTTTCTTTTCATTTCATCCAACAACTTATAAGCTTCATCCATAAAACCCTGCTGCGAAAATCCATCAATAAGCGTCGTGTATGTTCTAGCATTAGGAAACAATTTCCTTATCCTCATTTGTTCCAATAGTTCCATAGCCCTATGTAAATTTCGAGCTTTACACATGCTATTAATCAAAGAAGTATAAGTAATTACATTCGGAGATAACCCGTTACTCGTCATCTCATCGTGCAAAACAAGCGCTTGGTGAAAATTCCCTTCTTTACAATACCCATTCACAAGCGTATTATAAGTAACTTCATCAGGAACTATTCTCTTACGTTTCATATCTTCAAGAACTTCGCCCGTTTCTTTCATTCTCCCATCTCGAGCCAACCCGTTAAGTATTACATTATAAGATATCACATTCGGCTCTAACATTCTCGTAGACATTGTTTTAAACAACTTGAATGCATCATCAAGCCTCCCTAACTTACAATAAGCATCGATTAACGTATTATAAGTTACAACATTAGGTAAGCAACCATTTTTCTGCATTTCAGCAAAAAACCCTAAACCCTTTTCTAACTCCTTAGCACCAAAAAACCCGCGGATTAGTATATTATAAGTAAATACATTGGGTGAAACACCGATCTTTATCATATTCAAATACATTTCCTCAGCTATTTTAATCGGCTCATTAGACCTAATTATCGCATCGAGAACCGAGTTATACGAAAGCACACTGGGCATAAAACCATGAGATATGGCTAAATGAATTGTATTCAAACCTCTTTTAACTAGTTTCAGATTAGAGTAAGATTTTACCAACAAATCTATAACCGCAGAGCTCGATTTACAATCGGAATACGTATTTTTAACGCATTCGAAAACTAAACCCCCATTTTCATCATTAGGGGTGTTGATTGCAACAGCTTCTGCAATGGTTTGAGCTGTTTTGTAAAGTTTGAATCTTGTGAGAATGTGCAGTGACTGGCAGTTACATCGGAGATCAAAGAACGGATGTCGACGAGCCCAATTGATGAAAGATAGTATTAGGGTTTTGTCAAATTGAGAAGTGTGGAGTAAATAAGAAGCTGATTGAGGGGTGAATTGAGAGGATAGGGAATCTAGGGTGCGTATGTGGTGGCGTTTGATGATAGCGATGGCTTTTCCGACGAGATTGACGTCAGGTGCCGGCGATGGTAGTGGTTGTACGGAGGTGAGGGTGGAGAATTGAAGGGTTTTCCGGTAGGGTTTAAGGAGGTTCATTACAGAAGGGTAGAGGAAAAAGAACAGGGTTGGATGTCAACAATTGGTATGAATCAGGGGGTGTGTATAAATATTTGTAATTTTACAAATAGTCCTTATACTTAATCAAGTTGTGAATCGACACTCCATAATTTTAAGTAAAAGAATTAGTGTGTTACGAGAAAATTATTCGTGAAATCTTTAGACGTAAGATTGTGTATTATTATTATACTGATCGAATAACACCAATTTATAAATACACTAGAAGCCTGAGGGATTAAAAATGAAACTGAAGGATTAAAAATGAGATAAGGTGATTTTTTTGATTGATGATTAATCAGTTGCATTTAATATCCATATCAATGTTGTTTTAGCACATATGATATTCCTATTCCTATATTATTATAAAGATTATGATTAGATTTGAGTACATTTTTATCGAGAGTTGCTACATGCAAAAGATATTACAAGGATACAAGTTTACAATAACATATAAAGAAAATTATAGTTGTTCATAAGAGTATCACATGATGTTAGGTTATGTTAAAAAACTAATGCTATCTAGTTAAAAAAGTTGAAGGGTAATAAATGTGAATTATCAAAATTTATTCAGTCAACAAATGTCAACAAATCGAATTACATGCCCAATATATAAATACCAAATAATACAATTTCATGTCGAATTTGTACCTCGCTATTTTCTTAGCATAGAATTGGGTGATGAACGGCTTTATGGTTCATTCTTATCCATCTTTGGAGGTCGTTTATCCAACATGGCGACATCGAATCGAATACATATGTTCATTCATAATATTGTTGCTTCCCTACTTATGTATCATCCATTAGTTATGATTTTTTGATGTATTTATGTTTGGTACTATTATCTTAAGTAGATTGACCAACTTGCTAACACATATTGCTTGCGAAATTTAGGAAAATTTATTCATGTGATTGATCTTACAAGTTACAACTACCGATATATATATATATTGATTATGTTAAGCCTACAAGAGTGAAGAGACATATCGATAGAGTAATGTGGGTGCTCAATTATCCCATTCGCACAAACTATCAATGGTTATGAATCATCATCATGTTTTTATACTTGAGGTTTAGCCATACTTTATACATCCATACTTTTCACATGAATTGGCAATAAAGATTCTAAAAAGATACTTGTTGTAATTGATTAGTGAAATTTATATCGTTTTGGGGTGCAAAAGAAAACGAGTAAAACGCTTAATAACTGAAGAACACGAAATCTTTTCAGCCCCTTTCTTCTTCGGATCATCTTCAAATAAACATTCAAAGAAATGCACCTGACTTGCAGCAGCACTCAAGACCTATCACCATCATCGCCATTATATATATTTCCTATATCCATGATTACCCATAAACCCTACACAACAACACCCATGCGCACAGCCCTAACAATCCTCCGTTCACTCTCCACCTCTTTCCCAACCCCCCACCACCGCCGCCGTCTCCTCACTCGCCACACCCTCTCCCTTTTCAACCAACTCAACAGCCCCCCTCGAATCACACTGCCACATATCCGCTGCGACCACCAGTCCTCAGTCAGTCATTTCGTCGAACACTTGGCAGGCGAAACTGAAACAGGGAATTTCGATAAAGATACCGAGCCTTTCAAGTTTGATGCTTGTTTTGGGTCGAATTCTGATGTTTCGAAGAATTTGAATTCATCTCCTTCTCTTGACGTGAAGGAACTTGATGAGCTGCCTGAGCAATGGAGAAGATCTAAACTGGCTTGGCTGTGTAAAGAACTGCCATCACATAAGCCTGCTACACTTATTAGAATTCTAAATGCTCAAAGAAAATGGGTTAATCAAGAAGATATGACTTATGTTGCTGTTCATTGCATGAGAATTCGCGAAAATGAAACCGGATTCAGGGTAAAAGTTTAATCTTTTCCGTATAATTGATAGTTATAATGTTGGTTATTTATTTTAAATATCAGTGTACTTTCCGCATATCTATGTTTTGATAACTTAGATAAAACTTATTTTGTGTTTGCTTAGTACTTCGTTTAAGGCTATTGTGATTTAAGGGTTATGCCATTTGTTTGGTTTATTTTAGGTGTACAAATGGATGATGCAACAGCATTGGTTTCGATTTGATTTCGCTCTTGCTACTAAGTTAGCAGATTACATGGGGAAGGAACGAAAGTATTTGAAATGTAGGGAGATATACGATGATATAATCAATCATGGATTAATCCCTACGGAATATACTTTTCATGTTTTGGTTGTCTCCTACCTCAGTTCATCGAATCGTGGTTGTTTAGATGAGGCGTGTGCTATTTACAATCAAATGATTCAGTTAGGTGGTTATAGTCCACGACTTAGTCTTCACAATTCTCTTTTCAAAGCGATTGTGACCGCCCCCGAAGACGCCTTAAAAAAATATGTTAATCAAGCGGAATTCGTATTCCATCAAATGGTAATATCTGGTTTCAAGATTCATAAGGATATTTACAGTGGTCTCATCTGGCTTCATAGCTTTCAAGATAAGATAGATAAAGTAAGAGTTGCAGCACTAAGAACGGAAATGCATTTATCTGGATTTGAAGAGAGTAAAGAAGTGCTTGTGTCGGTTTTGAGAGCTTGTTCGAAAGAAGGGGATACAGAAGAAGCCCAAAAAACATGGGAAAAGCTTCTTAGCTCGAATCATAGCATTCCTTCACAAGCTTTTGTGTATAAAATGGAACTTTTTGCCAAAAATGGAGAACATATGAAATCATTGGAGGTATTTAGGGGCATGCAGGAACAATTAGGTTCAGCCAGCACCTCGGCATTTCATAAAATTATACAGGTGTTGTGTAAAGTCCATGCTGTAGAGCTTGCAGATTCTATCATGAAAGAATTTATTAAAAGTGGTAAGAAGCCATTAATGCCATCTTTCAGTGATCTAATGGACATGTATTTTACATTAGGAATGCATGACAAGGTGGAGCATACTTTCCTTCAGTCTCTAGAACATTGTGTACTCGATCGTAGCTTTTACAATATATATCTCAGATCACTTGTACATACTGGCAATCTTGAAAAAGCTGAGGAGATATTACGCCAAATGCAGAATCTTGAGGATATTGGTGTGGACTCTGAATCTTGCAACACTATTTTAAGAGGGTATTTAGATGGGAGAGACTATGCAAAAGCAGAAAAGATATATTCTTTAATGAGGGACAAAAAATATCATATTGAGCCTGATTTGATGGAAAATCTCGAACGGGTTTTGAGGTCAAATGAAGAAGTACTTAAGAACCCGATAGCTGTAAAGCTCAGTAAAGAACAACGGGAAGCTCTTGTAGGATTGCTATTAGGTGGTCTACAGATTGAGTCAGATGAAAAAAGAAAGAACCATATGCTCGTCTTCAAGTTCAATGGGAATTCTGGTGTACATAAGGTTTTAAAGAGGCACATATGCAACGAGTATAATGAGTGGTTGGATTCTTCTAGTAAAGAAGATGACCAATATACTACAATCTCACACTCTTATTTTGGGTTTTATGCAGACCAGTTTTGGCCGCAAGGTCAACCTGTTATTCCAAAATTAATTCACCGGTGGTTGTCACCACGAGTTCTTGCATACTGGTACATGTATGGGGGGCATAAAACGTCGGCTGGAGATATTTTATTGAAGATTAGAGGAAATGAAGATGGTGTTAACCGAATTGTTAAAGCCTTACAGAAAAAGTCGTTGACTTGTAAAGTCAAACGCAAAGGGAGATTGTTTTGGATAGGTCTACTTGGTAACAATTCAACATGGTTTTGGAAATTGGTGGATCCATACATTGTAGGAGATTTAAAAGATATTTTAAAGCCAGGGCACATATCCTCTGATCTGAAAGAAGAATCCCAAACAATTGATTTCGATCGAAGTGATTCTGATTATAGTGAAGATGATGCATCATAGGACATCTTTTTGTCGACATCTTTATGCCATTTTTGTGGCATGACAGCATAATAGAAAAGCCGCTGAGAAGATAATATAGTGGAAAGCCAAGTCTACTCGATAAATAGCTTTCTTCTTGCTGCATTGAGACTAAGGTATGTAGATAATTGTACTGTTTAAAAACACAAATGAAGAATCATGGATATTTTCTTTGAATCAAATGTTTTTATTGGTTTGTAGTTCATGTGGTTCTGTAATGGATCAGATTGTATTTACTTCTTTACTTGGAGTTTTGAAATTCATTTTATGTCGATGTTTGGATGCAGGTAAAAAATGGGACTGATGCTAATGCCTGCACATTTGAGCCAATGCACATACTGACTTTTTAGATGTAGTGTAGATCTTTTAACACTTAACCAATATCTGTCATCTCGTAACTTTATTTATAGAATGTCGTTTGTACATATTTTTTTATTACAAATGGCATTATGAAGGGCCTTTAAAGAGTAGGTAAAATGTACATATAACATGCTTAGTGTTGGTTTAGCAAGGGGAAAAATAAGCAGTATGGGAAAGGTTTACCCATACCTTCTGATACACTGATCATGGTGGTCGTACAAATTTAATGGATAAAGCCTAACGAAATGGATCATGTCCCATTAAAGATGGGTAGCAGCATCCACTGGTAAAAGTTATTATGCTCTTCTTGTCAAACAATACAAGGGCGTATGACCGAAGAGTGCCATACTTTGTGTGATGTTATATGTTAAGGCATACCTTCGCTGGATGTATGTCAACTATTAATAAAATGGTCATACTTCCTAAACCTATAAGATAACTTTAATTCAAACTTGTGACCACACTAACACAGTGTGCCGGTATCTTCTTCTTGTTTAATATACTAGCTGCCAACAAAAAATTATCATCATTAGTCCAAATGACAAACATTATTTCCACTTGAATGCTATCTATATTCATCCCTATATCATCGATACAAAACAAATTAAAATACGTCGTATAGAAATCATATCATCAAACATGTAAACAATAAGTAATCTTATATATTTATGTCTTCTTGGACAGTATTCTATTTTATAAATAATATATATCAAAATACATATAACAAAAATATAAACACCTTACGTACTATTCATCATAAAATCATGATATAGAAGTAAATGTTTTATTATCATGTTTGGACATACATAGAATAATTGTATCCTTGTATTCTAACTAAGAGAATGGGTGCTACTCTTTATACCATTTATTTATTTTTAAAATAACTTTTCTGTATTTAATCACTCTCTCTTATATTATTTATTTTTCCGTACTTTTTAATTCAAAAATGATATGATAAGTAAAAAATATTGGTAAGGATAGATATTCCCAAAAATATACTATTATTATCAAGTTTCAAAAAAGAAAAGTACACATAGGAAACACATATTTGTAGGGTGGGTGAACCCAAAAAAAGATTTTCTTGAATGGTACCATTTCTAGTGTTAGAAAATGTCCCTACTTAACCTAGTTTCATATCAGACACACACAACCCTCCCCTCCCCCATCTTCTTTCTTTGTTTGCTTCATTTGCATGCCAAACCCTGATTCCAAAATGTTGACTGATGCAGAGCTTCTGCAACATCTTCACCATGTCCTACAAACATCCGACCTCGACACCGCCACCGCTGCCACCGTTCGCCGGAGACTTGAGCAACAGTTGGGTACTGATTTATCTGATAGAAAACCCTTTATTAGACAACAAATCGATTCCTATCTTCAATCGCATTATAATAAGGAGGAGGATGATAAAAAATCAGTGAATGCGATTCATAATGATGCAAGTGTTCCCAAGGAAGAAGAACAAAGTGATGTAGAGGATAACAAGATTAATAAGTGAGTGTATATATGTTTTCATATTTTGATTTTGTTTCATAATATTGATTTGATTTTATTTACATTGAATGCCCTAATAGAGAATGTGACAAGAATAGGTGAATATCGATTATAATTGTTAGTTACTCAAAATGTGGAGCAAGAGGAACCAATAAAGCAATCAGCTTTGAATCCTATATATGGATTTAGATTAGATTCGGTTATAATCTTATATCGAAATCTTGCTAATTGTACATTCTACTATAAAGCTAGTGGATTCTAGTAAGGATAGGTGGACTTCCAGCAATAAGGTTGATAATTGGGTCAGAAAAAATGGTCATTTATGCATAACAGCATAAGGTTATAGTCAAATGAGATACAAGGGTCATAGTTCACATAAGATCATATACTCTTGCCGGATGTGGAAGATTATTGGGTTAGATAATGTTCAAGCTGAATGGAAGATTTAGTGTCTAGCAGCTGTGAAGATGCATTATCTGAACCAAGTTTCGCATGGGCGTCACTTTCATGAAGCCTGACACTGCATTTAACCAAACTATTTGTATCATACAAAAATGCTCAATTATGTTTTTTTGTACACATAAACCATGAATCGATCATTTAATTGAGGGTAATCAGTAATGTCTAGATGATAAGGCTTTAATACAAGTGCAATTCTAGGAAATGATTAGTAGAAATAATACAAGTAATTCTTGATGGAGTACTATAACTTTTTTGGTCTTGATGTTTGGTTTTTGTTCCATACTTGAGGTGATGGTTGCTTACTTGCTTAAGTAGAAAATACATTGGATACTCCTTTTAATTTAATCTATTATTAGGGTGAATTACAAAAGATATAATCGACCTGGAATAATCAACTTTGCAAGACAATTAAGTGTATTGCAGCTAAAATGCCAGTTCAGCATTATAACATAAGTTTCAACAATTTAACTGATATGTTCATCTTTGATCTCCATTCTGCAATAAGAAATTCTTATATAAAATTTACCCGGATGTTTTATATGTGTGACGCTAATACACATAAGCATTTTAACATTCAAAATGTTAATGTGTCCAGTAGAGCTCTGTTTTGTGGTACTCATTACTAGTGGATTATCAAATAAATGATGAGAATTATTTGTAATCTTCTAATATGACATTAGGGCACTTACTAACCCATTTTTATGTTATCATTTATACTGGTTTGTGTAATACATGTAGGTGAATTTCAGAGATTGTAGCACATAAAGATTCTGAAAGATACAAATTAGAGTATACCAAATTATTGATTTTATGCAACAAAATATATATTATGGGAGTTTTCATTTTAATTTTAGTTGTATGTTATAATTTTTTATTATATGTGAAAATTTTCATTTATATGCCAGATTTTGGATTTTGTGTGAGGTGAAAATTTTGTGCGAAATTTTCATTTATCTGTGATTTTAGTGGTATGTGATCTATACGAGAAATATGCCACTGAAGTGATTTTTCCTCCCAAAAAAACATCTCCAAAGTACAATCACACCTAAATTATCACCTGCTGCATATCTTGATGTATTAATTGAATTGACACCCCAACCAGAAAAGAGTATCAGTAACTGACAATCTACTTCCGCAATTAGTATTCATGATATATGATTAAATGCATACTTACATTGCTGTGTGTAACCTTGATTAGCTGTTTGCTGTTCGGAATAATTTAATGGATTCATTGGAGTTATTACCATTATGTAGCTGGTTAATGTTTATAACTAATTTAGCTTAATTTGTTTTTTTAAGTAAGCACAACAAGACAACTCCAAATGCAAAGAAAAAGGGAGGGGGTTTTAGCAAACCATGTGCACTTTCTCCCCAACTTCAAAAGCTTATTGGAGAGCCCGAATTGGCCCGAACTGAGGTAAATTAGAATATCCTTGTAATGTATGCTTCGTACATGTGATTTCAACTTAGGTTCTTCTTATTTGGTGGTTCAGGTTGTCAAGAGAATATGGGCTTATATCAAAGAGAAAGAATTGCAAAATCCAAAGGACAAGCGAAAGATACTATGTGATGAAATGCTACATGAAATTTTTCGTGTCAAGACCATTAATATGTTTAAAATGAATAAAGTACTTACCAAACATATATGGCCACTAGAAGAGGAATGTGGTAATGGACTATTAGCTTCATCTGTCTATCTATATGCCATTTGGAGTGGCAAAATGGGCGGGTTGGGTCATAGTGGGTCGCTCTTTTTTCAGGGATCATTTCATGTTGGGCTGCTTGGAAAGTCCAAAACCCTTTTGATCCATTTTTGACGTTTTTTATATAGTTACTGTGTCAAATATGCTTACAAAAATCATTATACTATTTCAACGATAATCTAGTTTTTTAAGTATTATGTTTAAGGGGTCTTATGAAGTAACACTTTGGGAGACTCTAAACTCATTATATTTGTTTCACTATACAGACAAAACAACCTGAATCCACATATTAATAAGCGAATCAAAATGGGCACCTGTAGTCGTATTAATTCACATTTATCTTTATACTAATGAGTATAATAAAGATTTTCCTTTTCAGCTTATGATACATAATAAAAAGAAAACGAAAAGTTCTAGTCATGTGAATATGTGAGTAAAACGGAAACTCTGAAGCATATGTGATTATGCTTCCTCTGATAATTACAGTTAAAATATATGTTGGGAAAATCAATTTACAGTAATAAGTTCATGTTATGTTGTATGCAAATCATATTCTAGTAAGATGAACTAAATTTGTTTCATCTGAAATTGCAGCTAAAGTTGAGCCTTCGGAGAAGCCTAAGCAGAATAAGAGAGCCAAAGAAGGTTAACTAATGCAAATTTGGTGATTTTTTTAGAAATACAATGGTCATATATTTTTGAAGTATTACTAAGCTTTGTATACTTGTTTTCACAGATGAGCCAGAGCAGACGACAAAGCGTCAAAAAGCAAAGGGTTCAGGATTTGTTTCTCCACATCCAATATCAGAAGAGCTGGTGCAATTCTTTGGTACGGGTGAAAATGAACTATCTCGCTCTGAAGTTGTGAAGAGAATGTGGGAATATATCAAGAAAAATGACCTTCAGGTGCTCTTTTACTCTTATACCAAACTCATTTTGATCATTTTCGGTAAATGCATATTTCTCGAAGATTTTCAAAATGGATGATTCGAGGTATACACCATATACACATGTGATTGAAATCTAATAATTTGATCAAGTACGTTTTTGTTATTAAAGTTCTGATCACATGTATTTAGTTATTTCCAACAATATTACTACTCCCATTTATGAACATTCGAATTACCAACAGAACATCTTTGACTAATATTTAATTTGAATTTTCCTAATTGAATTGAACTTATCTATGAATCGGACTTGTAAGACTACCTTTGTGGCTTAGACATATTAAGATCAAGTTACAATCACAAAATTGTATGTTACGCAAAGACAAATTCTATGGTTGGTACAACTATTGTGTTTTGAGCAAGTTCCGCATGTTCTTTTTTGTATTTTTTACAGGATCCATCTGACAAACGAAGGATTTTATGCGACGATAAACTCAAAGAACTATTCAAAGTCGACAATTTCATTGGCTTCTCGGTTTCAAAGCTTTTGACAGCTCATTTTATCAAGGAAAAGGAATAGTTAGATGGTTTATTGGTAACGTAAGCCGGTTTTTTTGGATTTTGTTCTCATTATGTTCCAAAAAGTGTATATATGTGATATCAAAGAATACTAACGAGTCTTTTGATGGTGTTTCCTACTTTTTGTTTAAAATCATTGACAAAAGTTGCCACTTTCACTTGCTGTTAAAACGATTATTTCAAGATTCGTAGTTCCTGCATGTTCTACTGTGGCACGCGATCATGATTAAGCTTCACTATGTCGAACTCACAGTTACAGTTTTTGGCTATACAATAGATAACGAGTAGTTGAAGAACTTAAAGAAATTTGCTTTTATCTTGTATTTTTCGGCATGGTTGTGCCCTTTTTAGCATGAGAGTCATAAGACCCTTCCTTTTCTGGGTATGCCTTCTTTCAGTCAAAGAGTGGTCAAATCTTGGCATGGTACAACTTTTTGCTGCAGAATGTACAATTCATTACAAGCATGATTCTCAGTCTGGCTTTTTGACTAAAAGGGCTAGCCTTTTGTTGTCCTTCATGATTTCTGAAAGCATGTACAAAAGAGTCCACGCTTCAATGTTGATCAATGATTTATTTCTTTTCCCGTTTCATGTATTTTTGTTTTCTTGTTTCTGCACTGGTTTGTAGGCCTTCGTCTACAGAAATATATTGGATGTTCGAGAGTGCAAGGGACTTCCAGATTATATTGTTCACGAAACTGGATTTTTTATACGAAAACTGCAAATGTGTTAAAATGGCAATCGCGTCTATGAAGTTAATCATAGTGATTTCATTTGGCCAATTTTATTGGTTACGAAATATATTTTTGGTTCTACAAAAAAAACTTTTCAACCCTAAGAAACTAAAATCCGCCGTATTATTGTAACACAATTTGTTGTAAAACATTACGTATTTGTAACACTAAACAAAGGGGGTGCAAAAGAGTCGAGTCGAACCAGAATTTGGCTCGCTTACACCCCTTACACCCCTTACAGTGTTATCAAAACTGTAGTATGTTTGGACAAATGGTGCCACTTAAGCTCCCTGTATACCTATTAACTAAAATCTGTTAATTTGTTTAAACAACCATCTTATAAACTAAAATAAAGATAAAGATATATAATCTAACTACAAAGTTTATATGGTGACGTAGTAAATTACGTAAATGCCCTTTGTTTGCACCAACTTGAAGAGGAAATAATAAGAAATATCAATGTTGGGTGAGTAGAAAAAAAACATTTGATTATATTATAGGTTGGTAGAAGAAGATTAAGTGGAATCTTTTTAAAGTGGTTATTAGATAGAAGTGAAAGAAGCACAACCGTTGGTATGTGGCGAACCGATTCCTCCGGCCGACACACTTCAAGAATCTCTCTTTCTTACCCACTTACTTATATTTCTCTACATTATTATTTCCCTTTGGAAAATACACTAGTACCAACACACACAAAACTACAAAAGTTGTACTACTATAATTAAGATATCTTATTTATGGAAAATGCTAAACATAGCCTTTAGGTTATGTTTAAGAAGTTCAGACATGCATATATCATTTGTACATTCAAAATAATCACCAACCCCTTGAATTTAACTTCTCCAATCAATTTAATGTACCACCACTTTAAGCACTAAATTAATTCTTAAATATAACCCTCAGGGCTACATAGCAAACTCCCTTATTTATATCTTATCATACAGATCTTGAGAGTAATGATATTTATGTGTAAAATGTACTGTATGTTTTATTAAGAATGGAGAGACATATTATGCTAAATAAAATTAAATATGTAGATTTAAAGGTAAAGTTGATAAATGAAGACGTACGAGTATAAAGTGTTGATTACGTAAACATAAATATTAACTTTCTTATGATAATTCTGTTAATCACATGAGTTTTATATAGTTTTCAATAAGGTATCAAATATGATACGGTGTATAAATTTAATAAATTATGGAGTAGTATTAGTTATTGCTTTCCGTTTTTATTTTTTGTTTTCACGTTTTCTTAATGTTTAATGTCGATCAATGATGATCTTTATGTGTGGAAGATGGCCATCATATATGTGATAATCTATATAAACTTATTTTTCAAAGATTTTTTTAAAAGTGACACTTAATTACTCGTGATAAGTGATTGAGTTATCACGACTACTAAACTATGTCACTTATATCGTGATATAAGTTATGGCTAAACCAACTTGGACAATGTTTATTGTAGCATATGTGATGTGCATGCCTTTTAGTTCCAAAGCGATATTTGGAGATTCGGTAAATTGAGCAACAACTATTTGATTGACTAATTACAAGGAATCATACAGCCTCTTCAAAGATATTTACTTGACATTAATTAATTGTTCGATCAATTCATATTAAAGCTCATACACTCTGTTACTCACATTCCCCCTTTTCTTATCATCCTCCAAGTTCATGGAAATTTTATTTATACTAAAAACATCGGGCACTAGGAAATTTAGCAACGGAAGACGCTAGCTCAACAAATATTTATTTAAACCGTAACTTGATTCGTCCATTCTGTCACCTCTAACTTTCTAAGCTAACCTAACGTCGCTTGTAATCTACAAGGTTAGTAGATTGATGATGAAAGTAAGTGAGTGGAATTCATTGGACTCGAACAGCACCACTATGCATTGTACTACCCAATTAAGAAAGAAGTCGACAAAGACCACAATGTCATTTTCTAATAATGTGTGACATTCATTAGAAGGACATATGACACTTATAGAACTCGGAATCAAACCCTTTTTCCTTTTCAAAAATATATATATACCACTTTTAAAACATTACAATATCACCTCTTGATTATAAGTTTATCGGTTAATTGTACGGATTGACTTATCATATACTCCGTATGTTATTATACCTATATATGTTGTAGACATTATAATTAATTTATTACTTCATATGTAAATTACTAAAATGACCCTGAACGAAGATAATAACACCAACATAGTTTGAACACGGAATTGTGCTAGTGTCTACTCAAGTGACTTGATTTAAGAACACGATAGAAGAATATAAGATGATGCGCTTCTAATCTTAAAGCTAATGAAATGACTTAATTTTTCTTAAAGTGTCTTTGAGGTTGCAAATCAAATCAATTGTATGCTTCTATGATTAATTCAATGTATTTATACATTTTCGTTTTCACGGAAAAAAGTGTCTTATTCTCTCGCATGGCAATTTTTCAATAATTCCAAGTATCCATGGTCCCGTACGTGTACCTAAATTCCCCTTACGATGTATATACTTTTGTCGTGTTCAAGATATTGAAAATATTACTGTTGGAATATGATATAAACTTTAAGGGTTTGTTTGGTAAAATTGATAGTTGATTTGTATTATGATTACGTAGTAGTATTTAGAGTTTGTTTGAAATTAGGTTTAATTAGTTTTTTCTATAAATAGAGATCATTAGTTTAGGAACTTTGTACATTCGAAATTTGAATTTGTTAGTTTGTTTTGTACCTTTTGAAATTGATCGTTTGATTCGTCAGTTTGTTTGAATTTGATTGCAACTTAAATCTGAAAGCTTCCGCATCGTATTCGTCTTTTTGGTTTGTTCTTTGTATTCGTTTGAATATATCTATAACAATTACTATTGCCGTTTTAACAAAGATAACATCTAGGTTATTTATATACGTCGAAAATATGTACATATATCTGCAAAATACAGCTCGAATGTTATGATCAAGTTAGACTACTTAGAAGAGGCTATATGTTGTGGATCAATGGAGTTAGCGCGATCAATACCTTCAATGTAATTCTCAAACATGCTCATATACCTCACTCATTTATTTTAATTTGAACGGTAAGATTTTATTAGCTTATTGGCAAGATTATACATTCTACACGTTCATTTATGTCATTAATTAAGATTTGATCATTGTTATACCTTGTTAACATATAATTTTTTCTATTCTCCAAGTTTTCTAGCATGCTTGTCTATGAATCATGTTAAAGAAGATTCATAAGAGAAAGGAAGTGAGAATATAGGAATAGGACAAATAAAGATACCCTAGTGAAGAGGTCATACATGATTACACCCACTATTATATTCATTCCATTCACATGCTACAAGAGTAGATTGATAACGATTGTTTTGTCTCCTCCTCCTTTATTATTATTATTATTATTGTTATTATTATTATTATTATTATTATCTAAAATATATGAAAATAATAATATTTAGTTTATCATGTTGTCTTGATGGATGATAATATTATACAAAGTAATAAACTATCAAAGGGAAGATAAAACTAAATAATCATGGTAGCTTAAGTATATACAGGGTTCAATTCGTTCTTTTACTTGGCAAAAATCGTGTTATTGTTGGCGATTCGGATGGTTACTTTTGACATTCCAACATTATCACCTTTATCGTATTCTGATCAAATAAAGTACGTTGGTCGTGTTCAACTTTTGATCAATTGTATTCTGATGCGTAATCCATTCAATGAATCTTATGGAGAATTTGGTTACTATGTGTCGTGATTGACATATATATCCATGTTTATCTACTATTTTCCCCCCTCATTCGAAATGAGTTGTCATATATACGATGTACTGATATATGTACATATCGATTAAGAAGATTCGTTATGAGATGCTTACAATGACAATACGAAAACAATGATAGGAAATAAATAAGATGTTCACACTTCACACTTATAAGCGTAAAAAATACAACATTGTAACACTTAAAATCATATAATCATTTTGTAACACTTCATTTCTTCACGTTTGAAAGTATGAATAAACTAGTGTAAAGAATTAAAATATTTGTTGTAGTTAATAATATTTATCTTTATCCTTTTTTTAGCATCTTAATGGTGTACTTGGACGCTTAATTAGCTGATAACTACATATATATACTCTCTAGCTTCCATAGTCCCATGCATAAATATTCCGTATTATACCCTCTCCAAAATTATTTGGACACGTGTTCTAGTCTTGAAGGGTCAAACTTGCAGGAGTGGCTCAATAATTTAGAAGGCCTAAAGCGAATATAAATTATGAGGCCTTATCGATTTGATATATTTAATCATTTTTCAATAATTTTATGCTAATTCAATCAAATACATTCGATGTAGTATGAAAAATGTATCTTTTTAAACTAAAAAAGCGCAATTAATCCATTCCGTTGTGATATAGTACATCGACTTTAATAATGTGTTACCAATTTAGTATAATTTGATAAAAAAAAATTCTACCAAATCAAAGGTTTCTTCCAAAAGAAGGACCATTTTCAATCTTTTTACTTACATTACATAATGTTTTGAAAACTGGTTTGAGTTATCGACTAATTATAGATTTCGAATCTATATTTTTTCTCCTAAACATAACACTACTATAACTATTTTATCCCACATATTCTATAAATACTCTACAAACTTATTTATATCGATATCATGTATGTCATGCTTTCTTGTACAATGGCATTACATGGTGCTTCGTTTTATGTAACATTTAACGATAATATATTAAGTAAAACATTAGAGTAAACTCATTCTACAATTAAAAATAACTTGTTAAACTTAATCACGAGTTATATGTGAAATGATTAAGCTGGTTATTTGAACAATATAATGATAGTTAATTGGTAAAATACTAACTTGAAATTAATTATGAAAAAACTACACTTATAACACGAATCTTCCTAACGAAATAACAAAAGATGGGCTTAGTAGCTTTTTTCATATAGTATAGGTCTAATCTTTCACAACTTAAAACTTTGAGGTCTTATAACGTCATTTTTTCACATAAAACGAGTATTAGATCTTTGAACATATACTTTTTGAGGCCTTAGAAAGCTATGAAATGTTGAAGATCCTAATCATTTTCCTATAGAAGATACATGACATCAAAATTTTGGGGCCTTAAAAAATCGGGGGCCTAAAGCCGTAGCTTCATCGGCCTTACCCTTGAGCCACCCCTGCGAACTTGTTATCTTAATTAAGTTATTTAAATCACATATGCTATTTGTTACGTCGAATGATATTTGCAATAAAATTGCAAAGGAAGACAGATGAAAAATTTATATATATACAGGCTTAAGAAGAACCAATTAAGGTGGTGTTTGGTTTGGAGTTTAGAATCTTTATAGATACGGATTTGATATATAGTGATGGAATATAATGTGAGTACAATTAACTGAGTTTTGTTGTTTGGTTTATGAATTGGGTTTACCTGTCATTCCTAATAATGTTATTTAGTTCGTTGTTTTTATGTCTTGAAAGTTAAGCATATCTTGTTAATTGTTAAAATAAAATAGCGTAGACAACGTTATTGCAATTAAGAGAAACGCATTACATGTCATTTTAAAAAAAAATGTAAATAGATAAAAACTTGGAATTATATTTTAAAATTATTTTTATCCGTTTTCTAGAAAAGGTCCCATGATAATAATATTGATTTCCAAGTAAAAGTACATACTTAACATCGTAAACTATATGTTATATATGGATAAGTATTCATTTGGGAATAAAATTACTTAACCCATGGTGGGTCTCGTGAACACATGCACTTTTAAGGGTATGATTTCCACTTTCAAAAGTACCACATCTTATTAACCAAACACAAACTTTAACAATCAAATTCAAACATCCATTATACCAAACACACCTTGAATTAAATTAAGGACTTGATGATAAATATAGGTAATGTAGGTTTCCGGTACAGACCTAATCAGATCGTATAACTCGATTGAAAGTGCGGAATCCAAACAAACGAGTATTGAACGTATAATTAAATACACAAGAATATAAATAATGTTTCTGTTATTGATTTAAAAAAACAAACGATTAAGCTGTAACACCCTGTTTCTGGACCTGGAAATAAAGGATTATTTAAATAACGGGAAATAGTTTATTTGATTTATTTGAAAATAAATAAGTAAAAGAGCCACAGGTTTTATTGTGATTAGTAAAATATTTCTTATTTTAAATTATTGAACCTGACAGTAAAATAAAATATTTTGTCTCGCGGGTATTTTCGGGTTCCAGACAATAGGTTTAGAAGGGGATAAAATTTTATACCAATTAATATGTGGGGCGGTGGGACTAACCGACTCATTTGACTATCTAATCTTTCCTAAACCCTCTCATTGTTCTTGAACTTTCAAACTCTCACCAAACAATTATCAAGAAATCAAAGGAGAGTGAATAATTAACTTGTGTTTTGGATTTAATATGCTTAAAAGAAGATCATTTTCATATTGCTCATCATCATCCTTTATTGAGTAGTAAGTATTATTGTTATTATATTTGAATTTGATTGGGTTTTCTTTAAATTGGTTGAAATCATAGGGTTTATGATTTGTATATGAAGTTTAGTTAGAAGGATGGATTATTATTGATTATATGGAGATAGATGATGAATTGTAAGCATGATAAACTTATATTTTCAAGTTATAAATTGCATATAGTGATTTAGGTTATAATTAGAATGAATGATGGATGCATGAGTAGAAATAGTAGATAGATGATGTTGATTGTTGTTGTTTTATGATTATAGATGATAATTGAAGTTATTTGTTGGATAAAATTAGTGTATTGTATCCAATTATGTGAAACTTGAGTTTTTGGTTCGAGCTGAGTTTGTGCAGAAATGAGTTGCAGGTCGATTTCTTCTTGCTCACGCGATCCCAGTTTTGAGTTCTGGATCGCGTAAGCTAGTTAAAATTCGTCAAAAAAAGCTAAAGTTTGCCTTGGATACGCGATCCCACAAATATTTCTGGATCGCGTATGTTAGTGCAAACTGGTTACAGAAGAAAATGAACTAGGATATGCAATCCTGTAAATGATTCTTGGATCGCGTAAGCAAGTGTAATTTGGCAACAGAAATATTTTAACTGTGCTACGCAATCCGGCTAGGATTTCCTGGATCGCGTATGCAAGAGTAAATTTGAATGTTTGGTTAAAATCTAATATGTTGATTTAGTTGATTGTGATTATGAATATAAGTTGTTTAATTGTTTAATTACTTAGTAATTAAGTATGTTGAACAAAAAGAAATGAGTTATTAACTTATTGACTTTGTATTCTCAGATAAACCGAAGACTCAGTGATATAGAAATCCTGAGTGTGAAGACGACAGAAGTGTCGGTGAGTGGTAACTGTATTATTCTGTTCAATTCCGTTGTAACAAGTTTGGTACAACGGATGAACACTTTGGTAATTGATTATTGACTGTTTAGTTTATTGGGTTATATTTATTGTTGATTGGTTATTTATTCATTATTGGTATGATTATTGTATAATGTGTGATTCTTGGTCGATGGCATATTTGACTATGTGGATTATTCAGAGGTCAACGTTGGTTGGGTTTGGTGCTATTGTTTGGCTGACGGAGTTTCCGATACATATAGTTGAAGGATGAACCCTAGTCAGTGAAGATAGCTTCAAACTATCGGTAAATCACTGTGATGGCATACCGGTGGTTTAAAGTGTTTCTTGTGATGGCATACCAAGAAACCGCCGATCTTTTTTGATTGTGTTGGATTATGTTTATTTGTTGTATGAATTATTATTTCTGAATTGAACTGTCGGATACAGTTCCATTCAGTTAGCTGTGAGCTAATTCCAATGTGTTTAACATTTTACAGATTAAGGTTAGCTATTGGATCGGACATGTGGATGCTAGATGAAAAGTTTGACTATGACTGCGTTGACTCTGATCTTTTGAAAATTATAATTATGTTTTGTAATTATATAAGTATAAGTGTGATATTTTGAAACATCTAACATTTTTGTATATGTAAATATGGTATATATGTTTTTGGGACTCGCTTCCTAAGTTTATTATATAATATTTGTTTCTTAAAAGGTTGGGTGTTATATAAGCACCAAGTACAAACACTCTCGAACTCTCTGATTTCGTTCCCCACACACACAAAATGAACGATCTATTATAAATGAAACCCTAAATTACCTAATATATGTTGGTCTCTTAACGCAGGCTCAAGCCCATTGCGACATAGACCCAATGTCGCAGGCCCAAAGACATACATATTCAATTACAAATTTAAGCTAACTATTCTATACAAGCTCTTGACAAAACATGTTGAAATTGCATCAACAGGTAAAACCGTAAAACAGAAAACAAAAGGCTTAACCATGATATGATGACTATAAGTTTTGACTTAGAAATCTAAAAAATAAAGATGTTTTTTATTTTTAATATTTATTTTTCATTTTCTTTTCAAGTGTTGAATTTTGAGAGGGGTGGTTTGTAAAAAGACAAATAAACGAAAGGGACGGTGGAAACACTCCATCTTTAGCTGTGAAAATAAAGCACTTTAGAATCTCATATTTGGTCCCTAAAAATTGAGGTGTGACATTGTAGTCCCTCACCTTACATCAACACCTAGACGATTCTTTCGCATGCAAATGCGGATGAGAACCCGATTCCATTCGATGGGATTCATTTTCTTTATGTATGAATAACTTATCACCTACGGTACTTTAGTTTATAAGAATGTAGATGAATGTTCTCGCATAATGATTTACATACTTAAAATGCCTAATTTGTTGATGTTAACCATTATATTATGATGAAATCTCGTTGTATATTGAATCAAGGATGTGTATGAGTAGCACTCTTTTGCCCATTGTAGCATCCATTTGGACATATACTATGATAACACATACTATATCATTTATTGTTTTACTTTGAAAATAGAGTCGCAACTCATAAAGAAAATAATTAGAAACTTTTAGAAAGTCCTAACAACTTTCCGTCATCCATTTTTTTCTTCTTTCCATGAATCAAAATATATATCTACACATCCTTGTTCCTATAAAATATCCATTATATATATATTTAAATCACAATTAATCATCTATAAAGAGTACTTAAATTACTTATGTTTCCACCTAAACCTCATATTTGGGAGGGATGGTTTGAGGAAACACAAAAAATGAAAGGGATGGTGGAGATACTCCTCCTAGTGGTACAAAAAGCACTTTAGAATCTCATATTTGGTCCCTGCAAATTGATGGTGTGACATTGAAGTCCTTAACATTATTTCAACACCTAAAAGTTTCTTTCACATGCGGATGAGAATTAGGTTCCATTCATTCGATTGATTCATTTTCTTTTTATGAACTTTATTCCTACGGTACTTTTGAACTGAATTGATACGCAATAATATCGGAACTTCATGGACAACAATCGAGATACTTGAAGGTTCAAAATTATGCTTAATCTTAATCTGTAAGGATAACTTTGCTAGTATACGACCGTGAAATCTTATTTCATATTGAAATGAAAGTTGCAAAACATAGCATCTCAACATCAATCGTGTACATACTTGTAGAATGTAGCATCATGCATGTCTCAAGATACGTTCTCACTCGTTGTAGCATCTGTATGTGACTTTCCTTTAAGGGCTAAGAGCCGCAAATTCTAAAGGAACAAACCAAGAACATTTTTGGAGTGCCTAACAACTTATCCGTCATCTATTTGATATTCTTTCAATGGACCAAATGTATATACGCTAATACTAGAGGTGACAATTTTATACTCGTTAGTTATTTATGGATCGATATGATTAATATTAATGAGGGTATGAGTTTGTTGGGTCTCCCCCTTTTTTGGATGAGTCTAAATGAGTATTTAATATAACCTCCAATAATATAACAATTATCCAATGAGTCTAGTAAGTAAATTTTTTTCCACCTCATTTCAATTTTTTCATTTTTCACTCAAATAAAAAAAAAAGTTTGGTGGAAACTCGATGAGTTAACCCAACTCGAGACCCATTTGACCCAGACCCATTTAGACCCATCATCCTAAATGACATATCTGAACCCGGTCCCATTTAAACCTAAACCCATCTAGAGTAAGGACCCGACCCAACCCAACCCATTCATTTTGTCACTTGCAACTAATACACATATTTTTTTTCTTCAAATCATTCGATCATAATCAAATATATAAATTTTCACCTAATTAAGTGCTTTTCTTTATATAACTATATATTATAATTGGCTCTCTTAGTTTTTATATTGAAATTACCATTTCTACAGACTACAACCTCATTTACGATTTCGAAGGGTGTGTATGGATTAGGGGCTTTTGAGCTTCTATTTTTTATAAGCACCAGCCATAAGCCTTGTTTAGCAACATAAAAAATATTGGGGTTTTTTGAAAAAATAAGCCCCCATAAGCCCTTAAAAAAGAAACTTTTTGAAGTGGCTTTTGAATAGAAACCTAAGCCCCAACCCTAACCCCAACTCCAACCACAAGCGTCAGCCCGTTGTTGCCAAACACACCCTTAAATGGCTTCTATGCAAGAATATGAGGAGAATGAAGAACCTTGAAAAAGAAAATGATTGTTAGGTCTTAATTTGTAGGACTAATCATATATCTAAAGATGTGATTGGTAGATTTGAAATTAGATGAAATTAATAGAGAGAAAAAATGCAATCAATCAAAAAATTGTATGTTTATGTAAGTAAGTTTATTTAGCATTAATTAATGAAAATATGGGCAAATTACCAAATGCCTCGTTACATGCTACTCATGTGATTAAATGGGACGTTCACTATGCCGATTTAGATGCTTTCAAGTTTTAGAATTCAAACTTCATTTATGCTTTAATAATATCAAAACTTATTAGAGGACTCACTGTCGAGACTGATTCTTCCGTTTTCGACTTTGTCCTCCGGCATCTTGATAGGCAAGCACAATCACGTCTTCCTAGCTCCGGCCTTCTTGAGTTTAATGTTGACGTGGGTGCCGTTCCATAAAAATATTTTTATGGTTAAATTAAATGAGATGGCGAGACCCAGTAAAGTGATGTCCTTTAAATCTTGATAGGGTGTAAAAAAGTTTTGGGATGTCCTTGTGATGCATTACCCACACCAAGACTCGAGTCCGTCCAGTCTTGATACTTTGTGCTCTTAGAAATTTCAGTTTAGAAATACATCAAAATACATAGACGACTTATGCGCTAACATATTCTAGTTATTCCGGTGATCCAACAAAACTTTTAGATACCATCCATTTAACATAAAATGTAAATCAAACGTACAAATTATTAGGGAAAGTAAATAATTACATACTTAAAACATTCATATTATCGCAAGTATCAAAGGAAAAAAAAAAGTCGTAGAAAACTTAGAAATAACGGAGTAATTGATAAATTAAAAAAGTCGAGGATAATTTAGTAAAAAACAAAAATAAGTATATTTAATTTTGTGAATAATAATAAGCCAGTCTTAAATAAATATTATTATGCGACGAACCGAGTATGATATACACACCCCTCTTATCAGAATCTTGCGTTTTCCACCTTCTCTTTCTAGATTCCCATTCTCTTACAAATTTTATCATCTGTATATATGCATCTACATCTTCTATCTACATCTGCATCTACATATATATAAATTACATTACATGTATACATAAAACATATATCATCACTCCCCTTCCTCTTTGTATCCATTTTGATCATCAAACAAATCGGATAGATAAAAAAGATGGGGACTTTAAATCTATCACCTGAGCTAACTCTGGATTTCAAACCCACTTTTATCCCTAAATCAATCACTCAATTTCTTGTTGAACTATCCAGAATCGGTACCATTTCTGACAAGATTTTCAAACTCGATGATTTGGTTTGCCGATTAGAAACGGAAATGCGAAAAATTGATGCATTTAAACGTGAATTACCTCTTTGCATGCTTCTAATTAATGATGGTTGGTTTTTCCTTCTGGATGATTCTGTTTTGTTGTTTTCTTTAGATGGGTTGTTTTCAAGTTTTTGTTTTGTGATTCAAGTTTTTGATGTTTTCTTTTTTATTATGCTATACTACAATGGTTTAGAATGGAAGTAGTAAAAATTTTTTTGGAGTACTAATCATGCTCACCAACTGTTTGATGAAGTTGCTAAGTGAAGGGTTATTTAGATTTAATCAAGATTGATGATTTGCTTTGAAGGAATTATTTTGTGTGATATTTATTTATTTATTTATTCTGTTACAGCAATTGTAGCATTGAAAGAGGAATTAATGGTGTTAAAGAAAGTATCAAATGTTGAGCCAGTACTTGAAGAATTTCTACCAGTTAGAAAGAGTTATGATGAAGATACAAAAAGTAAGATGATCAGGAAAGAAAATGGCGGTGGAGATAAGAAGAATTGGTTGAGTTCCACACAACTTTGGAGCACCAATGACAACAATTCTATCACAAACACAAACCATATCGAAAATCGAACAGCAAACTCGGTAGAGAAAGTAACTAAAAAGGTAAAAAAGGGTGCCTTCACTTGTACTATATATCTACTGTTTCAGAATTAAATTAACAA
This sequence comes from Pseudognaphalium luteoalbum, assembly GCA_963422505.1. Classification (NCBI taxonomy): domain Eukaryota; kingdom Viridiplantae; phylum Streptophyta; class Magnoliopsida; order Asterales; family Asteraceae; genus Pseudognaphalium; species Pseudognaphalium luteoalbum. The sequence goes on from OY730196.1 coordinate 110,315,308, forward strand.
ATTTTAGTATGAATGAATATGTATGTTTGATGTGGTGACAGAGAGGTGAGGAAGAAATGATGGATGATTCGTATAAATCGTTTGCAAATCCCGGGAGAACTTTTATCCCATTAAAAGGGTGTTGTGGGTTTACAATGGTGGGCACAACAAGAGAACAAGATAGGGATGAATTACCAGTTCCTGGGCTTTCTCTTGTTACCTCCGGTATCAAGAATTCAGTTAGGGGAAATGGTTTACTTACCAAAACCAGTGATAATAGCAAGTTGGTTTCATGTTCTGCACCAAATGCTCAATTTGGTACACCTCAGGGTCAGCCACCATCACAGCAACAAACATCTAGAAAACAAAGAAGATGTTGGTCTACAGAGTTGCATAGACGATTCGTCAATGCTCTGCAGCAACTTGGTGGCTCTCAAGGTTAGCCCCTGAAACTATAATCCTTTTTCTCGCTGATCATCTTAAATTTAGCTGAAATTTGAGCTTAACATGTGACTATTAAGCTAGTTTATGAAATAGAAATATGTGGGTAGGATTTATAGATTGGTTATATAACGTGTGTGATGAATTGTAAATGGTTGTTTTAAGATTCACCTAAGGTTTATGTAGATTATATGATCCTTGAAATGTCAAGTAGAAACTGATTATGATAATACTATGATCATTATTCTAAAGTATTATTTCTTTCAATCTTTTGCAGCTGCAACGCCTAAGCAGATTAGAGAGCTTATGCAAGTTGAAGGCCTTACTAATGACGAAGTGAAAAGTCATCTGCAAGTGAGTTTTAATGTTTTATTCACACAAAGCTCTCACTTTTTCACTATATCTCAATTTACAATCACCCGTGTTAAGGTTAATTTCATTAATACTAAACATTTATTAATTTATTCTTGTAAACTGTAGAAATATAGGCTTCATACACGAAGACTTCCATCTTCTAACTCATCATCTGCAAATCAATCTGGTGGTGTTTTGGGAGGAGGGTTATGGATGTCTCCACAAGATCATGAATACGTTGAATCATCAAAGCATGGCATTTCTCAGTCGGGTTCTCCTGATGGCCCACTCTTAATCGGTACTATTGGTGGAACTTCCACCACTGGTGGTGACAGCATGGATGATGGAGAAGATACTAAATCCGAGAACTACTGCTGGAAAGGTCACATGCACACATTGGCCAGCGATGATGCATAAATCCAGAGTTTTTTGAAAAATAATCGGTAAACTGCAGCGGTTTAAGTTATATAATTGAGTTTATATATATAAAACTTTATCTTAAGAAATAACTTATACATAAAGAATGATGAAATTTTGCAGGATTAGTTTCTTCTTTTGAGTTCTATATTAAATTAAATTAAATTTTTACAGACTTGAGTTGTTGCCAATTTTCTTGGATTCTTTGTACAAGTAACTTCATGTGAGGCACATTTGAATTTGAGATGAGAAACATGATCATTGAAGGATGCAGTATTTTTAGGCATATTATTCCCCTGATACCCATCTTCGAGAAAGCCAGAGTCTTTTTGCTCTTTGGATTTACTTTATTCAACAATTCCTTTCTAACTTACTTTTGGATGCTAAACAAAAAGGCTTGTATATTTTGGGTTGAATTTTGTTAACAGTGGTAACTCAGAGGTGATTTTTATTTTATTTTATTGTAGTCTCAACCTTCAAGATATATATTGTTTTTACATATGTATAAATAAACATGTATGTATTTATAAAGATTCCTTGTGCCAAACACTAACAACAATACACCCTGATTTATTGTTCTGTTAAAAAAAATGCTAAAATTTGCAAACCATCCAATTTGTTGTACTTTCCAAGATGCCATTTATCTACCACCATCACTTATAAGTTTGATTCTCAATCAATCAATCAAACATATATAGTAGTGCCTTGTTTGAGATAAAATAGGGAGTTTTAGTTGAGTTATAGATGCACATATTTAAATATCAACACAAAAGTAAATTCATTTTCATTAATTAAGTAAAAGAGGTAAAATAATCCGTGCATCAAACTCCATGGATGATTTTGTGTAATACTTCATGATATGTCATCAAACATTTTACTTGTAAAATTTTTATGTCAAACATTATAGATAAAAAACTTGAATTTAGATCCCCTTAAATTGATATATTTTTCACATATTTATGTTGACAAACAAAATAACCTGTTAATCATACACTTTTATGTTAATTATTAAACTATATTTCCCTCTTTTATAAAATACGCAACATGAGCTGTTTATGATGACAAACAACTTGAAACGATATCAATCACACGTATATATATTTAATCATGTCAAGTTCTTAAAGGATAACTATAACCTCAACATCAACTTAATTAATTAGTCACACCCACAGTTCCAAAATGTATTAATTAAGATAAAATAAATTATTATTTGTAAGGATAATGATAATAAATTAGTTAATTAGATTAATTAAAAAAGTAGTCAAATCTAATTAATTTATAGGAAAACCATACTCTACGTATTAATCGCGGAATCTATGCCTTAAAATTTTTAAAAAAGCATGGTTCAAAGATTTGGTGAGTGCAAGAATCTTTGAAGTGGTTCAATTCAACCCATAAGATAATATATACTATTTGCTATCAACGACTTTATATATATATATATATATATATATATATATATATATATATATATATATATATATATATATTTCGGTTTATCTATATTCCTCTTTACTCAAAATAGCTAAAATGATATAAAATAATAATTATTATTTTTAATTTACCTTATAATTAATTTTTTCCTCCTATCACTTTCTGAAATTATACATACCTATTCTTGAACGATGAATAATATAGCATATGCTACTTCAAACGTTACTTTTATTCATAATACACGAATTTATATCTTATTTGAAAAATTATAATGACAATACTTAGTAATATCGTCGAAACTTTTAGACATAATACATGAATTCCATATATATTGGTAAGTTATAACTAATCAAATAATGTATACGTGAACAAAATCTCATAGCACAATACAGGAACCAAGATTGCCTTTGAAGGTGAATAAAATGGTCGGTCGTCCAGAACATCCGAATTATAGAGACCTCAAAATAAATGTGTTTATATATATGTGTACGCGCACAAACATAACATGCGTTGTTAGTAAAAACTAAAAGGTAGGGACTCAACTTATATTTTTCTACAAGTAAAGGGTGAAAGATGTAAAATAAAATGTCATATTTAATATTGGTTAGCTGCACATTTAAATTGTTGAGTCAACAACACAAATTATATTTCCTTATTTCAAAGTTGATTTAACAACAACAAAAAATAAGAAAAATATTTCATATCTCGATATCACACCTTAGTACGATTATCATTTATATTTTGCTCAGTACCTCCGAAAACTCAAAGAAAATCTGACACTAATAATATGTAATATTTATTTATTCATAACTGATAGAAAATTTATATATGTATTAATATATATATATATATAGAGGTTGAAATACAATTATTTATACCTTAACGAAGCTCAAATAATACAGGAAATAGTTATGATTTACTCTTTTCTTTTTTGGGGTTGGGGTTGGGGGGGGGGGGGGGTGGTTTGACGGATTTTTTGCAGACAAATTCTTTTCATGTAGTAATAATAGAATCTGTCTTTCGGCGCCAAATGTGCATCAACTGTCAAATTACAGTTACCCAATTTCAGAATTCCATGCCAACTTCTGCGTTCCAACACAATTTCACCTTTCACCAAAAATATTACATTTTTTTTTTGTTTTTCTGTTCTAACAAGAAGAAGAACGAGAGAATAACAACAAACAATATATTTCATAATGGGGAGTGAATGTTGATTAGATTAGCTCTTCACTTCTAAAAAACCAAAAAAAAATCATAACTAGAAAACAGAAAAACAAAAAAACAAAAAACAAAAAAACAATTTAAATCAATAATGGCACAGGCACGCCCAGAAGAAAAACTCGAGATGACAGCGAAAAGGGATGAAAAGAGGGAAGTTTCGAACCAAAAATCTTTTAAATTCAATGCACAAGCGCCTGAATTCGTGCCAACTTCTCGTATGCAATCTCAAGTTTCGGGTTATTTCTACCCGTATTTTAATTGTTTGGGAATGGGTGGGCATGATGGAAGTGGATCAGCTGATTGGATATACGCTGGTACTAGTGATCAAGATCAACAAATGCAGCTTTTTACGAGCCCGAATGTCTTGGTTACCAATTATTCCAAGAATGTGAATGTCCTAACCGAAGATCTTCAACAAAAAATCATCAAACAGGTCCCTTTTGATAGTTTTTGTTTGAGTGAGTTTAATCTATCTAATGTTGAGATTGCTTTGTTGCTATTTCTTTTTGAGTTATGAAATATATATCATATAGTTGTAACAGGTGGAATATCAGTTCAGTGGCCTGAGCCTGCTTGCAAATGAGACCTTGGTGAAGCACATCAGCAAGGATCCAGAAGGCTATGGTTAGATCACATCAGCCCTATACAATTAACATCATTAGGATTATTATTACTCAGTATTTTGCAAGATAATGTAATTTGGTTATGATTTCTTATGTTTTACAGTTCCGATATCTGTCATTGCGTCTATGAAGAAAATAAAACCCTGCATCAATAATAACCATTTGCTCGCCCAAGCTCTCCATTCCTCTACAAAGTTGGTTCGTGTTTTGACCCACCATTTCCCAGGATCGTATCTTTTGGTTCCTTGGTCTAATATCACATATATAAATTGTGTTTAGATTGTAAGTAATGATGGTAAGAGGGTTAGGCGTAAACACCCCTTCACAGAGAAAGATAAAGAAGAATTGCAGGTTAGTTAACTCGTGCATTTATTGAATGTCAGAATGTTTTCCTAGTTTCATAACTTCAATTTGATTCGGCTTTTTTTCTGTGAAGTCCCGTACCGTTGTCGGCGAGAATCTTCCTGAAGATCATTCTCATCAAAATCTTGAAAAAATCTTTAGTGTGGTTGGAAGGTAAAGTTTCAAACTTTTCGATATTCTTTGGCAATTTGAATGTATTCAGGCAGTAGTTGATGTAATGAAAAGTGTTAGCCAGTGTTAGAGCCATTCGTATATGCCATCCACCGGAGCCAAATTCGTCGCATTCGAAAGGGGATTATGTTTTTAGTAATAAGGTATAAAACCAGTTGTTTTGTTATTTGGTTCAATATCATAGTCATTTTGAATCTCGTGTTATGGTTTTATGGTTTTGTATTGAAGCTACATGCACTTGTGGAGTATGAATCAACCGAAATAGCAGAGAAAGCAGTATGTTTCCCTTCTTGAACTCTTAGAATCGAAGTTTTGCTTTCCTGTCATCCACTCCAGAACATCTTGATAAGAAAGATTGTTTCAGGTTGACAAATTAAATGATGAAAGAAACTGGAGAAAAGGATTCCGTGTTAGGTTGCTGATCCGACGTTCAGTATGTGATCACGAATACTTATTTTAGCAAGTTATGATAACTGCATTCTTATAAAGATTATGTGACTTGTGTAATTTAATAATCTAGCCAAAGTCTGTTCTGAAGACCAGAAAATCGGACTTTGATGGGCTACTTGATGAGGATGATGACTTCGACCTGTTAGAAGAGTCTTCTCAGCCTAATAGTGCAACTTCAGAACCAGTTATTGACAATAATGTGAGTACATAACTTCGACATCTCATAATGCACAAATTTGGATTTTGTCATATTAATCTCAACCATAAATGTGGATTGGAGTTGCATTAACCTTTTAAGCCAAGCTATTAGCCACCCGTAACTTAAGGCTTATAATGTTCACAATTCTTACCCTATTCTTTCATAAGGGACAGATTGTTTTGTACAGCTTTTCGCTCTTCTATCAAGTACTCAATGTGGGACGAGTAGTCACATTGAAGTTATGAAACTTTAGAGTTTAAACCAATTCTTGCAACATTTATGGCAGGGAGAGGAGAGCTCAAAGAAAGGATGGGCACGAGGACGTGGCAAATCAAAGTCACGTACCCCGACTCACAGCATTCGCGGAGTACTTGCAACGTCTCCGCAAGCGGGTGAAGCATCCCCAACAAAACAGAGTCCTAAAGGGCCCAGAATGCCAGATGGAACAAGGGGTTTTACAATGGGAAGAGGGAAGCCAATTCTAACTGGCATACCATAAGGTTTGATGTCAAATTGTCAGATTAGATCCGTTATATAACTATTTAGTGTGTTCATTTTCAATTGCTTTTGTAATAAGTAACATGTTAAAGTTTTATTTCTTTTGATGCCCACATTGATTCTTGAAAAGTGAATTCAGTAAATAAATTTTTGTTGATAAAATGTCATCTTACCACTGAATCCCAGTGGATCAGATTAAAAAAAATGTTTCTTTACTAAAGATCCTGCTACAAATACACATTCACACACAGCAAAGGTACAAGTAAACGCCATTTGCTAAAGAAACTAGGATCCTGATAATGCTGTATAATGCCCTAAACTACCCTACTAATGTAACAAAAATGTGGTGTTACCAGTAGACGTGCCTCAACCGAGAAGACCTCCCAGTTTGCCCAAACATGTTTTAATATAGAAGATCCGGCCTACAAAACTGAAGTTCTGTCTTTCATGGATGGATGACAAGTTGACGGAATATGATATAGAGGATAAGACCTGTACCAACCAAATAAATCAAGTATCAATAATTATCAATATGCAACGAAGAAAAGTTGCAGGAAAAAGTAGAGTTAACATTATCATCAGTGATAAACTTTACTCACACTCAGACAAAAGCCAAACCCTAAATATCATAGCGTACGGACTCGGTTTTATATATTCACAATAAGAACAAAGGAAAAATAAATCGGTATCATAAACATACTACTTTTTGTAAACTTATACGGAATATTACTTCTTCTAACAATACCTTTCAATAAAAAGAAAAAGAATAATATATATGTAGAGAGAGAGAGAGAGAGAGAGAGGCTTAATATTACTTATAGATAAACCTGGGTACCACTTAGGTCTACATGGGAATCACAATAACTGTAACTAGTTGTCATCTAGTATGGGTGCAACTTTCTATTACAGTGAAAATATGACATGAACAAATTCCTGCACATCATTATAAATGCATGCAAACTGATCAGTTTCAACGACTGATATACGGAGTACTAGTTATCTAAGACTTCTACATGGAAAAAATAATAAAAACTTTATCTTAGATTAATATAAATAATCTATAAAGTAATTAGGAACATGTGTTTACTCTAAGCCTGTTCATTGACATACGATGGGACGGGAATGTGTATGGGACTACGAATATTGATGCTTAGGAGTTAGGACTCATGCTGTCTCAATAAGGGTCCACGACAAACTTGCTTTATAAGCATATGGACTATGTGCATGTTCATCTTAAAATGTTTACACAGGAACTATATCTTATATATAGGTAAACGTAAAGCTATGACATTGACTTTCATCAAGTAATACAATAAAAGTAAGTTCAAATGGATATATATTCTTAAAGGTTCGTTACATAAGTCTAAGTGATGAGTGCTTTCATATATCTTAATGGATGTAAAAGTTTTACCTGTTAAAATATTTGATGCAATGATGCCATACACTTACGCCCTAGATTCAAGATCAGCGTGCACACCCTTCCTAGGCATCCTGTACCATAAATACAGAAACCATAGAGTCCTAAACAACCCTCCATTTGCAAAGTGTGGAATGAAAATGCGTCCCCAATATGGATAATATGGACCCGGCAATTTGATCAACGTGAAAAAAAGCATATTAGCATACAAATGCCAAGGAACTATTGCATCCTGAGACAAAAAAAAACTAAACAAAGTTATAACCACCTTGAGGGCTTGAGGAAATCAAAACTTTATGATGGTATTTAAGGACAAGTAATTAGCCTTCAATTCACCTTTAGGAATGGAGATAATTTCAATGCTCTGTCTCTCAATACCCCAGCTACAACAACACCTATAAGTATTGGAAGAGGGATCAAAACTAGCTTCCTTTCATGAGCACAATAGGACATCTCGCTAACAGAAGTAATTGCCATTACAGGTACATATAGGTATTGGGTGACTACCAATACAATGTCAATAATAAGTTGTGTAAAATTCTCCAAGGTTCTGGTCCAGGGAAAGCTCTTGACTTCCTGAGGAGAACTATCCCACAGTTTTCTTGCATTGTTTATTACAATGTCAAAGTTTGACTTCCCATGTTCGTCTGGTTGCGATGCTTTCATATTCACTGTACACAATATTTTTGAACAGGTTTTGCCATATGATAAGCCATTTGGTTTGGAACTTAACAAATTAGATTTACGTGACCAACCCTGTGCCATAATAAGAAGTTGGTTAAGCCAAATAAATGTGTGCAAGTATAGTAAATGCACATCCTAGAGAGCAAATACTTTATTTATCTATTCTTTAACAATAAAATCTGTTTGAATTTTAGTTTTGAAACTCACAACATTAATGTCAGAATCGAAGCATGTATACTTAAATGAAATAAAGGGAATACTACTTTCTCCAAGCTCTTCTTCAGCATTTATAACTCATAGAACAATGGTAATAATCATAAATTATTTGTGTTGCCAAAAGGACAATCTATTGATTGAAGTGATTAGATATATTTGAGGAAATTCTTGCTTAAAGTACAAAGTACTGCAAGAACAACAATAAAATGATAAGCAAAACCATCAACACGGATCTAACTCAGCAGTATCACACTCCTTTCAATTTATGATGAAAAAGACACGCTCATTTTAATTACTCAGACTTCCTAGTTTTACTGTGACTTGCAAGACTTGTAAATTTACCATATACTTGTAAGGAAAGGTTGATGAATAATCCAACCAAAACTTTCAGAATCGAACGAGATGTGGTATTTACACAATCGATAGACAGATACTCTCCAAGTAATCAACTATGACAACAGTTATAAGAAAGGTGAGTGAGTCCATTCAGAACCAAATTGGAATAGCCACAGCATTCAAAACAACTAGCTGACTGAATATCTTATTGTCCGTGATGGAAACATAAATACAAGACCAAAGAGGCATTTCGTGATCAGTCAGCGGAATTTTCATAAAAGTCACTTCACCCTGATTGGCGAGTTAGAATAATTCAGGCATGACAACGCAATTTGACTCTTCCATACACATGTCAAAATATCAATTCTTTTCTCTGCACATCTTATCAGCTTCTATCAGAGCAATAGTTATTTTTCAATAATTACACCCATAATCCCACGAATTCGAAACCATATAATGCAGAAACGTCTTGATTTGCAGATCAAACTATATGTTTTTATTGATTAAAATTATCTATTTTGTTAGTCAATCACTAATTCTTAAACCTTTTATCTTCCCTTAACTTGCATTATAGTATTAGAAACACTAATTATACTTGTATCAAACAGCACCATACATTCAATTCTGAATTGATAATTCAAGTTCCGGCATTAAGATCGTACCTTAATCTAGTACTAAAACCTAGAAATGTTATAAACAGATGACGAAATATAATGTAAAAAACTCGCAGATTACGTAAATTAACAATTACGGATGTACCTTGAATGCTGATGGAGACGGAGAATTAAGCTTAATAGGTATGCGAGATGAAGGTTGTAAGCATGTCGATTGATTCAAACAGAAAACGGACGCCATTGTTTTTTAAGGGTTTTTCGTTTTGCAAGTTCTATTCAAGGATAAAATCATGTTTAATCTTTGGACTAATTGCTATTTACTCCTCGAAGTTTTGATAATCATCCGTTTTAGGTCCTTGTAGTTTAGGCTTTTAAGTAGGGGTGTTCACGGTCCGGACGGACCGGTTTTTGGTGAAAATCGAAATCGAACCGGTAGTTAGCGGTATGGTAGAATTCAAACCGGACCGGACCGTTTGAGGTGTAATGTCCGGATCGGACCGGACCGGACCGTGAAAACCGGTTCGGTTTGTCCGGTTTCGCAGTTTTTCGCTTTTTGATAAAATTTCAAAAATGAAAATAAAAACTTGAATAAATACGTACGAAAACACAACATTATAACATCATTACTTCGTATTCGATAAAAATAATCTTACTTCATCTTCCACAACGACTTCTATATGCCTCAAATTTGAACCAAACATATAAACATACAATAATTTATTATATAATAACACTATTAAAAATGATAATAGATAGTTTATAGTTTGTTGTTGAAGACTAGATTACAAACTACACAATTTATATGATAACTAACATGTTTTAAATATACATAAATAAATAGTGTGTGTATATATATATATATATATATATTAAATGATTATACAATTATATAGTAACCGGTCCGGTCCGGTTTAAACGGTCCGATAAGCGGTACAAATCGTAAACCGGACCGGGAATATACGGTTTTGTATTTTTTAAACCACGGACCGGACCGTTAGAAATTAAACCGGACCGGACCGGTTTAAACGGTTCGGTTTGCCGGTTTTTCCGGTTTCATGAACACCCCTACTTTTAAGGATTGACAATAAAAAATACTCCGTACAAAAAATAGATTTTTGCAATTCACCTTAAGAGAAAAGTTCAAAACGGAATGGTAAAAAAGTGGAGAATGGAAGAACCAATAAGATTGCTTCATTTCAAAAACCCATTTTCACTTTTTTTTTCAAAGTTAAATATCTCACAAACTGTATGTCTATAAATTATAAAAATTACATATTCAGAATCAGTGTCTTTTTCTCTTCGATTCTAGATCCAACAAGATATACTTTCGACAAAGTTTTTTTTCTCTCTATTTTTTTGGGTTTTAATGTGAAATCACATGTGATTTATACTAAAAAATAATCACACCCGCTTATATTTCCGATTAAACTTCTAATTCAAATCATTGATGGTATAAAGAGATTCAAACATGAAAAATTAAGTTGTAATCATATGCGATTGAATATCAAAGTATCAATCCATGTGATTAAAGGGTAATCAAATACGAATTTCCAAATCATTAACTATAATCATACAATTAAGTAAAAATCAAGTTGAAATCATACATGAATTATCATATATCGGTAAATTTCTCATTAAATATCAAATTTTAAATGAAAATCATATGTGATTATATAACAAATCACTTGTGATTAAGTGTATAAATAACAATCACATGTGATTTTTAATGAAAACTATTGCAATTTTTTATTTTTTATTTATAATTATCAATGTGGGTGAATATTAAGTTATAATCACGTGTTAAGTAGCAAATACCATGAATAAATAATCGTGAACAAATTTTACTTTTTCATCATAAATCACACGTAATTATATTGTCAAATCAGGTAAAAAAAACGAAGAAAAAAAATTGGTCGAAAGTATATCATATGACATTTCTAATCGAAGAGAAAAACGCGCTGATTCTGAATATGTAATTTTTATAATTTATGAAATTACGGTTTGTGAGATAATTAACCAAGGGGGTAAAAATAAAAGTGTGTTTTGTAGATAAATGAAAGAATCCTATTGGTTCTCCAATTCTCTACTTTTTTAGCATTCTTAAAAGAACTTACCTCTTCACCTAAAACCTTACTTTTTTTTAAAAAAAAAAAAATAGGTTACACCATTTGATGAAAAACAATGAATGTGAGTGAATATTGTTAATAAAAAAATGAGACCAAGCATATAATTTTGAAAATACGTCTGGTACCAAAACTTGATTCCATGATGTTAATATAAGTTGTATACACACCCAAATGTTTGTTACATAATTGTTATCAGGGAATAAATTATAGTTTAAATATTGTTGGTAGCACACATATTGCATGCAAAAAGCCTAATTAAAGAATTGTATACTTTTTATTTGTATTTGTATTTTCGGTTTAATATAATATTTACCATTTACAATAGAAGCCTGTCGTCTATTGTAAATTATCACAACAAACTTATTCTCTTTTATTAAAGGCATCCTATATTGAAAAATTCTCTTAGAATTGATAAAGAAAAAGTTTTTCTTCAGCAAAAAAAATTAATTAGATTAATTCATTTATTTTTCTGTTTTTTAAAAAACAGCATAAACTATTTTATTACTCTCACAAGTCACAACCGAGATACATCACACCAGGGGCGGAGCTAAAAATTATCCATGAAGGGGGCAAAATCAAAATTATTTTGTGCTTCTTTATAGTTTTGAGGGGGCAAAATTTTAAAATTGTCATTAATACCTTATAAAAATTTATTTTTTATGTAATTTCAAAACTTTTATGGGAGCAGCTGCCCCGTTGCCCCCATTCTAGCTTCGCCCCTGCATCACACATACACTTACATAAAATTAATTCATTAAATTCAATAGTAACTCATTCATTTACCTAAAAAAAATCCTTTTTTCTTCTAAATTTTTTTATCTAATAATAATAATAATAATAATAATAATAATAATAATAATAATAATAAGTACAATAAATTAAAAGACACTTTTAACTGCAATGATGGCAAATTGGCAATCTTATAAAAGGTGTTGCATAATTGTAATTTTTTAAACTCCTGTTATAAATGCAATAAGTGGATTATATCCTAACACACATAAATAATGAACAAAAGTAATTCTAAAAAATAAGATTAAACTTTCTAGCATCTAAGGTTAAAATACCTTTTTTTTTGAAAGGCTAAGGTTATCCTACGATATGTTTCGCCCAATCCATTGATGATCAAATATGCAAATCTTTAATCTTTAATCATACTATAAACTTAAAATGTATTCAAACAAAGACAATTACAATAATATTCATATATTAAATAGTTACTATACTTAGAAAAATTAAAAATAGAAAGTCAAAATGCATTTTATATAACTAGTACATTGCCCGCGTAATACGACGATGACAACTAATTAATTTTAATTTTTTCATAAATCGTATTTTACTTTGGATTACGCTTAAGTCAATAATTCAGTTATCCGTTATGTAAATAGCTCTTATATTAGGCATCGATATGTAATACTCCGTATTTATGTAATTATTTAGTTGCCATTTTTTGTATGTTAATTTAATTAAAGGATGATTACCTAAAATGCATAGGGGTAAAAATTGGCAAAAAAATTAAGAAGTTTAAAACTCAACTTAAGACACATATTATATGTAATAATAGATATGATTGTAACTAAACTAAAGATAAATAATTCCTTTTGTAATCAACATATAGTATATTCAATCATTATACATATAATACGGACCGTAGGTGGATAATGAAATGGTCGGGTCGGGTTGGGTTATGGGTCTAGATGGGTTTGGGTCTAAATGGGTCCGATTCTAGATTGGTCATTTAGAAGGATGAGTCTAAACGAGTCCGGGTCAAATGGGTCTTGGGTCGGGTCATCGGGTTCACCAAACTTTTTTTTTATTTGAGTGAAAAATTAAAAAAAGAGAAATGAGGTGGAAAAGAAAAAATTACCCGTTAGTCCCGTCTAAATCCGTTGGTTAATTGTTTCAAAATTAGAGGTTATATTCAAAAACCCATTTAGACCCATCCAAAAAATGGGAAGGAGACCCACTAAACTCATCACCTCCTAAAAATTAACCAAATTGATCCATAATTAACCAATGAGTTTAAAATTACCACCGAACAAATGGGAAAAAATTAACCCTTTGAAACATGAACATATACATATTCTATTCTATAAATTTATTATATTAGATCTAAGTTGTAATCACAACAATCACTCGCTTCTTTGCATAGGCATGACGCTAGATTGCTAGCAGTATATAACAGAGGCCAGTCATGAATTTTATTTGGCTTGATATCTTATTGTGTCCATGTTTTTGGTAACTGCACGTTGAAATTATTACTCCATATATTTTAATACAATACAATGCGTAAAAGCATCTATATTCAGCATCACGAATTCAAAATTGCGTGTATTTATATACGTAATAATTTTGATTTACAAAAATCGTTTCATAATCTTAAATATATATATATAATAGTGATCAAGAGGGAAGTGACTTTTTGGGAGAGGGGGAAGCGTTGATATTCATGAAGAAGCATATTACAATTATCGATCAAAACATTAACAAATAATTACTTTTACCGGTAAATTATGCAGTAATCAAAATCGATGCTATAAAGAATATTTTAACGAATGAATTTCATTTTTAAGTCATAACATTAGTTGATGAATGTTTATATAATAAATTGATAATATTCACTGTGATGAATATTAACTAATATGCATCACCATGCATATTAAAAGTTCACATTATTTGAAAAATATTTTTATTATTAATATTCATCACAATGCATATTAACTAATATTCACCGCGATGCATATTAACGGATTTGAATCTAATATTCATAAATTGATGTTATAACTTTCAGAAAGAATTTATCAAGGAAGCTTAAAATTCATAGCATCGATTCTGATTAACATTAACTAAATTTCAGTTTGCTTTTTTCAAGATTCGTAAGAGTGAAGGTAATATGCTTCTTGATGAATACAAACGCTTTCCCCTTCCCCCAAAAAATGCACTTTCCCTCTTGATCATTCCACTATATATATATATATATATATATATATATAGGAAAAAATACTTGCGGGAAGTGCATTAGTATTCATTAAGAAACATATTACCATCATCCATACAGATCTCGAAAAAAGTAAACTGAAATTTAGTAAATGTTAATCAGAATCGATGTTATGAATTTTAAGCTTCCTTGATAAATTCTTTCTGCAAGTTATAACATCGATTTATGAATATTAGATCTAAATTTATTAATATGCATCACCGTGAATATCATTTAATATGTATTGTGATGAATATCAACAATAAAAATATTTTTCAAATAATGTGAAGTTCTAATATGCGTCGTGATGCATATTAGTTAATATTCATCACAGTGAATATTAACAATTTATTAAATAAATATTCATCAACTAATGGTTCTGCTTCCTCTATTTTTTAATAATACCGGGTCGGGTTCTTCTCCTACCCGTATCGAATAGAACACGCTGAGCCAACTCTTCTTCATGTAAAACCTGTGACTTAAAACTGAAATTCATTCGTTAAAGTATTCTTTATAGCATCGATTTTGATTACTATTTACCGATAAAAATAATTTTTTGTTAGACGTTTTGATTGATAATTGTAATATTCTTCTTGATGAATACTAGCACTTCCCCCATTCCCTCAAAAAAGGCAGTTCCCTCTTGATCATTACCCTAATATATATATATATATATATATATATATATATATGATCAAGAGGGAAGCTTTAAAATTGAGGAAATGAGGGAAGCAAACCTCAACCACTCATTTTTTCTTCTCTTCTATATTCATCCACAATACCTATTTAATCAATTTTCATATAAAATTCCAAATTAAACCATGTAATTCAGAGATTCATCAATCAAAAATGTTATAAATTTTTGAATTCATCAATCGCAATCGTACATATCTTCAATTCGTCATAATTCGAATTCATAAAAAATTATTAATATTGGAGTAACTTTAGGGTTTTTGAGAAAATTTTGAATTGACAATGAAAACAATAAAATTAAACGAATTTGATCGTACAAAACTTGTAAATAAGTAATTAATCGAGTTATGATTGTCATTCCAATTGAATTTTACAGATTGAAAAAAATTCCAGACCGTTAACATTCATCTGGAAAACATGTTAATCAAAATTACAACTTAATACTCTTAAACATTCGTTTATGAAAAATATTAATTTATATATGTTATATACACAATTGAATGTGATAACATAACATTAATCGGTGTATAATAATGTATATGCGTTAACATTCATCGTAAATGAATGTTAACGTGCTGAAAATTTGATTTTGATTAACATGCTTTGATTAACATACTTTTGAAATGCATGTTAACGATCTGGGAGGGGATTTCAAGTTATTTACAAGTTTACCACCGTGTTGACCTTTGTGTTGACCAGAATGTGTGGTTAAAAATAGTTTCCCTTCTTCCCCCATTTTTTTTACTTCCCTATTGATCTCCGATATATATATATATATATATATATATATATATATATATATATATATATATATATATATATATATATTCTCAATTAACGTACACATCTAAGTTGATTGAAAACAACAGTTTAGCAAATGGATCTCAATTATATGATATTTATATCATGTAATAATGTATTAAAAGAAACAGCCTTGCTGTAATATTGGTACAGTAATTAACAAGTGGAATATAAGGGAATAATGCAATATTCCCTGTTTATATCCAACATATTTATCCCATGTTTATCCATAAATTTGTACACAAAATCAATTAAATTAATACCACGTGTATGCATATATATTCATAAAATGTCCATTCATGGGTTTCAAAAGCCATATGGTGCAACAACTTTTAGTTGACCATTGCGAGACACTATATATATATGAAGCACACTGACTATGTTATGTGTACATTCATAAAGCACAAAAAATAGATATTTATAGATAGTAAAAGGGAGTTCAAGTGAATGATGATGTAGAGAAAAGGTGGTGATGAGGATGATGATTCAGAAGCTGAAAATGTGTTTGCAAATATTGAAGTTAGCATATGAGTTCATAATGGTGTTCATTGAGGCAGTTGATTTAGTTCTTCATCAAACCATTGAATCACAACAAATTTACTCTTCTACCCCTTCAAACCTCTACATTGGTCTTCTTCCTTAGCTGCTATACTAAATTCATACACCTCTTTGAGTCATCATGTATATATTAATTTCTTTTTAAAAGTGAATGATCATAAATGTTTTTACAAATATAGTGGCAATTTCAGTTCTTTCTTCATTCATGTAATTTTAGACTGTATAATCTTCAATGAGCATTTGATTTTCTCGTCAAAGTCGAGATCTTTCTTTCAAGACTTGATTTTCTTGGTGTCACGTTACCATGTCGATCTGGAGTACATTCTCAATCATCTTTCTGTAAAGAAATTCGAGTTCAAAACTGAAAACCTTAAATATTTCCGGTCATTTATATAAACAAACAAACGTTCTTTTTATTCATGAGAGCCAATATCTTGGTTCATGGATCATTTTGGTACCATTACAATAACAAGATATCAGGTTTTTCATATATATAAGACAATCCTTTCTACTTCTAATTACTTATATAACAATATTTTCAATACGGAAAAAAAACATCATCATCAATTTTTCGCTCATCGGGTTTCTTAAAATGATAAATCTGTATGTTCTCAACATCAAGTTTCTTGAAATTACTACGTTTCCGAGTGACAAAGAACTTCCCCCAATTGTAACCCTCATATTTCGCAGGGATTTGCTCATCTATCAACTCTGCTAGCGGTTCAACGACAGTATAGTGGGCAGGGTTCACGAAAAATGGGATCGAAAACCTTTCTCTTGTGGAGTTCACCCTCACCCTGTGTTCTACACTCTCATAGGTATCATTGCTCCATACCTATAAAACATTAGTAATTAATTAACAATTATTTGTGTTCAAACCATCATCCATAGTACTGAATAACAGTGAAAACAATCAAGCAATGAATTAATTATATAGTACCTGAATTATGTCCCCAACATTGATAATGAAAGCATTTGGTGTAGGCTTGACAAAGATCCACTCTCCATCTGTTTTTCGTTTAACTTCTAAACCTCCTACGTCGTCTTGAGTCAGGATAGTCAACGCACCCGCGTCCTTGTGTCGGCCAACACCAAGGGCTAAGTCAGGTGCGTTGCAAGGCGGGTAGTGGTTGAGCCGAACAAAAGTTGTTTGGCCCTTGAAAAAGGGCTGTAATCGGTTCGCAGGGAGGTTCAAGCTCAAAGATATCAATTCCAACAGTTTGTTTGACAGTTTTTGCACATCTTTAACATATTCTTCACATGCCTCCCTGTATTTTGCAAGTAGTCGAAATACACATATCTTGTTAATTATCATTTTGAATGATTGGTATCTTGATAATTATGAATCCTGTGATTAACCATTAATAATCTAGATAGAATCTTATGTTTACAAAAATTTTACTGAATTTTATCTACAAAATGATGTGATTTATATAAAGTGGAACTTTTGCTAAATAAAATAAGATATTTTTCACGTGTAGGGTTATTTTATATGCCACATCATCTTTTAGTTGTCGTGAGTGTAAACCGAAGAAGTACCTTAATTCCGGAGGATGATGAGGCCACTGACTCGAAAACTCAGCGGTCTGTTCATCCTCCGGCTCATAAGAAGTAGGCATCACGGTCGGATTCTCGACCGTGAAATCAAAAACTTCTTTCCAATCTCTCACATTCTTTGTGTGTTCGGTATCATAATAACCAAACGGATTCGCTTCATCTCTCTTCACCTTCCTTTTCTCTTCCACCGTTTGGTCGAAAAACCTCTTGGCTGCCAGCTGTATCCTTTCTCGGCTCTCGACTGGAACCCCGTGGTTGATCACTTGAAAGAACCCCCAGTTTTTGCAGGCGTCACGGACCTCCGCAACAAGATGTTGTATCGCGGTACGATGATTAGAGTCGGTTGAATCCGAGTTTATGAGAGGTGCAAGATCAATTTGTGGGATTCCTTGGGCTTCAATTACTGATGTTTTAGGTCTGTGTTCGAGTTCTTGAATGAAAGTTGGATCAACTTCTCCCATGGCTAATGATTGACGAGTTAAGAATTTTAATTTATGAATATAATTAAAAGGTGGTGGTGAATCAAAGATGCGTATACGAATATAGAGTTGTGTTGAGATTCATTTGTACATTGTCGTTGATAATGATTTAGTAGGTGTTATATGAATCTGGATGCTTTTTTGCTCTTAATACATGGAATGATTGAGATTCTTGGTTGTTTTTACTCCATTTTTAATGCACCGTTTTTACCGTTAACATTCATTCTTAACTTTTTTATAGACTCTCTCCCATTTTTATTATTTTTATTATGCTGTTTTGATTTTTTAAATCTTTTTTTTTTTTTTTTTTAAATATTTTTGTTTGTGTTATATAATACTTTCTCCGTCCCAAAATTATTGTCCACCAACAAAAAGTACACAGTTTAATAAAAGTGGGATCACAACAGTTTTCAACCACTGAAATAGAAACTGCACCTACTAAACTCTCTTCTTATTGGTTGAAATGGGAAGTGGACAATTATTTTGGAACGTCCCAAAAAGGAAATATGGACAATAATTTTGGGACGGATTTAGTACTTGATTAAAAGTATATCTAATAAAATTAGATGTAACTCAATCTATTTGTATATTTTGCATCAAGTATTATATAACATAAATAAAAGTATTTAAGGTTAAAGTTGAAAAAGAAAAACTTAAAAGGTCAAAAACATTACAGTAAAAATGAGACGGATAGAGTATTAATCTTGTGAAAATGATAACGATATGTAAAACTAAAATAATTACTAACAAATTATTATATTCTTGTCTTTAGAACATATAGATGTTAAGCACTTGTTTCTCAATGACCCTAACAAATACTTTCGGGTTAATTGCAAAATACATTTATGTGGTTGTTTACTTTAAATGAACTTCAAAATAATAGCAGCGGTTATTCTCGTAGTTAACAACATTCTTCCGCCACCTAAAATGACCTAAATACTCCTAATTTTCTTTAACCCTTAATGAAGAAAAGGGTATTTCGTGGTTAATCATGTGTTTGACTAGGTAATCTAATTACTTTAAAAATCGAGAAGCAAATCAAATATATATAACTTTTTTAAATAACAAACAAGTTATGTAACAAGCAAACACTCGTTTATTCACGGGAGTCAAGAAAATTGGTACAGCTATCATCAGTAAATGATGGCAGCAAATTTCTTGCTCCATAACATCTTCCTTTACATGAAAATATGACATACATCTAACTTATAGTATGTATTTATTTAACAAGGTTTTCGACTTGGGAAACAGCATCATCAGTTTTTTGCTTGTTGGATATTCTAAAATGGTAAATTTGTATGTTTTCAACATTAAGTTTTTGAAAATTACTGCGTTTTCGAGTGGCAAAGAACTTTCCCCAATTGTAGCCCTTGTATTTGGCAGGACTCTGTTCATCAATCAACTCTGCTAGCGGCTCAACCACAGTGTCGTATGAAGGGCTCAAGAAAAATGGGATTGAAAACCTTTCTTTTGCAGAATTCACCATCACCCTATGCTCAACGCTCTCGTATCTGTCATTGCTTCATACCTATACAGCAATAGTAACAAGTATTCAACACAAAATGGGTGCATTTGAGATGTCAAGTATACACACTACAATCTGAACGTTACCTGAATAATGTCACCAACATTGATTATGAAGGTATTTGGTGTAGGCTTGACAAAGATCCACTCTCCATCAGTTTTTCGCTTAACTTCTAGACCTCCAACATCGTCTTGAGCTAGAATAGTCAACGCAATAGCATCCTTGTGTCGGCCAACACCAAGGGCTAGGTCGGGAACAGGGCAAGGGGGGTAATGGTTAAGACGAATGAAACTAGTTTGGTCCCTAGAGAAAAAGGATTCAAACCGGTTTGCAGGAAGGTTCAAACTTAATGAGATAAGTTCCAACAACTTGTATGATAGTTGTTGCACATCTTTAACATATGCTTCGCATGTCTCCCTATATATTCATCAAATTGTATATAGAAACAAGCCTTTTAAGAAAAGTTTAACATACAAGAAGCAAATTATACATGAAAAGGGGCAAGCAAACTGATTCATTACTTTTGTACTGTATAAATTACCTTAGTTCCGGAGGATGTTGAGGCCAACGATTGATATACTCAGTGATCCATTCATCATCAGCTTCATGAGAAGCATACATCTTTGTCGGATTCTGCACTGTGATATCAAACACTTCTTTCCAGTCCCTAACATTTTTCGTATGTTCAGTATCATAATAACCTTGTGGATTTGCTTCGTCTCTTCTTACTTTCCTCTTCTCTTCTACAGGCTGATCGTAAAACCTCTTGGCAGCCAACATTATCTTTTCACGGCTCTCTAGTGGGACCCCGTGGTTGAACACTTGAAAAAATCCCCAGTTTTTGCATGCTTCTCGTACCTCAGCAACTAAATCTTGCATTGACTTTGAGTTATAGTCGGTAGGAGACGAGTTTATCAAAGGAGAGAGATCGATTTGTGGAATGCCTTCAGCTTCAGTTATAGTGAGTTTAGGTCTGTGTTCAAGTTCTTGGATGAAAGTTGGATCAACTTCTCCCATGGCTTGATGGTTGATGGATTGAGATCAACAAGAGATGAAATGAAAGGTGGTGCTGATTAGTTGAATTTGCTTTTGTGAATGAATTTGGCTGGGGTTGTGTATATAATGCAGTGAGTTTTTGGTTGTTTCTAAATTATGACGCTATCATTGTCACATTGGCAACTTTTTTATTGCGACTTGTTTAAAATATACTGGCGATTGGTGATATCGATATAAACTATACCTTATTCCATTTTACTGGCCGAACATGAATGATTCGGACTTAAATTTTTATGAAACAAAAGCGACTGCGATTGTGATTTTGTTGGAACATAATTATGTTATAGTGAGACTCTTGTCGAAGAAAACGTTAAAAGGGGATCGTCCAATAAAAAGCGCATTAGTATTATAATGATTGTCATTAAATTAATACGTATAATTTGAACATTTTTTTTACACACCACATTCATCAAAAGAGTTACTCCGTATAAGATACATCCATACTTTTATTTTAATTTATCTGAAAATAGTACTCCGTAGTATTTTAAGTTGTGAAGAATTGAATAAAGTACCAAAACTTTTTGATGTGGAAGGATGAAATGAAACCATCACTAAGGTGCCCTACTAAGGTGATCTATCAGTAAGATAGAGGTCCCTGTCAGAAACGGTGTTTAAGTACGAAACTATGGATGTTTCATGCTTGTTTGCTGACTATCCGGCTGATACTATTACTATCGTCTTCTTAGGTGTTTACGGTGACATTCACAAACGTTAAAATCAGAACCTCACAAAAAAGTCAAACACTTGGAGGGACCATCTTCTCAAAAAAGATACGTTTTGCAGTTTGCATGTTTAGCTCATTGAGTACATCTATATCACGAAATAGTATAACTTCTCCCAATGTGACTCGAATAATCAAATAATAAAAGAAGCAATGTACTTGAAAGCCAGGTCGCTAACCTCATCAAAGGCTCAAAAAATATAAGCCATCAACAAGAATTGTATATGACTCATAACAAATCGTTCAACTAAAAGTTGTATACAACTTATACAAGTCAAATGAGAAGTACGACTTAAAAGGGATCGTCTTTTCAAGGTAACTAGTAGGGGTACAGATTCAAGTATAGAGCATAATAAAAAAAAAATTGCAATCCCAAACTAAAAGCGAACAACTATATACATAGGAACCATAATAATCTAAAATTCGAGTTTACCTAAGCTGCAGGCATCGAAGTTGAAAGAACAACATATGCTAAGAAATGAAGACCATCCTGGACTTTACCCACAGCTGTGGTCCGATTAGCATTTAAATCTTCTGAAAATGACTTCACTTTATCTTGAACTGATTTCTCTAGTACAACTTCGTTTAAATCAGCGGAAGCAGATTTAATAGCTGCTGCATACGCTTCTGCTACATCTGATAGGCCTGTTTAGACAATTGAGATAAATAGCATCAATATCATGCACAATAGAAAAAATCGTACTTTCAGAATTCAGAGTGTAATAATTTATGATTGCATATCTTAAATTACACACACCTGTGACAAAACTGATTGCAACTGCCTCAAGATATCCAGTCATTGATTGTGTCTTCATTCTGATAGTTTTAGCTTTTTCAATAGAATCCTCGGGCCAATCAATTTTAACAATATCTTCAGCATCATCAGCAGCATCTTGGGCTTTGTTTGCATAGTGAATAACCGATTTCCCAAGAATCAGAAGTTGAGAAACCGCAATGCAGCACATTTCTGAAAGTCTCTGCAAAAGCAATATACATCATGAGATACATTTAATATTCATAATTTTTTATGCCAATTAAATATTTAAATTATAAGGCATATCTTCATACATGAATACCCTCAGAGTGAAGAGAATCAAGTCTGCCACCAGTTCTTTGAACAATATCATTTGGAGATAGCCCGGCTAAGGCATTTGCAAAACTGCAAAATATCATTTAAGCCGTTAATAGATGATTATTTGTAACCAACAAATAATATACCGAGAAAAGATCATACGAGAATATTACCCTGCAGCCATTTCTGCAGCCTTGCTGACACTTGAACTGTGGAAACTCTTGATCTCATCATGAGTACTATCAGATACATTCTCGATATTCTTTCCCTTTTCTGATTCACTAACAGTGTCTAAACTAAGCATTTGTTGGACCTCTTTAAGTTTTACATCATATGCAGATTTTTCTTCTGTTGACAGCTTCGCTTTTCGCCGGTTAAATAACAGAGCATAATGGTTTGATAATGCTTCAAGTTCCTGCAAATCGATATCATGATACATGATTCATTTTGAAAAACTTTAACACTAAAGAGTTTAATTGAAAAAGAAAAAAAAAAGATACCTCTAGCTGTTCTGGACCTCCATAGATATAAAAACATCTATCGAAAGTGACTTCCTCCAACATTTGATCTTCTTCATGTCCACCTTCTCCAGTATTTTTGTCGACTTCCATGCCCGATTCCGTGATCAAAAGATCCACGGTTTCTTTTCCAACATACTCAAGTACTTGGATGCCCTTAGCAGTAAAAGCTCTCCCAGTCTGTTTAACCGATCCATAGTATACATTAAAAAGAACCAGAAAGGAAATTTTCATGGGAAATAGAAACAAGAAAGGATAGGTGTTAACCTCTAGAAGAGATGGTGCAACAGAACCTGGTGCAGGTATGCCACCTTGCTGTATGGATTCCTCTAACCTGATGAAAAAGTAACATGTAAATAAAACAGGTTAGAGGTGACCTGCAAACATTATTTTGCCCATTTTATAGAAAATATATACAGATTTAATGTGTTCATTACATTACTAGAAAAAATTAATCCAAATATTTCTAATAAAATATAATTTAGAGGTTGTACTTGGATGCATTAGAACTATACTTTGGTAAGATTACGGATTACCCTTCTAATAAAAACTATACTTTCTGTGACCTTCAACACTTTTGACCGTTCCCCTTTAAGAAATTTTTTTTGTTTGACCAGTTTGAAATCAAACACGTCCCAAATCAACTGACTCATAAGTAAATGGGTTAGAATTGCCACCTCGAGACCACACAAAAGCATTTCACCCTTGTCTAAAACTATTATTATCGTTACATATTTTACTTCCTAAAAAGCAGCGATAATAAATGTATACAGTCATGTACGTCCAACGACCGCAATGTGAGATAAGAAGATTTACTAGAGGCCACTATGTTCACTTACTTGTGAACAAAACTTGAACCCTCTTTCCAAGCATTCCCTAAAGCTTGCCAAGCACCCGTAGCAAAGTTCTCCACGGAAGTGTCAATGGCCTTTATTCCCTGTAACAAAAATAGATGATAACAAACATTTATAGAGCATTCCATTAACAAAATATAACCACCATTCTTCTTTTATGCATTTAATATTTCGATAGTGTATTTTTACTACTTGCCTGGCCAAGGAAGGTGTCTTCGCTAGCCTTCTCGAGTCTTTCAAGAGCAGCCTTACGCTTCTTATCATCTTCATCTTCACTTTCTTGATCTTTATCAGAAGCTTCCGGGTGATCCTCCTTGGAAGATTCCGAATCTTCAAGCTCCTTTTGCAATTCAGAGATACTATTTGCAGCCGTCTTAGCAACCTCAGCAGCCTGTTAACACAAAACAACAGTCAATAAAAAACTTAAGCGCACCACACACATCTTTCCGTTGCATAAACTACAAACATAATTAATGCATTTTGATTACCTATGATCGAAATGTGAAACCACATCAAGCAAGTTACTACATCAAGACATAACCATACATACTATCTAATGCAGTAGTACACAATTTCATTGCTAAAAAGAGTTCATGAATTGGTGACGTGGCACATTGTGATTGGAGCATAGATATAGAGTAATAATAAGTATTACACATTTAAAACCCTAGATCGATCAAGTAAGTGAGAGTTAAAGTAAAGCCCTAAGTTTTATTAACCTCTATCTATGGTTCACAGTTATAACAATAGGCAATACAAAATAAGCATTACATTGCGTGAGATCTCTTCAGCGGCTTTTTGAAGATCTGAAAGAACTGAAAACGCAGAGAAACCACCCCACCCCCATCCGCCGCCGCCGCCGTTGTTGTTGTCTTGTTTGGGCGGCTGCTCCACCGGCGGCGATGGCTTATCTTCGGCTGGCTGTATCTCGTCGGTTGATGATGATTCTATGTCGGCGTTGTTGGTTTCCATTTGTTTATGTGATTTGGGAATCTGAAAAAGGTAATGGGGGGTTTTTTCTGGTGAATCGCGTGTTTGTTGGTTTTCAAATTGAACGAAATAACGAAAGCTACTTTTGGATCTTAAAAAACAAGACTTCAACTTCACTATACCCGTCTTCTTCAACCGCTTTACGTCGTCGTTTTGTAATAAAGTGTAATGTACAACAACACTGTAAAACACGTTTAGTGATGTATGACCTGGTGTACGAATCACTCCCTTTTGGGTAATCTACCACTGTAAAACACGTTGAGTGGTGTATGACCCTAGTGTACGAATCACTTCCTTTTGGGTAATCTTTTGATTAGTGGTTATTAATTGGAAATATTAAAAGAAGAAGATTGAATTTGAGTTAACAATTGCTATGCATGGCAATTTTAAGGTGTTTAACAACGGAAACGTCTAGACTTACAAAAATTTTGCAAAAAAATTTATACAAATGAGTTGGCATAATATATGGACCATTAGAAGAATTTTGTTTATCCTCTTACTTCCTTCTATTTCATATTTTTATTGGTTCACCTAATATTGTAAACAAAATCATGTAAGGTTTTTGTATATGTAGCATGACTTAAAAATAAATAATACTCCCTAGTTAAAACATTAACTTATATCTAAATTAAATTTAAGTTTAGTAAATAACAATCACTTTACATACTTAAGAAGATTAAATACACTAAAACTTTATAAATGAATAATAAAATTTAATAAATGAAATCTTCAATTTCATTTTATAGTTTTTAATATTTATATTTATAGAAGGTTTTACTTTCTTATCTTGGACACAAAGATAGCCAAACCCTTTATAAATAACAGTTACTCCGTAAAACATTAAGTTAAATTTAGTTAATGTTCATCATTATATAACTGTAATTGATTGGTAATTTTTTGACGGTTGGTGATTTGTAATGACTTTCCTATAGAATTGTTTATTTCTTTAGTTTGAAGACAAACAAAGATAATTTCGTAAATAAAAATGAGATATGGTAACAAATAAATAAAAATGATAATTATGATAAAGATAAATAACTAATCTTGATATATTCATATTATTTAATTAATAGTCCAAACATATAATAAAAGAAGAAGCTACAAAAGATTATATATGAATCAAAGTTTTATTTTATATTTTTACTTTTTTGAATGGCAAAACTTTTTATTAAAATAGAGAATATATCTCCTAGGAAGAGCCGATACAGAAAGGATAAAACAGGAATCCAAAATACAAGGAGCAGAAAATTCAAAACCAAAACATAAAAAAATAAAACCAAACACATTCAATAATTTTTTTATCTTTTGAAAGCAGATGGGATAGGAGTTGGAGTTTTATTCTGTGGAGCATTATTAGGCCTCTCACTATGGCATCATCGGTTGGGGCGTCGGCTTGAGCGACAGAACCGACGCTATAGACACGGGACGTCGGTTCTAATCCGTCGGTGGGTTTCTTCGGTTTGGCAAGGAAAAAAGAGAAACGTCGGTGAGGGGAAGGTGAGGCCATGTCCTTTTTCTTTCGATTTCGTTTTTAATTCCGAGTTTTTTTTCTTCTTATTTGTGTTTTTTTTGTGTTTGGGGAGGAAAAAAAAAAGAAGAATGAAGGAAGGTTGCAGAAGGAATTAAGGAGGAAGAAGATGAATTTTAGGTTTAGAATTTAGTGGACTCATCTTTTAAATTGAATTGGGTCTTAACTTTAAATTGGAAATGGGTCACTTTGTATTTCATGTTTGCTTATTTCAATTGAGTTAAAATGGTAAAATACTGAAATGGCCTCAACAATTTATTTGTTCCAATTGTATTGTATTACACTATTACATATATAAGTTAAATATATAATTTGTATTACACTATTACATCTAAATGTTTTATGAAAGTGTTTTTAAGTTTAAGTTTTATTTAAATTTGGGTTTTAATTTTAATTAAAATGTTTTTATTTAAGTTTGTGTTTTAAATAAATAAAGAAATTAGTGTGTGGGACCTAGAAAAAAGAGAAGTGATGTTCACTGTAGGCAGTGAAGCGTCAGTTTGTGTCGATTTTGAAAAAAGCTGACGTAGCGCTATGTGGCACAAACTGATGCATCAGTTGGTCACAATCATAGTTTGTGGGGTGTTAACATCTTGCAAGTGTTAACATCTTGCAACTAAACTGCACTTCATTGTATATACACTTTGACCCACTACCAGGTGTTAACATCTTGCAAGTTGCAAACCACAAAGAAGTTTGAAACAACTACAGGCAACAGCACTACACCCTTTATTCACACATCTCTTGAAATAACAAACAGTTTCCCATAAATAAATCCACTAAGGATGATGTAAAGATTTTCATTTTAAGCTGATGTTTTACACATTACCCATTTAACTCGTTCAAGTTAAAATATGATCAAGTTTTAGCCATTTTTAAGATATATACAGATATTTTAATGAATCCTATTTATCTCTCGAAAATGAACATAGTAAAGTTTTTTATGCAAGCTGTCCATAGGATGGTTCCAAAGATTCAGGTGAAAACACCTATGACATCATAAACCAATAAATTATAAGGAATCAGATTAACCAATACAAGGTCAAGTAATCACATCAAACCTTCAGACACAAACAATGAACACTCTTGATCATTCATGGCAATTATTCTTACTTCTCATAATGTTCATCATCTGTGGTTTACACAAAGTCATAACCTTTATCTCAACCAAAGTTGCTAACTCAACCAACACCAGAATCACATACCAGACACCGATTTCATTAGAGGTTAAGATCACACTACCCACCAAAGTCATCTTTGGTGATGCTGAAACCATTAGAAGATGTGATCCATCTGAGCTCATTCAGCTGCCAAAGAACAGGCTTGGTGTGGGCTCGATAGGGACACTTTATAAGGTGGTCCTTGATTGTGGCTCAATGGTTACAATTAGGCAGATCTATAAGAAGATTAGTGGTACAAGTAATTTTGAGCATTGGGTCAGGTTTTTTTGTGACATTCGTGATGACCGTTGGCTTTTACCAATGCTATTCGGCTTTTGGTTTGGAGGAGAAGCTTTTGTTATCCATGAGTACTTCTGTTTAGGTAGCTTGGAGGAGCTCCTACATGGTGAGTCATCTGAGTATTTGAAGCACTTTTAATGTAAATGTTTCAACATTGATCCTTATACACGTTTTAGTGGGTGTTTAGCATACATCATCTTGCAATACTACTATATATTTATTCAGGCAAACATACGCACACATTTGGATTAATCTTTGCCAAGTCCTAGTTCTTGATCGATCTATACTCTGCAGGCAGTGAAGGTGTTCAGTTTACACCATTAAGTTGGAAAATCAGACAACAAATAGCACTGGGAGCAGCAAAAGCAGTAGCATTAATTCATAGTCGAGTAACTGAAACAGGCCAACCTCTAGTTTGTGGGGTGATCAAGTCATCAAATTTCCTAATACAAACCGACTTCTCTCCTCGTCTTTCTAGCTATGAAACACCATATCTCATCTCCCCTGCTACAATCATCAGAAGAAACTGTGGCAGAATGGCCCCTGAATTAACACACACAAGAAGTATATCGAAATCTTTTACACAAGCATCAGATGTATACAGTTTTGGGATATTTATGTTGGAACTTATTACTGGGAAGAAACCTTCCGTTACTAATTTAGGCCAGTATGTAGCTGAGAAAAGAAAACGAGAAGGCCCAAAAGGAGTTCCTGATAAGCGAATGTTGGATGTCACAGAAAACGTTCAAGTTATGATCACAATTGCGGACATGTGCCTTTTTTCTGATCCAAGACATCGCCCTCCTATGGGAGATGTAGTTGAGATGATTCAATCAACTCTTGATTAATCTTTTTTGTTAGCAAATCTGATGTATAAAACTAAAGCATATTACAAATAATGATTGAAGAACAGCAAGAGATGTACGCAATGTAAATCTATCTTATAATTAGTAATGTAATGTAATACAAGTTAGTCTAATAAGGGTTGTTATTAATTTCTAACAAAAAGATATGGTCAATAACATAATCTAGAAGTCTTCTAATGGCTGAACATCTACAATTTGTGGACCACCTGTGACGGCGATACTAGGAAGCCGCAGTTGACTGGCTACTTTGGTGGTAAGGGTAAGTGATTATTTGGCTGAGGTGGTGTTTTTCGCTTTATATGCTTAACAAAATCAGGATGTCGCGGTTGACAGCCTATTGTTTTGCAATCAACTGGATGGTCCATCACTGCAGAGCAATTTTTTTCAGGTCTTTGTCGCACTTTATTAGGGATGCAATTGTCTTTGTGCAGCAAAACAAGCTTCTTATTTTTAATAAACTTTTCGCACGCGGCACCAATCTCATTGAAGTAATTTCTATTGATTGTAATATTCAACAATGAAGGCAAACTACAAATACTATCGTGCACCTTGCCTGCGAACTCATTTCTTGAAAAGTCTAATCTCTCGATACTTTTCAACCTCTCGAAACTTTTAGGAATGGGACCAACAAAGTAGTTCTTACTTACGTCTAAAAAAATTAAGAACTTTAGCATCCCTAACTCCTCGGGTAGGCAACCCGTGAGACGATTGTTGGAAAAAGAAACTTGTTCTAAACGTTGCATATGTCCAAAACTCCGAGGTATGCACCCGCTAAACTTGTTATTTGATAACACGATTACAGAAGCTTGTGAATTACCGATGTTTTTGGGAAGATGGGAGTAGAATCGATTATTGTTTATAATGAGGGCGTCGATATCCATATCAAATATTTCTGGTGGCAATACGCCTTCGAATTCGTTAAATCTAATATCAAGAAACCGTAAAGACGACATACTTAGTATCGGGCTAGGAAATGGGCCAGCAAACCGGTTACTACTGATATCGAGTTCAAACAATAGTTTAAGGTTGGATAAAGTTTCCGGTATTACTCCACAAAATCTATTAGCATGAAGATGTAAAATTCCAAGATCAGTTAACAAACCAAGCTGAGGAACAAGATAGCCAGCAATATCTCCAAAATTTAGATCAACAACAGCAACGGTCACAATACTTTCGTCGTCAAGAGCGAGCGCACAAAGCACCCCTTGGTAAGAACAAACATCTGGTCCGACCCAACTTCCAGTCATGTTTAGTGGATCCGAAATGATGACCTTTTTCCATTCTTGAAATGCATGATAAGCCTTCTTAAGCCTAGGACTTTCAAACTTCCAACTGGGATCGACATCGATTTTGACATCATCAGGAAACGGGTCTTGGTTTGGTTTTGGGTCCAGGCCCGTTTGTCTCAAAGTGGTTAACCGTCGACGACTAACGGGGACCGGAAGCTTGGTATAGGCAATGGAAAATGAGGATATATAGAAGATGAAAAGTAGGCCAATGTAAAAGAAGAAGCCTAAAATTTGCATTTTGAAAGGGTTTAGGAAAACCACCTTTGGCTTGGCCAAAAGTTTCCTATAGAAGTTCCATAAAAAGGGTGTTATGATTGAGAGGATGGTATTAGATGTTGTTCAATGGTGAATGTATCTTTACCACCAAATATCTCTCCACACCACAAAGTCCTTCGGTCCATTTGCTAAAATCTAGTTAATTTATTCAAATTATATCATTATATACATCTCTAATACATACTCAACCAACTTGTCCAATCAATTCAAACCTAATAGTCTTAGCCAAACCAAATATATCCACAAAGAAGGATGCAATGTCAGTTATGAGCAGTGAAATAAACAGAACTAAAATAAAAAATAAAAAAAATTAAGAAGTGGATAACACAAGTCTATAGCCTATATATATTAACTCAATATGCTCAACCAACTGAGCTAGACAAATATAAGTATTGACATTTATGTACAAAATATGATACAGATATATACAGTTCGATTCAAACTAACAAAAGAAGATATGCACATTCAAAAGCAAAAGTAACAACAGTCAGTAGTATGCATGATGAATATAAACTAATCAGTTTCGTGATCAGGAATAGGTGAGAACCAAGCAGGGAACGTGCCTTTTGAGCGAAGCAAGCGAGTAAATGAGGAATCGGGCATTTTCCAACTTTCTTCTTCTTCCATCTCCTGCAAGCTCTTTGGTAGACCATCAGGCACAGGACATTCTCTTCTAGCTCTATATACAACTTCATCAGAATTTGAGTCACTCGTGTTTGTTGCATCGTGATTTTGCAACGTCTTTCTTGTTTTGTGAATTTGTGAGACTCCATGTAGATATCCTATTAAAGATTTTACTCCTCCTGATTCTAGTATCAGTTTCTCCACTTCTTCCTTTGGAGCTTCTTTCTGTTCAAATTCAGAAATATATATAAACACTAATCAAATTAATTGAACAAAGAAGAATGTCGTTTGCGACTAGCTATTGTGTGGATTAAACTTACTTGGAGTTCTTTTAGCTCAAAATAAGCTTTCCAGCAGCTGTAGGATGAATCCCCTTCAAGTATTGAGCAGTAGTCTGATTTATAATCAGTAAATCGGAAACCATTACTTAATAAACGTACACAGCTTGAGGAAAACAAATATTTCTAAACATAATGAACAAGTCTCTGCACATTCAATGTTTGACACGTATATTTGTCATGTTTTTCAATCTCCATTGAAGTGATTATATAAAAACAAAGTCAGTCATTATACATGAGTTGATAGATACAACATAGAAATTGTTACCTACAACACACTTTACAACAACAGAAGCTCACAATGCAACTTGTTATAGCACAATTTTAGGTGTTTGAATCAAATTGTGTGGTGTATTTATCACCTCCCTAAATAAAACATGCGACTGGGTAATGTTTGACACCATCCCAATCATTCTTTAAAAAAATATATGATACGGATCACTTTATTGGTATTAACATTTATTAATGTATCAATCATCAACTTTATTGTAGTATAATACAGTAATAAAAAGAGTATACCTGCTAGATCGTTTTCTGTTTTTTTTATCAACGGTGGTTCTCTAACGATTCTATCCATCTTTCGTGTTTGACTAAAGGGTTCACGTTTAGGCACATAATTATACGAATCGTTTGTCGATGAACAGCAGACCCTCACCGGAGGTAACTTTGAACATGTAACGGAAAGTCGCGGGTGCAAAGGCACCGATCTTATCATCGTCATCTTTAAGGTCGTTTTGGCCAAGTCTTGTTGCCAAGAGTACGTATACGCTAGCTTAGCTGTTGCGGGAATTATATATAGGAAGAACAAGTGGGAAGGATAAGGATGGATGTTTTATTAGCAATAGTAAAATGGTTGTTAAGTTACGTGGCATGGGGATTATTGCGTACGATGTTCGTGTTCTGGAAAGCAGGCTGGGTTACACGTGGTGGTATACAATTTTCTTGTATGTACGATACAACTAGTAATTTGGAGCATCCTATCGTTTAGACTTTAGAGCATCAGACTCAGCTTGTATATCATTTGTACATAAAAAGTAAGAGCATCAGACTCAGCTTGTATATCATTTGTACATAAAAAGTAAATATAATGGTACATGATGCACTAGTTGTAACATGCAACTCCTATTGAGTATATAAACATTTTTGCAAAATGTAACTATTCGATAGTTGACGAATAGTTACATTTTGCTATTATTTTTTTATTTTTTTTTTCTTTTACTTATTCATAAAATTTCAAATATAAACGGTTTTTTATAGAAATACAAATGAGATAAATAAATGCTTTTTTTTCTATTAGTGTAATATGATATGAAAATACAAGTCATTTCATCTATTTTTATACACTAATATAATTTATAATAATGATTAGTCAATATTCAAAAATGAATTCTAGATGAGTTCATAGGGTTTTTCAATAATTTTAAATTTACATGGTATGATCAGTTTAATAAATAAATGATTGTCTTATTGGTTATTGATCAATTCTTATATTATTAAGTTAATGAGATTAGCTAGAATAACAAAATGGACACAAAATTTTTAATACAATTAATATTGGAGCTTATGATCATGAAGTTGTAAACATAATGACACTATAAAACTTTAATGGTCTTCCGATCAAGGTTAAAAATATTCAAAGCAATTTGTTTAATTTGTACAATTGAGTAAGATGAAAATCTTAATAGTTACAGTAGAAGAGCAATAAATGACTTAAGTGCATGTAACTGATTGCATTATCAATATGTAAAATCAATGTATGTACACTATACACTTTTAGATGCAAAATCAACTTTGTAATAATATAAGTTTTTTTCAATTATACACATACATGTTGGTATAATCAAAAAAATAAACCATCAAGAGATCATATCTTAGTCAAGTGAAAATTTCATATTTCATATCGGAGTTTAAAAATGTACTTTTTAACCCCGTCGCAACGCGCGGGCTAAAAAGACTTGTTTACTATCACAGTGCGGACTCCAATATTTCTCTATATTAAAATAATCATAGCAAATGAGAATGAGTATTTACATCTTCCCATATTTTAGTTAAATGAACAAGTAAGAAAGCTTAAAGTACCCTCACTTAAAGCATAAAGACTTTTTCTTAATAAGATGTGAAAGTCGCATAAATTTATTGAAGTTTATTCCATTGTAAGCAAAATGATAGATATATAAACCTAAAAACAGGCGTAACAATGCGATCGGTGCATATGACAAGAACGAAAATCAGTGTATTTCACTTGTTACTCATTGAAGTAGATCCAAATTTTAATAAATTTATATATCATTTGCTCTGCACGAAATACTACTAGTATATACTAAGAGTTTCTTAGGTTATTAGCTATATGGTTCGAGACTTGAGAATCTCCACAGGATATTAAAGTTGAATTCTCACAGATCAGAACAGTGGTGTAGCTTAGTTAGTTTTGAAGAAAAAAAATGCCTTACAAAACAGGTCAAGTTGCTCAATAACTCGGTATTAATCAATACGTGAAAGACTGCTCAAGCCGGTATAGCACCACTAAAGAAAGTGTGTATCCAAAAATAATATGTGAAAGACAACGTTCAAAATGATTTCTACGTTCGTTAGAGAGTCTGTCATACGACATTTGTAGTCATATATCGCACTTTCAATCATTATCATACAAAGAACTTCTGCATCCAGAAAATACTCCGTAATATTTACGTCAAAACATCTGACAATGACACAAACCTAAAGAAGCAAGAAAAATAATTACAAAACTATGGTCAACATGTATGTTCAACGCAAAGATGGTATCAATTTTGTACTGTTGAATACTATGCACATTCTGACTACACATTTTTTGTACAATTAGAACCAGGTCATAAGAAGTTGGGCAGCTCAACCCAAAACCAAAACAAAGCCACTAAAACATCAAAGTTTGGTATCTAGGCTAACAAATCCCAAACTTACACGGATGAAGCGATAAACTCGTGACACCGTTGTGAGACGAATCTTGGAATCTACAGAGGTGCAGTTTGCTTATTCTTGTGTACATCTGTTACGATATCATGAAGCTCGGGAAACACTGTTATGATTACTAGTTCAAGTAATCCGTATGCAAGTTGCTTCAGACATACAGCAGACTGCACAACATATTAGAGTAGGGTGTTAGTATCTTCTCTTATTCATGTAGAACTAAGAGCAAAATAAGGAAAGAATATTGTAGACATTGAATTTTTTTTTATAAAAGGCGTATATACCTGCAGAAAATAATATACGTCTTTTGCACAACGGTTATATTGGTTATGACCGATCAAGCTGACCAACGTAGTAGGGGCTCCATCTGAAAAACAAGTGCATTGTTTTAGACATTTCACAATCATCAGGTCAGAAAATTATAAAAGAGGAGAAAATAAAAGCTTACGGAAGATCATCTTTTTGATATCACTAGCCCTTCGAGCAGCCTCAAGTTGTTCCTCGAACGATCCTTGTTTATTGATCTTGCTGCCGGACGAATGACTTGCAGCTAATGGAGAATCTTCTTGATCAGATTGAGGACCCATTCTTGCTTTTGTAAAAAATATGCCTCCGGGCCATAGAACCTAAAACAAAAGGGTGTCAATATTGTCACCGATCATTCTTACTAAAAATATCATACATATCAACCATATAATAAAAAGAAGTTAGTTTGACATTTTGACTTTTGAAGTCATTGAGACTAATTCGATTTTCATATGAATTACATATTGTATAAAAAACTTAGTTTTGCGAAGAACTTATGATATGTATTTGGTATTCTATTATTTTTTCAACGATATTTCAACTTAAGTGGACATAATGCATCCAAGTGAACTCCACCACTACGCTAATTAAAAACTTACATCTTGTATCCAACGAATTCCATGGGCCACAATGTCGTCTCTCCTGAGCCAATGTATTTGTCTTAAGAGCCAGTCATCAATAGCATCTTCCATCATTAACTGCAAAATTTGTTTCGATATCCAGAACACCTGCCGTCTGAATAGACAAGGATATGCATTTCCAAATGAGCTTTCATGAAAGATACATTGCCACAATCAGTGATATTTACCAATCAACTACCTCGTCTATAAGAACTCATAACATGTTTGAAAGGCGGAGAAAAAAATTATTGAATAGAAGTAAGTTATAGCTTTTGGATTTCGACACAAGAAAAACAAATTTGACCTTATGGACTTCTGGCCTACACTAGATAAACGTTAGAATTTTCTTATTTAGTTCATCGAGAAAAAGAGAATATTTTCAATATAAGTATTTGTTATTTTTTAAATATACTAATGTCCAAGCGGGCAAGCCGCCGCCAATTCATTTAAGTGCCCAGCATTTAGCCAAATACCTAAGCTTATTAGGTACATCTAATAATAGTATTTTTGACCCAGATTTCATTTCTAATACTATGGTTGCCAATAATCAAAAGAATAACAACAGAAATAATACACATGTATGGTAATAAGCCAAAACCGGCTAACCTTAACCATCCTCTTCGATTGAGTTGAAATATCTTGTCAACCAGATTTAGTAAGGGAACACTAACATTAGGTGGTGTCCACTGCAAGAAAATACAAGAATAAATACTTAGGCAAAAGAAAGGCTAGAAAAGATCAATATGAGAAATTTCAAAGATAAATCAGATAATAGATTTAGATCAGATCAAAAGTAAACATTTGATCCTAAAACCATTAGATAGGTGATTTAAGAACATCTATAACTTAGGTTTATTCTCTTGTGTCTAGATAACTACATCTAAATCAGACTTGTGTGCCTTTCAAATTATGCGTGAAAGTGGCTACATGGGCTCATTAGCAAATTCGATCAGGTTATGTTGACCTTAAACACTAACCTTTAATACCATTTTATACATGATTAGTATCAAATATCATCAACAGAATATTTAATTTAAAAAGAATATAATTTTTTAAATAGAAAGATTTATGAAGTTTTATACGTTAAAAGAGTACCCTTTGGACACTTTTGACCTGTCAACCCTTCTTTAAACACCATTATTTAAAAATTTGACACATTAGAGATAAAATATAACCTGGATCGAACAATTTCGAGCAAATGGGTTGACCACCTCTAGATTTATATTTGTTTGTTAACATGTTAAAAAATGCTCATTGTGATGCAGATCAATTAAATAGGAGAAAAAGACCTCTGCTGGCACACCAAGAGAATCTTCCAAGCCATCAGAAGTTGAAGGAAAATTTGCAGCCAAATTTAATATTTCAGAGCGCATCCCTGACATATTTCTCTTTTCTGAATCTAAGGATCTAAGAAGTTCATCATGTTTTACAACCCTAGGTGGGAAACCCTTGGAGTTTAACTCGTTGTCAGAATGCCACCCATTGTTTTCTGCAGTAGATTCCATCTCATTATCTGAAAGACTATTCGCCGATTCTGATGTAGTTTGTCTTGTAAATGAATTACTGAGTTCATCAGTTTTCCAATTCAAACTTTTGCTTGTAGTTGCTGACAAGGGCTCATAAGTGAAGGACGGGCCTACAACTTTTCTCATTAAACCATCGGAAACACCTTTAAATTGACGAACGATATCATCCACAGCATCATCCACGTTGACTGTTATTGCAAAGTCACGAATTTTAGATGGATTTATTAATCAAGGGAATCCAAACGTGCCTAAAGTATAATGTTATAATACGTGAAAAATAAAGGACATACCTGCTAGTGTTCTCATTACAGAAGAAGATTTTCCAAAAGAGTAATTCTACAGTAATGACGCAAAATCATTATCTCTAGGAACAAACTAATTAATTTAAAAGAATTAATCACACAAACTATAAAGAAAGACACCTTTGAAGATATACTCAGAAAGTCCCACACTTCATGTTGTTCCGCGACATTAGCTATCGATAAAAGATCCTACAGAGAACAAAATCTGGTCAAAATTTTGGTTTCATATATAAAGTTAAATAAATAATAATAATTTGAAACAAAACAAATCTAGAAAGTAAAAAACAGGGTCAGTACTTGCAGATATTTATCAAGCTGAATGCAACGTTGATGAACAAATGCATCCTCTGTACTTGATGAAAATATCCGTTTAGGAGGCAAATGTAGTGTATAGTTTGGAATATCCTTAAGCTGGCGATGTAATCTCTCAAAGTTCCGGTATCTAAAAACAAAATGGCGAAATTAAGAATGAAGTGTTGACTCCGGAAACCATATAAATAAACAGGTGTCAGTTTGGAAAGAGTAAAAAAAGGAGACCTTCTTTTCACAAACCAAGTATTGTTTTCAGCATCTGTTACAGCAATGGAATAAACAGCGAAAGATGTCGACCCAAGTTTCTCAAAATATGCTCCTAGAACCTGTAGAATCACATAACATAAAAAATGAAAGAGATATCATAATAATCAACCATAGTATAGATACTTCTCCTGATTTCTGTTTACACAAGTAATCAATTAAGATATTGAACATAACAAAGATACCAATTCTGATCCTAATTTTTAGATAATACTAATGCTTATCTCCGAATATATATCAAAAATTACATGTCAGTATTTATCAAGGTATAACAGTAACATCACATGTGCTATGCAGGAAGATAACAGCTGGAAATATATATAATTGATAATGTGGAGAAGAACCAAATAATTGAATTGAACTTAATAATATTCGAGAGATAGGGTAACTCTCCTAGATAATTGCTACTTCTGAGGAAATTATACGAACTCGCTTTATGATTCTAATTCATTCAATCCACCTCTTCTAATTCCTATTCGTATATTTTAACAATTTAACCTAGTCTAAACACCTATCCGTGTATACAAACATCTATTCTTAAATATGCATGAGTCTTCGCCTATGCAACATGACCTTGCATCACAAAGTTCCAAAATCCAGAAGAACTTTGAATCTTTACATTTAAAAAAAAAAAAAAACAGATTGCATAATAAGAAGCAATAAGGATCTTCTTACCCGGCACTTAAGCTTTGGAACATGTCCTTCAATTCGTAACACTTTATCAGAAACGACGTTAACATTATGTCCATCATGTCTCCCAACATTTGCGCTATAAAACTCCGAGATTATCGACCCACTCACTTGATCCGGAAATGCAATTTCAATTGTACCTTCCTTGTCCAAATCAGAAGTACTATTTGATTTTCTAAAGCTGGGTTTACTTGCACCACTAACAGCATTACTCTCTTCAACTCCACCTTCAAGAGTCAAAATTTGACTTTGACCACTGTCAAAGTATTGGTCTCTCCTTTGACCATCCAGTTGACCTTCAAGATGAGGTTTAGGTGGTATCTGTCCTAAACTCCTACCTATGCTGGTTGAAGTCTCAAGTTTCTTAGATGAAGCTTCCTTAACCGAATCTTTCTTATTACCACTTTTTAGTCCTCTAGCAGCATTCTTCTGATCAATTTTCTGAGCTTTCTTTTTATGATTTCGTCCTTTGGTCCACATATCTTCAAGATTTTCAGGCTGAAGTACCTCTTTCCTTCTCTGAGTTGCTGCCTCAAGACCCCGAGCCCAATCAGCAGTAGCATTATGTAACCCATCTAACGGAACTTCATGTGCCACATCACTCTTCTGACTATATGAATGTTCCGGACCTTTTGCAGAGCTTGTAGAAGCAGACATATCCTCTTTACATCCCTCATTAGCAGAAGCAAGAAAAATAAGTTCAAGTAACTCATTAATGTACCCAGGGCTTGCAAATCTCATTACAGGTTCCATAACCAAGCATGTTAAAAGCTCACGGGCTATGCATCGAACTAAAGCGGATTGAGCTTCTCGCGGTCTTAGGACAACTGCCAAGACAGCCCCCATGATCCGTTTAAGATACTATTGAAATAAAAGAAACTAGTGTTAGATATTCATGTGGCAAAACAAAATTGTACAAGCTTTTATTCCTTTTTTGTCAAAACGCTCCACTCACACCTTATACTCACTCTCGGGCGATAGTACAGCGGGATGAAGCTCCTTAGAAGCCATGAGATGGTGTTTTAATCTTTCGTCTCTTTCTTCTGAAGATAATGTTACCATAACCTCTACACCAATTGCTGCTTGGTTTTTTCTGAATAGCTCTAGGTGGACCCCCACTAGATCAACAACATCTCTGAAACAACAAGAAACCTTTAGAACAAGAAAATTCAGAAATATTGTAAATTTTTTAATAGGGTGATCAGATGTGCATAAGTGATGAGTGTAACTTGAACAACTCCGATAAGCAAATAATCAGTCATCCTACAGCAACTACTTACTAAAAGACCTGTTACAATGCACATCCAAACACACCCTAATAGGCCTACTAAAAACAAGGTTCTAGACATACCCACCTCGTTAACAAGTCAACAAGGTTTATATTCTTAACTCTTGCAGAAATTTCTGCAAGAACATCCATAATAATTGTTCGTATAAGCTCGGGTGCCTCCTTGTCCGGAGTAATATCGGTATACCATAAATCAACAACAAAATCTTGCAAAAGCTTGTTGATGAAATCCTCCATAGCAGACTCAACAACTGGAGAATCAATTTTCCTCTTCCATTTAGGCGGTGGTGGCAAGGTGGTGAGACGTGAATCGTTCACAGACAACTGTTTCTTTTCTAAATGTGACAAATATGTCTGTGGCCGCGTTTTCCTTATCTTCCAACGAAATTCAACTTCATTTAACAAAATTCGTGATCCAGATACCAAAAGTATTGCTATTGGAACATTCATCCACATTGATTTACTGGTGTCTGAAAAAATAATCAACACAACAATTAACACTTCAACAATAGTTGGCACAAAAATTTACAAATCAATCACTTCTATGATGCTTTCTTTATGGTCTAATTTGCATTTTCAGCATTTGTTCAT
Organism: Pseudognaphalium luteoalbum; assembly: GCA_963422505.1. Classification (NCBI taxonomy): domain Eukaryota; kingdom Viridiplantae; phylum Streptophyta; class Magnoliopsida; order Asterales; family Asteraceae; genus Pseudognaphalium; species Pseudognaphalium luteoalbum. The sequence goes on from OY730196.1 coordinate 110,355,872, forward strand.
AAACCACTGATCCTTGCATGTTAACTGTGTTTCAGTTTTTTTCACAACGTAATTTCAAATTTCATGTTAAATCTAAGTTCAGTATCCAATCAAAAAAATTTAAACCATCTTAATTCCAAAGCTACAAAAATCCCATAAAGATTTAATCAAGAACGATTAAAACGTTAAATAAATGATCATAAAGTAAGACTTACGAGCTAAGAAGTAAGAAACAACGAATATACAAAGAGCCCACCAAACAGTCCGAAGTTTTGCTTCTTCAATCAGATCTTGTACAGATTCCATGGCCTTCATGACTCCAAACCCCTAATTCTATTCTTCAAAATCAAGCAGAAAACAAAAAATACCGGATGAAACTGGAATACTTGTTGAGTTTAAAACAAGGTTATAATCGATAGTTACGATTGTGGGTGTAATTGAATTAAAGAACCCAAATACAAAAATTGAAACTTTTTGGAATCAAGAAAACAAGGAGAGTGTTTGGGTGTAGGGTTTGCTTCTTTTTTTTGGGTGGGAGATTAAAGAAGAAAGATGAAATTGGCGTCTAAGGGTTAGAGATATAAACAGAACATGGGGATGTGGTGTGATTATTAATGGAAACAATTATTAAAAGGAATCGTGTGTGTATGTGCTGGTTATTTTGGTTTGATCGGCTACTGCGTTTATCTTTGAGTAGGCAGGCAGGGTGACCTGGGTTTATAGAGTTTTAAAAAAATATATATTTTCAATCTATATAAATCAGGAATCGAATCTAATGAAGGGATTCTAATAATGGGTTTTCTTTATGAGTTAAAGTGTATATCTTATATCTTAATCTTAGAGTAACAATATATGAATCTTTAAATGTACATTTGTCAAAAATTAACGAACCCAAATAATATGGCCATGTATTGGATTTAGATTAGATAATTGTGTTATCAGGTTAACCAAATCCGAATAACTCAAATCAACGGCGGAATTAGTATGGGATATATCACATCTAAAATTTTAAAATTACACACACACAAAAAAGTTAAGATTATAATAATATCTTTAAATTTTTACCACCTTAGAACTATAAAGAATGAACAACATAAATTATTTTTACCCCCTTTATTTATAGGGAAATTAACGAAAATACCTTATTTTTCGAACATATATTTCGTTTTGCCCCTACCAAAAAAAAGTTGCCGTTTTACCCTACCCGGGCGCAGGTCGCATCATGCGACCTGCGACCCGTAACTTGCGACCTGCGACTCAATGGATTACCGAGTAAAAGACAACTTTTTGGACCAAATACTCCGGTCGCAAGTCGCACCATGCGACTTGCGACCTGCGACCTGCGCCCGAACACGTTGTAGCCCGAGTAAAATATAACCCCTCGGCCCCCATTGTTTTACGTAGCCGACCCACACCACCCACCCCTGCGACTCAAACCCCCACCCACTGTTCGGCCAACCACCCGTCACCCTACCCCTGCGACCCCTCGATCGGCCAAGAATCACCACCGTAAACCACCCCCTACGCCCAACACCGCCACCACCCGCTCGACCTGCGCATCTCCGCCGCCATCACCCGCGCATCTCCACCGCGCATCTCCGCCACCATCGTTGTACAATGTAATTAAAAATTGAAGGTTGTTTGACTCCAAACATGGCTCCTAAGCAGGTATATCAACTTTTATACTCGATTTAAATGTTTTACTTTTGAAATTTCGTTTAGGCATTTTATCGAGCACTCGGTGTGCGTGCGAATTTTACATATTTAGGTAGGAATTGCTTTGTTTTGGTGATATTATACATTGTTTATGCGTTTGTTAGGTTTGGTTAATGGATTATTTCGTTTATGCGAGATTTATATTTTTTTTTTTATGAATTCTCTTTGGGGCATTTCATCGAACACTTGGTATGCGTACGATAGATAGATATTTGGCCCCTTGGTTTTGCGATTTTTAGTTGGTATTATTTTGTTACGGATGTGTTTAATAGCTTATACGTAACGGTCAACTAGGTTATACGTATATATGTGTATGTATTATTATACATGTATATGATGGGAGTGCTATACATGTATATGTATTACTATACATGTATATGATGGGATTGCGTATATATATATTATTAGTATATATATATTTTGATCGTTATATTATTGATAGTTTGAAAAGAAGGTCGGATGTGTATTTATTATTAGTGTATATATATATATGATTATTATATATATACGTTATATATTTTGATCGTTATATATATATATATATAATTAGTATATATATATTTTGATCGTTATATATTTTGTATATATATATATGTTTTATAGCTTATCGTTATATATTTTGTATTAGTATATATATATATTTTGTATATATTAGTATATATATATGTTTGATAGCTTATCGTTATATATTTTGATCGTTATATATATATGATTGTCATCAATTGGTTGAAGATTTTGATAGTTTGAAAAGAATGTCGGATGTATATTATTATTAGTGTGTATATATATATATATATGATTATTATATATATACGTTATTTTTTTTATCGTTATATATTTTGTATATATATATATTTATGATTATTATATATATATGTATATGAGCATTAGTATAATATACATATTACACTATGTATGTATCATATGTTCCTTAATATGTATGTATATATTTATAATATATGTGTAATATGTATAATATATGTATAATATATGTATAATATATGTGTAATATGTATATGAGCATTAGTATAATATACATATTACACTATGTATGTATCATATGTTCCTTAATATGTATGTATATATTTATAATATATGTGTAATATGTTCCTTTTATTTTAGACTAATATTGATTGGTTGATGATTTTTCCACAGTTTACTCATGCGAAGTTGACATTGAAGAGCCAGCTTAGTGTCATTATTGATTTTACGCGTGTTCTTACAACCGAGCAAGAAAAGATATTCCGAGAACATTGTTTAGGTCATTGGTTGGATTTGAAGACAATAGATAATGACCCCGGCTATGTACATCATATGCTTCAATTGCGCTGCACTCGACCTAATCTGGAGCATCCTAGGGAGGAGGATGATGAGTTGTGGTTTAAGATCACCCAGGAACATTATATACGATTTGGTAGGAGGGAGTTTTGTCTAGTGACTGGACTTCGGTTCGGTCACAACGTTGATATTGCGCATCACATTAGCTCGGATGTTCTTAAGAGGAGCCCTGCATTTAAAGAACGTGTATTTCCGGAGTTAGATAAGGTGAAAGTAAAAAATCTTCAGGAAAAGGTTTGGGATCGAAACACATTCGTAGGAAATATAATAAGATATAAACATGTATGGAAAATCCAGAAAGATAAGATATTTATATATAAACATGTATGGAAATCAGGAAATTCGCGGAAAATCCTATCCAAAAAGATAAGATATTTTATCTCAAAAATATAATAAGATATCTTATCCGGAAAATCCAGAAAATAACATCCATATTATCTTTTCGAAGAAGATAAGATATTTATCTCAAAGGTCTTGAAAAAAAAAGGAAAGAAAACAAAAAGGAAAAAAGGAATAAAGGAATAAATAAAGCATATAAAAAAATGTAACAAAAAATAAGTACTCAAAAAAAAAAGTAAACCCATAAAACATTAGTAGGTCTCGGTGAAAGGGTCGCAAAATTAAGTTAAAAAATTAGTAAAGTACTCAAAAAAGTAACACATCACATATAATAAAAAATAAGATAAAAACTACGTAAAAAAAATAAAAAATTTCGCCCGGGCCGGTGAACGGGTCGCATGATCGGTGAACGGGGTATTGGTCAAAAAGGGTGTCTTTTACGCATGATCGGTGAACGGGTCGCATGCTCAGGTCGCAGGTCGCAAGTCGCATGGTGCGACTTGCGACCGGAGTATTTGGTCAAAAAATGGTGTCTTTTACTCGGTGATCTTGTTGGGTCGCAGGTCGCACACCGTGGGTCGCAGGTCGCATGATGCGACCTGCGCCCGGGTAGGGTAAAATGGCAACTTTTTTTTGGGAGGGGCAAAACGAAAAATGTGTTCGAAAAATATGGTATTTTCGTTAATTTCCCTTATTTATATTTCCAAGCTCCGTCCCTAACTCAAATCATATTTGAAGCAATTTACGGGTTAAAGAACTGAAATCTGCATGATTGTATAACAATTATTGTAAAACAAATATGACAGTGTTTTTGGTAAGTAAGTATACATTGACCGATAGAGGAGAACCCCTAAGTAAATATAATGAAGTAAAAAAGATAAAATTGATGGATACGTCCATCAAACAAGGCATATGCCTTTCTTCATCTATATAGTAAATGCTCTAAAAAGTGAAAGTATTTTACTAGGAATGTGATATAAGATGTGTACATTTCGTTAAAGAACTCATACGTGTATGATAAATTTTAAAGTAGGGTAAACAAAGTTTGTTGATAAAGAAACGAAAATATAGAATAAGAAAATGAAAATATTTGATAAAAAGTGCAAAAATGTAAGAGTGTCAAAAGTGTAAAATGAAGACTATAAGAAGTTTAGAAGCTAAAGTTACTACTATCACTATTATTATTATTGTTATATTATAAGTTTGAAGAAAAAATAGTTGATAATGTGTCAATCAAAGAAAGCTAGTTGGGTACAACATTGGAGATTGTGGTGGGCGAGAATGTGCCTGATACTTTTCTACGAAATGTCACTTAGAGCATTTGATGGATTTGAGAAAGGATTGTGTGGTAACCAGTTGGATGTGTGGAGCTTTAATGATTAGTGGTAGAATTGAAGTGTTTTGATGTTATGAGATTGGGGATTCTGATGGGTCCGATGACCGGCAGCTTCATTGTGATTTGTAGAGAGAGTGGTCGGGAATAGAATGTTTTAAAGGTTAATTTACATGTTTTTGGGCAACCACATAAGGGTTTGGGTTTCGCAGTCATTTAAACATACATGGTGACTTTTAACGAGATAAGCTTAACAAGAAATTGCCACTTTGTACAAACATTTATTTTCAATCATTTATTAAAAAAACTAATGAAGGAAATGGCTAAAACTACAAGAAGTATATTTACATATATATACTCTCTCCGTCTCATTTTAAATGTCCGATAGGATATGTCACACAGTTTTAGGAAGGTATAAAATAAAAGATTTCTTATAAACCAATAGGAATTTCACCATTTATTTTTTGAATGCTCTTTTATGTGGTTGAAATGAAAGTGAACATTTAAAATGGAATAAATAAAATAATAATGTAAACATTAAAAATGTACGAGGGGAATGTATAGTTTTAGCTAATCGAGGCCAAATAGGCAGATATCATCATCCTGATTACACCTATACTAGAATATATATGATATCATATATAATATCAGCTATCGTGTATTTATTTAACTAACAACCTAGTTAAGTAGTTTTATGCAATTCACTACTTGTGGGAAAATATAGCATTTAAGCAAAATCCACAAGGTTCATGTGCATGTAAACTTTCACCAATGACAATCATAAACCATAAACAAGAAAAAAACAACTGCAATTACTACATACTCAAGCAAATGAATATCTCTTTCAAGAACTCTTCAATTCCCTTCGCTCCGATATTGTTGAAAGCGGCTACGAGGAGCTCGATGCATATCGCCAAATCCTTCTTGAAGGTGGTTATGTACATCTCTTTAGTACATGCCATTCTAATACCAGGTATACCGATTGTGAATATGCCCAACCACAAAATCCTCAAAGTTATGCATACATCATTGATCAACAACGCCTTTTTAATCGGATAAGCATTGTTACAAAGCAGAAGGAAATAAAAATGTCAAAATCTCACCCTGGGTGGCTAGCTTGTTCATGGCATACATAGTTTTCGGTGATTTTACAAAGGTGTTGTCATTGTAGAGTATATTAAATAATCATCATCCTTATACAGAGCCTTTCATAATTGCATACCTCTCATAATTGCATACATATATGGGTTTTTTCCCCGAAAAGGGAGTAAATAATTCTCATTTTTGTGTTTTGAGGTATCAAATATTTCTAACTTTTTAAAAAGAACAATGTATTTAAAAATTATGATTAAAGGGTATCGATACCAAATTAATCGACGTTTTTTGCCGAAAAATGAGTCATATTAACCGACATTTCTCCGACCTATGTCATATTAACGTATTCAACGACATTAGCGTATTTTCGGGTATCAAATATTATGAACTTTTTAGCCTTATACCCTTTTAATCATAATTTTCAAATAAGTTGTTAATTTTAAAAAGTTAAGAATATTTGATACCTCAAAACACAAAAATGAGAATTATCGACTCCTTTTTCGGCAAAAAAAATCCTACATACATATATTCGTTAAATAAAGGCTTTGTGTTCTATATCTGAAGCTTTATAGAGACTAGAAGATGAAGAATAGTCGAAGTGCAATTTATCCGTATTGGCTCATGGCTTTGGGGAGGGTCAAGCAAATTTCATTAGATTTGTCAAGATTTTGATTGATATAGCAAGACCACCAGAGTAATAGCACACAAGTTGAGACAAAAAAGGTCACTATATACACATACTCTATATAAATTAGGATCAAGTAGAAACGGAAGAAGGCATACAGGCAGACTATTAGCTTGGGCGTAATTAAGAAATCCATATAGAGGGGGCAAAAATAAAATTATTTTGTACTTTATTATGGTTTTGAGGAAGCAAAATTTTAAAATTATCATTGTAACATCTTACTTTTGGGCCTAGAAATAAATAGGTAAAAGAGTCACATGATTAATTGTGACAGATAAAATATTAATTGCTTTAAATTAATAGAGTTGAGGGTAATATAAAATCTTTGGTCTCGCAAATATATTTAGGTTCCAGACAATAGGTTTAGAAATGAACAAAAAAAAACTACACTGCAATATACTTGGGTTAAATGGAAGTGTCGACCATTATTTTCATATTTCACTGATTTTGATCTAACTCTAAAACCTCTCAAGAACACATACATAAACACTTGAAAATCAAAAGGAATCAAAGAGGAAAAACATATATCAATCAAAGTGAAGTAGTGATTCTTGATTCAATTACTTAATATCATCATCCTTGTCCACATCTTAATTGTAAGTGTTTCCATAAGTTTGTTCATGAGTTCATTTGATTATTTGGGGATAATCATAAAAGGGAGTTGATATATACAACAAATAAATTACTACTTACAACAAACAGTACAAATATTAAAGCGCACAGTACAAACAGTGGTGTGCATAAGTTTGGTGTCTCGAATCAAAAAAAATTGTTGTATTTATCACCTCCCTAATAAAAAGGGTTAATTTATGCTTGAATGAGGTTGTATGATCTTTGCTATCTGATTTCATGATGATTTAGGATAAATTTCTTCTATTCTTCAAGTTATAAGTTTGATTGAATGCATTAGGTTATAATTAGGGTTGAATGATTGATGCATGTGTAGAACTGGATGTTTGATGGTGTTATTTATTACCATTCCATGTTTATAGATGATATTTGAGGCTATTTGATATATAAAATCGTGTTTTGTAACTTCATTTTGTGAAGTTGGGGTTTTGGGTACGTGCATATGTGTTCCAGGTCTGTATAGCTGCTGATGATGGTCGGAACGCAATCCCCAAAACTCTTTCGGATCGCGTTTACAAGTTAAAAATGAGTTTCGGTTGAAATGCTCTAGGGAACGCGATCCTAACTCCTTGCCCGGATCGCGTTGCCAAGTGCATTTTGGTCACAGTTTGATTTTGGTCAAGGGAACGCGATCGAGCTTCATAACCCATATCGTGTTCGTAAGTGTAAAATGGTAACAGTGAGATTTTGTACTAATGAACGCGATCCCACCCCTTGGTTTCCGGATCGCGTTTACATGTTTTAACTTGACGAATTTGATAACTTGCGACTAGTATACTTGTGTTATTTAAATAGTATTGAATGTATATTATGTTCACTTATTTGACATTATATACTTGAATATATTACTATCAATCATAACATGAGAATCTAACTTGGGTTTTGGTTGTGTTCTCAGATTTACAGAAGACTCGGTAATATTAGACCACTGAGTGGAGACCAAGATTATCAGGTGAGTGGTAACTGTATTCTTCGGTTCAACCCAGTTGTAACAAGTTTGGTTACAACGGGTGAACATACTTTGTTATTAGTATTGACTGTTTAATCATTTGGGTTAATGTTATTGTTGATTCGTTGATTATATTCTGTAATGGCTTGATTAATGTGCAATATGTGATTCTTGGTCGCTAGGCATATGTGTAGTAATTAGAGGTCAACAATGGTTGAGCTTGTATGCAATTGTTTAGATGGCAGAGTTTCCGATACACATCGTTGATGGATGAACCTATGTCGGTGAAGATAGCTGCAAGCTATCGGTAAATCATTGTGATGGCATACCAGTGGTTTAAGGTATTCTTGTGAAGGCTTACTCAAGAACCGTCGGTCCTCTTAGTATTGTGTGTTATTGTTTATTTGTTGTAAGATTTGTTATTTCTGGATTGAACTGTCGGATACAGTTCCATTCACTTAGCTGTGAGCTAATCCAAAAATGTTTAACATTTTGCAGATTTTGGTTATGGTTAGAGTATGGTGATGGCAAGAGAATGCTGGGTTGCAATGTTTGATTACTACTGCGGATACTCTGATTATCTTTCAGACATTAAAGTTATGGTTTTGAAGTTTATATAACACCCAGTCTTTGAAATATGTTTGTAATTATTGTAACTTTTAAACATGTAATCTTTTGGTAACTTGAAACGCTTATATATATATATATATATATATATATATATATATATATATATATATATATATATATAACTATGGTATATTGTTATAAATGATAGTTAAATATCTTGGGGACTTGCGCTTCCTATCTTTTAAATATAAATAATAGTTTTGGAAATATGAGGTGTTATAGTCATAAATACCTTTAAATTTGTTTTTGCTAATTTTGATATATTTGTGGGAGCAATTACACCGCTTCCTATTCTAGCTCCGTCCTGACTTAATAGGTATACAAAGTAGTTAACTTTCTTTGCTTAGTTGTTTCCTAGCACTTCTTAGTTATCAGAATAGTAAAAATATGCTTACAAAATATAATAAAATAAAATTACATATAGCTATGTCATATTCTTCATGTGAGTTATGACCCTACATGTAGTTTACAAGAGCATAACATTACTCTAAACAATATCACTACCATTTCCTTCCTTACACGCTATACATGAACAAGTGTGTCAAACCATAATAATTTATCCATACAAACAATACGTCGACTTTTCTGTCTAACCATAACATTTTCTTGTCAATGTATGCCCATGTCTACATCTATACAATCAATACATCCTCATCATAGTCATATACACCAATACAAATAGTTTAATTCCGATTTATACACACCATTAATTTCAAAAAACTTGGACTTTTTTGGAAAGAAGATGGTAATCAATCTTTGTCACAAAAATGGACCACCTAAAATAAATCCTTTCATTTTTTTCATTATTTCAACCAATTTTGTCCTCATTTTTCCAACAGGCCCCACGATACCATCTCCACCACCTCAACACACCGTGTGTGCTCCACTTCCTGCTCACCATGCTACCTCCACGGGCCACGGCTACTCCGCCACGCGCCATAGCTTCACCGATTTATCTAAACTACCACTATACACTACCCATTGTCGAGTGCTATGATCGCCATCTTCTTGGATCTCCTGAACCGTTAGACATTTGACCGGACCATTATGTCCGGTCAAAACAGAAAGGTAGGAGTGGAAGCTACTAACTTCCCTCCTCCATACACAAATAGTCTTGTCTGCGGACCCGCTAAATAACAAGCGCCCAGCCGTAGCAAGGCAAAGTACCGCTTGCTTGTGTCCTTTAATAACTCCACCGTGACTCAGCACGTGTTTTCGCTGTTCCCAAAAGTTTACCAATCCATCTGAAGTTCCGGCGTACACGACAGCTTCGGTGGCGCTAACCACCACCGATGTCACCGATGTTTCTTGGTTTAATAACATGTAAACCATCATATGCTTTGTTTCCTTCCCTACCAACTCCCTCCTCCATACCTTAACTGACCCGTCAGCCGACCCGCTGAAAACCAACCCGTCAAAACCCGCAACTACAGAGTTAACTGCATCGTCATGGGCCGTTATTGATTCCAAACATTTCGAGTCTGAAAGTCTCCATACTTTTATTGTTTTATCCCAAGAACCCGAATACAACAACCCGTGTTCTTCATCCAAACTCAAACAAGCAACTACATCGTAGTGCTTTATCCATGGAACATTCCGATGACGTCGAACTTCTACGTAGTTTCCCGGATTCATCGAAGTAATGATGAAATCCCTTGTCGTGGGTAACGACCCGACCCGTTTATGTGCCTTTCTCCTCGAATCTGAATATTTCCATACCCGAATTTTACCGTCTTGGTGTCCCGTAAATACTCTATCACCGGAAACAACAATGGCTTTCACCAACCCACTACTAGATTTAAACCCTGAAAAGGCGGTTAAATTCTTCCAAACGCGAATATTTTTGGAATCGGACCCTGTATACAACAAATCGCCGTAGGAAGCTAACGAATAAACATGTCCCTCTTCACGTACCAAAGACCCAATCAACCCAGTTGCCGCACCACTCCCATCACCAACGTATGAATTTATCCAAGGCGATTTAGAATACGGCGACGTTTGATGGAACGGTGACATGAAGTAACTAGCAGGAGATGTGTTTGGAGAAATATTAGAAGGACTTGCAAACGAAACATCGCTATGACGGATTTGTGAGCTCGAACTCACGTTTCGTTGTTCGTTATCAGCCGTAAGTAAAATGTTGGGTTCGGAGTTATGGAAAAGTTCTCTGAGCTTCTGTCGCCCGTGGGAAGAGTTCGTTTCCGGCGACAACGAAAGATTGGTTTTTTTCTTCGTCATGTTTGTAGTTTACGTCAAATTAAGAACTCGTACACGTTTTGTTTCTGATGAGATTTGAACACGACAGTGAAATATATAGCTAGTTGAAGAAATATGGAAATGTTTGTAGGTAAAGAGATAACGAATGAAACAGTTAGGAATTATGAAATGTATGTTAAACAGAAGAAAATGTGACATTTATAGAACATTGTAGTAAAGTTGGGTGATTAATAAGAATCCAAATAGTCAACCGGGACCATCATATATTTTCTGATATTTTGATTTGACCCAAATTATAGGTGTCGATTTTATATGGGTGAAAATTCAATTTGTTTAAGTTGTTGTACTGTATAACAATTTAAAATGTGTTTAACAATATACATAGAAAAATTAGTGGTGTACGAGTCACTAATTAAATTGTTATACTGTACAACAGTTTAAAATGTGTTTAGCAATATACGTAGAAAAATTAGTGGTGTACGAGTCACTATACCGCCCATTTTATATATGCTTAATTATCATCTGTTTATCCTTCAGCATTCTACTTATATGCTATTAATGGTAATTTACCTTTTTTGAAGACTGTTTTTGTCTTAATCTTGATCCAATATAAATTGCGTTATCCTAAATGTAGAAATAGAGTTTATTTTATTCAAGTTAAGTTAGTTAACATGTAAAAAACGTTTATTTGATCTGAAAATGGGTTGAATTGACGGTAGATGTTTAGTTATTTTGATGTGATGAGGTGGTATGACGTGTTTGTGTTTAGGGTTTTGGTAACGATTTTGAACTTTGAATGTTATTAATGATTTGACAATTTTAAAATACAAAGTTTGGTAAGTCATTGATTTTTGGCGACTTCTATTTGGCAACGTAGCAGCAAACTTAATCGCTCCGTTCATATCATCTGCATGTCTTAATTAGCAAAACTTTGTTTATGTAGCATAGCGAGTTTAATTTGTAAATGTGAATTTTATGTATAATTACCGAGGATATATAAGGTGAGGAATACATTTAAGATGTACTAATAACAAACCCACGTGAAAATGATTAATAGTATAAATATTTTTTTAATCTGGTGTAGAATTTTCGACAATACTACAACTCTTAAAACAATACAATCACAATAACCATTTTAGTAGATTCAACCGTAAAAAAGTTACGTGCAGTTTGTGAAACCATTTAGAGATTTAAACCATCTCCCAATGGCACATGAATATGAATATTTACAAAATAGCAATACACGATCAAGTGCTCGATTTCCCCCTAGTTTGAAAAAAGCACCGAGTCCATTCCAAACTCGTTTCTATATAGCCTATAGTAATCAATATAAAAAAATAAATATAAAAAAAACCAACTTTTGTTCTCTTAATAGTCTTCGTAATGTTGAGATATGCTACGACATCTTTGTTTAAAAAGTGGTATTTGACTTATTATTTTCATTTCTTGATTTAATTGATTTAGTTTCCATATTTTCTTTGTTATACATATGATTTGTGCTACAGTAATTGTCTAATTGGTTTAGATAGTGAAAGCCATAAGTATGTTATAAGAGCACTTTTAATAGTGTTTTCATTACTTCCTTCTTCCCTTGTGTCAGCTCAGCGCCACATCAACATATTCAAAACTGATGAAAGACTAATAAAGCACTACCAACAATCATTTCTTTCTTTAATTTTTAAGCCTCACATTTATCAATATACCTACATTTACATACACTAACCAATAATTAACAATAAAAAATTAAGTTGGCCCCACATACAAACTCGTTTCCTTCTTCGGTTAGCCGAAGAATCCAAGCGACGAAAGCCAAGGATGAAACTGTGCCATCGGTTGCTTCAAAGTGATGAAGGGGAAAGTGGAAACCGATGAAATCGATGGCACTCGTCTAATAGTTCTCAACTTCTCATAGTTAATCATCATGTAAGGGTACATTGGTAATTTCTGGTCTTTCTTTTTCAAACTTTCAGCCTATTGCTCAAATGATTTGTAATGGAGTATAGATATAGATAGTAATCAAACGGGTAGACGAATAAAGTTTCCACTATTTAATTTATTTCGCGACTAGAGAGTTTTTTTTATATATATATATATACAATTTTTGCATGGTTTATAATACAGTAGATCTGATCAGTATCCGTTATTTCCTCTATACTACACTCAACGATGTTTATTTAGTTATTAAATCGGCTTTATATGAATATGAATCAATGAATGTAGTTGGACAATTTACCAACCGTAACTTTGTTAATTATCTTTACCTACCCATTTTCTTACGTTTCAACTTTTCAATATATAAAAATTAAGAGGCAGCTAACTATTCACATCTCGCAGGCAGAAAGAGCAAGAATACACCAATCTTATAAATATCAATTAATTTGAAATACCGAAACTGCAACCGGAAAAGAATAAGGAAAAAACCTCAAGGAAAAAACCTCCAAACAACACGTAATAGAAGAAATTCTTTTTTATATTTTTAAGTCAAAATTATTGATTAGTTTATTCATCAATTTATCGTTATTAAAAAGGATAATTTTCAGGCGATATAAAAATTTAGTTACAGTAATGTGCTCTTTTAACTTGAAGTAACCAATTTAACGCTAACGGCTAACCAACCCAAAGATTTGATTTAAGGTGGCGAGATGTTTGATTTGACTTTTGAAAACTCTCTTTCATTCATTAATATCCATTACGTGGACTTTTCCATATCAAAAAGTCTCAACCACCTTCACATTACACCGAACTACGTGGCACTAATTAATTATAAAATAGGTTTGGTTAACATGTGCCTGTCAACCCGTGTAACATAAAGAGTGATTTCCTTTGTGCTTGATGTGCATGTGCAGTTCAATATTCATTTGAACATTGAAATTTAATACAAGTATGAATTCGAAATGAGTAGTTCAATGTTCAACTCTAAATTTAATTGAGCCCACAAAAATGATTTAGAATTAATCAGAAAAAATGAAAAGAAAAAAATATATATAAAAAGTCGTTTGTCTCACCGTTTGTCTCACCGTTCAATTTGGCATGCCGACCTTGAACGCTGACCAAGTGTCATGCACGCCGGCTACCGGTATTCAAGGCCTTAAATGACGTCGGTACTTTGCCCTCCCAGTCCCTATGCTATTAGGGCACAAACTAAGTTTCATTAAATATACTCGAAGTTACTAAATATATGATAAAATTCATTTATTGAACTCACTAGTTTCCAATTAAACATATTTATTAATTATAATTTACATTAGGGATTTTGATAAATAGTACTCTTAAGGAAATGTTTAAGACTTCTAAATATAATCAAAATGCATTAAATGAACAATCACCAATCACTTGTATAAAATGAATACTTGCTATAAATAAATATAATCATCATCATATTATCTTAAGATGTGTTATAAATATGGTAACTTTGTATTTATTAAATAGTTTTTCAACAAATATAGAAGTGTTAACCAATGCCTAACGGTACTAGTTATCAAAACTCTTATATCATTTATGGATATAGAAGATTCAACTTTATTAAATAGCACAAGTTAGATTGTCTCTTATAAAATTAATTTGATTATACTCGTAAATAACTCATTAGTCATTCCTTACATTTTCATTTTTCTTGTGGGCACTCATTAACAAACAAAGAACAAGTACAGAAAGATTAAGACTAACAAGCAAATCAATTAACCAAGGTTGTCGACCCTACGAACTAACAAAGAAATAATGTGCTGGATCGTACTAGGATTGTTCATAATGTAAAATCGCACAAAAAAAAGTGAGATCACTTGTTAGATTATAGAATCGGCGTCTGACTCTTATAGTTAAATTTGTAAATTTTTTAAGAACGATTGCAAATGGGCTAAACTTTTATATGGCCTGCAGTCCATGTTCTATGGTCAACTAAATTAAATGTAGCTCAAAAATCACCGTATGGTATTTATTTTAAAATGCAAATTTCAAATTATTAATAACCTTAAATTTCAAATTCTAGTATGTTTATCTAAAGAATAAGTATGATATGCTTACAATTATACCATTATTTTAATATAAGTAAGTTTGTATGTTACATAAATTAAATAATTGTTAAGTTATACACGAATTTGGATATTCCTAAATAAATAATGACATTTTAGTAGGATTGTATGATTCCGATCCAATCTTTCAATTTCTATCATGTAAAAGTGAAAATGATCCATGTAGAATCTCAATTTTGACAATCTCGTATCTAATCATTAATGAGGGAAAATATTCCGCACGTTGCGATGTCATGTTGTTAAAAATGATATATATGTCAGAGACATATGAGCAATGGTGAAAACTAAAGAGTGACTAAAAACACATGACTAACAATAGAACAAAACTTAAGAGTTAGTTATATTACTCACATTGATAATAAAATGAATGCGTTACTAATTTTAATATAAAAATTCAAGTACGTTGCTAATTTATAACTTTGACCTCAAAATAAATAATCTCTTTTCAACAAAATTGAAGAGAAAATATAATCGATGATCGAACTCCGGAAGAAATAAACAAGAAACAAATTTTAATGTGGACGTAACTACGTAAGTAGGGTACCAATGACTAAATGTGGGCAAGTGGGCCTCTGGCCCAAAACAATAATGGTTTTTAATTTATAAACTTGGGCTGAGAAACCCGACCCGGTTTCATATATTTATTCAAGTCATAACCCAAAAACAGTCTCATCGTCAATAAACTTCTATTCTAGGTCTGTAGCAGCTACTTGTTCAGCAAGAATTCATTAATATACTTTGCATCTATAAAATCTGGTATATTATTATAGATACGATCAAATAAATAATACACTAGTTTAATTAGATGGAGTGTGTTTATGAAGAAGGCAAGCACCCGTACGATGAATGCTCGACGTTAATTCTGGTTTGTTCTGTTCATTTCCCAACCCTAGGGTTTCACAACTTCTATTCATTAATACTTAAAAGGTTACTCAATTGATGATGTTAATTGAAGTGTGTGATGTTTTTGAATTGATATAATTTAATTAGCCTGCGTTGTCGATTGGAAATGTGGGGCAATTGGCGGTGGATCTTTTGATTGCTTCAACGAAAGCTGAACGAATTGGTTACCTCGATGATCCGAATGTTCTTCCGTGTGTCGGAAATGACGCTTATACCCCTACTCCTCAGGGTGATCTTGCCCTCCCTCTTGAAGGTTGTTTTTAGCTTTCTTTAGTTTGTTTATTAGGCTATAATTATATGTTGCCTCAGTATTTATGCTACCAATAAATTGATAGAATAATGGGTTTTGTATATGTGCATTTTGGGAGTCTGAAAGAGGATGTTAATTTAGCTTATTTCGAACCTTACGAGCTTATGGCATTTTCAACAAGTATCAAAAACATGGCTTTGGCTTATGGGCTTGTGGTCATTAAAGTAACACGTATCTATATTGGATATGTGAATGTATTGCATTGTTGTGGTTATTGAGGTTGTTGTTGATGACCTTTTTTTGTTGCATATTTTTAAGCTTTACGTCTGTCATGCAGCTTACGAGTCACCTTCTAGTGCATTGACCCTTATACAACAAAGATCACCAGTTGTTAAGGTAAGCGTAGCATCTTTATGTCTTTTTATTGGTTATATGATCTCTCTGTGAATATGTTTTCTCGTGTAGGATTAAGAAACTCAAGGTCCCTTACTCGATTACTCTTTTCTGTGGCATCATTATTTTGTTGCCAAAGCTATTTCTGTAAATGCTGGTGTACATGTTGATTGCTGTTATTATTGCTACTGCTGGGAAATTAACATATTTAACAAATAGACAATAGAGAAGATCTTTTGTTCTTGAAATATGCTTAAGCTTTACACCATATTTGTTCTTTTAGCACGCTGGCATAATGGTGGCTTTATGGTGGTATAGTTGTGAGTAGATCATGGATGTCTTACTATTTGTAGATGAAATCTATGGCCATATGGAGTTAATTGACAACCGAAGTGGATAAGGGTTGGAGATGGTTAATGAGTAGGATTTGTACGAAATATGATCTGTAAGAATTAAGATATGTCATATACAAGTGAAATGATTAAACATGACAATTGACAGAGGCCATGACATGCCTTTGTATATATAAGCATAATAATTACGTGGTGTTGGATATTTGATTAGCTGCAAAATGTCCTCAGTATTAATCGCTCATACCATTCAAATTATTTATCATACACACGACTAAGTATACAGACACACTTAACTTAGTAGTTCTCATCAATGCACACCTTTTTTTAGGTATTGGTGAAGCGTGATTGAATGATGAACACTTTCTGAATTTATTGAGTGCTATTGGCTGTAAACAGGGAATGATGGTCGAGTTTGCTAAAAATCTTGCTGATTTTGCTGTTGATTCTGGAAAGAAAGAGATCATAATCCTCTCTAGCTTAGACTTTGGCCGGTGGCAGACAATTGATATGTCAAGGTATTGAATGATTCATATGTTACAGCGAATAATTTACGTTCATCTTCTATCAGTAATATGTAGCTGCTTGAATGTTATTTTTATATAATCATCTGGCTTACTGATGGCTTGAGATGTTCTATGATATTCTTAAAACAGTTGGTTTTCCCTTATTGTGTGATTCTAAAATTCTAACATGTAACGCTCTGTGGACCTTTTGACATCTATCGGTAGTTCTTTATTCCACTAAATATTCACACTACATGTCATGTGGCAAAGTAGATTGGTCAGGCGGGTTGGGTAGCATGTCAGAACTGGCTGTTCACATTACGGCTATGAATACGTAATCTACATTTATATGCTCAGCTGTCTTAGCATTCAGCTAAAATTATTCATTCCTCATGTTGGCCATTTTCACCAAATTTACCGACTCTGAGGTGAACATTGCAGTGGTATGCAGATTTATTACCTGTCGAATACAAATGTGGACGGAGCAGATGAGAACTGTGAAAAATTAGGGTGGAAAAAGATGAAGGAATATGATCCTAATCAGAAATTATGGAAGTTGCTTAATACTTTAGCTGAAGGTAATGTCAGCCAAGATGATATGTCTCATCTTGAAGATGATCTAGGAGAAGAAGACTACTATCCAAGTCTACCTTTTGCTGCGATGTTTTCTTGTTTCAAGGTGAGTCTCGTATAAAAGCCAACATTTGAATGTTTGACTATACTTGATCCACAAATGAACAACTTTGTGAATTTGTTATGGTATTGAATAATTTGAAAACCCGTGTCTGATCTTCTCTTTGATGAATGTTTAGGCCAAGGGTTTGAAAGTCACCTGCTTGTTATGTTATTGCTCTGAAGGAGACAACATTGCGGACGCATTTCATTTAGCAGAGGCTGCTTGTAGTCTTGCAGGAATAAGCCCCGACACCCTTAAAGGTAAGATTTGCGGCTTTCGGATTTTAAATGTATAAAGTTGTTCACATTTGTTCATTTGTCTAAGAGTATGATTTTGTTGTGCAGCAAACGGAGATGGTAGATGGGTGATTCCATTTTCATGGCAGAGTGTTTATGGGCCACCTCCAGACATGTCTCTCTTTTAGTCTTCTTGACATAGCCAATGGTAATGTGTGTTTAAATCCTTAACATTTGTACGTTTTTACATGGTGTGAGAAGAAACGCCAATGGGATTGTGGGTTCAAGTTACTTGACTGAAGGACCCTGCAATCTAATTTTGATTGTACGACCCGACTTTGTGATTACATGTCTTATTAATTTGTCATGATAAGAATGCAATGGAGCCTACGAAAGAGAGTTCTATGGTGTATGGCTGTATGCTAATAGCAGCCAGATAGGAACAGAACATACGAAAACAACTTTAAACTTCAACTTGTTGCTGACAATGATTATATGACACGGCTTGTTGTAATTCAATTAATATATGCAGCAGCCACTACACTTCCCTTTAGCTCCCTTTTTTTTATTTTTTTTTTACTTGGTTAATATTTTATTGTACAAAAGAAACGTGTATTTCCGAAGTATGCGTAACATGATTAAGTATATATTTGGACCACTTGTGTGTAAACGTGTATAGTGCATATCAGTATAGAAAGTTCCAAGTCATAGTTTATAGACGATTGGCATCTATATTTGAATTGAATTGATGATAAGTCTACGTTATTTATAAACACTTGATCAACGAAGGATCACATTCAACCAAAGTAACAAGATTTTTATTAAATATGAAAACTGAAAAGTATAGAAAAATGTAATATATTTTCACTTGTAACTTTATTTTAATTTCAGATATCGAACTTTTATTTTGTAATCAAGTTACGGAAGTTCTGTACATGAATTTGTAAAATTAATGAGTTGTCATCAAATTTCTTCATTATATATAGCATACCTACCTAATCAATTAGTGTCGATCAATTTTAAAAAATGTTGATTGAAAAAGAGAAATTACAGTTGAAAGAGTAATTAAGTGGATATGAAACTTATAATGAAAATATTTGGTGACAACTCTTCATATGTATAATCTCTCGTCGTATAGATCATAACTTGATTACATATTGAATATTCGATAATTTAAATTGAAAATTGAAAATTTTATACTTTTAATTGAAATAAGTGAAAAATATATTACTCTTCCTTATTTAGTTTAGAAGATAAAAGACTTTGGCATGAGCCGCATGACATGCTAAATTGACAAAATTATAGGAGTGGAGTAGTATACTATAGACCAACGTGTATTCGATATATTATATTTCTATATAGTTAATTAAAAATCTTTAAATTGACTTAGGTATTTCACCTTTTATGCTATAACTTTATGAATCCTTTTTCTTTCTTTTTTTTTTTCATAAAAAAATACGTATCTTTTTTTTAAACAAATACGTATCCTTTTATAATATCGTAATTTTATTTCACGCTTTTAAGCTCAGTTATTCTTTACTTAGGTGAAAATGTATATAATAATACCTTATATTATTTGTACAAAATAATTCGTTATCCACTCATGCAATTCAATAAATGATTTGCGTTTTTGGCATGAAACATATTTATTCAAATTGGTTGTAGAGCAGTTAAGCATCATGCATGTCGAATACATAAAGTAATGTCTTATATTATTATGTATATATACTATCCATAAATGATTAGAACAATATTTCGTGTTAACAAATTATTATATTTTTTCGTCCGGTGATGATAGGGTGGCAATTTAAATTAGATCGAGTTGATCCGCTCAGGTTATTGAGTTGGTGGGTTAGAAATAGTCGATCTAACCCCAACCTGATTATATAATCGGGTTGAATATTTCAGTGACCCAACTCAAATTACCTATTAATCGGGTTGAATATTTCAACCCAACCTGACCCGACTCAAAGTACCCATTAATCTATTGACGTCAACATGTTTTCGGATCCTTTTATATTAACGAATCAATTTCAGGTCAAATAGATCACATTAATTATAACACACCAAATATTTCATCCATTTTTTTTCTTTTTTTTTCTTCAAAAAGTCGGAAGCGAAATCCCATTTACATTATAAACATGGATAACATGACGTCATCTACAAAATTTACATAAGTTATATGTACTAATTATTAATATTTACAAAACACTAATTGTACCCTGGGCATTATATATATTCAAAACATATATCAAAGTTTAAAGAACATCAGAGTATGACTATGGTCAAACATTCTTCAGTCATTCCTTGCTCAGCCCAAATCATCTCAAAACCTGCAAGGAGTGATTAACGGGATTAGAACGAAGCTAAGTGAATAAACCTGTTACCAACAGTTTGACTTAGCTCAACAATATTAATTAGCAACAAATAACACATAGACACAACATCATCAAGAGGATCGGTGGTCCTTGTGGCGCCCTCAGTCCGCGGTGGCCCACCAAGCAACACTTACAATCACTGCAGGCCAATACAGTGATTTATCGATAACTGATTGTTACCTTTAGTCAATATGTGTTCCATTCTCAACACATGATCACAAATCTCACATTGACTAACCTGTAACAATCAGTCCAACAATCGTTGACCTCAAATTCATTAAAACAGTAAATCACAATTATATATATATCAACAACAATCAATAATCACTATGTTCATTTCATTGTAACCAATATGTTACACTAACTCGAACCGAAGTTCCAAGTCTATTCACCTGTCAACTTTGCTTCAATTACTCAGCTGACTAAATCACTGAGTCTTCGAGTTATAATTGTGATAATAGATGGAAGAAGATGAAGATACTAAACTTAAATCACAGCTTCTTAACCTCAAATTGTAGATAAAGTATAGATATATGATGATGATGATTTATTCTCAAAATGATAGTAGTTAGGTTTGGGAATAGTTACACAAAAGAGGTCGACACCTCTTTATCCACTGATCTATTATTGGTAATTATTATATCCGTTCTAAATCTATTGTCTGGAACCTAAATACCATTTGCAGAAAAAGTATTTTATTTTACTGTGAATTATAACTAATTAAAACGGTTAACATTTTACTAGTCACAATTAATCCTTTAACCGAATTTTCTAAGTTATAATCCAAAAACAAATGAAACACAATATATAAATATAGCAAATAATAATATATAAAGAAAATTACCTAATTACCCTCAGGTCACAAAAGTGAGTGTTACATTAATAAGTATAAAATTATTTATAATATTCGAGAAAACTCATATTACCTAATATGTTCATCAAAATTTAATACTAAAATATCAATAAACACCTCAGATTATCTAATACTGTTATATAACACATTTTGGAGTTTTTTAAGAGGAAAATTACCAATATATAAGTATCATTACTAGTAATATTTGAAAATCTACTTTAAATTACTAACATATCCCTACATGTATTAAATCTCATTAATATCATAATTATTAAACTTAAAAGTAATAAATATATGACATTTAACTCTAACTAATTAAAACATTTATATAAGTATCTATATTTTTTATCTTTACTCAAATATAATGCATTTCAGTATTTTTTTTAAAGATTGAATTACTAATTTACCCCTAACATTATTATTAATATTTAAAAAAATTACATGAAATTACTAACTTACTCCTACACATATGATTACATCTTATATATATATATATATATATATATATATATATATATATATATATATATATATATATACTATCATTATTATGAAATTTTAATGTAAATAAATTATGGCATAACTTTTTAATCGTAAGAAGTTACGAGACATGTAAATTATGGACGAGAAGGTTGGAACGAGACGAACATATTAGCAAACAGCCAAAGGCGATTTGTCCACCGTTTGTACCCAAATTCCATTTCTAAAGCCTCCAAAATTCAATTTTCCCTAATTTTACACATTTTTAAAAGTGTTGTAAGATATAAAAAATGAACTCTTAATGGTATTTTTTTTTATAAAATTGTAAATTTAAACGCTTTTTTATTCTTAATTTCATTTCTATACAGTCAATTCCAATATTTAAGAGTTTCAAATTTTTGATCAAATTTTACGATTTCAATGTCTCATACATAAGTTTATTATATAATTATACCCACGTAAATAACATTTTTTTAGTTAGTCACGACCAACCCTCGATTTCACAAATCACAACCCGATCATCAAGTTGGCAACCACAATTATATATATAAGGTTCTAATGAGAACACTTCATAAATGCACAATTAGCCAACAAAATCATTAAATTTACACTCATACATCTCAAATATGTGTAGAAAAATTGATTAGAATAGATGCGAAGTTTCAAAAATACTCAAAAATTGAAAAAACGATTGATGCGCAATTATAGAAATAATCGTGCATCAACCGTTTTTTTCGATTTTTGTGCATTTTTAGAAGTGTGCATTTGTTTTTCTTTGCATATTTGAAATGTATGAATGTGAATCTAATAATTTTTGTTGGCTAGTTGTACATTTATGAGGTGTTCTCACCGTTCTTATTTTTGAAGTGTTCTCATTTGATCCAAACTCTCTCTCTCTCTCTCTCTATATATATATATATATATATTGGGTATTTAGTTTTGACTCATATTTGAAGAGTAAAGATGTGATTTTTTTCCTTTAGAGATAAACTATATCGTTGTGTATTATCGTATAGAGTTTAATTATGATTTACATACTACATATTGAATGAACGTGAAACCTAATTTTGTCCCGCTGCATCATGCGGGCATTCCTGTTAGTTTCATTAAAATAAAACTTCTAAAATATTAACAAAATTTAAAATTAATTCGGGTTGTCTAGTCAACTCAAAAACTTACCAGGTGATCCAAACCCGACCCCAAAAATAGTCGGGTTGACATATTCGCATGTCAAAAATCCTCGACCCAATCTTAATACTTTCGAGTCCATTTCGTGTAGGTTTCGAGTTGTGTCGAAAGTTGAAAATATGACAGCATGACTATGTTTCTTAAATATGAATATAAATAAATAGTGTATTGCATGTGTAAATTGACCTGGACATTGACAAATAGTGGATGATGTATATAGTTTACATAAAATACAGTTATGCAAATATTAACATCGACACTAAATAAAATTTCAAAAAATTCCCATATAAAAGGCCAGCTCCGGTATTACCGTAATCATTTCTCTAAGCAATATATGAACACAAGACAAATTTCATTCATGAATATACAACGCCGACACGTTACTATGTTTACTTTTCCCTTTCTTTAATGTTATGGAATGATTATTTAAATGCGAGTTGGATCTTCGAATTTAAGAAAATAATACTACTAATCATACTCTTTAGGGCCGTGTTTAACTTAATTTCATAATTACACATCACTATTATCATGAATACATATTCTTACTAAACTTACATAAGAAAACTTGATATTAAAACTAGGGTTTAATGTACAAATTTGTTACTGTACTTTGCGAAAAAGTTTATGTAGGTTACTAAACTTTTAAAATATGCAATTGGATTACTGTACTTTCAAAACCTGTCACCATGCCTATTTTTGCTCAATTTTGGTTTAAAGTTTAGTGACCCAATTGCACATTGCTATGTATATTTTTTACAAGTACGGTAACCTAATTGAAATATGGTGAAAGTTTGGTAAGCTAATTGAACATTTTTGAAACTACAGTAATTCAATTGCATATTTTAAAAGTTTAGTAACTTACATGAACTTTCTCGCAAAGTACAGTAACAAATTTGTACATTAACCTTTAAAACTGGATGTTAATACTTTATAATTAATTTTACCAAATTTGAAACAATTAATTAAATATATAAAGCTTAGCAATAGCATTAGCCCTAAATGTTATGGTTAACCTTCTCCCCAAATTTAGTATTAATCATTACTATCCTATTTTGATATCCTTATGTTAAATTGTGTGAGAGCTTTTTTAAAGCTTTTTTATGAAAATAGTGCAAGAGCTTTTTTAAGAAATTTTTCACTCTAATGATATAAATTAAAGCTTTGCAATCTCTTTCATTATAAAATGTGTACTTTTTACTGATTTTATATATATTCAAAAAGTTTTTTTTGTCATTTGAGTAAAGGCTTTTTTTTTAAAAAAAAAAAAAAAAAAAAAACTCTTACACCATTTTCATAAAAAAAAAAAAAAAAATAGAAAAACCAATTGTTTGTGGATGCTCTTCCATAGATGAGGCATTGACTTTCTATGATTATAAAAATCATTCAACTTTGCTTGTAAAGCAAGTATCTTGATAAACATCTTTACTCTAATCAAATAGATGAACTAAACATTCTTTTTTCCTCAACGTATTAATTTTACTCCTCAAGACTTCGCTCCCAATATATCATAGTTTCAATTCTTGTCACTGTTTCTTCAATTTGTAAATGGGAAACCTGCTATAACAGGTAAAATTACATCTTTCCATTTCCTTTTTCAAATTCGGAAAACGGGGATAAATTAAATTTGAAAGTACGATATGAAGTTAGGACATAAAAAGGTATGTTAGAAAAAAGTGATAATAGTAAAACTATATTGTGATTTTAAGTAATTAGACCTTGTTTATAAAGTACTTACATTGCTAGATAACTAGATAAGCGAAGACGACAATTTCATCCTTGTAAGAAAAATAAATCATGTCTTTCACTTATATAATCCAAGATTTAGCGTGTTTAGCTGTCAATCGTGACTAGCAGTTTCTTTAATTAATTTTAAGAGTTTATGTATTAATTAAATAAATATAAATGGTAACTTAACTTGTGAGATAAAGATTTGTATCTATGTTAAATTAATTGAAATATTTTGAATATACATAATAATGTGTATATGTACATTATGATTATGAATTTATGATGCATGGGTCAGATGTGGTAGGACACATAAAACAATGTTAATCTGTATTATTTCCTGACAGACTAATAATAATATTTATATGCTCAACTTGTTTAATCAGGCAACCTCGAAACGTGAATTTCTAGATATGTCATGGGCAATCTTTATTTTACGCTCAACTTTGTGAATCAGAATCTTCCACATATAACTCGGATTCTGATCAAGAGGTGTGAGAGAAAGACAAGCAAGCTCCAAAGGTATGTGTCGTTGGCTGTTTCAGTCAGAATAATGAGTCCCCAGAACCCCGGGACAGGCAAACCGGCTTCAATAGCCGGATAGAGTATATGAAGTTTCATTTTCCAATAATTGACATTAAAAACTAGAATAGTTAATTCATTATAATTAGGCATCGGAAGCACACAACATTGAAACAGGTCATGATTATATTTCGGGTCATTTGCTTATGGTAAGTAAAAAGGCTAACTCCAAATGGCACACGACCCGTTTTATGGGTCATTGCTTATGAGTTGGTTTAGAAAGTTAATCATTTCTTTTTACAATAAATAAGTCTTTAAAGTAATATAAAATAATGTTAAAATGGATTGGAAACAACTCCCAACTGCTCCACAGTTCACATGGGTGATGGGTGATGGCTATTTGGTCCACTTATACGTCTTTTAGATTAATCTTTGCCGTAGAGGTGTTACCAACTACAGTATATAGAATAAAGAAATTGAGTTTGCTTACAATTAAATACGAATTTTCGACAAAATACCATTTTGGATCATTGTATGAGGAGCTGAAACTAGACATATGTCATATTCCAATTAAAATTTGTTTTGAGAATTGATAATATCTCTAATAACCTAATAACCGTCAATAAGATAAAAATTGTGTATTTGTTGAAGCTAAAATTATCTAATTTAATCAGAATTATAATTAATACACTTGAGATTTGCATCTAATTCACTGAAACATTTCTTTTATATGTGATGTATTAATTATGATTTTTATGATAAAGAAAAAATTTTAAGTTTGATAATTATTTTCGGATGGTTCTTATTGATCATTTCCCAATTCGTTTATATGACTAAGTTTCACTCCTAAATCTGATTAGCATATAAATTAAATCAATTTATGAAATTATTGAAACTCAATGAGAGCTTGACTAAATAATTTTTAAAGCGTTAAATTAAGCACAAATTGCTGTGATTTAAATTTTTGAATATTCGAATATGTTCAGTTTATAAAACATTCTTATTATATTTCCTTTGTTATGAACAACACATTCTTATATTTCCTATTTGATTTGATAATCAACTTTTGATTTATATCTTTGATTCATACAGAATTTGTTTAAATCTTCCACATGTTTTCGAGATTTCTCCAACGATCATCCTAATTATCAAAAAGATAAATAAATAGTCTAATAATTTGAAAGTTTTTTTCATCGATCGTCCAAAAATGAACTATTTAAATAATTTATACATGGTATTGTTGGATTACCGGTAACAAAACTTTCAAATATTAGATTATTAAAATATTTTTTTGAAAGTTGAAATGACCGCCAAGAAATCTCGAAAATAGAGACAATTTAAAAATTTTACTCTCATGTATGCACAATAAAATCATAGAAGGTCAGGTCAAACATATGCACTTTGTTTTTTCTAACATAATTAAGGCATCTCACGTAGAGAAAGTCCACGTCAACTTCGACATACAAAGATTGATCCAAAAGGATATTACACTTTAAAACAACTAAAGATATTTTTATTAATTTACCAAATCTAAACGCATTAACCAAAAACTTCGAAAATCAAAAAGAAAAAATATATGAATAAACATATACTCCGTATATAGACACCACCGTAGCTATTCGATTAGCTTCTATAAGAAGAACTCCAATAATATATATAAGAAGCAATATTGATTCAGTATTTTTATTACTATGATTCAATTTTTTATTACATAAATTATAATAATAAAAAAATGAACAATAGTAATAAAAATACTGAATCATATTGCTTCTCCCTCTTCTCCACATAATTTTTCTTCTTTTTAGATCCCGTTAATATATATATATATATATTATATATATATATATAATATATACTAATATACTATATATATATATATATATATATAGTTATATATATATAGTACACACGCGTAATCTAGTTAATTCCAATGCTTAACCTTTATTATTTTATTACATAGACAATAATAAGAAGTTAATTGCTCAATCTTTTTAACTTTTTATGTGGGGAATGGAGGGCAACTACATTTTGAGGAGATTAAGGGTAGACAATCTTAATTTTTAATTTATGTGGTTAACGGTTTTATATTTACAACACTATAACGTACAATGCAATCTTTTTAAATACAAAAAAGAATATGAAATGTTGATAACAGAAATTCAACAATTGAAATCGTTTGTTATTAATTCCACTCAAAATGCACATATATACATGAGAGCAGATAAATACAACAAATAAAAGTTATTCATACATTAAAATTGTACTTTAAGTACTTGTACTATATGCAAATAACTATTGTACAGTTGGTGTATTAATCAATTTTATTTGTCGTATTTATCAACTCCGTATGTACATACAGTTACTTATTACCTTACCTTAAATTTCAATACTTAAAATCGGTAAATCCTATTAGTTAATTTAATAAATAATTAATTCAATTAGATGGATATGACACAGCACACCGATGACGAGCAAAATATTGAATTTGAATAAAATATACGTTATTTTTTTTAATACAATCCAAACGAGTCAGCTACTAGCCTTACATACAATATATAAGCAGCCAAGCTAAGCTACCTTCTATTATTCATTCGACATCCAAATTATCAAACTTAACCATGGTTTCTTCTTCTTCCGATCACCCTACAGCTTCTTCATCGAACTCTCGTTACGTGAGATCCCCGGGAGTTACGGTTTACCATTTTTCGGACCGATTAAAGATCGTTACGATTACTTTTACAATCAAGGAAAAGATGAATTCTTCACAACAAGAATCAAAAAATACAACTCAACTGTTTTCCGTACAAACATGCCCCCGGGGCCTTTTATTTCCTCCAACTCAAAAGTCGTGGCAGTTCTTGATTCCAAAAGTTTCACAATTCTTTTCGATAACTCAAAAGTCGAGAAGAAGAACATTCTAGATGGAACTTACATGCCTTCTCTGTCGTTTTTCGGCGGTTATCGGACTTGTGCTTTCTTAGACACCAGTGAGTCTAATCATCACGCTTTGAAGTCGTTTTTCATCTCGTTCATCGCTTCGTCTCATAAGAAGTTCATTCCGTACCTCAGGACGAGCTTGTCCGAGCTTTTCGAAAACCTAGAAACCGATATTTCGGATAAGAAATCAGCTGATTTCAATACCATATGCGATAACATGGCGTTTGATTTCGTCTTCAGGTTAGTTACCGGCGTTAATCCGTCTGAAACGAATTTAAAAGCAAAAGGTCCAACAACTGTTAACACATGGTTAGCACTTCAGTTAGCTCCATTAGGTACAGCTGGATTGAAATTCGTTCCTGATTTTATCGATGATATAATTCACACAGTCAGATTACCGTTTTTCATAATCAAATCCGGTTACAAAAAGCTATACAACTCTATATACGATTCCGCAACGACTTTACTAGACGAAGCCGAGAAATCCGGGATTAATCGAGAAGAAGCATGTCATAATCTCGTGTTTCTCGCGGCGTTTAACGCGTTTGGCGGGATGAAAGTTTTGTTTCCGTCGCTGATTAAATGGATCGCATCCGCCGGTAAAAGTTTACATGATCGTCTAGCTGAAGAGATCCGAACAGTCGTGAAAGAAGAAGGTGACGTCAGTTTCTCCGCATTGGAGAGAATGACGTTGACTAAATCAGCTGTATACGAAGCGTTACGTATAGATCCGCCCGTGCCGTTTCAGTATGCAACGGCACGGGAGGATCTGGTCATCGAGAGCCACGACTCGAAATTCGAGATTAAAAAAGGCGAAACGATTTTTGGATACCAGCCGCTGGCGACGAAAGATCCTAAAGTGTTTGATAATCCGGAAGAATACGTTGCGGACAGATTTGTTGGAGAAGGAGAGAAGTTGATTAAGTACGTGTACTGGTCGAATGCTCGTGAAACTGATACTCCGTCACCGGATAATAAGCAATGTCCGGCGAAAGATCTGGTGGTGTTATGTAGTAGGATGATGCTGGTGGAGTTATTTCTCCGGTACGATACTTTCACGGCGGAGGTTGGACAGGTGGCGCTTGGTGCGTCGGTCAAGATCACTTCGTTTACGAAGGCAACTTGTTAATTTAAATTTCGTGTATTTCATATTTGAATTATATTACTTGTATTAAAAAAAAAAATTATTGTGTGTTAAATGTTTACATATTGGTTTTTTCTTGTATGAATCAAAGTGAATCACGTGTATTGATATTTTATAGTAATGTTAATTACAGGTTATTATTAAAAAAGTATTTATTTATATGTGTGTTGGAGTAATAATTTTATACTATGCTATGAACGTTATTTCATTATTAAGATTGGAACTTAATTGTGGTGTAAATAATGATCTGGTATGTTTGGATTTATGGATATAGGCCAATAGAAGAAGAATTGCACTAGTCAGACCATTCGTAACGCTCAAAGGTGGCACGCGTTCTCACCATCCAGAACGCCCCTAGCGGGACGTTCTCAGTAGGACGTTGTCGAGCGTTGTGCAGCGTAGAACGGAAAGAAAACGAGCATTTTTCGTGGGTCCCACCGACTTTTCTTTTTCGTTTTCTTTCTATGGTTTTAATAGGAATAAAAAAAATTTAAAAAAAAACTTAACCGTTTGAAACGGTAATAAAAAATAAATAAATTCGAAATCAACCCACGCTCCACCTTTCGCAGCTTAAATCCATCGATGGCTTAGTTTTTTTATTATCTATGTAGTATTATTGTATTGTACTTCATTTTATTTTAATTATTATATTGTATCATATTTTATTTAAAATTATTGTATTGTATTTTATATTTATAAAGTATTGTATTTCATTTTATTTGAAGTATTGTATTGTACTTTATTTTAATTTATTGTATTGTATGTTAATTAAATTGTATTTGATTTGTTAAATAAATGAAAATTATCATTTAGTTAGTGAGTGGGTGGGTCCCAGAAGGGGCGGGGGGGGGGGGGGGGGAGGACGTTCTGGTGTTATGATTAGGAGAGTGAAAGGGGCATTATGATGTTATGCTGATGTGGCACTGATGTGGCACCTAAAAAAGGGGCGTTCTAGTGTTACGAGTACAAATGGTCTCATAGTCAATTTTTAAAATAAAATCTGTGTATAAGATCGACTGCTAGTTTGTATTTGATGTTCCAAATTTGAACATTTAGTCTATCTTAATTACTTCCTCCGTCTCATAATAAGTGTCTCACTTACTATTTTGGGACGTCCCAAAATAAGTGTCTAGATTCCCTTTCAGCCAATCAGAAAAGACTTTAGTGCGTAAAGATAATATGTTACTTGTAGATAGTGACTTTCCCTAAACTGTGTGCATTTTGACATGAGACACTTATTTTGGGACGGAGAGAGTACTACCATGACAAAGGTGATGCTAATAAGCTGGGGAATTGTAACACCCGTCAAATTAGGGTTAGTCATTAGGTCCTAATCGTTTTTGTAATACATGTAATTAGTACCGTGTTAAGCTAATTTGTATATCAAATAATATATATTGTTATATATATACAGTTGCGCGATTTGGTTAAATCAACCACGTTTCAAATCGAATGTAATTCGGTTCAAGTAAATACGGACGTTGGTGATCATATTTATTAAACAATATAAAATTATATAATAACGATATCATACCCAAAATATTATTTTGATAATGTTTCAATTACATTTCGTATCGTATAATAAACTTCTACGTGACTTAAACATTTAACACACAAGCAAACGAAACCATTTAAGTTTATTAAGTATTTGTTAAAATACTTCAACCCATTATTAAATAAATAATTGTATTTTAAAACTTATAACTAAACGTGTAAAATAATTATTTAACGCAAAACGATCGAAAAACGAACGCTGCACGGAACATGTACGCGGGAGAACGAAAAACTAGTGAAGCCCATACTCGGTGGACCCCACCAGCCCCCCTCTCTTCCCCCTCCCTTTCTTCCCTTTTTCCTTTCTTCTTTCTCACTTTCACATTTCTTCTTCATTCTTTTCTCTCTAAACCAAACCACACCGCCATCACTTAAACCTCACTAATAACACCACCAAACGACCTTGATCTTCATCACTCGTTTGGAGAAAAAGAACCACCTCGCAACGATCTACGTTTCTACCTTTTCGAATTCTCCGCGCGATGATTTATAAGTTTTCGACAAAACCCGAAACCTTTCGATTTCGAGTATTTTTAAGTTCTAGTTGTTACTTTAAGCTTAGAACGTCCCTATAAGGGTTGATTAAAAGAATCAGACCAAACGGAAACCCGAAAACTCATTTTTGGCTCAAAAATTCGTTAACAGCCTTAAGTGTCGCAACGAAGGTGCAATATAGCGTCACTTCATGCGTCACTTATGTGACGCATTGAGTGTCGCTAAAAGCCCTAATCATGCGTCACTTGCATAAGTGCCACATAAAACCCCTTTTTCCCGACACTTACCTCCGTCACTTGGTTAGTGACGCGTGGAAGCCTTAACCGACACTTATACCCGACACTAATGGAGTGTCGACACCTTATGCGTGACTTACCTAAGTGACGCCCTAAACTTAGAATTTCTAATTTTATGCGACACTTCCTAAATATCGCCTGAGTCACATAGTGACGCCATAAGTGATGCCCTTACCCAGACTCTGCTATTTCATGCGTCACTTTCTAAGTGACGCCTAAGACCCTAAGTGTCGCTATAAGTTCCGCATGAAATAGAACTCAGATTTTTACTACATATCGAGACCTAAAATTTTATCACTTGATTTTACCCAAATTCAAATCTTAGATGCGTTTTTCTCTATAAGAATATGGCCAGCCCCTTGGACCCCGCCAGGGGCTGCCACCCCTGGGACCCCGCTAACCAGAGGCGCTGCCCCCGGACCCCCGTCACCTAAAAGTTTGTAAATATTTTTTTAGTATAACACTTCGACATAATAATATTATTGCGAATAATCACCAACGGACCATACACGTTTTCAAAACTCGAACTTACCAATCAAATCAAATCATTGGACATTACTAGTTGGATGAACAACTAGCATAGGTTATCTTTTAAGATAGCTACTTATTTTATTCAACCTTGCGCGTTATAAACGCCCGGCAAGTTACAGTCTTCGGACACCCCATTTTACTTCACCACATTTGCTTCGTTGCAACCCTCCAGGCTCAGGTGAGTCTCATAGTGTAACGTCCCAGATTTCAGGAATTTAATTTAGTACGTGAAATATAATTTTATTATGAAGTAATATTGTGTAACTAAGGAGATATAGCGAAAAACGTAAATGAATTATCAGTTCCAGACTGTAAAAATAATGGGATTTAAAATAAAACACAGATAGATACGTGTTATGCCTGGAGGGTTCCATTTCATTCTCAAATATTCCAAATCACTTCCTTGAGACTTAGAGAAATCGCAGAACCACAACATCACCTTCAAATCATCAATTAAACCTTGAATCAAGCCTTAAGAACTTCAAGTAATCATCTTCTTTCTATCCCTAATCTTCTGTAAGTTGATTCTTCTAAGATTCTTAACCTAGTTTTTGGGTTTTTAGGGGTTTCTATGGGGTTTTGGTCAATTAGTGACTTAAATACGAAATTAGGGTTTATAATTGCTAGAATTGTTGTTATTAGTGTTATTGAGCTAGTTAATGATTAAATTACAACTCAAAAGTGATGAATATGATTGATTGGATATAGGTGTTCTTGAGTAAATATGGGGTTTTGGTTAAATATGTATGAATTAGTGTTAGTCAATTAAAAGTATGATCTATGATGCAATTAGGGTATGAAACTATGATAGAACATGATTTAAGTGAAAGTATTAACAAGTTGATTAGGTTAAAGGGGATGGCTTAAGAGTGGTTATTAGTTTAGAGTCATGATTTCCTTGAATTCAAATATGTTGCTATGTGATATGTGTATAGGTGATAAGAAGTTGGAAGTGTTACCATTGGTATTGTATTGTGAATCTTCAATCAAAAGCAAAGGTGAGTAATATAAGGATTTAATCAAGTATATGATTGTGTGTGTTTCCGGATTACTCCTGAGTAAAAGGATCATCCAACCATGTGAAGTTAATTGTGTTTTAATTGTTTAAATTGTTATTTGTGAAGTGTTAAGACATGAATTGATTGTACATGTTACCGGATAGCTTCCGAGCTAGAGGTGGGTACAATCAAGTGAAGATTAAGTGTATTACTTGTATATGATTATAGTGATATGAATTATGATTGTACATGTTACCGGATAGCTTCCGAGCTAGAGGTGGGTACAATCATGAGTTAGTGATATGAAGATTATGAAGTTTATGATATAGAGTTGCTAGTTTTACTAGCATAGTGTTTATGTAGCCATGTTATGTATTATTTGGTTAAGTGCTTATATGCTCACTAAGCAAGAGTGCTTATTGTTTAAGTGTTTCATGTTTTAGGTGGAAGTGGACAAGGGAAGGGGAAAGCGGTTAAAGAGAATTAGCGTGGATTGCTTGATGATAGTGTATGGCAAGTTTCTCTTTTATGTCGTTTGGATAAGACTTGTGTAAATCTCCTTTCAAGACATGTTTTAAAAAGTAAGTCATGGTGAGCCTTGACTTAAGCATTTTTCAAATAGATTGACTTTGAAAGTCAACAACGATTGTACATGATGTAAATTATGGTTTTCAAGTTTTAAAGTTAATGGTTGAATATGTTTGGTGTTTATGAAATGAAAGGATAGTTAAAAATAGTTAAAGTGTGTTTTCATTAGTTATGGAGTGTTGACATGTAGTCAAACCTTCCATTAGTCGATTATGGGTTGTGATTGGCTAGTCAATGGGTCAAAACAGTCTTTGTGGGTCAGCGGGTCAAAAAGGGTCAATATGGGTCATTAAATGCACTTACGGACTAAACCGAGTTAGAGAAGGGTTAAGGGTGTGGTGAAGTGTCTTACCACTTTGTTTTGATGTATATGAGGTGTGGTTAAAAGCACAATATCTTAGCCTAATGGTTTAAGACTTGGTATGCTCACAAAATGGTCGTTTTTGGGACAAAAAGAGTCATACGTCAAAATCCCGTGTAGTTGTGAATTTTGGAAAAGTGCAAAAAGGGAAAGTTTCTTTGTGGTCAAATGAAGGTGCTCGTAAATTTTCAGAGTCTAAGTCCTTACCGTTTAGAAGTTATGCGCATTCAAAATTAGTATTTTGGGTCAAAAATATGCAGATCTGAGTATCTGATGAAGTACCCGGTGGGTACTCAGTTTCAAATGGTACCAGAAGCATTTCAGAGTTGAGTACCCGGTGGGTACTAAGAGTACCCGGTGGGTACTAAAGTAGTACCCAGGGGGTACTAAGAGTACCCAGGGGTACTCCTTCAGCATTTTGAACAATTGACTTTTAAGGTTCTAAACATATATTAGGATGTGTAAACATATGTAAAAAAAAAAATGTTTCAAAATTTCGGGGTGTTTCACATAGCCCCGACTTTTTATTGTTTTTACTCCCGGGGTGGGAATACATGCTCTGACTGTTTTACACGTGAACACGAGTACAAAACTCGCTATATTCTGCATGAGCTATTTTCTAATCGCTTTTAAGTCCTCTACGATCATAGTTCTGGTAATTCTTTATGTAGCGCGAATGTTAGTGTATGGTACCATATAGGACTGACCATCCTCGTCCGGGTCAGCAAACACTGACTGGTTAAACGGACGCATTAACTTTTGTTCATACGAGTGTGGATTAGACACTCGCCCGGAAGCACCCACGATCAGGCACTTTATTGTGATCCTGACTCCCACGTTAAGCGCAGACTATGACCTCATGGCAGACGTATACATTATTTGATTCATTTCAAACAATCATTACTAAATCTTGTGGTTCACACTTACTTTATTAATACGCAAACCTATGAGCTCACCAGCTTTTAGCTGACTTTTTAGTATGTATTCTCAGGTACACAGCAGTAGTAGGACTGCTCAGGATTAGTTAGCTCGAGTCGCATGCATATCTCAGGAGATTCATATGCATTTCTACATTTTGTAAAATAGATATGCCTTAGAATCTCTAACATTTTGGCTCACGAGCTTTTGTAACTATTATAACATTGTAAAACTTTTGAATTATCAATGCAATGCTTAAAACAACGCATATAGAGTCGTTCATTATATGCCTTGTGTGTTTTGATTATTGATTAGTAGTACCGCTAAACCGTAAATTTGGGGGTGTTACAGAAATGATTGATTCTCTTGAGCTTCTCTGTTACGGAGTACTCCCTCCGTCCCAAAATAAGTGTCTCATGTCAAAATGCACACAGTTTAAGGAAAGTCACTATCTACCAATAACATTTTATCTTTAGCCACTAAAGTCTTATCTGATTGACTGAAAGGGAATCTGGACACTTATTTTGGGACGTTCCAAAATAGTAAGTGAGACACTTATTATGGGACGGAGGGAGTATTAGGGGTCTTTTGTTTATTCTGATTACTGATAGCTGAAATCTGAAATCAGTTCTGAATAATAAGACATGTCATCTGAAATCTGAATACATAATCATTAAGATCGTTTGATATATAAAAAGTACAAACATCTGAATGCACGTGTTTCACTATTTTTTGACGTGATACAAATTGGATGAATATAACAGAGTTTCAAACGATTTAACTCAAGAAAAAATAAAACTTACACGAGCTCCGACACAACTTTCGACACTTCTAAATACCAATAATAACATAAATAAATAACTTGTCATGAAATAATAAATAAACTAAAATACATGAACCAAAAACCGAAAGGGATATTTTTTACATAAATTAACATACGATAATTCATTTATACGAGAAAAAAGACATAACGTTATGGGATTTATATATCAATTAGACCATTCCCAATGGTGACGGAAACTGACAGAAACTGACGCGCCACGTCAGCGCAACGTCAGCTTTTTCACCCAACTGACAGAAACTGACAGGCCCCTCCCAACAGTCATCCGTCAGTTTCTGTCAGTTTCATTTTTCAGGGACCCACACCAATAAACTTAATTAATTAATACACAATAATTAAAATAAAAACACATTTCATTAAAATTAAAAACATTACAATATTAAAATAAAAACATTACACTACTTAAAAAAAACATTACAATACCTAAAAATAAAACATTACAATACTTAAAAAAAATTTACAATACTTAAAATAAAATACAATAATTAAAAAAAGTTACACTAATAAACAAAAGTTATAACAATTAACGACTACGGTAGTTCGGAGGGAGTTGTGCAATGTGCTCGATCAAAGCATTTCGAAGTCGGTGATGAACTACCCGATCGCGTAACTCTTTGTCCATACGCAAATGAGTCTCTACTTTTTCTCGCCACGAGCGTCTCGGTTGGACATCCGGATATTGCTCCTCCAGATCACACATATTTCGTCCGTTATCCTCCGTTATCATATTGTGCAGAATAACACAAGCATACATGATTCTTGATATCCGGTTGGTGCTATACGGTCTTGCCGGGTTCTTGATTATTTGCCAACGGCCTTGAAGATGACCGAAAGCTTGCTCCACATCCTTTCTTGCAGATTCTTGATATCTCTTGAAGTATTTCTCCTGTTCCGTTAGGGGATGCTTAAACGATTTCACAATAGTGGCCCATTATGGATAAATGTCATCTCCTAGATAATAACCTCGAGTGAATTCTTCCTCGGCAATTGTGAAGTTTACTTGGGGAGCAGTTTCTTGAAGTAAGTCGTTGAACAGATCCGATTGATTGAGCAGATTGATGTCGTTGCTCGAACCGGCGGGATCAAAGAAAGCGTGCCAAATCCAAGTATCATAAGAGGCAACCGCTCGAGCATGATCGTTGGATGCCCGTGATCACCTCGAGTGTACTGACCTTGTCATGCCACTGGGCAGTTTTTCCATGGCCAATGCATACAATCGATGCTACTAAGCATCCCAGGAAAACCATGCACCTGAGCATGTCTCTCGTGCAATCGTTGCACGTCCGCCAAAGTCGGTTTTCGTTTATATTCCGTAGAGTATAAATGAAAAACACACTTACAGAAGTTATCCAAACAATCATATGAAGTTTGCTCACCCATATGTAAATATTCATCAAACGCATCGGTGGCACAACCGTATGCCAATTGCCGTATGGCGGACGTGCATTTTTGCCACACATTAAAACCAAGTAACCCGGTAGCATCGGGTTTTTGAATGAAGTAAGAAAAGTATGGAGGTACCGGAACAGTGGAGTATGATAGTATACCTTGGCAAATACGGAGAAACAATCCTTTGCTCATCCGATAACGATGATGAAAAACATCCGCCGGAAAGGTTGGATTCTCGGCAAAATAGTCTCGATACAAACGTTCCGACGCGTTGGCACGATCTCTAGGAAAGTATCGTCGGGGTGCTCGTGGTATCGGAACATAAACTTCGTCTTCGTCGGATGAATCGGAGCTTATCGCAACGAGCAATGCGAGAGCTTGCATCGGATCTGCACAAGCATTTACCGCGGCCACGTCCTCGATATCGGAATCGGAAGATGACATTTTATAAAATGTGAAAGTATACAAATTTGAGGTTTAGAGAGAATTGTGAATTTGAGGTGTGATTTTTTGATGGTTTAAGGGTGTGTATTTATAGTGAAAAAGTGAAGAAAATAAAAATAAAAAAATAAAACGCTCCTTGACCGTTGGGTTTTTTTATTTTTTTTAAGCCTAACGGCTATTTTAAATTTTTTTTTTTTTGTTTTATTCGCTGGCCCCATCTCCTCCGGACCCACGCCTCAACCCATTCACCTCGCCGGATTTCCGACGGAGGAAACCGACGGACCGAACCGACGGAGCCTTGCCATCGGTGTCGGTTTCGTCGGTTTCAACCGACGGAAACCGTTGGGACGCGTCTTAGAAGTTTTAAGCAATTGTAAATAGCTTATTGAATAAGTATTTTTTCAGCTAGGTTAAGACATGATTAAAAAAATATCAAAACATCTTAATGAACATTTAGCTTATCCATTAATACAACTACCACTTTCAAGATATTTTAAGTTTAAAAAAAAGCTCTTAGTTTAGATGTCTAATTAGGTTGTACTTTCGTTCTGCTTTTTGTTTGGTGGTTGGTTGTAGTTGTTGTCTCTCTCGTTTATTTGTACTTCGCTTATCAATATACATCCTTTTCTTTTTTATGTACCGTGAAAAATTAAAAGAAATTAAGGGTGTGTTTGTTTTGCATAATATTAATTATGATACAATCTGGAATAGTGGAATTGTTTATGAAATTGGAGTTTCCAAAAATGTGAATTCATTTAGGTAAAAGGTTTTTTGTAACTTTCAATGTAATTCATGATTGAACCGAACAACCTTATTTAATGGAATCAAAGTGAGATTTCAATTGTATCCAAATTTTAAAGAATTCTGAGAACTAAATACATACGGGTAGGTGAACTTTTTAGAGTTTCCCAATTTTAACCCATAAATATAATGCATGTCCTAGATTTAATTCTAGATACTGTAGAAGTTGATTGAAATAGAAAGAAACAAAATGAAACCAGAGACATCGATCAAATGTGATCTCTTCAATTACAACATATTTATCTAAAACATATAATTTAAAGAATATATTTGAATGGAAAAATATGTATTTTATGTGATTTGTGAGGGGAAAATATATAATTGTCGACGATAATACAATGATGTCGATGTAACTATGTAAGTATGTAACGCCGATTTATCAAATGATCTAACTTAAGTTTCGTTTAAAATGAGGAAATTATTTATATCATGTCGTGTACATAATCAAAGTTTTACGTGTAAAATGTGAACTATTGATTAATTTGAATTTTGTAAGTGTCCCCAAGAACATAGAGGTGAAAACAAAGTTACAATAATGATACCTATTTCTATTTGGCCACCACCATGTTTACTAGCTTATAGGCCACCACTATGATAACCAAAGTTAAGAGACTTTATATTTAATGCAAAAATAGAATGAAATGAATTGGTTGAACTATCAAATCGGTAAACTTTTAGAATCAGCTAATACTAACCCAAAAATACATACTTCTTGTTCTAGAATTCTATCATAGTTGCTATAATTAGAAAGGAATCAAAAGTCATCAAATGTAACCTCCTCCAACATATTCCATCTATGCAGATTTAAATATACATCTTACTGATTTAGTTTATCCTAAAAAACTATCCTTTTAAAAATTTAATAAAAATAATTAATAATTTTTTAAATTTACACTCATCTATTACCATTACCAATTCATTTTATAGAAATTTGTAGCTTAACTTGTCTTGACTCTTGAAAATAGGGGTAAAATTGATATTTTATCGAACTGTTATACATTTAAATATTTTTGTTACGAGAAATTCCTTTTTAGACGAGGAAAAGTACTTTTCCTTTTAATCTCAATATAAAAAATAATTAAACATGCGCTCTCTTAATTTTACGATGTAGCCGATTTAACAAGTTGCATACCCATTCGCATAACAAGTTTTATATATACCCATGGGAAGATGATAATGCTATGGACATATTTACTAGCTACACATGAATTTTACAGCTTTACA
Source organism: Pseudognaphalium luteoalbum (assembly GCA_963422505.1). Classification (NCBI taxonomy): domain Eukaryota; kingdom Viridiplantae; phylum Streptophyta; class Magnoliopsida; order Asterales; family Asteraceae; genus Pseudognaphalium; species Pseudognaphalium luteoalbum. The sequence goes on from OY730196.1 coordinate 110,395,792, forward strand.
CTTAGAATAATATTAATTTATTTGTGTCTTCATCATTTTTACTTGTGACGTTATCACCTCACATACCCATTGCATGTAGTAGGATGATGCTGGTGGAGTTATTTCTCCGGTATGATACTTTCACGGCGGAGGTTGGACAGGTCACAGGTGGTGCTTGGTGTGTCGGTCAAGATCACCTCGTTTACGAAGGCAACTTGTTAATTTAAATTTCGTGTATTTCAGATTTGAAATATTACTAGTATTTTTTTTAATTGGTGTGAAATGTTTACATATTTGGTTTTCTCTTGTATCAAATTTAAAGTGAATCACGTGTATTGATATTATATAGTAATGTTATTTACACAGTTTATTATTACAAGTTTGTTTATAAGTGTGTTTGTTAGGCTCCTCACTATCGAACGTCGGTGGATTGCGTCGGTTGAGTCGACGGAACCGACGCCATAGGTACGAGGCGTCGGTTCCGAGCCGTCGGTGGATTGCGTCACGAAACCGAAGGGAAATGGGAAAAAATGGGGCCCGCGTCAGTCTCGTTTTTATGTCTAACGGCCAAAAAAATAAATGGGAAAAAAAAGCCGTTGGAGCGTGGCTGTGGGGAGAAAAAAAAAACCAAACCATCTCACAATTTAACACTATATATACACACCTCTATTTTACAATTTTTAACCCATTCTATTTCACCAACATACCTTTATACAATATATACACACCTTTACACCAAATTACACCAAACCCAAACCACCAACATTTTCACTTCACAAAATTTACACCCCTCCAAACACAACATTCATACACAAATTATACCAAATTCTACTTCACAAAAATGAGGCGCAATCAATCAACCGGCGAAGATATGTGGAACAATTTAATAAACAATCCAATACCGAATCCGACCCATAATCCAACTTCACCAACGGCCACGTCTTCCGCTCAATCGAGCAACTCGTCACCAAGTCAAGCACCCGGGTTTTCACGATACGCAAATAACCCCACGCTATTTCAAGGTTACCACAATTACCAACACTATGGTCCATATCCTCCATACCAACAAACTCCACAACCATTCCAACAAACTCCACCACCATTACAACAAACTCCACCACCATTTGGAGACCCACGATTTTTAACCCAACCATCATCGGCTTTCTCACCATTTCCACCAACTCCAATTAATTATCCACAATTCGGAAACATCAACACTCCACCCGAGCCCGAGCCCCAAGCCGTACCCGAGTCTGAACCCGTGTCGAGCCCGAGGTCGAAAAAAGGAAAAGGAAAAGGAAAAGTAGAAGGAAAAAGGGTTCAAGTTAGATGGTCCGACGACGAGGCGCTCATATTAGCCGAACGGTGGATCCACCGTTCCGAAAAATCAAAGAAAGGGGTTTCACAAAGCTTCGAAGCTTTTTGGGATAAAGTTTTAAAAGATTATAATTCGGTGGCACCTCAAGAACGTACTTTGAGCCAACTCCAAGGAAAGTGGAACAAAATTCGTAGCGATTGCAAAATTTTCATTGCAATCCACAAACATCTTACCAATCCTCGTCAAAGCGGGGCAAGTGACGACGACATTGTTAGGGGGTGTCATGCGGCGTTTAAGGATCAACAAGGTCGAGCCTTCATATATGAGAAATGTTGGAATGTGCTACGATATTGTCCAAAGTTTATGAAAAATGATGGAGTCATGAGCCGACAACCAAGCCAACCCGAACTCGAACCAATTAATCTTGGTGATGATATGCCTACTTCTGAGCCACTTGCGACCAACATGGAACGGTTGTTCCAAGACGACATTATTCGTCGCCCACCCGGCCGAGCTAAAGCTAAAAAAAGTCAAAAAAGTTCAGGCTCGAGTGACGTCGCTACTTCTTCGCGTAGTTTGAAAGAAAAAGAACGTTTAGCCAACATAGAAGCCGCGGAAGCACAAAAAGCAACATTGGCCACGATTGACAAAAATTCGGTCAAAAAAACTATATTGAAATCGTGGAAAATGTTATACAAAAAAATACCCAAGGGGCTTAAAGGCAAGGAAAAAAGGATGCTCGCGGAGGTGCGACAAAGCGTGGTCGATAATTATGAGAATGATTATAAGACGGTTTTTGGTCGTGAAGCGGGTTCGGGTTCGGTGCAAGTCAACGATTCGGACGAGGACGACACTGAAAATGAAGACGAAGCAGGTTCGGAGGATTCGGAGTAGACGACTAGTTTTTAGTTTTAATGAAAATGTAACGTTTTATTTTTAGGAATGGTAACGTTTTATTTTTAGGAATTGTAACGTTTTATTTTTAGGAATTGTAACGTTTTATTTTTAGGAATTGTAACGTTTTATTTTTTATTAATGTAATGTTTTTAGTTTTAATGAAAATGTAACGTTTTAATTTTAGGAATTGTAACGTTTTATTTTTATTAATGTAACATTTTTAGTTTAAATGAATATGTTTTATTTAAGTTTGTGTTTAAATAGAAAAAGAAATTAGTGTGTGGGTCCCAAAAAAAGAGAAGTGATGTTAACTGATGTAAACTGTAGGCAGTGGAGTGTCAATTTGTGTCAGTTTTGGAAAAAAGCTGACGTGGCGCTGATGTGGCTCCAACTGATGCGTCAGTTGATGTTCACGATAGTGAGGGGTCTTAGAATAATAATTTTATACTATATATGCTATGAACATTATTTCATTATTCAAACATTCGAACTTAATTGTCGTGTAAATAATAATAATCTGATATGTTTGGATTTATGGATATGCCAATAGAATCGAAGGAGAATTGCACTAGTCGTAGTCAATGTTAACCGACGATAGTATTGCCACTCGTTTATAACAAAATATGTGAGTAAGACTGTTAGTTTTGTATTTAATGTTCAAGATTTGAACATTTAATGTTCAAAGATTTGAACATTCGAACTTAATTACTATCATAATCATAACAAAGGTTAAAAGAGACTCATTCTGATGATGCTGATAAAATGAGAAAAGAAATAATGGAGTTTCTTGAGCTTCTAACAATGAAGCCTATTAGCATGCGTTGTATGTGTCGTCAGCGCAAATGGTCATCAAAATTTGAAGGCCTTCAAATTTTACAAGAGTTGTTATAACCAGTATAGGTTTAATTATTTAATTTCTTGTGCGTTATTAATCAAACAATTGATTCTCTTAAAAAAATATTCATACAATATAAAGAGTATGACAAGGTTTTTGGTTTCTTGCTTTCTTCTAACAAGTTGCACTCCTTTGATTACAAGAGTCTTGGCTCTTGTTGTAGTTATTTTGAAAATGCACTCACGAAGAATGGACAATATGATATTGATAAAAACGGATTCTACATGAATTATAAAATGCAAAATTCTTGTCTTTTGTCAATATGTGACCTATTGAAATTCTACATTATCTGAAATTATTCATATATAATATGGTTAACTATTCACATAATTCAATGATGTCGATACATCCGCTTTATTAAATGTTCTAAATTAAGTCTCGTTTAAGATGAGGAAATTATTTTATTCTCTCGTTTACATAAGAAAACTTTTTTGTTTTTGTTTTTAACATCAATGCAGATAGAGGTGTTCGTTTGAATGGATTGGATTAAATTCGATCCATTTATATAAATTCATTTTGATTTTGGTTCTGAAAATGTGAATTCGATCCATTCAAACAAATATCGAATTCAAACCGAACCAAACCAAATTACTATTTAGATGGATGAGTTATAACCGTTTGGTTTTCTCATGGATTGCATGAGTGTATTGTTTGACTCTTGAGGGTAATGTAATGAGTGATATCAATGGTTACGTATTGTCATGTTGCGTTTAGGGTTTATATAATTTGGATTTAGTGTTTTATATCCAAACTTGAAACTTTAAGTTATATCCACGATATATATATATATATATTAACAATTCCAATAATATAATAAGATTTTATATATAAAAATAATAAAACAAATACGTAATATTTAACATACATTTTGATAGATAAACAAGAATATTACATAAAATCATTACATATACAACTATTACTATTCGGTTTATTTTGATAATCTGGTTCTAATAGTAGTAACTAAAACCAATCAGAAAATCGAAATAATAATTGGTTTTTGCTTAATCTGATATTAGATTGTCAAATCCGAACTGTCCAAATCAAATAGACCATTTGAATAATCGGATTATATTCAAATTATGAATACCCTGAAATGCAGATTCTATTAGAACTTAAATTAGAAGTACTTTCGACTCGCACGACACAAACAACAAAATAGACAATAATTTGGTTTTCACGTGTAAAATGTAGACTATTAATTTGCTTTTTGTAAATGTGTCCCCCGGCTAATAAACATAGAGGTAAAAACATAGTTTCATTGACACCCCTATAATAATTAGGCCAAAGGTTCACGTTAATTAATTATTGGTTGATTTTAATGTAATCAAATGATTTTAATCAAAATTTATTATTTTATTATTATTTTTAGAAAGGTCAAACATTTATATATTCATTTACGAATATCTACAAGTAATTACTTTTCAGGATTTGAACTCACAATCTCAAAGTTAATAGTTACTTTGATGCTGTTGATTTAAATGAGAATAAATCGATTTGTATAAACTTCAAGAGAAAATGAATTTCTTTGGGTGAAGAATTTTATGACTTCAAATCAGTTTATTCGTGAACCAAACATTCTTATGTAATTGATTATAAATTTCAACTCCACTTAATTTCATTAATTCATCGAACGAAACGTAATAGCACCTGCAACCTCCTGGATTTTAGGTGTGTTTGGCAACCTTATGCAGGGGATGATTGAGGATTCTACGAGATTGAGATTCTATTTTTTAGAAACTTTATCTCTTACATATCAATAATCCCTGTTTCGCATGAAGAATGTTAGAGGAATTTTCTAAAAAATAATCCCTAAAAGTACAAGCTTTAAAAAAAGCTTCAACAAGAATTCACATCTCCTTGTTCTTAAAAACTACATTACCCTTTTTATAATTATTAAAAATATGAAAATATAAAACATCATGTCTATTTGTGTCATTTTACATTAATAAGCTTTATCCCAAGTTCCCAACTAGTTTGACAAACAATTATTAGAAAATAAAAGGTTCATCTCCAGCCCCAAATAAAAGTTCCAGCTTCAGCTTCTAACTTCCATCTCCACCTCTATCTCCATCTACAACTTCAGCTCCATCTTCAACCCGTTTTGCCAAACACACCCTTCATATTCATATTTTTGAAAACGGGGTAAGGAATCTTTTTCCTGCAACAAAAAATAAGACGGAAGTAGATTTAATTCAACACAATCTAATGATACATCCAATACCAATGCTCATGTACAAAATGATTATGTACTCGTGTAAATTAAAAAGTTGGAGAGGCAAGGTTTTGGTAAAGGGAGATGATATTTTCACCACTGAAATTGATAAATCCACCACAACTGTGCATCACTTGTTTGTACAGTACAAGTACTTGATGCATATTTGTGGTGGATTTATCAAATTCAATGGTGAAAATATCACCACCCTTTGATAAATGACTTCAATATAAGATGCAGGATCAGGGGGATTGTTCTATCCCTATATGAGGTGTAGGAGGGGCAAAAATAATCTAAGTCATTCATTTCTTTGATCAATGGTTTAGGTTCACTACATTTTAAATTTACTGCGTTTTACGTTAGATATGCTATGTTTTATTTTAAGTTTAAAATGTAATAAATTTGTGCTATTGATCGAAGAAACTAATGAGGGAGATGGAGAGTTGGCCCCCTCATGAAGGTGGTGCCACTTTAAGAGTGTGTTTGACATACTAGATTTTATAGGATTATTGAGAATTAAAATTGTAGTTTTAAGAATTTTCAGCCCTTATTGATTGGAAGCTCTGTTTTGCAACATGAAAAAGAATGGTATTGTTGGAAAACTAATCCTCTAGAATCCCTTTTTCTATGAGCTACTTCAAGTGACTTTTAAAAGAATCCTCAACTATTAGAATCTTCATCCACAAACTCCAACTACTTTGTTGTCAAATACTCCCTCCGTCCCAAATCTATTGTCCCCTCGTTGACTTTGGAGTCTTTCTTTAACAACTTTGACCTTAAATATTTTTATTGGTATTATATAATACTTGATGCAAATTATACCAATGAAAATACATTCAAAATTCAATCAATTCATATATTTTGCATCAAATATTATATAACACAAACAAAAATATTGAAGGTCAAAGTTGAAAAAGAAAGACTTCAAAGTCAACAAGGGGACAATAGATTTGGGACGGAGGGAGTACATCTTAATCCTCGATTTTGACGAATTATTTTTAGATTTGAATTTAAACAAATTGCAGGTACCAGGGCTAACTGGATGACGTATACCTCATATGCCATTTCCATTATAACTAGAGCCATACATTATTTCACGTGCGAATGTTCTCTTCTACGTATGCACAATCATTGATGTTTTGATTTTATTATCAGTCTAATGATGTCAAGATTTATTATATTGAAATTAGAGTATTATCAAAAACTGTGGTAGAATATATTCCCTTTCATTTTAGCACCACCTCAATGCTTTTTAAATTGACAAAGTATCGTTATAATAGTTCCAACAGTCACTTTAATTATTTGACTCCACATCTATCATATCCCATTATTTACATACACTAAAAGAACAAAATCAAAGAAAAAATAACGACGCATACATGATATCTCTAGTCGGTGTATCGACACAAACACTCAACTCACACACAAGTTTAAATATTTATGTTTGTGTTATATAATACTCGATGAAAATTATCCTCAACGAAAATACATTTAATATATTTTGCATCAAGTATAATGTCACCGATGAATTCAGAATTCAGCGATATTACTCCAATATCTTAATCGCGATTAATTCAGTGACCCAACTGAAGTGTCATATAAAACGAGGACCGGCTCTAAGAAAGTTGTATACGGAGTAGTACGTACCTTTTCACTTGTATAGTACACCTACCAGGCCACCACTAATGAAGTTGCATGTTAATCGTTGGTCATTTTGTTGTAGAAAAACGTTGATAACTGGTAGCGTTGACCGGCTCACATGCTCCTGTCTTGGAATTAACCTGACTGCTACTTTAAATTATCTTATTCTAGATTAATTATCTGTAACTCGAGATATTGTAATAAAATTCGAAAACTACAATCTGAAAGTGCACACATCATTCAGAGTATTATTACAGATTGTTTATTGAGTGTCACAGCTTTCGTAGTGTAAGTTTTTAGATCCGGCTAAGTAACGAGACGTACATATCTTATAGAAATGTCGCCACCCAGACACAATGAGTTGGTTAAATAAAGCCGTCAGAGCATAAATAGAATGTATAAGCTCTTAGTAGTACATGAATTTGATGATACAAGATTACAAACCTTAGAGTTCATTCTTATGAATAAGTATACAGTGATCCGTAGAACATGAGACACGTACGATCTCCAAACTAAATTACGAATTTACTCTATACAATACGAAACCAGAATCAGGTATATCAAACAGGTAATGCCATCAGTCTACGTGTTTCAGGTTCATTTCTTGGATGTCTTTGCTTCAGCGTATAGTTGTTCAACGCAATCCTATAAAAAAAGAAGTCCCAAAAAACATATTTAGAAAAGTTTGGTAATTAAATTCAAATAGATTCTAAATGAATTAGAGTTTACCTTATAGTATTTGAGAAGCTGCTGTCTTTTTAATTTAAAGGTTGGTGTTATTAAATCCCTGTCGAAGTCAAATGGGACTGGATCTAAATGAACTGCTTTTAGCATTTCAAACCCGCGAAGCTGTGCCAGATTTAGCATCCAGGTTACACAAGAAACTAATAATAATGAAATGAAATGCATTAATTGTTAACTTACTTTATTGCATTGAGCTTCAGCATTCAGCTCTTCAAGAACATATTTCCTGACGTTCGGGTTCTTGCACAACGATGCATAATCTCCTGATTCATTGTTCTTTGCAGCCCACTCTTCAACTGCTACTCTATCGGGAACCACAACCGCAACTAAAAAAGATTCAAAACTATTGCCGTACACCCAAATCTGTCAAACCACAAGAAAATTGTAAATATCTTTCTGTTTTAAGTACATGTTTAGGTTGATCATATGCACTGAATTACAATCTGCAGGAGTGTAAAATGTTTGTATACCGAGGTAACCAAAGGACACCGTGAATAGGTGCTTTCAATGCTTTCAACTGCAACATATTCTCCTTGAGACAATTTGAATATATTCTTTTTCCTGTCAATGATTTTCATTGCTCCATCTGCCTGCCATTCCCCAATGTCACCTGCAACACAAATGGTTAACTACTTAACTTGTTTCACAGGTGACTCCATAATGGCTCAGTTTCCTCCATATATAAATGGTTCGATCTGTTTTATTTCAAACGGGTCAATGGGGTCAAAATTTGACTCATATGTTATTAACTTGAACGAAGAAAGTTGTTATGAACTTTTCTCAGGTATGACCACAGCGGTTTACTAATAAGCAACAAAATTCAAACAAGGTCAACATAACATTTGTCCTGGGTTTTTTTTTTTTGGTTTTTTTTTTCAGTTGAGATGTTTTACCTGTATGGAACCAGCCATCTACAAGGACAGCATCAGTTAGATCGTCTCGTTTGTGGTACCCAGAAAATAGTGTGTTTCCCCTGAGGCAAATTTCGCCACGTGGCACACTACTGAGTGCATCATATCCCATCTCTGGCACTGACTCAAGTCTTGCTTCAATAGTTGTCATGGGTACACCAACAGTCCCGATCATAGAGTAGACATTCGCAATGGATGTAAAGCATCCACCACAACTTTCAGTAAGTCCTGCCATATATATTTCGAAAGAAACAACGTACAATAAGTTATTTAGCTTGTGATCTTAGGAGCTGTTTAAACAAACTATCATCCTTTCTTACCGTATCCTTGTGAGAGAACGGTACAGCACGTCACTCTTAAAAATTCCTCCACGTGTTTTGGCAAAGGTGCAGCTCCAGATAACATAAGACGAACCCTTCCTCCAAACCCTTGTTTAATCTGGTATTAGGTATCATAAAAATAAATAAAATTATTCTAAATGAAACAAACAAGTATTTTATTGCCGGGTTTTAAAAATAAATATTTTTTAACTTAAAAGTTAAATCTTATTCGATTCTTTTAACTATATCATAAAAATTATGAACTTATAATCTTTTATAATTATAAATTACTAAAAAGTTTTTGAATAGCAATGATATACAGTACTAATTTAATTTTAAATAATAAAAATATATATAAAATATTTTTTCTTTCGTAAATTTAAAACATATGTATATATAAGATATTATTTCTTTCAAAATTTAAAATATTTTTATCTCACTTTTATACAAGTTCAAAAATGTTTAGATGAGTTTTCAAAATAATAGAAATGTTAATGTTATCTTAAAGATTTGAATTCATGTATCACATAACAATCCAAAGTCCTTTATTATCAAACTACAACTATATTATTATATAATATATTTAGAATCAATATTATATATATATATATATATATATATATATTGATTCTAAAAAAACAAAAATGTTACTATTACAACCATATTATTATAATATATTTAGAATCAATATATATATAAATTAATGTATCACAAAAAACAAAAAAATACTATTCATAAAGATACTCAATTGATATTAAGGGGTAATGTCTAACAAGACTTGATTATACATGATTTAGAATTCAACCTTATCGAAGACCAGCTTGTCCAAAAGAGGAGCTGATTTGTCTTGTTGTATTCCCTTTTCAAGGTTCCTTAATTTACTGTTTAAAGATTTCTAGTTAGTTATAAAATGACAAACAGAATCAGTTAACAGATCCCAGTGCGTTGAACATACTAGTTGTATGCAAAGTCAAATAATGCCTTCCGAACAGCACCTCCAGTTGAAATCTTAGCCATTATACCTACACAGAAATCACAAAACGTAGGCTTATTAACTCATCATCCAAAAGTATTGAATTCTTCAATTCTCAAAAAATAGTCCCTACCCGTATAAATGCGGTCATAAACTCTTGGAACACCACAAAATACGGTTGGCTGCAACACAAGAAGGTCTTCAATCAAATATCTGATATCCTGCAATGTAATAAGTAAAAACGTTAAATTATCATATATTAGTTTAATAAGGCAAAGGGAATGATATATTAATAGCTATAGCTTACTCCTTGCCAAAACCCTATCGAAGCACCACTGTAGATGAAATACGTCTCCATTATTTGATCAAATATATGTGCCAAAGGAAGAAAGGAGAAGTAGGTATCTTCTTCTGTGCCCTGCAACATAGCATATTCCAGTTATCTTTTCATTGCTTCAAGATGTATGTTCATGAGTAAAGGCATTGCAACTATTTGGCATGTCAACACAAACTATTATAATGAACAGTTGTATTTTAACGAAAACTGCAAAAAGGAATATAAATGAAAAATTACGGATCGTGTAAATATGAAATCATTTGGGTTAGAACTCTACCGGTTTGTCTGTTTCTATGAGTAGTTCATGCATGGACAAGACTTCGGACATGAAAGCACTGTTACTTAGTATGACACCCTTAGGCTCTCCCGTTGTTCCACTTGTATACATTATGGTGCAAATGTCAGTCTTATTTTTAGCAGGTAGTTCATCCTCCAAATTCCCCTGAAAACAACGAGCAAGATGTGAGAAAAGGTTTGGGTAATTTCTGAGATTTCAGACTTTGAGCAAGAATACATACCATTGAAGAAAACTCTTCCCAAGAGAAGCAATCAACGCCGTGTTCCATGGCTTCCTTTTTTAGTGATTCAGAGAACTTCCCAAAGCTGACGATTGCTTCAATAAGAAGAGACGAAAGTTAGTTACTGTGAAAATCATACTTCAAAGATTGAAGCGTTAGTATGCTAAACTCGTCTTACTTTTTAGATTTGATGAGCAATTTGGAAGACAGGACAAAATCTGCATGACGAATTGAACCAATTAATCAATCAGTAGAGTGATGGAAACCATGGTATGATAGACTTATCAGGAGGCTGTTCCATATGCCCATATAATGCAGATATGAAATAAATAAAGTTATCTATAAAAGATAACAGTACAACGTACAGCAGGCAACTTGTTCTCTTGAACAAAAACTAAAGAAATTTCTGCATGGCTGATGATGTATTCAACCGCATTAGCACCTGTGGCAATGACATTCAAATGGAGTTTGATTAGGTTAATACTAATAAAAATGACTCAAGTTTCGTAAGTAAAAAGAAAGGGTTGTTTTACCAAGTGTATCATATAGGGGAACATAGGTTATGCCATTGCTGTTACAAGCCTGCAATAAAAAATAAACTGGCAAAATCAGTTTTAGCTTCCAATACAAAATTAAAGAGTACAGTTAAGAAGAATATATCTCTTCAATACACAAGGAAATGCTAAAATCTGGCCTCTTGATGTCATTGAGGAAGTATTTGAGCTAGAATATAGTATAATGTAACAACAAAAAAGAATATAAAATTCAGCAGGACTAAACACACTACATCTAACTGCCGATATAACTATACCTCCATCGAAATTATCCATTCAGGACAGTTAGGTCCATATATACCGCACCGATCCCCCTAAATTCAAGATTGAGAAACAGAGTTTTAGCATACTAAATAAATATGAACTATCTACAAAAAGTACTGCCACTATAAGAGTAGCAATGAAGAAATTGCATTAAATGGATGCATGTATATCATATATGTACTACTACAAAAAGTACTTGGAGTTAAATTAACAAAGTCAAGAGTACTAAGTCTACTAACAGGATTAACAGATCGGCTTCTGATGGCTGAAGCAATGCGTAGAGCAGAATTGTAGGCTTCTTGATATGAAAGCCATGAATAACCACCAGCCTGCAGTAAAAAAATTGAATCTTGATATAAAATACATCATCTTGCATAGATTTTAAATCACGGAAACACGCAGAGATTGAGCTACATACCTTTCCATCGATGACTTGACGACGACCTAGTGCTGGGTTCTTTGGGTTTCTTTTAACAGACTCACTGTGCTCACCACATGTACAAGTCTTATGTTATTATTGGTTAACAACTTAACGAACTTAATAACAAACGTAAGCATGATACCACATTTGAGGTTATATTCTTTTATTCTGCAAAGTAACGCAGCTGAGTAATCTACCATCTTTAAATCTTTAATTGTGATCATTTTGTATACTCCCTTAAATTTATGATTGAGTAAACTTTGACGGGACACAGGGAGTATTATTTGTTCAATTAAAATGATTGGACTAAATCGCTTAGATAGAAATGAATAATAATAATTTTTGTCATAGTAATAATTTGCCTATACAAAATAATAATATAAAATTAAGAAATTATAATCCAAAACTTTTAAATTGTTTTGTCAACATTTAAAAGCAAGTATTATGCCCGTCCCTTACTTGTTACCTTGACTTCTTGTTTATAACAAAGCTTAATATCATAATTTTTAAATTAACCAAAAATTCGACAAAAAAATTGGGATTGACATAAATAAAATCTCTAATAACAACTTTGTTCAAAAAACAAATATTTCTCTACTTTTAGCTGTTAAAAACAGGTTATCGGTTGTCCAACATCATTTTGACGTTTGACTCAAAAGTCAAAACAATGCAAAAGATCTTATGAGTGTAAGAAAACCAAAAACAAAAGTGTGTCATAATTATTGTCATTTGTTTTAAAACGATGGTTACGATATACCATACATTGGTTGAAAATCTGGATCCACTTCCTACCAATTATGAACATTGTAGAAGTTGATAGTTTGATACGAAAGGATCGATCGAGCTAGCTTTTGAAAGAAAAAGACAAAAGTGGCATGAATTACAGTATATACCTAAAGAAGTCCCAGGGAGATTCATAACCGGGGGGCAGTTCCATGAGAGCATCCTTGGCATAAATGCACCTGTACACCGGCCCTGCTGACGGGGCCTCTCCAGCAGCTGCCCGTGAATCCTCGACTTTAACGGTATAAACCGACATGGTTCCGGCAAAGAGAGATGAGGAAGAGAATGAATGAATGAGTGAGTGAGTGAGTAGGTTGATAAAAGAGGAAGAATTAAAGAAGGAAGGTGGTGGCTCAGCTACATTATACAGCATAGCTTTTATTAGCCTCTCTTTAAAACTATTCACTACCACATTAATTTATTTCCATATATTTTGACGCGGTATTAAATAGAATAGATACATTGGAGGTTCTATATTTATGTGTTTATGTTAACATTTTGGTGTGATCCAAGTAAGCTGTCAACTTTCACAGAGACAGATTTTTTCCCCACTGATTTACCGTTATCTACTGTTAACTTTCTTTTAGAAAAAGCAGATTATCGTATCATACCAAAAAAAATATATAAAATAAATACCCAAAGGATCCAAAAGACCATACGAACAGCTGACTAATATTATAATTTTTCTAAGTTAAATGTGTATTATTAACTACATAGAGAAGCTCACGATTTCAAATTCTGTCTCGAGTTAACTATAAATTTAGTTTCCTCATGTTAACCGTGGAATAATTTGATGGGGAATTGTTAAAAGGTCGGTTTACTTTTTTTTTTTTTTTTTAATTCAATATAGAGTTGTACCATGTAAAATTTATTACTATACGATACGATAGGATGATTACGAAGAGTACGTTAACCGGAATGAAGTAGATTAGCTTTTAATCTTTCATTAGACTGTATGCAAACTTGGGTGTATGACCGACATGTATAACATGGAAATGGAAGTCAACGCGGCACCGGTAGCATTCAATTGTATCGTACACGTAGGCAACATTTATAAGAACTAGTTAAAATAAATAAATATATCATCTACATAATTGGGTGAAGATTATATAATTTTTTTCTATAAGTATTGTTTTAATAATTTAATGCTATGTGTTTTCGGATTGGTTTCGCAAAACTCTATAAGAATTGTATGACATCGACACTCGCATACAAAATGTCTCTTTCCTGTTTGAATTAACTTATGGTAAGTGTGTTTGTTTTTTTAACTGGCATTAAATTTTGTGTTACAATATTTGTCAATTCTAAGTTATCATTACTTGCAAATTGGACGGACATTTTCAAGGTGCAACCAAATTAATTACATATGTTCAAAAATTACATACATATATATACATATATGTATACAAGGATAGGTTCTGATGAAAACAAAAGGATAAAAAAAACAGTGAAAACACATCTTCACCCTCCATCTAATCTAACACACACACATACACACACATACACACACACACACACACACACACACACATATATATATATATATATATATAAGGGGCGAGGATAAAAAAAATGACGAAAACACTTTTTGATTCATAATTTATTTAAGTTGTGAACTTTCATTCTTTTGCTTCACATTTTTTTAAACCCCTTATATTTTCTTTATTCACATAAAATTTTCGTCATAAATCTTAATTTTTTTGGCTTCACAAAAAGTTTTTAACTTTTTTAATTGTGAACCTTATTTTTTTCACATTATTTTTTTTGTAATTTTTTGTAATTTTTTTTATTGTGAACTTTTATTTTTTTTGATTTCACGAAAACTTAACTTTTTCAACTGTGAACTTTATTTTTTTATGAGTTCACGGAAAGTTTTTAACTTTTTCAATTGTTAACCCTTTTTTCAATTGTGAACCTTAATTCTTTTTTAGGTTCACGGAAATTTTTAAAAAATTTCAATTGTGAACCATTATTTTTTCAACTGTAAACCTTAAATTTTTTTGAGTTCACGGAAAGTTTTTTACTTTTTCAATTGTGAACCTTAATTTTTTTTTGTTCACGGAAAGTTTTTAACTTTTTAAATTGTGAATCTTAATTTTTTTGGGGGGTTCACAACAAGTTTTTAACTTTTTCAATTGTGAATCTTATTTTTTTGTTTTGGGTTCACAAAATTTTTTAAGTTTTTCAATTGTGAATCTTAATTAATTTATTTTTTGGTTTTTGGATTTGACTTTATTTTATTTATTTCAAAAAAATGATTTTTTCACACAAAAAATATTTTTTTTGTGTGAACCTTAATTTTTTATGGTTTACTTAAAAAAAATCACACCTTAAAAAAATTGTGAATCAAAAAATGTTTTCACCATTTTTTTATCCCCACCCATTATATATATATATATATATATATATGTGTGTGTGTGTGTGTGTGTGTGTTAGATTAGATGGAGGGTGGAGATGTGTTTTCATTTTTTTTTATTTCCTTGTTTTCACAGGATCTCATTCATATACATATATACATATATATTGAGGTGTGCATGGTCCATAACCGAATCAAACTATCTTGGTTCGGTTCCGAGACCCCAAATTGTAACAGATTCTTGGACCAAGTACCGGATCATATATTATCGGTTTGGTTCGGTTCGGTCCAAAAGACCGACTCGTTTGATTATGTGTAATTTTATTGTCATTTTGTGTCTAGCCGATGCTAAGTAATCGTTTATTTAAGAAATATTTAATAGAGAAGCTATACTTTTTGGAGTAAGTGCATAAACAAATCCAAGTATAATATAACACCCCAATATTATTCTAATGCATATTATATTATTTTAATACCGAAAGTGCGAGTCCTAAAATTTTCAAACCAAAAACAGGTACAGATCATATGTACTTACTTAATTACATATGTAAATCCATAATTTACCCAAAGGTTTAGCGTTTCTAAATAGTTACATTTGTAAACTAAGTTATTAATATGTGCCGAATCAATTTTCAAAACATTTCATTGATTAACTTCAAAATATCAGAGTTGACGCCCCATTAGTCAAACATCCATCTAGTACCCATGCCATGTCAGTCATCTAACCAAAATCTGCAAAATGTAAAACATGGTGGGATTAGCTCACACCTAAGTGAATGGAACTGTATCCGACAGTTTAATCCAGAAATAACAAATCTTACAACAAATAAACAATAACACCCAACAACAAAGAGGATCGGCGGTTCTTGGTATGTCATCGCAAGAACACTTTAAACCACTGATATGCCATCTCAGTGATTTATTGATAGTTTGAAGCTATCTTCACTGACTAGGGTTCATCCATCAACGATGTGTATCGGAAACCCCGACAGTAAAACAATAGCAACAAACCCAACCAGTGTTGACCTCCCAATAATACACATATGCCCAGCGGCCAATAATCACATATTGCACATTAATCATGCCATTACATAATATAATCAACCAATCAACAATAACATTAACCCAAATGATTAAACAATCAATATTAATAACAATATATGTTCACCCGTTGTAACCAAACCTGTTACAATTGGGTTGAACCGAAGAATACAGTTACCACTCACCTAGTATTCCTGGCCTCCACTCAGTGGTCTAATATTACCGAGTCTTCTGTAAATCTGAGAACACAACCTGAAACATAAATTAGAAACTCATTTATAAATGATCATAACTTTACTTATAAATATTGTATCCAACCTATAGGTACTATGTATTAATGATACCACTAATCATAACAAGTACACAAGTCCACAAGTTATCATATTTGTCAAATTTAAACATGCAAACGCGATCCGGGCTGGAAGGGTGGGATCGCGTTCCTTTTTTAAAAATATTTCTGTTTCAAAATTACACTAGGCAACGCGATCCGGACAAAGGTTTAGGATCGCGTTCCCAAGAGCAAACTCGATTGACCCCAAAATAATACTGACTAACGCGATCCGAGTTCAAGGTTCAGGATCGCGTTCCACAATACAATTCAGACTGTAACCAATTAACACATAGTAACGCGATCCGGGTAATGAAGCTGGATCGTGTTCCCATGCTAAAAACAGAGTATCGAACTTGCAAATAACACTGCACGAATTTAAACCCTAAATCATTTCTCAAAACATCATCAAACTCATTTTGTAAGTCATCAAACTTTAATTTATCATCAAATAACATCAATTTCAAGCTTCCATTTCAAACAAATTCATATTCAAACCAACAACTCATGAACATTCAATCAAAACCCCAATTTGATAGGTTTATGAAGTAAATAATAAGCTTACAACCAAGAGAATAGCCAAGTGATGATACAAATCAGTTTATAATATTCAAAACCTATGAACAAATCAACATGCATGCTTTACCAAAGCTAATTTCAAGAAATATGCACATGAAACATGAACACTTACACTTGAAAGAGAACTAGATGATGATGATGCTAAAGATGATGATAATCTGATTTCTAAACCCTTGAATCCAACATGAATTTGCTATCCAATTTCTCTTTTGATTTCTTATTAGAATTTAGTGAGAGAGTTGAGAGTGAATGTTTGTGGGTGAAACAAAACAAATGAGAAGTCTGAGATGAAAAACCGAGAGGGTGGGGTTAGGTCGACACATGCAGTAAACCAACCCATTTATCTGTTAAATATTTATCCCCTTCTAAACCTATTATCTGGAACCGAAAACCGTTTACAATTTTAATTTACCGTCAACTCCGTTTATTTAAAAAAGTACTATTTTATTAATCACAATAAGTCCTGAGACTATTTTACCTATTTAATTTCAGAAATCAAATAAAATCATTTCCCATTATTTTAAATAATCATTTTAAAACTTAGTAAAATACTATTTACTTCTAGACCCAAAATAGGATGTTACATATAAAGGTTTGATGAATTTAAACAATAGACTACTTCGGTTAAATAAACAATCCAACGTTTTTTTATAGTCATCAAAAGATGTACAACTATAGAGGTTTGAAATTGGGTCCTCTTGTAATTAGTTATCAGGATGTCAACCAATAGACCACCTTGGTAATGATTACGTTGACCATTATATAATTTAGATATAAAATTTATAAGGGAACAAAATATGAAGCCATAAGGTGTATAAATATATATATATATATATACATGATTTAACTAACTAACCGAGTCCCACATAGGTGACAAAGAATTTGGATGAGCATTTATTTTTTGACGATACATATGAAAGTTATATGAAGTTAAATGCTATATTTAGTGAATGTATACGGAATATTCGGTTCGGTCCATTTCCCATTTTTTTCGGGTTTGGTCCAAGACCGGACCGAGTCTCAAATGTCCAAAAAAATATGGACCATGGACCGTATCATATATCCTCGGGTATTTCGGTTACGGTCCGGTTCCTCCTTGGTCCTCGGGTATTTTCGGTTCTTTCCATAAAACGCACAATATATATATATATATATATATATATATATACACACACACACGCGTGCACGCTCTATATATATAGTAACTTTATTTTTTGAGATATACATGGTTAGGTTATAGTAATGTTCGACATCCAATATAATTCTTGGATTAAACCTTCCGTTTACAAGAAGCAGGACCAAGCCAGAGTAGAAAACACATTTACGGAGTAATAACAAATCCATTTAAAAAAATTTATATAAAATTTAGCGAGCCATAATACCCAAAAGACCATAGACATAGTGACAAGAAATACAAACTACATCACATCCATTATCCCGATTCACAAAATTTCAAAAGAAAGCGAAAAGGATCCAAGATGCATCCGTCCACTTTCTTGCGAAAACCAGAGAAACAGGTTGCTTTGAAACACCTATGTGTTCATGTCACAATGGGTCGTTGCGCTTCAGCTGGTTCTTTATTTCTAATTCCTTTTGAGGTCAAGGTTTATTGTATTTCATGTGTTGACTTGTAGTAATTCACAATTTTGCGATTGCAATATATAAAGATTTTCGTATTCGACCTATGAACCTAATATAAAAGGGTAATCATAAGGTAAACGAGAAGAAAGTAATTGAACTTGTTTGATTCTTAAAACATTTGAAAGTAATAGATAAATCTGTGAGATCGCAATGGGGATATCCCATACTTTTAGTTATTCCTACAAGTCTCCAAATGTTTAAGAAAATGAAAATGAGTTTGCTTCACACTTTGCCAAATCTATTTTATAGAATACAAGGTAAGCTACATCATCTTGCTAAGCATCATGTTTTCAACTATTCCCTGTTATCACCAATTTTAAACCCTAATTCTTAGGATCCAAACAATAACTAACAAACTTAAACCATAATCTATGAAATCTCTCAAACGTATCTACATATTTTACCCTTTTTTGCTCACCCAAAGGTGGCAAAAAACAAGGGTGATATTCCTGATAATGCACTAAAAAGTTACAGATATGACTTGCATTGCCTAGAGTTTTTCATAAGCAAGTTATTTGTACTAGTTGTTATCTCTTTAAAGAAACATATACTATCCCAATGCTTTTACCTTTATATATGAATCACCCCACCATCTAATTTTTATACTTCTTCCAATATACTTCATTCAAACTTGAACATAACCATCATGAAATACAATGAAATTTCTCATTTCAGCCACCCAGAACATCAGCTCAAATACGACTACACCCAAGTACCCTTCAAGTGTGATGGCTGCAATGAACCTGGTATAGGGTCTAACTACAAGTGTAACACATGCAACCATGACTTACACGTCCATTGTGCTCTCCCATCCCCCTCAATCTCTCACCCTTTCTACACCAAGTGCACCTTCGAGTTCCTCTTTACCCCACCGGGCTCAGCCCCACGTTATTGCAATGCATGCCTAAAAGACATTTCTGGGTTCGTCTACCACTGCAAAGCTTGTGGGTTTGACTTACATCCATGTTGCGCAAAGCTCCCAACCATGCTGGATGATGGTGAGGTCAAGTTGTACTTATGTCACAAAGTGGGGTCCGCCTGCCACAAATGCGGTAAAAAGGGCCGAAGTTGGAGCTATAGGTCAACATGCAAAAAGTATAATTTACATGTGGCGTGTGCAAAAGAGATGCTAGTGGAGAGTTGGCACGATATATATTATGGCGGGGTGGAGAATGGTAATTACAGTGACGAAGTGTATGGGCAAAATTGGAACCTGGAGACGAGAATTCCTAACTTAAAAGGAACACTACATAGTTATCATCATAAGGGTAAAAAGACTAGAAAGAAAATGAAGAAATGTTGTCGAATAGCTGGTTTAGCTGTACAGTTTGTGATATCAGCAGTTCTTGGTGATCCAACTACTCTGATCGCTAGTGTTATTGGTGCTTTAATTTCAAAATAGACTACAAATTATCTTAATCTTTATACTCAGAAATTAGATCATATCTTGTATCTTCTTTAAAATTAGTAATTAATGAAATATGTGACTTATAAGTTCCAAAAAAGAAAAAACTTGGTTAGTGTCAAACCTCTGAGCTTCCAATGAGCACATTGATCCATAGAACTCAGATTGTAATTGATCATTGAAATCAACGTCCAGGTTGAAGATCTCTAAGAATGAAACTGGATATACAAACGACTGAATGAAAAGACTCATTTACCCCCACCCATAACTTACATCAGGCAATGTAACAGCAGACTTGAATGGAATCTCCACTCTTTCTTTCACAAGGCAGCGCGTTACACCATTTTCAATAACCATGACCTTCCCAGGTGGACACTCGGTCATCGTTTTCGTCTTTTCTTCATTCCCTTGTTCTTGAGCCATACCCAAAACCTTAAATTCATTCCCTCTTCTATTTAGTCTCGGTTCAAAACCAGACAGATGCATAACAGCTATAAAACCAATGAAGGTAAAAACCGTTTTTGCAGCTGCACCAATTACTTTTCCCAATCCTTTTAATGAGCTCCTGGACTTCGATTCTACAACACTACCCTTTGGGTCACCGTTTGGATGGTCATTTTGAGGGATTTTGGTTGTTACTGAGAAATGTGATAAGTAACCATTGTCAGGGGCAAGGGAGGACGTAGGGCGGGTTGGGTAAGGAGGAAGAAGAAGATCGTTGCTATCCATCTCTACTGTTGAGCTAGCAAAAGCAGTAGCTTCATGTATGACCTCCAACTCTTCACCTTTGTAAGCTTTTAGCTTTTGTAGTAGCTTTTTGCGACTATAATCAATCTCAGCAAGAGATGCTTCTTTTTCGTACCATTGTTGTTGTTGTAATGCCTGATAATAAATGAAATGACAGCATATTATTTAGTGAGATTCAATTAGCCCATTTGAATCAAATCTAATAGATCTACAGCATTACTTACTACTTTAACATGTAACACTGGTTTGATGTATGGAAACAAAAACTGGTTAGTTCGTCTCAAGTTTCACTAATGATGGTTGCAGACTTGCAGCACGGATTTGTCCGATAAGATTTTTGTGCCTTATGATATATCCCCATATATTCCCACAAGACTGATGACGTGGACCTAACAGCTTTTAAAAACAAGCGCCTCTGCCTATGCATTTCACGTTTTTATTTTTCAAATGTTTACTCCTTCGTCTGTCCTTTAAATTTTATGTTCGATTTAATATAGGTTGGAAGAATATCAATAAAAAATAATAAGGTAAACAGTAAAAATAGAACGAAAGTACTTAATATTTCATTCTGGATTAATAGTGGTTTAATTCTCAAAGTTTCATTATTAAGATAAATACTTGAATGTCACTCTGTATTTATCGATTGTAAGACTTTCAATCATTATGCTTGTGCAAGAAACATGATATAATTCCTACTTTAACCACTATTCCAACATACACGGAAACATATAACACTCGCAAATCATTTCTAGACAACAAAATTCGATACTTTTAAGGCAAATTATATTCACAGAGATTAACCATACATTCATGTAACAGAAATAGTGTTTCACATCATAAATCATGTAAAGAATCCTAATATCACATCTTCTGGAGTCCATAATTAGGGTTTCTAGAAAAGGTCTAAAATTGAACTGAAACCAGACCTGTAACGAAGACAATTGAGCCTCAAGTGCTTCGAGTGAATCACGAATGTTTAAAAGGCTTTCAGTTTCTTCTTCTTCTTCATCTTCATATTCGGTGTTCGATGTTGCAGCTAGGGTTTGAGTAGTGGAATCGAGAGACGATGATGAGGTGTGAATGCAATTGGTGATTTTGGATCGGAGCTCCGAAGCTCGAGAAAGTACCAAGGCAATACCTTCTTCATCCATCTACAAAGGCACACAATTTGGTGGAGTTGGTGTGTTATTCGTATGTGGTTGTTATGATAGGGTTTTGGTTATGCACTTTTGCTTTCATAAACAGCGCCAAAATTAGGGCTTTAACTTTATGCATACATACAACATTACAACTGACTCTCTACAGATAAAAAATAATATAATAATAATTCTTTATATAAAACTTTATATGTTTAAATTTTGAAAATTGCTTATTAGGCCTAAAACTGTAAAATTAATGTCCAAAAAATCACTTGCGGCGAGTTTGGGTAAGCGGGAATGGGATATTGAATGAAAGTCAATCGAAGAGACAAGTGACTTCCCCTTTTTTTCGCTTTTCTTTTGTATGTTTGCATGTATGGGAACCCTAGTAAAAAAATGTTTACTACTTATGCTTTCCTTCGTTTATTCCCTAATCTTCTTAACCGAGTAACATCCCTCCATCAATTTGAAAACCCGAGATTTCAAAGTCGGTATTCCAAAACCCAATAAATCTGGGAGGCTACGCCGTCTTACTCAACCACATAAAAACGACAGTGATGGATGCAATTTACATTACCGCAGGCCAAAATGCAATTTGGAAAAGCAAGCCAGAGAAAAGCATCGTTGAGATAATACCTTTCATCCTAATCTCATCTACAGTGATTCGGGTGGTTGGTGGCCCCTTCGAGAGTTGAGATAGGGTGCGGATAGGTGGAATGGGATGGGTATCATGCTTAGTTGTCAGTTACAGGCAAGTCCTAACTCATTCCCTCGTTGCTCACAATCTGACTTATCCTAGGTAGGTTACTGGTATTCCACGGGTGGAGACCTTTCAATAGAGCGGAGGCGAACTGATCAACGAGAAAGAGGCCCTACTCACTACAAAGGAATACAACCAAACAGGAACCACCGATTTACAAATTTTATTAACCACAGAATTTACTCGGTTAAGAAGATTAGGGAATAAACGAAGGAAAGCTTAACTCGCTCAGCGCTATTCCTAGAAGCTATTTGCCTAAGGGGTGGTTGCTGTACGTGCTGTTGTCGATGATAGTAAGGTAGAATAGCTCCATGGATCTCATCGGAAATGTTTGAGTGAAACCGCTTCCAAAGACTCAGCGATAGGGTAGGGTGTAGTGACTACTCAGATGAAAGCTTCGTCTTGATCCGTTCAGTGCCTTTACTTGTGAACAACAGGGACCCATTTCTATCGGAAAAGCCTCGCTGATTCAATTCAAAGGGCTGATTATTTAGAACCCTTTTTGCTCAGTCCCACCCCCAACTCTAGCTGATAAGTGGAGTCACCCTTCTTTTTTTTTCCAGAAAAAGAATCGAATAAAGAAAGAGATAGTCTATATCCTGTTGATTCATCTATCTCAAATAGGGAAAAAACGGAATCAAGAAGGGGTCAGCTGAGCTCGAAAGGGGTAGCCGGTCTGTGAAGAGGGAAGGGACTCATTTAGCTGACCGGTAGCAGCTAACTCAATGGCAAGCTATCTTCCCGCACTCTCTGTATAAGTGACTTTTTCCTGTACGAGTAGTGAAGAACTAAGAATATGGAACATCATAACAACGAATAGGAATGAAACGGCTAGACTCTCGCGATTGGACTCTATAACAGAAGAGGTTGTGCAAAAAGGAAAGGGAAAAGAAGCTTTGCAAAAGCTAAGGCCGAAGCTCTTTGGGCGATATTATAGCATAGCGCATTTCCTCTTCGTCTTGTTGTGCTGGTAGGTGCGACTATGTGAGTGTTTTTCGATAAGAAGGAAATGAAGAACAGGAACGAAACGAAATAAGGCCTTTCTAGCTCTAGTTTCCAATTCGCTCCAACAGACAGGCATGGTTCTGTAGTCAAAGCAACTTCGTCACTTTCGTGTACCCACATGAAAAATAGTAAGAGATTGGAAGGATTCGAAAGAAATAGCTCGACTGTTAAGGACGCGGGGTGTAGGCAGGGAACATGAGGCACAGTTCCTCACTACCGAAATTCCCTCAGGTACGAGTCAAGAACAGAAGAAGGGGATCGCCACAATCAAGAAGCAAGCTAAAAGCTGTTGTTTAGTGACCTCCCACCGTTCACGACATCCCTTTCTTTTCTATTTTTATCACTCTTTTTTTCCATCAACCCCAAAACCCAATAAACCTGGGAGGCTACGCCGTCTTACTCAACCACATAAAAACGACAGTGATGGACATTGATCCGAAGCTCGAGTACGGTCCGTGCGCCGTTTTTCTTCTCTACCCCTATGCCTCCAGGGATGGATCCAATTTCTAGAATGAATAGCCAAATCAAGGGAATGAAAAGCGCTTGACTAATAGAAAGTCAGGCTCTTCTTCTGTTCTACCTTTGCTTCACAGGGTAAGACCAGGAATAACAGATGCCGGTCTGCTTTCTCTGTTCTACACCGGAATAGGAGCCGGTAGCTTGGGGATGAGATTGGGTGTTCGAGTACCGATGTACAACTAAGTAGATGTCTCACGTGACCGACAGTGATAGATCTGTCACTTACGGAGGGGAGTTCTGTTATGAGCGAGCTTTCTTTCAGTCCATTTCTAATGAGGCTAGTCTCCCCCCCCCCCCCCCCTGAATGAAGAAGTAGTAAGGCCCCCTTCCCGCGTATGCGCCTTTATTTAGTATTTAGTTTAGATTTTGATTCTTTCTATTTTTTAATTACCAATGGGCCTCGGAGAGTGCTTTGCCGTGCTAGGTCACTGACATATCCTTTTTTGTCTTTATTTGACCCCAAGAATGTGTCCCTGTTGTTCACAAGTAAAGGCACTGAACGGATCAAGATCTCGTAAATTCATTTTTTTTAGATGAATTTGACCGAGCTTTCGAAGAACAGTTTCCAAAAATGCCACACGCCCGTTACGCCTCCTGCTGTATATTCGTATATGGCGAGAATTCCAGGATACGCGTAATCTTTTGCTCTTCAGATCATGAGCCTGATGAGTTGACCATTCCTCCACCCCGCTTCATCCATTCTGTCTAAGTGCACTAGCTGACTTCTCTATTGCATAACGCTTCTCACCCGACGTAATCAGGATTTCTACTCAAACCCAACTAAGCCCTGAGGACACCTTCTGCTCGGAGGGCACAATCCAGCATTTCTTACAAAGTCTTACAACGGATGTGAGCTTAACAACCCTCGTGCCCTGTTCAGTAACTGAAGCTACTTGTTCTCTTACACTACACCAAACCCACGAACTTTCACCCAGACGCCTGGTGTGAGGTCGTCCCTATGTATTACATATCCTACTCGGAAGACCATGCCCGAGCTCTTACTTCTATTTCTAGTTCTACTATTTTTTGGAAATGCCATAAAGCGCGAACCAAGATCCGTGATACGAAAACCAAAATAAGAATGAGGAAGAAAAAGATATCGTGATGTAAGTCTATTATTCCTTATATCTGTGTACGGAAGGGCCGGCGGCCGCTCAACTGAGAAAGCTAAACAGGGATTCAAAATTGAGTTCAGTTTCTAAAATCATAGGAAAATTCCTGGATAGCCCGGTAAGAATATGGAAAAGGTTGTTCATTGGGAATTGAAGAGGGGAGAACGAGCAGACATCGAACGATTAATTTCTATTTCTTGTTATCGTATTCATATCGATTTTGGTTTTTCTGCACCATATTTTGAGACGCGGAAAAATGGAAATTTCACTGATCGTATCTCTTAGTACCTGCATACCCAAAAGGGGGCGCTGGTTAAAAAACAAGAATTTTTATCTTTCTTGCTCTCCCTTAGCAGCGGGAAAGGAGTCTATCTATCTGCCTAGAAGTGATTCTTTCGATTCTATTTGGTTAAAAAACAAGCCAAACACCATACTATTGATTTGATTCAAGTGTTTTGAGGGTTCATATAGAAAACTTTTTTAAAACAAATAGTTCAAAAAACATGTTAAACATAGTTCTGTACTTCTGTTATTGGGAAAAAAATTGCTATTAACCTCGTGACAAACAATAAAAGCCGTGTCAATAGTGTCACAGTTAATACTTTACAATTTACAATGGATCGTTGGATACACTCGCATATACAAATTTTGATCACTGAAACTCTTATGTTTTATATCTTGCACACTGAAATTTACATATGCAAGGGAAGACAATAAAAAACCCTCATATCTCAATCGTTCAATCAAAAAGATGCATCTCCAATATGTAATCTTGAACACTCAAACAAATTCTGATGGAATTAGATAACGAAAATTAAAGTTATGTGGGACCCACTCGATCTTCTTGGAAGGTTTCCCTGATCGAATCAGCTTGAAACTCTTAAGATAAAACTCGGGCATAGAGTGTTCAATTAAGTCCATCAACCCATTGATGCACAAACTCGAATCTTTCATGTACAATTCCATTAGTTTCGGGAGAAACAGCTTATGTCCTTGTGGTATACTAACGTTTCTATGAATGTACTCTTCTCTAGCCACTTCAAGCTCATGGAAAATGGTTTTTGGTGTGTAGATTCGTACCTGAAAAAAATGTGACAGATCAAAAAAACAAGATAATAATGACTACTAAGGCATCAAGATTTAAAGATGCATTCTTGTGTACCATGGGATCAGAATGACTTCCTAAACAAAGTGCAAAGTATAAAAGAGGCTGCTCTTGATCAATTGCATAATCTTTTCGTGCATCTCTTGACCTGTATCTAGGCTTTGAAAATAGTAAAGACTGAATCCACTGCAAGCAGAAAATAATGTTGGATTAAAAAATTTATACTAAGCAGAGTTGGAAATATAGGCACAATGAATGAGGTGTGTTGAGGAACGGACCCAAACAAGTAACATTTTTGTACCCTCTACGATAAGCAGGTGAATGGGGCCGGTGCGTGGCGAACCGAACGGTTCATCAAGCTCAAAATGAGCCAGGTTGGGTTGATTTCAACAAATTTTAACAATCATTTTTTCTATTTTATAATCATCTTATGTTTTTGAATAGAATGATTTTCAAGGTTTTAACCTTTAAGAATAATAGAAAAGTAGAATACAGTTTGAATTACTTTGACCCATTTGACCCGTTTCTCTTTAAGTTTTTTTTTTTTCCTTTTTTCCCCTGTTTGACGTTAGATAAAACATAGCCCAACTCAGCCCATCCGTAGTCTGTAACAAAATTAGTCAAAGTTGACATCTATAAAAGATGCATTGTAAGCGTTAATAGTTGATGAAACTTACTTGTCCTGGATGAGGCAACCTGCATCCCAATATATTTCTTTGGATGTCACCAACGCTAATATTGTGACCACCAATGTTATAAGAAGCCTGAAATACACTTAATTATGTCATACTTTATCATGCATTTAACCACTTTCTAATTACATGTCTAAGTAGCAGATTGAAGAATTTCATTCAGAGTAACGTACAGTTTGAATTTCATTCAGAGTAATGATTTTCAAGGTTTTAACCTTTAAGAATAATAGAAAAGTAGAATACAGTTTGAATTACTTTGACCCATTTGACCCGTTTCTCTTTAAGTTTTTTTTTTTTCCTTTTTTCCCCTGTTTGACGTTAGATAAAACATAGCCCAACTCAGCCCATCCGTAGTCTGTAACAAAATTAGTCAAAGTTGACATCTATAAAAGATGCATTGTAAGCGTTAATAGGCTGCATCCCAATATATTTCTTTGGATGTCACCAACGCTAATATTGTGACCACCAATGTTATAAGAAGCCTGAAATACACTTAATTATGTCATACTTTATCATGCATTTAACCACTTTCTAATTACATGTCTAAGTAGCAGATTGAAGAATTTCATTCAGAGTAACGTACTACTATGACAAACTCTGTATTCTACCTCTTTTACATTTTTACAGAAAACTACAATTATTTTTCAGGGTATGCACCTGCATAACCTGTTTACATGCTATATTCACCCTTTTACCATTAAGACCACAGATATTCATTTACCTTTAAGACCACAGATATTCTCTTTAAAGTACTGCTTGGAGTTCCATAAACCAAGTATGCCTACAACAATAGCATTACAATGAATAGATTTACATCACGTTAACGGTCCAAATAAACCTTTAAAAGAGTTTTGTGAATTTTACATGCATCACGAGTGCATTATGAACATTGATCCAAAAGGCTAGCTTTTCCTCAGACTTCAGCATTCTAGGATCAACCCGTTCCAACTGAGAAACTAGGGACCTGCAAAAGGATGGTGACTTTCACACTGTTAGGCAAAAAAAAATGGGTTCTGAACAAAAACGCAATAGGTATCTAATACTTGCCTGTAGTTTCGTTCTTTATGTTCAACTTTACTCGATCTATGATCATTTCTGCAAATACCTTGCACCTCAACCACACTTGAGGAACATTCACTAAACTCAATTGATGGTTCAGATTCATTATGCACCCACATAGTTTCACCTTCACATTGTGGGCTCCACATTACAAATTCTTCTCTTGGTGAAGAATCACCAGATGACGAAAGATATCCATGATTGACCATGGGCGGATCGGTAATTTGACAGTATATAGAACAGATGCACCTAACCATATCTTCAGAAAGCCGATTTGCAGACATGCAAATGTCACGATGCTCAGCTAGACTTATATTTGATAAATCATCAGTAGCACGCTGAAAAATATATTAAAATGATACAAAAGTTATAGAATTGCAGCCTTTGCTTCGATTTTCAAAGCTTTAGAAATTGATTATTTGGCTAAGTTACCTCAAGCATTGCTAATGGCAATGAATGGTATGAATCTAGAGTTTCATGAACAAATTTATCAGGAATATTCATTCTTAATGAAAGCGAAGACTGGCTACGTTGAACATAAGAATCTTCAATAGGTCCCTTTGCTACTGGTTTAAAAAATTCTTGGAAAGCTTTACGATACAGTGAGAGGAGATACTCTTCCAAATGCTTAATTTCAAATTCTAGTATCGATATCTCCTTGATCAGATCTTTTGCAGGCTGATAACAAGAAACGCGATCTTAACACAACGAAATCTTCATGAACATACGAGCATGGTGAGTTTTTCTTTTTATTGTTTTGTACCTTTGGAAGTGAGGTTTCATCTATGGGATCATGTAAAGGAGGCTGACCATTTGTTGCTTTCTCCAATTCTCTTCGTATTATGAACTGATCCTTGAGTTCCTTTTGAAGTTGTAGAATCTGTATCAAACGGATGATGATTAAACATAAAATACATCCTAATAAAAAGATTTTTTTTTTTTTTGTGCTAAACTCTTTTACCTCTTTCTGTATACAGCTTTTGGTGCTTTGGAACTGGATTTCTTCGGGTTCTTCACGATTCTTTACCTGTTCCATTGACTACTCAATGCTACATCTAGACTTATAAGGAACAAAACACTAAAAAAAGTTCTAGAATTCTCACCATTTTCACATGCTGAGAAGCTGTGAACATTGTCTTCCTATGTTCATGTATTCTTTGCTCACTGTCAATTAAACGAGAAAATATTACTATCAAACTATTTATGTTTACCAAAACACGTGTGAATAATAATATACCTCTTACAGCGCTTGTGCCTTGCAGCACATGATTCCATCTTTGCTTCAAAAGAAGTAGGAGTATTGGAGATGGACCCACTTCAATAAATCATCATTACTTACAAACAATAAAAAGACGTATCACACAATGTTGATAACAGAACATCCAGAAAACAGAAGGAGTGCTAAGAAACAGAGGGATACTAGAAATCTTTAACAAAAATGTAATCTTTATATAAAATACTAAATGGGGTTTTTTTATATCAAAGATCACTAAAAACCCTGTATCAGTGGTAGCTCATATGTATGTTATTTGCTTCCATTTTTCACATTTGAACTATTTTTGGTAATATATATCGCCCCATAAATAAAATAATAATAACGACCAATATATCTTTATTATTATTTTCAAAAATGTAAAAATTTTGAGTTGATTAATGTAAATATGTTTGACCAGTCACTATCTACTATAGGAAAGTGATTTTACCTTTGTGTATGCGCCTTTTGCAAAGTGTTGGCTTTTATTTTTCGTGCATCAAAAGGAGTAATTCACGTCCATAAAATTGACACTGAAGCAAACTCTTGAATATTTAGTGTTTTGGCATATACTGCTCAAATGTATACTTCTCACCCATAATAACTTTATCAACTTCTTTTCTTTTAGCTTTTCACAAATTTAAGTCCAAATGATTTGACCTACAAACAATGAAAATGGTTTATGAACCAAACAATTATAACAAGTACTCCAAATAACTTACACAATGAGAATTGATCATATATTTGAAAGTAGTATATTTTAACTCTTTATATAACAACTCAAAGATGGTTAAAAAGTAAACATGGTACTATAGGTAAGATTTCCATTTCTAACTTACAAGCCACACTAATTTGATGATGAATGTTATCAAATACAAAAACAATGACCTTGTGATTCCAATTCCACAAGCTAGTAGTAGTATTTTAACTTCAGAAATGAAATGTGCAACATAATGTGTAACCCGATAACCGAAGATGGATACGAATAACTAAAATAGTAATTAAACTCAAACTTTGAATATATTTTAAATCAAAATGTTGACTTTGTTTTTCTTGGTATACATATGAACAATTTCAACTGCAGTTTGTTGATCCTAGCTAGCTAGAGATATGATATGAGGTTGTTTCAGGATGTATGATCTACAAGTTGTAGATTAAATGGGAAACTAAAGGAGCCTCAAAAGGGGTGAAAGTTGAAGGTCAATATTGACACAAAGCAAAAGGAATTGAAAAGAAGTTGACTGTTTAAGGGTAGTCTACCCTTGTGTCTAATTCCAAACTAAAGTTCTCCACTAGCTTCTTGATTAGATATTATATATGCATGGTGCACCAAGGTCCCAGTTTTATGGGCTCCAATCATACACACACAAACACACAAAAGGCTTTCTAAACTTTTTTATATCATCTCCCAAGAAAATAAAGATAGCAATAGGCAGCTCTAGCATCTAAAACTTTTGGTTTTGTAGTAGATGTTAAAAAAGGAATTCATATGAATTTTCTTGTCTTTTGCAAGGACGTCTTTATAACTCATACTGATACAGTTTAATTTGTCACGTTTGGTCAAGTTACAAACCGAGCTACAAGGTAGCTAGGGATAGCCCTGCCTAGTGCTTACTAGCACGTGGACCATTGTTCGTGGGCTAAGTGAAGTGTAAGTTACCTATAAAAAGTTCATTATTTGTTCGTGCTACGAGTTCACAAAAATTAGAACACTATCACAATTGATACATCATTCATTTCATGAGGACTACAAATGTTCTGTAAGAGTTGGAGTATTTTAGTTCTTACGACTTTCTTATCTATACTATCTGTAAATTGTTAAGATCGAAAAAGACTAAACCACCCCTGATAAATTATGTAAGACAAATTTACCCCTCACTAAAATAAAGAACTCTTATATAATTGAAAACAATACAAATCAAATTATATATATCTAAATAAACATATTAATCAAAAAATTGAACAATTATATTGAACCTATAAGTAAATAACAATTAAAAAAAATCACACGTACGAGAAATAAAATTCACACTTAATCTACAAAACGTAATAATATCTACCAAACAAAAATATTACATAAGGTCTTTAATGTATATTTTTATTGTGATTGGGATTGGGATATCAATAAATTCAAAAGTGAGTTATTACGGAGTATAAAACTATCACACAGTATAAAACAATAAATATATAAAAGTTAATTGGTAGTTATCGAGAGAGAATTCAGCTTATTACGACCACACGATATATATGATTGAGGTTATCGACCCTTGTGTTGTTCAATTTTTTTATAGCAGTTGTGGAATCATTGACGAACCTACTGGATCCACCCGATCATCTATACTAACGTTTACTCCCCTGATACGAGTAACCACCCTTGAGTTTGCAGCCCAGGTGACGCCTTAAAGAGGTTGCTCTTGTTGGAAAAAACGGTCTCAAAGATTCCCCAACAACACAGCCAATGAAAACAGTAAAGAAATATGAACACAAGAATATACGTGGAAAACTCCAAAACTGGAGAAAAACCACGGGCCTTCAAAGAGAAAATATTTCACTATATGAAAAATTATTACAATCACATAGACTAATCTCTTAAGCCACCGCCCAACCAACACTCACACCCTTCAAATATTTGACTAACACCTTAGACACTCTAAACCGAGTGACTAAAACAAAGGGAGAAAGAAATAATTAAATACTTAAGATGTATGTTGATTTGGTGCATTTTGAAACTAAGGCTTAGGCCTCCTTTTATGACCAATGAGTCACCCCCTCCTTTGTTTCATCCACAAATGTGGGACAAATACCCTATTTTATTTTAACCAAAACCAACAATCTCCACCATGGATAAAATAAAAATAACTTTGTTCCAACATCAGAACCATTGTCTTGACCGACAATCATAATTCGAAAAGAATTATCATACTCCATCATAAAAGAGTATCTCCACTCAGAATAACCCATTCTAAGCATTTCACCTCGGCACATGTCGAAAAAACTTGCTGAAATTGTTTATGGTGCAACTTCCCCTGTTTGGCTCACCTGGAAGTTCCTCAGCCATCGACATCAATTTCCACCACACACCTTGCATTTTAAGCCAAACCAATGCCCATGTATAAACACTTGTGGAACCGCTGACAGCCATCCCTTTCCCATGGTGGCGCGGACACACCATGAGGATGTCATATCTTAATAGAACTCACTATTCTCCGTGAGAACGAAGACATTGTCAGCATATTTGGAGCCCTTTGCCGAATCCGCTCCACCTGGACAATCCATCTTGACATGCCCAGACTTCCCACACTTCCAGCATATTAGATTTTTCTTGGAGTTCTTTTTCTTCCTATCTTCACTTAACAAAACCGTACCTTCCGATGAAGTCCCGCCCTTACCTTCCAGTCTTTTCTCCTCAGATAGGAGTTTGCTAGTAACGTCTTCAAACTTCAGAGTCTCTTTCCCATACATCAGAATAGGTTTCATGTGCTCATTGGAAGATGGTAAAGATTATATAAGTCTCAATGATTTATCTTCATCATCAACCTTAACTCCAATAACCTCCAGTTCTGAAACGATATTATTAAGAATACTCAGATGATCTGAAATTTTTGTACCTCCTTCCATACGTAAAGTATGGAACTGTTCCTTGAGATACAACCGATTTGAGATGCCCTTGCCTTGGTACAACTGTTCAAGCTTATCCCAAAGCTCCTTTGCCGTTGATAACCCATGCACGTTTGCAAGAATATTCTTTGAAAGACACAAACGAATAGCACTTGCCGCTCTCAAATCCATATCATCCCATTCTTCATCATCGATCTTACTGGCCTTGCTAGAATCACCGCTGGAAACAGGAGCTGATTTCCCCCTCAATGCCTTATGTAACCCGGACTGAATCAACACATCCTTGACTTGAACTTGCCACAAGCCAAAATTGATCATTCCATCAAATTTCTCTACATTGAACCTCATTGGACTGAACTTTGACATTGTACGTGTATCTTAAAAAAAATACCAGTATTGTATACTAGAAAAATATATTTTCAACCAATTAGTAATACACCCAGGAGAAAAAGGATCCCAGGAAAGAGAGGTGGGTCACAATGGACACGCTTAAATACCAAGTCTTTCCTTAGCTAGAACTTTTTCTACACGTGTTAATACTCCACCAGGCTCACATATAATTCTATCGTATACAAGACAACCAATAGAACCAAGATACCCCAATACGATAAATAGAATTCGTTTATGATGTGGAAGTTCAGACAAAACTACAACCACAGAGCATACTATGAAATTTTTAAAACCGAGACCTCCGCCAAAACCTTGGCTCTGATACCACTTGTTGGGAAAAACGGCCTCAAAGATTCCCCAACAACACAGCCAATGAAAACAGTAAAGAAATATGAATACAAGAATATACGTGGAAAACTCCAAAACCGGAGAAAAACCACGGGCCTCCAAAGAGAAAAGATTCCACTATATGAAAAATTATTACAATCACATAGACTAATCTCTTAAGCCACGGCCCAACTAACACTCACACCCTTCAAAGATTTGACTAACACCTTAGACACTCTAAACCAAGTGACTAAAACAAAGGGAGAAAGAAATAATCAAATACTTAAGATGTATGTTGATTTGGTGCATTTTGAAACTAAGGCTTAGGCCTCCTTTTATAACCAAGGAGTCACCCCCTCCTTTGTTCCATCCATCAATGTGGGACAAATACCCTATTTTTATTTTAGCCAAAACCAACAGCTCTCCCATGTCTAGGATGACTATAGCGTCACAGGATTCCCCCTCTCAACGAGGCTCGAACTTGTGACCTCAAGGAAGAAACCTCATAAGGGAAAATCCCTTATCACTGAGCCAAGATCTCAATGGCTATGTTGTTCAAATAGTTCAATATATAGCAATGTAAAACCTAATTTGGATTTTTATCAAGACAAGGTTATCTTTAATAATAAGATATGCATAATATTCACATCAACTATTCAACGGTCAATTACAACATTTCTTAATCGATTTTCATAATCGTATCCGCTACATAGTGCGGGGTTTTACTAGTGGTAGAAAATTGAATTATTTTTGTAATTATAAATTTATCATACCAATATATTTGATAAACTAAAAGTGCACTTTTTTAATAGATACAGAAAAAATGTTATATATGTTACTATAAAGAAAAGTGAAAGGGTAAAAGGGAAAGTGTGATTATTATATTTGATACTCGTACTTTAATTTGCATGTAATCTGGGTTTCACGTGAAAGAAGTTTCTTCGTTACTCACATTATGAAATTAGTATGGGGGAAGACAATTAAAGCCTGTTTATCGTTTCAATATATCTCATACCTCCTCGATATAAAACAATGTCTATATATGATTTTGCAAGTGATCGATCTATTAACAAATAAAAAATGATAAACGAGTGAGGTTATTTTTGTCACGTTATATATTAAGGATGTCGAGCCTTTTGCTTAACTAAGATGTAGGGGACCTAACCGGGGTGTACTTCTGTTACGGTTTTTAATCCTTTTCTTGTCGAACATGAAATTTCTTAGGAAGATATCAAGATGAATTACCAATGGCTATGTGAAATTTCTAACATTAAGTTAATATTAATAAGATCCACCAATAATAATTATTTAACCATTTGTCATCATTCATCAACTAACGAATTTATTAGTATGTTTTAAAATACTAGTACTCCTGCTTGTCGCAATCTTTTCATGATCCGTATTTATCTTTTCCTTCTAAACAGTAGAACATTAGATATGGACAACCTTAACAAAATGAGTTTAAATGTTGAGATATAGATTTATTTATTTTTTCATTTTGTCTCCAAACGGAAATAGAAAAGGTTACTAAAGAAATACTCTGTATGGCATATATATGATGTATTGATGTATGAAGTATCTTTCCCTCTTCTACTTATAAAAACTGCACTAAGAACCTTGTTCATTCAGTTAACTTAGGCCCAAAGTAAGTAGTAATGGCAATTTAAACCTTGAATGAGACCGTCTATGGTGGCGGATCCAAGAGTTATATCCGGTATTATAAATTTGGTGAACTCATACAACAAACAAATAATTTAACAAACAATGCAAATTGCCATAAGAAATGTATACTTTGTATAATGAATGGGTCCGTAAAAAAACTTCCCCTGCTTTAATGTGACTATGCCTTTGTGACCAAGTGTTGTTTTTGTCCGATACCTATGTGTTTGTTCTTTGATAAATTGAACCAATGTTATACTTGTATTAACTTAGATACAAGAGCATCTCATCTAGTTGATGTTCGTATACTAAATTTTGTTTAGCAAGCTCATTATATTTCTTGCTTTTAATATATTGGATTGGATGATACTCTTTGTGGTTGAACTATACAAATGATTTTGTGTTGATAGCATTAACACCGTATTCTCGAGTTGAAAAGTAATTGAAAAAAAAAAAAAAGAAAGTGGAAAAGAAAATAAGGGAAAGGGACGGAAGTTGGAGGGAAAACAAAAGAAGGAAGGTGGTTCCTAACTAATCATCTCAAAAATAGGAGGAAAATGTGAGAACAAAATTGCATTGAAGTTTTCCCCTCATCTTCCTTCATCTTCTTTTCTTTTCCTTTTATAGAAAAACATAAGAATACAATTTTAGTTTTAATCTCTTATTTTCCTTTCTTTTCTACCCTAAAACAAATTTGAGAACACAATGTGAATTAAGGGTTATTTGTTTAATTATGAAAAAGTTGAAAGGTAAATTTTAAAACCTTTTAAACTTAGTATCTTTGTTGATTGGTCACCTCAAAATACTTTGCGATGTCAATAGCACAGATTATAAGCTCATAAAATATAAAAGCTCATTATATTTCTTTTATTATTTTAAAATATGATATTGCATATATAACATTTATAATCAA
Organism: Pseudognaphalium luteoalbum; assembly: GCA_963422505.1. Taxonomy (NCBI): domain Eukaryota; kingdom Viridiplantae; phylum Streptophyta; class Magnoliopsida; order Asterales; family Asteraceae; genus Pseudognaphalium; species Pseudognaphalium luteoalbum. The sequence continues at coordinate 110,432,206 of OY730196.1, forward strand.
CATGTCAAAGTGTGATATATATTTTATAAATGTAAGTGTGTTGTGTAACAGTAAAAATTGGAAAATGGGTGGATTCTAAATTTAAGGGAGTATATAGATATAGCAAACAAATTTGATCATACGTCAACCTGCATAATCGTGTACAAATAGATTGAAGCATAAATTTTACTAAATTAATCAAATTTGTTTTTTTATTTACCACTTTCCAAATTTTAAGTACAAAGATTTTTGTGGATGTTATAATTATAAGTGAAGTGCTATTAACCGACATTATTTTAAAAAGGGCAATTAACAAATACTTTAAATGAAAATTATTTTCATTTTCTCGTTTTCGTCAGAATAATTAAGCCGAAGACGGTGCAGAATCCATATATATACATACATACAGCATTCTGTCTCTATCTCTCTCATGAATATTCAAGATTTTGGGTAAGAATCACTGTAGCCCCTTCACAATTACCCCCTGCAGCTCCATTTTAGCCCTAAAACAACGTCCATCAGGTAATCATCAACTCCTTAACATTTCTATATTTATATTATTTTCACGATTTAACGATTGCATTCGATCCTCATTGTGTTTTGACATTCAATTGTTTGTCTATTGTGCATTTTTATTAGAATCATCTGTAGTTTTATTTGCAGGTTCTGTAGCAGACAAAAGTACATTTTTTATGTTAGTTTGTATAAAGTTGCATGTGTATGGAATAAATCTATATTTTTTTAATTATATTTGTTGTCAGATAGATTTGCTAATTGGCTTATTTAGTTTGGCTGGATTTGTTGTTTACCTTTGTTTTATTCATGAACACCGATTGTTCGATGAAATCCCCCAACGATAGCACTATTGATATAAGCATCAGCACTAACACACTACACGAATGATTCTTCAAAGTAGATATTAATATGTAATATAGTACTAATTTAAAAGAAGCTGAATCTATGGTTGCGAGCACTAGGCGCTTGTGGTAACAAAATATGGTTATTTAGGATAATTATTATTTAAGTTTAACCGACAATTGGAATAGCCATTGGATATGTTGATTTGATTAGATGGTATATAATATATAACAATAACAATGCATATTTGGTGATATAATATAAGGTTTAATTACTCGACTTCTAAGTTGTGAGTAATACACGCTACAGAGAAATTTCAACTGTAAAAGATTGTTACTTTAGCTTTTGGATGGGCTTTGTTTGAGTAAAAGTAGGGCTACAAGGATGAAAGAGAGCACTAGGAAAATTGTAACTTATAGACCAACTTTACATTAAGGAAAATGTTGATCAAAAGGACGGATGTGCATGACTGCTTGAGCTGTGAAACTTACAGAAGCAGAGTGGTTTGTGCTTAACAATGAATGCATATGGGTGTGGAAAGGGTGAAGTAGACCAGAAGTGTACAATACTGTATTATGTGAATGTCAAGCACAAACAGGAGGAGAAGTGACATCTTAAAGATACAACACAGTAGGAACAAGGAAAAAGTACAACAACTAATACATACTCGTATGTATGTGAATTGAATACATACTCTTACATAGAATACTCAACTATTAATATTATTCAACAGCAATGGCATTGAATCTTAATAAAATCCTGCTAACAGCTAACCCTTTACCAACTACATGTACTAACAGGTTTTATTGGTCATGACCAACCATAAGTATTTAATATGTGTACTAGCGGGTTTAGTTGGCCATTACTGAAGCCTTTTTTGCTGATGGGTTATACAAGTGCCTTCAATATTCTATCTACTAATTAATGAAATACCGTGGCGTGGGGTTCTTAACGCAATGCAGTATGATGTCATATTAAGTGATATCTGGAAGCACATATTCTGTAGTTCAAAAATTTCAACCAACTTGATCATGTTCTTTTCCATGTCTAGGAGGGCTAGCTCAAGACCATCCAAACTAAGTATTGGGGGACCATCCAATTGCCAATTGTACATACATACTCTGATACTCCCATTCACATCGCTTGTAGACTTGTGATACAGTCATAAATGATTATATATCTGTTGAAAACTGAAGTACAATGTAATAACACTACACCCTCCGTTCACATTATGTACTGTTTTTTACCTGTATGTATTGCTAGGCATTAAAGATTTGAAGTCTAAAAAAATGTTTAATTATTCTAATTATTACTGTTTTGTACAGACATGCTTGTTGTCTTTTTTTACATTTGCTTACATTATGCATGCTTGTTATTTCTTTATATGACACATTGGATTAGTTGGAAAAAGGATGTGGTGAATATTGAAGCTTGCATACATGATGTTACTAGCAATGCTCGGGAAGGTTCTACCCTTAAGGAACTTTCATGAAATAACACCTGTCAAACTGTTCTTTTTTACCAAAGATTTTTCATTAATCTGAGCTGTTCATTTAGAACACTTCATAAGAAAGTCATTTACATCCAGCAGTTCTTTTAGGAGAGAGGGATGAAATGGTTTTTGTCATTTAGACTTTTCATATAGAGCACTTGTCAAAAAAAAAAAACTTCGTTAATCACCTATTCCAGACGGAGCCTCTATATCATATACACTTTTAGTATTGCTGAATATCGAGCTTAAATCTGTAAGACAAAAGTCCAGATGTTTGGGTTTTTATTTTATTTTATAGAACAGCGAACCTACACAACCTACCCCCACCTATCATGTACACACATATATTTACATTGTCTCCAATGACACTTAGATGCACAAGTTATTGCTTGATGGGTTTTTCCCGTACTGCTAGGCCAAATGCCCTTTGGTCCAGATGTTTAGTTTGGGTGAAATTTTTGCTGTTCCGTATTCAGTCTATAATCTACTTGTCTTCGTTCTTTGATGCATTGCTTAATTCCATAAGAGATTGAATCTGGTGGTTGGAGTTTTGACCCATTTTTAGGTAAATGAGTCGATTTGGATTTATGTTTTATCTCTAGCCGGCCATGTGGGTAAGATTAAAAACATAGCTCGAAGTAAAACCAGTCAAATGAGCCGCTTAGCTCGAATTGCTTACAAACTTTTACATTGCTCTGTAAAAATATTACTTATGTTACTCCTATAGCTCAACTCAACCCAAAGTTTAGACTTTTGACAGCCGGATTTTACCCTCTACCCAGCCAACCCATTTTGCAACCTTTAGTAAAATCACAGTATGACGGTAGGCAGTCAGTTAATTCAAATAATACTGCGACTTCAATTGCTGGCTTCCTGTGTGATAGTGTGTGATTTGTTGTTTGTGACTAGTATTGGTAGTTTGGCACCCAATGTGAGTATTTGCCACATCTAGAGTGCAAGACGCTGATAATGTGTATATTGGTTGTGTTTATCCTTGGCTAAAATAAGAAGAAAGCTTGGGATTAGGACATAAAATTTCATTGCTTGAATATCATTGACTCATCACCCCTGCTTAATATCTGTACCTAGCCACACTATAATGATATCCATAACACTGATTATTGCCTCTAGTGTAGCTGTGATGTTTTTATGGATTTCTATTTCTTGGACTTGCGTTAATGTAAATGCAGCGCTTATTTCAATATATTTTATTCTTTCGCATTGTAATATTTACTCGTTGGATGCATCTCAAAGCCCTATCATGTTTGAGTGTTTGACATGAATCTATGTGTTTGATACTTGTACAATTTGCATGCAATGATATTTCCAACTCGTACTAAGCTTCATTATTAACTCTTTTCTCACAGGAACAAATCATCTCATGTGCAAATTCTTTGTGGAGCCGATAAGTTCCTTTTCCATATTTTTTTGTATTACAGTATCTTATGGTGCAGGTTTTTATGTAATCTGACCTGCTACTCTTAGTGATGCTTAGAATATCTTCACTGAACTTTCTTAATCTCTTGTAAGAAGTACTTTAGGACATTTTTGACAATTGTGGAAAGACTATGGAAGTCAACATGAATGGACCCGAAACACGTGTTTTAACTCCACTGAGATTTCTTAGGGGCCTGTGTTGTTTACTGGTGTTGCTTTCAACCGCATTCGTGATTTTAGTCTACTGTGGTTTTTTCACAGCTGTTATCATTAGACTTTTTAGTATTCATTACAGCAGAAAAGCAACGGCATTTTTCTTTGGCAGCTGGCTAGCTTTGTGGCCTTTTCTGTTTGAAAAAATAAATAAAACGAAGGTAGTTTTTTCTGGTGAAACTGTTCCTGCAAAGGAAAGAGTGTTGATCATTGCAAACCATAGAACTGAGGTTGACTGGATGTACTTGTGGGATCTTGCCTTGCGGAAGGAACGTCTAGGATATATTAAATATGTTCTCAAGAGCAGTTTGATGAAGCTGCCAGTATTTGGTTGGGCATTTCAGATTTTAGAGTTTATTTCAGTGGAGAGAAGGTGGGAGGTAGACGAGTCACGTATGCGTCGGATGCTTTCAAGTTTCAAGAATCAACAGGATCCTCTCTGGCTTGCCGTTTTTCCTGAGGGCACTGATTTCACGTAATGCTTATGTTATGTTTTGTCTTACAGTTCTAGGTGATGGGATGGTTATAAATATAAGCAGATATAAACACTTAAATACGATACTAAACATTCCCTAAAGATTCAAAATTGACACTTCTTGAGATGTACTTTGATGGATATGAATGATATCTATAAGAACTGACTGAGGCCCTTAATTCCTTGAGTATAAGCCCATCACGTCATTTTTTATGCCAATTGATGGTTCTTGCTTCTTGTTTCTTTTTATTCAGCTTATATAGATTTATATATTTTTACTGGTGCAGTGAACAGAAATGCATTCGTAGCCAGAAATTTGCCTCCGAGCATGGTCTACCCATCCTGCATCATGTCCTGCTCCCAAAAACAAAGGGTTTTGTTGCCTGTTTGGAGGAACTGAGGGGCTGCTTGGATGCAGGTTCTCACTATCCTATTATCGGTTATTTTCCATCTGTTCTTTGTTATGTTAATAAATGTTAAAATCAAACATTAGGGGATTGGTTGGTCATTAGCTATGTTTAAATTTTCTTGTTTCAAGAAAGATTTTGGCTGTGTATTTTATAGCTTCAGCTTGCTTCTAAATGTTCATCTTTTTGTTCATGATATATTGCAGTTTATGATATCACCATTGGCTATAAGGACCGCTGCCCAACATTCTTAGATAATGCCCTTGGTGTGGCCCCATCTGAAGTTCATATCCATGTTCAGCGTATTGCTGTAAACGACATTCCAGCATCTGAAGAAATGATTGGCTCTTGGTTAATCGATGCATTCTCCAAAAAGGACAAACTGCTCTCTGATTTCAACGCACGTGGCTGCTTTCCCCACCAAGGAATAGAAGGAGACCTTCCTACTGTATGGTGCCTAGTTAATGCTTTTTGGGTGATCATCTTGACTGCCATATGCATATTCTTAACGTTTTTTTCGTCGTTCTGGTTCAAATTATACATATCGTTGGTGTGTGCATATCTTGGATCAGCTACCTATTTTAATATCCGCCCATCTCCCATTTTTGCCTTGTAAAACTTTATTTTCGGTATTCAATAGGCTAATTATCTGAAGTTTAAACCGATATATTCTTCGATAATGAAATGAGTAACTCACCGTTTCTTCCCGTGATTATGCAACCATAAGAAGTCACACAACAGTATTCCACGCACCACCTAGAAAGAAGCTATCTACAATTTTCTGTAGATGACTTAAGTTTTGCCTAATATGAAAACTAGTAAACCTCTCGGGCTATGCGATGTACAACTCACGCTCAGAACTGTTAATTTAAGTTTTGCGATGTTACATGTATATTATTTTTAAAAATGATAGTTGATTGTAACGGAAAATAAGAACTTTTACGTCTTCTATTCAACAATAGTAAAACACTATTTAATTAATGTGGAATCTTGTATTATTTGGAGAGAGAAACATTACGAACGAACTTTGGAGTCCGAGATTGAGTCCGATGCATCCACCGTCTACTCAATATCATCATATTATACAATAAACATATTCTTGAGCATTCAAAGTAACTATATTAACATGTATATGTAATGAACATATTAGGATTCATGTATGTATATGATAAAAAATTGGCCATATCTATTAAGGTGTTAAGATCATTATGTGTGTTAAGATCTAAGTTAAGACTAAGATCAAATTTAAGATTAATAGTATGATTGAGATATAAAAAAAAATTAAGAGCAAAAGATCATAATGATTAAGGAATAATGGAAATTATTACACTAATGAAGTATGATAGTTTGAAATTAAGGTGATATTATAAGATTAAGATAAAATATATAATGTTTTATATTAGTTTAGAAGAATGGATTTGTTAATGATTAAAATGAACTTAAAAAATATTTAGGAAAGTGATGATGGGTTAGCTTTACAACTTAAATGTGGCAAGCAAAGAAAGTGTGTTATGTTTATACAACAATTATCTCTTTATAAGAAAAGAAATTATGTTTTCTAATTTATTTAAGATTATATAATGGTTTCAAACTATTAAAAAGTAAGGGCATGTGTTATGTTTATAAGTCAAATTATTTATTACAAGTTTAAATTTTATGTAAAAGGCATTTGGGTATCAAATTTTGTAATGCATGTGTGTCTTTTGAAAAAGTAAAGAGATAGATTTAAATTGTATATTTAAAGAAAAAATAATAGAGAAAATTCATATTAGATGATGATGTGGCTTAATGTGAATGAAAATACCTTTCCTTATATATCAATATTAAGATGCGATAAGTAACATATATGTAATGTGTTGTTTTATATAAATTGATATATGATAAAAATGGTTTAGTGTCAAAATGACTAACTAAAATTCTTTTTACATTTTAAAAACATAAATGGAAAAAAATATTTATGTTAATTTATAAATGTAAGTAAAGAGATAGATTTAAATTGTATATTTAAAGAAAAATAATAGAGAAAAATCATATTAGATGATGATGTGGCTTAATGTGAATGAAAATACCTTTCCTTATATATCAATATTAAGATGAGATAAGTAACATATATGTAATGTGTTGTTTTATATAAATTGATATATGATAAAAATGGTTTAGTGTCAAAATGACTAACTAAAATTCTTTTTACATTTTAAAAACATAAATGGAAAAAAATATTTATGTTAATTTATAAATGTGTGACATGTGGCAAGATGAGAGGTGATATACCTTTCTTTATATATATATTAAGATACTGTTGCTTAGAAATGAATTATACATTTTGTAAAAAAAATCATCAAGTGCAACACTAATATTCGTCAAAAAGCATCAAATGTAGTATAGAACTAAACAATATGCATATATTATTTAATATACAAATAATAAAATAAAACCTATATATTTATAATTAATTATATTATATGTTTCTTTTTAATACCATCAATATATAAACTTATTAATTTTGTATGTTTATTGCATTGTTATGTCTTTTAATTTCAAAGTGAGTGCAAAAATTTAGTGTAAACATTATAGTAAACTTTATTTAATGCAAGCATATTTCTATAAGATCTCATTTGTCACTATCCTACTAATTTTTGGTGCATGCATTAGAGATGCTATAATAGTATAAAATTATTGGTCTGATTTTGTCTCGGGATGATACATTTTGTAACAAAAACTATGAACTGCTTATTAGATCTAGAAACAAACATGTCACATTGATTATAGGGTATGTGTTGGTACTTATTAGAGACTTCACAAATATCACTATGAGACAAACATTTCAATTTGCGATCGAGTGTAGAGTTTGATTTAGGCTAACACGGTCATAGCCCTACACTCTTGATCAAAAAGGAGTATAAGAATAACTACATAATACTATGTATGATGCACAAAACACAAGTGCAAATTTAAGCGCAAACCGTATACAATATATATTAAAACGATAATGACAATCCTTAGGTGTTGCAAAAGTGTCCTAATATACCTATCATATCGTGTCAATAGAGCGTGTATAGTCGATCGATAGTATGTAACTATATATAGTTTTGTTAAACTATGAGTAGGAAATTAAAGATGACTAGATCGTATATATAAGCTTATGCAAACCCGTGATGAATAAGTTCAAATCATGCCAGCAAACAGCCAAATATCAAACACCACCTATAGACTCACGAGATCATATGCTAAAAAAATAATACTAAAATATTAAAGATGACTAGATCGTATACATAAGCTTATGCAAACCCGTGATAAAAATGAGGATTGTTTGAAAAAATAATCCACAAGAAGCTTTTTGAAGTAGTTTCTGAATAAAAGTTCAAGCACCAGCTCGAGCCATCAGCTCCAACTCATTGTGACCAAACACACAATAACATAGAACCACGTACTTATATTGCTCTCTACACCACATATCTAAAATGCATGCATGTATGACATTTTTCTTTCTCTATATAAACCCAACCATAATTGCTCAACAAACACACCAACAAAACACAAAAGATTACAAGTGATCAGTATCTTCTAAAAAGCTAGACTACCAAATGGAGTCCTACACAAAGCTAGCCGTTGTAGCCATACTTCTACTTGCAGCCATTGTAACTGAACCAATGGCTATAAATGGTTTGCCAATATGCGGTGTAACCACCGATGATCTAAAGACATGTCAACCAGCAGTTGCAAAAGATGTGGACCCACTCCCACAACCGACCGCGGATTGTTGCACTTCCCTACGCAAAGCTGATATGCCATGCTTCTGCAAGTTAAAGGACAAGTACCCTGGAGTGTTGGCTTATTACCAAATCGACCCCAAACGTGCCATGGACCTACCACAAAGGTGCAATGTAACCCAAGCAGCAAACTTCCATTGCTAAATCAAAACTATTCATGTCTTTTTTATGTCTTTAAAGTATTCTAGCTTGTTGATCATGGTGGTGTTTGCTTTGTTTCTTGTTTATTGTTGCATTGAAATGGTTGTGCCATAAGCGGTAATATGGTGGTGGTGTAACATTTTGTGATCTTGTTTGATTGAGTTCAATATTAAAAGCTTATATATGTTTGTGTTGAAAAGTTTGCATAAGAGTAACTTATTATTGATATGATTAAGTTATATTTAGACTCAAAAACATTATTAAGCATCGTATTAAAGGTTGTTTGCATTAAATAAGTGGCCAGTTTTTTTTTTTTAACCTAACTGGTTTAGTTTACATACCATAGTTATACAAACCAAATTACGGAAGTATACAAAATCCATAAGCATAAGTGAGAATAAAAAGTTGCATTTCTAATATGATTAAAAAGTTCGAATCTGATGAACGTATAATTAAAACTTTAATTAAATTTAAGTAGTTATATAAGAATTTTATCTTCCTTGATCAATTAATTGTTTAAACGAGATTATTATTATATCTAAAACTAAACAACAATTTGAAAAATCAGATTGTTGATGATATCTACACACATTATAAAGTGTTTAGACATTTTACTTTATAACTTAGTATTTTAAAGATGCGCAATGTCTTATTTGCTCTTCATTGACTCAATTAATATGATAACTTTAACTAATTGGCAATTATATATTAAATTAGAAAAAATATTATATTATAATTTATTGAAAAGATTTCCTATCTTAAATACAAATTCAAACCTGATTTATTCTCTTAACAATCTAAATTTATGAAAATATATTAGAGTATGAATAAATTTTCTTTCTCATTTCTTTAAATTCATGCATGCTAATAGTTTAGTAGTAGTTTAGAGGAGATAATACAATTTTATTTTGTTTGACGATATTGTTTTGCTAATAGTTTGGTATCTGATTTACTTACGAACATTATCTAGATATTGATATTATTTTCCGCTGCATTGCGCAGGTTAATGCTAGTGAGTAATGAAATGTATGTAAGTTTTTATTACTCGTAGTACATTTTAGCTGGATTAGCAGAAATTGGGCTTGGGCTTTGTTTTAGCACTGGACTTTTAAATGTAATTGGAAACTGGGCTTATCTTTCTGCTTGAAAGAAGCCTTTTAGGGTTCCGGCTTCTTCTTTATAATCAAACACTCATCTTACAGTTTAGTTCAGCATCCCTGTAAAAATAATGGATCCACAGACATTGGTAAGTACTTTGTATCAGCAATTTTTGTTTCTTGATTTTGAATAATCTTCTTATGTCAGTATGCTTAAAGATTAATAATTTTAGCAAACGATGATGGTATGTGAGTTAAGATGTGAGTGCCTTCATAATCCCAGATAAGCTAAAAGCAATAGAGTGCTTATTCTGATTCATGGGAGGCCAATAATAAATTAAAAATGGAAGTTTTCGCTGAGAAACCCTTTATTCGTTATTCAATCGATGGTGTTTCCTAGTAACTTCTCCATACATTTTTTTACTTTTATATATTAAAAAAAAAAAACCCATCTTCTGTGTAAAATATCATCTCTCGTTTATATCAACTACAAGTCGATTTAAAAGAGGTTGTTTTTATTTAGGTCTTTGTTTTCAAGATAAAAATCAAATAAATTATACCATGTTCGAAAAGGATTTATAAATTATTTTCTTTTGAAGAGACGTAGCTAGTTGCTGTTTAACATACACTGATGTAACTTGCTAGCAAAATCATCAAACCTATAAATCTGATTAAGAATGTGACAACCTCAATAGTGTCATTATAGGGGTTTTTGAGGTTTGAGAGTCTATTTTTATAAGCTTCAACTATAAGTCTTGTTTGGTAACATAAAAAAAGTGGAGCTTGTTGAAAAAATAACAGAAAATAAGCTCCTGGAAGCCCCTAAATAAGAAGCTTTTTGAAGTGGCTTGTGAAAAGAAGCCCGAGCCCTAGGCTCTAGCCCCCAGTTCCAGCTCGTTACCAAACACACCCTAACTATGTCTCAAACAAATAAACGCACCCTAACAACAATTCTTACCTCAATTCATTTTGTATTCTATAACTTTATAAAAACAATTTATGTAGGCTCGAATTACTTAGGAACATCTCCAACCTATGCATTAGGTTTTTGTTTAGTTGGTCCAACTTAGAATCTTCGCAACCCATGCTAACTTGTATAAAAAGGGTTACAACTTACAATTTAAAAGCTACACGCTAACTTAACAACCCCATGCTTCAACAACTGGAACACATCATAAACAAGTTGTAGGAGAAAAAAAAACATAAATAGCTACAAAGCCACTACTTATCTCCACGCGTATTCCCTTTGCTCTTTGGATGCAAGTTGTTGATTTCATACTTAAAGATATGAGTTTTAGCCTCAGAATCTACAAAAATACATGAAAAACCTGAATGGGATTTCGTATACCTTTCAAATGAAGTCTATTATCCTTGCTTGCCATAAGTAATAAACCATTCCACCAACAATTAGTCTTCTAGTGATCCCCCCTTATATCCAAAATCCTAATAGACGACTTTAACTCGTAAACAATAAGTTGCCATGAACCTAGTGCATTCTCAAGATTAGCAAACGGTCTTATCATGTTTCATAGTAGCATTAGCACAATCAAAAAACAAGTGGCCATATCAAGTTGCGTATCACAAAGAAAACACATATGCATTGTAGCTGAGCCCGTAGCCATACTTCACCGAAACTTTTCCTTCGTCTCGAGCCTAACAAGAAAAGAATACCGAGGGGTACATTGAGAAAACCATACCACATGAAGTGATGAAACCAGTCAATTTCATACCCTTCTGGACGTAGTGATTCCCAAGCCACGGATTCTGAAAATGGAAGAAGTTCTCCAGTATCATTGCATACGAATTTTTTTTTTATGGAAACTACAACTATATTAAAACAAACTAGCAAGATGCTAGGAGCTACAACACTTACAATGACACAATAAATTCTACCAAAACGGCAGGAATAAACTATGACCATTACACTTCAATTCAACCAAAAATGACCCTAATAACCCTTACACTTCACTCAATTAAAACAACTTCAAGATTCCAACTATATGACCCTAAAATCTAACAATCGGGTGACTAAACCCCACCATACAAACTCAACGCAACACAAAACCACCAACGACAATCACCCGGTAAAGAGTATGTAACTGGGTGTAAACAATTTTTACCTTTACTTTTACCATTACCATTACCACAAACCATTCAATTCTACCGACACAATCAAACGAGTGGTGGCACTGTGTGGTCATGACGATTTGTGTGAGTCTCGACAACCATACAACTAGTTTATAGGCTAATAATGTTTACAGCTCCATGTTTAGGACTCCATGATAAATATCTTTTGTTTTCAGAATCTAATTAACGAAGGTTATCTTTAACGTCAAATTCATAAAAGCATTCTAAAGGGTGAACGCTTAAAAGGACGACTATCCATATCCTTAACTAGATAAGTACGGAGTATTAGTATTACTACGAAATATTTACAACACAAAATAAGATATATACAACCTTTTGGTTTAAAACATAAATAAAACCACCGAGATAAGTATATTTTAATTAATAAATTATATTCAATATATTGTTATTATTACTATATTATTATTATTATTTTAATTTAATATTTTTAACTAATATTTAAATTTATTATTTATTACCTCCTAAAAGTTAAAACAAAAAAAAAACAAAAAACAAACGGCCAAAATCAAAAACCAAACCCTAAACCCTTGGTCTCCAAAATCGACTTCTACCTCCGATCGAGGATTGCTCGAGTCTCCGGCCACCCGTGGTCTGCTCCGGCCACTGCAGCCGTCCCCTCCGATCCAGGTTAGTTAATATCGATTAATTGAACCAAACGATTATCTATATGTCATATAGGATGGAGGTATATATATATTCTAATATATGATTAACATAATGCTCTCTTTATATTAGATTATATGAACTTGAGATTGAGTATGTTAACGTCAGTTGTGTGTGCTAGGATTAAGATTCAATCGAATTTATTATTCTATACATGAACTTATGTAATTAATAAAATTATGAGTTTTGCTTTTAAGAAAAATGGTGGACTTTTGTTGTATGAATTTGTGTTGATTTATGCGTGCATTCAAAGTAGGAAATGAAAATGATGATGATGTGGTGATTTGGGTTGATGGTAGTGATGATTTTGGTTGATGTTGACGTGTTTTAAATCATTGCTCGCTCTACAGAATAGCAAATATATCATGGATTGGACTGAAAAACAACAATGTGTCCTGTGTGATAGAGGTGGAGAACTTTTGGTATGTAATGGTGATGGCTGCCCTATATCCGTCCATAAAAGATGCATGGGTTGTAAGCCTTATTTGGATGATGGGGGTAACTTTTACTGTTCTTATTGTGTTTATAAACAATCCGTGGCTGAAATTACGCAATCAAGGGAAAAGGCTCTGTTGAGCAAGAAAAGTTTATCAACCTTCTTAGAAACAGAAATGAGATATATTAACCAGAAGGAGCCAACAGTTGAGATGGGTGGTAAAGAGAATGAAACTTTATCAGAAGATAAATTAGTGGATGTGAATAATGTCGTTAGTGATGATGTTCAAAATCCTTGTGTTAAGAATCATCAACAATCTAAAAGCCCTTTACCGGATGAAGAAACTCGTGAAACCTTCATATTCAAACAAACTAATGTTAATACTTGCAGGATAATGGTTCTGTACAATTCAAGCTCAAATGGTGATTATGCAAGTGGTCTTGATCGTAATTCATATAAAGAAGATAGGGTGAAAGCTGACCAACTCGAATTAGATGTTAGTAAAAAGACCAAAGTTGACAATCGAACAGGAAATGTTAACCAACAGCGTGATACTTCCATTGAAGATAAAGCAGCTAAGTTGGAAAGTGCTGCCGATGGGTCATCCATAGAAAAGGAAATCACTTGCAGAAAACGTAGACAGTCAGTGGCATTCAAGAAGCGTGAAAGCAAAAGAAAGAAAGAGGGCATGATGGAAAATGGGGCAGAAACTTTGGTATCCTCCCAAAATGAGGCGCAGTTACAATCAAAACCTAGTAGCAAGACTGATCAAATTGGTGCAAGAAAGGGGGGTTTAGATACAAAAAGCATTAACCACAGCAACCAAGAAAAATTTAAAGATTCTTCTAAGCCGCAATCAAAACCAAATAGGCAGAATGATCATAATGACTTGGATAGTTTGTTAGATCGTCCAAGTGGTGCTAGAAAGGGCCGCTTAGAAACAAATAATATTAACGTCAGCAATTCAGAAGGACTTAAAGATTCTTCTCTTGACAGGTTCAAAATGATTTTTTTTTCTCGTTTGTTAAGTTTATAGTGAAGTTTAACTGTGTATGTGCTAATGGTTACACTTTGGTTCATTTATAGAAGTATAAAACTACAATGGCAGACTGGAAAACAAAGAGTATTATGGACTGAACAAGAAGAAAATATGCTTAGGGTTTGTTGTTCAACAACCTTTTAATTATGAGAAATTTGACACAATTTTTGTTAATAACCAATACACTGAATCTTGCAGGAAGGAGTTCAAAAGTTCTCATCATCAGCACGCAAAAACCTTTCTTGGAAGAAAATATTGGATTTCGGACGTCATGTCTTTCATCCCTATCGCAACCCTTCTGACCTTAAGGATAAATGGAGGAAAATTGCAAAATAGAACTCAGAAGCCACAAATTTTTGTTTAAATTAGTTGAGGTTAGCTTGAACATAATCAGTTAGAACTGACATTAGTGTTTTGACCCACCCCTTATGTAAATTTGCTAAACAGAAACCCTCTAGATTAGTAGATCAACCCCTTTAGCTGGCGCTTACGATCTTTTTGATTCCTTTCGTTGTAGATAAAGATGGTGAAGTATGCAGTGTTTGTTCTGTTATAAAGTTTAGTAAATGGTTTTATGAACATCAATGAATTGTACAGACATCTGTGTTGGTTTTAGTTCAGCTCCTCTCAGAATTGATTATTTGTTCATTTTGAGTACAACTTGCCACTTCTCATTTCATCTGTGTTCATATGATTTGTTTATTTATATGTTGAAGAACCATACTATCATATTAACTTATAATTAGATGTTTCAGACTTTCAGTTTCTTTTAGAACATGCACATCAATGAATTGGAGTTAAAGATGCATTCTTAAGTTGTATTTTGAAGGATATGAATGATATCTATAAGAACCAATAAGAAGCCCTTAACTCATTGAGTATACTGTATATCCCAGTACTTCATCTGTTATGCCAATTGATGATTCTTGCTTCTTGTTCTTTCTATCTAGCTTATATTTATTTATTTATTTATTCTGATTCAGTGAACAGAAATGCATTCATAGCCAGAAAATTGCCTCCAAAAACGGTCTACCTGTTGTGCATCATGTCCTGCTCCCCAAAACAAAGAGTTTTGTTGCCTGTTTGGAAGAACTGAGGTGCTGCTTGGATGCAGGTTCTCACTATCCTATTATCTATTATTTTCCATCTGTTCTTTATTACACTTGTAAATGATAAAATCAAGCATTTGGGGATTGGTTGGTCATTAGCTATGTTTAAATTTTCTTGTGACAAGTAAGTTTGTAGCTGTGTATTTTTACTTCCAACGTGCTTCTAAATATTGATTGTTCATAATGTATTGCAGTTTATGATGTCACCATTGGCTACAAAAACCGCTGCCCAACATTTGTTAGATGATACCTTTGGTGTGGCCCTGTCTGAAGTTCATATTCATATTCAGCCTATTGCTGTAAACGACTTTCCATTCTCTAAGGAAATGGTTGGTTCTTGGTTAATTGATGCATTCTCCAAATAGGGCAAATTACTTTCAGATTTTAACTCTCGTGGCTGTTTTCTTAACCAAGGAATACTTTCAGATTTTAACTCTGGTGGCTGTTTTCTTAACCAAGGGCAAATTACTGTATCGTGTCTAGTTAATGCTTGTTGGGTGATCACATTGACCTCCATATGCATACTCTTAGCGTTTTTCACGTCATTCTGGTTCAAAATATACATAGCGTTGCTGTGTGCATATTTAGGATCAGCTACCTATTTTAACATCCGCCCATCACCCATTTTCAACTTGTAACACCTTGCTTTTCCTGTATACAATTGCCAAATTGTTTAAAGTTTGAACCAATTTGTTAATGATATGGGTAGCCCATCCTTGGTGATAACAGTCTGTATATTTCCACTGCCAATTTATACTACTGTAAGAGTGTGCACAACCGTAGTCCGTTCACTGCCTAGAAAGAAGTTGTCCTTAGAAGCAACCGAACAATGCATTAAAGTGCAACGATTGTAGCGCCAATGTAAGTTACATAATTGTTTTGATTTTTCTGATATTAGTTTTAACTTTTAAGAAATGATCCGTATATGATTAGCACCGTGAAAAACAATGGACAAACAAACAACCAGACCTCATCAAATGTCGACGTCAGTTCTAATCAGCTTAGTGGAAGATTGGGCTTGGGCTTTGGCTTGTGAATGTAATTAGAAAGTGGGATTTCTGCTTCAATGAATCCTTTCAGGGTTCTGGCTTCTTTATAATACTCATCAGCATCCCTGTACACAAACTTTGGTAAGTACTTTGTATCAGCAATTTTTGTTTCTTGATTTTGAATAATCTTCTTATGTTAGTATGTTAAAAGATTAATAATTTTAGTAAACGATAATGGTATGTAAGATGTGATTGTCTTCATAATCCCAGATAAGGTAAAAGCAATAGAGTGCTTATCCTGATTCATGGGAGGCCAATAACAAATAAAAATGGAAGTTTTCGCTGAGAAACCCTTTTTCGTTTTCCCAATCGATGTTGTTTCCTAGCAACTTATCCATACATTTCTTTTATACTATTCACAACCATTGTCTATATAAACATCTCATTTTTACATAAATTGGTCAATGTATAAGAGGTATGTTATTTAATTCTGTGTTTTCAAGATTCAATTGTACCATGGTCGGAAAGAACTTTCACGTACTCATGTGTTTAGAAATTGTTTTGTTTTGAAGAACTATATTTGCTTTTTGACTTAAGTTGTGGTCTTAAAAGCATCCAAAGTAATGCACCAACTTATCTAATCATATATCAAGGGGCTTGATAAGCATCCTGTTAGCTGCATCAGATAAACCGGGTTTAGATAAGCTAATTGAATAAAGTGGTCACATTTGGTGCTATTCTGCCATGTTAAAAATCAACCATAAGCATATGTTGATTCAATTAAACTGCTTTACTAATTAACCATAAGTGTACTCGTTTAAAATTCACTATGAACTGCAAATTAAGACACTTTTGTAACAAGAAATCTACTGAGATAATGTGTAGCAGAATCATCAAACTTATAAATCTAATTAAGAATGTGACAGCTTCAATACTATGTCTCAAACAATATACACACTTCTAGACCAATTCTTACCTCGTTCATTTTGTTTTCTACTAGTATTAAATTAATTTACTATGCCGGCTGAATTACTTAGGAATGAAAGCCCCCTTTTGTTTTATGTTTCCTTTTTTAACTACTCTCTGACCCCACTTAACATAGCATGCATCACCTTCCCAATCTCTCCCAACAGCTCTTAGTTCCTCCCATCATCAAAATACAATTCTCATATCATTTTTCCCAATCATCAAAATGTACCCACAGTTTCTTCTCAACCAAAACAAATTCCCAGACTTTAACCCATTTGAATTGTATGATCATGTAAATGATGATCACCATCACTCTCCACCACCCAAACACGACAACATTGCATCAAGTGAACATCTCCCTCTGTTAGAAGACATAAACCACAATCAGTTCGATAAAGCACTGTTTCCAGTCCAACTTCAAGAACCTGAAAACCATCATCCCATCAACTCTACTTCACTTTCAAAGTCAAAGTCAACGTATCGAGAACTAACTTCTCTAGGGTCACTAGAGCTCATAAGTAATTACAAAAGCAAATTCAAACATTTACGAGATGATTCTATCGATGAAATTGTCCTGGAAAGTGACGAAAATCTGTCTACTGTTGAGATCATTGAACTGGCAGCTGAGAAGTTTATAAAGTTTTCAACACAAAGTGTAGATGGTTATACCATGTTTACACATCCGTATGGGTCGTCTGCTTTCATGAGGTTATCAATAGATGATACTAGGGAAGTAGAGCTTGTTTTCCAGCTTCTGACTGCTGCTGAGAAAGTTGGCCGAAAACAGTTTGAGATTGCTAGTAAATACTTGTTACGTTGTGGCTGGGTCGCATCTGATGAAGGTACTCCAGTGGAACGCTTGGTTTATTATTTAAGTGAAGCTTTACATAAAAGAATTGGTAACGAAACTGGAATACCTGTTCCTACGAAACGAGAAAAAGTGGTGAGTATATTTGAATTTTGAACTGTTTGAAAAGACAAAGATCAGCCATATGTAACGTTAAAAGAAAATTGATATACAGGCCTAACAAAATCAAACTAAAAATTTACCTAAGGAGATTATGACATGACAAATTGAGTGAAAGCTATAAGAAGATAGAACATGTCTGTGTACCATTACTCAGTGTTGAAATATAAATCATCGCTTTATGTGTGTATAAATATTGGCTTATATATATACTTGAAAGCAGGGTTTAAAGAATGAAAATCCTATGGCAATGGGGTCAAATCCAACATTCTTGGCATGTCATCAGGCTCTTCCTTTCAGTCAAGTTTTGCAATTTTCGGGAATACAAGCGATTATAGATCAGGTAGGGACATCGAGCAAGGTTCATTTGATTGATATTCACATTAGGAGCGGTGTACAGTGGACGGCCATGATACAAGCATTATCAGAACGAAAATCCCAAATTGAAATCTTAAAACTAACTGCATTTGCAACATCCTCAGATGTCCAAAAAGTAGGTCAAACCGGAAAAAGATTAGAGAGTTTTGCTACAACTTTAAGTTTACCATTTGTATTTAAAATTCTCGTGTTATCTGACATCACTGAGGTAGAAGCACAACAATTCGAGGTAAAAGAGGGTGAAACCGTTGCAATCTACTGTCAAATGATACTAAGAACATCGATATCGCGGCCTCAAAGTTTAGAGAAGTTAATGAGAGCAATTAGGACAATCAATCCCTCGATTATTGTAGTGGCTGAGGTGGAAGCTAACCATAATTCAACATCTTTTGTAAACCGGTTTACTGAGACATTATTCTTTTATGGTGCACTTTTTGATTGTTTAGAAGCGTGTATGAGTCGAGATAATGCTCATAGAGCTGTGGTGGAAGGCATTCATCTTGCTGATGGGATGCAGAACACTCTGGCTACTGAAGGGGATGAGCGGATAAGTAGGAGCGTATATATGAATACTTGGAGGTCATTTTTTGTGAGGTTTGGAATGGAGGAAATTGACTTAAGTGATTCGTGTGTGTATCAAGCTAAGCTTGTGCTGAAACAATTTTCATGTGCAAGCTCTTGTACACTTGAGAATAATGGCAAGTGTTTGATCATCGGGTGGAAAGGAACTCCGCTGCATTCTCTTTCGACATGGAAGTTCATATAGGAATAACAAACACAAATAATGCTCACTCTACCAATTAGATAGCCGAGTCAAGTTGGTCAAAAACTTCTATAGGAGTCATGTTATGAGCTGTAATATAAGTGCCAAATATTTGTCGATTTGAACTTACGAATTTGGTTTTTGTAAATTTCTTGAACACGATTCAACCAGCTTTCAATACCAGCTTCTTTCGTATGGTATGCTTGATGTAAAGATCGATCTGTGACCAGGCAATGTAACATCTTTTAACCACAGGTCCATACATCTTGCTTTTGTAGTCATTTGTGCAAGTAAACTTTATATTCTTGATCAGGAAGTGGTGGCTTAAATTTCATTAACTACGAGTATTATATAAAGAAAACCACATCTTTTATTTTATACTAATTTATATTTAGTAACAATTTAGTATACTTCTTCACACAAAAAAATACCAATTTCATCTACACAAGAAATATGTAACAATATATGATCTAAAAAGAACATGAATTCATCTTCTTTAGTCATATACGCACCAAAGAGAATAAGAAACTCACTAATTCCATTTACATAATAAATTTCTTAATCATACTATAAACATAAAAATGTAAGCCTTTGAATATTGTCATGCAGGAAAAGAAAAGTCTGATAACTCCATTTAAAATATCACTTCTTTAAGTCTTCATGTGAAAATAACATCATAAAATCATTTTATTTTGCATTTTTTAGTTAACACTTTCAGTTTCTCGATCTATACATGTTTAATGCCAAATAATAAGGATATTGTTCAACTCTTTTGACACATCTACATGTTCGTCTTGGAGTTGTTAAAAATCAATAATCTCTTAGATGAACCATCGAATTACATGATTTGAAGACAATTAGCGCATTAAAAAATGACATACACGATAAGTCAACCACATTTTTCTCTCTAAAAGAACGTCCATTTTACTGCTTTCATAAGTGTTTTAAGACCCGGTTCGACCGGCCCGGTCGGACCGCATTTTTAAAGATTTCCGGGTAAAAGAAACCCGGGTTTTTCAATATGTTGATTAGTCAACGACCCGGTTGACCCGGCCAGTCGGACCGGGTTGGACCGGGACCCAAACCGGCGCATTGACCCGGTTTCATGGGGTTTTTTTTATAATTTCTATGTACATTTAATCATTTATAATTACGGAATATTGATTAATTGTGTATTTCAAGAATAATGAGGGTAATGAAGGAATTTTTGACTGATGTGTCATCATCATTTATTACTCTATGGATTATATAACTATTATATTGATGTGTATTCCAAGAACAGCAAGGGAATCGATGTGTCATTACCCTTTATTACTCTATGGATTATAATTATTATTCATGATATAATTAATTATTATAATTATAATTAAAAAAAATAAAAATCACTAAATACTAGTATACTATAATTAACTCCGGTCCGACCTTCCGGCCCAACCGGTCCGTCTGATCCGACCCGAAATTAACACTTTTTCGAGTCGACTAAAAACCTGGGTTTTAAAACATTAGCTTTCATATGCATGGTGTTACTGTTACGTAGTTAAAACTAGATCTTACAAACAAAAGAAAACACTCCATATATTTTTTTGTACTCTTCAGGAAACTTTTCACTCTCTCAATTTATATTTGTCAAAATATGTTACATTACGTTTAAAATTATATATCAACATGTAGTAATACACATAAAACACATCGTAAATAGAATGGTATCGACATAACTTGGAAAAAAAATCCAAGTCTGTTTCTTTTTGAAATTACGGTAATACGTATGACTTTCTTAGAATGTATTTCAAAATTATGACTTCATTCATTTTAAAATAGAAAAATCAATAAATAAAACATCGTATCTCCTCCTATCAAGTTTCTCTATTTTATATCTTAATCTTACTCACGGAGTATTGTTTTCTCTCTCCTAATTTTTTTCTCTAACTTTTATTAAATTTTTTACTCTCCTTTTTATTTCATACTTTCACGTGATATCTGAAATTGTTGTAACTTAATATATAACTCAACTATTTGTTGAACATTGTCGCGTAAAACACAAGTAAATAACATAGTATTATTTACCCTTTTAATTTTTTTTTATTATACATGCAAAAGAGTTATTATTTTTCTTTGTCCCAATGAGAGTTGTCTACTTGCCAAAAAAACTACTAACAACAAAAGATTATGAACAGTCGAATATACCCTCATTTTCATTCTAAATAACTCATTCCTAATTAATTCAAAATCAAACTTGTCTTATATATACGGATAATATGATTGGGAGTTTGGGACGGAGCCGAAGAGACTACAATTTTACATTTTATCTAAAATCATTTTGTCGTTGCTTTAGAATTGATTAAAAAAATAAAAAAAATGGGTAAATAGTTAAAATCGATATTTGGTCGTTAATTGGTTGTCTTGTTATAGACCAAAGAGATAAAAAACGGAGTAAACCATTACATATAGAAGTGTGTGATAATATAATACAGTACTTGTTTTCAAAAGAGGAAAAGTACGTAGATGAAATTAAGTTGAGAAAGAAGAGATGGTGCAATGATTTAAAAAGGGGAAGGTAGTCGATAGATACAACATTGTTTTTTGATTCACATAATATAATTGTGCATTAACAAGTTGTATAGTATGCATTATGTATGTCAAATTGTGTTGTAAGTATTAAGATGTGTGTTGTATTTATCAACACCCAAAGAGGAAAGAGGGAACTAGTACTTTTTATTATTCATTTTCCATTTAAATTCAACATAATGCATAGACATGGAATGCATTTTCAATAAGATGTATACATATTAGGGGTGTTCAAGGACGGTTAACCGGATGATCGGTTAACCGGATCCTCGGTTCATCATTTTCGTGAACCTAAATTGAAACCGAAAAATTCGGTTAACCGATAATCGGTTAATTGACTTTTCCGGTTCGGTTATACGGTTAACCAAATTAACCGGCTTTGTTTATCAATCATTTAAAATATAAATATCAAAATACAAATACACACTCATTGATGAATATTTGTTATAAATTCTATATGTTAATCATTCTAACAATAAACATAAATCCTTTTAATTAGGTACAAAACATAAAATGTATAAACGTCGAACGAAGTTAGTCACGAAACCAAATGTTTAACTACTAAAAATGCAGAAATGTGAACATTCGTACTAACATAAATACAAAAATACAATAATCGCATTCTTAATTAGAAGATATTTATTAATATTATCATATATCTATATATAAACACATATTTATAATAACAATTTAAAATTTTCGGTTTTTCGGTTAACCGGTTGTGATAATATCGTGAACCGAAACCGAAACCGAAGAACCTAAAAAATACCGGTTCGGTTAACCGAAACCGAAAAGTAAAAAGATTTCGATTCGATTAACCTAAAATTTGCTACGGTTCAACAATATTCGGTTCGATTTTTCAATTTTGGATAATTATGAACACCCCTAATACATACTGCCATTATGTTAAAAAGCAGCATAAACTGAGAAATAATAAGTAGACGTGACACGTGACGTGAGTCGAACATTTTAGAGCATGACAAGTAATGTAATAATGAAATGCTGAAAGCTGTAGTGACTTTTGGGCCTTAGCCGACAAGTTGGATGGGCCAGCGCGTTGAAGTTGTATGGGCCTGCTTTTCTGAAAGAATAAGCCAAAATCGTTTCAATGCATGTCAGTGACTCAGTGTAACAGTGTTGGCTGCTATCTTATAATAACATTAATTAACATTTCATGAGTAACAACAAAAGAATACTTAAGATTTTATATCCAAGAATGAAAAATGATGATTTCCGCACGATCATTTGTAGAAATTTTGAGCAACATATAAATCATGGAATTATAGTATAAAGATTGTAACTGGCGTAAGGAATATGCTTGTGTCCAAAACATGAATATATATAAATGGGCCCATTTCCTTGTTAGTTGTTTGAAATTGCAAAGTTTATTGACTTATAAGTAGAGGAGACTTGGAAAGTTGTAAACTTTTGCATGTGTGGTTGTTGTCAGTTTTAGACTTTTAGTGTAGTTTATCTTATCATCTCTTCTTTTCTAGCTGCTTATCTATAAGTTTGATTTGATTTTTTCTCGTTATGTCGATTTAAACTTGGGAAATTATACTGACATCCCTTATAGTTGTTAATAAGAAACCCGAGCTTATTTATTAAACTTAAACTTTTCTTTATTATTAGAAATCATAACTAATGCACCACATATAAAAAGAAAGTTTCGGTGAATTAAATACAACACTTTGGTGTATTAAATATAATTTTGATTAAATAAGAAAATTTTAACTTCAATAAATGTACAATTTTTCTTATTGACAACACCAAGAACTGTCAATGTCGATTCCTTTTAAACTTATACAAACCTTTTCTAGCGATATAACTTAAGGGTAGCACACCTTACTCTTTCATTTAACACATTGAGTATAATTTATAAAAAATAACAAATAAAAAAGATTGATTTTTTTATCAGTGTTATGGGTGAAAACAATTTGTGCTACATGTTGTGATATACATATCCACAATAATTGGAAGAAAAAGAAAGCTATAAAAAAACTCCTACGACAATATTCATTTAATGGTGAAAATGTGTAAGTTGTCTGATTGCAAATTGGACTAATAAGTTAAGATGCACATTCTTTGACTGAAGTTGGGGGTGAGCGAAGACTAGCTAGCTAGCATGAATTAAGTTACGTACGTGTTGTCACTTTGTGTTTTTATATTCAACTACATAATAAATAAGTTCCACGGACCACATTAATTAATTAATATACTTTATATGTGGATATCCTAGATCCAGACGTCATTTAAATATCATGACTAAATTGTAAATATTAATAGTACGTAACATTTTTAAGGGCCTTCAACATACAAGAATAAATATGATGCATAAAGTTGTACTCCGTAATACTTTACGGTTAATTATCGTTATCAGTTTATCACTGATGTGACATACGATCTTCGTACAGCTCATGAAGCTGAATGTTGTAACTAGAGTACGTCATGAACAAAACGATTAAATATTATTTTATTTTTATGGATCCAATTCTTACAACAGTAGTGTGAACCACAGTATATATCATGTTCCATGGTCAAAGATTTAGTTGAATTAATTTAACATAAAATACGTGTCTTAATGATGTTCAAATCAAGTTTTGTATCCGCTCATGTTTGTCAATATTGGCGTACAGTTTTGTAGACATATATGTGTACGTACGTGTCGTTGCTGTTATCTTATATTTGTTTCGTAGTTTTGCTTACCTGAGAATTGCAGGAAATTTGCAAACAATTTTGTCATGGTTCGATAAGGTATCGATATATATCACTTCAAGCGAGAATGCATTATAACCAACCATATACGTACGAACGTATATCTAAACCACAAAGCAGGAGGCTAGAAGTTATGAGTAACGAAATACTTTTTTTTTATTAATATATTATTGATGAGTCGACGAACTTAATCAGTTGTATTAAATGGACAAATAATAATAAATTTAGTATAAAAGTAACGGGAACCATCTGAAGACAATTATCCTTCTATTAAAATAGAAAGTTAATCATGGAGAAAGGTGTAACGAATTCAATTATTTTCAATTTAGGGTATCAACTGATTAAACTATTTCCATCATTGTTTCGACCCTTAATTATCGGCGATAGTATATATGTAAAGTTTGTGGTTACATAAATCAACGTTGAGAATGCACTAATTATTATTGTTGCAAATCTAGGCTCTTATCACAGAAATTCACGATTGATATTGTTTGTTCATTTTTGGGTTTATTGTTTCGTTATGTATGAAACTTTACATTTTTTATTATTGTATGCGTCAAACTTTGAAAACTTCTATTGTATGTATTGAACTTGTAAATATATTCTATTGTATGTATTATTTCCTTTTTGGGTATGTCTAAAAAAGGAAAGTTTCCTTTTTTGGACATACCCAAAAAGGAAATAATACTTACAATAGAACATATTTACAAGTTCAATACATACAATAGAACAAATGAAAGTATATCGCATACAATAGTAAAAAGTGTAAAGTTTAATACATAACGAAACAATAAACCCTTCATTTTTTCCCTTCAAATGAAGCGAAAATTAGGGGTGTAATCGAGTCGAGTCGATACAATGCCAAGCTCGAGCTTGACTCAATTAGTAAACTCGAAGCTCGAAACTCGACTCAAACTCGGTCGAGCTTGTGTTTTCAGGCTGGAGCCCGACTCAACTAATGAATCGACACTTTCGAGCTCGGCTCGACTCGACTCGATTATTGATACTTAAGTATTGATATTAAGTTAAATAAGATTTAACACTACTCGACTCGGTAGTTGCAAGCTTAAATCGACTCGAAATGTATTAAAAGAGTATGGTACATATGTTAATATTCTAATAAATAGAGGGTAAACATCTTCTTTGGGAAAGTACTCCTTGCTAACTGCTTCAACTTTCGACTAGGGCAACAGCCCTTTTTAAGCTGATAATTAGTGCAAGCTCAATTAGGCTCGCGAGCCTCTCGAACCGAGTATATTAATACTCGAACTTGACTCGAAAGTTTATTCGAGTAGCTCGAGCTTGAGCTCGACTCGACTTGCAGTGAGTCGATTTCGAGTTTTTTGCGAGTCAATCTCGAGTAGCTCACGAATTGTATCGTGTCGTTTACACCCCTAAATCACAGCCGCATTCATAACCTTACCTAATAATAATAATAATAACAATAATAATAATAACAATAACAATAATAATAATCTTAAATTATATATATGAAGTGGGTGATGACATCATTAAAATCCTAATTAACTAATTAAATTATTTAATTTTGTCTAATTAACTAAAATTTAAGATGAGATGATGTCATATATAAATACATATTTTGTATTGAAATATATTTATGTATTAATTTATCAATATAATTATTATTATTGTAGGTTCCCAAGTTCATTATGAGACTTGAACGAGAAGGATTTTTACTTAAATAAGTAAGAAAATAAATAAATTAATTATAATCCTAATCTTAATACTTTATATTTTATTACAATTACTAATTATTTAATATATATACACAATCAATTTGTTAAACTTCTTTCATGTAAAGACTTTTAAACTTCATTGCATATCTTTTTTAACGCTTACAAAATAACATTTTTTTATCATATACATAACTTGCGTAATTATAAAAATAAAATACACATTCGATGGGTCGTGTATATACGCGAGTTTGATGTCTAATAATAATAATATACTACAAGGAGTATTACTTAGTATAATAACAACAATAATAATAATAATGTGATTGGATCCATAAATGAATGAATGAATTTCTTTTTCCAGAGAATTTAGATGTACGATCAAAGCTCAAAAATATCTAAAGCAAATTGTTCGTGGACATATAATCATTGGTTAACATCAAGTTAATTAGAGAATTTAGATCGGAACTCTTTTTAATTCGATCTTAAAAAGCTAGAAAAAAAGGTTATCACATCATTGCAACTATTAATTACTCCGATCGACTGTCGTACGTGCTTGTCGTGTTTATTGCTTTTTCCAAATTTTCCTCCTCCTATATATACTAAATTAATTAACTTAATTTGAGTATTTTGCATTTTTTGAAATTAGTATCATAAATACGTTTTCATAAAACAATGATCCAAAACAAATGTATACCGATCCCTCACTCTCTTTTCTTTTGTCTACAATATCCGTCGATGTTTTTGAAGTCATGGTCAATAACTCAATATATATAAAACATAATTGCGAGGACGGAGTTGTAAAAAATGTTTCGTTTATCTGTCATATATTGGAGTGACAACCTTGTGTAGTCAAATTTGAGTGGTAGGTGGAATAAAAGTGACATCTTTTTTGGCAGAGTTGAAAATGACGTATAAAACTGTAATTTGGACACTTTTTTTGAAACGTTAAAGAAGAACAATATATATAATACTCGTATATGACTTTTGTTGGTGACAGGTATTAGGATTGTTATTAATTTATTAGATGCGTTAAGTTACGTTGAGTGCAAATAATAATGTGTGCATGAAGGTGTAAATTAATTATCATTATATTATAATAGTATTTATTAATAAAATACGTATATATCTACTTGTGTTAATATGTTCTTAAGCAATTTTAGTGCCTATATTTTGTTATTTGGCTGATCATCTTTTGAGTTAATTGACTTATAGTACGTACTTGAATATATCAAACATTAAAATTTTAATCCGCAACTTCTTGTTTAAGAATTAAAGATAAACACGTCAACAAATTATGAATTACTATTAAAGCTCTCTACCAAAACAATAAAGTAAAAAATCCATATAATATCCGACAAAGGTCCACTCCATCACGTCTAGAGGACCGTTAGATATTAATTTAGACAGTATATATATTAATTATTAATTTAATGTTAATTAGGAACCAAAAAATTAATTAAATAATTGTACATAGGAATCTAATTATTTGATCACACACTAATCTGGCAGCACGAATATACATCTCATCTAATGAAACTTGTAAGTAATTGTTTAATATAAAAATGTTTCATTGAAAATGTATTGAATGTTTACTTGGATGTAATAGAATCAAGTCGACATGCAAAGAAGCAGTTATAGATTTACTATGTATAATTTGAACGTGTGTATATATGAAAAGAAGCAACTATATTATATATCTACTATACCGTACAAAGATCACAACAGCTATCAATCAGATACCAATCAGAATTACAAGTATTGTATAAGGCAAAAAAAAATGTTAAAAATATATAGATATTAGTTTAGTTTATCAAATGATCGTTTCACTAGCGGTATGGACAGTATAGTAATTCATTAGTAAAAATTATTGTGGTCAAATTTCGTTTCATATAAAATGTACATATAGTATGCGGTTTGAGGTGTGTAATGTTTGTGAGCAAAAGAAATTATTGTGTAAATTTATGTAATTAATAAATAGTAGCATGTAAACTTTGAAAATAAATTAGTGTACAACTTTAAGATATATTGAATATACATCCTCTTTTGGAGAGTTTATGGGGCCTACTTAACCTTTTTAGCTAACGGTGACAATTTTAGACACATTGGTTAATTATGGGGCAATTTGGTTAATATTTAGGAGGAGATGAGTTTGTTGGGTTTCCTCCTTATTTTTTGGATAGGTCTAAATTACAAGTGGCAAAATGAATGGGTCGGGACGGGTCACGAATCTAGATGGGATTGGGTCTAAATGGGTTCGGGTTTAGATGGGTCATTTAGAAGAATGAGTCTAAACGGGTCTTGGCCAAATGGGTCTCGGGTCGGGTCATCGGGTTCACCAATTTTTTTTATTTATTTTAGTGAAAAATGAAAAAAATTAAATGAGGTGGAAAAAAAAAATTACCCGCTAGACCCGTCTAAACCCTTTGGTTAATTGTTACACAGTTTGAGATTATATTGAAAAACCCATTTAGACTTATCCAAAAAATGAGGAGGAGACCCAAGAAACCTATTCCCTCCTAAAAATTAACCAAATTAACCTATAATTTATCAATGGGTCTAAAATTGTCACCTCTAGAAATGAGTTTTTCAATACAACCTCCAATTATGTATTCCCTCCGTCCCATATTTATAGTCCATGTTTCCCTTTTTGGATGTCCCAAAATAACTGTCAACTTCCAAAAGTAGTATGATATAATTAACTAAACTTCCTATTACACCCCTACTTTATATGTATGTTAGAAAAATGTAGGTAAAATGTAAGGGTACAACTGTCATAATACAGAAAAGTACAGTGTAATAATTATGTTTTCTTAAACTGCGTGTTTCTTGTCTGTGGACAATAATTTTGGGATGGAGGGAGTAACAATTAACCAACGGGTCTAGCGAGTAATTTTTTCCCCACCTCATTTCATTCTTTTCATTTTTCACTCGAACTAAAAAAAAGTTTGGTAAAAACCCGATGACCCGACCCGAGACCCATTAGACTTGGATCCGTTTAGACTCATCCTTCTAAATGACCAATCTAGACCCGAACCTATTTATACCAAACTGATATAGACCCGTGACCCGACCCGACCAATTCATTTTGGCACTTATAATCAATATACATGTTCTGATTATCTGATATATCATATATGCATTATATATAATTTTTAAAGCACTCGTCAGCTTCCATAAATCATAGGAAAATTTAATTTATTTACATAAACAGAAAGTATTATTAATTACTACGTATTACTTTTGAGATTTGTTAGTTTATAAAAAGGATTTAGTAAAAAGATAAAAGAAAAAACCATTTATGCTTCTTCAAATTTCAAAGGGTCAATATCACGAACCCTTATATATCCAACGAGATCATCCCCACTACGATTATATAATATAAATTGTTCATATATAATTTTTTGAACTTAAAATAGGCAATTTAAAGTTGTTCATGTTATTATAAGACTTTGGCATATTATATATTTCATATACTAGCTTTCGAACTCGTATATATATACGGATTGTCGAATGCGTATTTCGATTTTATATTTACGCAGATAATGTATATGATAGAAATTCTATCATTTGTATGAAAAAATAACCAACAGAACACGAACTAGTAAGAATTTTAATTATAACTAATGAATTAGATATTATATATGGTTAAAAAAGTTTCATTATAGGATTTTAGTTATTATCCTTTTATACTTTAGTGATGGGGCTAGGCGTTTAAATCCGCATCCACACACGTCACGCTTAATCTTATAAAATAAATATTAAATATATAAGGCTACATTACAATTATTATTATTATCATTATTATTATTATTATTATTATTATTATCTATACGCAAAACATAAACAATTATATTATACTTTATTCATGAATTCTTTTGATATGATGATTGTTAGTTTAGGTTATGATGCGTGTTTGTTGGTGTTTTAGCTCAATGAATATTAACTATTTACTTTTAAGATTCAATTAGATTACGTAGTTAGAATTAATAATTTGGATATGAACTTTATCATTATATTAGTCAACTAGTGTTAAACCCGTATGATATACAGCACCGTAAAATATCAGTTCAATCATAAGATTAAATATCAACAACTAATCCATGATTTACATCACTAATACATATATCATATTAGCAAATAAAAAATTTGTCTCATGATAAATAGTTAAATACCATAAATGAAACATTATTATTCAAATTTAACTTCTATGTCTTTGACACTATATAAAAACATCAATCGAAAATATTCTTACGTTGCATTTGGTTCGTGAAATATTTTTGATGGAATCAGAATTCATCATGGGAATTGGAATTTCAAGGAATGTGAATTCCTTTGAGTAAAAGAATTGATGATTTGCAAATTAGTTCATTTGTGAACCAAACACCCTTGTGAAATGGAATTGAGATTCCAATTCTATCAAATTTCGTTAAATTCCGTGAACCAAACTCAACCTTAGATATCTCATGATTGTAATATATATACTCCCTCCGTCCCAAAATAAGTGTTTTCATGTAAAAATGCACACGGTTTAAGGAAAGTCACTATCTACCAATAACATCTTATCTTTACCCACTAAAGTCTTTTCTGATTGGCTGAAAGGGAATCTGGACACTTATTTTGGAACGTCCCAAAATAATAAGTGAGACACTTATTATGGGATGGAGGGAGTATAAAATAAAGATGATACTATAAACGGACATTTATATTAATCATGTGGTGTTTTAAATATAATATTCTAGATATTGAAATGATTATTTGTAACATCCCATATAGTTATGGCCGGTCTCCCAAACCTACCTCAGTACCTCACCCTATAATTGCACACATATGATATGATCACCTGTACATGCATGCCACATTGCATTGAATAATTTATGTTAGCGCTATGTCTTCCTCTCATCCCACAATATAGTGATATGAGAATAAGGTTCAAATGAGTACACCAACTTTGAGTGAGAATGAGGGAATCCACAGATTTCTGTTATGTGTCACATTATTCTCTCTCCTTCACATTTTTAAAAATTAAATATCTCACAAACGGTAAGTCGAAAAATCATGAATATTGCACCATAAAATTCAGCGTTTTCTCCTCTTCGATTTGCCGTCCTTCAAGGCATATTTTCGACAACTTTTTTTTTCTTTCATTTTTTGGTGGATCTTACAAATTAGTAACACATGTGTTAGTGATTGGTTATACATTTAATTTGGGGTTAAGGTTAGGGTTTAGGGTTAGGGTTTAGCAGGGTTTAGTATGCTTTAGGGTTTAGTAGGGTTTAAGGTTTAGGGTTTAGTAGGGTTTAGGGTTTAGAGTTTTATAAAGCGTTTAGGGTTTAGAGTTTAGGGGTTAGGGGTTAGGGTTTAGGGTTTGAGGTTTCCTGAATTTAATGGTGTAATTTTCTTAATTTTTTTATTTGTCATTTGTGAGATAATTGATGTTGAGGGTAAATGGATTTTGTACATGAGGAGTATTCTCTTTCTACACATGACATGATATCATTGGTTCCCTCATTCTCACACAAATTCTTATTCTCATTTGAACCCCACCCAATGATATGAATATAACTTACAACGTGTTAATGTATTAATTAAAAGTGTTTATTTTTTAAACATGTTCTGTTTGTATTTTACCTCACTCGTATTCTATTTTTGGCGAAACTGTATATTGTTGTTACTTATATATATGTTTGATTGTTTGTTCACTTTATAGTGTATTAACATTCATGTAAAACATACCGAAGAGGAATTGATGAAGATTATAAGGAACTTTGAATCTTAGAATCTGTTTTTTTTGTGTATCTTTGATGTTTTCTGTAAATTCTTAATAGATAAAAATATTGAATATGATCCTTATATGTATGGAGATGCCCCTTGATCTAATTCCACGCCTTATGACGAAAGGGGAGTCGGCATGGCGTAAATTGAAGATTGGGGGGAGTAGAGAAAAATTCCCTTATAGGGAATTCCGAAGGTGTAACCTAGGCAACAAAAAAGGGGCCCGATACTTCAACTAGAGGAGCGACCCGTTGGTTCACTAGAAGGGATCCAATGCCCAACTACCGACTCCTCCCGGAATTGCGTTATCGGAGCCGAGCTAGGAATGGCCGTTAGTGGACACCCACCTCGGTTAGAGAGGCCCTCTTTAATACATTAAAAAAGATGTTCATAGGGCCAGAAAGACTCGGTCATAGTAACTTAGACCACCTACGCGCTTGTGAAAACCACCTCGACCGGATCAGAGTGAACAACAATGTCGAATCAGGCTGCCCCTTGCCTTGAAAGAATTCACAAGGTCTGTTGTTACTTTCACATACTCTTCTTGTGGCAGGATGTATGAACCGATCAGCGTTGCCGGTTATCAATATTTTGCAATATAAAGGTTTGTTGATAATAATGAGTGTAAAGTAGTATGGTACGTAGCTAGCTAGTTGTGGATACTTTCACTTTTAAAGTTGACTTATCTTTGAAGGAGCGACTTATTTGTATGACTAAAGCCGACATTAATGTATAACCATTTTCATTTTAGTTTTTATTTACGAAACTCACGTATTGTTTAGCTACAACATCTCCACTGGAATATTAACCTTACACTTTTAATTATCATATATTTCGAACTTTGAACAATTTTATTACGGAGTACATGTTTCGAAGTTCTAAAAACATAGTAGTGTTTAGTATACATTTTACTCCGTATTATATTAGCACATATCATATACATTTAACTTATTTTTTAATGTATAAATCTTAAAAGCATACTTTTTACGCATCAAAAACAATCAAAATTTATAAATGTTTTTTGAATCTTAAACACATATAATAGTAACCATTCTATAGTAACATACGTGGAATTTGATACATTTTGAAATCAAAAACCCTAAATTTGAATTTAAAGAATTTTGTTCGAAGGCAGCGTCATGGGTCCACCCATGACCGTTTTATATATTTTATGTGGCTGAGATAGCCATCGTTGTTGACCCGATACTTTGAAAGCTAAGATACTCCATCGGACCTATTTATTTATTTTAAATATATGTTTGCAGCCTAGCGGTATCTTGAATATATTTTATTTATTATTTTGTTCTCTACTACTTTGGTTACGGGTTTAATTATCTTTGAACGATGAGTTGTGACGCGTGCCTTAATTTGTTTTTGTTTTGTTTTGTTTTTTTTGAGAAGGCACAACAATATATAAATAGATAAAAGGCATTAGAAAGATGCTAGATAGCTACAATTGTACAACTAACATACACCAGATAACGTGCCTTAGTTTGTTGTTGGAAAAAAAATGTTAAAATACTCCCGGGGGCACTAGGGTGAGAATTCATCTCAACTATTGATTTCTTCAACTAACCGTTCATATTTATTGCATTTTATATCAGATTCATTGCATTTTAATTCGTATTTAAAATGCAGTTATTGATTTTTTCAATTAATGATTCAGATTCACAGCATTTTAAATTACTGCATTTTACATCATATTCACTTGCATTTTATTTAATTGCATTTAAAATGCAATAAATCTGTACGACTGATCGAAGAAATCAATTGTTGAAATGGAGAGTTGTTGTTCCCCCTGCCCCTCAAATACGCAGTGAACACTTAACCTTATTTTAAAAATAAAAAAGTTACTTTATTCATGTTTTGGCGCAATTATTATGCCGAACCAATAAATTACAGTTATTATTTTTATATCATGTTCTATTTTATTTGGGCAAAAGTACTATTTTAACCATACATGGATATTTCCGCACATGTAAAAGTATATTTGTATGAAGGCAAGTGTTGAGTAAATAATGTTTCAAAAGGGAAACGTACATGAAAGTTTACCGATTTGATGATTATTATTTATCAACACCAATCTACACTACTTATAGAAGATTTCCCTCTCTCCAAGGCAGTACTGTAGTGGGGCAGGGTGAGCATCCATTCCTACGAAGTTTTTACGAATCAAGAAAAATTTTGCAAATTGCCCCCATATAGCTAACAAATATAATATATACAGTTTCAATAGTTATTATTAGCGTGTTTAGCTTCGTGGTTTGGTAATGAATTTAAGAGGTCTAAAGTTCAATCCCTCTTTACTACATTAATTTTATTTTTTCCCCCTTTATGTTTAATCGTTCTTTTTTATTACATATAATCAATGTAATACTATTTTAAATCAACATAATTGTTAAATTATAAATCTTAATGATTACCATTTTTTTTTCTTTTATTCATAAATGATAATGTCTTACACTTTTGCTACATAAACATGTTAAACATAAGCATATTTGATTTAGAATTTATGCTAATTACACTACAACAAATATGTCATTTATTCATACTCTTTTTTTCACACTTTTTAAAAATGTGTGAAAAATATTTAAAATTATTCTAACTTATAAGTGTGGAAAAATTTGTTACATCAATAAGTGTGAAAATGACTAGAATCTTCACGTATATAAGTGTGGGGAAAAAAAGTTAACACTTAAAACTGTGGAGAAATAATAACTTTTCAACACTTAAAAGTGCGGAAAATTTTTTGTAACACTCAATTTATCCACACTTTCTTTTGTTTCTCTTGTGGGGAAAAATCATGTGTTATGATTTTTTTCTACACTTTTAAGTGTTGAAAAGTTGTAATTTCTCCACACTTAAAAGTGTGGGTTTTTCTTTCTTACATATATAAGTGTGAAAAATCTTATCATTTTCAAAAAAATATTTACACACTTTCTAAAAGTGTGAAAAAAATGTGTGGTAAAATGACATTTTTGTTGTAGTGTTATATGAGTATATGTTATATGTTGTCCATGTAATTAAAAACTTGAATATGATGTTGAACCAAATTCACTTTGGTTCAACTAAAATAGTGTTGGTTAAATTAAAAAAATCGAGTTGATGACCCAGATATAACACGCACTATTAAGTTTTGCCCCCATTCGATTTTCTTTTCTAGTAATGCCCCTGCCTCTCTCTATCTTAAATATTAAGAAAAAAATTATTGCATAATGTACAAATCACAAAATCATGCACAATTTAAAATATATACGATTGTTAGTCTTCCTAATTTAATGTAACGTCTACCAATTAAATAATACATAATACCAATTTTGAAAGTAAAATTTTTTACACACACATATATTCTCTCCGTCCCAATTTAATTGTCCTATTTTGACTTTCAGAGTCTTTTTTTTCCAAGTTTGACTTTAAATATTTTTGTTTGTGTTATATGATACTTGGTGAAATATATACCAATGAAATTACAATTTATAACGCAATTCATTCGTATATTTTGCATCAAATATTATATAACACAAACAAAAATATTTAGGGTCAAAATTGAAAAGAAAAAACTCCAAAAGTCAAAACAAGTTAATAAAAATACAAAATTGGGATGGAGAGAATATATATATATATATATATATATATATATATATATATTTAAAAATATAATAGGAGGACTAAGGACACATGCTCCAACCTATGCTAATTAAGTTAGATTTGGGTTTTCTTGCAAAGGGGTATTGTCTCAGGTTCTCTTGAGTCTTTTGGGGGAGTTGTTCCAGGTTCGATCCCTACAAATGGGTATTGAATTTGGGTTTTTTTCCTCAAGGAAATCCATTGGTGTCTTGGCCCAGTGGTAAGGAGTTTTCCCTATAATGGGGCTTCTCCTTGGGGGTGAGAGTTCGAGCCTCGTTGTGAGGGGGAATCCTGCGACGCAATACCCATCCAAGATATAGGAGAACAACCCATTTAAAGCGTCGCCTTGGTTTCGAACTTATTGGAGATGATCGGGTGGACCATAAGGGGGTCCGTCAGTGATTCCAATACTACCTTAAAAAAAAAAGTTAAATTTGCAATTTTTATGACGTACATTTTCTTGAAACAATTAATCATGAAAACTTACCTTTTTTTTTCTTTTTTCTGTGCAATCACTTCTTTTGTACATATTTCAAAGTCATTCTCGGTGTATCGTGTGGTTTACCAGCTCTTTAAAACAAATTAATGTTAATCAAGAGGCGGAGTTACTCGAGCTCATTTGAGGCCTATGTAAACCTTCAAAATGAAGTCTTTTTACTGCGCATTATTACTTTTTACCCTACTTAAATTTATTTTATTAAAAATTAATTTTGCTTCATTTTTGTATGTGAAATTAATCTTTAAGAGAATACATGTTCAACCAAATAATATAATTGAAAGAAATGTTTATACAATAATAACTTATATATCTTTAGTTATTATAATACAAGAAGAACATATGATTTTATGAAAGCTTAGAAACATGACACCTCATGACTTTAAAACTTGACACATCGTTATTTATATTGTTTAAAAACTTAACACATGTATTAAATATGACACCTCATGACTATAAAACTTGACACATCATTAATTTACATTGTTTAAAAACTTAACACATGTATTAAACATGACACCTCATTTCTTCAAACATTGACACATCGTAAGGCACATTCTTTAATTTGCTTTAACACTTAACATACTATATAAATTTTCAAAGATTTTCTTCAATGACACCATGTTTTACTTTTAACTTTCAACCATTCCCATTTACACACTTATTGACAACACTATGCCTAACAAATAAATTTTTGTTCTTCATTTTAGTTATTTCTTCTTTCATCTTTATATGTGATGTGATTTCAATTCTTGTGATTATAACTGAAGTTCTTTGAATTTCAAATTCAATAATATACTAACTTTGCCTTTTATATTTGAATTATGTTCATAATGTTAGTGCTATTAGTTTGGATTTGATGAAAGAATTGAGGAGGGAGAGGTATATGTGCATGTGTTAGGTTTTCATCATATTTTTAAGTCTGACTATGTATGTTGATATTCATTACTCGTGCATTTAACTTTTGCAATATCTTACGTTGTTCATGTTATTGTTTTTATTGCTTACAAACTTTCTTAAAGATGTTCTATTATACCTTAATTAACTAACTAAACTTCTATGTATATGTCCATAAAATAGGGATCCCAAATGATATGAAGGAAGAAAATTTTATTAAAGAAGCTTTGCCCAACGAAAATTACATACGGTTGGAAGTTTGTGAAAAAACTTAAATTTTTGTTTATTGATATATAGGTATTTCAATCACATAAGATGTATTGAATGAGTTTGGTTGAGTTTCTCATTTAGTTTAGTGACCTTTGATTAATTATCCTTTTTAAGAATTATTATAATAATTAATGATTTCATCCGGCAATAATATCTATGAATATCAAGGAGTTTAAAATATAAATGAGCTAATCAACACAATGTTATGGCAATGCCTTAATAACTTGATAATAGTCACCTTAAAACTTGACAATAACGATCCACTACCAAGTGTTATAATTATTAAACCATACCATTCAAATTTTATTAAGAGAAATGTGGTAAAACTATTAACATTTAATACTTATAATATATTTTATCATCTTGCTATATTTATAATTATGTTTACTATACAACAAAAGCACCCTTAGGTCTTTAAATATGATACATATTTTTGATAACCTTAAAATATAACGCTTCAAATTTTTTGAATCTTTAAACGAGACATATCATGTTTGAATAATGGTGATCCTTACTATACTATAAAACTCTTTTGGAATTTTTAATGAAGCTATAGACAACAAATAATAGAAGAATAAAAGAAGATGAACTTTAAAATATTAAACGAATTATAAGCATTTTCATATTTTCATATTCTATATATGAAAATATATATTACTCTCTCTATCACATCACAAGTGTCCACATTACTATTTTGAATTGTCCCAAATAAGTGTCCACTTCTGTGTTTATATTAATTGAACGAGACTTTTGTGAGTAGATATGTTATTTGATTGGTGAATTGTGTATTTAGTGGATAGTCCTAAAACTGTGTGCCAAGTAAAAGAGGACATTTTGAGTGGGACAAAAGAAGCACTAATTATCGTAGATGAGAGTTAAAATCACAACCACTTGTTTGATCGATTACTCTTATAACAATAAGCCGAACGCCTTTAATAAAAGAAAGCAAAAAGTTGAATTTTAAATTAACGTTATTAAAAATTGATCATTATAATACTAAATGACGTGGGCCGTGCATTTGCACGACCTTTTCCTTCCTAGTCATTACTATATAAGAAAGAGTAAACTTTACCAAAATTTGACACCTTAATACTTAATATGATGCCACATAAGTGTCTAAGAAGTTGACACTTGTCAAAACTTTATAATTACACACATACATTAAATTTAAGTAAATAAGATTAATTATTAAAAGTACAAAAATTTGCATATTTTTTTAGTATTAGATAAAAATGTATATAATCTTCTCATTATATCATTATCTCATTACTTAATAAAAACAACATATACTCTTTAAACTTGACACCTAAGCTTCTTTAATTTTGACATGTGTACTTAACAAATCAAGAAAAAATAGTTATTTATACCATTATCTTTATCTTAAACAGCTTGATATACATGAAGTAATGAACATTGTACTTACAAATCAAGAAAGAAAAAAAAATATTTATATCATTATTTTTATCTTAAAACTTGACCATACATAATTAAATATCTATCATCAACACACACTTTTTAAAATGTTGACTACTCATTCCTTTTATGATTTATACATCATCTTACTCTTTTTTGCTGTTAATATGTAAAACAAAGCTTAAGCATGTTTAACCTACTTTAAAAATTTTTCTTACTAACTACATTATAAAATTACACCCTTAACACTCTTTAAATATTATGTCTTATCATTTTGATATATCGAGAGCAAATATGACAATACTATATGATTATTTGACATTTATACAATATGCCTAACTATTAAACATAATAGTATATAATATAAATGCAAATTTTCTCATATTTATATATTTTTAACGTTACAATAAAACATTCTAACACTTTAAATTCGATACATCTTCAAATTTGATACTCTTAAAATGTTAGACTAGCTTGAACACAACCTATAATCGTAAAATATGACAGCCTACGTAAGTATATACTAGCTATTATAGCTAATAATTTATAAAGTTTGTACTATTGATTCATATCTATGTTGTTAAATATTATTATAGGATAAAAACATCAAAATTATGATGGTGAGGTAAATTTACATGAACATATATTAGATATACATTGTGTATATACAATACATTTGTTACGGAGTATTACTTATTGCATATCCACAGCTATATATTTATAATAAATAACGAACTTTGGGGTTATGTGTATGCACAGCTGTGATACTAACTAGTATATATATACATACATATAGATATAGCTATATTTAAGGGGCTTTAAAAAATGTGAAACCTAGAGTGATAGCTTTATTAGCCTTACTTTTGAATCACCACTGTTAAGAGTTATTAATCATATTGATCATTAAATTATATTATAGAAAATTTTGGCTTTAATAAATGTTAATGATAAACTTTTAATTGGTGAATAGATATTTTTCAAATGATATATTAAGTCAACATTTATATTTTTGTTTTTGCATCCATCCTAGGTAGTTTCAATGATGCATCGCCTTTTTTTTCCCCAATAAAATTAACATATTGACATTTATCTATAAATGAATATTAAAACCAAAAATATATCATTTATTGTTGAAACCTTTGTTTTAAATAATAATAATATTGTCGAGGATCATATGGAAGAGGGAATTTAAAGGGAATGAGAAGAAGATTAATTATGTCATTGGATCATCATGTGATTTGGATCAATGGTTATAAAAGATAATATTTTTGTAATTAGTTTGAAAAATAAAGGTTAGAATTAATAAAAAAAATATATCAAAAAAGTTTAACCCACACTTCTTCCACTATATATAT
The DNA here is from genome assembly GCA_963422505.1 of Pseudognaphalium luteoalbum. Classification (NCBI taxonomy): domain Eukaryota; kingdom Viridiplantae; phylum Streptophyta; class Magnoliopsida; order Asterales; family Asteraceae; genus Pseudognaphalium; species Pseudognaphalium luteoalbum. The sequence goes on from OY730196.1 coordinate 110,472,343, forward strand.
ATATATTATATGTTAGTATTACATACATTTTAGGGTGGTGATATTTATATTGGCCATCATTTTTAATGTTTGCATCAAAATGGTACATTACAGTGTTTATAGTACATAACTTTCAACGAGTAATACGCTACATGAGTACATAATAAACTCAAAATTTCCTTTGATATTAAAACTTGTTATAAATTAGTATATGCATGAAAAAATAAATATTATATAAAAGTAATGAGTAATAAATACAAATGATAACATATAAAGAAATTTCGACTTCAACGTGTTGTTTACTTTGTAATATTATTTAACTGTATTCTGATTTAGTTTTGTTACAATTAATGCTGACAAATTTTGTCCATTTGCTCCACATCTGGGTAATTCTGGGTATAATGACATAAAGTTTGTGTTCTTATGGACTGGGGAATCTTTGAGAATGGGCTTAATTGGGTAAAACTCAAATCATGAATGGATCTAAATAGGTAACCATCATGTTATAGTTTTTACATTATATAGTTAAAATGTTAACTTATTTTGGAAAATATATATATTTTAGTGAATTAGAATATTTTTTTATGAAATTTTCAAATAGTCCGTTATGACCCGAGCCCGTTTAGACCCGCACCCGATTAAACCCGAGCCCATTTATACCCGTGCCCATTTTGATCCATAGCCCATACCCGCCCAACCCGTACATTTTACCAGCTCTAGTTACAATCATAAAATTAAACCTTTTTCTATATTTAACCATGAATGGAGTATCTTAATTATTTGTTACGGGCACATGGGACATGGGGCATAGACATAGTACATAATTAATATTGTTGATTGAATCATTTAGGTGATATAATCAGCAACTGGTCAACAAGTAGACTCCTTTGACTTTGTGGCCAGAATCGGGTGGGTTGGCAATTTGGCATGGGTGGTGATTGGGTATGGGTTGGCCAATATAATTAATTAATTAGAATCTAGTCCCCAGTTCCACACTCTATATATACCACTTAACATCTACCTTACCTTACTACAACTCAACAAGAAAAAATTAAACATATAACTTTTAGGTTAATTATATAGTTTCATGTCTTGTAGTTAAACACTCGATCTATCCCCTCAATCGCTCCGATCCTTTCACCGCCACACGACCGTCATGGCTGACCGGAAGCCCGGAGAAAACGAGGTTACTAATGGTAAAACCAAAGAACTCATGGCCGACTTTGATCCACCACAGCCACCAAAGAGGAACAAATATGCTTTCGCTTGTGCCATGTTGGCTTCCATGACTTCTGTCCTGCTTGGTTATGGTATAGATCCTAACCTATTTATTTTCACATAATTAATCACTTACAACCAACTAGTGTTACGTACCTACCACCTTCATCCGAATTTAGAAAATTATTGTTTATATTTATTACTATTTGTTTATCTTAAAACAATTATCCGTTATGTTATAACGATGAGGATAATACGAGTAATCAATAAAACAATAGTTTTCCCTTTATACAAATACGGAATACTATTAGTAGCTTTAACTATTCTTATTATTATTATTAAAATATTCACAATTTAATAATGTTTTAATGCAGTACTACGTACTATACGAAGTATAAATGGTATCTTTCTTACAGTATTAATTAAAAGAACTGCGTTAATTGCAGTGTTTGATTATTTGTGGATAATTATCAGTTTTATAGTATATAATGTCTCATATTTAATAACAAGCGTAAAAATCCATGCACAGAAACAGTAAATATCGGGAAAATAGAGAAATAATTAAAAACCATTGCTGTTATTAAATTACACACGATATGTATTTTCCATCATGAAACGGAGGTTCGGGTATATAACAAGTTCCGTGTCACACGACTGTTTTTCTACAAACCATATTTTCCACTGCACCTACTATTTTTTTTTCACAACCTAACCTTTTATTGTTATTTATTTATATAACAACACAGTAACTAATTAAGCCAGTACCTACCAATATTTGAATACTATATTACTTTTATACGTAAAAAAAAGGTTTCTGTTCAAATACTGTGATTTTATTTTAATGTGTGACGATAAATTATTTAAAAAAAGCATCATTGTAAGCTCAACAACAGTCGATACAATTATACATAGATATAATTGCATCGAAAAATATGTTAGTATTATTACATATAGACAAAAGCAATAATAATATATTAATTGTAATTGTATGCAGATATCGGTGTGATGAGTGGGGCGCAAATCTACATCCAAAAAGATCTAGATTGTAGTGACCTTCAGATCGAAGTTCTGGTTGGAATTTTGAATTTATATTCGTTGGTGGGGTCATTTGCTGCTGGGAGAACTTCCGACTGGATCGGTCGTCGCTACACCATAGTCTTAGCTGGCGCTATCTTCTTTGTTGGAGCAATACTAATGGGGTTTGCGACCAACTATGCCTTTCTCATGATTGGTCGGTTTGTCGCTGGGATCGGCGTCGGATACGCACTCATGATCGCGCCCGTGTACACCGCTGAGGTGTCCCCGGCTTCTGCTCGCGGCTTCCTCACTTCCTTCCCTGAAGTCTTTATCAACGCTGGTAAGCCTCGGTCGACCGGTTTCTATCTGTTGATGCTGGTTATATATACGCAAGAAAGATGCATTTAAGCAACTGTTACATATTTCCTTTTTATGTTGTTTTTATTAGGGAGTATGAAATAACTTGTTAATTTTTTGGGTGGTTTTAATTATACAGGGATATTGCTCGGGTATGTGTCGAATTACGCGTTTTCAAAGATGCCAGTTCACCTAGGATGGCGATTCATGTTGGGTATCGGAGCCATCCCGTCAGTATTCCTAGCCTTGGGGGTCCTAGGCATGCCAGAGTCACCTCGTTGGCTCGTGATGCAGGGTCGACTTGGTGATGCGAAGGTCGTCCTGGATAAAACTTCCGATAGTTTAGAAGAATCTAGACTGCGTTTGATAGACATTAAGCAAGCTGCAGGCATACCAGAAGATTGTAATGATGACATCGTCCACGTATCGAAGCAAAGTCACGGTCAGGGGGTATGGAAGGAGCTGCTGGTTCATCCGACGCCCACCGTCCTTCATATCTTAATTGCGGGTGTTGGCATCCACTTCTTCCAGCAAGCGAGTGGAATAGATGCCGTTGTGTTATACAGTCCGAGAATCTTTGAGAAGGCTGGGATTGTTAAGGACACCCCAAAGTTATTAGCAACTATTGCAGTCGGGTTCGTGAAGACAATCTTTATCCTAGTGGCGACGTTTTTCCTTGATAAAGTGGGACGTCGACCCCTTTTATTATCTAGTGTAGCCGGTATGATATTGTCACTGGTAGGACTTGGGCTCGGGCTAACCATCATAGAGAATTCTGATCATAAGATACAATGGGCTGTAGCCCTTTGTATCGCCACAATTCTATCCTATGTGGCGTTCTTTTCAATCGGGATGGGCCCGATCACTTGGGTCTACAGCTCAGAGATTTTTCCACTGAAGCTGCGGGCCCAGGGTTGTAGTATGGGAGTAGCAATGAACAGAGTGGTGAGTGGGATCATTGGAATGACATTTATATCCCTCTACAATGCTATATCGATTGGTGGCGCTTTCTTTTTATTTATGGGTGTCGCAGTGGTCGGGTTTGTGTTCTTTTACACGTTGTACCCCGAAACACAAGGTAAAAACCTCGAGGAAGTCGAGCAAGTTTTCGGGACGTTTTTTAGTTGGAGGTCAAGACAAGCAGAATTGGATAGGAAAAAAGAGGCTGAAATGACAACCAATAAGGCTCCAAATTAAGTTGAGTTTTAGAGCTTTGAAATGGGAGAAAAAAGTATATGTAATTTTCTCCATTTCATGGATGGCATTTCGGTCATTTACTTGACCGTAGAAGTTTGTATTGGCCACAAGTAAAATTGATATACAGCTTATTAGTATCGCCTTGGATATATTATATATTATTATAATAGTAATAGTAATAATAGAATAGTAAAACGGGCTTAAACACTATTAATTGGTAAATATTGGTCCATAAATGTATGATTTGATAATAAAGAAACTCAAATATGTGATGATGTTAGTAATATCGTTACTAAAATAGCATGATCCTCACTTTTATTTGGGCTAATTGAAGTCACAAGTTCATGTGACTCATGTATATTTAGTTATTTATGAGATGATCATGTGGGGATTCCCCTTGGAAGAAAATTTGGACCCAAGATTTGACAACGAAATGCTAATTTCTATGAATGCGTTTGTCTTTATTGTGAATCATAAAGATACTCTCATATGTAACCTCTCAATTATTCAAGGGAAATGATAGGAAAGTGAGAAGACAATTGCATATAAATTTAAAAAATATATATATATATATATATATATATATATATATATATATATATATATATAAATACATACCAGGGAAATAATTGGTGCAGAAAAAAATTTATAAAAATACATACATGAATTATTGTTTTGTGGTGTTAATAGAAAATAAATAAAATTTTCATATTTTAAATTTTCAGCCCCTCAACCTTTAAAGTATACATATTTAATTTAATCCATGAATTAAAGTTAACGGCACGCTTTTATCTGTGTAGTTACTTTGTTGTACGGAATATTTCCCCATACATAATAATATTAGCAAATTTGAGGACGAACTCAAAGACTATAATAAGAAAATCATTTGATTTACAATTTGATAACAATAATAAGTTTTGTTAATGACATACGTCATTAATATGTTTGGATACGCATATACATAATTTATTGTATTTTAACTGATTATCGAGAGAACAAATTTTTTTATGGTGTACGAATTGTATGAATTGTCTTAGGGACGCATAATATAGGTATTTAAGAATATGCAATCATTGATATTATACTACCAAACCAACAATCATCCAAACCTGTAATTTATAATTACCACAATTCATGTATCCTTAAAGATGGTCCTTACTCTTTAGTGACAGTTGGTATAACTCCAAACCAGTAGTACAAGCAAAAGATACAAAATGTTTGTGTTTCGGTGGATCAGTGGTCCATAATATGAATGAAAAAAGATGTGATCTTTTTGGACAGATTTTGAGGGAAAGAAGATTGCATGCATATTGGATTGCAATAGTCACTGCTAATGTGGTTATATTGTAGCTTTCGCTCTCCTACTTTTTCGGAGTGTTTGGCTATGTAACGTATATTATGAAAAAGTTAAGCACTCAAAATGTTTATCACCTCTTGTTATCAGTAACGACCAAACACACAAAAAGAAAGAAAGTGAAAGCTAAGAAAATAACAAGTTCAACACTCACCCGTTGATTAGTAGAGCGACAAAACTTTCAATAGATCCATGTGGAATATGTTTTGTTCCGTTGATTAAGATTGTATCATTATCATTTTTGTAATAAGATAATGATTATTTTGAGGTAGATAGAAACCTACATCTGTTTATGTATTTGTGCATAAACAGTTTAGATATCGTTTTCTGGCATGTAAGATCTCAATATCCTTAGCTGTAATTGAAAAAGTTATAGGAAAGAATGATGAATGTAAGCACAACCAATGATACGACCCGGATAAGAACCCATTTTTGAAAACTGAAATTTGATCTCAGAAGTATATACAAGCATTGTTTACTTTTCAATACCCTGTTGCAAATACTGAATTAAATCATAACCAGCAGTAGTCCATTTGTTATAGGCATCAGCACATATGTGGATCATGTGATTTGCTGCTTCTCTTTCGCTCATTTCTGGACGAAATCTCTTTCTTAAGTTCCCAATGGGATCTCCTCTGCTAAAGCAAGGTAACCCGCTTTCTACCATCATCAATACCGTGTTTATAATCCCATTCATATGCCGACGGGCAGAAAGGTAACCCTTAACACACAAACTGATAAAGGGAAATTATTTACAACACAAGATTAGTAATTGAGCTAAGGTTAAGTTATAATCCTATGGAAAGCAATCAAGCATCATGCTGTACTAGATAAGGTTATATTATTTTTAATAAAAACCACAACTCAATTCAGAAATATATGAAATAAATCATTTTTAGAAATGGAACATTTTCTTTTGGGTAAGGTTTTAATCATGTAAAACATCTATCTTTTTGGTCACATGTAATTATTACAAAACATTGATAATAACCCAAATCATGCTGTGTAGTTCATAAGATTACCCTATTGTCCATGTCATGGGGTAATTAAGGTATTTGACTAATTGGCATACACTTATAATTTCGACCAATTATCATTAAATAGGTCGATTTGGGTTATATTTTGCCTCTAACGGGTCAAATTTTACATTGTTAGCTAAAATGTAAATGGCTTAAACAGGTTCAAAGTGACCCAAAGTGTATCCAAAACGCTTACCACCCCTAAATACTTTTGTTCTAAAGTTTGTTTATCGATGAAATAATATAATTTTTAATCATATTTGGAAAAATTAGTAAAAAAAAAGACACACCAAATATGCGTTGGTTGGCCCGAACCTACCATAAAGTTACCAGTAATTACGCCACTAAAAAGTCAGGGTACTTGAACAAATTAGGACGTGACCCATTCAGTCTACTACTAAACTGAGGACCTTCTATGGTCTTACCTTTCAAATAAATGCCAGGTATCACTTTTCATAGCACCAGATGGATCAAGCAACTGAGTCATCTCATGACTCAACTTGAAATGGGCACTCTCAAACCGCATATTCCCACCAGGTGACGTCTCCAGAATGAAACCAAAATCAATGTGAACGAGCCTGCCTTCGCTGCATCCACAAAACTTCGTCACCATTTGTATGACAACACATATGATCGCACAACTTCATTACTTAAAATCATACAACGAGTAGTTATATTAAAGACTAAACTTATCACCCTCTTTACTATTTGAGCTTACTCATCAAATAAAAGATTTCCATTATGCCTATCCTTCGGTTGAAGCAATAGACTGGCAACAGCATAACCAGCACTGCTGACTATGAAGTTCTCACGAGCTGCTTCAAAGGTTGGAGAACCAACTGGCCCGAAATCTTGTTGAAATATTTCATACAAACCACCATCAGTAGTTTCACCCATCTGGCTTCTGCTGCGTGAATTTGGCACAACCTGCAGGGATACAATTATAGACATCTGTTAAGATACTGAAATGACAGCAGAAGAACAAGTTATAAATGCCAAACTCAATGCAAAAATATTATATTAAAAGTAGTGAAATAGAGCCAATGTATGGCCCTGTCACCTCAATTATTCCTCTCTCCGGGTCAGTTGGAAGAACTCCATAAGGATACAAATAAAGATTAAGCCCAACTGCTCCAAAAATGTCTCTCAGAAGTGAAATCACTTGTAAAGCAAGTACATCTTGTCTACAGTCGTCTCCGACCTGCATAAATAAGCTCATTTACTTACGTGATACGCAGGTATGAAATCTGTTCTGATTTATTTGTAATAATATTTAGTTGAGTTCAAGCGTAGTAACGCTAACCTTAAAAATACAAGCTTGAGGTTTTATATCATTAGGATCACCATCTTTATCAGCCACATCAAAAGTGATCATAATCGGGACTTTTGCTGCCGACTGTAACGGAATTCCACTATTCACCTGAATACCCTTGACAAGTTTATTAGGAGCTGTAGGTAGATAAAGGTCATCTCCATCCAACTGAATTTTTTCCAACTCCCTGCACTCGCATCACTTATAGAGTTAGTAACTGATAAAATTTATGTACGACTTTATACTTGAATGGAAAGACACCTCTTAATGCCAGCTCTCCTTTCTTCTTTTGGAAGTGGATAGAGGACACCTGATATAGACGTCACTTTTTCAAAGAAATCAAATTCTCTGCGAAACACGTCACGGGCCTCAGGACCGAAACCGTCAATGATGTGTTCTCTAACAACCGGAAGCAGAGCTAGAAATACTTGAGTCTGGCAAGGGAATAATGGTAAACTATATACACATGATAAATAGCCCTCTTTTTATTTTGTGGATAGGCATCACTGTAAAATCTATAAAGGAATTACCTTTGCTGAGATTGCTTCTTTACCTTGCTCTGGTGCACAGGTCTCACCCTAAGATCGATCGATACACCAGGATCCTCATGAAATTAAGACCTTATATCTCACTATTATACGTTGAAAATCCATATATATATTTACTGACCTGTAACTGCCAGATTAGGATATGGGCGAACACGTCACTCCTTTGAGCAGCTCTAAGCAAGTATGCTTCAACCAACAACTGAAAATTGAGGCAATTGTAAACTATGTATAATTGTAAGAAAAACAAGAAACAAAGAGCCAACTGGCATGCAGTCAAAGGCTGCATTTTGATGTTGGAGATGATAAGAGAACTTAAAATTAAATCTCCATCAAAATACAGCCAAAATACTTTTGCATGCCAAGCATTTTAAAGATAGACAAAGCCCAATCCTAACACGTTTAAGATAGCCTGGTCCTTTAGGTTAAAAATTGGCTTATGAGATTACTGCTTCCTGGTAGGGGATATGTTTTTCGCCATTAACGTATCCTTAACCAGGATTTTTGATAATATAAGTACACCTAAAAAGACCCACCTAGTACCAATCTGGGGCACAGGACTGTTTACTGAGTTTAAAAGGTTGTGGTAGAATTTTATAAACTATACAACAGAAAAGAATTCTCGCCAATACTCACCTCATCATCATACCTCAAAGCTTGAATGAGCTGGGGCATGAAAAATGTTACTTTGGAGGGAGGGTAAGACTCCAGTACCCGAAGAATGTAAGCCATAACACGTGGGTGACCTTTATAAGCTGGAGTAAAGAACTCTAGAGCTTGTGTAATTGAACAAGCTGCCCAGTATGGTAATTGTTGTAAAAGGGAAGAATTTTCATCCACAGCTTTAGGGGTTACAAAATATGGTAAAGCCTCAGGGATGCTACGAATCTCCAATATATGTGACTGTAATTATATACAGATATATACAAATATGTAACTGAAAATATATGATACAAAGTAAACTTTGTTTATACCTAAACGTCAACGGACATAGCTGACCTGAACTAACTGAGTAATTTCATCCTTCAGAAAAGAGTTCGTTGGAAATCTAGTACCCAAAGAGAAAGCGATCCGAGGGTCAACAGCAAATGCAGTTCTAGCATACTCTACCCATTTCTCCGAACTGACTCTCGGCCTCGAATATGTGCTCTCTCTACCATCGATAAGAATAATAGCAAACGATTAATAAAAATTAAAGAGAAAAGTCAAATTATGGAAGACTGATGTTTGTGCATTCACTTGGGGTTAACAGGTTGAGCCCAAACTTCGAGCCTATCAGCTTCATGTTGACATAGCATTAAAAGTAACTGTTTCCTCTTCTCTCTACCAGCTGCATAGTTCTCCATTGGTCCCCAAACAGGGTGACACTGATCGTTCTGCCATTAGCAAACATAAATTTGGAAAACATGTTGTATAAGGGAGCAATGGTTTAAGAAATGAGCGTTATGGAGCATTACTATCTTACCATACTAATTAAAGAATTCCCATTTTCACCTGGTCCTTTTGAATCATTTTGTTGATTTTGGAGAAATTGGACAAATGTAGAAACAGATTGAGCCTCACTCTGTGCAAAATTCCCTTGATCAGCTTCATACCACTCAGGTTCATGAGCAAACCAACCTAATGAGGCCCTGCAAGATTACACGACAGTCAAAATCGCCTGTTAAGATAAGGAAAAAGTCATATATAGAGTGTAATACCGATAAACCCCGTCTTCCAGTAGCTGAAGTCCCAATCTAATTTTTTGTAGACTGCCCCGATATTGGCATGAGCAGAATTTAAGTCCAAGCAACATGACGGTAAAAAATGTACCAGCAGCAGCAGGGTGGTGTGAAAATTTCCATGGAAGTCTTGTAGTCATTTGTAACATCCTGCCAAGGAGCAAGAGCTGTACCATACTGTCATGTTTTACAACCTGCAAAAGGCATTAGGTAATGAACCCATGTTCCAACAACATCTTCATAAAGTTTCAAAGAAGCTGCAAACAGAATTTTTTTACCTCAAACCGATCAATGAAAAACCCAATCCATAGCTTATGTGCTTGAATTTGTTGAACAGGGTCCTTTTCAGGCGGTGTTTCTGGTTCACCAGGTGATAGATGAGGCCTTAACTTTGCAGCAGGGCCTGAATACCTCGTGTCGGATGCAAAGAGACCTCGTTTTGTATCAATCGTCCACAACCATGCATCAACAAGCTCTGCAAGGACCACAGGACCCAGTTGAGGAGCAGCGGAAACTAACCATGTCCAGATGAATATACCAGTTTCCATTGCATCGATTGTAGATATGTAAGCCGGACACCAGCAAAGAAGACGCAAGAGTTGTGAAAAGCTCTCTACATTCGTTTTTGAATCTGAATCCTGAATATATTTGACCCAACAATTCTTAAGCTTGTGAGTTATCTCCAAAAGGGTCCAACCAAATATAACGTAGCTGAAACTCTTAAAGAGGAATAGGTCAAACGAGTTGGAAGTCGTGACAAGTCTATTTTTATGCATAAACCTCCTAAATGTTTTTATTCAAAGACTTAGTTTATTATTGGAATAACATTTTTCTCTGATCAAAGTCAACAGTTCAATTATTTATATGTATATTAGAAATAGAGAGAAAAGTACTTGCAGCTCAACCCAATCAGGCCCGACCCCTTTTAACCTGTACCAAAAAAGTGATCTGTTTAAAATGGTACCCATCATGACCTGTTACCAAATCTGCCAAATCCTCCCATCTTGCCACCTATTTGGATATCATACACGATTCCTGATAAACAGACATCAATTACTTGTATGTTTACCAGAGTTGATAGAAGCAGTGCAGCTGCCTGAGAACAAGTTTCTCTGAAAGAAGACTTGTCCACCTCCCCACCTTTCTCTGCACTGAAAACAAACTTTTGAAGAAGCCGTACAAATTTATTCAGTAATATCGAACCAAATGACTCCTTTTTAGGTTGTGGTGCTTGAGGAAATGCTCCAGATATCAATCTTGAAAGACCACTAGGACTAGGAGATGGTGCAACTTCAAAGTCATCATCCGCTTTCTCCATATTCTCATACAATCTTGTCATACCGGCAATTTCTCCAGAATGGTTACACTTGACTGTTGCACTAACAATTGCAGTGCTAAGAACTTCCAGATTAAACGCTTCCGTTAAGTTAAGATTTCCCCCTGATGAAGCAGCTGCTGCAGCCATCACTGCAGGAATATTTGCAGTTTTTGTTCCAGTCCAGCAATCACTTTTGCCAGTACCGATCCTTATCTCAGATAAAAGAGAAACAACATCTGTTGTAGGCTGTGCCCTTTGCCACACGTTTGCTTTACAAAGTTGTTCCTGAAGGATGCAGTACGAAATAAGTCAAGCGGAAATAGTTGTACGCTCAAACATATGTGTGATTAATAGGATATTACATGAGCTTGAGATAATCATAATCAAATAATCAACTCTAGAAAATGGTTTGTAGGAGATGGTGTTTGGATATGTTTTTGCTGTTAGAAGTTGTAATAAGTAGATGACAGTTGTTCAAGTGTTTTACAATTTCTGATAACCAAAAAGGACATATTTGTGAAAAAATTTAAAAGGAAAAATGTCTAGTGTAATAGTAATTGAAGGCTTAAAGAAGTATGGTAAGATAACCAGAAACAGGCTGTTATCAAAAGAATGATAATTGCAAATTGAAGCCTCAATATGCAGATGTCAGTTTCAAAACGCAAATCCAAAAACCAACAAAATAATCCATTCAAATGTTTCCGTTTCTATTTCACTTTTCTTAAGAAACGCAATCATTCATGTACGGGAAAAACAAAAGAAAACGTCAGGCCTATATTGCCTAAAGATGGGACACATACCTGAAGAAGGCCCTGGCTGGTACAAGGAGCGTGTGATAGAGAAATAATAATCCATTCACGTACAATTTTTTGGTATAAAGATCGAACGGAAGTTATCCATGCAGGATCACTTACAATACCAGAAGGTGGGTCATTATGTACAGAAAATAGGAGAAAATCCAGACAAGATGAATTCCACAAGATCTGCAGCATATGATATCATACTTATATGCTTGTAAAAAAATGGGAAAAAGAGAAAAGAAAACATCAAGTTAAAAAGTAAAAGTAACGTACCTGTGGAAATCTATCCCTGAGTTGAGACAATAGTTTAACCGACACTTCTCGAATGTGTTCGTCTCTTTGAGACAAACTTTTGATGAAAAAACATGCATGGACAGCAAGAGTTGACTCTCTAACATCCGTAGCATGCCCTGTCTCAAATATTTGATCCTCCTGTACCCATGAATGTTAGGTTGTAAGTACTATAGCTGATTTTTTGTGACTATATTAAAAGGATGAAACTCTCTCTATTAGAGGCTTAATTAGCAGTAAGGCTGAGCAAGAAGAGTTAGAAAATTTACCAGCCATGATAATGACGTGTCAAACGCACAGTGGACAGTGGCCATCAAGCATTGAAAGACAGCAGTCACAAGATTTGGACTTTTGAGATACTCAAAAGCGCAGCTGAAGGCACTTCTAGAAGCCTTAGAACTGGAACTACAGTTAAGGAGTCCACCGTTGCTGCTGAACCGTATTATTTCCAAAATCGCAACTGCAAGAAGATAAGTTGCCTTCACTCCTGAAAATTTCAACCAAAAATACTATAAATCATTTCCAAACACAACTGAACCAATAATATTACTAAATACAATACATACTGGTAAAATTGTAAAACTGTGTACTATATTTCAATAGGGTTAAGAGACATATTTGTGCAGTGTACTCTCGTTAAGAATGTAGTATCTCCATTGTATTCATGGAGGTGATCTTATATCATTTGTAATGCGTATGAGTATGTGTAAACTTTTCTCAAATGAGTACATAGTTATATCTGATGGGTAGATTTTGATTGCAATAGTTATGTACCTGAAATTGTGCTCATTGCTCCAACCTCAACACGGCCCCCTAAAGCAGCTGAAAGTGCTGCTCTTTGGCTTGCAGCAGCCTTTTCATTTCCGCTTCCTCGGCGACTTCCAGGGTTGTGAAGAGCATTAAGTTCTAACTCATCTTCAAGCCATTTTACAGAGCTAACAACCTGACAAAACAATAGAACCCAGTTAAATAAACACACAGTGAGTTTAATTGTTGTTTCTCACACACATGAATGCACAATGTTTTGGAAAAACAGGCAGAACACAATGATTCATTCAAGCAAACTCGAGTTTCCAGAATATATGATTATGTCAGAACAATACATTATATCTTTGAACTTAGTACAGAGTGAGAACAGTTAATGATTTTAATGGACTTTCAGTCCATGTCAACTTACCAGGGGTGGGGTCCCTTGAGAAATACGTTGAACAGCAGAAGACCACTGAGGATTCCACATATATGGCCCATTGACAGCTTGAAGAGAAACTGCAGTTGTGCTCCCTGCACTGTGTAATGTTGTAGAATTTGACTTCAAAGAAGTTAACACGGGAGGTGCTAAACCGAACAGTGCAATATAGAACCACAAATTACGAAATAACTTCAGAAGTGAAGGTTCAACATCCACCGTTGGATCAAAATCAGAACATATTTCAGCCACAGCAGGGAGTAAAGGCCCCATAAAATCAGCTCCACAGCTGCAAATTGTACAAAAATATGCTTTAGTTTTAGAAAATATCATGCCACGTATTTACATGAAAGGAATTAAAGTAACTCGTACCTTCCACTTTTGGACTCAGCAGCCAAGCCTACATCCGAACATAATGACAAGAGGCGATGACGGTAGTCGACCCGTAGTTTATCGTCTGTAAGGCCTATAGCTATCAATTGAAATCCTGCAGGAAGAGTCTAGAATTTAATTGAACTAGTGAGCATCTATTTAAGATAATATTATGTTTAAAAAGAGAAAACTTTATTGTTGTTTTAATAGTTTCATTCTGATATTAATATAGAACAGTCTAAAAGCTACATGCTATGTTTTCTGTCTAGTTTAACTCACTTTAATGAATATAAATCAAGCATGTAAATAATTCTAACATACATACCTCAACACGTTCTGTATTGGCTTCTTCTGGCAACGTATTGCTTTCAGCAGATCCAATGCTAGACAGTTTGCTTATGTAGCTCCTCATCATCAGCACCACAACTTCACGATACGACTTCTCAAACCCTAAACTTGCCATGCGAGAAACCGCATCAAGAATCTGCAGTGACTCAACAAACAAAAAGTTTATATATCGCCTCAAAAGTGAATTATTTATTGATAAATGGTCATACCCGGAGGCGCAACAAGCCAGGTGTTGAAGCATCACCCTCCTCTAAATTTTCAATAAATAAAGGCAATATTGTGTCAACCACTTCAGACTTGTTAACTTGTACATTTAGCTCCGCAAGCAATCGGATAACATTGAGCTGTACAACAGGAACAGCCTTCTTCTCTTTAGCATCCTGAAGTAGTATAAAGAAACAGTAGTTAGATATATGTTTCATTAGGAACAGCCTTCTTCTCTGTAGAGTTTCAGCGTCCCAGTTTTATTTAACCACAAAATCATCATAAGTTTAAGAATACTACCAACCTTTTCCTCATAATCATTGTGTTCACGAATACTGGTAGCCAATCCCATGATAAATGTATCAACCGGGGTCCGGTCTTTGTTCCATCCATATTCAATTATCTCACAACTTGTCTTTATAACACTATCAACCATAGCTCCCTGGCTACTTTCCCAAGTCTCAGCCTATTTAAAGAATCATAACACATATAAACAAATAAACAACTAGGGAAAAACTAACGAACAAACATACAATCAAGAACTAAAAAAAAAATAAACCTGAGTACATGTAATAAGCACAAGCTGTTTGAGCCGAATAAGTAGAACCCTTAGTAAATGACCTCCACGTGTAAAAGCAATTTTGGAGATACCCTCAAGCAATGAGTTAAAAAGATCCTCACATGTTCTCAACCTACGCCACACCGAGTAGAGACAGGCTTCGGCTGCTTCTACTAGCAATGCAAGAGCCCCATGCAACAACTTCTTCGATAACTTCCCATCTGTATCAGAGGTGACATGGCTTCTAACTTTTAGTTTAACAGCAGCCTTGTAAACAGAAAGCTTTATATTAATTCTAGCTTTCAGCGAAGGGCCCTGCTCTGTCCAGTCATGCTTCCTTATCTGCCAACAAAACACCAGTTCACACCATCTGTTATCACAGGTAGTTTATATGAAGCAGGGATAGTTGCTTTGACACGTACAGAGTAATTGACATTCATTTGATTTCTACTTTAAGTTGCTATACCTTCAGAAACGAAATCATCAACCGCAGTTGCTCCTTAGTAATAAGCCGTATCCGTTCCAAAATATTAGAATCAATCTGAACTTTATTAAGAACCCGTTCAATCAACTTCAATGCAATCTCTTGTTTCTCCAAACACTCAATAGACTCCTCTTTAAAATACGAAACACCTTTACCATCTACATTAGTTGGAGTACTCAATACATCCATACTATTAGCACCACTCGAACTACTTATGTCATTACTCGAAAACGCACAATCAAGTAACCGAGTAACAAGCTTATTCGCATCTGATGGAATAATCTGTGGAAAACTTTCGGACAACGCAGATAAAAAGGCCTTAGAAATACCTAAATCACAACTACTTCCATTATTATTATTATTATCATCAAGTGCAGCAAACACAATACCTCCCATAAAACCAGCGACATCTGTATCAAAATCCTGATAATGTTCCGTCGCTTTTACGACGTACGATAAGAAATCATTGTAAAACAAAGTTATTGAAGCGGTTGTAAATGATTTAGGCCAAAATGATTGCGTAAATGACGACGGAATTGAACGAATGAATTCTAAAACAGTCATCCTAGGGTTTGCATCGTCGTAGTTAGGGCACATTGCGATGAATCTGGCGGTTGCGAGAACGGCGTTGAGTTGAAAACGTGAAATGCGAGGGGAACCGGAAAGGAGTGATTCCGATGACGGACATCGTTTGCAGATCCATGCGATTTTGCCGGAATATTGATTTGGATTTTTTACGATTAAATCAATAAGCTCTGTTAACGCTTCCATCGTTAATAATTAATTAATCGAATCGTGAAATTGATAAACAGTGCAATATATATTGAACATTTGTGCATTGATCACACATAGTTTGCTTAAATTTTTGTTTATTTTTCTATTTTGTCTTGCAATTGTTCGAGCCCTCAATACGTTTCCACCGTTACATCCGATTTTTACGGTTTGTTTTCTCCGGTTTTGTAGGTATTAAATTAATTAGTACCGCCAATTGTTGCCGCCAATATCCATCCGATTAGTTTCCGTTCCGGCATATATATTACTGTGGTAAAAAAAGTTAATTACCGTTGAAGTGGAAAATCACAAAAGGTACACGTTGCAACATGCCATTGTACCAAAATTATTACTTTTGATATGCAATTTGTAAATTTGAGTAACATTTAATAGAATTAGAATTAGAATTAGAATAAGAGATAGGTTGTTGCATGCCATAGAAATTGGGTGGATATAATAATAGGAAGAAGAAAATTAAGGATATGATATATATCTATAGTGCATATTCGAACGACCACAAAAAGTCCCGCATTTTAGTATTTTCAATTCTACCGTAATCTAGAAAATTCTTTGGTTGTATACGTGTCGGACCTAGCAAACGGTTGTACATAGCGTTCTCAAAGAAATATTATGAATGTAAAGATGCCACACTTTGAATCGTATCACTTTCAAATTAAAGTATAATGTCCCGATATGCATAGGGTTATATGAAATCTAACAATCGAATTATTTAAGTACATTGAAGTTTATAGACATAAACTATGGATTAATAATAACAATAGCAAACCTATACATCGTTTTTGTACCTTATTTTTGAAGACCAATGGGTATGTTATTAGGTCGTATAGCTTACAATTGTTTGATAGTAAACGAGAATTATCCTCTCGTTTTGATGAGAAAAATGTTTATTCTAACTTTTTAGTCAACATATCATGTATAGATATTGGTTATGGTGACGATATTTCCACCGAATAATTTGATAAATCTACTATAACTGTTCATTACCTGTGTGTACAGTACAGGGACTTAATGCATAACTGTAATGGATTCATCAAATTCATTGGTGAAAATATTACCGTCATATTGATTACTGTGGTTAATGGAGGGCAAGACCCTTGACCCATTTGTTAACACAACGTGGAATCCTTATACGGAATGCCATCCCCTTAAGCCCACACTAATTATTAGATATGTAGCCACGTCATAATGTCATATTACACAAAAGTTGGAAACTTTACAACTAATCGAGTCGATTCCCTATAATTTCAAGCTCAATCTTGAAGCTTTTCGTATTTCAAGCTTATTTTTTCAAAAATTGATCTTAAGTTGCTGAATAAAATTCTGCTAAATCAACGGACCACTTGTGTAAATTACTGAAACCACAATTAACTCGTGTGAGTGATGTGACCATCATGTGCACAGTTCGCACACACATTGTATTTCTCTCGGGACCAACATTATTAAACTTGCAGATGCGATATTGCGATATTGCGATCTTTTTTATTTCTTCTTTTTTTTTTTACGTAATCTCACTGTCACTATTAACCGTTGGTCAACAAAATTCCAGCCTTCACTGTCATACTTATATGTTACGCATTCCTCTTCTTAAATAAACTTCACTCCTTCACCTTATGAAGCTCAAACAATCACAAATTTGGGGGGTGTTCAAATAACAAATTCGGTATGTATCTGTTTATTAATTTTCCATTATTATCTCTTTATTATTACTTTTAGGGTTTGTATTGAACATTAAATTTTTGCTATTCATCATTAAGTTACGTCAGAGTATGCTAGTTGACTTAATCCGAAATTTGAATTTTCGTGCTTAAAAATTGTTATTTGTGGGAGTTTTACGGTATTATGAGGTTGAGTTCTAATGTGCCATTGATTTGAATGTGTACATGCATTATCAGCAGCTTGTTTGAGCTTCAGATTATGGAAATAAATGATTAAGCAAAGAAGAAAAGTAAGAGATTTGATGGTCATCACTTGTTCACTAGCTCATCTATCTATTCTGTATTATTTGTGTTATCTTTTATAAATAAATAGATTTAACAAAAAAAGTAGAAGCCTTGAAGATGTCTTGCAAGACAACAGGGGTGATTGATGAAATTACATAAAATTGATGAATAAAGTGTAGGGGGAAAGGGTTGTATGGATATATAGTATTATTTTGAAGCTTATATTTCAACATTTTGCATATCATGTGATGTGGAAACTTTTTTTGGTTTCTAATTTTTAGGAGCCATACTCCTTTCTAAATAGATACATGTTAGTAATTCAATGAAAGAGTAGTGTTTTTTTTTTATGTTTGCTATTTCTGTATTCTGTTGTAATTACTGTAATTCCTTGCCTACAGACAATGGACATGATGAATGAATCAGCACGGGATTTCCGTAGGATTCCACAGGTATTATATTCTTCATTTCATGGAAGTAGAAAAGATATCACTATTTTTTTCAAAGATTTTTTATATAGCTATTTTAATTTTAATTTTTTTCTTTTCTGGTAGATGCTAATTTAGATCTCATTTTCTCTTGCAGAGTGGCAGAATTGTGCTTCTCTTGCTGTGGCATGCTGTACATTTTATTCGCACTATTTTATACTTTATCCGGGAGATCTTGCGTGCAATTGAAAGCTACCTTATAACAAACGGATTTGTGAAAACGTACGATGATCTTAATTTAAATCGGGTCAAGTATCTTGGAATTGTTGTGGACAGTGATGAAGCCCGCAATACCTCAAAAGTGGTTGAACTTTTGGAGTGGCTTTCAGCTATTGGTGTGAAAAAGGTCTGCCTATATGACCGTGAAGGTACACGTGCATATGTTTTGCTTTATTGAATATGAGGGATATCATGTGAAATATGTTGATGTATATTTTGTTGGTTGATTATTATTTTCGTTCAAATGTAGGAGTGTTGAAGAAATCCAAGGAAGTCTTTATGGAGAGATTTGACTCTGCAGAGGTATCTGATGTATTGTGCTCTATGATATATGTCTTGCTACATCATGCATAAATACCGACACACTAATACTAATATTCACGTGATCAGTTTACAAATAATGAGCTATTTCTGAATTGATACCTCATACTCCCTTTGTTCAGTAAAAATTGAAGCATCTGATTGGCCAATTATTTTACAAAATATGTTTGGAAATAGTCATATGGCATTAATGCTCTTTAGTAAAGATACCATCATCAAGTAGTGATGATAAAATTCTGATTTGATTCATGGACATCTGAGAATGAAGTCTTACATTTTTTCTGTGATAGAGAGAATACCATATTCATTACTCAACATGGCAATCCTTCTAAGTCGGCTTAATTTTTGAGCTGTTTATACGCAATTATGTATTGTATGAATTGATAAGAGTATTATAGAGGTTGCAGTTTCAACTCAATTAACTTAAGAATGGCTTGCTTTGTGTTAGGTTCTCTCCAAATGGGTCAAATGAAAACATAACCTATAAAGGGAATGGGTCAAAAGGCATCCAAAGTTCATTTGATATGCATACAACGTCATAGATCGCTTTATTATTGAAGTGAATATTATTGAACTACTATTATTTTTCTAATTGATTTTTAACACAGTAATGTTAATAAAAAAAAGTATATAAAGTGTATTCACAGGTCAACTCACTTGACCTGTGCTGAAAAGCTGAACTACTATTGATTTCAGTTGTTACCAACCAGCAACCTGCCAGTTTTATCACATCTGCATGCCATATATCGTGCCGCTGTATATTCTTCCAATGTTATTACTTATTGTTTTATTTTGCCGAATTTTGCAGGAGAATTCAAAGACAGCTCCCCTTCTCAGAAAAAAGCGGATGGATTTTGAGTTTGTTTCGATCTCTGATGGAAAAGAAGCAGTTGCTAAAGCTGCTAACCTACTCTTTAAAAAGTATTATGTGGATGGAGATTCAGAAAAACCGTTCTTTACTGAAACCTACTTGACTGAGGCATTGAAGACCCTTGGTTCGTTATTTCTTTGGTGATTTCTTTCCATTCACTCCTTTTGTGCATATAGTAAAAGTATAAAATTATATATCGTGGGTTACCATGATTTACTATCAGGTGCCGTAGAGCCAGATCCTGATCTTATACTCATTTATGGGCCAGCGAGATGCCACCTTGGTTTTCCAGCATGGCGAATTCGTTATACAGAGATTGTGTAAGACTACTTTTTCCCTCTTGTTTTCTGCTTTCATGATAATAAACTCATGTTAACTTATTGCAAAGTTTGAAAAAGTTCTGCTCCTACACATGAAATATCTAATATACCCCTGAATGATGATAAAGTAGAGAAATTTTATCTTGCCGCAGTTATAGCAAAGGCGATTTTTTGTGACGATTATAACGGGTAAATTGGTACGCTTAACTTTAAAACTTGCCAAAAATTGTAATGCTGCAATTTTCTTGGGAGTTCCAAAGTTTAATTGCAGTTCACAACTTCACATGATATTCCCTATGTCATAAATAGCTCTATGGCACTATTCGTGCAGTGCTAGTGCATTAGAGCATCTGCATATAAGCTTTGCTGATAACGATAATTTATGATACTTGCAATGCAGATAGTCAGCAGTCTATTATATTTTTGCATATATTCTTACTTCTGACATATTATATGGAATGCGAAAACTACAATAGCTTTTACCTTGTTAGTCTACCAATTGTTACTTCAGCATTAATATTCGGAGTTACCATGCAATGTGATTTGGATGAAACTGGACATTTTCATATTGCAGACACATGGGACCACTGAAGTACAAGAAATATGGTTTGATTTTGAAAGCCATTCACAGGTTCACTAAGGTGAAGCAAAACTACGGTAAGTTGACTGTATTTGGAGATAAAGATTTTATGTGTATGTTATGAGCTCAATACTAGGAAAGACGCACAATAAAAACCACATTATTGTTTCATCTTTATGCTGTTTAGGGACTTCGGGGTAGAGGCGGCAATTCCAACTCATTTATTAATAAATGAATCAACTTAGTTTTGTGTTATATGAAGCGAGCTATATAAATATATATAATAAATAAATAGTTAGCAAAGGAATTTGTCAGATGGTTCAAATGGGTTAAAAAGCGTCCAAGGTATATTTTTACTGCGATCAACCTTCTGAACGTACATATGAAAATATAAGTGGACAAATAGTGTTTGCGGGTACCACAACCCAACCCAAAGGGTTAAATAACCCACTTTGACGTGAACCCATTTTGACCCGTTATCCAACCTGTTTATATTGCCACCTCTAGTTAGTGGCAGAGAGTGAACACTTGTAATGAGGTACCAGATGTATGTTATTATAAAGGAAGTATTGAAAAGCAGATTCGGATTAAAATTGTTTATGTAGGACAAGTAAAAAGTAGCTGGGATGACTTGCCGATACTGACAAGTCCATGCTTTTTAATTCATAAATAACTAATTATGTCATAGCTGTATAACTGAAATACTTTGTTTGACAAAAGCAATTTAAAGGGTTTTAAACATGTGGGTATATAGCTGCTGCAAATCTTAACCCATTGGGCACAGTACCCCTATTGACATGTTTTTCTTTCGTCACTGAAATATTCCTGTGTGAATTTATGTTGAAATTTTTACTCACTTATTGTGTATTTTGTATCCACCAGGTTCTTAAAATTTGATTACAAGAGATGTTGCTACATGAGTTGATGATATTAAAGGGAGCATATGTAACTGTTACGTGGAGCAACTTCTGTGAATTCTTATACCTAATATTAAGGGGAGTAATATCGAAGTCTAGGGTCCTTACAGTGGGATTAAGCTATGGTTGTGTTTTTTTTTAGTATTTAGTAGAGGAACTATATGTGGACCGATTCTCTTTAATCTAGTTCAAGTGATATCGAGTCTGGCTGTGTCAAATAATGTGGAATTGTATATGATTTTCTCTGTGTTGAAAGCAAATCAATTGTTATAACAGAGTTATCCCCTTTATAAGTTTACCATAGTTTTGCTTGATGTCTACAATGTTACCCAGCAACATCGATTCGAAAATACATGGGTAAAAAATTCATGAAAAGACTCAGTTTGATTACAAATAAGATAACTTTACTATACATCATGATTATTATGCATATGCCAACATTGGACTTTGATGTATGGTATATCTTAATCCTCAACAGTTGACAACAACCCAAATTAAATAGTTTTGTTGAGGGGAAACCCACTGTATTTGAAGGTTAATCATTAGAGTATGATGGCCGTATTATTATTATTATTATTATTATTATTATAATTATTATTATTAATTATTATTATATTATATTATGATACATATCTCATGTTGTTTTAAACGTTGCATTTGTGAGGATGAGTTTGCAGGAAGAACGCAGCAAATTGATTTTGTGAAACTTTTTGTGTATCCCACATCGAGTGGGTGAGGTAACCAGCCAAGAGGAAGTTGGCTATAAAACCAAAGGCCCAAGGAGGGAAGAAGCATACCTTTCTCGGCCTTTTGGCTAAGATCAAGTGTAGTATCTGTTCTTATCAGTTTAATATCTGATATGTGGGCCATCGGCCCACTCGATATTAATCTTATTTTTTATGGGGAAGGCCCATCACATTAGCTTGCTAATGGGGCTCTTCATGTGTCGCCTTGGCGTTGCACTACTGCCTAGGCCCGGCGCACCCCTCCAATATTCAGTTCAAAATTTATGGTTTTCTCTTCACTATTTTTCTGTGCTTGATCTTTTGTATTTTATTATATTGAGCTTTAATTACTAACTCTGTTCAAAATTTATCGTTTTTACTAGCCTAATCTTTCGAATTTTATTACGGAGCATTACGTACTCTACTACTATAGTTGTGTGTAAGTTTACGAATAACAAAGCACTTATGAGTTATGAGTAGTCTTTCGATCTTTTATACCTAACAATCATTTCTCTTTATGAATATGTAGTTTTCCATGAAATGTACTACGAGTAATACAGTAATACTTCACTTTCTGTCTTTTACAGTATTAGATTTTCAAAACGAGATGTTTTTTTCTCTGAATTCAGAGATAGGGTGAAATGATGCCAAATAGAGAGGATCAGCCTGAATCTTGTAGCACTATTCCTCACCTCATAGTCGTACAACCAAACTCTTTGCATGCGTTAATTCAAATCTTGCTCTCAACCGGTCACATGGTTTAACCTAGAGGTGACAATTTTAGACTCATTGATTATTTATATGTCAACTTGATTAATGGTTATTATTTACAAGGGAATGAGTTTGTTAGATCTCCCCTTTTATGAATGGGTCTAAATGGATATTTAATATATCCTCCAATTGTATAACATGACCCAGACCGATTTAAATCCAAATCCATCTAGACCCATGACCCGACGTGAATCATTCATTTTGCCACTTAAAGTTTAACCCGTTAAAAAAAAACATTTATATCAACAATGCTACATGCCGCAACACAATTGACAGTCTTGACCATGCCTACGATGGCTCCAACTGATGATGGGCCTTGTCCCGGGCCATTGGTCCTACCTCCCAAACTTTTCGGGGAGGTAATAACAAGAATGACCAAGAGTCTGACCTTTTAGTCGCAGCACTACATTACTCCATAACTGTACTTTGTATAACCATAACTTTCAGGTGAATTATATGTCAGAGAACATGCCTAACATTTATCTAAAACAAGATAGAAGGTTCCACTAGATAATAGGGATGTTTGAGTGGATGAATATCTCCTTAAATCAAGCTTGCAACATGGTAAAGGTCTTCCAACTTGCAGACACACCGGTTGCCACATCACCAAAGTGATAAGAGTCTCATCATCTATAATTGTCCCATGGATAATCGTAACATTAATCAATTTAGTATTCAGTTTCGAGTATTCCATCAATGAGTCCAAATTCCAACGCCTGCAGAAATAGGAAAATATAAGTGTCTCAACAATTTGCTAGTTAGTTCATATATTCATCCGAAATCATTTCATCCTGAATTGAAGTGGCAAAAAATGGCAGGATGGTTAACAGGTCAATTGGGGTTCAACACAGGTGACTTTTTTTAGTAGAGATTGAAATGTGGTGATGTAACCTTCTATAAATGATGAGTAAGTTGACTAAGATCAAAAAGCTATATTATTACATAAACACTGTAATTTATGAATAAAAAGACTAGGGAGATTGCATTTCCAGATAATTATAAGTTTTGACAAGTTTCAACCCATATAACCAATTCCCGTTCTACCCATTTCTTTTTATTTACCTATTTCCCTTTTAGCTATTTCAACCCTTGAAATAGCCACCTCCACATCCAATCTTTTAAAGTAATGAAATTCATTAGACTTGAAACCTTTTTTACAAAAAAAAAATGTAGGGCATTTTACTTTTGGGACGTTAATAACAATTCCACTGTAGATTACATATATGTTCTAAAAGGTGGATTTCCTCTTAGAAGATAAAGGATAGTATAGAAACATTAGTTTCTGCTTAAAGTTTAAAATGTGATAAACGAACTTCTAGAATTAAGAAAGTAAACATTGTCTCTGTTTTGGGAATAAAGGGGTGAACGACATGGGAAACAGACGCTATATATGATCTTTTGAAAGGTACCTCGGAAACAGATAAGAAACGATCCCTCTCCGTGTATTGTTGCACCTTTTCCAGTGGTTGGCCCGTAAATGCAGAATACATCAAGTCAATTTTCTGCATAAACAATGATTATGGAGAAAAACCCCGCAACAATTCCAAGTGTTAGAAAATTGATGAATAATTGCATGCTGGACAAGATTAGCTCCATATGAAGTTGAGTTCCACTAAATACGCTCAACCATGGACAAGATTTGGTAACCATTTAACCCTAAACCTTAAATGCATTATCAGGCACTAACAGTTTGGCTTGTTAAAAGAATATAATGATACTGCTGTTATTCCACAGTGTTTTGCTACTTATTGAGATAAAGTTAACATGATAATTAGATATATAATTTCCAATATGATGGAATAAGATATACTGACATGGCGAGACTGAACAGCTTCGTTGACTTGACGCCTTACATCCTCAACATGACCCTACAAAAACAAAGGTGAATAAGAATTGATCTTATATGGACTTTGTCCAAGAAACTCCTTTAAATGTTTGGACTTCATTATAATAAATTTACTATTTAATTCTAAAAGATAACACTCGCACTCAATGGTGCAACAACTATTATCAATGTGAAAAGAATTGACGTTAACACTTTAGAAGAGTGTAATATTTGTAGTTCTTATAAGATTCTCTAAACAAATTTTGGACAGTGGCTATCCAAAATTTGCTTTATAACACATACTTTGGGTGGTTCCAAAATCTGAAGTGCATGCTTTAAGTGTTCTCCAAATATACATGTGGGCTTCTGATAGCTGTTATACTCTTTTACTAATTGTGAGTATTATTTCCAAATTCAAAGAAGGTCACCTAATACTCACCAAACAGGGTATTAATTATTTCTCGCGGGTTCGTATAATTGATTATGATACCAGAATAAGCAAACTTTTTCACACGCCTCACTTCTTCAGTCAGGATATGAACATTCATTGTGTTAATTCTACTTGAAAAATCTAGGTCAATGAATATTATAATTTGGCTAAACCATTATATTTTATACTACTCAAATGATAAATTTCCTGCAAACCTAGTGCACTTAGGAAGGAAATGTCCACGTTCTTAAAGGAAGTACTGTATTGAATATATTCTATAAATCGAGATTTAGAAATTAATAGTGATGTCAACATAAGATTGGCAAAGCTCCATCATTATCTAATACAGTGCGGAGTATGAACATATCATGTCCATGCATAAACTAAAAGCAGCAATTCAGGCATACCCCACATCCACTTTGCGGTTGATGTATCATTATACGTGCATTTGGCATTGCATATCGCATGCCCTTCTCTCCACCAGCAAGAAGAAGTGCCCCTTCACTGGCAGCAACTCCAAAACATACTGTACCAACTTTAGGTTTTATCTACAAGAAGGTAAAGTGTTGAAAGTTAGAATTAAAGGTAAGGTATACAGAAGGTGAATAGAGAAAATTTCATTAAAAAATATACTATTATTTTAATAAAATTTAGAAGGTGAGTCGGTTCAAATTTATTGCAAGCTTCATCTTCTTGTTTATGAATGGCAAAACATTGTATCGACAATATATTCAGCTAATATACGCATAACTTATTAATAAGTTTCACTAACAGAAATGCAAACACAATTTTTAATCTTACCCAAGACATGCAATCATAGATTGCCAACACAGAGTAGGTGCTCCCACCAGGACAGTTCACATACACCTGGGTAAGAAAATAAGAACCGTAAGGATTGTAAGCTTGTAGTCCTGTACCCAGTAATTCTTAAAACGGGGAAATTCACCCCGTTTACTTATCATTTGAAAGATTCGGGCTGTGTTCTAACTCAAACGGGTAAGATGGGTCAAATAGGTTGAAAGTCACCAAAGTCTAATTTTTTAATGCATAGAACTCCTGAAGCATTTTAAGGAAAGTTTTAGATTTATATTGAAATGGCATTATTTTTGTCATCATATAAAACATTATCTATTCAAAGTTTTTTTTTTAAACTAAAAAGAGGACCAAAGGAGTGGTTGTTTCTACACAAGCTATCTTTTACAAAGAGCTTTCAAAAGAGCTTTGAAGCTTGAGAATGCACCAAGCGTGACTAAAAAGAAATTAACCACACCAGAATATCTGCGTTCTCGTCTATTGTGGCCAATGTTACAAGTTGTGATATAACTCTCTGAGCTACTTGTGAATTGATTGGCTGGCCAACGAATATAATACGATTCCTAAATAATACTGTAGAAAGATCCAAAGGTCCCCCTGGAGTCATGACAGCAGGCATAATAGGTGGAGGAGCCCCTCTTCTAGCTACAACTGGACTGTAACTGCTTGGTTCAAAAAAAAAAAGTTCTAGGAATCAGGAACTCTTTATGAAATGGTATTTAGCGTATAATAGGATATGAATTTTAAAAGATTTGTAAAAAAAACATCTAATGGTTTCTGCAGAAAACAAACACTGTAAGAAGAAACATTGCAGCATGCATGACGCAGAAGAGCAAAAGGAAATAAGGAATTCAGTCTACTCCAGGAAAGTCACTAGTTAGCCAAAATTGCTGCCACCAACTATTCCCAGATTAATGAAACCATCATTGAAGTTACAATATTTCTTGCACTACGTAGAATAACAAATGATTTTATTGTATGCACTATTCTATGATCTAATGAACACTACAGGTCAATTACCATAAGAAAGACAAAGCAGGTGGCTTCCGACTTGGAGGTTGCAAAATAAGATTGTTCGTGTTTTTCAACGAAATATGATAGTACTTCTATGAGGTTTTCTAGGAAGATTAATGTTACTATGAGTGGAAGGAGTCTCTAAAGGGGATACAGTTAAATTGGGACATTAGAGATCAACATTGGAAAACGGTTGGACTGAAATTGCTGCAAAACTCAATTCTATGGGAAAGAATGTGGTCAAGAACTTAAACCAGCACCCTTATTCTCCTCTGACATCTCTGCGCTCCGTTCATTTATTTGTTGCCAAGACTAACATATTAAAAAGATTGTCGTAATACTGGTTTCTGGGTTTCCGTCATTGAAAGTGCTTCAGTAGCTATGCAGGACTAAACAATTACAGTTTGATCCCGCATATAACCGCTTCACAAATTGTACTAACTAATCTACCATTTCCTTTCTACCAGACAAGTCTCTTAGTTCTTACAAATATCATGCTTACCTGTCTATATATCAACATGATAATTGTCGATAACATGTGAAATAGAATTAGCATACCAGCTCATAATAGCTAAACATCAAAGGAGAAGTATAGACACTAAACCTTGAAGTAAGAGGAGTATGTATGTTCATTTCCTCATGTAGTAAATCAAAGTTTTGTGCTTTACTCGATAAACCTGTCAACACAGCATATAGTCACAATTTAATATGATTATCACGATAATATAATTTAGCTTATCAAGTTATCATACTAAGTTCAAACCACATACAACGAACACTAGAAAAGTATTTAAAGAAACAATTCCTCCCAAAATAAAATAAGTCAGCTTTGATTTTCGATGTAAAAGGAGTTACTTCTCGTCTTACAACTTCAGCACCACAATTCTATCTGTATACATACTTAGCATGATTTATAATATTACTTTGCAATTGATGTTACCTAACGCATAATCCCGTCAGTGCTGATTAAATAAAACAGGAAAGCCAGGATACACTTAAAACCCTAAATAAACATATCTATTGCTTCACAGTTAACCTAATCCTAAATTGACAGTAATCCTGTAGTTATCAAATACAGTAATAATCCTAGAATTCAAAGCATACCGATTTTAGAACAATCACCGTACGGACTCGGTAGCGCACAAGCTATGGATTTCAGCTTTGAGCTTCTGCGGAAAAATCGACAATATTTAAATTCAATCAGGTGAGTGAGACTGGTGGATCTAGAAGTACGGAAATATGAAATGAAACTGAAGAATCATACCTTTGAGAAAAAAGTGAGGTAGAAGAAGAAGAGTGTTTGTGGTGAGAAAGGGCGGTGAAAGTGAAGGAGGTTGATAGGGCGGAAGCTGCCATTGTAATTGTTATCGTTTTGCTACTGCGTTTGCAGATGAAAGGAGAGAGAAGATGGGATGATGGTTCTTCAAGGTTTCTAATTTTAACTCCCAGATCCGACCCGATAACATCTGAAGTACTCGTATCTATTCCAATTTTGTATAACCACATCATTAATAGGATACACCGGAAGACTATTATCCTTTAGAAATAAAGCGTTTTTTGACCAACTAATTGTGTGGTAGAAAGTATTAACTGTTGTAATTTAACTATAATTAAGGCTCTATTAGCAATATAATATAAGAATCTTTGTAAAGAATTAGGAATAAAGATAAAATACTTTGAGGGAGAAGTATAAACACTTTGAGTGCATTAAGAAGGTGCAATATACTTCTTTACATTGAGGTTGTATTTATACTACAACTTCTACTATTGAATTACCAAATGAAGATAATTGCAAGTAATTATGGCTAGACAATGATTAGACATAAGGGTTGAAAATGTGTTCATCCATTGACTTATAATTCATAACACTCCCCCTTGGATGACACATTTCAAACAAGAGTTCAACATTGAAGTACTGCCTCATTAAAAACCTTGTTAAAGAAAACCCAGTGGGAAAAAACTTTAGCTAAGGGAAAAAGAGTGCAGCGTATAGTTGACTCCCCCTCATGTAAACAACCATAATGCATTACATGTTTTGAACATGTTGCATTCCAATACTATGAACGTGTTTTCTGAAAATTGCAGTAGGAAGTGCCTTCGTGAAAAGATCTGCTGAGTTATTACTTGATTGAACATACTGCATCTCAATCTGATTATTCTTGATAAGGTCTTGAGTGTATGAAAAGAATCTTGAAGGTATATGTTTAGTTCTGTCATTCTTAATATACCCTTCTTTCATTTGTGCAATACAAGCTGCATTGTCTTCATAATCATAGTTGGCATCTTTTCATTCTCTAGTCCGCATGAGGATAAAATGAGTTGTGTCATTGACCTTAACCATACACACTCTCTACTAGCTTCATTCAATGCAATGACCTCATCATGATTTGAAGATGTTGCAACAAGTGTTTGCTTTTGAGAACGTCATGAAATTACAGTGCCTCCATTCATGAATACATATCCAGTTTGAGATCTAGCTTTTTGAGGATCAGACAAATAACCTGCATCTGCATAACCAACCAATCCTTGCTTTGAATTATTAGAATAAAATAGACCTAAGTCAGTACTTCTACGTAGGTATCGGAATATGTGTTTGATCCCATTCCAATGTCTTTTGGTTGGTGCTGAACTAAACCTTGCAAGCATGTTAACTGCAAAAGAAATGTCAGGTCTGTACAATTTGTAAGATACATAAGTGCTCCAATAGCACTAAGGTATGGTACCTCTTGTCCAAGGACCTCTTCATTTTCTTCGCGAGGATGAAATGGATCATTGTCTACATTTAGTGATCTAACAAGCATTGGAGTGCTTAAAGGTTTAGCATAGTCCATATTAAAACGTTTTAATACCTTATGTGTGTAGTTTGACTGATGAACAAGTATTCCATTAGGCATGTGCTCAATCTGTAAACCAAGACAATATTTTGTTTTTCCAAGATCCTTCATCTCAAATTCTTTTTTCAAATGCACAATGACTTCATGGATTTCTTTATTCGTTTCAATGATGTTTAGATCATCAATATAGACAGCAATGATCACAAAACCGGATGTTGTTTTCTTAATAAAGACACATGGACAAATAAGATTATTTGTATATCCTTTACTCATCAAGTAATCGCTTAAACGTTTATACCACATGCGTCCCGATTGTTTCAACCCATATAAAGATCTTTGTAGTTTGATGCAATACATTTCTTTAGGTTTTGCACTTAATGATTTAGGCATTGTAAATCCATCTGGGATCTTCATATAGATATCGCTATCTAATGATCCATATAGATAAGCTGTAACAACATCCATAAGACGCATTTCAAGATTTTCAGATACTGCTAGACTGAGCAAATATCTAAACGTGATTGCATCCATAACAGGAGAATACGTTTCTTCATAATCAATTCCAGGTCTTTGAGAAAACCCTTGAGCTACAAGTCTAGCTTTGTATCTTTTGATTTCATCTTTCTCATTTCGCTTTCTTATGAAAACCCATTTATACCCTACAGATTTTATGGTTTTAGAAGTGAGGACAATACGACCAAAAACACTTCTTTTATTAAGCGAATTTAATTCCGTTTGTATTGCTTCTTTCCATTTATTCTAGTCTTGTCTATTTTTACAATCCATGACGGATGTTGGTTTGGGATCATCATTTCCAACAATAATGTCACATGCAACAACATAAGAAAATATTTCATCAACATTTTCCATTTCAACTCGATTCCACAATATTTTCGTGTGACCATAATTGATAACAATTTCTTTATTGATGTCATTGACTTCCTCTCTTTGGGAAGTATCCACATTTTGTGTCTCTTCAAACACATCATCCGTATGGTCAATTGCATGTTCTAAACTTCTAATCCTTTTCTTTTTCTAGGATTTTTATCCTTTGAACCAATTGGTCTCCCACGTTTCAAACGTGCTTTAGATTCTTGAGTGACTTTATCATTAGTTTGATCATTTGGAATTTCTACTTGAGTTGGAGCATTAGCAGCCGGTATATAAGATTTAGTCACTCTCTTTCTATCAGTAAATGCATCAGGTATCTGATTAGCAATTTCTTGCAAGTGCATGATCCTTTGAACTTCTGTTTCACTTTGTTTAGTGCGAGGATCAAGATACAACAATGAAGGTTCACACCATGAAATATCCTTTTCTTGAGTTCTCTTTTCTCCTCCAAGTGCTGGAAAATTTTCCTCATTAAAATGACAATTAGCAAAACGTGATGTAAAAAGATCACCTGTTGAAGGTTCAAGATACCTTATTATGGATGATGTTTCATACCCAACATATATTCCCAATCTCCTTTGAGGACCCATTTTTGTACGTTGTGGTGGTGCAATGGGAACATATACTGCACAACCAAATATTTTCAGATGAGATATATTTGGTTCTTGCCCAAAGGCAAGTTGTAGAGGAGAATACTTATGATATGCACTTGGTCTAATACGAACTAATGATGCACCATGTAAAATTGCATGCCCCAAATGGACACTGACAATTTTGTTCTCATTATCAATGGTCTAGCAATCAATTGGAGACGTTTAATCAATGATTCAGCTAAACCATTTTGTGTGTGTACATGAGCAACTGAATGTTCAACAACAATTCCTACTGACATGCAATAGTCATTGAATGCTTGAGATGTAAATTCACCAGCATTATCAAGTCTTACTATCTTAATTGCATGATCAGGAAAATGTGCTCGTAACTTTATAATTTGTGCAAGAAACTTTGCAAATGCCATATTACGAGTTGATAATAAACACACATGAGACCATTTGCTTGATGCATCTATTAATACCATAAAGTATCTGAATGGTCCAGATGGTGGATGAATAGGTCCACATATATCACCATGAATTCTTTCAAGAAACTGTGGTGATTCATTTTCAACTTTAAGCGGTGAAGGTCTCACAATCAGTTTTCCAAGAGAACAAGATGTACATGGACTCATTTTATCATGTGAGACTTTTTGATCCTTAAATGGATATCCATGGGTACTTTCAATTATTCTCTTCATCATTGTAGATCCTGGATGACCTAACTTGTCATGCCATAAACTGATAATACTAGGATCACTATGCTTTTCTTTAACTAGCATATGAAATTCTGCTACATTTATATGTGTATAATATAAGCCAGAATTAAGCATTGAGAATTTTTCTAACACATTATTCTTATTAGTAATGTGCAAATATTTCTCATTTTCTGTAGTCACAGATTGATGATCATATCCATTAAAATATATGTCATTAAAACTCAACAGATTTCTCGTTGATTTTGGGGAGTATAAAGCATTTTCTACCAAAAACTTGGTACCATTTGGCAATGTAAATCTGGCTTTTTCAACTCCTTCTATCAAATCTGCAGGGCCTGATATTGTATGTATTATTGCCTTTGTTGGTTTCAATTCAGAGAAATATTTCTTAGATTTCAAAATAGTGTGTGTTGTACCACTATCTGATATACATAGATCTCCACTATTTGCTTCATGATCTAGCCCGTTGTAATTCATATCAAACTTCAAATATGAAAATATTAGAATGAGTGTAAATAAGTAATAAGAAAGATGTAACAAAAGATACATCTTATTTCATAAATATATTACATGAAATGATAGATCAGTTATAAAGGGAAAAACATAGATAGGAAAACATAACTAATAAAAGGGAAATACATTTATGAAAACCAACATAGTTATGATAGATTGTTGATAGCCACATTGATTCATATGTCAATGTCATTGCAGTAA
Organism: Pseudognaphalium luteoalbum; assembly: GCA_963422505.1. Taxonomy (NCBI): domain Eukaryota; kingdom Viridiplantae; phylum Streptophyta; class Magnoliopsida; order Asterales; family Asteraceae; genus Pseudognaphalium; species Pseudognaphalium luteoalbum. The sequence continues at coordinate 110,505,398 of OY730196.1, forward strand.
TCTGCAGCATTTATTTCAACATTTGTGAACTCAAGGTCATCAGCAAGATTCACTTCTTTATTTTTTCCAGCAATGGATGCCTTATAGAGCTTACAAAGATGCTCCTGTGTACGACACATTTTAGACCAATGCTCTATACTTCCACATCTATAATAGATGTCATCAGGGTTCTTAGAAGTGTTTGCTCCAGCATCATGATTCCTTCTTTGTAATTGGGACTTGTTATCATATGGACCATTGTGGTAATTACTTTTATAACCACGACCACGTTCACGACCATGTCCACGTCCACGAGAATTACTGTTAGAGTTACGACCACCATTATGGTTGTGATTGTAACGATAATTTGTGCCACGGCCTCGTCCCCGTCCATTTGTATTATTTTTTGAATCATCTTTATTTGTAGCATTTGCCTCAGCTAATGCTAGGGAACCTGCTGGACGAGCATGATTTTTCATAAGGAGCTTTTGATTCTGTTCTGCAATAAGCAGAAATGCATTGAGATCAGAATATTTTTTGAAATTCATTAACCGATATTGCTGCATCAAATTAATATTTGATGAATGAAATGTAGAGAAAGTTTTCTCCAACATATACTCATCGGTTACACGATCTCCACATAATTCAAGTGTGGCAACTATACGGAACATAGCGGAGCTATATTCATTTACTTTCTTGAAATCTTGGAACCTTAAGTTCCTCCATTGATCTCTAGCAGTTGGAAGTAAAACTTCCTTTTGAATATTAAATCTCCTTTTTAGAATTGCCCAAAGAACACTTGGGTCGTTAACATTTGGATATTCAAGTCTTAGCATAATATCAATATGCTTACGAAGGAAAACATATGCTGTTGATTTATCTTTTGATGAACTGTCATTGTTCTCATTTATGGTATCCAAGATACCCATGGATTCAAGCTTTGATTGCATATCTTGAATCCAAGACATATAATTCATTCCATTTGCATCGAGTTGTTCAAACTCTGTCTTTGCAACGCCTGATATATTGTAGCTATCAACAATTGAGTAAACAACAACAAAATTAGAATATATTATCAATAGTTAAAACAATACAGAGGAGTGGAAAAACCACAAATATAAATAAGCCTAAGAAAAAATACAGTTCTCCTCGAGGGAGAATTACAAGTGGGATAATTAGTAGTATTAAAATTACAAAGATCAGAACTAAAACTGAATAAATCATCTTGAAAGAAATTTTGAATTGAGATGATTGTGAAAGAGTATATGTTTTCAAAGAAACTGAATATTGATTGTAGCCGATATATAGTGATAAAGATAGCCATTATAACTCTGTCGGCAAACGTTTCATTCATTATGAACTAAAAAAGGTCTTAAAAACTTCATAGAATTCATGATCGGCCATTTGCAACGACCTCGTTACCGTTGTAAATTATTTTTAAAATATAAAGTTAAACGGTGAAACGGTAAACTTGTAAATACATTATACTCAGTTATATAAAGATTTTGAAACATAATAAAATGTTTGTAAATAAAAGTTGGTAAGATGAATTAATAAGAATTAGTATACAAATAAGGAAATAAATAAAATAAATGTTAGAGTGCATAAATAAAGATTAGTATAATAATAAAATGTGAGCTTGCATAAATAAAGGTTAGAGTGCATAAGTAAATGTTAGTACGATAATTAAATGTTAGCTTGCGTAAAATTAAAGTTAGCACAAGAATATGAGGTTAGTATGCATAAATAAAAGTTAGCATAATAATAAAGAGTTAGTAGTCCAAAATGTTAGTAGTCCAAATGTCCATAGTTCAAATGTTCATGTTTAAATATAACCTACTTTTACTAATTATTACTAATTATGATGTATAGTTATATATATCTTTCTAGTACCTATGATAACTTATTATTTAGAAAATGTTTTCATTTAGTTTATAATAATAGTTATCTTTCTAGCATATACTATAACTTATTATTAAGAATATACTTTTATTTAGTTTATAATGTAGTTATCTTTCTAGTACTACAACATATAATTAAGAGAATGTTTACCTTGACTAGTTATCTTGATTAAGATGGATTGCTTTGATCTTCCTTAATTAGAGAACTTTCGTGCTGATAACGTGTTATAATTTAACTATAATCAAGGCTCTATTAGCAATATAATATAAGAACCTTTGTAAAGAATTATGAATAAAGATAAAATACTTTGAGGGAGAAGTATAAACACTTTGAGTGTATTAAGAAGGTGCAATCTACTTCTTTACATTGAGGTTGTATTTATACTACAACTTCTACTATTGAATTACCAAATGAAGATAATTGCAAGTAATTATGGCTAGACAAGGATTAGACATAAGGGTTGAAAATGTGTTCATCCATTGACTTATAATTCATAACATTAGGTATTTAGTGAGTAACGAATTTTTATGGAGTATTTTTATATGAATTAATCTTCTTAGTCCGTTAGACCTCGCTTAGTCCGTTGTTTCTGTTTTTTTTGCACTTCATGTGTTTCTTTGTAGGCTACATATAGCCACACTTTTTCTATGTCGAATAATATCAGTAGTTTTTTTTGTAGGCTATACTCCTGCAATGTTGTACACGTTCATGTGCCTGAGCAACTAAGAACAAAACTCGATGATAGAAGTCACAATTGTGTGTTTCTTGGGGTTAGTGTTGAACCAAAGGCATATCACTTATATGATCCAATTCGGAAAAAGATCGTTATAAGTTGCGATGTCAAATTCGATGAGGATGCAAAGTGGGACTGGAGTGCAACTAGATCAGAATCTGGTATCGAATTTGTAGATTCAAGTGAAGAAGAGCACGACTCTATTCCAACAGCCGCAATACAAGATGAACACGAGGTTAATTATAAGAACCTGCAACACAAAAAGCTACACGAAGAAACTCATAATCTTCAATAGAAACTGACGTAAAAACGGTGATAAATAGATGATAACCTGTTTGGACCCAATATTATGTCAGTGGAGAAGAATTTTCTAATGCAAAAGCAGGTCTGACCATGTTTAGCTCTCATGATGATCCTGTAAATTACAAAGATGCAAAATGGGTGTAAGCAATGAGGGATGAGTTGTATGCCATTGAAAAAATAAAACTTGAGAACTCGTTGATCTGGGAGTTAAGTATGTGTTTAAGACTAAGCTAAACAAGAATGGAGAGGTCGACAAATATAAGGCACAACTTGTCGTGAAGGTTTATGCTCTAAATTAAAAGAAAGTGTCAATTTTAACGAAGTATTTGCACCCGTAGCTAGACGGGTCACAATTTGGTGTTTATTGGCAATAGTTGCACAACGGGGATGAAAACTTATTAATTAAATGTAAAAGTGCCTTTGGATGTTTGGGGGAGCTTATATTTGTTGCTTATTGCTTATTGCTTATTGCTTATAAGCAAATAAGTTAGATAAATGAAGCTTATGAAATCTTCCTCACAAATAAACAAATAAGTTAAGCAAAAAATCTTATCAAAACAAAAATGTGAGCTTATTTTTTTGTAATAAGCATATAAGCTAAAAAATAAGCTCATCCAGACACCCACTTATATGGTGAATTGAAAGAAATTGTTTACATTGATGAGCCGGAATAATTTGTCGAAAGAGGTGAAGAAGAAAATGGACAACGACTTAACAAGGCTCTTTGCGGGTTAAAGCAAGCCCTGAGAGCTCGGTTCAGCTGGGTTTTCAAACGAGAAGGATTTGAGAATAGTAGCTATGATTACACTTTATTTACTAAAAGGGCTGGAGAAGATTTTATTATAATAAGTCTTTATGTTGATGATTTGCTTTATGTCGGTAATAAACTATTAATGTTTCTCTTTGTCAAGCATTTAACGAATCTATGAAGCAAGAATTTAAAATGAATTACCAGGGATGATGAAATTCTCCCTTGGAGTATAATTCGATAAGGACATAAATGGTATTCATTTATGCCAAAGTAAATATGCCAAGACGGTGTTGGAAAGGTTTGGAATGGGGAATTCTAAAGCTGTCAAAAATCCTATAGGTCTAGGAACAGTTCTCACCAAGAAAACAGAAGGAAAGGAGATCAATGCTACTTTGTATAAGTGCGTAATTGGTAGGCAGTCTAATGTTCATAACGGTCACACGAACTGATATGATGTATGTGATATGTCTACTTTCTCGGTTCATGGACGAACCGAAGGAAGAACATATGCAGTTAGCTAAAGGGTACTATGGAGTATGGTCTATTATATAGTAGTTCATCAGACATGAAACTGAAGGCGTACACTGACAGTGATTATGCTAGAGACATTGAATATTGAAGCTTGAAGAAGCACTTCGGGTTATGTGTTTGTACTTAGTAATGCAACTTTATGTTGGAGCTCAAGAAAGCAAGACATTGTTACTTTATGGGTTAATTGTTTCATTATGTATTTAACTTTACCTCTTTTACTATAGTATGCAACCAATTTTCAAACGTTCTATTGTATGTATCGAACTTTCAAAAATGTCTATTGTATGTAGCGGGTGACCTGAAACTTGTTGTTTGCTGACGTAGCACCGGTCATGCTGACATGGCTCTGATTTGGCATCCTACGTGGAATTTGGTTGCACACATAGAAAAACAGGATACCAGCTGAGTAGGTCACCCAATACATACAATAGATATTTTTGAAAGTTCGATACATACAATAGAACGTTTGAAAGTTGGTTGCTACCTATAATATAAGAGGTAAAGTTAAATACATAATAAAACAATTTACATTTACTTTATCATCAACAGAAGCAGAATATGTGGCTGCAACTTCTAGCATGCCATTGTGTATGGCTGGAAGAATTGTTGGAACATCTTGATCATCAGCAAAGTGGGTGTCTTGAAATTTTACGTGATGACTCTTTTATCAAGCTTTCGAATCCAGTTAGGCATCGGAGGACCAAACATACCGACATTAGGTTTCATTACCTAACGTAATATCACAAATCAATAAATTGTGAAGCTAGATTAATGTGGAACCAAGGACCAGATTGCAGATATAATTACAAAGTCTCTGATCGATGGTTCCCAATTTATCGCTGATTACAACGCTTGCGAATCGCGGCCACCGCATCTATTTCTAAAGTACGATGATCCACTAGCGAACAAAGAGAACTACTACCAGTTCCTATCTATTGCAGAAGATGATAATTTCCCACAACACAGTTTTATCACACCTGCTCCACGTGACTTTGTACTTCATGATTATTTAATATTCGTTGGTATCTCTAACGGCTTGTTGTGTTTCTATGCTTATGGTGAAATACAAAGTCCCTGGGGGCCTGTTCACTTGTTCGACGAATGTATCGAATGTATTATTTGGAATCCTTCGCTAAAAAGTATATTTTAATTACTATTCCTCTCCTAAAAGATCTAATATTGGAATATTCTAGGGTTTGGGGTTCATCCTAAACCAATGATCCTATGATTGTCAAGATTAATCATTTTGATTATGGTTAGAGCACAGGTGTGGTGCACGATGTCTTGGACAGTGTTCTGGAAAATGTTGAAAGTGAGGATTCCGTAGTGAGGATTCTGTGGTGTGGTGAAACTGAATTCACGGTGTTCTAGAGTTTTTTTATTATTTTTAAGACAATTAATTAAATAAATTAACTTAAATAACAATAATTAAATAAAACTACAATTCATTTATTAAAACAAATAGAAAAATTTACAATTTTATGTATAAATACACTAATTTTAGAAAGAAAAAAAACAAATTAATTTTCTTTTTACATAAAATGGGCTTGGCCTTTATTTTTAAACCATTCCATTAGGCCCAATTTAAAACCAACTTAATAGGCCAATTTTAATACCGTATCTTCCTTCTTCATCCTCGGTTCCTCCTGCATATACAAAATACAGAACTCACACACACCACACAACAAAACCCACATACACAACTATTATCGAAAGAAAAGAAAGAAAGAAAAAGAAAAAAAAGAGAACGTCGCATGTTTCGTCGTCCGGATCTGAACGTTGGGGCTTAAATGCCGTCGAGAACGGCGACGAGAATGCAGCGGCGGGTGGTGGAACGCCGGATTCCAGCGTTCTTGATGCTGAACGGCAGTGGGAACGGCTGCACACCTTATGCTCTTACGGATTTTCTAAGGCTACCCCCGTTTTTACGGTCAGCTACCCCTGGCCCGCAAATTTTTTTTTTTCACACCCGAATCCATGCATAGATTATAAAGTCTGATTATTTTTTTTACTTAAAACCTATTTACATATAGATTCTCCCATTTATATATATTATTATATATATATATATATATTTAAAAAACATTTTTATAAAATAAATACATTTTTTACATGAAAAAAGTTAAATGTTTTCTTTATAAAAAATATGTTTTTAATAAAAAAAATATATAACGTCTTTTTTTTAAGTATAGATTTTTATAATTTTTGTTATAAACAATTATAAAAATATAAAAATCTATACTTAAAAAAAAGAAGAACAAAGACGTTATATTTTTTTATTTATTAAAAACGTATTTTTTTATAAAGAATACGTTTAGCTTTTTTATATATATAAAAAATGTATTTTACTTTATAAAAAAATATTTTTTCAATATATATAATATATATAAATGGGACATGAAAACATTGATTTGATAGACGTGATGGGTGAAGGGGGGTATATGAAGGGAAAAGGGGGTATCTACATCAAGACCCTGCTCTTACGGAGGTTATTCTAATAGGTATATTAACGTTATGACTTTAAATTCACAGTTTACTAGAAGTCTACGTGGCAATGAGCCTCGTAAATTGTTCGTTTTAAATGGTCACAAGTAGCTATCGATGGGTTTATTTACTGACATACTATTGATATAATTAATCGGGGTAATGATGTTGATACCTGTTATAGTTTAATTATGTCATTTGATATGAGGAGTGAAGAATTTATAGAAATAAACCTTCCTGATTGTTTAGCGCCTAGTCAGTCTGATGAAAGTTTGTCCCTTTCCAAGCTAAGAGAGTCTCTTGTTGTGCTTCAGTACTGCAAAGACGTCGAGAAACCAGTTTGTGATGTATGGAAGATGACTAATGGTGTTACCAAATCGTTTACAAAGCTGTTCACCATTAGTCTACCACTTTCTCCGTTAAAGAAAATATTGAGATCTAGGAAGACTGAAGATCCAAAAATGGGAATGTCGATGGAAATACTGGAATTTAGGAAGACTGGCGATCCCATAATGGGAAATTCGATGGATGGTCACATAGAATCAAACAAACTTGAACTTCTCCAAACAAGCGTAGAAGACATCAAGGAATTTGTAACTAATGGACAACTTGGTTCATTCTTTGTGAGCTCATACAAGGAAACTTTACTTCTAAGTGATAAAAAAGGTTTTGAATATTTTAATTATTATTAGTATTAGTATGTAATTATAACTTTTTTTTCTCTAAAGTCCGTTTTGTGTTGGTAGAAGTAAAATGTTTATTGTTAATTTAGAGATGCTCTCATCTATATAAGTGATCATTTTCATCATGGTCTCCCTTAATGACGAAGTTGATTTCTGTCTAATGGTTATCATTAAACAGCTTACTATTAAACAACTTACTGGGCCTTCATATATAGTAGAGTTGACTCATCCAAGAGGATTACTTTAATATAGTAGGTATAAAGAGCCATCATTGCTATTATGCATGGTACATATTATTGACACCATGACTAAATACCTATCCATACATGGTTATCATAAGATGGAATAGTGATGCTAATTTGGACCTAACACTAATCACAATCTTTAAGTGGTTTTTAGATGTTGACTTGCAGCAAAATCAACAAAGTATATAAGCGGGTGCATATGTACATAGAGCTCAACCTAGAGGATAGCCTGGTGGCTAAGGCAATGTTCGGGAAAAGGTAAAAGTTGTTCTTAGAGTGTTGTTGAATCCTAATGACTGTTTTCAAATTCACAACTCTTTCTTTAATTTGATCAGGAAGTCGGACCAAAAAAAAATGTTAGTCTAATACGGAGTAGTAGTTGTTCAAAAGAATGCATTTTCCTAAAGAAAATGATAGTTCGGGTTTAAACTTAGGAAATCAACTTTGACACTCAATTTATGTTGTGTTTAGTTCGTAAGATTGCAATGGTCTATTTTATAGTGGTGTTCGGTTTATAAATGAATTAAACTAGAATGCACAAAATGCTTATTTGAAATTCCATTTCATTCGACGAATTTCAATTCCATCAAAAACATTCCACGAACTAAACACACGATATTGTTTTGAATAACAAAGTAGAATCAATGACAAATATCATCCGATCAAGCATGTAGGGCAAAACCATAAACAAGACTAAGGTATCTGAGCATGTAGGAACTAGGAAGAGAGAGAGTAGATTGAGGCTATGAAATAGAATCCATATTTGCTTACAACCATTGTGAGTGGTATGTGTATAGGGATGATGATAGAGCATTATATCGTTTGATAAATAAGATCAACAAGACAACAGCACAAGGCATTTGAGACCAACAACACACGGCAAAGAAAACCTGGGCTTGAAAGGTAGCAACCATGTTCAGACTGAATACAAGAGAAGGCATCAATTGGTTACACTTATTAATTTTACCATAAGAACTTGAAGGAATAGAATGCATTAATATAAAGGTTAAACACACAGGTTCCACAAACACAACTTCAAACCAAATTTACAGTCTAACCATCCACACAGACCAAGTGACCAAAATGCAACAGAGATGTTTTTAGTAGTAGTACACAGATACAAAGTTTGTAAAGAATGGTAATTTATTCTAGCAGTCGCATCCGGAGGCCCTCTGTTGACTGGTGCTTCCTACATCAATGGTATCCGGCAAGTATCTTCAATTTCCACAAGGCCAAAATTTAACGAAAATTAATGTTAGTATTACATACTCCACATAATAATGTAGTAAATTGAGCTAGTCAAATTATAATGTATAATACTATAAAAGCTTTGATACTTACATTTCTTCCTCTTCTCCACTCTTCAAGGCATTCTTAGCTATGACTTGAAAAGCTTCTTCAACATTGATTCCTTCCTTGGCAGATGTTTCAAAATATGGAATATTCCCTTTTGAGGCACACCAAGCCCTAGCCTTTTTCTCAGAAACCTGCATTATTATTATATGATAATAAGCAACAAAATTACCTAATGAAAACACACGAAACTGATAAATGTGAAGTCCGAGTGAAAACACCTACCACTCTGCTGTTGCCACCATCTACATCAACTTTGTTACCTAAAACCACAAAAGGGAAATTTTCTGGATCTGAAGGGCTCGCCTGCAACACATTTCATTAGTTCACAAAAAAAAAAAAAACAAATTGAGGACTTCATATCAAGTCCTAAATTGATGATTTATTTACATTCATAATACATTTGAACTTGATCTGCAGGTTCTTATGAGTTATGTCAGCTTACCTGAATAAGAAATTCCTCCCTCCAATTGTTGAGATCATCAAAGGACTTCTGCACGTTCACATCATACACAAGAACACAGCAATCTGCACCACGGTAGAAAGCAACTCCAAGGCTCTGAAACCTTTCCTGTCCAGCTGTATCCCAGATCTGCAGAACAGTGATTGAATTACTTGTTTGGTTATAACAAACTTTAAGAAAAATCAGCAGACAATGAAAGCTAAAGGCATTAAATTACAAAAATATCCGTTTGCAAATAGGATCAGACTACTGGGTTGCATAATTTTGTTCCTCGATATCGAAATTTCATAAGATATTGAGCACATATTTTTAGATTATACCCTATGTTCTATGTTAGCTATCTGATTTTGACCAAGAATGTTGAACATTTTGCTTTCAGTTTTGTAACTGATACAGATTATAATAGAGGTAGGAAAAAATGGGTAAGTTTCGGCAAATTGGGTATCAGGTGAAAATGGTATGGTGTAGAGCAGATAATTTTATGACCTGGCTGGGTTGGTTGGATTGACACGAAACACTGTTTACCTAATTGTATAATTCTTTTGTATGGAATATACAGTTAGTGTATCATATATGATCAAAAAAACATATATAAATAAAATTACTTATTAATAAAAAATGCATTAAGAAATACATAAGGCAACTTTCGACCCGTTTCGTTATCAGCTAAAATTTTGTATTCAACCCATTGGACCAGCCAAAAATATAAACAAAACCCAGAGTGACCCTTTCAAAAGTGGATGGCCAGGAATTTCGACTTGACCACTTCTAAAACATATTTAGTTTCTTGAGAGAAAACAATTGGTCTATAATTACATCAAAAATTAATACTATAAGCATTATAACTGCAAAATGATCTGTTTTAATGTCAATAGAAGCAAGACAATCAAATATATATTTGCAACAAAGATCAACGACATATTCTCGCCAGTAACAATCCAAGCTATGATGAAAATAAACAAACAAAGAAAATGACAACCATGGTTCTTAGACATTGCAAGTACTCCAACAAATTGTACTTCATTACATGGAAAACATAACATATACTACCTACCAAAATCTAACTGAATTACATAGACCATATGGATTCATACTCGTGAATTATGTAAACGCTACTTGAATACAACTCAACTTTTACCAACCCAGCTAAGCAATAATCTCAGAGGGTGTGAACAATCAAAAAGTAAACGGGATCCAAAGGAAGAAGCTAATAGGCATAAGATCCGAGAAAATAGTTACTCTATTTTTATATGATTTGCATACCAATTATATAAAAAGATATTACTCCAAAATAGGATAATGGTAATTATGAGATCATTATCGCAAGACAGAACAGTGCAATAAAACATAAATAACCGAATTTAGATTGCTTTCGTAGAGAAAGAATCACCAATGAGCAGTTCATCAACAACTAACCTGTAGAGTGAAGAGCCTGTCCTCAAACTCCACTTCTTTAGTCAAGAAATCAGCACCTATTGTTGCCTTGTACTGATTGCTAAACTTTTTGTTTACATATCTAGTGTTTTATATTAAGGACTAACAGAACTTTCCCCCAATAACAAAATTTACTCATTACAAATATAGTACTTACCAATGCATTCCGAAAGTTTCATTTTATGGGTGTTTGAATGTGCGATTTCAAAGTGATTGCCACAACTTGAACAATCATAAAATTTATTATTTCGACACAAAGTAATTACAGAATTTATCATAATCAATTCACACACATCCAAACAACACTTTTTGTTATGGTTTCCAAGTGCGTTAACACTATTTCACCATCTTTAAAAGAAGTGCTTATTTCCGTCTATAATTAAGCTAAAACGCAGTCATATACAAACACTTCGAAGTGCATTTTGGCTTATAGTAAATGCAATAAGCATACGCACGTAACATATACAATCCATAGTTTAAATAAGATATTTTAAGGTCAGATAAATGTCGAAAAACGAATAAACCCTAATAACCAGATTAACCCCATAAAGAATACTGATTCATCAAGGATGTTTTCCCCACCCTGCAGCACACAAAAAACAAAAAACTGTTAAACAAAGTAATCACTATACATATGTGTGCATGCAATCAATATACCCCATCTAATAATATCCATAACCCTAAACCTAAATCGAATTTTAATTTATTCAATTAGTAAAGGAAGTTAAACACCATAAATGTGACAATTCCAAAAGTCAAATCGAACTTCTTTACCATTATGTGATTGAGATCAGCTTAAAGATTCAAACTTTAATAAGTACAAAACCCTAAAATCAATCAATGAGATGATAAACGCAAAAGAAAATAAAAAACTTACCCGCTGTCACCGAGGATGATGACTTTGAGAAGGGTTCTTCTTCGTGAAGGCATCTTGATTGGATCGAAATTGAAGTGAAACTGATTAATTAATGAAATTAGCAGATTGTGAGAATAAGAGAATCTTTCAAGAAATATTCAGGTCGACAAAAACCCCAGTTGGCAATGGTGTATGATCGATCAATCAACCCGATTCCTGATTTTTTTCTTTTTAAATTAAAATTTTAAATTGAAATTGATGATTTTATTTATAATTTTCTGAGTCGTTAGTGGACGGACTTTTCTAGCGTTGGGCTCGGATATGGATTGCTTAAAAGTTACCTTTAGGGGGTGCTTGGTTGGATGGTTTAGAAACAAAGGAATGACTAAAGGAATGATTGAAGGTGCCTCGTAAACTATAATATAATCAATCATTACCTCAAATTAGGTAATGAGCCATTACCCACAAAATTGAGGGGAATAGCTTTAATTACCCACTAAACTTATAAATTGACCTCCTCTTCCCCACGTTCTCTTTTCAACAGTTTCCATATCTTTTCCAACTTTCCATTTCAAATTCACATGTACATGTACATATCGAGAATATGTGGATTAATTAATCAATTTACAACATATTCTTCACTCTCCTTCTATAGAAGAACATTCTATCAAACTATCATAGCAAAGAGTAAGACCAAGACGTAATGTGTTTATCGTAAATCAATATCTGACTTTTTGTAATATTTTGTTATTTGGAGATATACTCTTATCTTTGTAAACGTGACCCAATTCAAGTCTTTTTGTTGTTTTTAGATGTGTTTGCTGCTGCAATATGACTTCAGAAACTTTTTCATATGAATTTTTTGTTTTCGGCCTTGTCCAAATTTTGATGGATATGCATTTCAAGTTTTCTGTTTCTCTGCAAATGCGTTTATTTTTCATTGCGTCTCCCTTTCTTCCATGAAAAAATTGTACACCGGTGATAAAAAGCTTAAGTTATAACCAAGCAACACTAATGCAATCATTATATATGTTTGTATTCCATTGCATTCCTTTTCCCTTTCCCATTACTATTCCTCAATTTGAACCAAGCACCCCCTTACATATTAACCTCTCTTCTATATTGTTTTTTTTATTTCTTAATGATGATGTACAAGCTTATGAATGTATAATATAATTATATATTTATATCTAGGTATGTAAGCGAACTGAACGTTCGGTAAATTATTCGTGAACCGTTTGACGGAAAGTTCGTTTATGTTCATTCGTTTTGTTTTATGAACGAACATGAACAAATTTTTACGTTCGTTTAATTATATGAACAAACATGAACACATGTCCCGTTCGTTCATTTACATTCGTGAACGCTCGGTTAAATCTTCATTTATTAACAAAAAGTTTAATTAAATTAATACATATTTGTATATCTTATTTTGATTTAAGCTAAATTCTATATATAATATTATTAAATATTTAGATATTTTCATTTAATAATATTAAACATCTATACATTTTTACCTCACATTTCTCTCTCATATTTACCTCAACTCTCCCCTCCGCTAGTTACAGATATATTGCTCTTACCTACGATCGAACCAAGCAAATGAGTTTATCTTCATATTGTGATCGTTTTGTAATGTTAAATATGCATGGGAAAGTTTCAAGTTCTATAATATACATGCGTAGATGTGTATATAGATGTTTGTTTATGCATGTTTGTTGATGTTCATTTAAGGTATTAACGAAGAAATGCATTAACTTATGTGTTTGTTCGTGTTTGTTCGTTTGTGTTCGTGAACAAACAATTTTTCTTAGTGAACGAACATGAACAACAAAATCCGTTCGCTTATCCGTTCGTGTTCATTCGTTTGTTCGTCAAAACCTTAATGAACGAACACGAACAAACCCCGTTCGTGTTCGCTCTGTTCATTTACAGGCGACTATATCTATATAGTATAGTATTATTATTTAATTAAATACGTAACCTAATTTATTATCGTTAGTGCACCTTTACAATTATTACAATTACATTGCAATTTTAAATACTCCCTCCGTCCCATAATAAGTGTCTCACTTACTATTTTGGGACGTCTCAAAATAAGTGTTCAGATTCCCTTTCAGCCAATTAGAAAAGACTTTAGTGGGTAAAGATAAAATGTTATTGATAGATAACGACTTTCCTTAAACTGTGTGCATTTTGACATGAGACACTTATTTTGGGACGGATGGAGTATATCTTAAGAGTTGAGGTAGCTTTCAGAAAATTAAAATAGTAAGTTTAAACTTGACTTATGCAATGTAAGCCCGTTCAAGTCAAGTTTTTATCAAGGTATCAAATTAAACTTAAATTATTTTAGAATAATGGACCATAATCTAAGACGTATGTTCAAATTATTCAAGCTCTAAAACAAGGTCTAATCTTCGACTTGTGAAGCTTAGCTCAAGGTTGTAGAGTTAAATCGTTTGGACTTTGAGACCCTAGTCGATCTTCTTTATAGGAAAAATGGTGTTGAATAAGTTTAATGTCATTTGTGATATTAAATACTTAACATTTTAACTAGGGATGAGTATGAGTACTGACATCCCGATACCATATTCGTACCGTACCGGTTCTGTACCCGTACCGGTATCATCCCACTTCAAATGGTACAGTATTCGGTACTTGTTTTATGATGTACTTTTGGTATAGTACCGGTATTTTCCGTTTTATTACCCGGTTCCGGTATATAACGTCCTATCTTTTTGCCACTATATGATTTATATAAAATATTGTTTATTAAGAAATAAGAACGGTTGTCGGTAAGATATGTTATATATACAACAACTGATGAGTTTTAAACATTCACAAAATCTAAATCCTAGTAATCAGTATAATATGCAACCATCATGATCATCATGAGAAAGAACAAAGAGTATGAAAGTACATATATCCTTATGCGCAAACGTATGAAATATTATATGTTTTCAATTTACGACACTCTGAAATAATATATATCATTTTTTTTGGTCATGTTTATTTTATTTTTTTAATATCACAATTATCTACTTTATTTATTTATGCTATATTATGGTCAATGTTGTTGATAATTTCATGATTGATGAATTAATGTGAACGATATTGACTATTGTGAACTTTATTTCGAAAACATAAGCGTATCGATTCTTTGTTGTCTTTTTGTTTAAGTTACCATACCTAGTCTAGTTTGGTATTGAAGTAGTATTCTATTTTGTGTGTTGTACCACTTTTGACGGTGAACATTGTTCACCTCTCTATTTTTATATTTCTGGTACCATGTAGATATAGTACAACCTTTTACCATACCAATACACGTAGCGTACCGGTGCCATACCACTTCATTTGGTACGGTATTCGGTACCCACATCATGATCAAAAAGAAAAGCGGTACCAACCAGTTTGGTATGGTATGGTACCGGTTCCGTAACACTCTCATCCTTAAATTTAACTATTTCTAGTTTCTTTTAGATTAATAAAAGGGGTAAGTACATCAAAATGCAATTAACTATCACCTGACATTCATAGTGTGTACTCAACTATTCGGGTTTTCATTGTGTGTAACAAACTATTTATTTATTTCTATTGTATGCAATTTGGTGACGTGTCAACGTGTAAGGATGACACGTGGCACCTTATATAGATGACACGTGAAAAAAATGCCGAAAATTACATACAATGGAAAGAAATAAATAGTTTGTTACATACAATGAAAATCCGAATAGTTGAATACATACTATGAATGTCAGGTAATAATTAATTGCATTTTTATATCATTACCCCTTAATAAAATTACAAGTCAATCTAGTCCTAACAAAACTACCACCGTTGACAAATAGAATAATAATAGTCTTCATGCGTGAAAATAGAACATATGGTGAGAGCATAATTTAAAAGTTCCTTGTATTTAGGAGGTGTGGGAGATTACCCAAAAGTTTCATTGCATGTTTCGTACGTATCTTTTCTCTACTTCTTTTCAAATTAACCCTGCCCTTCTCCTATAGGTATCTCTTTCATGTCATCAAACATATAAAAATTTAAAGTTTCAGGTTATGCATAATTATATTTATCATCTTTTGTTCATGATTATCAGGATTACGTTCAGGAGGAGCGGCGGGGGTTACCCTGCCGTTCGGAATAAAATCCCGAAATGTCAACACCATCCAAGAATTCAGGTTCTTCCGACAACAAGAAAAACAAAAACAATGATCGTAAATCTCATCATCATTCGAGTAACGTATGGAAACTCCCACCGTTACATAAAATGATACCTTTTTTAAATGGGAAATCACTAGGGAGTGGTGACTCGAGCGATACAGCCATCTTAATAGGAGCGCTTGCAGGGGCAACATTGTTACTTTTGCTCATCCTAATTTGCATGTGGTGTTGTTGTTGTTGTAAAAGACGGAAGAAACAACACAAAAATATAAGTACTAATATATGTCTTTGTCTTTAATTTTTTTTTTTGTATTTCATGAATACATGTGGTTATATACTTATATGCTAATTCTAATCTTTAATTTTTGCGAGTTAATGTAGATAATAAACAACCAACCTTAAACCAACAACCACAACCCAAAGAGATTCATTTAAAGATGCCGCCACCAAGTGCAAATGGTTCTAGGAATTTTCACCCGTCCGCAACGAATAGCGGTGGCACGGGCTTGTATGGACCTCACCAGTCCCCATTGCCACCATCACACCCTGGGCTTGCCATGGGGTTCAGTAAGAGCGTATTTACATACGATGAGTTAGCCACAGCCACACGTGGATTTGATAGGTCCTTGCTCTTAGGACAAGGTGGGTTCGGGTATGTTTATAAAGGCATTTTACCTAATGGAAAAGAGGTAGCCGTGAAGAGCCTTAGAGCGGGTAGTGGTCAAGGTGAACGTGAATTTCAAGCAGAGGTGGAAATTATTAGCCGAGTGCATCATCGTCACCTTGTCTCTCTTGTTGGATATTGTATTGCGGATGAAAAAAGAATGTTGGTTTATGAATTTATTCCCAATCGTACTCTTGAATACCATCTTCAACGTATGCAGTAAATCCAAAATCTATAAAGTTATTATTTGCATTTCCTCTCAAAATTATGGTTAATATTGTGGTTCATGGTTTACTCTTTAGGTAAAGGTCTCTTAGCTCTAGACTGCTCAACAAGATTAAAAATTGCTTTAGGATCAGCTAAAGGGTTCTCTTATCTTCATGAAGATTGTAAGTACTATTTCAACCAAGAATTCTATAAATGCCAAAATCCACAGGTTGATTCGCCTTTGAACCGACTAAGTTAATATGTCATTTTATAAGCTAGATTCTTGTAAAGTATTGTGCGGACTTATAGAATTAGACTACATAAGTTAGCTTACATATAAGTAAATGAAATAAAATTATTATTACGTACAAGGAATACATTGATAATTGTTTAACTTTCATGAAATGTAGGTAATCCTCGTATTATCCATAGAGACATTAAGGCTGCAAATATACTAATTGACAACCACTATGAGGCCAAGGTACAAGTAGTTCAATTCTACCCAATCGACCTACAATTAAAACTATAACGATTAAGTATATATGCTGATGTTGCTTAAATGCTACTAAAATGATTAGGTTGCAGATTTTGGCTTGGCAAAACTTTCAGCGGAAGAAAACACTCATGTCTCAACACGAGTCATGGGAACATTCGGGTACATAATTATAATAAACACTTTAAAAATTGTTACCGTTTAAAACATAAGAACAAGACGTCCGTACCCTATGTCATATAACATGTTTCATGGCAACTACTTATTTTATTATCATTATCTCAATATTGATATCACATAATCACCTTCAAAATTTACATTTAAAAACTTCATATAAAAACATACCACTTGAATAATCAATAATTGTTATATCAATATATAGGTATCTTGCACCTGAATATGCATCCACCGGCAAGTTAACAGAAAAGTCTGATGTTTTCTCGTTTGGAGTCGTGCTCTTGGAACTAATAACGGGAAGAAAAGCAGTTGAGGTAGACAGTGAAGATGATAGTTTAATTGATTGGGTAAGTCATTTATCTTTTTGTCAACTACACACATAATTTTTATTGATGTAGTACTTTTGATAAAACGACTCACAAATCGGCTCATTTATGGCCAAATAAGTCTAGAGCGTCACTTATTTTTTTATGTGGGTGTCATTGATAATGTTTTGTTCGTGCAGGCTGCCCCTGTACTTATGCAAGTGTCAGAAGGGGGAAGTTTTGACGAGATAGTAGATCCACGTTTGGAAGGTAAATATAACAGGGACGAAATGCATCGCATGGTATCATGTGCAATTGCTTGCCTTCAACATTCTGCAAAGAAACGTCCTAAAATGAGTCAGGTGCGTGTTATAAGAACATCGTTTTTTTGTAATAAAACATGTATTATGGATTTTAATTCTTTTGCATATGCAAATATGACAGATTGTTCGTGTATTAGAAGGTGATGTGTCGTTAGATGACTTGAATAAGGCAAATAAGATAACAAATGACGCAAGTAGCTCGAGTGGAAGCCCTCATTGATAAGCGAGTATGAAATATAGTACGATAAATCTACATATATGCGCTCGAGAAACTAAAACTCTTGTATCATAAAAAAGGAGGGGTTGCGAGAAGAAGGTATGAAACGAAAAACACTAAATAATGGTAGGCAACAACCAATTAGATCGTCCTCGCATTATCTATAGTATGATGCTTGTTGTGAAATAGCATAAATTTTATTGTAGGCATTACATCAAACAGGTGAAGGGTGAATGCATTTGGTTTTAGCCTGACGATTTCTTGATAATTTTGTTTTCTCTTTATATTTCTATCGCGATGTTATGGATTGCAGGTAGTTTTATTCCCTCTATTTTTGTGATGCATGTAGATGCAAAACACCTTAACACTTCATTAATAGTTTTGTGTGAAGTGTAAAAGAGAGTGTTAAAAAACGATAATAATTAATCATCTTCTAAGTACCTTTTAGTTACTTAACCACATATATGGAAATTCGAGCCGATCTATTTGTAGGAAACTTATTTGTCAATACGAAATCAATATATCTTAAATTATTGCCTCAAAAAGTCAAAATGCCATCTCTTGTTAATAGCAATTAAAATTTTGTCTTAAAAAGGTACATTTGACAATGTACTGAGTGGCAAATTTGACAATGTAACATTCCCCCCTTTAAGAATTTATTTCGCTAGTTGTTGATATCTGAGTTGTTGATTTTAGTATAATCATTAATAAAAATTTGTGTTTACCTTAAACCCATTCACACATTCCTAATCATTATTTCGACCCATCATGTAACAGGTGAGATCACACTTTGCATCAATTAATTTAGAGATGTAGACACATGAATATTTAGTCAATTATATAATCAGCTAGTAAAATATGTGTAACATCATGAAGCCTGGTCGTTTGTCACTAGGTTGAATCTCTTTACTTGGTGGCGGACGTGTGAGTCATATGAACTTGGTTAATGGATAAATCCTACAATGACAAACTATCAAATGAGAGAATCGCTATACGAAGAGGATACGTTAGAAATAGAGTGATTCTTCAATTTCAACCATAAAATTATATATAGTTAAGTCATGGAAATTTACACACAACTCAAAGTAACCAACATAATGTGTAATTGAACAAATATAAAAAATTCAAATTCAAAATGATCTATAAAAGTATAAATAAATGATGAATATCTACATATTTTATTTTATATATATCATGAAATTTTGGATAAATGACTACCGGTTTTTATGCGGATATTATGTCATTAGATGATATCCCGTTACTTTTATGCGGATATTATGTTAGTAGATGACATCTCGTTTCTGTATATTACATCCGTTTAGAAGTTTTCATTGTTTATATATTACTTAGAAAACAGATTTTTAATATATGTTACTCGTTCCGTTCCAAAATTATAGTTCACCTTTCCTTTTTAGGATGTCCCAAAATAATTGTCCACTTCTCATTTTAACCAATAGAATGTGATTTTAGTGGGTGCAGATTGTATTTGATTGATTGAAAGATGTTTTGGTTTCACTTTTATTAAATTGTGTGTTTATTGTTGGTGGACAATAATTTTGAGAACAAAGGAGTATTATTTTTTGATAAATCTTTATAATCTAGTTATTACTAAAATAATTAGATAAAAAAAACTGCAAGTACAAGTATATTTTGAATATATAGGTAGATTGAGTACAGTATATAATTTGCAACACTTGAACCATATATGATATATCTATTGCAAGGATAGAGGGAGAGAGAGAGGAGATCTGCTCGTAAACTGCCAGTTTGGCTCTCAATTGCAGTCGCACCGACACACATCACCAAGATCTGATTCAATCCATCTCACAATTAGGTCTAAAATTCGCGGTCTCTTTCTATAATGGCGCAGTACGTGAAGAAAGACGATGATCGCGACGAAGAAGGTAAAACATTTATTAATTTCAATCTCCTTTCATTGATTTACTAAACTGTAAATTATCTGAAATATTGTCTCATTTTGGTCGATACGATATGTTATTCCCGTTCTTCGGTGTTATTGTGTGATTTATACGATCTCCGATACGATTTTAGATCTATACATTGCGGTCAATTAGGTCGATTTGTAAGCTATTGAAACTGTTATGTCAATCAATCTGTACGATGTTGAGAAATCAGGTTGACTTGACTGTGATACTTTGTGTATATGATCTAGGTTTTGATTTAGATCTACATTGTGGTTAGATAGGTTTTGATAGTAATATACTTTAGCCGATTTGTAAGCTCCTATAATTCTGATGTTAGCTGGATGTCAGCTGATGTGAAATCAGGTTGGCTGGAATCTGTGTGTGCGAAGCTTCGATGGAACTATAATAGAGTTTATAAATAGGTTATTGTGACTTGTATGATAACTACTAAACCATTTTTCTTAATTGTTGAATTGCATCTAAATGATTGAGGGTCATTCTTTCCTTATAAAGGTTTGAAGCTTCTAAGTACTTAGTGATGTAGGAGTAAATCCGGAGTCTTTGGCGGCATTTGCAAAAGTTATATGCTTTACATTGGTTGAAGATGATATGGATCAATATATTTTTATAATTTGAGATCATCACATCTGATTTAGCATTTGAGACAATTGGATAAGGATGGATGTCTATACACCTAAATGATGTGCAATATTGTAAATTATAATAACCTGCAGTTTCTGTTATAGTCAGCGAGCATTTTTAAGTGATTGCTGAACCAATGTAGGAGTTCAGAGGCATGCACTGTCGTTGCCAAGCCATTGTCTTTCTCTACGTAATGCCAATGCGGAGATTTATTTTTAGACCTATATTGAGCCTAAGCATCTCAATCATATTTGGTTATAATATGCAGTTCTTTTTTTATAGTTGTGATCATCTACGTGTTTTTAGTTAGGTGTGAACGATAACATATAGTTAGATATGATCAGTGGGCTTCTGAAAGCATTACTTTTGTTGATCTGATTACTGATGAAGGTCTGTGTGTTTGTGGAGTAGGTCCAGTTCTCTTTGATTGAATATTTGGTTTGCAAAGATCTGAATAGATGCAATAATTTTATGATTTGTAATTGTTGTGATTTACCCGAATTTATGTAATATCATAGAGCAATCTCAACTACTAGAACTATAGACCCACACATTCTTGTTCCATCTTTTCTGGCATGCATATACTTTAGATTCGTCCAAGATCATGGCATTTCTGTTAACTTATAATTGACCTTTCTGTATGTTTTTTGTGTATTACTAAGTTCTTCCTGTCATGTGCAGCCGAATACTCCCCCTTTTCAGGAATTGAGAAGGGAGCTGTTCTTCAGGAGGCTAGGGTGTTCAATGATCCTCAGCTAGATTCAAGGAGGTGTTCCCAGGTGCTTATTTTATTTCAACACCTAACTTTTGATTCATTCTCTGACATTCATGATTTAACGGATTATATTCGTTCTATTTCCAGGTTATTACAAAGCTGCTTTATCTTCTGAACCAAGGTGATAGCTTCACAAAGGTTAGATCGTGTTCTATTAACTGTTCAGAAAGACAACACAACTTCTATACAAATACATAGATGATTGTTGTAAGAGATGAAAATAGGTTCAGGGCTTTTATCTCGTTTGTATAATATATATTTTGAATCCATGTTAGTAACCTGTCACAATAAGCAGATAGGCAAGCCTTTATATGTTGAAGTTCGTGTATAGATGTCTTTGTTGCATCAGTTAAATACAAGTATCTATCTCTGCAAGGAGTAATTTTATTTGGGTTATGTACTCTCGAGTTGAATACAATCGTAATGTTCTGAAGTTAAGGGTTTTGTTGTTGTTGTTTCATGTGGCATATGGTTAATCCATCTTATTTGGGATCATCGTTGCATCTTTGTCATGCCTGAAATTTCACAGATTAATATATTTTTAACCTTGTTTGACATAATCTTGATGTACTCAATTGCTGCTCATTGTTTGCAGACTGAAGCCACGGAAGTATTCTTTTCAGTAACGAAACTGTTCCAGGCTAAAGATATTGGATTAAGAAGAATGGTTTATTTGATAATTAAGGAGCTATCTCCCTCTGCAGATGAGGTCTCAACAAATAATCTTGTATACTCCGTATGTAAATGTCTACACATATTTTATGCTTTTAGGTTTGAGTAACGTGGTTAATTTTCTTGTGCATGTAAGGTTATTATTGTCACAAGTTCCCTAATGAAAGACATGAATAGCAAGACTGATGTGTACCGAGCAAATGCTATTCGTGTTCTCTGTCGCATCACAGATGGAACTCTTCTTACTCAAATTGAGAGATACCTAAAACAAGCTATTGTTGACAAAAACCCTGTAGTTGCAAGTGCAGCCCTAGTCAGTGGTATCCATTTGCTACAGGTACAACATAGTGTTTCAACATTTTCATTAGTTTTTCTTCTTCTTTTCTTTTTCTAAATGTCCTTATTAATCATATATCCCTGCATCTTAGACAAACCCAGAGATTGTGAAAAGGTGGAGCAATGAGGTACAAGAAGCTGTTCAGTCTAGGGCCGCACTTGTACAATTTCATGCACTTGCTTTGCTTCAACAGGTATGGCAGTTAAATGTTGCAAATTGTAATATTCATGTTTCACAAGCTTCTGAAAAGTTTCGCTATTCCTATAACGTCACGCTCATACAGCCTGCTACAAATTATAGACCTCATTTAAGTATCCTTAGGCATCATACGGGTTCATCTGAGTACTCAAATCATTGCTTAAACAGAACTATTTTATTTTCAGATAAGACAAAACGATCGGTTAGCTGTGAGCAAATTAGTGACAAGCTTGACAAAGGGTACTGTTCGTTCACCTTTGGCTCAATGCCTGCTGATCCGGTACACTAGTCAGGTACTCCTCTTTAATTTTTAAAAAAATTTGTTTTGCTGTTATGGAAACAGGCTTGTTGCTTGTTGTGCAAGATTTGAATCACTGACACACGTTAAAAACTTCTTTTCAGGTTATTCGGGAGTCGAGCAACAGTCAAACTGGGGACCGTCCATTTTATGACTATTTGGAAGGCTGTCTCCGCCACAAGGCAGAGATGGTCATTTTTGAAGCAGCAAGAGCAATAACCGAATTGAGTGGTGTTACTAGCCGGGAATTAACCCCTGCAATTACTGTACTACAGCTCTTCTTAAGTTCGTCTAAGCCAGTACTGCGGTTTGCTGCTGTCCGTACATTAAACAAGGTATACTTATTCTTAGTTTCACATGGTATATATCCGGCTTATAGTGTCGTGAGCATGAAAACAATTTATTGTTGGTCCTCTCTTTCCATGTCCTTTTATCACTATTCTTTCTGGTATTGGTGCTTTTGCGCTTTGATCGACGATGGTCATTGAAGTTAAGAAATCATCCTTATATTTTTATTTTTTATTAAAGTATAGCCAAAAGGGGACGCTTAAAATAATTTGTTTTCTAGAGAGTTGTTTCATTCTTCACATTCTCATTTAATTTAACCAAAAATGTAATCGAAAAGAACAGCGTGACCCCATAATTGGTTTCAGAACAACTGAAAGTATATACGACTTTTGAGCTGTAGATTTTTAACCATTCCTTCTTGTTATCTAGTACGTATAGGTTTTCATAAGCACGTATGATCTACTCCATATAGATCAGATAGGATATGCATTTAGCCAATTACTATAGTATTTTTACGTTGGTCAGAATTGACATATATACCTTAACGCAATTAAGCACATATAACTAGCAAGTTCTGCAGTTACGATAAGGAAAGTAAGTTTAAATTCTAATGCTGGCACTGAAACACCCTTATTATTGAATTTGGCTTACATAGGTTTAATATATAGAGTAATTCTTCGGCAATGAAGTTTCCATACTGCGGTTCCCCAGATTGAAAGTTAAAACCAGACGATGATATGTTGTGTTATGTTCAGCCTTTTTTCTTGTTCTGAAGTGTACATGGCGTTTTCTGGATGTGTTGAATTTATTGTGATAGATGATATTTGGTATCTTGTGCAGGTGGCAATGACTCATCCAATGGCTGTAACTAGCTGTAACATAGATATGGAGAGCTTAATTTCAGACCAAAATAGAAGTATTGCAACCCTTGCCATTACTACGCTGCTCAAAACAGGCAATGAATCTGGCGTTGATCGTTTGATGAAACAAATTACTAACTTCATGTCTGACATTGCCGACGAGTTCAAAATTGTTGTAGTTGATGCCATTAGATCATTGTGTTTGAAGTTTCCCCTTAAGTTCAGAACATTGTGAGTGTCTTCAACTTTATATCTTAAAATCTTCACGGGTGAGAAGTTACATGTTACTGCGTCTCATATGATTTACTTTATTTATTTATTTTTTATTATAGGATGGGTTTCTTAAGCAATATCTTGAGGGAGGAAGGTGGATTTGAGTACAAGAAAGCAATTGTTGATTCAATTGTAACTATTATAAGAGATATCCCAGATGCAAAAGAGAGTGGCCTCCTTCACCTATGTGAATTCATCGAGGACTGTGAATTTACATATCTTTCAACACAGGTTATAGCATGTTCTTTATCTTAACTTACTTGTTGATTTTCTTAGAGGTGGCAATTATGACTTATGTACTTATCAATGGGTTGTTTTGACTAATGTTTTATCTCTCTCTGGTGAAAAAAGAACTGCAGAGTGGGTCAAACGGGGCAGAAATCTCCCAAAGTGCAGTTATGTTTTTTGTTTTTTGAACAATTGTTTTGGATCAGTGCAAGTTGACCAGTAGCAATAAATACCCGATTTGGCCCATTATCCAACCTGTCCATTGTGCCACCTCTGGATTTCCCCCCCAGCTTTTAGCATTCTTGTATGTCCGTTTGTTATTCTACTAAACTTGTTTACTTGAATACATGGTTAGATTCTTCATTTTCTAGGCATTGAGGGACCAAAGACTTCAGATCCCAGCAAATTCATACGGTATATATATAACCGTGTCATACTTGAGAACCCAACTGTTCGAGCCAGTGCAGTGAGCACCTTGGCAAAGTTTGGTGCTATGGTTGACTCATTGAAGGTAACTTAACTTCCATTTCTTATCATAATATTCAAATGAGGTGGATTCTTTTGCAACAAATTGAGATGAATTGTACTCTACTGCAGCCCCGAATTTTTGTTTTGCTGAGACGCTGCTTATATGATAATGATGACGAGGTCAGTTGTATAGATATATAATATGTTTTTCTACTTATCCTTATTGATCCATCTGTACCTAAATTAATGTAATATTTGACGTGGCACATAGTAATATGGTTCAATTATTGTTCAAAAATTTATAGACATATATATACCCACGAATAAGGAAAAAGCGTTCAAGCCACCCTGTATCAACCTGCAATATAAAATGAACTGTTACAGCCCAAACCTGTTTTGACCCATTATGCAACCCGCTCGTTCCAATGCCTCTACTCTTATCTGATCATGGTTTTTCTGACATAATGTGTACTGTGTAGGTTCGTGATAGGGCTACTCTGTATCTGAATACAATCGGAGGTGATGGTTCTGTTGTTGAAACTGATAAAGATGTTAAGGAATTTCTCTTTGGATCATTGGATCTTCCACTGGCCAACCTCGAAACTAGTCTAAAGAACTATGTAAGGCGCTACATCAAATTCCTGTATGTTATGGCTTTATTTGCCGCATAATCACTTAGTATAATTGTTTGTTGTCAATCCAGGAACCATCAGAAGAACCTTTCAATGTCAGTTCTGTACCAAGGGAGGTCAAGTCTCAGCCATTTGCAGAGAAAAAGGCTGCGGCCAAAAAGCCTACTGGTCTAGGTGCTCCTCCGGCTGGCCCCACTTCAACAGTCGATTCTTATGAAAAGTTACTTTTGTCAATTCCAGAGTTCTCAACTTTCGGGCAGCTTTTCAAGGTTCAATAATTGCATAATTTCTTTAATTTGTAAACATATCAGTTTCCTTAGAGGTGGCAATTTTGACCCATTTACTTGAGAATGGGTCGATTCAAACATGTAAAATGGGCAAAAAAATAAAAATAGCTTAAAAGGAAACATGTCTACATCTTACCTCCCCCATACCCCTCGTATTCAGGATTGAGGTAGTGTTGTTGATCTCAAAATGCCCAAAATGAAACTTCAAAGCATAAAACTTCCTTATATTTTATTTAGAAAGCTAGACTAATGTTAAAATAAAAATAAGCTTTGTAATCATAATTAAAATACTACTCTTCTAAAAACGTGAAAAGTTATTGGACGAGTTTTTTTTGGGTCTACACCACCCGCTACCTTTTCTATTCTAAACCTCTTACCCTCAACCTACTGGAACCATCCCATTTTACGACCTCTAGGTCCCATGTTTTTTTATCTGATTATAGTGTTTTGTATCTAATTAATTTCCGTTATCAGTCCTCTGCACCAGTGGAGCTCACCGAAGCTGAAACAGAGTATGCAGTGAATGTTGTCAAACACATATTTGATAAGCACATTGTGTTCCAGTACAACTGTACCAATACGATTCCTGAGCAGTTATTGGAAGATGTAAGCTAAATCTAAGAATATATTTCTTGTGAGCAATGATGCTTGCTTTTTGAGTAATATTAATAGAAAAACTCTCTTTGTGTTGTTGTGGCTTGGTTCTAGGTTACCATTGTTGTGGATGCTTCAGAAGCTGAAGAATTTGAAGAATTAGCAACAAAACCATTAAAATCCCTACCATATGATACACCGGGACAAACATTTGTGGCATTTGAAAAGCCAGAAGGGGTTCCAGCTGTTGGAAAGTTTACCAACGTGTTGAGGTTCATCGTTAAAGAGGTAATAGTCTACTTCTGAATTCTGTTACATTTTTTTTTTTACTTTGTGATATTCAAATAATCGTTTTTGTGGCGATATGTAATCCATCATTAATGCTGATGTTTTCTAAATATAATTCTAGGTTGATCCCTCTACTGGTGAGGCCGAGGAAGATGGTGTGGAAGATGAATACCAGCTGGAGGAATTTGAGGTGGTTTCAGCAGACTACATGCTTAAGGTTGGGGTTTCCAATTTCAGGAATGCATGGGATAATTTGGGTGAAGACTTCGAGCGTGTTGATGAGTACGGCCTTGGCCCAAGGGACAGTTTGAAAGAAGCTGTTAGTGCCGTTATTAATCTTCTTGGCATGCAACCTTGTGAGGTAAGTAAATTATCCATTTATATCTGACAGCCCCATCTGGTATATATACACAAAGTCTGCATTATTCACACTCTTTGAATAAGAATGCTTGTTTTTATTAAATGACCAACATGTTTCATTTCTTTTTCCTTGGATTTTATCTTAGCTTAATCTTAACTATCTATAAAGCATGTTCTGCGAAGTCTTAAAATTAGACTCAACAATAACAAACGTCAAAATTGCCCTGTCATTTAATTAGTTTAGTCCATATAAGGTAACTACATTTGTACTGAAATCTCAATTCATGTATCTTATATGTACATAATATACACTCTCTCATTAATTACACCTAATCATTTAGCATCTCATAAATTGATAATATTTTTTAACATCAATCACCGTAAATATTAAGTTCTATTTAGCTGATATCACGAGTGAAATTATTACAATCGACAATCGAGTCATATACTAATTTTCCTCTATTTAAGTACTTAGGTTATACATGACTGATTGACTGAAAAAATTAATAGCCAGGAATCCGAATTTTTGAAATCCAAGTCAGTTTAGCTAAATAAATTAAAACTAAATAATATAAGTGACCGCTGATTTGTGCGGGTATCCCACTAATAAATAATATGATTTAAAAACTATATAATCAAAATATTATTTTATTTTTCTAGTAAAATAATTTTAGAGTTTTATAAGCATCTATACTTCAGGTCAGTTTCCGTGTTGAAAGTTTCTAATGACAAATTTATATGCTATCATGTTTCAGGGCACAGAGGTGGTTGCAGCCAACTCACGGTCACACACATGCTTGTTATCAGGTGTGTACATAGGCAACGTGAAGGTACTTGTTCGTTTATCATTTGGAGTTGACAGTGCCAAAGAGGTTGCGATGAAACTTGCTGTCAGATCTGAGGACGAAGCTGTAAGTGACGCAATTCATGAACTAGTAGCCAACTAGTCCCTTTTTCTAGTACTCAAATTTCACATTAAACAAATGAAATCACGAGATTGTTGCTTGGTGAGCCTGAGAGAATAGGAATATAAACATTGTTTTTTGTACCTTAGTCAATAATAATACATTTTTCAAGGTAGTTCCTATAAGACACTATAAAATACTTGTGTTTAAGAAACAGCGTATATGTATTTGCTTCAACTTCACTTTGCGACTATTGGTGTTATAATGTATGTTTGATCAAGTTTACACATCATACTTTCTTTATATGGGGGAACATTTCTGTTAATAATAGAAGACTGGAGACTCTGATCAAGTAGCCTATGCAGTCGTGTAACTTTTTTACTTGCATATGGATCAGATTTTCATCATTATGTCCAACATGGGTAGCCTTCAAGGGATATTTTTATAAACAAGTTATGTGGGCACATTGTTTCCACTTTCGACGTGCATTGGATACACTAGTTTCGTTCAAATGATGGTAAGCTGTGGAAAAGAAACAATATAGAAACTAAAATATCTGGTTTGATACGCATCTAAAAAAAATTGTTTCTGATTTTGCAAGTCGAATCTATGAGTGTTAGTTCAAAATTTGATATGATTCCCTAATCTAATAAGTTGAACCTGATTGTGATTGTTTATTTTCCTGCTGGTTTGTTTTCTTTGTCGGGTTCCACAAAATAATTATCCTGACCGCAGTTATCATTTATATATCTCTGTGACTATGCAAAAAGACTCGACGTGAGTGTTCAGTATGAATCCACGAACCTAATCACCTCCTCCGGTATTAAGAATGGTATAAAAGCTAAAAAGCAAGCTGTTCATAGACCAGGAAAGCCAGTAGGAAAGTGAAATTGAGAAGACTATGAGATTGCAATTCTTAAGTTGACATCAATATATTGGATACGCTATCTCACGTAAAGAGTGAGGACTACAAAAAGATCTATTTTGTTATCTTTGAATATGAGCCCACTGTTTTTGTGGCATAACGTGACCCTATGGTATCACAAGATGCATAAAATTAAATGATATCTTAAATATATTTTTGCTAGGACTGAGCGAGGATGATACACCTTATTCCCCCATTTGATCCGATAACAATGGCCACTTACGCTCCAACTATAAATCTAAAATTAGGACCGATCATTTCCGACACGACTCAGAATCTGACAAGGAAATAGGCTACAAAATAAGCAGATTTGGGTTAGGATTTTTGAACAACATTTTCTTTTGGTGGTCAGCTTCAGGTCATCCAATGAGTTTTCGGGTTGAACCGTTAATCCGAATAAATTTCAGTATTAGTTTAAATTTTATTTTTAATTTAAAAACTGAGAATTTTTTTGATCCTATTCATTTATCAATGACCCATAAAACATAATCACGATGGAGAAGAATCATTTGTAATTTATTATAACACATTAAATTCTTAAATTTTGATTTGAAAATGTTTTATACCTCTATGTATTTGTAGAAGTTGAATTAGTGATGTTTGATATTAAATGTAATATATGTAATAGGTATTATGATTATTTTGAGTTTTTATAATTACTTTTACTCTTATCAATGATTAACTTTAACTAGTATGTTTAAAAGATTGATCCATTTGTTTCATGTGACCCATTCGACTCGAAAAAATATTTGTCAACTCGTTGATTTGATTATAATACGAGTTTATTTGATTTGGATTTAGGTTAACAGGTTTTGGGTTGAGTTGAAATATTCAACTCGTTTTTGTAATAGGGCTGGTATGGGTTGACTAGTTTTGACCCACCAATTCAAACTCGCAATTCAACCCAACTTCAATTGTCACCATTAGGATATAATTTATCAGAAATCCAATCCGAATTTACTGGTTTGGGAAAACCCGTTGGATTTGATTCTTTTTTTTCTTACAAAAAATTATATAAATGATACATGTGATTTACACCGAATTACGAAAAGCGTCTATACTTATTTTTACCTTTAATCTTACAAGTTTATGTTTTGCTTGACATATCGAATTACGAAAAACGTCTATACTTATTTTTACCTTTAATCTTACAAGTTTATGTTTTGCTTGACATATGTTTGTCAATTACCTAAAATGACTAAAGTATCCTTTTTTCTTGTTATTTTTGGATAGTCAAAATCTAAACGATCAAAGGGTACTTAATCATTTTATGTGGATGAAGAACCGATTATTAATAAAATATGAAATTAGTGAACTAAAAAGGTGAAAAAATATATTAAAACATTTTTGTAAATCGGTGTAAGCTACAAAATTACTTTTAGTATTACTCCGTATGTTTCTTCTTTTAATTTCTTTCTTATCTTCAAACGTCGTGAAAGGATAAAAGAGTCGTGTGGGGTGTTTCGCATATCATCGTCTTTCTGGTGACAATGGCCTCTGCTTCTTCTCTCCATACCAGGTAACCTACCCTAATTCTTTGCCCTGCTTTACGTTATGCATCTTCATTCCTCTCTTAATTTTTGGATTCATACTCTCGATTCGACTATTGGTTTGCCTTTATGTTACTTTCATGGATACGAATACTTCTATACAATTAGGGCCATTTGTGTGAGTTTCAGCTGAATTAGGGTTCGTACTCTCTGTCAATCCCATATGATGGGTTTGCCTTGATGATTCTAAATGTAGATAGAATTTTATGCTTGATTTGTAACCTCTATTAAATTAATTTCGCCCAGTACATGCTTTTTCGAACATCTCTATCGTTAATCATAATCGGGTACGGGTATGATTGTTAGTGATGTTTGGGAGCCTCAACCATTGTTATGTTCTACCTAAAATCATCCACTCAGAGATGTTAGTGATATCTGCTAACTGTTTTAGCAATCGATGACTCAGAGATCAACACGTGGCACTGAGACCGCGCCTATATATCCTGATGGAATAATCGGATATTCTTGCATACAAATGCACAAACCTTTCGGACTTCATTTGTTTATATGTTCAAGGTACAATTGTGTCAGTGAGTGTAGATAGTCTTCACTTACTTTGTCTATTCAAGTAGTGATCTGATCTGCGATTTTGAGCGATATTGTGATTTCAAGGTTGGTTGGAATTATGCTTTGGCTAAACCCATTCCGCAATCAACCTTTGATATCTTTGTTTTGATAATATAGACATCATTGAAGCGTACTAATGTTGTTACTTACTCTCTGTTAATGAATACGCGATACTCAGTTTTACATGAAATAAGGTTTAGTATTAGTTGTCTTTTAATTAATACAATTACTTCACAGTAAACAACTTCGGTCATTGCACTAACTAATAGTAACTTGGGATCTAATGATGACAAGTAAGCTCAAAATTTGTGAAAGCTTACTTTATTGCTTGTTTTTGCCAGATTTAGTGCCAGCAGTTTAATATCACATGACCTACGCCATTTAAACCCAAACAATAATGGATGGAAGTCTTCACATTGGGCTGAGAGCTATAAGTTGGCCAGGTCCACACACAGACCATTAAGGCGTTCTTCTGTTGTTTCCCCCATGGCTTTTGCAGCAGTATGATTTTTTGATACGTTATATTAGGGTTTGAATAACAATTATGGGAAGTATTTATTTGGTTTGACATACCTGCAGAACATGAGTCAAGATACAGACGATATGTATGATGACTTGTTTAAGAAATATGGGAAGGTTGTTTACAAGAGGAATGACCAAAAGTCTCCTACTGCAGAGGTTGATGACGATGCTGAATGTTTGGCATGTAAGCCTTTCATTCTATACTTCTGAGAATATATCAAATATTAAAAATATTTTGCTTCTTTATTGCTAACTTGATTAACATTCTCTATGTTGTACTTGCTATGTATAGTTGCTGTTGCGTTAGCAAAGATTGCAAGTGATGTGAAGGCTGCAGAAATAAAACTTCTCTTTGTAAAACCTCTGGTCTATTGGACCAAATTTTTCCTCATCACCACTGCATATTCTCGACCTCAAATTGATGCTATCCGGTAAAACAATTGTTATATTAGTTTATATCTTCACCCTGAGGAAATAAGTAGGTGTAACAGTATCTTGTTGTACTACAGGACTAGAATAAATGATCTAGCAGAAAAACAGTACGGGAAATTTGCGACTGGAGATACAAAAGCCAATTCATGGACCTTGTTAGACTTTGGTAGGTTTTCTAACAGTTCATATAACTGCACTAGATTTTATCACACAACTTATAAATCAAAGGGAATATTACTAGAAGTTTTCGTTAAAAAAATATATCAAATTGCCGCTGTTTATTTTAATGATTGCATTTTGAGTCCTAGACTGGGATTGTTAAAAGTCTGAAGTCAATCATTCTTGTAGTACAGTCTTTGAAAATGGTATTTTTGGCTTTCATATTTATATATGTATATGTATCTTAGGAGAATCTTTATGTATTATGAAAAATGCAATGTTTGATTGATGAACACTATGCTTAAATTTCCTTATACTTAGTCATGATAACATAAGATGATCTTTTTGACCAAAATCCATAACACCGAACGAGTAGAATGACAATGTAAAATCACAAGTAGATAGTTTTTACTTCATATCTGCCTAAAAGGAACTACTGGAATATCCACAAGTCAACCTAAAACGGCTAATTATGTGTTCATTTACTTCCTAGTAATTAACATGTTTCTTCTTTTATTATTTCCAGGTGATATAGTCGTGCACATATTCCTTCCGGAACAAAGAGAACTTTACAACTTGGAAGAATTTTATGCCAACGCAACTCCCATAGAGTTACCTTTTGAAAACCAACAAAACTACGGCCGTTAGAAAAAATATAGTGATTTCAGCCAGATATGGTGTCGCAGTCTCCCTCGAGAAACTAGCTTGGTCCATTGTGAAGGGAGCAAAGTAGTTCATGCATTATCAAACGGAATGCTGATACTGGAGATCACGACTAAGGTGTAGATTAGAGGCTCTTTAAGGTCAAACTGTTTGTATCTTAGTGTAAACATAGGGGCAGAGTAATTGAAGTTGGACCAAGGGTGAAATAATGTCATCCCCTTTAGTCATATTATGTAGAATATTGTTTTTCTGTATTGTTGTATGCAAGCATGGCTATCTTTTTACAGTTATAAATGCTATCTTTAGCTGTGGGATCATAATCGGGACGAAATACAAGTATTGTGGAAAAAGGTAGTTTAATGGAGTGTTTGGGTGTTTCAAATTAATTATTATGATTTCACAATACGATTTAGGTCCGAACTTCCTAGGTAAACATTGTGGGGGTCTGTACCTGGATAACCTGAACAGAGAATATTTGTTCAGTTTACCCGTTTTCTTAGAGGTGGCAATATAGATTCGTGTAATTATCAGCAGGTTCTTTCAGCTTATCTTTTTCTCTCTTACAGCAAAATAGAATGTTTGCATAAAAGGAAATTGGTCAAATAGTTAATAATTAGGAGTACAAAATTTCTGGGTCATTCGGTTGCTTTGGCTTAGATATTCATAACAAAAAATTTGCTATAGATACTGTTGTATGCCAAAAAGATTCACTCTCTTGGTCACGTGCAAACTGCATCAATCATTTTGAGATGTCACATTGAATCGTATTAAAAATGTCCTTGTCTTGGCACATTGCAAAAGCTATTTACTAATCATCTTGATCAATATCTAATAATTCAATACTACTATACTATTGATTTGGTTCCGCGAAACCAACTTATTTCGCCATTACTGGAAGCCTATTAAACTAGATAAAAACTACTTAGAGTATATAGTTAAAGATATCATTTCTAACTTCCATCTTTAGGTGACTCTCCATGTTGAAAGTTTCTAACAACAAATTGAATACGCTATCACGTGTCAGGGCACAGACGCACTCACAGTCACTCATATGCTTGTTAAGTAGACCAGGCAGCCGTGTAATATAGTGCCTTGCCAATTGATCCGATTTTTATCGTCACATCCAACATGGGTAGCACACGAGGAATGTTGTTTATCTTTCTAAAAATACCTTATGTGGGCACATAGTTTCCATTTATATGAGAGCATTAGACATGATACTGGTTTTGTGTAAAGGATGG
The DNA here is from genome assembly GCA_963422505.1 of Pseudognaphalium luteoalbum. NCBI lineage: Eukaryota > Viridiplantae > Streptophyta > Magnoliopsida > Asterales > Asteraceae > Pseudognaphalium > Pseudognaphalium luteoalbum. Next base: position 110,539,760 of record OY730196.1, read on the forward strand.
TGAACTGTGCATTTCAACTGAGGACCGAAAAGAAACGATATACGGAGTAATAGCTTTAGTTTCATACAAATTCCGTTCTTTCCCTCCAAAAATCTTTTCGTTACTTTAGATATCATATTGGTTCCAATTTAAAGCCTTACTTGATACTTCCTTTCCTTCATTATACAAGCTGTTGTATTTATGTAAAACTACACACATTCGTTTTTAAAATGACTGAAAATCTGTAGAACTCGATTTTCAGAATCAGATTGTACCGATCTAATTTGCGTGAGCACTACATTTCCATTGATCAGTTGCGATGTAATGCACACACTGAATTAGAGTTTACCACCAATTACAAACCCTAAGTCTAATTCTACGAAATCGCCCAAGCAATTAACGGCATCCGAAGACTAGAAAGATACATCATCGAACCATACTCAACTTCCTCCTTCATCATCTCAACAATCACCGGCGTAATCAACAACCGCAACAACATCAAAATCATCAAAACGTTGACTTCTTTCTCAACCGAACTCCCTCCGATTCTGATCGAAATCCACAATTGCGTTCTGTTTCCGTTATTATGAACATAGAACGTTGCTGCTTGGATCAGCAGCACGATCCGCCGATTCCGGCCGATCCTGAAGCTCAGATCTAGACGTCGGATGTTGAATCGACGTTGTCGGAGATTCGTGTGGTATTGGCGGTGGACACGGTTATCGGAAGTGGTGGAGGACGGTGGTAGGTAGCGCCGGTAGAGGAAGACGACTGATCCGAAAGCTAGGGTTCCGGCGGTGATTAGGAATAAAGAGGAAGAAGATGATACCGAAGATGTAGGCATCGGAGTATTAAATATTATGGACATTATTTACTTTTTGGAGTTGTGAAGAAAAACCTTTTATATTTGTACGGCCGCCGGTGACACACTGGCTTATTCATAGGCCAGTGGTGGAGTCCACTTGAGTTTTGTTTTCAAGAAAAACTTTTTCTATAAATTAAATAGATATAGATATTATACGGAGTAGATGTATATTAGTACGAAATTTATGAGTTTATTAATGACTTTAATAATTATGGAGTTATCTTATACTCTTTAGGGCTTAATTAACCAAATTTTTAAGTTGTGTTTGGTTTGTGAAATTAATTGAAATTTCAATTTCATCTCACAAACATGTTTGATTCCCAAATGAATTTTGTTGTAAGTTATCAAATTTAAAATGAATTCACGTTCCATTATTTAGTTTATTTTTCACTTTTATTTTACAACGAAGGAAATGAAAGGTTATTTATTTATTAATTGACGAGCTTATCTCACGATTATATGTAAAATAAAAATTGAAACGTGTCCAAAGATATGATTTGGTGTAAAAGTTATGATTGAAAATTGAGATGTATCCAAAGATAATGTACGCTTGGTAAAATAAAAGTTTTCGCACATAATAAAATGTATAATAAATACGCTTGAATAGATTTAACTTACGCCTTTTACGTATAAGTTAGAAAGTTGGGGCACATAACTATTAGGACACAAATATATAAAATTAAATTCCAGCGACAGTTTATTTGTTCTTTCACCCCTTACAACTTGTGCTTTAACAAGTGCAATAACTACAGCTGATAGAGCTTGTTAACATAATAATCACACATCAAGGTGGACAATCGATCTCCATACAAGGGAATCATATTAATTGTTTCCCAACAATCATATTAGGCTATGAGCCATTATTTCCTTGATATATTTGTATCAGAAACCACACGACATAAATATCAAATCGATCAAGACCATTTCATGTATCTAAAACCGATATACCCTGAATGATTCAGAAGTAATGAATAAAGATAATGACACGCCACCACAAGAAACCTCGGCCGTCAGAAATAAAAATGCTCATTCATTTTATGCACATCTATTTTTAATTTTTGTAACGCATGCCACATATGGTGGTGGTTGCGGCTTAGGAAAGCAGGTAGAGGGGGTTGGATTGAATCGTACTTGCTCTCAAGGTTAGATTAGACCTTCAATCAGCAAAAAAATATGAACAATCCTCAATTTTGTGGACCAACAAGAAAATATTTACCATTTGTTCTATTGCGACTAGTTTATGTTCATTCTCCACAAGGTTAACAAAACGTACACAGATACATTTGACAAGAAAAATGCAACTCAGACTCACTAGTTACGAACTTACCTCAATGTGTTCTTGGGTATTTGTTACGATCCCACATCGGCCATATCTAAGTTTGGTTGGTAACAATATTCAAATTACTGTCCTGTGCCCTCCGAAAGCCCAAATCTGTATTAAAAGAGAGGAATATGTGTTATGCTTGCATTTCCAAATTAAAAAGATTGCAATGTCTAAGGTGGTGCATAGTTCTATAGATGTGTTGACTATTGGCCAAAAGTCTATAATTACCCATCAACAATGCCATAAGAGATTAATCTTTATTAATAAGTATCATTCTATCAATAACAAAAAAGATAGTAAACTTGATAATGGATAAAAAAGTAATTGTAGATCAGATTTCAAGCAAAAGCAAATGTTGTAAGATTCATTAGGATGGAGATAGTAGAAAACATTGCATGTTCATAATTCATAGAAAAGCACGCTAAGAGAACGGGAATCCTGTTTTTGAAGGCATTACCATGATAAAGTTTGGAGGTGGCACTTTTGAGCCATTTAGCAAGCAATGGTCGATTCATTTAACGTTTTACTCATATCTCTAACTAGGTCAGATAGGAAAGAATATAGATCTAAAGAAATGGGCCGCATAGATTCAGAGTCACCAAAGCTTTTTTTAAGGCATTAGAAATTAGTGTGAAAAAGAAATTAGATTACTACTATAATATTTTGGTGTGAAATTAGATTACTACTATAATAAATACTAAATTATTTTATTAAAAGAAATTAGATTACTACTATAATAAATACATATGATGTAATCATCTTGGGAAATATTATAAATTTATTTTATTATAATATCCTACTAAATTATTTTATTAAAAGAAATTAGATTACTACTATAATAAATACATATGATGTAATCATCTTGGGAAATATTATAAACATAAATATAACCTTTTAACACTGTTAACATTTTGGTGTGAAAGTGTTGCATCCCTAATTTTGAAGTTTGATGTTAAAATTACGCGAGGAGCAAAAAAGGATCTATTTCAACGAACGAATGCAAGCACGAACGTGGGCGCGCGCACACACACATACATACAAACAAAAGTTGGTATATGAGGAGCCTTTACAAATATTTTAAGCGAAAGTGAAGTAATTTTGGAAGACTTGCTGGCCTCTCTAGCATACTGTATGCATGTATTTTGTAATCACAATGTTCCATTTTATATCGATCATGGATATAACAACATGCGAAATAAGGTGTTACACGAATTTAAGCGAAAGTGAAGTAATTTCCCCATTAATATAACTTATTTGCCTCTTGTTGGTCCAAGTAATATCAGCTATTGATGGACCATGTAGTTCACATACAAAATATTTAATAACATGTTATTGATAACGCACATGATGCCAACTATGAATGCATATGCATCAGACAATATGAGATGGTAGAATATGGGCTAACCTTGAGACTTGTATCCCAACTTCCTGTGCACAAGGCACTACCATCAGCGGACAACCCCAGACAGCTCACACGAGCCTCATGTGAGTTCTGGAGAATTCCAAGATTTAACACAACCTGCAATTCATTAGCCAGTATAAAGAATTACTGAAACCGATTCTGGATAAACTGTTGTATATGAATATATATATTCTAAATGCCAAATACAGGAGTAAGACACAGAGTTTTGAACCCTACCAATGTGTTCCACAAATTGCATTTACACTTGTGGGTCCCATCTATATGATGCAAGAAAAAATGATGATGTGATTCCCACTTACTTGATGTGAGGAGAAACAAGAATTTCCTATCTAGTGAGTCACAAGGGTCTACAGTGGCTTAATATGGCTATTTCTTTCCAATTGCCTAAACATGGCTTGATTTGGTTTGTATTTTGGGTAAAATGTAAAATTTAGCTAAAATGTAAATGACTCAAAGGAGTTGACTGGGCCTGACAGGCAGAAAGCTACCAGATTTAAAAACAACATTGTGATTATAGCAATAAAGATTTTATACACTTATTGAATACAGTAACTTAAAAAGAAAAAGACCAAAAGAGTCTAGGTCTGACCAACCCAAACCATATTAAAAACAACCTCTATTATCCGGCATTCAGACCTGCCCCCACCCCCCAGTATGTAAGGTCCATTCATAGTGAATCATATTACCTCTGCCAAAAGAGTATCCCATACAAAGCAATCACCATTGGAGTAGCCGGCAAAGAGCAGACGTCCTGATATGGAGAAAGCAATAGACTTTACATTAGGGGCATTGTAATCACCCTGCTGCTGCTGAGGAGGGTACACTTGGAGCTGGTGGCCAGTTCTAATGTCAAAAAGTCTGCAAGTCCCGTCATCAGATCCACTTCCAAATCTATTTCCATCCGGGAAGAACTTTACCGAATTAACATCCCCCTGATGACCATGAAACGTTTTTACTGCACGACTAGCAACGCGTGTATCCCAAAGACGTACAGTCGCATCACAAGACCCAGAGACAAACATTTTTGAGTTGGACCCGCTGATCGACACACTGAAATCAACATTTAAGACAATGAACCAAACATAGAGGTGGCAAAATAGGAAACTTTTTTGTACAAGTCAAAATGGTTGGGATGGGTTGACCTGATATACATTTTGTCCAAAGTTTGTAAGCTGTTTCTAAATTTTTGGTGTGTCAAATACGATTACATTAGTTGTATATTTCAATATCAACTGATATTTTATATGTATGATATAGAGGGTTTTATGCATAATAAAGCATACTTAAAAGTTAATCATTACCTTTGACTAATTCGACCAGTTTCCTTATTAACTAACTACTTTGAGAGTACCCGTTTGAACCATAAGTAATACGGAGTAATATATAACCAAATAGACTCATTTATAAGTATCCGGGTAGAAATTTCCATCCCTAGATAAAGAGAAGAAGCCAGGTATTTAAGAACTAAATGACTGGCAATAACAGTTGCAGAGTGGAAACCCAGTCAGTTCAAAGCTAAAACATCAGGAATACTAGTAATTGGGTCTTTCACATCTTATGTTAAAAATTAAACCTTTTATTTCCTAATAAAACCAGAAGACAAAAACAATTGCCGCAGGTGATAGTTTTATTCACCCCTCATCTATGTTCTTCCTCTAAAACCCAGATTTTAGATAGTTGGAGGGTTAAAACTATATACAAAATTTCTCCATACAATGAATAAGGAATGTAAAAAGACTCCATTTGTCACTGATAGCAAATTGTAATTGCTGAAATTAGTTCAGATAGTAGGTGTGGATCAACAACTTACCTAAGAACATCTGCGGTATGCCCTGATTGAAACTCCCCTCCAAACACAGATGTTCTCAATCCTGTAGTTATATCCCATAATACACATGTCTGATCACCAGAACCAGTTATTAAACGAGTATCATCATCTGGAACGTACTGACAAGAGGATACATAACCCTTGTGTCCACTAAGCATTCTTGATACTGGTACATTACCATCGTTTTCAAGTGGTGAGCTAAGATCAAAGATGGAACATACGCTATCAAGGCCGCCACATGCAACTGACTGTCCACTTGGAGAAAAGGCACATGTCATAACCCAGGCACATGGGAGTTTAATGGCATGGGTTTTCTGACTTGTGAGAGCATTCCAAACTATCAATCTTCCATCTTGCGATGCACTAACTATACGATTCTTGTCAGGAGTCCAATCCAGTGAATACACCTGCATTACCTTTTGATCTTAATAATTGCAATTCAGAGACTACAAACAATCTTATTGACATATGGTAAGACATATAAATAGCAGTAATTTAAGAAGATAGTAAAATTTTCCATAAGTTGAAGACAGATGATATACAAAGGCAAACTAACGAATTATGGAGCAACTTGTAAGTAGATTATTAGATACTGATGAACAATATATACCAACTTTATTACTGAAGTTAGAAGATATTGAGGTACAACACTTATGCATCATTTTAGCAACATACTCAGCCAACGAAGGAAAACAACAAAGTACAAACAAAAATTTTGACATTATTTTTAAAAACAGAAATTGGTTTCAAGCATCAACATAGTTACAAAATGATCTGAAAATGCAACACACCAAGTGGTCAGAGATAATCTACATGCACCAATTACAACTTTGACGTCAAAAGTCAAATCACTCCTTTACATGAATCATACGACTTCTGGCAAATATAGTGGACTACAGATGAACTGAAGAAGTTCATGATAGAATCTCATGATGTATCTTGGTGTGTTCTAATGGAGGTGGAAATGAAATGAAGTATCACAAAGGTTTAAAAATGGAACTAACCATTTTTTAGGGAAACTCATTACTTTATAGAGCACGTTTTGTTTCTTCGATATGAGGCTTTTTCTATCATTCCTAAATGAAAAAAAAAAACCTTACACATCTGAACCCATTTACTTCACGTATACTCTTACAAAAAGGAATATAACTTCCTCTTTTTCGGAGATAATGCTATCGTGATCTTGTAATTATAATCCCAACACCCACAACAGAATTACACACTTGCGATTCCCACCCATCCCAACATAAGAAACGTGATAACTTAATCTTAACTTCCTCATAGGTAAGGTGTACCCTCAGAATTGTTATAAACTTCTTGTTGAGATACTGGAATGCTAACAACCTCCAGAGATTCAGATGCATCAAACTTTGGATCCACAGTGTTCACGAACAAGTGAAAAACCACAAACAGAACTAACTTCGGGATTGGGCAAAATATCAGAAATCTTTTATATGCACATACCCCAAAGCCATTCTGGGGAAAGTCAATAGCTAAATATTGTGGTTGTGTGATTGTGTCAACTACATATGGCTAGCGTACAATGTACGGGACCCAGCAGGCAAAGACAAGGGCAATTAACAACTAACAAAAGCCCTGAAGATTTAAAACAAAAACAACCACCCATCATAAGATTGGTCAACAAGCAATGCCGGCCTGACAAGCCTTAAATTCTTATCTTCTCAAACATTTATCTACCATCCAAAACAGCTCAGAAAACTAACAGAAAAAAACTCAGACCAAGACCACTTCTTAATCATATCAATCTAATTGTGCATACTAATAATTAGACCTCTGGTCAACTCATCGTCACCAAACTTAAGTCAACGGGGATTCAATACAAATTAACATAAAAATAATAATAATAATAATAATAGAAACTAGAATCTCACCTTCCCTGTATGTCCCTGCAAGATCCGACAACAAACCAGATCCGTCGGACCGAAAGCAACCGGTTTCTTCCCTTGCGCTCTTGCAAAACGCGCAACTATCAAAATCAATCACAAAACATTAGATCTTTTCTGGACATTGAATACACAACTTGATTAATAGAATAAACAATTCAATCAGATATACCGTCTGTATCTAGAAGTTGAAGACGCCTTTCACGTAACCGTTCCTTGAGTGAATTTAGGGTTTCTGTAGCAGTTACGTGTCTCTCTTTTAGCTCAGTAACAGACATCGCTGTATATAAGTTTGAGTTTCAATTCGAGCCTTAATTGATCTTCATATTGATCTGTGAGCTGAATAAAATGTAAAAATCTGATCAAATGGATGTAGATATATGTATTTGGGTTGTGTATAGGAAGGACTTGGGGTTTTTTTGAAGGTGTGAAGAGTTGAGAGGAGAAATGGAAAAGCAGCTTAAAATTCTGCGTGTGAAGTTGCTAATTGACTTTGAAAGCAGATGGGCCTACTGATTGGTGACGTGGAGACATGACAGGATAGGATTAGTTGGTGAGGTGTGACAGTTGCAACTTTGAAGCGCTGGCCTTTTCTTTTTCCCTTTTTCTTGGAAATTACATAGTGAGTATTTGTGCTAACAAGAACATTTTCCAACAATTGGTTCTTCATTTCTGTGGATTCAGTGTTACGTCACTCTATCTAAAATTGATGAAAGATTGATTAAATGTGGTCGATGATATTGTTACTTCAATTTTTGAACTCCACATATACTAATATACTTACATTTATGGTGATGATAAATCCAACATCATTTTTGATAGATCCACCATTATTCTGCATTATTATTTGTAAAATACAACTTTGTATTTCACATTATCGGTGTATCTATCAAAATTATGGTCGAAAATATCATCACCCATACATTTAGATACAATAAACAAAAAACAATAATATTTCATATATTAGATGGGTCCCACCCCCAACCCTCTTCCCTTTCGTAAGTAAACTGAAAAAGCAAAACTGATAAAGCAACCTACGAAAGGGTGCCAATGGTGTCGATTTGAAAAGGTTTCATGAGTTCCCGACCGATGTGACTATTGGGAGAAGCCTTAAGTTTTGGTAACTGATGAATTGATCAAAAAGAAATGTGAGGGTAAATAATTGAGATTGAGATAGATAATGAAATATTAAGGTTAGGATATCTATCAAATTTGACATATGCATTTTCATTTTTAGAGTATTGTTAGTATAAAATAACTATAGAATTAAAGTTTATGTTTCTTCTATCATATAACTTGGGATAAATAACAACTCTAACGAGTGTAACGATTTCAAAAACATTCAAAATGTAGTTAAATATATGTACACAATTTGTAGAAATTTATTGAAAAGGAAAAGTTAAGATAATTTCTTGTTGGTAACTTAAATTGATAGTTGTTTATAAAATTTTAAAACATATGGACCAAGTTTTTGAACTATGAAAAGACAAATGGACTAAATAAACGTTTAAACTCTAAACTCTTTAGGGCTGTATAGCTGAATAAAGTACAGTATTAAAAATGTAAAAAGTGAAAAAAAGTTCCATTGCCGGGAATCGAACCCGGGTCTCCTGGGTGAAAGCCAGATATCCTAACCGCTGGACGACAATGGATTTTTGTTTAAACGGTGGTTCAGTATATTTATAAAACTACACATACGAATAACTTTTCTACAACATATGCCTACTTTGAACTGAATAACAGATACTCGTAATAATTATCAAACTTCATATAATAGTACAAAATCTGGCATGAACCAAATACAATACAATTTACTAAATAATACGTAAAATATAGAGCTTGTTATAATATCATATCATAGCTACAAAATTTACAATGCAAAAACCAGTTTCTTCTAGTTAAATAAGGATTTATTGGAGACAAATATCAACATAAATTAGATTAGGTAACCCATTCGTCAAGGATCGGCCGAAGCAAACGTTGACACCAAGCAATTAAGGAACTTGATGTTATTTAGGCTCATCACTTTGTAATATGCCTTGAAAGCATGGGTTTAAATAACCTCTAGCTTCCTAAACATACAACATACAAGTTCATATTCCCCCGGGATAAACACAACTGTTGTAACCTGCAAGAAATATGTGAAAACATGGTTATGAGCGATAAAGACGATATTGTGCAAGTCAAAAATGGTGAGTGTGTCAGTGGTCTACGTAGTGAGTTGAGAATTCAGACATGACCCACAAAATTAAGAAAAATAAGTAGATCACTAGAATAATGTATCGTAAAATGAAGACATACGTTTGGTCTAATGGATGAAAGTGGATCATAAAACGTTTGGTCTACGTAGTGAGTTGAGAATTCAGACATGACCCACAAAATTAAGAAAAATAAGTAGATCACTAGAATAATGTATCGTAAAATGAAGACATACGTTTGGTCTAATGGATGAAAGTGGATCATAAAACAGAAAAATGTGGGTCAAAAGCCTAAACTTCGCCTCTCCATTTAGAAGATTATATGATTCAAGATATAGGTTACATGTTAATGAAGAAAAAAAGAAGTCCTTAGATGTTTAATGGGGTACTATAAGGTGGAGGTCACTTACATTCTATCAGTCGTATAGTCCTTATCAAATTGGCCATTTCGGTTAACTAACATGATAGCGTTGTATGAATTATTACATAATTAAATCAGGTTCAAGAATGTACACACTTGATTCATATAAATTACCCAATACATGTAAAAATCAAAAAGATGAATGATTAATGTGTATGTAATGCGTTATGTTTTAAATTCTACGTACAAAGGTTGCTTAAAGAGGAAAGAAGCTTACTAGGATTATTGGATGTGAGAGTCGCCGTTTGAAGGAAGTCACAATTCCATGGATTCCTACCTGCAGTTTGATAAAGGAGGTTCATTGCATAAGCAGCATGGGCTGCTACTGTGTTAGGCTCAAAACAGGCACCACCAGGTTGAAGTGGACCACAATCGAGACCTTGACTACATACATAGTCTAAATTTGACTGCAATTGTGCATCTGAGACGTCAGGTTTAGGCACACACCATCCTGATGCTTGAACCGGTACTGATGGTGTTGATGGAGTTGTAGGAGTTGTTGGCGTTGTTGGAGTCTAGATGAGATTAAAACAACCTCAAAGGAATAAGTTACTACCAATATAAACTATAGTCATCTTTGTGGCATTTCTATAAAAAGTCGTTCTCTTATTCAAAATTAAAGAAAACAATAATTGTGATCAGTGTCTAACCTGACTATTCTTCGAAAGACCCACATCATAGGTCATTGAGAGATCTGGCTTAAAAAGCCCGAACGATCTCTCAGAGCCCGCCCCAGGCTTCAAATTCTCATCATAGAGCGCAAAGATATAAGTATCAATAGATTTTCCGGGCATCAATGGTGTTCCGACCTTTGATCTTAGGTGGTTGATCAGATTACCATTGTAGGCTTTAGCGTTATCCACACTGGCCCCAGCTTCATTCGGGTCACCCTTGTAAGCCCACCCCGTTTCTGCAACCACTATTTCTACATCCTTGAACCCCATTGCATTTAAAGCAGACCTCACAGCATCCACCTGTGATGTAAAAACTCTGAATACCATCAGATATCTGCCCACTAAATATGGCTTTCCAATTCCAGCAATATGTTCACATTCAGAAATGTATCATGTATGGATATCACAAAATGTTCTTTTATCCACAATACAGACAAGCAATTAGTATGAAACATCTTAAAGTTGGTAATGTTTTTTTTTTTGTGAACATTTGTCTAACTGATCAAACTAAACTAGATAAATATATTTTTGTATATAATTTTGTTTCGTACCACCCCATGTGGAAAAGTGAAAACTTTAGTAAGCATCATCAGAAATTATTGAAGGAATTGGATGCTATGGTACGTTCATATATGTACCAGTCACATGGAATCTTATTCTTGCAGTAAATTGCTTATATATTCGTGTGGTCTCTATAATTATTAATTAAGTTATATATAATTTAATGGTATTATTAAGTTGGTCAATGAAGCCACATGAGTTCACAATATCGGTTCCAGACAGATAATGAAACCAATTAACAAAATGATATGCATATAATAACATAAACTGCAATGACCAAAATAAATGATAAACACTACTTTTCATGGCTGAGAAGCAAAATTATTTTACAAATAATGAAATCTTTAGTCCTATTTTATAGGACAATTGTTATTGTAATACATCTTTTAACATTTTAGTCATCAAAATTTATATTCTCATGAAAATGATTGATAGAAACCACCACTACAGTAGGACTAGAAAGTTCATTTATAATAATTAACAACCATTTATATAGTTTTTTGAAATGGGCATTGTTGTAAAGAGTAACTGAAAATGAAGTGTAAGGCTGTAATCTGACCTGTGCATCAAACATGTTCATGTACTTGATACCGTTGCCTGAGTCAACTCGGCCTGCGTTGGGTTGGAAGAGACAAAAGGCCAACGTCTCAGCTCGTGTATCACTCTGGTAAGCAAAGAATGGGTAAGGGTTGATCATGAAAGGTGACCCATTTGCACTGTGGAACTTCAGTAGCGATCTCATGGTATCACTAAACCCAGAATTGAAAACCGCTGAAGAAGGTGGATCTGAGGATGATAGCACTGCCATTGAGTGCACCGTTGATACCTTGATCTTTCCACCTAATGATGCTGCATAATGCGTACATTTATTTTCATACGTTTTCAATAATAATATTAAGCCAAAACGTATTTTAGTATTAGTAGGTTACTTATTACTAATTAGTTTCCTAGTTGTATTACTTTTCTGATCTAATTTGGTATCATTAATTTTAGAAAAACAATTTGAATGATTACTGGATACTAAAAACTTAACTCCAAAGATTGGAGACCTGAATATGAATGCCAACTATATGTCAAGTATCAGCTAATGTTTTTTCTAAGAAAGGTTAACATATCAAGGTTTATTTGGTCAAACTAGCCCAAACAACTAACTAAGACATGAAGGGTTTAGAATTTGAATAGCAAACGAAGTTGTAAATGAAGTTAATTGAATAATTAAAAAAATTATGTTAATAGGGTGAGGTTCAAACGAGAATAAGAATTTGTGTGAGAATGAGAAAACCAATGATATTGTGTGATGTGTACAAAGAGATCAATCCACATATACAAAACCAATTTACTCCCAACATCAATTATCTCACAAACGACAAATCGAAAAATTATAAAAATTACACCATTAAACTCATCGATTTCTCCTCTTCGATTTGCCGTCTCTCAAGGCATACTTTCGACGAGTTTTCTTTTTCATCTTTCCTGGTGGTTTCACATTTACTAACACATGTGTTAAAGTGTTGCGTTTAGGGTTTAGGGTTGGGGGTTTAGGACTTAAACCCCCAACCCTAAACCCTAACCCTAATCCCCAACACTAAACCCTAAACCCCAAACCCCAGACGATTTACAAAACTCTAAACCCTAAATCATACTAAACCCTAAACCCTGCTAACCCTAACCCTAAACCATGTTAAACCCTAACCCTAAATCCTAAACCTTAGCCCTAAATCCTAACCCTAACCACAAATCATATGTATCACCAATCACTAACACATGTGTTACTAATTAGTCTAATTTGTAAAACCCATCAAAAAATGAACTTTTTTTTTGTCAAAAGTATGCCTTGAGAGACGATAAATCGAAGAGGGGAAAACGTTGAATTTTATGGTGTAATTTTCATGATTTTTTGACTTACCGTTTGTGAGATATTTGAGTTTCAAAAATATGGGGAAATGCGTATTTGATGAAAATAAGTGGTTGGGATTGATTATCTATTCTCATTCAAAATTGATGTACTCATTTGAACTCTACTCTGTATGGGTAATACTCTATAAAAGTTGGAACTTTAAATATATAAATGTGAGTAAGATGCTTGAATAATAAGATTTTAACTAGCCATCTTTATACAACTATATATGTATTTTTTATAACCAGCAACGTTGACCCATAATTTTATATGGAGTATAATATTAATTGATGCTATATATATTATATATTCAATTTTAGATAAATGTATTAATAGGATTATTAATAATGTAATAAGTGTAGTTAGGTCTCTTCATCCATATATTTCGACACTAAGTTGAAACTATATATAAGAGATTAAGAGCATTTCTTTTATACCAATTATTAAGATCATCTACAATGCATTGGACTATCAATAGTTTAATACATTTCTATATCACTAAAAAATAAAATCAATAAATGTTATGGTTTCCATGTCATTCTACTTTTTTAATTACTTTTCATTTTGTTTTTATATTTGTAATATTATATACCTCTAACAAGTCAAAAAGGTACAAAGTGGGTCCACCAAAATAGTTTATTGATGGTTGGAGCAGAAAATGTTCTTGTTTCATCAAACTCATAACATGACACTTTCACAATTGAATAAGGGTGAAATTTTTATTGGACCTTCTATGTCATTGCATTGTGGAAGGCCTAATAAAGACATGTCACATGCGATATATATGTTGAGCAAATACAAATGTTTATTACAAGCTATAATTTTTCCATTTTATTATGTTCAATTTCCATTTTAAAATTTTTAAAAAATAATATAGGAGTATAATAGGAAAGTAATATTATTAAAATATACGGTATATAAAAAAGAAGCAGTGCCAATTTTGGAAAGAAAACTGAAAAATGCAGAGATATAAATGGTAACCTGCATTAAGGGCGTTTTGGACATTTTGCATGGCGGGCAGACAAAGAGACACAAGACTTTGGTCCACAGCGGTCATGACTTCATTACCAACTGTGATGACGATAATCTTACTGTCCGGGTAACCCAACACGTTCGAGTTAACCCACTGAGTCGCGTAATTCGGATCGGAAGCCAATGCCGGTATATCCCCATTCGCCGCTCCAATCACGATCCCAATACCCGTATTCGCCAGTGCCCGAATTATCCCAGGATCCGCTCCGTACATCCTCACTTTTCCTATCGACGTTGACTGCAACAGCTTCGCCGTTGCCTCCGGCGCCGGCAGGTTGTCGGCCACCTGACCATAGTTCACACCGACAAACGATTGCGGACCTGTAAATTAAATACATCCACTTTTTTTAATCCAAATAAACATATACAACTTTACTTTGATCATGTTAAACAGCAATTGTTTTGAAACAGATCGAATTTCAGATTGGCAGCAAGGGCGGAGTTAGGATTTAAAAGTAGGGGGCAAAAATTTTTATTAAATTAATTGTTTATGTTTTCGAGAGTCAAAACTTTTGAAATATCGCAAATACCCTTAAAAAGTTTTCTTTTTTACATGAATTGAGAATTCTTGGGGCAGCTGCCGCATGCCCTGATTGACAGTGGTAGTAACTAGAGACTAATAAATAGCTTACTGGCAGAGTGAATTAAAAAGGTGAATAAAATGAAGAAGATGAGCATAGCTAGTGTGTGTTTGAAGTGAGTGAATGGTGATGAAAGTGAGAATTAAAAGGGGTGGGGGCGTGTGGTAGTTGGATGTTTGTCGTGTACTCCGGTAGGACGGTGGTGGTGGCCGGTGGGTGATGATGATAAATATGAAACATATACGTACGGTTTTATTAATTGGTGTTGGTAAGGTAATACTCCGTATTAATTACTAATTAATACAGTAATTTAGTAAATGTCACGTACTGAATGATGATTTGATTGATACTATTATCTAACGGTTACTTGATACATCAATAAATAATTAAATAATCTAAGGAGCGTTACGTCTTGTAAAATAATACTGTATTCAATTCAATTCAATCTAGTACTATTATTTTATTTTATTTTATTTTTAGAAAAGCAGTATTATTATTTTATTAGATTTAAAGTTATGATAATGTTAAATGTTTAGCAACTTGTTGGCCATTTCAAAAGTTTTGGTTATGTATATTTTTTACCAGTAACTTACACTTTCATAGTTTTTTAACTTACATGTCAAAAATTACTGTTTTTTACTGTTGAACGATTTTTAAGATACTAGCTAGATTAGCTATGAATTATCGACATTGAACCGAATATAAAATGTTGAATTTGTTGGATAAAATGAGTCGATACATCTAAGACAAGTTTGAATATAAAATATTACTCCGTATATTTTTGTTTTGAAACAAAAAGGTGACATTACATTTATTTTCTTGTGTTCTTTACATTTTAATAGAATACTATTACCTTTCTAGTCTTCTTTAAGTCTTCTTCTTCTTTAATTCATGATAGACTTAGCATAATACAAGCTGTTTGTGATATATGTTTGTTGCACAAATACAGGGTGGTTTGTGTTGGTAAATAAAGTGCTAGGTTGGTGGGAAGTAGGAGCAATATACAAGTTGTGAAGGGGCACGGGTGGAGATTAGCAAGTGCTCTATGTGATAACGTACATGGCTATCGATCAGGCCCGATGGTTAGAGTGTGCACCAAGGTCGACCGCACAGGGCTTTCAAGATGGAGGGCCCCCGATTATCAAACTCTGTATATATATACTTTAGTAGGAAGCTTGAATAAATGTTCCAAGAGATCAAGTGGTTGTAACGATGCAATATAAGCTTGTAGTCTTAGGTTCGAGTCTTGTTTTTTGTCTTCTTTTTATACATTTTTTGCACTTACAAATAAATGTTAATGGATATTTCTTTTATAATAGTTTCGCATTTTTTCCAATATATATAGTTCTTATAATTACTTAATTAATATACTAGTATGAAATTGGTGATGAACACACACACACATATATATATATATATATATATAGTTTGGATCAGATAAGAACAGTATAAAAATAAGAACAAATGAGAACACATCTCAACCATTGTTAATTTAGATCTACGGCTTGAACTTTTTTAAAGGTTTTCAAATTAAAAAATTATTGAAAGGGCAATAAAGGAATTCTTATGTATCCACGTTTCATATCTTTTGATCAATTCCATCATATCCCATGAAAATCTCATTCTTCTCCAACAGTTACTAGATCTCTCCATTTTATTTAATAATGTTCATTTATAAACTCACAGGATTTGGGTTTCTTTTACAATGACGAACAACTATCAGTAACCATATGACGAGGAGGAACGACATCGAATAAAATGCATAATTTTTCAGTGACGTTTATTTGGTCATCTGATTGAGAGAGGATGATCAAAAAGAAAGACCACTTACATCTTCTTATTTTTTCATGTAACAACCATAACCGGCTAATCTTTAATTCAATCCAGATGTTAGTATGTTGTATATCTGATTTTTTTTAGAATATGAGGCTTTATGCATCGATTTTTTAGTGTATCTGGCATTTTCGGTGCATCTTGTGATCTTGGTTGTTTAGATACACAAATACATTTAATGTGCATTTACTTAATTTTTTAAATTTACCCTTCGATGGATTGGATGAACATATTTTTTGTGTGCATCTTTAATGTTCAGATTTTTGTAAATCAACAACACGAATTTTTAAATAAAAAGAGAAAAAAAACTAGAGTTAATGGTGTATTATTCTTTATTGAAAATTTAAACATGCATGCATAAAAATAATTAACAATGAACAGGTGCAAAGTCTTTGCTCGAGAGCCCCAAAGGAAATGTCGAAGAGACCAGGTGATATTGAATAACGTAAATATCGCATGAGAAAAAATTGTATATACAAAAAGACATTTTTACCCATTGTCTCACTTGTGGGGTGTTCTCACTCGAACTATACCCTATATCCACCTATTTTATAAAAGAATGCTCTAATTTACTGTATAGGAATTAACATGTCATCAATGAACAATCTAAGACTGTTCAATCAAAGAAAATTTTGCACTAGAGATCATGTTGAATCTTACCTCCATACCTCTACAATAGTACAAGCTGTGAAAGCTACCAAGTAAGGAACGAAGGAGTCATTCACAGCTTTGATGTTATTAACCTACTCATCTCAATTTCCATGCATTAACATCCTCTGCTACAAAGCTAGAGAAAAATTAAAGTATTTCAACCTTGGGGCTATTTCAAAGATTAATTAGATGATGGTCTGCAACAATCATATGTAAAGTAAGGCAAATACTCTTATTAACATTTTGATTTTGGTGTTCTAACAATAAAGCCTTTTCATACATGTTTTATGTGGCTACTATTAACTTCAATTGGTGTCTGTCTATAGTAAGTGTGATGCTTTGGGTAGTGTTCTAAATGTGTACGTTCAATGAAATGTTTGAGAGAAACATGACTATATGTCGGGTTTTAGAGTCGTTCATGTGTTATGGTTGCTAACTATTAGCAAGATGTTACACTAAGATTTAGTAGTTCAAGTATAATTCACAAATTAATCTCCACAAAAATTTCCTGCATAATTAATATATATGAGTTGTTGTCACAGTTCTTTCCACACAGATACAAATAGTTCCTAGACTTGTTTCATTCTATGAATGCTTATCGATGGATCTTGGTGTTATGAATGTTTGTTATTCCAGCAGTAATGTTGTTACTAATGTCATTTGGTTGCTTGTCATAAAGAATGATTAACTATAGCTAGATATTGCATCACGTACATTTTCTTGGGTTATCATTATATGCAAATATTGATTATTGATTATATAAATATATAATACGAGTAGTTTTATATATTCTATTTACTAATATATCCATGAATGTTGTTAACCATCTCAATTGCAGATCTATGAGTAATCTAGAAAGCAATGTTGGGCTGTTGGCTGAGAAAGAGAGTTCATCAATGTGTTCATTGTTCATGTTCTGTTATTTAGCAAATCATATGCTAAAATTTGGTTGCTAATTAAGATTATTTGGTAGGTATAAAACTTCCTTTATCCTATTGTTTATTTTGATATTTTAGACCTCCAATTACATCTTCATATGTGTTTTAGTTCCATCATTGTTCATGTCTATCCTATAGTGCTTTATAAAGGAATATAATTCATTATAGTTTATATTTAAACTTCAAACGATAAGAAATTAAACCTTTTCTTATCCAGGCAAGGAACCAATCTCACGTTGTCTTCCTAATTATAGGGAAGTTGGATCTCGCCTCTCGGTAGTGACTTTCAGCAACTTGTTATACTTTCTTGGAATTTTTTGTTTAGTTACCTAATATTAGGAAGTAGACTACTTGAAATGTGACATACCAATTAAGCTATGCAGATTATTAGTGAGTATGTAAGAATACAAATATAGTATAGAATTTGGTTAGAGTATGAGTTTTTGGTGTGTTAATGCCTTATATAAAATTTAAATATACTAGTTAACATTGGATATTGAAGGAAGTCTCATTTCACGTACTATATTTTTCAATTGTACGGAGTAATATATAAACTATAAAGAGTAGAAGGGAGTGGTTAACTACAAGTAAAAGAAGTATGGTAGGGAGCTAAGAGGAAGTGATGGGTAGGGTGACATGGTGTGGGTGATATGATGTAGGAGATGTACGAATGATTTTTACCTTTTTAAAGTTTCAATTGGAATTCAAATATTTGCAACAATAACCTATACTCTTGTAAATTTGTAGGTTCTATTTTGACGGGGTTAAAGATTTTCATCAAGTTTTATTTGTGAGGTAATATATGTTTTCATGTGAAAAAAAAGTTATACATCGAGGTTTTGTCAACGGATACCAAGTTATTTAGCATGAAATAAGCAGCATATATAAACCGATATAACCATTATAAACCTATTCAGAATTAAAAAGCCAAATAAATAATAGTGAAGTCGAAATCCAATGATTTTGATTAGTTAAAAACTGAAATATTGGCTATGGGCCTATGGTTCAGTAGTCCAAAATTTAAATCGAATCAAACCATAAACGTCTAGATGGGAGTATAATATTCTTCGAAAACAAGATACATATTAGGCATTAATTTTAAATATCGTGGGTTGTGCTATGCACAACCTTATAAACCTCCTAGTATATATATATATATATAAAGGGCCTCTTTTGTTGGTATGGCATCGGGCCACCCAATTTTGAGCTCCGGGCCTGCTATCGATTTTTAGGGGCCTTAGGATTTTATGCACACTGACATTATTAGACGTTTGATATTGAAAAATATATGTAGTTGTACAAAATACTAGTAGAAAAAATATCATGCCTTATTTATTTGTTATATTTAAACATAAATTAGTAACGCCCATAACACATAATCAAATTTGGTCTAATCATACTTGTTATATTGCTTTGATATTATTAGTCATCTTGAAGACATTCAAGAATGGTACATAACCTGATATCAATGCAAGTGAAGTTTATGTGAGGTTAAATTTGATTAAGAGTTTCTCGTCTTGTGTCAATATGTGGTCTACTGATATTGTGCTTTTTCAAAAATAGGTTGATTGTTTTTCTTGCAAAAAAAACGTTGATAAACGGCAACACTGACCGATCCACACGCCCCGCCCAAAGGTCAATATGTGGAAGCAATGCTGAGCATACGCTCCACAGCGGGCCGCTAAGGAAGAGTGTCAACCCATTTTAGGAAGCATGATCATTTTCTTGCAAAGTCCTCCCTTCCGAAACCAACTGGGCTATGCACCTGAGGGCTGACCCCAAAGTTGTATCTAATGGGGATTGAACTTGAATCTCCCTTGGAGATTCCCAAGCCTCCACCATTAAGCTACCCCTTAGGGTTATTGATTGTTTTTCTAATGGAATTATTGCACACAGACTATTGTTAACTAATTTCATCATTGTAGCAGCCGTAGAAATAGGCTTTTGAAATTGAAATTGTAACGCTTCCTAGTTGCTAGGTCATGAAACATTCATTAGTTTCTTTTAATTCTTCCTTGGCTTGCATATGACCTACTTCTTTTGACCGTTCTTGCTAGAATCGCCTTATTTACCTCCTCTCTCGTTAGTAATTGTCATACTCGTGGTTCACAGTTTTTACACCATTTTTTTTATAATTATAGCATTTTTTGTGACGTTAATGTATATGTCTATGTATAAAATCTGTCTTTTAGGGCTTATATTTTAATATCGCATGGGGCCTCTGAAATTTGTCAGCTCTGAATAGGGGCTTTCATGGCCTGTACTTAACTGATAATAAGTGAGACATTTTTGCCACAAATAGTGCAAGGTTATGAGTTCGAGCTTTGTTAATTTATAGTTACAACCGTTGAGTGAGTTACGCCCCCGTGATAGCCACCCGATTGTAGGCATGCCGCCCCGTGGTCATAGGCGGCTATGAACAGGGCCGTCTCTGAACTTTTAGAGGCCTTGGACAAAGTTGTCATGTTACGGAAATGAGACCCTATAATTGAATATCAAGTAAGATAAAGGTTCGATGAAATTGATTCTCAACGATCCGATTTTTAAATAATTTATTTATCTGATACTTATTCTCTCAAATCCCAGTTGTTAGTTATTAACTATTTTAGTCAAACTCTAACACGTCAATATAAGTTTTCAATTTTAAACTATTCAGTTGACCTATATATTTGTTTAAATATATATATTTAGTCTAAATCTAGTAGATCTTTTTGTTCAAACTAAAAGATTTGTCAATCTCTTATGTAATCATCATATATATTACACATATTATATTACTTGGGTGGATGCCCTGGATGGTTGACTACCTCGTTCACCCTCAAAGACGGACCTGATTATGAAAATCAAAAATAGCATTTGTTTTCCCAATAATTAAAAAGTTATCTGATTAAGTTTAGTAATTTAATAGACTTAGTCTTTTAATCCGTATTAATGTTTACTATGAAATTAATTTGTATAAATAAATTTAAGGGGATTCCAAATGCAAATATCCATTTTGTAACCAACTTTTTGTTCAATACATACAAGTCATACATCCATTTCCTATTTACACTCTCTACCACTACTCTAATTCCCATTCCCTTGATATCGCATCTTGATTGAATATGCAAACATTAACATATATGCACAACACAAGATATATGCATAACTTCCCCTTTCATAATCATAATCTATCATCAAAATTTGCTCAATCGATTTATATATCATGGCTATGTTTGCTACGGTGCGTTCTTCTTAATCTCTCATCCTAATAACATCATATATATGGTATTCGATATCATGATTGCATACCCCCTTAATCAAAATTAATACTAGCTTTCATGTCTATTTATATCATTATATGTATGTAAATGCAAATGTGGATGGATGAATTAAATAATGGAAGTATTTATGCTTATGCAGAAGTATTGGCGATCGATTTCTAGCCACAACCATTTGTATGGAACCATTTTAAAATCACAATGCGCCTTCATTTCCTCAAGCACCACCAACACTGCTAAAGCCAAGCTTAAATCAAGAGCAGATCTTTTCCCAATATATATTTTGCTTGGATTTACAGGGGGAGCGGTGTTCCTTGCAGTGAGGAGTGTTACACAACAGCTGGTTCACCACCCTGGTGTGCAGGTTAACAAGACCAACAGAAGCATGGTTCCAGAAGTTGATAGCCCAGATACAACTCTGGCTTCTGGGGACAAATTTATCACCAAATCGGTACTCAGGAAAGTGGCTCACATTCAGAAACGCGATGACGTTGTCCCCACTGACACTCCTGACATTTACACCCGCCGGTTGGTTTATCATTTATCCAGCTTCTCATCCATCCATTTTTGGTAAGTTACAGATTATTAACTCTTAGATACATATTTGCAGATCTGGCGACTCTACAAACCTGAAAACAGTGGGAGTGGAACCAAGAGCCAATCGTGGCTGATTTTCCTTGTAATCTTTCTGCAGAAGTTGGTTTGTCTGTAACTGAAAGGTCCATCTAAATTTATGTTAACTTTATCATACATTCAGTTTCATAAACTATGAATAAAAAGTTCATATAATTATGTGTAAAAAATTTCACTCAACCAAATAGACCATAACGTGTTAAATAAAGAGGTTTGTTAGGAGATTTAGATGTATCCATAATCTTATACTATATTATGAAGCACACAAGTAAGGATGACAATGTTCACCCGATCCAGTGAATATCTACCTGATCCATCCACTTTATAATAGATATTGACGATCTAAATGTATGAATAGTGGATATGGATGTAGATGAATAGTGGATCAGATATGGATGACAAGTTATCACCCATGGATTTATCCATTAATACGAAATACATATACATATATAGGTATATACACATATAAATTTACATATCCACATACATATAAACCATAAACTAATAATGTGTTATTGAATATATAAAGTCATAAATTTTTAAAAATATAATGTATATTTGAAGGGTTTTTTTGTATTATCGATTTATAAAACAAATCGAAATGCATAAATCTATCGTCTTGAGCCAAGTTTTACTCTGACCATATAGCGAAGTTACAATACACGATAGATGGCAATCAAAACATGTGTAATTAACCGATAAACATGGAGATATATTTGTTAAAATATATGTTTACTTATACTTGTAATCAATTATGCTTCATTGAGAACAATTATAACACGTTCTTGTGAATAGATTTAAATATGTTATATTATATTTATTTTTTTGTTACAATATTTGTTGATTTCATTTCATTCGGGAAATTTTTTATCATTTTTTTGAATATCCAGTGGATATCCATTAACCCGCTTAATCCATCGGATATTGATATGGATGAATTTAAATTAAATCGATATGGATATGGACGAGAATGTTTAAATGGATATGGATGCGGATATGACATCATCGAATCCATATCCGATCCATTGCCATCCCTACACACAACTCTTTAATAACAAGTACCTCCTAATTTCATTGAACATGCAAAGCTGACAGTAGATCACTGTGACAGGGTGACAAGCAGTGGTAATGCTAAACTTCAGAAGAAGAAAAAAACGACAATCAAAAACCCAATCGTTTTTGCAAAAAAAAAAAAAAGAAAAAAAAAAGAAGAGAGGAACACAAAAAAGTACTATAACGCAAGCATATAACAACTCAAAGAGATTCTTCAAGAAACAACGTATCGAGGATACAAAACACAGTACACGAATGGAACCCAAAAACCAAAACTTGAAGCACTCTTCAATCAGGAGCAACAGTTCTACTAAATAAGCGCAGATTGCTACAATTGATTTTCATATGTTTAAACCTTTAGGCATGAGATGGACCTTCAGCATTCAAAGAAACACCATATTGAAAAGAACTATACCGTCATAACTATAACAACATGATGATGATAGCTGGTACCAGTTAGCCTCCTGAGTGAGACATGGGGGTTGTTACAAACTGTCCATCCTTGTAACTATGAATGTACTGCTGTGGTAAAGCATGCTCCACCTGCAACAACATATAACATTCCATAATATGTTGGTAAATTTGTAACCTGTAAGAGAAACAGAATTTGGAATTTTAACTCACTGACACCAGGTACAAAACTTGTTTTCAATAAAGTTGTAAAGTTCAGCATATAAATACTAGTTTGTTGCTTTGATCTTTGGTCGTTACATATGTACAGATAATAGTATATCGACCACAAATGGTCAACCATCGAAACATAATGTTAATGAGCGACCATGGAAATATAATACTGCAAGTAGGTTCCATTATTTGATCTAGTCAAATGCCCATATGAGATCCTATTAAAATTTGCCCTACCTTTTCAACAACGATAAATCTGAAAACTACTTCCTATGACCAAACATGTTCAAAATGGAACATCAAGGAACTTGATATTCACCACGAATGAATTCACCCACACCATCATTATAACCATTTTCATGGCCCTTATTATGGCACCTTGAAATTCATAGACGTAAGTGTATGATTGACCATTCCTAGGTGTAATACCACACTTGATATGTCATACATTATACAATTACTCATGCTTTCGTTGAAGGAAGTTAAGTAAACAACGCGCACATACATTCTCAGCAATCCAGCATAGTCATCTACTACGGATGCCAAGTTTAGAGTTTCTGAAGTCTATGAAAGCATTAAGTTCCCATTTTTTGTTTATAATGAGTAGCATATTGAACATCCATTCAGCATATTGCTAGTCCTTATGGACATAGACTTCAGAGACTGTTAAGTAGTTATTTCTTGACATTTATAACTTATTAGGAAACCGTTAAGAGTTATTATGTCAACAAAAAGATGACCAAAATAAGGTGGCATTTCAAAATAAGACTTTCGGGGCAGCAAAGAATTATCAAGTAGCATTTTTGTCATGGGTGAAGCATATAAAACAACTGAAAAGATGACCAAAACAAAACATACCAAATCATCATCAGGACCAGAGGCAACCAACACATTGATTTCACTCGACTTGGCAGTTGTTATAGAAGCCTCAAGAGAATCCTTGCTCAAGTACAACTGGCAACCTGCTGAGTTGTCCACTGAAATAGTAGGGGCTGTACCCTATAATCGTCCACATGCAAAACAATAGAACAGCAGGTTAACAGTAACAGCAGCTACCAGCCAATAACTGTATAAGCATTCCATAATATAGTCGAAACCACTCTAAAAATCTAAAAATAGATAATTACTGCAATTCAGGCCCAAAAAATATACAAGAAAATCAACCACCTTAATACAGCGGAGAGAAGATTAATACCTGGCATTGAACCTCAACACTGTTGCAATTCACAATTTCACAAGCAGCAACAACGTCCTGTTTTAGAGTTTAAAAGTCAGTGTTCATTTTATTCAAGTATATGCCTCAAATGTAAATAATCATATCTGTCTAACTGACCGTGAATACAACACCCATTTTTGTGCATTTGTCAACAGTTATGTTGTTAACTTTCCCTGCACAAAGCAGTTTTATCTTAATTGTAGCAAAGAAAAGCGTAGACAGACTAGTACAGGACTTGCGATTTTTACACATTGACAAGATAATTCCATACCAAGGGGAAAAAAAATCCAAAAAGGCACAGTACCTTTAATTTGTAGAACTGAATCTTTGCATCCAAATATGTACACTGTTTGCTTTGAATCACACTGATCAATCAACAAATCTTTCTTCCCAATTTGATTCTCAACAACCCATCTGCATATTATGAGAACGAGTTGCCTCTATTAACAACATGATATCTTTTGTCAATCATGAAGCATAACACAATACATGGGTACTCACTTGCGACCCATTTGAAGCTCAAACTTTGGAGGTCCAACTTTAGAAATAGATGGCGCACTTGCACGAACTTCTTTTTCACCAGCACTGACAAAACCAGCTCTATCTGCACGGTTCTTGGTCTTCATATCATCTGTGACCTTTCTTAATCCTGAAGAATTTAAAACCCAGAGTCAATAACCAAATAGACCTGATAATTAAGAAGGGGCACGGTGCATTGAAATAGTGGAACACTACCAGCAGTAACTGGCTTAGAACCAATTTCTTGAAAAACAGCGGCCATTCCTTCCTTTGGGCGTGAAGAAGATGGCTGAGAAGACTCTGAGGTGAAGAGCGAGGCAGGTGGAGGGGGTGGAGGAGCAGGAGCAGTTGGTTTTGGTGCAGCTTTTGGTGGAGCAGATACAGCTGACCCTGTAGCACTCCATACTGGCCCCAAAGGATAATGACTCTTCACGTAATTTCTCAATCCAGGTACGTAGAGTTCTTTTAGAGCTCTTGCCCACTCTACATGATTGGCGTCTTTATTTCTATATTCTACAAGAACCTAAAGTGAGAGCATCAATCAATATATTAGCATGCAAATTCACGGCTTTTAACTAGAAAGTGTCCAACATTTGCGATAGATGCAAGGGAAAAGTGTTAAATGACCAAATCCTACGTTTGAAGAGTGGATAAAAAGAATGTGTTCCTGTAAAGCATGTAGTGAGATTACCTGTTCATGCGTTCAATAGTTAAGTAGTTATGAAAATACGATAGGAGATCATTGACATAACTAACAAAGATTTAACTAAAAATATGGCCTACTGTTTAAATAAATGGAAACCACCTGTTCCAAACAATTTACAAAATATACCGGAAGAACAATACAAGAGTAGTTATACAAAAGGGATGTAATTGCAAAACCTACCGTGTCAGAACTATATGAAAAAATGATACACTTGACTTGAATAAATCACTGTGCATGCAACAGCATGGGACATTTCTGCCACCTGAGGATTTGGTTTCTATGACATGCTAATAGCCACTATTGGCAGGCTTAATATTGCCCATCTAAATATGAATATCTTTGCATCATATGTCCATCCAAAGGAGTACAAACTTGCTTTATAAAAAACCTCATATTACTTTCAAAAAGAGATTATTCATATGATCCGTTCGAATATTTTACCTATGTTACTTTAACAAAGTTTTGCCCCTCATTATAATTCTTCCACAGTGATGCAAGCCAGCAACAGACCTCTTGACTTGACTGTCACACCCCAACCTCAAAACTTGTAAAATTGATTTGGTAGATGCATACATCACGGAATTTTATATCATATACGTATACATGTGCTCATTTTTTTAGAGATCAGATTTGGTGCATCTGAATTATCAACATTTAAAACTGTCTGAATGTTTGATCCTACAAAGAAACACAACCTTACATACATAAACTTCAAAATGAGAGATTATAGTACCTTATTATTGTAGAATTCAGCTGCCTGCCAAGATTCTTCCACATGTGCGATAGGCATGCTCATTCCTGTGGACATGAAATCAACAATAAGTACCCTGATGCAAAACGCAGTACGACCTTGGTTAAAACACAAAGCATAGAGAATACTTCTCACCACAATCTTTGCCCACATAGGCAATCCATGCTAGAGCTGTTAAACTCTCGGCAACAGCTTTTAAGTGGTTAAAGAAATCAGACCGCCTTCCTTCTGTCATGCTAATTGCTTTCATTAATTTCTCATTCAATGGCTTCAGAAATTCACCCAAGCCTACCATGTCGGGTTTCTGCGTAATCAACACATACACACATACAAAAAAACAAAATCAACAACATAGCACAACTATTATCATCAACAAAGAGGAACCGTTTACTATGTAGTACGACACAATAACTTGACCTTCACCAAGAGTCCAAGACTCCTTGGTCAAACAACTAAACACATTGTAAGTAATCAATCATTCATCAAATATGCATGGCACAAATTTTAGATACGCTGAAGTTAAGTTCAACAGCGAAAAGACAGTTGAGCTTCAGTAGATCCATTTCAGAGCTAAAAGAGCCATTTTCAGCACTGTAGTGCTCAAACCATTCAGGTTTCATTACCAAGGTTGCAACATCATTTATAAGGTGACATGAAGCAAATAGAAATCAATAGATTCATAGCAATGCAGAAGCATTCTAAGCATGAACATAAGCTTCGCAACATGTGAACTGAATCAACACCTTATTTTCACTATAACTAACCTAACTTCTCAAATACACAATACTCAATTACTCATAGTACTAACTACAAATAATAATCAAACATCAACCACAGCATCAAACGATCCAATTCTGAGAACCGTAGCAATATCATTATCCAAACTACAGTAACTTCGTCGACAGATTAACATGCTTGCTACATCATTTACATAGCGACACAACTTATGGGTAACATATATCTAAAAACATAAATATCCGATACCTAAACTGTAAGCTTCAATAAAACTGACCTAACTTCTAGAATACACAACAAGTATATCACCGATTATAAATACAAACTCATAAGGCGAACATAACTAACCTTAGTTTGCTTGATTTTGATGAGAAGCTCTTTTTGAACAGTAAAAGCCTCAGTAAGCACATTAGTGACGTCATTAACCTGTCCGCCAATCTTCGCCGCAGCACCGGACACTTTACCGACGTATTCCGTCAGGAAATCATCAAATGCGATAATCGACGGATCCGTTGATGCGGCAATGGCATCAACGTCGATGTCGCGTGACTGCGAACCAACTGAAAGTGATTCTAGCCGTGCTACGGCAGATTCTAACCGTTGTATCAATTTCTCGTCCATTTGGTTACTTTCTCTCTCTAGAAGTTGAAGTTTCAGTTTCTCTCTCTAGGAAATGAGGACATAAAAGCAGATCTGGTATACCTGGCAGTGAGACGTGGGAATATAATCTGTTTTTTTATTTTATTTATTTTATTTATTTTTATTTTATTTTAAACGCCGAAAGGGAAAGAGTGCGTTTGGTGATCATGAATATCGGGTTTATGTTTTTTCTTATTTTTTCAACTCTTTCACTATTAAAAAATTGATTTCTATAGATTAGAAGAAAAAAATGAAATTATTAAATATAGAACAAAAGACATAATTAAAGAAAATTGATAAGCATTTTAAACTGCTTTCCTTGTTAGCTATATGTGAAGTAACGTGGTTTAAACTTTGATAAAAGATTGACATAAATAAGCTACTTTAGTATAAATTAACTAAAGCTGAAGTTTGTAAGTTTCCGATTGTAACTTGCGATTCTAATAGTCGGAACTAGCCATTTATAAGAGCTTCTATTTTAATATATTCTTTTCTAACAACTTTCATTTTTCTCATTTTACAATACATAGTTTCTTAATTTATAAAATTAAAACTAAAATCTCAATCTTCAATAAGCTCATATCCAATATTCCGCGAGACATACATGTCAGTGTGTTATCATTTGTTGCAATCAAGTTGAGCATTGCTTAAAATAATATGGAGTAATGATGATAACATATTAACATTAATAACCCGTTGTTCAAACAAAAGTAAATTAATGATTCTTTTAAACTTAAGCATTTCTTTCTTTTTGCCATAGAAGCCCATAATTTTAGCAGGTTTTAATACCCACTTAGTTTGCACATGTTTGGAATTTATTTGCCATGATGAGTTTATGAAATTCGAATTCAAGACAATTAAAGTACATGAAATAAATCAAAATCATTTAAGCGTAAAAGTGTAAATAATATGGATCACACAAATCATTAGTACCCTACTTAAAATGCTTAATGGCCTCTTAAATCAATTTATTCCCAGGGAGTAGCTTGATCTTACAATATGTAATGGTTTGTCCAAAACGTAAAGAGTTAAATGCAAACAAATACAATTAAGGTTTGTCCAAAAAAGTTTGATCTTTCAACTACTCGGTTTCTATTGTGTGTAAGAAAAACTAGTTATTTCATGTTATTGAATGTAATTTTTGATATTTTTCACATATCATCTATATAAGGTGTCACTTGTTATCCATACAAGTTGACACGTTAACAAAATACATACAATCACAAGAAATAACAAGTTTATTACACACATTGTAGATCCGAATAATGAGATATACACTATAAATGTCAGATAATATTTAATTGCATTTTTATTCACTTACCCAAAATAAAACATATTTGAATGGGATAAAGTAAACAAATGGTAGTTGTCTAATTCATTTATTGATTGACAGACATGTGTATTACGCATTTTACTCTTTATGTAGTTTTTGTAATTGTAGCTCAATAGTAATCCATATTTTGGTAAGGTATGTATATTCATTCATTTGCAAGTTAAATCTCAGACCATATTTTATTAAAAAACAATCAAGTTCAAGTACAAAGGAAAATAAAAACTTATAACTAATATTATTTACACATGAATGCTACTTGTTGCAATGGCATTTCAGTTTAATAGTAGTAGTAGTAGTAAGAAAGAACTACAAACAATTCGTGTCTCAAAAAGAGATTTTTCGAAAATGCACAAAATTGATGCTAAATCCTATAAATAGATATAATCTGAAACTAGTTACCTCCTACCCTGTATGCTGAGTGAGTGGATTATCAAGTAGACGAATAACCATCTATTCATCTCCGACTTTATCTTTGTTTATCACCAACAGTTGGAATTGGAAAAGGAACCTTAGTGGCAGTAGGTGCATCTGGACGTGGTATAGTTGCGGCCCTAGGTGGTCGAGGTTCCTGAAAGTTATGATAAGGCGAACACACCATCAAGAGATGCTAAAAAAATGCAAATTCATAGGGATACAGGATGCTACACACAAGATGTATCATGACAGCAGGAAAGTAAAACAAAAGGTAAC
Organism: Pseudognaphalium luteoalbum; assembly: GCA_963422505.1. NCBI lineage: Eukaryota > Viridiplantae > Streptophyta > Magnoliopsida > Asterales > Asteraceae > Pseudognaphalium > Pseudognaphalium luteoalbum. The sequence goes on from OY730196.1 coordinate 110,570,028, forward strand.
AATCTCGACCCATTTGCTTATGAATATGACAATTTGAGTCATGGTTAACCATAAGATGAGTATAATAAAAACGATTTAGCTAAGAAGGAAAAAGGTCAACTGAGGCGAAAATCTTTCGAGATGCATTTTTAATGCATTAAACTTCCTACAAGATTTTATGTCATACGGGTCGGATTATTAATAAGATTATGTAATTAACTTTGTAATCATATTTAACCCAAACTATAAAAGAAAATGGAAAAGAAGTATTTTGGGTCGCCCTAACTTGGCCCCATTCTACCAAAGTGCCAACAAAGATTACTTGTCAATTTGTCATGAACTGTTACCCAACCGTCCCATTGTACTTTTGAATATAATCGGATTTGACTCGTCTTTTAACAAAGAATCTCAACTCAACAAGCTCAAACAACGTAAGAACATAGCTTACTTTTGCATATGATTAAATGCATGTAGAGCAGTACATGAATAAATGGGTATGACTATATCTATATCCATAGATAGTGCCAAATGAGTTTATATTTATATGCATTTTACAAAACTAGAATTAGACCATTTTAACCTTAAGGCACTTGGAGAATTTAAACACTTGAAAACATATGTGAAGCGATAGACCAACAAACATGAAACATATAAATGTCAGTTGGATTTGAATCAACATCATGGTGTGTGACCGCATTGAAAGATGAATAAAGTCAATAAATCAAAGACAATACTTACTCCGCGAAAAGGGAAGTCATCTGCTTCGAGCATGTGTATAACTTGCCCCATCTTTGGACGCTTGCTTGCATCCATATCTATACAACGAAGGCACACCAACAATGCTCGTTTTAAAGCTCTTGGAGAAGGCCGTAAATCGATTTTTGGATCTAGCAATTCCTCCCCCCTACGACTTGCAACCATTCCCTTAAACCAGTCAACCAAGTTCATCTACAATATAAAAAAACACGTATATCATTGGTAGAAAAATTAAAACCATATTTTAAACCGAAGGGGTAGAAAAGTTAAACCATTTGTCAAGTCAGAACAGATTTCATTGAAAACAAGTCAGACCAGGCAAATGTAGAAAATTATCTAAAACTAACACGGGCTGGATGGGTCAAACAGGTTTGACATGTCAAATGAAATATGTACCTCTCCAGGGGGTCGGGAATAATCGATTGGACTCCTTCCTGTTACTAATTCCATGAGCAAAACTCCAAAGCTATAGACGTCACTTCCCTCGTTAAGCATCCCTGTACTTGCATAGTCAGGTGACACATATCTGCAGATCACTGCCAGTAAGTACTCCGTCATGGGGCCAGAATTTCAGATAAATTAAAGAGGCAACAACACTAACCCAAATGTGCCCATTACTCGTGTAGTCACATAGCTTTTCTCAGATTCCAGTAACTTGGCAAGTCCAAAATCAGCTACTTTTGCATTCCATTTTTTATCCAGGAGAATATTGCTTGATTTAACGTCACGGTGAACAACTTTTGGTTCTAGTCCTTCGTGTAAATATGCCAATCTAAGCAAAAACCCATATGATTGTTAGTATGTATCAAATTTTTACTGGGCATATGTAAACTGCAAGTTATATTATCAATCATGGGAATACCCTTTTGCAGTCCCAACCGCAATCTTCATGCGTATGTCCCAAGTCAGAGTGCTGGTTGGCCCTTCGTCTCCATGCAACCATTGTTCTAAATTTCCATTGTCAACAAACTCGTACACAAGCATCCTGTGTGAGTTGGGACAGGTACAAAAAACAGAAAATTTAAAACGCTGGCACCAAAAGCGTGGAAATATATGAGTTGTGATTCTGAGCTTTTGTTCCAGGAAACAAATATATCAGTTTCAGGTTTTACAATTTGACAATGAAGCTGAATCAAATCAACATTACATATACAAAAATATTTATCGGGTCACCAAATATTCAAAATAATTGAGAAGCACTAGATGACTAAAAACTATTTGGTGATTGCCGAACATGCTTGATTCCTCTAGTTGGCAATGATAGATAAACTATATATTATGGGGGGAGGATACATGCTTCACAGGTTCTCCTTTTTGTGAGAACTTTTCTGATTAATATGCTCCAAGTGCCAAACAAATATTCACATTCACAGTAAAGGATATGACAGTACCACAAGATGGAACTATTGATTTACAGGAATATACATCTTACAATGATTAAAAATGACAGACTAGTTAACTTACAACGTATACTAATTACAAAGTACCTCTTAGCACCTTCTGCGCAAAATCCAATCAGACCAACGAGGTTCTTGTGCCTTACTTTGCCAATGGCTTCAACCTCCACCTTGAACTCCTTCTCGGCCTGTCCCCTATACATTCAAATCATAGTCTCTAAACATTAAGTTTGTTCCTGATATAAAGAAATTACTTTATCAAGTCCATAAAGATCTTAAGTTTAATAAAACATTCCTACAACTTATTATGAACAGGATTATTGAATCTCAATTCTTAATAAACGGAGACGAATTATAAACTTGCCACATAAATTGATGTTCACATCACAAAGACACTATAAATGCACATATTACAACACCACCATGTATGGTGATTCTACTACTGGTTAAAGAGGTTCATATACTCGGATCAGCTTGGGTCCATTTTGCATACATCAATTTAGGATTTAAAAAATCATTTGAATTTGACCTTGACCAATAATGTAACTTAAACATAACTCAACCTATTGAAAGTTAAACTCCCTCCTATAATGCAGACAAAATTCAAAGTACTTGTAATATTTTTTAAATCTCCAAGAGATCATGGATTCTAATCTGACATTTGTTGTTCACGAGGCTACTAATCACTCACCGAAACCAATTAAACAATTAATAAACTTATTCTTATTTCCTAATTCAAATGTTTAACACAGCAAAGTGAGTAATAAAGAGCTATCGATTACCCACCTTTAATAATGTAAACATGTACTTTCTTCTGTCACCTTAATTATAAACTTATATTACACTAATTAACAATTATATTTTCAAATTTAGATCTAAATTATTCAAACAAAACAAAATCACTATACTTCTTCTTCTTCTAAAATGGGTACTACTCCGTCTCAATCAAAGTGTAATTTGACTACGAAGACAGTTTTAGAAATTTCCACTACCTACGCTTTGAATCCAATGCGACTGAGTGAGGGAGTACTAATAAACTAATATATTTTCAAATTAAACAAAAAATTTGAAAAATAAACTTACCTATTATCCAAAAGACTCTTGACAGCCACCGACAAACCATCATGTAACACTCCTTTATACACAACTCCATAACCACCTTCTCCGATCACATTTTCCGACGCAAAACCATCCGTCGCTATTTCCAACTCTTTCAAATTAAACCACCTCCCCCACCCAATATTACTCATATGCTCAACGGACATACTTGATGACGTGTCCACACTCCCACTCGTACCCGAAGCGGACCCTGTACCCGAACCCGACACGTTACTTCCGGAATTATCATCACCGGTTTTTCTCGTCTCGATCACTTTGATTATCGGTTTGATAACTTCATCCACGTCATCATCATCATCATCTTTATCAAGCTCGAACATACTCATTAACGTTTTGGCTACTTTCTGCTGCTGATCTAAGCATGTCGTGTTGGCTTCGATATTTTCTTTCACGACGACGTCATGCATTGTACGACGTCGTTTAGATTTATGTTTATGAAGGAAGAAAAGGAAGATGAATAAGAGGATCGCGGTTACAGTAGCTACCGTGATCGCAACAACGACGTATAGTTTCTGACCTAGGATTGGTGTTTTGGAAGAGAGGGAGGTGACGTCGTCGCCGGCGGTGGAGGGATGGCCGGAATGTGACATGATTCCGGCGAGATTAGGAGTAGAGATTATTTGAAAAGTGCAGAAAATGGGGGAGCATTCAAACTGACAGTAGTAATGACAAAAGGGAAAGCATGGCGAGAGTCAAGTGATTACTTGTAGTGGAAGTGGGTTTGAGATTGGAGTTATTTACAGGAATGCCACTGTAGTATTTGACTGGAAAAGGAATAATGTAAATGATACTCGAGTCGGTGTTTGACTAGTGTTTAAATCTGTCTATTTTCATTATTAAATTAAATTAAATTAAATAGTCTAAAATGTATGTATGGTTGTATATAGCATTTTAATTTTAATTTATTACGTGGGTATTTCAGTAATTGAAATAGAGTAAACAAATAGCAAGAGAAGTACGTAAGCTATTTGAAGTAAACAATAGTTGTGTAAACTATACCGACACTTCTGTTTGCGTATTACTTTTTTTTTTACGTAATGTCTAATCGGAGTATCGGACCAATCCAACAAATATTTATTTGTTTTTAGTTTTAAGACATTTAGAGCATCCACAATGATATGGACTTCTCTATGTTCATAGACTGTCACGTCATGTCACATCAGCTTTCTATAAACCTCCATTTTTCATAAACCTCCATATCTACTCCTATAAACTACTACTTTCTATAAACGACCCTCACATATTAGTTTCTATAGACTTCATTCAAAGTCCATAGGTATGGACATTCAAAAATATTGTATGGACTTTTTGTATGGACTTGAGCTTCTAATGGGTGATAATAGTCATGGACTCCACCTAAGCATACATGTCACCATGGACATCCTATAGATCTTGCATTGGAGATGGTCTTATATATAATGTTAATTTCGGAAGGTTTGTTTATTTCAAAAGATTTTTAATCGAAAAATGTAAAATGTATATTTAACCAATGTACGTTACTCGTTTCATATTTTGCGATAGACAATAATATATTGGTTTTAAAATTATGAATATTTTTTGTTCTAAGATCACATATCGTCATGTATTTTTTTTCATTGACACTACAATTTGATGAGGTGAGTTAAAGGGCACCCTATTAAGTTTTAACGATAACAATAAAATTACATCAAACTTCAAGTATGAACATGCACAAGTTATATGTTAAAAGTCTTCTTTGTAAGTGCGTTTCCTCCTATCTATTATAGTGGTGATGGTGATTATCTCATACCATTATCAAATACTCAAATATCATTCAAAAAAATTGGGTGGCTCGATTTCCATGTCTGCCATCGTTTTTGCACTGTCATTTTCGGTTTATAATGCCCAATGTATTTTGTATCAGCGTACATATGTTTTACATATATGATATATCTAGATAAAAACCCTAGGTGCAAATAATTACATTTTCAATAGGATTTTTTTAATAGCCATTATTTTTACTAGAAAAATTAAGTGCTCATATACATAATCACCGGCCGAGAAACTATATTTATATTTATATTATTATAATTATAGTATATGCAATTATATTAACTTCAATTTGATAGCGTTAAGTGAATAACCTGCATGCGATTTGTAGCCATTATTATTTTGTACGAGTTGAGTACCCGCACGTTGTAGCAGTAAAGATTTTAATATTGACAAAAACGATATACTCAATTGTTTACGAACAACGTATTTTACATTAAACAATGATCAATAATGTACAATGATACTGATACATGTAACATAATATTAGGTAACGGAATATAAAGTATATCAAATTAACATGTATATATAATTATGTTAGGGAGGTAGAAGCCTAGAAGGTTCTTGTAAGCATAGCAAATTAACAAAAATCAATCCCTTTATAGAAATAAGGTGGTCAAATTTTTAGTAGTAGAACAACAAAATAAATTACAATTAGTTTGCATTTCTTTCCTTGACTTCTGACCTCACAAAAAATATACTTTCTAAAATTAATTACAAAAGAAAGATAGTTTCTAAATGAAGAAATGGGATAAATGGAGATTATTTCCAAATTTATGAAAGGGTAAAGTTATCTCATTGAATTTAAATAGGGGCAATTTTGTAATTTGCATTCTTTAAAAACTTAGGTTAAAGAAGATATGGGGCAAACCCTTTATAAGAGTGTAAAGATATTTAAGTGATTCTATATGAGATATGAGTTCGTTGCTATATAGGGTGTGTTTAATTACGAAACATTAGTTTCATTTTTTCTTTTCAATTTCTTAAGAGAAAGTGCCTTTTTAAAACAAAATTAATTTTTTAAAAACTCATTCAAACGTAATGGATAGAGTTTTCATTTTCCAAAATAGAAAATGTTGAAAACTATAAATGATAAAATTCTTTTAATTTTATGGAAACTTTTTTAGTAGTTTAACTTTATGAAGAAAAAAAAAAGTTTTGTTAAATGAAACCCTAAGGGCTTTCAGTAACATGTATATCTTATTTGTACCTAAAACTAAAATTTAAGGTCAACCTAAATGCAAGAGGGGAGAAAGAGAGTTAGTTATTAGGTAGTACAACTCTTAAAGCATGTTCCAAAGGTGTAAAAAGAGCCTTAAGGGCTAAGGGCTTTATTTAGCAAAATCAAAAAAAAAAAAAAATAGAAAAACAATCATACTTTTAACATAATAATTAGTACTATGTATTAGGGGTATAAGAGCATCTCTAATGTTATCATCAAATGTACCTTTTGCACTATAATAATGTAAAATGTACATAAAAACCTCTCCAATGTTAGCACTAAATCATCATACTATTATAGTGTAACACTAAACTTCACACTAAACACTATTCACATGTTATTTAATATAAATAATTAAAACTAAATTATAAAAGTTGAATTGTTGTATGTTTCTTATTAATACCATTAAAATAATTCAATATTGTTATATTTTGTTTTTCTTGATTTTTATGTTTATTGCATTGTTATGTCTTTTAATTGAAGTACATTTAGTGAAAAAAACATAGTGTATACATTGGAGTAAATTTTATTTAGTGCAAGTATATTCCATTAGGATTCTATTTTTGCACTATCTTAGTGATCAATTTTAGTGTAAATATTGGAGATGCTCTAAGGTGGTGTTTGGGGAGCTTATTTGTTAAGCTTATTACTTATTCAATAAGCTAAAATTTTCAAATTTATTTTAGAGTCTCTCACAAATAAGCAAATAAGCAACATAAATTAAGCTTATCCAAACACTAGTATCAGAGCTTGTTAAGCAAACAAGCAATGCAAATAAGGCTTGAAACACCCACTAAGTACGATTATGATTGAAGTCAAAAGATGTTTAGTTTTGTAATGTGGGTCGGGGAATCTAAGAACTTGGCGGTGGAACACATGGCGCTCGTGGAAGAGAGAGCTTCCATCATCTTTTTAACGAGACTTGGATTTTAGATCATATTTTGAAATTTTCCTCTCGTTTCTTTTTTCTTTTTCTTTTCCTAACTTTATTGTTTTTTCTTCTTTTATAATCGCTTGCTTCAACTACACTGTACCGGGCCATTTCCTTATTATGGAGTAAAAAACACTTCAGTTGTCTTGTTACATTCTTATATTTTCATTTAATTTATTATCTAATACTAGTATATTATTGTTACCATACTTTACATTTAGATTAGTTTTCATTTATGACGATTATTCTGTTATATGTTGACTTATATTATCTAAAATATAGAGGTTTAAAGATCATGTTGACTTGAATAACAAATTATACTTGTGAAGCAAAAAGCTTATTGTAATATTACTCATATATAAGTGGTCTATGGCATGGTTGTTAAAATCGAGATATTTATCGTAGGATCGCACGATCCTACGATCTTACCAAATGAAAATGTGCAGTGTGGAAGTAGGATCACTCCAGAGGTAGAATCGGAAAAGGATCGATCGTGGGATCGTAAGATCGGTGAACGATCCGATCCTACATATGAATAAACTAATTAGGTTGCATTTTTAAAAAAACTATAGAAAGTCTTCTTGTCTTGTCGCCAAAATTCTGTTGTTGTCAACGACCCAACTACTTAGGCTGTCGCTGCCTCGCCGTAGAATAAAGATTGGAAAAATTATTGAGTTGCAATAACACTCAAATTTTTATTTTATATATATCGGTCACAATAACACGATATTATATGCGGCACTAATAAGTTGCGAATAATGTCTTTGATTAGCACAGTAGTATTTTTTATTATATTTGTATAGTACAGAGATCTTTATTTATTTTTAACTAAACATTATAACTAGAAAGAAATGAACAAGGGCTGGTACAAATTAAAGCCAAATTTATGATGGTTCGATTCAGTCGAATTAATTTAGCCTTCATGGCTAGTAATTACCGTCACTTGTTCATAACTTGAGAAACCACAATATACATGAACATGATTCAGCAAGGGCCCATGCAACCTGGCACTCCGTATGTGGCATGCCATAAATTGCGGTAGCCGCTAGTTGGCTTCAGAATGGATAAGAGCATGTATAAAATGACATGATTTTGATATTTATCATACACTTGTACGTTCCTTACATAACTTAAAATATCATGTGATTGCAATTTGTTACGTAATTATTTCATATTTCTAATTGCGGGTCTTGTCATATTCAGGATTATTGCGAACAAGGAGAGTGAGATGTGTACCATGATCAAGACATTATTCCACAGTCTTTTGTTTGTTAAATGTGCTTTTATGTTTTGAGAAATGAAAAAAAAAATTATACTAATTTCTACATAACTCGAACACCAAACAAATGGAAAATGTAGATCATTGGTGAGGTTCTTAGGGACAATGCACTGGTGAGGAAATGAGCGACATGTGATTTGAGTCATTGATTTATGTAATCAACGACCCACAACAACGGCTATAATATGCGAAACAATTTGTGTATTTTAGAAAGCACCTTCTATAGTCAACAATAATGCTACAAAAATGGATACAACGATAGAAGTACCCTCATAGCATTAACATAGGTTCACATTAGTTGCAAAAAAAAAAAAAAAAAACCAACTGGTTCATATAGAAATATAGAATCGTCACTAGTTTTCCTTTGAAAGCATAGTAGATATTTCGCAAAAGGTCGAACAAATTTCTTTAACCATAAGTCTAAAGTCATACAAAGATAGCACAGTGAGCGTGCTGGGATTAGATGACCTGTAGACACTTTTCGTGTCAACTTAGATACAGATATAAACAAATATCGGCTAAAATAATTATTCATACGATGTAATTACAATTATAATCCGATTTATTGTAGGAAATGATTTTAGAAAGTTGTATTACTTGTATGCATTGATATACTCTTAAGACTTGAACCATTTGAGATAAGACCTACTTCCAGCAGACCATTCATATACCACAGGCCCACAGCTATGTTGAGTGTTGATCATTTCATGAGATGAAATAGGTAGAACTATAATATTTGCAATCATCATACAAATAAATTATAATTAATATACTTGATTAGTGGACCATTCTATGACTGAACGGTTTCCAGGTCCGATCCAACACTGCCCATATTACCAATCCCGGTCCCATGGCAGGACAGTACTGGCCTGGGGTTTTAGCCCAGATATAGTACAAAATGCCACAACCATAACTTCTACAAATAAATGACCGAGACCCAACTAGTTCATAGACTGACCGTTCATTTCTAGTTGTTACAAAAAATAGAGTATGAGATCACGCAATGAATTCTTCGAAAAGCAGTAAACTTTAGAAATAGTCAGACAAGTGATAACTTACATCAAGACCACACTCAATCGAACAAATCATAACATGAGCAAACAAGAGAACGGAAACTGTCATGCTATGCGTTCGAAGCCCTTGTCACCGAGGAAGTCCAAAGTCTAGCGAAAATTCGTAAAAAGATGGAATTAGTCTAAAAAAGTCTTTAGTAAAAGCTCAAGGAACAGATAAATCAACCAAGAAACAATAAGGCATACAAAAGATTTGTGGGCCTTGTGACATCAAATTGTATTACCCAACTACCCATAATCATATCTTCATATGAATGGACCTGGAAAATCACCAGGAAATAGGATCTTATGGGAATACTTCAAATGTATAGGTCCAAACATAAATCTCATAATTGAGAATGAAGAACACGTGTTTCTTAGTAAAGACAACTAGCACATGCTTCTCACTCAGGACGAATGAGGATTGGTAAAAGGCGACATATAAAGAATATCTCAACTGCACGACTCTATATGGTTTCATATATTCAAACTCAATGGCATTCAATGTAACATTGTCGTTACACATCACTACTTGAAGAGTTGAAGTTACTCACGAGTGAGAAATTATTAAAATCACAGCATGAAATTTCGATTTGAGTACAAAGTTGAGAATTCGAACTAGAAGCAGATTTACATGTTCATGCAATATGCAAATTTTCTCATGCCTTAACTGCCTTGATTAATCCCGCTGTCACAATGATGATGCAAAACCTATAGCAGTAAGCAGAAGAACTAGTCAGAATATATGTGGTATTGCCGCAATGATGATAGATTCTTACTCTCAGTCTCTCACCAACACTCTCTGGCTCTCTGCTCGATAATTTTTTTATATTTTCATTAGTACGGTCAAATAGAACCAGTAAGCTAAGGAAGATACCTTAAACAATATTGCATTTATCTCATTCTCTAGTAAGCAACACATTGAGGCGTATTCCAATATATATAATTATTATCACAACCCATACTTCATGCAATAACAAACTGATGATAACACAACGAGAAAGTCTCCATGAAAGTATAAGATACCAAATTATAGAATTATAAATCTTCTCTATTGCCGGTACAAAAGAGAAGGTAAAGTGACAAACGTCTCGTGATTAGTCATTAACAATTCGGTTTCAAAACCATCTTCCTGTTGACACCCGAGTGATAATGCTTTCAAATTTAATAACTAGGCTACTTACATTTTTTAGGGTTACAAAATACAGCCCATATCTGAAATTCGCAATTTAAGTTTTTTATATGAATTATGTTAGTAGGCTGTGAACACTTAAAGTATGCCATGAGCGACTTTCATCCATTAGAATAATTTCTTTTATAGCTAAACCTTGAAGTTTATCACTTTATCCAGTTGACCAAACAAAATACTCTGAATCCAAATTCGTTTTCACATAAATGTATTGAAACTGCCCCATTTAAACCCAAGTTATTAACACATAAAAGTCATTTAGATATCTATAATCTATATCAAGTAGGCAAGACATAAAGGACTAGGTAACACTTGTCTCCTAGGGTTCTCCATTATCACATCTAGCTATAAATGAATGTCAAGGACGGGTGTCCAATTATAGGCTCTTAGCTAAACACCCAAACGGATCCTCGATCAATTATCCGTGCCTCAAGCATCCCAATACTCACTACGTCCAGTAAATACGTTCTACTGTAACCTAAATCCAGGACTTTTGTTAGTGAAATCTAGCTACTCATATTAACCTACCCAATTTCTTTCTCTTATAAATTTAAATCAAATCAAATACAATATTCCTAAATCCACAATAAACAATGGTAATTAAGTAGCATACTTTAAGGCCATCATAACTAACTAGTTAATTACCAATTCATTCAATAACAAACAGTTCTTATAATGTTTCGCCAAAACGATTAATGTCACCAATAACATAAGCACAATTTATAATGCAAACTGTAATTATGTATGTATACCTTGAGAAAGCCAGCTCCAACAAGTGGAATCAACAGCAATACTTGATGTGAGACGAGCGGATGCAATTGCACTGTGAAGAGGCATCATTGATTCAACACTTCCCAATGCAGCAACAACCCTAAAAACACACGAAACATCAAATTCAATAAAACTAGAAATCTGATTTGTAATTCACAAGTGCTCAATTGTTTGTAATTAACCTTGAAGCTGAGCGATGGAGTGCTTTTGTCGATGAATAAAAAGGAGAAATGGGCACAGATTTGGGGGTTAGGGTTTGTGAAATAAGATTTGATTTAGATGTAATTGTTCTTGCACCGGAGATGATTGCTGATCTGGTTGCTGAAGCCATTGTCTTTTTTCTTTTCAAACACAGTGTAGTCCTGTATAAACCCTAACTTGAACCCCTGGAGTGACTTGTACAAGAGGCATATTTTGTTGTACTTTGGGTTTAGTGAAATTTCTTAGGGGTCTACTTGGAGTTCTGTTATATGCCAAGGACCATGAGTTAAAATGTTATTTCCTGTAAGAATTATGAATGCATTTTATATGTATTTTTTTATTTTTATATTAGCATGATAAGAAATTGTTGTCCACAAGTCCAATAAAATGAAAGAGAAAAATATAAGAAGAAATAAAAGAGAAAAAAATAAATTGATGTAATTGATAAATTTCTTTTGAATGTTATTTTGTCAAAATGCGATGGTAATTTTAGATCTATTGATTAATTATGAGTTAATTTAATTAATATTTAGAAGGGGGTGAGTTTTTTGGGTTTCCTTTCCATTTTTTGGATGCGTTTAAGTGGATTTTTCAATACAACATCCAATTATGTAACAATTATCCAACGGGTCTAGCAGGTAAAGAAAAAAAAATCATCTCGTTTCATTTTTTTTCATTTCTCACTCAAATTAAAAAAAAAGTTTGGTAAAAACCCGATGACCCCACCCGATACCCATCCTTCCAAACGACACATCTAGATCCGAACCCATTTAGACCCAAACCCATTTATACCCATGACCTGACCCCACCCGACCCATTCATTTTGCCACTTATAGAACATAGTATTCTTCTTCGCTCGTTAGGAGTAATCAAACATCTTAAATAAACTTTGAATCACACCGATACACAAGCTGACCTCATTAAAAGAAACGGGTCAAACGAATTGAAAGTTACGAAAAGCTTTCATTAAAGTTTATCCAACTTCTGAATTGATAAATTGAAACTTCTCATATTCAACAAATTGATAATATTGAGAATTAGAGATTTTTACTAAGTTTGATACGATAGATCTTTATATCCTAAAAAACTGGAGATCATGCTGCCTACGTGGCACCTATCTGGCTCCATTCACACGCTGACACCTCACCCTTTCTCCTACGTGTCGTTCCCAAAAATTTTTCCAGAACTTTTTACTACCATGCTAAAAATAAAATCTGATAATACTTCTACCAACATTTGCAATAATCTCCTTTCCAAATTATTCATCCGTTCAAGATTCTGTCAATCATCCGTTCCATACTTTTCGCAATCATCCTAATTAGCTCCACGCTCCACTATTCTTCCTCTTGCAAAAAAATTGAACCACGCTCTAAATTTTTTTGTAGATATGGAAAAGATCTCATCGCATCATTCACGTATCGAAATCAATTTTGTGATGATTTTGATAATATATAGTGGCAGAAAAATAACAGACCAACCATTTCAAACGGAAATCTTATTCAACCTTCAACAACAAGGTCTGTATTCTCGAAAACCTATTTCATCTATCCAACGTTATGTTTGATTTTATATGTGCTTTAATCTGAATGTTTTACCCTGTCGGGTTTAATCCCTGCAAACACTTTGTGACGATTACAAATTAATATGTGATAATTAACAGAATCGTGTTGCCATCTTCCATCTTTTGATATGCCTCTAAAAATCGCATGTTATTGTCATCTGGATCACTTTCTATTCAGGATGTACTGAAAAACCTTCATAAACACCATGCACGCCAACTGTTTGATCCAATGACACTATGAATATCACCAATCCATGTGTTTACTTACCTGTTTCTATCATGCATTTTTTTCTTATCTTGTGATTTATTTGTGCATAAAAATCACAGTGTACGTTAATAGTTTCATATATTAAGAAATTTGAATGTTCCCGAATTTTTTTTAAATCTGCCTTCAGTACATTTGTTGGTGAACTTCATGTTTGTCACATCTAACTGCTCAATATCACCTTCTTTCAATTTGTGTTACACAGATCATGGCCAATGCTTGCACGTTTGTAAGAAATATCGATCCGAGGAAGCAAAACCATCCATGAGGTTCAGGGTTGTCACATCATGGCTCAAACCAGCTTTTGGCAATGTAGAGGAAACCATGGAGTATATACTCATGGACGAAGAGGTGAACGTTTCTTTTTTGCCTACTACACATTTTCTGGGTTCATTGTTTCTACCAACTGATATATAACTGCATTTGTTATTTATGGCATTCGACATTATAGGATGTTAAGATCCAAGCGTCTTTGAAGACCAAGCTAATGGACAGAGTAGGAAAATTGCTCTTAACAAATGCAACGGTCTTAATTAGTAATTTCGTTGTGGCTACTTATTACAACAACAAATTTGTTGCACTAAACAACAAATACAAGCTAAATTTGTTTTACGCGACAAAGGTCACTCCGATTGTGATTGGCATGGCTCAATGTATGGGTTTAAGTTTGTGTCATTTTCTGACATTCTTTCCAGCAAGTTGAAGGACAACGACACAGTTGGTAAGTTGTCTATTTTCATTCTACATCATAGTATATCCATAGCAGATTGATGCATACATGCAGAACTAGGTGTTAGTCTACTATAAAGTACATTTTCAACTTCCTATACAGATGTTATTGGAGTTGTTGTTTCTGTCGGAGATACTATTCCGTTTACCAAAAAGAATGTCGACAAGAAGAGAGTCACCCTAAATTTGATGATAACTGAGTAACTTCCATTTTTACACATTTGTGCAATCTTTCTGATACAATAAGAAACACTTTCGTACTTATGCCTATTTTTTGTTTTCACACGGTCAAAATACGGTCAAGTGTACACTCTTTGACCAGCATGTTGATGAGCTTACCAGATTGCTTGCCAAGCATGATGTGGCAGACCATAAAATTCTGATTCTGCAGACGGCAAAGATCACTGAATACAACCGTAATACTTTCTGCCAACTAACCATCATTTGTCTAGCTGTTGGTTTTTAGTACCCAAAAAAATATTACATTCTTTTTTTCTTCTGCAGACGCTCAGAGCATCCAAAATGCTTTTAACGGCACCCAGCTTTTCATGAAACCCGCTCTCCCCGAAGTGACTAGCTTCACAGAAAGGTAAAATTGCTATTACCCTTTTATGTTCTAACTTCCTACATTAGATATTTGTAGTGTTTTGTTTTACGTTTTCAACTGACACCATTCCTTCTATATTACAAACACCACTAGCCTTGCTTCACGCATATGTGGCCCTATCACTGTTGCACGACTTCCAGCCTCTCAGAGTCAGTCTGTGCGTTCAAGTAAACCAGACTTCATCAATGAGAGCTTATCAATCTAGACGAAATATGTTCCCATCTTAAGGTTAGAACATTTTCGGGCCATCCCATTCAATATTGCTTATAGTCGTCATTTTTGCACAACTGATAACTCTTTCTTTACTTTGTATCAGGTTGCTACCTACGTTACACTTGCTACAATAGACAGCCTACACGTCGACGAACCTTGGTGGTACCTGTTGTGTCGAAAGTGCAAAAACAAGGCTCTTTCGTTGACTGATCGTGACAAAGTCGACCACGCTGAATTCCCAAACGGGTGAAATGTAATGGCTGCTTTCCAAAACCTCCCCCCTCTTTAGGTCCCAGGTATAACAAATTGGCTTATTATCCATATTGTTCCAAAGGTACACACTTTACCTTTTACCTCGCTAACCACTTATTTCTCCTACTCTTAGCTACAAGCTACAGATCCGCATTATCAACGACACCGGCTCAGCATCTTTCACCCTTTTCGACCGAGACGTTACAAAACTACTAAGTGTCAGCTGTTACGACCTGCAAACTAAGTATGTAGACGATGAATATGCCTTTCCATCCGAGTTCAACCAGTTGATAGGGAAGACATTGTTGTTCATGGTTTTCGTCTCACCGTACAACAAAAAACATAACTACCAAGTTTACACTGTTGACAGTTTAACCGATGATGAGGATCTGATCAACACCTTCAGGAAGGTTCATGGTATTCAACAGGTCAAATCGTAATCCCAGTTTGTCAACCTCTCTTCCGTCTTTTTTCTACTCACACTGATCACTAACTTACTTTGGTTTGCTATTGTGTGAGGATGGTGTCGAGGTGGATAAACTTACCAACTCTGTCGATGGACCATCACTGAAAAACATATCTTCTCATGTTATTGTATGTCACATCATATTAAACCTGTACTCTCTACAGGAACATCGTTAGTCATTTTATTTTTTATACACTAGAACTTATTACTGGAGTTTATGTCGTAGGATGTTGTTTCGTATACCGAAGAAAACCTCTGCTCTGTTGATCTGACTTTGGATACTGCTGAAAGCCCTTCTGGAAAACGCAACTTCGATGACATTACCGAAGACCCAATTTCTGCCAAAGCATCCTCATCGAAAACAAAGAAGCGTCTCCTGGACGTGGACATCGACAACTGAAGCATTTCTTTATATCTTATCGGTCTGTTTTACTCCCATGGATTTGTTTAAATAATCGCATCTCCTTTAGGTGCACTATCGTTCTCAAACAATTATCAGCTTTGTTTCCTGTTTGATTAATCATGTGTTTCCGTTGAATGTTATGAGAGAGATGAGGGACATGAGGAGAAAAAAGAATGGTGCTATAGATGATAATAAGGTCTTTTATCATAGTAACGTTGATATTTCGTATACAGTGCTTGTTTGATGGAGGGACACATTTCAATGTAGTATGGAGCCTGAATGCCTGATCCTCCAACTCCACAAGAACCGCCGCCGACCTATATAATAGGTAAGCTTAAGAAGACAAACTGAAAGATTTAAATATATAATAGCATTGTACCGATATAAACAACCCATATTAATTTCTATTGGCATGACACTTTCAAGTTTTGTAACAAACAGATTTGAATTTGAATGATAATTGGGTGTCTGGGAATTAAAATGTAGGTTATCCCATAATGCTACTTTTCTATGGGTGCAATGCTATTATATGGCTTGAACCGTTTAGTAGAAATGTATCAAATCCATCAAGGGCCACTGTTTGATATCAAAAATTCTTGTCTTGTGATTATGGGGATATCTTGCAGAGATATATTAATCGAATACTCAAAATATATGACCGCGTTGGGCTGTTCACTATTTGAGCTGCTTTCTGAAGTTCTGCTTCTAGTTACTTCAAAGAAATTTGAGTTACTTTAATGAACAAATTGCAGTCGATGTCAAATGATGAGTTTAAAGCAGAGAATATATGTGCCCTGCTTCTTTATGAAAGGAGGGGTTCCGAATGACAGTTTTTTTAACCGATCAGAGACCAGCTATCAGAAAAGAATCCAACCAAGCCATCACAATGAAGGGAACTGTTTAATACATACGTTCAAAAAATTTTGATAAATCTTCTTTGCTGCATTTTAGAATCTAGACCTGGAGGTCTTGTTTGCAATTAAATAATACTAATTAAGTTTTTTTCCCGAAAAGGGAACCACTAACTTACCTTTTTACATTTGTGGGTATCTAACAAATTTTTTCTCCTAAAAATGAACCACTAAATTAAAAACGAACAAAAAAGGTCACTACCGGAAACCAAAAAAAAATGTATGCGTCATCCGGTGAATTTGACTAGAATGCCATTACTTTTGCTCTCTTGATTATACAACCTTATCTGGGTACAAATCCACCGGATGATATATACATTTTTTTTGTTTTGTTTTTTGTGGTGATACCATTTTTTGTTCGTTTTTAGATAAGTGATAAATTTTTAAGAGAAAAAAATAATCGATACCCACAAATATAAAAAAGTGAGTTAGTGGTTCTTTTTTGGAAAAAAAAAACCCTACTAATCATCATGGTTATGGACTAATTTAAAAACTGACTTTTGAAGTGCATGTAACATTATTATTATTTCATCGAATTGGCTTGGTTTTCTCGACACTTCTCTTGGGCCTGTTGTGCTGATCCATTTGTTCTGTCCATAATGGGCTGGATCCGTATCAAAATCGAATCATACGGCCTAGCCCAAGTGCCTAACGTGGGACGCAAGTGAAGGAACCGCCTAATTTATCGTTGCACATTGGTTTCTATCTATCTTCCTCTCTGTTCTATATAAAACCTAAATAAATCCCAGGATTCGAATAGTTTTATCATTCCAAGTACGTAAGTTTTTCATTCTTCCAAAAACTAGTTTATTTTCTTA
This sequence comes from Pseudognaphalium luteoalbum, assembly GCA_963422505.1. Classification (NCBI taxonomy): domain Eukaryota; kingdom Viridiplantae; phylum Streptophyta; class Magnoliopsida; order Asterales; family Asteraceae; genus Pseudognaphalium; species Pseudognaphalium luteoalbum. The sequence goes on from OY730196.1 coordinate 110,587,937, forward strand.
TTATTAATAAATTGATTGATTCAACTTTTACGTTTAGTTGTATTTTTGTCTTCTCGATCGAGCACCAATTCGTTTCTCTTTGATCAAACTTAATTAACCTGTGACAATGATAACAGCCCGTGCTAGCTCTGTATGGGGTGCAAGAGGTCAAACAAAAGTCAGAAGATATTGGCCTGGTAAAGCACCAAAGTGGGCAGAAGATCATGATCGTGTTGATGAAAACAGCAACTATGATCGAATATCGGTATCAGCCAAAGTGTTTTGTCGTAGACAAGATTTTGATATTACAAAGGGCTATGATCATAGGTTGCGTAGATTGGCCAAAAATAATAAAGAGGGGATACATAATAGACAAGCACATACCACACTGAGCGATGATGAGGAAGAGGTGGTTCACGGGAGACAAGATACTACATTAGAGTTTGTGGAAGAAGATGAGGATGCAGCTTATCAACGGAGAATAATGATAAGGGAGAAGTTGCTTCAGAGGGAGCAAGAAGAGAGAGCCGCCATGATTGTTGAACACGAGGAGTCTGCGTCTGAGTATGAGTATGAGACGGATTTGGAGGATGAGCAGATTAGTATGGCTATGACTATGGCTATGGTGAAGCCGCTTTTTGTAACAAGAAGTGAAAGAGATACTATTTCTGAACGTGAAAAGATTCAAGCCCAAGAGCGCGCCATTGAGGAGTCAATGACATTGAGGATCGAAGAAAGAAAAGTGGAGACTAAGCATATAGTTGTTGAGGAAATACGTAAAGATATGGAGATACAAAAGAATAAGGAAACGGAAACAGATGCTGCTGATGTGGATACGGATGATGAGTTGTCGAATTTAGAGGAAGACATCGAAGCTTGGAACTTGCGTAAGCTTGCAAGGTTGAAAAGAGACAGAGAGGAACATGATGCGATGGTGAAGGAGAAGGAAGAGATCAAGAGAGTTAGGAATATGACTGAGGAAGAGGGGGAAGAGTGGGTGAGGAAGAATCCGAAACCAAATGGTGCACCGAAGCAAAAGTGGAGGTACATGCAGAGGTATTATCATAAAGGTGCTTTCTTTCAGAATGACCCAGATGATACTGCTGGAACGGTTGGTGTTGATGAGATTATGCGACGTGATTACTCTGCACCAACGGGTGAGGATAAGATGGATAGGAAGAGGTTACCGAAATGTATGCAGGTCAAACATTTTGGTCGCAGTGGAAGAACAAAATGGACTCATCTCTTTAATGAAGATACTACTTACTCGTATAACCCGTAATTACTTTGTCCAATTAGCTAGGCAATGTGGTTCACTATGTTAGTATACATTCTTATGCTACATGAGGTTGATTTAATGGACATGTTTAGCTCCCACATTAACTTTGTGCTAGTCATTTACCAATGTTGGTTTTCTGGTTACGGAATTATTTCTAATTTTTTTTTTTTTTTTGTGTGGATTCACCTCATAGGTTTCGAAGACTCTTAATAGAATCTGAATCAAATTTACTTTTGAAATGTACTAACAATGACCTCAGAAGTCAAACTACATCTCAACATAACAGATTAATAACTTTAGTGTTTTACAAACGTAGTTTCATTCTAAGACTTCCAAGTTAAAAAGAAATCTTTTTCAAAACTGCTGTGGGTGAATCTGAGCCAAACTAGCACTAGAAATAGCTCATTTCCACCCTACCCAATTTAACCATATCCAACCTACCCATTTTGTCAGCACGGGTTTTTTTCCCTTCCAATGGGTCCAATCCAAGAACTGAATACAAGTCAATTTCTCCATTTATTTTTGACAAGTAGCCACCATATGCGCGATACCCTCCAATTGGGGGCAAAAAGCTCTTACAGGAGACCGCTTTGCACCTGCAAAATGTTTAGCAGCAGATAGCTTCTCTGCAATTCCTTTAGCTTTAATAGCTTCTTGTACGTTCGATTCCATCTCAAAGGCGTAACATGTACCATATCCTGTAAAAAGTTTCGACTTTCAATAACTAAATAAGCTTATATCATGCTATCTCCATCTTCAAAGGAAAATTACGATGTTTGACTACTAGTCGAATATCTTATCCGTCCACCTGATAGTGACAAAAGAGAGGATCTTATGGACCTGGATAAATAACATGATCTTTTTGGTTTGAAATACTGCAATTGTCATACTCAAGATGGATAACAAATATAATATAGACATGGGAACTCAAGAAACATTATTCAAACTCTTGTAAAAGATTGAAGCTCACTAAAGAAAACAAAATTGTCACTAACTTGTGAGATAACACCATTGAGGATCTCAAATGCATAGCAGATTTACAAAACATAAATATAAAGCTTTAATCAGCACAATTCAACAAAAATATATGATAACTCTAGTTTTTTGTATCAAATTGGGAATGTTGTAATAATTTTTCATAAACTTTACTGCTAGTTCTCCCAATTCAAGAAAATTACTAGCTAAAATAGAATTCAAAATCATTCAATAAAATTCAACCTAATGTAAAATTGTTGATTAACCCGATTCATCAAATCAAAAACCCACTAAAATTCAACCATATGTTCTACCATACATAGCGATCCAAACTCAAGTTAGCAAAAAGATAAATCGTAATCAATTTAAAACCCTAAATTTTTTATTAATGTCACAATTAACACTCCATACAAACCAAATTGGAGTAATTAAACTTACTTAAATTCGTACTTGTAGCAATTGAATGTCAACTAGATCCCAAATCAACCGCTGGGCGCTGGATTGGTTTTGATTTGCTTCAGATATCACTGACTCAAGTGGGTAACTTTTTGTAAATTTTGAAAAGTGAAACAGGAAAAAAAAATTGATGATGAGAATTGCTTATTTACAACAAAATTCATGATAAGGGTTTTGATCAAGTTTACAACTTGTGGTAGAATAAACCAATTCGCGCCAAATTGCCAGGGAGGGTGCGGCAGGGGTTTGTGGCCTCTGGTAATGGGGAAAACTGAACTTTGGTTTGGTCCCAAAGAGGACTAAGACTAGGACTAGGCTTAATGTGAAAAGCTTTGCAAAGTTATTTTCATCAACTTTTAAAAAAGAGTTCTAAATACTACTGATTCTTCCTATATAGTAATTATTACATATACTACAAGTACTTATAGCACAATTTTAATGTTTGAATCACTTTTATTTGTTATATTTATGAGCCCCCTTTGAAAAAGCTTTAGAGAAAAGCATAACTCCAATGGAAAAAGCTTCTGCAGAGCTTTTCTGTTAAGACCTACACACACAATTTGATGAAAAAGTTTTTATTTAAAAGTTTGAAATATGTTAAGCTTTACAAAATAAAAGCTTTTACTTCAAGGATAAAAAAGCTTTTCAAAAGTTTTTTTTTCATAAAAACACTTTTGAAACAATTATCATTCTAGATGCTCTCTTATACTCAGTATGATATTTTTTTGTTTTTGTCGAAAAGAAAGGAAAAGAATTTAGTGATGGATCGATGGATAATGAAAAGAGCATAATTCCCTTCCAAGGTTAAAAGAATGGACCAATTGCATAACTTCATGGTTAAACTTTAAACTAAAAATTATGATATAAGTTGATAGTCAAAATCACAATTTTAGATTATTTTTTTTTGGTGTAAAGTTATGATATAAGTTGATAGTCAAAATCACAATTTTAGATTAGGGTCTTAACGGGTTCATCACTTTGTAATCAGTTCAAACCGATTAGGAAGTGATTGGTGATTTGGTGCCATTGGTTGCATCACTTCTCAATCACTTCCTAATTACTTGCAAGTGTAATCGGAAAACCGATTTGTAATCGGCTGAAATTGTGGGGCCACATACTTTTTTTTGTTTAGTGTATAAAAATGGTGGTATATTGGTAATTATAGGGTCAGAAAATGAAGTGATTAATCATTGATGGCAGTAGGTCAGTGAATGAGCCATTTGAGAATCACAATTGGTCGTGGCCCACCCTCAAATTCTCTGATATACATTATTATACTCCCTCTGTCTCAATTCTATTGTCCCCAGATAAAAAATACGCAATTTATGAAAACATAATCATCTCTCACTTACTTTTTGGTAAAATAACAGTTTTACCCTTTACTTTTTACCTACTTTTTTGTTATATATATATATATATATATATATATATATAGTAGGGGTAGAAAAACTTTATCTTCTTATTCTTATCTATTTATGAATTTGATAATTAATTTAGTACAACCTAAAATGGAATACAGAACAATAAATTGGGGACGGAGGAAGTAGAAGATAATAGATAATCAATTACTCTGTAATAATAACTTCATATGTTACAAATTAAGCTCACTGATGTAAGGAATAACCAATAGCCATATCAGTTTTAATTTATTACTCAAAATAGTCCATTAAGAGATACTTATTTAATAATTTTGTGTAAATTTTAAAGTTATGAAACACATATAAATAATATATGATTTTTAGATTTTTAGTTGAGAGCTAACTTTAGATTGAGAAATTTTTTAATATGATGAATTTTTCCAATACATGAATATGTGTTGCGTCTACTCTTTCGATGATTTACATCTTAATTTACGATTTAAATATTTCATATATACTCAAACTTCTCTTGGACGGGTTTAATTTATGGTTTGCCCTTCTAAATATATATATATATATATATATATATATATATATATATATATATATACTATTTCGACGTATCTACATCTTTATTTACAAGATCTTTTTTCTTCTTTTTTATATGAACGTTTTTTCTTTCTCAATTTATACTTCTCTATACAGTTTATTTTTTCTCAATCTATATTTCTCTTTCAATTGTTAAAAAGATAATGATATCTCAAATCGGGTTACTTAACATTTTTTATACATTGGCATACTTCTATTTTTGTGACAATAAGGTTGACAATCGACAACCCGTACCGATCTACAATCGACTGTCTATCCAGAATGGGAGCCATACATGACGCACTTGACAATTGTGATTATGAGGGTGTCACCCAATTATCTTTCCAAAAGAACGTATACATGCCATTGGCAATCACCCTTTCAAATGAATAAGAAAATTTATACCCGACCAGTTAATAGATTCCCCATTTTATTAGACTCCTCCCAACCCAAAATCAAAGTGACAGACGCTGACAGAGCCACGTCAGCCACGTCAGCGTAACGTCAGCTTTTTCAGAAAACTGACTGAAACTGACAGACCCTCCATCCCCATTCCATCACTTCATTTTCTGAGACCCACTGACCATTATTTAATCAACTAAAACACAATTATTTAAATAAAACACAATAATTTAAATTAAACACATTCCATTAAAAATAAAAATTACAACAATTTATAAAAATAAAAATTATAACAATTCCTAAAAATAAAAATTACAACAATTTCCAAAAATAAAAACTACACAATTACGTAACTAACGAACACGGTAATTTGGTGGAAGTTGCGAAATGTGTTGGATTAGAGCATTGCGAAGTCGATGATGAACAGTCCAATCCCGTAATTCCTTGTCCATACGCAATGAAGTTGCAACTCTTTCTTCCCACGAACGATTTGGTCTATTTGATGGCTCAGAGGGATAATCTTCTTCCAGTGGACACATATTTCGTCAGTTGTCTTCCGTTATCATGTTGTGTAGAATCACATAAGCATACATGATTCTTTTTATTTTGTTAGTGCTGTATGGTCTAGCCGAGTTCTTGATGATTTGTCAACGGCCTTGAAGCACACCAAATGCTCGTTCCACATCTTTCCTTGCAGATTCTTGGTATCTCTTGAAGCGAGCCTCGACTTCAATTAGTGGATGCCTGAACGACTTAACAATTGTCGTCCATTCCGGATAAATTCCATCCCCCAGATAATACCCCTTTGTGAAATATTGTCCGGCAATCGTAAAGTTAACTTGGGGAGCTCTATCTTGTAGCAAATCTGAGAATAAATCCTATTGATTAAGAAAGTTAATGTCGTTGCTCGAGCCCGTTGGACCAAAGAAAGCGTGCCAAATCCACAAATCATAAGACGCAACTGCTTCGAGCATGATTGTTGGATGACCTTGATCTCCTCTTGTGTATTGACCTTGCCATGCTACTGGACAATTTCTCCAAGGCCAATGCATACAATCGATGCTTTCGAGCATTCCCGAAAAACCATGCAACTCGGAATGATGTTGATGTAAACGTTGCACATCTTGAAGTGTTGGTTTTCTCAAATACATCGTAGAGTACAAATGAAATACACATTTACAAAAATTATCCAAAGACTCGTATGATGTTTGTTCACCCATATGCAAATATTCATCAAACGCATCCGCGGCACAACCATACGCTAGTTGGCGGGCGGAAGTGCATTTTTGGAAAACATTAAAATCGGGCCTGCCGAGTGCATCAATACGTTGATGAAAATATGCAAAGTATTCCGGTAACGGATTTTGAGAATAAGATATAATATTTTGACATATACGGATAAATAGTGGCTTACTCATCCGAAAATGACGTCGAAATACATCCGCCAGAAATGTTGGGTTGTCGACGAAGTAATCTTGAAATAAACGTTGGCCCATTGTTTGACAATCTCTTGGAAAGTATCGAAAAGGAGCTCTCGGGATCGGAATTACTTCTTCGTCTTCCAATTCAGAAGATATGGCGTTGATAACATTAATCGCCCATTCCGGATCGAAAATGTCGTTAAGCGCCTGCAAATCTTCAAGATCGGAATCGGAAGACATTTTAAATTTTGAAAGTGTATAAAAATGTTGAAAAGATTGTGTGAATTGTAAGAGATGTTGGAAAGATTGTGTGAAATGTATGAAATAGGTGGTATATATTTATAGTTGAAAAATTGATTTTTTTTAGAAAAAACCCAAACGGCTCTTTTGACCGTTGGGGAATTTTATTTTATTTTTAGTTTTCAACGGCTAACACACAAAAAAACAAACAAATGGGCCCCACTCACAAATTGAACACACTTCGATTATCCGAAGTTGCCAACCGACCGACGAAACCGACAGGCCCGTGCCATCCCTGTCGGTTCGTCTGTTTGAAGCCGATGACAACCGACCTCCCGCGTTGGGAGGAGTCTTATATTACCCCAAGCCTTTCCCATTTGAGACTCTCCTCTAACTTGGCCAACGAAACTCCCCATCCCTATCATGAATACACGAAATGACTCTAACCAGGGGTGGAGTTAAGATATTTTGTATAGGGGGCAAAAAAAAACCTTTCCCTTATTTTTCTCATTATTGGGGATAAAACTCTAAAACTGTCACTAATAACATTAAAAATTTAATTTTTTTCACAATTCTAGATTTTTAGGCAGGGCGACTACTCCCCATGCCCTCCTCTAGCTCCGCCCCTGACTCTAACCCAAAAGACATTATTTCCTGTTTTAAACCGCCACCATCTTTCTAAGAAGAGCCCAATTGGCAACCTTTAAATTACCAATATGCAACGCAACCTTAAAATTACATATTTCTCCAACTAAACAACATAATATCAAATATACCCAATATAAATCATAAAATTATCATATTTACCTATTTCAATAATTTGATCAAAACTTATGCTAAATTTTTTTTGAATTATAAGTATAATGGCTATTATACCCTTCTCCTTTTTTACTAAATACAAATCTAAAGGACTCAAATCAATGTATGAACCAGACGGAAAAAAGAAAACACATAATCTTGACTAGTGATTAAAGAATTAAACCATCACCTGCAAAATGTTATGATTATGTATATTCAAATCAATTGAATAAATAAAAACAAGTTATTCAGAGGGTTACACTGAGAATCATCCCTAACAAAATATATCTCACTAATTCGTTATAAAAATGTAAAGGTACTGTAGAAATTGTAAGCGAAGGTTCAATCAAAAGAATAATTAATGTCAAAATATTGGAAATGATGATAGTTGCGTTATGATTTCCTATTGAGTAATATGAAATTGTAATCGATGGTTATTGTTTATCTAGGTGCTATCATCTCACACAGTGACACTTATTTAACGATACTAGTCAAAAAGGATAAGGGTATAGTAGACATTAGACTTTTATTTAAGAATTTTTAAGTAAGAATTATGATTAAATTAATGAAATGGGTAAATATGAGAGTTTTATAATTTATATTGGGTATATTTGATAGGGATATTAAAAAAAATGCCCTAAAATTTTGCCCAAAAAAATCAAAATTATACCACTTTGCCCCATCCGGTCGCAAGGCACGATTTGCGACCTGTGATCAGACCTTGCGACCAGATCTTGCGACCTCGTGACCAGATCTTGCGACCCGTGAACCAATGTTTGCGACTAGTGACCGTGACTTGCGACTCCCCTTGCGACTCCCCCTTGCGACTTGCGACTCCCTCACTTGCGACCCCCTTGCAACTCCCTTGCGACTCCCCCCTTCCGATTTGCGACTCCCCCACTTGCGACCCGTGACCTTTCTTTTTTTAGATAAAATATAGATGATTTTCTATTAGATTTTACGTATTTTATAGATAAGATTTTTTAGATTTTTGATTAGATTTTTGTACTTTTATGGATAACATAAATTCTTTTAAATACTTTGAAAGCATAATCATCTATTATCTGCTATCATATACGCATCACATTTACACAGATTGCAACACATTAAAGGTACAGTTTCTAACTTACTTCAGGTGATTTTTTTGTAATTCAATTGCAATATGAGTCAAGGAATTGATAAGTTTAAGATGTATGTTTGTTCTGGAGGACGTTTTGAATATGTTAGTAATATACCGATATATTTACCTGTAGATTGTTATAGGGTTCCTTTAAAACTCCATGTTGCACCCGAAAAACCTTTAACATACAAAGTTTTGTTAAAATGTATTTTTAAAAAACTTGGTCTACCACTTGATGCACCAATTCATATAAAATATAAGGTTGATCACTATGTTATAGATATTACTGATGATGAAGATGACTTCGGGGAGTTTTTGTGTCATGCAATTAGTAACAGTCTTAACAATTCTCCAATAGAAATTTACGTTGTTGACATTGTGAGAAATGTTTCGGGTATGGGAAGCAATCACCCTAGTAGTAGCAGTAGTGGTTTTCAACAACATTTTCAGCAAATTCAAACACAAGAGTATACCCAACCACCTGAAAATTAACAGTACCAAACATTTTCGGTACCTTTTCAATCACAGCCACCACCACCATATTTTCAATCATTTCCACAATATCATTATCATGCTGCTCCGGAATTCCCAATAAATAACACATATCCAATACAAATCAACCAAGACACACACTTTAAGGTAGTTGAACTAGCTCGAGATGATCAAGAGAGTTTTCACCATGTTCAAGAAAATTCTCAATGTCATGTGGAGGTTCCTGATGATCATCTTCATGATTATGATCATTATGGTGAAGCAAAAGTCTCGAAAGTCAAAAATATTGATCATGCATTTGTTAATGATGTTGTCGTTGATGATGATGATGATGATGAGGCTCCGGATCCAAGAGACACATATGAAAAAGAAATACCGATGAAAGCACCAAAAAATGAATATTCTGGAATATGCCTCCTTTGTTGTGCGAGAATGATCGAGAAGAAATAAAACGACCAGTTAGCATGTATGAGCCCTCTTACCGGGTTAAACTTGGACAAACATTTGAAAGTAAGGAAGAGTTACTTCTACAATTGCATACCAAGTGTGTTGAAGAGGGTTTTTAAATTACGCCTAAGAAGTCAGACTGTGACACCCGTCAAATTAGGACTAGTAGTTAGTACCTAATCAAGTTTTAATACATGTAATTAGTTCTGTGTTAGGCTAATTAATGTATCAACATATATATTGATGAGTATATATATACAAGTGTGCGATTTGATTAAATCGTACGAGTTTCAAATCGAATGCAATTCGACTCAATTAATACGGACGTTGGTGAAAAATTTTATTAAATAATATAATATTATTTAATAACGCAATTATATCCAAAATATTATTTAGACAATATTTCAATTCAAATTCGTATCATACAAACAAGGACTACACGATTAGATTATTAAACGCGCAAACAAATCGAGACAAGTTAAAGTTATACTTTATAACAAAACCATTAAGTATTTGGTAAAATACTTCATCAAAATATTGGGTAATTATTCGTATTTAAAACGTATAAAATAAACATTTAACGTTTAAATGAACGGGAGAACGAACACCGCACGGAGCGCGATTGCGGGGACTGAAAAAGGTGAGGCTTTCACCTACACCCCACCTCTCTTTCCCTCTTTCTTCCTTTTCCATTTCAACAAAACACACACACTCCCTAAATTCTCTCCCAAGATTTCATCAATTTTCGGATTTGTAAACCAACCAACAAAAGTTGTATTTTCGGAATCACCATCAAGCAAGGAACAAGATTTACAAAAGCATCATCACCATTTTCGGCCTCCTCTAGCTCCGATTTGAAATTGTAAGAAATTCTCTAAATAATTAGATCTACTCATTTTGGTGTATTATTTCGGTGTTATAATGTTTACACAACTTAGTATCGTCCAAATGTATGAAGAAAACACGATTTTTCAGCCTAAAAATGAGTTAGATTTGTGATTTGGGTCGGAAAAAGCGCGACATGCGCTGTTTCTGGGCTGGTGTTCATCTTTGCGACACAAGCCTTGTGTCGCAAGGTTGTGTCGCATAAACCCATTTACGTCGCATTTTATGTCGCATCAACCCTTGTGTCGTAGATTTTGCGACACAACGCTTATGTCGCACTTTGTGTCGTATACCCTATACGACACAACCCTTATGTCGCTATTAATTTAGCACCGAAAGCTTATGCGACACAACCCTTGTGTCGCTAAGCTCTTGTGTCGCATACCTGATCTTGTGTCGCTAAGCTGTATAACTTTTACACAAGATCAGGTATGCGACACAAGAGCTTAGCGACACAAGGGTTGTGTCGCATAAGCTTTCGGTGCTAAATTAATAGCGACATAAGGGTTGTGTCGTATAGGGTATACGACACAAAGTGCGACATAAGCGTTGTGTCGCAAAATCTACGACACAAGGGTTGATGCGACATAAAATGCGACGTAAATGCGTTTATGCGACACAACCTTGCGACACAAGGCTTGTGTCGCAAAGATGAACACCAGCCCAGAAACAGCGCATGTCGCGCTTTTTCCGACCCAAATCACAAATCTAACTCATTTTTAGGCTGAAAAATCGTGTTTTCTTCATACATTTGGACGATACTAAGTTGTGTAAACATTATAACACCGAAATAATACACCAAAATGAGTAGATCTAATTATTTAGAGAATTTCTTACAATTTCAAATCGGAGCTAGAGGAGGCCGAAAATGGTGATGATGCTTTTGTAAATCTTGTTCCTTGCTTGATGGTGATTCCGAAAATACAACTTTTGTTGGTTGGTTTACAAATCCGAAAATTGATGAAATCTTGGGAGAGAATTTAGGGAGTGTGTGTGTTTTGTTGAAATGGAAAAGGAAGAAAGAGGGAAAGAGGTGTGGGTGTGTAGGTGAAAGCCTCACCTTTGTCTAAATAATATTTTGGATATAATTGCGTTATTAAATAATATTATATTATTTAATAAAATTTTTCACCAACGTCCGTATTAATTGAGTCGAATTGCATTCGATTTGAAACTCGTACGATTTAATCAAATCGCACACTTGTATATATATACTCATCAATATATATGTTGATACATTAATTAGCCTAACACAGAACTAATTACATGTATTAAAACTTGATTAGGTACTAACTACTAGTCCTAATTTGACGGGTGTCACAGTCTGACTTCTTAGGCGTAATTTAAAAACCCTCTTCAACACACTTGGTATGCAATTGTAGAAGTAACTCTTCCTTACTTTCAAATGTTTGTCCAAGTTTAACCCGGTAAGAGGGCTCATACATGCTAACTGGTCGTTTTATTTCTTCTCGATCATTCTCGCACAACAAAGGAGGCATATTCCAGAATATTCATTTTTTGGTGCTTTCATCGGTATTTCTTTTTCATATGTGTCTCTTGGATCCGGAGCCTCATCATCATCATCATCATCAACGACAACATCATTAACAAATGCATGATCAATATTTTTGACTTTCGAGACTTTTGCTTCACCATAATGATCATAATCATGAAGATGATCATCAGGAACCTCCACATGACATTGAGAATTTTCTTGAACATGGTGAAAACTCTCTTGATCATCTCGAGCTAGTTCAACTACCTTAAAGTGTGTGTCTTGGTTGATTTGTATTGGATATGTGTTATTTATTGGGAATTCCGGAGCAGCATGATAATGATATTGTGGAAATGATTGAAAATATGGTGGTGGTGGCTGTGATTGAAAAGGTACCGAAAATGTTTGGTACTGTTAATTTTCAGGTGGTTGGGTATACTCTTGTGTTTGAATTTGCTGAAAATGTTGTTGAAAACCACTACTGCTACTACTAGGGTGATTGCTTCCCATACCCGAAACATTTCTCACAATGTCAACAACGTAAATTTCTATTGGAGAATTGTTAAGACTGTTACTAATTGCATGACACAAAAACTCCCCGAAGTCATCTTCATCATCAGTAATATCTATAACATAGTGATCAACCTTATATTTTATATGAATTGGTGCATCAAGTGGTAGACCAAGTTTTTTAAAAATACATTTTAACAAAACTTTGTATGTTAAAGGTTTTTCGGGTGCAACATGGAGTTTTAAAGGAACCCTATAACAATCTTGTAACACCCCCTAATTTATTGTTTAGCGGAAGCAAGATTTGGGTGTTACTAATCAATATTCAAAGCACAGAGATTAATAGCAAACGACTCTATATGCGTCGTTTTAACAGAATGTATTAATAGCAAAATGTTTACAAGGTTTGAAGCTACATATAGCTCGTGTTCGTTTAAAATGAGAGATTTCAATACATAAATACTTATACAAAATATATTAATGCAAGAAAATCTCTATTGTCTGCATGCTGACTCGAGCTATAGTTTCCTGGAGCAATCCTGCCTACTGCTTTGTACCTGCGATACATGCTAAAATGGGTCAGCTAACGCTGGTGAGCTCACAGGTTTGAGTATCAAATAAGTTGTGTGAACCGCAAGATTTAAATAGTTGATTTGCATCCAGCAAATGATAGTGGTAACAGTATACAACCATGAGCACATAGTTGAGCTTAACTCGTGGGTCAGGACACAGCCTGAGCGTTTTCGCCTCCACGGATGCCTAATCAACATCCGTCTTCCTTAAATATTAGTACGTCCATTTACCCGGTTAGTGCTTGCTAACCCGGACGAGGTGGGTCAATCCTATATGGTACCATATACTAATATTCATGCTACAAATGTATTAACAACTATGCTGATGGAGGGCTTTAAAAGATTAGTTGTGTAAAACTCATGTAGTACATGTAAAAGTTGTACTTGCGTTCACGCGTTAAAACAAGCAATATATCACACCCCTGAGTAAAAATAGTAAAAGAGGGGCTATGAGACTCACCTGGGTCTTTAGAGTTTATATCAATAAACTGAGATTGATGAGTCGGGAATCGAAGTCCGAAGACTTGTAACCTGAGGGTGTCCACGACACGCGATGGTTATAAACACATGAAGGCATCTCATAAGACTACCTTGTAGTTGTTTGTCCAACTAGAATGTCCAAATGATTACAATTTGGTTGATTGTTTAAGTGTTTGAAAATGTGTACGGCCCGTTGGTGATTGTTGGTAATAATAATATTATCATTATTCTTGAAAAACGTGTTCCAAAGTGTTTTAGAAGTCATGTCGCATTCGTGTTTGATGTTATACAAGTTTAACACTTTGTGTGAAAATTTAGATGTAACACTGTTACTCGTGACTCTAGGGTAAGGGCGAAGCCCGTTAATGACGGGGGTCCGCGGGCAGCGCCCCTGGTAGCGGGGTCCAAGGGGCGGCAGCCCCTGGCGGGGTCGAGCTGCCAGGTCAGCTTGGAAAATTTTTATTTCTACTATATTGCTTTGGTGAAAAACACACCTGGACTTGAATTTGGGTGAAATGGGGCGTCAAATTTGGGCCTCAAAACTTAGTGTAAAAATGGATTTGTAAACTTTCTGTTTTAGGCGACACTTAGGCAAGTGTCGCTTCAAGTATAGGCGACACTTAGGCGAGTGTCGCTGGACAAGTGTCAGTCCGATTGTATGCGACACTTAGGAAAGTGTCGCTGGAAGTGTCGCTAAGTAGAGTCCAGGGTAAGTGTCGCTAAAAGTGTCGGGAAAAAGGGGTTTTATGCGACACTTAAGCAAGTGTCGCAGGGTTAGGGCTTTTAGCGACACTCTATGCGTCACTTAAGTGTCGCACGAAGTGTCGCATGTCTGCACGTCTTTGCGACACTTAAAGCTGTTAACGAGTTTTTGAGCCAAAAACGAGTTTTCGGGTTTCCGTTTGGTATGATTCTTTTACCCAACCCTTATATGGACATTTTAAGCTTAAAGAAACAACTACTTGCTAAAAACACTAAAAATCGAGGAGTTGCGGGTTTTGTCGGAAACTTACAAAGTGTCGAATGGAAATTCCAAAAAGATAGATATGTAGATCGTTGCGAGATGAGTCTTTTTCTCCAAACGAGCGACGTGATTTGAGGCGTTTTTGTGGTGTTATTTTGTGGTGGAAGATGGTGGTGGAAATGGTGGAATTTGAAAGGAAGAGAGAAGAGGGAGAAAAAGAGAAAGAGTAAAGTGAGGGTGGGGAGGTGATGACCTCACCCTTTGGCAGATTTTTGGGTGGGGGCCCACCCATGTGTGGGTCTCCACTTTTAGCTCCGTGTATTCGCGCTTCGTGCGGTGTTCGTTTCCTCGATCGTTAATCGTTAAGTAATCATTTTAAGTGTTTAAAAAGCAAGTTTTAAAGAAAACGAAAGTTAATTAAATAAACTTGTTGGGGTATTTTACCAATTGTTTAATGACTCAATTGGTCTCGTCTGTTTGCGCGTTAATGTTTGAGTCGCGTAGATGCTTATAATACGATATGAAGAGTACTCGAAATATTATCAAAATAATATTTTTTTTTGGTATGTTATTGTCAATATATAATTTTTATATTAATCAATAAAATTGATCACCAACGTCCGTATTCTACTTGAACCGAAATACATTCGATTTAGTTTGCGTACGATTTAAGCAAATCGCATTTTTGCATATATTCAACAATATATAGTTTGATACATTAATTAGCCTAATACAGAACTAATTACATGTATTAACAGAGAATCAGGCACTAATTACTAGTCCTAATTTGGCGGGTGTTACATTCTCCCCCTGTTAGGAGAATTTCGTCCCGAAATTTAGCTCGTGGTCGTGGTTGATGTAGAGTCAGGGAATAGCTGAGGATACTTGAGTCGCATTTGGTCTTCCCGTTCCCAAGTGAATTCCGGACCACGCCGCGAATTCCACCTGACCTTAACGATGGGAATACGACTTTGCTTGAGTTGTTTGACCTCACGGTCCATGATTTCCGCAGGTTCCTCGACAAAATGAAGTTTGTTATCAATGCGAATTTCGTCGAGTGGGATGATAAGTGTCTCGTCAGACAGGCATTTCTTTAGGTTAGAAATGTGAAAGGTGGGGTGCACACTGCTGAGTTCGGCTGGCAGCTGCAATCGATATGCTACGGGGCCAATCCTCTCAAGGATCTCAAAGGGCCCAATGTACCTGGGGTTTAACTTCCCGCGTTTGCCGAATCGGATTACGCCTTTCCAAGGCGATACTTTAAGGAGTACTCGATCCCCAACTTGGAACTCGAGTGGTTTGCGTCTCACGTCAGCATAACTTTTCTGACGATCACGTGCGGCTTTAAGTCGGTTTTGGATCTCGACAATTTTCTCAGTGGTTTCGTGTATGAGTTCAGGACCAGTGAGTTGGCTGTCTCCCACTTCGGTCTAACAGATCGGTGATCGGCACTTACGACCGTACAGTGCCTCGAAGGGTGCAGCCTTAATGCTGGTATGATAACTGTTATTGTAGGAAAACTCGCACAATGGTAGGTGTCTTTCCCAGTTTGCACCGAAGTCAACTACGCAAGCTCGTAGCATGTCTTCCAGTGTCTGAATGGTTCGTTCACTTTGGCCATCGGTTTGAGGGTGGTATGCGGTACTCATATCAAGTCGGGTACCTAATGATTTTTGGAGTGATTGCCAAAAGTGAGATGTGAAACGAGCGTCTCTGTCAGAGATAATCGAGGTTGGAACACCATGTCGAGAAACAATTTCTTTGATGTAGATTTGTGAGAGGCGTTCCATTTTATCGGTTTCCTTGATCGCCAGGAAATGAGCAGATTTGGTGAGCCGATCGACGATCACCCAAATGGTATCGCAACCGCTCGATGACCTGGGTAGTTTGGTTATAAAATCCATGGCGATTTGTTCCCATTTCCATTCAGGAATGTTGGGTTGTTGAAGTAAACCAGAAGGTTTTTGATGTTCGGTTTTGACTCTCGAGCAAGTAAGGCACTTGCTAACATATGTGGCAATTTCGGCTTTCATGTTCGGCCACCAATAGAACTCTTTGATGCCGTGATACATTTTGTCGGATCCAGGGTGGATAGAATATTTAGACTTGTGAGCTTCGTCCATCACCAAGTCTCGCAGGTTCCCAAAACTAGGCAACCAGATTCGATTTGAGAAGTACCTAAGACCATTAGGTTTGATTTCGAATTGCTTATCGATGCCTCGTAAGGCTTCGCTTTTGACATTTTCGGGTTTCAAAGCTTCGAGTTGAGCGGTATGAATCTGAATGGTGAGATCATTATGAATGGTCATACTGAGGGCTCGAACTCGAAGTGGTTTCGGCCGTTCCTTTCGACTGAGGGCATCGGCAACAACATTTGCCTTGCCTGGGTGGTATTTGATTTCGCAGTCATAATCGGTGAGCAACTCGACCCAACGACGTTGCCGCATATTAAAGTCTTTTTGGTCGAAGATGTGCTGGAGACTTTTATGATCGGTGAATACGGTACTTCGGGTACCATAAAGGTAGTGTCTCCAGATTTTGAGGGCGAACACCACGGCCCCTAGCTCGAGGTCGTGGGTCGTGTAGTTCTTCTCATGAACTTTGAGTTGTCGGGAAGCGTAAGCAATGACCTTATCTCGTTGCATCAACACGCAACCGAGACCTTGGTGGGAAGCATCCCAGTATACCACGAAGTCGTCGGTGCCTTCGGGTAAGGATAGAATAGGAGCACTGCAAAGCTTGAGTTTTAATAGCTGAAATGCTGACTCTTGTTTATCAGTCCAATCGAACTTCTTTTCCTTCTGAGTCAGTGTCGTGAGTGGTTGAGCTATTTTGGAGAAATTTTCGATGAAACGACGATAATAACCAGCCAACCCTAGAAATTGGCGTATCTCGGTCGGAGTAGTTGGCGCTTGCCAGTCTTTGATAACCTCGATTTTCGATGGATCGACATGGATTCCTTGACCATTAACAACATGACCAAGGAATTGAACGGATTGTATCCAGAACTCACACTTGGAGAATTTGGCATATAACTCCTCGTGTTTAAGTAGCTCTAGGATGGTTTTGAGGTGTTGTGCGTGTTCTCGTTCGTTGCGCGAATAGATAAGGATGTCATCGATAAAGACAATGACAAACTTGTCGAGATAGGGTTTGCACACCCGATTCATAAGGTCCATGAATACAGCCGGTGCGTTTGTTAAACCGAAGGGCATCACTTGAAATTCATAATGCCCGTAACGGGTTCGGAAAGCAGTTTTCGGAATGTCGGTGTCGCGAACTCGAAGTTGATGATAACCTGACCGAAGATCGATCTTTGAATAAATACTCGACCCTTGTAGTTGGTCAAACAGGTCATCGATGCGAGGAAGTGGATACCGGTTCTTGACGGTCAACTTGTTCAACTCTCGATAGTCGATACACATTCGGAAAGAACCGTCTTTCTTTTTCACGAATAAGACCGGAGCTCCCCATGGTGAAGAACTCGGTCTGATAAATCCTTTGTCCAGGAGTTCCTGTAACTGGGTGGACAACTCTTGAAGTTCGGATGGGGCTAGGCGGTATGGTGCTCGGGCTACCGGTGCGGCACCCGGCATGAGATCGATTGAGAATTCGACCTGTCTATGTGGAGGTAAACCAGGTAGTTCTTCCGGAAAGACTTTGGGAAAGTCTCTAACAATTGGCACATCCTCAAGTCGCTTCTCCTCCGGCTTTTTCTCCATGATGTGCGCGAGGATTGCTGGATAACCCTTTCTCAGAAATTTTCGGGTTTTCAAACAAGAGATGATGTTTAGTCTCGCCCTGCCAGTCTCCCCCTGTATGATCAAGGTTCTACCGACGGCGAGAGGGATGCGGACGATTTTATCGTAACAGACGATTTCGGCTCGATGTTTGGACAACCAGTCCATTCCAATGATGACGTCGAAACTCCCAATTTCAACAGGCATAAGGTCGATCGAAAAGGTTTCATCGGCTAGGTTTAAAGTGCAATTAGGTATCACACTGTTGGTTTCTATGAGTTTACCGTTTGCTAGCTCTACAGTGTACTTAACATCTAAGGCAATAGGAGTGATGTCAAGTAAGGGATAAAACTCATCAGAAATAAAGCTCCTAGAGGCACCAGTATTAAATAGAACAAAAGCAGTTAAGTTGTTGAGGAGGAACATACCCGAGACCACATTCGGGTCCTGCCGGGCGTCCCCAGAGTTGAGTACGAACGCTCTACCTTTAGCGTTGTTGTTGTTGTTGCTGTTGTTGCCCTTTTTCTTCAGGTTTGGGCAATCATTCTTGAAGTGTCCGGTGTTTCCACATCCGAAACATGTCTTGGGTGCCTTGGGGTTGTAGTTGGAGTTGTTGTTGTTGGTGGGGGACCTACAGTCCTTGGTGAGGTGTCCGTACCTCTTGCAGTTGCTGCAATAAGGACCACAAGGACCTTCATGGTGGCGGTTGCACTTGGAACAGTAGGGCTTGTTCCCGGTGTAACCACGCCTGGGTTCGGTGGTTGAGTTGTAGGCTTTGATGGTGTCGGGTTTCTTGTTTTGGTTGTTGCTGTGGTTGTCAGACCACTTCCTTTTGAGGTGGTTGGAGGAAGAAGTGGGTGGTTCTGAGTCCTCGTTCATGGCCATGAGTTCATGAGCCAATCGGATAGCACCATCAATGGTGGTCTGGTTTGAGGAGGCGACGTTCCCCCGGACAGGTTCCGGAAGACCGCGGATGTACCTTCGGATTTTATCGGGTTCGGTGCTCACCATTGCTGGGCGAAGGATGGCAAGCTGTTGGAATCTGACGGTATATCCGTCAATGTCAGCTCCCTGCACCTTTAGGTGCCAGAACTCATCCTCTAGCTTTTGGAGTTGTTCGATGGGGCAATACTTAGCAGTAAGCATTGTCTTCAGTTCCTCCCAAGGGAGTAGGTAGGCGGTATCGATACCCACAGACTGGGCATATGAATTCCACCATGAGAGAGCACCATCTTCAAGGGTGCAGGTGGAGTACTTGACTCTGTCCTCTTCCGCACACTTGCTGATGTGGAAGACGGACTCCATTTTCTCGAACCATCTAATCAGTCCGATGGCTCCTTCAGTTCCCTTGAAGTTCAAGGGTTTGCAGCTCAGGAAGTCCTTGTATGAACAAGGTTTGGATTGAGGCCCGTTGGCAGCTGTATCTTCGCTGCCCGAACTGGGTTGTCGGGTAGCCATAGCTTGAGCCACGCTTTGGGCTATGAGTTGGGCGATTTCAGTTTCGCTGAAGGTGAATCGCTTCGGTGGCATTTTGCTGAACAAGATCAAGAAAAGACAATGAGACTTTCGCATGAAATTCTGATATATCACATGTGTATATGGTGGAATATACGGTTTCCCATTCTTTCTAAAATGGCGAGAGGTAATTTAATTTAATCGTAAGTATTCATTATGTAACTCATTTGTAATATACATTAACATCGATATACGTTTTCTTAGATATTTTGGCAATCCCAATTTCAACCGTTGCTTCGGAATCTGCTTTTAGTACCGGTGGTCGTGTATTGGATGAAACAAGAAGTTCTTTATCTCCTAGCATAGTAGAGGCATTAGTTTGCACCCAAGATTGGATTCGCAAAGCTAAGAAAGAAGCCATATCGGATGACCAATTGGATGAGTTTGACACAATTGCAAAGGGTAATTTTTATGTTTCAGCGGCAGTCTTTTAAGTAATGAAGCAAAAAATAATAAGGCATAATATTGGACTACTACTCGAAATCATCTCGGCTTTTAATTAACAATCTGATTAAATTTGATATTCTTCTTTTGTAGATATTTATGAGAAGTTCAAGGAAAACAGTGCACCTGATGAGACGAACTGGGAGTAAATCAAATATGTGAATGGGGAGTCTATGTTGAGAATTTGGAACTTTTTTTTGTTAGTTTACTTGGTTGGTTGAATGATGTTTTAGACTTTTTTGTTGACTGATGTTTAAGATTTTTCTTGATTTAATGATGTTTTGGATATTTATTTGGTTGAATGATGTTTTGGATCATTATAATTAGTTTGAACTTTGTACGATGTATTAGCTTGTAGAGTAGTACAACTTGTTCACTTTTTCTAGAGTAACAAAACAAAGAATATTACAACGGTTCTTCGGTACATCAAAGAACCGAACCGTATAAAATCGGAATCGAACTGTACCGAACCACTTATCTACGGTACAATTCTCGGTTCTAATATTTGTAGTTTCATGGTTCGCGGTTCGATTCGGTTCGGATCAGTTCGGGCCGGTTATAACACTTTGCACAGGCCTAAAAGCAACCCACTTTTTTCCATACCTCACACTTCCAAACTCAAAACTACCCATTACACTCACTTGTACATGATGCATCAAAGACTGTACCATACTCTTAATTTAATAATAGTTGCTTTGGAAAAAGACTGCAACCTAAACAAAACCTTAAAGCTTCAATTAGAACTTTCACTATGCAATCATTACATTACATGATCATATTAAATTGTTATATTTATTACTAACCTATACATACTTATCAATAGATGATGTATCCATATATCTGGTCGGCGATTTGCCGCAAATCATAGTTATTTTTTCATCTAAAGTTGTAAACTTGATCAATACCCTGATCTTTAATTTTGTTATGAATAAGCAATACGCATTCTGTGTGTGTAATTGAGGCAAAAGATTATCTTTTTAACACCGTTTTCATTTTCCAAAATTTACAAAAGCTACCCACTTCAGTTGCTAATATCTGGAACAAATCAAAACCAATCCAGCTGTTGATTTGAGATCTCGTTGATATTCAGTTGCGGCTAATGCGGATTTAAGTAAGTTTAATAACTTGAATTTGGTTTGTATGTAGTGTTAATTGTAACATGATTGAAAGTTAGGGCTTTTTATAGTGATTAAAGGTTTGATCTTTTTGCTAATTTGAGTTTGGATTACTATGTATGTTACAGATTATGCTTAAATTTTCATCGGTTTATGGTTGGATGGATTGAGTTAATTATCAATTTTACGTTTTGAATTTTGTATTTAGCTAGTAATTTCGTTTAATTCGGAGAATTTGGTTATGACTTTTGTTACTAAATTTGCTGTTAGATTCAAGTATTGTTAAAGATCAAGTATGTGATTAAGTAATTAGTGAGTTAAGCTTAATTATTACACGACCCAATTTGTCAATTTGATATTAAAAACTACATAGTAATTTGAGTTTTGATGCATCATGCTAATTAAAGCTTTATATCTGTGCTAATAATTATCATATGCTCTGTAAATATGCTATGCATTTGAGATCTTCAATGGTGTTATATTAAAAAGTAGTGACATTTTCGTTTTCTGTAGTGAGCTTCAGTCTGTTACCATCTTTTGAATAATGTTTCTTGAGTTCGATCACATGTCATTATTACTATGAAAACTGCATTACTTTTTATTCTACTTCTATTA
Source organism: Pseudognaphalium luteoalbum (assembly GCA_963422505.1). Classification (NCBI taxonomy): domain Eukaryota; kingdom Viridiplantae; phylum Streptophyta; class Magnoliopsida; order Asterales; family Asteraceae; genus Pseudognaphalium; species Pseudognaphalium luteoalbum. The sequence goes on from OY730196.1 coordinate 110,609,827, forward strand.
AAAGTCATCAAACCAACAATAATCATGCTGTACTTCCAGGTCCATAAGATCCTCTCTTTTGTCACTATCAGGTGGACTTTTAAGATATTTGACTAGTAGTTATTAAGTGTATTTTTCCTTAGAATGGAGATAGCATGATATCAGCTTATTTGGTTAGTGAAAGTCGGAGCATTTTACAGGATCCGGTACACGTTACGCCTCTAAGATGGAATCGAACATACAAGAAGCTCTTAAAGCTAAAGAAATTGCTGAGAAGCTATTTGCTGCTAAAGATTTTGCTGGTGCAAAGCGGTCTGCTATAAAGGCTCAGGCTTTTTGTCCCCAATTGGAGGGTATCGGGCATGGTGGCTACTTTTGAAATATACGCTGCCGCTGAGTCAAAAATAAATGGGAAAATTGACTTGTATTCAGTTCTTGGATTGGACCCATCTGCAAAGAAATACGTACTGAAAAGACAGTACAAAAAGTTGGTTCTCCTTTTACACCCTGACAAAAACAAGACTATTGGGGCTGATGAAGCCTTTAAGCTCATATCAGAAGCATGGACGGTGTTGTCAAATAACGCAAAACGAAGATCATATGAGGTCGGGAGAAATAATAACATGTTGGCTATGGTTGACCGTTCAAACATGTCTTCTGGGGCTGTTTTGGACACGTTTTGGCACGTGTGCACATCTTGTCGGGTCCAGTATGAATATCTTAGAAAATACGTGAATAAAAAGCTTTCTTGTAAAAACTGCCTTGGTGTTTTTGATGCTATTGAAACAGGTGTAGCTCCAGTAGCGTTTTGCCCGTGGTCGTATACAACTAATAGCTGGATCACAAACCATTCGTATACCACAACTGATTACAGTTCGCCAGTTTTTCATTTCCCAAATGGGCCCCAGTTCAGCCACAATTTGTCATTTCAGTGGAATACGTCTGGTATTTCAGATCCTAATGGATTAGCGTGTAATTCTGTGGCGAATGGGTATGTCAGTGGAGCAAAAGTGAACGGGAAGCATCTTGGTAGGCCTCGTAAGAAAAGAAACATTGATGTCGGAGATGCACCTCGGACCACCAACGGTGAAACATTCTCAATGATGGAACCAGATGTGGGTGTAAATAATGCAGTAAACGTATCCTATTCGCTTAACCCTGCTTTTGATGCTAGAAAATTGATAATCGATAAAGCGCAACCAGTGATTCGAGTCAAGTTGGGAGAAATGAAGTTAGCATCAAAAGCTGAAAAGAATGGGAATTTGATGAAAAAGGCGATAGTCGTCCCTGACCCAGATTTCCATGATTTTGATGCAAATAGAACAGAGGTATTTAAGGCAAAACAAATATGGGCGATTTATGACGAAGAAGACGGGATGCCTCGTCTTTACTGTTTGATTCGTGAAGTTCTTTCTGTGAAACCCTTTCGGGTTTATATCAGCTACCTGAATTCAAAAACCGACACTGAATTTGGTTGTGTGAAGTGGATTGAATCTGGATTCACTAAATCTTGTGGAAGTTTTAGGGTTTTTCACTCAGATGTTGTTGACCAAGTCATCATATTTTCTCATCTTTTGGGACGAGAAAAAGCTGGTAGAGGGGGTTGTGTTAGGATATACCCGAAAACTGGCGACATATGGGCTGTGTACCGAAATTGGTCAGAAAAATGGAACAGAAAAACACCAAAAGAAGTGATTCATCAGTACGAAATGGTGGAGGTTGTTGATAATTATTCTGAAGAACGTGGTGTCTGTGTGACTCCGCTGGTCAAGTTAGATGGGTACAAGTCAGTTTACAAAAGGATCCCTGATGAGCATGCGGTTTGGTGGATTTCAAGGAAAGAAATGTTGAGGTTTGCACACCAGGTACCATCTGTCTTGCTAAAAGGTGAAGCCCTTAACTTGCCAGATGGTTGTTGGGATCTTGACCCTGCTGCAACACCTGAAGAGCTTCTTCATGCGACAGTTGAGAAAAAATATGAAAATATAGCAGTTCATGGTGAAAGAGATGGCTAAAGTGGCGTTTTTACGAGATTGATTCTGACAGGTAATGAGATATGATAATGTCCATATCAAAAACACATAGTGACAATGGAATGAAAGTATTTAGATATAGTTGTAGAGTTACAATTGGTTTTAGAGGGCTTAAATTGTATTATCAATAAATTTCTGTATAAAAGTGCATATTGACACTTGATAATTCAAATTTCCCATTCACTAAGTGACTACTCCAGCTGTTTGCTCCAACTGATTACTTAGTTCACAGGTGCTTGAATGTGCAATTGTTACCCTGAGAGGTCGCATCCTCAAGTACTCAAGTTTTGTTGGAGTATCAAAGCTTACATTTAAGGATGCCGGTTCATGTACGCAGCCTTAGTTCGGTACACAGTGTACGCAACCATCACAGATAGCTGCATGTCCTTCTTCTCCTATCATTCCCGCCGTTCACCTTCTACCTCCGCCTGGTAATTTTGTAATTTTTTAACCCTTCCCAGTTTACGTTAACTGACGTGTGTCCTTCTTCTCCTATCATTCCCGCCGTTCACCTTCTACCTCCGCCTGGTAATTTTGTAATTTTTTAACCCTTCCCAGTTTACGTTAACTGACGTTAATCTCCGTTAACTTGCTTCGTATATAATTGATTTCCTTCCCTTTTTTTCCAAAGATTTTTTTCAAAGTTCGGTCAATTTAACTTTTATTCTCGAAGTTGTTCTTTCAGTTGATGAAGGTGATTTTGAAACTTGAAGTACGAACTTTATACTCCTTTTTAGCACTTTTAATTCTCGTAATATTTATAATAAATTAGTTTAAATAGTTGTAGATTAGGTTAAATTGAACCGTCGTTGATTAACTATATGATTCATGATGATAGATTTTAATTAAATATTTTTGAAATTGTTTATTAATTAGGTTAAAAAGAATGTTCTTTTATTAATTATATGATACATTTTGCTGAAATTTGATTGATCTATTTCTTAATCTTAGGTTAAATCAAATGATATTTCAGAATTTTGATTAATTATGTTAATTGCTATTGTCTACAGTGTATTATGTAATCAATGATATTGTGTATTGTGCAATCAATGATATTGTGTATCGGGTTTAGAAGATCCCGTTGTTATTGTTCAAACATTTGGTATACAAGTAATGAAACCTGATGGAAAAGTTCAATGGGTTCATGGTGTAGATATTGGTTTGAAATCTCATATAGGTACTCAATTTGTTTCCGTGGATCAAGCATTCCGTCTTTATCAAAACTATGGTAGGTTTTGAAGAGTTAGTGAAAACAAATAAACCGAATGTGATTGGGGCTGCTAGGCCTAGGGGAGAAGTATTTGCTGAAAAAGGTTTGGATTGGAAGAATGTGGATTTGGTAAATAGGCCAACGAGTTCACACTCGAATAGTAGTTCGGTTGAGGGTGGGGTTGTTTCACAAGGATTAGAGAGCACGAAGCCTAAAGTGAAAACGTATAGGGATGCTATGCCCAGGGAGGTTTTGCTTCAAGAGAAAGGAATTGACTATTGGATGACTGATGATGAGTTTGAGCGTCATCCCATTAGCAGTTTGATAGTCTTATACTCTTATAATTTTTAATTTATGCAATTGATGAGCGTTATCTTCATGAAGTGTAGTAGTCATCTTGAACTATTGATGTTCGTATATAAATGTATAAATTGAAACTTGAACTATTGATGTTCGTATATAGATATATAAATTGAAACTTTAGTCGATGCATATCATTTATATTAACTGAAAGTTGCACATAATGTATTCAACTTCATGATTTATACTATTTGTATGTATCAATATGTATAAAAGTTATATTGTATGTATTGAACTTACCAAAGTTGCTATTGTATGATACAGGTGACATATTAATGGGATGACCAGTTTGTTTTATGGATCACGTGACAGTCATATAATGCCACATCAGAGTGTCACAACACCGATGTAAAGCAGATACATACAATAGTAAGTTTTGGATGTTTTATACATACGGTATAATTTTTCTTAAGTTTGATACATATTACCGAAAAAAATGGTAAAGTTGAAACCTCTCTTTTGATTATTGATGATACTTTCTATATTAGTTCTAGAATGGAAGTCGAGCTGATTTCATGGTCTGTCATTATATCAGAAACTACAAACCTAACCATCGTTATATCTGTTAGGAAAAACTGATGTGCTTCTTGACTGGCCAACATATGCTTGGCAACAGCAAAAGGACTAGCTTATCTTAATGAAGAGTCAAGGCCTAGAATTGTGCATCGGGATGTCAAAGCGAGTAATATATTGCTTGATGGAGAATTATGTCCCAAAATATCAGATTTTGGATTAGCAAAACTATACGTTGATAAGAGAACCCACATGAGTACCCGTGTAGCAGGAATGATGTGAGTTCCTTCACCCTTATTACTAACATATCTTAATCATGTTGGATAAATTACTAATCTTTCATCATTTGATGTGCTGCATAGTGGTTATCTTGCACCAAAGTATGCAACGCGTGGGCATTTAACTTCAAAGGCTGATGTTTGTTGATTTGGAGTTGTTTAATTGTCTGGAGATTCTTGGTGGGAGTCCGAATTATGATGAGAAACTGGATTCCGAGCAAAAGTTTTTTCTAGTCCTCTACAGTGGGTAAGATACCTAGCTAAGCAATTGAGCTGAGTCAAAGCTTGCTTAACTCAACTCGAAGCTCTACTAATGAAAAATAGTTAATAACGTTTTGATGTGGTTGTGTTCCGTCTCAAACGGGTTAAATTAAAAAGTGTAGCTAATAGGGGAACTAATGGGTTGAAAGATTTCCATAAAGTCCAATTTTAATGCTCACAACTTTCTAAGCCATTTTTACTAAATCTTTGTAACATTATTGTTCTCAAATATAATTGACACGTTAGTTTTCATTAATGTCGTCCCAACCAGGTCCATTTCGACCCCTCATAAAATGGCATGTTTCAACCCCAAATATGTTTTGACTCGCTTTCAAACTGGCCCATCTTTCCACCTCTAGTCTTTGCTCTACTAGTATATATGGGATCAGCTTCTACGGCTTCATATACGCCTGTATAGGCTGCAATTTTCAATTGCCTTATAATAGCTTGTATAAATTCGTGTAAGCTGAAACCAATACTCGACTCAGTTGGGTTCATATATAGAAGTGAACCTTTTAAACAAGAAAATGCATGTAGGCACGTAGCTGAAACAAGCCTGTATAAGCCCTGTTTTTAGGTTGTCTTGTATACGTTGTATGCATGTAAACTAGACTTTCAACCGTTTTAACTTGTTACCTTTTAGCTAACTATATGATTTGACCCATTGGATTAGTTGAGATAATACACAACCCAGATTGACTCGTTCCTAAGTAAACGTACCAACTCAATCAAACTTTTCGTGTTATTTCCAGGCATGGAGTGAGGAGTCTATACGAAAATGACCGACAATTGGAGCTACTCGATCCATCGTTGACTTCTTTTGACGAGAATCAAGCTACTCGTATGATAGTGGTGGCTTTTGTGTGTTCAAGCATCACCGTCATTAAGACCAGCAATGTTACGGGTGATTGGAATGCTTTTCGGTGATATTGAAATAAATGCAGTCACAACAAAATCTAGTTATGTGAGGGATGATATTACCAACCCTTTCTATGACGATCAACCGATTTCGTCTGAAAATACAACCATGACTACAAATACTACGACTACTTTTAACTCGCATCGAGTTAGTGTCATCACCCATAATCAGGTTAGAGCTAATGAACAGTGGGCGTCTTGGAGAAGGAAGGTATTTATTTGTTCTTTTTCACATTTTTACTTGTGAATTCTATCTGTTGATAACCATTGGCTATAATGTTCACAAGGATAAGCTCACATCTTTGTTTTCTGTTACTTGTTGCAGACTACTTGCAGATATGGTGGTAACTGAAACTATAATACTTGTGTTGGGTGTGGACTAGAGCTGGCAAAATGGGCAGGTTGGGCGGGTATGGGCTACGGGTATAAACCGACATGGGTATAAACGGGCTCGGGTCTAATCGGGTGCGGGTCTAAACGGGCTCGGGTCATAACGGGTTATTTGAAAATTTCATAAAAAATGTCCTAATTCACTAAAATATATATATTTTCCAAAATAAGTTAACATTTTTAACTATATAATATAAAAAATATTTAATGATGGTTACCCATTTAGACCCATTCATGATTTGAGTTTTACCCAATTAAGTTCATTCTCAAAATTTCTTCGGTCCATAAAAACTCAAACTTTATGTCATTATAACTAGAATTACCCAGATGTGAAACAAATGGGCAGAATTTACCAGCGTTAGTGTAGACTATAGGAAAAGTTAGAGACCACGGAAAAGAGATCATGTAAAAATGGAATTTTGATCACATTGTAAAAACGGTTGTTTTATAGACGTGCCTATCTTGTGACACATGTCTAGCTGTAGAAAATGAGACCAAAATCCGTTGTATGGACACAACCCTAACATAAAGTTATCTATTCTCTAGCGTGGTGTATGTTTCTTTTTTATAAAACTGGAGTTCGTTCCCCCAAAGATGCTTATTATCTCGTTACCATAGCTCGTGTAACAAAAATACATGACATTAATCACACAGTATTGAGTGTAGTCGTGATATACTTCCAACATTAATACCATTTTAATTATCAAATCGTAAACTAAATTTCATTTTCAACATAACAACATTACTACTTTTGGCTTACTATTAAATTTTGTAAATAAGGATGACTACATTTAATATGTGATACACAATGCATATCTATATGTTTTTTTATAATAGATGTGCTTAACGCTTAACAGTATGAACTTTTACTCTAAATTCATGCGTCAATGGTTTATAGATTGGGGTTTAGAAATCAAATATGATATTGGATATAACTACTTAATTTTATAAATACAAATTACTATATTTAGTAGATGATACACAATACACGTATATATGTTTTATAATTGATGTGCTTAAAAGTGTGAACTTTACTCTAAAATTATATATCTAGGGTTTATAGATTAGGGTTTAGAAACAAAATATGACATATAACAAACCTATTCAATTTTGTATGTACAAAGGTAGTTGGTATTTACAACACAAAAAATGATACCTACGTCATACAGTACAAGTATTAAAGTAGAAAGTACAAATATACAATTGCATAATTGTGATGTACAAGTATACTTTGGGCCTCGATATCTCATTCACTACAACTTAACTTTGACATATAATATATATTTTTATGTCACTCTTGTTAAAGACTATGCAACTGCATAAAAATCTACCCGTAAATATTATGTATACATATACAATATGGGCACCTTCATCAAGCCACTCATCATAGAAGGCCCCAAATATATACACACACTTCCACAATCTTATATATTCTTATATGACAATGATAAATTTCATTTCTTTTATTCTGTTTCTAATTCATAACAAACAATTATGTATCTGAAATTACCTCTTTTTGAAGGATGATATACGTTCGAATCGAATCAGTAGAATCGTCTTCGAAGACATTGACTTTTGATGGAGAAATAAGGTTTTTGTTAAAATCATCTTCATATCTAACAACGACTCATCAATCAATTGCCGGAAATACATAGAAATTGAGAACTCAAAGATTAGGGAAAGAAAAAGTCTAGACTTACATAAATCTTACACAAGAATATATACATATGAGTTGGCAACATATGTGGACCAATCACATGAATTTGTACATTCTTTCACTTCATTCTCTCTTATGATTTAATTGGTCCACCTAATTATGTAAATATAATTATGTAAGCTTTGTGTAAGTGTAGCATTACTAGGAGGGAAAATAAGGGTGTTGGGTTTTCGATGAACAAGTTGGTAGAAAAAGGATTTAACACTCTTTAACGGTCATTAATTTAACTTACAGTACCTATACCAAATATTTTTACTGTGTTGCCACTAATTTTTCTACTATTTATAGAAAGCCCCTCCACATTTTTTTAGTGATCAATATGAGATGCACGACCGGGATTCCTTCCTGCTTACATTGTGTACCTTAATACCCTTTTCTCAAGAACCCGACTCTTTATATGATTAATCTGTTTGTTTTCTCAATTAAATAAAATAAAACGCTCCAATTAAACGATAACAAAATATAGATTAAACTATTTAAATCGTCCATGTAGTTTTCATTCCATAGGTCGTTTCTGACTTTCAAAAAGTATATGAAAAGTCCATTTTTTAAAACGGTAGTCCAAAATGAACAACTGGTGAACAAAAATTTCAAAAAATAATTTATATAAATAGTTTATTTTGAACTATCGTTGAACAAAAGTTTTAAAAAATAGATTATTCAAATACTTTTTGAAAGTCATGAACGACCTATGGAATAAATTGAAAACCACCTTGACTATTTAAATAATTTATGGGTCTTTTGTTTGAGCTTAAAATGTCTTGAAAGTGGTAGTTGTATTAATGGATAAGCTAAATGTCCATTAAGATGTTTTGATATATTTTTCTAATTATGTCTTAACCTAGCTGAAAAACTACTTATTCAATAAGCTATTTACAATTGCTTAAAACTTCTAATTGATATATAAATCTCATAACGTTCTGTCTTTTTTCTCGTATAAATTAATTATCGTATGTTAATTTATGTAAAAAATATTTCTTTCAATTTATGGTTCATTTATTTTAGTTTATTTATTATTTCATGACAAGTTATTTATTTATGTTATTATTGGTATCTAGAAGTCTCGGAAGTTGTGTCAGAACTCGTGTAAATTTTATTTTTTTTAACTTAAATAGTTTGAAACTCTGTTATATTCATTCAATTTGTATCACGTTAAAAACTAGTGAAACACGTGCATACAGATATTTGTACTTTTTATTTATCAAACGATCTTAATGATTTCAGATGACAGGTCTTATTATTCAGAACTGGTTTTCAGCTATCAGTAATCAGAATAAACAAAAGACCTCATACTTTAAAATATATATAATCAACTCTACCATCTTCTTTTATAATTATAATTATAAATATGTATATTAGTCATTATTGGTTCAAATATACAGTAGTTATTACTTTATGTTCGAAGCTAGGCGACATTAGTTTATTTTTCTTTTTCCTTTTTGCCATTTTTTTCATTTTCTTTTAACCTTCGCAAAATATATCCTTTTCATTTTCTCTTTCATGTTTCCTACTAGATCATATCCTGATAGATATAATATTTTTTTTCTCTATGATGGGTAAATGTAGTTTATACTTGATGAGAAATAGTTATTAGATATTGTTTTCAATTTGTGGTAACAGTTGATGCAATATCTATATGAGCACAAATATTTGTAGTTTTATACTTTAGTATTGACTCTTCTCATTTAAAGTGTCCACTTTAACTTTGCATATAGTTTTAGAATTCTCCACTAACTTCATTTTTCACCAATCAAATAACATATACACCGGCTAAAATCTCCTTCAGTTGGTTCAAAGATGGAAATGTACACTTCTTTTAAATAACTCAAAATAGTAATCTGGATACTTATGGTGGGACGGAGAAGTATTATTGTATTGGTATAACTACCCATAATGGAAACTCATGGTTTCCTAATATAAGATCATACGTTCGTTAGACTTGACTCCTATAAAAAATTATCATGGTGTACTTATTGAATGTTATAGTTTTTGCATTGGTCTAGAAATTTATATTCTAGCTTGTAATTGTATCATGCCTTTTTATTTACTTGACATTGTGTATTCGTGTTTATACTTTATAGTAGCATTTATTGTAGATTTTTGATCTTTGATGCTCTAACTTGTGGTAACTACAATGCATTCGACAAGAAAAAGTTGGAGCAGATTTAGTATAAAGCAACGGTGGATTATTAATAAAATGTGGAGCTTGTAGTTTGCAGGAGAAGTTGATTCAATATTGCTTCTGCCTCTGTGATGTAAATATGAAGGCTTAAATGTGAAGGCTTATTTTATAGAAAGTCTTACTATTATCATCATGTATGTGTTCTGAACAATGATGTTATACAACAATCCAACATGAAGCAATATCGATCTTCGTGGGCTGTGCATTAGGCACAGCCAAAAGCTTCCCTAGTATACATATATATTACTAGCTGGCTAACGTAGCAGGATAACTTATACATACATTCACATAACTTTCTCTCTCTTGGGGTTCAGTTTTTTTTTTTTTTTTTTCACTTTCTTCTGATGAGTTACACACGTGCATCTTCTTCTCCAACTTTACTTCTAAAAGGTTAGTTGTGGGCCCTCTCACAAAAAGTGACAAAATCAAGGATCCGAGTTTAGTTATATTTGGTTGGGCTTTTTTAAATGAGGGTAGTCACAACTCAAAATTTTGAGGGTGTGTATTCTCGTTATAGGTATTACTTTCGCAACAAAAACTAAAAAATTAACACTAGTATTTTTGTTAGCAGGGTGCATCCAAAATGTTTGTATATATATTAAAAATTCAAACATAAATTTTAGTCATGATTAAGTGATTAATAACAACTCGATTTCACTATAATTAACAACGTGATTAATAACAACTCGATTTCACTATAATTAACAACGGGGATAAAAAAAATATCGTTAATAAAACGAAGAAAGAGAAAGTGACATTGAATCTTTGGATTAGATTTGGTTTTATTTCAGATTTAGGCATTTAGCTTTCACTAAAAATATGGTAAATAAAATCAAGAAAGAGAAAGAGAGTTACGAAAACTTATAAATAGACATCGGAGCGGACAGAGTTCAACCTTCCTCTCCAATTCATAATTCTTTGACATTTTTTTTCCAACTCATCATCAGTACACAATGAGGACTAACTCGAATTCAAGATTCCGGCAACCATTGTTGCCTGCCGCTGATTCGGAGGTGAGTTTATGTATTTCTTGAACTTTTTTTCCTTTTTCTTGCAATTTGTAATATGTTTTTTGCATGAAACGTTTGTAAAGCCGTATATGTAGATTATATTATTATTTATTGTGTTGGGGTTTTATGGATTTTTTAATGGGTTATCAAGAATTGTAAGAAATAATAAAGAAATGTGGAAATTGATGACTTGTTGAATCTTTTTTGGATTATACTGGGTATCCAGACTCTGATAAATTAATAAAGAATGGAGATGTATTTTAAAATTGAATACGGAGTACTAGCTAGTTTGACTTAAATAGATCAAACATCCGAATAGAATCACTTGTGTACGTTTATTCTTTTATGGATTTAATGGGGTTATCTACATCTACAGCTTTGAAGAAAATAAAAGAAGAATGGTAACGAAATTTAGTAAGTTTGACTTAAAAAAGGTCAAACCATTGGAACTGTAATATTGTACAGATCATTTAGAAGTGTTTGACCATTATGATCATAATTAAATGATTTTTATTCTGTTATGGACACTGTGTATGTGTTAAAATGTCTAAATGAATGACTCTGAATCTAATTTATTTGATTTTTTTGTTGATAGTTGGTAGATAAAAATCCAAGTAAAGCTGTATCGCTGTTTTGGGCTGCTATAAATGCGGATCATCAGGTTGAAAGTGCCTTGAACGGTATGGTCTCAGCGCTGAAGCAGTTGAATAGAATCAATGAGGCAATTGAAGCGATTATATCTTTTCGTCAGCTATGCCCACAAGATGCACAAGAGTCCCTTGACAACATTCTTGTTGAATTATACTATGTATGTTCTCTCTTTCTATATTGTAGATACCATCAATACATTTAATAAGCTTTGGCATTTGTTCCAAAAAAGAAATTGGCGAATCATGCTTGAGGAAAAATGTTTAAAAAAGTTTACCTTTTTTGTTGGGGAAGAATGATAGTTTCCTTTTAACAAAAACCATCTAGCATGAAAATCTCCCCTCTTAAAAACTACTATAGTTTGAACAGCTCAATCGTAATAATCTTTATGATCTGACACTTTCTGCCTTTGTTATCAGAGAATAAAAGAAGAAAGGTAATGAAATTTAGTTAGTTTGACTTGAGAAAGGTCAACTGGAATGTACAAATAGAAGTGTTTGACCATTATGATCATTATATGACTTTTACTCTGTTATGGGCACTGTGTTTTGTTAAAATGTCTAGATGAATGACTCTGAATCTAATTTATTTGTCTTTGTTTTGATAGTTGGTAGATAGAAATCCAAGTAAAGCTGTATCGCTGTTTTGGGCTGCTATAAATGCGGGTGATCACGTTGAAAGTGCCTTGAACGGTATGGTTTCAGCGATGAAGCAGTTGAATAGATCTGATGAGGCAATTGAAGCGATCATATCTTTTCATCAGCTATGCCCACAAGATGCACAAGAGTCCCTTGACAACATTCTTGTTGAATTATACGAGGTATGTTCTCTCTTTCTGTATTGTAAATACAATACTATACATTTAATAGGCTCTGGCATTTGTTCCAAAAAATAAATTGGCGAATCGTGCTTGAGGAAAAATATTCAAAAAAGTTTGTTGTTGTTGTAAGAATGTTAGTTTCCTTGTAACAAAAACCAGTCTTGCATGAAAATCTTCCGTCTTAAAAACTACCATAGGTTGAACAGGTCAATCGTAATAATGTTTATAAACTGACACTTTCTGCCTTTGTTTACAGCGATCGGGACGGGTAGAGGAGCAGAAAAATTGGTTTCAGTCAAGACTTACATCCATAGATGTAAATCGAACGAAGTTTGATATCACTGTCAGACATGAGTATATAAGGTAATATCAAAAATCACGTATGGTATTTACTTTCCTATTTTAGAATGTATATACATATACTCATTCCTTTCTGTGATGATTTTCTTGTAATAATTAGGCTACTAGGGAACTTGGCATGGGTTCACTTGCAGCAAGACAATTATAAGTCAGCAGAAGACAATTATAGGTACTTGTTATATAAAGTAGTTTTTTTTTTCTTTGCCAAAAATAATATCTTTACATTCCTCATTACTTTCTTAAAGTGCTCGTTTCTGCCTACTAAGGTTTTATTAAACCTGACACTTGAATATATATGATGCAGCAAAGCACTTTCTTTGGAACAAGATAAGAACATGAGGTGTAATCTAGCAATTTGTTTGATGTATATGGGAAATATGGCCCAAGCCAAGCTTGAGCTGGAAAAGGTCAAAGCTTGGAACGTGGATGAAGAGTTGTATGCCAAGTCTTACAATCGTGCTATCCAAGTGATGCATGAATTCGACGTGAAGAAAATGTATGGCATTGATGACCAGGCATCTTTCTCATCGTTTCTTAGTAGAGAAAAGGAAACCGATTCAGCTACGGAATATACATATTTGTATTCATCTCAGCCGTGCCAGATCCGTCCACCGCCATTGCTAGAGCAGAAAGATACGACGCCACAATCTGACAAGGGTGATCTGTTCCACGTCATTCATAATCTTCCAGCTGATAGTTCCCCCTACATCAGAGCCAAACGTGTACTGGTAAGTATATTTTTTTTAGGTCAAACTTTTTGATTCTATAAATTTTGAAATTGAACTGTTTTTGACTGAAAGTATTGTGATAATTCTTTATGGATGGATTTAAAGGGGTTATCAAGAATTTTAAAGGGAAAAAGAAGAAAGAAAGAATGGTAATGAAATTTAGTTAGTCTGACTTGAAAAGGTCAAACCTTGAGAATGTATAGATCATATGAAGTGTTTGACACTTCTGTTATGAACACTGTGTATTTCTTAAAATGTCTTAAGTGAATGACTGTCAGCGACTCTGAAGCTAATTTGTTTGTATTTTGTAAATTGTGTTGATAGTGGGTAGATGGCAATCCAAGTAAAGCTGTATCAATGTTTTGGGCTGCTATAAATTCGGGTGATCAAGTTGATAGTGCCTTGAAAGATATGGCTGTAGTGATGACGCAGTTGAATAGATATGATGAGGCAATTGAAGCGATCAAATCTTTTCGTCAGCTATGCCCACAAGACGCACAAGAGTCCCTTAACAACATTCTTGTTGAAATACACGATGTATGTTATCTCTTTCTATATTGTAAATACAATACATTACATTTAATAAGCTATGGCATTTGTTCCAAAAAGGAAATTGGCGAATCATGCTTGAGGAAAAATGTTTAAAAAAGTTTGCTTCTTTTGTTGTTGTAAGAATGTTAGTTTCCTTGTAACAAAAACCAGTCTAGCATGAAAATCTTCCCTCTTAAAAACTACTATAGTTTGAACAGGTCAATCGTGATAATGTTTATGAACCGACACTTTCTGCCTTTGTTAACAGAAAATAAAAGAAGGATGGTAATGAAATTTAGTTAGCTTGACTTGAGAAAGGACAACTGGAATGTACATATAAAAGTCTTTGACCATTATGATCATTATATGATTTTTATTCTGTTATGGGCACTGTGTTTTGTTAAAATGTCTAGATGAATGACTCTGAATCTAATTTATATGTCTTTGTGTTGATAGTTGGTAGATAGAAATCCAAGTAAAGCTGTATCGCTGTTTTGGGCTGCTATAAATGCGGGTGATCACGTTGAAAGTGCCTTGAACAGTATGGTTTCAGCGATGAAGCAGTTGAATAGATCTGATGAGGCAATTGAAGCGATTATATCTTTTAGTCAGCTATGCCCACAAGATGCACAAGAGTCCCTTGACAACATTCTTGTTGGATTATACGAGGTATGTTATCTCTTTCTATATTGTAAATACAATACAATACATTTAATAGGCTTTGACATTTGTTCCAAAAAAGATATTGGCGAATCGTGCTTGAGGAAAAATATTCAAAAAAGTTTGTTGTTATTGTTGTAAGAATGTTAGTTTCCTTGTAACAAAAACCAGTCATGCATGAAAATCTTCCCTCTTAAAAAGTACTATAGGTTGAACAGGTCAATCGTAATAATGTTTATAAACTGACACTTTCTGCCTTTGTTAACAGCGATCGGGACGGGTAGAGGAGCAGAAAAATTGGCTTCAGTCAAGACTTACATCCATAGATGTAAATCGAACGAAGTTTGATATCACTGTCAGACATGAGTATATAAGGTAATGTCAAAAATCACGTATGGTATTTACTTTCCTATTTTAGAATGTATATACGTATACACATTCCTTTCTGTTATGATTTTCTTGTAATAAGCAGGTTACTAGGGAACTTGGGATGGGTTCACTTGCAGCAAGACAATTATAAGTCAGCAGAAGACAATTATAGGTACTTGGCTTATTATAAACTAGTTTTCTTTTTTCTTTGCCAAAAATACTATCTTTGCGTTCCTCATTACTTTCTTAAAGCGCTCATTTCTTCCTAATAAGGTTTTATTAAACCTGACACTTGAATATATATGATGCAGCAAAGCACTTTCTTTGGAACAAGATAAGAACATGAGGTGTAATCTAGCAATTTGTTTGATGTATATGGGGAATATGGCCCAAGCCCAGCTTGAGCTGGAAAAGGTCAAAGCTTGGTACGTGGATGAAGAGTTGTATGCCAAGTCTTACAATCGTGCTATCCAAGTGATGCATGAATTGGACATGAAGAAAAGATATGGCATTGGTGACCAGACATCTTTCTTATCGTTTCTTAGTAGAGAAAAGGAAACCGATTCAGCTACAGAATATACATATTTGTATTCATCTCACCCGTACCAGACCCGTCCACCGCCATTGCCAGAACAGAAAGATACGACACCACAATCTGACAAGGGTGATCTGTTCCACGTCATCCATAATCTTCCTGCTGATGATTCCCCCTACATCAGAGCCAAACGTGTATTGGTAAGTATATTTGTTTTAGGTCAAACTTTTTGATTTTATAATTATAAAATTGAACTGTTTTTGACTGAAAGTATTGTGATAATTTTTTTGGATTGATATAATGGGGTTATCAAAAATTTTTAAGGAAAAAGAAGAAAGAAAGAATGGTAAAGAAATTTAGTTGGTCTGACTTGAAAAGGTCAAACCTTGAAAATGTATAGATCATATGAAGTGTTCTGTTATGAACACTGAGTATTTCTTAAAATGTCTTAAGTGAATGACTGTGAGTGACTCTGAAGCTAATTTGTTTGTATTTTGTGAATTGTGTTGATAGTTGGTAGATCGCAATCGAAGTAAAGCTGTATCGCTGTTTTGGGCTGCTATAAATGCGGGTGATCACGTTGAAAGTGCCTTGAACGGTATGGTTTCAGCGATGAAGCAGTTGAATAGATCTGATGAGGCAATTGAAGCGATCATATCTTTTCATCAGCTATGCCCACAAGATGCACAAGAGTCCCTTGACAACATTCTTGTTGAATTATACGAGGTATGTTCTCTCTTTCTGTATTGTAAATACAATACTATACATTTAATAGTTTTTGGCATTTGTTCCAATAAAGAAATTGGCGAACCATGCTTGAGGAAACATGTTTAAAACAGTTTGCTTTTGTTGTTGTAAGAATGTTAGTTTCCTAGTTACAAAAACCAATCTAGCATAAAAATCTTCCCTCTTAAAAAGTACTATAGTTTGAACAGGTCAGTTGTAACACTAATATGTTTATGAACTGACACTTTCCGCCTTTGTTAACAGCAATCGGGACGGGTAGAGGAGCAGAAAAATTGGCTTCAGTCAAGACTTACATCCATAGATGTAAATCGAACGAAGTTTGATATCACTTTCAGACATGAGTATATATGGTAATATTATAATTCACGTATGGTATTTACTTTCCTACTTTAGAATGTATATACGTATACTCATTCCTTTCTGTGATGATTTTCTTGTAATAAGCAGGTTACTAGGGAATTTGGCATGGGTTCACTTGCAGCAAGACAATTATAAGTCAGCAGAAGACAATTATAGGTACTTGGGTTATTATAAACTAGTTTTCGTTTTTCATTTTTTTTCCTTTGCCAAAAATACTATCTTTACGTTCCTCATTACTTTCTTAAAGCGCTCATCTCTGCCTACTAAGGTTAACCTGACACTTGAATCTATATGATGCAGCAAAGCACTTTCTTTGGAACAAGATAAGAACATGAGGTGTAATCTTGCGATTTGTTTAATGTATATGGGGAATATGGCCCAAGCCACGCTTGAGCTGGAAAAGGTCAAAGCTTGGGACGTGGATGAAGAGTTGTATGCCAAGTCTTACAATCGTGCTACCCAAGTGATGCATGAATTGGAAGTGGAGATATTGTATCGCACTGGTCACCAGGCATCTTTCTCATCGTTTCTTACTAGAGAAAAGGAAACTGATTACCAAAAGAGTGATCTGTTCCACGTCATTCATAATCTTCCTGCTGATGATTCACCCTACATCAGAGCCAAACGTGTTCTGGTAAGTATATTTGTTTTAGGTCAAACTTTCTGATCCTATACTATTGAAACTGAACTGTTTTTGACTGAAAGAATTGTGATTCTTTATGGAGTTAATGGGGTTATCAAGAATTTTAAAGGGAAAACAAAGAAAGAAAGAATGGTAATGAAATTTAGTTAGTTTGACTTGAAAAGGTCAAACCTTGAGAATGTATAGATCATATGAAGTGTTTGACAATTCTGTTATGAACGCTGTGTATTTCTTAAAATGTCTTAAGTGAATGACTGTCAGCGACTCTGAAGCTAATTTGTTTGTATTTTGTGAATTGTGTTGATAGTTGGTAGATCGCAATCCAAGTAAAGCTGTATCACTGTTTTGGGCTGCTATAAATTCGGGTGATCAAGTTTATAGCGCCTTGAAAGATATGGCTGTAGTGATGAAGCAGTTGGATAGATCTGATGAGGCAATTGAAGCGATTAAGTCTTTTCGTCAGCTATGCCCACAGGATGCACAAGAGTCCCTTGACAACATTCTTCGTGAATTATCCAAGGTAAATTATCTCTTTCTATATTGTAAAGACAATCAATAGGCTTTGGCTTTTGCTCCAAACACGATATTGGTGAATCGTTCGTGAGGTAAAATGTTCAAAAAAGTTTGCTTTTTTCTGTTTTAAGAACTTTAGTTTACTTGTTATGAAAAAACAATTATGATACAACATGTATGACGACCTTAAAATATACTCCCTCCGTCCCAATTCTATTGTCCTCAGACAAAAAACACGCAGTTTAAGAAAATATAATCATCTATCTTACTTTTTGTTAAGTTGACAGTTTTACCCTCTACTTTTTACCTACTATTTTGTCTTATATATATATACATTAGGGGTAAAAAAGAACTTTATCTCCTTATTTTTATCTATTTATGGAAGTGGACAATTAATCTGGTACAACACAAAATGGAATAGTGGACAATCGATTAGGGACGGAGGGAGTACTATATATTTTCGTCCAAAAAGTGAGCGTTCTTAGGAAATGGGTAGTAACTTAAACACAAAATGTTTTTATTAGATGTCCTATGAATTTGGAGTTCGTTGTATATCAAGAACGCCTATGCTTTTTTTAACTAGGGTGACCATTTTTTTTTTTTTTTTTAACACTTAATGTTAATGCTTATAGATTGATTTTTTTGCATTTGTTACCAGAGATCGGGACAGGACATTCCATACGATGTGTGGTGTTGCATCATGGAAGTAGGCTGCAAGAGAGTCTTTTCTCATGTAGATGTCTGCCATCTTCGTGGTGCATGTAGAGTGCTCCGACAAATCAGCAGCGATCAAAAAATTTGGGGGATACTCGCTAAAAATTCCGAGTCTTATATGCAGAAATTGAGTTTGCATGAGATTCCCTATATGGCAGCTACGGAGAGATTGGCAGCTTTGAAGAAAAATCTCCAGCAAACGACTGACGATTTGGAGGTGCGACGTGGTGAGGTTAAGGGGGTAGAAACCCTTATGAGACATCCCGGTGGGATGCAAATTGGGGTGCGTCTCTCCACGCTACTAGTTACCATCGTTTCTTTGGAAGATAAAGCTTTAGCTTTGCCAAAGTTGATTAGGGAGGAGCAAAAGAAGATTGAGAAATTGAAAATTGAATTTGAAAGGGTTAAAAGAGGGGGCCGTGGTGGTGCTAGTCATTTTTTGTAGATTCTACATAAACTTTCCCAAATAAACTGTTGTATCGATGTGCTAGTCGTTTTTTGTAGATTGTACAGAAACTTTCCAATTCCAATAGAAAATACGTCTCTGAACTAGATCAACACAAATTCATCCCTTCATCTATCAGGAAGCGAAGACAATTGTGGTGGACTGAGTTTGTTTTCTTTTAATGACAATAAATATAAACATATATGCATTCATTAGTCTTTTTAGCAATAGTTGAAGTCCACATGACCACAAATGCATGTACATTACATCAAATTATAATAAAGTAAGCAGCCATTATATTTGTGAAAGATTTCATACATTGTAAATCATGTTAAGTGATTCTTCTCTAAGCTGTAACTATGAATTAAAGGATTGCAACAACATAACTTTATATTCTAGGAAGGTGACCCATTATGTTCATCCAAGTCCCTAATAACAGGGACCCCTGTTTCGCTTAGGCATCTCCATAATCTCTTCCTCTTTCTTATCATAAATATCAATCAAATCCTTAAAGCTAATGGGATAAAAGGGCCTGTCTGCTGCTGCGTGTTCCTGAAACCGGTTACACAATCTCATGAGGTTCTTCTTCATCAGGTTTAATCTATTATTATTAATTTCTTCTTCTTATTTAACTATAGCATATAATTTGGTAAGAAAGCTATACATACAAGTCATAAGTGTAACGTATTTGCATTATTGGTTACTCATATGTAGTAGTATATATTAATCACTAACCTACTTCTATACAAGTACACAGATCTCCCAGATTAACAAGTGCATATTTTTAATACAAAAATAAGTGGAAGGCTCAATAGAAGACAGCAGGAGAAAGGACATTATTCTATTTCTTGGGCAAGTTATTTACATTGAAATGTCATAAACTACTTGGGCAAGTTACTCTACTACAACACACACACACACACACACACTCCCACCCTCATACCAAAGGAGGTTCTCAACTTCGTGACGTATAACCTGACACCTACGTGAATATGTTGTAGGTTACCATCTAGAAATCGCCAACCGAAAGCCCTTCGGTTCAGGACCACTCTTTCAAAGGATCCCTTCATCATGAGGACACTTCATCCCAAACTTTATTCGGTGATAACTTGAAGGTCACCCTTCATATATCCAATGACAACTGCAAGTCACCCTTCATCTATTGATAGCTGAAAGTTATTCTTCAGCCTTGGTCAATGACCCTTAAGCACAACAGTAACTCTAATGCTGCAACAGTATCAAAAGTGCACAGTGTCCAACTAAAACTATTAAGTTGAACCTCAAAAATTATGAACTATGAAACATAAAAACTACAAAATATATGCACTATTTTACGTAATAAAGTTACGAATGTGATGACCTTCACATTTCAAGTATATAAAACTACATTAATTTATTATTGATTAATTTTCTTTTCTTATTTAACACTAGCATATAATTTGGTAAGAAAACTATACGTATATAAGTCATAAGTGTAATGTATTTGCACTATTGGTAGACCTGTGTATACACTAATACACGGCGTTGGAAGCAGATAACATGTGAGTTGCTTGTTGTGGTTTAATGTAATCGTTTTTCATTCAATTACAGTACCCTGAGCTCTACACTATTGGCATGGTAGGTGCTGTGTTAGCTGTTAAGTGGTATTTGTAAAGGAGCTTTACCTCAAATTTAATCAATAGTACATACTTGCTTCAGTAATAATTACATCATCACAAATCATATTAAACAAGTTCGTAAGTTATTATTGCTGTAAACTTGAGTTAAAAAACACATGCGCACAAGCACAGCGAGTGTGATGACCTTTTTTTGTTAGTTCAATACCTTCATCCTTAATCTCTGACTATAGCTCAGTTTTAAAAACACACGCAGTTTACAATTCTATTAAATCAGTAATTTAAGGATATTATAAACCAATCACAAAACCCAAAATATATGTAAAATTAGACCGTATAGGGAGTTAATCAAAGTATAGGTAGTGAGGACAGCAAGGAAAGTTTGAACCGTACAGTGATTGGCATTGACACCTTTACAAAACCCATCGAAGGCACAAGTGCACCTTGCATTTAAATAGATGGCGATTGGCCCACAAGTCGATCAAGAGTTGCTCAGTTTCCGTAGTTAAAAAAATGTTCAAAACTCTCAGCAACTATTATACAGATAGCAATAAATGGTAAAAATAATAATAATAATAATGGTGATTTGACTTGGCTGGTTCCTCATGTTATGCAATTGCTGAACACTTTTCAGAAGGACAACCTTATATTCCTAGATATCAGATCGATAAATAGATGTCTTTATGCATAAACAATT
This sequence comes from Pseudognaphalium luteoalbum, assembly GCA_963422505.1. Taxonomy (NCBI): domain Eukaryota; kingdom Viridiplantae; phylum Streptophyta; class Magnoliopsida; order Asterales; family Asteraceae; genus Pseudognaphalium; species Pseudognaphalium luteoalbum. The sequence continues at coordinate 110,631,064 of OY730196.1, forward strand.
AGAATGCTAGGAGGAGACAATAAGAACAACCATTAGTTACCTCATGAGCAGTTATATTCCTGAAAAGGATACAAAGCATAATGATGCAAAGTGCGCCCAGAGGCTGTAAAATAGAAAGAATTGAGTAACTCATAGAACCATACATAATTCAAATAAAAAAAAACATATTTGAAACACGAAAGTAACCAACTTTACACCCCAATGTCTTATGTACTTATTAAATTATAGTACAAAATGTAGGAACTTATAATTGATTTCAAGTTTAAGTAAACGTTTTTGTTTCTTTCTTTTCTCTGTTTTACTTTTAAGATCTACCAAAGCATCCGAATCCGATCATGGCTGCAAGTTCAGGGTCTACCTTGATCTCCTCTTCTATAGCCTTCTCTTTCTGTACGTTCAACAAAAACAAAAACATACATATATCAGTATATCACCAACCAGACTTTATATAATAACATAACAATAACAATAATAATAAGAAGAAGAAGAAGAATCAATCAAAAACAGAAAACACTCCATTAGCTAGTAATAAAGAGCAGAAGCCATAAGAATAAACATGATTGCTGACCTTTTTTTCCTTTTTCCTTTCTCTCTTTTGACGCTTCGTTTCCTCCTCTTTTTGCTGTTGTTTCAAGATTTGCTCATCAAGATCTTGCTCTGTAAATGTTCCAGGATCTTTACGCTTCTTGAGGTGGTTTTCAAATCGCTGTCGAACCTGTTGAAGAGATGGCCTTTCAACCCGCATGGACATTCCCAAGCCTCGTTGATGCTTCTTTCCATTAATATGGTCCAGATAGTTTGCAGAATCTTTGACTACACATTCACAAACAGAGCAAAAGTATCCAGCCTGCTGACCAAGAGGCGCAATTGGATTGACAACCTGAGACTTCCCCAGGCGAGAATCGAGGTCCACTTCACAATCCCTATTCTTTAACGGTTTCCTTTGCACTGGCCGACCCTTCGATTTAGAAAGCCCTTCTAACTCCTTTTCTTTACGCTCACGTGCCCTTTGTAAATATTCTTCCTCATCAAATTTCCGTCTGAAGGTGTTATCAACCCCAACAAGCTGAGCCATAGGTTGAAGTTCAACGATGATTAGGATTTACAAAGTTTCTTTGGTATTTAAAGGAGTAGAAATCAAATACCTAGGCTATATCGGTTTCTGGGCCTGTCCGGTGAAACTCCCTGGACCTTCAGTAAAAAAAATCAACCCAAACGGACTAAACTAATTGGAGTAATAGTATCAGAGTTAAATCAATTTATTTATCTCTCATATACCATATACGTTAGTAGCTTTTAAACCATCCTATATACACGTGACCATCACCTATATGTTAATGTTTGGTTATTTGGTTAAGTAGAGTTTAAAATAGGATTAATTACAACCAACTACCACAAAATAACACGTCAACTTTTTTGACATGTTGGATGTGTCACGTGGCAGACACCTCGTCAACACCACCGTTTGACCAATTTATATGGTCAAAAGTGACCTTGACCAATCTTTTACGTTTTATTTAACATAAATAATCGGACAACATCTCATCATCATCGTCCTTTTATTATATCTTTTAGTTTCGTTAATTTCACAATCAAATCAAAAATTAATTAAACAACGATTCATTCAAAGTTTAATTCTATATCTCTCACCATCATCATCAACAACACCAACAACCATATTTGTTATACTTGACTTAACTGTAGCAATCGAAGATCTATATTTGTGCGGAGAAGGAGATCGACCGGAAAATGCTGTCAATTTTCCAAAAGTCGACGACCTAAACTATATGTGAGCGCGTGTAAAAAAATTCATATGTGGAGATCTCGAATGGTGGAGGTGCAGTTGCAGACTGTCGCCGACATAGTTACAGAGAAGGTACAGGGGTGTGAGAGACGACGGAGGAAGACAACTTTTATTCAGCCAACGAGGATTATCGATGAGATAACGCATTGTTAGTTGTCGGTCAAACAAGAAACCTAGATTTGACTTTCGATTAATTTGATTTTAACCGAGTTTCATATGATGGTGATAATGTTAGTACGATGACGATATATATATGAAAACATAAATGGCCCAGTGACATCAAATTATGAACAACAAGGAAGTTAGATATGTCTGTAGTGAGGGGATGATTAAGCCGCTTTGCAACGCCCGGGAGTTTCAGCGCGATAAAGAATAACGGATGCGAAAGCATCAGATCCGGCAGTTTAACGGTGATGTGGTGGTGACGGCGGCTGAGTTGGTGTGGCAGTGGCAGGATTAAGTGGCAGTTGGAGCTGAGTAGTGAGGGTGGTGGTTAGAATGGTTGACGGTGGAGGATCACTTAACGGTAGGGATGTGGAGGTTTAAGGTGGAGTGATAGTGGTTAGGGTTGATGGTGGTGATGTTGTAAAGTATGTATTTGGCAGACTTAAAAGGATACCTTAGCATAAAGCTTGTCTTGTGATGTGTTAAAATACTAATGTATTTCTAGAGATTACTAGAAATAATAGTATTTCTAGAGATTACTAGTAATAATTAGAATTAACTAGTGCTATTAGATATTTAACTAAATGTAATTAACTAGAAATAACTAGATTGTTCTAATCAAGCCTATAAATAGGGTCAAGAGTATTACAATTGATGTACAACAACAACAATTCACATTAATAAAATTCTAAGTTTGTTCATCCACTAAGAATCCTACATTTCACATTCTATTTCCTAAACTTCCCTTCATCACTTCACATTTAAACTAATATTTAATCACCACATAAATAACCAAATTCTATAACAATTCTAACAATTGGTATCAGAGCTATTAAGGGCGTTTGTTCGAGCACACCATGACTACCATTAGTACATACAACATTCCCGTCCCCGTCTTTGATGGCGACAACTATGATTATTGGAGTATCCGAATGAAGACATATTTCCAAGCACAAAGCTTGTGGGATATTGTTGAAATCGGATTTACAACTCCAAAAGATGTTGAAACTCTGCCCGCGGATCAACAAGAAAAACATAACAAAAATGTTGTAAGAAATGCCGCCGCTCTAGGCTACATTCAACAGGCCATGACGCCATCTATCTTTCCACGAATCATGGGAGCTACGACAGCCAAAGAGGCGTGGAGAACTCTACAAGAAGAATTTCAAGGAAGCACGAAGGTACGATCCGTCAAGCTTCTAACACTAAGACGAGATTTTGAAAATTTAAAAATGAAAGATTTTGAGACCGTAAAAGATTACTACTCTAGAATCAAAGAGATAGTAAATCAAATGAGAGCTTATGGAGATTATATAACTGATAAGAGGATTGTTGAAAAAATTCTTATCAGTATGACAGAAAAATACGATCATGTGATTACTGCTATTGAAGAGTCAAAAGACATCGAGACTCTTTCAGTAACAGAATTAGTTGGCTCTCTTGAAGCATATGAGGCTAGACTGAGTCGGCGAAGTGAAAACTCACTTGAAAGTGCCTTTCAGTCTAAACTCAAATTAAGGTCTCAAAAATCTAACAATGAAGGGAAAAGAAATTTTGAAGAAAATTCAAAAGGAGGAGAAAAACCCAGATCCAAGTTTGACTAGAGAAGAAAAAGCTACCCTCCATGTGGTATTTGTAAAAAGACAAACCATTTGGAAAAAGATTGTTTTCACAAAGGAAAGCCACAATGCAACAACTGCAAAAGATTTGGGCATCTTGAAAAAGATTGTCGTTCAAAACGCAATCATCAGGCTAACTATATCGAAGAAAATGAAGATATATCTGAAAACAGCAATCAATTATTCTACGCGTGTCATGCTGCAAATGAGCAAAAAGATGACACATGGTTCCTCGATAGCGGTTGCAGCAATCACATGACAGGAGACGAGAAGTTATTCCGCACCATCAACTCATCAATAAAATCTCGTGTCAAGTTGGGAAATGGTGTACGCGTTGATGCTAAAGGAAAAGGTACGATATCGGTTCAGACTAATAACGGCACGCGGTCTATTAATGATGTTCTTTTAGTCCCAAGTTTGGACAGTAACCTACTAAGTGTAGGCCAAATGATGGAGCATGGTTATTCTCTACTCTTTGAAGACGATTCATGTGTAATTCGTGACAAGAAAAACAACAACAGATTGATTGCCGAAGTACGAATGGTAAATCGGAATTTTCCGCTTCGTTGGAATTATATCATAGACACAGCCATGAAAGCGCAAGTCGAAGAATCATGGCTATGGCATCGAAGATTTGGCCACTTCAACTTTCAATCACTAAAGATTCTCCAGCAGAAAAATATGATGAAAGACTTGCCAAACATACAAGAGATCACAGAAACATGTGAAAGTTGTATGATGGGGAAACAACATCGAAAATCTTTCCCTCATGACAAAGCCTGGAGAGCAGATGGCATATTGGAGCTAGTTCACACAGACATATGTGGACCTATGAGGACTCCGTCTCACAACCAATCCAGGTACTTTATTCTCTTTATCGATGACTATTCTAGAATGACCTGGGTATATTTCATGCGTGAAAAATCAGAAGTTTTCAATATATTTAAGAAATTCAAGAATTTCGTAGAAAAGAAAAGTGGCCATTACATAAAAACACTAAGAAGTGATAGAGGAAAAGAATACACCTCTAGGCAATTTATTAAATTCTGTGAAGATGAAGGAGTTCATCGCCAACTTACAGTTGGTTATGCTCCTGAACAAAACGGCGTCTCTGAACGTAAAAACAGAACTGTAATGGAAATGGCCAAGACAATGATACATGAAAAAGGCCTTCCAAACAGTTTCTGGGCTGAAGCCGTATACACGGCAGTATATCTTTTAAATCGATGTCCAACTAAAGCTGTAGAAAACAAGACTCCAATCGAGGCATGGAGTGGAAAGAAGCCATCGGCAAAACATCTAAGAGTATTTGGAAGCATTTGCTATATCCACGTTCCGAAAGAGAAACGTCACAAACTCCAAGAAAAATCAGAAAAAGGAATATTCTTGGGCTACAGCACACAATCAAAAGGCTACCGAGTCTTTAATCTTAAAACTAATAAAGTAGTGATTAGCCGAGATGTGGAGTTTGACGAAGATGCTTCCTGGAACTGGGAAAAAGAAAAAGTCGATAAACAGATATATCTACCATGGATATCGATGGAAGCTCCAGCTCAACAATCACCACAAATTGAGCACTCTAAAGGAGATCAAAGTACAAGCAAGGGAAATCCTACTACATCAACTTCTCCGTCAACAACCTTACCTGTACAAGATGACTCAAGTCCGGAGTCAACACCGGGAAGAGTTAAAACATTAACAGAAGTATACGAAACTTGCAACTTCACAACGATAGAACCCGAAAGCTATGAAGTTGCAGCTAAAGAAGAAAAGTGGGTGACTGCTATGAATGAAGAAATAAAAATAATCGAGAAGAACAACACGTGGGAGCTAGTTGATCACCCGAAAGATAAAGAAATTATAGGAGTTAAGTGGGTTTACAAAACGAAATTTAACCCCGACGGTTCTATTCAAAAACACAAAGCAAGACTAGTAGCAAAAGGCTACTCACAGCAACCTGGAGTCGACTATACGGAAACGTTTGCACCTGTCGCTCGACTTGATACTATAAGAGCACTTGTGGCGCTAGCATCTCAACGAAGGTGGAAGATTTACCAACTAGACGTGAAATCAGCCTTCCTAAATGGGTTTCTCGAAGAAGAAATATACGTGGAGCAACCCCAAGGGTTCGTCAAGAAAGGAAAAGAAAATAAAGTCCTCAAGCTAAAGAAAGCTTTATACGGACTTAAACAAGCGCCACGAGCATGGTACAGCCGTATCGACGGCTACTTCACAAGTTCAGGATTCAGGAGGAGCCAAAGTGAGCCAACACTCTACATCAAAACCCAAGGTAACTCCGACACTCTCATACTTTCCTTGTATGTCGATGATCTTATATATACGGGAAATAATGAGAAGATGATTCAAGAGTTTAAACAAGACATGATGAAGACGTTCGAGATGAGCGACCTTGGATTAATGCACTATTTTCTTGGCGTCGAAATTAGTCAAGAAAATGAAGGTATATTCATATGTCAAAAGAAATATACCGAGAACCTCCTGAAAAAATATAAGCTATACGGCTGTAAAACTGTACCTACACCACTTGTTGTTAACGAGAAGATGAGAAAAGAAGATGGATCTGAGAAGGCTGACGCTTCAAGATACAGAAGTCTCATTGGAAGTTTGCTCTATCTAACAGCAACAAGACCAGACATAATGTACACAACAAGTCTACTATCCAGGTACATGCAAAACCCTACTCAAATACACTATGGAGCTGCAAAGAGAATATTAAGATACTTGCAAGGTACCATAGACTATGGCATATGGTACAAGCCCACTACAGACTCGAAGCTTGACGGTTATACAGATAGTGATTGGGCTGGATCAGTGGATGATAGGAAAAGTACTTCAGGATATGCATTCACACTTGGATCTGGTATATTCTCTTGGGCATCTAAAAAACAAGATACGGTAGCACAGTCATCAGCTGAAGCCGAGTACGTAGCAGCCTCAAACACAGTCAATCAAGCAATATGGCTAAGGAGAATTCTAGAAGACATGAGTGAAAAACAAGATGAAGCTACACAAATATATTGCGACAACAAGTCTGCAATTGCAATGGCAAAGAATCCGGTGTTTCACGGAAGAACAAAACATATTGCCATCAAGTATCACTTTCTACGTGAAGTTTTGGCAAAAAAAGAGATTGAACTACACTACTGCAAGTCAGATGAACAAATTGCAGATATTTTCACGAAAGCATTGCCAAGACCAAAGTTCGAGTTTCTACGCAACATGCTCGGAGTAACATCGAAATACATTAAGGAGGAGTGTTAAAATACTAATGTATTTCTAGAGATTACTAGAAATAATAGTATTTCTAGAGATTACTAGTAATAATTAGAATTAACTAGTGCTATTAGATATTTAACTAAATGTAATTAACTAGAAATAACTAGATTGTTCTAATCAAGCCTATAAATAGGGTCAAGAGTATTACAATTGATGTACAACAACAACAATTCACATTAATAAAATTCTAAGTTTGTTCATCCACTAAGAATCCTACATTTCACATTCTATTTCCTAAACTTCCCTTCATCACTTCACATTTAAACTAATATTTAATCACCACATAAATAACCAAATTCTATAACAATTCTAACATGATGCATAAACACTTTTAGCCCAGATTCTACAAGATCAATATCTTCCTATGATGCATCACTTTTCGCCTATATAAACCTGTATAATTTAAAATAATAACTTTCTTGTGTTTGAATCATGTTCTTGAACCCACTGATAACTTTCTTGTGTGCAAAACACGGTTCGAATCGTGAAAACCGGCAAATCGTACCGGAACCGTACCGTCTCATACCGATTATTCATGTAATGGTTCGGTTCTTACTTTTAGCCATTTACGGTTCGCGGTTCGGTTCGGTTCTAAACCGGAAAAAACCGTTGCAAACCGCATGAACCGTAAATAAGAAGGACTTTAACTTGCCTACAATTGTAGTTTAAGGCTTGAAGTGTAAAATTCTAGTGATAACTGATAAGAACGTGGGATTTGGCAATCCCATAATTATCGTGCATGTAGGTATGTAACACACAAGAGTCATTCATTCACATTATCATTAATCATTATCTGTTGGAAAAAACCTAAATGCCATAGCAAGAGTTTGAGCGGCTGTAACACAGGAGCATTCAAGGTGGTGCCTGAGATTTCCATTTCGCTAAGGTAACGATTATGTTAGTGCTTATCTATTTATTTCGTGACATTAATTGTATATAAATTTTTTACAGTACATGCAAAGAGTAGTGGTTTTGTTTAAATATTGAGCATGTTAACAGTTAACCATCACATACATACATACGTGTTGAGTTAACTGCTAACATATTAATTCCCATTAACCGAATAGTTAAATCATTATCTTTACTGAGCTTGTAAATATACACATTAATACCCTGGCTTGCACTTTGTGCACATCTAAGGCTCTAATATGAATATAGCATCTATAATGTACACATCTAAGACGTGCGATGTTATTTTTAATTTTCTATGATTTTTTTAAAAAAATTGTTCATCATATTACTTAACATTATTATTATTTGTTTGATTTAAGACATATATTTTATATAAATTTTTCAATTACTATTTCACTACGTAGTACCTTTTTCACGAATTTCAAATTTCTTTTTTCGCCGCATTGCGCGGGTTTAACAACCAGTGTACATAAAAGTGATCGAAGTAGAAAAGTCAAATGCAACAAATAACTTTGGCGCATATTTTGCTGAAGTAGATTTCGGTGGTGGATTGGGCTGTAACTCACACTGTCACTCGGAAATAGCCCAACGATCAAGGTCATCGCATCACCTCGAGCCTGACAGTTTTTTAGCTTTTTGAGGTCATTTAGGGGCCGAAATGACAATTTACTATTTTTGGGGTTTATTTTCAACTTTTAGATTTTGTTTCCTTTTTACTAATTAATAACCTTATTCTTGCAGAACACTTGTACCCTTTGAATACGTTTTCAGGGTTTTAATATTCATAAGGTTTTGAGACTTTTAATATTGACTAAATATAAATAAAAATAAGAGAATTTCTCACCTTGAGAGTTTCGGTTTAGTTCTTGATTGTTCTTTGTTTTTGTTGGGCCATTATTATCGATACTCATCAGAAAATCTCCTGTTTTTCAACTCTAGCTTTATGTTATTACTAGTTTTTGAACTCCCCGAGAATGCCTCTGAGTCCGAAGAGAATCCGCAATATGACTCACGGTTTTTTTTCCCAGGAAGATGAAGTTACAAATGGTGGAAGCAGGTTGGTTTTCTTTGATGAGGGCATTGCCTAATATTTGAAAGAGAATGAACTTTTACAATATTCATGTTTTTTTGAGGGCATTGTCTACATACAGTCTTTTTGAGTTACAATCTTAGGTGCAAGACACTGGTCAAATTAGGTTGTTTTTGTATTGTCTTGATAGTTACTGGAACTTCATTCAAGTCTTTGCAATATCATCCAGAACATAATATTATATCGAAACTTAATATTTATCTATGAAATTGGAGGTGAGTCGAGGACATAGGGGTTCTTTTTAAGTTTTACATACAAAACTAAGCCCACTTCATTTGGTTGAGTGGTGAAGATTGGTTTGCTGGCATTTTCATTGTTTCCTAACATCTTTGATGAAATCATATTGGGTTTGTATTCATGCCATTTGTCCGTTAGTTTTATGCTTCTTTTACGGTATTACTTATAGGCCTGTGCTACCCCTTAAAATTATTTGTATACTATAAACTTCTTGGATAACTTTTGTTGGAGTGATTTTGGATACAGAACTTGGTTCCTATCGCTGTTTTTAAAACAGTAAGTTACAAGTGTTACATCTTCTACCCACAACTTAACAACCATTCTAACTTACACCCAACAACCTGCTGCACTTTCAGACGTAATCACTGCTGCCCTATTAATTTTTTTTTGGTTTGATTGCCATTCATTTACTGCTGCGAAAAGTCCAATTACACATTTGTCACATCTGCATCTTAACAAGCATTCTAATTTCTGCATAAATCAACGTTTTAGCCAGCCCACACCCTTTCTTTACAGCCCAACCAAACAAAAAACGTTGCTAACACAAGCTGGTAGTTATAGTGCTCATAGACACTATGGGATTTCTTTCCCTCGATATACCCGTAACTGGCATTAAAATTCAAATTAAAATCAATGTGAATTAAATAGGGTATTTTTGGAAATGATCTGCTATCTTCAACAATTACACACCCACACCAATCAATCCCTTTAAAATCGCCTCATTTATATTCTAATCAATATCAAGACCAATTTAATTTGTTCATATCCTACACCAACTCTGAGCGTATTTGACTATATCTATTCAACCTCTGCATACCACAATTCAATATGAAGGATATTATGGACAAGAAGAAGAAACCAAGGTCTACATCAGACGTTGGTAAGTCTGCTAAAACACCTCCAGTTGCCTCTTCCACAACGATCCAAAGCAACGTAACAGGTTAGTTGTATCTAACTTTTTCGGTTATATTAGTCAATCAATGAATGTCTTCGTTTGTTCATTTAGTTTACTCATCTGATTGTTTGGATAGGTACACTGAATTCATATCAAAGGGCTCCACTCGCAGATGTTTCCAACCTTGGACTACTCAATAAGGGAGTACCTCACACATCTAGCAGTACCTCATCAAACAAATTGGCATCGGCTCCTACATCACAAAATAGGCGAAGCCGCCAAACCCCATTGGAACCCGGGGGTAATCAGTCTGCATCATGTCATTCCCAGCTGCACCATGGATCAAATCGGTCCATTCCCTGTACTCCATCTAATGCGAACAAAAAACGTCAAAGTAAAAAAGGGCAAGCGATTTCTACTAACAACTCTGCCGTTCAGAACCACTAGTCAAATGGTATGCTTCATATCGTACCATTTACACAACTAGATCATTAAAAGTCAAATGGTAATCAGTCTGCATCATGTCATTCCCAGCTGCACCATGGATCAAATCGGTCCATTCCCTGTACTCCATCTAATGCGAACAAAAAACGTTAAAGTAAAAAAGGGCAAGCGATTTCTACTAACAACTCTGCCGTTCAGAACCACTAGTCAAATGGTATGCTTCATATCGTACCATTTACACAACTAGATCATTAAAAGTTGAATGTTCTTGAATGTAATCAACTACAGATTAATGTATTGTCTAACCATTGGTAACGTTGCCTAACAGTATATATGAACTCACACTTGTGACGCTATCAAACATTGATGTTACGACAATGCAGGTATTGGTACATCCTCTGTTTATAACTTTCACAAGAATGCGTACGTGCCATCAGGTCATTCAAATACTGAGTTTGTCAACCGTTTACCATGTTCACAAAATATTTTTACACCATTTTCCAGCCTCCACTCAGGTACACATCTATATGTTGTACTAATGTTTATACCTTATAACATTGTATTTATATATTTTCATATCTAATTTACCAGTCTAAAATTTCCTTCAAAACTCCAAATCCTACAAATTTACTGCATATCAGAATTCATAATTGATGATAACTGCTGTCTTATTACCACTTATATCCTATAGTAATGTTGGGACATGTTATTGTGACAACAGATCTAGCTTGTAATAGTACTAGAGATTATTGTAATCAAGTTTGTAAATTGGTTTTGAATTAAAATAAATATATCGGTTGGTAAACATTTTAGAGTTAAATGTTAAATACTGAAAAATGTTGACCAAAGGTTGACCAAGAACCTGCGATGCGAATTGAGTTGAGTTCGCAGGCAGGCCTGCGAAGCGAGTCCAGTGGATTCGCTGGGCCAACTTGGGCTGCGAACCGAGTCGGATCGCAGAGCCCATAAGTTGCGAACTGAGACGTGTTTATAACCAAATTAGGTTTGAAATCTAATAAACTTTTGCCATAAGACCTATACGAAATTTTTGTGTTTTCCAGAGACATTCTAATCATACTAAGAGCTAGGTATTGATAGATAAACATTGGTTTTAATCAGTACAAAGCTAAATAGTAATTGATTTCACTAATAATTGTAAAACAAACCGTTTACAATCCGTAAACACCGTATTAAGGGATTCCGCACCTTAATACCTAAAGATAACCTTGTTATCGATCCTAATACATACGGACTTACAAGTAATCGATATCACCATCACAGGGTTATCAAACGGTACTCCAGCCAACAGTCATCACCACCTTTTCCCCATGCTGTGTACGCCGGCACCTAAACCTGTGTTTTACTACCCAAGCTTATCAGTATCACAATATGCCATGCATCCACTTAACAACATTGTCAATGGTAAGTTACTATACACAAAATGCAAACAATCCTACCACATTTGCTGCATCACAGGTGCTATACAACAGAATTATATCTTATTATATCTTTTAAATACAATTTAAGCTAATTGTAATTGTACTAAACATATTCAATGGCTCACTTTTGTCAAATTACATATCAGTTATACCTCCATCAACTTCTTGGTCTCAAAATGTTTTGGCCCCATCAGCATCCAACGCCATGAAATCAAGGAAACGAGGAAAGGAATATGCAATGGTGCTACCCATTATTTATCCTAAAACGTCAACTTACACCGTTGTAGGGTCACCGAGTGATCCAACCAAGGATGCAAGAAGAAGACGGAAATATATAATCAATAGTAAACGTCTCAAATCCACCCACCTAGCAACAAATATTAACCCAAGTAACTCTATTTTGGTTTTATGTCCGATCTTACTGTATTGCAATTAACTTGACTTAGTTATCACTCAATTAATATTCCTGCTATTTATAACTCCAATCTAAAATCTTAACTCATGTATTATGCAGGCAATCATTCATCAACATCTGTATTGAACCCTACCCTGCCAACTGCTTCACATTCCAACCGACCAGCAGCAAATCCGTTTATCAGTTTCCCTACCACAACCAACAAGAAGAAGTCCAAGCAAATTGCGTTGTCCGACTTACGTACACTGGATTTTGACAATGATGATTCAATGAGGCCGTATGTTGGTATATCAGAAGGTAATATCCTCTTGCTTTCTACTTCACTAAAACTTTGTATATATTAAACCGTTTTCTAATTAAATGTATATGACAGAATACATTGATGATGGTGACCCGGTGTATGCGTGTACAGCTTGTGGTGAAATGATGTGGTACCAGGAAACCCTCAGAGGACAAACACATAGAAAAACCGGCTCATACTCGTTATGTTGCCTAAACGGAAAAATTGTGTTGCCGCTGCTATCCAAGTCTCCTCCATCACTGTTGATGAAACTGTTTACTAACAAACACCCTAAAAGTAAACACTTTCTAGATAACATTCGGCAATACAATACAGTTTTTGCCTTTACATCAATGGGTGGGAAGTTCGACCATAAATTAAACAAAGGTAGAGGTCCGTATACTTTCAGACTATAAGGGGAAAATTTCATAGGGCGGGTGGATTGATTCCAACAGATGGTGTATAACACCCGACATTTTCTACAACATATTTTATTATAGGAAGCGCAAGTCCCAAAATATTTGACCAATATTTACAAACCAACATTTTATACTTACAAATATATATATATATATCAAAAGAAATCTTCTAACTATTTAATTACATTACATGTTACCAAAACGGGTGTTATTAAAACTTTCCAAAACATAGAAACCAAAAGATCATAGTTGCGCCAGCTTAGTCAAACACCCCTTCAATACATCTATAACCCGAACTATATCAAAAGCTAACCAAAATCTGCAAAACATTCAACAACGAGGGGATTAGCTCACGCTAAGTGAATAGAACCGTAACCGACGGTTCAATCCAATCATAACAAATTTGACAACAACTGATAAACTAAATCACATAAGCACATAACTACAAGAGGATTGGCGGTTCCTGGTATACTATCACAGTCACCTGCAATCACTGGTATACTATCACAGTGATTTACCGATAGCCTGAATACTACCTTCACTGAATAGGTTAGTTCTCAACTATGTGTATCAAAGTAACCTAGACAGCTACACAGTAGTAACCAGACCCAACCATTGTTGACCTCTCTCCAAATCAACTGAGCAACTAGTCACATAAAGGCATAGTCTGTATGCAGTTATGTACAATAACTAAACACTGAACAACTGGTACAACTATATCAATCAAACTGAATCAATCAACTAATCAACATAATCAAAAACTAATCAATCGTAAATAATATAAACAATAACTATAACTGAACATAACTAAATCTATCCTGGTTTACCCATTGTAACCGAACCCGTTACAACTGGGTTGAACCGAGAATTACAGTAACCACTCACCGATATCTGAACTTCTGAACTCAGTTGTCTAATATCACTGAGTTGCTGCCCGCTTATCTGGAAACATAATAATACCAAGTCAGTAATAATCCAACATCAATATTCATAACATATATATAACATATCATCCATCTCATAATCTCACTTAACATAGCATCATTAAACTAATTTATACCATCTTTATATTTTATTAAACACATATCAACTATTCATACAGATACTACATATAACATATATCATATACCAATACATAAGCTAATTCAAAACAGCAAACTGTTCCTGTCCAGAAAATAATCGCGTCGCGATTACCATCCAAATCGCGTCGCAATCACGTGTTGGTCGCGCCGCAATCTAGCTACAATCGCGTCGCAATCTAATGAGGTTGCGCCGCGACCATGGTCTGAACAGCAAGCCTTTAACCTGTTCTTGCACAGCTCCGAACCAACAACCATTTTCACCAAATCTTAACTTCTATATACGAATTTACTCGGTAAATGACCACAAACTTTAACTACAAACATATTATAACATCAAATAAGTAAATCTAACATGAATTTCAAGCATGCATCATCATCTAACTACAAATTCATCAAACCCTAACTTTAACATTCAAACTTGAAGAACATATTCAAACTCTAACATCAAATCTTCATATAATCAGTAGCAAACATCCTATCCAACAATTTCTTTTCATACATCACAAACCCTAATGATTTCCTTTATCAATTCAAGATTATAACCATTATCTCAAGAACAACTTACACTAGATGAAGAACAAAATGGAGATGGTGATTATCACTAGATAAACAAAAACTTGAATCCAAATCACAACTTAATCATTTAATTTCTTGAAGTAGTTTTGAGAGAGTAATTGAGAGTATAAGCAAACAAAAGAAATATGAAGAAGGTCTGAGAAAAATAGGTTGACTCCCCACTGCCTCAACTTTTAATTGATATAAATTTTATCCCCTTCTAATTCTATTGTCTGGAACATGAAAATACCCGCGAAACAAAATATTTTATTTTACCGTCAACTTTATTAATTTAAAACAAATAACATTTTACTAGTCACAATAAAACCTGAGGCTCTTTTACTTGTTTATTTTCAAATAAACCATTTTAAAACATATTAAAATACTATTTAATTCCAGACCCGAAAACTGGGTGTTACATGGTGGCACCCCTAAATTTTCTTAGTTGTACATATATGATACATCGAACGAAGTTTTAAAGAGGATGCACTTTGGAGGGTATGTCTCCTTGCTTCTTTTTACATACCTTACTTATACTTTGCCTTACAAAATTTTGTTTTTTTACCGTTATCTTCATCAACCACGTAGGGCGTACCGAAAAGATGCACAGACTAAAGACCAACCACTTGATCCTGTTTTGATTAGGCAAATACAACAGCTTCTTGATCGTTTTAATCCTTTGGTTAAAGTGTTTAGGATGGCTAGGAATACATTTATGTCCGACTTGACCCAAAGATTTAAATTGAAACTAATAAACAAACGGACTAAAGATGATCGGACATACAACTTGCCTACTGCTCCAGAAATTGCAGCATTGGTCGTTGGCGATATTGACTTGGCATTTGATAAACGGGACATCTTGATACATAGTCATTCTGATGGCCTCCAACGTATCAGTGAGCTTCATCCTCAATATCTTTCATTGCAGTATCCTTTGTTATTTGTCTATGCAGAAGATGGTTATCGACCGAATATATACCACAGAGATGAGGATGAAAACAGTAATAAGAAAAAGAAAACAGTTACAATGAGAGAATTTATGGCCTACATGATCCAACAACGACCATCACACCCCAATCTGCACCTAAATGCCCGAAAGTTGTTTCAACAGTTCTTAGTTGATGGTTACACCATGGTTGAATCTGAACGCATATCTTATATTCGAAACCAACAAAGTAATCTACGCAGCGACACATATGAAAGTATCTCTAAGGCAGTAAATGACGGAAAATCAAACAGCAGTACTCTTGGCACAAAGGTCAACCTACCATTTTCTTTTACTGGCAGTTCCAGGTATATGATGCAAAACTACCTGGATGCAATGGCTTTATGTAAGGCATTTGGTTATCCTGATCTATTTTTAACATTCACCTGCAACCCCAAGTGGCCTGAAATTTTGAGGGTTCTGAAAGATACCACACTTAAGCCCGAGGACAGAGGGGACTATGTTGCACGAATGTTTAAGATTAAACTTGATAGGCTGGTAAACTCCATAAAAAATGAACACATATTCGGTGAGGTTGAAGCAGGTTAGTTTACAACAAAAATGTCACTGATTATTTAACCTTTTACTCAACACATTCTGAATTCTAACCACTTTCGTATGTTTCCAATTGTCTACACCATTGAATTCCAAAAACGTGGTCTTCCTCATGCTCATATATGTCTTTTTTTTAAAGCAACCCACAAGCTGCCTGAGCCAGGAGACATCGACAGGTTCATATCAGCAGAAATACCGGATGAACAATCTGATCCGAAACTGTTCCTGTCGCACCCCAAATTCGAGTTGCGGAAGCGAATCGGGTCGGGGCGCGACTAATCAATATACACAGCACATAAGATATAATGAACGACCACTAAATGCGTCGTTTTACATGGTATTGAATAAAACCAAAGTTTACATCAAAATATTGTTTACATTAGCTCAGTTACTTGAAATTGAGAGATTTACATTATATAATTGATCTATACAAAATATAATAATGCAATTAAATCTCTGATTTGTTTGAATGCGGACTCGAGCTAATGATTCCTGTTTTGGGCAGTCAACCTACTGTTGAGTACCTATGATACATGCTAAAAGAGGTCAGCGAAATGCTGGTGAGCTCACAGGTTTGTATGTCAACACATATTTGTATGAACCGCAAGATTTAATTGAATTTAAAATGCAATTAAGCAAAATAAAAGTTATACAGCCATGATCACATAGTCTGAGCTTAACTTGAGCATTAGGTCCAATTAAGGAAACCTAACTGAGTTGCCTCCTATGAGTGCCTAATCTACACTCGTCTTCCCAAATGCTAACATGTCCGTTTGACCAGTTAGTGCGTGCTAACCCGGACGAGGATTGTCAATCCTATATGATATCATATACTAACATTCACACTACAGATGTATTACCAAACTATGTTGTGGAGGGCTTTGAAATGATTAGTGAAAACAACTCATGTAGTATTTGATTTGTATAGTACTTGCGTTCATATTGTAAAATAAAACGAGCAATGTAATCACACTCCTGATGAAAACCGTAAAATAGGGGCTATGAGACTCACCTGAGCCTTGAGTGTTTAACTTAATAAACTTGAATTGATTAGCGCTGAATTGATGTCCGAAGACTTGTAACCTGAGGGTGTCCAAGACACGCGATGGTTATAACATGACTAGGCATCTCGAAAGACTGTCCTTGTAGTTGTTCGTCCCACTTAGAATGTCCAAATTACTACTATTTGGTTGATTGAATTGTCCCAAATTACTATAATTTGGTGGTTAACCGTCCAAGTTACTTTGACTTGGTTGATTCGATTATCCAAATTACTACGATTTAGTTGTCTGACTTGTCCAAGTTACTATGACTTGGCTGATTTGATTGTGTTTTGAAAACGTGTACGTCCCGTCGGTGAATTGGTTGTATCAATAATCTCATTACTATTTTTATGATTTTGAAGTGTTATACTTAAAAAGTAAGTTCCAATGTGTTTTAGAAGTCATATCGCATTCGTGTTTGATGTTATACAAGTTTAACACTTGGTGTGAAAGTTTAGATGTAACACTGTTTCTCGTGACCCTAGGGTAAGGGCAAATCCCGTTAATGATGGGCGTCCGGGGGAAGCGCCCCTGGTTAGCGGGGTCCAAGGGGTGGCAACCCCTTGCGGGGTCCAAGGGGCTGAGCCCCTGGTTGGGGTCGAGCTGCCAAGTCAGCTTGAAAAATTTTTATTTCTACTACATTGCTTTATTGAAATGCACTTGGGATTTGAATTCTGGTAAAATGGGGTGTCAAATTTGAGCCTCAATACTTAGTGAAATATGAGTTTTAAACTTTCTGTTTTTAGCGACACTTGATGCGTCACTTCCAAAATTTGGGCGACACTTAGGAAGCGTCACATAAAATGATGGTTTCTGAATTATTAGTGTCACTTGGATAAGTGACGCATAAGGGGGGGGGACACTTAGGGAGTGTCGGGTTCGAGTGTCGGTTTCTGATCATAGGCGACACTTAGGAAGTGTCGCTAGAAGTGTCGGATAAAGGTGTTAGGCGTCACTAGGCAAGTGACGGTTGGAGTGTCGGGAAAAAGGGGTTTTATGCGGAACTTGGGCAAGTGAAGCAAATTTAGGGTTTTATGCGTCACTTAATGCGGCACTTAAGTGATGCACGAAATGACGCTATACTTGTGACAACCGTCAGAAATCTCAGGTCATTACCGCACTTGAATCTTAAATTTACAGCATTCCTTAAAATCCTAGTGAAAACTCTAGGTTATGACTCCTTAAATTGTTAAAGCTGTAGAACGTCTTAGAGATTGCTTAGTGAACCATAAGTTCATTCAGACATGCTAAATTAAGTTATGAAGTGCCATGAAAAATAAAAGAATCAAGTCTCATGAATTATCACAAAAATACTATCTTGTCGCACAACCAAGGTTTGCTAAAATTCCGTAAACCCGTAAATGAAACTCGAATATAATAAACTAACACTTGAATACCTATTGGAAGCAATTCAATCATAAATTAAAGTACTTTTATAAACTAAAGAACACAAACTTTTATAGCTCAAATATTAATCACCAAAACATCACAAAATAAACCTTATACCATACAATATACTTACACATCTTTAATACAAACTTAATACAACTTTTATAAACTTTATTTAACAAATAAAAAGAAATTAAAAGGCCTCCTTGGGACCCCAAAACCGGCCTCCCCCTTATCCCCACACATCTCTCCTCTTTTCTTACACCAAATCATTCATTTCACCCTCCCAAAACACACACTTCTCTCTAATTCTTCTCTCTAACCTTTCACACTCTTTTCTCTCTAAAACCTCTTAAGAAATCAGTCATTTTGCAACCTAAACCCAGAAACTTTGAGGTGTTCTCAAGCTATTTCAAGAACATAAAGGTAAAACACAACGTCTCTAACATCTTTCTTTACTTACAATCTCTAAAAATATGTTTTTCCTTCATAAAATTCGGAATTTATGCCTTTTTCATGGCTAAAATCCTAATACAAAACTTGATGTTTGTAGGTTATCTCTTTTCACATCTTTATGTGTTAAAAGAAAGGGAAACCCATGATCAAACCGAAAATCAAGTGAAAACCGATTATTGTTGGTAAACTTGTGGAAATATTGTTCATCTTTATTTATAAACTTGTTCTTATGTTAATAATCATATCTAACACATCTTGGATGTATTTCAACACCATGCATGTTTTATAACATGGATTTAAAGATCAAAAGATGATAATCTTCCTTATTTCATGTTTGGTGTTCATTATTTTGAATGAAACACTCAAACATGAGTTTACAACTTTCTGTCCAGAAGGCTTCTTCCACTTCAACGATTTTTATAAAAATTATTTCTTCATGAAAATGGACGTTTTTATAGTCTAGAATCAAGTTCTGGAAGTTAACTTTCCAATCACATAAGCCTCATGTTTTTATGAGTTCATTTGATATTTTTTATAATTTTTGTGAATAGAGATGTATAATCTGTTAGATTAAGGCAGAAACTTTCATCTCAATGTTTTAATCATAACTGGAGCATTACAACTCCAAATGACTTGAAACCAACGCCAAAAGTTTAAAAAATTTTCATTGGCTACAACTTTCAAGAAGACCACTTTTATTGATTCCTTGTACATTTTGTACAAAAATAATAATTGCATGCATGTATTCAGATCTGACCTCAGATGGTAAAAGTAAAAATAATAAATACTTGGACTTCACTACAATCCATGGAAAAATTACATTAGATAGATAACATATTGAAGATTATCTGTGATTTTTGCCTTATTTGATTTCGGACCATAAGTATTTTTAATAAATTAAACCAACTGAGGCAATTTTCTGGAAATAAGAATATATACTGATTTTGGTAAAAGTTAAAAACCGACACTTGAGGACTTGTTACTTAAGGAAAGACTAACTCTTTTTTTTTTTGACCCATAAATATGTTTAAGGATTGAGTAAAAGTCTCGGGTAAAACCGAGAAGGTTTGACCGAGTCAACAATAATCGGTCCCAATTTTGAAAACGGGAAATTTACTATTTTTGGGAATGAATGATAACCAAAAGGGGTTCGGGCGTCTTATGATGTATTTATTGATTTGTGTGTTGTTAACCATAATTCGGAAGGAACCAAAGTTCCAAAGCTCAAAACATTATGATTCTAAGACACTAACAATCGTGAGATATTATACACTTGTATAATCATTATTATATTCCATGCGATTATTGGACACTAACAAACTTCAAAAGCAAACAAACCATGTTGGCACTTCGTAATCTAAATACTTAGTTAAGCAATCCTAACAAACCTAAATTACCAAGGAACTAATTAGAAACCTCGTGTTCATAGGTCTTGGATAGGAGTCATACACGACAAGCACGCGCGCTACATTCATCGTTTACTCATACGCTCAATTGTGAGTTTTCATAGCCCCTTTTTACTTGTTTATTATTTTGGGGTGAAAGGCATGATCTCGAACTTTAACTAAATTGGTTGTACTCTTTATGAACTTGCTGAACTTTTGCTATACTGTTTATGCGAATTGGTATATACTATTGTTATGCTTGAGTACTATCGTGCTAAAGTCCCCGGAAATACAGTTTACACTACTTATTAACTCGTCCGAGAGCCAGACGAGCCGTTGATATTTATGGATAGCGCTATTTAGGGGGAAACCACTCCTCACTCACACTGTTCGTGAGTGCATAGTATCACCTTACTCATGTTAGCGATAGAACATGGAGCTTGGGGCATGTGTCGGTTAAATCGGTTTAGTAGTGGCCTCAATTGCATTAACACTCTTGTATATTACCTTTGATATTCTCTACAATTATAACCAATCATTTTTATTCATGTCTTTATGGACAAAAGCTTTTAGTTCATTTATGTGTAACATTAAACCTGTGAACTCACCAACTATGTCCATAGTTGACCTGTTGTTTTATCATGCTTTTCAGGAGAACGACAGTAAGATGCACTCTAGGAGTACATTAGCATGGATGCATGTTCACACGCGTTTGCTTTATTTTGAAACTATGACTCTCTTTTGGAAACTTTAAGAGCTTATTATAATTTCTTTTCGAACTGTGGTTGAAACTTGTAGTAATGTGTGATATTATCTCTAAATTATGTATGGTGTTGCTACTATATCTTATGCATTGTTACCCGGTGCTGTTACATCTCGTGTTTCCGCTTTAGCGGGGTGTGACAATACTGGACTGGCCTATGCGACACTTACGCCTGTTCGACGGATTTTGAGCCAAAAATGAGTTTTTCGGTTTCCATTTGGTCCGATTCTTTTACCCAACCCTTAGATGGACATTATAAGCTAGTACAAATAGCAAACAAGTGAAAATGAGTAAAATCGGAGAGTTTCGGGATTTTTCAGAAACTAACACCTTCGCGCGAGAGGAATCTGGAAAGATAGAAACGTAGATCGTTGCGAGGTGGTCGTTTTTCTTCAAAGGAGCAAAATGATTTGAGGTTGTTTAATGGTGTTATTTGGTGAATTAGTGAGGTTGTGGTGGTGTGTTGGTTTGAGAGAAAAAGGAAGAAGAAAATGGAAGAGAGAGGGAGTGAGGGAGGGAAATGAGAGGGAAAGAGGT
Source organism: Pseudognaphalium luteoalbum (assembly GCA_963422505.1). NCBI lineage: Eukaryota > Viridiplantae > Streptophyta > Magnoliopsida > Asterales > Asteraceae > Pseudognaphalium > Pseudognaphalium luteoalbum. The sequence continues at coordinate 110,652,830 of OY730196.1, forward strand.
GAGGGGGGGGGGGGGTGATGTCCCCCTCCCTTGGCCGGTTAGGGGGGGCACCCTTTTTGGGTGTGTCCCAATTTTTGTTTCCCGTGTTTGTGCTCCGGGCGGTGTTCGTTTTTTTTTCCGATTGTTTAAACGTTTAATAATTATGTTAAGTTACGAATATTTATTAATGTTTTTGTTGAAATATTTCCTTGAACACTTTTACTTTATAAAATATTACTTATTCTTGTTTCGATTGTTCGCGCGTTTATTATTTTAATCACGTAACTGTTGTTTGTACGATACGAATATGAGTTGAAATATTATCTAAATAATATTTCGGATGAAATAGATTTATTAAACAATGTTATATTATTTAATAAAATTGTTCACCAACGTCCGTATTAATTGAATCGAATTTCATTCGATTTGAAACTTGTACAATTTAATCAAATCGTATACTTGTATATATTCAACAATATATATACATTGATACATTAATTAGCCTAACATAGAACTAATTACATGTATTATACTTGATTAGGTACTAATTGCTAGTCCTAATTTGACGGGTGTCACAGTTCCTGTTGGTTCGTGACTTCATGCTACATGGTCCATGTGGTAAAGACTCTCCGTGCATGGTTGATAAGAAATGTTCAAAAAAATTTCCCAAACAATTTGCTGAGCGGACTAAAGTTGATGAAGATGGTTTTCCCGTCTACAAACACAGCGATAATGGTAGATGTGTCACTAAGGGTAAAAGTCCACTCGACAATCGATATGTTGTCCCATACAATAGTACTCTTCTAAAGCGATATCAAGCATACCTAAACGTGGAATGGTGCAACCAACTCAGCTCTATAAAATATCTATTTAAATATATCAACAAAGGACCCGATAGAGTCACCATTGCTGTCTGTGATGAGGTCACGGATGAAATTAAAGATTATTATGATTGTCGTTATGTATCGGCATGTGAAGCCATTTGGAGGCTGTTTAAATTTGACGTTCATCATAGGACTCCAGCAGTCATGCGTCTACCATTTCATTTGCCTAATCAACAGCACGTGGTGTTTAGTGAAGACACCTTTGTTGACTATATCCTTGATAAGCCATCCGTGAACACTTCGATGTTCCTCGAGTGGATGAACTGCAATAAGATTTACCCAAACGCAAGAGATTTAACCTATGTGCAGTTCCCAATGAATTTCGTTTGGAAGCCGGATCAACGCATATGGGAACCAAGGAGTAGAGGTGGATCGGTTGGTAGAATTCATCATGCATCACCAAGTTCCAGAGAGCATTTCTATCTTAGAATTCTGCTCAACATAGTGAAGGGTCCGACATGTTATGAAGATCTACGGACAGTAAGAGGTGTAACATATGATACTTTTAAGGAAGCATGCTTTGCATTGGGCCTGTTAGATGACGACAAAGAGTATATAGACTGTATAGAAGAAGCAAAACAGTCATCGACTGGCCCTTTCTTGCGTAATCTGTTTGTTATGCTTTTAATACCTGATACGCTTACTAGACCATCCTTCGTATGGGAAAAAACATGTAACGTGTTATCAGAAGGTATTTTGCATACACAAAGCCGAATACTTTGCCGTCCAGGTAAATTTTCGTACGTTTATTATAAATATTGATCTGTTCTTTTAATGTTAACCCTTCCATTAAGCGACAATATTTTTGCAGTTTTTTTCCAGCTACCCACACTATATTGATGTGTTGCAAAAATCCTGTATGTAGGCTTACATTTGACACAACAGGAGATCTTGAACTGGACATTGCAAGATATCGAGAATAAGTTGCAGAGACACGGTAAGAGTCTAAAAGATTATCCCGGGATGCCCTACCCGGAATATCAGACAAGGTTACATGGTTCAAACAGGCTTATCGACGAGGAAGTTACTGCTTATGATATAACGCAATGATCAGTAGAACATGCTGAATGTTACGCTTCATTGACAGAAGAACAAAAAAACGTCTATCACGCGGTTATAGATTCTGTGTACACGAAAAAAGGAGGTATTTTTTTCCTTTATGGCTACGGCGGCACAGGAAAGACCTTTATCTGGAAAACCTTATCAGCTGCTATTCGTTGCAAAAGGGACATTGTTTTGAACGTTGCTTCAAGTGGAATTGCTGCTTTATTGCTTAACGGAGGAAGAACAGCTCATTCAAGATTTGCAATTCCTTTGAAAGTCACCGAAACCTCTTTATGTTACATTCGCCCAGATAGTAACTTAGCCGATCTTATACGTGAAACAAAACTTATTATTTGGGATGAAGCACCCATGGTCCATAAACATTCTTTCGAAGCATTGGATAGAACCTTCAGAGACATCATTCGCTCGGTTAACCCGGATAACATCAACCAGCCATTTGGAGGAAAATGTGTCATTTTCGGCGGAGACTTCAGACAGGTACTTCTGATTACTGCAAAAAAAATGGGAATATTTCATTAAATTTGACTTCTTATTGACTTAATTGTATACTAAGCTGTGTTATTTGATTGTCCTTATATACTGTAAACTTACCATGTTCTAGCTTTTTGTACCTAAATCAGATTACTACTAAGTTAAAAACAGGCGTCCTTAACCAGCTGTCTTTTTTTCCCTGTACCTGAATTCCTCTTCTCCATAATTACACTGCACTGGGACATCAAAAAACATTTAAACTATGTCCGTGAATTGGACATACCCAACACTACTGTCCAATCTCCTAATTATAGGCAAACTATTGCATAGACGTTATGTAATTCACGGTTAGTACAAGATGTTACTTATTACTTATCAGCCTAAGTCATTGTGTCATACATACCTCACAATTTATATTTTTACTTACTATTATAGTCACTTATAGCGATACAATGTGCTTACAGCTCCTCCCAGTTGTTCCGAACGGTTCTAGGCAGGATATCGTTAATGCATCATTGAAATCCTCTTATCTTTGAAATCATTGTCAAGTGCTAAAACTTACACAAAACATGCGGCTAACAATTGGCGCATCTACTTCAAACATAGAGGAAGTTAAAGAATTCGCTGATTGGATACTCAGCATTGGTGATGGAAAGATTAACGAACCAAATGATGGCGAATCAGAAATCAACATTCCAGCCGATATGTTAATCACTGATCCAGATACACTCGTAGACTCACTTATCAACGCCATATATCCTGCTTTCTTAGAACACTTATCCTCTCCGGAATATTTCAGGAAAGAGCAATTCTTGCACCCACACACGAATATGTCGATCTGATTAACGATCATATGCTAGATAAAATTGATGCGGAAGAGAAGGTTTATCTCAGTGCAGACACCATTTGCCCATCAGATCTCGGTCCAGATGTCAATCAGGAATTCTACACACCCGATTACCTTAACAGTCTCCAAGCATCTGGTATTCCAAAGTACAAGTTAGTTCTCAAAAAGATGTTCCAGTGATGCTTCTAAGGAACATAGATCAAACAGCTGGTTTATGCAATGGAACCCGCTTGCAGATTCGCAAACTTGGAGACCGTTACATTGAAGCAAAAGTATTATCAGGCACAAACTTCGACAACATCACCCTCATCCATCGAATGCGCCTAAGCCCATCTGATACTAAGTTTCCCTTTAAATTCCATAGGGGACAGTTTCCCTTAGCTGTATCTTTCGCAATGACTATCAACAAAAGTCAGGGGCAAACTCTATCACGAGTGGAATAGTTTTTGCGAAAACCTGTTTTTAGTCATGGTCAACTATATGTTGCGTTGTCACGCGTTAGGAGTCGTGGTGGTTTGAAAGTCCTAATACATGATAAAGATACCAAAGTTACCAACCAAACAACAAATGTCGTATTTAAGGAAGTACTTCAGGGTTTGTAGAGATCTTACCATCCCTTTCATTTGGTTACACTCATTCTCATGTATGTTTTATCTTATTATGTCGTTTACTATTTAATTTTCATACCATAAGATTTTTACTTTATCTATTCAATTCTGCTTTTTTTTTGCCATTGCTATACTCCCGTGTATTTATTAATGATGAACACGCATTACCTGTTTTCTTATTTCACCTCTAAAAAACGGTAACAAGTTAGTGTTCATGATGTGACTGAGTGACACATCCACAATTCAATATACATGGTGGTCTATATGACACATTCGTACCATTTAGCTCTGTTTACACAAATACATGACTTCGTTTACGCATAAACTTCAAAAATTGCATACATCAACCAATAAATATAAAACAAATTAAACTGCCATGCATCGCACGGATTTTCACACTAGTATTATAATAAATAATCATATCTAATCCAATAATTATTTTGTAATCCGAAAAGGAAGTGGACTAAAAGGGAGTTGGCGGGAGAACCTAACATAGCATGGCACTTTGATACCTTTAATAGATACCAATTGGAAGAGCCCATAACCTTTTCCGCAACAACCCAACACATCATGGTGAAACTATTACTCCTATCATTACAGACATAAGGGATGGTGAGTGAATCACCTCTATTTAACCCTCTATTCATAAACCAGATGAAAACATAACCCATCCACAATTTACAGTTACAAACAAAAACTATTTAACCAGGCTCCAATCATAACGTCAAGCTCAAACTTTTTGAAACTAGATTTTTCACACCTAAAACCCGAATTTCAGTATCTCTATATATCAACAACCCGCAATCTTTCCATCAAATTCAACAAATAATCTCTTTGTGTACCATATCTCCCTAACCAGAACCACTACAAGTTTCAGGCTTTTTACTATTATCAAAGAATAAATCCATCCTATCCTAGTCCTCATTTAATCTTTCTTCATCTTGCACAAACATTGGTTCAGGGAATACCACTTTGGAATGCCTTATAGTAGACAAACAACGGTCTACACCGTCCTGCAAGTGAAATCCAGTCGTCGGTTGTGCCAAGCTATATCACCAGTTGCTACTACTCCAAGAACCTCTAGAAGAGGAATTCACTCGAAATTTGGTAGAACTTGTGGTTTCGTCCCGTACAACTTTCAGAGGATTTTCTAAAGCTTTGAGTATGAATCTCATAAGTGGTCTCCTTGAAGGTTTTGGATGAAGGCAAGATTTAGCTATAATAGCCATAGCCCATACTTCCTCTAATAAATCCTCATATACTACTAGAGACGGATCCATTATGCCTGTCACAAGTTCTCTATCATATACACTGATGGATGGAAGGATACCTTCCGTTAAATCTTTTGTGATTGAGTCATTGGACGCAATAATACCAATTTTACCTGTTACAAGCTCGAGCAATACCTTTCCAAAGCAATAAACATCGTACGCAAGCGTAGCAGTAGCTATGCCTAGAAGAGAAACTTATTAGTTATATAAATAAATCAAAGCATATTTAAAACAAGAGACTAAATCAAATGGTTCATCCGAAAAAAGTTAATACTATTCTAGTATAAGTGAAGAGGTAGGGTATCTATGAGATGAAACTTTGGCGAATTTGGAACAAACAGATCATGAAACTTACCAGAAATACTCTGATCTGATGTCCTGCACGAATCCAAGAGATTATTTATGTTAAACCCTCAAATTTGTAACTATAAAACAGAAAGTATGATTAGTTAATGAGATTGCAAATGAGTACTTACTGGGATAATCGTAGCAACCTTGTGATCCTCTTTGAATTACTATTGACTTCTTGGGTACACACTTCGCTTAGACTTCCTAACTGCACTTCATATTGATCATCAAGAAGTATATTGCTAGCTTGAACATCTCTACAATTAACAACATAAAAAATAAAGAGAAAATTAGCCTATTAGACCGTTCAATGAAGCGTTTGCATTGAATAGACCACGTCATAAACTTTTTTCAAAAATAGACCAAGAAATCGCCAAAATGCAAAAAGCTTTTGGCGATTGGCGAAATTTTAGAATAGCCAATTACTTGTTGACACGTGTCATAACAAAGTCGCCAAAACAACAAAAAATCGCCAAAATAGAGAAATCGCCAAGGTGACACGTGTACAAAAAAATCGCCAAAATGCACTTTTCATTTGCCGATTGGCTATTTTTTTGAAATCTCAAAATTCGAGCCAATCACCCCCTTTGTGCCTTGTCCAACATGTTCCAAGATCATTTCATTCTTGTGTTTAAGGGTGGGATTAGCTCAAATTTCGAGATTTCAAAAAAATAGCCAATAGCCAAATGAAATTTGCATTTTGGCGATTTTTTTGTACACGTGTCACCTTGGCGATTTCTCTATTTTGGCGATTTTTTGTTGTTTTGGTGACTTTGTTATGACACGTGTCAACAAGTAATTGGCTATTTTAAAATTTTGCCAATCGCCAAAAGCTTTTTGCATTTTGGCGATTTCTTGGTCTATTTTTGAAAAAAGTTTCTGACACGGTCTATTTAATGCAAACACTTCGTTGAACGGTCTAATAGGGTAATTTTCTCAAAAATGAAATATCCGTAAACCAATTTGTCTCTTAATTTCTCATGTTGAAAAGAACAAAATTCATCAAGTGGAGACTCAAAGATATAACAGCCAACACGGTTGTGGTATTTTTTGAGGTAGAATATTTATATAGATGCACCATTTCCCTGCTTTAGTTTTTTTGGTTTATTTATGGATGCTTCTACCACTGGCCAAATCCCAAATTATATGCTTTTGGGGTATATTTTGGTGGAGTTGTGATGGGTTGCACCAACGAACAATGACCACATCCCCGAATGGTTGACCATGATTACAAGGGATAGGGGATTGGTGTTGCCTACTTCCCTGAGTATAGATCATAGTCTATTCTAATAGAATTAAGAAAATGTTCTAAACTCAGAAAACTACTGTAGAAACTAATGTGACAATCTAAAGCATAACATACTTACGACTGATAAGAAAAATGTAAGCGAGCAACATGTTATTATCAGAGGCGGCTATTTCGATCCATTTCACTAGTGAATAGGATGATTCAGGCTATATTCTCTCTAACGGGCCACATAGATAATTTGCTAAATAAGGAAACAGATTAAAAGCAGCCCAAACTGTACTCCATTTTTTAATGCATAAAACTTCCTAAAACATCTTATTTTTAATTAAATATTACTAGTGGAATGATATAAATTTTTGTCAATATTTGACACCATAATTATTTGTAAAAAAAATCAATACAAATTTATCAGGTCAACCCACCTCATTTGACCCATACTAAAAAACTGCTTTTATTTACATCTTTCCCGACCAATCTGAACTGCCCATTTCACCACCTTTAGTTTTGTTCTTGGTACTTTAGTCTGATAATGAAAAACTATGCCATTATGTATTAGCAAAGCGACAATATAAATATAGAATGTTCTGGCACAATCCGATAAAGATGTAAAGGATATTCAATATACCTATGAACAATGGGCGGAGAACATTCATGATGCAGATAAGACAGAGCCTCAGCAACTCCAATTGAAATTTTCAACCTTGTGATCCAATCCAACGACTTTAATATATCATCATCCGTACCATTTTTCCTGTACAAGGAACTTGACAAATCCCCATTTGGCATATATTTGTAAATGAGAAACTTATCTTTCTCTTTCTCCAAGCAATGTCCCAGTAGAGGAACAAATCGGTGATGAGAAATCTTACTAATGTTATCTAACTCTACCATACAAGTGATATTTCCGAACTGCACGTCAAATCTTTTAACAACTATACACGGCCCACCATCCAAAACACCCTTAAAAATATCACCAGAATGACCATCTTTTATAAAATTTGCATCATTGAAGTTATCAGTGGCCGCCACAATTTTCTCATAAGAAAGCACTTTTGCGTAACCTAAAAGGTTTAGATTTGCTCTTTCAACAGGTCCATGCCAGTTCGTGTTTGACTTGTCTTCCTTTTCTTATAGCTACATACGATCAGTAATATAACCAATGTCGATAACCAATGTCGCTAAGAGGAAAGTGAGCCCTAAACTCCCAAAAACAGCTGCCACTATGATCACTCTTTGTTTGCTTTTATGATCGTGTGAGGTAGTTAATCCAATACTATCAAATGATAACCCTTTCTTAGAATAAAAACTGCACATTCTTTCAAATTCCTCTGACTTGACCAGCTTCTAAGGCAATTTTCATCCAAAACTGCAACATTGCGTGCATAATCTGGTATGTTCCCTTGAAAGTAATTGTAAGATAAGTCCACACACTACTAGAAAAATGCTCATTACCCACGGATATTTCCCACGGGATTACTGTGTGGGTATTTTCCCACGGAATTGCCACGGATTTTTAAAGATTGAGTTTGATTTCGACATTTCCCACAAATCTCCCACGAATTACCCACGACGCTATAATTCATAGGAAGTTCGTGAGTAATCTGTGGGAAATTTCCGACGGATTACCCACGGACAATATATATCCGTGTGTAATCTGCGGGGAAAGCAATCCGTGGGTAATTTGTTGTAATTCCGTGGCAAATGTATTATATTTCCCGGGGATTTCCTACGGGTTATTTATAGTTAAATTTCATGATTATTTTGAAACATTTGTGGGTAATTAGTGGGAAATGGTTATGTAGTACTACGGATTACCCGCAAGTTTATGTAATTTATCTTATATGATACAGTATATTTTAATTTCATATATTTAACGATAATGTAACTCATAGTAGGAAAGTTCTTTATAAGTTTGACTTCGTACATAAATCGTGATTATGCAAGAATTTATACATTCACTAGTTTGCATTCATTTATGTTCACGAACAAACATGTTTTATTAATGAATGAAAATAGAAAATCCGTTCGTTTATCAAATCGTCGTTCATTTGTTTGGTAAAACCTAAAAGAATGAACACGAACAAGTTCGTTCATTTACAGACCTACTTGCAATATATATGCTTACTTTGCTTGTTGTAGCCCTATTTTTAGGTTTGGTAAGCGTAAGGTATTGTCGTAGGGTCGAGAAGGGTAGGCTCGCAACTTCACTAAGTAGAGGAGCCTGACTTTCTATTAGTAAAGCGCTAGCGCCTAACCGGGCTTTGAAGGGATAGGGAAAGGGGAGAAAAGAAAGATGGTCACTCCTTTTAGGAACATGGCTTGTTCATTCACTTGCTAACGAACTTGCATCTTCGCCAGTAGAAAGGGGGGCCTCGACCCGTGAAGGGGATAGTACATGGCCGAGTGGTCAAAAGCAACAGACTGTAAATTTGTTGAAGTATTTCTACATAGGTTAGAATTATGCCATACGATAAATACTATTTAACTTTTCAATGGTGTAACTTTTTATATTGATTTAGAATCAAAGAATTACAATGTATAGTTACATAATAGATCAAACTCAAGCTAATATAAACTATCATCTCTTTTCCTAATTACCCCACTTATCAGCACTACCCAAAGTTAAAGTAATTGGATCAAATACCCTACAAGTCAAAATCAACTTAGGGTGTAGGTTGGAATCGGTCGATCGAAGAACATGAGAGGGATCATACTAGGTTGATTATATAATTACTTAGTTATGACGAGGTTGATCTCACGTTGATTATATATATATTTTAACGAATGAATTTCATTTTTAAGTCATAACATTAGTTGATGAATATTTATTTAATAAATTGTTACAAATTTTAATACCTGTAAAGAAAATTGTACTGTTACAGATTTTAAATTAATAACAAAAATAAATTTAATCTTTTAAACTTCTATAAATATAATAAAAAATCTAACGATATAAATTTTTCATAAATCTCGAGGTCTTTATATCTGGTTTGTGCACGCATCGTATAAACAAATATTTGTATATTCTTATATATGTAGAAATAATAATTTAACAAACCTATTTAGTTCTCGATTTTCAATATTTTTATATCCTACCAAAAAATTGAATTCCCTCTAAAAAAATCAGACTTCTCCTAAATATATCGAACTCCCTTTGAAAAATTGATTTCCCCCCAAATCCAAAACCCTAAATCTGGCCAAAACTCACTTTAACCAAAACTACACCATACCCGCCTCCCACCTTCTCTACTTCACAAACCAGACAACATCATCACCCTTTCACCTCTTGAAAAATTGGACACTTGCACGTTCGACCACCGCAACAACACAACGGCATCACCACCACCATTGAAGCATAGCACAAACACCATTAAATTATCGCACCACTGCCATCCATCGATATCGTCATGAACCCTTTATATGTGTACGAATCAATTTCGTAGGGTACGAATTACTACCTGTCTTTAACTATTGAATTTTGATTTATTTGTTTGTTTGTTCTGTTTGACCATATATATATGTTTTGTTCTGTTTGGTTATATATATGTTTTGGTGAATCTTAAAGGTTTTTAAGTTGTGTTCTTTAGTTATTTCAAATCCTTGACTTAAGAAAATAATTATCTTTTTTGTTTTTTTACATTACGTGACAACTAATTTAAAATTTGGGGCTATGCGTACATATGTATGAAATATACTCCTCTGATGTCTGATTTCGCTTTGCAAGTAAGGGATCTCCAACCCAAACAGTAGGTCTTACCTTTTGCCCCTTTTACTAGCATTTATAAGTTGCTGATTTGGTGTTAAATTCAATATTTTGTGCTTACATTGGGTTGATTGTGTTATATATCATAATTTGGTCAAGTGCGAAAATGGTACAAGTGCGAATATGGTACAAGTTTATTTGCTTAGAAAAGTTGTTCTGAACCCAATACATTGTTTATTGAGACATCTTAGTTTATAAATTTGATTATAGAAAGACTTGTTTGTTTATTATTCATCTCTATGTCAAATAGTAGCATATGATTTAGTTTTTATTTTTTATCTTCTTTTTAGTCATCAATATTTCTATCATGCTCATTGTTTGCACTTGCTGAATTGCAACATCGTATCTTTATCTAACTAATAGACTAGTTTTATGAATTTAGCACAAAATGAGAAGCTAATTCTTCAAAGCAAGAATCATGTTTTGTTCTAAAATACTATAGAATGTATTTAATTTGTAGTGAAACACGAGGATATAATATGTGTAAAATTTGGAAGTGGTAGTTTTAGATGACATGTTAAGACACGAAAATGTATAATATTGCATTTAGGCAGTTAAGCAATTTGGTGACCATCTTTCTAATTTGTAATGCATGATGATTTATACGTTCAATTCTTGATCTAGCTTCTAGTTGGATGATTATTATATACTTATTAAAAACATCTTTTTTGGATCTATTGTGTAGATAATTCACAGTGGAAAGGATGACAAAACAATTATGCTTCAAACTAAAAGGTCATACTCTCTCGTCTTGGCATATTTCTAAAATATTTAACCTCAATGTTGTTGGCCTGCTACTTTGCGTTTAATGTCTTAATTACTCTTAAACCTTGTACTTATGCTTACAATATTTTTGTTCCTTGTCATCACTCAGCAGCACATTGTGATCCTATATGGAAATACTTCTCAGCAAGAATTTTTGAATACAATCACGACTTGAAATTTTCAACATTTGACTCGACTCATAGCTGATCAAGTGGAAGACAAAATAGCTGATAAGTAACTTTTGAGATGAAATCTTAGGGCAACTTGTAACCCATTGTAAAGTTGAAGTATTTGGTATGTTCAATGATTTATTCTTTGTAGTCATATGACCCCAAATAACATTATTGTATAGCTTTGATTTGATGAACGATTAATGCAGTTGGGTAATTGTGAGCATTGTTTCCTTTGTGAGTGGCTTTTGTAATATGTAAATGAAGCATTTACTTTTTATATTTATTTTTTATAATGCAGTTTTAAATATATATATATATATATATATATATATATATATATAATTTTAAATATGATAGTGGAAAGTTTGTGGGTAAATCGCAGGAAATCCGTAGAAACGAGTCTATGGGAAATCCGTGGGAGACATTGAAATTACATACAAAATATTTTAATGCCTTAAAGCAATTTTTCCACGAATTTTCTACGGATAATTTCGTGGGTAAAAATCATTTCCCGCGAATTACCCATGGAAGTGAAATTACCCACGCCCATATTAGCTTCAGACCAAATCCGTGGGAAATCTGTGGGTAACCACATTTACCCACAAATTCCCCACAAATTTGACCGTAGGTATCTGACGGTTTTCTTGTAGTGACAGAACTAACGCTCCTAACTACATTGGTCAGCACCCCGTAAAACATATTATGCGAGAGATTAAACGCGGCCATGGCCACATTAGCATTCCAACTAATATTCGGCAAACACCCTATAAAACTATTATAAGATGCATCAAAATGTCTCAAAGTAGGCAGTGACCACAATGCATCAGGAAGCTCACCGGTGAAGTTATTATTACGAATCACCATTATGCGTGAGTTCCTCAAATTCCCTAACTTTTTAGGCACACGCCCAGAAAACGAATTGGAACTCAGATCAACAACAACCACTACTCTCTCACTATATATATATAAAAGCAAATGTGTGTATTTTATTGTTAAAATAAACTCTTAATAAGACTACCACTACTCTCTCACTATGAATCACTGCTATACTTTCCCTATACATGCACATGGTTAATGGTTGTACGTAGAATGAATGTTTTTGTATATTCGTGGCTTTTCTGAAGTTCGAATAGCCGAAATATCTTAATTATGATTATGATTGTTTTAATTGTTCTAATTAATACTCCGTATTAAAATAATTGGTACATCACTTTATACATGTAGTAGTCATAATAACACTACGTTTTACGGAGACATATTCCTATCTACAGAGCATAAATAAAATATTCAAGTTATATAATGATATTAAATTTATCATAATATCATATAATGGTGTTATCGACTAATAACAGTAACATAATAATCAAACCTACCTTTTATTTTAATTACATGAATATAATGAAATTAAAGTCAACGGCAAACGGCACAACGCCGCATCGTGAAATTTCAAAGGGGGAAGATTCCCTTAAATAATCACACAGGTAACTTGGTCACAATTCATGCAAAAAACTTCAATTCACAAAATAACTTTTATGGTCAATTAGATATATATACACATCTATAACATATTAAATATATCATTTTTAAAAGATACACATATACAAATCTAGGCAAATTACATAACAGTACTAGAGTAGCAAAATATGATCGATTAGTTTTGTATATGTATGCATTTACAAAGTTGTTAGGTTTGTAACAATCCCCTCTCAAAGCGTTCATACCTTGTTAAAGAACAAATATCTTAAGCATGATAAATACAACAAATCTTTTGATCCATACACAAATCTTTATGCATTATGTTGCAGTACAGTACAATACTGTAATGCATATTTTTGATGTATGAATTAAAAGGTTTGTTGTATATATCAACACTCATATCTTAACTAACTTACATGAAGTGTCATATACAAGGCCGAGATCTATTTTATTAAAATCATTCGTATCTCTTGAAAGATAATGACGCTATATGATTGACCGGGAGCGGAGCTAGGATTTATATATTGGGGGCAATGTTTAATTATATCTTCATCTTTTGGGGCAAAACCTATAAAATATTATAAATACCTTTAAATTTTATTTTTTACATGATTTGAAAATTTTTGGGATCTTTACATCCGCCTCAATATATGACAACCGAGACATGTGGTCTTCTATAAACACTGTTCTTACACCGTCGTCACATAATTAACACTGGAATGTTTCGCAAGTCGAGCACTTAATCGTGATTATTTCTTCCCACCGATATAGTTTACATGTGCAGAAATAGACAAATTGATCGTTACTACACTAAGCAATTATCAAAGTATTAAAAATATTCGGGGTTTTATTGTTTAACATGGTATCAGAGTAGGTCTAATCTCCTTCTGTGGCCGGCTGCCGCCGCCTCCAACCATTGTAAACCCGTCAAAGTTCCGTTGATATTTTTGGTCTAAGTTAAGTTCGATATGAAAGTTGGGGATTCTTACATCTTTTACGACAAAAGTCCAAAACTATTTCAAAAGCCCAAAATAGCATAAACCGTTTCAAGAAGCCCATTAGGAAATACAAGTCTACTGCCGAATGGACAATTATTTACTCCATTATCAATGAAACATTTATCCCATTATTATTTGTATTAACTTGTAGTGAACTAGCTTTCATGTTTTGATTATTTTAGCTACGCAAAATTGTTAATTTCTCAATCATTCCAGTATTCACGTGAAAAAAGATAGGTAGGTATCATTTCGTGTACTGATTTTAAGCAAGAAGAGACGAAATTATCTGGTAGTACTAGCATATAGTTATAATAATAAATTTATTTATTTATCAGTTCTAAGCAAAAGCATATTGTTAACCAATGAACTGAGATTTATTAACAAAGATAATTTGAAGGGAACTCCTGACCCTCATACATATTTTAATGAGACGTGTCTATTCCACCTCCTCACTACACATATATAGTTTGAGTATCTACAAGAAAATATCACTGTCATAAATTGAAGATCCACATACTTAATGTCTCCAACAAAGCAAATTTAATCTATTCAATGTTTGATGATCGTCTACACACTTTCTGTCTATTCATTTTCATCTATGATTTTTTCAATATTTCGATATCCTTGTTACTTTATTATAAAAGTGCAAAATGAATGGGTTGAATCGGGTCGGATCATGGTTCTAAATAGATTTGGATTCAAACGGGTCCGGGATAGGTCATTTAGGATGATAGGTTTAAACGGGTCCGGGTTAAATAAATCTAGAGTTGGGTCGACCCATCGGATTTCCACTAATTTTTTTATTTGAGTGAAAAATGAAAAAAAAATGTGTTAAAAGGTACATGCTACATCCGTTGGTTAATTGTTATATAAGTTATATCCATTTAGACCCATTTAAGAAAAGGGGACCTAACAAACTCATCACCTTATAAGACCATCCACAATGCTCCATGGTGACATGGTTCAATAGACAAAAAGTAAAAATGATTAATGCATTGTAAAATGGCACATGTTTGCCACGCAGACAAGTAGTGTCCCTTTGTGCTTGCACCCATCTTAACACTCAAAGTGTGGGGCCCACACTCCCTTTATTTTCATTCTACACCATTTAAGAATTGGTCAATCACTCACACCACTATCTTTCTTTTTATTATTAAATAATAGAAAAATGACAATTTAATGAATATAGGTGGAGCTCAATGCACTACGAAGATTTTATATAAAAATGTGAAATATTGATGTGGCAATGCATTAAACTCTATTTGAGTTTAATGTATTGGAGATGCTCTAAATATTATTCAACTTGACTCATAAATAATCAATTGGTCTAAAACTAGCACATCTACTCTATTTATTTCTTTTGTAGACATATCAATTTGTTTTCTATGATATAATCAATAACTTTTCACACGTAATACCAATTGTTAAGATTTTTTTTATAATAATACGTATTTACTGCTACGTATAATAATGAGTTTCAATTGTTGAGTCTTAAAGTTTTTAACAAAATTGAAATTACTAACATATCTATATTACAATATCTGGTTACTGTTCATGCTTATATATACACTACGTTCATTACAATTATTTTCTTATTGTATAAGATGGGTTGACTTAGTTTTCAATAAATTATGTCTAAAAGTAATGAATCCATTTGATATAAAACCCAGTACATTAGATATAAAAATTAAGACTCTCCATATAAGGTAACCGATAAACTCATAAACGTCTAAAAATTCATTTTGATGTGCTTATTGTGACTTACATTATGTATAAAAAGAGCATACACTGTGTTAGTAACTTATATATAACACATGTGAAACACCTAATTTTTTTTATTTTTTTTTTGTAATTCGGACTCATATCGAACTTAACTTGACCAAAATGATCAACGGAAATATTAGATAAAACAAAAGAACTCAATGTTAGCCACATTGAATGTTGAAAGTGCAGATAATTCCCCCCGAATTACAACGCTTCCTAATGAATTAATCCTTCTGATCAAAATTGTTAATCTGTTTCCCTATGAATGACAGCGAATCCTTAGGGTTCGGCCCTTCTGATCAAAATTGTTAATCTGATTCCCATGAATGACTTTTATTCCCCATGAATCATCCTTTTTTCTAGCAAAAACCTTTTCAATTTTCGACCCAAAAACAACTTGCAGCTTTTGACTCAACTTTGACCCATCATTTTTCTTACACTCTACCATATATCAATTCTCGTACAAATGCCACGTTACTAAAACATTAACTATGATGAAACTCGACTACCAGTGTTTTAACTTTCCAAATTACAAGACCGAGCCATTAGTTATTAAACCTTTACACACTTCGACACTCTGTGGAAAAACAACCAACACTACCAAATTACTACTTTAACATTGAAATGCTTTCATGATCAATATTCTTATATTACAAAAGCCACTTACCATCCAACATACCATTCATTTTGCACAACCAACTAAAGTTCAACTTTTTAAACATTATGTCCACAACCCATTTTGACAGGACAACTTAAATCATATGTTTTTACCAAAATACAAGAAGGATGATGAACTCAATTGGCAATCATAACGATAATTCAAAAGAAATATGAACTTACCAACTCTCGATTAGCATATTGTAATCCACGCTAATCTCTCGCTATTGCCTTGCCCTCCTGGTGTTCACCCTTATCCTTAGACTCACTTGCACCTATAACATCAAACAACCAAAGGGTAGTAAGCATTAAGCTTGGTGAGCATGCATATAGGCAATTAAATAAGCATCAAGCAACAATCAAATAACAACTAACAACTTGGGCAATGTAGAGATTAATAATCACTTAGTCGGATCCGCTAACAACTTACAACTTGCAACAAGTGCACAACTTAGGGTAACATATAGTTAGCAAATCTCTACAATGCATCAACATCAAACACAATCAAGTAAGAATATAAAGTAAACAACTTCTACTTAGTCATATGAAACCTCTTGCACGTATGCAATTCGGAATTCATATAGTCATTACCCAAATAACCTCCATATTACTCACCTCCATATCACTAAATGCTACATTTAGAAAATCCAATTAGTAATTACATTGATTAATAGATTGAAGACAATGAAACTAAAGGGGTATATCTGCATTCACCAATAAGTTGAAGGACTAAATACAACGTTAGTATAACATGTAACAGAAAGGGGGAAATGAGGACATGCGTGCCGTGGGGCGTGGCCGTAATTATCGGCAAATTTTGATGAAAGATATTTATGTGGGGGCTGACGTATGCCAACTTGGGGCTCAAAATATCTTCTTATTGTAAATCAAGGCATCACGTGACATGGCCCTACCCGAAAAGAGCAAAATATCTTTTTATAACCATGGTTAGTTTTCAACCACTACTTCCAACTTTCACCTAACACTATTCTGCCGTCCCGTTGTAATGCATATCTTTTTATTTTTATAACCATGGTTAATTATTTATTATCTAAGTATTAATTTTTGCATTTTATCTAATATATAATGTAATACAATACTATGAAATTTTGAGATGTACCAAAAACAATATGCAAGACAGTAGATATTTTTCAGAGCATTATTACAGAAAACTTCTAACATGATTATTACGTTTGCAAATAAAAAAGTAAATCTAAAGTGCTTAAATCTATAATCGGTATTTTTTAAAAGCTTATTAACTTGACCAAATGGCTATTGGCTTAGCCATATTGTAGGGACTCTTCAACCTTGTGGTTGTGAGTTAAAGTCCGGTAGTAAACATATGTATATATTCTTTGTAGGTAAATATGTGTAAGTTTGTATTTTCGAAAAGAAAATTAAAAATAGTTAAGAATAACATATTAACTTAAGGTGTGTTTGGCTAGCTATTAATAATAGATTTTAAAAATAAGTTATAAGCTTATTAAATATTATTAAATAATTATAAATAATATAATTATTTATTATCCAATAATTTTGTTTTTTAGTCAATTTACGTCAATAACCTCAAGCTATTTTTATCAAACGATTTTAAACACAATAACCTCAGACCCCAATTTTGGCATTTGATATCTTTAATTACTAATTAAAAATCTAATACTAAAACGAGTCGAATGGTTTGAGTCCATATCCAATCCAAACCATGGTTAAAAGATTACAATCGAGTGCGTATTCCGCACAACGAGCAAGTTAGCAAACCATGGTCAATTTGACCCCTCCTGCCCTGCCCTGCCCTGCCCTGCTGCCTATATAACGACACCATTTCCGCTCTTCATCACTCACACATTCCTTCTTCCTCTTTTAGCTACTTTTTTCCGATCAATTAATGGCTTCCGCAGACGTTGAGTTCAGATGTTTCGTCGGTGGCCTCGCATGGGCCACAACTGACCGGTCACTAGAAGAAGCGTTCTCTCAATACGGAGAAATCATCGATTCGAAGGTCCGTTTGTCACAGAGTTCGGATTCGGATCTGGATCGATCCTTATTCGACTCTGTTTGACCTGAGAAATCACTCACACGAATTCTGTTACTCTGTTACTACTACTGTTACTTTGATCTGTTACTGTTACTGTTACTTTGATCTGTTACTGTTTTACTGATACTGATATCGATTAACGGTACGTTCATCCTCTTCTCTTTTTAGAGACAGACGATTGAATCGATTGATTTTATGATTACCTAGATTTCAGTTCTTAGATCTGTATCAATGTATCAATTTTGATTGCGGTTTTAAAATCAGAGTAGTTTATTTATTTCGGTCTCATTAGTTGTTACGATCGATTGGTGAATGCAGATCTAACCGTGTTGTTTTTTGTGTTATTCAGATCATTAACGATCGGGAGACTGGTAGATCTAGAGGATTTGGATTCGTAACATTCAAGGAGGAATCAGCGTTGAGAGAGGCAATTGAAGGAATGAACGGTCAAAGTCTTGACGGACGTAACATCACCGTTAACGAGGCGCAAAGCCGAAGCGGTGGAGGCGGCGGTGGTGGTGGCCGTCGTGAAGGTGGATACGGTGGAGGCGGCGGTCGCCGTGAGGGAGGATACGGAGGAGGTGGTGGTTATGGAGGTGATCGTCGTGAAGGCGGCGGCGGTGGTTATGGAGGTGGGCGTGACCGTGGTTACGGCGGCGGCGGCGGTGGTGGCTATGGCGGTGGACGTGACTCCAGGGGAGGAGGTGAATCTGAAGGAAGATGGTGAAGTTAGGGTTTTAGATTAATATCGGGATCTGGTTTCGTATTTTTAAGTTTCAATTGATGTTTGTTATGTTACTGTTTTTGACCTGTTCTCTCAGTTATCCTATCGAGTATTAGATGAGGAGGTTCTAATGAAAAAATATGGTTCCGATTATCCATTTTTTTCTTGTCTTTGAAGATTTATTTTAAACCAGTTTTCTTCCTGAAATTGTGAAGAACGACACAGAAGTTACACATTATGATCCCTGGACTTTATTAATTAAAATGCTTGAGAAGCCTTTGTGACAAATGACAAACAATAAACCAAAACATTTGAACTTGAAATGCAGGATTAGTGAAGGACTATTAGGGACTAATTACGTCATTAATAGTTATGGAACATTGTTACTTGAAGTACCTCCAAATCAACTATCAAGTAACATTGTCTTAAGAAATGTCTTACACAAACAAATCCCATTTGATAGTAAAAGATTAGTCGATGAAATCGTATGTTAAAAGGATTTAGGAGATCTTAAGAGATCTTGATTCTTAACTGATTAGCTTAAACACCCAACCCTAACCGCATACACTATCAATTTTTCAAAATACAGGATGCCTTTAGGCGTCCAATCCTCTCTACTAGCTACATTTACTGCATAGATTGGATACCCTCAAAATATTACTACCTATAATTAATATATTTATAACTCTGATTAATATAGAATCATTGATTTTGTAATTTCAAATTTTACAACAAATTTTAAGGAGAGATAAAAGAGAGAAGGTTTTGACCTTCATGCATGTTTGATATGCAACTTAGGCGCCATTAGCTAGTTGAAATTCCATAATGCAATAAATTACTTGAATTTAAGAATTTTTCTCGTCACTTGTATCTGTATCTGTTGCAGAATGATTATATTCTTCACTTCACTAAGAAGGCTCGTTTTGATAACATGAATTTACCTATTGATGGATTTGAAGCTCCTTACAAGCGGTTGTTGCTATACCAACAAATGGTGCAAATGAACAAAAATCAGTTGTAAATTTCACGTAGACAGTGGAGGATGGATCCATTGCGCACATGGCACATCTACAAGTGAAAATAATTCTACTCAAATACTTGTGGCACAACAAAATCTCAAGTATGTTATCGGTTAATCCCAGCACCAAGTAGTGGTGCAACAAAATCTCAAGAATCTTTATTCTCCATTACTACTGGCACAACAAAAACTCAAGAATAAACTACAGCTGATAACAAAATCTTCAGAATGTTGATGCATCAAGCCCCTGGTAAATGTATTCATCACAATCCAAGCAAAACTCATTCCTCTAAGTGAATAAAGTCGTTGCCTGATACTCTAACCACTGCTAAATCTTCATGGTTTTTGGTAAAAGGGAGTTACCCCGGTAAACTTTTCACGGTTGTATATATAATCAATCGTCATTCGTGAAGGATGTCTATATTATTGGATTTTGATATTGTTAAAATAAGCAATCTATTTATGGTTTTATGTATTATTATTTTCTTATTGTGGATGTTTAAGTGCAGGTTATATTTTAGTGTCAAAAGTGTGAAGATTATAAGTTGTTGATGTGAGCAGAAAACTTTTGAGGTGCATTGTTTGAAGAGCAAAAGTACAGGGACCATTTCTGCTGATATGTGAAAGATTGTTAAGATATACGTATTTTCTCATTCATAAAAAAAAAAATATTCAGAAAACATTAAGTTAGGGTTTCAGTCGTTCATAAGTAGCTTTCTAGTTTTGATCGTTTTTTATCTGTATCATCTTGATACATGATTCAGATTTATTTGAGAGTATGAAATTGTGTTTATAAAGGTTTATGTAATTTCTCTTTGTGGTTTGCTGGTTAATAAGAAATTTGTGGTTTGATTTGACTCTGGTTCTTGATCTAAAGATTAAGAGTGTTATAGTTTTGTTCAGATATACTGCAATATTATCATTTACTTAAATGTTTGGTTTATGGTTTTACCTGATACTTCAAAATTTTCAACCTGATCCTAATTATCCAACTCATAACATACAACCATTATCTGTTTGTTATAGGGAGGAATAGTGATCTACTAGTCAAAAACTCATATAGATTAGACAATTGAGGCCCAAATCCAAGCCAAATACGGTCTAGTCCTACAAATGGCTGTAAATAGTTGAAGAGGGAGACCCAAATGGAAGCCCATATTCAAATGTCTGAAGAAATAATTAATACCTGACATTCCAATGCTGCATTTGATGTTATCACTTGATTACTTTAACTTAAAATGTGAAACATGATCTTCCTACTTAACTTCTTGATATGTTCATCATATTAAACAGTAGTATGTACAAGTCAATCAAGAGTATATTTCAACCTTCTGCAGGACCATTTCTCCAACGAAATTGCAGATTCATATTCGCTTGCGACTGAGGGAGAGGGACTGCGAGTATAACTTATCTATAATATAAAATTCCTGTAAAGATATCTTAAAAAGACATTTTATAATATGATATGCCAGGACCATTCAAAAAATTCAAAGGTGAAGGTTTCTTCAAGTTGCAATAATGGACATAGGAATCCACAAAGTTAACTTTTGTTACATGATGATAAAATGATGCCTTTTTAACATATCATGATGAAGATGCATCTCACTTCACATCTCTAATTTATGTACAGATTCCGAAAGAAAGTTGCTTACTTTATATGTTATTCAGGTCAGCATAGCAACTTGAATTTCGATATTCCGGTGATTTTTCAAATTACCTGACATCCTAGACTTGAAAGTAGAGGAATCTTTAATGGTCAATAGGAATTCTATATTTAGGCCAACATTCACAGCACCAATCATTTTATTGACATAGAACTATGATTGTGCATTTTTATCTCTTACACATGAAACCTTCTACAGTAAACTTTGTAGATATCATGTGTCATACGAATCGGTATAGCGTGGCTGTCACACTTTACAGGCTTACAGCTTATTTGGATACAAATAATTCCTTTGTCACATTACCACTACTCGGCTACTCCCGAGTATAAAAGGAGCAGTGACATCTCTTACCCATTTTCTTAGACATGGGCTGATTTAGATATATTTTATCTCTACCGGATCAAATGGGTAATATTTTTGAACTATAAAAAAATGAGATCGACGTCATATGAGTCAGTCAAAAGCGAATTAGAATGTAAATTGCTTCCTAAAAGCTCTTAGATGGTTTCATTCATATATATTGGATTAATTTCTTATTGAAGTAGCTTTTTAAGGATATAATAACACTAAATGTTGATAAAATTCGAGGATAAAGGAACAAAGGACATTAGTGGGTCAACCCAGCCTGACTCATCTGACCCGTTTTAAAAGAAGTACCTGTTTTGGCCCATTACCCAACCAGTCCAACCTGCCCAATTTTCACCTCTAAACAAAAGAGTGACACAAATCTTCTACTATTATATGATATCCAGAAAAGGTTTATATTATGCAGTCAACTGGAACTTTTCAGGAGGACAAGGTTAAGCACACTCAGATTTCTTGCTAACGCAGTCACCCAAATATGGATTCGAACTCAACTACCTCTAGTCTCAAGAATGTCAAGAAAAACTTTACTGAATCAAGCCATGCACTAATTTAATCTCAAACATCTTTTCTACTATTATTAAATCCTATAAAACATCACATTCTCAGGGTTTTTCTAAATCTGAATCATGATTCAGCCACCATATTTCAAGTCACAGTATCGTAATTACAAAATAAACAGTCTTTTGCCCAATGATACTGGATTACTGGGCAAATATAGGCCAAGCAATTTCTCGAAGTTGAAACATTGTTGTCCCAGGATGAACCTCAAAGAGTTTGACAGCATTACAGAATTTATGATAGCTCCATGCAGATATGCATTTTGCCACTAAAAGTGAATATGGTTCTATATTTATATTCACTACTCACAAGAATTAAAGTAGTCAGATATTCCCCCATTTCTTTCCAATTCCATTTATTGTAATAAACATTGATCTACACGTATGATTCACAAACATAATGGATAAAGGTGAGACTTTGGCTGTATACCTGGGTTGTTGACCACAATCCCATATGATTGACCAAGGATGAAGGATGATGATTCAAACTTCATAATTTATGAACTTGATTATAGAACTGCAGGTAAAAACTTGCAGGCAGTCAACTAGAAGGAACAACTGTTTTTGTTGATGGTTTCAGTACTAAAATTAAGGGTACGTTTAGTTACGTAAATGGTATATATATGATTTATGGTTTCCTACATTTCCTATTTAAAAAATTAAAACTCCATCCCTTACATTTGAACGCGTTTTCTGAATTTCTTCAAGTTTTTGAAGGGACACAAAACTTTACAACGTTGAAAAATGAATGATGGAGATAGTTTTCCCTGACGCCCTAAACAATATAGATGGGGAATGAAGCATAAGCTTATGTATGTGAATATCTTACATATCATTGCATCAACTTAGTATGTTTCTAACTTACGAGTATATCATAAATGCATCACTGACTCTTAAGACTATATCTTTTATTTACAGTTTTAGTTTTAACCTTGTATAATACCCACACATATAGACATGCTTATGTAACACAAGAAATATCCTTAATTATACCCACACATATAGACATTCTTGTGGCGTAGCATCCAAGAAATGGAGATAATATTCTGATCACGTACCTACGTTGTCATGTCATTTTATTCATCTTTTATCACATCAGTCAGAATAACTGTGGAAAGACTAAGATTAGAAGCCATTATAAAGTCTCAGAATATGCAGAATGTTTTAAATTAATGACAGGGAAAAAAAGTGTGTTAAAGAATAAACAAACATTGATACAAGTTCTTTACCCCAACCTCAAAATAGACAATTCAAACAAAAAGATTCCTACAGTACTAGCAGTACATAAACACAATTTATAAATGGGTGTCTATAATTTACCCAATACCAACAAGTATGTCGGTGTACATCTGCATGAAATTCGAGTAAATTTATCATCCACAGAAGCATCAATATAAAGATTTGTATTTACTGTCGTATCGAGTAAAGAGCCAACTAATTAGGCCATTGACAGGAAATGTTGGCTCCACAACCTGAGAAAAGGTAAATATGATTTATAAGAAAACAAATTTGTATCATGAAAGATAGATATCCTAGTATATCAAAATATACAGCCAATGAGCTTCAAATATGTACAGCATATGATGGGAAATTATTGTTGATGCTCAAACAAGATTTGATGAGCCTATTGTGCGGGTTAACGGTGTTATGTGTAAGCATCTCAACAGACAGAGCAGACTAAACTGTAAAGGATAAAAGGACCGATTAAAACAAATAAACACCATCAAATGGACATAAAAATGAGCATTGATTTGATCAAAAACTTAACAAGATTCTAGTACTAATTGAGTCCTAATGGAGTTGTTAAGATTTTCATGTACTTACTTTAAAAGAGCATAGATCACCTCAAAATGTGAAAAAGGTTATCAGTGGGGAAGGGGAGGACCTCCTACCAATCTTTAAAGCTTGTGATATAAAAAATAATAAAAACAAAAAAGATCATATTGTACAAGAGCTAGAGAATCATAATACAGTTTATACCACGAGCAAAGATAAGTGGATAACACATGTTAACGTTTTCTTTAAACAATCGACATAACAAATCATTGTACGGAAACACAACTAGCCAGCTATTAAATTTGGAGTTTTGTTCAGGACAAAGTACATATCCGGTCATCCGGATAACCCATGAAGGGCCATTCATTTATCGTGAACTCTATAACTAGTAAGATTGGATTATGATACTTAATATGAAAAGTTATGTATGTTTGTTTGATCCAGTGACTTGGCACACCTTATTTGTTTGATAATAATAGTTTTCTCAATATATTTCTCCGAGACACAAATGTAATTTCATTTGGCATGTTCTGCTTTAAGGCACTGACTTGCTAGATTTGCCTAACCTGAGATTATATCGCTCACAAATAAGCCAAATCATGTGAATGGAGTGTCGATATGTGAAAATTCATATGCTATACAAGAAATAATAGATAATAGAGTTGAGGCAAGTCTATTATGCCAGGTACAGAGCTTCAACCTTATTTAGAACTATGATATTGTATTACATAAGAGAACTCACATGCCGAAAGTGAGATTTTACCCAATAAGACGTCTACTAAGATATGAACTCGGTGGCAAATAGGAAGACATATGGTTCTTGACGATATTGATTCTTCCATAATATTAAAACTTTGTCATTAATCCTACTCACTTTTGCGATGCTTAAAGAGACGAACCATTCAATATTCTTCTCGTTCTACAGTCTTTATTGGCCAACTGGCATGACCCCACTACCCCCTCCCTCTGTTCCTGGAGCTTATAAAAGGCACACATTGCCACCTATCGACACATATCAGCTCTAAAGCTTTTACTTGAAAGAGTGTTCTGTCAACACTCGAAATTCACTTGTATTCTGTCTATTTTTTTTTGCTATTTCTCGTACACATCGTCATATTTTTACTGGGTGTGTTGTTGATATGGCATCTAGCTCAATGTCTTCACGTGGGTCGGGTTCATGGACAGCCAAGCAGAACAAGGCCTTCGAGAAGGCTCTGGCTGTGTTTGACAGGGACACCCCTGACCGGTGGCATAATGTCGCTAAGGCTGTTGGTGGCAAAACTGCACAGGAAGTTAAGCAGCATTATGATGACCTTGTGGAGGATGTCAAACACATCGAGAGTGGTCGAGTTCCTTACCCTAATTACAGGACCACTGGTGGGGCATAGCTAAGGTAATATATACACATTAATATTAATATTAATATTAAATAAAATAATTATATAAAATAAACGACTATGAAAGCTTTTGGGTTTTTCAAGTCTTTTTGCTGATATGGAATCAAGTTACCCGCTATACACACTTATACCTTAACTCTCAATTTTATAAACCTGCAAAGGGTGGCCTAGCTGGCAAACTAGCTTAGCTACTTTGACCCGCAAACTAACTTAACTCTCAATTTTATCACACTCTTGTTGTCTTTGTCGTCCAAAGGTCAGATATCATGATTAATAGAAGAAAAGGAAAAATGACGACAAAAATAGTTGATTTCTTTACTTTCATTCATGAATGCAACATGTGTCATCTTTGATTAAAAGCATATGCATTCATTAGGAAAAAGAAAAAAGAAACCTATAATTTTCCTTCTTTAGGAATCAAGTTTTCGGAACTCAACCACCACTTTAGGTTGCAACTGTAGAGCAGAAAGTTAACTAGTCCATTCACATCTTGCGGCTGCTAACATGAAAGTGCTCATGCAGTTTTCTAGATAGCAGAGTTGCCATTGCGTGTATACAGTATACTAAGATCCAATGATTTATAAAACTGCGTAAACTAATAAATAAATAGCAACAAGTGCATAAATAATTTAGTATACAGCATTTCTGAACATGCTAACTTTTTCATCGACGTTCATGAAACTGCTTTTCAAAATTGCAGGATGACAAACCTAAAGTGTGAAGCGAAACGTGGACATGAACAAGTAGCAAGAATAAATATGCAACGATTATTGACTTCGATGCAAGCAGGTGTAACTAGCAATTTCAATTTCGTTGATGTGAATTAACTTCTGCTATAAGCTGGCAGAAAATCTCTCGTTTTCTTTTGTTTTTCTCTTCCATTTCTATACGTGTGTAATCAATTGGAGTAACATAGCTGTTTTGCTCCATTTGCAATTTATGTGATCAAAATATTTGCTCATTTTATTGATTCTCAGATCTTGCTGCATATAACATAACGAATATTGCAGCCAAATTAGAAAAAATTATCTAATCTTCATATCAAGGAAGGGGTTGCAGACTTGCAATAGTCCAAGCTTAAGTTATAAAAGCGGAACTATGATTGTCGTACTTATTCAAATTTTGGCATTTGAAGCTAGCCACTTTAAGTCTGAGACACAATGTTGGACATTAGGAGTGTACATAAAAATCGTTAAGCTCTCCATGGGAAGGCACAATTTCTTAAAATGAAATGCTACTATAACAAAAGAGATATAATACAGAGTAGGATATATCAGTTGGTACATTTCACCAGCATTACCCAAATAGATATGAAGTCATCTGCATTTTGAGCTGCTTGTACATACTGTACAAGTGTACAGTGCTTAATTGCTTATATATTATTTTCAAATATGCTATAAATCGTGCCGTATGAAAATTCACTCTATAAAGTACAAACTATGCATCATCATAAAACAAAACGTTTGACAAAATCATCAAGCTGAAGCGCATGCTGCGGCGATAAGGTGATATACTAATCAGATACAGCCGTTTGTAAGGATAGTGAACTCTCGACTCCCTTATCATCAGCAGTTCTCTGCGCAACGACCTTAGACATTCCAAACATCTGCAATATGCATAATACTATAAATTAGAGGTTGGTATATGAGCGAGTTGGGTAACAAGTAAGTTTTCAATATGGGTCAAAACAGACCGACCAAATCAGGTTGACCCAAAACACTTTCTGTCCAATATTGGTTTCTCAAATGTTATACTCAATAACAACCTAACTCCTTTGTTACTACTACTTTAGTTGACTTTCTACCCATTTGACCTGTTACGTTTTAAGCTACTTTATTTACTTGACCCATTGGCCCATAGAGATAAAGCATGACGTAGAATCAACTCATTTATAATTAAATGACTCGAGATTGTCAGCTCTAGTATATCTGATATTCATCAAGCATCAGGCTTAGGGAACTACTTCATATTAGCGAAATAAACCTTTGAGATGGTTTTTTGGAAGCACGTCTTATGCTCATCCATGGAAGCATTTATAAACTCATCAATGTGATCTTTTACATCTTGCAAGAACGTTGTATCCTCCGATTTCTTCCTTCGACACGATGTAACAATTGGAGCAGAAGCAGAAGCAATTGGTGGATGACCTTTTTCTGTTGTCATGGGATGCTCAACACAGTGCTTTTACCTAAAAAAGAACTTGCATAAAAACAACTATTAGGGAAGTCAAAATGATACTTGAAATTGTTTATAAACTCATAATAACTAGGTTAAAATGGATGTATCCATATATAAAGTTAACACTTGCAAGTTGTGTGGAGAACAAATTAACGAACTTTTCTATTAGTTTATATGAAATATATACCTATAAGCATAGTACTATAAACCTTCAACTCCTAAAATCCAGCGACTACGTTTATGTTGCAGGAATTTGTGATTAGGTTTTCAAAGTTTCCCCTATTTCGTCAACGGAAACGATTGAGGAAACCCTAACGAAATCTAAACATATTTCTTCGATTATAATATTGTGAAAAAAAACTAAATTAATCCTGCAAATGTGATTCGAGACATACCTTAGGATTCTAGGAGAATAGGTGGAGATCATCAATCTTTGGTATGCAGCACTTCAATCAACAGAACTATAAATTATAAAATCGAGTTCGGTGGACTTTGACCTTTCTTATTGGACCGGCCTGGATCGAACTGGACCGAAACCTGATCTGGTTCCGGTTTAACTCCGGTTTAGTTAAACATGTTTGTGAATCTTGTAATCGGAAAAGATAGTTATTCGATGTAAAAGTATGTTAAACGTACAAATTATCGTCTTTTGGTGCATTTTAATTCGTTCAACGAAACTACAATAATAACGTATACACCCACTAAAATTTGATTTCGAGAACATTATGTATTTCTTTTGTACGTTATTTTATTTAATTTCTCACATTGAAACAACACTTAAAAGAAAATTGTTAAACCTTATCGTCTCATCGTATGTTCATGTGTGTTTTAGTTTATTATTGTGTAAGGTATATGACCCACCAAAAAAAACCTTCATTGTGAGTAAAATGACATACCAAAGGTCACAAAATATTAAATTGATCTTGTCTATACTGATATATATAAAAATTGATAAAAAAATCTTAAAAAGAGTAATATTAAATTACTCGTTTACCCTTTAAACTATCTTAAATAGTAAATGCAAATTAATATAAAGTTAATATATCATAATTACTTTAGGTAACAAAATATCAAACTCAATATTTAATTTTGATGTAACTTATTCATTAATATAAATAATCAAGATATTAATATAATTTAATAATAATCTATATCTATGTATATACTTCTATACTAATATATAAAGAGTTTCGTAACAAGTCTTAAAAAGAGTAATATTAATTACTTTTTTGCCTTTTTAACTATCTAAAATATTAAATATACTTTAATCTTTAACCTTTTATTAAGCATTCTCATATGTTGACCTTATGTCATATGGAAAATTCTCATAATGCCCTTCTCTTTGATCACCTAACATGTCAACCTATTTTGACAAGTCAACTATACAATAACTCTACGAAATCAATTACATCAAAATATTCACTACTCAATTAATTACAAAATAATTACACAAATTTTTTTTTAGCAAAATTAACACTATATAAACACACTTATACTCATGAAAAAAATACCAATCTATTCATGTGCATTTGGATTTTGCGATTTGAAGTTTAAATTTATTTTCAACTATCTGTTGTGTAATTTTTCACGTAATCATATGAATATGACATTTATAATGCACATATCTTAGACATGCAGTGTTTTTTTAATTTGTTATAGTGTTGTTCATCATATTACTTCGTATTATTATTATTTGTTTGATTTAAACCCGTATATTTTATATCAATATTTCAACTACTCTTTCACCACCTTGTTTAACGAATTTCAAATATATTCCCACCGTATTACGCGGGTTATCGGCTAGTATAAAATTAATATATCATAATTAATTTCGATTACAAAATATCTAACCCAATATTTAAGTTTGATGTAACTTATTCATTAATATAAATAATCAAGATATAAATATAATTTAATAATAAAAGGTTATCGATTACTTTTATATAAAGAGTTTGACCAATTTATTATCTTATATAATTAACAAAAATTATTATTCACAATTGTACTTAATACGACATCTAATGTAAATAGTACATCTACCCAAAATATGATTTATTGTATTATTGTTATAATTATCTCTTTGAAAAAAATGATTGCGAGGATCGACTAATTAGATAGACCTAATTTGTCATACTTAATAACTAGATTTGATATTTGCATTAATTTCTAAAATATTAATTACCGTAATTAGGAGTGTCAATTCAAGTCGGATTAGATTAAGGGTTTTTATATTTACGGGTCAAACATTTTCAACATGAACCCAAATTAACATGATAAACATGTCAAAAGAACCCATCACAAAAATACCCGCATATATAACTGATTTCGAAGAACTGGTGATAGGTTGACGTATTTTAATCTTTTAAAATAGTTATTTATAAGTTGGTGACTTAACCCATTGACCTCAGCTTTTGCGAGCAAAACATGTTCAATAATTAAAATAGTTGATGGTTTTTGGGTTAAAGGGCCTAGATTTTGCGGGTCAAAACTTGACAACCTAAACTCGAACTATGGTGAATGGGCTGACATGTCAAAGTTAACTAATATGACATGAATCGCATAGCCTAATTAGGAAAAATAGTTAATGGATTGAGTTATTGTATTATCATTGAAAATAAAAAAGTTCAGAGTTTAATGTCCGATGTTGAGGCAAACCGTAACCCAAACTCAACCCCAAATATTAAAGTAGTTGAGGGTTTTGCATATCATTTGAATCATAACGTATAAAATAAAATAAGAAAATAGTATAATATGAGTACTTTTTTTAAAAAAATTATTTAATGTTTACATGTCATTGAATACAATATTACTTTAAGTATTATTTTTTTTTACACTTCCGTAGCGCGTGAGTAGTATGTTAGTCTAAGTAAAAAATGTACCACAAATCTAGAGATATTGATTTAGAAAGTTATTACTCCGTATATTAACTTGATACGGAGTAGATGACAATGGTGGTGGGCCTGGATCCTAGCTACCACCACAGTGCGTGTGAGATACTGAGATCCTGTTTTCTATCTTGGGCCTTAACAGTTTTTCCAGTAAAAAATGTGTATTTGTTTTTCAGTGTTAGTTGTATAACAAACGAATTATACAATATTTAATTCCAATACATGATGATAATAATAATAATAATAATAATAATAATAATAATAATAATAATAATAATAATAATAATGTTGTCTATTTGCATAATCAGAAATCAACGTAACAGTGCATAAACATGAATTTTCACCGTGATTTTATCTGGAATCTAGTCGACGATTATTTATTTATTCAATGGCTTTCAATGCAACATCCCATGTGCAGAAAGCTAAAACGTGGAAGTACTTTACTATTCACCTGAATATATATGCGTTAAATAAATTTTTTATATTTAAATATCCGATAAAAAATATGTAGTATTATATACCAACTTGAGTCAGATAGTAACACGTTAACACGTAGGAAGATTCAAATCACTCAGATCTATTGTTGTTTTTCTTCAAGAACAAATACAGTTTTAAGATAAAGTATAGCTTAATTAATCAAAGTAATTTAAGCATCTAAATATCATGTTTTACTAACATATTATTATAATATAACACGGGTTTTAGTAATGGAATCTTTCAAGACCTTCTCACGTGCATATTTTAGATGCTTAACTAGTAAGACCTTCTTGAAGAAGCTTTCCATTTGTTTTTTACTTAATGACTGAATAATCAAAATGCTTTATATATTAAGTTATGTGTGGTTAACGTTCAACACTTAAACAATACAATTAATTCAATGTACTTATTCAGAGGTTGATAAGGAAAAAAATGTACCAAACGGGGCCTTAAAGTCCGTGCATATTAGATTTTGTCATAGGAAAACCTTGTTGATAAATTATTAAAAAATATATTGTTTAAATTTGAAAAATCAACTTAAAGTAGTGTGCAACATATTTTTCCTTCCGATTTATTTTCACATGCTTTTATATATACCGAAAGCAGAAAAACCATCAAAACATGTTTTCTATTAGAAATTAAAAAGACGTCAAAAATCATATTATTTGGTGAACCATACACCCATATGCCCATTCACTCATAATCACATCTACCTCTGCTACCTTATAATAAAACTCTCAATTTCCTTCTACGTTTTAAAAAACAACCTTTTGCTTCATCACATTCACACCACCCTCCAAAACACACCGGCAAAATCTCATCCCCGGCCGTCGTATGGCAACCGTCTCCAACCACCCATCCACCACCACCACCATCCTCCCTAATTATCAAACAAATTTCAAACTGAAGTACGTTAAATTAGGCTACCATTGCTTAATAACAAATCTTCTAACTCTATCTCTCCTACCTCTCATTGTCATCACAGCCGTCCACGTTACCCAACTCAATTTGCACGATCTTAAAAACCTCTACACTCATTCACATTACCATGTAATCGCCATCACCGTGGTAGCTTGTACGGCCGTGACCGGGTATACTACTTATCGTATGACCCGACCCCGACCCATTTACCTTGTTGACTATTCTTGTTACCGCCCTGCGGACGATCTAAAAGTCACATACAAAATATTTATGTACCATTCCAGACTTCACGGCGCATTCAACGAACCATCATTAGAATTTCAAAGTAAGATTCTGGAACGATCTGGGCTGGGAGAAGAAACATATCTCCCAGCCGCATTACACGCCATCCCAGCTGTCCCTTCTATGGCGACAGCTAGGCAAGAAGCGGAAGAGGTTGTGTTTGGAGCTCTTGATAAATTATTTAAATCTACAAAAATAAATCCAAAAGATATCGGGATTTTGGTTGTTAACTGTAGCCTTTTTAATCCAACTCCGTCGCTATCTTCAATGATTGTCAATAAATACTCCCTTAGAGGAAACATTAAGACGTTTAATCTAAGCGGAATGGGTTGTAGCGCGGGCGTGATTGCGATCGATCTAGCGAAAGATATGTTACAAGTTCACCGTAACACGTATGCGGTTGTAGTGAGTACTGAGAATATTACACAAAATTGGTATTTTGGTAATAAAAAGTCAATGTTGATACCAAACTGTTTGTTTAGAGTAGGTTGTGCTGCGGTACTTTTATCAAATAAGTCCACGGACAAAAATAGATCAAAATATAAACTCCTTCATCTCGTCCGAACACATTATGGTTCGGACGACAAGTCATTCAAATGCGTGTACCAAGAGCAAGACGAAAGTGGAAACACCGGTGTTTCGCTTTCAAAAGATTTAATGATGGCCGTAGGAGGCGCGTTGAAGTCAAACATCACTACGTTAGGTCCGCTCGTGCTTCCGATAAGCGAACAAATCTTATTTTTCGTTAACTTAGTTGCGAGAAAGGTATTTAACACGAAAATGAAGCCGTATTTACCGGACTTTAAGATGGCTGTTGATCATTTTTGTATTCACGCGGGCGGGCGAGCGGTGATCGATGAGATGGAGAAAAATTTACGGTTGACCGAAGAACATGTTGAACCGTCACGGATGACGTTGAACCGGTTCGGAAACACGTCGTCTAGTTCGATTTGGTATGAGTTGGCTTACACCGAGGCGAAAGGGAGGATGAAGAAAGGGAACCGGGTTTGGCAAATTGCGTTTGGAAGCGGACTGAAATGTAATAGCGCGGTTTGGGAAGCGGTTCGAACCGTTAAACCATCGGAACATAATCCTTGGGGAGATTGCATCCATAAGTACCCAGTTAAAATACTGTCTTAAGTTTATTTGTTGCTTTTTTATTTATAAAATATATAATTAGATAAAAGAAATGTATTAGTATATTGTAACATGTTCAGGTAAAAGGTCTAATTTATATGTTATTTTTTCTGTTTCTTTGCTAGGATTGGACAAACAGTCCTTATGGGAGTCCTTACTGTAATTTAATATTTACTAGTAGAAGAGATTCTTTAGTTATACGAGTGCTATTTTTATGCAAATTGAATTTATGTAACATAGCTCTACGTTTAAGTATTTCATGGTTATGTTGGGTGAGTTGAGCTCGAGTTTAGTCGAACTCATATTCTGTTCATTTACACCCCTAATTAAAAGATGGTTAAGAGCATCTATCCTTGCTAATGTGTGTGCGACTTTAATTAGATCTTTCTACCTACAGGCTACATACATTTATAGTAACTTTGAATTAAATTCGGAAAACATGAGAGTTTAGCTTTTTAAAATGAATAATAGATTTCATCTCAAAGGGTGGTATCAGTAGTAGTGAAGATGTAATTTTCATATAATCTCATTAAATAATTAATTTAATCATGTCTTACTGTCTTATAACAAAGAAGAAGAAACTATCATGTGTCAATTGTCAAATTTGTAAAAAGATAAAAAGCCACTAGGCCTAGAGGTGCAACCGAAAAACCGATTTTTTAAAAAACCGAACGAAAAACCGTAAATCGGTTTTTATAAAAACCGGTTATAGAAAAACCGAAACCGGTTTTGGATAACCTAACCCGTTTGACTGGTTTTATCTTTGCGTGAGAACCGGTTTTTTACCGGATTTTAAACCGGCTTTAACCGGTTATTTTGGAAAACCGGTTTAAACCGGTTTTTTTCGAAAAAAATGCTAAAAACGGCAGTAGCCGTTGGAAGGAGCGTGGGTTCAAAATATATGGCCGTTTTTTGAAGTTTTGGGGGTGTTTTTGCCCCCTCACTCACCCTATAAATACTAGTAACAACTTTAGCTTCAAATCACACCATTTTCTATCATATTCTCTCATATTCTATCATATTCTCAATATTCTATATATATACACTTCTATTTTCCGAAATGGAAAATACATATTCTCAAGCTTCCGATTCTGGTTCCGTTGCTAGCAATGCACGAAAGAAAAGTTACACAAATGAAGATGTCGTGCATGTTAAAAAAACGACCCGGAATCAAGAAATATGGGTGAATTATGATTTGTGCGTTATGAATGATGGGGCGAGTAAGGCTCGTTGCAAGAGATGTGGGAACTTTTATAACGCCGCATCAAACTCCACATTACGAGCTCACATGACCACGGCTTGTAAATCGATTAGTCAAGATCCATCACATGCGACACTTGGTTCGGATGGTGGGGTTTTTATATACGACAATGATGCGCTTTGAGAAAATTTTACAAAGTTTGTCATCCAAGAGGCGTTTCCATTCAACCACTTCGACAACCAACGACTTACGGGTATCATCAAAAAGAGACTACAACCGCGATACCAACAAGTAAGTCGTACTACCCTAAGAAACGATGCTTTTAATTTATGGAAAAATGCTAAAAAGATATAATTAATGGTTTTCTAAACTATAAACATGGCGTTTCTATTACTTGTGATGTTTGGACCGCACCACATGGTACGGAAAATTCTTATTTAGCCGTTACGGCCCATTGGTTTCATCCCGAGTCTTGGTTATTGATGAAACGTACTATTGCTTTTAAATTGTTTGGTTATCCGCATACGGGATGTAACTTGCGAAAAATTTTAAATGACACTTTAATTGAATATAATTTAGACGATAAAGGTTTTACAATTTCACTAGATAATGCGTCAAACAATACGAGAGCAATGAATTTACTAAAATTACGTTTAAAATCAATTTTAAATGGCGTTTTTTTCATTCTCGTTGTGTTGCTCATATTATAAATTTGGCCGTTCAAACGACATTAAAAATATGTGATAATTTACGTCAAAAATTTAAGAGTTTATTAGTAACTATATATAGTTCTAGTAACGAACGTCAAGGTAATTATAGACGTTTTCGTGTACAATGTGGTGAAACTCCCCTAGGACCATGCTATGATAATAATACTAGGTGGAATTCTACTCACCATATGTTTGAAAATATTTTAAGACAACGTGATACTTTACATGCTTTTAATACGTTGTTAGTTAATAGAAATAAATCCGTGGAAGTAACCGATTATGAATGGGATCAACTTTATGATTTAACTTCCTTTTTAGTAGTTTTTAAAGATGCTACTACTATCCTTTCGGGTGTATATTACCCAACTAGCTCCTTAGTTCTAAACCAAGTTTTTATAATGACCGAAAAATTAAAAGAATTTGAACTTTCACCATTTCCAATGTTTAGAAAAATGGTTAGAGTTATAAAAAAGAAATTTATAAAATATTTTGGTAACATGCCTTTGGTTTTTACTTGTGCCGCCGCACTAAATCCAACTATAAATGTTGGCGGCGTACAACGTATACTCACAACAATTTTGGAAAACTTAGACTTAAACTTAACCGACGACACGAACTATATTCCAAATGAAATTACTCGATTTGAAAATGGTTTTACACAATTATTTGAGATTTATGCGTCAAAAATTGGTTACCAATCAAATCCAATTGTTGACTCCATGCGGGAGGGAACATCTCGAGCATCATCTAGTGACATAAGCATAAACCTTTATAATGCTTTACTTGAAGACGCTACAAAGCATCAACGAACATCGGCTCCAACAAGCGAGTTGGGACACTATAAGTCTACAAACTTTTTAACCACTTTAAGTGTTGAGGATTTTCGTAATTTTGACATTTTGAGTTGGTGGAAAGAAAGAGAAGTACAATTTCTAATTTTATCCACTATGGCTCGGGATTTATTAGCCGTCCAAGCTTCGACTGTAGCTTCCGAATCGGCTTTTTCTACTAGCGGTACAATCATATCTGAAAGAAGGTCAAGACTAACCGCTGAATCCATGAAAGTATGTGTATGTTTGAAAGATTACTTGGATAGGGTAGATAGAATACAAAATGTAACAACGTTGGAAGGCCCACTATTAGGTAATATTGAAGAGATTATCCAAGATGAAGAAGTCGCATTAGGGATATCACCTCCAACGATCGAATTAGATGAAGGTGAATTTGAAGAACTTGAAGTTGAATCCGTGGATGAGGATGAAATTTGGGACGACATAGTCACATAAGTAGTTAAGTGTATCCGGGTGATGGCCATGCCGAAGCTCGATATACTTTACTACACGATTACATTTTCGGGTGATGGCCATGCCGAAGCTTGAAATGTATTCGTATTTGTATTTTCTATTTTTAGTTGTAATTGTATCATTCAAATAAAAGTTATGTTTGTATGTTTTCATTTTTAGTTGTAATTGCATTATTTAAATTTCCAAGTTATGAAGACTTTTTTGATTCAATAATATTTTAAGAAGACTTATATAAGACTTTTGTTTAAGTTATTGTTCAATTATGTTTTCATTACTAATGTTCTACGAATTTAATAAAAAAAATTAGACTCAAACATTGTTTTTCCTTAAAAAGCTTAACGTTCGAACCACTTGGAATCAGAAGTTGATAAATGCAATGAAGTTTTTACTAAATTCACGGAAAAGTACAACTCTTTATGCTTACAGTACCACTTTTTATGCACATGTTTCCTTGAATTTAGTAAAAAATTCCTTGAATGTATCAACTCACTTTGAATTTTATAGACTTTTTAGATTCAATAATATTTTTAGGAAGATTTACAAGCCTTTTGGTTATGTTATTGATTAATTATGTTTCCATTACTAATGTTCTACGAAGTTAATGAAAATTTTTTGACCCAAATGTTGATTTTCCTTAAAACGCCTAACGCACAAACGTGTTTGAATTTTATAGACTTTTTAGATTCAATAATATTTTTAGGAAGCTTTACAAGCCTTTTGGTTATGTTATTGATCAATTATGTTTCCATTACTAAAACCGGAAAAAAATAATCGATTAAAACCGGGTCAAAACCGAAAAAACCGATTCCGAACATTTAAAACCGAAAAAAACCGATTCCGAAAAACCGAAACCGAAAAAAACCAAAACCGATCAAAAACTGGTTTTTTAAAAACCGAAAACTGAAAAAAACTGATTTTTTCGCACCCCTACTCCGTATATATATTTTGGTTGTATTGGGCCAGATCCAGTCAGGCCTTAACCTGTTGTTGGTTCAATTCCAGTAAGATTGCATTTATAAAATAATTTTTATGTTTTCAAAAGGCATTTTAAATTGGGATTTTTATAAACGCAGACCTAAACACTGTCGTAACCTTAGGAAAGTAATAAACATAGATCTCCTCCCATGGCTATGTTTAAGATATTCATTATAAGTGACAAAATGAATGGGTCGGATCGGATTGGGTCATGGTTCTAGATGGGTCTAAACAGGTCCGGGTCTAATGGGTCTCGGGTTGGGTCGGGTCATTGGATTTTTACCAAACTTTTTTTTATATAATTTGAGTGAAAAATGAAATGAGGTGATTTTTTTTTTACCCACTAGACCTGTATAGTAATTGTTATTGTACATAATTAGAGGTTATATTGAAAAACCCATTTAGACTCATTCAAAAAATGGGGAGGAGACCCAACAAATTCACCCCCTCCTAAATATTAACTAAATTGACTCATAATTAACCAATGAGTCTAAAATTGTCACCTCAAATATTCATGTAGACATAAACCGTTTGTACTATAATAATAACAACCATCAACTCCTATATTTAACTTCTCCCAATCAATTTAATGTACCACTACTTTATGCATTTAATCAACTTATTTAAGCCTAACCTATAATGCTAAATATTATTATATATCGCACATGGTTTATTTTTCTATATTTTTACAAGTATATATTAATAATAAAACTTATATTATATTCCTAAGACGTATAATATCACTAAACATCAAAACAAAAGTCATTCAACATTCTTGTACCTACTTTCTCTAGTCACACAAATCAATATTATTTGTAACACCCAGTTCTCGGGTCTAGTAGTATTTTAATATTTTCTGACTTTGAATCATTATTTAATGTGTCAGAAAATAGTTTCGTTGTATAATTTAAAAATAATTGGGAAAAGAGTCAAATAATTTATTGTGACTAGTTAATTATTAACTGTTTTAATTTAATTCAGTTGACGGTAAAATAAAATAGTTTTTCCTCGCAAATGATTTTTAAGTTCCAGACAATAGATATAAAAGGGGACAAAACTAGTGTACATATATTCTAATATATGTGTGAAATACATTGTTAACATCACAAAAATTCCAGGGAGTTCGATTATGTACAAGAGATAGATTCAAAAACCCTAGTTCATCATAATTCATCAAATTACTTGTAAAGATTTCATCCCCTTCTTTCTAATTTTGATACGGCCGAACCGTATACACCACAGGGAAGATTTAAACTTTGCAAAACAAGTCTTGAGGTGAAATTGAGTCTATAAAACTTTGATTCAAGCTTCATAAACGTGAATTTATCATCCCCTCATCATCATAAAGTTTTTGTAAGTCTTGATTTCTTGCTTTCTATAAACCTAAAAAGTGGGTTTTTGAGTAATTGATGAAATTAGGGTAATTAACTTGAAATTGGAGCTTGTAATGCTTGTATAGTTGTTAGCTAATGTTAATTTCATGATTATAACTTAAGCCTAACTTAGAATTGATGAAATTGATATATGTTCATGAAGAAAGTCATGAACTTAATGTGTATTTTAAGAATTAAAGCTCTTAAGCTTAAGTTAGTGGTATATAATTGATAATTGTTGTTAATATGATTCTAAGTATTGAACTTAGTTACTTGTGAAATAGTATGGTAATTAATTACCACTTGATTATTGATAATAGTTGATATCAAGTATTGAGATAAATGTTTATTTATAAAATGCGATGTTATAACTTGGTGATTATTTGTAGCTGGATATAAATTAAATTAAATGAGTTATGTGTTATGGATTACTTACTAACTCATTATTTATATTGTATTCTCAGATATGGAGAAGACTCGGTGACATTAGACTACTGAGTGGGCAATTGAGGTATTTGGTGAGTGGATATTTAATCCATAGTGTGATTTAGTTGTAACAGGTTTGGTTACAACTAGTAAACGTATTATTACTACTTTTGGTTTACCATGATGATTTTGGTTTAATAGTAATAATACTGTTGATAGACTGGTTAGTATGATATGTTGACCTGATTGAATATGTGAATACGTGACTACTTGATATTTGGCCTTCGGACATGAGTGTATTGGGGTCAACCTGATGGTTGAGTTTGGTTACTATTGTAAGATGACAGGAGGTGATGAATTCGAGCCTTGTTGTGAGGGGAACTCCTGCGACGCTATACCCATCTAAGACGTGGGAGAGCAACCCCTTTAGGACGTCGCCTTGACTACGAACTCGGGGGCGGTTACTCGATTCCAGGGGAGTAACCGCTTGTGAAGATGATCGGGTGGACCAAAAATGGTCCATCAGTGATTCCACAACTGCCTTAAAAAAAACATTGAGTAGCTAGAGTTGACGTATAATTAATTAAATAATATATCTTTTCTTTATAATATATATTGACTTTAGTGAATGAAGGGGAAAAAAATTATGTCAACTTAATTTTTTTTTGAAAGGTAGAGAGATTTTATTAATCACTACAACTAGCAAGTTGCCAGACAAGATAGTTACACCATAATCGTTTCTACACATTAAACACCAAACTGTCAACTTAAATTATACTCCATGTTTCCCATAGGTCAAAATGTATATTGGTACCCTCAACTTGACTAACTAGGTTTCATACTACCCTGAACTATAAATGGTATAGCATGATACCCTCAACTTGACAACTCGGTTAGATTAGTACCTTCACTCACTTTGACTCACTCATCTAACCAATATTCCGTTTAAGTCTTGACGATACTATAACGATGCTGCCAAATTAATTAATTAACACGGAGTAAATAAATAAACAAAAATGAAAAACCCTCCACTAAAAGTTCAACGTGACTCATCTATTTCTTTGTCGCTGTCGTTTTTTTTTTTCAATCAGACCTCATATCAAAAGTATGATTTTCTTCTCTATTCAATACTTTCGTTCAGATTTGAAGGATAAAAGAAAAAAAGCGTCAATGTTTACCAAACTTAAGCCATAATTTGGAGCTATTTATCCCGTTAGAATCGACGAAACCCAAATTTGTATTTCACTGTAACCCAAGGTCAAGAACCAGTTAGCAAAGAGGTGTTCAATTATTCCAATTTAATTAGTTCGCAATTGTAGATGGATGTAACATGAATTATATTATACAACGATACAAGTTGTGGGATGCAGTAAAGATGCTAAATCGTAAGGGTT
Organism: Pseudognaphalium luteoalbum; assembly: GCA_963422505.1. Classification (NCBI taxonomy): domain Eukaryota; kingdom Viridiplantae; phylum Streptophyta; class Magnoliopsida; order Asterales; family Asteraceae; genus Pseudognaphalium; species Pseudognaphalium luteoalbum. The sequence continues at coordinate 110,693,951 of OY730196.1, forward strand.
CTAATATCAGAACTTGGTGAAGTTGAATAGTTTATGGGTGTAATAACATCTAACTGATCAAATTCGAAGCAAACAATGGTTTAGTTGCATGTACTCGTGAGTCGTTATCACAATTTAAGCAATAAAAAAGCAATTTTTTACTTTCATTTAAGCAAATACTCATATTTTAATGCTACTAGTTGTACTCAATTTTTGAGACTTGATCGGCAAAAACGAAAGTGACTGAAAATAGATGAGTCTTTAGAAACTTTCAATGGAGGGTTTTTGTTTATTTATTTATTAATTAATTAATTTGGTAGCATCATTATAGTATCATCAAGACTTAACGGAATATTAGTTAGATGACTGAGTCAAAGTGAGTGAAGGTACTAATCTAAACGAGTTATCAAGTTGAGGGTACCATGCTATACCATTTATAGTTCAGGGTAGATGAAACCTAGTTAGCCAAGTTGAGAGTACCAATATACATTTTAGCCTTTCCCATATGCATTAGCCGCCCTCGTTATAAATCAAAATACCTTGAATCCATCTTTCTCATTAATTTCCGCTAATATAGTTTAATAAATAATGTGTCAAGTTCGATTGAATTAATTAAAAAATATAAAAAAAAGAGAAAAGTACAATAAAAGTTACTCCACTTATCACTTAATTCTATTTACGGTATTCAAGTTTATTTTTTTCAATTTAAGGTACCAAACTTTTAATTGTAATCAAGTTATGGACATGAATTTCACAAATGACGAGCTATATCCGAATTTCTTCTTTATAAGTTACATATCTACTTAATCAACTAATATTCCTCAATCAATTTTGAAAAATATTGAGTGAGGAGGGAGAATATAACAAAAACTCATAATCACTTTAAATTGCAATATCTCTCTTTTTACTCAAAAATTTTCAAAATTGATCGAGAAATATTAATCTATTACGTAGATATGTTACTTATAAAGAAGAAATTCGGTAATAACTCGTCATTTGTGAAATTCGTGTCCCTAACTTGATTACAATTAAAAGTTTGATACCTTAAATTGAAAAAAAATAAAGTTGAATACCTTAAATAGAATTAAGTGATAAGTAGAGTACTTTTTATTGTACTTTTCTAAAAAAAAAAAAAAACAGTTGGGTACATAAGGTCAAACTAATCTTATAAAATAAATAAAATATAATAAATTATATATAGAAAACACTTTTACGATGTCATCATTATAATTAAGTTTCAATTTATCAATTAACTCCTTTAATTTTTTATTTTTTATTTAGATAAGATCCTTAACTTATTAGAAAATGATTTATTAATCAACTACTCACCTATATATAAAAAAATTTTAATCATTAATTAATACACCATCCAAATTGATCTATAATATTTCAATTATAAATTTATCGAGTAAGAATAAAATTACTTGGAAAAGGTAATATAGACTTAAAATAATTAAAAAAAATTACTAATTTTGTTTCAATAAAACTTTAGATTTTTTTTACTCTTTACTTATATAAATCCATTTGTATAAAGTAATATTATCTTGAATCTAACTAAAATGCTTAATATACATATTAACTTACACACTTTATTATTAGAAATAATATACCGTATCTGAAATTTAATATTAAATAATCAACAGCGTGTGTGTATACATGAGTTTAAAGTCTAATTAATATTAAAAAGGAATTTGTTTTATATTTTCATATAATCACACGTTTCTGACCATATTCAATTTGTTCTAGCCTATAAAACACGGCATGACATGCAAACACCCTATAAAAGTTGTTTGAATGCGATACAAAAGTAACAAAGTTGTAGCCGTCAGTATTATAAATTTATAGTTGCGTAATTGCAACAGTCGTATTACAGAAAAAAAGAAAGTCAAGTCAATTAGGTAACATTAGACTATTAGAGCCGTGCACAAACCCGGACAGCCGGACCTCATGCCTATATATATATATTCAACTTAGAACATATGCATCGTACATACATCACAATCTGATATTTATACTTTTGGCTATCATATCATAATTTTTTTTAAACAAGTAGGAAAATGGGAAACATTTTTGTAGTTCTAACGCCTCTGGTACACGGGCTCGTAAAGCTAGCAGGTTTGACACCACAAACCATAGAAATCGAACCTGGAACCATGATGAACATTTGGGTTCCAAAAGAAACCGTCACCAAAAAGAATGGGAAGACTGTGTACGTACCACCTGCCAAGCCGGCGGTACTACTTCTCCACTCGTTCGCCATGGATGGCATTTTCACATGGTTCTTACAAGTTTTGGCGTTAACAAAAGAATACTCGGTCTACGTGCCTGACTTCTTGTTCTTCGGCGGCTCAATCACCGATAGAATCGAGAGGTCAGCTAGTTTTCAGGCTGAGTTTGTAGCTAAAGGGTTGGAGAAACTAAAAGTGGAGATAGTGACATTAGTAGGTTTAAGTTATGGAGGTATGGTTGGGTTCAAGATGGCCAAGTTGTACCCGAACTTGGTCAACTCTATGGTGATGTCTGGCACCGTTATAGAGTTGACCGAGTCCATAAGCCTCGAGTCATATAAACATTTCGGCATTTCGACTTGGTCTGACCTTTTGAACCCTGAAACAATACAAGGGTTGCGGAAGATGTTTTCGGCTGGTTTTCATAAACTTCCGTGGCTTCCTGATTTCGTTTATCGAGACATTCTTGAGGTACGTGTTTTTTTTTAAAGTCGATATAGCAAAAGTTACACGATTAATTTTACGTTCTCTAGGAGTAAATATTTACATATTAATAACGAGAAAGTGTTATCTATATATCGAATGTATGCAGACGATGTTTATTAACCGTGAAGAGAGAAATGAACTGTTACGAGATTTGGTTGTTCCTGACAAATATGCAACCTCAGATCCACACTACTCTCAGGTAGTCAGAATTTTACTTTCTCATGTTCACTCTGACTTTGCACACCTTAAGAATATTCACTAACTCCACTTTTCACTAATCAAATAACATATCTAACAACTAAAATCTCTTCTCAATTGGTAGAAACGTTAACCAAAATGATAATGTGTACATTTGCGGTGGGATGGATGGAGTAGTATCGGAGTAATAATGCAAATGCATACATAAGTACTTTCCTACGTCCCAAAAATTGTTCTGCGATCATTTTTGTTTAAATTTAAATTGTTCCGCGATCAATTTTGTTTAAATTTAAATAGGTTAGGTTAATGTCAGTTTTACCTTTATATTTCATGATAGTTTGACCGAGTTTATTTAATATATAAATGATTTTTATAAATGAAGATAAAAATTGAGTTTCATAATTTGTAGTAGTTACTTATACCATTTTTTATAAGTGGACAATTATTTTGAGATGAATAATGTATTTTATAACAGAGTAAGTCTTCTAACAATCAATACATCATCGATCATTCAAAACTTCTAGTGTATCTTTTTACCCTTAAAACGTCTATTAATTAAGTATATAAACTTTGCATCTAAATTAACTTAATATCTTCTTACAGAGAATACATATGTTGTGGGGTGATGACGACGAGATTTTTGATTCCGACTTTGCTAGGGCTATGAAAATGTAAGTATAAACCTTAACGTATACAGAGTATCATGGTACAACGTTTTTAAAAATTAGGAAATTAGTTGAATGTGAATAACCTAATTAATATTTTATTTTACTTATATGTATATGTCAAATGTTAATGTAGGGAATTGGGTGAGAAAACAAGGTTGGATTGGATAAAAGATGCAGGGCATCTCTCACCGTTAGAGCATCCATTGGAATATAATAAACGCCTTAAACTTGTTCTTCAACGTGTCACTAAAGGTCAATAAACAATTGGTGCTTACGTTACCTACATATCCATCTATCTATCTATATTTACCATATATAAGTGTCGATTTCAGATTCTTGTAAGTTTGTTTATTTATTTTGGAATTCATTCTTTTATTTTCTTGTAAACCTAATTCATTATAATACAAAGTAAGGAATTTAATTACTCGTATTTAATAATAAAAGCATATATATATATATATATATATATATATATATATATAATGAGAAGTTAGCTTGGTACTTTGTATATTGTATATACTTTTGTGTTTATTAATGTAGCCTCCTAGAAGGTCAACATTGGATCACGTACAGTTGACAAATATACATTTAACTCGTTGAGATGTTTTTACCAATATATACTACGTACTTTGAAATATAGGTTCATTTAGTACACGAGTATTAATATTTATGAAATATTTAGTTTTGCGTTAATAATAATAGTTATTAAAAGAAATATTACTAATTAATTGTAACGAGCTAGTGTTTCAATTTTCACATAATAATTTAGGCATATCGCATACGTGGTATTGGTTATACACTTACATATTACAAAGAAAATGAAAAGTGTATATTAACAATTTTATCTGTTTTTTTAACTATTAGGGACAACGTTTCTTAAAAAGTGTTGACGCATATTTTATTTAAAAGGGTTGGAATAACACACACAAAAAGGTTATGATAAACATTGGTAATTAACGTTAAGATAATTGGTAGTTCTATAGTCAGTTTCTTGAAGAGTTAGATCTATTCTCAATTGATGATGTTGATGCTAAGCTTAATCATTTGATAGATCTTTCCTATTCTTGTATCTTCTTCAACTTTTGTTGAAGTTTTAATGAATTTATTATTTTTTTCAACAAAAAAAAAAGTTAAGATAAAAAAATATGAATATTTGATATGGATAATAATGCTATAGTAAATTTGGTATAAAATGATATTAGAACATAGGTGGATCTAGAAAAATTAGTCAGCGGTGTCACAAAAATTTTGAAGCTCCCTCTACTTGGTAGTTGATTAAGCTTATATAAACATAAGGTGTATCACCTAAATATGATTGGTAGCACTCTTAAAAAATCAATAATTTTTCAACTAAATTTACACTAAGTCAACTTACTTGACTGGTATCACGTGTCACCGTTAACTATAACGTGGGTCCACCCCTGTATTAGAAATAGTGTTAGATTAAATTTTCATATTATTTTACTGTGTTGATTGAAATAGATCTCTTTACTGACATTTTGATGTAAACTAAATTTTGATATGAACATCGGAGATATAAATAAATGATGATATAATTCTTTTATTTGACGATAGAGATGCACAAAAACCGGTTTGGCAAAAAACCCGACCCGACCCGACCAGAAACCGGGTTTGGTCAACTTTGGTCAAAACCGGGTTGGCTAAGACCGGTTCGGGTTGAACCTGAATTTGGCACCCTCAAAACCCAACCCGACCCAAACCGGTTTGGGTAGGGTCCAAACCGGTTTTTTTTATAAATCGTATTTTCGTTCGTACGTGAAGCGTTTTAAGGAAAATGAATGTTTTCATCAAATTTTTTTCATTCAATTCGTAAAACATTAATAATGAAAACACAATTGATAAATAACTAAACCAAAAGGCTTTTAAAAAAAGTATTGGATCGAAAAACTCTATATAATTCAATATTCGTTGAAACGTTAAGCGTTTTAAGGAAAAACAACGTTTTAGGTAAAAAGATTTCATTAAGTTCGTAGAACATTAGTATTGGAAACCCAATTGATCAATAAGCTAACCAAAAGTCTTCTAAATTTTCTTAAAAAAATTATTGAATCCAAAAAGTCTATATAATTCATACACGTTCGAGCGTTAAGGTTTTTAAGAAAAAACAACGTTTGGGTCAAAAAAAATTTATTGAATTGGTAGAATATTAGTAATGGAAACACAATTGATCAATAACCTAACCAAAAGTCTTCTAAGTTTTCTTTAAAAAATTATTGAATCTAAAAAAGTCTATATAATTCAAAGTAAGCTAATACATTCAAGGAAATTTTTACTAATTGCAAAGAAAAATTGTGCATAAAAAGTGGTACTGTAAGCATAAAGAGTTGTACTTTTCCGTGTATCTAGTAAAAACTTCCTTGCATTTATTAACTCCCAAAACAAAGTGGTTCGAGCGTTAGGCTTTTTAAGGGAAAACAATGTTTGGAGCAAAATTTTTTTATTGAATTCGAAGAACATTAGTAATACAAACATAATTGAACAATAACTTAAACAATAGTCTTCTAAGTCTTCTTGAAAATATTGTCGAATAGAAAAAAGTCTTCATAATTATAGTAATCTTCAAAGTTGTATTAATCTTCAAGCCTTCAAAGTTCTTCAAAGTCTTCAAACATTTTTAAGTCTTCAAACATCTTCAATGTCTTCAAAAGTCAAAATCTTCTTCGGATGTAGCCTCGCGCGAAGCGTGATCAAGAGCAATTTCTTCGTCGGAAAGTGATATTGTCAAACCTTCCTCCACCTCCATATTGTGTATATCTTCTTCATATTTCATTTCACTTTCAAGACTAGAAACATTTTGTATACATTCCGCGGCGTCTAAGTGATCCTTCAAGCAAATGCACATCTCTAAGGAGGCCGGTGTGAGTCTTGTTCTTCGTACGGATAATACCCTACCACTAAGAGAAAATGCGGATTCCGAAGCTACCGTAGAAGCTTGGACGGTTAGTAAATCTCGGGCCATGATGGTTAGAACGGAAAATTGAGATTCCCTCTCTTTCCACCAAGCCAAAATATCAAATTGTTCAAACTCATTGGGTAGAATAGTGGACAAAAAATCTGTTCAGGTATATCTCCCATATTCGCTAGAGGTGTTTTGGTTACCTTCACCCATTGCCCGTTTATTGTTTTCTTGCCTTAAACTATTATATAAGTTTAGCATCGCATTGGAGGAAGAAGATTGAGAAAACATTGTGTTAACCGAATTTGATTGCACATGTGATGTTGAACCATATTTTTGAAAATAAACACCAAATAAATCTTGTAAACTTTTATTAAAAGACATTTTTGCATTTTCTGAAAACATTTGGTCCACCTCATTCAAATCCAAATTGTGATAAATGTTATCGATAAGCATTTCCACCCCGGTTGTGTTAAAACATGAATTCATTGCGGCGGAACAAGTAATTACCGGTGACATTTCTTGAAAATATTTTCTTAGTTTTTTTTTTCATGGGAGCCACCATTTGTTCAAATAAAGGACCTTCATATAGGTAATCATTTAATTTTGTAGTCATTAACTAAATTTGATTAAGCACCAAATGACTAGTTGGATAATAAACACCCGATAATAAAGTAGTCGCGGTTTTGAAAAGTTTGAGCAATCCGACTATCTTTTTGATAATCTCCCAATATGCGATCGGAAAAGGTGTTGCAAGACCTTTTTGAACAAGATGATCATGAAAATCTTGTAGACAATCGCGTTGGCGTAAACCACATACAAATATATGGTAAGTCGAATTCTATCTAACGGGCATATCCCAATTAGGGGTTAAAAAAATAGAATTCGTTTCCTTACACAATTTCATATAAGATTTTGTCTAGTTTTACCCCTTTGAAAAATATCTTGCAACATAGATTTATAAGCCGTTTTTATTTCGTCTAAATCTTCAACCGCTAGTCCGGATTGTACAACCAAGTTAATCATGTGTGCAACGCATCGACTATGATAAAAAATACTCTTCAATGGTGGTGCGTATTTTAGTATTAATTTTGAAACGGCGAGTGTATTATTACTCGCATTGTCAAAAGAGATTGAGAAAACCTTTTCTTCCAATTTGAAAGTTTTAATCGCACTTCGTAACATGTAAAATAAGTTTTGACCCGTGTGAGGATACTCAAAGTCTTCAAAAGCAATAGTACGTTTCATCATTTGCCAAGTTGCGGGATCAACCCAATGTGCGGTAACACAAAGGTACGAACCGGGCAAACCATGAGGATCCGACCAAACATCAGTTGTTAATGATACATTTGTATTTAAGTTTTCAAAACCGATTTTAGTTGTTTTGTAGCTTCTTTCCACAATTTAAGGGCATCGCGTTTAAGAGTAGTACAACTTACATTGTTATATCGCGGTTGAAGTGTATTTTGAACCACCCTAATAAACCGAGGGTTATCAAAGTGGTTGAACGACAAAGCTTCTTGAATTACAAAACCACATCGTTCCGCATCATATGTAAATATCGTTCCATCTCGTGCCATTGAAGCTTGACCACTTGCTTCCGGATTACCTTTGAGTCCCGAACAATGCTTCTCACTATGATTTTTCGACGTTGTGTTGGATTCGGATTTTAAGAATTTCCCACAACGTTTACAATGTGCTTTAATCGTACCATCCGACATCAACACTTTGTCGTACATTCCCCACACCTCTTGATTTCTTTTGTTAGGCAACTGTCGAACAATCGTTGGTGCATTTGAAGAACCAACATTGTGAGAAGTGGAAGAACATTGAGTCAACATTTTTGAAACGAAAATTTGTATGTTTTTTGAGAGCGTTTTATGTGTTTTTGAGCAATGTATGAGTGTAAGAATTGTGTGCTTGAACCTAAACTAAAGGGATATATTTATAGTGAATTTGGGATGGCAAATTGCTAATTATTTGGTCAAAAAAACGGTCAAAAACACCCCAAATGGTCATATTAACGTTTAGCTATAAAAACCGGTTTTTAACCGGTTTATAAACCGGTTTTTCAAATCGGGTTGAAAAAACCCGGTCCTAACCCGGTTTTCCAACGGATATATCCAAACCGGTTTCAACCCATCGGTTTTAGGTAAACCCGAACCGGGTTATGAAAAAACCGGTTTTTGACCGGGTCGGTTTTCGAGTTTGACCGGGTCAGATTTCGGTTTTCTGTTTTTCTATGCATGCCTATTTGACAACAATATTTGTGAAGGAGACTAGGAGAGAAGGCCAGAGCCCAGAAGGGTGATAAAAGAAAAATTAATTTCATGGACCATTCATAAGACAAACAGCCCAAACTTAATCGACATGACAAGAGCATATGGCCCAATGTCACGATCCATAATTTTGTTATGCATCCATGATCCATCTCTTTGCCAAAATATCAATTAACGTTAATTACAAAAAAAGGGGGAAAAGAACATAATAATTGATTCAAACTACGACACCATTAATAAATTCATTTTGTGAAACTTAAATTATACAGTAACAGTTATTACTTGAACTTGAATCGTTAATTTGAAACATGCCTTATATATCTTTGATGAGTATCTTGCCATCATATTTCACTACCTAGCTAAGCTAGCTTGAAGCATTGAACGGACCTCGGAAACACGTTAATTAAACCTTAATTACTCAATTACGTCACAGCAACATTTGAACTTGAATTTTCATATAGATATTCTTAAACAACGCCTCGGCTATGTTTATGAGAGCTAAGGAGTTGATTGTTATTTTCGATATCATAAAAATTAAGGGTGCAAAAGACTGAAAAATTAGAAAACATGTTTAAGTTGTGATTTTATAGATACAGTTTTCTAAGAAAAATGAATACAATGATTTACTGTTACCTATTACATTTCCTATTTCGGAAAGAAAAACTCCATCCATTTCATATGCACGTGTTCTCTATATTCCTTTAGTTTTTAAGGGACACAAAACTCTAAAAAAATGAAAAAAATTATGAAGATAATTTCCCGTAACTAAAATCGCCGTAAATGTTTCAAAAATTCAATATTCGAATATATAGGAGGTTGCGGGGATTCTATTTATATTGGAAATAACAATGAATATTGTGAAACTAACAAATGTGTCAATGTGAAGGTGAGGTCGATAATGATAATCTAATTAAATAATAATCACATGTGTGCGCATGCAGACCTTGAATATAATTGAAACAATTGCTAATGGCCAATGTTATCCTGTCTCTCTAGTCACCTCACTTTGATTTTATAGGTTTCATAATATTATTCTATATAAATAAATAACATAAACAACTTCTATTTTGATGTTTTATAGTGTAGTTAATTAATTTAATTCTAAAAATAAAACTTGCATCTTATGGTCTTATAAAGTTATGGACTTATGGTACATCATCAGTTTCCTGATATATGTCTATAGCTTTTAATGTAAAAAATAATTTGTTTACTACTACGAGTATAAATTTATTATGTCGTCTACAGCTTCATAAGCATAGGTTTTGGATGTAATAATATCTCACAAGATGACATTAAACTTTGATGGAGTCATTAATCTGTTTTCAGAAACAATTATTAAAACTACTATAGATATATATTGCTAAATGATTTTCAAATGGACTATAATGACACTATTAGTCTTTTAGATCGTCTATAATAGTAATAATAATTATAATTATAATTTCTTCACTATGCATAAAAATCAGTTTACAAACAAATGTTTAATAATTGATTTGATAACAATGAACTTACAAAAAGGTTACAGATGTATTGGACATACTAGCTTATAGGATGTTAGGTTTTTTTTCTTCTTCATAAGCTCAAGCACGTATTATTTTTTATATAATACAAATTTAATTGCATACCGGTAAAATTAAGATACATGAAGTAGCTTATAAAAATATGTTTGAAGTTTGTGAGGAGGGAAATGACATTAATACCCTTGTCATAGTGATTTGTTATGTATTTTATTGTCTTTCAATTCATATATCCAACCTCCAACTACTTTCAACAATTAGTTAACACACATTCTTGGAAATGAGTATATTTGAGGTATAATTAGAGTGCAAAGCTACAAACTTTCTTTTGGAAAAACATTAGCCTTTAAGGTTATTCTTGCAACAAATTAATGCTTTCTTCTCAAGTAGTCTTTATATTTAAATCTGCTTTTTAATATTTTATATATTTTTTAAGTAAATTATACCGATCATTCTTGTATTTTGCACGAAATTACACTGATAGTTCTTATCTCTTTGAAAATTACAGCGATCATCCATGAATGATAGCAAAATGAACGCGGTAGTCCCTCCAACTAACGATGGTCAAAAAATTTCGTTAAGTGTGACACATGACTCGCAAATGAGGATACATAAGTCCTTTTACCTTTTTCTTCTTCCCAAACCAGCCCAACTACCGTATTTTGAAGCTTGACACGAAGACTTGTGTACCCTCATTTGTGAGTCATGTGACACACTTAACAGATTTTTTAACAGTCATTAGTGGGAGGGACTACCGCCGTACATTTTGGTATCATTCAGAGATGATCGATGTAATTTACAAGAGATAAGGACCATCAGTGTATTTTCGTGCAAACCACGTAAATAATCGGTATAATTTACTTTTTTTTTTATCACGTTTGATAAAAAGAAAAGATGGTTGGTCACTTGGTTGGTTGGGTGAATAAATATTTTAAGAAAAGAAATAGATTAATACTACGTATTATATTATTTATGCATGATTTCATACATTCATGATGGAATAGACACTAATTAATGAACTCTGGTGATTTATTGGGAGATCTCACTTTACTCATTGCGGTGATAATATCAAGAAAACTTACTTAAAATATCATGAGAAATTGTATATTTAGTTCCTACGAACCCAAATAACTGACCCGAATAATTCAAATTCGAAGCTTATTTGGTTACCCGAAATTGAATAACCCAAATTCGAATAACCCGAGTCTTATTTGAGTCGGGTTTCGGATAAATATCTTACAATTTGGGTAACCCAAATAACCCGAATAATTACAAAAATTAATTTAATATACAAATATAACCATATACATGTAAGTTATTATGATTTATATGAATAATCCATATATAAGTTACTTATGATGATTTATATAAACCATAAGTGTCATTTTTTAAAGTTAAAGCTTTGTTCAAAATAAGAAAATATAGAATATAATCTTATTCGGGTTTTAATGAATAACTCGAATCCAAATAACCCGAACCTAAATAACCCGAGCTTATTTGAATCGGGTTTTGGATAAGATTTTAAACACGAAAAATCGAATAATTAACCCGACTTGAATAACCCGAAGCCCGATTAAATTACCCAATTAACACCCCTAGTTCGTAGATTGATACAAAAGGGATCAATACTAAATTACTAAGGAATAAATGTAGAATATAATGTACTACGTAACACAGATCCGGTGTGAGTAGAATTCCTGATCCAATAGGTTTAAAACACAGGCTGTACTTAAAAAATGTATATAATTATTTTATAGATATAGATATATTATTAAATTAATAATATAAAAGTGTATCAAATCAAAAACATGTATATGAATAAGCTAAGTATAGTAGTGTCTTTGATCTTGTGCTCCCTAACCACTAGTTACTATGAAAGGAGGGCCTCAAAATGTTGTATCATCTTCTTATTCTTATCCACAACAACTCATTTAACAAATCAAATTAAATCATTCATATTCACGATTATGATATTTTCATTGTGTTACAACTCATGTGTATTTGTCTCCCCTAATCTCTCTCTCTCTCTCTCTCTCTCTCTCTCTCTCTCTCTCTCTCTCTCATTCATGGTGGCATAGAGATTCATATCTACAACTTGTTTTTACTAGAAAATGATTATATCATAAGAAACTCATAGTTAGTAATAGGAATGATTCATTAACTAACCTTTGTGTTTGGTTCGAGTTGAGGTATATGTAAGATTGCTAGAGTTTTTGAACGTTTTGTTACCGGCTACTTGAACTTGTTATAATGTTATTTTTTTTGTTGAGTTTTATATGATCGAATTGGTATTACCCGTTTCCTATTCTTGCAATCGTCAAAAATCATTAATCATTCGCTATTTTGCCTTTTTGCGTGGGTAAAATGATAATAGGATAAATATACGGTCCAGGTGGGAAGACATGTTTCAGCCCAGCTGTTAGATTCATGAACGATGATGAATGCAATTGAAGTTGGCCCACTGTTCACAGATACTGGGCCTCATTTTTTGGGTCCATATTGTTCCACTAAATCATACCCATTAATATTTCGTCTTTTTTATTCTTTTTCAGGAGTTTTTTCTCCCCCTTCAAGAACTCACACCGTAGGTACTTTATATAAATACAAACCAGTGGTAATTGTTAGAAATGATTCTATGTCCGTTTAAAAGTTTGTGTGGGTGTGCAGGTATATAGTTAATGTACTTTTTTTATTAGATTTTTAGCACAATGAATATATGTTATAAACTTATAATATAACTATTACATATTATAAAAAGGGAAATCATACGTACGTACAAGTGAACAAACTGCACGAATTAACGAATGAATGAGAGACAAATCCTGTATATTTTGATAAGTTTAAGGGATAAATGTGTAAATTTATGTCTACCTCTTAACTTTTATTACATACATTCAGGGCGGAGCTATGAACTAATAATTGAGGGTCAAAAATAATTTTTTTAATTATTTTTTAAGTTTTGAGGGGTCAAAAAATTTAATATATCATAAATACCTTTTAAAAAACATCTCTTTATATATGAGGGTAGCTGCCGCCCATGACCTTTCTACATCCGGCCCTACATTTATTAAAGTTGTTGTCAACAACATATATAATATCTCGTATTACTCCTATAAAATATTGCATTTTCATACAAAAATTCAAACTTAAATTAGTAAAACACCAAACTCTGATGCGTTGATTATTCAATTTTGGTTTGTTACATATTATCCGGAACTAGTGTTAAAACGTTTGACATAAATTATGTGTGTATAGTCTTTTTTAAAAGATAGTTTTTTTTTTTTTAATACATCAATCATCGGTAAAATCATACAATCTAATATTCCACGTTAGTTCGTTACCAACAATTGAAGAATTTATGTAACGCACTACGTGTTACATGTACCTGATCACATATTTTTTACCTTACTCAAATCGCGTATAATATTTATATATTTTACTAGATCAATCTTGGTGTTAGAATAATGTGCAAGGTTCATGGGAATTTGTAGACGGTGTCACTAGAGATACTATTTCGAGGAATATTAATCTGGTGAAGGCTTCTTGTAATTCGACATTTCCTTTCTATATATAGTAATCGAACACCCGAAATCAATGGTTTCGGTAATCATATATATTGAGCTTTTAGTCCCAAGAAGACTTCTTTGATTGCAAAATGATTGTGTTTGACTACTAGGCGACTAACTAATAAAAACATAAATGGCTATTTATTTATTGTAATTTAATTAGTATAATATTTACAATTTATGTCACAAATATGCTAATAATTATTTATTAGAAAGTTTTGAAAATTAACTATTTAATTTTTAATATGACACTATTAAATGAATAAAATGAAAAACGTACGTATATTTATATACGTTAAAGGTCTTATTATAATAATAAAGTGTGTAAGTTAATATGTATATTTATCATTTAGTTGGTTTCATTATAATATTACTTTATGTGTACAAATTTATATATGTAGAGATATGAAATTTAAGAAAATTTGAATCCAAATTAATGAATAAAATTAATCTTTTAAGTCTGCATTAACTAGGGATGAGCATTTAGACCGAAGTATCGGTACCGAACCGGAACCGAACCGGTCCCTTACTGAACCGGTACCGACCGATACAAATGGTACCGGTATTCGGTATTTGATTTGTGGACAAAAAAAACCGGTACCAACCGGTCGGTACTGGTTCGGTATTGGTATGGTACAATGCACACAAAATACCTAAACCGAATCGGAAACGACCGGTACCGGACCGAACCGGTACCGATCGATACAAGTGATACCGGTATTCGGTATTTGATTTGTGGACAAAAACAAACCAGTACCAACCGGTCGGTACCGGTTCAGTACCGGTATGGTACCAAGCTCACCCCTAGCATTAACTACTTTATGTCCACTTGGTGAATTATAAAAAGAAACATTACAAATTGATTTGGATAATGGTTTAGTTAACGAATTAATTTTTTATACGTAATTTGGTGGTGATAGAAAAAAAAACCCCTTTCTCCCACTTGAAATGTCTACATTTCTATTTTTAGTTGTCTCATTTCATTTCAAGTGTTCATTTCATATTTATTCGTATCTAGTCGGAAAGGACACTTTAATTGTGACGGATGAAGTATCTTCTAATAAGTTAGAGATTTTATTTTAAATATCACTAAAATAAAGGATTTAATTAACAAAAATTTGATTACGATGATGACATCATAAAGTTATTTTCTATGTTATATTTATTTAAGATTATTGTTATTATTATATAAAAAAATTTCTTTTCAGTACTACCTATTTAATAATCATCGTACATGCATGGCTTCCTAATTAAATTTATTAACCTGACCTTGGATCTGGTGCAAAAATTCATTGGTACATAAAGCAAGCAAGCAAGCATACCTCCATATCTTTTATAACCCCATACCCGCCCAAACTTCTCCATAATTGAACCACACTACAAAATAGGCTAACGGCATTACTATTTTCAATGTAATGATTAATAATTTTTATTTTTTTTTAGAAAATAATAATATTAATAAACATAGTCGTTTGTACGAGTATATAGTTTTTGTTTAAGGTATGGTGCTCCACTAACCAGTTAACACATGTTTTAACTTTGTAGAAATAAACGAAGAACGATCACATTTAATTTGATTTCATTTTCTTTTAAGGCCCTACACACGCATCATATCATAATCGAATATATAGCTAGACTAGATATAAAATTAAACACCTTTTATCATTGTTGTGTTGGGCAGCGGATTCATGATTTAAGGTGACCCGTAGTTAGGGTATTTAAATCTTTGTGAACCCGTAGGACAAACAAGAAATGCAACAAAATATACAAATTTTATAAGAAAAATACATATTGTATAGACAATGCAATTTTTATAAGAAATGTTACTACCTTCAAACGTAGATCCGCCCCTGGTCATGTTGCGTGACACCGTGAGTAATATGCTAGTCAATTATTAAGCGTCAGAATATAATAATATACGTACATATGCCAAGATACTTTTTTTCTTTCTTTTCTCTCCTCCCTTATGAGCATGAACAACTACTATACAAATTGCTAGTCTTTTTCACTTTAATCTATTGATAGCTGCTGATAATGATCATTCAATTGACCACATATATATGTGATTTGAACTCCAGGGAACAGAGCAAATATCTTTAAAACATTTAAGCCACTGTTAAAATAATTCAATAAATTATAAGAGTAAACGTTTATTCGTTCTTCTTAAATCGGAAAACATTTAAACAACTTACCGTACCCTATACAATTACACAACCTACTGCCCTTTACTTAAATGTGTGTTTGGCAAAATTGTATACGAAAATCCACTTGCTACATTGCGCTACAAAAAGGTCATTTATTTTGATCTCGATAAACCTAACTTTTAGACTACTACATATATACATTGATCGAATAGTTATAGCATATTACATAAAACAAACGTGTCCGCACAAGAACCCAATGTTACGATATCAATGAGTCGGTTTTGATATGCTTACGATAGTACTTGGTTACGAATTAATACCATGAAGTGACACGAGTAAATTAGAAACCCTCAAGAGAGGGATAAGGAGAGGGAAAGGGAAGGGTTTTGTATGGGCAGTCATGTGTGATATTAAATTATCAATTAATAATAATAAAATTTAGAATTTAGATAGAAGAAGTAAATAAGAGGGACGGGAGGGGATGTCACAAGAGTTTGCATAATACAATTTGGCCCCCACTGCACGAAGCTAAAGGTGTCAGCAAGTCATTGAGATTTTGACCATCCAATCAATTACCATGATTTTGTTCACTATTATTGCTACAATACTCATGATTGACTCCTTGATTCAAATTTACCATTCATCACTTCACTTGCCAACAGTCTCCATTGACCAATGGTTAAAAATGGTTAGACAACCAAAAGAAAGTTACACTATGCATCATGATGCATGGGTGGAATCAAAAACTATGAATTAAATGCATCCTATGTAAAACTAATGAAAAATTGTTAACGGTAACCTTAAATGTTGTCAATAAAAATATTATAATACTAATGAAAAATTGTTAACGATAACCTTAAATGTTGTCAATAAAAAGTTAGAATATGCATCAATACTTATATTCTTATTGCCTTAATACTTACGAACTCTCTGAGTTTTGGTTCATCCCAAAAGTGTATATATTATATCAAAGTAATTAAATTATGCATTGTTAACATCTCGTAGTTAACAAAAGCTATAATTAATGGTTTTTTTTCAGTGAATGAATTAGTTAATCATCACATCTTGTTCTCAATCGTTGATGCTTTGAAGCTGCAATTCGGAAGTGATAGGACGACATATTTAAGGGGCGCGTGACGGAAATAGAAGCCCACACACAAGCATGGAATCTTTCTTCTATTCATGACTCCAAAAGATCTCATCAGGTTACCAAATACCATTCACATCACATACCTTACGAATTATGATGGAGTAATTAAAAAGGCTTAAACATCACCAACCAATCAGATTCTGCCACGTGGAACCTAAACATCGTTCCCCTGCCCCACGTCACGTGAGCTATGGAACGTTCAGTAGCCGGAGCCTCCCGCCATCCTTCATGGACCTACCCACCTAGCCACATCCCCACAACTCCGATATTTAACCAAAAGAGCAACTATGAAGCTAAATAAATGTAAACGTTATTTATTTATCATTTTACGTATATCTTATAAACAAATTTCTTTCTGTTATAATAATTATAATATTATCTAATCTAATATCGTTGATCGTATCATATGTTATCTTAAAAAGCTCAAGATTGACCATTCCTTTTGTAAAACTATTAAAAAAAGCTCCAAGTTATATGCCATGAAAAGTTATCACTGTTAAGTGTTAAGTGCTAAAGAAAAACTCACCCATCCACACTGCACCCTCAACAAATTTATATCAGTGTCAGTTTTCGAATTTTAGTCCCCTTCAAAGATGGTAGAACAAAATAAAAATTTACCTGTCAATTAGAATATCCTAATTTCATCCCTACCTGCATCTATCACTAAATTTTTCAATAATATAGTCATGACTTAAGTCTTCCAATTCTACTTGATGTCGTACCAAAATTGACTAGAAATACATGACCACCTGATATAAAAAACATCTTGGTAATTTATTTATCACAAATTTTATAAGGTTAAAATTTTCTATATTTTTGGTTATATATGCCCCTATCCTTTTCACATATTTTTCACTTTTCACCAACTGTATCTCGAATCTTAAACTTTACATATGAGTAAACTAGTGTCATCTCACAATCATGAGTAATCCACCAGTGAATAAGAAAACTACAACTATCTGTGAGTCACCATTTACAACAAAAATACGAAACTTTGCTGCAAAATGCAAATGTGTTAAAAATGTAATTCTAATTTATGATTAGGGGGCTAAAATATTTATCCTATCATATGGTTTTCGTAGTAATTTATCATTAATGAAACCTATAACCTCATGTAAAGAGTCACTTATATATTTAGAGCATCAATCAATCATTATGTATATATGTACATCTACCTTCACATTTATATTCATATGTATAATATATACTATAAGATACTAAGAAAACATACACGTATGTATGGCATTGCTATTTTTATATGTATAAAAATCCATGAAATTGCTTAAATAATAGAGAGCAGTTATTAGATAATGATAGGATACGAATTGGGAATTGATGATTGAAAACCGAATATAAATGGAGAAGGGTGTTGCGATTTTTTTGATTATATATAAAGGGGGCTATCCAATTTTATACATAAAAAAAACATACAAATTTAGGTGTTGGGCAGGACATACCCACGTGTCAGTCATGTCATTGGTGGGTCCATGGCCCATGGGCTCTCAATCCTTGTGGGTTGCATTCGATGGGCTATTGTTTCTCTCTCATCTATCCATCATCTTTTATATTTATTTATGAAAATTTTAATAATATGGAGTATAGATAGTAGTAGTAAAAATACAAAGTTATCCTAAAAGTTAATGTATCAAGCTCCCCAAATTTACAATTGTATATACATTTAATGAATTTTTAAACAGCATGATACTTGTATATTCGCCATGATGACGAGGTTAATCACATTATCATACACCCATGTAATTTTTTTAATCAATCATGCCATTTTTTTGTATGACTTGTTATTTGAGGTAGATTATATATATATATATACTACATTAGGAGTGTCTAGTTGTAATACGTATTGATATCTTGCATAAACATTTTAAGAATGGTCAAAGAAATGATCCGAACAGATAACGAGAATATCCAATTAGACCATGTAAATCAGAGTAAAAATACGAACCTTTTTCTAATACTACCTACTCCGTTTACACGTAGATATATTCCGCATAATTATAAGTTACGATAGTTAAATATTACCCTCAATAATTTTTTATTCCAAAATAAATAAAATAACAAAAATGATAAAGTTGGATACATATATATATTTATTTATCCAAGATATTATATATAAATATGTCAATCATCAATATAGATATAGGTATATTTATTCCGGCCACTTGTGTCAGACTCCGGCAGGTGTCACTCTCCGGCAACTTTTTCCACTTCTATATATTTATGCCCACCCACCCCACACTCCCCTACTTATCCTTACATTTTTAAAAAGGAAAACACACTTTGATCGTACAAAACGTCTTTTTACATCAAAAAAGAGAAGCATAGGCATATTGTGGTTTTGAGAGGACGTGAGTTTGGCATGTAAAAACGTACTACTACAACAACAACATACAAACCTACCTAATCTTCCTTCATTACATTTTATTACACATATACACATTACCATTTCTTTATTCACAATGAATACCCAATTACAAAACATTCCAAACGACCCGAGTTTACTTGAGAGGCAACAAGCAAGAATGAAATGGCAACAACAACAACAACAATGTTTTTTTGATGGGAATAATGATCAGCATCTTCAAAGTACGTTTACTTCGGGTTTGATCGGTAACCAGCCCTCTTTGGATATCGTGAAGCCCGACCCGGGGATGGATGAGGGTTGGGCCAGGTTTGATGGTGTAGCATATGGTGATCAATTGGGTTATGGGTATATGAATCAAAACACAGGATTAAACATGACACCATTAGGGGTAAATCAGTCATTTCCACAAGGGAATTCAAGTTCAGTTTCAGTTTCAGTTTCAGTTTCGGTGTCACCTAAGAAGAGGAAAGCTGATAAGGGTCAAAGCATACAGGTCTCTAGTATTTCTATTGTTTATTTTAGGATGCTAATAATAACAGTCCTAAATGCCATTATGATTTATAAACATGTTTTTAATTAATGTCTAACATGATGGTACGTTATGCATAATTTTCTTTTTAAAGATAAGCTCATTAAAAGGACTGTTTACTTTATTATGTTTTAATGTCAAGTTTCCTAAAAAGTACATGTATTCAACAAGTTTGACGTGTGACACTTTCAGGTAGTTACGGAAAAAGAAAAGAAAATTAAAGGGTGTGCTGAAGAAGGAGATTCTAAAATCACACATCAAAATAGTGTCAGTGACAAAGCAGGTGACAGCAAAGAGGCTTCTACAAACACTTCATCTAAAGAAAAATCGAAGGTGTCCGAGGTCCAAAAACCGGATTATATTCATGTTCGAGCGCGCCGTGGTCAAGCCACTGATAGCCATAGTTTAGCCGAAAGAGTATGTGAACCGAAAAGCATTTAGTACTTAATAGAACTTTTTTGCATAATTATAGATGATTATGATTGATGACTAAATTCGATCATGACATTTAATATATAGGTAAGAAGGGAGAAAATTAGTGAGAGAATGAAGTACCTGCAAGATTTGGTACCAGGGTGTAACAAGATCACAGGCAAAGCTGGAATGCTTGATGAAATTATTAACTATGTTCAATCCCTTCAAAAACAAGTAGAGGTAATAATAATTAGATCATTTGCCATTGTATTAAATTGTTGTTATAGTACCTATGTTTGTATAAGGTGATATTAATATTTCAATTCAAAGTGACCATTCAAGTATATTTAGTAGCCACAATACTGAACATCTGTATAATTTGGGTTTAAACAGTTCCTGTCCATGAAGCTTGCTACTGTTAATCCGGAGCTAGATTTCAATATCGATAATGTTTTCACAAAAGAGGTAAGAAGAATATTCATAATCATACAAAAATCTAGGTCAATTGGGATTCGGGCTATTTTTTATATCTAACGGGTAAAAGTATAAGAGGATATGGGTTGAAGTCTCCTTGAAGTATATACTAGTACAGTGCCCGCGCAATGCAACGATGATATATGAAAAAGAATGATTGTTGTCAGTTAAGATTTAAAGATTTTAAGGTTTCTATGTGATTTTCGATGTGATCCGATAGTTACCTTGAGTGCATTGTAAAAGGTAATGTCGACCAATCTTTAAATTCAAAATAAATGAAATACCAAAATGTTTTATAGTGTAATAATAACATTTATTAGACAAGGGTAAATAAGTAATTTCCGATATCCCTTTTTCTAAACATTAAGCCAATGAGGGTAAACCATTTATAAGGGGTTATAGATATAAATATCTAATATGCATGAAAAGTCTTTCATTATTTTCAACCAGATTATAAGGGGTTCACTGCAAAACCATAACAGAACAGGTTTCATAATCACACAATATTTTATTATCCAAGATTAAAAAGTTTGAACAAAAAGTGTTTCAGGTCAACCCAAACAAACTCGTACCAAATGATAGTGGTTTTGACCCGTTACCCAATTCGTTTGAGCGATTTATATTACCACATCTAGCGGAACAACAAGATTTATGATAATTTGAAAGTATCAGTAATTTTTAACCATTATATGTTTATATCAGATGTTTCCATCCCCGACAAGCGAATTCCCAGCACTTGGATGTTCTTCAGAAACGGCTAATTCTGCATATTATCAGTTAAATGCATTGGATCAAACGGTATCATATTGTGGACTAGACACAGGAATTAACCCAGCAGAAATGGCATTAAGAAGAAGTATTAGTAGTGTTCCAATTTCAATCCCTGAAACATTTATGGATTCATCTTGTTTCAATGTAATTTCTTCTGATCTCTCTCCTTCATTCTTTCAATTGTAACTTTTGTTCCCTTCACTGTGATAAATAAGTCAAATATTTTTACTTTGTGCATATCAATCTGTACTTGAAGCAAAAAACGGTGAATTATATGGTACAACCATAGAGGCACAAAGTACTACCAGAAAAGCAGCCCAATGTTATAGTTTTAGGCTTTTAGCATAGTCCATTCTAGTTTCTTACCCAAGTTTCAACCTTTTTTTTGTTACAGCAACTCCAGCCAACTGCTATATGGGATGCTGATTTACAGAATCTGTACAAAATGGATTTTGAACAAGGAACATTGATTCCATTTCAATCCCATCAATTTACAGGTAGAGTGAAGTGAAACTAAAAAACTTTCTAAAGTCATAGAAAAATGATGCCAAATGAAAAACTATACAACAAGATAGTGACCATAGGGAGACCCACAAAAATAGGAATGATTTTCTAAAAGAATAAATGGGTCCAAGCTCAATAACCGAGAAAGTTGCATAGTAGGTATCTTTCTTTATCCCTGTCTTCCACCAAAAATGATTAAAACTTTTTGGGCCTCTAGATAAACCATAAGTTGTCCATTTGCATTCAAAAAAAAGAAAAAGCCAACTTGAAGATAATGCACTTCTAGCACACCATAAAAAAGGCCTCACTTGATAACTAAACATTTCTTTTAATGGTATATCAGATATGAGCACATTTAATAGATATACGTACAAAATTCTAAATATATATGAGAAATGATTTGTGTATCAAACTGCATGTAAGATCAGGTGTACCGTGTACGTAGCAAAAACAAATTAAGGGCTAAATCATAAATTTTTACAGAAGATTTAAGGGTAGAACATGGAGCTGTGTTTTATTACCCTTTACTGCACACAAATTACATGATGCTTATGTCACCTATGCTTTCACCAGATATATAATGAAGCACTATTTACATGTCTTGCAGGTTTAAATGAGGAAAGCAATCTGAAGATGGAGATGTGATCAGTGAAAAGAAATTATTTAGCATAAGATAGATTATAATTGTTATTGAAGAAATTATTCTTTACTCATTTGCCAAGTATATATCGCATATGCAAGTACGGATACTGGCATTGTAGGAACAATAATTAGAAAATATAATGCATATTACAAGTAAGATTTCCACCAGCAGTTGCAGTGTTTACGATACGGATAATGTTCTTCAACATTTAATAAACCAAAGATGGAAACACAGACAGGGACCAAGAAAATGACAGATAATTTCAAATTAACTTCAACCATGATCACGACCATTCTTAAAATGGCGGTCTATTACTCTATTATCACAAATGGCCTACAAAATGCAACTTGCAAAAAATATAAAAGCAAAGCAGAGAACGACGGAAGTATTTGCTCTAAGACATATATATTTTGATGAAGTAGCACATTATTGAATAAAAAGTGCGAATACGAACTAAGCACATCCATGATCCACTTAGTTGGGTCATGAGTAAGATCGACATATTACCAGATTTGATCCAAATCTGACCCATTAATGCACCTACCTAAAGGCTATCATCAATAGCATCAAAGACTGCAAGGAACCTATATACCCCAAGCAAGCGACAAGTCAAAAACAAACAGACAAACCAGCCAATGAGTCGTATAGGTACTCTTTTGGGACCGAAAGAGACATATCGTGCAATAAATGACGAGAGAACTCATTCTCGAAGGGGCCATAAGTGTAACCCTTCATTCCATTACTCTGGCAATCCTAAAAATTCAAACTTTTGGTTATTTATACTTATCAGACCTTGCTTACATCAAGAGTAGTTAATTAGAACTCAACCTACACTAAGATCTACTAATCCGTGTCCTAATGTGGGTGGCACTCAGCACATGCAGCCACAACATTAACATTAACGATTCCATCCTTATTGGTTATTACTTAAATATATATAAAGAAGACAATGGGGACCATGAAAACTGCCTATGAGTTTTACTGCATATACTATTCTTCTTGCCCCTAGGGTGTCTAAGAGCCACATTTTTCTTTCATTTTCAAGCAACATGCAACAATGACCGGTGAATCCGGCCTCATCCATACCAAGATCTTCTTGATTTTGTTAGCCTCACCCGACGGTGATATACATGTATCATTTTTTTTCTAGGCCCACTTCAGCATTCATAGATATCCCTTCAAATTCTCACTTCACATTATGCAATTGCTAGAAATAATAATAACAATAAGAAGATTCTCTAGCCAAAGTGTGGATATCAGTCAACGTCTTGATCAAAGATATTTTTAGGACCATTTCATTCACCTATTTGGTCCTGTTTTTCAGAAGTATGTGGCATGCAGCTTTAGTAGCAACCACTGACAAATACTTCAATAAGCTCTTCAAGTATTTCAAGTACTTCTTTTGAACTCATTTAGGGAGTAGCAGAAAGGTTTAATTACAACACATAAGATCATCTACCAACTTTTATAGAACACTGCACTTTGGGAGGGCCATGCACTTACTGATAATGTATGTATATATTACAAGGAAAGGCATGATTGTAATGTCCTAAAGTCTACATGGAGATCACTACACATTACTTATTTGCACTCCAGGATTCTACTACTCCACCTCTATTTTGGTAAATGTGGTGCACTTAGCAACTTACAATATGTATGTACTAGACACATTAAACAGAAAGTATGAAGCTTAGAAAACCCAACTTCTACCATAGAACACGAGATCTATTACAAATTTCAGGGTTAACCTACATGAAATTGTCTTATCAAAATAGCAACTCCCACAGTTCCAGATTACTTGACATGACCTATTTGTCACACATATAAAATAACCCTGAATACTAACTGAATCAAAGAACTTTCTGGACCATAACCCTGGTAATGATAATTTGTAACTAGTAGTAGCAGGGTTAAGATTTTGGATTAAAACTTCGCTAATGGGGGTGTTTGGGACTTCTTATATTAAAACCATCATCAGGTCAAAAATAAGTAGGTAACAACCTGCTTCGTTTTAGTGTTTATTCCTTCTAAAAAAAGGAGATAAACAGTTTTTAAAAGTGTTTGGGATAGCTTATCTGCAGTAGAAGTAAGCAATAAGCAGATAAGCACTCCCAAAACACTTCCTAAGAAGGGAAGTGCTGCATTTATTCAGGGATGGAGGAAGTACAATATGCTCTGTTATGGTTTTGCAGTGAACCTATAGCAAATCACAGAATATAACAAGCTTTATCCAATAAATATATGGTAATAAATATACAGAACGATAAACATTAGTATCATACAGAAGAAATAACACTAAGGACAACATACATAATCTACAAATGAAGATGGAAAAGAATAATTAATAATATAGTCAAGCAATCACCGTTTGTAGCGGAACAGTCATTTCACAATCACTGCAAGTCTGCAACCATTAACTAAATTCAGACATTTGGTAGATAAGCAACTCTTCATAAAGGTATTTCGCTCTTCTCCAAAGAAACCACCGATTCTTCCCCAGCTTCTACTGTATCGCAGATTAAATAATATAAGAACCCATTTCCTATGACAATTTGTAAGCAGAAAAAAACAAAATGAAAAGGATCCAGTATTCATACCTATACCAGGAACAATTATGACAGGTGCTACTTTGCAGTTGTGGAAGCAATACTCGCTAACACTACCCTTTAGTACACTGTATCCACAATGCAAAAAGGCAAAGGAAAAGTGAGACTAACCAACATACTGTAAGAATATAAAACTGTATATAATTTTTTATTACTAGAGTGGGTTATTCCTATCCATTTACTTAAGAATTAATCAATGTAGGTTTACTTTTATCTCGGACGGGTAAATGAGTTACAATTAATAAAAATGTAGGTTTACTTTTATCTCGGACGGGTAAATGAGTTACAATTAAAAAGTTGATTGAACGAGAACGAGCACGGGTCAAATGGATGGTGAGTTGCTCATAGTTTATTTTAATGCATGAAATCTCCTTAATCATTTATTTGAATCATATTATTCAAGAAACATTTTACTATTACATCATATTTGACCCACTGGTTATTTGTTAAGACATTCAAAAACTTTTGAAAAAAAGTGGTTCCCTATCAACCTGATCCGACCAATTACAATTATCATTTGTTTTGACCCAAACTTGTTACCAACCCCGCCTGCCAGCATTTCACCACCTCTAAAGAGTACCTTTGCATTAGACTCCGGCCTCTTGTACCCATCACGACTGCTATGGGTTTCACTATTTCTGCTTCCTTGCAAATTGCCTTACCAGCATCTCCTTCCACTATCCGAGTCACGACTTTGACCTATTTTCAAGTAATATTAAGAACTTATTACAGAAACTAGCAATTGCCAACATATAATGAATTACCAGCTTGGCTTAAATACTACCAACATAGAGCTAATTTGGCATTCATATACTTCTCTTATGCTGAAAGTTAACAGACTATTTACATCATCTAACAACTGAATTTCTCCATTACCCTAAGCCTCAATTTAGAGAAACATGAAAACTTAATGAATGCAAAGCACTCTTTGTTGTTAGATATGACGTCACTAGGTTTCTTACGCCACTAAAAAGATAAGTAGAAAATAAAAATCAATATTGAGAAAAACATATCATGTTAATCGATAAAGTTTTACTGGAGTACCGTCCCCTTTATCGGACTAATAAAGTACACTACGATATGCCGACTCTGTCCAACTTAACTATTGAATATAATTTTGTGTGTTACAGCTAACTTGACATGATAACTTGATCAAGGGAATGTACAGCTAGAGTATACTAACCCACACTAATTCATTTTCTTCTGTTACACTCATATTTCAAAAAGTAGGGTTTACCGTCTTCCTTGTTAAGTAAGTTGAACCTAGTTTGTTAACTAAGCGATACTACGTCATACAGTTATTTGAGGACAATTAAAGCTAAATAAAGAAGCAGAGGACAATACCAAATAATGATCTGAGACCAAAGTTCCATGGTGGGTATAAATTTCCTTAGGTATTATATATGCCAAGTTAGTCATTGCTAAATCTCTTTTAGTATGCTAATACACTATTTTTCAAACTGTTTGGCATAACTTAGCGCATCTGATAAACATATATATAGCATACATTGTATATGTTCTTTTAAAAACTCACATGCCCCCTACCACGAATTTTAATTCACGGATATATGCATTTGTCCATCCTAGGATTTAACATATATTGTATACATTGAATAAGTGAAGAGACGAGTCGTAACTCGTTCATTACAACACACTTCCAAGTCAAAAGTAAATACATAAACATGTAAACTGCCTAAGCCTATATTCATACAAATATCATCACGATTTTACAACACTTTAGCAATAAGCAGTAATTTACACAAATCCAAATAATTGTATGCAAGGCACCTCTCCTAATTATTAGTTACTTCTATGATTCACTCTTCTAATCAACTAATTAAACATACATAAATTGTCATGAACATATCAACATATACATACGTACAAGTCAATACTATTAAAATTTTAACTCACCTTAGAAACGTTTAAAGCTTCTACAGAAAGTTTTTCCAATAACGTCTGTGACACCTCATAAACGATATTATTCTTTAAACCTAACCACAACAGATTAAAACAATAAAAAATAAAAAATCAGTTCAAACAAACAAACAGAGGTTACAGTTAGTTGTAAAACGTAGAGGAAAGTAAAGTTACTGGAAACAGAGTGGAGGAGATGAAGGGTGTCGCCGGGACGACAGAAGTGGTGGAGTGCCCAATCAAAAGCGTGTTTGGATTTAGGACCATGATCGACGGCGACGATGATGTCACGGACGGGACGTTGATCGGCGATCCAGTTGTATTCTTCTTCTTCGTTCAAAGTTTGCATTCTCATACTCATTGTGTTGTTTTGGTTGGTAGATTAGATTAGATTAGATCCGAAGAAATGCGTATTTTGAGCTAATTGCAGGAGTTTGTTACGGAGTAATAATTACTATAACTTGATATTAAATGGGTGGAATCGTGTAGGAAAGCACATATAACAGCGATTAGATTAGAGTTTAATATTTGACAAAACGTGTTCTTTTCTCCTATCCGTTGAATTATATATTCATGTTTTCGGCCACGTCAACAATTGCAGCAGCCGGCCACAAGCTCTCCAAAACGACCCATAATTTGACAATAAAAGACATCAGACAAGGATTTACATTGCAAAATTGTTTTAAAAAAATATTTAAGTTATCAAAAAAGGTTCTATTACCGATTCATTTTTAAAATGTGCCATCAAAAAATTTAGTATTTTGAAATCGTGTCATAAAATGATTAAACATTTTAAAATCGTGTAATCAAAAGGATTTAAATTAAAAATGATATTCGGGTTTAAACGCTCAAAATGTAAAATTAGTGTTTATATTGTATGTTTTCCTATATAAAAAATGTCATCAACATTTATAAAATTGTCAAACGTACAAACATATTTCGTTATTCATGTCATATTCAGAAAAATCGGATTGTGATCATTAAGGGGTCTTCTTATTACGGAGTTGATCATTGAATGTCATTATTGACACCGCATAGATTGAAGATGAGGCGCGAAGAATTTGAGAAACTTCGATGTTCATACACTTGGTGATTAAACTAAATTGAAAAGAAAATTAGAAACATCTTTGCTACGATCATAACTCCAGGATTATTGAGTCAATCATATTTTTCTCCATCTCAAAAAAGGAGGGATTGAATTTTGAACTATAAGATCAATTTTGAACTTTGATCTAACTGATATAATTTGAAGTTTAGACCTTGTTTTATTGTTTGACCGATTTGATTGTGTGAGGTTTTATTTAAAAAATAAATGGATATTTAAAAATTAAAGGAGCTGTACCATCTTGGCAAAGGATAAAGGAGGATGTTCAATGTAACACCCCCGTCCCAATAATGAAACGGAAGGTCACATTTATTACTAAATAATTAAAGTTGTAATAAAGTCTAGAATAATAAATGACAAGGTTCAAAAACAACCATAATTGATGTCTCTAAATAACTCCAACTATCAATAATAAACATAAGTCCAAAATTATGAAATAAAAGGTAGGTCTCTAAGGCAAGTCCAAGTCTTGAACTCTCGCACTCATCCCATCTGACCCTGATTACCTGCCGCAGGAAAAGAAAATGCGGCTGAGCGAATTGCTCAGTGCGCGGATGTTGACAGAAATAAATAGTAACAGTAATATATCTCAATGTAAGAATGAAGCGAAGTAAATAATAAAATTGTTTTAAAATTCACCCATCGAATCATACCACCCTTACACCAGAGTAAACAAATGAATAAAGGCTGAGGCAACGAGGGGTTGGGTTATTTTATACCGAGTACCCTAAACAAAATAAAATATCTAAGCTGCACACACCGGTGCCAAATAATATCATATCTCGCGCAATATATCACAATCACACACTGGTCATGACTCCAGGTGGTTCCCCTATATCGGAAGGTGTGTATGGCACTACACCACACGACCGCTCTACACAAATAATATCATATCAAACGTATCCTAGGATGCATCCATACGCCCCCCAAATAATCCAAAGGCTCACCCGAGCATAATCACACAAATAATGGCTCACTCCGGAGCATAAACACATAATATCACAAAAATGGGGACGCCGTGGACTAATCCCACCGCCACGGTTAGTGCGACGTCATTGGTGCCGCAATGACGCCCCTGTGGTCCTCCACAGGAAGCTGACTCGGTATACCTATCTCCTGTCTACAAAATCTAGGGTTCTATGGTTGCACAGTGGACATATAAACCAACCACACACCAAATTATGTCCACCATGCATATGAAACCTAAATCAAATGAATCAAAGATAGCTCGCAATAATGAATTTCCCCAAGTTTTCTAAAATCATTTCATGCAATATTCTCAAAAGTTTTCACAATTTATTAAATCTCAAATAATGGTTTGGCTCAAAACAATTTAGCTCAAATAGGGGAATTCGATCGCACAAATATATCAAGATGTCAAATGAACCTCAAGAACATCAAAGAACGCAAAGATGTCAACAAAGCATGTCAAGATAAAGCTGAAAGAAGAGTACAGACATCCGTACCTGGATAAATGTTTAAAGCTATCACGATTGACAAAATCTTCCTTAACTCCCCGCAAAGTCTACATAGAATAATTCACTAACTTTAGACCCTTATTTTATATGTCTTAGTTTCTGTTCACCCGATCCTTAGTCCCGTTTCATTATCTTTATTTTAGTCGTTTGTCACAATACTGATATAAGTTGACTTAACAAGTTAGAAATATTATTACTCTTTAAATTTAATTGCTTTTTAAGTTAGTCTCTGACGTAGCCTAGATGGATTGATTATATAGCTATATTTAATTTGAACATGACAAATTAATTATACAGAAAGTGATCATACTTACAAAGATAACCCAACTTATTATTCTATTGATATATAATTAGATCAGATAACATTATTGTGTGTATATTTAATAACATGAATTTAACCTCTCTCATTCATTTATGCATGTAGCCATTAATCTAGTTCTAAGGGATTATTAATTATATTTTCGAAATACGTATGTCGTTTGAATCTGACTCAACTCAAAATAGCATGAAATAATTATTTTAGTGCAGTTCATTTATGAAAGATTTAAGGTAGTTCCAGGACCAAAACTAAACTTATATTAAAACACATGAAAAGTCATCTTCTTCCTACTTGCACATCCGACATATCCCAAGATCCATGTTTAGTTTCGTCCAAATTAAATCCATTTCGTTGAGTTATTTACACCTCTAATTGAGTGTGAACATTACTAAGTTTAATACTAACGATTTCCTATTCCAATCGCTAATAACCAACTTATTTTACAGCCCGCAACTTCGTTTCGATACCGTATACGGTGATGTTAATATTAACTTTTCGATGACTCAAAGTTTAACGATACGATTTAAAACAGTTACGGAAACATACATAGAATTATAAATTTATTATAGACTATTGTGTTAAATGGATTATACCTCCGAAACGATACCGAGTTCCAAACGAAACTATTCGTGTAAAAGCTTTCTTGATCCCGTTTCAATACTCCAACCTTTACTCCCAGAGTACTCTCTCTTTTTCAAGCTTTATTTTTGTGATGGTGATTTGTAATATGTTGATGGAGTTTTAATAATAGCTTTATTGAGATGATGTAAATATGAAATTGGATTTGGCCGAGAAAACATCAAAGTGGCCGATTAATGTGGGATTCGATAGTCACGTATTTGCAAACGTGTTTGACTTCTTCGTTATCTCAACGGCATTTCAAGCTTATTGTGTTTCTTATCCTTTAATTCAAATAATTAATTAATTCTCAAGCTATGCGATAATAATATGTATAAAGTGATTGATAATGATAATTATTATTTAATTTATTCTTTCTAGATTTATTTAAAATTTGTTTTTATTATTTAAAAACTGATATATCGTAGATTTCTATTCAATTTGTATTAGTATTACTATATGTTCATTATTATTTATTTTTTTATTCATTTAATTTTTTTTTTTCCTAGCTCATTAATTAGGTGTTTTATAAAAACTGTTAATATTACTCACATGCAATATTAAATATATATAAATTTAATTTGGGTTATTATAATATATCACTCTAAAAATGATTTCGTCCCCGAAATCGAGATTAATAACCTCCCGGTTATTATAACATATCCCCCTAAAAGAATGATTTCGTCCCCGAAATCAACGAAAATTAAAATTCTAACCTTAGGCAAATAAAGAAGGGTATCGTTCACGTATAGATTCCTCAAGTTCCCAAGTGGCTTCCCGTTCCGTGTGATTCCTCCATAACACTTTGACATAAGGGATTGATTTATTTCGAAGTATTCGTTCCTCACGAGCTATAATTTCTTGTGCCTCTTCTTCACACGAGAGGTCTTCTCGAATCTTATGAAGCGGATATTGTACCACATGAAGCGGAGAGTAGTTGTAGCCTCGCAAACTAGACACGTGAAATACATTATGCACATGAGACAATACCGGGGGTAACGCCAGACGATAAGAGACTTCTCCAACTCTTTCCAACACCTCAAAAGGACCAATGAATCTCGGGCTAAGTTTTCCTTTAAGGCCAAAACGACGGACACCCTTACAAGGAGAAACTTTAAGAAAAACGTGTTCACCAACTTTAAACTCTAGTGACCGACGATGCTTATCAGCATAACTTTTCTGACGTGTGCGGGCCTCTTTCAATTTCTCTTTCGCCAATTCAACTTTTTCATTAGTGATTCTAACTAACTCGGGTCCTTCAATCACTTTCTCACCGGGCTCGTTCCAACAAATCGGGGCTCTACATTTCCGTCCATACAACATTTCGTAGGGTGCCATATCGATACTTGCATGCCAACTGTTATTATATGCAAACTCAACCAAACAAAGATAATCATCCCAGCTTCCCGTCCACTCTAAAGCACAAGCTCTCAACATATCTTCCAAAGTCTGAATGGTCCTTTCCGACTGACCATCTGTTTGTGGGTGGAATGCAGTGCTGTATTTTAGCTTCGTGCCAAACGCTTTCTGAAAACCCTTCCAAAACTGTGAAGTAAAACGAGGATCTCGGTCTGAAACGATTGACACCGGGGTGCCATGAAGTCTGACAATTTCCTTCTGAAAAATTTCCGCTAACTGACTAGCAGAGTATGTCTCACGAATAGCTAAGAAGTGAGCTGATTTTGTGAGACGATCTACTACAACCCATATTGCATCATTCTTCCTCAATGTCTTTGGCAATCCAGTCACCAAATCCATAGTAATGTCATCCCACTTCCAAACAGGAATATCTAGCTGTTGTAACAAACCGCTAGTCCGCTGATGCTCTATTTTGACTTGCTGACATGTAAGACATTTAGCCACATACTCTGCCACATCTCTCTTCATTCCACCCCACCAAAAATGTTTCTTCAAATCACGGTACATCTTTGCAGAACCCGGGTGAATAGAAAATGGAGAACTATGAGCCTCCGTTAGTAATGCTTCTCGAATCTCTGCATTATTAGGAACACATAACCTGTTACCTTGCCACACAACTTCATGCTCATCAACTCGGAACTCATGTTGTTTATCATTCTCTACGTTTTGCACTATGGCCCACAACTCCCCGTCTTCCTTTTGAGCTTCTTTAATTTGTGTCACTAATGTAGGTTCAACGGTCAACTGAGCTATGATGCCACTTGCTTGCTTACTGTATATTTCTACTTCAAGGCGCTCCAAATCACCGATGATTTCAGGCTGAGTAATAAGACATGATATACTGCCCGAGCTCTTCCGGCTAAGGGCATCAGCAACAACGTTTGCTTTACCAGGGTGATACTGAATGTTGGCGTCATAATCTTTAAGAAGCTCTAACCACCTTCTCTGCCTCATGTTAAGCTCTTTCTGTGTGAAAATATACTTAAGACTTTTGTGATCAGTGAAGATATCACAAGTCTCACCATACAAATAGTGCCTCCAAATCTTAAGAGCAAACACGACTGCAGCAAGTTCCAAGTCATGTGTAGGGTAGTTCTTCTCATACGGTTTTAGCTGTCTCGAAGCGTAGGCAATCACCTTCCCATGTTGCATAAGAACACACCCCAAACCCTTATTAGAAGCATCACTATAAATCTGAAATCCACCGGTCCCTTCTGGTACAGCAAGAATCGGTGCAGTCACTAGTCTCCTCTTTAATTCTTCAAAGCATTTCTCACGCTCATCATTCCATTCAAACTTCACACCCTTTTTGATTAGTTGAGTTAAAGGCAAGGCTAAAGTCGAGAACCCTTCCACAAAACGACGATAATAACCAGCCAAACCCAAGAAACTTCTCACTTCCGTTACAGAGGTAGGTCTTGGCCAATTTGTAACAGCCTCAACCTTCGCAGGATCAACTTCAATTCCATCTCCAGATACCACATGACCGAGAAAGGAAACACGTTGCAACCAGAATTCACACTTGGAAAATTTGGCAAATAATTTCTTCTCTCGGAGGATTCCCAAAGCAATACGTAAGTGATCCTCATGTTCATCTTTCGACTTAGAGTACACCAAAATATCATCGATGAAGACCACAACAAATTTATCCAGGTAATCATGAAAGACGCGATTCATCAAATCCATAAAGACAGCGGGAGCATTCGTCAACCCGAATGGCATCACCAAGAATTCATAATGCCCATAGCGAGTACGAAATGCCGTCTTAGGAATATCTTCTGTCCTCACCCGCAGCTGATGATAACCAGATCTCAAATCTATTTTCGAGAAATACTTTGCTCCTTGAAGCTGATCAAACAAGTCATCTATACGAGGTAATGGATACCTATTTCTGATAGTAACTCGGTTCAGCTCTCGGTAGTCGATGCACAACCTCATAGACCCATCTTTCTTCTTCACAAACAAAACTGGAGCACCCCACGGAGATACACTCGGCCTTATGAATCCCCGGTCCAACAATTCTTGCAGCTGCTCTTTTAACTCCTGCAACTCTAAAGGTGCCATTCGGTAAGGTGCCTTAGAGATAGGCTCAGCACCCGGAACAAGATCAATAGTGAATTCAACCTCCCTGTCTGGCGGCAATCCAGGGAGTTCCTCGGGAAACACGTCTGAGAATTCATTAACAACCGGATGATCATCAATGTTAAACTCTTTTTGTGAGTCATCATGTATAGCCGCGAGATACCCATCACAACCGTTACGAATTAGTTTCATTGCCTTCATAGCAGAAATAACTTTCACGAGTCCACTTGGTGAAGTTCCTTGATACACGAAATTTGGTTTGGCGGCGTCTCCAAATACAATTCGTTTACCAAAACAGTCAACATGTGCGTGGTGTGGAGACAGCCAATCCATTCCCAAGATAATATCAAAATCATGCATCTCCATAGGAAGTAATTCGGCTTTAAGAACATTATTTTCAATCGATATGGGACAATCAAGATATACGCTAGTAATAGTAACAGAATTACCCAAAGGAGTAGCAATACAAATAGGTGGATGTAACACAGAAGAAGACAGTTTAACACGTTGAGCAAGAGATAAAGATATAACTGAATGCGTAGCACCCGTATCAAACAACACATGAGCCTTAGTACCATGTAAAGTAAGAATGCCAGAAACGGTACCTTGAGCTCGTGCTGCCTGTCGTGTAGTCATAGTGAAAATCCTGCCATTTGCAGCGCCCTGAACATTTCCCCCATTCTTCTGATTAGTATTCTGGTGAGAAGGACAATCTTTGGCTAAATGCCCCTGCTGGCCACATGTGAAGCATGCACCCAACTCTCTGTAACAAGGCCTTCCAGGATGATTAGCCCCACATTTCGAACACGCTGGAATCGGAATCATGTTTGGGTTATTTCTATCAGCTGAACGCGATCGCCTTCCTGAACCATGAACTGTTTGCCCCTGATTATTACCCCTGTTCTGATAAGACCCCTGACCCTGCAACTGTCCCTGATTATTACCGTTACCCCTGTGCTGATATGATCTGTCACCCTGCCACTGTCTAGACTGACTCCCACGAGATCGATCCCCATTATCACGATGATACCCTGAATGAGACTTACCATAACGGTCTGAACCCGACCCATAGTGGTCATCCTCTCTGTTTCTCTTCCTACCATTAGCAGCCTGATATGCAAGAAAGTCAGCTCGTTCCAACTCCAGATTCTTAGCAGCATTGGCCACGTCAGATACAGTGGCAAACCTGGTATTAACCAATGGACGTCTGTGTTCAAAAAGTAAGCCCCACTTAAATTTCTCTGCTTGCTCCTCTGCAGTACCTGCTGAACTACCGGCGATCCCAGCCACCCTGATGAAACGCTCCATAAAAGCATTAATAGACTCACGAGGAGCCTGTCGGATGTTAAGATACTCTCGTTTATAGGCTTCTCTGTCAGCAATAGGAAAATAGTGTTGATAAAACACTTCAAGAAAATCACGCCACGCAAGAGCCTCTGCATACCCATCCCCTTCAGCTGATTTCACTGCTTGCCACCATCGGTTAGCATCTCCTTCTAACTTATAAGTTGCCATGCGAACTTTCTGATTTTCAGTACACTCAAGAACTTCAAATATCTTCTCCATGTGTGCAATCCAGTTCTCAGCATCTAAAGGTGTTTTACCCCCACGAAATGCTTCGGGTTTCTGTTTCTGAAATTTCTCCAGTAAAGTATGAGTAGGTAGTGTACCGATTGTGCCATTACCCGCGTTATTATCATTACCATGTGGATTACCATTTCTAGCCCCACCGTTGTTTCCGTTTGGATTAGCCTGAATTGCAGCAGCCACAGCTTGAGGAACAACTTGAGCAATAGCAGCAGTCACTGCTTGATTTACTGCCGCAAGGATAGCCGGATCAAGGTTTCCCGTGCCGTTGTTGTTATTAGTAGGAGTTCTTCTTCTAGGAGGCATCTATACGGAAGAGATTTAACGTTTATAGACAATAAACAAGTATTAGAATCAAACGAATTACGGTAGAGTACAAGATAAAGGAAGCAGAATCCTATCCCATGATCTACCCAAAACTCACAGGTCAAACCTAAAGGCAAACTACAAGAAGGAACCTAGTGCTCTGATACCATAAGTTGTAACACCCCCGTCCCAATAATGAAACGGAAGGTCACATTTATTACTAAATAATTAAAGTTGTAATAAAGTCTAGAATAATAAATGACAAGGTTCAAAAACAACCATAATTGATGTCTCTAAATAACTCCAACTATCAATAATAAACATAAGTCCAAAATTATGAAATAAAAGGTAGGTCTCTAAGGCAAGTCCAAGTCTTGAACTCTCGCACTCATCCCATCTGACCCTGATTACCTGCCGCAGGAAAAGAAAATGCGGCTGAGCGAATTGCTCAGTGCGCGGATGTTGACAGAAATAAATAGTAACAGTAATATATCTCAATGTAAGAATGAAGCGAAGTAAATAATAAAATTGTTTTAAAATTCACCCATCGAATCATACCACCCTTACACCAGAGTAAACAAATGAATAAAGGCTGAGGCAACGAGGGGTTGGGTTATTTTATACCGAGTACCCTAAACAAAATAAAATATCTAAGCTGCACACACCGGTGCCAAATAATATCATATCTCGCGCAATATATCACAATCACACACTGGTCATGACTCCAGGTGGTTCCCCTATATCGGAAGGTGTGTATGGCACTACACCACACGACCGCTCTACACAAATAATATCATATCAAACGTATCCTAGGATGCATCCATACGCCCCCCAAATAATCCAAAGGCTCACCCGAGCATAATCACACAAATAATGGCTCACTCCGGAGCATAAACACATAATATCACAAAAATGGGGACGCCGTGGACTAATCCCACCGCCACGGTTAGTGCGACGTCATTGGTGCCGCAATGACGCCCCTGTGGTCCTCCACAGGAAGCTGACTCGGTATACCTATCTCCTGTCTACAAAATCTAGGGTTCTATGGTTGCACAGTGGACATATAAACCAACCACACACCAAAGTATGTCCACCATGCATATGAAACCTAAATCAAATGAATCAAAGATAGCTCGCAATAATGAATTTCCCCAAGTTTTCTAAAATCATTTCATGCAATATTCTCAAAAGTTTTCACAATTTATTAAATCTCAAATAATGGTTTGGCTCAAAACAATTTAGCTCAAATAGGGGAATTCGATCGCACAAATATATCAAGATGTCAAATGAACCTCAAGAACATCAAAGAACGCAAAGATGTCAACAAAGCATGTCAAGATAAAGCTGAAAGAAGAGTACAGACATCCGTACCTGGATAAATGTTTAAAGCTATCACGATTGACAAAATCTTCCTTAACTCCCCGCAAAGTCTACATAGAATAATTCACTAACTTTAGACCCTTATTTTATATGTCTTAGTTTCTGTTCACCCGATCCTTAGTCCCGTTTCATTATCTTTATTTTAGTCGTTTGTCACAATACTGATATAAGTTGACTTAACAAGTTAGAAATATTATTACTCTTTAAATTTAATTGCTTTTTAAGTTAGTCTCTGACGTAGCCTAGATGGATTGATTATATAGCTATATTTAATTTGAACATGACAAATTAATTATACAGAAAGTGATCATACTTACAAAGATAACCCAACTTATTATTCTATTGATATATAATTAGATCAGATAACATTATTGTGTGTATATTTAATAACATGAATTTAACCTCTCTCATTCATTTATGCATGTAGCCATTAATCTAGTTCTAAGGGATTATTAATTATATTTTCGAAATACGTATGTCGTTTGAATCTGACTCAACTCAAAATAGCATGAAATAATTATTT
The DNA here is from genome assembly GCA_963422505.1 of Pseudognaphalium luteoalbum. Classification (NCBI taxonomy): domain Eukaryota; kingdom Viridiplantae; phylum Streptophyta; class Magnoliopsida; order Asterales; family Asteraceae; genus Pseudognaphalium; species Pseudognaphalium luteoalbum. The sequence continues at coordinate 110,732,138 of OY730196.1, forward strand.
TAGTGCAGTTCATTTATGAAAGATTTAAGGTAGTTCCAGGACCAAAACTAAACTTATATTAAAACACATGAAAAGTCATCTTCTTCCTACTTGCACATCCGACATATCCCAAGATCCATGTTTAGTTTCGTCCAAATTAAATCCATTTCGTTGAGTTATTTACACCTCTAATTGAGTGTGAACATTACTAAGTTTAATACTAACGATTTCCTATTCCAATCGCTAATAACCAACTTATTTTACAGCCCGCAACTTCGTTTCGATACCGTATACGGTGATGTTAATATTAACTTTTCGATGACTCAAAGTTTAACGATACGATTTAAAACAGTTACGGAAACATACATAGAATTATAAATTTATTATAGACTATTGTGTTAAATGGATTATACCTCCGAAACGATACCGAGTTCCAAACGAAACTATTCGTGTAAAAGCTTTCTTGATCCCGTTTCAATACTCCAACCTTTACTCCCAGAGTACTCTCTCTTTTTCAAGCTTTATTTTTGTGATGGTGATTTGTAATATGTTGATGGAGTTTTAATAATAGCTTTATTGAGATGATGTAAATATGAAATTGGATTTGGCCGAGAAAACATCAAAGTGGCCGATTAATGTGGGATTCGATAGTCACGTATTTGCAAACGTGTTTGACTTCTTCGTTATCTCAACGGCATTTCAAGCTTATTGTGTTTCTTATCCTTTAATTCAAATAATTAATTAATTCTCAAGCTATGCGATAATAATATGTATAAAGTGATTGATAATGATAATTATTATTTAATTTATTCTTTCTAGATTTATTTAAAATTTGTTTTTATTATTTAAAAACTGATATATCGTAGATTTCTATTCAATTTGTATTAGTATTACTATATGTTCATTATTATTTATTTTTTTATTCATTTAATTTTTTTTTTCCTAGCTCATTAATTAGGTGTTTTATAAAAACTGTTAATATTACTCACATGCAATATTAAATATATATAAATTTAATTTGGGTTATTATATTCAAAGCTTTAGTTTCCTGTGGGTTAAGAATAGAGCTAACTGGAAAAGTTTGTCATGGAAGCAATGGTGCGAATTCAACATCCAAACTTTGCTCATCGAAGTAAGAAATATTTAAAATGCATGCTACTGTTCGAGAAGAAGGTTTGCTCGATCTGTGAAAGTTTCTGTCCTGGATGATGCTACTATTATTGTTCACAGTATAAGGTTCTAGCTGATGTTGATGTTATATGATTTAATTTTATGTAATAGGTGACTAAGATGGATGTATTTGTAGTCTAATGGTCTGGATCCTCTCGGGACACTATCAAAAACGATATAGGGTGAAAACCGGTGACGCGGCTCCTATATTCGGAGGTTTTTTCCTGAATACTTTTCAGGTTTTTTCATCCATTTTTGTGTCCTTCCAATTCGGATCCAGAGTTAGGAGTTTTTTTCTTTTGGAGTCCCTTATCGGAGTATATAAAGTTGTACATTGGGGTCCTTCTAGCATCTTGCTAGTAGGAATTTTATATATTTCGTTTTGCAACCTATAGTTATTCGTTTTTCATGTTTTTTTTTTTTTTACTTTTAATTAATTAAATTAAATTAACTTTGTAATTAGTAGTTAATAAATAATGGTGGTTTATACTCTTTTAATAACTCTGAAGTCCAAATATTGACAAATCACTAAATTAAGTCTTGATCAATGGTAAGGATTAATGATACTTTTGAAAGTAAGGGTTAGGATTACACCATGTAACTTAATTACAATTTGATTTGCCATGTATACCTCTCTTATAATATAATAATAGTATATATATATATATATATATATATATATATATATATATATATAAAAAGAGAAGAGATCATCATCATCATTATAGAGGGCACTTAATTTCGATAAGTTCAAATTAATATATGAACTTTTAGAGTATATGATTAGTGACTTATGAAAGCCAATATGAGATGTTATGTAGCCTTAATGAAGAAAACCATAATTGACTAGGTTTTAATGTTTTTAAAATAATATAAGTAATTATAATGATTAGTTTTACATTGTAAAAAGCATGACTATAAATCTATAATGTTGATTGTACCATAAAAGGATCATTACCATTTTAATCTAGGAGGCTGACAGTATTTAAAGTTGTGCATTACTTGTTCCACTAATGATAATTCCATACTTTTCATAAAAAAAACTCTTTATAATATACTTGTAATAATAGTTAAAATTATTAGGAGACTATTTTCCATACTTGTTCCACTAATGATAATTCCATACTTTTCATAAAAAAGCTCTTTATAATATACTTGTAATAATAGTTAAAATTATTAGGAGACTACACTTGTAATAATAGTTCCAGCACTTAATATGAGGATACTATATTCTTAAAATTAAGTGTTGCTAACCATTTATTAGTTCTCATTTTTTTCAATATATATAAAAAAAATATTACATATATTTTATGAAATTACAGTAAAAGAGTCCAATGTTAAAGTCAAAGTTGTCAAGATCGCGATCCTGATCGTAGAATCGTACGATCTTACGATCCTACCAAAGGAAAACGTGCAGGATCGAAGTAGGATCGGTCAGAAGGTAGGATCGGAGTAGGATCGTAGGATCAATCGTAAGATCGTAGGATCGTTGAACGATCCGATCCTACAAATAGTTGTTTTTTTTTTACAGTTGGGTTTGTAAGGCTCATAAGTGGTCCAAATCATATTTAAAAACTTACCAAAAATTTGTTTTCAAGTTCAATTTCCCTATTTATTATTAAATTAACCTAAGAAAAAGTATAAAACTTCTAAATCGAAGATTAGTAATTTTCATTTGTAATATATACTCAAACTTTGGTGCAATTGTGCTATTCCGCTATCGTTTGTTTTAGTAAGTTTACCGTTTGAGAAATATATGTTGTCAAATTGCATCACTTTTGTAATATAAAAGTTTGGATGTTAAGATTAATACCTCTAATATTAGTTTTTTAAAAGAATTTAGATTTTTTTTAAAAAAAAAATGATATTTTGGTAGGATCTACGATCCCGATCCCGATTTTACGATCTCGATTTTGCAAAAACAAAAACGATCATACGTAAGATCCCGATCTTAACAACCTTGGTTAAAGTAATTACAATCTACAAAGGAGATCAAGGTGTGGTTCCAAACCTTGATAGTATCTTACTATCTTACAACATATATGAGATTCAAACATAAAGGTAATCAAGTTACCACGAGAATGAAAATCAAGTTATCAAAATACGCTAGATACACATCGTCATATCAAGGTCTTTATATTGAATCACTCTAGCTTTGTTTAATCTCCGCATCTATTAATATCTATTTTTCAAATTACAAGAGAGAGTCAAATCGACACTAGTCCAATATATATGGCATCTATTATATATATATATATATATATAAATGATCTAGAGGGAAGTGCATTTTTTGAAGGAAGGAGGAGAATCGTTAGTATTCATCAAAAAACATATTACCTTCACCCATACATATCTAAAAAAAGCGAACTGAAATTTAGTAAATATTAATCAGAATCGATGTTATTAATGTTAAGCTTATTGATAAATTCTTTATGCAAGTTATAACATCGATTTATAAATATTATACTCAAATCCGTTAATATTCATTACGGTGAATGTTAATTAACATTCATTGTGATGAACGTTAACAATTAAAATATTTTTCAAATAATATGAAGTTTTAATATTCATCGTAATGAATATTAGTTAATATTCATCACGGTGAATGTTAACAATTTATTAAATAAATATTCATGAACAAATGTTAAATCTTACAAATGAAATTCATTCGTTCAGATATTTTTTATAGAATTGATTTTGACGTTTTGATTTTTGTTGACTGGTAAAAATAATTTTGACGTTTTAATATTAACCGGTAAAAATAATTTTTTGTTGACGTTTTGATTGATACTTATAAGATGCTTAATGATGAATAATAACGCTTTCACCCTTCCTCTCAAAAAGTTAGTTCCCTCTTGATCACTACCCTATATATATATATATATATATATATATATATATATATATAATTCCCTTATAAAAGGTTTCTGCATTTTCTTAACAAACTTAATGTTAAAAATACCAAATGTCAACTATCTTATCATTAATTTACTATATGTTGAAACTAATAAAACATTTCCAGATGACACCAACTGATTTTGATTGGATAAATATGGAAATCAATCAATTATCAATATAATAACACACTTATAATGCTCACGTTCTTTTCTGCATCAAGCATTTTAACTTTCTTTAATAATTATTAAATAGATTGTATTAATTTAATGAAAAAATATTAAATGATGAAGGATAACATAAAAGTCATTATACGCAAATTCAAAATTTCATACTTGTTAAAAAATCAACTTAAATTTACAAAAAATGTTTAGAACAAATTTAATCAATCATGATAACACTTTAGAATTGATAATTGATACAAGTCAATATTGTTAACCAAACAACTATCAATATATTTTACGTTTATTAATATTATCGTCAACTATCACCATCGACCACTCATACGTATTTTTCATTTGTTACCGGTGCGGGTAATTCACTAATAGTAGACCATAATTGAGGTATGTTAGATTTATATACAAACGAACGAATACGAAGAACAAACAAATACGAATTCGAAGCGGAAGCTAACAAATTCAAATTCCAAATCAAATTCAAATGGACCGAACAAACTAACAAATCAAACAAAATCAAATTCAAAAGGTACTAATTTCCTAAACTAATGATCTCTATTTATAGAGAAAACTAATTAAACATAATCCTAAACAAACTCTAAATACTAATACTAATCCTAAACCAACTCAAATACCAAATTTACTAAACAAACCCTTAAAGTTTAAGTCATATCCCAACAATCTCCAGCGTGACTTGAACTTCTTCAAACTTCGAACCAAATACATACCAAATCAAATTTCAAATTCCAAACGCTAATGATACTAGCCAAATTTCAAACGAATCAAACAATCGATTTCCAAAAACGATCCAAATCAAATGCCGATGACTTCAAACCAAACAATCAAACGCTAATTGACAAATTCAAAACGGTTAACCAAACAAAACCAAATCGGCTTCAAACGATCTTCAAAACAAACAATCAAACTCGGGCAACAAATTCAAAAGCCCGACAAACGAAGATCTTCAAACTAACAAATTTCAAACGATCGAACAAATCCAAACGACATGATGATAATCAAGTCTTCAAACACCAAATCGATCTTCAATTTCAAATATCCAATTCAAATTCAAACGACCCACTTATTTGATAAGGATTACGGTCTAAATTTTCAAATTCAAACGTGATCCAAAACATAATGATCTAATCACAATTAGATCCCAAAATCAAAGATCGTTCCACCAGAAATCAAACAATAACCGAAACCAAATTCAAAACGTAACCCAAAACTGTCCAGCAAAATCGACAAGCAATATCTCTCTACTGGAAGCTCAAATCAAAGATCCCAACGGTCAAAGTGTAGATCTATGTGTCTAAAAACTACAGTAAAAATTTCACGACGATCTAACGGTTAACGAATGCGCAGCACCAATTTTACTACGTCTGCGCAGAAATCGACAAACCAGAAAACCAAAAACGAAAACTAAACGAATTCAAAAACAAAAGGGATCCCTCCGGATCGCCAACAATTAGTCGACGACCGAAGGATGACTAATTCAAAGCGGTGAACCTAAATCTCTGATACCACTTGTTAGATATATATCCAAACGAACGAATACGAAGAACAAACAAATACGAATACGAAGCGGAAACTACAAATTCAAATTCCAAATCAAATTCAAACGGACCGAACAAACTAACAAATCAAACAAAATCAAATTCAAAAGGTACCAATTTTCTAAACTAATGATCTCTATTTATAGAGAAAACTAATTAAATCTAATCCTAAACAAACTCCAAATACTAATACTAATCCTAAACCAACTCAAATACTAAATTTACTAAACAAACCCTTAAAGTTTAAGTCATAACCCAACAAGGTACAATTTTTATTAGTTTTTCATTTTCTGAGGAAATAGGTTTCATTAACTAAGAAGAACAAAAAAAGGCAGGCGCGCAACAAAAATAATGCCGGGAAAACAAATTAAGCCCAAACATTTTATTTAACCAATTATTACACGTTCCGTGTTTTCTCAGGCCCACTCACCCCACATGTATTGCCTGTTTATATTTTTATTTTTTTTGTGCGTATAAATTTCAACATAATCATTAATGTTTTCATTACTTTTCCATATTTAGTTTAGCAAAATCATACCCTAGTAATTTATTCCATTTTACTCATAAATTTCAGTGAAACCCCCTTTTGTAACCGCAAGAAATCTGTTCCAATGCCCGTTGAGATTCTTTCTCGAATTTATCAATTTTTGGTTGATGATTTTTAGTACTAGTAATAATATTACATAGATTTTGATTTTGATTTTAATTCACATGGCTGTCGCTTACACATTTTTTTTGGTTTTGATTTTGCTTTATAAGTTTAATGTTTGCTTATGTTGGTTGTCATCGATGACTGTTTCTTCTTCTTCTTCTTCGAATACGGATGCGGTTTTGATAGTTGTTGATCAATATGGAAAAGGTGATTATAAATTCATACAACAAGCGATTAATTCGGTTGCTTCTAATAATTCCGAGCTTATTTACATTTTGATTAAACCCGGGATGTACAGGTTTATTCTCTACTTTATCTTTCATTTTGTTAAATTTGTTTGTTTTTCTCGCGCCCTTTGTGGGACCCTCAATGAATGCTGTTGATAAATTTGAATTTTTTCTTAAATGCGTTTCTTGTTTTGAATAGAGAGAAGATCGTAGTTCCGGCTGATAAACCTTTTATAACCCTAAGTGGGAAGGAAGGTTCGAACACTACTATAACTTGGAACGATGGTGGAGAGATATTCGATTCTCCGACGTTGTCTGTTATGGCTTCTGATTTTGTTGCAAGATTTCTCACAATTCAAGTATGTTGCTGGCAATTTTGTAAAATTCAACCTGGTATGTGAATTATATTGAATTGTTTAAATTCTGTAGAATACTTTTGGGACGAGCGGTAAAGGTATTGCATTAAGGGTATCAGCAGATCGTGCAGCATTTTATGGATGCCGAATTCTATCTTATCAGGATACTTTGCTTGATGATTATGGTAGACATTATTACTATAATTGTTATATTGAAGGAGCCACAGATTTTATTTGTGGAAATGCTGCTTCTCTTTTTGAAGTAAGTCCCAATTTTCATAATTGTGGTTCATAAGATCAAGATTTTTTGGGGTTTAAGATGAATGATGACTTAACTTGATAAAACATATCCCAAACAATAAAAAAAATTAGTCCCATTGTAATGTAAATCTGACTTTAAAATGATTTTTTAGTCCCTTTGTAGCATTGTTTTCTGTTTTATATGAATAATAAATTGACTATAGTTATCAAACAATGTATTATATACTTAACTTGAATAATGTGTGAAATGATGTATGTGTACACTGTACAGTACTCCACATTTAGTGTTAATTTTCTTCTAATAATGGATATATAAAACTTGTTGCAGAATTGCCAATTGAATTCACTTGCCAAAAATTTGGGAATTATTACGGCTCAACATAGAAACTCACTATCAGAAAATACAGGTTTTGTATTCGTGGGTTGTAAAATAACGGGCTTAGATAACTGTACGGCTCTGGGAAGACCCTGGGGTGCGTTCTCTCGTGTCATATTCGCAAACGCGTACATGTCAAATGCAGTGTCGCCAGAGGGATGGCGTGATTGGGACGATCCGCGTACTCAAAGGTACCAACTTAATTTATATATCTAGTACTGTATCACATTTTATTACATCATTGAAACATGATATAAAATCATGTTTTTTTTTTGTAAATGTATGTTGTAGGACTGTGTACTATGGTGAATACAAATGTTATGGTCCAGGGGCTAATAGATCAAAGAGGGTGAGATGGTCACGTGAGCTAACACGTGAGGAGAGTGCACCCTTTTTGAACAAGAGTATGATTGGTGGGAGAAGTTGGTTTAGACCAACACCAACCCACTTCAGAAAACACGTGCATCATAACTAGAATTGTAAGTTCTTGTGAAATGGATGGGTCATGTGTATTCTTGTTTTTTGGCATTTGATGTTGTCATGTAACAGCTTGTAAAAAGAATGATTGTTTATTTTTTTCATTATTATTATACTTTAATTTTAATTACTACTAGATCATAACTCGTGAAATTCGCTGGCTATATCAAGAAACTCTTACAACAAATTATATCGTAACACTTCATATAAATTGTTTATAAAAATCTATCCCACAAACATAAAATATGTAAGAGTATTTCTTGTAGACCAAATATAATTAATAAATATGTTGCAATAACATACTTGTGTTTATTTATGTATTGCCAATGCAACTCTATAAAATATTGATCGCTTTCAACCGAGTTGTCGCGCATGAAGAAATTTGAACCCTTCGATGGATTCCTTCCACACGATCTAATGATGTATATTTAATTTTCATAGATACATTTTCCTCCCTCGCATATTATTAAAAATATTAAACCTCAATATATATGTAATAAATTCTACAACTATAGCCATAATAAATTAACTAAACCCAATTTATTTAATATTTTACACTTTATAATAAACCAATAATGAAACAACTTTTAACTACACAATTTTATCTTAAAATAAAATCTTTAAAATTAATATAATACCACAAGTCTAAGTCTAACCCATCTATATAAATAATTTTATAACGATGATCATATTTTTCCTATAGTTTACTCAACCACATTATCATAAAATCAAGCACATATATCAATTTTACAACTATACCTCAAAATATATGTAATAAATCTTACAACTATAGTCATAATAAATTAAATAAACCTAATATATATAATGTTTTATAGTTTATTTATAATAAACCTAAAACACAATACCATGGAGCAATTTGGACCCTATAATATATACTCCCTCCATCCCAAATCTATTGTCCCCTTGTTGACTTTTGAGTTTTTCTTTGACAACTTTGACCTTAAATATTTTTATTTGTGTTATATAATACTTGATACAAATTATACCAATGAAAATATATTTATAATCCAATCAATTCATATATTTTGCATCAAATATTATATAACACAAACAAAAATATTGAAGGTTAAAGTTGAAAGAGAAAGACTCCAAAGTCAACAAGGGGACAATAGATTTGGGACGAAGAGAGTATAGGGTTAAGTACCTGAGAATGCATTCAACTTGTCCCGAATGTCTATTGTATATATCATACTTACGGGAGATGTATTTAATGCATCTAACTTTCAAAAACGGTTTATTGTATGTATTTTGATGACGTGTCATCTTCTAAGGATGCCACGTGACATCTTAAACGGACGACACATCGTCAAAATACATACAATAAACCATTTTTGAAAGTTGGATGCATTAAATACACCTCCCGTAAGTATGATATATACAATAGACATTTGAGACAAGTTGGATGCATTCCCAGATACTTATCCCATAATAAATCTTACAACTATAGCCATAATAAATTAACTAAACCCAATAAATCTAATGTTTTACACTATATAATAAACCAGTAATGAAACAACTTTTAACTACACAATTTTATCTTAAAATAAAATTCGTTAGAGTTAATATAATAAGTATAGTTAAATAAATGAACATATTTTTAAAAACCGATAATATGTCAAAATCAAAGTTTAATACCATTTGACAAATCTACCTCAAATCTAAGTACAACTCATTGACCATACAATTTTATTTTATAAAATAATAAAAGTATAAATGTGAAAGTCTGCGATGTCGCGGGTCCTTCGTTGATTGTTACAAACTGGATCAATATATTACAGCTTTTTTCATGTATTATTTTGTTACTTCTGTCATCATATATAATTGCTTTATGTTTGTTATTAATTATGTGAAGGTTATAAGATGTCATTGTAATTTGGCTTGAGAAACCTCGATCTCAACCAAACTATGGAGGATAAAAGGATCAATTAATATTCATCAAGATATTAAAGGTAATCCTGTATTTATTGAGTAGATTTTAATTGAACACTTGAGTGTGCAATTCAAGCAAAATAGATGTAAATTCAAACTAAGAAAGTTGATAGCAATCAGATTTAGCAAAAGTTTGACAACATAAATTACTACATTGCTCATACTCATATGCCATTCTTGGACTCAAAGTGTACATAAACACCGTCATGAAGTAATATATATAAGATGGCAAAGATCATATATTAATCTAGGAGTCGTTTCTTTTTATATAGGAATATTTCGAGACATGTAATGATTGTTTACTTAACACGTATCCTTTGATATCTTGATGATTTTAATCCGTCTAGATCCTTTGATATCTTGATGAATATTGATCCTTTTATCCTCCATGGTTTGGTTGAAATCGAGTTTCTCAAGCCATACCAGCCCACCACCAAGAACTCCATGGCCATAGAGTTAATTAAAATATTTGTTATTGTAATTGTCAAGCTGTTCTTCATCAATCTGGAAGCAACTTGTGGATTCTGAACTAAAAGGATACAGGTTGAACACTTGAACGTGTGTTTTTCTAATGCATCATATGAAGTTTCCCTAACGTATGTTCTGTCCGATTTCCGACTTATATACTTCTCACGGATGTCCAGAAGGCCACGAAAAACTTTACAACTATATTGGGACAAGGATCTTTTGGTCCTGTATATAAAGCTATATGTTCCATTTGTATATAAAGCTTTGATCCATAAATTTATTTCTTACTCCCTAACAACTGCTTTATCTGTTAATTTGCTTACATATGCTAGGAAACTTCCTTCTTTTTTCCCCTTTTTCTTTAAAGAATGTTTGTGCAGCTTTCATTTGATGCATACAGATGATCAATTATTCGGTAAGTTGCTTTATCCGACATATACTAAGCTTTCATTATATATTGTTTGTCTCATATTGGTTATTACTTGGCTAATTGCGTATCGTTACTAATATCTGATCTGTGTCAATATATGCAATTATGATCAAGGTGTGTCAATATATGCAATTATGATCAAGGAGTGTAAGCCTTGATAGTCAAATGTGAATGTTAATGTGGTGCTGGTGGTGTCCCACACTAAAAACAGAACCAGCATGTTTATAGATAGACAGACTGACAGAACAATTGACACTTGCATAATGACCATTGTTATGTTTTATTATTAGTATTTCAATATTTTAACCTCACATGCAAAATAATTCATATATGAATATGAGAGTCGTTTCTTTTTAGATAGGAATATTTCGAGACACGTAATGATTGTTTACTTAACATGTATCTTTATCTAATTGGTAGATGTGATGATTTTAATCCGTTTACCTTTTAATGATTACATTCGGTCCTCTGTTGACTATTCTCTAGTATATACAAAAGGCTTAATAATGGTTTAATACTCAAACTTTTATCTTTTTTTCGTTTTAACACCTTAATTTTTTTTTAACGTTTTAACACTACAACTTATAGTTTGACCAAAACTTAATACCCAAACTTTCAAATTTTTTTCGTTTTAACACCTCAACTTCTTTTTTAACGTTTTAACACTCCAACTTATAGTTTGACCATAATTTAATCCCTTTAGTTTGTTTATCCATTTAAAATTACACTTCTGGATTTTTTTTGTTAACTCTTTCGTTTGAAATAATCAAGATTCGATTTGAATACACTAGAAATTCTTTTTATGTGTTGTATATTTAATATGTATTCTATTAATCCTTCAAAGAATATTAAAATTAGCTAACCTCGTGATCTCGATTGTTATTAACCTTTTAATTATAGTTTATTATTGTTATAATTCTAACTTATTACCTGATCAGATTTTAATCAGGGTATTTACAACTAGTAACCTGCTGAATAGGTAATGTTGAAATAATTGACTAGAAATACCTATTTATCGTTTAATACGTTAGTGTAATTTTAACCATTTATCATTTTTTAGCAACATGCATTCATTATAAATAGCTTTTCATATAACTAAAAATATTATACACGAAAACATTATAAAAATATATCGCTATCAAAATAAAACATTATAAAATTAATTGTGATGACACGTTACAATTAATTTATAAGCATTTAAATCATATATATATATATATATATGTACGCATCAAAAAAATCCAGAAGTGTAATTTTAAACGGACAAACAAACTAAAGAGATTAAATTGTGGTCAAACTATAAGTTGGAGTGTTAAAAAAGAAGTTGAAGTGTTAAAACGGAAAAAAGTTAAAAGTTTGGGTATTAAGTTTTGGTCAAACTATAAGTTGGAGTGTTAAAACGTTTAAAAAAAAGTTAAGGTGTTAAAACGAAAAACAGTTGAAAGTTTGAGTATTAAACCATTATTAACCCTATACAAAAAAAGTCAATTGTTATATAATTGGCATTGGGTTTTATATGTCAGCTATAGGTAACATATATGTCATTTTTAAAAGGTTTTTGGGTCAAAAAATGGGTCATGTGGGTTGGTATTTAGTCCACCATATATAGGCATGCACAAAAACCGGTTCGAGGCCAACCCGACTCTAACCCAAAACCGAACCGATTTTTAGTCAAAAAAGTCAAAATCATTTTTTGACCAACCCGAATCGGGTTTGACTGGGTTTTCAACCGGGTTTGACCGGTTTTTTGACCGGATTTTGACCGTTTTTTTTACCGGTTTTGGGTTTTTGACCGATTTTTTCAACCCAATCCGATTCCAAACCGGTTTCAACCCGGTTTCTAAACCCTAAAGTTCAAACCGGTTTGGACCCATCGGGTTCTAGAAAACCCGAATCGGTTTTGGTCAAAACCGATTTTGACCGGGTCAGTTTCAGGTTATAAACGGGTCGAGTTTTAAAAATCGGTTTTAATGTGCACCTCTAACCATATATACGATTTTAAAAATAATTTAGTCCAATTATCTAGAGCTTAATCTGTTAATTAGAAGTGATATAAGCATTATGAGATAATTGGGTGTTGTGCTAAAGATAAAGAAATCGTGATTTATTATGGTCAAAAATGAGGACAAGCAATTGGATGGAAGCAATCATGGAAATATAAAAAATGTGATGAAAGCAGTTTTGGAATCGAGTTTGACTTGCATAAGTCAAATTACAGTTTTGTCATTAGATGGGTATTTTGATGGTAGAATTGGAATGTATAGTATGATTTTAGTCATTTATATAGTCATTGTAGATGGATAGGATATGATGTATTTGTTTGGGATGTACAATTTTATTAAAGTAAATTACAGCGATCGTCCCTGTATTCTACACGGAATTACACCGATTGTTCCTATCTTTTATAAATTACAGCGATTGTCCCTGAACTATGTTAAAATACACGGCGGTCATCCCTGGGCTAACGTCCGTTTATTTGGTCGGTTAAGTGTGTACATGTGCCGGTCATGTGAGGTTATTTTTGTCATTTCATTTTTAGCGCAGTTTACAGAAACTGAATATTCCCTTTGTTTGACTTCGTCATTTCCTTTTATTTAGTTTATACCCATTTTCTTTTTTCTTTCTATATATCCAGAACATATCAAATTAGTATGTACACGTGCCAGAATGTTGAATTTTGATATTTATGGTATTTACTCTTTAGACTAATGGATGAACTGAAAGTTGCTGTATGCTGAATGTTTTATTTGACTGAATGAAAGTTTCACAATTAAATACTACGTACTTATTAATTGTATGTAAAACATTTTATGCTTCAATAATTGCTAAACACAATTACGTTTGCTTTTGTCACAACAGACACAAAGAAATGAAAGCAATAAAGTACATGATGCTGCAAAATATGAACTAAAGAAGTAGATGACATTACTACTACTTAATAATCTACATTCCTTACCACTGGAAATAAACTTGCATTATACCAAAATGCAGTGGTTGAACATTACATGAAACCAGTAAGCTAAAGACAAAAAGAAACAAGTTTCAAGTAGCAAACATAGGAGACACCATATACCATTATACCAAATGCTAACCAAAAGTTTTTAACCAAAAGAACCAAACATAGCAGGCACCAAAGTTCAATTCATCACAGCCTTCCCCTTTTGACTTTGACTGGCATGAACAGGTCGATTCTAACTTCCTTGAGTTCCATGTTGACTCGCCATGGAGGTAATTCCACTTGGTTGGCTTCCACTAGTAATCCCAGCATCAGTAGCACCAAACCAATAAGTAAACCCGAATCTACCACCACCACCTCCTCCAACACCACTACCCCTACCATCTCTCACACCCCTGCCTTGAGCACCAACACCTCTACCACCCCTAACTTGAACAGCACCACCTCTTTTACCACCCCTTCACTGAGTTGTACCACCTCTAACACCACCGCTGCCCTGAGTTGCACCACCTCTAACACCACCGCTGCCCTTAGTTGCACCGCCTCTAACGCTACCCTTGCCCTGAGTAGCACTACCTCTAACACCACCTCTACCCTGAGTACCGCCACCTCTAACACCACTTGCTCTACTACCACCTCTACCATGAGTACCGCCACCTCTAACACCACTTGCTCTACCACCACCTCTAACACCACCTTCTCTACCACCACCTCTCCTACTACCACCTCTACCACGAACAGTACCAACACCACTACCCTGACCAATGTCACCAGATTGCTTCTTCTACTGCCTTTTGCTTTGATGGGCTGTTGTCTTTATCAGTCTCACTTACTCCCTGCCTTTCAGTATTGATTGTAACATGCTTTAGTGGGTTGTTTTCACTTGGCCCACCAATTGTGTTACATGGCCCAACTTCAGATTTGTCACTAAGGCCAACATGTTTGTTACTAGGCTCGACATAATTTTCATTAGACCCAGATGAAGTAAAAACTAGAATGGTTCCTTCACAAATTGCTCTAACTCTATCTAAGTCGTTTTTCACAAGTTTCAATTCCCTTCTACTTTCAACTGCTAGCTTCCTATTTAAATCTTTGACTTCTTTAGATGTTCCAAAAGTTTGACCAACAAAGAAAGTTGTATTTTTTGGGACATGACCACTTACTTGTTTTTCTAGTTGCTGCTTCGTCAATTGCCTAAGTTTCCTTGCTCAAATTCTTGCATAATCATCAGCCTCATCTTCATCAGTAGCACTCTCAAAATTTTCATTATTTATAACTTGAACATCTTGTTCTTCATTGTCAAATACGATATTCTCTTGCATTCTTGAAGTTCCCATGAATACCACATCTTTATTAATATGCAAGTTATAATCCCTCATGTCAACTTCAACCTCAT
Source organism: Pseudognaphalium luteoalbum (assembly GCA_963422505.1). Taxonomy (NCBI): domain Eukaryota; kingdom Viridiplantae; phylum Streptophyta; class Magnoliopsida; order Asterales; family Asteraceae; genus Pseudognaphalium; species Pseudognaphalium luteoalbum. The sequence continues at coordinate 110,747,463 of OY730196.1, forward strand.
CCACTTGATTCTCTTCATCAACTATATAGTCACTATCTTCTTCTTCTGAATCTTCATACTCTTCATCTTCATCTTCATTACCAGCCTCATCCACATTTGCTTCTGGTTCCTCATCCAACTCTGATTCCCTTTCCAATTCTGGTTCTACACTTATTGTATCAAATTGTTCTACTACAGGTGTAAGCTCCTCAACCATTGGATTAAGTTCATCAACTACTGGAGTAAGATTTTTGGAGGCATTAAAATCAAATTTTTTTATCCAATTCTTTATCAATCAATCTTATCTCACCGTCAAAAGAGCTTTTTGTAGCCACATTCTTATAACACTCTGTTTTCATGTAACAAATAATAATAAACCTTTTAAACCAAAACATATATTTTTATCATCAAAAAACAAAGAAACATAAGCAAATACAACATACAACTAGAAAATCATGATTCTTATATGGCGAACACAAAATAAAACTGTAAAAATTCAAATGTTTTAGGGTTTTACCATCAACATGTTGTTCGTTCTGTTCTCCTTCTTCGGACGGCCGTAATCTGCAGCTGGTCCTCACCATTGCACACAAAAAAGTAGATCGATTTTTGGGGAGACGATTCAATTTTAGGGTTTTAGTTGTGATTTTTCGATTTGGGATTCTGGGATTAAACGTTTGTGAGTTATTGTTCAAGTGAAAGATTGACGATTCGGTTTCTGTAAATTGGGCGGTAAAAAGGAAATGACAAAAATAACCTCACATGATTGGCACGTGTAGACACTTAACCGACCAAATAAACGAACGTTAGCCTAGGGACGATCGTCATGTATTTTAACATAGTTCAGGGACGATCGCTGTAATTTATAAAAGATATGGACGATCAGTGTAATTCCGTGTAGAGTACAGGGACGATCGCTGTAATTTACTCTTTTTATTATTAATATATACTTTTTATAGATATAGATATCATGTTCCTTTTATCCAGATAAAAATAAATGTATAACAATTACTAAAGTTCTTAACGCACTAAATGACTTCATATTAATTATTAATGTAAATATATCAATTAAAATTAAAAATCTAAGATTAAATATATTTTTATTTATTCAATTGCTATATATTGTCAAGTCCCTATACAAATCCAAAATGTGCATTAAAGCAATAATATTTACAACTTTAACTAGATACATACATGTTAAAGTAAAATATTAAATTTACATCCTTAATTATGAAAACTAATGTTAAAATTGGTTTAATTATTGTGTCATACATTTAACAAAATAAATAGATAACTCTTTTCTTAAAAAAATACATTTAACAAAACAAATAGATAACTCTTTTTTTTTAAAAAAAAAAAAAAACTTTGTACAGCAATCAAACGTCTAGTCCGCATTATCGCGGGTTCTTCACCTACCTGACTATAATATAGAATTTACTTACATCATAAATCATAAATTATTTTTAAAATAAACACTAAGTAAATCATACAAAAATATCATACATGTATCTGTAATTGAAATCCTAAGTCCTAACTTATACGGAGTATAATCTTTCATTTTCGTCGACATATTTTTGTATAAATTATATTACATTTAAAATTTACATTAATTTATTTTACAAATATCTTATTAGTTTCGTACGTATATGATTGTTTGATATCATGCCTAATGTTTCTATATGCCATTATCATGGTACTAAGTTTTGTTAAATTAGCATGGGTTAGTCATGGATTGTTAGTTAGCTTATTATGTGTTAATTAGCGGGTCAATTTGTTACTTATTATTTTAAATATAATATAGAAAGCAGTTTGTAATGTCATTAAATTTTTAGTCAACTAATAGAATTAATCAATTTTGTCCAATTAACTCAAATATAAGATTTGCTTACATCATTAATCATGAAAAACGACATTCAATTTAATTATGTTTTATTAATAAAACAACAAATATATTCCTATTCGTTTTTACTCCAACGATATGCTATATATATACTAGGTGAAGAACTCGCGATAACGCGGGCTTTCACATTTGATTTTGTAATTTTACGATTTGAAAATTTGTACTTTCAAGATAAAAGACTAAATCGGTGATTATGTGAGTGAACTGTATTTTCATAATATTCCAAATAATTATGATTATGTAAAGAAAAAAGTTGATTTTATTTATACAATTTTAGTGTTTAAATTTCGATGACAATACAACCAATACAATAAGTAAATCAATATTAACATAATGTGTCATAATCAAGGACATTCAATACATTTTATTGTCAAAAGTGAAAATTAAGTTGTATTCTAAATAAAGAATGTTATAGACATCACATTATTTAGTACTCCGTATTTTACAACAAAGAATCCGAACATGTACAACTAAACTCAATACAGTAATGATAAAATCATACTTCAGAACGACAGAAGTGAGAGGTCCCATCAAATATTCATCAAACTTGGTGCTTATGGGTGAAACTCAACCAATGCACTTGCAACAGATACCGCCAAGAAGCCAACGACCATTCCAAAACTTTCTAATAAAATCAACAATCGAATAATAATAACACCATTTATACCACCATCAGCTTATCAGAAGTTTATGACATGTTTCATATAACCTCACAAGCCAAACAAATTCTAACTTTAGTGATACCCAAATGAAAATGTATAAGAGTGTACCTTCATATGCTTTGAGGATGTTATCAATGATTCATTAAGAATCTTGGATGCATATTTTCTTTCAGTAGCCTACAAACATAGCAGATTTAATTAAAATGTTTCTACTAAAACATTAGGGAGGAAAAAATGAAGGAAATTTCTTAAACACAAATGGGTTACTTTTAGTCTTCTCAAACGCCAGTGTGTTAAATAGTTAACGTTAAAGGCTTAACACATGGTAAAGATACATGTTATTGAAACAAAAGTGAGAAAAAATATTCGAGGTAAAAACTTGGAAAAAAAGATAACAGTTAGCAGCTACCATGTACATTGAAAGGGGATTTGTAATCTACTAATCTACAAACTGCGATATGGTATAAACTTTTCAATTTGACGTCAACGTTGAAAGTGGCTTAACTTCTGCAATTGTTGCTACTCGAACATACTTAGATCTCAAACTTCTTTTTTCTATCTTTTGCATTTTACGCTCTTTCAATTGGTGACTTCTCAACGTTGGCAACCTTCTTATTGACACATAATTAAAAACAAAGCATAAGTAAGTTAATATCTTTAGATTCTTTTTCACAGAAAGTTCACAAGACAAGAAAAAGGGTCAACTTAAAATCTTTATAACTGAAGTCCTTCTCGCCTAATAAAAGTATCTCGCAGCTTATAATAAAAATTCCTAACGATTCTTTGATTGATTTACCTTACATCTTCACATAAGTCATCACATCTTCAGACATACTTGGAAAAATTCATTACTAAGGTGTTCAAATTCATTAGCTCTTTTTCCTAGCTTCAGCAAGTTCCTGCAAACCCCAACATAAACTATATATAAAATTTTGTTAAATATGTAAACTTCATACTATTGGCATCACAATCAAACCTTCTACCTAGTACCCTTTATATAGATACACATATAAATATATAGATAGATATATTGATGTATATAATGTGTGTACAAAATGAAATCAGCAAAGTAATAGGCTTCACTAAGTAAATAGTTACAAATGTAATGCATGAAAGAGTATATACATGTGATCTTAGTTTAGTAAGAGCAAGGCAACCTGTGTGAACTTTGACGTGCATGCCACCATGGATCAAATTGACCTCACCACCCTTTTGAGGTTTTGCACTCAATTATAAAGTCTTAAGTATATAAGATCTAATTATATCTAAAACGATGAATACATAAAATAAAGGCAACATACTGGATCACTTCAAAAGAAGACCAACAAAGTTTCTGCAAAAAAACAATTATCATAGCCGGACACACACTAATCATGTGTAATCCAAAAACCTTGAAATAAGGGTTTGAATTTTGTATTCTAAGAGCAATAGTTTGTTTTATACCTTGAAAATGATGAATGGAGTCATGGAAGATAATGGCCTCTTGTTTAGACTGATAAACTTTGTTGGCGAAGGAGAAAAGGTGTCGGGGGATATTTCTGTAGGTACCGAGAAGTGTGCGAATTCAATATATAGCACAATCCCAGTCACTTGAGATGGAATACCGGCACCAAATGGATAGTTCACAGTAGTTATCATCGATACTGCATTCCTGTCTGAATCTACTATGCAAAAATGACAAATACCACGGTCTTGAATCTGACACCACCTATAAACATGAACATTTATTAGTGAATCATGTTTTTAGTTCAAACAAACTAACTTTCAATCAGTACATGGATGAATGTGAATGTGCCCAAGGATATAATACTAAGAAGGGGAAAGTAGTGTTATCTGAAATCCAATCTTGGATTTTCTTTGCGATGAAGGAGAAAGCACTTCTGATGTAGTCTTACTTATGTCGACAATATCTGGGTTGCCCAAGTTCATTCGAAGAGAAAACATATGTTTTAATGTTGCGATAAATCAATGTAATCCAGTTGTTGCAAATGGAGTATGCATAAATATATAACTTACCTAATGAAATAGTCAGTAAAATCTATGATGAACTCACAATAATATTGCAATCTGGAAAAGAATAAATTAAAAAACAAAGAAAGGAAGGAGAAGGCATTTAACAACTCAACTAGTTATAGAGGAATTTAAATTATAAGCAGTTTTCTAACATACTCGACATCATGCGAATTTATGCAACACATTTTCAGCAAGTGTTACGTAATCAAACTACCCCTCAATCACCTACAGTAGAGCACTAAATACACAACCGATTTAACAACTTTCCCCAAAACTGTGCACCAGAAGTCAAACTACCATTGAATCATCCACATTGTAATATAATTCTACTTATATATATAAAATTCTACTTACATGAACATGAAAAGGAGCAAATATACTCACCTTTGCTATATCAATAAAACTCGGAAAGTGAGTATTCAAGTGATTGATAAGGTTTGATGCCCAATAATATTCTTTCCTCATTTATCTTCATATAATCCTTAGCACTACACATTAAGATACTGATTAATTACATAAATTAAATTATATGTATCACTATAAATATCCCAACTACTTTATGCATAAAAAAAGTATAAAAATTCAAGACTTATAAGTTACCAATAAAGTCATTAACATTATTAGTACCACAACCATCAGCACAAACATTCCCGTGATCAAAATGATCACTTCACAAACCTAATTCGTAAACCATACTCTCATAACTTCAAATCGCAGAAGCCAAGAATAAATCGCGTATTTGCAGTTTCAAAATAGATCACGTAATCGGCTGAGATATTGAAACCCTATGAATACGAATCAAAAGTGGTTATCCCGATAAAATAGTCAAATATGTCATGCCACTGAAAGCCTTCCGATCGGGATCAATAATTGAACACCTGTAGATGGTATCGAATAATCGATTTATTGGATGGTTTAGAAGAATCGATTCAATAAGATTATGTTGGGAATTATTGATTTGATGATACAAAATAATTAAAGATAAGGGACTAAAAGTGAAGATTGTTTAATTAGTTTCCTTGTATGATTATGATTTCTTTGTAACCCTAGATGTCTCTATTATATAAAGAGACATTAGGTTTAGGGTTTCTGTGTGCACACATAATGTAGACGTCTAGAGTTTTTGGTTAGCCTCAAGATCAAGGTATTCTTGATCCTGTTATAGTTGTATAACCGTTTTATTTTGATCAAATAAAATTGGGGCTTGTTGTGATAACATTAGTATATTCTTATTCCGCTGCATAGTATTATTATTATCTTTGTTATCATTGATCCTAGATTAGATCTAAACAATCTGAGCTAGATCGTTATTAGGTTTTCACAATTGGTATCAGAGCAAGGTGGCTCGTTATCTAGGATCTACAAGTTTTACAAGCAAGAGAAGCCATATTGAAGAAACCCTAGAAGATTGCAAGAAAAATTCGTAATTCGTCACTTTCTGCACAGCCATGGTAAAAAATTCGGATCTCATTCTTTAATCGTTAGATCGTCATGAAATTTGAACTGGAGTTTTCTAACATATTGGCGCACATTCTGACCAGAGGAATTTTTAATCTGAATTTTTGATTGAGAGATATTCATTGTCGAAATTGGTTGCTGAAAGTTTAGGGTTTTTCAGAACGGCAGAAGTAAAACGGTCACTGTGTCTTCGTTATCCAACGAAAGTTTACGATTTTTGGATATGTTATAGAATACATATATTTCTACAGTGTGTAAAAATTTCATCGTGATCGGATGTATATACAAAGAGATATTGAAATTCGAATATGCTGCAGTATGTTTGTGGTTTCTGTTTGCGCAGCTGCTGTGTTTTAATTGCTGTGTGTTCGTTAACCGTTGGATCGACTTGAATTTTGGATATGTGATTAATGAAACATTGATGAACTTCGTGTAAAAATTTGAGCATGATCAGATACGTAATCAGGGAGATATATAATTCTGAAGTTCCTGCCACTGCTAGTAGAAGATGCTTGCCGCTGCTATTAGAAGATGCTTGCCGCTGCTAGTACAAAATATGCTTGCCGCTGCTAGTATAAGATGCTTGCCGCTGCTAGTACAAAATATGCTTGCCACTGCTAGAAGGTTCTTCCCACTGTTAGTACAAACTTGTCGCTGGTAGTACAAGCTTACCACTGTTAGAACAAGATTACCACTGTTAGCACATCCTTACCACTGTTAGTACGAAGTAGCCACTGCTCATCAAGCTTACCACTGCTAAAAGGTTTGTACCACTGTTGGTGCAATCTTACCGTTGTTAGTACGACCTTACCACTGCTTGAAGCTTACCACTGTTAATGCAAAGTGGTTACCACTGTTAGTGGATTTTGAAAGCTTGCCACTGTTAGTGGATATTTAAAGATTGCCACTGTTGATGAATTTTGAAGATTGGCACTGTTAGTGGAAAGGAGATTACCACTGTTAGTACAAAATAGTTTTCACTGTTCGTACTAATTGGTTACAACTGTTGGTGCAATCGCTAGTTTGGATCTCGAATGGAATTGTTTTCAGAACAATTTATTTTTATTGATTTTATGGCTCGTTCTTGAAGATTATTTGAAGGTGTGATTACGAAGAAGATTGATTATAATTTATTTGATATTGTAATTGAGTTTTACAGGTTTGTATCTTATCATATCTCAAAGTGGTGGATGAAGAGCTTTGAAGATAACTTGTTTGATTTTTATGGTGACGACGAAGACTTGACAAATCTAGCAAACGTGTGAGATTAAACTTATGATGCTCAATGCTCACATTTGCTATCACTTGGAAGAGTTTGGTGTGCTCGGTGACTTATTATGGAAAATAAGGATTTTTGTCAAAGAGATTGCGGTCTACTTATACATAGGATTATAAGTTTGACGTCGTGGATAGTACAAGATATAAGGTATAAGTTTGGAAGATTTACTTTCTTTATTAAGTTTGTTATACTTTATTTTCTTCATCGGTGATCATTACAAAGAGCCTACAAAGTTCAAGATTCGAGAGATGGTTAACATATTGATTTGAGGGGAAGCTTATTGACATAGTGTTTAACCATCAGGAGATGTTCATGCATTGTTTGGGGATAACTGTTTCATTATTACTGCTAGTTATATATTACTACTGCTAGTATAATTTTCTATTGTCCAAATTCATTATTCTGAGGATGCGTCATGGAGGGTAATTTAAGACATTAGAAGGTTGGATTAGTGGTGTACTATATAGCATGTGGTTGTAAAACTTTAAGTTGCTTATCTTCTAGAAGATCCCTATTGGATTATGACAAAAAGGGGAAGAAGAATTGAAGATCAAGATTTGCAGCTTGTTATTATGCATGGCATGGTTTAAAAGAAATCAAGAGTTAAGGGGAAGTTTGTGCAAGAAGATCGATATTTTGTCATCATCAAATAGGGGAAGATTGTTGGGAATTATTGATTTGATGATACAAAATAATTAAAGATAAGGGACTAAAAGTGAAGATTGTTTAATTAGTTTCCTTGTATGATTATGATTTCTTTGTAACCCTAGATGTCTCTATTATATAAAGAGACATTAGGTTTAGGGTTTCTGTGTGCACACATAATGTAGACGTCTAGAGTTTTTGGTTAGCCTCAAGATCAAGGTATTCTTGATCCTGTTATAGTTGTATAACCGTTTTATTTTGATCAAATAAAATTGGGGCTTGTTGTGATAACATTAGTATATTCTTATTCCGCTGCATAGTATTATTATTATCTTTGTTATCATTGATCCTAGATTAGATCTAAACAATCTGAGCTAGATCGTTATTAGGTTTTCACAGATTACATGGTTCTAAATCGTTTTGAGAAGCAATCACTTATTAAAATTGTATTCGACATGTTGGTATGTGATAAGTAATAACTGAGCTATTGTGCTTTTCTAGGGTTTTTACCTGCTGAAGTTTTAGAAGTATTGAAGCCAGAGTATATAATATAATAATATACTCCGTAATACATAAAACATTTTTAAATTATTATTTTAATTATAGTATTATATTTATATATATAATATAATATATATTTATATTATTATTATATCTATATTTATATATATTAATATTATTATATTATTAGGAGTGTTAAATGTAATTATTTAAATTAAACTAAGCCATTGATCTCTAATTAGGGAGCCTAATCAAGGGTCCAAACTTCCCTAGGATATATATATATATATATATATATATATATATTAAAGATAGATATATATACTTAGGGTGCGGATCCGGTGAGAACCAGATATGTGTGAGAACCGTGAGAACCATTTGAAATAGGATTAGCGCACTATTAACATAATCAATCCGGGCAGGGGCAGTTTTATAAATTGTTTTCTAAATAATTTATGATAATACCGCGATAAGCAATTTACACCCTTCTTCTCAGACTATCGTTTTTTTAAGGAAACCAAGAACCTTTAATTTGAAATTACTTTTATATAAAAATCATTTAAATCAAACAAATCATATCATCAAATTGCGTTTTTCATTCTTTTTGAGTTGTTGTAAGTTAAACTTCAAAATAAAAATAAAAATATCAGATGCATCTATTGTAAGGTATGCATACAGTGATACATCTGTGAATGCATCTAGTGATGCATCTCTGTACGCATCTAAATTGGAAGTTCACGAATGAAAATCTAATAATTTGTTACCTTATTGGTTGAATTACACGCGAATATGAAAAGAAAAATATCAATTGGACCAATCATCTGTGAATAAATAACCACCAAGTCTGTAAAGAACTAAGACTGACTACTCAGTATATGTATAACTGAGTATTCAGTTTATGCAAAACAAATACGCAAAAACAATATTTAGTAGAAATTCTTTATGAAAAGTTGAACTTATATGTACATTACGCATGAAAATTGTGTACTAAGTTCAACAATAATTGAGTTCCAGCCTCTATAACATGGTCTAATCAAAAGGCATCTTGGAATCATGAACTTGCAGTTACAGCTCCATATATGGACACAACTTAATTTACAAATTTTGCATTTTGATGCTGCGTAAACAGGGTTAAGTTTTATAAATGGAAAATACCCACTTACTATACACAAATCAGGCAAGAATACCTGGTCATATAATAGTATAGCACGTTAAGTCCGAGTCGAACACGAGGAACGGATGTCAATTATAAATAAATTGGAAATTGTTACACAAATAAAGTAATATAAATAGAAGGGGAACGTTTTAGTTCCGATCGAACAATTGACAAACAATTATGAATTTAACTAAACTTTGAAATTAAATAAAAATAAATAAATTGCCAAAACAATTAATCAAATAAAATACTTGATTCAAATGATAAAAGAAATGCATTTGCTTAGACTACTTTCCTTAGAATCTGGTTATCACTATTGAATTGCTAGAATATGAATTTTATTGCGATATAACTATTAAGACAATCCCCTTTCCGAGGTAGATTAATCTAACACAATTAAGAAAGACACATAGGTTATTTTCAACACGCTAACAGTTCAACTTAACGTTGCCCACCGAATTATGTTCTAAATTAAACCTACGCCGTCTATGTGATTTACTTTCGCGACTTGAATCAACAAGTCTATAACTTATTTGTAGTTATCATGTTCATTAACAATTATTCACAATTATTTATCCCAGCCTATCAAACTCAATATATCTAGCAACAATTATCAATATAAATCAACAATCATCAATAATTCTCTACTAACAAGGAAACCAATCTCAAATTAGTAGAAAACCACGCTGGGTAATTATGAATAATATATGAATAACCATGGATCAACAAGTAAACACATAGACATTCATTAAATTCAATATACTTCGCAATTCAATAATCAAACCATCATCTAAGTATCATTATCTAAACAAATGCATAAGAAGTCTAGCCAATCATCTTTTTACAGAAAATCAGAATTGAAAACGAAATCAAAATCATAATCAAATGAAAAGGAATAACGTATTCAAACTGAGAAACTGAAAATATGAACGAACAATTGAAAGACTTCAATTCTTCTTGCTTTCTACCATCAAAATGCTCCCAAAATGAGGGAAAACCCCCCTCTGATCGGCTGCTAATCGTATTAGGGTTTGGTGATCAAGTTATGAAGTGAAAACCCTAAAATCGGACTTAAATAGCTGAAAAAGTCATCCATACGGTGTATGGAATTCCATACGACGTATGGATGTAAAAGCCCATAAAGTCTAGCCCGCGATACCTTGTTTTCAGCCCATTTTCAATCCATACGCCATATAAAATTCCATACGGCGTATGGATGCATTTTCAGAAAAAATGGTAAAAACGAAAGTTGTAGCCCTCTCTGTTAGCTAAATTCTCCAAGTTGAATCACCCCAATCGGAGTTCGTATGAAGAAGTTATGCCCAAAATACTAACAGCGCGCAGAAAATTCAGCATTTACACTTTTCTTCCATTTTCAGCTCATCTTTCATTCTTTTTCCGATTCGAGCTTCAATTTCACTTTGATCCAATTCAATCTTTTAGATCTTCACTCTTTTAGCTTATTTTCTTCATGATTTAACTCGTTTTCTGTTCCTTTTCGATCCAAGCTCCGAATTAACTCCTAAATGCAAATATGAACGAAATAAGTATCTTATCCATACAAAATGCATTAAAAACCTATCAAACAAGGGGTAAATTAGTACTATAAATTAGTACATTTTGGTGTTTATCAAATATCCCCCACTTGAATCCTACTTGTCCTCAAGTAGACTATCGGTTAATATCATAAACTGACAAAATATTGGAAATTAGGGACTTACATACTAACTAGCATTTACCAACCTAAATCTTACTCTTAAAACTAATTTTACCTTAAATCTAGCAATCAAGAAACTCTATCAGGAAATCAAATTCTTCATGAGTTATTATTAGACATATAAGATGATTCATTAGGATTATCGATATTGCTGTCCACTTAAACAATCTGAATTACATTAATTGAGCTTAACATTATTATTCTAGCAAGCTTTTACCTTTGAATCTCAATAGCAAAATACTCTTATATAGTTAACAAGCCACAACTTTCCTCATCAATAAATCCAAATAAATCCATCATTTTTCAAACCAAGACATTGGTGACAGGTCTGTACCTCAGTACAACAAAGCGACATAACTTGGTTTTGGTAGATATATCTATACATTATTCATTTTCATTTTTTTTTATTTTAGATAAAAACAAATATACTGATGGAAACCAGGTCTGTACTTACGTACAACAGAGGAGACATCACCCAGTATATTCTCAAATGAGGATCACAAGATTTTTCAGAATGAGGACTATGATAAGCTAACATATAAGATTTAAAACTAAAAGTATACCTTGTTAAAAATTTCCTTAGGCAATTACCTACTTCATTTATTAATTTCTTAAAGAGCTCAACTACCTTCATACAGACTGTCTATCGATACATCACAAAATGAACTATCCCATATTTAAACATTTAAGATTAATTTATGCCTTTGAATTTCCCAATATTGTTACAAGATTACTAAACTTAAGAAAAATTAAAATTTTAAAAGAAAAATTTAGACTGAAAATTGATTAATACAGAATGCTCCTTTTAAAATGATATCTACCAATATTTGCACTCTGATCAGTTAGGACAAATAGACTTCATTTCCCCTATTCCCCACTTAGAAATATGCAATGTCCTCATTGCAAAAAGAAACATAATATTAGGGAATAGAAAAGAAGTGAAACTAGAAAAACTCCCCTGATTAAGAAGAAAACTTCATGAATGAACTGGTTCTGAAATAAAATACAACAACATCACTTCCGTAGGCATCACGGTTGCATTTAGCTTGTACAACAAGCCTTTAAACCCCTCAGTATCCCGAGTGGACGAGTTGTAGTCTCGTGAGGGTTTCCAGGGAACATACCCACAAAGTTCAAACCTGCAAGCAAAAACAATATAACAAAATAACAGGTTGTCTCCCGAAAGTGCTTTTGTTTATCACGTCGGTAAGCTCGACATCTTGCTTCACAACTTAACTCAAATTCATCTCCAAATCACGCTTGGAGCCCCTTGCATCACCATAGTATCTCTTCAAACAACTTCCATTAACCTTGAAAGTTTTTCCAGAATGACCTTGCAGATCAACAGCACCAAAAGGATAAACTTTCTCTACCACAAAAGGTCCTGTCCAGCGTGTCTTCAACTTACCAGGAAGCAAATGCATACGAGAACTGTATAGGAGAACCTTATCACCTTTTTCAAATAAACAATTTGATTTAAAGCGTGAATCATGCCATTTCTTGGTGCGCTCCATATATAGTCGAGCGTTAACATAAGCATTCATCCCTAACACTTTCTTCAATTGTGCATTCGTAAAATGTATTTCACTGTCACTGATCAAAACCTTTGGCATTCCAAATCGTGAAAACAAATGCTTAAGGAACTTCACCACAACCCATGCATCTTTTATAGGTAGTTCCTTTGCCTTCCACATCTTTCGTGATGTGTAATTAGGTCCCTTATGCCCTCTAGTAGGACCATTGTGACAATGACTTAGAATTCTTGCGCATTCTTTTCCATGAACACACCTTCTCACAACATCAGTAGCACACTTCCTAAACAAAAATGGGTCTTTTCAAAAGTAATGTCGCAAAGCCAGGAAAAATCTTTTTCTTCCATGAGTTGAAAGATGTGCTGAAATGATTACCGGCAGGTCAGAATCCCCCTGTAAATTTGCATATTCAAGGTGAGTCGGCAACTCTTTCAATTCTAACTTGGGTGGCTCTTCAAAAGAGGATTTAACCACCGACACCTCGGCTCTCGAACATTGGACACCATGCATAGTAATTCGCGTCTCCGTTTTGATCGAGATTCCATTTGTCAAGATTGACCCTTTACTCTCCTTTAGCTTGATGCCCTCATTCTCTAACTCCTCATCGCAAGTTGTCTCTATCTCCTCGAGCAATTTATCGAATTCTTCGATGTCACGGATTTCCTCGAGGTTTCCCGTCCATCCTTCAAGAATCATTGGGTCTAAATCTACGTCACCCTTCAAACTTTGCAAACTCTCGTCATCCTCAGATAATTCTCTCATGTTAGCAAAGTAACAAGTCTTATCCACTAATTCCGGATATTGCATAGATTCATTCACATTGAATACAACCTTCTCATCCCCCAACCTCATGGTTATTTTCCTATCAAAAACATCGATCAACGCTCTGGAAGTGGCTAGGAAGGGTCTACCTAGAATAATAGGTACCTTGGGATCTTCTACCATGTCGAGAATCACAAAGTCGCAGGGAAACGCAAACTTATCAACCTTGACTAAAACGTTCTCAACTATCCCTCTTGGGTATTGAACAGAGTGATCGGCCAACTCGATGCACATTCAGATGGACTTAGGTTCTCCTAGCCCAAGTCTAGCGTACATAGTATAAGGCATAATGGATATGCTAGCCCCAAGATCCGCTAGTGCATTCGCAATGTTCAAATTACCAATTAGACATGGTATAGTGATACTCCCTGGATCCTTCCTTTTTGGTGGCAACTTGTTTTGCATCACGGCTGAGCATCGCTCATTCATCATCATCGTGGCTTCTTCTGCCAATTTGCTCTTATTAGTCAAGAGCTCCTTCAAGTATTTCACATACTTAGGCATTTGGGCAATGGCTTCCACAAACGGAATGTTAATATGAAGCTGCTTCAGATTCTCTAAAAATTGGTGATAATGAGCTTCATCTTTTACTCACCTCAAAGCTGCTGGGTAAGGTGGGGGTGGTGCATGATCCTTCGCATATTGTTTATCCCTAGCAATTTGATCAGCTTTTGTGTTCATCCTTGGATTTTTAGCAACCTCCGCTTCCTTCTCCCTTTCAGGCAAAAGCTTCGACACATGATTCTTTTGAAACTTAGGGTTTTCATGACCCTTTTCACTTCTGGTAGTTATTATCTTTGCGTGATCTCGTGGGTTGGTTTCGGTGAATCCTGGTAAAGTTCCCTGGGGTCTCTCTTGGAGAACTTTAGCTATGCTAGAAATGGTTCCCTCAATTTGCTTAATCGCCGCTCCTTGATTCCGAACTAATGCTTCAATGGTGTCTATCCGCTGTCCAGACCTAGCAATAAATTTCTCATTAGCGGTCAAAAACTTCCCCATCATTTCTTCCAAATTGGATTTCTTGTCAGGGAAGGTTGCCGAGGGTTGTTCCTTAGTGAAAAACTCTGGCTGAGCCTGGCTGAACTGGCGACCTCTTTCCTGGTATGGTCGTAGGAAAAATTCCCCACTGCCTTGGCAGTAGATTCCGTGAGTTGCCACACATTTAACTTCCTCTCTCACTTCTCCAGAATTCATTTTGGGACAATCCTTGACTAAATGCGTTCCTCCACAGTTGTCACACCCTACTTGGATTGCATGGACAGTCTCGGTCACTTTTTTTTATGTCTCTTCCCATGCTGTCCAGCTTGGCAGTTATGACGGCGAGTCCATCATCATCGCTAATTTTCCTCTTTCTCCTAGAGGTATCATCATCCCATAATCGAGAATGCTTTGCTTGGTCGCGAATAGCTGCTAAGGCATCCCTAGGAATCTTCTTCGGGATAGGCCCTTGAGCATCTAATTGCTGTCTTGTAGCACAATCCACTCCCCTGTAGAATACCATTATAATTTGCTGGTCGTTTAGGTTGTGCTGTGGACATTTATGCATCAAGTCCTGGTACCTTTCCCACACTTGGTGCAGTGACTCGTCAAAGTCTTGCTTGAAGTTTCGAATCTCGTTGATCATCTTCGACGTTTTGGATGGAGGGAAATACATCTTTAGAAACTTTGTGCGGAGATCTCCCACGTGGTGATGGATCCAGCTGGTTCATTAGTAATCCATCTTTTTGCGGCTCCCTTTAGTGTTTTTGGGAACACTCAGAACATGAATTGATCGCATGTAATGTTAGGGATGTTGAACATATCGGCGATCTCGACGATTCTCTCCACGTGCTCGTTAGCATCGTCATTCTCCTCTCCTCGAAACGGGTTTTCCCTAAGCTCCTTTAGGAATTGTCCCTTTATCTCGAACTCAACGTTTTCTGCAATCGCAGGCCTCACTACTCCTGGGCCAAGGTCGCTACGCCTTCTGCTCGAATATTCCTCGAGAGTCATGTTGGCGATGTCGTCTGCCATTTCTAAATCTGGTTCCGATTGATCGATGGGTGGTTCAAAGAGAGATCGTAAATATTCTCTAAAATCGTCCTCCAAATACGAATGGTAGAACAAGACTCTTAAATACAAAACAACTAAACAATTAATACCTAAACACAAAATAATACAAATAGACAGGTAAACAAAATTAAATTAAAACTAATAATTTACAGAAAACAAAATCCAATTTACCAAATTGAATCAAACCGCTCCCCGACAGCGGCGCCAAAAACTTGATGCTGCGTAAACAGGGTTAAGTTTTATAAATGGAAGATACCCACTTACTATACACAACTCAGGCAAGAATACCTGGTCATATAATAGTATAGCACGGTAAGTCCGAGTCGAACACGAGAAACGGATGTCAATTATAAATAAATTGGAAATTGTTACACAAATAAAGTAATATAAATAGAAGGGGAACGTTTTAGTTCCGATCGAACAATTGACAAACAATTATGAATTTAATTAAACTTTGAAATTAAATAAAAATAAATAAATTGCCAAAACAATTAATCAAATAAAATACTTGATTCAAATGATAAAAGAAATGCATTTGCTTAGACTACTTTCCTTAGAATCTGGTTATCACTATTGAATTGCTAGAACATAAATTTTATTGCGATATAACTATTAAGACAATCCCCTTTCCGAGGTAGATTAATCTAACATAATTAAGAAAGACACATAGGTTATTTTCAACATGCTAACAGTTCAATTTAACGTTGCCCACCGAATTATGTTCTAAATTAAACCTACGCCGTCTATGTGATTTACTTTCGCGACTTGAATCAACAAGTCTATAACTTATTTGTAGTTACCATGTTCATTAACAATTATTCACAATTATTTATCCCAGCCTATCAAACTCAATATATCTAGCAATAATTATCAATATAAATCAACAATCATCAATAATTCTCTACTAACAAGGAAACCAATCTCAAATTAGTAGAAAACCACGCTAGGTAATTATGAATAATCAATGAATAACCATGGATCAACAAGTAAACACATAGACATTCATAAAATTCAATATACTTCGCAATTCAATAATCAAACTATCATCTAAGTATCATCATCTAAACAAATGCATAAGAAGTCTAGCCAATCATATTCTTACAGAAAATCCGAATTGAAAACGAAATCAAAATCATAATCAAATGAAAAGGAATAACGTATTCAAACCGAGAAACCGAAAATATGAACGAACAATTGAAAGACTTCAATTCTTCTTGCTTTCTACCATCAAAATGCTCCCAAAATGAGGGAAAACCCCCCTCTGGTCGGCTGCTAATCGTATTAGGGTTTGGTGATCAAGTTATGAAGTGAAAACCCTAAAATCGGACTTAAATAGCTGAAAAAGTCATACATACGGCGTATGGAATTCCATACGGCGTATGGATGTAAAAGCCCATAAAGTCCAGCCCGCGATACCTTGTTTTCAGCCCATTTTCAATCCATACGCCGTATGAAATTCCATACGGCGTATGGATGCATTTTCAGAAAAACTGGTAAAAACGAAAGTTGTAGCCCTCTCTGTTAGCTAAATTCTTCAAGTTGAATCACCCCAATCGGAGTTCGTATGAAGAAGTTATGCCCAAAATACTAACAGCGCGCAGAAAATTCAGCATTTACACTTTTCTTCCATTTTCAGCTCATCTTTCATTCTTTTTCCGATTCGAGCTTCATTTACATTTTGATCCAATTAAATCTTTTATATCTTCACTCTTTTAGCTTATTTTCTTCATGATTTAACTCATTTTCTGTTCCTTTTCGATCCAAGCTCCGAATTAACTCCTAAATGCAAATATGAACGAAATAAGTATCTTATCCATACAAAATGCATTAGAAACCTATCAAACAGGGGGTAAATTAGTACTATAAATTAGTACATTTTTGCGTTTATCACTTTCGCTTTGAAAACCAACAAAACGAAACCTTTCAACGTTTGTGTTTGACCCAATTAATGTGTTTGACTTCATTAGAGATAGCATGTATCCCTCTTCAACGTCTGTGTTGATAGATGGGTCGAAATTATCACGTATAAAGGATATACAAACATGTCAGTCTGAAAAAGTAAACAAAACCAACTAACCAAATGTACAAAATTTAAAATGAGTTTATGGTTGCAAAATGTATGGAATTTTAAATCTACAAGTTCATAAATCCATACTTATCCCTATTTATCCCTATTTATCATCATTATTATTATTATTATTATTATTATTATTATTATTATTATTATTATTATTATTGTTTTTGTTCAATTTTCGAATGCTTCCATATAGGTATACACGTGTATTGCAACATTTTAATAGGTTATACAGATTCTGGAGAATCTTTATATGAAAGATTGGTGAAAGTGTTCAACTTTGTGTTTTTCGGAGTAGTTTGGTGGTTTCCCTTAAATAGCTACAAGTCTGAAACTTATATTTGAATGCAGAACTTATATTTTGTTAATAGTAGATAGGTTTGCAGTTTGCACCGTTGCTGGTGTACATTCATGCCTAGTATTTAGAATTAATAAATATACAAATCTGAGATGTGCCACTCATAAATGATCAGCTAATTGTAAAACTAGTTAACAAAATCTATTGGGTACTCAGTTTGTTTAGACTGAGCTTTTAAGTCTGTTGACATCTATTGTATCTCCACATGCATCTGAACATGCATATTAATACTCTGTATATGTCACTGAACATGATTAAAAGTTATTTATTGAACTTGCATCTAAACTTACATCTTCACAATTATACTAATTCATCTTAACAAAATATATACACTGTATATAGTATGATGGGACCAAAAGTGCAAGTTCTTTTGTCATTTTTTGATGCTAGCCTTCTATTTATAGTATGATGGTAGTGAGTTTTAGTCTTTTATTTTGTATTTGTATGTAGTATTATAGACTCAATAATGTATTGAGTACTCAGTATATAATAAAAACTGGATGAAAAAAGTCTGCACATGAGTATTTACTAAGTTCAACATTAATTCAGTTCCAACCTCTACATCATGATCTAGAAATCAAACGCCTCTTGGTATTATGAAGTTGCCGTTACATCTATTGCATCTCCACGTGCATCTTAATGTGTTTGACTCATTAGAGATAAGATTTATCCCTCTTCAACGTCTGTGTTGATAGATGGGTCGAAATTGACACTTATAGAGGATATACAAACAAGTCAGTCTGAAAAAGTAAACAAAACCAACTACCCAAAAGTACAAAATTTAAAGCTCACAAAATTCACATAATAAGAGTATCCATATATACCGATTAAACTCAGTATAATTATAATCAACGTGCATCTGCACTTGCATCCATATATAATCTACATTATAATTATAATTATAAAAAATTACTCATAATGGCATATTTATCATACTGATATCACAATGAAACTACTAATATCATTCATTTTTCTTCCTAAATCAATTTCCTACTCAGTTTACATTATACTGATGCATCTCTAGATGCATCTATAATAGTAGGTTATGAATTGATGATTTTACAATTCTTTTCTTGATAAGTTTCAATGAACATGTTGAAATTGATGATTATGTTAAGGTGTACGAAATTAATTTTGAATTTGAATCGAAAATGCGAGAGTGGTCATCTGTATAAAATCGATTTTGAATTCAAATTGAAATTGTGAGAATGATCGTATATATGAAATTGATTTTGAATATAATGAATCCAATGATTTATTATGTGATCATCTTATTTATTAGTTATGTGATTAAGCTTTAAATAGGAAATTTGTTAAAAGATTTGAGACCCCTGACCGTAATCTCTGCCTGCGCCATATAACGAACTTGAAAAGGTGAGTTCCCAGAGTTCTCATCTTTGATGAGTTCTCAGTGGATCCTCGTACTATATACTTGATAATCATCAAATAGATACCATATTTTATACTATTTATCTCTATATTTATATACATTTTAGTGCATTTATATGATTTTAGATACTTATTTTGTTAATATTTGCAGAAATGTATTTTAATTAAAGATTGAAGAAAAAGGAACGAGAACAAGCTTGAAACTGAAGAAAATGAAGTACTTGAAGAAGTTGGAGCTTAAATCTTAAAGAATTGAAGACCAAAATAATAATAGTGAAGAACTGGGCCAAAATGAAGATTAAAATTCGTATGAGAAAGAAGAAAGTCCAAAAGTAAAACCCAACCCGAAGTTGGAAGATTCTGGAAATCAAGTTCAACCGGCGGTTGAGACACCCAGCCAGCGGTTGAATATATTTAATTTAAGGCGGTTCCAGACGAGGAATTGGAGTAGGACTCAAGTTAACCCAACCGGCGGTTGGGTGATCCAACCGGCGGTTGGACTGGCGGTTTGAAAAACTATAAATAGAGGCTTGGTTTAGGTTTAAGGATATATACGATTCTTAGAATACAAACACGAATATTAGGGTTTTAGGTCGACTTTAAGTGCAATTTTGGAGGCTAAAGAGCTAGGGTTTGAAGGTTTTCAACCCTAGGAAAAGCTGGTTCGACAATTGGTTCGGTTTCTTTATCCTTGTAACTTTATTAATCTTTTGGGTTATTTATGGATATTGTTTATTTGAATTACTTGTTAATTAGGTTTTCGTTATAAATATTTAAATGAATGATTGATTGAATTTAATATATGAATTATATGTTTATGTTGGAACTATATTATTGAATGTTTATTAAGCAAGAATTGTCTGTGTTATATTATATTAATAATGATTCTTGACATGATTAACTGATTTATATCATAACTTTATTAATCCTTTGGGTTTTATAAATTAAGTGATTATGTTTATGTCTTGATCTTAACCTTTGCGATAGACGAAGAATATCATTTATTAATGTTAAGTAACATTGCAATTCAACCAAATCACGAATTGTATTAATAAACTGCTGATAGATCTTAATAAATAGTAATACTTTTCTTAACCTTTATCTGTATTGCTATATGAAAATTATCTTAACCTTTGTGATTTTCTATATTAGTAATTCACCAATAATAATAGCCAACAAAGCAAATAGACATAAGTTAATATAATAAGTTTAATCAATAATAGTTTAAATAATTATAATCTTTTATCCAATTAAGTATTCTTAAGTTGAACCTTAGACTTATCTATTAGAATCTGTATCAATTATAAATATGTTCGATCGGAACTAAAACGTCCCCCTTATCTTGTATATTATTGTATATTAATGTATATTATTATTGTATATTAATTATAATTAGGAATAAATAGATAATTAGTTATAGATTAGAATCATGTTCCCTATGTTCGAACTTGGACTTACTTAATAAGCTATATTATACGAACAAGTTAATACTTGCCTGAATTGTGTGATAGTATTATCTAGTATTCCTTAATTTAAAACTTGTGATTATAATTGCCTATACTTAGCACACATCAATACTTATATATATATATATATATATATATATATATATATATATATATATATATATATATTACTTAAAATAATTTAGTTCACAACTTAATTACATATCCTTATTAACACTTACTAAACGAGAGAATTTCATCTAAACGAGAGACTTTCATCTTATACATTATTCATATAATTATAGATTTCATATACATATTTAACAGATACACAGATAATAATAACCGGACGAGTAATGCTGAAGAGGCCTAATTACACAGATCTAAAAGTATACCTGATTTTCTGATTGATTGAATTGTTTATCTCTCCTAATCTCATCTAATCAATACTTCAAACCTACCAATCACATCTTTAGGTCATTATTTAGACTTGTCACGGTCCGTCGGTTGCCTACCGTCGGTTGGCAACATCGGTTTGGCGACGGAGAGGGCGTTGGGGTGGGACCCACGTCGATTTTTTTTATTTTTTATTAAATGTGGGTCAAACGGTAAAATTAAAAAAAAATTATAAAAAATAAGTATCCGTTGGTGGTGCCAACGGCTAAAAAAAATTAATATTTTTTTCCCTTTTTCGACACACTATAAATAAACACATATCCAAACCGGTTATATTAGCCGATCGTTCAATCCACCATTCCGAAAAAGATAAAAGGGGCGCTTCACAAAGCTACGACACTTTTTGGGACAAAGTTGAAGTCGATTATAATACGGTGGCACCTAAACCCCGTACCTTGATCCAAATTCAAGGAAAATGGAACAAGATTCGTGGTGATTGCAAAATTTTCATTGCAATCCATAAAAGTCTTACGAATCCTTGTCAAAGCGGGGCAAATGATGACGACATTGTTAAGGCATGTCATAACGTGTTCAAGTCGCAACAAAAAAGAGCATTCATATATGAAAAATGTTGGCACGTAGTGAAAAATAATCCAAAGTTTCTTTAAAATGATGTAGTCATGGGAAACCGACAAGTGTCATCCCAACCCGAGCCCAAACCGACAAATCTTAGTAATGACATGGCTACTTCCAATCCTCTTGCGACTAACATGGAACGGTCGTTTCTCAAAGGCAAGGAGAAAAAAATGCTCGAACAAGTCCGAAAAACCGTGGTTGAGATTTATGAGACGGATTACAAAACGATTTTTGGTTACGAAGCGGGTTCGGGTTCATTCCAAGTTGACGATTCGGACGAAGACGAGAACGAAAATGAAGACGGCTCGGAGTAGACGGCTAGTTATGTTTTTAATTTTCAATAAAAGTATTTTTTTGGAATTGTAATCTTTTATTTTATATTAATGTAATATTTTTTATTTATAATGAAAATATTTTATTTAAGTTTGAGTATTAAATAAATAAAGAAATTACTGTGTGGGGCCCTGAAAAAATAGAAATGATGTTACTGTAGGGAGTAAAATGTTAGTTTGTGTCGGTTAGAAAAAAACTGATGTTGTGCAGATGTGACACAAACTGATCGGTCAGTAAATTATCACCGTTGGGAGAGGTCTTGGTCTCACAAAATGATGACGAGCATCGCGTCATAACGTACAACCCTGAGTGGGCCGATTTTATTTATGTCACGATTTTGATGTACAGCAGAGCATTCAAGTGTTATTGATTTTAGTCCGAACCAAAGAGAGAAAGTTTGGTCGGTCCTGGACCACGCACACCCTAGCGTTTTGAGTAAATGTTTGGTTGTTGTATAGTACCATAAATATTATTCCAGATTACTTTATCAATCAATCCCTAGACTCAACATAAACGTAGCACCGTTAGTCAGCCGTGGGCGGTGGATAGAGTAAGTAACGGTAAACTTCCGATCATAAAAAGAAAATGGAAGAAGAAACAAAATTTAATGTAAATGACAAAAAAGCTATACTGATAATAGGAGCAACAGGTAGATTAGGTTTTGAAATAGCCAAATCTAGTCTCCATGCATCTTATCCTACATTTTGCCTTGTCAGACCTACCAGTTTCTCCGACACTGATAAGTCCCGGAAGATTCAGAATCTGTCTGATTCCGGCGCCGTTATTCTTCAGGTAAATTCCACCACATGTTGTTTCTCACTAATTTTATTTACTCCTGAAAATTAAGGTTAAATAATGAGCAATGGAAGACTATAACATACAGTACTAAGAAATTATCCAATAAGCGATCCATTGTCAAGAATATAATATGGAATGCAATTTAATGGGGCTAAGTACGTGGATTTGTCATTTGTATGGTACCGTCACCGCAAACGTCAGACCATACATATGTGACCTATAGACCAGGGTTTGAATCTGTGCCTTAGAATAAGTAGGTGATTTGTGAACATATGATTTACCCGGCATTGATATTCCTTGTGGGTGGGGCGGACGCATACCATTGAAATATGGTACGCGTTTTGGAGTTTCCTCCAAATTACCTAGTGTAGATTGTATGTAAAAAGTTTGTCATTTATTGCGTTGTATGTATTTTATTAGTCAAACTGCAACTTGTAAGGATGCCGATGACACCTTATATAGATGACACGCAAGTAAAAGTACCATATATTACATACAATATTAATAAATAACAAGTTTCTTACACACAATGTAGACCCAGTAACTCAGTTATGTACTACACTACAAATGTAAGACTCTAGACTTTAGTTAATTGCATTTTTGGCTTACTTAACCCTGTTTTATATTAAATATAAAGAATGGGAATTATTATGCAAATGATTTGAGTTATAGGGTTCATTGGATGATGAAGGGAGCCTTATCGAAGCGATTAAACAAGTAAACATTGTGATATGCACTGTAAATTCAAAACAAGTCCTTGATCAGAAGCCACTCATTTCCGCTATTAAGAAAGTTGGATGCATTCAGGTAAATCATTATTCATAACTCATTTTAAACTTCTTCATATCGTCCATATTAAAGATTGTTGTTTGAGTTTGTATACTGAGGAGTTTTATTTGCAAAAACGTAATTTAAGTTTTTAACATTATACCAACCTGTGCCTGGTATTGTGGTATCTGCTATGGTGAGTTGTTTCAACTATCATTTACTGAAACACGTGATTGTTGTAGAGATTTATTCCTTCAGAATTTGGTATGGATCCTGATAGAACTCATATATCCGAAATGGATCAAGGCTTTTATTCAAGAAAATCTGAAATTCGACGACTTGTGGAAGCTGAGGGCATTCCGTACACTTTTATATGTTGCAACCTCTTGATGAGTTACTCGCTTCCTTCTTTAGTTCAGCCTGGGATTAAGGTCCCTCCAAGGGATAAAGTCACCATTTTTGGAGATGGAAATGTTAAAGGTATGCTTCATTGTATGCCCCTTCATTCCATTTTATCATTACAACTCATTTACCTGTGGATTGATTATTTGGGTCAGGGTAATGTGGGTAAATGACACATAATTTAACTAATAAAAGAAAAATTGTAGGTATTTTTATGAAGGAAAAAGATGTTGCTGCATATACCATCAGTACAGTGGATGATCCACGTACTCTGAATAAGGTTTTATATCTGAGACCACCAGGAAACGTGTACTCCATGAACGAACTAGTTCAGTTATGGGAACAAAAGATTGGGAAGCAGCTTGAAAAGATTTACGTATCTGAAGAAGACCTTCTAAAGAAGATCAAAGGTACTGTACGTGAATCCTAAACAAGTTTATCGTACTATAAACAGTCACTAATTAGTTTCTGAGTTTACTTTTGAATGTGTAGAAACGCCATATCCATACAATATGGAAATGGTTTTTATATACGCAGCATTTGTGAAGGGGTTTCAGACAAACTTTGAAGTGGAGGCATTTGGAGGGGTAGAAGGGTCAGTGCTGTATCCCAACCTCAAGTACACCACCATAAGCATGTTTTTAGACACTTTATTGTGATTCTATTAAATCCTAGGTATCTATTTAGAACGGAGATGATGAGAGTCAAACTATGTTGTTCTGTATCTTGTAAACCTATGTATCAGTTTGTTGGTTTGTTTTGTACTTCATATATGCCATGTATTTAATAAACTAGTATGGTACCTAAGCAATGCAGTGGAGTGAGAATTTTCATGGGGTATGCACTATTGTTCGTCTTTCGCAAGATCATTTGTAACTTCTATGGAATTTCAATGTGTAAAATTTATTATGTATTTTAATTCATTTAATTTCTAATTAGTACGGTTATCATATAGTAACATCGTATCTTCCATTTGTAAGTATCTGGAGGGGCAAAATAGTAACATCACATCTTTCATTTGTAAACAGTGGGTCATGAACGAGTTCAATTGATGTAATTGTGAAGCTCGTCACTTCCCTTTAAATAAATGTGTTGCCTTAATCTTGTGGACTAATTCACGTCTTTATAATATGTTTTCAACTGTTCGATTTCACATATATGTAGTGCTTGTAAAACGTTACCTCCACCAGAAAGTTTTGCACATATTATAGACGTGGCAAAATAAACGGGTCAAAAATTGGATTGAGCTCCAAACATGCAATCTTTAGTAGTATCGAGTTAGATCAGCTGGATTTGGTTGTTTAGACAATTGACCCACACAATAAAAAGGTGTTCAGGTGTAGACTTTAACCTGATATCAAGCAACCCTTTACACGTACATTCGGATCAGAAGGGGAAAACAAAATAAGAAAGAAAAAAAAAGATCAAGACCAGAGCCTTATTCCTTAACAGGCCATCATTAACCTTGCACAATCTATTAATGTGATATTTGAAGTAATAAGAAATATGATAACTTCCAATTGTAAGAGTAAGTGAACATCCTTCAAACAAAATTATTTTACAATCAAAACATGCAACCAAAATTTTAATTTAATAATCAATTCCTTGGTTAAAACACCAAACCATACCTCCATACTGCTGCAACTTTACTTTCTGTTGTACCCTTGCGCGTAGCAGAACCTCTACTGTCACTTTGTTTCCATTCTACCCTTTTGGGCAGAACCATATACCTTCACTTTCTTCCTGCTCTACCCTTGGGCGGCGCGGATCCTTTACCTTCACCTCTTCCCGCTTTACCCTTGGGCGGGCCAGATCCTTTACCTTTCTGTCCTCTACCAGCCTTCTTAGCTCTTTCCTTATCCTTTTTCATCCCATGTTTTCTAGCATCCTTCTTCATCCTCCTATCAACAAGTACTTTCCCTTTACCTGTCCTCACTTGTACTCCTTTCTTTGCTACCACCAATTCTTTCTTTGGTCTCACTGGGACTGCCTTCTTATACAGTGTATCAATCATCTTCATTTTGGACCGATCATTGATATCCTCCTGATCAGCAATAGTGTTTGCCTTCTTTCGAACCTTCTCCATCTTCCGTACTGCAACCCGCTTCTTTCGGGCCTTTGCTTGTGCCACCTTCTTTGCAGGTCGGGCATTAATCTCTTTGAACTGGGCTTTCATTGCATTGACCTCTTCTTTTGTTATGGGTTTCATGGGCTGCCTATGTTTCTTCTCTTCATCTAAAAACCATTTCGGTAATCCCTCGTCATCATGAAACATGTATTTGTTGTAAGCATCGTCAAGCATCTGTTCTCTTTGTTTTTTCCGTAGCATTTTCTTCGCACATGCCAAGATTTCGGCTTTTGTTTCCACATCATCATCTGATTCATCTGATGATGAGTCATCACTCGAATCGGTATTTATGGCAGGTACCACCTCAAAATCTTCAGTAGCAGCAGGCTGAGATACTTGAGGTTTTTTCACCTTGTTTTTTGATGTCGGCTTTTTAGGCACCATGAGTTGATTATCTGGTTTGTCATCCACTTGCATGTCATCTTCATCATCTTCACTCTCATCCATTTTTGAATTTTCCTGTTCATCACCTACATCAAAGACATCTTGGCTAAACCATTTTGCAGCAATTTCTTCCTCGGTAGGCTCGGCATCATCATCAAGTGGTATCATTAGAGGATTAGATTCTTGAACACGCTGATCATTGTCAGAGTCTTCATCCTGAACAGCATCGTCATCCTCCCCATCATCACCCTATACGACATAACAGAAGTATAGGTTAACCTTTTGTCACAAATATATAGTAAAGCAATGGGGTCCTAATGGACTAATCTTAAGAACTACAAACTATTAGGAAAAATTAACTTTGAATTAAAGAGAAGGGCCAAGTTCAAACTATCAGAGTAGGAAATTTTGATATATTTAAGGGTAAAAGCTTGACTTGTGTTTACTAATGGGTCAAACAGGAGAAAAATAAGGTTAGATGGGTCAAAAGTTGCCCGAAATGTATTCAAAAAACATTTAACGCCCAATTTGTTATAATTTAAAATTAGATTATCATTAAAATAATATCACTATTGTCAAATTTAATACAATGACTAATCGTAAGAAAATGAGAAAACAAAAAAAGTCAAACCTCAAGAAGTTCACCATCCTCAGAGTGCTTTTGTTTCAACCGTTTTCTCTGCTTTGTACTTCCTTCTTTCTTGGCTACATATTGCTCATAAGCTTCTTCCATTAACTGCTCCATTTTCTCATCATATCTGAAAGCAAAATATGACATTCAATCTGATAATTGTTCAAATTTATTAATAATCAAAACCCATCCATGTACCAGACAAGGCGTGTACTCACCTTCGACGCTCTTCATCAGAGTCCACATCACTGAGTGACTCATCTTGAGAGTCTACTTGGCCTCCCTCATCATCACTATCCACTACATTATTTGGACCGTCATCTTCAGTGTTATCAACAGCGACCAGATCTTTCTTTCCCTGAAGAGCAGTAAAATGGGTTTAGATAAAACCATATGGAACACTGGAACTTAATTGAACAGCAAATTTACAGAATATGTAACATGAATATATGACAGAAACCTGACCTTGATAGATGATAGAGAAAATAACTCAATATCTGTATAACCATCCTCCATTACATCACTCTGCATCCCAGTTGCTTTTCTAGCTTTATCCTGCATATTCCAAAGAAATTAATATGTGAAACAGAAAACAAAAAGTGACAAATTGCATCAGCATATAAATGTGAATTGAAGTAACCAATTCAAAAGATGTTTAAGCATGTACGTAATTAGACTAGAAAAACGAAAAAAAGAGAGTTGTAAATAAGAAGGGGGGTATTGTATAAAACCTTAGCTTTTCGCTTTGCAACTATCTTTTTTGCCTGTTTTTTCTTCCGCAGCATCGCATTTGTCAATTCTTCCATTTCTTTCAGTCCATCATCATCCTCATCCTCGTCAACTTTACTTTCAGGTTCAACATCTGCAGGTATAGAAATTTCCTTTTCTGGAGACAGTGCCTTTCTTATATGGATACGCCACCTAAATTTATCACATAAACAAAAAAACTAAGAAAAATGCTGTCTAAATATACCATATAACAATGCTGTCTATAAAAATCGAGACATATAGAAATATTAACTTGCTCAAATAGTAGATGAGAATTGCCACCACCATTCTAACAATGATTGTAGCGCTTAATACAATAAAAATGTAACATTGAATCTTAGGGTCCGGGCAGAATAAACACATATAGCAACATTCTATGTAAAAGACGACCCGTCCAATAAATAAAAATTGAGAGCAAGTATATACAAACAATTAATTATATAGCCAAAAATCAAAAGATGAGGTGCTCCTTACTTCAACAGATGCTTGAAGTCTTGTTTCCCTAAAACGCGCAAGTCATCACAGAGTGCTTTAACCTGGCCAAACAAGTTAATATTGCTACAAGTGATTTCTAGAAATTTAACAAAGTGTAACATAACAGTCGTATCAACCTCACTCCCCTCTACCATAAAAACAAAAGGTTAAGGGCATTACCTCTTCCGTAGTCAATGCATGATCCTTGATAGGCAGACAAGAGTCATCCTTGAAAGATATAGATGTAACAGTACCAAGAACATCAAGAGGAGCATTCGACCAAATGAAGTCTGTAGCTGAACAGGTTTTCCTCAAGGTTGTATCACCATCTTCGTACCTGATACATTGAAGTAGTTAGCAAAAAGCCAACAAGTCAAGCCTCTCTAAATCTAACAAACTAGATCGCATCATGCAAGAAAAATCCAATAGAATGGCTTATCTCAGTAATGCATATAAAAAGGGCTTACCCATCACGATGTCTCTTTTGTTTTGTTGTTGCTCTAAGCACATCAATTACCTAATTTTCAAATTCACACAAAACAGACCTTCTTTAGCTTTCATTACATATGCTGATCAGAAAAACATATGAAAAGGTATTTTATAGCTTGGATAGATGAAAGAAAACTTAGTTCATTACATGTTATTTTACCTTCGGGGGTTCTTTGCCTCCCTGAAATAAATGCCTAACATCAAAAAGACGGGGATCTATCTTAGCAGGTGCCTTATATTTTAAACATATAATATAAATCTCAGCAGATGTCGAACGACTAGCAGCTGGTTTATCCACCTCAACCTTTTCAAATAACTGCCAACAAATTACCAATGTTAATACATCATCCCTAACATTAAATTAACCACAATAACTTAGAACCAAAGAATAAATCTAATACCTGTCTAAGACAGTAAAGGACTGCATTGTAATCCCGCGACCTAAAAACCTGTTACAAATATGATCAAGTTAGTGAGGGTTCTATCACACTTTCTATAAACAAGAAAAATAGTTAAAAAATCTTGTAAATAATTTCTCATATCCATAAACAATACAAAGCTGAAAATTTTCACTTGTACCATGCGTAAGTATACAAAAACATGCATAAAAAGACTATAATTCGATTATCCTGGACGTCAAATTGTATCCGAAGTAAATTAAAGAACAGTACTCAACGAATTGTCCCATAGCAGAACATGATGAAGTAATAGAGGTAAAACCAAAATAAGATTCTTTACATATATATACCACAAACCTCTAGTATACCGTACACGAGCTAACTTATATAAACAAACAAGTATATAGATCCGAATGCTCCCAAACTTTATAAACTATAAATTATAAAGTTAATCTGAGTTGACCTGTCCCTGTACAAGTACACAAACAAACATACCAAACTATTTCCAATACAATATTCGCAACAATAGTTCATGTCTGAATCAAGATAATAATATTAAAGGAAAAAGAAAAGAAATAGAAGTAAAGATGCTTTCAATGAAGTTTACTACATGAAATTACATTAAGTAGAGCACTAAACCTATCAAAGGTTTCTTAAGATCAAATGCACCTAAAGGAATTTAGCCGAATTCACCGAAGTAACACTCATGTCACATGCAAGGGCGGATCCAGCCTTGTACAAACTAGTTCCTTTGACCCACCTTGAAAATGATATTTTTCTATTGATTAGTGGATAAATTTGTAAAGGAACTAGGTTAAAAAATAAATAAGACCTACCTAATAATTTAACCCACTATAAATACAAAAGTGGGCTGATTGAAACCCAATATCCGAAAATTTACTTACAAATTTTTCCGTAAATCTTAGCCCTATTGTTCAAATACTCCCAAAAAATGAAAATTTTAAATAAATATCCTTAATATTAACGAGTTGTCTAATTTTTTCCGATATAAACCTCACCAGGAACAACTTCATTTGCCTTTTATTTTTTTAAAAGCTTTTGGATTCATAATAATGACCCGACCCGACCCGTCAACCTATTTGTTTTAGCATGATTATTTGTTATATCCACCAAGTCATCGAGTCGGTATGTTAAGGAACCATGTTATCGTATGTGCTAGATCCGCCACTGGTCACATGCCCATCCATACACAAACATTAGCTTATATCCACCTACCTACCTATATACAACAGTTATTCATAACAAATTACCAATTAAACACATTTAAAATAGTATAGTCAGACTCATTTTATATGTGCATCAATTTCACAAAACATTAGCTAATGTTTGTGCAGGTGGATGCATCTCAATATCAAAAGATTAGTAAATTACACAACAAGATTCATTAATCACAGCAATAGTTAATTCAACTAAACAAATCATCATGTAACTATATAACTATGATAATAATAAGCAATTATAAACATAGCTAGAAATACATACTTTCGTAATAAACGCTCCTTTCGGAGCCAACAATTCGGAAGCAAGTTTAATGGAATCGATAACAAGTGCATTCTGACTAGTAGCTTCTTGAGCCCAAGCACCACCAACATTAGGAGAACCATCATGCAACACCAAATCAAAAGCCTTAACTCCATTCTCATTCATTAATCTCTTAACAGTTGCTCTACATTTAGGCGTCGTAATATCCTCCTGAACAGCAATCGCACCGCGAATAGGCCGAATCGGATCTAAATCGACACCAATTACGAGACTTCCAACCGGTACACGTTCCACCGCAGCTTGCATCCAACCACCGGGAGCTGCACAGAGATCGAGAACGGCGTGTGATGATCGGAGGAAAGTGAATTTCGAATCGAGTTGAATTAGTTTCCATACTGCACGAGATCTGTAACCGTGTTCTTTAGCTAAATGGTAAAACTTATCCAACCTATGCTTTCCTTTAGCTTTTCCACCCATTGTTGGCTGCTGTGTGTTAGGGTTTTAGGGCAAGTGTGGTTTTTGATGTTTTTAATTTAGGGTTTATAGTGAAGGTTGTTAAATTGTTTAGAACGGCGGTTTGTTTTACCCTGAAGTTTTAGTTTTTTAGTTTTTGGCACCAAAGTTAGAGTAGGTTTTACGACGAGCAATATAAGACTACTGAACATGGTAATGATTGTTTAATTAAAGTAGATGTTTTGATTTTTAACGTAACTATGATGATAGAGAGGCATAGTTTTTTAGTACTCCGAATTATATTTAAGATTAACATTACAAAAGACTTTTTTACGAAAAATGGTGTGGTATCGAAGTTGGACCAATTATATTAGCAAGTTTTTTAATTCTGTCAGGAATTCTTTCTTCGTGATTTGATGCCAAAAATAGAAATTTATAAAAACTTGTGTAGGTGTAATATGTCTCTTCTTAAAACCGTTAAAAGACAAAGTTAGATGACAAAGTGTCAATTATATTGGTTTTATATGAGTAATACAGATGATAATGGTCTCAAGATTGTGTGTTAATAACAAAAATTATTGCTTGACATTGTATTCTTTAGACATGGAGTGAGTTTAGATTTCTATACAAAAACAAAAGGCACTAAACTTCATCTTTTGCGAAAAATCTGAGACTTAATGGTCTTAATAGTAATTGACTTTTTCACCCAGATATAAATATATTTTTACCTAAACTTCACTAAATTAAATCAATCAATCTACACATGTGCGTCTCAACTTAAAGACATACAAGACTAATCAAAACTACTTACAGTCTCAAATGGCACTTAAAAGTTAAAACGTACATAATCCAAGGATGGTTCATGGTTCCATCATTTCAGTTAATATGAACCATGGTTCCATCTTTGATGGTGCACCCAGATTCCTTCAAAGCCATGTCAAAGAAACCACCACCATCGATCCTCGAGTCCATACAAGGAGGAGCAAACTCCATAAGAATGTCCCTTAATGTAATCATTCCCTTCACTCTTTCACACTCATCTACACGAAAACTAAAATTACTCTTCTTTTCTGCTAAATTCCTCATCACTTGCTTTAAAGTGTCTGTATCCGTGTTCGTAACGGGCGAGTCCATTCTGGGTTCGAACTTGTTATGCAACGCAAGAGTTCCTGCAGATATTAGAGCCCCAACTTCATGATTGAGATCATGATGGTCTCGATCTGTGTCTTTGTGTATGAGTTGCTCTACACTCAAATCCCTGCTTCGGAAAACAATGTCATTAATGTTTTTGATGGTTGTAATAGCAAGTAATATGTTGATATAGATACAAGTACGTACTCTCTATCAGAGAAGATGTGATCATCATCCAAAAGACGGTGAATATCGCTCACTCTGACACATCCAATGAGCTTCTGCGTTTGTCTTTGCACGACTGCTATGGCGCAAACTTTATTCATCCACAGAATATGAATCGCCTCTGCAATGCTCTGATCATTGTATACTGAAATTATTCGATCAGTGTTCTCGAACCTGCACTAGTAGTTTACAAAATGAGCACCATATGGTAAACATATAATACTATTGGCCTATTGGGCACCAGCAAATTTAATAATCAACAAAGGATGTTTAACCAGCTTGACAGAAAGCTTATCATGCATATAATCCATCATTTATTGGAGATCAAAGTGTACATGTGTCAAATTGATTGAACTTATAGTTCAAAGTTGAATCAACACAAGACTTATGTTAAATTTAACCTTTTTTGGTAATTAAGGGCAGACAAAGAAATTTCAAGCTGTAACCTGAAATCTGACAGTCGTTTATCTGCAATGCTGTCAAACCACTCTAGTCCACTCGACTGTAAGAGCATATGGTTGATGGAATTCTACTAAAGCAAACATCAAACGTTAGTTTCAATCCTTGAGATGAAAAATCTGGTATGGTGGACACTCGAGGTGACAAAATGGACAGGTCAGGGGTAGCACGACCGCCAACCAGCCACATGTGAATATTTTCTTCTAATAGTTGGAGTGTTAAACTTTATCATAAAAAACTATATCATTACAATAACAATTTGACATTTTTCGAATTAAATAATTAAAAAGGTTGTAAGCCATACAGAATACTCTGGCAACTTCCCACCCCTTTGATATGTTCAACCCATTTAAAATGAGTCGGCCCATTCATAGATAATAGATTAATTGGTCAAAAACACAACCTCTAGTGGACACGTACCAGTAACATAGCTTACGAATTTTGAACTAGGAAAGAATGAGTTACCTCAGTAACATATCCTACGACTTTTGAGCTGAAATGCTCGGTCACAGGGACCACACTCAGCCGGTGCTTAGATAGCAACAAAAGAACATGAAAGATCGTTTGGTCTAGTTTCACAGGGAAAACTGGATTCCACAAAAAAGAGGCAGCTAGCTCGCCTATCTGGATCACATCAACAATATCCAATAGTATAAAAATAGTTCACACAACCTTACGTAAGTAAAAGTCAATTTTTTAGTGTATGTGACCATTTATTAGTCAGGAAGCTGCCACACATAAGTCGGAAGAAAAAAGGAATTATTTTTAGTTAAGCGATTGTTACTGATTGATGCTTAAGGTACATATACTGAAATAGTTAGTAACATAGTTTAGAGAGAGCACCTTAGCCTCAGAAACAACTGGAATTTCATCGAGAAAAGCAAAGAACCCGGCAGGCTTATTCTTCTTCGAACCATTAGCAGGATCCATCTTGGTTCCACTTTGATGTTTTTTGTATTCCTAGAAGTGCAAGGATTCACCAACATATTTCAGATAATTACTAACAACCATGAATCAAGTTTTAACAACAACCCCTTCATCCGGCCCATTTGTTTCAAACATTTTAGTATGTATCTATGAAAATATATAGTATAAACAATCGAATTAGTTACCTGGAGAGACCAAAGGACCATATTAGAAAAACTAACGAATCCGACATACGGATGTGAGAATGATGTGGTGAACATTGCAGCGGTGGTTGGATCGGCCGGTTGTTCCAAACTATCCGCAATCAAAGCTCCACTAGCATTCTTCTCATACAACATCTTAATCCCATCTTTCACACATTCTTGTGTTCTCAATACCACAACTGCCCTTACATTCATTTCATAACATATCAATCACACCAATAAACACTTCAAGGTTATTGTATCTTTTTGCATTAATAGCAAGTAAAGTTCCAAATACCAACCAACAGAAGTATTTATAAGAATACTAAAAGTTGTTAGAATCGGTAACAGTATGTGAGATTGTGAGTATGTCAATAGTTACTTATAATTATTACCATAAACTTTTAGATATCAAATGTATTCTTCATATATAGCACCTAAGTTATTTACAGCAAAAACAAATTAACATTTTTTAACCCTTAAACTTATAATAGATGAGTAAATTATTTGTTTCTTATTATGCTGCATCTACCCATCCGTACAGTTTACTGAACGGGTAATGTCTCCATAAACTATTAATGATTAGTAAATTTTGCCCAAAATACCAAGCACGAATTGTGATGGAAAGTGTACCTTTGGAAGGGGGATTGTGGATTCCAGGGATGGAAGAAATGGGGATGTGATCAAGGAAGAGTTGGAGAGCACTGGCGGAATCAACCGGTGGTGATGTCGGATCAGGAACACCGGAATCGGAATCGGAAATGTTGTCGTAATTGGGATTGGAAAGGGTTGATATGATTGCATCTTTTTTCTCTATAATTCCACCACCTTTCGAATCTTTCACTATCTCTTCAACCTTTCTGAAATCCATTTCTATTTCCTTTCTTTATTTTTCTTTTACTCGTACGATGCATTTCTTGTTCCTGTTATCGTGTTCTGTTTTATATTTATGATAATAAATTACTACTAATCAAACAATTTATTTAAATTACTAAATTCTAATATAGTGGAATTCTGTGATGTGTCCACGTGTATCATTCTCGCCACCTGGCTTTCTAGGGGCATCAGTGCGAGAAAAAAATACTCTCGGTCAAACCTGTGTTTGGTTTGTTCTGTTAAATAACAACTGTTTAATACTATAATAAACTGTAGTAATTTACTAATGAGAAAATTACATAAATCATCCGGTTTGCTCCAAATTTCACTAGCATTATCGATTTAATTGAATTTTAAACAGCCTGATAACAAAACCTATTTTATTTATGTTGTCCAGTGTAGATATGGATACAAAAAGATATACGGAGTATATATTTTGTGATGCATGTCCGACTTGCTAAATTTACCTATTCAACAAACAGATTACACATTACAAACAGTTTAATATCAGGGCATTTTATCGATTGCCATCATTCTCCTTCCCTTTTAGTTGTCACTAGATACCTGCTGGCTGTTGCTGGTATGCCCAATTCAGAGTTTCAGACCCTGTTAACCCACACCAAAAACGACCTACTTCACTCATTTTGCAGCACATTTGATGGTCACAGTTTTGAAACCACCTAATAGCATTTTGGATGAATATAACAATAACGATAAAAAAAATCTGTCATAAACACAATTTCAAAACCGAATACGAGAGTAACTAGCAAATCCTCATCGAAACAATCATGGTTAAATAGGATACATAGACTGAATGTAGAAAACTAAACCTAACACAACTGTGATAGATGCAGAAACACACTTTTAAGTATTGGTAGCCCTGGTGTATATCTGCTGGCTTGCATGTGCAGAAACCATCCTGATTGCACCTTTGGCCATCAATTCTCTGATTGCCTTCCTTGCAAGTGATCCATTAATCTGACATCACACCAAAGATAACAAACTCGAAATTAAAAAAGCATGAGGACGTATTCAAAAATATGTCAGATATCAATTTCGAAATAATAAATTACTCGTAGTGCTTTTTCAAACAGATCAGCTTGTCATAATGTCTGGCTACATTGAATTATCCACCCATTTTATAGCTGACAAACGACTTTGCCATTCAACTTAGAGAATGGATAACACGGAAATAGCATGCCTAATGCCTATCAATAACATACGGTATAAACCATATAGATGAATATGTACCTGATGATTGTTCCTTTACAGCTTTTACTATTTTATGACTCACGGTTTTATCGAATTTACTTGGAAAACAAAAAGAATCATAAAAATCACCATCGTCTACGTGAAGCAATTTCAATAATATCAATAATTTCAAAGCTATTCAATTCAAGTAGAACAATTTAAATAATTCTACTTCCAAAAAAATCAACAAACCATATAAATGTAAATCATCATGTGCCTAATATCACAAATTTTGTTCCAAATACTAGTAGTAGATAGCAGTTGATCAACTTCCAATAATTAAGATGACAAGGGCAGGTGACTTTCGCATAAATAGACAAGCTCTACCACAGAGCGCATAGAATGGACGTTTAGAAAAGTTAATCTGAATCGATATCAAATCACATTTCATTCAAAATTTATACTACTAGTAGATAATAACAGCCTAAAACTAATCAAATCAAACTTACAAACGCTGAAACGCACACGCAACAAAGGATTTTCAAGCAATAAACTGCTAAAGCGGAAAACTAAGCCATGTTCATTACATTGTCCTCAAATCTTATTATTGCATAGACATAAAAACAGTTTAAAATATAGGAGTATGATATAGCAGCAGGATTAGTAAGAAGAATATACATACCCTAAGACGATCGGATAGAATGGAAGGAGTGATGAGCTTAAACTTAGGAGCCTCAACTAGCAACTTATCATAAGTCGCTTTATCAAACAACACCATGTTGTTCACCTTCTCCTTTTGCTTTCCCTTGCTCCATTTCTGCAATTTTATTTTTCAACATAAATCAATCAATATACATCAACAGACAAAATTATGAATATTCGTACAAGAATAGAACCTTCTTTTTCTGCTTTCCGCCGCCGGATTTTGCGGGCTTGGATGACGGTGGAGGAGCTTTCTCCTTCTTCGGCGCCTGCAGACACAATGAATTACAGATATTTAGGGTTTAGGATGACACGTAAGGAAAAAACACGGAAGGAAGCTGATCGAAATGTACCATGCGATGATTAGCTTAGAGAAACGGTGAGCTACGGCGGAGCGCGGTGGTTGCGGTAGTGGTGGTGAATCGCCTCGCTAACTGTAAACCCTAAAAAAAGTTGGGGCTTGGTGTATATGTTTATGTTAAAGCCCATAAAATATGATGGGCTTTATCGGGCCTGTTTATCTAACAAGTAACAACTAATTCTTCAAGTAGTTTTCCACTTTCCACACCTATTTTAGAATTATGTGATTTATTTCTATTTGAACGTGTTGTGATGTATCATAAACTTGTGTACGTTTGGTTTGATAACTCAACGACCCCACGTATGTTCGAGTTGGTTTGGATAAAATTATTTTGTTTGTGCTAAATAGACATTATCAGCAACTTTTTAAGCTAAATGGTCGGTTGGTCACCATCTAAGTCGAAAACTTAGGCAAATCCAGCGAAAACATTAGAGGTTTAGAGCCAATTAACTTAAAACACGTACACTACAAAATTTGATTATTCACCATTCCCAACACCTTTTTTGCAGGCCAATAGATTTTCACCACGTCGACTAAATTTTTCCAAAATGAATAACATGAGA
The DNA here is from genome assembly GCA_963422505.1 of Pseudognaphalium luteoalbum. Lineage (NCBI taxonomy): Eukaryota > Viridiplantae > Streptophyta > Magnoliopsida > Asterales > Asteraceae > Pseudognaphalium > Pseudognaphalium luteoalbum. The sequence continues at coordinate 110,785,623 of OY730196.1, forward strand.
AGGAATATAGAAGCTTTGATACATAGATTACAAACTATAAAAGTGATGTATGTTTTTTAGCTTTGTTGTAACCCACAAAGTAACTGGTTGAACATTAAATGCTAAGTTTGTGTGACATGTGACGTCTTTTAGTTGGTTGAATATAATATGTCACTTTCTTTAATTTTGTATAAATTTCACTGACGTACATCATGGAATGAAAAGTATTTTGTTGACCGTCCATTTAGCTATTTTTCTCTGTAGTAAAAATTAAGTAAACATTAGTATATTTCTACAACACTCAACTCACCATGTTAGATTGTGTTTTGAAAAAAATATTTTATTTTGATACTCGCAATCGACTTCTGATGATAAACAAAGATATAAATTATATCTCCATGTAAATAATTTTTGGAAAAAGTTATTAGAAACAAAGAGTCATGGGCTACTAATATCTTTCACCGTTGTTTCAAATAAAGATCAAAACGGTAAGGTTGAGTTGTATCACTTGTATGTGCCAAACCATGTCCTGACGGGCATGTTAACAGACAACTAAGAAATCAGGTAAGTTAGTTAAGATATTAAGAGAGAGAAAAGGGTGATTAAGAAGACCACGTCAAATCAATTCAATGTAAAGTAAGCAACAAAATATCCCCCAATATTTATTGGATGGTTTTCAAAATTCAAGGGATTTTTAAAACACCTTCCTCTTCTCCTGTCCAAAAGGTCCTGCAAATTTTATTTGTCAATGGTAAATTTCTTCCTTCCTCCATGATTTCTGCTTGATTTCCTTTTAGGGTATGCATACATTTCTGTTTGCGTAAATCCCATCGCTTACTCTTGAAATCTGTCCCATTTTTGTGATAAATAGAAACTGTTTTATCAACCAAAACTTTGTCTAAATCATCAACAAAAAAGGGGGAGAATTTACTTTATGTATTAGTAATGATGATGATGATTGTAGTATTGATTGATATAAAGTTTGTTTGTGTGCATATTGGATTTTGCAGCATGCGCGCCTATATAAAAGCACTGGTATGATTTCCTAGATTCTTTTATAGTCATTTTATTATTTACGTGCTATTAACATGTGTGTGATAAAAGGTGTAGGCATTTGACAATGTCCATATATTCGGCACCTGAATTGAACGTAAAAGCTGCAAACATGAGTGACCATATGCACGGACCTCTTGATCACCCCATTCGATCAAGTATGCTGGTGTACAAATTATATTATATTTTTTCTCTTTTCGTTGTCATATTCGTTTAGTGGATTTTTATGAATTCAGGTTCTCTGTTTAATAGCCTTTAAAACATTGAGGATAAATCTCTGAGTAAATTAGTCAACAAGCTTTTTTCAAGTCATATTACAAGGATGTTGCTCATTTGTATAAGCTGAAATACATATCAAACCTAAAGTTTTAGTCACTATAACTAACAATTGTTTTATGAATAGGTACGGAAAAAATGGACCGAGAAATCCCTGATGATGATAAGAAGTCAAAGCGGCATTCTTTTAAGCAGAGGGCAATCAGTGCCTCTAAAAGATTTAAAACTTCCTTAACCAAGAAGGGAGGAAGGAGGAACAGTAGAGTCATGTCTGCCGTGGTTGAAGATATCCGTGATACAGAGGATCTAAAGGCAGTCGATGCTTTACGTCAAGCTCTGATCTTGGAGGAACTATTACCTGATAAACATGATGATTACCATACATTACTAAGGTTACCGAATTTTCTATTCCTCATTTTGAGTGTATAACATTATCTTCATAGTACATGTGCCAAAATGGTCGGGTTGGGTCACATGTTAGAATATGTGATTTTTTTGCACAGGGTGGATCAGGGGCTCACCGCCATCACTTTTTGTCCGATACAATCTGTCTCCTCTTGAGCTAATTTTTTGTAAGAAAATCCAAGGGAAAGGATTGGGTAAAAAGAGTGCATGAAGGATTATAGTGAAGATATGTACCATAAAAACGGGTGCATCAAAATTTATAAGAGATGGATCATCAAACTATAAAACATGGTACCTAAGGATACGTGTCAGCAATGGAATTCACCCTATACTTTTCTCCGGAACCCCACCTTATAACCCAAAACAATGAATTCATAAGAATCCAATTTCATTTATATGAAACAGATTTTTGAAGGCCAGAAAATTTGATATAGAAAAGACCAAACAAATGTGGACTGATATGCTTCAGTGGAGGAAGGAATTTGGTGCAGATACCATCATGGAGGTAATTATTACTCCGTATTAGATAATATGTAATTCCGTTTTAGTTAACCTGTATTCAATCATTAGATCTTTGTCTAGGATTTCGAATTTAAAGAAAAAGAAAATGTTATGGAATATTATCCTCATGGACATCATGGGGTTGATAAGGATGGAAGACCCATCTATATCGAGAGACTTGGTCTGGTTGATGCTACCAAGCTCTTGCAAGCCACAACCCTCGAGCGTTATATCAAGTACCATGTAATGGAGTTCGAAAGAACTTTTAGTGATAAGTTCCCAGCCTGCTCAATTGCTGCTAAAAAGCATGTTGATCAGAGCACCACCATTCTTGATGTACACGGAGTGGTAAGTTATTTATCCATTAAAATGACGAGTTACCGATTTAACATGTAAACAATTGCTATAAATAGTGAGAAAGTAAGACTATATGTTTATCTTTCGTGGAAAAACGAATGAATACTCCTATCAACATTAGTTCGTACAATAACATAAATTTGTAACATTTTTTTATGAGTTAGGGACTGAAAAGTATGAATAAAGCTGCAAGGGAACTTATCCAAAGTCTCCAGAGCATAGATGGTAACAACTATCCTGAGGTATAAATAATTATCTTGAGTTAATGCTCTAAAAATTTCTTAATATACCGATACTAGACTCTGTTCTCCTATTTATATATTTTGCATGTTTCTTATAGACTCTGTGTCGCATGTACATAATCAACGCTGGGTCTGGCTTTAGGATCTTGTGGAACACAGTGAAATCCTTCCTTGATCCAAAGACTACTGCTAAGATTCATGTAAGCTTGTACTAGACGTGGCAATCTCAACATGTTCTATATATAATAAATGGGTTATCAAAGTTATGTTGAAAGTAACCCCCGCAGTTGTATTCTAAATCCGTTTATTCAATAAATTATATCAAATTCCACATACTTCGAATTTTGTATCCATATTTCATACTCTAATTGCTTATGGAAGAAGGGATTTTTTGAAGAAAAAGTGTTACGGGACAACCCAACTAACTCACTTTGACAAGTATCAAGAAGTACCTGCTTTGACCTCTAATTGCCTCTCCATGAACTCATGACAATTAGTTAACATTGTTGACTAGGTTTTGGGCAACAAATACCAGAGCAAACTTCTAGAAGTCATCGATGCCAGGTATCCGGAAACATAGCCACATCATCAGTGCCATGGTTTTTGTCAGATTTTATTTTCACATGGTAGCTCGTCCACACCTTGACAATTTATTCATATGCATTTCCTTATATGTTGACAGTGAACTTCCAGAATTCTTGGGTGGTACCTGTACTTGCACAAATGAAGGTGGTTGCATGCGCTCTGATAGAGGTCCATGGCAAGATCCAGATATCATGAAGGTTATATCCATGCTTAAATAAGTTGTTCTTCCTATACCTATTTTTAAGCATTCTCAAAGTCAACTCATGTGACAGATGGTCCATGATGGTGAACACATATGTTCAAAACTTGAAGTCCCCGAAGAGAAGATCATTTCTGAGGATGAGTGTGCTAACAAAGTTAGTAAATACTTTCCGAATTTAAGGTAATCAGCAAAATTATATAATGCTGACTTTTATTTCGTTTAATAGAGCGTTACTAAGAAGGCTTCTTTCAAGTTGGATGATGAATCTCCCAAAAAGCAGAGGGACCACATCAAGCCGGCACAACTACCTCTTGTCGATGAGGAAGTAATTTACCTCCTTCACTCACGTTGCATTTCTTTCTAGAACAATTGGCATAAAACTCTACTTTTACATGTTTTATGATTTTTCTGAATGGTTCTTAAGTTTGAAGCATGATATAACCTGATGTGTAGGATCCTGAAAACAAAAACATCCCTGCGGTTGACAAAAGTGTTGATGCACCTTGTTATAAGTCAGAGCAGAAGCTTTCTCTTTCTAAAGGTACAGTGCCTAAGTTGTTATTGACAATAAATGGGTCATTTTATCATATACGGAGTAATACATTTTTTACCATAAAATCTGTAGGATACTATTTTTCAAGTTAAAACTATACAGTAGCGAACAACCTGCAATGTATTCTTCTTTTGGGCACATGACACCATGATTGCCATTTTTTCTCGTATTATGTTTATCGGAACTAAAAGTTCATTCCAAAACTTGCTATTGCATGTACCCGGTCACCTATTTATCACATGATCATTATAAACAGTGCCATGTCATCGATTCATATGCTATTAGAAGTAAGATACAAACAATAACAAGTTGTCGGAGGTAAGATACATACAACAAAACTGTTTTGCGTTAGATACATACAATAGCAAAAATTATAAATTTGTATACATTAAGGTTTAAATCTCATATATAACAACCTAAAAAATTGCCACTTAAATTTGAAATGCTAACTTGTAGTTTACTTTTTATAGACACAGATAGTGATGCTTGCAAGGTTAGATATACTAGTAAGCTAGCCAACGACCTACTTACATTCCTGATGGCCTTGGTGATGGGACTTATGACGGTGCTTCGTGTGACCCGTAACATGCCCAAAAAACTTACAAATGCAACCTTCTACTCTAGTGGATATATAGAGGATTTTATGGTTAAAAGGAAGAAACAATCAACCATATCCACCGCAGAGTATCTCACCTTGATGAACCGCTTAGCCGACTTGGAGAGTAGGGTCCTTGACCTCAAGGATAAACCAGCCGAGCTTCCCCCTGAGAAAGAAGAGTTGCTAAATAACGCTTTAAAACGTGTTGATGCCTTGGAAACAGATTTTGCTGTTGCCAAACAGGTAACTTTTCAGATTATTGTTTTCGTCTAACTAGTTAATAACATAAATGAAAACAAGCCTGCAGTTTAATTAACTCAATTCACTATCAACTTCGGATATTAGAGGTGGAAAGATGGACGGGTTGGGTAAACAAGTGAAAAGGTGTAAATTTAATGTGCGCGACCGCTACACTTTCTGTATTTTGGTAAACAATATTTATCAGATAATATATTTATCTTTTTTTTAGAAAGGCAATGAACTTACACACCCCACCACGAATATATACATATGTCCACCCCTAGAATTGTACCCACAACCTCAAGATTGGAGGGTTATCTCGATACCGCTAGGCCAATGGCCCTTTGATCTATTATTAAAATACTAAGACGAGTTTTTAGATACTATGATTCAGGACATCCAAAGCAGTTGAATGCACATCAGGCTACTTTTGACCACCCCATTACCTGGTTTGACCCATATGGCCCGTCTCAGTCTACATACTTTATAGTTTATATAGTTTCCCTTGACAATAAAATACAACCCAAATTGACCCCTTTCACATAAAATGAATTCACGGTGACATCATTAGTTCTTCAATAACTAGTAAGGTGACGCCTACAGAACTGTTGGGATTGCAAATCACACACATGATAAATGGAAAAGACACTGTATCTACAAAGTTCTACAGTTTGCTTGCATTTATTGTGATTCCTAGCATCAATTCTACACAACCAATTGAACTCACACTACATCAAAAAAGAAAACTATTATACATAGCTTGGGTCTATAATTTGTGGACTGATGACCATTTTACAACCTTCGATATAATCTGATAATGCAGGCTCTTGATGAGTCCCTTATTAAACAACGAGAAATGGTGGCATACTTGGAAAAGCAGAAGAAGAGGAGGAAGAGAAAATTTTTTGTTTTCTGAACTATAAATATATGCATTAAACATATCATACCAGATGATACTACGAAACAAAAAGTTGTTTGTGGATTAAGTCTATAAATGACTTCATATGTTACTGATACTTCACCTGCTGTAGCAACTCCTAGATTTGTGTTTGTCCGCTCAATAAAGTTTGGTCCTTGATCCTTTATCTTCCAATGCTAGGTATGCCAAACCAACAATGCAAAGGTCTGTCATATGTAATTGTAAGATTTCCTGTTTCAATATACAAGCTTGGTTCGTAGTATGTTATTACTCAACAATAATAACTTATATTTTGATTTGTACACACCATAGACACATTGATCAACAGCAATTGTAAAAAGTCAGGACTAGATGTCAACCTGATATGCACAGGTTGTGTAAATGGGTTAAACTAGTGTGATTGTCTATGTCATTTACAGACCTCAAAACATACATTTCATGCCTCCGAGGTCAAAACATACATTTCATGCCTCCGAGGAGAAGGTCAATATGACTTTTTCATTGAAGGTTTTGATTTATCCATAAAAAAATCTGGTCATCTACGTCTTTTCTTTTAGCTATGTCAAGGTGTAAAGGGATGCGTGATTTGGGTCAACGCAAAACCTAAATGAAGCCACAAAAAGGAACAGATTCGGATAATCAAATATTCAGGGAACCATATGTTGATTGGAATTCATTGTTTGTGGACTAAAAAAGCTCAGAGAAGTACCCATAAAGTGGAGTGCATACTACATGTGACCTAAGCTCTATTTTGGACTCCAGGTAGTCTATTTGACAGCCCCAAACCCTACGACATGAGTCAATTACAAAGCTTACTTGAAACCGTCACAGAAAATTTAGCATTTATCATATCATATCCCTCTCGAAGTCGATACAGTTAGCGAACAGGTTTTCCGCAAGAATGTTAACATGTTCGTATACAATATTATCAAAAGAAACATCAGAAAGGAAACAACTGAATACACGTCACTCTTCAGTCTTCACCAGCATGATTTCTTCTTCTGCAAAGACATGCAGCAATAAATTCTGTCAAAAACTCTCATTTTCTTATACTAAAGAAACATATATACGGAACAAAAAGTTTTTAACTCACCCTGAACTTCTTCTCCTCTTGACCGTCAATGTACGCTAGCAATTCCTCTTGCCTCATCAAAGCTTCATGCAGGGCCTGCATAAGATGTAGCACAGTGCCGTTAGATTGGTACACATTATAGGTCGCAACTTGGCCAATTAATTTCGAGTTATGGGCAATGTTTTTAAAACCGGAATTTGAATCGGACCGGAGAGGGGTCCGGTTCCGGTCAAACCGGACCAGCCCATAACCGGCCAAAACACGTTTATTGTTTTTAAAAAAATCAAAATCAAAATCCAAGTCCAACCAGTCCGGTTCCCGGTTGAACCGGTCAAAACAGGAAAAATCGCCAGTTCGTTGACTGGTCAAACTTAGCCCAAACCCGGTTTTCAACCACTGGAAATCTCCAAAATCCCAGTCCGACTGGTTGAACCGGTTTTCAAAACATTGGTTATGGGTATGGAGCGAGTTTCAACAATCTGATTCTTCTACTGACTTTATGGATCCACCCATTTGATTTTTCTTCACGAGAATCAAGATCATTATATACTATAGAAGTGTTGATGATACTTTTCTTGTTTCACTTTGGTAGACTATAGACATAGCAGACTGTTGAACATTGGAAATATTATATTTTTTACGTGTATTTAGTGTGTGAAACCATTGATGCCAAGATTCAGATCTTAAGACAGCCTTTACAAAAGCAATTCAATTTTGAAAAAGAAAAAAAAAGACAAATAACATATAAAATATCAGCCAAAATATAGTAATGGAAACAGGCATGATGAAGAATGTTTCAAATAATCCTTAATCCCATGAAAAGTGCAACGTCTCCTATCTTAGAATTATTCAAAGCTAAAAAATTATAATAAAATTTAATAAAAGAATTTTCTGGCAATTGTCATATAATATTAATTACGTCAACTAGTGAGTGCAAGGTTTATATATCTATATTAATTGAGGAGTGTTCTATGTATTTCGCATATAGTTAAAACATTATACTTAAATTATGCGTCAAATTGAAACATTAGGAGTATTTCATGTGCCGAAGGACTAGCATTCTAAACAAGCATATGCAGCCGTTTTATTATAATAATAAAAACATGGCCAGTGAGTGAATGCTTACCTTTTTGGTAGCAATAAGTTCCGCTTCTAAAGCATCAACACGGCAGACAGCAGCATTTAGCAATTCCTCTTTCTCGTAAGGCATCTTCGATGGCTTAGCGTTGAGTGTATCGACTTTCTCTTCAAGTTCACCTAATCTTTTCAAAACCGATTTGAGAAGTTCTGCCTCTTTAAAAGATGGAGTGGGTGATGGAGGCCGAAAATCCTCCTTAGTTGATGCATCAAAGGAGAATTCTTCAGCATTTTTGGCATTCTCAGATGGTGAGTCAGAAAGATTTTTGGTTACACGGCTCATGGCTGAATTGAAGAGCGTGAAAAAGGTCATCAAGAAGGCAACAAGCATCATCCATATCTTAGAATGAAGTTTTTCTGGTCCCTTTTGAGCAGTAGTTTCAACAACTGTCCCTGTACCAACATTTAGAACCAGGTTTAACCTATTGCACCAGTAACACTATTACTGTAAGCTAGACGTGGGCAATTTCGACCGATAGCCTTACGACTGGGTTTACTCGGGTTATGATTTACCTATAACGGGTCAAACAGTTTGAAAGTCATCCAAAGTGTATGCATAAAACCTCCTAAAGCATTTTATTCATCAAATGTATTTTCACAGAAAAATAAATAAGAGAAAAAAATCAAATTTGAAAAATTATAATTTTTTTTGAAGAGAAGTGTTTCTCGTCAATTCAACCCGTTTCGACGAATTACCCAACCCACCCAACCTGTCCCAATTTTCCACCTCTATAAAGCAGATATTCCTGACCTCTGGAATCATTAGGCTTTGGAGTTAACGGTCGCTTCTTCCATCCAGAATCAACAGCCTTATCAACCATGGGAACATACTCATCATATTCAGAATATTGACCAGTGTAGCTTGTAGCTCCAATTGTCTTGGCCTATTACAACACCATATAACTTAATTAGTTGCTTTACAGAATATGAAGCGGATCGAATTTCACACTCGATATTTCCAACCAACTAAAACTAAAAAACCACGTAGGGCGGCTGCAATTCCAAAAACCAATAAAGCGGATATATGAGACTTTGACGCCAAAACAAATTAATGAAAGAATGATATATTGCAAAAGGCAAAAGCAGGAGAGCATATTCTCAGTTATAACTACTTGAAATCTTTTAACTTTGTTCTATTTTGTGACGGTTGAATTTCATATTGCATTCAATCGTACTCTTGTGCTTTTAACTACACATTAGTTATATAGTCAAAATGGGACCAATTGTGTAATTAGATAAGTAACTCAAGATTCACTCGTGTAAACCTTTATAATTGTACCTAGAGGGTCTTTAGAGTATACCGAATCAAGTCTATATTTTCTTAAACCGAGGCACAAGAGATAGTCATGGAACAATCTCATGTCAATCTTTCTGGATATGACTGTGTTGTAAGACGAAACAGAAATCACATAAGTAAAAAGGACAATGCTCACCTCTTCACGAACAGGTGTCAACCTAAGATGTGAATAACTCCTCATTGCTTTGGGGGATGCAATATCGTCAGCATCTGAACCCGACTCAGCAGATGTATCACTGCTTCTTACCTACAAACAAATAACAAAGATAATTCTCCAGCAGTTGGTGGTGGACAACAAGTGAAGCAGCAACAAAACGAATTACAGGAGTTTGGTCCCTACCCCAGGAAGTTGAGGCTTAGCATATGCAACAATTTTTCCCTCGCTATTTAAAACTTTTACCACCTGTCTGGCACGTCGTGCTTCACTATTAAGAGCCAACTGCAGTACAGTGTCCCAGAATGTTTAGTTCAGTTAACCAAAAAAGACAACCATGAATAAAATTAATGCTACAAATGTTTTGAGCAAAATGATAACCTTCAAGATTTCTGGATTATTCCACGGCCCTTTATCAGATAGAAGACAACCCCCTTTATCTGCACAAGTACATGTGCCACCTAAGAATTCCGGCAACTCACTGCACAAAGTTCCAATTTTAGTATAAAGTATTGACAACAGTTTTCACATGAACAAGTAAAACAAACATATACACATCTCATGAAGGAGTGCTTCTAACAACATGAAGATGAAGTACCTGGCATCGATTAGCTCAAGTAATTTGTTTTGATACTTGTTACTCAGAACCTGAGTAGAGGAAAAAGATAGAATGATAAAATGAAATTGTATCATCCAAAAAGCTTATACAATAAACTTGTGACTTCTACAAGTACGAAAAGAAAGATATAGTAGAAATGAAGCATACATGAATCTTTGCAACCGTTTTGGGATCTAAAAATGACTTTACAGTACCCCAGAGCAGTCTAAAACCGGGACCAGCATTGATTATATACATTTGATGGAGTGTCTGAACAAATAAACAGTTAGTTAGACATAGCAAGGATAAACAGAGCATTAATAGCTTTATTTGTAAAGCAACTGATCTTACTTCAGGATAATTGTCACCATCAATTTTCTGTAGCCTTGTAACGAGTTCACGAGCACTCTTACTGAAGTTCTTCAGGCCCTGAAATATTCAAAAATTGAATGGAAATTATGATAATGACTACAATAAAAGTACCTGAGGTCCAGAATCCATCACAATAAAGCACGAGGAAAAACGTACCACGCCCTGAACATCCAGAATGGTTGTGCTCGAGTCTATGTGCCTTTTGGCAGCAATTGAACAGGCGGGAAACTTAAAAGCAAAACTTTTTTCAAACTCCCGCACATGATATTTTATGTATCGGTCGATGGTTGTAACTTGCATGAGTTTGTTAGGATCAACTTTTCCTAATCTTTCAATGTAGACAGGTCTTCCTTCTTTATCCACTCCATGATTACCATGGGGATAATACTTCAAAACTTCACTCAACTCTTGAAAATCGAAATCCTGATAAGATTGAGCAAACAATATATCAGTTTGTTGAGAGACAGAGATGATAAAATTATATTAATGAATCTCTCAGATGACAAACACATAGGACAGAGCAACAATATCCCATAATTTAACCACCTCAATAATCGTATCAGCACCAAACTCCTTTCTCCAGTGAATCATATCAGCCCACATTTGCTTTGCTTTTTCAATATCAAACTTCCTTGCTTTCAGAAACCTGAAGCAAATACAATATCAATCAAAAACTTACGGATGGTCATAACATCTTTTTAAATCATGGAGTATAATACTGCAGCTTGTCATTGAGATATACTATGCATGGCAAGAAATCATCTGAGAAATAACAATACTAAAAATGATTCCCCATAGATGAACGACAAGCGTGATCAGAGCATTTAAAGGCATTTTTAAATCTTTTTTCCTAGCGACAAACCTATTTTACACAATGTGTGTTCTCGTACTAGATCATAAGCACAGATTCTCCATTATATAAAGGTTGTTTTTAGTAACAATCCATGTTCATTTATGAAAAGATCAAAATTACAACAGTAATGCAGAACTTATAATACCTCAACATCATATGATAATCATCAAGTTTTTCTGGCAGCAATTCCTCCAAAATGAGTGCTTGTCGGAATGCATCAACAGCCCGTAGCTCCTCAGCATCTCGAATATCCTCAATAGAGACAGAGCTAACTCGTCCATCACTTTTCCTTCTACTGCCCTTCTTCTTTAGGGAATGTTTGAACTTGCTAGATGCATTTAGTGCTTTCTTTTTTAATGAACCAATTCTTGTCCTCCTTTCATCCTCTGAGTTCTCAAAATCAGACTTTCTTTCTCTTCTTTCGGATCTTTCTCTTCTCTCTGGTCTCTCATCGTTACCTGATGACCCCTCAAAGCCTATCCGAATAACAAATACATAAGAACAAATCGTTTTAGCTTTAAGTTTTAACACCTCAATGTCTAATCTATAATAACTGCAATTACGTAGCAGACAATCAACTAATTGACCTAATACAAGACCTCACAATTCATCATATTTTAAGAAACTATTGCAATTCTATTATAGAGCAATTAAATATCTAATAATAGATTAATAGATTACATATAAGCATCAAGTTATACAACAATTTTACACAAAATGGCATTTAAAACCTCCTTGGACAGCTACAACATAAACATAAAACTATACAGTAAGTACGGTATTTTTTTGATAAAATTTGTAACCTATAATAAAACCCTAATTTTCTCCTGTGTGGATAACAAAATATACATCTAAAAAGAGATCAAACAATAAAAATTGAAAACTCACAAGGCCTTGCAAATCGATCGAGTGGTCCAGACATCGATTCGCAGCTATCAAAAACTCACTACAATCTCTATTTCGATTATAATCGACAAAGTAAAATCACAAAAACTGCATCACAAAATACAGATAACATTAGCTAAATTCATATACAAACAGATGTGTTCAATAACTTTAGTTTTCAAGTAGACGTACCTTTACTTTACCGAAATCGATCGGAATTGAAAAAAAAAAATACAAACGGCCGGTGAATAATATGAAGAAGAATATAATTAAAAATAAATTATAATGAAAAATAAAAATATCGACGAAAAAATACAAGGAGGGCGATTAAATGAAAGGGGTTTTGGTTGAAGGGTGGGGTCAAAATAGGTGAGTGGGGTAAGAAGGTGCCACGTGGCAGATTGAGTGTTTTGGATGGATGTGTGTGTAGTCAGAAGATGAGAATGAATATTAATTAAATTAAAAATTATTCTATCTACTGCTTGGATTTTTTAGGTTGTAAAAAAAGAGCGGCACTATTATTGAGTAATGATTCGGTCACAGGGCGGTGACACTAAAAGTCAAATGTTTGAATTTTGACTTTGTGGTAATAATGGAATGAATCTGGAGTCTGTTTTAAGAATAACAAGAATCTTTTTTGATTAATTCATTAACTGTGTTAAAAATATTGGTAGAATTTAAAGATAGCATGCAATGACATTTAATGAAGGTTTGGAAAATAAGAAAGGCCTTGATGTATCAATATGGTATAGTAGTAAAGTGTAAGTGCAATATATATATATATATATATATATATATATATATATATATATATATATATATTCAAAAGGATTTTTATAAGGAAAACCCTTAGGGCTATGATTAAGGGATAACTTCCAACCAATTGTAATTAATTAATAGGGAAATACAAACTCATATAACACCCACTATCTCTTTATGTTAAAAGTCAATCCGATTTTTAAACTTCTCTCATCTCTTGGAATACAAAAAATAACTGCCTCTCTTTCTAGTGATAATAATCAAACATTGTAAATAACTGTACATTTCTTCGTTAAAACAACACATAAACTAATTAACATTTTGTTGTGATTGTTTAGGGGCCCTGTATTATTCTGTTTTCTTATTTATTATTGCACTCTTGTTGTTATTATCACATGAAAAAAAAGGAATATTATAGTTTCATGAATTGCAAGAATGACCATAATAATTCTTGATTTACTGTTAGGATTTTTCTATTGTTGTTATCAAAGGGGGGAAAAAGATGATGAAAAACGATGGGAAGGAAATAAATGGGTAGTAAATAGAGGATGAAAAGTGAAAATTGGTAAATTGACTTTTAAAAAGAGAACGTGAGAATTAGCTACAAGGAGATTTTATTTTTTTTTAAAAGCTGTTAAAAATTACCCCTTAACAATAGCCGGCTTTCTTTAGAAAAATCCTATTCAAAATATTCAACTTTTAATAAGTTATTTGCTTTAAATAGTTGCTTGAGTTATCTACAGAAAAATGACAATAAAAAATTAATGTGAATGTGGATAAAATCAATGAATAGGGGCACAACCACGTATAAGTTAGGAGTAACGTTTATTACGGATTTGTTTATTATGTAAAGTGTAATTTTTTTAATATGTGTGTTTTCAATTTGGTGACAAACAATTTGGATGTAACATCTCATTGGTGTCATGTCATTTTGTGAAAGTTATTTTGTAAAAATTGTGTGGATGTATCATCTCTCAATTTATTTTGTAAAATTGTGTGAGTATGATGCCGATTTTTTTAAAAAAATAACCATTAAAACATTAAAAAAATAAATGAGCACTCCTCCCTAATCGTTTTCGTAGGTGGAATGGAAAAGGTGGCAAACCACCTAACTTTTTGCATGAGAAATGGGCCAACGCGAAAAAAGTAAAACGGAATACATGATACAACTTTGAATAGGTTTGTGAAAAAAAGTAAAGTATGGTTGAATTGATAAAATTGATATGTTATTTTAAAAATAACACTTATTTCATAACAAGCTAAAAGTGAATAGTTATTTAATGACAGAGGGAGCAGTGGCGGATCCAGAATTTTGAGTGACCCGTAGCAATGGTATCTCAATTTTCTTGAACCCGTAGCACAAACAAGAAATGTAACTAAAAATGCTATCTTTCAATAGAAATTATACTGCGTATTGATAATGGACCCGTAGCTACTGCTACCCCTACCTTTTACATGGCTCCGCCCCTGAGAGGGAGTAACATTTTTTATTGATATTAATAACAAATCTTTGATCAAATTACTTGAAATAGGAATGTTTTCAATATCACATAAAAATTATGTAGAAAAAATTCCTTTATTTTTATTATATTTATAATTATAAAATATACAAATATAATAACTTAATAGAAAAGGCAAAGACCATCGCACTTCAACTAGGTGCGGAACTTAAACAATTTATTGAAAGGGGTAAACATACTTATTTCATTTTAAGGGGTCAAAGTTGTATTTTGTGTATATGTAAGCATTAAAATTGCATTATAATAAACACAAAAACTTGTTTGTCTTACTAATTATATTTGTCCTAAAATAATTATTCACTTCCAAAAATAAATACGTATTAATGTTTATATTTCATATATTGAGTAAGGTTCAAACGAATTTATCAACTTTGAGTGAGAATGAGATAACTAACAGATTTCTGTCATGTGTCACTTTATTCTCTCTCCTTCACATTTTTAAAAATTAAATATCTCACAAACGGTAAGTCGAAAAATCATAAAAATTGCACCATAAAATTCAACGTTTTCTCCTCTTCATACTTTTGACAACCTTTTTTTCTTTCATTTTTTGATGGGTTTTACCAAATAGTAACACGTGTGTTAGTGATTAGTTGTACATCTAATTTGTGGTTAAGGTTGGGGTTTAAGGTTGGGGTTTAAGGTTAGGGTTTAATAGGGTTTAGGGTTTAGAGTTGTGTAAAGCGTTTAGGGTTTAGGAGTTAGGGTTGAGGGTTTGAGGTTTGAGACCCTAACCCCTAAACCCCAAACCTAAAACCATAAACGAAACACTAACACATATGTTACTAATTTGTGAACCCACCAAAAATGGAAAATTTTTTTTGTCAAAAGTACGCCTTTAAGGACGACAAATCGAAGAGGATAAGACGTTGAATTTAATAGTGCAATTTTCATAATTTTTTGATTTGTCGTTTGTGAGATAATTGATGTTGAGGGTAAATGGGTTTCGTACATGTGTAACATTCTCTTTGTACACATGACTTGATATCATTGGTTCCCTCATTCTTACACAAATTCCTATTTTCATTTGAACCACATCCTTCATATATTACTCTTAACTTTAAAACTACACATACCTCAAAGAAAATAGTTTAATTAATAACTGAGAGTTAAATTTGTCATCATACTAAGGTTAAAGTTGCATTTAATGTGATTTTCTTAATATGTGTGTTTCAATTTGGTGACAAACAATTTGGAACGGAAGGAGTATTATTATTATTATTATTATTATTATTATTATTATTATTATTATTATTACTAATAATACGGAGTAATTATTAGTATTGTTATTGTTATTATTAATTATTAATATTAATATGTTTGATGTTTGATAAACAAATAAAGATAACTCATTATATTTAACTTTCTTAAATTAAATGTACATGAAATCTGCGCGGGAAAGAATAATTTAGCTTGGACTCGACACAAAGGAAGTATTATCGTTGCTTGAAACTTTAATCAACCAAACGAACTATGTTGGCCCCGTTTTTTTTGATCTTGAAATAGTAATAATAATAATAATAATAATAATAATAATAATAATAATAATAATAATAATAATACCAATAATAATAATAATAATAATAATAATAATAATAACAATAATCTTTATATTATATTATATATCTATCCATCTATAAAATCTATAAAATTAAAATTAAATTAAATTAAAATTAAAATATACTTAAAACAAAATAGTATAGGCTAATCTCGACCTTTAATGGTATTTTGCCAAATCGATCCGACCATCCAGATTTAATCTTAATAGTTAGATTTACCACCCCTAAATCTAATAAAATAAATTAAATATTAATTAAATAATTCGGAATCAAATCAAAAAAATCGCGTAACCTTGGTAAACTTCAAAAACTAAAAAAGGTAACCGTATCAATGTTATTTAGATAGAAGAAATAAATTTTATAAATATTAAATAATCAATTAAAAAATACTTAATTAAATAAAAAAATAAAGTAAATTTGGTAAACTTCGAAACCAAAAGATTAGGTAACCGTATCAATTGTTTGTGATTCGTGCGTCCGACTTTTACTACGTAACACAAATCTCAATTTAAATTTATATCTCTTCTAATAAATAAAAATTAATAAATTAATAAGTAATCCGAATTATTAATTATAGAATTAATAATAATTAATCCTTAATTATTGGTGGTTGAGGCTATCTTTGAGGCGTTACTAACCCTAACTGAATTCTTCAAATCCATTCTTCACGTTTGATGATTGTTCAACGTACTCTTCATTCTCTTTCGAATTCCTCACCGTCTTTTCTACAGAACTTTTGAATCGGTTGGATGGCTTTGATTTGAGAGGTGATGTTAAATTTACACTTGCAACTACCAAGATCGAAAGTCTTGACCCAGCCTTGCTTTGACCCGGTCGTATAGATAGGAAGATAGAGTTCCCTCTTCCTGACATCAATACTAGGAGGCGCATATTCACAGTATAGTGTGACGATTTGCAGTTCATTAAAGCTTTACACTTTATAAATAAATTGTCCAGTTGTCAGTATATCCCTAGGATATCATCTTTTGTTCTAACTATATAGAATATCATGGAGCTATTTTGATTAAAAAGATTGATCAAGATAAAGAGAAATGTGGCTCTGATGATAAGTATAAGGGCTGCAATTGGGTTGCAGGTAGAAATCTTAGCAAAGGCAACGGTGAGGGGTCTCAAATGGAAACAATTTTAGCCATAATTGACTGGTCTGATTATTGCTATTGTAGAATGAAAGCTGAAGAAAAATATGTAGAGCTGACTTTATTGGGTCAAAATAGTTGTAGTCAAAGTAAATGCAATCTTAAAAAAGGTAGTAAGCTGGGCAAAGTAAAACCCAGGTTGGTTCATCATGTATATATCCGTATGTTACTAGAAAAAAGTGATCAAAACTTAGGTTAAAAGAATATTGTGGAGAATGAAATGGCTCAAATTGACTTTCTTTTGCCTAAATGACTTGTGGTGTACTTTCAAACACAAGAGACTCATGAGCAAAATAGAAATGCAGATTATGAGTTATAATGAGGTCCATTGTTGTCAAATTGAAGAATTAAAGGGACACAATAGAAAACTTGAGAAGCTTGGTATATGCAGTTTCAAAGTAAAAAGCGCACACTATTTACATATGCATATTATGGGCAAGAATGTGAATGTAAATCAATATGCTACCGTGTATAATTTCTTGGTAAAGTTACAAAGTTTGATAGCAATAGTTTTTCCCTTATACATGATAGATTTAGAGGATTTGGTTTTACCTTTGACTGTTGATTTTATTTTGGTTAGGATATCCATCATATCCTTTAGGGATGCCTAAAGTAATTCGTTTCTTGAATTCTAATAGAGTGTTTACCAGGGTTTGTCCCCTTAACCTCAAAAAAATAAAATATTTGTCTATTTATTTTATTTAATACAATATTTGGTACATTATATTTATTAGAAATTTAATTGTCACATTACAAACTCAAAGCTCTAGAAAGGCCCTAATGAAATGTCGCACATGAATGTCAATCTTTTTCTAATACAAAACTTGCATAAATAAAATCATCTTTGATCTTTACATATTTGACATATAAAAATACATTTTACACAATAATTGATACAATCTTTTATCTTAAAAAGTTCAAAATTTTAATTAAAATTTTCAAAAGTTAATATTTAAGCCCACGTTGTCGCGGATCTTTTATCTAGTTATATATATATATATATATATATAACAGAATACAATGGAGTAATCTGAACCTTAGATTGGTTCTATCTCTAAATATCCAACGGTTAAAATTATATCATTCATTTTCTTTTAATTTTTATATTAATGTGTACCCAGAACTAACGTAATTGACACTTTCGGTACTTCTCTATTTTTTTAGTCTTTATAATTTAAATATAATGACATTTCAAGTGGTAATTTATAAATAAATCAATCGTATTTGAAATATTTATCTATATTGATTAATTACATGAATTTTTTTATCAACATTATGAAACTAAAAACTGATCATCCATTTAGCCAAATAACCGTAATATCATGAATACATTAAAATCGAAATTAAAATATTTTATGATTTTAACTAAAATCCGGTTCATAGTACAATTTCATTTGATATAACTTTTTAGTTATACATTTAATGTCGAAATCCCGTGTTGTCGCGGGACCCTCACCTAGTACATATATAAAACAATATACTATGGATCAATTTGGACCCTTCGATTGGTTCCTTCCATACAGTCTATTGGTGTATATTTAATTCTATAGTTACACTCCCCCCCCCCCACGTATTATTAAAAATATTATACCTCAATATATATGTAATGAATTTTATAACTATAGTCATAATAAATTAACTAAACCTAATTTATCTAATATTTTACACTTTATAATAAACCAATACTGAAACAACTTTTAACTACACAATTTTTTCTTAAAATAAAATCTTTAAAATTAATATAATATCACAGGTCTAAGTCCAACTCATCTATATAAATAATTTTAAAACGATGATCATATCTAACTAAATCGCCTGTAGTTTACTCAACCACATTACCATGAAATCAAACACATAAATCTAATGAATCTTACAACTATACCTTAAAATATATGTAATAAATCTTACAATTATAGTCATAATAAATTAAATAAACCTAATATATATAATAGTTTATAGTTTATAATAAACCTAAAATAGAATACCATGGGGCAATTTGGACTCTTCGATGGGTTCTTTTCATACGATCTAATGGTGTATATTTAATCTCCATAGTTACACTTTCCTCCCCCACATATTATTAAAAATATTATACCTCAGTATATACGTAATCAATTCTACAACTATAGCCATAATGTGAGTGCCCCTAGCTGTGAATCTAAGTGATTGATGACAGCGATTGAATGGCGGAAACAAACAATCACACTAAACAAATGTAAACACAACCCGAAATCGAATAAACGAATCAAAATCAACTTTATATTGATAATCTTAACCTATTAGCTTGTTTACAGACTTGCTATTTCGACAAATGATGCTAGGGTTTCGTCACCCCTAGCCTGAAACCCGTAGGTTTGTATTTATACTAAACCAAAACCGGCAGACATGCGACACTTGACTAGTGACGCATGTGGCCACCTTCATGCGTCACTTACCTAAGTGTCGCTATGCGTCACTAAGGCAATTGTCGCCTACTACTAAACTTAAGTGTCTCTAAGTACAAAAATGACTTTTCTATTACAATTAACTAACGACACTTACAACTCGATAGACCAACTGACTGAAACACACTAAATGTGTAACACCCGTCAAATTAGGGCTAATCATTAGGTCCTAATCGTTTTGTAATACATGTAATTAGTTATGTGTTAGGCTAATTTGAGTATCAATATATATTGTTGAATATATACAATTATGCGATTTGATTAAATCGTACTCGATTTAAATCGAATTTAATTCGGTTCTATTAAATACGAACGTTGGTGAACAATCTAATTAAATAATATAATATTATTTAATAACACTATTATATCCCAAAACATTATTTTTATAATATTTCAATTTAAAACTCGTACCGTACAAATAACAACTTACGTGATTAAAGCATTAAACGCGCAAACGAAACGCAACAAGTTAAGTTACATCTTATAACTTCAATAATTAGTATTTTAATATTGAGAAATTAATTGTATTTTAAAACGTATAATTAAAGGTTTTAATAAAATACTTAATGTTGAAACAATCGGGAAAACGAACACCGCACGGAGCACGATTGCGGGAACTGAAGTGTGGGGCTTTCACCAAAACCCCACTTCCTCCTCCTTTCCTTCTTCATTTTCCACCCTTCCACTCTCTCTCTATCTTTCTTTTCTCTCAAACACCCACCATCCACCATCACCTTCAAACACTAAATTACACCACCAAACGACCTCAGTTTTCATCGTCCATTTGGAATAAAAGAACCACCGCGTCACGATCTACGACCCCATCTTTTTGAAATCTTCCGGCGTTAACTTGTAAGTTTCCGACAAATTCTCGAAATCACTCAAATCCTTGTTATAATGCTTGTTTGTTGTTTATTTAAGCTTGAATGTCCATCTAAGGGTTGGGTAAAAGAATCAGACCAAACGGAAATCGGAAAACTCGTTTTCGACTAAAAAATCCGGACTTAAGTGTCGCATAGGCCGAACCAGTATAGCGTCACTTCGTGCGTCACTTAAGTGCCGCATTAAGTGACGCATAAAACCCTAAATTTGCGTCACTTGCCTAAGTGCCGCATAAAACCCCTTTTTCCCGACACTTACATCCGTCACTTGTCCAGTGACGCCTAACACTACTGACCGACACTTCTAGCGTCACTTGCCTAAGTGACGCCTATAACCTAAATCTGATTTGTACCGTCACTTGCCTAGTGATGCTTAACACCTTTACCCGACACTCACACCCGGCACTTGCTTAAGTGTCGCATCTCATGCGTCACTTCCTCAAGTGACGCTAGTTCCCCAGAATTCCTCATTTTATGCGACACTTCTTGAGTGTCGCATAGACCCTAAGTGTCGCTATAAGTGTCGCATGAAACAGAACCCAGACTTTTACTAAGTATCGATACCTGGATTTTTATCACTTGACTTTACCCAAATTCAAATCTTATATGCGTTTTTCACTATAACAATGTGGTAGAAATAATTTTTTTTTGAGCAGACCTAGCATCTCGACCCCAGCCAAGGGCCAGCCCCTTGGACCCCGCCAGGGGTTGCCACCCCTGGGACCCCACTAACCAAGGGCGCTGCCCCCGGACCCCCGTCACCTAAAGTTTCTAAATACTTTTTAAGTATAAAACTTCGACATAATAATAATATTATTGCAAATAATCACCAACGGGTTGTACACGTTTTTAAAACTCAAACTTATCAATCAAATCAAATCATTGGACATTACTAGTTGGATGAACAACTAGCATAGGTTATCTTTTAAGATACATACTTATTTTATTTAACCTTGCGCGTTATAAACGCCCGGTAGGTTACAGTCTTCGGACACCACGTATTATTACATCATATTGCTTCGTTGCAAACCTCCAGACTCAGGTGAGTCTCATAGCCCTGACTTTTTACTGTTTTTACTCCCGGGGTGGGAATACATGCTCTAACTGTTTTACACGTGAACACGAGTACAAAACTCGCTATATTCTGCATGAGCTGTTTTCTAATCGCTTTTAAGTCCTCTACGATCATAGTTCTGGTAATACTTTATGTAGCGCGAATGTTAGTGTATGGTACCATATAGGACTGACCATCCTCGCGCGGGTCAACAAGCACTGATTGGTTAAACAGACGCATTAACTTTTGTTCATACGAGTGTGGATTAGACACTCGCCCGGAGGCACCCACGATCAGGTACTTTATTGTGATCTTGACACCCACGTTAAGCGCAGACTATGACCTCATGGCAGACATATACATCATGTGATTCATTTCAAACGGTTACCATTAAATCTTGTGGTTCACACTTACATATTTATTATGAAAACCTGTGAGCTCACCAGTGTTAGCTGACCTTTTTAGTATGTGTTCTCAGGTACCCAACAACAGTAGGACCTGTTCACTCAGGATGCCCATAACTCGAGTCAGCATACACATCAGGAGATTATTTTGCATTACTACATTTTGTAACTAAGTTATGCCGATTAATCTCTAAACATTGTAATTATTGGGCTTTTGTAAACATTTATACATTGTAAAACTTTATATTATTAATGTATCTGTAAAATGACACATATAGATTCGTTCATTATATGCCTTGTGTGTTTTGATTATTGATTAGTAGCACCCCAAAGTATGCTTCCGCTAAACAGTAAATATGGGGGTGTTACAAAATGTACCAACAAACTCCCCCGTGTCATTAGCTTGGTCTTCAAAATCTTCAATCATTTCCAGCCAGCTGGGAATACACCACCAGCATGTATTCCATTGACTACACAGATATCCACAATTTTCTGAAACTTGATAGCTTCATTTCTATCTCTAGCCTTGAATTGCATCTTATTCTCATGCAGTTTCTTCATATCTTGCTTCGAAAGATTTATTAAACTTAAAGGAATAAAAACAAAAAATTTATTTCAATCCCCATGTTGACCTTTTCTTGGGTTTCGAAACCTCCCAAGCGGTCTTCTCCCCTGATCCCAAATCACCAACGATTAAAGGTTCTGGATCCGTTGACGGTTCTGAATCAGGTATAAAAACAATCACAGCTTCACCTGTAATATTGTCATATTCCCAATACATCAATCTCTTGAGAAAGTCCATGTAGATGTACCTATGCATAGGTTCAGTCGTTCAGAGTAACATACACCGTATAAAAATAGTGCAAATGTGAAAAGTTTTTTTAAAAAGTTCTACATCACTAAGACTCTAAGGGCATGTTTGGTAGGAGGGAATGATAGAGAATGGAATTGAAGCAAGGAATGAGAATGGAGAGAAAGAGAATGAATTTAGAGAAACATAATCGATTCTGTTGTTTGGTACAAAAAGAGAATCGAAATAGATAAATGAATTAGAGAATCATTCTCGTGTTTGGTGGTGCTATTCACAAGAACTGAAAATTTCAAAATCAGAAGTTCACAAAAATGAAAGAAAATAATAAGGGGGGAAATTCATGTTCTTCATGTTAAATGATGTTCTTAATTTTTATTCTTTTATTCAAGTAACAATGAAGTAAAGAAAAAAATTAAATTAAGATGGGTTTAAAAATAAGAGTGCATTTCTATTCCTAAATATCATATAAAAGTATGGATAGATCACTAGATCGAACAAACCAAGATGAACAATCTAACCCACTACATCATCATCATCATAATAACAATGTTCGAAGGATATAATTTGAATAGTCAAAGAATACAAAATCTAAAAGTACCAAATCGATTGTAAATATTGTTCAGTAAATGAATGTTACCACCTAAACGTTTTCCACCCTTCTCATTAAATTATTGATATACTTGTAGAGGTGGGATCGATGAACCCAACAATTATTAACAAAAGTGAGTATGAGATGCGGTAATGATGACCAACAATCGGTGAGCTATGTAAGGAAACAAGTAACGACGACGACCCAAAGCTAGAGGAGAAAACATTAGTGAGTGATGACGATAATTAAGATACTGAGAATGTCGACAAAGAAGAGACAGAGATCGATGAACAAGGTGAAGAAGCAAACAATCTTCAAGATCGTTAGAATGATATTTGGGGATTAGGGCTTCGATTTTTTTTATTTTATTTAAACAGCATGTGCCTTTCACATGATAAATTATATTTATACCTTGATTCTTTAGGTTGCCCCCCTCATTCTCACCAAAAAAGAACGGATAAATGTTTCTTTGAAAAGTTCTCATTCTCACATTTCTCTTGTAAATTGAGTAGAATCAAAGTAATGGAAAGGGAATGATATTTTGATTCTCCATCTTCATTCCATGTTTCAAACAAACAAGAGAAATGGAATGAAATGGAATGGATTCCCTTTCTCTCCTTTCCATTCAACCGTACCAAACACACTCTAACCCTCGAGTAGTCTTGCACTACATATGCCAACAAAAATAAATACATAATTAATATTTAATTGGATTTATAATTTTCACTAAATTTTTGTGGATTGATATTTGAATAATTTCAATTGGCTAACAACAAATTTATTTTAAATCATGCAGTTGAAAGAAAAAAAAACACGTCTTAATTAGTTGTATCTTTCAACTGAACACATACTATTTGTCCCAATGGATGATTACATATCCTTAGCAAAATCTATACTAATGGTATTATATAATACATTTAACACTCTCTAAGTAAAGTGAGTTTCACTTACTACTTATTCTCCAATAACTACATTTTTCATCAATCAAATATTAAATTTACCCATTGAAGTCTTTTTTGACTGGTTAAATATCAAAGTGGATACTTATAATGGGACATCCCAAAATAGTAATTTGAACATTTTAAATGGGACGAACGGAGTACAATATGATTTTATTTTACAAAACATTCATTCGCATATCTACCCATTGTCACTACTTTCACCGCTGCATTGCTAGTATAATGCTAGTCTAATATATGTATTTAAATAACTCTGTTCACTTTCTCATTGCCTCATGTCTAGATTGAGCACATTGCATCTTAGATATGTTTGACATTTTAAAGTATAATTTGAATTAATTAACATAGTTAATCCTCATATATAAGATACGAGTTGAATTTTGATGACAGTGAATCATTACTTTTAGATAATGGGAGGAACATGCATGAAGACATTACTCGATTATAAATTAACAAATAATAAGGCACGCGGTGCAAAAATCATGAGCAATTAGAGCCAATAATTAAGGCTACCAACTAAATCCCTTAATAAAATACTTATATTTTAGAGGTAGGGTGGGTTCAAATGAGAATAATAATTTGTGTGAGAATGAGGGAACCAATAATATCAAGCCATGTGTACAAAGTGAATGTTCACATGTACAAAACTCATTTACCCCAAACATCAATTATCTCACAAATGACAAATCGAAAAATTATGAAAATTGCACCATTAAATTCAACGTTTCATCCTCTTCGATTTGCCGTCCCTCAAGGCATACTTTCGACGAGTTTTTTTTTCCATTTTTTTGGTGGGTTTCACATTTACAAACACATGTGTTAAAGTGTTGCGTTTAGGGTTTAGGGTTTGGTTTAGGGGTTAGGGTTTGAGGTTTGGGGTTTCTCCCCCGAAACCCCAAACCTCAAACCCTAACCCCTACACCCCAAACCCTAAACCCTAAACGCTTTACGAAACTCTAAACCCTAAATCATACTAAACCCTAAACCTTAAACCCTACTAAACCCTAAACCCTACTAAACCCTAACCCTAAACCATAATTTTAACTACAAATTAAATGTACAAACAATCACTAACACATGTGTTACTAATTTGTAAAACCCACCAAAAAATGAAGAAAAAAAAAGTTGTCAAAAGTATGCCTTGAGAGACGGCAAATCGAAGAGGAGATAATGCTGAATTTTATGGTGCAATTTTCATGATTTTTCGACTTACCGTTTGTGAGATATTTAATTTTTAAAAATGTGGAGGAGAGAGAATAAAATGACACATGGCATAAATTTGTTGGTTCCCTCATTCTCACTCAAAATTGATGTACTCATTTAAACCTTACTCTTTAAAGGTATCCAAGAATTGAGTACATATTTTACTATGTATTCCAATAATAATGTTCGGAGTAATAGTTTAAGTTTTTTTGTATAGGTGTAAAATAATGGCACCTTAATGCATATAGTGTGAAGTTATAGTGTCATATTATCTGAATTTTAAGTTTTAAGTCATTGTATCTTTAAAGTCGAATTGAATCATGGAGTAATTGAATCATGTAGTCTAGGGGTGTCCGTAGTTCAAAGATCGGCCATACCAAATCGGATCAGAATTGAACCGAACTGCGACCTACCAAATGGAATATCAAAAACCATGAACCGCACAATGTAATTGGTTCTGATCTGGTTCGGTTCTTCTGGTTATGGTTCGAAACCGCGAATCAAAAAATATACGCACGTATGTTATAAATAATAAGATGTGTAAAAAGCATGTAGTTATCATCAATTTATATATAAGACTCAAGGGTTCATAAAATAAAATAGAAAAAATTAAAATCGTCTAATAATAGAGAACTAAAACATTAAATTGCTACAATTCAAACATAAGATGAATGCATCTATATTTTTTTCAATCAAAACATAGATGTATGTGAAACACAAAAGAATATCGTATACCAAGTCCCAAAAAGAATTATTAAATGGAACTAACATTAACAACTAATCAAAAATTATGATCGGGGAACTGTGTGAAAGTAATAAAATTGTTACTTGTGTGTAGACCGTAAACCATTAAGCCTAAAAAAAGAACCAAGAACCGGACCGTTGTGCTTCAGGTTGATTCGGTTCTAGTCCGGTCCGGTTTAGTTTACCAGTTTTGGCAGTTTTGGACCATTTATGTACACCCCTAATGGTGTATATGATAATGAATCTCAATTAGGCCATTCGATGATTTTAACAAGCATTAAATGTATAGATTGACAAACTACTTTCACTTTTGTTTCAATTTAGGTAATTAAGTGTTTTCTATTACCAAGGTCGATAATGTATTTGTAAAAATGTGTCGATGTAGATAATATGATTTGTAAGTACATTATTAATCTTGAAAAAAATAGTGCATAACACTTTTAACCGGTACATTACTTACATTGATAATACAATCGGTTCGTTACTTATATCGAAACAAAAATAAGTAGGTTGACAATCTACGCCTTTTAACCCTTTTAACAAATACTTAACGTAATAATAAGTTAATAACCTGTTGATTATTTGATATTATTTATTTCGAGAACGACGCATTCCTTGAAAAATAAATTTATAAAATATAAGATGTGTCACATAAATAGCACATTATTTGTCATCTCAACATGTTAAAAGTCTTATTGAGTTACCATTTTACCAAATGATTTAATTATTATAATAGATAAAAGATTCGGTAAATTCATCATAATTGTATAATATAAAATTTGTATTCTATACATAATTGATGCACAATTTTGAAAAATTATTGAAAAAATGTGGTAGATACATCACTACTCGTAACGATTGTAATACGTTGTCATCCGAGATCTATCATGATATCCAAGATGTATACTACTAGACTAGACTAGATCAATCGCAGTGGCTGATATCAACAAAGCAAAACCGAACTCTCAAAGGGGTCAATCAAATTGGTTTTCTCAGAACCCATAAGCCCAATGACCATTTTCAGTTGGGCTCGATTAAAGTCGGGCCAACAATGACGTTTTCTTTTTAAACTTAAAAGGTATTTGAGTTGAATAACAAAAAAGGACACAATCAAATAGAGGGTAATTAATAATTATAGTTTTTCACTTTTTGTTCCTTTTTGACGGTACACCACCAAATGTGTTTGACGATGTAATACTGTACAAAATTGTAAAACACGTTAATGGTGTATTGTTAAAATAAGTTGATGTACGAATCATCACCCTTTTGTTATTGACACGAAGAATAAAAGGAATTACTTCCACACGAAGGCAAATGACAAGACTAAACATGTTCAGTAGCAGTTTGCAGGGACACAATTTGTGACCAACCTAAACCAGCAAATTCCAAAGATTTTATGTGGGGGTAAAAGCTGATTTTGCGCCTTTCTAAAGACCTTTCAATTTAACATGTGGGTGAATGGCGTATTCATTAATTTATTCACAGATCTATTATAGCTCAATGTTTATATATGTATAAAAAGCATATATTCATGTATAATACTAGTGCAAATTATTAAATCTACCAAAAGTTAACAAAAAAACCAAATTTAGAGGCATTTGACGGCCTCCATCTATTGATCTAGTGACAAACGATCTATATGTAAATCGCTAGAAGTGTCAAAATGAACGAGTTGGGTCGGGTCGGGTCACGGGTCTAGATGGGTTTGAGTCTAAATGGATTCGGGTCTAGATGAGTCATTTAGAAGAACGAGTCTAAACGGGTCTTGATCAAATGGGTATCGGGTTTTCACCAAACTTATTTTTATTTGAGTGAGAAATGAAAAAAAGAAATGAGATGGAAAAAAAAAAGTTACCTATTAAACTCGTTGGTTAACTGTTACACAATTAGAGAAGGTTAAATTAAAAAACCCATTAATTAACCCTTAATTAATTAATGGTTTAAAATTGACACATCTAGTAAATCGCCTAGGAAAAGACGATTATAAACCATGCCCACGGCATAGTGTATTGTATTATCAGGGTGAGAATATCTGAAAATAAGCAGTCTCTCGAAGCAACCTTCTATATATATATTTTATCTTCTCCAAGTTAGTTCACAATTTTTTTGAATTTACTTTTCTTAAAAAGTGTATGTACTGATTAAATATATATTGTATTTAATATTGATAAAGAGTACTACGTAACTAATAGTTTTCCTTTACGTACCAGCTAGCATAGTGAAGTCGATTTTGGGTGTTAACTTTTATTTTAACAGGCTTTTTGTGAAGATTTGCATCTTTTTGATAGATTTTCTGGTGGGGTTTGCTGGCTTTGGGGTCTTACCTAGTAAACCTTGTGGGTAAAATCTCTAGTTACTCACAAAAAATTTTAAAAAAATTTTATACGTAATAATAAAGAAATGCATGCACACTATGTTTTATTGTTCGAAAACTACGGTTCTTCTATAACTTAGTATAAGTTGCGTCCTTGTTAATTATATGATGACAGAAGTAAAGAAGTTGATTGTGTTGATCAATACCATGTCACCATGTCTTTCATTAAAAATAAAATAAAATAAAAAATAGATTGTTTCGAGTTATGCACTTGTAAATTTAAAGAGTTGCTATACTAACTTATAATATTGTGAAAATATAGAGAACGTTTAATTCTGTTTAATGTGTAATACAAATTCATATATCGTCATATGTTTTACTCATGTTATTTATACACTCATTAATATTCACAATTTACATAGATGAAACATCACTTGTGTGTCACATGTTATATGCATATAAAACATTATATTTTATCACATGTCTCATAAAAAGCTATAATATTATCTCTCATCATATGTTTATCGGATACATTTTCACCATCTCTATCTCTAAGTGGTGTTAATTTGTTAAATTGACCCATATGATTAATTAAATATTTCGTTAAGATGATCAATCTAGGTTAACTCATAAATTCGATGCTCTGCAATTTTATTTTGTGATCTATGTTTTAAGATTACATTTTGATATTAGATTTAACCTCAGAAATACTTATGTATCAAGTCTCGCATAACATACACATTATTACATCCGATCCTTTAAGAGTAGAAATGTCGAACACATAATATGTTCATGTATCAATTAACTTGAAACACAAGATGTAAATAGTTTACACAAACTAGCTTGGTAAATTCTTAGGAAGCCATACAATTTGACAATAATAATAAAGAAATATATAGGTGCGACATTTCTCCGAAGATCACACCTCAAACAATGTATAAACGTTTCACAAAAAGTCTTATCTTTCAAGTTTCGCGAGGATGTTGTGCTGGTGGAATTATATCACATAGCTTAAGTCATGATGGTGCGCGGAGCATGTTTTCTTGATTTATAATAACTCTAACGCCATTGTTATTGGGGTCAAGGTTTTTACGACTAGGCTTCAAGGATGGTGGTCACACACTCACACTGTACATAAACAGTAACATAGATAAATTTTTATTAATAAAATGTATGATCAAATTTTTATAAGAAGAAAGTGTATGACAAGCAATAATGAATAATGAACGGAGAAGTATAAAGAGTAGGTGAAAATGTAAAATTGCACATGAATGAAAATGACATGATCAGTACGTAGTTGCGCATAAAGTCTAAAAGCTGGAACACGATATTAGTCCGTACAATATTACCACCGGCCCATTTCACGTGCACTTGTACCTGCACACAGGCCCCTTTTATTTTTCATTAAAACATAAAACAACTCAATTAATTATTCTCATCACTCAGTGGTCACCAAAATAGGTGGATCGGACTCTGTGTAAACAATGAAACAAGTTTTAATTAAAATGGTTAATTATCTTATATCTGGTTAGATTCATTAAACAATATACAAAGATAGGTTTATTTGTAAGAACAAATTAATTAATCGATCTTAGTAAACGTGTATTAGACGTATCTGTATGTACAAACATGGTTTCATCAGATATTGAAGCTCCGGGTTCAAAACTTCAAATTACTCCGTATATCATATGGGTAATGTTATACATGATCTACTTACATAAATCTACAAGATAAACTTAAATTTTGATTGGTTGAATTCTTTTTCCTCTTAATTTTCACCTATAAGTTTTTCACATTAGAAAAGGTTTGATTTTATGCTTACCCGTCTACAAATCATTTTCTTATCATCATTTTTTCCTATGCCATATTCATGGAGGTTAATTAGTAAATTTTTCATAAAAGCTATTTTATTCCGATTGAAAGTGTGTGATTTGATAACTTGAATTTTTGTGAATTTAGCTGTTATTTTGTGACTTGATAATTGCTTACCTACTATTCCATTATTTAATTAGATTAAAACACAGTTGATAAAAACTTATACTAGTGCGATCAGTAATGTGTAACAATTTGTTTGTTTCTTATGGGTTTTTAGTCTTATTAACCGTCCCGAAAAGTATACCCAAGCTAAAGGGTGGATCCTTCTTAATAGTGAAAGAAAAAGACCATCAAGAATTCAAGAAATTAAAGTCATTTTCTACATTGGGTAACACGATTACCCATCAGTCGACATACCAGATGTTATAAAATATAACTCACCAAGTTTATCAGTCGACACATACAAGATGTAAATTATAAAACTCACCTAACATTTTTATATACAAAATGGCGAAGCTTGAAATTTTATTTATCACACTAATCACTTCTCAAAATTGAGATAAATGTAAACGGAATATCAATCAACGGAATACAATAGTAGTTACAACTCCAAATCGATAATAAAAAATAAACATACAAAACGTATTAAATAACTCTAGTTACCATCGAGAAATATACAAATAAATCCGATGATAGGAGGCTCTCGCACAAATGTGACATGACTCTATTGCCCCAGACATCATATGAAAAACAAATACGCACCAAAATAAATTAAGTAGGTACCTCGTGTGGATGATTCCAGAATCCCAAACTTTGAACTCGTTACTAGTCTTTTCCGTAAATTTGACGGAAAGAAAAATCACGAATCTTTCAGATGAAATAATACTCACAAAGGAGAGGAGAACCGGCATATGATGTAGTTGATCATATATATATATATATATATATATATATATATATATATATATATATATTGGTTACAAGACTTGAATAAAAAGCATATTAGGATTGGAATAGATCTAATATGTATTCTACTTAAATACCAACACAAACATATAAAATAATACGGCTAATCATAATTTTATAGGCTTCTCATAATTTCATTTTCAGTTATTATTATTTGTTAGAAAAAAGCCTTCAACGAAACAAAAGTACTTTTTATGTTTCCCCTAATTTTATATGATTATATATTTAAACTTAGGTACATGACAATCACGTATTTACTGTTCATTTTATATCCCAAATTTGAGGTAATAAACAAAAACAAGTATTTGAATATAATTTAAAGCTACTATTCTATAACTCCCTTTGTCGTTATGAAATAATGTATATAATCTAACACTTCATCCGTCCCATATTCATTATCCTCGGATAAAAAATACAGTTTCAACTTATATGAAACATATGTATTACTACTTGTTTTTTGGTGAATGACAATCTTGCTCCTGTCTAATTGATTAAAATTCCTTTAAGTGTTGTAATTTTAATTTCAATTAGGTATAGTATGGTAAAATTAATTGAATTGTCATTTCCATATCTAGTATTGACCGGTTAATTTGAGATAACCAGAAAGAACACAGACAAATAAATTGAGACGAAACGAAGAGTTTTAATTATTTATTAGTAATACCATAATTAAGCCAAATCAAAATTTGCTTTTGCTAAGTAAATTGAAGTAAAGGCAAAGTGCAAGTGATTATGAACAAAGTGCCACTTGTAGAGTGCATGCATTTTTTTTGTTGGGCTGTGGGCCGCTGGCCCGGTAGATGTGGACGGTCACGAGCATTTTAGACCCCACATGTCCCATCCGCCTTTTTATATATATATATATATTTCCGTATTCTCTAATTCCGTCTACGTATCCTGTTATGATTTATGAAATCAATATCTTTTTAAAAAGCTTGACTATAATTAAAATGAACATAAAGAAATGGTACAAACTACAAAACAGAGGGATGAGATGAGATAATTTAATAAAATTATATTAGTGAGTATTAAAAACTATATCTTATTAATTATTAATTAAGCGAAAGTATTTGGACGACATTTTACATCACTAACACCCATTTGTAGACTTGTGAGACTGAAAAGTGTCTATTAATTAATGGAAAATAATGGGTACATTTAAGTTAGATGCTTAGATGCTATTAGATGGTTATGAAAGTTTGAAGTCTTTATTTTAAGTGCTAACTAAAACCAGAACTGTCTTTAATGACAAGTAATTTTAGTAACAAGTCTTTTGATGTGTAATAAATTGAAACTATTTCAATAACAAGTAGTTGTAATAATGATGATAGATTATATTATATATCAAATCAAAGTATAACATTTAAACAAAACAAGACCCTTAACTATTTGTTTTTTTATTTTATAAGAAAAATCAATAATAATAATGTAATAATGTAGTAAGTCATCATAGTTGAAATTAAAGTGATGATTCCTTAGTAGTATGTAATAATAGTTTAAATTATTTGTTTATATAAAAGATGTCCACAATGATACCTTTTTTTGCTTGTTGGTCTACAATCTTTTCCTATAAATCCACCCCATAATCCTTCCCAAGCCTCTTCCCCCTCTCCAGCTTCTTCTCTTTCTTACATCCTTAACATCACCACCTTAATTATTTTCCTTCATCATTTGTTTAGGCTTACCACCTTTCTGATATTGTTTTCTTCATCATCATCTAAGGTTTTTGCAGTTTTAACAAACTACAAAACCACCCCTTGTTTCGATCTTCTTTTATTATAGAAAATTTGTAACTTCTTTTTGTGTGTTGTTACTAAAAAAATCAACATTAATGTGCAATCTATTGTTGTTAATGTTTGAAATACATGTCTCAAATTCTCAGTGAATTGTTTCTTTCCGGGTTTATGATCAATTCCACATATAGACGCAGGACGCATTTAGTTCAATCCTTTTCAGTTGTATTCCTTTACTGGTTTTATTACATTTCATGATTATTGTTACATCCCTTTAAAACTCTTACTATTATAATCCTTACGTCTTTATTAATATTATTAATAAAAATAATCCATATCCATATCTATATCGATATAAATAGAAATATAACAAATAATAATAATACTTAGAAAATATAAAGTTGTTTTAATTTGTTTGAAATAATTAATCATAATCATGGCTACATCTAGTGGCACTACGACAACATCATCAGGTTCAGGTTCAGGTTCAGGATTATATGCAATTCAGAACTCGGGTTCTGAAGGAGATCTTCAGAACCTGATGGATCAAAGGAAGCGGAAACGAATGATATCGAATCGCGAATCCGCTAGGAGATCAAGAATGAGGAAACAACAACATCTGGACGAACTAACGGGTCAACTGAGCCAACTCAGGAAGGAAAACAATCAGATCATGTCAAGTGTTAGCGTCACCACACAACATTACATGAGTGTGGAGGCAGAGAACTGTGTTCTGAGGGCTCAGGTTGTGGAACTAAGCAACCGACTGCAGTCGTTGAACGAGATCATTGCGTTTTGCGGGTTCGCGGAAGAGCAGTGTGGAAGTGGAGTTGGAAATGGTGGTACTGAGTTCGTGGACGAGTTAATGGTTAACTCACTGAGTTACCTTTATGCTAATCAGCCTATCCTGGCTTCTGCAGACATGATTCAGTACTGAATCAGATGGGAATCTTCTTGGAGTTATAAAAAAGAATCTGATTTGGTGATTGGGGATTAAAAAAATGGGTGGGGTTAATTAATGAATAAAGATTTGTGAAAAACTAAAGGAAGCTGAAGATCATTAGATTGTTGTTATGGGGGATGATACATATGCTATTGTACAAAGAGCTATGATATGTAATGGGGTCTTTCTTGTTTATGATATTATTTTGATTAATACTAGCAATATTATTATCATCAGGATTATTCTGTTGTTTAATTTTTATATACTCCGTATATAAAAAAAAATACGGATTTTAAGTAGATAAATATTAATTGTAATGTTTTGTGAGAATTTATACAGTTTTTTATGACTAAAATGAAGAATATTATATATATATATATATATATATATATAGTTTTAAATTTATAATTTAATTTAATTTAGTGTGAGATAGAAACTAAACCCAAAGTTACAAATTACAACAAGTGTTTTACGGAGTATTAGTTTTGGTAAATATCATAATTAATTTTTTATTTTCTCTATATTTCCCTGCACTAAAGACATCTATCTATCTATTTATATAATTAAATAAATCAGAATACTATAGAACAATCTTCACTTTTGATTAGGTTCATTCCATTGTGATCCTACGGTAAAGTGGAGATTTATTTTGAATAATTACATTTTCGACGCCTATATATTTGATGTAATTTTTTATTAAAAAATCGGCCACAACATTTTATCCATTTATAAAACTAAAATTTACACATCAACTTTCACGATATCTCTCATTCTCTTCAACCATTTTATTATTGTTATTATTAATATATAATAAAAATTTACTTTATGAATTCAAGTAACAAATGGAAGTTTACAACTTCTCCTCAATTTAATTTAAGTCGAAGTGTTAATATCCATCTTCCTAAAATTTTAACGTAGGCTTTCAAATCCTTTCCGTAATTGTTGCGTGTATTCAAATTACAAATTAAAAGTTAAGGATTATACGACATTCTGTCCAAATAGTGACGATGATGGTCATGAGGAAAACAGTTTCCATAATATAATCGTCGATAATAATATGCATTCTTTATTGTTAAATTCTTAGTTTTGAAAATTCAGTTTTTTTTTTATTTCTAACTAACTGTTTGTTTTATCTTGATTCTTTTGTTCAACATTTTCATCTGAATTCTATATTATTTTGACGCCCTAAAATATTGCTTGTGAAAACCAATGTATAATCAAGAAAATACTTAAATAGACGGTTTTCTATTACCAAATCTAGTAAAAGATAACTATATCATATTTATATAACTCTTCACTAATGTAGTGTGAATTGTTATGTAGAACTAAATTTGTTACTCTAATTTGAGTTGTTACAAACTTAGCTTAATGCCTAACTCGAAGAGCGCACTCTGATTGCACAATAAGCTTCAGTTGTCGCACCCTCAAATTCGGGTTGCAGAAGTGAATCGGGTCAGGGCGCGACTAATCAATAATCACAGCACAAAGATATAATGAACGACTCTATATGCGTCGTTTTACAACTTGTATTGATAAAATCAAAGTTTACATCAAAATATAGTTTACATTAGCTCAGTTTGGAATTGAGAGATTTACATACATAATTAATTTATACAAAATATAATAATGCATCTAAATCTCTGAATGTTTGCATGCTGACACGAGCTAATGATTCCTGAATGCAGTCCAATCTACTGCTGAGTACCTGTGATACATGCTAAAATGGGTCAGCGAAATGCTGGTGAGCTGACAGGTTTGTATGTCAACACATATATCGTATGAACCGCAAGATTTAGTTGAATTTAAAAAGCAATTAAGCAAAATAAAAGTTTTACAGCCATGAGCACATAGTCTGAGCTTAACTCGAGGTGTCAGGTCCACATTTAAGGTATCCTGATCGAGATGCCTCCCACGAGTGCCTAATCTACACTTGTCTGAACAAATATTAGTACATCCGTTTACCCAGTTAGTGCATGCTAACCCGGACGAGGAGGGTCAATCCTATATGGTACCATATACTAATATTCACGCTACTACGTATTACCAAATTATGTTGAGGAGGGCTTTGAAAGATTAGTGAGATAACTCATGTAGTAATTGTTTGTTTTCGTACTTGCGTTCATATAGTTAAAATAAAACGAGCAATGATATCACACCCTTGAGTAAAACAGTAAAATATGGGCTATGAGACTCACCTGAGTCTTGAAGTGTTTATCTGTATAAACTTGAGTTGATTAGCCGAGTAGTGATGTCCGAAGATGTCACACCCCCAGTTTCACTGTTGCGGAAGCGGTTCGGGTCGGGGCGTGACTAATCCGGTAATCACAACACATAATCATAAGCAAACGACCTTTAAATGAGACGTTTGAAAACAGTGGTTACATAACCAAAGCAAAGTGTTTACAAGGTTGCGAGTTCACAAAATGTTTTCATTACAAAATTAGTAGTACAAAAGTAATGCAATGAAAATCTCTTATGTTGGAAGTATGCGACTCGAGCTAGGATCCTGTGATCCAATCCTACTGTCTTCTTGTACCTGAGAATGCACGCTAAAACAGTCAGCTATAAAGCTGGCGAGTTCATAGGTTTGTTAGGAAAACAGTATGTTGTGTGACGTAGGCCACCAAGTAAGTTTTAACGAATGAAATCCATACGTTCATAAAACCTGTGAGTGATTTAGCAGAATCTTGTTTAATGGTATAAATCCAAAATAGTTTTCTTGTATTCTTGTTTCTTGAGTTCCCGAGTTCTAAAGTTCTAGTTTCTATCTTCTAGTGTTCTTGATCCTGTTCTAGTTTCCAGACCCTTGAGTTCTTGAGTTCTAGTTTCTAGTTTCTTGATCTAGAAAGTGCACACAACGGTACTAGCAAACAAATAAATCACATTTAATAAAACACATAATGCAAATAATAAAACACACATAGTTTCTTGCATTCTTGAGTTTCTTGATCTTGCACATAAGTTCTTGATCTTGCACGTATGGTTCTTGATCTTGCACACAACATTTTTGCACACAAAGTTCTTGTTTCTTGAAAATCTTGTTTCTTGTTCCTAGTTTCTTGTATCTTAGTTTCTTGAGTCCTCGAAACCTAATTTCTCGAGTTCTTGAAATCTAGGTTCTTGTAATCTAGCATCTTGCATCTAAGTGGGTTTCTTGTATTCTTATTTATAGTGTTCTTGTATTCTGACTACGAGTATTCTTGTATCCCTAAAAGGCAGTCTATCGTTGTCTTGTGTTCTTGTATCATAGTCTAGAGCAATCTAGTGTTCTTGTAATATTGAGTAAGAGCCTACGAGGCTTCCTATTCTGTCAATAGTTCTTGTATGTGAAACTTATCATGTTATAAGTTTAAGGCGTAAACGTATAGGATAAACAGTTGTAAAAGCAGTTTACAATATTCATTTCATAAAACAAATTTTATGAAAATAGCGTGCATGCATTCTCTCCCCCAAAAACAGTTATAAACAGTTTAAAAGAGTGGGGCTATGAAACTCACCTTTGGGTGCTAGCGTTCCTAAACGCGCGTGTGATCTAAATAGTAACCTCCTAGTGTCCTAAATACACGAGGTTATATAAGTAAGTGGACGTTTAACTAAACTATCCGTATATGTGTTCATTCGGTTTAATTATGCCCCATAGTATTTAATAAGTGTTTATGTTTGAGTTTTGTAAATAAGTACGGCCCGTTGGTGGCGGAATTGAAATTATATTTCAAAAACATAATTTGGTTTGTTTTCGTAAAAACATTCGTCGTGTGTGTGTGTGTGTGTGTATATATATATATATATACAATAAAAGTTGGTTGTTAAACTGGTTTGGCGATGCTGCACTGTTTTGGCCATATCTCCCTCATATGAACTCAGATTGAGGTGATTCAGGCGGCCAAACGATCATAACTCAGAGGGCTATAAATCTACAAAATATGGTTTGCTGGAAAAATGACACATAGACGATCAGATATGGTTTCTTAGCCGAACGGCTGGGGAGAAGTTACCCGATCGGCTGAATAAGTATAGCCGATCGGCTGGGAATGTTTACCCGATCGGCTGGAGCATAGCCGATCGGCTGTGAAGTCGTTACAGGTCTATTTCAGCTCTGTTCGAGCAGTTCATCCACAAAACAAGTGGTAAATCTTAATTCGGTTATAGTAAGCGTTTGTAACACTAATATACGATGATATAATCACTCGAAACATTGAGTGTGGTTAAAAGTGAAGTTTTCTTACAAAGAAAAATGAAGAACCGGGGGTGATGATGATGAGCTCGAGGATGATGATGATGAGCTCGAGGATGATGATGATGAGGATGAAAATAATCCTTGTTGTTGTTGTTACTCTAATTGTTGTTGTTGTTCTTGAGGTTAAGCCGAGAGAAGAGATGAGAGCCGAGAGATGTGTATGTATGTGTATGTGTGTGTAAATTATTGGAGTTGGTTGAATAAAACCAGCTCCAATAATTGATACTAATGGGTATTATGGTTCCGTGTTCGTGTACCCGATCGTAAAGTAGTATAGTCTTTTTAAACGATAAATTTCCAAATACTAAATCGTATATGTTTTTAATCGAAGTATATTATAAAGATACTTTTAATTGCGTTATAAAAATATAACTTTGTTTCAATTGGAACATACGGATAGTTTTTAGTACACAAAATGTGTATAAAATATCAATCGAGTAAATAATTATTACTCTCATTAATAATAC
This sequence comes from Pseudognaphalium luteoalbum, assembly GCA_963422505.1. Classification (NCBI taxonomy): domain Eukaryota; kingdom Viridiplantae; phylum Streptophyta; class Magnoliopsida; order Asterales; family Asteraceae; genus Pseudognaphalium; species Pseudognaphalium luteoalbum. The sequence goes on from OY730196.1 coordinate 110,824,460, forward strand.
ATTATTTAAAAATGTTTTTCACCAACGTCCGTAATTGAGATTGCGCGTTCTTTCAATTTGTTTGTATGCGATTATTAATAATCATTTTATGTTATATATATATATATATGATATATATATAATACTTGAATACTTGGTATTAACTCGTATATAATACGTGAAATAAAAGTTTAAATTGGGCGTGAAAATTTGTCCTTTTTGACCGGGTGTCACAGAAGACTTGTAACCTGAGGGTGTCCACGACACGCGATGGTTATTAATTGATTAGGTATCTTAAAAGACTACCTTTGTAGTTGCTCGTCCAACTAGAATATCCAAATGACTACGATTTGGTTGATTAATCTTGAGTTTTGAAAATGTGTACGACCCTTTGGTGATTTGTTTGTAATAATAATCCCACATTATTATTTTGATTTTCGAAAGGTGTTATACTTAAAAGTATTTATAAACTTTAGGTGACGGGGGTCCGGGGGCATCGCCCCTGATTAGCGGGGTCCCAGGGGTGGCAACCCCTGGCGGGATCCAAGGGGCTGGCCCCTGGTTGGGGTCGAGACTGGACTTGAATTTGGGTCTTACCCAGTAAAATTTGTTATTTCTACTATATTGCTTTGGTGAAAAACGCATCTGGACTTGAATTTGGTTGAAATCAAGTGATAAAATTTTAGGTCTCGACACTTAGTAAAATCTGTGTTTTCTTAGTTCTGTTTCATGCGACACAGTGTGCGACATAAGGCTTGTGTCGCTAGATGCGACATAGTCTTTTGTGTCGCAGATCATGTCTGCGACATAAGTCTTTGTGTCGCTAAGTGCGACGTCCGCAATATAATGCGACATAAGGTGTTGTGTCGCTATGTGCGACGAGAATGTGTTCTGCGACATAATCACTTGTGTCGCTATATGCGACATAAGTAAGGGTTTTGCGACATAAGCGCTTGTGTCGCTATATGCGACATAAGTAAGGGTGTTGCGACATAAGCGCTTGTGTCGCTATATGCGACATAAGTAAGGGTTTTGCGACATAAGCGCTTGTGTCGCAGGTGGCCTAGAGCCTCTGCGACACAACGAGTTGTTGGCCGGAATTTGAGCCAAAAACATGATTTCCGGCTACCATTTGATCCGATACTTTTACCCAACCCATATTTGGATATTTCAAGCTTAAATAAACAACGAACAAGTGAAAATAATGGAAATCGAAGTGTTTCGAGATTTGTCGGAAACTTACGAGTTAGCGCCGGAGAGTTTTGAAAAGATAGAAATGTAGATCGTGGTACCGCGGTTCTTTTCTTCCAAAGGAGTAAAATAATTTAAGCGAGTTTGGTGGTGTTATTTTGTAAATTAAGGTGGTTGTGATGTGGTGGTGGAGGTGGAGAGAAAAAGAGAGAAAGAGTGAGAAAGGAGAGAAAAAGAGAATGATGAAAATGAGGGTGAGGAGGGGGAGTTAGGGAAGATTTTTGGGGAAAGAGGGGAGGGAATTTCCCAAATTTTTAACTCCCGCGTTTGCGCTCCGTGAGGTGTTTGTTTCCCCGATCGTTTAATCGTATAAATAATTATTTTAAAATACGAATATTTATTAAGGTTTTTGTTGAAATATTTCATCAAATACTTTTACTTGAGTTATAAAATATAACTTACTCTTGTTTCGATTGCTCGCGCTTTTATTATTTTAATCGCGTAAATGTTGTTTGTACTATACGAATTGGAGTTGAAATATTATGTAAATAATATTTTGGATAAAATAGAGTTATTAAATAATGTCATATTATTTAATAAAATTGTTCACCAACGTCCGTATTAATTGAACCGAATTGCATTCGATTTGAAACATGTACGATTTAATCAAATCGCATACTTGTATATATTCAACAACATATATATTGATACATTAATTAGCATAACACAAAACTAATTACATGTATTACACTTGATTAGGTTCTAATTACAAGTCCTAATTTGGCGGGTGTCACATCAATAAACACATACATATTTGAGCTCTCAGGGTTAATGAAGTATAGTTTTTTTTCATCCCCTGAAATTTTAGTCATTTGTTAACTTATATGGCAGATGTTAATCCAACATTACTTCGTTAAATCTTTAACTTGCATTTATTTCAATCGACGAGTGTTCAATGAATAGCTACTTTTAATAGGTTGATGTATTCAGTCAAGTCTTTACTTCTTGAATATTTAAATTTATATTGATCTATTCAGCATGAGAATAGATAAAAAAAATTATTGTTACTTTATTAATTTAAGTTTAAGAATTATACATCATCACTAGTTTTAGTGCAATTTCATGTCAATCCCTATTTATTGTGAAATGAAATTTAAGAATAATTTTGGACTCAATGTAGGAAGGAATATTGACGTCTCTTAATCTTTTGGCCATCAAAATTTTTCAATAAAGCGAATATCATTTTCTCCATTGTTCAAAAAGGATCAATGTCTTTAATTCTTGCCCGAAAAAGACCGTTTTAATCAAAAATCTTAAATTATGAGGAATATCGCTTAATCATTTTTTTTAATTTATAAAATTAAGACCCATTAAAGTCGAGGCTTGTCATTTATAGACACTTTATACCACATATTAGGGTTTAAAACATTTGGAGTTATGAGCATGGCCACTTAAGGCTTCAAAATTGAAGTGAAAAATTCTTATTTAAAAGATGGTGAATCGTGAGATTGAAGGTTATCTGTGTGTTCATGATGCAAGAATGTGAACTTTTTAGATACTTAGGAACCCTACCAAGTCGTTTCAAGAGTCAATTTTGTATAAAAATAACTTTGATTGAGTGTTATTCCCCTTAATTTAAGTACTTTGACAAAATGAATTCTTTTCTGGTAAAAATTAAATATAAGAGTTCTTTTTAGGCAATGAAGAATGTGATATTCCCCTTATTGGAAAATTTAAAACTTTACATTACCTTTTTGGTCTATTTGTCCATTAAAAAAACAATCCAAAGATTCAATAACACACAAAATAAAAAAAGTTGTACTTAGTTTTACCAGCATTATCTACGCAATTCAACGTACGTGTAATGGTGTGGTGAAAGGTAGTAGCCGGCGTCTACCATCATTACCGTCTACTAGGCGGTAATGGTAATAATATACGTAAAATAGCAATAAGAGCGTAACATAATTTGTGTACGTTTATCTTTAATACACATCCGATTCAAAATTAAATCTTAATCGATGCGTCGGCTTCAGCCTTCAGGGATTTCATTTCAGGCGTACTAAACCATTCATATTTAGTATATTAATATTAATAACGTATGTGGGTTGAGTAGTGATGCAATGCCATATGTTTATTAACTTTTGACTCTTGACAAGTCCCATGAAACAATAGATATCTAGCGAAAATTTATATAAAATTGAAGAAAATGTGTACATGGTGATCACAATACATATTTTAATACCACCCCCACCTCCCAAAGGCCAAGGAAAAGTATTAGTTTTTAAATTTATTCATATTAGATTATATGAATAATAATAAAAATTTTATAAATGATTAAATAGTTGTTGATTGATCATTTATCTCGTATTTGTAAGCCGAATAAACAACTACCTAGTAGATCTCGTATAGTAGAATAGTTTTTATATACATTCGGGTACATATGATATTTTGAGGTTTGAAAAGTAGGCATAATAGATCTCTGATTTTACAAAGGACATAACATGTATCTGTATTATATTAATGTTTTGTGTGTACCAAATATTCCCGCAGGAAACAAGTAGTACACGAAAGAGTTGCGAACTGAAAATGCGTTCATCAAATATGATTTGTATATGATACTTTAATCCATTTCAAATACCATATTAATTAAGGCACCAAAATAATGGTCATTCAAAATCTTTATATATATATATATATTATATATATAGGGTAAGGTTCCAATAAAAACACTTCAAAAATAAGAACGGTAAGAACACTTCATAAATGCACAATTAGCCAACAAAATTATTAGATTCACATTCATACATCTCAAATATGTGTAGAAAAATTGATTAGAATAGATGCGAACTTTCAGAAATACACAAAAATCGAAAAAAACGATTGATGCACAATTATGGAGATAATCGTGTAGCAATCGTTTTTTCAATTTTTGTGTATTTTTAGAAGTGTGCATTTGTTTTTCTTTGCATATTTTAGATGTATGACTGTGAATTTAATGATTTTTGTTCATTAATTGTGCATGTATGAGGTGTTCTCACCGTTCTTATTTTTGAAGTGTTCTCATTTGATCCAAACTCTCTCTCTCTCTCTCTCTCTCTCTCTCTATATATATATATATATATATATATATATATATATATATATATATATATATATATAACAGAATACAATGGAACAATATGGACCTTAGATTGATTTCATCCATAAAGATCATATGGTTAAAATTATTTCCTTCATTTTTTTAAATTTTGTAATGTGTACCCACAACTATTAAAATTGACACTTTCAATACTTTCATATTTTTTTAGTCCTTATAGTTTAAATATTATGACATTTAAGTGGTAATTTATAAATAAATCAATCGTATTTAAAATATTTATCTATATTGATTAATTACATGAACTGTTTATCAACATTATGAAACTAAAAACTGTTCATCCATTTAGCCAAACAATCGTAATATCATGAATACGTTAAAATCGTAACTAAAATATTTTATGATTTTAACTAATAATCCTTTAAATAATGTAACTAATATATTTTATAATTTTAACTAATAATCCCTTAAATAATATACATTAAACTAAACAATAGACATATGTCATATTCAACCATAATAACATTGTTCTATTTTCTTTTGTGATTCATGGATTTTATATTTTTACAAGTTTTGTTTAAAGCATTATAAAAAAAACTTTGGTTTTAATATATAACTATTAAGTGATAAAGGCCCTCTTGAAGATCATGAAATTTTCAATAAATTTTGATGGTATTAAATTAAATGTACATTTTTATATTAAAATATTGTTTTTCCTTTTCATACACACATCGTTCAATTTATAATAACAAGTTTTAAATGTACTTGATAATAAATATGCTATCGAGCGTTTTATTGATTTGCTAAAAGTTAACGCCTACAAAGATCAAGTTGACGAATATGAATTTTTATTATCGCTATTTAAAATCTATTATTATTGCTTATACATATGTGTATATATGATCACAACAATGTTTGATTTGGATAGAAATTTAGGTTTGAATTACAAAATACAGTTATTTGAGTTACATTGAATTTATAGTTAATTTAAGTTTTAAAAAACTATTTTATAGGTTACAATAATTCTATACTTCCTTCTTATTATATGCATATTATATTAATTAATGTTTGACTATCCGCTCCTTCATAAAATGGGTAACTGTTATAACTAAAATGTTTACAAATTAGATAATATATAATTTACAACCGACATGTATTTTTAATAACTTAACTTAAAAAAATTTAAAAACCTGAACCGTACCAAACTGGTAGAGTATATGCTAGATGTTATTGGTTGTCGATTATATTATATAAAAATCCGGTTCACGGTACAATTTCATTTTACTTAACTTTCGAATTACACAATTTATAAAATCAAATGTTGAAACCCTGCGTTGTTACGGGACATCACCTAGTTATTATTATATACGTACGTATATAATAAAAAAACATGTTATCTTCAATATGTTAGTTACAAACATACAATATTGGAAAGGTGCCTAACATGAAACAATAACTTAATCCTTTAAGTGGACATAAAAACCCACATATACCATGATAATCGCACATACGGTTCGCGACATGTACATTATAAGCAACCTAAAGTATTTCACGATATAAAGAGACGACATATATTATACGCTATTGATAAAGTGTCTTTAACGAGTCTTTACATGCGGGATTATATTTGTGTCGTTTAATTTGTAACGATCACAACCAATTGCACCACGTTTTATTACCGAATTGGAATTGGATTCTTGTCGTTTTGTTGTACTTACAAGTTAATTACATAAAATTATAGTTAGTAGTTGATGTCAATTGATCCGATGGTATGAAACAATCGGGTTCCTCTTTCTTGATGGCAATTGCTCAAGCATCCCTTTGGTGCTATAATTGGCTTCACTTGATTTTACAATTAAGAATGGTTAGTATCTTCCACCACCTTTCTTTATGCTATCCACATTTATGAATATCCTTTGGTTTGTCAAGATACCTAATTCTGCAAAAATCATCTTTGAAATCTTCATATATTTCTTTCTTTGCAGTTTTTTTTAGATGCGTTTCTATAATAGAGTCAAAAATATAGTTGGATATATTCTTAATGGTTTATTGTTTCATTATATATGTATAAAACTTTACACTTTAGACTATTGTATAAGTCAAACTTTGAAAAATTCTATTGTGTGTTTTAAATTTGTAAATATCGTCTAATATATGTAAACTTTCCTTTTGGGTAAGGTTAAAATAGAAAAGTTTCATTTTTTGGCTTTTCCCAAAAAGGAAAATTTCATACAATAAACGATATTTACAATTTCAATACATACAATAGAATGGATAAAAGTAATCTAACACTTAGATGACCCCCATATAATTAATCGGACAGTCCTGTATATGATCAATATGGGAAAATTAATCTGGTAATTTGAGGTTAAAGAGACATGTAAACAAGAATTGAACCTATGAACTCTGCGTTATGTTGCATGCGCGTCCTGACCACTATACTACCATGCATAACAAGAGCGATAGCTATATCAATGGTAGCATATATAAAGGCTTCCCCTCATCCATTTCTCTTGATGCTACACATATGGCTAGCTCCTCACCTCCTCCGTACATCAAGATTCTTCTGGTTTGCATATACAAATCAAAACCTTTGTACTATGCCAATATTTCTCTAGCTTGCAAGTTTTGGAAAAGACACATTTTTAGCGACTTCTTGATCACAAAGAAATGACATTATTATCACTAAAGGCTGATCTGTCCAATTAGGCAGTTAGCCATCTTTTCTTGATCCCATTCACACATACGTAGTTGCAACTTGCAAGAATTATTCTCCAAGTCATTTCATTACCTTTCTTGATGTCCTTCCTCTACCTCTATTTTGCAAGAACCATCCACACAATCTTTATAAAAAGTCTTTTTTCTAGTAGTTTTTTACAAATAAAGCGACATTTTTTGTATATGTTTTCCTTTTTCAATATTATTATTACAAGTAAAGACGTAATGTTATCGGTTATAAAAGGGTGTTCGCACCACCAATACTGTAAATAAAAAGATCGAAATTTCCAAACAGAAGAAGAAAAGATAAATAATTTGGTACTCACTGATCACTATGCACTTTCATGTGAAGAAAGTGACAAAACGACAATATCAAATGGAGCATGATGAAATGCAACTTGCAGTAGTAGTAATTGATTGGAAAATAATCGGTGAATATAATTGGTGAATCTAATTTTTGTAGGTCTAAAATTTAACTTAAATATGTGACTGGTATATATGAAAAATTGATTGAATGAGATTAGAAGAGAGGATAAAAACAACTGATAAAATAAATATGTCTACTTTTAGAAATATTTAATTATGTATATGTAGCATTATTCCATGGAGTAATTGATTTCAAATCAAGAAATTAAAAAAAAAAAATACAAGTAATTTATTTCTCTAGATTCCATTTATCCTTTCTACATCAATCTCAAATCTAGAAAACAAACAACATTATAATATTATTATTCAAAAGATTAATTAATTACTCCGTAGATTGGTGCTTGCACTTTTGCAATTGATCAACACCTAGCTAGTTGTCTTTTTTTTTCCTTCCTCGATCTGTTGCCTTTACTTTTCTTTGATAAAACTTGGCAAACGGACAAGAATTGTCACGTTGAAGTCTCAATCAAAACAAAGAAATAATATATGGTTCTATACATGCTTTTGAATTAATAAAACTTATTTTAACGTGATCTTGCGAATTACCTTAGTCAATATGTGATATTACGTGAGTGCCCTCAACGCGGTATCTGACTAAATCTAAGGTGATAACTAGATTGAAAATGGAAGTACATGCATATTGAACACAAGCAGTTTAAGATTTCATACAATAAGATAGCAGGGAGGGCAAATAATTTTTCGGAGAATGGGCCAAAACAGGAATTGTACGTTATAAAAGATTATCGATTATGATTTGATTGCTCGTCAAAAGATCTCGAATTTAAAGGAGGGTTATAGTAGAGATTCAATGCATTGTTTGCATTTGGCTGGATTTGATTGATCATTACAGATCGATCTAAAATTCAAAAGAGGGTTAAAGTAGACTTAATTCGATCGTGGTTTGCATTTGACTAGTAAAAATGCACTTCCATTACTTAAGCATGTTGATGATCAGGAGTGTTTTCACTATCCTTTTATTCAACATCAATGATAAAAAGGCAAATTAAAAAGATTAACAAAGCTCATACTTTTCAACAAAAGGGATTGACCAACTGGTTGGAGATTAATTATTTAGTACTCCGTATAATCTAAAAAGGTTCATTTGTGTATTAATGAATTTCAAGTGAATTATCAATATAAAGCTAGCGATAGACACTTAAGAAAGGGAGTTGATAGATACAACATACAACTTTAATCCTACATAAAACTGTATAAACCTTCAAGCTTACAGTCCAAATAGATCAAAGCATAAGTGATGCGGAAATGACGATGAACTATCAACAACCAAATGGAGATATTTGATTAGCTTGGAAACAAATTAATTTATGTTATTTCAACTATTAATTCCTACTTTGAGTGGGATATTTGTAGAATCAAACAACATTACATACATTTATCTTTATCATTATGGTAATTAGTACCATAATTGTTTTTTTAATGTCTTTTCTAATTTGCTATAATACTCTTGATTAGTCTTAGACTTTTGATATTTCATGACTTATTATCTTCTTTTATTTTGCTATTATAAGACTTAGAAGTTGTAATAGAATGAAGTTACTTGATGAAGTTATGAAAGTTAAATTTTCTCTCAAATTGTGTTGATCATTTGAGTTGAATTTTTACCTAATTACGGTATTCTTTGTGAATCAACGTTAATTAGAAGAGGTTATTCTTGGGTATTCTTAGAATCAACAAGTTTAATTTGTGTTCTTTATTTCACCCTACATCTATAAGTTTGGTGTATGAATCGAATGTTTTGTTGTATTTATCACTTCCCTTAAAGAAACCTAGCTACAAAATATTGAAAAATATCGCTGGTTTTGAGATGTATTCTTTTTGATTGAAAGATAATCAAATTAATGTTCTTAGGCAACAAGATATACTTTTCCCTGTCATCTCCTCCCCAACCCTATGATTCTTCATGTTGAATGGTTAGGGATTAAGATTCTATTCCTTAAACTATTCATCTTTTTCCCCTTTACATTTGTGTTTATTTCTTCACATACACAAAATATAAGAAATGAAAGACACAATCAAGCAATGTCGACCTTTACATTCTGCTTTCGGCATGTATGAATGCATCAACAAACCATATTAACAGACAGTCTATCTATAATAGTATATTATTATATCGTATGAACCCACGATAGTAGGTTTAATTATCACTAATATGCATGGAAAGAAATGCTTAAAGCAAACACAATGAGAGAAAGGGGGAGAGCTATTTATTAAAGAGAACAAAAAGTAAGTGGGTGGCATTATATGTACAAGTGAATTCTTCTATACAAAAGCCTTATTTTATAGAACTTCATACAGCTTGATTTATTTCAATAGAAAATTATAAGATTAGTTTTCAAGTCAAGTATCTATTCCTATTCTAAAACTACATTAGACTTGATGCCAAGATGTTTTGTTACCTAATCAATGGTGTTTTGCAGATGTGGCAATATCGACAGGTTCAGTTAAGTTGATTTAGGCTGTGTATTTTCTCAAACGGATCAAATAAAAAGATTGTAGATGGAAAGAGAACGTGTAAAATGCGGTGAACATCGACCAAAATAAATGTTAATGCATACAACCGTGCTTAGAAGGACTAGAATTATACGGACCATATATCGTAACAATCCATGTAGATTTATTTTGTAAAGTAGGATATGTCGACGGGTCAACAGAATTCAATTCGCCGGCCCATGTTCATAATAATTTCGCTTTGACATGTTACCTAACCCGATTGATCGACTCGCTAATGTTACCATCTGTAATGATTGTAAATGAATCTCTATTAGTATTTGCATTTATAAAGTACAGGCATATATACAAGGTTTAATATAAAACTATAATTTTGGAGTATTATAACAGGAGACAAAGATGATGAAATCTCATGTCATGGTTTGCTTTTATCACTTTTGAGATCTTTGATTAAATAAAGAAGGGAGACTGCAATCAAGGGTATACTTTTTGCGGTTGTGGTGCATGCATGTGGCCAGACATGATAATTTGAATGGTTCACATGAGCTCTGAAAAAAGTGTCCTTTTATTGGTTTGGTTTAGTGGGTGATTACTGATATATTTCTTAAAGTAATCCTGAACTAAATAAGTTTATCTTCATATATGTTATGCACAAAGTATGCACTCCAGAGCTTTATTTCCTTGCAGATATCATTAACAACTTTAAAAAGGTTGATCTTGATGCAATTAGACTCCTTAATTTTGGAAGGATTGAGGAGGCTAGCTAGAAAGTTTATGTATGTGGTCTCTCTTTTTCATTTGCAGTTGTAGCATGTATGTATGTGATTTAAACACATTACTAATTAGTGTGATTAAAGAAAACGAAAGGTTATTTGTGAGTTCTATAAACTTGGGTAATGTTTTAATTAGATCTGCTTCAAAGTCAATTAATGGTAGGTTGATGATTCGTATACCACTAAATATGCTTTAGACCATTGTATACTACAACAATGTAAAAGAGATGTACATATCACTACCATTTAAGTTGAGGTGTTGGAGCTCAACAAGTAGATCCTTGTGAATAAGAAAAGTAAACAGAGATATTAATTATGGGCCCAAAGAATTGTCTTATTAGTTGAAATTGATGGTGTATTATGAGAAATTTATTTATTTTTTTCTTTAAAAGAAAAAATCAATAAATTCAATCATTTCTTTAAGAAAGACTAGAAGAGAAAGACAAGGAATTGTCTTTTCTATTTCATTGGAACTAAAGGTCCTTTTAAGTATGTTGAATTGCAGTGACACCCCCTGATATATATTCAAACTTCACTTTCTACCCCTATTTTTCATTTCATTGCACTTGGCCACCTGGGTGATCCAATATTGTCCAGCATGTATGTTCAGAAACTTAGAAAAGTTATGACTATAAACCATTTTTTTCCTTTCTCCATCTCCTAATTTCGGACCTGAGATATCAATTTCATGTTGAATATTTAACAAGGTTTGTGGGGGGCAATATAGTCTTTTTCATCCTATCGACCGGTTAGCAGGGCACTGCCTAATTACCAGAATTATATTTTTGGATGGCAATTAGATAGGGCATCTCTTTAACTTACCCTTGATGTATTGATCACCTAATTTTGGTAGTAAGATAACAATAACTATGGAAAAGAAAAGATCAAGTATTGTCATCCGTCACAATTGATAGACGTATTTATCTCACTTTCATAAGTGGAGCACTTTTTATCTATGACGTACATGTCAAAGTTACTGGTTCCACAAATACTGGATGGAAGGGGTACTTTATGACGTCGGTTTTCTTTATGTCGATAACACTAGTTTAAGATGTTAGCGTCAAGTAAATCTTAATAAGCCAATAACGACGTGGTTTAATCGATTATAAACAAATCATTATCTTCTCTAAAGACTAAAGAGTGGCTGTGTTTATGCTTATATAAACAAGAGGTGTCATGGGATTAAAAAGAATCCTATACTATAACATATTGAGTCAATTTATATGTATTATAGATAGATAGATCTTGCTGCTAATTTCTTACCCCCAAGTCACCAATGCCATCCCTTCTGATAGTGGTTACTTTAGCAACCATGAAGAATGAGTCAGTCAAGTAATAAGCAATATATTGTTTACTGAACTCAAAACACAAATCATTTTTATTGATTACATGCAACAATAAACATTGGCATAATGGAAGTAGGTATACCTTTATCTTTTTGTCAATAAACCAAGTAATTAGGCCCACCAATTTAGGTACATCAAGAAGATGGGATCAGCAAAACCTCAAAAAAGGCGAAAACTTGGTTGAATATGACAAAGAAGATTAAAAGATATTTCTTCTTTTATCGACATGATAGCAGCAGTATATCATACGTTTACAGTTAACCTCTCTATCACTATGGCATACTTGCCTTGAATTTGGGATGCTCGCATAATATCAGCTTAAATGTATATGAACTTACGGTTAGTCAAAAAAGATGTACAATGAATTCCAATATTTCGTTGCAAATGAAAGTCAGACACGTGTTATACGAAAAGCAAAAGTAAAAAAGAAACTAAGTTAATGAAAAGAAGATTGTAACTTGTAAGAAACTTTTTAATGTGCTATTCACATAGTATACTTGTCTATCGATCTTTTCGTATGAGATGAAATCTCTGCTGCCTATAAGCACTCAACAACCAATTTAACAGACTATTCGAGGCATCACTATCCACTAACGAAAAACAAACCGATAAAGCAAGTAATCACATGTGATGTTTCCAAAAAAATGCACGTACGTACGGATGCAACGTGAAAAACATATGTTACTAGATGATGCTATCATGGTCCTGCAACAACCTTCTAAGTAACTGATGTTTTCTTAGAATGACTACTTAGGTCTTATGTTAAATACTTAAATCAAGCAATGTTTATACAAGCCGATAACATATGAGCACATGTCATTTAATTTACCTTTATTGTATTATTCAAAATGAGAATTTGATGACATACTTTTAGCGACTAAATATATTAAAACAGTATTAGGAAAATTTCATTTTCTGATTACTCAACAGCTTTTTGTGACCCCTGAATTAACAAAAAACCAAAGAATAGTATGCAGCATGTATTGGGCCGATGTTGGGCCAAGTGATACTAGCAACTTAAAGACTATTGGTTGTGTTAGAAAAATTAGTTGGAGGATGTGTCACTTTTAGTTAAGGATGGAGACATAGAGTTGGGGCTTTAATCTTTTAGCGTCTTTTGTTTTTTCTGAATATTAAAACCTAAATCAGAAAATCAGTTCTGGATAATAAGAGTTAGCAGCTGAAATCTGAATACATAATATTAATATTTTTTGATAAATAAGAAGTGCAAACATCTGAATGCACATGTTTAACCATTTTTTGACGTGACACAAATTAGATGAATGCGATATTGAGTTACAAACGACTACACTTAAGAAAAAGGAAAATTACAAGATGTTCTCGATACAACGTTTTAGAAACAAATAATAACTTCAATGAATATATTGTCATGAATAAAAAGAAGACTAAAATACATAAACTAAAAACGGAAAAAAGAAATTATTTAACACAAACTAAACATATGGAATTCATTTATGCGAGACACTAAGGTTAGATAGTTAGGGAATTTGCTTTTCTCAATTAGATGTTTTAAGCAATTGTAAATAGCTTATTAAATAAGGGGTTTTTCAGCTAAGTTAATACTTAATTAGTAAAAACTATCAAAACATCTTAATTGTATTTAGTTTACCTAATAATACAAATATCACTTTTTAATACATAATAAGTCTAAATAAAAGACCCTTAATCAATGTTAAATTGGTTGGGGCATAAATTTATGTAATATATGAAGTACATGATATTTTATAATTTCAATTTTTTAATAATTACAAGTATGATAATGTTGTAATAATTTAATAATTAGGGACGCTGATTCATTTGAAAAGTTAATTTTAGAAGCTTATAGTTAAATGAGTTATTTTATAAAGAAACAATATTATCTTTTTTAGGCCAACAAAAATTATGAAGAACTAACGTTGACCCGCGCATTGTTCTTATTAGAGGAGTACAAGTTATTATTAGAGGAGTACAATATACTCTTCTGACTAAAATTGTCAATTCATTATAATTTCGATTAAAATTATTTTATATTATCCCTCTGCTAGAACAACCATTTGTGAGTTTTTTTTACCAACCATTATTTAAGAAATCAAATTCTAACTAGATAGATGTACTTTGTAACAAATGATTTTGACATGTGTTTTCAAATTATGGGTTCAAACACAATTTTATTATTACTCTATCCGTCCCAAAATAATTGTTCATTTTAACTTTTGAAGTTTGACCCTATATATTATTGTTTGTGTTATATAATATTTGATGTAAAATATATGATTGAATTGGGTCTTAATTGTATTCTCATTTTAACTCTCATTGTCCTTAATCAGAAACTAGAAAAGTTGATGTTAGATCACCCACAATCACAATGTTAAAGTATGTGAATTCGTAATGGGGTTTAAGAATCATTATGGTTTTGTAGTCGAGAAAACTAATCAACATCACTTAATGTCTTTTCAAATGTATATTATGTATTTTATGTTACAATTTTTTGTAGGTTGTATCTCAGAAGTTGTAGGTTACAGGAATGTGGTATGGAGCTATTTGGATCTTGTTGTTCTATTTCTTTACGATTCCATATCATCATATATATAGCCATTTAAGTGATATATATTGTAGCAACTGAAGTTTAATGTTACTTCTCTTTTTTATTTCTAAGTGCATAATTTATTTCTCCTTCGGATACACATTCAAACGGTGACGTATCCAGAAATTCAAGTGACCCGTAACACAAATTTTTTCATATATAGATACTTTTTTTATGAACATATACGATTTCATTAGAGCTTAGTAGTTTTTAGAGTAAATAACATACAAAATGAGCTAATCGTTTATCAAAACAGTAGCAGAACTTGTTTGGACCCATAGTAATAGTAATAGTAATAAAGTCTATTATATCTAAAAAAAATTACACTTCACATGATGAATGGACCCGTAGCAAATGCTACCCCTAGCTTATACATGGCTCCGCTCTGCATTCAAAGGCAACAAATGGGCGCCACACTGGGCCATGCTTAGCACGGCCAAAGCCGTACCTAGTATTCTATATATGATCTAAATGGGCAACAAAAACACTGAACAACACAAGAGATGGAAAATAATAAGATAAATAAAACCATGAATGTATAAAATCCACATCTTGGTGAGCATATAAAATATATAACTCCTAATATAAAAATAATAATAATAATTCACTACTTGTTGATATATTGATTGGGTGATATAAAAGTCTCCACAAATTTTCCTGTTGGTGTGATACTCATGCATCTGGAACAATATGAAGTGCTCTCGTTATTAGTATGCTTTTCGGAATCTACTTTGTAAAAATCACCCCCCAAACTAAAACGCATGAGCAAACTTCCATTCCTCATCATGTGCAACGCAAATAGAGAGCAAGGGAAAGTGCCTTTCTTTAGATTCAAATCCAGCCTTGGTCCAAATTTCAAGCAGGGTATCCACCAATAACTCAGTACCTTTGTCCAATCTCCGGCATTTCCATTTCCATTTCCATTTCCATTCATCTTCCATAACTCGATACACCACTTTGGAGAAGAATCCGCCTCTTCACGAACATCACACATAACACACAAGTGAACGCAACCTCTTAGAACCATTAAACTCAAACAGTAAGTCTCGATTGGATTCTCAAAAAATGCAAGTGTCATCTCTGTGAACCTTTCGGTCTTTGTGTCAAATCTTATAATTGAATCTGCCTTTAGACATAATCTTTCTGCTCTGACTTCTTTTAAGAAGTAGAGATTTTCATTCAACTGAACGCATGATGCCCAACGTTCTGAATCAAGGTTACAGTAAGGTATGCTTGTGTTGACCTGTCTCCACGAGTCCATTTTCAACGAATATATATAAACCTTTCGACTGGCGGTTACACGTAGAAGCCTGTAGTCGTCATCTGAGGAGCTGTAATAAAATCCGGTTGCTCTTGCCAACACACTGTAGCAGTCTTTGTGAGAATTAGTGTTAGACATCAACTTATATTCACCCGTCAAAGGATTCCATATACGTAGATCTGTAAATTCTGAGATGTTTTGGTTAACCATTGGTACGCATACCAGCCCGTTGCAAGATGCTATAACTAAAAAGTGGCCTCTCATATTAAACATAGTAACTTCAAATGGGAACGGGCGGTTGACACTCAAACTGTCATAAGGTGATTCACAATCGATGGTGTGAAAGGTATACTTTGTTGCTTTTAGAGATATGACGTTTGTTGCTTTTAGAGATATGACGACAATTTTGTGGTGGTTTTGATGGTCATCATTGGTTACGTGGTGGAGATGCATATTGGCAAACTTATCAGTCTTTAGGAACGAGTACCATTTTTTGGAAACACACATAAAACGGAGCAAAGATCTAGCGGGCAGCCTTGGTAGTAGTAGGAACTGTAGCACGTCATGTGGAAGCTCCATCTCCATGATGGTTTTACGGCGACGCTGTGTCTCTTCCATGCTGTTTTGATGATAGAACTAATAAGTGAACCGATCATGTTAATATTACATTACCTATACTAAAAGTACCTCCTAATCTCTTACGGAGTACAAAATTACAAGGGCATATATAATGAGAGGTTTCATGTACAATAAAAAAGTTATTGAACACTTCTTTTTGTTGGAGCTAAAAGAATTTATGAAAAGGATTTTGAAAAGTTTTTGCTATTGAAGTGGATAGGTATTTAATAGACAAAAGAGCGAAAGATAAAGGGGAAATAGAAAAGCTTTTTCACTTTGAAGGTGCTAAGTTGCTAACTGCCTAATGATAGAAAACATAAAGTTACTCCATTTTCTTTTTATAAAAATTGAGTTTCATGTAAATCATGGTAACTCGTAGCTAACTCATAGCTAGGGGTGTTCACTTTTGGATATCCAAAAATTTCGGATATCTGAAGTTCGGATATTTGAAATTTCCACTACCCAAAACCCGTATCCGATATCCGAACTCCATGTATCCAAAATTTACGATACGGATATCGGGTTATCCAAATCCGAAATTTCCGATACAGATATCGGGTTATCCAAATATCCAAAGTATGTAAACGGAATCTGGAGTAGCAATACTCAAAACGCTAAAACATATTCTTTGCTACTCAACATATATACCGAGTAATCAAGAATTTTCTATTGACACTTATTGTCACAACTTGTGCAATATAGCTTGATACAGGTTACAATTGCGCATATCAAAAAGATAAAATAAAATTATTAAATTGCAATTGCTAGCCATCGTACCTGCTATTCAACAACATCAGTCCAGCAATTACACATAAACAGCTAAAATGAGTTGTGTGCCTAAGCGTTATACTACACCGTTGCTATAAGTCCAAGAAAACCTACAAATTAACTGCAACTAATACTGATCAATTAGCCCTAAAATCTAACATTATTCCACTAAAAAAGCAACACTTCAACTGTAATGATCCTAACTAGTATATGCAGGGCAACATCACACAACTTCAATCCAGAACATACTAAATCGTAATTAAGAGAATATAAATAAATCTAGAACAAACCTGGATGACAAACGCCGGCGTATTAACCTCACAAGACAGTTTATAGATTCAAATTTATTACCTGACAAGTAACGTGACCCTTAGTTATATGTATCAAAAATAATTTTTAGCACAATCAGTAAGTTTTCATTCACGTAATGAAATTATAAATCGAATTTATTGATTAACCTGAAAATATCCATAAAACGAAATTATGATTAGAAGATACGATTGAATTGAACATTAATAGATTATTACAAACCCTAATAACACAAATTACCTGTTTCTTAAGCTTTTTTCGAGGTTTATAGTACCGTGGTTGACCGAGACAAAACGAATAACAATAAACTGATCTGAGCAGAGGAGATCGTGTGACGGAGGTGCAGCGGTGGAGGTGCGGCGAAGTGCGATTGAGGTGCGTCGGGGTGCGGCGGAGGTGCGCCCGATTCTTAAAATGAGCCAATGTTTGTTAAAATGAGCTATCAAACGGTGGTAACGTGCAAGTGTACGAGCTTTTAGGCCCAATTCTTAAATTCAGGTAACATCCAATATCAATAGTAAAATGAGTGATTTTATCCGCCAACTAATTATTTTTCTATGCTTAAATTTTGTTAATAATATGCGATAATAGATATTCAATTACGTTTTCTACTTCGCTAATACTTTTTTGAGTAATATTAACAAATATTCATACATATATACAATCATCTTAAAACATATTAGAATCATATTGTGTTTGTTTGATATTTATAATAACAAAGCTAAAGATGTGTTGAATCGTGAGACTTCATGTGTGTTGGAGAACATAGTTTTTCTTGGGTTTAGATGCACGACATATTCCCTATCATATTCTCACTAATTTATATGCCGATTTAGCGAATTGAATCACAACTTTATTAGATCTATGTTATCTGTTGACTAGTTATGTTTGGGGAACATCATGGGTTGGTGTCCCAATTATTATTAGCAATTTATTATTTAGTTTTTAGAAATATATCTAACGTGTCTACGATATTTATTGCTTGTACTTAACTTATGTTTGATATTTCTATTACATTCAACTTTTCAATATGCTTTTCTATATGTGTGTTTAAATGTATTTTGCTCATTTATCATCCATTTAAGGTGCTACATGATATACGGAGTTATTGATACATCATCAAAAGTACTACATAATCTTTAAAAATATTTTTTTGAAAGTTGGAGTATTTTTAATACCAAAAGTAATTTGTGGACACACAATCGACATCTGTTACAAGTTACATACATTTTCAGGATAGTCCCTTATAATAATAATAATAATAATTTTTATTATTACTACTGCTACTACTAGGTGGTATAAGCTCAGGCAATGCGCTACATTTAGCCAAAGGAACAAAAAGTAGTTACTTATTTAGAGGTCTCGTTATGTTTGTTTTTTCATATAATATAGTTTATTGCTCATATAGTTCGATTAAATATTAAGCAGTCAACATTCATAACATACGATTGTGATATCTAACGTAGCACAATGTAACAAAAAGCATAGATTGTGCCTTCCAAAAAAAGAAGTTAAGTCTTGTATTGGGTATGATCCATAAGTAAATATTTCTTGTATTGTTGCATTTATAAGTAAAGACAACTTAGGTGTTGTTACACCCGGCAATCAAGACCCACCTCCTTTTGATTAGGTCCATTGGGTAAATGTCTTGGACTGGTTGGGTCTTCTTAAGCTACTTAAATGAAATAAAGTGAGATCCTCCAAGGCTGTTGATAAATCTAGTTACAATTCAACAGGTCTAATCGGTTTATATAATGGGTCGAGCGGGTTGTGAAAAAAAAAACAAAAACTAACGTATTGAGAGTCACTGAGTTAGGACAAAAACATAACGTATTAGTTTGCAAAAATAGTTGTAGGTTTCCTCTTTACTCTCTTATTTATTTTCATTTTTTCATCACGATTTTGCAAACATATTACTTGTATGCTTGTAAAAGTGTACTTGTCATGTATGATACTCTTACTTATATGATTTTAGAAGTCAAAATTAATATACAAGATATAGTCTGTAAAAGTGTACTTGTCATGAATGATAAGTTTAATGTTATGATTTTTAGAAGTCAAAATTAGTATACAAGATATAGTTTGATTATTGTGATGCATGTAGAACTTAGAATTTGTGATGCATACAGAACTTAGAAATTGGATCCATCAAACTACTTATTAGTATGTAGGAAGATTCATAAGATCAAATTATAAAAATATTAAGTTTTAATGATGAGTTCATAATTAATACTAACAACATACTTTATTTAAAAGTAATAATCAATATAACTTAAGTTATAAAGAGGTTCTGATTATAGCATTTTAGTACTATGTCTTAGTTATTAATTTAATAGATTTGGTTTTAAAATTTACAATAGTGAAAAAAGTTACAAAGCAAAGACAACAATTAGTGGGTCAACCCAACCTGACCTAACCTAACCCGTTTGACCCGATTCAAAAAATGACCCGTTCAACCTATGAACCATTTTGATCCAAACCCAATTTGACCTGTGATCCAACCCGACCCGTTTGCCAGACATGGCTGTGGTGTATAAAAAGTTTGATCTTAGGACTGAATTCCTATAAAGTTGAACAATAGCAATGTCAATTAATAATGTCAATCAGTTAGAAAATATAAGTCTTTGATTTTGGGGAGTAAATGTGGTAAAATCAGTGAGTTGAGTTATGTGTCAAAATGGGTTATGATTTAATTGGTTCATTTTTTAGTTAAAAAGGTTAATCTGGATTTAACTGAAAATAAGTTGGATTAAGTTGAATTGTTATATATATTTGAACTTTAATGATTACATCTTAAACTCTAAATCAATTGCTTCTTTTTTCTAAAAAATAATTATTATTATTCTTAACTTTCAAGCTGACAAGATTTACGTTGCCCTCTAAATGCAATTTTTATATGCACTAAACCGTAAACCCTAAAAAATATATTAATTAATCATCGTTTATTTCGTGAAACTCAACTTTTATATATGTAATAAAAAGATTATAAACTATTTCGTATAAGTAAATTAATCATCGTTTATCTGTATTCATTTGCTATTTCATATTAGTAAATTAAAAATTACTCTATTATTTATACATGATACTTATATTATATATATTTCGACATAACTTTTTTATTTTTTAAAGTACCCTAACTATGAGTAGGGTGTTCATAATATCCGTATCCGTATCCGAATCCGAAATATCCAAAAATCCGATCTAAAAATATCCGAAAATTTGGATACCCGAAAATTCGGATATCCGAAATTCAGATACCCAGAAATTCGGATTCGAATATTGGGTAGTATTTTTTCAAAAATTCCGATATTCGTATACCCGAAATATCCGAAAATAAATGTTTTACTTTTTATCTTTATTTTAATATATGACTCCAGCCCTTTTGCTTTGGGCCTTGGACTATTGGATACACCTTAAATAAAATAAAAAACACAACTCATAAGTCATTGTCAGGCCCTATAGATCTTGAACTTCAGCCGACACCACACTTGTATAACACGCCACACGCCACACGCCACCACCGGATATCCCCAATCGTCACTTCGTGAGTGACCACCGCTCATTCTCACGCATCTTTCTTTGATTTTTCGATCGGAACGTTTGCCTCTCTTTTAACTAGTACGATCTTAGTATTCTTTATTTATTGAAGAGTTTGAATGGTGTTAAACAATAATTTGGTAATTTTTGAATAGCAGGTACGATGGCTAGCAATTGCAATTTAATAATTTTATTTTATCTTTTTGATATGCGTAATCGTAACCTGTATCAAGCTATATTGCACAGGTTGTGACAATAAGTGTCAATAGAAAATTCTTGATTACTCGGTATATATGTTGAGTAGCAAAGAATATGTTTTAGCGTTTTGAGTATTGCTACTCCAGATTCCGTTTACATACTTTGGATATTTGGATAACCCGATATCTGTATTGGAAATTTCAGATGTGGATAACCCGATATCCGTATCGGAAATTTTGGATACATGGAGTTCGGATATCGGATACGGGTTTTGGGTAGTGGAAATTTCAAATATCCGAAATTTTTGGATATCCAAAGATGAACACCCCTAGCTATGAGTTAGCTACGAGTTACCATGATTTACATGAAACTCAATTTTTATAAAAAGAAAATGGAGTAACTTTATGTTTTCTA
Organism: Pseudognaphalium luteoalbum; assembly: GCA_963422505.1. Lineage (NCBI taxonomy): Eukaryota > Viridiplantae > Streptophyta > Magnoliopsida > Asterales > Asteraceae > Pseudognaphalium > Pseudognaphalium luteoalbum. Next base: position 110,846,148 of record OY730196.1, read on the forward strand.
TCATTAGGCAGTTAACAACTTAGCACCTTCAAAGTGAAAAAGCTTTTCTATTTCCCCATTATCTTTCGCTTGTCGTTTCATATTAGATAATTACTATTTGGATTGTGTATTATTTGTTGCTCAATTAGGATATACATTTTGTGACACATATTGTCGTGAATTTTGCAGGTTAATTACAACAATGGGCAACCTACTCCCAGAGTTTGTCACTGGTATAATTCACTGCACATCAACTGCTTGATTGCAGGGTTGAACTCTAATCATTCTGTATGAGAATTGGTGTAAAAAAGTTGAGAAACGGTATGACAACTCACATTTTAATAATTGTAGAGGCAATTATATGTATGAATTTGAGCGCTTGATACTGAATTTTCCATATTAATGGCTCCGGAAGAGTCACATCCGTCTTGACGGTTTTTTTATTCGTTGACTTGCAATGTGGATCGTCGGATTTAGTTGACTTTAAATCCCAACCTTCCTTTAATCAATACTTTCAGTCATTATGCGCCGATTCAGTTTTTCCTCCAGGAAACCGCTCTTCACGTTCGCTCATACTCTCCGCTTTTCAAGGAAATCTTCCTCCTGTAAACTGCTTAATCCTATATCTCCCTTCTATATTTAATTTTTATGTATCCTCTCTGTAACACCTCTCCATCAATTAAACACTAAATTGTTTCAGACACAAATCAAAATACTCCCGAACATCAAATTTAGGGTAGCGAGCATCAAAATCAACCAGCCTTATGCGGTCAAGTGATGTTTGTCACACCCTGGTATTTTTTTGTTCTTTATTTATATTGTATATTGTATGGTTCTGATTCATTAGTTTTCATGGTTTTATAATAAATGAAATAACCTAAATTCTAAGAAGTTCGCTACCAATTACACTAAAATATGTAAAAATTTCTGATTGCTGGTTAGATATTTATGTAAATATGTGTTTTTTCCTAATTTCAGAAGGTTTCTTGATTTGTGTTTTGGTTAAGGTTGAAGTGGAACGGGTATCTTAAATCCAGACACATTTGTAGCTTCTTTTGTATATGTTCTTTGTGATACAATAACTGACATATAATAACTTTTAGTATCTTTTAAGGGTCTGTCAATCAGTTCGTGAGGTTTTGGGGATAAAGAGTAAACCTTTTTTGAAGCTATTTTGCAGGCCATCGTGTTCAATTCATTTTACCATCTGTATTTAAATCTAACTATTGAGAGGCTTCATGGTTTAGAAGAATTTGTACATGTTATGATTTTGTACATGGTTTAGAAGAATCTGTATTTGTACATGTTATGATCGGTTAGAAGCTATGCCTCTGTAAACTTTTATGTGATGGAACTTGGGGATGGGAAAAGCTGAATGCCTAAGTAATTTCACTTATAAAATTAGAAATGACTGGATCCAAACAAGGAGTTTAAAATATGTCTGATTTGTTTTGTGCAGGTTGGATGAGAATATTAAGAGAAGCTTATATAACGTGTTTAAAGATGGTGCTGACCCTGAAAAGGTAGATTTAATGGTGTACAAGTATATGTGATTTATTTAGCTCCTAAAGGGATTATCTTGAGTAAAGGACAAGAAATCTACTATAGCTTCGTTGTATGCTTGCTTATTATTATGAATCTCAGGTCTGTATTCAAACGAATTCGACTTGCATTTATTGGATATTTAAATGTAGATGTCTGAAAATGTGTAGGCTGAGTAATATGTGAGAAAACATACTAGGATTAGGTGGGGTCAGATTGGGTTGACCCAATACTATGTTCGTCCAGCAGTTTTGAATCTTTCTAACTTGTACTGGCAAATATGGTAATAAAACATATATTAATTAATTACTGTCCTAATTTGTTGAATTGGACAACTTAGGAAATTGTATGCATGCTGTTAGATCTATAACGGCTTTTGGTTGGACGCATTTCCTTTTAAGCAATTTATTTGTTTATTTTGCCCATTTAACCCGTACACATAAAGCTTAATTGTTTTGGAAGACTCAGATACAAAACTTATATTATTTTCCTTACTATTATTTTTATGAATAAGGCGAGTTGAGCAGCGAATTCCACCATTAACTAAATGTTTTTTGATTCTCGCCGCCTGCAGAATGAAACAGAGAAGGTGAAGTTCACTTGGTCGCTTCATGTGAAATATCGTACAGGGATAGTTTTGTCATCCAGATTTATCACCTCGTGCCTAAAAGTAAGAACATTCGTATTTAACAAGGCTGATTTGATCTTGATCAAATGTTTTATATGTTTCATGTTGCAGGTCTGATGATTATATGGCTTGCCTAGCTAAGGTTCATTGCATTTGTCGAAACTGGGAATTTATGTACAGAGATTCATGCAACAAAGCAGCGAACAACTATTGAAGAGTATTCCTCAGCAACGGGCTGGTTAATGTGTGAAAATGGGTTCGGGTCAACTGCAATGGGCTAGGTAGGTTGGCTGAAAAACGTGTTCCCACAACCCAATGGGCTAGGTATGGTTCTTCCTGATCAGTTTGTGTATCTCCAGATTTATCTGTTATCAATGCTCATAGTCGAAACCCAATATATGATTTTGATTCGTTAAGTTGTTATGGTTAATATAATTTGAAGATTATATTCAAGTTTTTCATAAGGATTGCAGTTTGTTAGAAAGACAAGTCTTATTACTCGATGAACTTCAAGGCCCAGAGTCTGGGCAATTTTATAAAGCTGCAAGGGTCTTGGGTGTGCTTCTAAAGCAACATGCTGCTAAGCACTAAGTTTAGGTACATTCTCAAGAATGATTTCAACTTACAATGTTTTTACTCATCAACCTTACTTTACGTTTTGTTGTGTATATTTGCAGAGGCTGTTTCTGGCTCGACAATGCTTCTATCATAATGATTGGAGGAACTCAATAAACATTTTGAGGTGGGGTTGTGGGTTGCAGAGGTTTATTATCTTTTCCGGGCCACTCAAGGTGGTTTGTGTTTTAACATGGGTTTAGGAAGTAAAACTGCAATATCTAACCTTAAAGAGATTGAAAGTAAGTTCTTTTGTTGCAAAACTCGGTTTCAGCTAACATCTTTGAACCAATAGTTTGTAATTGTTTAATCTTTTTTGGAATCTCGATGCAGGTTATGATGAACATGATCCGCCATTACTTATATCTCAGTTGAGCTTTGAGAAAACTTTCGGCATGTCTACTGGGTTTATCGAGTCTATATTGATGGAAAGCGGAGGGCTAGCAGAGTCTGCTAACCCAACAACAATGATCAATGACGTGATTCATGTCATTTGTTGTGGGTATGAAGAGAAAACCACATGGGATAAAGAGGTAAGTTATTGATATATAAACTGTTATGAATTCTACTCGGAAGCGGAGAACACATATATGTAAAGATGTCGAATTCGACCATTTTGTTTTAATAAATGAGTGAGTACGACCATTTTGGGAAGTAGCATAAAATGTTTAATATCCTCGTAAGACTTATGTGGTTTCCATTTTAAGTTTATTCTCTGTAATAAATAGCAAAAAGTTGTCCCGGAATTCTTATCCTGCTCATATGATCCCTAAACTGAAAGTCACAAATTGTTTGTTCTTACTTTGAATATGCATCCGTGAGTCAAGGATCCACTGATTATTTATTAGGCCCCTTGGCCCTTGGGTATGCTACAAATAGTAGCTCAGAAAGGGATTCAAAAATGTTTGCAATTGTTAAATACAATTTTAGTTTATTATAGGATTTATTTTATTCATATAGAAATACAAACTTGACAGAAACTTTTTTCCCTGATTATGCCGGTTCCTTACATACATGAATCCTATTGCTTGTGGGTAAGCACATGCCAATATTTCTAATAAGCACCTTTCTACGGGCCTAATTTGTAGGCCCCTTCGGACCTAATTTGCAGCCCTTTCATGTCTGACTTGCAGGGCCCTTTCGTATCCCTTTTTGGTCTTATCTGCAGGTCCTTCGGGCATAATTTTCAGCCGTATTCGGGTCTATTTTCAGCCCTCTCCGGGCCTGAATTTCAACCACATACAAGGCCTACTGGCAGCCACTTTCGGTTCTGCTCGCAGCTGGAATCGGACCTGCTCGCAACCAGATATCTACGCCCTTTGCCGAGCCATCTTCAGCATTTGGTTTGTACTTACCAGCATGGAGACAGTCTTAAGGGAAGAAATTATGATCGTGCCGGAAGTAATAAACATTGATGAAAAACTAATTTCAATATAGCAGATACTATTCGTTCTCAGTTTTCCTTCGATGTCAATTAGAGATACTATGTTTCACTTCATTTGCCTATGACTTTTCTGAACGTTATACTACGATGTGGGTGGCATTAGCTTTAGTTTTAGCATATATTGCAGTTATGGTACCCTTATATCTTATTATTCAATCCATTGTAATTAATTTTTGGGTTTACAAGTGCCTAACTTTTTAATTAGTTTTTCACATTTAACTGTGATGTCTTCACTACCTTCATAAATCGGCAAGTCAACGGTTAACAAAATGTACTCATCATTACGTTTTATATGTTGCTACCAAAAACTGGATTCACATCTGGGAAATAGTGTACACCGTATCATTTGCTACTTTTAGTTAATTTCCCTCTGTTTAACTCATTTTATTATGTGTTCAATTAAATATCGCATTATCAATATTTCATATTAAAGCATTATCAATATTTCATATTAAAGTATAAAAGGGCTACATTTAACCATGCATTTGTATGTCATTGTATCACGTATTTTGTTCAACCTTGAAAACTTATATTTCCTTCATCCATTATATAATTTTTTAAATCAATTGTATCTAATTATTCATGTGTGGAAATATCAACACCCAAAACTATACAACAATAATTTACGTAACTTTTACATAGACATGTAAGTTATGTATATATAATGGGTATTGATATTTCCACCGATGAATTTGATAAAAATCCACCACCATTATGCATTAAGTACTTGTACTGTACACACAGATGATGCGCAGTTATGGTGGAGTTATCAAAAATTTCATCACCCTATAGTTTTTGTTACAACACTTACAATAACTTCACGGTAATAATATAGTTTTTAGGTGACAGCTATTTTCCTGAGCACCGGGTTAACTACTAGTTGTATTTGTTTTATATTTTATGCTTTTGTACTTATAGTTGTACTTACATTTTGTACTTGTATAATTTAGAAGCCTTCATACTTTATTGTTGTATTTAAATTTTGTTTGATTGGTGTTTGATGTCCTTAGGAGAAGGAAATGGCAAACACATTTCAGCTCTTTTCCTATGTTCCAACTCCGTAACATTTCAGCTCCGTAAGTGTTTAAGTAGTACTTAGAATTAATGCTTTCTTTCTTTTGCCCTATAATTTTGTGTCTACATAATATGTTGGTAACCCATTATTTTTTCATCTTGTAGTTTCTTGCTCTTTTTGGAGCTTACAAAATCCCAACACGGAGAGTGCTAGCTTGAGAAGTGGAAAAGGCTCAGCAAATGGATGTTTTACGTCGAATTGAATACTTTTTATGTATAGTTATGACTAGAATCGACTTTTGTATATGAAAAATATTGTAAATGTCTGATTTGATATAATATATGATGTTTGTAGGTGATATTTTGGCTCTTTAAGTTAGACAAGGAAATAATAAACATAAATGTCACAAATACTAGCAAATATATCGAGGACGAATATATGTAGGTTGCGAGATATATAGCAACACCAGTAGAGATATTTTTGCAAATAGCCACTAGTACCGCGACATCAATAGAGACGTTATCAAGAATGGTGACTCAAGTAGCGACACGAATAAAGACCTCCTCAAGAATGGCGACTTAAGTAGCGACACAAATATAGACCTCCTCAAGAATGGTGACGCGAATAGAGACTTGAATAGGGATGCCTCTAAAACAGCGACTCAAGTAACGACTAGCTTAGCAACTATTTCACAAATCAACGACTTAATAAAGACCACTTAAAACACGATGCTAAAATTGGAGACGAGTTATGAGATGTGACTATTAAGTTCGCAACCTCTAGCGACTCGAGATTTAGATGTCGTTTCTATAGAGACGAACCACGTTTAGTCGGTGTCGCTAGCATAAAAAATGTCGCTAGCAATATGGCTAAAGACGTCTGGCAGTTTTCTTGTAGTGGTCATGTACTAAATTAAAATCCTTACAACAAGCATAATATATCGAATTATAGGTATACTTAAAAGCGATCATTTGAAAAGTTAATGATCGGTAGGAACATACATTTTTATTTCTAACTTTAAGGTTTAATTAATAATTTTTTGATAAAATAATTATATCAAAATTATTCGAATTATATGTTCTTTAATATGAGATAATTTGATAAAAAAAATACGTGATGCACATCATATAAAATTTAGTGTGTATCATGGTACATTAACACATAAAAAGTTGTGATATACAATTTTAATTTAGGCATCGTATATTTTATATTTTTTTAAACCTGGTTGAATATTAAAGAGGATAAAATATTAATAATTTTGGCAATATTCTTCTTGCAAAAAGTATATATACGTTGAAATTAAAAATGAAAAAAAGATATTTATACGGTTCCACCATATCTCCGTTAATGATTATATTAATATTGTACATTTCAAATCTCTCGTTATCGAGAAAAAAGAAATGATCACTAATATTCAGTTATATTTTTGGTGAGAGATCGATCTACCTTTTTTTTCATTTTTAAAATTTTAGAGGGTCAAAAAAGAAAATATAAATAAATTATAGGGTAATAAAAGAAACTTCACACCAGAGACTATATATATCCACTTTTTGTGGACATGCATATACAGATAGATACACATATACTCTCTTATATCATATACACGTAGGTCGTGAAACCCTAGCATCTTTTTACTTCTTGATTCTATAAGAAAACCCCACCCAAGATAATCTTTGGTGCAATCTTTTTGATTTTTATCTTGGTTTATATCATCGCACTCATTCTGTTACGCCTTCGATCAGTCACCTACAAAACCCCATCGTCTTCTTGAAACCCTTCAAAACCCTAACAGCTTCATAGTTGTTGAATAACGTTTTTCTTGATTCTAAAAACCCCGATCTTCTACTAGTGGTTGGTTCGAAATTACATTCACCTTCTTGGTGCGGTTAAAACCCTAGTATCTAGGGTTAAGTCTTGGTGGTCTTCTCTTTGGTGATGATCGCATAGTATCGTTTCTGTCAAAGTGTCAAGTCATTCGGGGTTTATACATACTCGTCTAATCAGGATTGATAGTTTTGTGTTAAGAAATGGCTAATCCTGTTCAAGAACTTCTAATGTTACATAATTTTCTTCAGCATGTTACAGTTTTAAATGCGGATGTGGCGTTTACACATGTTACTGCGGTAAATTCCTTCATAGAGGCTCAATTTATTGTCGGAGAATACGGTCTACATTCAACCGACGAGGTTGTGATCAAATTTGAAGAGTTACGAACCCAGTTTTTGCAGTTACTGGAGAACGAAAATGAAGAAGACCCTCTCTTTATCGTGGCTAACCCAATCTGGGGTCCGGATGGTCGTTTTCCTACTCAACCGGTTCCGCCGGTAGAACCGGTTGCTGAAATACCCAATGTCGCTAATGGTGAAGGGCAACCGGTTGTTAATGGGGGTAATAATGTCGTGGTGGAACCGGAGGTGGTGGAACCGGAGGTGGTTCCGGTGGTGGTGGAACCGGTGGTGGTTCCGGTGGAGGTGGATCCGGTGGTGATTCCGGTGGTGGATCTGGTGGAGGTGGATCCGGTGGTGGATCCGGTGGAGGTTATTCCGGTGGTGGATCCGGTGGAGGTTATTCCGGTGGTGGTGGAACCGGTGGTGGTTCCGGTGGAGGTGGATCCGGTGGTGATTCCGGTGGTGGATCCGGTGGAGGTGGATCCGGTGGAGGTTATTCCGGTGGTGGATCCGGTGGAGGTTATTCCGGTGGTGGATCCGAACCTTTTTGGAGCGTGGACTACCACCACTACAATGACAATGAGGATGATTTCGAATTGGAAGATTAACTTGATCAAAGATTCACGTGCGTACAGTCTTGTTAAGGTTAGGTGTATTTTGGGTTTCATAAGTAGTCAACTTGATCAAAGATTAAAGTAGTTAGAATAGTTATTTCTGGGTTTCAAAAGTAGTCAACTTGATCATAGATCCATGTCCGTACAGTTTTTTGTAATGGTTAGGTGTTCGAATTTGCCGGTTTACGTTTAGTAGCAAAGATGTAATTAGGGTTTTAGGTGATACTGAAAGATAATATGATATGGTATCGGATGATGATATTGGATATTTTGTGTGATAATATTGTGATTTAAATTGGGTTTAAACTAGGGTACAAGTTATTATTAGAGGAGTACAATATACTCTTCTGACTAAAATTGTCAATTCATTATAATTTCGATTAAAATTATTTTATATTATCCCTCTGCTTGTTCTTAAAAGTAGAAGAACAACCATTTGTGAATTTTTTTTACCAACCACTATTTAAGAAATCAAATTCTAACTAGATAGATCTACTTTGTAACAAATGATTTTGACATGTGTTTTCAAATTATGGGTTCAAACACAATTTTATTGTTATTACTCTATCCGTCCCAAAATAATTGTTCATTTTAACTTTTGAAGTTTGACCCTATATATTATTGTTTGTGTTATATAATATTTGATGTAAAATATATGATTGAATTGGGTCTTAATTGTATTCTCATTTTAACTCTCACAATCACAATGTTAAAGTATGTGAATTCGTAATGGGGTTTAAGAATCATTATGGTTTTGTAGTCGAGAAAACTAATCAACATCACTTAATGTCTTTTCAAATGTATATTATGTATTTTATGTTACAATTTTTTGTAGGTTGTATCTCAGAAGTTGAAGGTTACAGGAATGTGGTATGGAGCTATTTGGATCTTGTTGTTCTATTTCTTTACGATTCCATATCATCATATATATAGCCATTTAAGTGATATATATTATAGCAACTGAAGTTTAATGTTACTTCTCTTTTTTATTTCTAAGTGCATAATTTATTTCTCCTTCGGATACACATTCAAACGGTGACGTATCCAGAAATTCAAGTGACCCGTAACACAAATTTTTTCATATATAGATACTTTTTTTATGAACATATACGATTTCATTAGAGCTTAGTAGTTTTTAGAGTAAATAACATACAAAATGAGCTAATCGTTTATCAAAACAATAGCAGAACTTGTTTGGACCCATAGTAATAGTAATAAAGTCTATTATATCTAAAAAAAAATTACACTTCACATGATGAATGGACCCGTAGCAAATGCTACCCCTAGCTTATACATGGCTCCGCTCTGCATTCAAAGGCAACAAATGGGCGCCACACTGGGCCATGCTTAGCACGGCCAAAGCCGTACCTAGTATTCTATATATGATCTAAATGGGCAACAAAAACACTGAACAGCACAAGAGATGGAAAATAATAAGATAAATAAAACCATGAATGTATAAAATCCACATCTTGGTGAGCATATAAAATATATAACTCCTAATATAAAAATAATAATAATAATTCACTACTTGTTGATATATTGATTGGGTGATATAAAAGTCTCCACAAATTTTCCTGTTGGTGTGATACTCATGCATCTGGAACAATATGAAGTGCTCTCGTTATTAGTATGCTTTTCGGAATCTACTTTGTAAAAATCACCCCCCAAACTAAAACGCATGAGCAAACTTCCATTCCTCATCATGTGCAACGCAAATAGAGAGCAAGGGAAAGTGCCTTTCTTTAGATGCAAATCCAGCCTTGGTCCAAATTTCAAGCAGGGTATCCACCAATAACTTAGTACCTTTGTCCAATCTCCGGCATTTCCATTTCCATTTCCATTTCCATTCATCTTCCATAACTCGATACACCACTTTGGAGAAGAATCCGCCTCTTCACGAACATCACACATAACACACAAGTGAACGCAACCTCTTAGAACCATTAAACTCAAACAGTAAGTCTCGATTGGATTCTCAAAAAATGCAAGTGTCATCTCTGTGAACCTTTCGGTCTTTGTGTCAAATCTTATAATTGAATCTGCCTTTAGACATAATCTTCCTGCTCTGACTTCTTTTAAGAAGTAGAGATTTTCATTCAACTGAACGCATGATGCCCAACGTTCTGAATCAAGGTTACAGTAAGGTATGCTTGTGTTGACCTGTCTCCACGAGTCCATTTTCAACGAATATATATAAACCTTTCGACTGGCGGTTACACGTAGAAGCCTGTAGTCGTCATCTGAGGAGCTGTAATAAAATCTGGTTGCTCTTGCCAACACACTGTAGCAGTCTTTGTGAGAATTAGTGTTAGACATCAACTTATATTCACCCGTCAAAGGATTCCATATACGTAGATCTGTAAATTCTGAGATGTTTTGGTTAACCATTGGTACGCATACCAGCCCGTTGCAAGATGCTATAACTAAAAAGTGGCCTCTCATATTAAACATAGTAACTTCAAATGGGAACGGGCGGTTGACACTTAAACTGTCATAAGGTGATTCACAATCGATGGTGTGAAAGGTATACTTTGTTGCTTTTAGAGATATGACGTTTGTTGCTTTTAGAGATATGACGACAATTTTGTGGTGGTTTTGATGGTCATCATTGGTTACGTGGTGGAGATGCATATTGGCAAACTTATCAGTCTTTAGGAACGAGTACCATTTTTTGGAAACACACATAAAACGGAGCAAAGATCTAGCGGGCAGCCTTGGTAGTATTAGGAACTGTAGCACGTCATGTGGAAGCTCCATCTCCATGATGGTTTTACGGCGACGCTGTGTCTCTTCCATGCTGTTTTGATGATAGAACTAATAAGTGAACCGATCATGTTAATATTACATTACCTATACTAAAAGTACCTCCTAATCTCTTACGGAGTACAAAATTACAAGGGCATATATAATGAGAGGTTTCATGTACAATAAAAAAGTTATTGAACACTTCTTTTTGTTGGAGCTAAAAGAATTTATGAAAAGGATTTTGAAAAGTTTTTGCTATTGAAGTGGATAGGTATTTAATAGACAAAAGAGCGAAAGATAAAGGGGAAATAGAAAAGCTTTTTCACTTTGAAGGTGCTAAGTTGCTAACTGCCTAATGATAGAAAACATAAAGTTACTCCATTTTCTTTTTATAAAAATTGAGTTTCATGTAAATCATGGTAACTCGTAGCTAACTCATAGCTAGGGGTGTTCACTTTTGGATATCCAAAAATTTCGGATATCTGAAGTTCGGATATTTGAAATTTCCACTACCCAAAACCCGTATCCGATATCCGAACTCCATGTATCCAAAATTTCCGATACGGATATCGGGTTATCCAAATCCGAAATTTCCGATACAGATATCGGGTTATCCAAATATCCAAAGTATGTAAACGGAATCTGGAGTAGCAATACTCAAAACGCTAAAACATATTCTTTGCTACTCAACATATATACCGAGTAATCAAGAATTTTCTATTGACACTTATTGTCACAACTTGTGCAATATAGCTTGATACAGGTTACAATTGCGCATATCAAAAAGATAAAATAAAATTATTAAATTGCAATTGCTAGCCATCGTACCTGCTATTCAACAACATCAGTCCAGCAATTACACATAAACAGCTAAAATGAGTTGTGTGCCTAAGCGTTATACTACACCGTTGCTATAAGTCCAAGAAAACCTACAAATTAACTGCAACTAATACTGATCAATTAGCCCTAAAATCTAACATTATTCCACTAAAAAAGCAACACTTCAACTGTAATGATCCTAACTAGTATATGCAGGGCAACATCACACAACTTCAATCCAGAACATACTAAATCGTAATTAAGAGAATATAAATAAATCTAGAACAAACCTGGATGACAAACGCCGGCGTATTAACCTCACAAGACAGTTTATAGATTCAAATTTATTACCTGACAAGTAACGTGACCCTTAGTTATATGTATCAAAAATAATTTTTAGCACAATCAGTAAGTTTTCATTCACGTAATGAAATTATAAATCGAATTTATTGATTAACCTGAAAATATCCATAAAACGAAATTATGATTAGAAGATACGATTGAATTGAACATTAATAGATTATTACAAACCCTAATAACACAAATTACCTGTTTCTTAAGCTTTTTTCGAGGTTTATAGTACCGTGGTTGACCGAGACAAAACGAATAACAATAAACTGATCTGAGCAGAGGAGATCGTGTGACGGAGGTGCAGCGGTGGAGGTGCGGCGAAGTGCGATTGAGGTGCGTCGGGGTGCGGCGGAGGTGCGCCCGATTCTTAAAATGAGCCAATGTTTGTTAAAATGAGCTATCAAACGGTGGTAACGTGCAAGTGTACGAGCTTTTAGGCCCAATTCTTAAATTCAGGTAACATCCAATATCAATAGTAAAATGAGTGATTTTATCCGCCAACTAATTATTTTTCTATGCTTAAATTTTGTTAATAATATGCGATAATAGATATTCAATTACGTTTTCTACTTCGCTAATACTTTTTTGAGTAATATTAACAAATATTCATACATATATACAATCATCTTAAAACATATTAGAATCATATTGTGTTTGTTTGATATTTATAATAACAAAGCTAAAGATGTGTTGAATCGTGAGACTTCATGTGTGTTGGAGAACATAGTTTTTCTTGGGTTTAGATGCACGACATATTCCCTATCATATTCTCACTAATTTATATGCCGATTTAGCGAATTGAATCACAACTTTATTAGATCTATGTTATCTGTTGACTAGTTATGTTTGGGGAACATCATGGGTTGGTGTCCCAATTATTATTAGCAATTTATTATTTAGTTTTTAGAAATATATCTAACGTGTCTACGATATTTATTGCTTGTACTTAACTTATGTTTGATATTTCTATTACATTCAACTTTTCAATATGCTTTTCTATATGTGTGTTTAAATGTATTTTGCTCATTTATCATCCATTTAAGGTGCTACATGATATACGGAGTTATTGATACATCATCAAAAGTACTACATAATCTTTAAAAATATTTTTTTGAAAGTTGGAGTATTTTTAATACCAAAAGTAATTTGTGGACACACAATCGACATCTGTTACAAGTTACATACATTTTCAGGATAGTCCCTTATAATAATAATAATAATAATTTTTATTATTACTACTGCTACTACTAGGTGGTATAAGCTCAGGCAATGCGCTACATTTAGCCAAAGGAACAAAAAGTAGTTACTTATTTAGAGGTCTCGTTATGTTTGTTTTTTCATATAATATAGTTTATTGCTCATATAGTTCGATTAAATATTAAGCAGTCAACATTCATAACATACGATTGTGATATCTAACGTAGCACAATGTAACAAAAAGCATAGATTGTGCCTTCCAAAAAAAGAAGTTAAGTCTTGTATTGGGTATGATCCATAAGTAAATATTTCTTGTATTGTTGCATTTATAAGTAAAGACAACTTAGGTGTTGTTACACCCGGCAATCAAGACCCACCTCCTTTTGATTAGGTCCATTGGGTAAATGTCTTGGACTGGTTGGGTCTTCTTAAGCTACTTAAATGAAATAAAGTGAGATCCTCCAAGGCTGTTGATAAATCTAGTTACAATTCAACAGGTCTAATCGGTTTATATAATGGGTCGAGCGGGTTGTGAAAAAAAAAACAAAAACTAACGTATTGAGAGTCACTGAGTTAGGACAAAAACATAACGTATTAGTTTGCAAAAATAGTTGTAGGTTTCCTCTTTACTCTCTTATTTATTTTCATTTTTTCATCACGATTTTGCAAACATATTACTTGTATGCTTGTAAAAGTGTACTTGTCATGTATGATACTCTTACTTATATGATTTTAGAAGTCAAAATTAATATACAAGATATAGTCTGTAAAAGTGTACTTGTCATGAATGATAAGTTTAATGTTATGATTTTTAGAAGTCAAAATTAGTATACAAGATATAGTTTGATTATTGTGATGCATGTAGAACTTAGAATTTGTGATGCATACAGAACTTAGAAATTGGATCCATCAAACTACTTATTAGTATGTAGGAAGATTCATAAGATCAAATTATAAAAATATTAAGTTTTAATGATGAGTTCATAATTAATACTAACAACATACTTTATTTAAAAGTAATAATCAATATAACTTAAGTTATAAAGAGGTTCTGATTATAGCATTTTAGTACTATGTCTTAGTTATTAATTTAATAGATTTGGTTTTAAAATTTACAATAGTGAAAAAAGTTACAAAGCAAAGACAACAATTAGTGGGTCAACCCAACCTGACCTAACCTAACCCGTTTGACCCGATTCAAAAAATGACCCGTTCAACCTATGAACCATTTTGATCCAAACCCAATTTGACCTGTGATCCAACCCGACCCGTTTGCCAGACATGGCTGTGGTGTATAAAAAGTTTGATCTTAGGACTGAATTCCTATAAAGTTGAACAATAGCAATGTCAATTAATAATGTCAATCAGTTAGAAAATATAAGTCTTTGATTTTGGGGAGTAAATGTGGTAAAATCAGTGAGTTGAGTTATGTGTCAAAATGGGTTATGATTTAATTGGTTCATTTTTTAGTTAAAAAGGTTAATCTGGATTTAACTGAAAATAAGTTGGATTAAGTTGAATTGTTATATATATTTGAACTTTAATGATTACATCTTAAACTCTAAATCAATTGCTTCTTTTTTCTAAAAAATAATTATTATTATTCTTAACTTTCAAGCTGACAAGATTTACGTTGCCCTCTAAATGCAATTTTTATATGCACTAAACCGTAAACCCTAAAAAATATATTAATTAATCATCGTTTATTTCGTGAAACTCAACTTTTATATATGTAATAAAAAGATTATAAACTATTTCGTATAAGTAAATTAATCATCGTTTATCTGTATTCATTTGCTATTTCATATTAGTAAATTAAAAATTACTCTATTATTTATACATGATACTTATATTATATATATTTCGACATAACTTTTTTATTTTTTAAAGTACCCTAACTATGAGTAGGGTGTTCATAATATCCGTATCCGTATCCGAATCCGAAATATCCAAAAATCCGATCTAAAAATATCCGAAAATTTGGATACCCGAAAATTCGGATATCCGAAATTCAGATACCCAGAAATTCGGATTCGAATATTGGGTAGTATTTTTTCAAAAATTCCGATATTCGTATACCCGAAATATCCGAAAATAAATGTTTTACTTTTTATCTTTATTTTAATATATGACTCCAGCCCTTTTGCTTTGGGCCTTGGACTATTGGATACACCTTAAATAAAATAAAAAACACAACTCATAAGTCATTGTCAGGCCCTATAGATCTTGAACTTCAGCCGACACCACACTTGTATAACACGCCACACGCCACACGCCACCACCGGATATCCCCAATCGTCACTTCGTGAGTGACCACCGCTCATTCTCACGCATCTTTCTTTGATTTTTCGATCGGAACGTTTGCCTCTCTTTTAACTAGTACGATCTTAGTATTCTTTATTTATTGAAGAGTTTGAATGGTGTTAAACAATAATTTGGTAATTTTTGAATAGCAGGTACGATGGCTAGCAATTGCAATTTAATAATTTTATTTTATCTTTTTGATATGCGTAATCGTAACCTGTATCAAGCTATATTGCACAGGTTGTGACAATAAGTGTCAATAGAAAATTCTTGATTACTCGGTATATATGTTGAGTAGCAAAGAATATGTTTTAGCGTTTTGAGTATTGCTACTCCAGATTCCGTTTACATACTTTGGATATTTGGATAACCCGATATCTGTATTGGAAATTTCAGATGTGGATAACCCGATATCCGTATCGGAAATTTTGGATACATGGAGTTCGGATATCGGATACGGGTTTTGGGTAGTGGAAATTTCAAATATCCGAAATTTTTGGATATCCAAAGATGAACACCCCTAGCTATGAGTTAGCTACGAGTTACCATGATTTACATGAAACTCAATTTTTATAAAAAGAAAATGGAGTAACTTTATGTTTTCTATCATTAGGCAGTTAACAACTTAGCACCTTCAAAGTGAAAAAGCTTTTCTATTTCCCCATTATCTTTCGCTTGTCGTTTCATATTAGATAATTACTATTTGGATTGTGTATTATTTGTTGCTCAATTAGGATATACATTTTGTGACACATATTGTCGTGAATTTTGCAGGTTAATTACAACAATGGGCAACCTACTCCCAGAGTCTGTCACTGGTATAATTCACTGCACATCAACTGCTTGATTGCAGGGTTGAACTCTAATCATTCTGTATGAGAATTGGTGTAAAAAAGTTGAGAAACGGTATGACAACTCACATTTTAATAATTGTAGAGGCAATTATATGTATGAATTTGAGCGCTTGATACTGAATTTTCCATATTAATGGCTCCGGAAGAGTCACATCCGTCTTGACGGTTTTTTTATTCGTTGACTTGCAATGTGGATCGTCGGATTTAGTTGACTTTAAATCCCAACCTTCCTTTAATCAATACTTTCAGTCATTATGCGCCGATTCAGTTTTTCCTCCAGGAAACCGCTCTTCACGTTCGCTCATACTCTCCGCTTTTCAAGGAAATCTTCCTCCTGTAAACTGCTTAATCCTATATCTCCCTTCTATATTTAATTTTTATGTATCCTCTCTGTAACACCTCTCCATCAATTAAACACTAAATTGTTTCAGACACAAATCAAAATACTCCCGAACATCAAATTTAGGGTAGCGAGCATCAAAATCAACCAGCCTTATGCGGTCAAGTGATGTTTGTCACACCCTGGTATTTTTTTGTTCTTTATTTATATTGTATATTGTATGGTTCTGATTCATTAGTTTTCATGGTTTTATAATAAATGAAATAACCTAAATTCTAAGAAGTTCGCTACCAATTACACTAAAA
Organism: Pseudognaphalium luteoalbum; assembly: GCA_963422505.1. Classification (NCBI taxonomy): domain Eukaryota; kingdom Viridiplantae; phylum Streptophyta; class Magnoliopsida; order Asterales; family Asteraceae; genus Pseudognaphalium; species Pseudognaphalium luteoalbum. The sequence goes on from OY730196.1 coordinate 110,863,071, forward strand.
TATGTAAAAATTTCTGATTGCTGGTTAGATATTTATGTAAATATGTGTTTTTTCCTAATTTCAGAAGGTTTCTTGATTTGTGTTTTGGTTAAGGTTGAAGTGGAACGGGTATCTTAAATCCAGACACATTTGTAGCTTCTTTTGTATATGTTCTTTGTGATACAATAACTGACATATAATAACTTTTAGTATCTTTTAAGGGTCTGTCAATCAGTTCGTGAGGTTTTGGGGATAAAGAGTAAACCTTTTTTGAAGCTATTTTGCAGGCCATCGTGTTCAATTCATTTTACCATCTGTATTTAAATCTAACTATTGAGAGGCTTCATGGTTTAGAAGAATTTGTACATGTTATGATTTTGTACATGGTTTAGAAGAATCTGTATTTGTACATGTTATGATCGGTTAGAAGCTATGCCTCTGTAAACTTTTATGTGATGGAACTTGGGGATGGGAAAAGCTGAATGCCTAAGTAATTTCACTTATAAAATTAGAAATGACTGGATCCAAACAAGGAGTTTAAAATATGTCTGATTTGTTTTGTGCAGGTTGGATGAGAATATTAAGAGAAGCTTATATAACGTGTTTAAAGATGGTGCTGACCCTGAAAAGGTAGATTTAATGGTGTACAAGTATATGTGATTTATTTAGCTCCTAAAGGGATTATCTTGAGTAAAGGACAAGAAATCTACTATAGCTTCGTTGTATGCTTGCTTATTATTATGAATCTCAGGTCTGTATTCAAACGAATTCGACTTGCATTTATTGGATATTTAAATGTAGATGTCTGAAAATGTGTAGGCTGAGTAATATGTGAGAAAACATACTAGGATTAGGTGGGGTCAGATTGGGTTGACCCAATACTATGTTCGTCCAGCAGTTTTGAATCTTTCTAACTTGTACTGGCAAATATGGTAATAAAACATATATTAATTAATTACTGTCCTAATTTGTTGAATTGGACAACTTAGGAAATTGTATGCATGCTGTTAGATCTATAACGGCTTTTGGTTGGACGCATTTCCTTTTAAGCAATTTATTTGTTTATTTTGCCCATTTAACCCGTACACATAAAGCTTAATTGTTTTGGAAGACTCAGATACAAAACTTATATTATTTTCCTTACTATTATTTATATGAATAAGGCGAGTTGAGCAGCGAATTCCACCATTAACTAAATGTTTTTTGATTCTCGCCGCCTGCAGAATGAAACAGAGAAGGTGAAGTTCACTTGGTCGCTTCATGTGAAATATCGTACAGGGATAGTTTTGTCATCCAGATTTATCACCTCGTGCCTAAAAGTAAGAACATTCGTATTTAACAAGGCTGATTTGATCTTGATCAAATGTTTTATATGTTTCATGTTGCAGGTCTGATGATTATATGGCTTGCCTAGCTAAGGTTCATTGCATTTGTCGAAACTGGGAATTTATGTACAGAGATTCATGCAACAAAGCAGCGAACAACTATTGAAGAGTATTCCTCAGCAACGGGCTGGTTAATGTGTGAAAATGGGTTCGGGTCAACTGCAATGGGCTAGGTAGGTTGGCTGAAAAACGTGTTCCCACAACCCAATGGGCTAGGTATGGTTCTTCCTGATCAGTTTGTGTATCTCCAGATTTATCTGTTATCAATGCTCATAGTCGAAACCCAATATATGATTTTGATTCGTTAAGTTGTTATGGTTAATATAATTTGAAGATTATATTCAAGTTTTTCATAAGGATTGCAGTTTGTTAGAAAGACAAGTCTTATTACTCGATGAACTTCAAGGCCCAGAGTCTGGGCAATTTTATAAAGCTGCAAGGGTCTTGGGTGTGCTTCTAAAGCAACATGCTGCTAAGCACTAAGTTTAGGTACATTCTCAAGAATGATTTCAACTTACAATGTTTTTACTCATCAACCTTACTTTACGTTTTGTTGTGTATATTTGCAGAGGCTGTTTCTGGCTCGACAATGCTTCTATCATAATGATTGGAGGAACTCAATAAACATTTTGAGGTGGGGTTGTGGGTTGCAGAGGTTTATTATCTTTTCCGGGCCACTCAAGGTGGTTTGTGTTTTAACATGGGTTTAGGAAGTAAAACTGCAATATCTAACCTTAAAGAGATTGAAAGTAAGTTCTTTTGTTGCAAAACTCGGTTTCAGCTAACATCTTTGAACCAATAGTTTGTAATTGTTTAATCTTTTTTGGAATCTCGATGCAGGTTATGATGAACATGATCCGCCATTACTTATATCTCAGTTGAGCTTTGAGAAAACTTTCGGCATGTCTACTGGGTTTATCGAGTCTATATTGATGGAAAGCGGAGGGCTAGCAGAGTCTGCTAACCCAACAACAATGATCAATGACGTGATTCATGTCATTTGTTGTGGGTATGAAGAGAAAACCACATGGGATAAAGAGGTAAGTTATTGATATATAAACTGTTATGAATTCTACTCGGAAGCGGAGAACACATATATGTAAAGATGTCGAATTCGACCATTTTGTTTTAATAAATGAGTGAGTACGACCATTTTGGGAAGTAGCATAAAATGTTTAATATCCTCGTAAGACTTATGTGGTTTCCATTTTAAGTTTATTCTCTGTAATAAATAGCAAAAAGTTGTCCCGGAATTCTTATCCTGCTCATATGATCCCTAAACTGAAAGTCACAAATTGTTTGTTCTTACTTTGAATATGCATCCGTGAGTCAAGGATCCACTGATTATTTATTAGGCCCCTTGGCCCTTGGGTATGCTACAAATAGTAGCTCAGAAAGGGATTCAAAAATGTTTGCAATTGTTAAATACAATTTTAGTTTATTATAGGATTTATTTTATTCATATAGAAATACAAACTTGACAGAAACTTTTTTCCCTGATTATGCTGGTTCCTTACATACATGAATCCTATTGCTTGTGGGTAAGCACATGCCAATATTTCTAATAAGCACCTTTCTACGGGCCTAATTTGTAGGCCCCTTCGGACCTAATTTGCAGCCCTTTCATGTCTGACTTGCAGGGCCCTTTCGTATCCCTTTTTGGTCTTATCTGCAGGTCCTTCGGGCATAATTTTCAGCCGTATTCGGGTCTATTTTCAGCCCTCTCCGGGCCTGAATTTCAACCACATACAAGGCCTACTGGCAGCCACTTTCGGTTCTGCTCGCAGCTGGAATCGGACCTGCTCGCAACCAGATATCTACGCCCTTTGCCGAGCCATCTTCAGCATTTGGTTTGTACTTACCAGCATGGAGACAGTCTTAAGGGAAGAAATTATGATCGTGCCGGAAGTAATAAACATTGATGAAAAACTAATTTCAATATAGCAGATACTATTCGTTCTCAGTTTTCCTTCGATGTCAATTAGAGATACTATGTTTCACTTCATTTGCCTATGACTTTTCTGAACGTTATACTACGATGTGGGTGGCATTAGCTTTAGTTTTAGCATATATTGCAGTTATGGTACCCTTATATCTTATTATTCAATCCATTGTAATTAATTTTTGGGTTTACAAGTGCCTAACTTTTTAATTAGTTTTTCACATTTTACTGTGATGTCTTCACTACCTTCATAAATCGGCAAGTCAACGGTTAACAAAATGTACTCATCATTACGTTTTATATGTTGCTACCAAAAACTGGATTCACATCTGGGAAATAGTGTACACCGTATCATTTGCTACTTTTAGTTAATTTCCCTCTGTTTAACTCATTTTATTATGTGTTCAATTAAATATCGCATTATCAATATTTCATATTAAAGCATTATCAATATTTCATATTAAAGTATAAAAGGGCTACATTTAACCATGCATTTGTATGTCATTGTATCACGTATTTTGTTCAACCTTGAAAACTTATATTTCCTTCATCCATTATATAATTTTTTAAATCAATTGTATCTAATTATTCATGTGTGGAAATATCAACACCCAAAACTATACAACAATAATTTACGTAACTTTTACATAGACATGTAAGTTATGTATATATAATGGGTATTGATATTTCCACCGATGAATTTGATAAAAATCCACCACCATTATGCATTAAGTACTTGTACTGTACACACAGATGATGCGCAGTTATGGTGGAGTTATCAAAAATTTCATCACCCTATAGTTTTTGTTACAACACTTACAATAACTTCACGGTAATAATATAGTTTTTAGGTGACAGCTATTTTCCTGAGCACCGGGTTAACTACTAGTTGTATTTGTTTTATATTTTATGCTTTTGTACTTATAGTTGTACTTACATTTTGTACTTGTATAATTTAGAAGCCTTCATACTTTATTGTTGTATTTAAATTTTGTTTGATTGGTGTTTGATGTCCTTAGGAGAAAGGAAATGGCAAACACATTTCAGCTCTTTTCCTATGTTCCAACTCCGTAACATTTCAGCTCCGTAAGTGTTTAAGTAGTACTTAGAATTAATGCTTTCTTTCTTTTACCCTATAATTTTGTGTCTACATAATATGTTGGTAACCCATTATTTTTTCATCTTGTAGTTTCTTGCTCTTTTTGGAGCTTACAAAATCCCAACACGGAGAGTGCTAGCTTGAGAAGTGGAAAAGGCTCAGCAAATGGATGTTTTACGTCGAATTGAATACTTTTTATGTATAGTTATGACTAGAATCGACTTTTGTATATGAAAAATATTGTAAATGTCTGATTTGATATAATATATGATGTTTGTAGGTGATATTTTGGCTCTTTAAGTTAGACAAGGAAATAATAAACATAAATGTCACAAATACTAGCAAATATATCGAGGACGAATATATGTAGGTTGCGAGATATATAGCAACACCAGTAGAGATATTTTTGCAAATAGCCACTAGTACCGCGACATCAATAGAGACGTTATCAAGAATGGTGACTCAAGTAGCGACACGAATAAAGACCTCCTCAAGAATGGCGACTTAAGTAGCGACACAAATATAGACCTCCTCAAGAATGGTGACGCGAATAGAGACTTGAATAGGGATGCCTCTAAAACAGCGACTCAAGTAACGACTAGCTTAGCAACTTTTTCACAAATCAACGACTTAAATAAAGACCACTTAAAACACGATGCTAAAATTGGAGACGAGTTATGAGATGTGACTATTAAGGTCGCAACCTCTAGCGACTCGAGATTTAGATGTCGTTTCTATAGAGACGAACCACGTTTAGTCGGTGTCGCTAGCATAAAAAATGTCGCTAGCAATATGGCTAAAGACGTCTGGCAGTTTTCTTGTAGTGGTCATGTACTAAATTAAAATCCTTACAACAAGCATAATATATCGAATTATAGGTATACTTAAAAGCGATCATTTGAAAAGTTAATGATCGGTAGGAACATACATTTTTATTTCTAACTTTAAGGTTTAATTAATAATTTTTTGATAAAATAATTATATCAAAATTATTCGAATTATATGTTCTTTAATATGAGATAATTTGATAAAAAAAATACGTGATGCACATCATATAAAATTTAGTGTGTATCATGGTACATTAACACATAAAAAGTTGTGATATACAATTTTAATTTAGGCATCGTATATTTTATATTTTTTTAAACCTGGTTGAATATTAAAGAGGATAAAATATTAATAATTTTGGCAATATTCTTCTTGCAAAAAGTATATATACGTTGAAATTAAAAATGAAAAAAAGATATTTATACGGTTCCACCATATCTCCGTTAATGATTATATTAATATTGTACATTTCAAATCTCTCGTTATCGAGAAAAAAGAAATGATCACTAATATTCAGTTATATTTTTGGTGAGAGATCGATCTACCTTTTTTTTCATTTTTAAAATTTTAGAGGGTCAAAAAAGAAAATATAAATAAATTATAGGGTAATAAAAGAAACTTCACACCAGAGACTATATATATCCACTTTTTGTGGACATGCATATACAGATAGATACACATATACTCTCTTATATCATATACACGTAGGTCGTGAAACCCTAGCATCTTTTTACTTCTTGATTCTATAAGAAAACCCCACCCAAGATAATCTTTGGTGCAATCTTTTTGATTTTTATCTTGGTTTATATCATCGCACTCATTCTGTTACGCCTTCGATCAGTCACCTACAAAACCCCATCGTCTTCTTGAAACCCTTCAAAACCCTAACAGCTTCATAGTTGTTGAATAACGTTTTTCTTGATTCTAAAAACCCCGATCTTCTACTAGTGGTTGGTTCGAAATTACATTCACCTTCTTGGTGCGGTTAAAACCCTAGTATCTAGGGTTAAGTCTTGGTGGTCTTCTCTTTGGTGATGATCGCATAGTATCGTTTCTGTCAAAGTGTCAAGTCATTCGGGGTTTATACATACTCGTCTAATCAGGATTGATAGTTTTGTGTTAAGAAATGGCTAATCCTGTTCAAGAACTTCTAATGTTACATAATTTTCTTCAGCATGTTACAGTTTTAAATGCGGATGTGGCGTTTACACATGTTACTGCGGTAAATTCCTTCATAGAGGCTCAATTTATTGTCGGAGAATACGGTCTACATTCAACCGACGAGGTTGTGATCAAATTTGAAGAGTTACGAACCCAGTTTTTGCAGTTACTGGAGAACGAAAACGAAGAAGACCCTCTCTTTATCGTGGCTAACCCAATCTGGGGTCCGGATGGTCGTTTTCCTACTCAACCGGTTCCGCCGGTAGAACCGGTTGCTGAAATACCCAATGTCGCTAATGGTGAAGGGCAACCGGTTGTTAATGGGGGTAATAATGTCGTGGTGGAACCGGAGGTGGTGGAACCGGAGGTGGTTCCGGTGGTGGTGGAACCGGTGGTGGTTCCGGTGGAGGTGGATCCGGTGGTGATTCCGGTGGTGGATCTGGTGGAGGTGGATCCGGTGGTGGATCCGGTGGAGGTTATTCCGGTGGTGGATCCGGTGGAGGTTATTCCGGTGGTGGTGGAACCGGTGGTGGTTCCGGTGGAGGTGGATCCGGTGGTGATTCCGGTGGTGGATCCGGTGGAGGTGGATCCGGTGGAGGTTATTCCGGTGGTGGATCCGGTGGAGGTTATTCCGGTGGTGGATCCGAACCTTTTTGGAGCGTGGACTACCACCACTACAATGACAATGAGGATGATTTCGAATTGGAAGATTAACTTGATCAAAGATTCACGTGCGTACAGTCTTGTTAAGGTTAGGTGTATTTTGGGTTTCATAAGTAGTCAACTTGATCAAAGATTAAAGTAGTTAGAATAGTTATTTCTGGGTTTCAAAAGTAGTCAACTTGATCATAGATCCATGTCCGTACAGTTTTTTGTAATGGTTAGGTGTTCGAATTTGCCGGTTTACGTTTAGTAGCAAAGATGTAATTAGGGTTTTAGGTGATACTGAAAGATAATATGATATGGTATCGGATGATGATATTGGATATTTTGTGTGATAATATTGTGATTTAAATTGGGTTTAAACTAGGGTACAAGTTATTATTAGAGGAGTACAATATACTCTTCTGACTAAAATTGTCAATTCATTATAATTTCGATTAAAATTATTTTATATTATCCCTCTGCTTGTTCTTAAAAGTAGAAGAACAACCATTTGTGAATTTTTTTTACCAACCACTATTTAAGAAATCAAATTCTAACTAGATAGATCTACTTTGTAACAAATGATTTTGACATGTGTTTTCAAATTATGGGTTCAAACACAATTTTATTGTTATTACTCTATCCGTCCCAAAATAATTGTTCATTTTAACTTTTGAAGTTTGACCCTATATATTATTGTTTGTGTTATATAATATTTGATGTAAAATATATGATTGAATTGGGTCTTAATTGTATTCTCATTTTAACTCTCATTGTCCTTAATCAGAAACTAGAAAAGTTGACGTTAGATCACCCACAATCACAATGTTAAAGTATGTGAATTCGTAATGGGGTTTAAGAATCATTATGGTTTTGTAGTCGAGAAAACTAATCAACATCACTTAATGTCTTTTCAAATGTATATTATGTATTTTATGTTACAATTTTTTGTAGGTTGTATCTCAGAAGTTGTAGGTTACAGGAATGTGGTATGGAGCTATTTGGATCTTGTTGTTCTATTTCTTTACGATTCCATATCATCATATATATAGCCATTTAAGTGATATATATTATAGCAACTGAAGTTTAATGTTACTTCTCTTTTTTATTTCTAAGTGCATAATTTATTTCTCCTTCGGATACACATTCAAACGGTGACGTATCCAGAAATTCAAGTGACCCGTAACACAAATTTTTTCATATATAGATACTTTTTTTATGAACATATACGATTTCATTAGAGCTTAGTAGTTTTTAGAGTAAATAACATACAAAATGAGCTAATCGTTTATCAAAACAGTAGCAGAACTTGTTTGGACCCATAGTAATAGTAATAGTAATAAAGTCTATTATATCTATAAAAAAAATTACACTTCACATGATGAATGGACCCGTAGCAAATGCTACCCCTAGCTTATACATGGCTCCGCTCTGCATTCAAAGACAACAAATGGGCGCCACACTGGGCCATGCTTAGCACGGCCAAAGCCGTACCTAGTATTCTATATATGATCTAAATGGGCAACAAAAACACTGAACAACACAAGAGATGGAAAATAATAAGATAAATAAAACCATGAATGTATAAAATCCACATCTTGGTGAGCATATAAAATATATAACTCCTAATATAAAAATAATAATAATAATTCACTACTTGTTGATATATTGATTGGGTGATATAAAAGTCTCCACAAATTTTCCTGTTGGTGTGATACTCATGCATCTGGAACAATAAGAAGTGCTCTTGTTATTAGAATGCTTTTCGGAATCTACTTTGTAAAAATCACCCCCTCAACTAAAACGCATGAGCAAACTTCCATTCCTCATCATGTGCAACGCAAATAGAGAGCAAGGGAAAGTGCCTTTCTTTAGATTTAAATCCAGCCTTGGTCCAAATTTCAAGCAGGGTATCCACCAATAACTCAGTACCTTTGTCCAATCTCCGGCATTTCCATTTCCATTTCCATTTCCATTCATCTTCCATAACTCGATACACCACTTTGGAGAAGAATCCGCCTCTTCACGAACATCACACATAACACACAAGTGAACGCAACCTCTTAGAACCATTAAACTCAAACAGTAAGTCTCGATTGGATTCTCAAAAAATGGAAGTGTCATCTCTGTGAACCTTTCGGTCTTTGTGTCAAATCTTATAATTGAATCTGCCTTTAGACATAATCTTCCTGCTCTGACTTCTTTTAAGAAGTAGAGATTTTCATTCAACTGAACGCATGATGCCCAACGTTCTGAATCAAGGTTACAGTAAGGTATGCTTGTGTTGACCTGTCTCCACGAGTCCATTTTCAACGAATATATATAAACCTTTCGACTGGCGGTTACACGTAGAAGCCTGTAGTCGTCATCTGAGGAGCTGTAATAAAATCCGGTTGCTCTTGCCAACACACTGTAGCAGTCTTTGTGAGAATTAGTGTTAGACATCAACTTATATTCACCCGTCAAAGGATTCCATATACGTAGATCTGTAAATTCTGAGATGTTTTGGTTAACCATTGGTACGCATACCAGCCCGTTGCAAGATGCTATAACTAAAAAGTGGCCTCTCATATTAAACATAGTAACTTCAAATGGGAACGGGCGGTTGACACTTAAACTGTCATAAGGTGATTCACAATCGATGGTGTGAAAGGTATACTTTGTTGCTTTTAGAGATATGACGTTTGTTGCTTTTAGAGATATGACGACAATTTTGTGGTGGTTTTGATGGTCATCATTGGTTACGTGGTGGAGATGCATATTGGCAAACTTATCAGTCTTTAGGAACGAGTACCATTTTTTGGAAACACACATAAAACGGAGCAAAGATCTAGCGGGCAGCCTTGGTAGTATTAGGAACTGTAGCACGTCATGTGGAAGCTCCATCTCCATGATGGTTTTACGGCGACGCTGTGTCTCTTCCATGCTGTTTTGATGATAGAACTAATAAGTGAACCGATCATGTTAATATTACATTACCTATAGTAAAAGTACCTCCTAATCTCTTACGGAGTACAAAATTACAAGGGCATATATAATGAGAGGTTTCATGTACAATAAAAAAGTTATTGAACACTTCTTTTTGTTGGAGCTAAAAGAATTTATGAAAAGGATTTTGAAAAGTTTTTGCTATTGAAGTGGATAGGTATTTAGTAGACAAAAGAGCGAAAGATAATGGGGAAATAGAAAAGCTTTTTCACTTTGAAGGTGCTAAGTTGCTAACTGCCTAATGATAGAAAACATAAAGTTACTCCATTTTCTTTTTATAAAAATTGAGTTTCATGTAAATCATGGTAACTCGTAGCTAACTCATAGCTAGGGGTGTTCACTTTTGGATATCCAAAAATTTCGGATATCTGAAGTTCGGATATTTGAAATTTCCACTACCCAAAACCCGTATCCGATATCCGAACTCCATGTATCCAAAATTTCCGATACGGATATCGGGTTATCCAAATCCGAAATTTCCGATACAGATATCGGGTTATCCAAATATCCAAAGTATGTAAACGGAATCTGGAGTAGCAATACTCAAAACGCTAAAACATATTCTTTGCTACTCAACATATATACCGAGTAATCAAGAATTTTCTATTGACACTTATTGTCACAACTTGTGCAATATAGCTTGATACAGGTTACAATTGCGCATATCAAAAAGATAAAATAAAATTATTAAATTGCAATTGCTAGCCATCGTACCTGCTATTCAACAAGATTAGTCCAGCAATTACACATAAACAGCTAAAATGAGTTGTGTGCCTAAGCGTTATACTACACCGTTGCTATAAGTCCAAGAAAACCTACAAATTAACTGCAACTAATACTGATCAATTAGCCCTAAAATCTAACATTATTCCACTAAAAAAGCAACACTTCAACTGTAATGATCCTAACTAGTATATGCAGGGCAACATCACACAACTTCAATCTAGAATACTAAATCGTAATTAAGAGAATATAAATAAATCTAGAACAAACCTGGATGACAAACGCCGGCGTATTAACCTCACAAGACAGTTTATAGATTCAAATTTATTACCTGACAAGTAACGTGACCCTTAGTTATATGTATCAAAAATAATTTTTAGCACAATCAGTAAGTTTTCATTCACGTAATGAAATTATAAATCGAATTTATTGATTAACCTGAAAATATCCATAAAACGAAATTATGATTAGAAGATACGATTGAATTGAACATTAATAGATTATTACAAACCCTAATAACACAAATTACCTGTTTCTTAAGCTTTTTTCGAGGTTTATAGTACCGTGGTTGACCGAGACAAAACGAATAACAATAAACTGATCTGAGCAGAGGAGATCGTGTGACGGAGGTGCAGCGGTGGAGGTGCGGCGAAGTGCGATTGAGGTGCGTCGGGGTGCGGCGGAGGTGCGCCCGATTCTTAAAATGAGCCAATGTTTGTTAAAATGAGCTATCAAACGGTGGTAACGTGCAAGTGTACGAGCTTTTAGGCCCAATTCTTAAATTCAGGTAACATCCAATATCAATAGTAAAATGAGTGATTTTATCCGTCAATTAATTATTTTTCTATGCTTAAATTTTGTTAATAATATGTGAAAATAAATATTCAATTACGTTTTCTACTTCGCTAATACTTTTTTGAGTAATATTAACAAATATTCATACATATATACAATCATCTTAAAACATATTAGAATCATATTGTGTTTGTTTGATATTTATAATAACAAAGCTAAAGATGTGTTGAATCGTGAGACTTCATGTGTGTTGGAGAACATAGTTTTTCTTGAGTTCAGATGCACGACATATTCCCTATCATATTCTCACTAATTTATATGCCGATTTAGCGAATTGAATCACAACTTTATTAGATCTATGTTATCTGTTGACTAGTTATGTTTGGGGAACATCATGGGTTGGTGTCCCAATTATTATTAGCAATTTATTATTTAGTTTTTAGAAATATATCTAACGTGTCTACGATATTTATTGCTTGTACTTAACTTATGTTTGATATTTTTATTACATTCAACTTTTCAATATGCTTTTCTATATGTGTGTTTAAATGTATTTTGCTCATTTATCATCCATTTAAGGTGCTACATGATATACGGAGTTATTGATACATCATCAAAAGTACTACATAATCTTTAAAAATATTTTTTTGAAAGTTGGAGTATTTTTAATACCAAAAGTAATTTGTGGACACACAATCGACATCTGTTACAAGTTACATACATTTTCAGAATAGTCCCTTATAATAATAATAATAATAATTTTTATTATTACTACTGCTACTACTAGGTGGTATAAGCTCAGGCAATGCACTACATTTAGCCAAAGGAACAAAAAGTAGTTACTTATTTAGAGGTCTCGTTATGTTTGTTTTTTCATATAATATAGTTTCTTGCTCATATAGTTCGATTAAATATTAAACAGTCAACATTCATAACATACGATTGTGATATCTAACGTAACACAATGTAACAAAAAGCATAGATTGTGCCTTCCAAAAAAAGAAGTTAAGTCTTGTATTGGGTATGATCCATAAATAAATATTTCTTGTATTGTTGCATTTATAAGTAAAGACAACTTAGGTGTTGTTATACCCGGCAATCAAGACCCACCTCCTTTTGATTAGGTCCATTGGGTAAATGTCTTGGACTGGTTGGGTCTTCTTAAGCTACTTAAATAAAATAAAGTGAGATCCTCCAAGGCTGTTGATAAATCTAGTTACAATTCAACAGGTCCAATGGGTTTATATAATGGGTCGAGCGGGTTGTGAAAAAAAAAACAAAAACTAACGTATTGAGAGTCACTGAGTCAGGACAAAAACATAACGTATTAGTTTGCAAAAATAGTTGTAGGTTTCCTCTTTACTCTCTTATTTATTTTTATTTTTTCATCACGATATTGCAAACATATTAGTTGTAGGCTTGTAAAAGTGTACTTGTCATGTATGATAAGCTTACTTATATGATTTTAGAAGTCAAAATTAATATACGAGATATAGTCTGTAAAAGTGTACTTGTCATGAATGATAAGTTTAATGTTATGATTTTTAGAAGTCAAAATTAGTATACAAGATATAGTTTGATTATTGTGATGCATGTAGAACTTAGAATTTGTGATGCATACAGAACTTAGAAATTGAATCCATCAAACTACTTATTAGTATGTAGGAAGATTCATAAGATCAAATTATAAAAATATTAAGTTTTAATGATGAGTTCATAATTAATACTAACAACATACTTTATTTAAAAGTAATAATCAATAAAACTTAAGTTATAAAGAATCTGGTTCTGATTATAGCATTTTAGTACTATGTCTTAGTTATTAATTTAATAGATTTGGTTTTAAAATTTACAATAGTGAAAAAAGTTACAAAGCAAAGACAACAATTAGTGGGTCAACCTAACCTGACCTAACCTAACCCGTTTGACCCGATTCAAAAAATGACCCGTTCAACCCATGAACCATTTTGATCCAAACCCAATTTGACCTGTGATCCAACCCAACCCGTTTGCCAGACATGGCTGTGGTGTATAAAAAGTTTGATCTTAGGGCTGAATTCCTATAAAGTTGAACAATAGCAATGTCAATTAATAATGTCAATCAGTTAGAAAATATAAGTCTTTGATTTTGGGGAGTAAATGTGGTAAAATCAGTGAGTTGAGTTATGTGTCAAAATGGGTTATGATTTAATTGGTTCATTTTTTTAGTTAAAAAGGTTAATCTGGATTCAACTGAAAATAAGTTGGATTAAGTTGACTTGTTATATATATTTGAACTTTAATGATTACATCTTAAACTCTAAATCAATTGCTTCTTTTTTCTAAAAAATAATTATTATTATTCTTAACTTTCAAGCTGACAAGATTTACGTTGCCCTCTAAATGCAATTTTTATATGTGCTAAACCGTAAACCCTAAAAAATATATTAATTAATCATCGTTTATTTCGTGAAACTCAACTTTATATATGTAATAAAAAGATTATAAACTATTTCGTATAAGTAAATTAATCATCGTTTATCTGTATTCATTTGCTATTTCATATTAGTAAATTAAAAACTACTCTATTATTTATACATGATACTTATATTATATATATTTCGACATAACTTTTTTATTTTTTAAAGTACCCTAACTATGAGTAGGGTGTTCATAATATCCGTATCCGTATCCGAATCCGAAATATCCAAAAATCCGGTCTAAAAATATCCGAAAATTTGGATACCCGAAAATTCGGATATCCGAAATTCAGATACCCAGAAATTCGGATTCGAATATTGGGTAGTATTTTTTCAAAAATTCCGATATTCGTATACCCGAAATATCCGAAAATAAATGTTTTTATTTTTTATCTTTATTTTAATATATGACTCCAACCCTTTTGCTTTGGGCCTTGGACTATTGGATACACCTTAAATAAAATAAAAAACACAAATCATAAGTCATTGTCAGGCCCTATAGATCTTGAACTTCAGCCGACACCACACTTGTATAACACGCCACACGCCACACGCCACACGCCACCACCGGATATCCCCAATCGTCACTTCGTGAGTGACCACCGCTCATTCTCACGCATCTTTCTTTGATTTTTCGATCGGAACGTTTGCCTCTCTTTTAACTAGTACGATCTTAGTATTCTTTATTTATTGAAGAGTTTGAATGGTGTTAAACAATAATTTGGTAATTTTTGAATAACAGGTACGATGGTTAGCAATTGCAATTTAATAATTTTATTTTATCTTTTTGATATGCGTAATTGTAACCTGTATCAAGCTATATTGCACAAGTTGTGACAATAAGTGTCAATAGAAAATTCTTGATTACTCGGTATATATGTTGAGTAGCAAAGAATATGTTTTAGGGTTTTGAGTATTGCTTCTCCAGATATCTGTTTGATTAAAGAATATGTTTGATTGTTTGAATACCCAAACTAATGGGCCTCCAGGTAGCAGGCCTTGAAACAAACTCACCGGCACCGACGTGTAAGACAACTATTCGTCCTTCGCTAACCATAGAGCTCACAGTCATGTAACCGTATCTTCCCTTCTCCAAATTCTGCCAAGTTACATTTATACCCACATCACACTGCTAACCTAAAATATCAACGAGGGTATTTTGGGTACATATTAAATACCAAGACCTACCCCCCTTAATACCACCCATCTCAAGATCTAACCCCCAAACAACATCAACAACACGCTCCTTCTTTCTTCTTACAAATCAAAAACCTATAAATCATCATCTCGACATATATAAAGATCCCTTCTTTTAAAATTTTACCGCTATTACTTCGACCCCGTTTGTTCAATTTTCAACGGTTTTGTTTCTAATTTTAAGTGTTGATTTAGCTATCGGTTGACAATTTCAAGAAACCCTAAAGTGAGATTTCGGATTTATAAAATTTTTGAATCTGTTCATAATTTATCGATGGGTATTTTAAAGTTTTGATTTTGATTGAAGGGTTGTTGAAGGTTTTGTGAAAAGTTAAAAGTTTTTGTAAGGATTTAATGGCTGATCATCAAGTGATGCTGGAGGGTAGTCAACCAGTTGATTTATCTAAACATCCTTCTGGAATTGTTCCTACTCTTCAGTACGTATTTATTACGCTTTATCGAGTTTCTCTGTTTTTGTATTTGTGTATATAGGTGTAGGGGTGAATGCATTAAGATCTTAGACAAGTAAATTTGTTGTAGAAACTGTACAAGGTGAACCGATTTCGATTGTGTTTAGTTAGTTATTAGTGCAATATGATTAAGTTGAATAGATTCTTTAGTTCTATATGAATTGTAAAGTCTTAGGGTTTGGGTGGGTTTTGTGTAAGCTATGTTTGTAAGTGTGAGTGGTGAGTAAAAATGTAAGTTTTTATGAATGCTGGATAAGAAAATTTGAAAATGTTAAACAACCAGCTAAAGGTCGCTGTATTAGTGTGAAGAGACTAATTATATCTTATTCAATGTCGAAACGCGTTAGGGTATTATATATTGTGATGCATAGTATCTGCAGTAATTTTACTACCTATGGTAGAATTCCAAAAGTAGTTTTTACAATTACCGTAATAATCAAGAGGTTTCCTTATGAGATTTAGATGACATTGTTGTGTGATAGTGATAAAAGGATGACCAGAAAAAAAGGTTTTTTTAATTATTTGACAAAAAGTTGCAGCGGTTGCGTATTAAAATCATGATACAGTGACTTTATCACTGCAGTATTAATAACTTATATGTAGTCGTTAATATATTTTAACTCAGATTGATAAACAAGTCTATTTTACATTTAGGAACACTGTATCTACTGTCAATTTGGATTGCAAGCTAGACTTGAAGGCAATTGCACTGCAAGCTCGAAATGCAGAATATAATCCTAAGGTATATCCTGTTTTGTACAATTATTTATTCATGCGTATGCATGTATACACTACATGTTATTGTGATATGTTAGGATCATATTTTACCTCAACAACATGTCCAACATATAAGCCCACTGAGGTTTCACTCTAAAACCAATTGGTGATAGAGGGAGTAGCCCATGAGCTTATTAGCAGACATTACTTTCTTTTATTTTCCGATGTGGGATTGAGTTTCCACCCACAATCCTCCCCTCAAACCCAAGTCCATTTGGGCCTCTCCTCCAACGATAGTCCCGATCCAACCTTATTCAGTACCGCCGCAAAGTCGGCACTCGACCTGACAGGGTCCACATCAGGGAGACTTTCAGTACAAGGCTCCAGGATCAACTCATCGCTCGCTGAGGTCAACCGAGGGGGCACGCGCCACTGCGGTTTGCACATCACGCTGCACCATCCACATCCGGGCTACAACCGTAGCTCTGATATCACTTGTTAGGATCATACTTTAGCTCAACAATATGTCCAACATATAAGCCCACTGAGGTTCCACTCTAAAACCAATTGGTGATAGAGGGAGTAGCCCATGAGCTTATATGCAGACTTTACTATCTTTTATTTTCCGATGTGAAATTGAGTTTGCACCCAACATGATAGTCGCTTGAAGAAAGCCAATATTTCATACTTGAATTCTTACTTGAAGCTTGATCATCTTAAGCTATTTGATTTCAAATTTTGTCAGCTTTCTTTTGTGATGTCATATTTATTGGAAATACATTAATTATATATGTACTATTGCTCTTCATATGGCATTGGCCTTTGTCAAACTGGCTACCATCATAAAATGATAAAATGGGTTAGTGAGTCATTGGTCAAATAGTATCCTTATAGTATGTCCAAATCTGTAGCAAGTCAAATACACCTTGTATGTTAACTGGGTCTAAATCTAGAGATTCCTAGACTGAAGTAGTGTTGGTATATAAAGTAGTATAGAAAGATAGAAATGTAAGTTTTTTCAATCGAATACGTCCCTCTAATAACAGATTTCTGTGCCACGGATTACCTATTTCCTCTAAGTTGTGAATCTTGGATCCACTGCTAGCCACCATAAGCTATTCTTGTTACGATAATCTTGAACTTTGTAGCGTACTAGAACTTGTTACTTGTACGAGTACCTGTAATTTGTAAAGGTTATGTTTATGTAAGTATGGAATACATTTCTTGTTTTTACGTTTTTCTGCGTTTTGCTGCTGTTATCATGAGAATAAGAGAACCGAAAACAACGGCGTTAATATTTGCATCAGGAAAGATGGTAAGTTTTTATTTTTTATATAAATATTTCCTATTTGTTTTGAGTTATACTTCGTAGTTATTAAATTTTCTCTCTCTAATAATGATCACAACAATGTAATCTATATAGATAGAATAAGCTAACAGTGTGATCTTTCTTATTTGTACTGGTGCCAAGAGTGAACAGCAATCAAAACTTGCTGCACGAAAGGTAATTATAAACTTATAACACTGATATAACCCAAGTAGATTATCAATAAATATATCCTTACATACCGTAGGGGTTGAATCTAAATCACAATCTTTTCTTATTTAACGTTGACCTAATGGTGGTGCTTTAGTATGCTCGGATAATTCAGAAACTAGGGTTCCCAGCCAAATTCAAGGTATTTAATTCATCAGCCAATTCAAGTCTACTTTCTTATTGTCTTTTCAATGTTTTATTATAAAATATTGTTTCTTCATGGTGACTTGTAGGATTTTAAGATTCAAAACATTGTTGGCTCGTGTGATGAAATTCCCCATTAGACTTGAAGGTCTCGCGTACTCTCATGGTGCCTTTTCAAGTGTGAGTTATTAACTTATTGATATCATGTTTTCCTTTCTCATTTACTTATTAATATTATTATGTCCTTGCACTCTTGTATAGTTTCATTTATTTGTTGGTTTCATTTTCTATTGTCTAGCTTACTAATGGAAGAGTTGTAATTACAGTATGAACCAGAACTGTTCCCAGGACTGATTTATCGAATGAAACAACCAAAGATTGTTTTGCTTATCTTTGTTTCTGGGAAAATTGTTCTTACCGGAGCTAAGGTGTGATTACTGGACCTGCTATTAATCTTTAATATGTGTGTGTGTGTGTGTGTGTTTGAATGCTCGTTTCTTATCATTATCTATCTTGCAATTCAGGTTAGGGACGAAACTTACACTGCATTCGAGAACATATATCCAGTGTTGACTGAATTTAGGAAGAACCAACAATGGTAAAATGCACTTTACCGTATAGAATTCTGTTTCAAAATTGATGTTGAACACAATTTCATGTCATTTAATTCTTGGTGCAGATCTATGGATAAATTCGGTCAAAGAGTCCAATGGGCAGCGTTTAGAGGCATGGTTCGACCATTGAGTGTGAACACAAGTGTTCTGTTTGGGTTGTAGATGAAGTGTTCTGT
Organism: Pseudognaphalium luteoalbum; assembly: GCA_963422505.1. Lineage (NCBI taxonomy): Eukaryota > Viridiplantae > Streptophyta > Magnoliopsida > Asterales > Asteraceae > Pseudognaphalium > Pseudognaphalium luteoalbum. Next base: position 110,881,930 of record OY730196.1, read on the forward strand.
TTGAGTGTGAACACAAGTGTGATGGAAGTCTTTAACGAAAGAGAATGAAGCTTTCTGTTTGGGTTGTAGATGAAGTTCACTAGTCTGTTCTTCTCTGGTCTCTCCCTTTTGCTTCTCTGTTTATGATCGTTTTAAACCATTTGGGCGAATAGCTTGTTGGTAAGTCAATGTGACTGAAACTAGCTCTTTTTGGATGTGTTTTTCGAATTCCTTGACTTGTGTATGGATGCACATGAAATGAACTATAAAAGTTTTAACTTGGTTAGGGTTAATGCTTCTCATTGTATTTTTTTCTTAACCACATGGATTAGATATCTAGATGTGTAAATTGATTAGGTGGTTCTTGTGACTAATTACAAAATGGTCCTTTTAGTATGTGTCAAGTTTGGTTGACTTTTGTTGGTCCATTTCTATTAGTACTTTCATGAATGATTATATTATATATGTTCCAAACACTAGAAACATTAAGCACTTCTAAAGATTGTTTCAATCTAAAAGATAATATCTTTAAACGAATATAATAACATAATTGACATATTATCAGATTGTCATAAACTTAACAATGTCTTTTTTTTCTAAAAGGCAACCCTACGTCCCTACAACTCTACAATCACAAATTCCTGTCTCTAGTGAGCCTCGAACTCATAATCTCTCGGTTGATGAGTCCCTTTCATACGGCTATGTTATGGGCCGTTTGGTTACAAATCTTTTTGGAGGACATTTTTTTAGGATCGAGTAGGTTTGATTTAGGCTTTTTTTTATTAACGTTACTTTGTTTTTTTTAAAAAAAAATAAAAAATTATAAACATTAGTCGATGCTTTTACAGTTTTATATCAAAGGCCTTTGTATTAAATATATGTACAACTCACTTCCTTTTACAAAATGTATTTGAATATTATAACATGTGTACGTGTTGATTCGAATGATTGAATGATGAGTAGAAGATCCTTGTTATATCTCTCTCTTTTCTCTTTGTTATTAAAAAAGAGACATATTAGGCTAATCAAAATTTAAATGGCTGAATCTTGACCATTTATTTTGAAATCCCAATTAATTATAGCCATTGATCACAAATTAATAGAATGATTTGCGAATAAATACTTATGCTCATTATTTAAAGACTATAAAGCCCTTATACCTAATTAATAGTTGACCTTAATTAATTCTTATAAATTTAATTTCAAACCAAATAAAAAATTAATTAAAAAGAAAAAAAAATAATCCCCTACGATTTTCGTAACTTAATTCGTAATTACTAGCATTGAATACTACATATCATTTATGAATAAATTACGGCATGTAAAAATCGATTTATTAGTCACCTGATAATTACTTAGTTTTATTTATACAACTATCTAAATTCAACATATATATTCTGTCATTATGGAAATCGATAAGGGCATGAATATATTATTTAATATAAGTACTAATTTCTCTTCTCTCTTTATTATTATTATTATTATTTTATTATTATTATTAAAAGAGAGACATATTAGGCTAATCAAAATTTAAATGGCTGAATCTTGACCATTTATTTTGAAATCCCAATTAATTATAGCCATTGATCACAAATTAATAGAATGATTTGCAAATAAATACTCATGCTCATTATTTAAAGACTATAAAGCCCTTACCTGATTAATAGTTGACCTTAATTAATTCTTATAAATTTAATTTCAAACCAAATAAAATATTAATTAAAAAGAAAAAAAATTAATCCCCTACGATTTTCGTAACTTAATTCGTAATTAGTAGCATTGAATACTACATACCATTTATGAACAAATTACGGCATGTAAAAATCGATTTATTAGTCACCTGATAATTACTTAGTTTTATTTAGTTACTAAACAACTATCTAAATTCAACATATATTTTCTGTCATTATGGAAATCAATAAGGGCATGAATATATTATTTAATATCTATATCTATACCCCTTATTAAGCATTTCACTATATTGACCTTAAATCATATGGGAAATACCAATATTGCCCCTGTATTTAATCTTAAATCAAAGGATAATCAATATTAAATTGAAGGATATCATTACTTAAATGCCCATATTTTTAATTTGTCAATTATAACACTAATGTACATTAATACATACCATAATATCTTTCAAATTATTTTCTATGTAATGTACTTTTACCAATTATATATTCATATCTTTCTAATACATTGACATATAATGACCTAGGATGCTAATAAAAAATGCGTTCAAAACGATTCCACGATGTTTTTTCGGAAAAAAACATTATCGAATCACATAACTTTATTATTGATTTCCGTTGCATTGCGCGGGTTTTTATACTAGTAAGTACTAATTTATTTTGAAAATAGGTATATAAAATCATGTAAAAGACTTATTTTTGAATTAGATCATTGTAGGTGTTCACATGGTTTCAAATGAATTTTTTTGTTTAATTGGTAAATAATAGTTTAAAACAACAGTAAAACGATTGTTTTAAATTATCTTAGGTAATCAGCACATTTGATCTTTGAAGATAATTTTAAGAGCGCAATAAATATTCAATATATTTTAAAATCAAAATCGAAAAACATAATTACATATTTGAAAACCGAAAATCAATTGCAAAGGCCTGTGCAAAGTGCTAGAATCGGCCCGAACCAAACTGCGAACCGTGAAATTACAAATATAAGTACCGAGAACCGTACCGTTGAGAAGCGGTCCGGTATGGGACGGTACGGTTCTGGTACGGTTTGCCGGTTCTCATGATTCGAACCGTGTTTTACACACCCCTACCTGTGCAAAGTGCTGAACCGACCCGAACCGGCCCGAACCGAACCGCGAACCGTAAAACTACAAATATAAGAACCGAGAACCGAGAACCGTACCGTTGAAAAGCGGTCCGGTATGAGATGGTACGGTTCCGGTATGGTTTGCCGGTTCGAGCCGGTTCGAACCGTGTTTTGCACACCCCTAATTGCAATTGGTTTTAGAATAAATAAATACGTATATATGATTCTGTGCACTATTATCGTGCATTTATAAAAATTTTGAATGAAACAATTATATGTTTCATTATCCCCTAATATCAATTGAGAGCTATTATGAATAGTAAATCATTTGTCCTTTTGTGATTTAAAACTTTTAAATATCTAGATAAAATATTAAAAGGAAAGATTCACTAATGAAACATTATAGCTTATATGGTTAATATTGTATATAACTGACTTAGAGCACTAAGGTTCAAGCCTCACTTCAATCTCCCTTTCCCACATTTTTGATTTTATCCTACCTATTTTTAATTTTTATTACCTTGATTTCAATAAATACAATAAGCTACTTTTTTATTATATTTTTGGTATAAAGAAGTTTTATCCTACCTATTATTATTTGTATTACCTTGATTTCAGTAAATACAATAAGCTACTATTTTATTATATTTTTAGTATAGTATTCTTTATACGGAAGTATTATATTCATTTACAATTCATAACTTTCAATTAAAATTGAACAAATTCATCAATCAATATTAAGGAATAATAAAAGTCCATTTTTACGTGAAAGAATTTTGATTTTACATGAGAAAATGTACACTTTTACATTCGTGTCGCACCATAATAGCAAAACAACTATCAAACTTCAAATCTTAGCACATTTTTTCCCTTTTCTTTTCCCAAAATATTGACCATACCATTTGTTAAAGTTATTTTATTATTCTAAATATATATATATATATATATATATATATATATATATTTGTCCTTTAAAAGCTGTTTTTTTACCATGTTTACTTCTTCTAATTTGTTGACTTAATACAATTTTTATATTACTTTACCCTTTGAATATTACTACCCTTGTCTCAAAATTATTGTCCAGTTTTGACTTTACGAAGTCTTTCTTTTTCAACCTTGATCTTAAATATTTTTATTTGTGTTATATAATAATAGATGTAAATTATACCAATGAAAATACATTTATAACTCAATCCATTCATATATTTTGTATCAAGTATTATATAACACAAACAAAAATATTTAACTAAGGTCAAAGTTGAAAAAGAAAGACTTTCAAAAGTCAAAACTAGACAATAATTTTGGGACGGGGAAGTAGTTAATTAGATTATACGTAGATATACCTTATTCTATTATTGTTAATCTGGAGCGACAGAATATATATATATATATATATATATATATATATATATATATATATATAATCCCTAGCAAGAAGCTAGAGACCAAAAAAATAAAAATCCAGAATTATAACAAAACCAAAATCTAGATACAACCCGAAAATATTATTCTATTATTGTTTACATATGATACTAAGCTACATGTACATTTAACGTTATTTGCAAATAATTTTATAATATATATACAAATATGATTTAACTATTTGATTTATCCCATCGCATAGCGTGGGCAAGAGAAAACTAGTTTTTATCAAATACTTCACTTTTAATCATAACAAAAAATAACTAAATAAATAAATATGTAAGTAACTATAATTTATTAAATAGTTTAATACTAATCAAACAAAATATTATCATGTTACAGCCTGCAAATTTAGTGGGTTATAATCTAGTGTTAAATAAAACTTAGTTCATTTTTCTCGCATATTCATAGTACCATGGAGGAAACAACCTTGGTTGGACTGCAGGTGCTCCATCATGGCATTGTGGATGCTCTTAGTAACCGTGTTTCTAAATCAAGTGTAGTAATCTTGATTTCCACATTCAGAATTCTTGTTTTTTTCTTCAGAAAAGACCCACGAGTGGATTTATCAAATTAAGATTATTTATTTAGTATGTAGGACTAAAAAGGAAGCTAAATGGGTACATTTGAAAAATCTGCACACGTCAATAAAATTGGTCTCACTAGCCCTTTCAAGTTTACCATTGACTTCCCATGTATGAGATATGGTGTCGAATTTGTCTTAGGGGATGTTTGGATATGTGGCTTGAAACTCATTGTTGTGACATGTAGGCGTTGTAATAAGTTTGTGATGTTTGGATAAAATACTATGCGTCTAATACTTATATTTATTCATGAAAAATGTTCAGATGTGGAGTCGAAGGCAAACAACAACTACACCGACTCATCAAATAGCTTCGAGAAAGTAAAGGCTCAAAAATCAACCATGGAAGATACTATCTCCGAGGTATATAAACAGTCATTTGTACCAATCTACTAAGCACTTTGATTTGAGATCAAGTTAAAATCGATATGAATTCCTTGTGAAACTCAACATATATAAGATCAAGTTAAAATCGATATGTACTCACAAAGCTTTATTACAATGAGTACCATATCCGAGATATGTTGGACGAAAGCTTATGAAAACCTCCATATAAATATGAACTTTAAGTTGGATCTCAGACGTCAAATTTATCCTTTATGTATGGGTCAAGCAGGTATATTAAAAAAGAAAGAAAACCTATCGTTTACAACCAAAAAATGGATAAGTATTGACATGAAGATTATATAGTTTTTGTGGGTAAGTATATCCGTATGTATTTACTTATTTTTGGTGTTTGCATTATGATACAACCTCTTCATTACTTTCCAAATTCACTCCAAGTAATCCCTTATTGTTTTTATATGTTGTAGCTTCGCAAATTTTGCGAGTTATGATCTAATATATATAGGGGAAGGATCAAGAGGGAAGTTTCAAAATTGAGGGAATGAGGGAAGCAAACCTCAACCACTCATTTTTTTCTCCTCTTCTATACTCATCCACAATACCCATTTAATCAATTTTCATCTAACATTCCAAAATTAAACGTGTAATTCAAAGATTCATCAATCAAAAACGTTAAATCTTTGAATTAATCAATTGCAATCATACATATATTCAATTCGTCATAATTCGAATTCATCAAAAATTATGAATATTGGAGTAGCTTTTGGGTTTTTGAGAAAATTTTGATTGGCAATGAAAACAATAAAATTAAACGAATTTGATCGTACAAAACTTATAAACAAGTAATTAATCGAATTATGATTGTCATTCCAATTGAACTTTACAGATTGAAAAAAATTCCAGACCGTTATTATTCATCTGGAAAGCATGTTAATGAAAATTACAACTTAATACTCTTAAACATTCATTTATGAAGAATATTAATTTATATATGTTATTATACGCAATTGAATGTGATAACATAACATTCATTAGTGTATAATAATGTATATGCGTTTAACATTCATCGTAAATGAATGTTAACATGCTGAAAATCTGATTCTGATTAACATGCTTTTGAAATGCATATTAATGATCTGGAAGGGGATTTCAAGTTATTTACAAGTTTGCCACCGCGTTGACCTTGTGTTGATCAGAATGTGTGGCTAAAAATAGATTCTCTCCTTCCCCCATTTTTTTACTTCCCTATTGATCTTCCCCCCCCCACACACACACACACACATATATATATATATATATATAATATATATATATATATATATATATATATATATATATATATATAGGGTAAAGTTCCAATGAGAACACTTCAAAAATAAGAACGGTAAGAACACTTCATAAATGCATAATTAGCCAACAAAATCATTAGATTCACACTCATACATCTCAAATATGTGTAGAAAAATTGATTAGAATAGATGCGAACTTTCGAAAATACACAAAAATCGAAAAAACGATTGATGCACAATTATAGAGATAATCGTACATCAATTGTTTTTTTCGATTTTTGTGCATTTTTAGAAGTGTGCATTTGTTTTTCTTTGCATATTTGAGATGTATGACTGTGAATCTAATGATTTTTGTTGGCTAGTTGTACATTTATGAGGTGTTCTCACCGTTCCTTATTTTTGAAGTGTTCTCATTTGATCTAAACTATATATATATATATATATATATATATATATATATATATGTATATATATATATATATATACTAGTTTAATGACCTGTGATTACACGGGTTTTATTTAGAAAAAAAATGTAACGATCTATGAATATATACATACTAAACCAACCATGAATAATAGATTAACAATAGATTATGCTCAGAATCATGCATGATTCAAGTTGCAAAGAGCATTAGATAACTTGAACTATAGTACTCTAGCAAATTGAAACCTAGGTAAATCATATTACAAAATGATACATATATGTCTCTCATCTATAAAGTTACTTGGCAATATGTACCACTTGAACAATTGCACATTTGAAATTATAAAGACTTACATTGAAAAGTTCAACTTGACACTTTGCTAAGATGGCTTCAAATTCATTCAAATGAAACCATCTATTACCAAAGAGATATAATCAAACTTGCACTATACTTGTGGTTTTGTGTAGTTGTAGAAAATTACCAACTAAAAAAGTTCCAAGAGTAGGCATACCCATGCAATTTTACAATTGTATATATATCCAAGTTATCATGCCCTTGGTGTTATAGAGAAATATATCAACAATTTACTTGAGGAAGTAAAAAATCTTGCAAGTCAAACTTAATAAGATATGTAGAGATTGAGTGCATGTGCATGTAGATAGTTTCAAGATTTTCAAGGTGAATGGTGTTCCCCGACTTGGCAAGCTACAGAATTACACATTAATTATAAATTAGAAATGGTAGGAACCATATCACATACTCAAGAAACTAAGTAAAACATATGCGAGATATGAATAAAACAGTACCAATCATTATCTATTACAAAACCTCTTTGACCCGCCCATTTAGCCACCTGTAATAACAACAATAAGAATAAAGAAACAGTATTTAGTGAACTTCCTATATAACAATGATCAAATTAGGAACAAAAAGATATATTACTACCTAATTAGATTCATTAAATCACTGTCCACCTACATCAAACAACTAACTATACATATTTAGCTTTTTAATCAACATTATTAAGCTTTATATAGAATTCTGGAATCATAAAACATTATTAAGCTTTTTAAACACACGTTTTTATAGAAACCTTAGCTTTAATTACTTAATTAATGCAAAATGTGACCCATTACACGCAAAAGGTGTAGTTAAAAAAAGAATCGGTAACATATAATGATGTAAGTACCTGGCTAGCAAGGGCATCCCCATTTTACCTTTACTAACTAAGGCAAAAGTGCAGTGCCAATTTTGATGTATATGTTAGACAAAATGAATGACTTAGGAATTATGCAACATAATGCCAACTGGTTGATAATATGTTTATATTTAAATGCATAGTTGGTGTTTTGCTTTCTTAGCCTGCCAATAGCCCCAACCTACACAGCTTTTTAGCCTCGGGCATGCCTTAAAGAGTACAGTCGTATTTTTAGTAATCATTTTGAAAGAGTTAATAAAAAAAAGGTCATGAGCACAAAGACTATGAAGCTTCTTTTATGTCCCATGAATGGCAATGTATGTCTATGCTTTATGCTGAGGTGGTTTTTGCAATCTAATTCACTTAGCATACTCTATATAAGGCTTAACGTATCCTCCTACACCAACTAATACTCATCAGACAAGCTCAATATAACATTCACATTTTCTCAAATATAACTTAACCTGCCGTAAGTTCAACCACTTACATGATCACCACCCATAGTCGGAACCATCACAAGCGGAATTAATATAATTGAAGTCAGTATTTTAGCATTAAACAGATAAATATATTAAGAACTGAAAACAAACAATGCTGGAATCCATAGAAACCAATAGGAATTGAAAACAAACACAATAGGAACTGTTTCTGACCTCATATTTCATATGCAAAAAAGAATAACAATTTTAATTCAAGTAAAGTCCATAATGATATAATGAAGTATAAAATCGATAATCTTTAGTTAATTTGTAAAAAGCAAAATAGAAGCATATAAATAGATAATGCACATTACCTCATCAAACTTCTTGCCAACTACACTATGATTATCCATTCTTCCAGTATACTATGATCATCCATTCTTGCCTATTACACTATGATCATCCATTCTTCCAGTACACCATGATCATCCAACGTCTATCATTCACTATAATGGATGTCAGGCATTTGGATTTTCAATATTCAAAATTACTTATCTGTAGTTCTATACGGTTACTATCACCAACTTCTGCAATCATTCTATCAAAGAATGAGAATCCCATGAGGATTTATTTAAGTTCATGATAGGTACTTTTTGAAAGTAAATATGTAAATATGTACTTCATAAGTAAATTTAATTTTGTCAAACGTGAATTTATTGGTTATAGTCCAACAACAAATAGTGGACATTGATAAACTTGCCTCCGAATGATCATATGCATACTGAAAAAACACGCGAAGGAAGGTGCCACAAGCTAACTGAGAACTATGCGCCCCTAATGTCTTGTGCATCAACCTTTAACAGCTTTCGGCTTCTGCAAAGTCATAAACATCAGAAATCGTTGTGAAGAAGACATAACAGTAGTTGAAATAAATACATTTCATAGATATATTTAGTACAATAAAACTATCAAAAACATCTTCGAACAGAACTATCCGTCATCAGCATCATGAAAGTAGAAGATGTAGTAAGTATTCGATGAAAAAGTCATATGATTTCATAAAAACAGGAGTTTCTGCATTGTACATAATCAATTTAACTAATAATAAAGTATGAAGACACAGAGAACAATGAATCCATCTCTTCGTCTCACCTTTCGAACCTGAAAGAGAAACCAAACAAAGTTTTGATTTCAAGTAAGCAAAAGCAAAACAAAATTCATAAATCAGGCAAAACAACAACCTTAAATCAAACAAATCAAACCACTAACTAAACAAAACAAAACTCAAGCCTTAAATTCAGATGTTCACCTGTTTAATAGAAGATAAACGTCCAAATCTATGAAAACCTTATTTAGATGTCGAGATTCTTCAGGCATTATTTCCACAACTTGATTTTTTTTGGATACATTTATGACGGGAAAACCCTAATAAACTCAAACAAACCTGTTAAATGGACTATTAAATAAATCGATTTGAAAAGAAGGGAAAAAACGAACCTGAAGAGATTTACAGTGGAGATTTGAAAGTTTAGAGAGATGGAGAATATAAACTGATAAAGAGAGAAGAAAGAGGTGAATAAATCAATAAGCCCACAATTGGTAGAGAATGACGGTGCGCCAGAGAATCAATCAAATGCTGAGCATGCAAAAGTAATTATTAAAATATGCAGGTGCATCTCTTGGAAATCATCATAAAAATATGGCTTACACTAATTTTCAATTTAATAAAATAATTCAAAATTATGAGAAAAATCCTTGCATATAAAAGAGCCACGTCAGTATTGAGATTGTCTAAGAATGTGACAAATCAGCTTCATGACATCAGCATCAACTCCCTTTTACTCCCTCCGTCCCAAAATAAGTGTCTCATGTCAAAATGCACACAGTTTAAAGAAAGTCACTATCTACCAATAACATATTATCTTTACCCACTAAAGTATTTTCTGATTGGCTGAAAGGGAATCTGGACACTTATTTTGAAACGTCCCAAAATAGTAAGTGAGATACTTATTATGGAACGGAGGGAATATTAGATAAGTAAGATAATTTTGTCCTAGCCTCAGCTAGTATAATAGTAACAAGCACCTATATTATTATAATAATAATAAATCTATCTATCTATCTTATCTACAATTTGTCTATGAAGCTCACTGATGTTGATTTGTCCCATTCTACCCCCTTACTTACTGCTGACGTGACTTCCTTCAAAACATTTGCTTACGTCATTCACTATCTCAACAACTTAATGCAGTAAAAAATAAAAGTACAAGGGTTTTTTTCAATATTAATTTATTTGAATTTCTTTGTAAGTTCCAATAAATCACGCCCCTTTTCCCATTGGCATCTCTCCTGCCCAAATTGGAACAAATTATGCGGATGCTTTAATTTGAACCTATTAATCTTTCTTCTTTACTTTGAACCTTTTAATCTTTCTTCTCTTCCTCATAAGGTTCTTCACATCATCTTCATTATCTGTAATCTCTTGCGCTCTCTCTCCTACACTGATGATTTATCTTCCTCCATATTTGTTCCAGGTAAATATTGGTTTCGCACTTACTAGGGTTATTCTATTTCACCAGTTTGTTAGTTTCGCTTTTAATATTTGATTCTTTGGTGTTTTGTTTCGTTAAATTGATGTTCACAGATTATACATTCGGATTATAAAGAAATGAGAGGTAAACACAAATTTTTTGATGCAAGGTTTGATTTTATGATCTATAGTATGAAGTTCTTTGTTATAAGTTCTTTTGTAAATGTTGTTTCTACACTGTATTTGCAGCACCAATTCACTGCGCGGGTTAATTTGCTTAAGGCTAGCGGGCATTTTCTAACTTAAAAGATCGATTATTATTTTGAACTTTGGATTTGGAGTTTGGACAGATCGATTTGGTTCCATTTGGGTTATTGATTCTTCATTATGCTATCAGTTTGTTGGTTTTTTTTTAGTGAATTATAATCTCTTGGTTGTGGGTTATGTTAGGTTGGTATCTTGACTTTAATATGAGGTGATCTTCGTAATTGTACTTTTTTATTGCAGATTCATGTTACAGAATCTAAATAGTAAAAATGTACAGGCATCATATTGGGGATCCAACTCGATTTGTCAATAAAAAGGTTATATTCTTTTGCTGTTTTTCATGATAGACTTTTGATTGTGTTGCTTGCTAATTTTTGAAATGCTAATCTGTTGCTTGCTTTTTTATGAATGGCAATGGATACGATGCGACCAGTAACTCATCACAGCAAAAACTTTTTCATTGATTGATCTTTCAAATTTGAGCATGTTCATAAGACATTTGTGACACCTTTATGAGTGCCAATGTTTATATTCTAATCAGAATCTGTATGAGCTAATAAGCTTGAGATTTTTGTACTTTAGCTTAACGAATTTAGCATAGTTTAAGTTTTATTGGAATTTTTTTTGCTTAAAATCTATGCCATCTCCATTGATATTGCTTCATATCTTTTATGATATGTTTTCAATACAGACTTGGGAGCACTTGCTAGACTGAGGCTAAATATGCTGAAGTTAATGAGATATCATGGTCAAAGCATGTGGAAAGAAGAGGCTGCAATTGCATATTTACACAGGTTTATGCGTCGTCAGGTATAATGGGATGATGAACTGGAAAGTGTTTATACTGTTAAACCATATAAATATAAGCCTAAGTGAATGCTACTTCACTTTAAGCGTTTTAGTCCCCATTAAGACAAGGTATTGTGTCTTAGTAACCTCAATATTGCTCATATAATATAATGGGCACATAGATTTTATCATCTATTTTTATCTTTTATTGTATATGCAAAACAGTGTATGTACACTAGAACTTATTTCACATTAATTTCGACACCTGATTATTGGCAAAGGCTCGAGTCGTATCTTTAATAACAGAGTCAGATCTGGTGCCAGCCGTAAAGAATCATTTTGACAAAACCATATAGAATGACATAAGCCCATGTAGTTGTCATTTTATTTGTTTCACTATAGGTGGCTATTTTTACCCATTCACTTAATATTGTGTCTAATTGGGTAGAGTGTCTTTAATAATGGTTTATATGCACTATTCATATGTAAGTGTTAGCATGAATTTCATATACAATTCACAAGAAAAAATTGTTTATGTCGGTATCTTTTGGAATTCGAAAAAGTTGGTTTCTTGATCGGTTGATTTGTTTGATTATTTGCAACTCCTTTTCACGAATGACCTCAATTGTTGTTCCTTACAGGGATCGATGTTTATTTGATTGAATCCAATAATACTCATCTTTCCAGTAGGTGTATTAATCTGATCGTAAAATGTGTAGAGCAAGGAGTCAAATACAATAAGTTTTTGACCAAAAGGCACGGTCTATGACCGAAAAATACGCCAGGTCTGATGCAAGTCCAGATTATGGCAGGCATCAAAATCTCCAAGATTCAAGCATGGTATGTATGTATTGCTTTATATGTGTTCAACCTGATACAAGTATAGCAGAAATGCGTTTAGAGAATGAGTATATGAGCCGTGTAATTTGGTATTAGCTATTTAAGTTTTATTTTCTGCAGACATAAGATAAAGCACCAGAATTAGTGAAAACAGATATGCATGAGTATGATGTAGGTGTTAAAAAACTTTCAGGGATCAGTAAAAAGTTGTCAACGGATGCTTCTGGATTAAACACAAGGGAGAGTGATGTGGGGGTGGAGGATGTCAGGTCTAATGCAAGTCCAGATCGTGATAGGCGTCAAGTTATCATAGATTCAAGCATGGTATGTATGTATGGTTTTATTCATGTTCAATCTGATAGTTTTTAACCCCTTTGCATTAGAAATGCAAGTATTAGTAAAGCAGGTGGACTATGATAATATGAGATGTCCATAGTTTTCTTAATTATCTAAATTGCGCTGCCTGCAGACAAAAGATGATGTACCGCCAGTGGCAAAAGCTGATACTCATGAGCGTAAAGTAGGCTTTAAGAATGTTTCAAGCATAAGTAGAAAGTTGTCATTGGGTGGTTCAAATTCAAAGACAACGGAAAATGATATGGGGATTAAAAAACTTTCAGGGATACGTAGAAAGCTAGTCACTAGATGCATCAGAATCAAACACAAAGGAAAATGAATGGGGATTAAAAAACTTTTAGGGATAGATAGAAAAAATGTGGTTTCTTCACATCTGTCTTAAACTTGAACAATGCATAAGCCATTGGTATCGCTATTTAGAACTTGATTCACAATCCTACCTCTTACAATTGTACGTCGTTTCATGGTTTTAGTAATGCAGTTCTCATTGATCAGTTTTGATGATTATTGAGCTATGGTTGGACAACTTATAAAGCCCTGGCCTTTGAGTTCGTTAACAATTTCACATTTTCATAGGTTCAATGTCTAGCAGTATTTAAGAATTTTGGATTTTGGTGTATTGCAAATTTGCAATGTCATCCATAAATTGATTGATTGATAGATAACGCTATAAGCCTATAACATTATGTTTTGTAGGTCTTAAACTACTCAATTGTTTGCATTTATGTTGACTTTGACTTTGAATTGCATCATGGGGACTTCTGTTTCTGCCTTTCAAGATTTGTTTGCAATGTACTTTTCTTTTGGTTCACTTGAAATTCAAAAGAATTGAAAATGGTGTTGGTCATGTAATAGGTGTCAAGAAAGTACTAAGATCAGTTAGAAGATTATGGTGAGCTATTGTGCTCATTAAATGCTTAATTTTTATCGTTTTATATTTCCTCCGTTCCAAATTTATTGTCCAACTTTCCATTTTGGGATGTCCCAAATTAATAGTTCACTTTGTACTTTCAAACAATCAAAACATTTGAATGTGATGAGAGATTAAATCTTATTGGTTTTATAGTACAACTAGTATACTTTTCTTAAACTGTGTGTTTTTTGTTTGTGGACAATAAATTTGGGACGGATGAAGTATAACTTATACATGACTATGAAGTTCACGGCCCAAATAAATAACCCGACCCAGATAAATAACTCGATCCAATGGACCAAGTGTAGAATGCTTTGCTTTTTGTTAGCATATATTATATTTAGGGAAATTAACAAAAATGCCATTTTTTCCAGACGTATTTTTCGATTTGCCACTTCAAAAAAAAAGTTGCCGATTTGCCCTACCCGGTCGCAGGTCGCATCATGCGGCCTGCGACCCGTTCAACACGACCTGCGACCCTTCTAGTTATCGAGTAAAAGACAAGTAAAACGACTCGTAGCCTTCCGGTCGCAAGTCGCAGCATGCGACTTGCGACCTGCGACTTGCGTCCGATCACCAAAAGCAATTCTCACAACATTTGTTATGATTTAATATATTTTATGTTTCGTATTTAATTAACGCAGATTTTCGTTTTTCTTTGATAACTTTTTATATACATTGTATAAAATAATTCCGAATATATATTCATGATCAGTGTAATTTTATCTACATTTCGACATAAATTTTATCGTCATATGTTATGTATTTAACGAAAACATTTTTAGTCTCGAAATCAACTTTTTTTTATATTCGAATGCAATAAATCTAAATATACCACTATGACCAGTTTATTTTTATCTACATTCGGATATAAAAAAAAGTTGATTTCGAGACTAAAAAATGTTTTCGTTAAATACATAACATATGACGATAAAATTTATGTCTAAATGTAGATAAAATTACACTGATCATGAATATATATTCGGAATTATTTTATACATTGTATATAAAAAGTTATCAAAGAAAAACGAAAATCTGCGTTAATTAAATACGAAACATAAAATATATTAAATCATAACAAATGTTGTGAGAATTGCTTTTGGTGATCGGACGCAAGTCGCAGGTCGCAAGTCGCAGCGGAAGGTTACGAGTCATTTTACTTGTCTTTTACTCGATAACTAGAAGGGTCGCAGGTCGTGTTGAACGGGTCGCAGGCCGCATGATGCGACCTGCGACCGGGTAGGGCAAATCGGCAACTTTTTTTTTAAAGTGGCAAATCGAAAAATACGTCTGGAAAAAATGGCATTTTTTTTAATTTCCCTTATATTTATGGATACAATATTTATACTTCTTTTGTATAAAGTTGTAGTATTTATTATAATTAAATAATAACAGGATTTGAGATATAAACAAATATAAATGTACATATTGAGGTACAAATAAATTTAATAATAATTCACTCATTTTGTTCATACTAAATTTACAAATATTTGTATTATTGAATAATGTTAATAAAAGTAGAAACTTTTTCCTACAAACTTTTATAAAAATTAATATGTTAACTAGTAATAATAATACACAGAAAAATAAAGAATTGAATTACGTGGTTACATATGACAGCTGCACCGTACACGTAAACCCCACAGTTGTTGATGTTTATGTTTCTGGTCTACTATGACACTTCCTTTAGTTTCTTTTCTTTTCATTTATCTTTTTTTATTATTATCTTTTTTATGTCGATCAATTGACTTTTTTATTTATTTCGATTTGTATACAAAAGTTTCTAGAAAAGAAATATCGCAAATGGATTATATGTTTAAGTTTTTTTATTGAAGTCAAGTTATTTCGTCTTTTCTATTAAGGTTTGCTAGACGAAACAATAATGAAAATTAATGTTTTGTTTTAGATCCAATTTTGTAAACAATATTCATACTATAAATTCATTATATTTGACTTTGTTATATTTTATATATTTTTTAGTTTGTCCTCTTGAAAATAATTTCCCGATTACTAATCGAACAAAAATAGTATAAGTGACAAAATGAATGGGTCGGGTCGGGTCACGAGTCTAGATGGTTTTGGATCTAAATAGGTTCGAGTCTAGATGGGTCATTTAGAAAGAAGGGTCTAAACGGGTCCAGGTCAAATGGGTCTCGGGTCGGGTTGGGTCATCGGGTTTTTACCAAAAAATTTTTTTTTTAAAAAATTGAGTACAAAATGAAAAAAATAAAATGAGGTGAATTTTTTTTTAACAATTTAGACCCGTTGGTTAATTGTTACACAATTGGAGGTTGTATTGAAAAACTCATTTAGACCCATCCAAAAAATAATACCCAACAAACTCATCCCCTCCTAAATATTAACTAAATTGACCCATAATTAACCAATGAATCTAAAATTGTCACATCTAAAAAATAGTGCCTCTTAGTAACTTATACGTGGTATGGAAATGTGTGTATTAGTGTATGTCAAATTGTGTCAGCAAGTTGACTAATTTAGAAGAAGTACGTAAACAGCTTTGACGTGCAGGATTGAGCTAACCCACTTCCATCAACCGTTTTTTTTTCGAGCTTTCATCACCAACCTTATAATTAATGTATATAATCTCAATCCTAATTCTATAGGTGGTAATTTTTGATTCATTGGCTAATTATGAGTCAATTTAGTTAATATTAAGGAGGATGTGAGTTTGTTGGGTCTCCTCTCCATTTTTGGATATGTCTAAATGAGTTTTTTCAATACAACCTCCAATTATATAACAATTAAGCAACGGGTCTAGACGGGTCTAGCGTGTAATTTTTTTTATTCCACCTCATTTCATTTTTTCTAATTTTCACTCAAATAAAAAAAAGGGCAAAAACCCGATGACCCGACCCGACCCAAGACCCACTAGGCCCGGACCCGTTTAGACTTATCCTTCTAAATGACCCATCTAGACCCGGACCCATTTAACCCAAACCCATCTAGACTTGTGACCCGACCAACGAGCAACCGAAAGCTCAAAAACCCGACCCATTCATTTTGCCACTTATACCCAATGTCCCAATCCCAATCCTGATCATAATATGTTAATATTATAAATAATTTACATATATACTAAACTCCAAGTATTATTTTTCTCTTGGTATCTAACATTAACATCATACTTTACTTATTTCACTATTCAATTGAAGCATTTTAAGACTTTTGTTATCTGTCATTGTTAACCATAAAACTTTGACTAACCAAACATTTCGCATTTCGGCGACTAGCTAGCTCCATAATAGTCAAACGCCTAATTTTCAATAGGCATGTGACGAAACCCCATTTTCTTACATTCATCGTTAATGTTTCTACTTTCTAGCTAGCTCATTTATTTGATGTTCGTATTGCCTAACATTTTAATCACTTATAAATATATGTACTCATTTTTATATAGCTCTACGATCTTTACAAACTTCCATCCATAATACAGTTATATAATTATCAATCTTATACTTCTTAATACGCTAGTTGAAAACCCATTAATCTCGAATGGACGTTTAATTGTGTATATCGTAGATATATGCGATGCAACTGTATTCAATCGAAAGTTACTCATCTAGTTTATTTTATTTGAAGTGATGATACGTAGATTTACAGGTACGAGATATGGGTCTAGAATGGTAGGTTGGTACCGTACCCATATGTTTACAATCTAGTATAACTATTTATAAGGTGGATTATTTTAGTAATAGGAGTAGGATCATTGAACGAAGATGGAAAGAATAATTTCTCAGGTGGCGATTCCCTATTGGTAACTCGTATTACATTTTTATGTAATCGGTTTTACGCCACTAATCCTGATATAGGACCGAGTAACTTTGGGGCTTGGGGGAAGAGATAATATGTGAAGTTCTTCTCCCTCACATATGCTATCTCTGATGTTTCTCAATTCTGAATGTGAAAGTGAGAGTGAGATGAGAATGAGATGAATCCTTTGAACAAGCCTCGTAGCTCTATTTATAGTGGGGAAATGTATCCGATAGATTTCCTCCCAACTGTCCAGATCATATTTGAATTTCATAATATTTCATATCGACCTGTAAAATATTCCTTTGAGATTTACGTCGAGCTGTATAAGATATTCCTTTTAGATTTACGTTGAGCTGTATAAAAGGATCCTTTGAGATCATACCTAGATTTCGATATCACATCTCGATTTCATAATATCACATAGGAATATATAATATTCCTTTTAGATCGTATATAGATTTCGCGAATCTTCAAATAAAATTATATCTAGATTTTGAGAATCTTAATATTCCCTTCAGATCATATAAAGGAATATATAGATAGCTTTTGAGAATCTTAATATTCCTTTGAAATCTTTTAATCTTTTACGAATCTAAGTACATGCATTTTATATAGTCGAAGTTTGTATACATTACGGGATACCCTATTAAGCCCCCCAAGTTCGTGTATGTGAATTTTTGAAGATGCACGGACTTATCTAAGTTTCGCAATTATATAACATAGGTCCCGAGACGGGTTTCACATATTTATGAAATGGACGAGCCACTTTGCATGATTGGATTTCACGTCTTTTGGAGTAGTAATGTCACTTTTTGTACGTACATTTTAGCTATTCATAGCTTTTTGATCCCTTTAATGACGGGATTTAGAGCGGTCATGCCACTTCGCGTGATCGAATTTCATGACTTTTGAGCGGGTTTTGCGCTATGCGTGATGGAGTTTCACGACTTTCGAGCGGTTTTACCGCTATGCGTGATGGAGTTTCACGACTTTAGAGCGGGCATGCCGCGTTGCTTGAACGAATTTCAAGATTGTCGAGTTATGCGTGATGGAGTTTCACGTCTTTTGTACGGGGTTGCAGTTTTTTACAATTTGTTCAGCCTCCCTTTCTTCCGTAATCTTGATTTAATCATAAAACTTGTTCCTATTTGAACAGCTACAAAAACTTAACAATGTTATCTTTTGTAATAACTGTAATGTCAACATTATATATAATTTATTTTGTGGAAGATATATATTCAAATATTATAATATAAGATAGTAATCGTCGCATACATATATGTATGAAGTTAGACCATACTTCGATTAGTTTATGATAATATTTATTTTCTTTATTTTCCAAGTACAAAATTCCGAAGCTTGAGATTTCATGGTTGAGCTATCTGAATATCATGTGTGAAATTTGTACTTCACGTGTTTTTCCCATGGCTCACTACATAGTCTCCCGAAGTCGATTCTCATTATTTGCTTCGTAAGCCCTTATGAAACCATTCACTTGCATATACAAGTCTTCTAGAGTGGTGGGTGGTCGAGCAATTAAATCTTTATAAAGTCTACCTGGACGAAGTCCACTGATAAAGGTCGCGGTTATCATACTATCTGAGCGATCACTCATATGCAACGTTTCTTCCCCGAATCTGACAAAGTAGTCCTTCAAGGTTTCACCAGATCGTTGTTGAATGCCCAGTATTTCTGCTTGGGTTTTTTGATAACACCTTTGTTGAAAAAAGTTAGCTCGAAACTTGTGGCGGCAGGTTATCGTACCAAAATCTTACGGCTCCACTCAATGTCATTTGAAATAAGCGACACCAAGCAGGTTCTGGAAGTTTATGCACGTCCATGGTTCCCATGAATACCATGAGATGATCATCAGGGTCCGATAACCCATCATACGTCTTTAGGTTGGTTGGTACTTTGATTCCATCTGGCATCTCATAATCTTTTATCCGCTTGGTGAAAGGGGACGCAACTAAATCACGAATGTTTCTTGCAGATTCCTTAAAAGGCTCATTTGCAATTTTTTGTTTCGTAGACCCATCAAATATTGTTGGGTCTGCCGTTTTAATTCCCTCTTGAAATTCAATGTTTGAAGCAACTCGATTCTTCTTAAGAGGACGACTACTTGGGGTGACCCTTTCGGCTATCTTTCGAATCGCTCCGCTATGTGCTTCTTCATCGTCAAAATTACATAGCTCAACGATGGGTTGCTCACCATTGATGTTATTGTAAATATGTTGTGATGTTATTTTTGTTCCTTTTGAGGAGAATGATGCATACATAGCATTGATCTGATCAAAATGCTGAATTATGAATTGCATTACGGGATCTTTTGGAGTGGCTTGACCTTCGAGTAACTTGCTCGTTGGTTGACTTTCACTATCTTGGATATTTGGGCTGATGACAAGTGTATTGGTCCCTGTGGAGTTCTTGGGTTTAGAACCATTCAGCCCTTCGTCCGGTACGAGGGTACATGTAATAAGCTTATCTTTCCCTGTCATTGGCTATTAATTAACTTTATCATTCTTTTCGGGATTTTATTCGCGGTCCCACGGATGGTGCCAAATGATGATACGTAGATTTACAGGTATGAGATACGGGTCTAGAATGGTAGGTTGGTACCGTACCCGTATGTTTACAATCTAGTATCACTATCTATAAGGTGGATTATTTTAGTAATAGGAGTAGGATCATTGAACGAAGATGGAAAGAATAATTTCTCAGGTGGCGATTCCCTATTGGTAACTCGTATTACATTTTTATGTAGTCGGTTTTACGCCACTAATCCCGATATAGGACCGAGTAACTTTGGGGCTTGGGGGAAGAGATAATATGTGAAGTTCTTCTCCCTTACATATGCTATCTCTGATGTTTCTCAATTCTGAATGTGAAAGTGAGAGTGAGATGAGAATAAGATGAATCCTTTGAACAAGCCTCGTAGCTCTATCTATCGTGGGGAAACGTATCCGATAGATTTCCTCCCAACTGTCCAGATCATATTTGGATTTCATAATATTTCATATCGACCTGTAAAATATTCCTTTGAGATTTACGTCGAGCTGTATAAGATATTCCTTTTAGATTTACGTTGAGCTGTATAAAAGGATCCTTTGAGATCATACCTAGATTTCGATATCACATCTGGATTTCATAATATCACATAGGAATATATAATATTCCTTTTAGATCGTATATAGATTTCGCGAATCTTCAAATAAAATTATATCTAGATTTTGAGAATCTTAATATTCCCTTCAGATTATATAAAGGAATATATAGATAGATTTTGAGAATCTTAATATTCCTTTGAAATCTTTTAATTTTTTACGAATCTAATTACATGCATTTTATATAGTCGAAGTTTGTATACATTATGGGATACCTTATTATGAAGCACAATTGTTGTAAACTTTATAGTTCTTATTAAGTTAACTACTCTTGAATTTTAAACAACATTTAAATGTCTCATTTCGGGTATATATATCTGTTTTCTCGATCAACATCAAGATGATCGACCGAATTCTAAGCCGTAAGATCAAGTCTTATTTGGAACATGGGTGACGAGTATTTGCTATGCAAGAAAATAATGATGTTAAGTTGATCAAGTATATTTCATATTGAGGGCAATTCAGAGTGAGTGTTATGTGAGACTGAACTATTACACTTCGATTAACGTGTAAACCCATTAATACAATTTTATGTTAGAGCATTGTCATATGAGACCCAAAAACAAGTAGTTAATTGTCACACAAACATGATACACGAACTATACACAAAGTAGTTGAAGGGCTATTTTGGTAATTCTGCAATCTGAATACCTTTTAGTCGACACCTACTTCGATGTGTGATTGGAGTAAACAAAACCAAGTAGAATGTGTACTATGCACTCTGCGTACCTTAGAAGTCTTACCATCTTTTTAAACTCACCTTTCCTTTTTAGACATGGCAACTCAAAAGCATAACCCACTTCTGTTTCCATAACATATGACATCTACACATTTTTGCCTTTTTGTCAACGTACAATCATCAATGCATTATTCGTACAATACTTATTTGCGGTACGTGGCATAAAATCCTTATTTTTTCAACCCACTTACGATGACATTACAAGTCTAGGGGATTATTACAAAATTGACCAATTTTATATTTTTTATACACACACTATGTGTAAATTATTATCATCTAGTCCCTCAACAAACTGTAAATGGAATTGAAGTCACTTATATGTACATAGTCATTTTCTTTTGTGTATACTCATTATTAAGGAAAAAAGTTAGAGACGTAGAAAGAGAAAATGTTATTTTATATGAGAATGAGAATATGGGACATGTACACACATACAAGTTATCCTTTGAAGAGTAAACTTTAAAAACATTATCCTCATTTCTTAGTTGAATTTAGACTTTAGATATAACTATATATGTTTGGTAGGACTATTACATTTCTATATTAATATTGAGTTATTCGTAATAGTTAAATGCGATATTCAAAACTCAACGATCACAAATAAAGTAAGTCTATTATAGCATGATAACGTAGTAACTGACCAATTAGAATGGAGAACCACTACATACAATTTTTTTCCGAAGTATATAAATTTGTAAAATTGATTTTAATCATAGAGTTAAATGGTAACAACATCATCTAAAGCCTATAAATATTGATATATTTGGCGTATATGCTTGTTTTATTTTAAATTCAAATGTTGATATCACTTATACTTCTACAGGTATTGGGTCCACGTTATTCCGTTAATCCATGAAATCAAATCTATTGTGTCGTTAACAAAATCGGAATATTCTAGAAGTAAATTAACGAGTAGTTACGTAGTAGATTACACTACACTGTCGTATTACTCGTATTAAAAACCAAAGAAAGAAATGCAAGGACCAAAACTGAATTTGTAATTTGTAGTTTCGGATTTAAGAGTTAAATAGAAGAACTAAAGGGGGCGATTTTGTAAATATAACCTTATTATCAAACGGCAGATCGTTAACGACTTTACTGAAACCATATTTGACGCCCTTTTTAATTCTCCCCACCATTTTCCATTTCCATTCTTTAACAAGAAGAATCAGATTCTCTATCTCATACACTATTATAATTTATAATATATGTAACATATATATAAATAATATACAAATATTACTTTTGCACCTAAAACGCACACACTTCTTTGTTTCTGGTGTCTCCGGCGGCCGGTGAATTAGGTATGTTTGTGACGTCACTTTCTGCTGGTTTCACTGGTGACGTATGTATATGTTAGATAGATGCTGGTATAGATAATTAGATATATCAGTATTTATTTTATGTATTTTGTGTCTGTGAGTATTGGAACTTAATATAAGCGTTATGATTAATTGGATACTATATATATATATATATATATATATATATATATATATATACGGAGATAATTAGGTTTTTTAATTTTAATTTTATTAATTTGACAAATTGACTGTAGTATCGGTTAATCGGCACCAATTTCGGATCTCTAAATCTGGAAATTACTATGTAAGTGTTGAATTCGTGTTATTTCTAGGGTTATCTGAGACTGATACAACCACTTAAGCTCGTCGTCCTACAAATTAGCTGATATTTTCAGCTCCGAGGTATTATTTAGGAGATTATTGCATCTGTTTTTGTTAATTAAAGTCTCGATGATTATAGATATGATGATTTGTCCGAAATTAAAATTAAATGGAATTTATAGGTATAATTGTTGTGATGGATAGTGATTTTTGTTGGATGCTATTCATTTTCGATGTTCAAATGGTTTTGTTTTAATTTTATTAATTATTACTCCGTATTAATTTTTTGATAACTATTGGGGGGTTTGGGATTTCTAAACCACTGCTGGAATAGATGCAAAATTTGTATATTAACGGATGTTCTGGATTTATTACTCGGAATTAGCTATCTGTTTGTTTTTAATCATGTATCTTCTTTTGATGATTTAATTATGTTATATCACTAGAGACTTGATAACTGGTAGAAGTACTATGTGCATATGAGAATTTAAAAGGTTTTATTGTCTGCCAAGTTTGTCTTTATTTGGGTCCAGGCTGACATGTGCTTGATTGAGCTTGTATTATTGACTGAAATGGTACCAGGACTTCAATACTTGAGCAGAATATACATATGGTTTTCATCTAGAACTTTTAATGTTCGAATTAATGTTCAATTAGTCTTTATATATTTCAGATAAAAGCTACGGAGTAGTATCTTGGATATCATAAAAAGCGTTATTTTTGTTCTTAAATGTTTGCTCATACCTATACCATGTGTCGGTCGGTTGATGTTTATATTTACTTGGCTCCTCTTTTATTCCCAAGTAGTGACCTGGCTTTTTAGTTACAGCTATATAAGCATTGCATTAGTAGTTGTCTGATTTGTTATTTCCATGTATCTTTGGCTTTAATCTTACATCGTTTGATTTTTTCTCTTAACAATCATCTTTTCTCATGAATATTCAGGTTGCAGATGCTCTAGTGGCTTGGAGCAAAAACAGAGTGGGTCTGTAGTAGGTACTCCAGGTAATTCTTACACATATTGCATGTGAGCAAGGATGGGGTCTGCCTGTTGTGTTGCTGCTAGAGATAGAACCATAACAAATGGATCCAGTAGTGATGCTATGCCGAGAAATATCCGATATTCTCCATCATGGAGTGTTAGGTGGGATAATCGGCGGCGTGTAGCAGGGGAAGAAGCTTCCCTGAGTTGGTTTTCTGATGGTGCTGGAACCAATGACAGGCTGGACAATAAATCTCAGACTACTATTGGAACTGCTTATGCATCGGAAGAAGGTAGTCCATTGGAAAGTTTCCGGAATCTCACTTGGCAAAAGACTTCACCTTCTGAAGGACATACAGTTCCTCAAACTGGTAAATTTATCTTAGTAAACAACATATATAACGGAATTTGTGATACTCAAATGTCAGAACCATAATCTTGTTGCCATTACTCAGTCAGTTACTCGGTGCACAGTTTATAATCCAACAATGGATTTTGGACTAATTTGAGGGGAATTCACAAATTGGCTTATTTGGTTCAATTCCCTTTTATTGCACGTGAAACACTCAATCATTATAGCTTTTGTACTGCTTTAATTTCTTATTGAAGAAAGCAATATAGCCTAGAATTTTAAAAAGGGCATTCTTTTACTTCTTTCGTGTGGGCCATAGTATCTTGGGTTGCTAGTAGCAATATGCAGTTGACACACATGAGGTGCAATGGTTAAAAATTTCTTTCTTATTAGTTATATTAATAGGTTCTGGAGGTTATAAATGGTGAAATGGTTTTTTACTACTCTGTAGTTATTTGGTAGAAACGTGGAATAACTTTCTTACCACTTAGTGTGTGTGCATGAACTGAATCTGTTTGTTATATAGAAGTAATACATTAGGAAACCCCGTCAAGGAAAAGTAGTGGAAAGGGTGTTGAATAATTTTTTATTTTTCTTGGGTTACAACACTTCTCCTATATATGGTACAATGAGCAATATATTGATTAAAAGTGACATATGACATTCTCTCTCATGTACCATGTGTGAGATGCACTGCTTGGAATCATCAGAACCCTAGAATTATGTAACCAACTTCTCTCAGAGTGTGTGTGTGTGTGTGTGAGAGAGAGAGAGAGAGAGAGAGCAACTTGACACTCAACAAATTTGTTTCTTTGTTGTATCACGTTGGCTAGATGACATGGTTCAACCGCTGAACCATTTCTTTCTTTCTGGAGTAGTACGCCTAAATTGCTTTGTACAACTTTGAAACACTATACTGAATAGTTAAATGTCCTCTCCTATTCAGACCCTAACACTTCATAGTTTCATGTTAAATTCTTGCAAGTCGTAGCAGAAAGTCATTAGAACTTCTACAAGTTATTATGAAAGAACACGTAAACTTAGATGTAAAGTACTAGTTATCAATCTATTGCTATGTGATAAAATTTGTTTCATTACAAGTTCATATTTACTTGCATCATCATTGAACCCAACTATAAACAAACCCTGGATTAGATGGATTGATCATCCACATCAAGCACTTATATCATATCATATCATATATTCTATATTAGATGGATTGATCATCCACATCAAGCACTTATATCTACTCCAATAGTATGTAATTAATATTGTTAACTTTTATGTTTCCAATTACTGATGGACGGTCTTCCATTCTATCGTATCATGATATTATCTGTGTAATATTTTATTATTGCTTCTATAAAAGACGTCATATGGCTTTGATGCTTGGTGCATTTTAACTGATTGTAATGTGCCACATCTCATGTTCTTCTACTTGTCCTTGCAGATCAATCAGTCTCTCAAATTATTTCAGAGGTCAGTTGCTTATCAATAGAATTTTTTATGAAAATCATAAAGTATATCTCTCGTCTTATTTACATATATGCCCTTCTTTATGTGTCATGTAGGTAAAGGAGTCGAGAGAAACTCCGCTTGCTTCAGAACCGTCTCCAACAATGATGTCATCATCCACACATTCAGTTTCTTCCTTTTCGGCATCCCCTTTGACCTTTTCCCAAAGTCAACTTTTACCCCCATCAAGATGGCCTGGCCGTTCCTCAGGAATGAAGTCTCCAAACTTCTCAATATCTGAAGAGGGCTCACCTTTGATGCTCCCAGGGTGGAGAATTGAATCAAACTGTAGGTCCCATGGTGGATCTTCAGATGGTTGGTCTGTACCTGCCTTTAATGAGCTCATGGCAACCTCTCATAGAGAACGATGGTCTTTTGATAGCGAGTCTCTCAACTTTAATCGTGATAAAGTAAGTAGATGTAGTGGCAGGGCTTCTTCTTCACCTTCCATAGATATGCAGACATGTGGTGTTTGCTCCAAGCTCTTAACAGAAAAATCTTCATGGGGAACCCAAAAAATCATAGCGACTAATGAGCTTGCTGTTGTTGCCATTTTGATATGTGGGCACGTTTATCATGCAGAATGTTTAGAAAACATGACATCCGAAATTAGCAAGTATGATCCAGCATGTCCTGTTTGTACTTTTGGGGAAAAGAAGCTTCTCAAGCTGTCAGAAAAGGCACTGAAAGCTGATTCGGAGTTTAGGGCTAAGATGAACAAGAAATCACGAAGTCGGGTGGTGGATGGTGATATGAATGGGGATGATTTTATGTTTGATCGTTATAAGAGTAGTGGATTCGAGGGCGGAATCCCGAAGATGAGTTCAAGTTCCAGCATGAAGAGCTCCGCAGGAAAGCCTTTCTTAAAGAGACACTTCTCTTTTGCTTCCAAGGGGAGTCGGTCCTTGTCAGAGAATAATTATTCTCGGAAAAAAGGATTTTTCTGGGCAAAATCAAGTAGGGAGTGACCTTATTCGCTGTAATAAGGTACCATACCATAGGTTCACTTTCAACGTATGCTATCAACCGTTCTTTTAAATGCGTATTTATTTACCCAACTGCTTCTCAGCAGAGGTTGGTGGTGTTGGGGGGCCAAATGAATATTCTCAGGTAGAGGTGGCTGTTTTGACCCATTAATTAATGAGTGTGGGTCGATTCACATGTATTTATTTCAACTGGTCGAATGGGTAAAATCAAAAGAATTGTTTAGAAGGAAATGGTTCTAATTAGTCAAAGTACCTTAAACATTATTTTTTACTGCACTTGAACTTTTACTACTTATATTCTTTTGATTTCATTTTCGTAGGCGGTGTGTTACAAGTGTTTCTAAATTCTAATTTTTTGGACAAAAGGTATTGCGGGTCAGCCCAACTCACATAAAATAGCCATTTTGGTATCTTACCCAAACCACCCGCATTCGCCAATTGCCACCTCTACTTGCAGCCAACTATGTTCACGTCATCACATGTAAATGTTGTTGCCTAGCTCATATCTGCAACAAATATCTTACGAACCCAGTACATTGAACCCACAGGACAAGTGATGTTGGTTATTTTGTACTCATTTATATTTTTAACATGCCCAAAAGCATATACATGCTGTTGAAGAAATTTTAGATCTACATGTGCGCGTTATATTGACAGAGTCCATAACTGATAACCTGTCATATCTGTTTGTTATCCATATCTGTAGGTCGATTGAATGCTTGGTATCTCTGGAATTCTAGATTTAGCAGATGACGGCAACATATCAGATATTGAAAGTTGTAATCATCATTAGCATCTCAGGTACCAGTAGTAGGAGTAGCTTCTCAAGACACTGTAAAGCAAGTTTTGAGCAACACAGTCTTCATTATCTTTATCAATTTGGTACATATAGCTGGGGAGAAAAGTAGTATAAATCAAAGGAATTGAATGGGCTTGATAGAAATTCTTTTTTAAGTTTGTGCTCTGTAAATTCTAAAGTTGTGTTTTTTTTTTGTCTCGCATTAAAAGGAAAGATAATTTGAATGTGGTGGACTGAACTTGAACTTTACTACTTGTACTCTTTTGATTTTGTTGACTAGCAACATTTTAGATTTGCTCTGTTCCATTTCCATACATCGACCGGTTTAAAATGAAACAAAACATATTTCTTTGTTTGATAAGGATTCATACTCGGGGTCACCCTTTGTGATCCATAGATACATATTGAAATACAACTCGAAAATCATCTTACGATCTTACATATCTTGTAACCAAATGCAACCCTTAAAGACTTAAAATAGACAACTTATCTGCACGATCAACCCCTAAAAGACATTACCTATGCCATCTATTTCGGCTTCAGTATTACTCCTTGATATAGTGAACAATGCATATTATCTGCTCCAACAATCTTTTGAATAATGGACGCATTTGATTGCAAAATTGTAGGATTAGGAGATGATTCGATCACCTAGATGTATATTGATATGTGCGTATCTCAAAGGGCAAAACCGAGCATTAATCCAAACAGTTTGAAGCAATTAAGTGTCGAAATTACTTTCGTTTATTAATATTAATATTTGTGACATAATCAGTAAAATAGATTGTGTTATTGCAATGAGGGGTGAAAGATGTATAAATACAAGATTAGGAAAATAGAGAACAAGTCAACTAGCAAATAATAGGATTGATAAGCTAGGAAACTAAATAAACTAGACTGACAATTGATCATATCTTTAACACTCCTCCTCAAGTTGGAGGAATCAACTTGCAAAATGTCCGCTCCTCCTGAACGTCAACTTCTTGAACTACAACTACAATTTCATCAAATACTAATTCAATTGGAAGCGGTCTCTAAACTGAAATTGAGCTGGGGTAAAGTCAGGAAAACGGACCGAGAACGAAGGCCAGGTAGGATGCAAACAAGAACGGAATCAAGAAACCTGTGAACATGACAAGACCAGAATTGGAATCGGAACTGGGTCTTGAGCTAAACAGAAACTGAACTTGAAGAGGAACGAGAACAATATCAGCAACAGGAAAATTTCGGCAAGAGATCAGGATCAGGAAATGTGATTAGGAAATCAGGCAGGGAACAAGAATCATGAACAAGATCTGGATCAGGGTAGGATCAGGATCAGAAAAAAGGGAAAACAAGAAGAAACTAGGAACATGATCTGGATCAGGTGTCGTATAGGGGTCTGGATCAGGAATCGGATCAGGTTTCAAGATGTCTATATCTTGAACAGGAAATGGTTCGAACACAAAATAGATTTTAAGGCATGAATCTGAAACAGGAAGTCCAAAAAAACAGAAGTGGAAGAGAATCAATATTCCACCGCTGAACATTGATCCGGTAACAATTCTGAAGTATTTCAACTGTGGACATGATTTCCAACGACTTAATATGCAGACATACTGTAGCAGAATCAGGAGAGCAACAACATCAAAAGAGCAGCAAAGTAGAAACATAAAACAACAAACTACAACAGGAACATGTGGGTAGGGTTTCACCGGCGATGGCTGTAGACTTGAGCTCAAGCAGAGCCGTCGCCGGAGGAATGAAATCTGGCTGAGGCTGAAAGCTGTCCAGGTTTATGATGGGGTTCTGATACCATGTATCATAATCAGTAAAATAGATCGTGTTATTACAATGAGAGGTGAAAGACCTCTGTAAATATAATATTAGGAAAATAGGATACAAGACAACTAGCAAATAATAGGATGATAAACTAGGAGACTAAATAAACTAGACTAATAATTGATCCCATCTTTAACAATATTAATCAATAAAATTGTCAACTATATACTCTGTTATTACCAAATGTCAATTTTTACATAATATAAACAAGTAATCAGGGTGAAAAAGTGGATTAACTAGTAAGCCACCTGTGATGACTGATCAATTATCCCATATGTATATTTTTCACAAAGTATTCTTTTCCCTGTGATGACTAGATCTTAACCCATGTATACATACGGGTGTTGATTGTTTAATTAAAATAAAGATCAAAATTTTAAGTTAACTAACATGAAGAGACCTAATTGATTAATTACGTTTGATTTAATTTGATGATGTCATAACGATATTTTTTATATATAATTTATTTAAGATGTATTATTGTTACTCATATCCTTTGGACCTGATATATTCAATTTTAAAATTATTTCACGCATCAAAATTACCAAAATTATATTATTGTGTACTTGTACGCTAAGCTATAACGGGTGGGAAACACTTTTAATGTCCCAGATCCTTTACTTGGCTTGTACTATCTCAATATCTCATACGCTCTAAGTGACTCATGGCAATGTCTTACATACGTGGCTAACAAAAACCAATCATCTGACATCTTCCATGATACGTGTAGCTTCCTAAATTACATGCAAAAACGTTCACTTTTATTTTGTCAAAACATGTCACAAAACGATAAACACCGCCACCATAAAACCCTCTATTCTTCTCTAATTATCTCATATTCAAAACATATCCAACTTATTTCTAACAACAACGAAAAAGGAAAAGAAAAATTAATGGCAGATATACGTGACGAGCACGGCCGTCCGATTCAACTCACTGACGAACACGGGCAACCTGTTCAACTGACCGACGAGCATGGTGTTCCCATGCACCTCACCGGCGTTGCTACAACCGTTGGATCAACTCCTCCTCAGAGTCATGATAGCAGTACTATTGGGTCGGAGATGCATAGAAAGATGATGCATGAGCCGGCTGCTGCTGATCAGGGAACTATGGGTTCTGAAACTCATGGTGGAACCCACTTTTCACCGACACCAGTGGACTATGCCAAACGTGGCGCTGGCGCAGTTGCTGGTGCCGGTGCAGCAACTGTGGGTGCGGTAGCAGGAGTTGGAAAAGCGGCTACCCATGCTGTTACAGGTGGCGGAGCACCTACGAGCCATCCTCAGGCTCACGGTGCTGGTACCGAGAAAAAAGAGCTGGAACGGTCGTCCAGCTCTGGTTCGGTAAGTTTCAACATTTTTTTTTTTCAAACTTCCTTTAAATAAGTGTATGTATTTTTTTTAGTTGTATCATAACATAAAAACTTGAATATATATACATGTATTACATGCTAGCAGTTTTGTGAACAAAAAACTTGTATATATATGTAGTTGAATGGGAAAATATGGGAAGTTTTTTGTAACTAAATGCACGCACGCACTGTTGTTGTGGTTGCAGTCGGAAGACGACGGGCAAGGAGGACGAAGGAAGAAGAAAAGTATAATACAGAAAATAAAAGATAAGCTTCCTGGACATCATAACAGCAGTGATAAAGACAAGCAGCAGGCAGCATCCGCACACAGCGCCAGCACCCAAGAAACAACGAAAGTAAGCACAACCGCCGGGGGAGGTGTAAAAGTGGAACAAGAACACGACAAGAAAGGTTTCATGGACAAGATCAAAGACAAACTTCCCGGCCATCATAATTGATTTCCATCCATCCATATATATATCATATATCATATGATCACTACTATTTCAAGTATGGTACGTCTTTAATTTATGTGTGTGTTTTATTACCGTGTATATAGTACAAAGTTTTAGTTGTGTGCGTGTAGCTGAATTTTGATTTCCAAATACTTCTATTTTATTTGTATTTGTAATACCTAAAAAAACTACATGTATTACCGTATCCGGCGGCAGCGTCTTAACATTTATGTTATTGTTGAAATGTTATGTATTTGTTTATTTAATTTTTATATTCTTGCCAATAAAGTTATGACCGTATCAAAATTTGTTTATTTAATTTTTGTCGTTTGATTTCATACATATTTGTTTGTTTTTCTAAATAGACAATTATATTCCTACGTTGAACATTTAAACAAAACAATAGTACAAACAAACTAAGTTTAAGAAATTCCTTATCACATGTGACAATTCAATAAATGGAACTTGTAACACAAAATTATATGAATTGAGTAAACAAAAATATAACGAGTAATAAAGAGTAACAAATCAAAACTTAGTTACATAGGAAAGTATATATAAAATAATGAACCGAAATTACAAATGTATAAATTAAAGAATCAACTTGATAAATGATAAATAAATGAAAGACTAATAAGGGGTATTTGAGTCATCACCGAGCCGTTTAATCCATATTTCAATGAAGCAGTCGAACCTGCAACAAGATCCAATATTGTCGGGTATCGGGTAATTCACCTTCATCATATATACTAAAACGTTCGGGTCAGAACTCGTGCGGATTAAGCCTTAACGTTATGAGTCATGCGCTTCATTGGTAGTAATTAAGTATCATGTGCTTCCTTTACCACTAGGCTATTAATCGATGATAAATAAAAGAATATGATTACGATGATGTTCTATATCATTTAAGCATGATCAAACGCTTGCATGCTTTTGTTTGAATATATATAAAGGTTTCTCCCTCTTTAAAGCGATCGCAAATTTGTAATTCATGTCAAGTTTTGATGGATCATTACCATTTTGAATTGAAAAGCCCAACCAAACTCACTAACTAAGGATGCTAAAAAAAACTCAATAGGCCGATGGTAGACATAGACATATCCTTCTTCCTGGACCAATTACGGCAATAACTCAAAGTTTTGACCTTTGAAATCCAGGTTCGAGTTGATAAATCTTTCTGGATTGAACGATAACGGATCATCCCAAAGATTAGGGTCGCAACTCATCACCCAAACATTGACAAATATTTTGGTACATTTAGGAAGGGAGTTGATAAATACAACAAATAAAAGTGATTCTTACACCAATGTTGCTCCAGAATGCCTCATTACGGACGTTCTAGGCATTCTGAAGCTCAAAACATCCCATGCAGCCATGCAGTGCGCATTGCAAGCTCAAAACATCCCATGCAGCCATGGAGTGCGCATTGCAAGTGGTCTAACGGGGAATATTTAGAAACTTGAAGTATGATATAAGTTAAAAATAGTGATGGTGGTACAGCAGCCGTTGAGCCGTATAGACTTTCAATGAGTGATCCCGCTGGTACAGCAACCGTGGAAGCTTCATCCAACTAACAAGCCACAAATAATATGTCTGGTCCTTTCTTTTTAAATTGCATTATATTTCATAACACCATGACACGAGGTAAGAAAAAATGATGAAAACCGATGTAAACATCACAAATGCAAAACCAGACAACGGAGTTGATGAAAGAGGACACAGTTGAATCTTTTACAGAGCTAGTAATAAATAATCTCTTTATAGTGTACATTGCAACAAGCTAATTCAACCCCACAGTTCTTACTCTTTACCAAAATCTGCACTGTAATGAGCACTAGATTCAAGCTTCTTTGCTTCATTTAGTTTACGAACAGCCTGCAATATTTTCCAAACACAAAACAATATCAGTAAACCTCACATCCAAGTAACTTCACAAGTGAATCTAAAAATTGAATGAAAAAAAGATTTTCAGTTAACATCTTTCAATCATATGTTGTGATCACAAAAAAAGTTACCTTCATGAAATCTTCATGAATAACGTAATCACGTTCTGCACGGATTGCTGACATGCCAGCTTCAGTGCACACATTACGAAGATCGGCTCCGTTAAACCCCTAAATAATGCCGATGATCAACAATTCTGTTCAAAGTCAACTAAAGATAACTGCATATTTTAACTTAAAGTCATAGCATACCTCGGCAAGTTTGACAACAGCCTCGTAATCAATTTCACCATGTTTAGCAATTCCAGCCGCATGAATTTTAAGAATTTCCATTCTTGATTGCTCATTTGGCAGTGGGATTTCTATTTTCCTGTCCAATCGACCTGGACGAAGAAGAGCTGGATCCAGAACATCGGGTCTGTTTGTTGCCATTATCATTTTTACCTGAAGGCATGAACAAATAAGTTCATCTTTATGAGTAATGCAAGTCTACAAAATTTCCCAGTAGGATTTAAAGGGTGCAAGAGTATACAGGTTTATAACAAAAATCAAACATCAAACATGAAAATACATATTCCCCCCCACACCTTGCCAAGCTGATCAAATCCATCCAGTTGATTAAGCAACTCCATGAGTGTTCGTTGAATTTCACGGTCAGCACTAGTTCCCTCACTAAAACGCCGTCCACCAATGGCATCAATTTCGTCCATAAATATGATGCATGGCTGGAAATATTAACAAACAAACATAAGAACACTTGTTAAATATACGAACTTGAAGAAAATAAATTTTCCTTCAATACTACTTTGTTTTTCCAAAACCACCCGCTACCAGTTAATTCAAAGTTATACAGATAGGTAAGTGGGTAATGAGTTAAAACAGATTTGGATCAAGACGAGTAACTTTCTATACGGGTTGTAACCAATAGGTTGATTGGAAACACCTATCGTCCAAAAATATTACTATTAAAAGATAATTAGTGGGTGAGATGTAATTACATAAAATATAACTCGCAAACTGCTCTATCAGTGGAAAGAGAGAGAGAGCCAATACATAACAGGGAGAAGTTAAGCAGGTTTTAGTTTTAACAATAATCTAAATTTTATAACACGATGATTTAGATGAGTTTATCCCAGAACTAATACACTTAGGGTGACTTTGACCTGCTAAACCCATTTTATCCATTTCCCTCTAAGTTACTAGTAGTATTTATTTTATTTGAACCTTTTGACCCGGTATGCATAAACAAATAAAATGGACCAACCAGTTAATAAAAAATGGATCGAAATTACCACCTCTGCAGCAAAGGGAACTGAAAAGTATTATAGCACTGAACATGTCAAGTAATAAAGAGATTCAGGGGTAGAAGCAATACTTGGTGATCACGTGCATAACTGAACATTTCCCTGATCAATCTTGCACTCTCTCCTATGTACTTATCAATAATAGCACTTGATACGACCTACAAGCAATTCCAAGTGTTAAAAATAGAAGACACGTCAATAGCCATATTATGGAAATACGAATGTTTTACAAACCAGGGTACCTTTAAGAAATTAGCATCTATGTTGCTAGCAATTGCTCTAGCTAGTAACGTCTTCCCAGTACCAGGAGGTCCATAAAGGAGAACACCCTAAAAACATCACTTCTGTCAATTTTCTAATTACTCTAGCCTACGGCACCACATTTAAGAAATCTTTTTTGTCTATATATTGGAAAATCGACAATAGGTACCTTCGGAGGTTTGATGCCCACCCTCAGGAAGAGCTCAGGATTCATCAGAGGCAATTCTATAGATTCCCTGAGTTCCCGAATCTGATCTGATAGCCCTCCGACTGCAGAATAGCTAACATTCCCAGGATCTTCATGAAGCATGTTATACACGACTGGGTCAACCTGCAACGATGTTGTGAACATGTTAGTCCAATCAAATTGGAAGGCTAATAGCCAAGAGAACTGGTTGAATTAATATTAAGCATGTTACTAACTTCACGGGGGAGTGCCCGCATAATAGTCAGGGTTGTCATATCAAGAACCACTCTAGTCCCAGCTGTTAGTTTTTCCTTGTCCACTTTACTGCGGCACCCAACTACATACCTTGGACCACTACTGGCTTTGACTATCACTGTAACATCATAAGTAGGCTTTTTTAGTAGAAAGACACAATGATGTCCCAAAAAAGATAGCATGATATTGTCAATGATAGAAACTTTACAAAGTAATGGAGTGTAAGTGTTCTAAAATCTTCGGTAAATCATAAACATGCTTAAATGTACGTGCTCATGTTCACTAAGCTCAGTGAAAGTAAAAAGATAATTATAAAGCTCTAATGAAATCAAAGAGAATAATGGAAGTAGTGGATACATCTTTCACTGTCCAGAGGCCTGAGAACTTCGCCTATGATCTGCCCAACACTTTGAAGAGACTTCAAATCATCTTCTGTTTTAGCATATTCTTTCTTTGTATTCCGTAGGGCCTCTCGCACTGCAAATATCAAGTTCCGCTGTTGTTAATATGGCACATAACACTCATATAGAACAAAATCAAGTAACAGATATATAAAAACAGAACAATTTCCAAGTGATCATGAAAGAGCTGTAAATGATGATGCCAACGTAATTTATACAAAAAACAAATCAAGTAGCAAAAGCATGCAAACGCATCTACAAACAACATACTGGTAAAAAATGAACCATCGGATCAATCGACAATTTTAACCTACAACGTGAAAATGGATCCATCCAAAATATGGTGAGCAATACGAAACTTGAAAACTTGCTCTTAAAAAAAAATTCTTTCGCAGATTATAAATGAGCTAAAACGAAAAAGGGAAAGAAAATATATATGTATCATTGAATTAAAACAAATTGCACTCAGGGAAATATGACACATTCGATAATATCATAATAAAGATCAACGTGCAGAAACAATGCACAGATCACCAATTAGATCCAAGCATTTTGAAAACTGATTAAGCACCTATGACAAGCCTAAATATTTAAGAATCTATAGTAAAAGGATATAATAGGTATAGATTAACACACATAAGTAGTGGACACTTCAGGGGAGACAAGTATGATTTCCATTTTCCTAAAAGGAAACCCTCCTTTTCAAATAAAATAATTGGGTCAGATAAACCCAGTAACCTTGAATGAAACAACTCAATGATAACTACACTCCTCTAAAGGCTAAATACAAGGCAATAGACTTAATACAGTTGTGATCCTAATAAAATCTTCCGGGCACCCTTACTCATAAGGACGCCATTAAGTTAATTGAGCTACAAGTCTGCAGAAAGAACTCA
Source organism: Pseudognaphalium luteoalbum (assembly GCA_963422505.1). Lineage (NCBI taxonomy): Eukaryota > Viridiplantae > Streptophyta > Magnoliopsida > Asterales > Asteraceae > Pseudognaphalium > Pseudognaphalium luteoalbum. The sequence continues at coordinate 110,918,883 of OY730196.1, forward strand.
GAAAGCGGTCTGGTTTCACCGTTTACGACATTCATCTGGCTCCTATAATTACTAATATAATGTTTGCATTCATAAAACTCGCCAATAACATAGCAAATCCCACAGTAGTACTAGCATGTAACTGCCGCATTAAATTTATCATTTATAGTTACAAAAATTGCGACAAAACCAGCATCAAATCGATTGATTTATCATCAACCTAAGTATACTTCAGAACCTCATCTATAAATATACGCAAATTGTTAAGTATATCAACAACAAAGAGGTAAATCTCCAAATCTATAAAAAACCTAAAAGCAAATGAGCTGAATTAGGTATAGCTATGGATATGTAACATATTTGGTTTTGTAAATTGAAATATAATACTGTGAAATTTAGAGTAACTAACCTCCTCGAACACGAGAATCGAGCTCTTTATGTTGAAGCATTTTTTTCCGGTAGTCGGTGACGGCAGCACGGCGGCGAACGGCATCTTCGCCCTCATTAGTCATCGGAAAATTAAGTCGACGGATCTCTGAATTGCCGTAACTATTGATCTGGTTGCTTTTTGGAAAATCGATGAAGAGAAATTACGACTTGTTAATCAAGAAAAGAACTCAATTTGGGTGTTGGACAGATACACAATGTAAACTGCAAAAGTCTATTCGGTTTGGAGATTGGGCTTGTAGTTATTTGGGCTTATTTCTAATGGATTTATACTTCGGCCCAGTTCATTGTTGGAATCTGACTTGATTAAAAATGTTTAGTAAACCTAAGTTTAAGACTTAAAAATGCGATTGATTAGAATGAAAAACATATTTGGTATACTAGAAAACTTTAGGTTGTGCTAAAGCACAACCCACCCCCAATTTACATACTAATAATTAGTTTAGTGTATTACTAATTAAGTACAAATATCAAGTAGTATATATTAGAAGCTAGATTGAATGAAAGATTAATATAAGTTGTCAAGGACATTTATGTTCTCACATTATAAATTCATAATGGAGTACTATATAATAATCGATATTAGACCAACAATATTCATCTGTTAGTACGAATTATAATATTTCTAATAAACATATGAGAATTTCGATAAATTATATAACATAACATGTGGTTTAAATTCATTTTTATATAATTGATTTGTTACTTTTATTTACTCAATTAAAGATACATGTTAATTACGAATATGACTTTGTTATCTTGAAGTTAGTTGACATTCAATATATTTTTCACTTCTAAATCTAAAAGCTCCTTTAGTACATGATGATGTGTAGATTTTAAATGTATATATAATCTTATTAGGCTTTTGGGTACTTTTTTACATATGGAATAAAATGTACTTGTGAAAGAAGTTTAACAAAAATTGGTAAGAAATGAAGAAGAAAATGATAGATGTGTTGAAAAGCATAATAATAATAATAATAATAATAATAATAATAATAATAATAATAACTTACCCATTTATAAGGTGTGAAAGTGTTGTTTACAATGTTTATGCTAAGATTAAGATTTAATACATGAATAATTTGGCCATATAAATATTAAGGATACATGTCATTTTTAAAATGGATGATGTGTCCTTCTAAGAATAAATTGACTTTTTTTATATAATAACTAAAAAATAAGATATTAAGAATTATTATAGTAATAATATTAATGATATAAGAAGTTGATAAATGAATAAAGAAAAATAAAAATTTCTTTTGTTAATTGATAATATTAGGACATGTGTCCTCTTAATATGAGTTTGGGTTTTCTTTATATATATATATTAAGATATATTAAGATAAGATATAAAGAAAAGAAACTAGTAGATTGTTATAGATTGTATGGTTTATGTTTAAATTAAGGTCTATCAGTGTGTTCGGTACTTTAATATTGGAGGCTTCTAGAGTTTGGACTTATAATTTTAGAAGCCCAAGCACCTACAATAACTAATTTTTGTTTGGCAAACTAGATTTATGGGGATTCTTGTAAAAATAAGCCCCAAATATAGAAGCTACTTCAAGTAGTTTATAAAAGCCCACTCCAACTACAAGCTCAAACTCCCGAAAGTCGTTACCAAATACACCGTATGAATTAAGCATAGTTAGCAAATCAACAAGTTATTTTCAAGATAATATTCGGTTCACGAAATATATCGATGTAACTCGATTTCATAAAATGTGAATTTCAAATAGGGTTATCAAGAGGACAAACGGGTTTGGCAGCAGTAGGGAGTCTGCTTTGCAACAGTTTTGGGTGTTCTTGCCATGTTCTCCATTCCCGTTAGAGTGATGGATTCCAACGAGGCTAGGTGTGACTGTACGAGCCATGTTCTCCATTCCCGTTAGTATTTCTATCGAGAGTGACTTCGCTTATGCGGTTTCTTGGATTTCGAGGGTGGAGTGTAGACCGTGGAAGTTATTGGCTCTCTTCATGGAGATGGATGTTTTATTTTTGTGGCGGTTTTAACCGTTCCATAGTTCATATTTCGAGGGAACGCAATTATAATACTGACAAGCAGGCGAAATACTGTTGACCGTGATGATCCTCTTTTATTAAAAGTGTAATTTTTACTATTATAATGGTATAAAAGCTGATAATATACACATATACGTAGCTCACATGAGGTTAGCCATGATGCGATCTATTAAAAAATTGGGGACTAATTGAAAAGTAATTATCAAATGTCTATTTAAAATAACTTTATTTACAGATGTTAATTCCTATAGATGTTTTAGAATTGTTATATAAATATAATTTCTAATTTAAGAAATAATAACAGTATATATAAAAAATGATTTTTTTACTACTCCTAATATGCTTTAGAACAAGTTAAATCATGATTAGTGATGTACCAGTAAAAATGGATGAGACTACTTAATACCCTTATTAACATCCTCGAAAGGGTGAAGGGTCCTAAAATTCAGGAGATGATTTTGGCAAGTAAATTTTTACTTGTCACAAGGAAACAGTATAACTGTTTATTATTATAGTACAACTGGTTAATGTACTATTTACTTGTGACAAGTAAAAGTTTACTTGTCAAAATCAGCTCTCTAAAATTCGAATCCCGAAAGAGATTATTACATGCGACGCAGGAAACTCGTCTGACCTGCTGGCCTCGAATCACTAATCGTCAAAACGAATACTAGCTCTACACGTGTCCCCAATCTGCGCCAGACTACTGTAGTACCATACGGCTCGTAGCAGGCAAAACATACCCCATCAAAATGAACCTCACTGCACCTTACACCAAAAAAGCTTCCATCAGTCGCACCCTTAACAATGACGTCGTTCCTTCAAAATCATCAATGTAAGTCCGATTCATGCTCATTCTGTATCGATTTAAACCGTAATTGATATCTATGTTAATTTTGATTTTGCTTGAAGTTGACAAATAATGCTACGTGTTTTTTTTGGGTAAAATTTTATAAATGCACGAGTTATTATTGATTATGACATCGCAAACAAACTTAAGGTTGGATTTTCTATTAATAGTTTTTTTTTGTTCGGTTGCTGTAGCTCAAAGGATCGGCGACGATGGTAGGTCATCGGACAGAAACGCACTCCGGTGAAATTTCTAGGTGTTCCGGAACGGTCATATCCATGTATATCTTACACGGAGTATGTGTGTGTATATATACATAAACACTACACACACACACACACACACACACACATATATATATATATATATATATATATATATATTATTGTCTTTAAAACCTTGATTTGTGTTAAGAATTTTTGGTTGATGATATGTATATATAACCTTTAGTTGATTAATCTTACGAAATATGGTTTCGAGACATTAATGAATTGGTTGATATAGCTGATTTTTTTGTTTATATTTTGTTGTAAAATACATCTATCTATAGACAATAATGAACGAAGATATTTAGTTTTGGATACATGTTGTGATTCAGATTCATTTACACGTTTCTTGACTGTATCAATATACCGGCCTGTTTTGGCAAAGAAAAATTGGGATTGTTGTGCTCAATTTATAGTTGAAAGCTTTTCTTGAAGTTTATATTGGCATATACTCGGTACTACAACGTTTATCTGGAATCGCCTATAACATGAACCCGCAACCTTACGGCTGTTTGCATTTTATTACATTAATTATCTTTAATTTCTTTCTAATTGATTGAGGCCAAAGTGTTGACTCCACAAATATCAGGGTATAACAAATTTGCATTATTTTCATATTGTTTGAATTTTGTAGATTACATGGGCTAGATTTCTTTCCAACAACTGTTTAGATGCAATAGTTTTCACTATCTTTTTTTTGGGTATGCATGTTTGTTTTTAAAACAGTTAAACGTGAACGTAGCATCGAGAATAGTGAAGAAGTGTATCTCCAAGCCCTATATTTACTGCGTACTCGATTAACGAAAAAAAGTGTAAGAAAGTTGATTATGGAGATCCATTTGCTCTTAGAAACATGCTTCTAGAACTTGATTCTCCAAGGTATGGTTCGGTCACAAAAGATATAGATCTTTTCTCGATGAGAAAACAGATGCCGATTGCTTATATAAGAAGGTATTCCTCACTTGGAGCTCATTCAGTGGAGCTGAAACCTGGGAGCGACTCTTCTAGTGTGGTTGATGATGCAAGTCATGATAAAACTACACCAGACTCGATAATTATCATTGATTCGGATGATTCGGATGATGATGATGATGATGATTCGGATGATGATGATGATGATGATGAGCCAATAAGTGTACTCCTAAAACCACACCAGATTGTAGTATTGAATAGGCCTACTGAGCAGTCTCCGATGAAACAACATTTGGTAACTTATCTTGTCTCGCGATTTAGTCGGAATCATCATCTCATAACAAATTTGATCTGACGTGCACATATCTATGTACTTTCAGTATGCCTTTTGTATTATTATTACTATTAATTATTTTAGGGTGGTGATTTGTACACCATTTTTTTGTCATACACCACCAAAATCATGTTTTGGACATTTTTACCCTTGAAGTTGTGAAAGAGTATTTGAAGAATTTTTAGCTGCAAGGGGTAAAAGAGTCTAAAAAAATATTTTTGTGGTGTATGGTAAAAATGTGGTGGTGTACAAATCACCATCAATTATCTTACTATATACAATATAAAGATAAAGATTTTCTTGATTACCCTCTTATATCCACATAACTTTATTAATAGATCAACGAGCTTGTGCAAATCTATAGTGTCATTCCGTGATGTAGGTTCACAAAAGGAAGAAGTTCTCTAATACTAAATCTATTTCCTTGTCACACTATTACCAGGAGCTGAACAGAACTGACATTACTAGTCAAGTTTCCATGGAAAAGGTTTTGGTATGTAGTATTCTTTAATCAGTTCTTAAGATATACAAGAAATGTCATGTGAGCCATCCTGATTCTTTTTTCTTTTGGCTTTTAAATTTAATCTCATTAGAGCATGCGCAGCCTTTGGGTTTGGCTTGCCACATCAGCGGGATTGAGTTGGGGTCAATTTGGGGCTTAAATGAAACAAACCAATTTTTCATCTAGATGCCGAGCTTGTTCCTTTTTTTATTGTTTTTTTTTCCCACAAACTTCAAGGTTGACTAATGTAAAAAATATATACTTTTAATATTAAGAAAGTGAAAAAAGGGGGTTGAAGGGTTCCATTGGGTGAAAATAAGGTTGAAAGTGGTTGAAATGAAAAGTTAGTGGAAAGTTGGTGTGGCGCTAATGTGTGAAGTGGAGTTGCTAATGCCACTGGGGATGCTCTTAGCATCTATGCTGGCCACCAAACACTGCTAAACAACATTCTTCTTGTTAATTTGTAGTGTTCTATGACTATGATTGCCTAGCAGATGAGTCAAACATTAATCAATTTGCCAACGTGTTGCCAGTTGTGCAATATATAAACTATATTTATTACTACTCCATTAATTAGTCGTCAAGGACACACATCTTTCACAATAACTTGATTCCAATTGTTGGTGCCGGAGTTATCTGGCTTAATTTCAGCCATAATGATGTTACTATACATTATTGAGATGGGTGTCTTCACTTATAAAGAACAATTAATTGCAGACTATTATACGTTATGGTACTTAAAAATAGAATTATGTCTAGAATATATTGTTTCTGTAATGACCGACATCCCAACACACATGTAGTAATATCGAACAATGGATTTACTGCAACTAAGTCACTTGTACTTGGTATAGAGTAACTGGAAGTGCTAAATATAAATTGGATTTGTGCCTGTGGTACGAACTTCAGTCTGCAGCATTTCCGTTAGTTACGATGGAAAGTAAAAACACACAGGATATTACTGTAACCACATGTTCCTTCTAACATCTTTTTTGGCTTTATTACCATGAAGGGTGGATATTCGGAGCTTAGTACTGAAAAAGACAAGAGCATAGAAGATGATGATGAAATGGACGCTGAAAATGATGATAGAATAGAGGGTGATGACGTTGAAGGTGACAATGACAAGAGTGTAGAAGATCATGATGATGTGGAAGGTGAAAATAATCATCATAAGACCATCCGTAATCGTAACACCAGAACGCCACTTTTTCAGGTGCCACATCAGCATAACACCATAACACCCCTAATCATAACACCAGAACGCCCTCTTTTTTACCCTATTGGTCCCACAACTATATTTAATTTCATATAATCCTTTGAAAAAGAAAAGGAAAAGAGATAAATTGTAACTGGGTCCCGCAAAAACCTTCAAAACGTCATGTTATCCGAGTGAGAACGCCTCCAGAACGCCACTCCAGAACGCCCCATTACGGCGTTCTGAGGCGTTCTCACTCAAAAAAATGCCCACAACGCCCCCATTACGGATGGTCTAAGGGTGTGTATGCTGGTGTTGAGAATGATGATGCTGACATGGAGGAAAGTAATTCACAAACTGACCTTAACAATGATGGGCTAGCTGATATATGGAATGAAATGACTGTTGGTTTAGAGTCTTCAAGGGTAATATATGATGTGGTATTTATTTCTTATTATCATGCTAATGCAGCAAAGTAAGGAGTAAGGAGTAATTAGTTTATCATCATTATAGTATTGAATAGTTTTGACAGGGGTAACTGAAAAGAAAGAATTTTCATCAATTAGATCATTATTTATGTGAAATGATTGTTGCTAGCATTGTGATACCTACATGCTATTCGAACAACTTACTTTCATTATATAAGTTGGTACTGGTTTATATTACGCTACAGGTGTTAATAATCTTATAATCATTATTGACCAATTTTTTTAAGTCTATTAGGCTTTTAATGTCACTAATCATTATTAATAGATTTAAAAATAAAATTGAAATATTAATGTTACCTAAACTGATGAATTACATGTTCTGTTTGTCTCTGTCAGGATATAGATCTTCCGATTAATGAACATGTGAGTGAAGACAGAGAAGATTGCGATCACTATTTTATCTTGAAAGAAGATATTGGTTATGTATGCCGTGTCTGGAATAGTTCAAAGGAGTATCGAATCCATAATCGAGTTCCAGCGTCCCAAGGTTTGTTTACCTCGTGCAGCTTTCTATATTTTTGGGTTATTAGGCGTTCTTTTTTTATCCAAATGTATACAGGTATTTTGTGATAGCTATGCTTGAAGCTGAGTATTTTGGTTACGTTAGAAATGTCTTCCTTTGCAGCACAGTATTTGACACCATATAGTAGCTACCACCTGCCTGCTACCTATATTAGTTCAAGTGATTACTTTGTTTTTATTTCTCCTTGTGTAGATTAAGGTGTCGGTAAAAATACGAATGCACACGACATCCACTCTTATTTTATGTGGAACTAACTGTTTGATGTCACTAACATCATAAATTACTTTCTTTTCAGGCCTCGAAGAGTATACGAACATATTATTATGAAGGCCAATCCAAATCAGGAGATGGTGGTCCTATTATTGATGGGCTGAAGTCACCCGGAGTTAATTTCTCTGAGTGCGAATTATATGTTCATCCAAGGCACAAAAAGCACATGAAACCACATCAAGTTGAGGGCTTTAATTTTCTGATGATTCGATGCATTTTAAAAAATTATAGCAATGTCTATTATATTGACTATATATTCATAAAAGCGTACATAACAATATATATGTTAAAGAATTGATAAGTATGTTTAACAATTAATTTTCTTAGAAAGGTGAACTAAAATAAATTATATTAATTTAAAAATTCAAAATATATAAGTTTTTTTTTAATGTAAAGAGTCATGAACACCTTCAAGTTTTTAGAGACACTAATGAAAAGCTATTTATTATGAAAGAGTGACCATATAATTAAAGACTAATTACAATACATAATTGATAATATGTTAAAATGCTTTCTTTTTTCTATGACCAAATCAAATTTGAAATAATCGGATCGATTATATTATATTCCTTTATTTAGTATCAAATTATCTATCAAACTACAAATATATATATATATATATATATATATAATTGAGGCCCTTATAAGTTATAACTTGAAGACTTTGGGTAGTTAACCACCTTCAAAGACATTCTCAAAAAGAGTATAAGATTACACTATGATAAAATTATCTTATGGATACATGTTATCTTAACATCATAATTAACGATTCTCAAAAGATTAAGTATAGTAAAAAACACAATAAGTTAAAATCCAAGAATAAATAAACACTTATAAAATATAAGTATGACATTTAATATATACTACGTATTAATGTATTCTAAAATTAGTAATAATGATTTTTATAACTTAATTATTATATGTAATGTGTAATAAAAACATTTTTAATAATAAACTATGGATAGAGGAAAGGTACATTGAAAATTATACAACATATTAAACGAAACATTCAAAATGTATAAATCATTGCAAATGAAATTTAATATTTTAAGTAAAGGAGTACAAAGTTTCAACAAAATGTAATAACTTTTTACTCCTTTACTCAAAAAGCTCATAACTGAAATCGCACCTCACATAACAAAAGAGAGTAACTTTTTGTTTTACTATTTAAGCTATCAAATTAATCTATAATAAAAAAGAAATATTATATATATATATATATATATATTAATATATAAGCTAGAAAAAGTTAAAATGTACTATTCATAATGTTCAACTGATATTAAATGATAATATGTATCTACCTACTTTTCATCTTTTGTATCATTCTATTATACTCCTCGTTAAGATGACCGGTGATTTTCGGTCCTCTCATATTCTCCTTGGCGTTTTGAATCTGAGATCTGGTGAGTGATTGAGACTTTGAGTGTATGCGCGAATTGTGAGGGATAACTGTGCAGACGTAAAGGCGTGAGTGGTTTTTATAGTGGTGGTGTACAAGCTTTTTTAGGCTTTTGGGTGGAAAATAATTGGGTAACCTTTTGTTACAAGTCACTGTCAAGCAAAATACCTTTATTACCCTTCGCAAAGTTGCGAGTCTCGCTAGTAACTTGTCAAATGTCATTTTTATTTACTTTTGCGTAAGGAAGGAAAGGTCAAAAGTATTTGGGGGTAAATGACAAACTTATATGGTTGGAATCAAAATCGTTATGGCTAAAACTGAATCTATTGACTGATAAAGGATTGGCGATACCATAAATGTTCTTTTTACATTAATAATAATTCCATTTTATTCAAACTATTTGGTACTACTGTAATATTTTGTTTATATCATATAATATACAGTTTGATGTAGTATATATTTTTTATTAGAAGATACAAAGAAAAGATGATGAGAGTAAGAGACAATGAACTAGAGACTCTAGCATCCATGATGATGATGAGAATGTGACGTACACACCACACGCTCAAAAAGTTATTTTTGTGGGTCAAGTATATTATTTTCTTTTATTTTTAGTAGGTACTTGTAACAATATTAACATATCCGTAAGAAACTTATAAGCTGTAAAACACTAATTAACGTTCAAACACAAACTGATCACTAAAGTTCTTTTAACAATTAAGCAAGTTTTCATGATTGGAGCTGGTGATCTTACTTATTTACAAACACGAAAAACTATAACATTCTAATAAGAGCTAGCTATTATTAAGCAATCCATATACATAATTACATATGTGTTTTTAATCACTAAACCTTATTTAGCTAGTCCCTATTTATTAACAGATGATGATTGTCTACTTTGCAAAATTCTAGCTGAAGTTAGGCAAGTAGCCTAGAGCCCAGTCATGGTCTTGCTCAAACGGGGTGATTGCAATTGGAGAACCCGTAACTTCTTGAGTCAAGTCATGGTTTGTATCGGGTTGTATGTTTGAAACAAACGATGGCATAATATTTGCAGTCGAGACAGTGGCAGAATTTTTCTTAAATGGGGGCGATTTTAAAGATTCTCATCACATAGGGTTTTAGGTTTTAATTTAAGATTCTTTTCTTTCAAGTAGTATTTCAAACTAAAACAACTTAAACTTACGTTAACATGAATTCATCAAAACTAAATACAAGTCGTTTCTTTATTATTTTCCAATATCAACACGAAAAAGCATACCAAATATTAATACATTTAGCAATGTGAATAAGCCTTATAGTTACTTTCTTCATAAGTTTTTCGTCCCTCTTAAACTTTTAAGCCTTTCACTTCTTTATTTGTGAACCAATGCCTTTAATTTGTGCTTATAGTTATACGTATAGACCATATATTATAGGGGAAAAAGTGAACGAAATTGTTTTATCACCTCTAAAACATAGAGCTAATAATTGTTCATGTAATCGAAACATTTTCTTATACCTGGACTAGGATACCGAAACAAAGATACTACTAAATCGAAAGAAAGGGAAATAAATAGGTAAAACATAGTAATAAAGAAGAAAAAGAAACAAATGAAAAGATTAATATGGACTCGAACATGTGACCTCTGATTAGGAGAGCAAGGAATAAACAACTGGACTATATGGAAATTAAGCTTAATTTCATATATTTAATACTAATTGCTAAGATTCTTGTGTGGCCAAAGCCTACACGCGTACACGCGAACTTGCACGTCATCATCTTCAAGTAGAAAGTTTAATTACCTTCAAACTTCAAACTTTAACCCCGGTCACAATATAATCCATTATCCGTGCGTCGGATACATACAACAATCGCTCCATTGACGACGTCATTTCCCGTTGAATCAATCACCTGTAAGTCCAACTATTGCTTAATTGCGTTCATTTATATTCGTAGTATTTTGTAAAGTTACGTAATATTATTTCATCACATTTTTTTGCTGCCACTTTATTATATTATAAATATAATATAATACGGAGTAAGTTGTAACATCCGGAAGAAGATTCCATGATACAGTAATTCTAGAAATTCGATTAAGAAAATGAAGAATTACGCAACGAACTATCAGGAATCTCAATTACAGAATGAAACTCGAAATATGTTCGTAATCGAATGATTGATATGGTTTACAACTGACTGAAAGAGACAGAAAGAAAGATTACAACTCAAGCTGAAAATGAAAATGAATTCGGAAAGGGCTATTTATGATTCTGTTGTATTCTATTAGCTTGATCACGTGCCAATCATGTGCTTCATTAGACTCGTATCATTCCACTCCCCTTTGAAAAATCCTTGACCTCAAGAATTTGCTTTTCAAAGGTGGAAATTGTTCAATGAGATCACCATACACTTCCCACGTTGATTCTTGTTCACTGCCATCAATCCACTTCACAAATACATACACCGCAACAATTTTATCTCGTTTCACCAACCTCCTATCCGATATTGCTTCTAGATCCATAATAATCCATCCTTCGGATACAAGCAGAAACAAGTTGTCCAAATCACGATCTGAGCTAAAAAATGTGGACTACTTGATGATTTTTTTTGCTGCAACAGTTTCCAATACGAACTTACATGCAAATTGGTTCCAGCACGATTTAGACTTCCATTTCGGCCATAAATGCATCAGTTTCTCCCTTTTGAGTCGATCATTGTCCTTCTGAATGCAACCCAACTCACTGCCTTCTGTCCTAACATCAATCGAAGGTTTAGCAAGTTCACTTTCCACCTCCTCTTGACTAGGAAGTGATGTGGTCACGTGTTTAGCATGAGTAGCAAAATCATTAGACACTTAAGTTGGCTAATATTTTCACTTTTCGCAGCTTCTTCTTCATCATATGTTTGACTACCATTACTTTGTGTTGCTCTAGATTCAAAGTCGAATTTGGTATGAATCTGTCTAATAGCTTCCTTGAACTCATTTGCAATTTGCTTTCTTTGAATTAATTTTTCATCCATACCATGTCGACAAGCTGAAATACCTCTAAACTCGATTGTTTTTGATGCAGTAGATTCCCAAAGTGCTTGAATGTCTACGCATATGACATTAGTGTCAACAAAATCTTCTAAAATAGATGCTTCTTTATTCATATCATTGTCTAAACCTTGTTGGATGTTCTTCCTTTCTTGTATTGACCAGCCAAGTGTCCACTTAAAAGTCTCATCAATTGTCAAACCATCACAAGGCTGCCAAATTCTCTTGTCCCCAATGAAAGATTCATTAGAAGAAACATGACCATCTCTACTCAAATCATTCCACACATCTTCATTTTCTTGCATAATTGCTAGTTGCCAACCAACCCTTCTCGTTTCCCTAACTTCTAATTCATTCCTTTTTACGTCAGACAACATTATCAGTAAGGAATTAAATAAATAAACTCCAAGTTCTGTTAAACCACATTTCATTCTTTTCCATTGCTTTTCTGACAAAAATCTTATGCCCAACTTCCAATCATATTCTTTGACCCAACCCATTAATTGCATCTGATGAAGTGTGATTCTCAATACAGAAGTATGAGTAGGTGCATCATTATGAGGAACAGGTGCATCATGTCCAGGAACAAGTGTATCATGACCAGGGATACTAATATCATGATTGTGATTATGTCCTTCCACAACTAAAATTTGATTTTTCGCAGCTCTAACTCTTTTAGTTGCAACTATATCAATGAAAGTAGGAAAGTCCCGATTTGTAGTATCCAATGCCCCTTCATTCTTTTGTTTTTTGACATTTGTTACTTCCAATCCTCCCATGTATTTATCAATCTCAGTTTCTTCAACCATTACTACCTCCTTATGTGAAACTCCACTAGCCTTTGCATTTTTGTATCCATGACCACATACTTTATCCACATCATTCTCATCATATTTTATGTCAAGTTTTTCTTCTTTATCAGGTTTCAGAATAGTGGAAGAGTTATGAATTAGTTCCATCAATACACCCTTATCACCATCATTCCCAGATTCATCAATAACAACCAACTTATTGTTATTCTCTATAGCACTCGCTTCTTCAACCGTTTGAGTATTTAGCAAAGGTAGACTAGACATTTTCTTCACTAAGTTGCTAGCATTTTCTTCCATTATAGCCAAACAATAAGCATCATAAACATTGCGAGGTTTGTAAATTTCAACTCTCTTTTCAAATTCCGGTTGCAAACCTCCAACAAAACAATTAACGATTTCCGATTCATTCAATCCAGATGCCTTAATAATCAAAGATTTAAATGCCTTATAATATTCTTGAACAATGCTATTTTGTTTGAGATTTCTTAGGCTTGACATATCATCGAACACTTTATATGCATTCTTATTCTTCTCAACACTATTTCTATCTTTTTTTCTATTTTCCCCAAAATTTACTTCCTGAATACATTCACTAGCCAACAATGGTCTCAACCCATTCACAATATGTGAATTAGAATTCATAGTACTCATATCATAACAAGATTAATTAGTTTGAGCATTACCTTGGTTCATTTTGGTCAACTGTCCCATTCCTTCCATCAAAATCTGTTGATCGCTTCTTACAGTTGCCAAGTTTCTCTTCAACTCTACCATCGATTCTTCAATTTTGATTTACAGATAAGTTTCTTCTAATTTTCATCCACAGTCGGCTGGTGTTCTTTGGGATGCGGATGCTGCTGTTGATTCAAGTCTACAAATAGAAATCAATTCGATACAAATATGTGCGATTATTCTAACGAACTAAATCAAAATTAGTCATACAAATTGCCAGGATAGGGCTCTGATACCATTTGATACAGTAATTCTAGAAATTCGATTAAGAAAATGAAGAATCACGCAACGAACTATTAGGAATCTCAATTACAGAATGAAACTCGAAATATGTTCGTAATCGAATGATTGATATGGTTTACAACTGATTGAAAGAGACAGAAAGACAGATTACAACTCAAGCTGAAAATGGAAATGAATTTGGAAAGGTCTATTTATGATTCTGTTGTATTCTATTAGCTTGATCACGTGCCAATCATGTGCTTCATTAGACTCGTATCATTCCACCCCAATACGACACTACCCCTAAATTTCGCATACGATTTTGTTATACGAGCTGCTAGTTTCGCAATTAGTCAACTTTATTGACAAAAAGGAAAGCTAAAGCCGTAAAGGTGCATCGAATAGTCAAATCTTGTCAAAGAGAAATATTTAAAAAAAAAATTCAATTTTTTTGCGAAATGTTATTATTATTAAAAAAAAGTGGAAGTTTATTTTCGGAAAATGATGGTAATTTTAGACCTGAAGATGTGATCGGTGAGTTTGAAAAGTTGATCGGATGGGATTAAGAGAGAGAAAAAAACAACCAATCAGAAAGTTAGATATGTTTTTAGGTGTACGTAAGTAGACTTATTTAGCATTACTCTTCATTTTCTTATATCAACCGACTTGTAATGAAACAAATTACAATTACTAAAGTTGGAAAAATGAAAAAGTTTTTTGAAATTTTATGCCAACTAAACTTATAAGTGCTTGTTAGGTGTTGATGAAATGTCTGCAAATCATGAGTTAGTTTTGGATCATGAAATTTAACATGAACATAATGTGAAGATGTTGATTTTTCTTCTTCTTGTTTTTGTAGTTGCAAGCAGTAGGATGGAAACACGCTCTAGCGAATTATCTGCTCATCAGGTTTATGACCTTCATATTCAATTCTTTCGACTTTCGAGCACTTTATGGATTACTTAATGTGTACCTGTTAGGAAATAAATAATCAAAAATTATAATAACAATAATACAAACAAGAATTACAAACAATATGGTTATAACTGTATAGAATCAAAATTCAAGGAATTATAAACTGACTTGATTACAACGAATTGAAGATTACAACAACGAGTGAGGCCTGCAACGCAATGTCCTAAGACATAAATTTCACGTCTGTCCAGAGGATACAACAATCGAATTCAAGTTTGAACTTGAATCTGACGAATCTAATCAGTGAACATGATGGATGATTTTATGATGTTCTGTGTATTTTGTGTGTTCTATATACTAAAACGAATCAGCATGAATATATATATAATACTGAAACGTCGCAACCCTTGATGAATAACCGCACCCTTTGTGAATCCTTGTGACTATTACAAAAAGACACCAAATAACTAAATTCGGGTTTCAGTAAAAGGAGGGTTAAAAACGGGTCAGTTTTGAACATGATGGATGATTTTATGATGTTCTGTGTATTTTGTGTGTTCTATATACTAAAACGAATCAGTATAAATATATATATAATACTGAAACGTCACAACCCTTGATGGATAACCGCACCCTTTGTGAATCGTTGTGACTGTTACAAAAAGACACCAAATAACTAAATTCGGATTTCAGTAAAAGGAGGGTTAAAAACGGGTCAGTTTGATCAAGAGAGCCCAAGATCCCCAAGCCCATCTTTTGACCAATATATATATATATATATATATATATATATATATATTTATTAAGCCCAGTCCAAGCAATTAAGCCCAAACCAACCCATGCCATCCTATTCCAAGCATGTTCAAGAGTTAGTCCAAATTGATAATTAGATGGTGAATGGGTATTTAAAGACACTACAAGTTTGTTCTTGCTCCTATGTGGGATGAAAAACTCCCAATCAATTAAGCAAGTTCCAACAGTATCAACATCTTTTTTGCTAAAATGTTGCACATTTATGGTATACTACTATCAATCAGTCATTATCATAGAACTGTATGTTGTTGCTGTAAATTGATCCCACCTATGGTATCTTTCTTCAAAACTTTTCAGTTGTTTGAGATGTTAGCATATAACATTGCAAACGAGTCTTCAGATTTATTCAACGAGAAGTAGATTTCGTATCAGACTATTATATAGTTCAATGAGAAGTTATTATCATATATTATCGAATGAATTACACTCAATATTATATATTTGGGCCAGTTGTTTTTTTTAGTTCACATTATTCTTTTACGTTACGGTGTTACCGTGCAGGGGAGAGATGATGATGATGTGGAGGGCGGGAATAATATTGACGAGGGTGTGAATGTCGGTTTTGAAGAGGATAATGATACCGATATGGAGGGAAGCGATGTACAATCTGAGGAAATTGATCCTCCGTTTAGCTGATATATGGAAAGAAATGGCTGCTGGATTAGAGTCCACAAGGGTATATAGTCAAGTATTAAATATTCATTATCGTCATGGAGGCAGAAATAAATAGTAATCATATTGGATAAATAGGTTTTGCATGAGTTATATTTTATTCACATCGGAATATGAAAGCTGGAAATACATTTTCTAATCAGGATATTGGCCCATCAACTAATGAACATCTGAGTAAAGACGTAGAAGGGTGTGATCATTACTTTATTTATATTGGAAGAAGATATTGGTTATTTCTGCCGTGTCTGTGGAATAATTGAGATGAGTATCGAATCGATAATTGACTTCCAGATTTCTAAGGTCTACTTTCCTCATGCATCCTTCTATACCTCATTTTATGATCCAAGAGATTCTTATTTTATACTAAAGCATTTTAATTTTGTAAGATCTAGCTTTATATCAAGTTGCTAGTAGGAGTTAATGGTTATACTTACATAGTTGACGACTTGATGTGCTAGGTAAATGAGGGTGTCTCTGAAAATACTAGTACACTTCTATGTAACTTTGACTTGTTTTCTAAGTTTTATCGAGTGTCGGCCAACATGGGTCCGTTTCCTTGTTGTTACATGACAATTAAGATCACCAGTTGATTTCAACATCTAAAACAGAGTACTGCAACAAAGTTTGCAATTTCAAAAGGCACCTTCACATGAACTCAGTATTCGTGACGTGTAATTTTGATCAAATATCTGCCAGTCTGTGAATATTTTGGATTGTTAATTAGATTAGGATCATGGAATAATATTCTCATTTTCTTTCCTATTTTTCTGGTTGCAAGGATCGTTGATTGAGGATGGTGACTTCCATCTATAAAGGCTAGTACTTCACATCTTTTTAGTAGATTATCTTTGATTTAGTAGCTGATTTTGTATACTCATGTTTGTAGATGATCATACTGGGAAAAGGGATCGTCATTGGTAGTATCTTTTTTGCAGCTGTATGTCAGTAATAGTCAGGATAACCTTTGGAATCATGCTGTATATAGTTAGAACTGAAGTATGCGATAACTTTTTGTTTAGATTTTCTGGTACTTGTGGTTGAAAAACGGTAGATTCACATTGTTGGGCTAAATTCTTCTGGATATCAAATGCTAAATCATTCTAAGTGTTTAAGTCTGTTCAAAGTTAGTACTGCTGGTGCAATGAAGACTTAGTTCTGATGGTAGAAGTTAGCTCTGTTCATTTATTGAAAACAAAGTTTTCCAGAGTTAGTTCTGCTAGTCATTTGAAGTTAGTTCTGCCAAGTATCTACAAAGTTAGTTCTGCAAAGTGCCAAGGTTTGCAAAGATTAGTTCTGCCAGTTGAGAAAGTTAGTTTTGCTCGTGATTTTGTTAATGTTGCTTAGTGGGTTTGCTTTCTACCAACTCTGCAACACAAGTACACCTACTGCAGACATGCTTTTGAGGAATAGTGCACGCTGCAGACAAGGAATGGTAATGCATTTAATGCAGACGTGTTTCCTAGAAAACTTGTCTTAGAAAAGAAGATTTTGTATAGATTTTATACAAGTTATTTTAGTCTATAAGTATGTACTTGAGTCATTGTTAGATAGAAGTGTGTGTCCAAATTGTAACTTGTAAGTCTCTAGTCAAATTGTAACCAAGCTTCAAGGTTTCTTTGTAACCCTGATACATTTGTGTATCCGTATTATTTCAATAATAATATTGAGGCTTTTGGCTATTGAATCAATTGTGTTCTTGCATTGTTTACAAATCTATTTCAATTACATTACAAGGAACATAAATCTTCCTACTTGACAAGTGTTATTCCGCAAACTGCTTGTTAAGAATTCTTAGCTTGTGTCAATACATTTGTGTCAACAAGTGTTATTGTGGGACCCCATCTTAATGGAATGAACCATAGTAGTTGCTGCTTTTTATGCTTCTTATATGTGTCCAGTTGTATTGCTTAAATTTCTCTGTTGGTTGGCCGTGATAGTACTCATTCATGAATCCGACCTGTGGTCGAAGACACGATGAGGAAAAAGGCAAATGGATTTTAAGAATTTTAATGGAATTTACGTTTCAATGAAGCCACACAATGCTACAAACTCATGTAACAAGATTACACGACCCTAACTGTTTAAATTTTAAACCCAAACTACCCATCATATGGATACGAAATAGCGAAAGACGAGGGTAAGCGTAAATTTAAGATCAATGGGGTTAGAGCTGCGGATCAGGTATTCGTAAGCAGAACTTTTTTTTTACTGTTTGTCTACTTCATGTTTTGAGAGTGGACTGCACTTTGACACTTTAATCATCGGATGGATTTTCTTACAATATCGATAACTATAAATTTGGGGTGTTACAATTTCTGTCTCTTGAATCAAGTAAACTATGATGAGGGCTCCTAATAGATGACAAGTTGGGTGGGCTGCTATTCACAATGTGTTGCAATCTTAAGGTTAGCGACACTCCATTTATGATTGGTTTTTCGAAAACATCATGGTCATTGACAATGCAACTTGATATCTTCGTGTCATGAGCTTGATCGGATGATGCTGCACTCTGGTTCATATCTTGTGCTTGATTAAGTAAAGTCTTTTTGGGTGTGAAATCTGATGAGGAATTGGAGTCCATTGCAGCATCTACAGATTCTTCTTGGTACATTTCTTCCACCATCGGCTTCCACAGACGAACTCGTGCATTGATGAACCAGTTTGAAACCTGTTTCATTTGATAATTATAGATTCTCAACCATATCCTACAATATCTCTAATAAAAAATTTACCTGACTTTTGGTCAAGCCTGTTTGTCTGGCTAGCATAGTCTTTTCTGAATCTTTGGGATATCTGATAAAATTAAAAATATAATAATAATACTAAAAAAAATGTGTCAATAATGGTCTGGAACTGAATCAGAGCAGACAAGAACCGGTTCGAAGAATTCTAGACAATTTCTATGTTTTGAAGAGAATTTAAGATAATCACAACGATAAGAATCAACAAGATGAAGAGTGATTACGGGTGAAGGAAATGCTCAAAGAGCCATGCACGTAGAATCGACACACAGCTTTCAGGAAGCCCTCTCTGAGGTCTCCAAATATGTTCATGGGTTGTGCCAAATTGTTGAGCATGTTTCTGTTGTCTTAGTTGCTGATCCACAAATCTCAGCCTAGAAATCACGATTCCATTCGCATCTGAATCCTTCTCACCGAGGCTTCTTGATATCGCTTTTATCTGGCTGTTAATTGCATCTTTCAAGCAACGAAAATGGGTTGAAATGGTCTGGAGAGCGAGTGATGTGTAAGGCTTTGCAGCCCCACGACCAGCTATTACATCGAAGGATGATATAATAATCTCCATTTGATGGTAATATTGTTTGTATCTTCTATCAACCTGTGCGCATAAACAAGTGATTGTTTTCTCAATTTTTGTTTTTGCCTTCTTGATAAATACATTGGTTTACAACAAGAATATCAAAATTATAAAATATGGGATAAATACTTCTTTTGGTTTGTGTACAACTTTCAACAGATATTAAGCATAGAACTCAATCCAAGGAGCAATTGGAACTGTAGCTCATTTGGTTCATATTTAAAGAGATTTGGTCGTTGATTCCAATTCTTGACCTTGGAATTGGATTAATACTAAAAATTAGACGCATGTATGATAGTGTTCATATGAAAACAAGAAACTCACTTCGGTCAACATAGACGATAACTTGGTCATCTTGTTCTGCAAATTTTGTTTTTCAGCAGCTGAGAGTACACTGGAATCTTGTTTATTTTTCGATTCCCCAAAGACTTCTTGAGAGTCATTCATGGATTCATTCTTAGAGCATTGTTGTTTCCGTACTTTCTTGACATTAACAACTTCATCAAGTAGTTGTTGAGCTACTTTTAGATACTTTGAATCAGAAATCACATTCTCGATTTCATATGGATAGCACTCGGAATCTTGGGTACTTTTGTTCACCAAACTGACATTTGGATCCAGGTACTGATTAGAATGGAATCGGGTTCCTGAAGTTGTAATATGTGAACCCATTTGATCCATTAACAACATCTCATAACTTCTACAATCTCTTAATATACCACCATCATTTCCCCTTATTCTTGATTCCCATAATTCTTGCTGTGACACAACATTGGAATCATGGATTCCAATACTTTCAATGCCATTAGAGATGTTGGGCTGCTGGGACGCATACATTGTGATATTTCCAGCTGTAAACGGTGATTCCAAAAAGGATAACCTCTGCAGAGGTTCTTTCAGTCTTTCATCTTTGAAACTTGGTATGTAAGTTGACATGTTTTTCTTGTATCTTTTAATTGAATTGTCTGCAAAAGATTGTATCTTTATGAATTTTGATTCAATTGAAGAGACAATTAAGATGGAATCAGACAAACAGTTAAGAAATTGAAGCATTAATTGGTAGGAACAAGGACATGAAAGTTAAGGCAACAAGTACTTGATCTTCAATAAATAAATTTACCTTGTTTCTTTACTACTGTAGTACTGTTGTCAATCAGGGGGTAAAAATGGTGAAACTAATCAACAACAAAAATTCACTCTTTTGAAAAAAAATCCCCACACATAAAGTACTGAGCTTTAAGACAAGCCCTTAATAATGCACCTTAAATCCTCATTTTTGCACATGATGATCAGTTTTTAATTCAAGAAACATTAAGTTGCATTAACTATAAGAATAGTAAAACAAAAAAGTACCAGAGTTTATAGTGAATGCCTTGCAGGTTTCAAGAAGTTCAGGAAGAATGTGAGAAAGGCCAAAAATTCTGAACTCTTTTTCAATTTGATTCAAGAAAATCATTCTAGCTTTGCTATATTTATATGTCTTCTCTAAATGTATATGTTCCTTGATGGTGGTATTTGGTTAAGGAGTGCAATCCTTAACAGCCAGTTGGTAGACCTAAAATCCTCCATTAATATTCAAACCTCTCTAAACTAATAAACTTCTCAAAGCATGGTGATGGAAGGTACTGAGTTGCTGCTATATCTACCATGTAATACAATTTGTTATTCTTTTTTCTTATTGGCAAAAGGGCAAAACCGTCTACATATATTTATGAATAAAGCAAAAATCAGTATGGATGCAAAGTTCACAAACATTTAGCTTCAAGTTTACAATTACATGTTGGACATGATTTAAATGGTTAACACACAACTGAAACAAATAACCACAAAGCTAATTTCAATGTGACATAAACAAAGTACTAAAAGGATTTCAAATGGCCGAAAATTAGTGCACGTTATTTCTGGCCCCTTACGATCGAGAATGACTAAAACGCACCCTAAATCGTGGCAAAAGTCATAATTTTGAACAAGCCATATAAGTTTCGTCCAATTTCAACACCAAAATCAGCTTCAATTGAGATAATAAGACCCCTCCCAACAGGGTGTTCTCTTCATGTCTGTTTTTGTGGGCTTCGGTTGGGTGACTTGATATATTTTACTTGTTTAGTATGTATATTGGTAATTGTGGGTCCAAGTAATGTTTATGTTGGCAGTGTACTTTTAGTTTTGAAGGTGCTGACATGACGCTGATTTGGCGTAAACTGATACGTCAATTTGTGTCATGGTTGGGAGTGGGCTAAGGCAGGGGCGATTTTAGGGTGGGGGCAGGGTGGACATATGCCCCCATCAAGTTTTTACGAGTCGAGAAAAATTTCATAGGTTTTAGTATAATTTGCATATTGTCCCAATAACTAACAAATACAAAACAGTTAAAATAATTACATTATTGTGTATTTAGTCTAGTGGTGGAGAAGTGAGTTTTGTGTTCAAGAGGTCTTTTCATAATTTTTTTTATCCACTTTTATATCCCTAACTTGTTGCATCAAACTTTTTATTTTTTATCCTTTCTAATTTTGTCAACGTAATTGAAAATTTGACGGTGAATTAAATGCACTTTGGTTCAACTAGCATATTTCGGTTAAATAAAAAAGAAAATTTTAGTTGATAATCCATACTCGATGTACACTATTAAAATTTGCGCCATTCGATTTTTTTTCTTCATGAAACCGCCCTGTCTAAGGATGGTGATATGTGTTGCCATCGTGAATTTGAAATGATGACATCATCAAATTCTTAGTTCCCTACATGATTTATAACTTGAATATTGAAGTTCGTTACAATAAGAATAAGTAGATCGAATAGGCTAAAAGTCGTTAGGCTCAATAATTTGAGTTTGCTGTTAACTTTAGGGATGTGGTTTTATACTTTACTACTGTGTTATCAAAATATAATTAATAATTAATACTTTCTGATTATCCCAAACACCTAAAGGTGTTTTTATAGAAACATTATTAAGGGCATTAATAGCATATCTGTCTAATGTGATCCTTAGACGTCTCCCAGTAGTGTGTAACTTTTCGTCGATAAAAATCGACACTAATGGCACCGCGTTGTCGGTTCAATCTGTCAGTTTTTCTCGTTGGAAAACTATCACGCGTCTCCCTTTTTTCGCTTGTATAAGATAAATTGCTAAACGTGAGACCTAAAAATTAAACGGATTCATTAGTTTCAATCATTTTTTGAAAAAGTTGATGTGACATCGACGTAACTAGTTAGTTGATTTCGGTGAGTTTTAATCACCGGATGGGAGTGGTTGTATGGGAATAGAAAAAAAAAACTGATTTAAATAGGCTAACCAAACAAAAAACCTCGTAGAAATGATTTTATTTAATTCTGTAGACTGTACACTACAACTATTATTATTAAGAAACGTCTACACACTTTGACTACTATTTCTACAATTTCTTCATAAAAAAATAAAAATAAAGACATGAAAAAAAATCTCCTGGTCTCAGATTTTTGCGTTACTGTTCTGTTTTGTAAGACCTCAACATTCTAAAAAACAACAAACAAAAGTCATCACCATCATCCATGGCAAAACCCAGAAAAACCCTAGATTCTTACACCATTAAATCAACCAAAAAATCCATCAAACGTAATCAATCTATCTACTTAATAATCTTAATTGATTAACATATATTTCAATTTCAATTCATCTTATTACTAACATGATTTTCCTGATTTTGAATCAGCTGGCGATTGCGTGTTGATGCGACCATCGGATTCATCAAAAGCATCATACGTTGCAAAAGTCGAGAAAATCGAATCAGATGTTAAAGGAACAAATACTAAAGTTCATGTTCAATGGTATTATCGACCGGAAGAATCAATCGGAGGACGTCGACAGTTTCACGGAATTAAAGAATTGTTTCTTTCAGATCATCATGATATTCAGAGTGCTGATACCATTGAAGGAAAGTGTATAGTTCATAACTTTAAAGATTATACCAAACTTGATGCTGTTGGAAACGACGATTTCTTCTGTCGTTTCGAGTATAATTCAACCACTGGTGCTTTTATCCCTGATACAGTTGCAGTGTATGATTCCTTCCATACATCAATTTCTTTTTAATTTTTGTTGATTTATGGTTTAGTTATATTGGTTGATAGTTGATGATTATGGCAGGTATTGTAAGTGTGAAATGCCTTACAATCCGGACGATTTAATGGTTCAGTGTGATAGCTGTACTGATTGGTAGGTTCTGTTTTATTAAAAGTTTGAGTTAAATTAGAATGTGATTTTTTGGATGTTTGATTATTTATGTTAATTATGGTTGTGTGATTGGAAATTATGTTGTGGAAGAAAGTGGTTTAATTTGTGATTGTTTTTCGGTTTTAGGTTTCATCCTGCTTGTATAGATATGGCGCCAGAGGAGGCTAAGAAAATCG
Organism: Pseudognaphalium luteoalbum; assembly: GCA_963422505.1. Taxonomy (NCBI): domain Eukaryota; kingdom Viridiplantae; phylum Streptophyta; class Magnoliopsida; order Asterales; family Asteraceae; genus Pseudognaphalium; species Pseudognaphalium luteoalbum. The sequence continues at coordinate 110,942,969 of OY730196.1, forward strand.
AGCATTTCTTCTGTGAGAATTGTTCGACTGAAGAGCAAAGGCTGCTACAAAATACTAATGCGACTTCACGGCATACAGATATGAAGGTAGATAACTTCTTGATACAAACAAAAATATCATGTTTGCTACGACTTTTCTGAAAGCGGTTTTAGTTTCTAGAAAAATGGAGATGTATAATTAGGGGAAAATAATCAAGTAAAACTTAGCAGTCTAAGTTTCTGTTCTTAATTTTCCTCCAAAACTCGATCAGAGCATGACACGTGTACCTGACCGTATACTTTGAGTCATTTTGATTGGTTTCATTTCGTATAGTCTGCATTGGGTGCATGAAAATCATAAGAATATCAACTCTGTCTTATTGCCATGATATAGATTTACAAAGCTAGCATCTAACGAACCATGTGAATGATTATATATTGTTCAGGTGGGGACGAAACGCCGTCGGAGGTGATTTCACGGGACCAACGAATTGGCAGCAATAGTAACGTTATGAATCAACACGAAGTTTCATGTACGAGATGGTAAGTGTGGTCTAATACAGGAACCTTCTTATGTACTCCGTATATGTTTCTGAAGAAAGCTTCTGGTTGTCAAGTTTAATGTAATTTAGGATTTCCCACTTCTTTTTTGTGTTCGCGGTCATGTTTCTATATCTATATATATGTATATACATATACATATGTATGTATAAATGTATAGTCTTCAACTCCTTTCGTTGAATAATAACAGGCAAGTGTAGTTGTTTGTATGCATTTTACTCATCAGAAATGTGTTTAATAGGGCGTGCTTGGTTCCTTCTTCGTTTGCTATTTCGATTGAGATTTTTTTGGTTAAACCAGCACTTGTTAATGTCATAGCATCGCCTTTGACGCATACATAGACTCGATCGTGATGTGTGCATTAGGGTGATTCAATAATCAACACCCTTGACCATTTGCAAGTTGCAACCGTAACACAAGGTTGTGGAGGGTTGTGGGCGGCATGTCATCACAACCTTGTGCTATCCTACAACCCTTCCGATTAACACAGTATTGTGAGAAGGGTTGGGGAGGTTGGCCCCACTAAAACGTATTATATTATTTTTTGAATAAACCCTTCAAAGAAAAAATATGTTTCGGGCCCCACTTTTTCTTGTACTCGTCCCATGCTCCCATCTACTACACCCCACTGCACCTGTGGTGGTGTCGTGGTGGCACAATGTTCCCCACAACCCTTGCGTTGCAAGTGGTCGTATCTTCATCTGTAGTTTGATTTTGGTTAGGTCTTAAATGGTGTAAAATATCGCATATTAAGTTACTAATTGTACATTAAAGAGTATAATATTTGCTATTTAATAAGAAAATTGGTATTCTTGCCAACACTCTCAAAAGTTATTACATTTCTTGCGTTTTTTTTCTTGAAGAAAATAATACATTAAGAGAGCTATGCATCCTAGCTTTAAAATTGGTTTTGTGCTACTACTCGTTTCATTTCCTACAAAGGTACATTTGGTGCGTAAACTATATATATTTGCTAACATGATAATAATGTTATCTTATAAATGATGAGTATATAACAAAGCATAACACGGATACATACTTGATTGTTGTTAATTTGTAATATGTTTGGCTTAGTTTTTAAATTGGGAAAATTTGTCTTTGTTTTATGTTTTCTGGTTAGGACTTAGACTTGGAAATTTAATTTTAGTATAAGGAAAGTAATATATGTAAATAATATTGAGGATTAATTGATTGTCCGCACATATGTATTTATTTAGATCGGGCTTCGACGATTAAATTTTTTTAAATATAGACAACCACATTCTTCATTTCTAAACTTGCGAGATAAATGAGTATTATTAACGAAATGAGTATTATTAACGACAGCCCTAAAGGCTATCAATAATCAATTTGGATACGCATAAAATATTTGTACTTAAAAAAAATTCAGGTGCGGTCAACTAAAATTCAGAGGGTAATGATATGATATTTATTATGATAAGAATATATATATTAATATAAGTTTTAGAATCTTATTGACATATATAGATATAAAAACAATGATCGCGATCATTTTCCTTTAAGGCTATCTTTATCACTTTCCTTCTAGTTTATAAGAGAAGGCAAATTTCATAAGTATTGGTGCCGTTAAAGACACTTAAATTTATCTTTAAATGCTGTTAATTTAGCAGCGAAAATGTATATATAGAAAAAGTGTAACTTATAAAAAAATAAAAATTTATCGGGCCAATAATTGATCGGCCAACGACATTAATACTTCTGCTTCTACTTTTTATAATGTCCATTCTTTAGTTGATTTGTATTTGTATCAAAGTAAAAGCCTACCACAAATCAAAAGCTACCCACACACTTACTTTTGTACGTGAGAATTTGGGTAAGCATAATCAACAGCCTAAAATATAGGCTTACATTTTGTTTTCTTTAGCTTATTTTCTTCTTTGAAAGGTGTTTTAAAATAAATACATTAAAGTGTTATTCTTCTTTAATAGTTGTAAGCTAATGCAATAAGCCGTTAAGGTTTGTCAAATACTAACATTGAGAGCCTTTACGTGGGACAAAGTTTTCCAACATGAAACGTGTATACCTCTACATGTGTTTGGCCCAAGAATCCCTTCCAAGAATCCAAGGGATTGTTGAGGATTATAGAAGATTGAGATTCTAGTTTTGATAATCTCCATCACCTAAAAATGAAAAGCTTTGTTTGGTAACAAAATGTAGGTAAAGATTGTGGCTGGAGATGGAGTTGAGGATTCTTTTTCAAGCTACTTGAAAAATGTTCTTAAAAAAGGGATTCTCAGGGGTTCTTTTTTCAATAATCCGTACTATAATTTTGTTGTCAAACAGGGATTAGAGGATTGAGATTATAAAAAACTGGAAGCTCAATCCCCTATAATCCCTTAAAATGTATGTGCCAAACACACCCTAAGCCAATTCAACTGGCTTCTAAGAGAATCCCCAGCCACTAGAATCTTCAACCACAATCTTCATCTCCAGCTACAAGCTCCAGCTCTAGATAGTTTGTTACCAAACACACCCATAATGAATGTAGGGACGGAGCCAGGAAATTCATTTTATTTTTTATCTTTTAAAGTTTTATGGTGATGAAAATCTTAAAATATCATTAATACTTTAAAAAATCTATTTATGCGTCATTTAAAAATTTTAGTAGGAACGACTAGTGTTGTGTCCGCCCCATATAATAAGACTCATAGCTCTTTTCAATTGATGTGTAGCAAGCAACTTTTATTATTGGATATTTAATTTGTAGATTGGCAAAGATAAAAAGCAATGGCCAATGGGAATCGTTGAATTTGTGAGGCTATAATGGGAATCTTTGAAGTCAAATTCAGATAAAGGCTTCTCATGCCGAGATAGCGACAATCTTGAATCGGACACTAATATTTCAGACTTTACGTAATCTAACTCGAGATCGACATCTAAATATAACAAACACTAATAGGAAATAATCAAACTAAAACCTCTTGTGTCCTATTATTGACCAATTATTATTGACAAGGTAAATAATGATGATGGTACAATTCAAATACCTAACTTGTATGTCACATTACCAAAATTATTCTCAAATTGCTTTCTAGTTAGGTCCAAAAAAATGTACCTTTACTTGGTTTAGTCTAACCAGTATATGGCTAACAAATGTAATCAATATCAATACTTACACCAAATTAAACCTGTCTCTTTAAGTTATATAAGAAAAGAACATATGCTACGGTTAATGAACTAAGCTACATTATAATGTCGTATAATCACATTAGTTTGACCTTGTATAATATAAATACAATCTAGATCAAATTGTTTTATTATTACTTTATACATCATATAGATAGATGGAAGATAGATAGATTATAGATAGATAGAATAGAATATAAAGTTTAGCAAACTTTGTAATACTCCGTAGCATAGTTGGGTTGTGGACAAAAGGTGTCAGGTCCTTTTGGGAAAGAAGTGAAAGAGATGCACCCACGGTGGACTAGAATCGTGTGCGGTTTGGGCCACAAACCCAAACCTATCCCGGACGCTAGTGGTGTCACTTTTAACCCTTTTTATCATGTCATACCAATTACTATTATTTTTATTTATTTATTTTTATTTATTTTTTATTCACAATCATATCCCTTTGGGCTTTTTCCCTCATCCCCTTTTTAACTTCTTTTTTCTACTTTTTAGTCAAACTCTTTTTATATTGAATGATCAACAACTCTTCATTTTAAACAAAGCTACAAATATGGAGAAAACAACTGTGTTCTCTGAATAACCTTATGCTACTAGTCGATTTAAATGAACTATTACGTTAAAGATGCTTAAATTCGACTTGAAATCTTCCCAAATTGTAGATTCCCGTGTTCTACGCATAGCTTCTAGTAGACTCTTTATCATAGTCTTAAAAAGAGGTGGAATCGTCCTTAGGATGCCAATGTCGGTTGAAAAACATTACAGTATCGCCTCGCACGGCATACCCATCTGAATTGCGGTGCCAACTATAGTAAGCGTGTGTTCGGTTCTTGATCTCCAACGTTGCGTGACCAAAACTCGCTTCTCTATACGCTGAATACTTTGGTTGCGGTTGGGTCATACTGCAAAATTCTTGATAATCAGTTATTCAACATTATACTTTGGCATACATTTGTTCTTGTTAAAACCAATTTTTAAGTTAAAAATCATTCTCACTTGTTTGCTAAGCCTTCAATATTCCCCCCATCGCCAATGGTTATATACACAGGTGCAGATTGGTCAATCACCGGAGCACATTCCCCGTTCACAATGTTATAAGCAATATTAGAAACACGTTCCTGCATAATAATGAGTTGGTTGAAGCAAAACAAAACCTCTTGGTACAATAGATAAGAAATAAGTAGAAGATGATACGTGGCACTTGTGTGCATCATTGTGCATTAAGAACATGATGCACAATGATACACACTACCGACACGTGTCACACTCTCATTATTTCTTATTTGTTTTATGATGAGTACTTTTGTTGTACAATAACCAAATGCTACACAATCACAAAATACCCTTTTTGCTATGTTATAGCTTACCGAGCGTTCATAGGCATGAACGTGACCAGCAAACACGAGATCAACTTTGTATTGCACGAACCATGGCTCAAACATGACTCTCATGGTTTCGCCTTCCATGTAATGGTAACTATTACTATTGTACCATGGTGAATGCATAAGAACAATTAACCATGGTGTTTCGCTTCTGTTAACTTTCGGTAGCTCCTCAAGGAGCCATTGGTATTGTGGCGTGTACATACCTACACAAACCATATTATATCTTTCTCATTAACTTGTCTATTTACTATAACTTCAAAATATCAAAAAAGCCCAAGGAACTGATCGAATTCTTGCCATAAGCCGAATAGGAAGACAATACAATAACATATGCTGAAGCTCGCTTGATCGAATACCAAAGTGGTTCGGTACTTCCTGATGCTCGAAAGGGGACGCGGTATCTATGAAGAAATGGCTTAAATGGTTTGGTTTCACCCTAAAATAATTCACAAACATGATATTAGTCAACTACAAAGGTATACTCCGTATTATTCACTAGTTTGTTCATGGTGTCCCATTTTAATTAATTAATTGCATACTCCAACTAACATTCATATTTTTATATCAATTTTATCTCAAGATATAAATTATTTCAACATCCAAATGAAATTAGAATACTTACTATACTCGGCTCATAATCGAGCTCGTGATTTCCAGCAGTCCAAATCCACGGTTGATATGCAGTAATACGTTCTGCGAACCTCCCCCAACTATCCCATCTCGAATTGTCGTGGAACTCATAGTGATCAGCATACGACAAATCACCAACAAACAAAACTGCTTGCCCTTTCACCGGGTTCATTTCATAATGTGTAAGCGTAAGATTCGAGTCATACGTTTGACCAAGATCCCCTGTCCAAACCAAATGGTTAATTAGTCGAACTGATCGGCTAGCTTATCGATGGATTAATAAAAAGGCCTACCCATGATCCCAAAAGTGTACGGCACATCTGGCCCGACCGGTGGAGGAGTCATGAACCAGAACCGCCTTATCGTGTGACCAGTCCCGAGCTCGTAAAAATACTTGGTATCAAACTGCATCAATCTATATCAAGTCAAACTTTGAACATTTCAAGTTTATGGCCAAATTACATTACATCATAAGGATAAAAGTATAATACTGCAGTAGTAAATTTAGATAAATTTATGATGTAATTTTTCAAGTTTTTTTCCATTGGATTCAAAAGCAGGCCCACCTCTAGATTCTTTATATTGCAGTGATGAATGAATCCAGAAGTATAATTATAGTATTTGTAAGTAGTGATTGAACCGGTGGCTTTGTATCTTTGTTTACTCTTTTCGGTCCAATAAACAACGATGTTTGAACCGGGTTCATCTTGTGTCACCCAGGACACGATTACTGCTTTCCCCACATGATCTCCTTGCGTTATATGCACCTACCACAAACCAAACCAAACAAAAATACAACTCTTAATGCACAATCCACAAGTCACTAAAACACAACTCCTTTAATGATTCCATTGTGACATCATTGCCAACAGAATCACCAACAACCAAAAATATACATCGTACGTTTTCACCTTTTAACAAGGTAATTAACATTTGCACTATTTTTCATATATACACTAGAAGAATGCAATAAAGCAGTCTTACTAGTTACTATATACATAAATAGTTATAAATATACTATATGAATAAAGAATCAAAGATGGTGTAATTAGTGTAAATATCACTATATCCTTTTATTAATTTTGTTACCTTTTTTTTCTTCAAAAAATATAATTTAGAAAAAGTACCTGTTGAGGGGCATTGTAGCCGGGAGGATGATCGAATACGTCGCTATCGAAAGGCATGTCGATGGACTTAGCTTCTTTTCGAACGAAAGAGCTCGTAGTTCCTCCATCGATGATTACTACTTGGTGCAACGTTAACAACACGACGAAAAAACAAACGTACAACTCCATTTGTGGAGTTTTTAGTACACAAAGTGGATGGTCTTAATGTTGGTTTTGAGACGAAGGTTAGAAGTAAGAGACAGCATTTTATAAAGGAAGGATGAGAGTGAGGGTCAACACTCAACACCTTTTGGTATTATATTTAAGAGGTCCATATTAAAAGGAATAATATGTTTGGTTTGAATAAAGAGTTTTGTTTTTGCATGTTATCCATCAATTATTAAATTATAACAATTTACAATTACAATTGCAAATTTCCATAACCATGTTGTAACTTAAGGAAAATGAATAAATTGTTTGACTACTTTTATTAGACACTAATTAATTGATTATCAATTATTAATTTGATAATTGATTCCTTTTGACTTATTAGCATGATTGATATTGATAAGTTGTCCGACAACAATATATATCTTTATAAATGGTCAAAGTTATGGTCAAATTGTTTGTCATATTGATTCCTTTCTTTTTGATGTTGCTGTTATGCATTTAATCTAATCTAATTTTAATAATGAAGTGTGGACAAGAGTTAAAAGTTTCTTATTGAAACTATTTAAAAAGACAAAGTAATTAAATCATATGAGTTTTTTTATATTATCGCACCCCTAATACAAGTATTTCAATTGTTAAAAAAATACAAGTATTTTCATCTAAACATACCTTCTTTTTTTTATCAACATACCTAACAAGCTAACATGATTAGATACTTGTTTTTATAATAGGTAAGAATGAAAATGGGCAGACGGCGAGGATGGGCCACGCACTCTGCAAATGGAAAATTCTGCCCATCCCTATTTCGAGATTCTCGCTTTGACCCTTGTTAATTTACTATCGATTTTTTTTAAAGCTGGTCGTGAAATCACTAACGGACTTTTTCCCACCCGATCATCTCCACAAGCGATTACTCCTCTGAGATCGAGTAACCACCTCATGAGTTCGAAGTCAAGACGACGCCATAAAAGGATTGTTCTCCCATGTCTTGGATGGGTATAGCGTCGCAGGAGTCCCCTCACAACAAGGCTCGAACTTATCACCTTCATGAAGAAATCTTATTGAAAACTCTCTGATCACTGGGTCAAGACCCCAATGGAATTAAAATGTCCTTGTGTGGGAATGAACCCACGACCTTGTGTTTTAAAACCATGTACTCAATCACAAATTCAATCATCTAAGGACTAGAACTAAGGTTTTAAAGACATTAATACTTTAACCAATACCGTTCGAAAAACGAAAGATAAAGTTGAGTAATTTATTTGAGTTAGCAAAATTAGAAGGTCATCTCCATTTTTAGGGAATGATCAATTTTAGCCGTTTGAATTCTGTTATCAACAGTTGAAATACTACATTTTACGTAAAATATAGTTCTGTTAAAATGCAGCAAATTTGGATCGTTGATCTCAAATCAATAGTTGTATTCTTCTTTCGTCCCAAAGTACGACTACCCTCAAAACATTACCCTTGTTAAGACTCAAATAAATGTAAAACTCTTTAATATGTTATATGTTGACACATATACCACTTTAACCTTATTACTTAGCAAGTCATTGTCCTTCAATTCCATAGATGGTTACCTAGTTTGTCCCATTAATTATCTTTTCGAAAAATTTGATTTACTTTGTAAGTAAGCTTTTTCTTAAAAATACAAACAATTTAAGAAAACATTGGTTGTTGCACATTGTTATGTCTTCCACACCGCATGACCACGATGCACCAAAAGGCAATGTTTTAAGACTCGGTTCGACCGACCTGGTCGGATCGGTCGGACCGCACTTTTAGAGTTTTCCGGGCCATTTAAAACCGTGTTTTTCAATATGTTGACTAGTCAACGACCCGGTTGACCCGGCCGGTCGGACCGGGTTGGACCGGGACCCGGAAACACACATCGACCCGGGTTTCATGTTTTTTTTTTTTTTTTTTTTTTTTTTTTTTTTTAAATTTCTATGTACATTTAATCATTTATATTTAGGGAATATTTATTGATTGTGTATTTCAAGAATAATAAGGGTAATAAGTGAATCTTTGACCGATGTGTTATCACCATTTATTACTCTATGGATTATATAATTATTATATTGATGTGTATTCCAAGAATAACAAGAGAATTGACGTGTCATCACCCTTTATTACTCTATGGATTATAATTATTATACATGATATAATTAATAATTATATTTATAATTATAAAAAAAATAAAAAATTCACTAAATATTACTATTGTATACTATTATTAAATCAGGTCCGACCTTCCGGCCCGACCGGTCCGACCAGAAAATAACAATTTTCCGGGTCGACTAAAAACCCGGGTTTTAAAACATTGCCAAAAGGCCAAAATCATACATCCACGTTGCTTGAATCAGTCTCAATTAATCAGGTGCTCAGGGAAAAGAACATTAACTTCTAGGAAAATTATTACTTTCAAGATTACAAATTCCCACAATAATTATCTTCTTTTTCTTCTCCCTGGTCCCGCCCGCGAACTGACCTCAAGGAAATCTATCGTCAAAAACTATAAATTGTGGTGATTCCTAATTTGTACCCCCCTTAAGTTTAACCATATATATTACTATCTAAATATGCATTATCATATTGTACTTTACAGCGAAGTATAAAACATAATTAGTGAAGTATGCCTAAATTTTGATGGTGTACAAATTATCTCTCCTACTAATTAGAAACAATAAAAAATATCCAAATAGGTCAATTATATTACTTTATATATTATTATTATTATTATTATTATTATCTAGAATGCCAATTACTCTTGCACTCACTACAAATATATACATTTTTTCATGAACATTATATACTTACTTGGACTTGGTTTTTGAACACACAACTAAATAATTAAAGAGTTACCTCAATACCACCAAATTAATAATCGTTCGATAAATATTTTGTTAAATTTTATTATTTCGCTACTTAGTAAATCATACTTTCATCTCATATTTACCGATCAAATATGCTCATAAGATTGTAACATCCTGCCAACTAATGTTATATGCTTTGCCCAATACTAGTACTAGGAATTATAATTAAGAGAACTTATAATGGAATGTCTAAACAAGCGTAACTACATGTTTCTCATAAGATAACTTTGAATCATACATTGTGTCTGTGATGCGGGGCCGGAGGCATCCAACTTATTATATATACAATATACACCCATAGAAAATGATACTTATTTTAAGAGCTATGTTTATTTTGAAGCTGATTTAGGGTCTCCTCCTTTATTTGGGTCTGAGCAACCTTGAACAATGAAGACACATTTTATACTTGAAGCTCATGAAGAGATTAAGCTTGCATCATTAATCTTTATGACATTCAAGTTTATAATTAACTCATTTAATTTAGTATTAAGCTATATTAGATTTCTTTAGTATGCTCTTATGATATTTAAGTAAATTTATATCCCAGTCTTCTCATTTTCCATATAAAGGCTATCCTTATGTACTACTACGTAGAAAAGTTTAGTTTTAGGTTTTATAAAAATTGAATTTTTCTTGCAATTTGGTGTTTATCAATTGGGTTGAATTTTGCCTAGATGCGGTATTCGTTGAATCAAAGCGTGTTGGAAGGGTTATCCTGGGTTTTCTTACGATCAACGGGATTAATTCGTGTTACTAACTTGCAGTCTACATCAGTCTGGTAACGCTTTAATTTGTTGTCAAAAATGTACATTGTGTTATTTGGTAACGTTTTGAATCATCATTCCAATGTGTTTATTCTCTTCTATTTTGCTTGACGTTAATAATTTTATATTCTAGGAGACTAGGAGCATTTGCAATGCATATATTATTGACTTGAGATGAATATCTTAGTGTGCAATAGTTGAAAAATGCTTTCTACGAGATAACTTGAGAAATCTGAGCATTATTGAAAAAAATTACGAAAATATCCGTAATTTTTTATATTTGAAACTTGTTGATATAGACCTTGAATTTGAGATTTTGGCTTGAGAGTCAAGTGTAGGGAAATAATGTAGCAACTAAATATCTCCTAAAGCAACATAAGACTTCTAAGATTCAACCTTCATTAACGTACACCCAATAAACCTTAGCATAAGAGTGATGATATTTATACCTCAATTTTTGATAAATCCAATAAAAATATGTAGTATAGTGTTGTACTGTACAAACAAATAATGCATATTGAAGATGAATTTATCAAAAATAGTGATGAATTTATCATCTCCCTTTTTATAAACCCTCAACTATATTTATTTCATATAATCTGATTTTAATTATCCAAATCAAATAATTAATATAAAATCATCAATTACAATTATAATATTTTAATTCTTTATTTCAAAACCAATATGAGGTACAAGTATACATGACGTATTGACATTTTGTTAATCACCAACCCCCGATGTAAAAGGATCCTTATTTAATGTATTTTTTTTTCAATTAAAAATAAATAAAATCCTTATAGAACTAGTATTTCTTGAATCCGCCAATAATGTTGTAGCACGTGTCCACTGAACAGAAGAATCCTGGGTCCACTTTCCATTCTCTTCCAATCAACCGCCAACTTGCCACCTAGGCTCCATGTATATATATACACACCCCCACATATATTCACATACACCAACATACCACATTCTTTTCCATCATGGCACGTATTCTCATGGATCGTCGATTTTTTCTCATCCTCGCGTTCGCTCTCTTCATCGCCACCGCATTCGCTGTAATGGAAGGCGATGATACCCTCATTCGTCAGGTGGTTGATGATGAAAGCCATCATGATCAGTTGAATATTAATGCTAATGATCATGATCATGATCATGAAGACCACTTTGGTGCCTTCAAACGAAAGTTTAGTAAATCCTACGCTTCTAAAGAAGAGCATGATTACAGATTATCGGTTTTTAATGCTAATTTGCGTCTCGCTAAACGTCACCAGAAGCTTGATCAGTCTGCCATACATGGAATTACTCAATTCTCTGATATGACTCCTGATGAGTTCCGTAAACACCTTGGTTTGAGGTCTAATGTTAAGTTTCCTGCTGATGCTGGTAAGGCACCCATCCTTCCTACTGATAATCTTCCCAAGGATTTCAATTGGCGAGATCATGGTGCTGTTACTGCTGTCAAGAATCAGGTACTTCAATTCGTTTCCTTTTTTTACGTTAGCATTTTAAAACCATATGTAAAGCCTAAGAATCAAGTATTTCCAAAATTGTGACAAGGAATTGTATGGTGAACATGGTGTAATTTATAGTTATGATGATTATTCGTAGCTAGGGTTCTATTAATTCACATTAAAACATGGAGTAATATATCTAAGTTTCACTGCGAATTATTCACACTGCTTAAATAAAAAAAGGAGCTGAGTTTATGCCAACATTTATTGTTTTGGGACATGAGGTTATAAATAATCATATGTAAATAGTAGTTTGCCGTGATTTGGAAGTTGGTTTTGATGTGGTTTGTGGCAAGTAGGGTTCATGTGGATCATGTTGGTCATTTAGTACAACTGGAGCATTGGAAGGAGCAAATTTCCTTGCGACTGGGAAGCTCGAGAGCCTTAGTGAGCAGCAACTTGTTGATTGTGACCACGAGGTTTGATTTGTTTGATGGAGTATAAGTTATATGTGTCTTAATGTTGTTTTTACTCCTTGGATATTAGATGGATCGTAATCTTGGTTTTTACAGTGTGATCCTGAAGAACAAGGATCATGTGACTCAGGGTGCAATGGAGGTCTCATGAATAGTGCTTTCGAATACACTTTCAAAGCAGGTGGACTTATGAGGGAAAAAGACTATCCTTACACCGCCAATGATCATGGAACCTGCAAATTTGATAAAAGCAAAGTGGTAGCCTCTGTTAGTAACTTCAGTGTGATCTCACTTGACGAAGACCAGATTGCTGCAAATCTTGTGAAACATGGACCTCTTGCAGGTATAACCTTTAACCATCTTTTTTATTATTGATCCGATACAAGTCTTTCTATATTCATTTATAAATAGGGTGAGGATGTTGATTATGTGTAAATTGCAGTGGCTATCAATGCGGCTTACATGCAAACGTATGTTGGGGGAGTTTCGTGCCCGTTTGTGTGCTCAAAGAGGTTAGACCATGGTGTATTATTGGTTGGGTACGGTGCAGCTGGCTATTCTCCCATAAGAATGAAGGACAAACCATATTGGATTATTAAGAACTCATGGGGAGAGAATTGGGGAGAAAAAGGATATTACAAAATCTGCAAAGGTCGCAATGTTTGTGGTGTCGATTCCATGGTCTCCACGGTGGCTGCGGTTCATCGTCACTAGTTCTTTATATTGTCAACAATCAACATGTATATAAGAATTGTGAAAGCAACATTGTTACTTGTATCGTTCTCTCTCTTTTTTTCTTCCTTTTTTTACAATTGAAGATTGATTTTAAGATGCTATTCTCATTACCAAGTAATGCAAAACGTATTACTCCATCCGTCCCATAATAATAGTCCATCTTTCTTTTTACGGACGTCTCAAATTAATTGTCCACTTAGAGAAATTTGATTGTCATTACCATATTACCCTTCAATGAAATTATCATTACAAATTTTTAAATAAGCAGTAATTAATTATTATCATTACAAATTTTTAAATAAGCAGTAATTAATTGATTAAGGGTAAGACTGTCTTTCTGCAAAAAGTAAGAAAGAGAAAGCAGTAATGATTATGTTTTTATTAAACTGTATGTTTTTGTCGGGTGACAATTATTTTGGACCGGAGGGAGTACGTATTTAACACAATTTCACACAAAAGGTAATAACTTTCTGGTTTTCATTTCAAATGAAAAATGGTGATACAACTTTTTATCAATCTAATATATACATATCTTTAAACTGAAACAAAGAATAAAGACAGGTACAGCCTCATGTACACACCTGCAAGAAGCAGCCTGAAGCCAAGTATATAGGCGTTTACTTGTACAATGAAATTCGCTGAAGATAGGAGACATCAATAGGAAGTCTAAAAGCGTTTTTAAAGTTCAAGCACACAGTAGCAAAGTCTTCTATTGACACAAAACCATACTCAACTTACAAAAAGAATATCCAACAACTTTCATCTGGAAAGTTTACCAGCACAACCTTACTAACTAGTAACACAGGTACACTATTGGAGTGACCATGGTCCATACAGACTCTCTAACATCACAGTTATAAAGTTAAACCATAATTGCCTCATAGATACAACTAAAAGCACCATAAATAGGCAAAAATCTATGTCTTGTAGCTAATAAGGATAAGATCACTTGATGTAGCTTCTGTTCACTTACTCTTCTATAACACATTGGTTCCCATTGTACCAACTTGGTTTCTTCATACTCTTTTTACACTGTCACCATGGACCACCACAAATCCCTCACTTGCAAGAGTACCAAGTGCATTCCGTAACTGACAAGTGAAAAAACAGTCTATTAAATGAACAAATCACAGTTGCAGACTCTTAAATTTTCCAAATGCTGCATAATGATGTATCACAAATAACATGAAAAGTGCTTCTTATTCTAAACAATGCATTGTAATGTTGATAATAATTAGACAAAAAAATCACCTCTAAAGAAGATGCCAGAAATCATATTATTTCTAACGACATAAAAAAAGGGAGGGGAACTTACATCATTAAGGTGTAATTCAGCATTGTTGCTTCGCTGCTTCAACTCTTCCAGCAACTACAGAGTCATTGTAGTTTCAATAAGACATTGTGATAATAGCTATGTTTATGAGCAAGTTAGTTAAGCAATTTTAAAAAAGGTTCACCTCTAGTAAACGAGTAGATGGACCTCCTAGTTGCATCTTTTCCATAATAACGTTGCGAGCCAAAGCTACCAAATTGTCCCTTCTCATTCTTTCACTTGCAGAAACACCAGTCGTTATCAGGTCCATGTCAATGGTTCCTGTAAAATACACATTTGTCATGCATCAACCAGTACCAATGAGCCCTTGTTTCCGCCGCAAATTAAAGCATAAATAAACATATTGACACAAATTATCTTGTATTAAATCAGTGTTTACCAGTGGCATGATCTGTTGCAGACTGCTGTAGTGCAACTTCTAGAAGCCGAAAAGCCTCTACAACGTCTTTTTTCTCAACCCATTCAGAGAATCGAATCCGAGCAAGGGCCTCACTGAGACGTATCAAACTTTCAATTTGTCTAGGAGTAGCTGTTATCACCTGCTTATTAAATAATAATGGTTATGAACCATGCATTAAAAAAATAAGGCAGCTCCTCCAGGTAATATAGAATAATTCAAGTCAATGCTGACAACCTTTTTACTACTTCCTGGAAAATTTCCTCTTCTTCTCATTTCAACATACCCACGTGTCAACTCCTCAGCAGCTTCATCAGACAACTGCGGGTGTATGTTTTTTCTAGCATAACTCAAATAAGCAGTCAAAGTTGGAAGATCAATGACATTCTGCTCCGAATTCTGCAAGCATAATTGCAAATGTCAGCACTTAAACAAACAACTCAGCTAGAAGGAATAATTTCAACCCATTTAATTGGGATGGTATTAGCTAATAGATGGGTTACACCCAATCGATGGTCATCCAAACTTCAAAAGAGTATTCAAATGCATAAAGAGCTCCTAAATCACTTTAGTAAAATATAAGTTATACACTGTATGACTAATTTAGTTCTTATAATCACATTAAGCGCATTAGCTATTTTTATAACTACCCACTTTATAGCAAACCCCTTTTACTCGTTAATCGAACCGCCTGACCCACCCATTTTGCCACCTCAAAGCTCAACTAGTTATGATTAATATATTTTACCATTAAAATAAAGAAAGAAAAACAAACCTCGGGATTTTCAAAATGTAAAGCAACAATATGCTTGGCAAGGCGCCTATCTGTCTGCTCATCAGCTTTGTCAAGGATTAAATATATCAAATCAAACCTGGGGAACATCAAAGTGGTCACAGATTAGTCGTAAAAAACTTCTAAACTCTGGACATCTTTATGTGTAACAAGAAAAGTGCTTATTTCTTATGAAAGTAGAAGTTAAAACTATATCGAACCTAGAGAGCAACGTAGGAGGGAGATGTATATTGTCAATCACAGATAGGCGAGGATTATAACGTGAACCACTGGGATTTGCGCAGGCCAAGACTGAAGTCCTTGCATTTAGAGAAGCAATAATCCCAGCTTTTGCTATTGACACAGTTTGTTGTTCCATCACCTAAAGATCAAATGTTAAGTATACAAAAACAAACGTTTGATATACGGAAAATAAAAAATGAATCAGGCTTGATCATAGATATTAATTATAGATTGCACCTCATGTAACATGCTTCTTGCATTTTCAGACATCTTATCAAATTCATCAATACAGCAGATACCCCTGTCACTAAGAACCAAGGCCCCACTCTCCAAAACCTGATTAGCAGTCATATAAAGTAAGCCCTAACCCACCACACTTTCTATAAGCAAATTGGACTAATATGTTCAATAATGTTAACACATACCGTTTCACCAGTTTCAGGATCCTTGGCAACATATGCAGTCAATCCAACGGCTGAACTCCCTCTTCCACTGGTGTAGATACCACGAGGTGCTAGTTTGTGTATGTACTGGAGAAGCTGGGATTTACTGGTACCAGGATCACCAACTAGAAGGATATTGATGTCTCCCCTGAAACTAGCCCCAGATTGCAGAGTCAAAGCACTCCCGCCAAACAGCTACATTGGAACAAGTAATAATTGATTTATCATGTCCATGTTCAAAACTAAAAAGGGATGTTCAGTTTACAGTAAAACAATAGATACTGAACATACCTGGCAAAGAAGTCCTTTCTTTACATCATCTAACTCCCATATGTTCGGAGCCAAAGACCTCGTAAGCATTTCATAAATATCAGGCTGTTTGGATAGCTCTTTCAATTTCTCCACCTGTAGTCGCAGATGCATATATGTAAGTAATATGTAAAATCGTGAAGCAGCTAATAAGACAACAATTTTCTGAGATCATTGCCTGCTCTTCATAGTTCAAAGGAGTTCCTTGATCATCTTGTGTAGAGCTCTGTTCAGTTTCCATTGGATCTTCTGTATTCATTCTTGACTTGTCCGTTTTCTTTATATGAAGACAATCAATGTAAGTCTGAAAATGCAAAAAAATGGTTTCAGCATATAACAATTACAAGCTCAGTTAGAATAGTAGAAACATAGCATCAACATTCACCTTGAACAAAGATTTCACTGTTCTTTGAGTTTGACCAACTCTCACAGTCATAGCCCTGTATATCCCAGTGATCTGCACAACAAAAAACAAACAATTACAACAGTCACGACGTCAAGCATAGTAAATCCATCTAGCATAAATTGAATAACCTTTTATATTCAAGTTAAAGCTTACCTCAACTCTGTCACCAGGTTTCCCAGCATCAACCAACTTGTCATGCATCAACAAACTCACCGTATGAGGTGTACCCCCTTCAGGGATTTCATCAGGTGTTTCCTGGACTCTTACAATTTGTTTATCAGCAAACCTGTTACGGAATACCAATAATGTAGAAGTATAGTCAGATATATCCATAAAAATCAGTTTACCTTAAAAGTGAGACATGATAATTGCTACATAAATATAATCATATAGATATTAAGACTATAAGAAAAATAAGGCATGATTGAGTCAAATTAGTATACCTGCATCTATTGTGAAGTAATGTCATTGAGTTCTTTGTTTTACACTCTTCCTTCATACACATAGTTGGTTCACTGATTCGTCCTGATAATAGCCAAAGCTTAAAATAAATTACATATATAAAGATAAATTTATATGTTTACCATCTGAAATACAGGCAGCCATATAAACATGGTATAGGTTGATTTTAAATTTGTTTTATGCTCCAATTAGGTGATGCAATCCATTCGCACTCTCTTTAGGAGATAGTAAGCAAGACTTGATATGCTATGATCTTTCTACATCATGTACACCCACAATGTAAAAACTACAGTGAGGAAGAGAGTCATAAGCTTACCTCTGTCAACAACAATGGGTTCAGAAAAATGCCCACACACAAGACATCTAAAAACTGCTTCCCTGATTTCTGGAATGATTGAACTGCATCTGATTATCATTCCTTTCAACGACACCATCTTCTCAATATCTAAAAATGCACAAAACTCACAAATTAAAATATAATCACAATGAACTCAATCAAGTTTCACAAGGCCTTCTAATAGATATAAGATACAAACAAAAAAAAACTAACCAGATGGATTCAAATTTCTCATGGAGGTGGAGGTCTTCAAATTAAATATCCGAGCTTGTATATGTTTCTCGAATAACGGATTGATTCTACTAACCATGTCCATCAACACAATATCGAATATAGCAAGAACTTCTAAAGGATACCTCACCATCTTTGTATACAAGTCATTATCATAATCAAATACATCATTAGCATCAACTTCCAACGACTCCCCTTCCATCTCAATCACATGATTAATAACTTTCATGTATTTTCCCTCATCGTGCGAAGGATGCTCCCGAAAATGCCTCAAAAATCTCAAAATCGCAGCGTTCACGTCTTGCACACTAATACTTGTCCCCCAAACATACATCGGTGGCGCATCGGTTTCATCAGGTTCTCCACCTTCCGATGACGGAGGCGGTGGAGACGACGGCGTACTACCGCCAGGAGTATCACCGCCTGGTGGACGGCGCGGAGGAAGACCACCGGCACCACCATCGGGTGTGGCGGCAAAACGAGACTGCGATGGTAGTGGTGGCGGAGTGTCATCCGTCGCAGATCGCCGTCCGCGTTTCCGGCGGTTGTTTGGAGTGGTGTTCGGAGACGAAAATGTGTCTCCGATTGGACTTGAAATCATATCATCAGGTGATGAAGGTACTGTAAATTTATCAATTTAACTCAATTAGAACCTGAATCGAGTCTATAAAGTTACAAACCCTAACTTATACGAACATAAACTGAAAACCTAAAAGTTAATTGAATTCATCAAACAAACAGATAATTAAAAGATTACCTCCGGGAGTGCTAGCAACGCTGCCGGGAGTATTGGAACGGGAGCGAGTAGTACGACGGGGAGTGTTATTAGCAGCGCCGCGAGCCATGTCTGGAAAATTTGAGAAACGACTGTGGTGAAAGTGTGGCGCCGTTGGAGAGTAAATGGGGATCTTAGAGCATTTGGCGGGAAACAAACGGTTGTTTTGGCGCCAAAGAAGTTGAGTTGGGCTTTTGATGGGCCGTATGTTGAATAAACGGGCCTTAAAGGATGTAAACCTAGTCCAGAGCCCAAATCGTAGTTGTCTTTATGATGCACTTATGCTAAAATCGCTTTGATTCCGGTTTACGATATGGTTTGGTACCGAACAAGATTCCGAGACAATAAGGTGTTTGATACGCACATTCTCAAATGATTATTACTAAATATAGTAGTATAGTTCATTTGCATCAACATAGCTTGATATAATGTTTAATTGATCATGTAGCCTATAGCCCTATATCAAACAAATGATTTTTTTATTAGTTAATATAAACAACTTAAGAATCAAAATTTAATGATTGGGCATAAGTTATTATCATAACTATCACTATTCATAATTTATTTTTATTATTTATTATTGCTTGAAACAAAAGGCAATATTATAATTTATGCTTCCACTTTGTAATGATGCATGCAACGCAATAGCAATAAAAAAATAAAACGCATTTATCGTCGATTTATAATATTTGTCGATCTATACAATAGCGGATCGCGTGCATATACATATCGAATTACCAAAGTTTGACAATTATTGTTCTAAATTATCGTATCACAGGAGTTAGAGAAATTTACAAAATATGGATATGGATTTGGTCAGAGAAAGATACAAAGAAGTTTATTTATCAGCTCTAAACTATACCGCTTTTCATTAAAGTTTCAAGAACATGTAAATATGTAATGTAGCCAAATTCTTGATTTATGGTTACGTAATCTAAGATGGCATAGTTAGGTACTAGGAGAGTAACCGGGAGGAATAGAAGAGACGGAAGGCCTGCTAGGATCGGTAAGCGGTTGAAAGTTAGAACGAACATCGATGGTTGAGATCTGTTGATCTCTATGATGTACATTCATGTCACTAGAATTCACCATCGGGCGAGAAGGTCCTTGATCATATAGGATACCTTTAAACACATGCCCTCTTATATTGATCGATGATTCATATGCATATTGTTCTACAACTGCATGTTCTTCTACACTTGTTGACACTTGGATACGCGTAAATGTAGCTTCACCACTTACCTCAGTGGGAAATTGTTCTCCAAACCCTAATAAAACAAACTCATTAGAATTATTAAATTAGCACTGATCGAGTACTTAATTAATTAAACCAATGACTCTTGTCCCTTATGTTCTGTAACCATATAAATTTGTTTTCCTTCTATAATGCCGATTACGTGCCTATAAATGTATTTTCATCCAGTAACGAATTTCTTTTGTATGAAAACAACTAAAAATGTTTCTATCAATATTGATATATATTGTATGTATTTAGTGACTTCTTATCTGTACTTTTGCAGGCATGGCAACTAGCTAGGTCCATGTCACTTCATCCTATACATCATCGCCATGTCATCAAAACTAGTGTCACATCACCGGTTTACAATGTATAAGAGGATAAATACATTCAATATCAATAATCCAACGTTTATTGCATAAGATAGAATTGATTTTATTTGGTTACACGAATTAGAAATTGATCATTGATTGAATATATTTCTAGTGATAGATATATATCAAATGATTGTAGCATAAGGGTCTTTAAATAGAAGTAGTATACATAATATATACCAAATAATGATGATGGAGGTTGCTCTTCTTGTTGATGATGGACATGATGATCAGGTACCGGAGCAGATGAAGAAGCCACCATGGCTGCCGCTGCATACCGCACAACTTGTCTAGTAGAAATCGGAACCCAAGTACTCTTAACATGTGTTTGACACTCAAATCCATGACCTCTGCAACAACTCCTGCACCTAAAATAGAAACAATCCTTCTTTGCTTTGTTCCCACAGTCTAGGCACCTCATCAATCGCCACCACCAGCCACCGTCGATCAACCACCGCGACTTTTTCCTACTTTACTTTGTTATCTTTCTCTTCTTTACTTTCTTAGACGTCCTTTTAACTTTTAAAATAACATCATAGAGTTGTATGCATGCATGTGCATATACATATAGCTAGTGAGGTGGTATTTATAAATATTACTATGTGATCATCTTTTTGCAAATTTCATTATTCCTCAATCTAACAAAATGATATATAATGACACATGCACATAATGCTCATACGCAAAAGTTTATAAACTAGTAATTGTGACTTTAAGATGATAACATTGATTCGATTCACATACTTTTTGTTTTGTTTTTTAATACATAAATAAATAAGTAAAGACATATATATATTTGCAAAATTTTCTTTTGAAGGAACGAGTATCTACTTTTCCGCCGCACCCTTTTTCTACATTATTGCAAAAACATAACTTTTCTTTTTTACTTTATAAATTTTAAACTCCTTGAAAAGCAGATTGGGAGGGGGTGCTCAAAATTCTGTTAACTTAATTGTACGGACATTCTCCAATGACGTGTAGCTCAGTTGGTAATAGGTGAGGGCATCTTTACCATAATAAGTACAAGATAAGGGGTTCAAACCATGACACCCCTATAACCACAACCGTTGAGTGAGTCAGGTATGCCCTCCACATTATAGAATTGGCAGTCGATTGTGGGCGGTCTAAGTTACCGGTTATCAACATTTTGCCACAACAATTGTAAGGACATTGTATTAAACTCGTCATGAATATCAACGCTCAAGTAATAAGTTTGGAAATATACTAAAAACATAATATTATAAAGGAAATTGATAATTAGAGCCATAAGGGTTCCGTTAAGATATTTGGACATCTATATAAATTTGTACTTTGAAATAATATGTTCTCTATCCCATTGAATTTTTGTTTGTTCCCATGAATTGTAGTCGATGTACAACTCTTCTATGCATATTTAAACATTTTAACGAAAACCATTAGGGCTTTCGTTGACAAAACCCTATTATAAAGGGTTGCAACAAACAAAATAGGTGTGGAATCAAATAGGCAACTGCATTTATAAGGGGAATGAAAAATAAACAATCTCATGCGTTGATTTATATGCTGAACGATCTAGATTCGCAACACCATATCTTATGTGCAAACTTGATTCTACGTAAAATGTAGTTTTGTTCAAATGTATCAAATCTAAACTGTCAGTAAAAATCAACGGTTAAAATCATCCACCCTTCTTCAATACTATATTTAAAATGCACCTTCATTTCACAACCTTACCTTATATTTGGCAAAAAATAAAACTATGTAACGCTTCATACAGAAAAAATTACATGAATCGTCCATGTGATTTGTTGTAGATCTGAGTCCCTGAATTTTTTTTACCTAGATCATCCACGTAGTTTCAATTTGTTGCGTAGAACGTCCCTTTATCTAACATCGTTAGTTTACTTCGTTAAAGAACTTCAAGTGTAATAATATTAATGACAGAGACTTTTCGTGTAATTTTTTATTTTATAAATTTTAATTTCAGTTAATATTCTTTTTATTTGAATTTGATTAATTTATATATTATAATAAACTTTTCAATTCATGTTAATTGCTTTTTTTGCAATAGTAATTTTTTTTTTTTAGTTTTTTTTTTTTTTTTTTTTTTGTGAAAGATTAAGTTTATCAACTATTTCCTTCTAGTTTCGATTTTTCGTACGTTGTGTTCGTTTTCAATATGTACATCTTATGTATTTTTTAATGTTTTCAAGTTCAATTGGTTGTTTCCATTTGTTTTATTCATTCGATTGTTACTTCAAAGTTTGAGTTAATTTTATCATGTTTTGTTCCAAAAAAAGTATAGTTTTGTTTTCTGATTTACATAGTTGGTCAATATAAAAAATATAAAAATGGTTAATACGTGTGTATTATCGGCAACAAGAATTGTGATAAAATGTGATAGTTATTGTTTGAGGATTTTTGTAGTATTCTTAGTGAGTTAGTATAAAAAGGGTAATTTGAAGGGTACTATTACCATGTTTTAATGGTACGTCTCTGTCTCACCCTTGTAAATCATATGTCCACAAATCACTTACATGTGTTGAGACACGAATTCGAACCCCAGACATATCGGTAATACGTGTAGTGTAGATGAAAACATTCTCACAAACGGGAATGAGTAAGTTGATAATTTCAGTTCTTAAACAAAAACTAACTTTCATAACAATAGTTAGAATAATTAAATTGAAATACACGTATAGTCCCCCTTATTAATGTTACTACACTCGTAGTCCTCTAACGGAGTAAACTAACAGTTGTTAGACGAAAGGAAATTCTACGCAACAAACAGAAACTACAATGATCTAGGTTAGAAAAAGGTACAAGGACTTGGAGTATCATTTAGCGAACCACTAACGAACCATGTAATTTTTTCCTTTCATACAGGATTTGATTAATTTCACATGTAATAACCCTCAAGCTTTACTACTTTCATAAAAAAACCTTAGCATATAACGTTAGTATGAGTCTTAATTCTTAAATGTCCTTTTGATGTTATATGTTGTATTAAATTCAACTATAAATTCACTTGTAATTTATTAAAGGTACAAGAACTTTGATCCCCTCTCCCGTATATAAGTACATTCTCATTGCACAGTTATATATGCAAAACACATATCAACATGAAACGGTCATTGATTTGCACCACATTTTTTCTGTATCTCATCACCTTAGGTGAAGCTTCCGTTGCTTATTACTTTTGAGCATTCCATGTTTTCTTTTTGCAATTGGTTGATATGACAGAAAAATCTGTTAGTTTCAACTAGTAGATTTACTCTCCATTTCGAAAATTATGTGATTTTTGACATGAAAGTATATATAATACGTAATCAATTTGCAGGTATGGAGTTTCATATGGCCCAAGGTGAGCTTTGTTTCGACACTAATGTTTTTTTCGGATGTGAGAAAGATGAATGCAATAAAATCTGCGTTAAGAAACATGGGACGGCTTCATACGGAGATTGCATACCATTTCTTTGTCGCTGTTTTTTTCAGTGTCCATACTTGAACGATGGAAAGAGTGAAATCCGTTAGTCTATCCATTTCCTTCCCACCCTAATTCCCTTTACCCCTTTTCCTTTTCAGAATTAATCTCAGGTCCTAATGTTTTAAAAAATCTATATAAAATTGATACTATAATATATTCCATATTACTTATTGTTATCAATAGTATAAACTGTTATGTTTGTATCATCCTATTTGTAATAGTAAAATGTAGGATTGGATATTGCATTGCATAACTATATGTTAATGACCTTTTTCAAATCTGGACAATTTTTTTTATCATTATGATTTATGAAAGTGGGTCGAAGAACAACAGATTGTTACTGTGGGGTCAGTGGCCCGAATCATTAATGGGCTAAGAGTCACGTGCT
This sequence comes from Pseudognaphalium luteoalbum, assembly GCA_963422505.1. Classification (NCBI taxonomy): domain Eukaryota; kingdom Viridiplantae; phylum Streptophyta; class Magnoliopsida; order Asterales; family Asteraceae; genus Pseudognaphalium; species Pseudognaphalium luteoalbum. Next base: position 110,967,425 of record OY730196.1, read on the forward strand.
CACGTGTCATCCTGGTCTTTAAAGTTTTAAAGTCTGGGCTTTGGGAGGCCCGAATTCGGTCGCCAGGTACGAGTGTACGACCCACTAGGTTTTTATTTGATGGTAACCTCTTATTTTACAGAACACCCCCTAAAGTTATAAATATGTATTTATTGCCCCCGAATAGTTAAATTTACTAGTATACTACATAAAAATTAGGTCCAGGACTTTAGTAATGAGACTTCAGGTCAAAACAAAACTACTTAACATTTTGAAGACAATATACAAATTAAAACTGTATTTAGGGTCGACAAAGTTATCTTTGGCCATTATTTTCGTGGTTTTTTCACCTTTTATCCATGATTTAACCGTTTAACAATAAAATTTAGGAATGAGAAACATATTCAAAGCTATACTGCATTCAAATATATTTACTTGAACATATACGTAGTACTGCATTTCTTGGCATCTTTGGCAATGAAACACACACCATTTCTCCAAGGTTCGTGTTGTTGACGCGATGTCTAATGTATGTATCGTTCAATACTAAATTTTAGAAATTGATAAAGCAAATAAAAAATGGAGTAAAAGACCGGCAACAATAACCAAATACAAAATCCATATATGCATAAGGTTTGTGTCTATTAGAGATGCATATATGTTTGTGGGTACACCAATTTAATTAGTTTTTCAGATCTACATTGAACAAATCCAAAAGAAACTAGAACTTATAATTCCAAGACTTTGAATAACATTGAAATCAAACGTTGGTGGCCAAACATGTGATCCAGGCCAACTTGTTTTGGAAAGTTGAAAGAAGATAACATAAATTAGAAGCATTTATCATTTCCAACAAATTTTTGTTCAAAATAACTCCACCTACTTATATAATAAAAAGGTTGAATTATTGAGAAAATATACAACGTGCAACTGCAGCGCCCATGATTTGCTAAGCAAGTTGATGCATAAAGTAATTATCTCTGTCACACTTATAAATAATTTGTTACTAGATACTGTGCAGTTTTTAATATGGAAATAGTAAGTATTCTTTCGTTCTAGTCAAATTGTTCACATTACACAAAGCAACCACATTTTTTACTAATCAATTCAATAACATATATATACTGTAAAGTCTTTTTCGATTGGTTGAAACATGAAAGTGGATACTTATTTGGAACAACACAAAATAATAGTGTAGAAATTTGAAGTGAGATGGAAGCAATGTTTTAAGACCCGGTTCGACCGGCCCGGTCGGACCGGTCGGACCGCACTTTTAGAGTTTTCCGGGCCATTTAAAACCGGGTTTTTCAATATGTTGACTAGTCAACGACCCGGTTGACCCGGCCGGTCGGACCGGGTTGGACCGGGACCCGGAAACACACATCGACCCGGGTTTCATGTTTTTTTTTTTTTTTTTTTTAAATTTCTATTTACATTTAATCATTTATATTTAGGGAATGTTTATTGATTGTGTATTTCAAGAATAATAAGGGTAATAAGTGAATCTTTGACTGATGTGTTATCACCATTTATTACTCTATGGATTATATAATTATTATATTGATGTGTATTCCAAGAATAACAAGAGAATCGATGTGTCATCACCCTTTATTACTCTATGGATTATAATTATTATACATGATATAATTAATAATTATATTTATAATTATAAGAAAAATAAAAAATTCACTAAATATTACTATTGTATACTATTATTAAATCCGGTCCGACCGATCCGACCAGAAAATAACAATTTTCCAGGTCGACTAAAAACCCGGGTTTTAAAACATTGGATGGAAGGAGTAAATTTTAAATATAGTTAATTTCAATCATTAATAGTGGATGATATTATACAATGAAATGAATATGATGGTACTTCTGTCGACCACTGACTAAAAGTGAAATAGGCAGCCATTCACAAAAGATCATTCCATACATAATATACAATGTACGTTCCATATTGTTAATTTGGTTGATCACGATTACCACGTAGATTTTCATAGCTTTTTCTTGGACATATTAACCCAATCCTAAAAGTAACTAAGGGTGCGTTTGTTTTGTGTAAAATAATACTATAGGTAAAAGTATATGAAATTGACAGGAGAGTGAAATGAGAATACGTAGAAAATAAAAGTTTGTATTGAGTTCCCGATTACTAATTAACCGATTTAAACCAAACACACCTTCAATTTATAGGGTTTCATTCCCAAAAAGTCAATACATATATGCTATATATACCCCCGAAACCAAAAATTCTATCATTCCTCGTTATTTCCATCCTCATTCTCATGTACCAAAACCTTGAAAACAAACATACCCTTAATTGCTTATGATCTATGTTTAATTATTTCATAACCGGTTTCAAAAAAATATATTGCACACCCAATATAAATAAAGATTGAAAAGCATTCTTTTCTCATTTTAGATCTCTTATTATACTTTGATATACTCCTTCCGTCCCATTCAAAATGTCTACGTTAGTATTTTGAGTTGTCTCATTATAATTGTCTACTTAGATATATATGATAAATAAAAAAAGATTTTAGCGAGTAAATATAATATTTGATTGGTGAAAAATGTTATTAATGAATAATCATAAAATCGTGTACATAGTCAAAGTGAAGTAGATGCTTTAATATAATGGGAGGGGTATTATTTTAGAAGGATATTAACTCACACACATCATCACAAATTACATATGTAGTTTTTCATGATTATATATTTGTCCAACTTCATAACATGAACTCGCAAGTCGCAACCTCAGATTCATTTTAATCAACAATATTGCTTAGTGATCAATAATCAATTTAAATGATACGTAAAGGTTCAAATGAGAACCAACATAAAATTGAGAACTTAAAGAATCACAAAGAATACATATTTGTTCACATGTGATTAACTTCAATTATATGTGAACATTGATGTACGTTTAATTGAAAAAGAAAAGAGTTAAAAAAATCATAAAATTATATCAAAAAACGAAGAAAAAAAATAAAAATATGTACACATGTGAACGATAATGTGAACAAATCAGTTAAGATGTGTTTTAAGACGTAAATTTATGATTTTTTGACTTTTTTCTTTCTCAATCTAATATAAATCAGTGTTTACATATGATTGAAGTTAATCACACGTGAACAAACACGTATTCGTTGTGGTTCTCAAAGTTCTCAACTTTAAAGTGATTCTCATTTGAACCTCCCACTATATATATATATATATATATATATATATATATATATATATATAATAAAAATAATAAAGAGACATACTGCACTTAGGGCATGTTTACTTTTCAATTAATGGTCTGTTTTCATATACTTTTTAATTTAGACAGACAAATTGCTTATTCTTTTTCTCTTAATCTGGAAGAAATGTCTGCTCTGAAATAGAAAGAAAAATGAAACTCTTATAAAAAAGAGACACTTAATGATAAATATACATTTTTTCACCATTTTTTCTTCAATAGAAATTGAATACGCATTTTTTTATTCAAACTTCATATCATTTAACTTTATTTTTTTATTAAAAAAATTGTATTTACTTAAACAACACTTTTTATAAACATATATGTTTATTCAAACAGACTTCACATACAAATAAGTAAAAAAAATTAACATCCTCTTGCTCAAATTTTACAAATATATTCTCACAAAATTACATGACAAGGAATATTCACCAATTGCATCTATTTACTTTTTCTCATTTCTCACACTTAATGTTATTGGTATAGGTCATTTAATCACTTTAATTTATGGCCTTAAATGTTTTTGGTTAGTTTGGTATTTTCGTTTTTCATATAACATTGAGGTCTTTACTACGTAGAAATTGTGTACATGCTAAAAATGTCAATCGTATATGGACAAACATAGAATTAGCTAGATAGAAGAATTTATTCAATAATAATAGATATATTATATATTTTGTTAATCAATGGGGTGAGAACCCCATAGCTTACATGACCAGGACTCAAACTCTAAACATACTTTATTTTGGATCCAAGACACACATGGCATGACCTCAGTCTCAAACCAACACTTTCCGCCAACAAAACACTTAAACTTGACCCTCACCAGGCGACTAATCAAAGGACCGGATTAACTTAAACTACTAATACTCATAATTATAATTAAGGGAAGTAGCAAGATCACTTATTTAACATGACTAATGATCAAACCCAATGGTAATGTCGTCAAATCTTTAACTTAAGCGTAGATGATCTTAATCGCGTCAATCGTAATATCTTCAGATCCGGATCTCGGGACCACGGTCACCAACACATTGTCATCGTCATCCGCCTCGAGCTCCTCGAGTAGCTCCGTAAGTCCAGCGCGGAAGTTAGTCTTGCTTCTTGACTTACCCTTGTGCTTGTGTGGCAACTGCGCGAAACTTCCTGCAAACTCAGTCTGATCGGGAGCACTCGCGTCGTCATCATCCTCGTCATTCACATACACGTCGAACTTCACGTACTTTTCGCTGTCGTAAGTAATACCTTGAATGATTAAAAGCTCCTCTTTCTCCTCCTTTTCCTTCTTGCTTCTCGATTTCTTTGGTCTTGGCACCAAAACCTTCACGATTTTGTTAAGTTTCACCGGGAATTTAACATTGGGTGTCTCATCAACTTTACCTACAAGTCTTTTGGCAATTCCGGATCTTGGTGCACGTGGGACCGGCTTGCTCTTCAGCCAGGGTACGTCTACTCGTTGGTAGTCGTACCCTAGCCGATTAGTGAACAAGCAGTCTTTCACGTACACACGAACAAGATTTTTGTTTTCATCATAGAAAACAAAAGACGTGTTTAACCAATCGGGATCGGTTAAGTCCTTATGTTTCCCTCCCAACATCTTCCATAGTGACCACATTCGATCGACATTCGAATGGTGACAGTAGAAAAGCGTGTCACGACCCGCGGAATAGAAGTTTCCGAGGTTTTCACCGTTTGGTTCTCTCGGGTCACCGACCCACCTATGAACCGGAGTGTGCGGGCTTTGCTCAACCGATCCACCGCCATTGATCGGTTCGACTCCCGCTCGATACTCACCTCCAAAGAATGCAGTCGGGTCAGTTGCATTTGTCACCATTTGTCGGTACATAATTGCGAGATTATTTTTCACCTTTTCGATATCGGTGGTGTCACTATCTTTTCCATTGTAACCGAGATCAACGACTCCTTTCAAGTGATCTTGATTTCTTTTGGATTCAAAGAGTGCAGATTTTGGGTTGTTGAAGTATTTCGGAATAGTCATTCCAGCTGGGGTGTCCCAGTTCCAGAATGGCAATGCGAATGTGGGATCATTGATCAGACTTCCCATAATTCTCTCGTAAAAGTAAAGATACCAACGATGAAATGGAAAGAATAGCCATGAGTTATGGATTTGTATTTCGATATCCGGGAACCCACTCGAAGACTGGGTGTAAGCTCCGTTGCAATAAGCACAATGAATATGCGCTTGTTGCAGGAAGTTACGAGGGTCGTCAGCAGGAAGCTCCTTCATTCGCTTAATCGCTTCGTTAAACTTAGCAATGTACTTGGGGCTGAGCAAATGGGCAGCAGGTCGTACTTTAAAAGCTTGATTCTTCGGAAACACAAAGTCCATGATTTGACTGGAGTCTGGTGGGCAACAGTCCCCGCCAGTAGGAGTATTCTCTCCGGCTTTGAAGCCGGATAGAGCAGTGGTCCCACATTTTGAGATATCAGGGGCAGCTAGTGGCGCTGCCCCAACAGAAGGAACCGAAGTGAGGTTCACAGCTCCTGCAAGACCACCGAGACCTAAGAGAACGTCTCGGCGATCAAGGTTGTTATCTGAAGAACCAGCATTGCAAGAGACTTTGTGTTTTAGTGACTTGATGGCACACTTTTTGGATGAGTTTGAAAACAATGGCCAAGACGAGACATTTGGGGAAGTGGTGGTGAAAGAAGATGAGAATGATTTAGTGGTGGTTGCTGGAGTAATCGGTGTTTGAAGGGAAGCCATAGTTGGGTGTGCATGTCAATATTTTCCATAGCATGGTTTATATAGACGAATTCTGGTACCATTGGGCTTGTCCCAGTTGTCACGTCCCATAATGGTTGAATTTTAAAATAAGACTAGCGCACATGTTTTTTGAGCCTCTATACTTTTTACTGTTGGATATTAAGATACCACATGCAACAACTTGATTGGTAAACAAATTTAACATATCCAATTATTATCCATTATCCATCCATACATATATGTAACTCTACCAATTTTTTGCTGGTTGGTTACTGGGTACATGATTTTGCTAGCAATGGAGTATGGAGCATCATCATTAAAGTGGCACGCAGAGTTTACAATTCTGCAATTGAAATATTTCAGCATCTAAATGGTGTCTTTCAGAACTTTTATATTAGGTTAAACTGTTAATTAACTAACAAGTCTTTACTCTGAGCCTACATGCTAAATCAGTATCATCAAACATTATTCTTAATACCATTGAAAATAACGTATAATCTTATCCATTTTTTTACATAGTTACATGACATGCTGAGTGGTACGTTGTCGAAATTAAATCAGCTGTCCGTATGTAGTTGTTAGAGTGTGTTTCACATAAAACTTTTATTTTGAGCTTCTATTTTAATAAACCCCATTTATGTAAGAATTGTTTGTCACTTTGCCAACACAATAAAAATGGGACTTTTGAAAAAAAAGTACTGATAAGTCCTTAATTAAACAATAAGCTTTTGAAGTGATTTTTGAATAAAAACATCAGCTCCAACTCCAGCCTTTAACTTTAACCCGTTATTTTCAAACACATATTTAATGTTGTATGGAGTATCTTGGAAGAGTGTATTCTATATACCACTCCCAACCGTGGTTAGGGGTGTTCAATATTTGATTTGAAATAGTTTAATACGAATATCGAACTAAATTTGAATTTGCTTTTCGGTTTGGTTTTTGATTTTTTATTTTATGAATTCAATAAAACCGAAAACCAAATTTTTAGTTTTTGATTTTGATTTTGAATTTTTTGAATTCGGTTAAACCAAGTTCAAAACCGAATTTGATTTAATAATATATAACTACGTATTATTTATATATTAATATATAATATATGTGTGGTTTTTTAAATTCAATAAAAAACTTGAATAGTCATGTAACATTTGAGAACTAATTTTTTTTAGCTACTGTGTGTTTTTGAAAAAAATTGTTTTGTTTGTAAATTGAAATCCACATAAATTGATACTCCGTAGTTTTTATACCGTCACGGATTATTTCCTATTGAGAAAATGTGTCAATCAATACGAAAATATGAACACAAGAAAAAGAAATATTCGGATAACATGATTAAAATAATCTAATCGCCATGTGTAATAATTTTGTTCCAAAAAGCGTACGGTCACTATCATGAAGTGTTACAGTTAGAAACCATTAACAATATGAAAAGGAAAATGCTAAATATAGTTACCACTTATAAAGGTTATGTTTAAGAAATTCAGACACACATATATCGTTTGTATTTTGATAATAACCACCCTTCTTCTGAATTTAATTTCTCCTAATCAACTTAATGTACCACAACTTTAAGCACTGAAATAATTTTTAAACATAGCCTTTTACGATTACATTTAGCAAAATCCACGTGAAAAAGACAAACTTTAAAATGGAACTTCTAGTAAATTAAAGATCGTTTAACTTTGTAGTAGGTATGAGCTAAAAAATTAAGCAAGACCCCAAAAAGTTTCTAGAATATAATAACGCCTTTTTGTTGTCTATAGTCTACTACTAAAAATGGCTCTAAATATCACCCAAAGCATATATATTACGTACGGGAATGTATTTCCTAGTGGCATGGTATATAGTTTTTTTTATAAGATCAGCAGAACCAACCTACCTTCAGAATTGTCATGTTTTAATTAATAGTCTATCAATTAATTTTTTAAACTATTTTTATTTTTATATCATTTATATATGCAAAGTATGACTTTTATTAATAAAAACCTTAAAAATACTAAAACCTAGAATCTTTTGATTGATTGACGCTCAAGTCGTAACATTTTACATAACTCAAACCGCTCTGGAGATGGTAGTTTCACGGAATTTGGAACAACAACAGGTTAATCGACCTTTTTAAACTTTTTTATTTTACTAAAACGCTTATATGAAAAATAGAATAAGGTTTTAATCCATTTAGAACTCGATCCGGTAAATAATACTCCGTAATAATAATCACCTAAAATAGGTGGCATGAAAGTCAAGAGTCAAGACCAGGGAACGTGGATCGTGGAGGATGATGATTAAAGGGAGCTCTTTTAATTCCCATTTATTTTTCCACCTACTCCGCCACGCCCTAATCTTATCGTCACACTTCCCAAATTCCTACTCCAATTCTCAACCCTTTTTTTTAAATACTAAATTGGCACATAATAAAGTTGCTAGGAGAAGGGGTTCAAATGAGAAGAAGTAAGAGCAGACCGAATTTACTGTACTTTAGGATAAAATTGTCGTTGAGATTCACTACATTTTATCAACGGAATATTACATTTTAATAAATACTGTAATTTACACTTATGAAATTTTACTGCATTTTAACAACGATGTATTTTAGACCTTCAAATTTGTTCTTAAAATGCAGTAAATTTGATCTGCTCATCATTCTTCTCATTTGAGGTCTTCTTCTCTAATCCTTAATCATTGGCACAACGTTTTTAACTTAATTAGAATATGATTTGATGTCAAATAAACGAAGGATTTAGGATGACAATTTGGAATCTATATGCTTACATTAATATATACTAGCGGTTTACCCGCGCCATGCAGCGGGAGCTAATAAAAATGAAGCGTTGGTGGTTGACGATAGTGGTTAGCAGGAGGCGATAGTAGTCTTCAAGAGTGACCGATTATAGTTACTACTCTTACATAAAATTTGATGGATGTACGTGACCACAATGACTTGTTATACCGAGATTGTATCGAGGTAAAAAATAGCAATTAAATTATTTCTAACATGTAACTATTAAAGTATTAAGAAGATTAGATTACAATTAGTGTTAACTTTCACATTCTTAGTAATATGAAATAAATCGATATCGACATAACATCTTATTAAACTGAATAAAAAATAATTGTACTAAAGGTTGTAATGTAATAAACACCTGCATTCGGTCTCTTATTATATGAAGATCATCACCTGAGCAAACAATGAAGCAAACTGTTTGACATTAAAAAGTTACCTATAAAATATGCATGCATGTTCGATAGAATTCGTGGCATCTAAAGATATACCTAGGAATTAATAACATGTAATATTATCGTAATATCATCGTTTGATATCCAAGTAAAGGGTTAATAGACAAAAAATGTATCAATTAAACTTTCACAAAATATTCAATTCAGGGACTAATCCTATTTTTTTAACAAAAAAATGACCACTTTTTAAAACTTGATGTCTAGTGTAAAAAACCCCAATTAGCAATCAAACGGATTCATCATTTTGAACAATTTTATAAAGTTTAGCTATCATTGTACACCTTTTTATAAACTCTAGTTACCCTAAAACACATTACTTAAAGTTAAGGTTGATTTATGTAAATAATTTTTGATAATTCCTTAAAATGAACATTTTGTAAAAGTTTAATACCCTTATCATCTGTTAACCCCCAAGTAAATAAGGAATCAAACCCCCATAACTTTTTACTTATTACCAATGAGGATAAGCTAAACAACCAAGAACAACAAAAACATAAGTATATAATGAAGAAACGATATATGAAGGCTTTGATGTTGCAAGGCTTTGATGTTGCAAGTATTTGTAGAAGTAATAGAGAAGATGATGGCTTTTACATTAAATCATTATCACTCCTGTTAAACAATAGAGATGTTTATATATTATCGGCTAGTAGACATAAAATGGAGGCTTTCATAAACATAAAATTAAGCACTTAAAGTTATCATTACTCTAAAATAGAGGTCTTATCGTATGTCTTATAAATGCATTAGAGAAGCAAATGTTACAATATAATATTTAAATGAAATAAATGAGAATCAATAGTAACTTCCTTTGGGTTCAAAACTATGAAACGGCAGGAAGCTTGCTATACAAATTTTTATAAGATGTTGAGGGTATAAAGGTAATTGACTATTTCTCTTGACTTTTGATCAACTCTATTATATGATAAAATATAGATATAGATATAATAATCTGTATTGTAAATTTGTAATGTAAATTGAGTACCAAAGTATTTGGAGTTGTTGGTGCTCAGGTGAAGTGCACAAACATAAATATATTATGCTTTTGTATTGAGCTATTGATGAGTCATGCTATTTTATAGGTTTTTTTGGTGGTATTTGATAAACGTTTTTTTAATATAGTACTTGGAGGATATTATTTGTATCTTAATTACTATAATTACTACCATTAATGTTATTAAGTAATATCAAACGGATGTTAATGTATGGTATATCTTTTTTGTTAAATATAATTAAAGAATGAGGGTAAAGTAGTCATTTACTATTACTCTTTTAAGACTTAGATCCAAATACTTTATATAGTAGTATAGATATAGATATATCTCTGAATCAAGTTGAACTTTTCTTACATAAAAATACCACATTCAATCTATATAGTAAACAAATTTCACGGCATAATATATTTCAAACATATATATACGCTGTAGCTTGTTATTGTTTTTCTACAATAATAATAATAATAATAAGTCTAGTATTTGCCTTTGCTCAATCAACTAACATTTTTACATTGCTAAATCTTTTTTCATTATTTTTTTTATCTGCAAGAGTTGAGAAATATTTTCATTATAGTTGTAATATATAAAATACTGCCACCAAAAACTAATAATAGAGACTCTCATGTTCTATTACTGTTTATATGCTAGATTTTAGAGGGGAAATGCTATCTTCAAGCAACTTGTGCAAGAGACGTGGAATTTATGACGTAATAACAGGATATACTTTTTTTATACACCGATTATATTATATTATATTATATTATATTATATATACCGAGTACGTATAACGTAGTATATTGTAACCTTAAAGTTGTAACTGAGTGATGAAGGCTTGTGATTTTTCAAATAGACTAAAGTTTAATCTCCATCAGCCACAACTTTTTGCTCAACTTTTAGACGCATCTATCATTTGCTTGGAGGGGATGAATTTGCAAGAAATTAAAATGGTCATGTTTCTAAAAATGGGATTACAATTACTTAATGATGGGTCAACGTAGAACATATACTCAACAATGCATTCTATATATTGTCCTCGGAACGTGGTGTGTTTGCCGCTCATCATGACCGATTATTAATGTTTTTACATCCTCCAATACTACAAGTATAATCATCTAGACTCATAATTAGTAATTTAAGTAATTATAATTAGCAAATGTCAATCAAGGTTTTAAATTATCTTAATTAAGTACCCTATCAAATTAAAGTACTCTGTTTATTTAAAAACTATTATCGTTATTAATTATTTCCGTTATTTAAGAAAGTTAATTTTATTATTATATAAATGACGGTGATATTTCCACCACCATATTTGATAAATCCACCATAAGCTTGCTTTAACAGGTTGTACAGTACGATCTGTTAATGTACTTTTATGGTGAATTTATAAAATATTATGGTGTAAATATCATTACCCTTATATAAATCATGTCTTCCGGTTAAATAAATAAAACATATCATAAATGTTGGAAAAGATGAAACATGATTTTAGGAATTCTATATCGAATAAATTATAGTAAACCCTAAATGGATCACATGGAGTATAACATTTCCTTTTAAGCATTCGATATGGTCAATGTTGCACTCGTATATTAACTTTTCTTTTTAACTAATAAAGAAAAACTCTCTGATTTGGCCCCGTAGACTAAATCAATCTTCAAGTTGGAGATTGGACATAATCACGTTAAATTCTCGTGTCATATTGTTCGATTCTTTATCTTGTTGCTTTGTTTTGATTGCTAGGTGTGCAATGATTTATCCGTTATTTATTTGTGGGTGTAATACTATTATACAAGTGTTTGTTGTGTTTGTTTTTTGCTAACAATAGGTGTTGTTAGTTGGATGTTTCCACTGCAAATTCCTAACAAGTAGTATCAGAGCTACGGTTATAGCCCGGATGTGGATGACGCAGTGTGATGTGCGACACACAGTGGCTAGTGCCTCCTCGATTGACCTCAACGAACGATGAGTTGATCGTTGATCCTGGAGCCTTGTACCGAAAGTCTTCCTGATGTGGACCCAGTCAGGTCGAGTGCCGAGTTTGCAGCAGTATTGGATAAGGTTGGATCGGGACAATCGTTGGAGGGGAGGCCCATATGGACTTGGGTTTGAGGGGAGGATTGTTGGGTGCAAACCCAATCCCACATCGGAAAATAATAGAAAGTAATGTCTGCATATAAATTCATGGGCTACTCCCTCTATCACCAATTGGTTTTAGAGCGGAACCTTAGTGGGCTTATATGTTGGACATTACTTTCTTTTATTTTCCGATGTGGATTGGGTTTGCACCCAACAATCCTCCCCTCAAACCCAAGTCCATCTAGGCCTCCCCTCCAACGATAATCTCGATCCAACTTTATTCAGTACCGTCGCAAACTCGGCACTCGACCTGACTGGGTCCACATCAGAGAGACTTTCAGTACAAGGCTCCAGCAATGTTTTGAAAACCGGATTTTGAATCGGTTCGGATACCCCCTCCGGTTCCGGTTCAACCGGTACCCCAAAAGCGGTCAAAATTGAACCAAATTAGAAAAAAATAATTAAAAAAACCGGTCAAACCGGGCAAAACCGGATTGGACCGCCGGTCCGTTGACCAGTCAAGGGAGGCCCAAAACCGGTTCCATCTCGGCCGGAAACTTCAAATTTCCCAGTTCAACCGGTCGGACCGAACCGGTTTTCATGACATGGGGCTACAGGACCAACGATCAACTCATCGTTCGCTGAGGTCAACCGAGGGAGCATTAGCCATTGCGTGTCGCACATCACGTTGCGCCATCTACATCCGGGCTACCATCGTAGCTCTGATACCACTTATTAGGATCGATACTTTAGCCCAACAACATGTCCAACATATAAGTCCACTGAGGTTCCACTCTAAACAAATTGGTGATAGAGGGAGTAGCCCATGAGCTTATATGCAGACATTACTTTCTTTTATTTTTCGATATGGGGATTGGGTTTGCACCCAACATATATCTATATTTATATCTTATTTATAATATCATATACTTAAGTCATTTGGATGACAACAATAATGAATTCTGATTAGCTTATGATTGATGTGTATTAGAAAATTGATAAACAACAGAAAGATGATACGAGTATATTCAATGCTACTTTACGACACTAGTCTATATGTCTAGCTTATATATAATATAAAAATAATACCCGTATTACATATGAAGTAATTATAACATGGAGGTGTTCATGTTGACCAAAACTATTTTTAAATTAATTTGTGTACACTACGGGATTTTTTGCGTAAACCACTTTTTAGATGTAATTGTGAAGAAAAAGGAGATATTTAACTTTAAAATCATTTTTTTAGAATAACAGCATTTTATTACAACACTACCAAGAGATACAAAACTCCAATCGAAAGCAAATTAAACACACTTTAATGCTATTAGATCTAGTTGGTTTTATGATCACTCGGCGGTCAGAATGATCAATGGAGCACGCTAGATGTCGGTTACCCTTTTTCTTCAATAAAAATAATGGACGGGAAAGATAAGTGACAACGCTCTAATAACTATTATAAATAAAGGATAAAAAGTAATACAAAATAGAAGGAAAAAAAAATGTACCCCTCCACTTTCTAACTCCCTCCCTCCCCATCATTCTTCCTTCAACATCTCTACCCCAACATCATCCGGGCTAGCAGACATTAACCGCAGTAGCAACAGTCAACATAGCTACAAAAATATGGTCATGAGAATCTGGCTACGGACAGAAGTAGGGCAATGTTGGGGAAATTGTGTGAAATAGGGTTTGATTTCAATCCGGATATACTCTAGAATCGTGTATGGAGTTCACTTTTCAAAAGCAATAATTCGACCCTATATGATGCCCTGGTTCACGAATTCTATTTTGGGATAAGACTAGAGACGATTATTCAAAGTTTTGGCAACGAAATCTTTGAATCCTTGTATTTTATGTGTGTTTCTCTATATTTTGTTTGATGAACATATGCAGAGATTTAATACAATCAAAGTAGCGGTTATTGACGGTTACCACAAAACAGTTTTTGAAAACTGCTTCAAAAATAAGGCATCAAGTATCCAATATCTGCAATCAGATCTCATATATCATCAATATGGTATCATATATCAACAATCAGGTATCCGTCTAGCATAAGGCCTATGTCAAGATATAGGCCTATGTCTGGATTTAGGCAAATCAGCAATCAGGTTGCTAAATCAACAACAAGGCCTAAAAATCAGCAATCAGGTTTTAGAATTATCATCACTAAGGCCTATGTCCACAACTTTGATAGATCCCAGAAATTAGCAACTTATCCGGGTATGCACTCCGCATCACCGACCTCGTGTCCACTAATCCGCCAATGCACTAAAATATACAACATTCCTCCCCCATTTTAGTGCAATGCCTTTTGCATAAAATTATCAAACATAAACAAATTTATGCATAAATGAAAATGTCACGCAGATTGAATTTTCATCTTAGTACATTACACATTCCAAATATTCGAGAATCTGGTTGTTCTAAGAATTGAACCCTTCAACTCATTTGAATACCTGAAGATAATATACACATAAGTTCAATACTACACATAAACTATCTTGACACTATACATGCCATGTGTCCATATCCATTCGTGAATGTATACAAAGCCAAAGTCCTAAGCTTCTTGAAGCGGCCACACTTCACATTCATATAGGTAGTTCTTTTCATCATGCATCTACCTCTGCACTTTTTCAAAAGAACTATTAAGATGATATACTTCAACCTAACCCTCATGCAGATTCGAGCACATACCATTGGGATGATTTGTAATATATGATGTGCTTCAATTTCTAAGTGTAGGCTTTCCACATTGAATTCAGCTCCTAATGCCACATTAGAATAGAATTGGGTGTCCCACCATTAGAAATTAAATGGACTATAATCTCATCCCAAATGCAGACTTTTTGACCAATTCTCTAGCTAATCCCTTCGTCAAGTGATCAGCCAAATTATGTTGAGATCTCACAAATTCAACCGATATCACCCCATTCATGATTAACTCACGAATCATACTGTGTCTAACACCTAAGTGTCTAGACTTCCCATTGTACATATGACTATAGGCCTTAGCCAATGTAGTTGCACTATCACAATGAATAGAAATGGGTGATATAGGTTTTGGCCACAAAGGAATCTCATAGATCAAGTTTCTTAACCATTTTGCTTCCTTACGGCAGCAACTAATGCCACAAACTCAGACTTCATAGTCGAGTTGGTTATGCAAGTTTGCTTCTTGGAAGCCCATGATTTGGCACCTCCTCCTAGCAAGAATACCCACCCACTAGTGGAAGAATGATCTTCTATATTAGTGATCCAACTTGCGTCACAATATCCTTCTAACACTGAAAGATATCCCATGTAGTATAAACTATAATCCATAGTTGTTTTCAAGTATTTAAGCACCTTCCTTATAGCTTGCCAATGATATGTACTAGGATTACTAGTATATCTACTAAGCTTTCTCACTGCATAAGCAATGTCAAGCCTTATGCTCGTCATGGCATACATTAAGCAGCCAATCACTTGAGAATACTCAAGTTGTGAAACTGGATCACCAGTATTAACCATAAGTTTCAAACTAGAATCCATATGTGTACTAACTGAACTACAATCGGAACAATTAAATTTCTTTAACACTTTCTCAATGTAATGAGATTGTGAAATAGAAATTCCTTTGTTCTCACGTTTAATCCTAATTTCTAGGATCACGTCAGCCTCCCCCATATCCTTCATGGAGAACTTTGATGACAAGAATTCCTTAGTCATAATGACTTGTTTCAGATCTGTGCCAAAGATCAACATGTCATCAACATACAAGCAAATGATTACTCATTTTCCAGAATTATCAAATTTGCTATATACACACTTGTCTGCTTGATTCAAACTGAATCCACTAGACAAGACCACCTCATCAAATTTCTGATGCCACTGCTTAGGTGCTTGCTTCAATCCATACAAGGATTTAACAAATTTGCACACCTTATGCTCATTTACAGGCATAACAAAGCCTTCAGATTGTTTCATATAAACCTCCTCATCCAGATCACCATTCAAGAATGCAGTTTTCACATCCATTTGGTGAATCTCTAGATTGTGTATTGCGGCTAAGGCAATTAACAATCTAATAGTAGAAATCCGAGCAACTGGTGCATATGTATCAAAATAGTCAATTCCAGGTCTTTGTCTAAAGCCTTGAATGACTAAGCGAGCCTTGAATTTCTCAATGGTTCCATCAACTCTCATCTTCCTTTTAAAGATCCACTTACAACCCAAAGGTTTACAACCAGGTGGTAGATCAGCTAACACCCAAGTGTTGTTACCCATGATGGAATCCATCTCATCATTGATTGCTTCTTTCCAAAAAGCAACATCTTGAGACTTCATTGCTTCCTCAAATGTTTTTGGATCCTCCTCAACATTGAAGCAATAAGGATATTGGATAGAAACTTCATCCCTCGAGCCTTCAACTAAATATAATTGAAAATCAGGCCCAAATGATTTTGGTTTCCTTGCCCTTTTGTTTTTCCTTAATTCAAGTGACTTTTCTAAAGCCATTTCAGAACTCTCCACCTCAACTGTTTCCTTAGTTCCACTAGTACTAGGAATCATATCCTTTGGTCTAGGTATAGATGAGAATCTGTTCTCATCAAAAATTGCATCTCTTGATTCAACCACAGATTTAACGGATATAGAATCATTAGGTTCAATGACATAGAACCTATACGCCTTGGAATGCTCAGCATATCCAATAATGTTAATGGCGCAGATCGGGTATGAACTTATCACTTTTTGCCGAGTTAGGGTATGAACCCAATTTATCACACAGGTCAGTAACAAACTTTCAAATTATGTTTCGAGTTGGGGAACAAACTTTTTTCTTTTTGCCGAGTTATGGTATGGACCCAATTTATTACACAGGTCGGTAACAAACTTTCAAATTATGTTTCGAGTTAAGTAACAAACTTTTTTTCATTTCAATTTATGTTTCGAGGTCGGTAACGAACTTTCAAATTATGTTTCGAGGTCGGTAATGAACTTTCAAATTATGTTTCGAGTTAGGTAACGAACTTTCAGATTATGTTTCGAGTTAGGTAACGAACTTTTAGAGTTAGGTGAAAAAAAAGTTCGTTCCCTAACTCGAAACATAATTTGAAAGTTTGTTACATACCTGTGTAATAAATTAGGTTCATACCATAACTCGGTAAAAAGTGATAAGTTCATACCCGATCTGCACCATTAACCCATCCAATAAAGATGCAATTTATACCTCTTTCACCCAAACTTTTCTTCTAGGGTTCAGAAAGTTTTACAACTGCCCTACAACCCCAAACACGAAGATAATTCAAGTTTGGCTTTTTCTTGAACCAAAGTTCATAAGGTGTAACCTTGCTTCTTTTATTAGAAACCCTATTAAGCAAATAGCAAGCCGCTAACATAGCTTCCCCCCAAAATCCATCACTTAAACCAGAATAGGACATCATGGAATTGACCATTTCCTTAAGAATCCTATTCTTCCTCTCCGATATACCATTTTGTTGAGGAGTATATGGAGCAGTCGTCCCATGAATAATACCAACGGATTGGAAATAATTAGGATCAATATATTCACCTCCCCTATCCGTTCTGATACCAATTTGTAACACCACCAAAATTCGTTGATTGAGTTTAGCGGAAGCATTTAGTTAAGTATGGGGAGTGCCACAATACACAGTACATGCATAAGTATTATAGGTTAGTACACATTTAGTAATCACTTTCTCATACCACCACTAATCCCCACACCCCGGAATGTTTGACTTGACACAATTCTAAGTTTGGGATTGAACATCTTTAAATATCCAATTCACCCAAACTCATGCTCTGATACCAACTTGTAACACCCCTCATTTTGCATCATTTAAATATAATAAATCCGAAAGCGTTAGTCCAATTTTCAATAATACCAAATTTACATTACAAATTCAACTTAATTTAAATCATAGTTTATCAATATGGATGTTATTTAAAAACCACAAAATAACATTAATTTGTATAATCAAATATCAGAGTAACGCCCAGATGTCAAACATTCCTTTCAGTCCAACTTCTTGCCCACCCGATAAAATCTATAACCTGCAAGAAGTGTTAATGTGGGGGTTAGCATAACGCTAAGTGAGTAGATAGTTAATCAACAGTCTAACTTAGCATAACAACTTTGTGTACAACAACTAATCTTAAACATTTCAGTACACAATACAGCTTGTCAACAATGCAACAATTCAACAACATCACATCTCAATAATGAGGATCGGTGGTTCTTGAGAAACCCTTCTGCCGCGGTGGCTCTCAAAGAACACTTACCCAACCATATCCGTATGGCCATACGGACGAGACCGATAGCTAATTATTATCATCCACCAACACAGGAGATGTGTTAAATCTTTGATAATAATTAGCCCAACCAACAGTTCATCAACTCGTTGACCTCATTAACAACTGATGCCCGAAGGCCAAATATGTCACGTGATCACATATGCACATATTCAATTAGGTCAACATATCAGACTAAACAGTCTATCAACATTATTATTACTAACAACCATAATCATCATGATAAACTAGAACAGTAATAATAAGTTACTTGTTGTAACCAAACCTGTTACAACTAAACCACACTGAGGATTAAAGATCCACTCACCGAATACCTCAGTCATCCACTCAGTAGTCTAATATCACTGAGCCTTCTCCACATCTGAGAATACAATAGAATAACACCAGTTAGTAACTTGTCTCAACATTATTTACAACATTCCTCAAGCATATTTACACCCATCATTCTCCAAAATACTTAATTCATATAAGTCACGCAATCATCATAATCATCAATATTTAATCCTTACTTATATGAATTCATATCATAATTTCAACTAATCAAAACATCAATTTATCACTTCTCTTGAATCAATAATACTTAACTCGTATTAACAACAATTATTCATCATATACCACTAATATAATCTTTAAACTTTCATAATCATTTATCAACTATCATAACTACATCATTAACAATATTATTAACTTTCAACATCAACAATTCATCAAAATCGTTATTATCAACATAATCAATTGATGTATCATCAATTCAAACTTTATAATTCATTATTCATGAATAATCAAGTAAACTCATAACTTTATTCATGAACATATCTCAATTTCATCATTTCTAGCTTATCAAACTCAATTGCATAACTAGTTTGCAATTTAACAAAATTCATCAATTCAAGTATCAACTAAAAACTATATCATTATTTCAAGCTTCAATTTCACTTTAATCATGCTAATTAAATCCAATACACAAAACCCATTTTCTAGGGTTTACATTAAATTCAAGAATTAGCAATTACAACATGTTTATAATGATGATAGAATGATTAATACATGTTATTGAAGCTTAACTAACATCAATTCACACTTTTGAAACCCTAATTTCGGATTTTAACAAAGAACACTAAAACCCCCAAATTCTAGGTTTGAGAAACTGAAGAACACAAGATTATACCTTGATTAGGACGATTAAAGAAGCTTGAATCCCAGTTACGAAGCTTCAATTTCATGTTAAAGAGTGATTTCTTGAATCAATTTGGGGTTTTTAAGTGATACGTATATATGTACGAGATGTATGTATGTATGTGTGGAGATAAGAATGAAACAACCGACTCAACATTTGGGAGTATACTAGAAGTGGTCAAATTTCATTCCCCGTACTTATCATTGCCTGGAACTTAAAAACCATTTGCGGGGAAATATTATTTTATTTTACTGTCAACTGAATTAAATTAAAACAGTTAATAATTTATTAGTCACAATAGATTATTCAACTATTTTCACCTTTTATTTTAAATTAACACAACACACTTATTTTCTGACACATTAAATAATAGTTCACTATCAGAAAATATTAAAATACTTCTAGACCCGAGGAGTGGATGTTACAAATCTCTCCCCCTTAAAGAGATTTCGTCCTCGAAATCTGATCACACTTAATCATTCTAGTGTGACATAATGACCTATTCATTTCTATTTCAATTCACTATTAATATGTTTCTCATACACTTCTAACCACATAATTATTATTTTATTTGATACACACAAGATGTGGTTATAATTTAATTCACTTATGCATATCATCTTTATGCATACCCTTAACCACATAAACCCAAAATATACCTATATAGGTATATATTATTTCATCAACTTACACATTACCAGTGTGTATTTCAACTAAATTCATATAAACACATAGGTTGTGCTTGGTATTACACTTAATTTATTAACACAAAGCACATTAACTGGCAACAAGTGAAATGTCATCAACTACTTAATCACAATATTCCCCAATAATTGTAACATCATCAACTATTTCACAATTACAATTCTTTCTACATGTACATATCCTCATGTACAGGTTTCTATATTTTCCACTCACAAATACTGTGCATAAACTCCGTCTTTGATAAGTTAGTCGACCATTTACATAGCTATTCACAACTAACCATGTATACAATTTAGAACACATAATCCCTTGATGTAGTGTTACTTATAGCCATGTAAAATTTTATCTATACCACAACAACAACAACAACAAGTGGTAATGAATACCACAACATGCACATTAGCAATAAAGTTCAACTCAATTTACAACTAACAATTTAGCTAACAACTATGTATTTCTTTAGCTAACCACTTGCTAGAAATTCTTACTTTTGCAACTGTTTAATGACCACTTTACAACTTGTAATTATAAACACAACCTGATTATATGAAACCCGTTATTCAAAAAAAATCACAATTCATATAATCCTACTCACATAAAAGTAACAGTAAGTAGTATGTAGAGGTCAAATCTTTCAAGTAAAACCTTAGCACCTAATCAATTAGCATCCTATCATATCAACCTGGATGCTAAATCAACACCTGTCAATACCATGCATCATTAGCATAGGTATTTTAGCAACACAAGGTGTTGTCACTAGTCATCTATTCAACAACATCAACACAATATTATTTGCAATCAATTGACCTCTACTTTGCTTAAATCATCAGTTTATTATCACTAGTTGCAATTAACCATATACACATCACTTGTACCATAGGTACCACATTAACAACAATTTATGGTTTACTACTCTTTCATTTCAGTCAATCATTGACTACAGGTCAGCATATCTCACTTGTTATTTTAAAATCACTTTAAGTTCTCTGGTACTTGGTAACCTCAACAATTCCATGTAAAATGGCATAATATAAATACGTTGGCCAGACGTCGTCATATTATGTCAGGTACACTTTATTTTCAGGTTACTTCATACCATCAATCTCCAAAGTGATTAACTCTTACTTTTTATATCTCACGAGGTGATATTAATAATTATCACACATATAAGAACACTTTGTAGCAGTTATATGACCACTTATTAACTTGATACCAATTTCATTTATCACTTTGAACAAATAATTAATCACATAATCAGGTAGATATAATTCTTTTTACTATTTCATTATCACAGATGTAATATCCAACACAATTACATCAATCCAACACTTTTATTACCTGATTCAATATTAATTACTAATATGGTAATTAATACTTAGAGTACTGGATAGAACATTTAGTATTAATATCTTGTCAACATTATGTGTATTATTCAACACATAATCATCAATCTATATACCCTTAGTTAAATCACAATGGAGCATTTTATGTTCAAGTATCACATAGTTATAAACTCATGTACTTGGTTTACAATTTCTTAAAATGCTCAATTTAACACTGTATATTATTCTACATGATTCAAATACTTTATCATGTTTCAATTAATTCACATATATGATCCACATAACTCTATAATCAATAGTTACTAACCCTTGTTATCAACAATTAACAATATCAGTTACTAGTATATTTCGGCAGTTAAATAAACCGTCTGAACATAACTTATATACAATAACATAGGTAGACCTCTTAAAATAAGTTTTACTATTGTATATAGTCATAGGAACGATTCCTGGGCTTAAAGAAACAAAGGCCCAATACAAAACGTAAACTAAAAGTCCAAAATAAGGTCCGAAAAAACAATAAAATGTTATTTTCGGGCCCCAAACGACCCCGAACTGCCCAAAACTGCCAGGGCTCATGCCAAAGCCATGAGCTTTGACCGTTGGGCCGTTTCCGAGTGACCCTGTAAATTTCATATTAATCGGACACCAAAATTTTATAACGTAATTTCTACGTCAAATGCTACGTCGAACGTTGCAAAATGTTGTTCCCACTGTTTACTAAACTCATTACCACTGTTTATTATACTTGTTACCACTGCTAGTTACAATCGTTACCACTGTTTAAGTTCTGTCGTGTTTTTGAACTAAACTAGCCGTTCGGCTAAGAGAAGCCGTTCTGTTTCTCATGTCTAGCCGATCTGCTTTGTAAAGCAGATCTGCTTCTCTAGTTCATTTCAACCTTTACATTCCTGGGTCAAGTTCTGTTGTGTTTTTGCACTAACTTAGCCGATCTGCTAAGCATAGCAGATCTGCTATTAAGCTATAGCCGATCTGCTCAGTAACCATAGCAGATCTGCTCAGTATCTGAGCCAATACTATGTGCAGTTTTTTCGATTTTCAAACGCGCATATCTCCTAAACCGTAAAGAGTTAGACTCTGAAATTTTGCAGGCACTTTCATCTAACCAAGATGAAACTTTCTCTTTTTACACTTTTTCAATTTACACATTTTACGAGAAAACGGACGTATGATTCATTTTGAGCCATTTTCGACTATTTAAGTTGACACGCCATATTCCAAATGGCTTAGTTTGTGACTCTAACCTTTCAACCACATGTTTACACATATATTTGGGACGTGTGGGCATATTCACCACTCTCATATACCCATTTTATCATGTTTTTACTAATTGACCCGTTTAAAGGTCCAATTGGACACTTTTACCCAATTCAACCATTTT
Source organism: Pseudognaphalium luteoalbum (assembly GCA_963422505.1). Classification (NCBI taxonomy): domain Eukaryota; kingdom Viridiplantae; phylum Streptophyta; class Magnoliopsida; order Asterales; family Asteraceae; genus Pseudognaphalium; species Pseudognaphalium luteoalbum. The sequence continues at coordinate 110,990,629 of OY730196.1, forward strand.
GACTATCATAACATTTTCAACACACATTCCCACTATATGTAGAACTTAAGGTCACTTTGACATTGGTTATAACCAAACCACTACTTATCTTAACCGTTTAACCATCAAGTGACCCATTTGGGCACTTTAACAACCCATTTGGGTTTCAACCCATATAATCACTATTCTAACACCCATTTCACATTACTTTGACTATTTTAAGTCAAACCAAACTGTTTTTACTATTGGCATTGTACTATAGCTCTAAAACACCAATTCACATTAAAATCATTATTTTTAACCCAATCACAACAATTTTCAACTTTGACTTCTTTCAAACTCGTCAACAATTATAAAAGTTGGTCGACTACTTTGACTTTCTTACTACACCACTTTTAGTAAATAGATCATAATTTAACCACAATCATGATCAATATTATACACATACACATCTTACCACATTTATCACTTAATAACATAGTCAATACACAATTTGACTCTACCAATTTCAACCTTGACTTTTTCCAGTCAAAGATACACATTTCAATCAATGAACACTTTCTAATTTACACAACAACAAGACTCCAAACTTATTAATTGAGATTACCAACATCTCGTTAAATTTACTATATGGAGTCATATCAACTTTGTTTTTCCAAGATTTATTACTACACTTAATCCAATTGCTCCCAAAGTCATTATTTCACAAAAACAAATAATTTCACACACACAATTCATAGTATCACATTAACATATATTGATTACCAAAGACTCACAACTGGGGATTCATATCAGTCTGACTCAATTTACTTTACTACCAATCATATCATAGCAAAGTAAACAATTCAAGTTTATTGAAATACACCAAGCTTATCGAAAAGTACCTGATATACATAGGCCCACGAAGGTTGAGGAATCATTGAGAAAACCAGACGGTTCCTCATGTTCCTCCGTCTCTGCAACCAAAATAACACTCTTGCAACTTGTTATAGGTTAGTACACATTTAGTAATCACTTTCTCATACCACCACTAATCCCCACACCCCGGAATGTTTGACTTGACACAATTCTAAGTTTGGGATTGAACATCTTTAAATATCCAATTCACCCAAACTCATGCTCTGATACCAACTTGTAACACCCCTCATTTTGCATCATTTAAATATAATAAATCCGAAAGCGTTAGTCCAATTTTCAATAATACCAAATTTACATTACAAATTCAACTTAATTTAAATCATAGTTTATCAATATGGATGTTATTTAAAAACCACAAAATAACATTAATTTGTATAATCAAATATCAGAGTAACGCCCAGATGTCAAACATTCCTTTCAGTCCAACTTCTTGCCCACCCGATAAAATCTATAACCTGCAAGAAGTGTTAATGTGGGGGTTAGCATAACGCTAAGTGAGTAGATAGTTAATCAACAGTCTAACTTAGCATAACAACTTTGTGTACAACAACTAATCTTAAACATTTCAGTACACAATACAGCTTGTCAACAATGCAACAATTCAACAACATCACATCTCAATAATGAGGATCGGTGGTTCTTGAGAAACCCTTCTGCCGCGGTGGCTCTCAAAGAACACTTACCCAACCATATCCGTATGGCCATACGGACGAGACCGATAGCTAATTATTATCATCCACCAACACAGGAGATGTGTTAAATCTTTGATAATAATTAGCCCAACCAACAGTTCATCAACTCGTTGACCTCATTAACAACTGATGCCCGAAGGCCAAATATGTCACGTGATCACATATGCACATATTCAATTAGGTCAACATATCAGACTAAACAGTCTATCAACATTATTATTACTAACAACCATAATCATCATGATAAACTAGAACAGTAATAATAAGTTACTTGTTGTAACCAAACCTGTTACAACTAAACCACACTGAGGATTAAAGATCCACTCACCGAATACCTCAGTCATCCACTCAGTAGTCTAATATCACTGAGCCTTCTCCACATCTGAGAATACAATAGAATAACACCAGTTAGTAACTTGTCTCAACATTATTTACAACATTCCTCAAGCATATTTACACCCATCATTCTCCAAAATACTTAATTCATATAAGTCACGCAATCATCATAATCATCAATATTTAATCCTTACTTATATGAATTCATATCATAATTTCAACTAATCAAAACATCAATTTATCACTTCTCTTGAATCAATAATACTTAACTCGTATTAACAACAATTATTCATCATATACCACTAATATAATCTTTAAACTTTCATAATCATTTATCAACTATCATAACTACATCATTAACAATATTATTAACTTTCAACATCAACAATTCATCAAAATTGTTATTATCAACATAATCAATTGATGTATCATCAATTCAAACTTTATAATTCATTATTCATGAATAATCAAGTAAACTCATAACTTTATTCATGAACATATCTCAATTTCATCATTTCTAGCTTATCAAACTCAATTGCATAACTAGTTTGCAATTTAACAAAATTCATCAATTCAAGTATCAACTAACAACTATATCATTATTTCAAGCTTCAATTTCACTTTAATCATGCTAATTAAATCCAATACACAAAACCCATTTTCTAGGGTTTACATTAAATTCAAGAATTAGCAATTACAACATGTTTATAATGATGATAGAATGATTAATACATGTTATTGAAGCTTAACTAACATCAATTCACACTTTTGAAACCCTAATTTCGGATTTTAACCAAGAACACTAAAACCCCCAAATTCTAGGTTTGAGAAACTGAAGAACACAAGATTATACCTTGATTAGGACGATTAAAGAAGCTTGAATCCCAGTTACGAAGCTTCAATTTCATGTTAAAGAGTGATTTCTTGAATCAATTTGGGGTTTTTAAGTGATACGTATATATGTACGAGATGTATGTATGTATGTGTGGAGATAAGAATGAAACAACCGACTCAACATTTGGGAGTATACTAGAAGTGGTCAAATTTCATTCCCCGTACTTATTATTGCCTGGAACTTAAAAACCATTTGCGGGGAAATATTATTTTATTTTACTGTCAACTGAATTAAATTAAAACAGTTAATAATTTATTAGTCACAATAGATTATTCAACTATTTTCACCTTTTATTTTAAATTAACACAACACACTTATTTTCTGACACATTAAATAATAGTTCACTATCAGAAAATATTAAAATACTTCTAGACCCGAGGAGTGGATGTTACAAAAAGTACCGGTCGTTCTCCGGTTTACCAAGCAAGTTTTATCACGTTCATAGTATGAAAATGTTGTTTCATAAATACCAGTTTTGTTGTAAGGGTTCAACAGTTCAAAGTACTTGAATCGTGCGAGTAAACAAGTATGATAAGCCATCATGTAAGCAAAAGTAGTTATGGCAATCAGTAAAGCAGTTGACTATGTTTTCCACCCCTGTTCAAAAGTAGTAAAGCAGTAAAAGTAGGGGTTGTGAACTCGTCCGTTGAGTTAAGTATGTTCGAGTGCTAGCAAAGCCTAAAGCCCAAGAAGTCTAGTCGAAATCTCCTAACGCCCTAAACATATGAGATTTAATGAGTACGTGGAGGTCTAAGTTTACCATCCATGCTAGTGTTCGTACAACCAAGTTATGTCCAAGTGTTTGTTCGAGGATTATGTTTGAAGTTTTGAAAATGTATACGACTCGTTGGTAAAGTTTGAAATCGACATTTCAATATTATAAGTGTGTTTGTAATGTTTATAAAGTTCGTGTATCGTATCGTATGTGAATATTCGTTTCCGGTTAAGTTTGACACTTAGTGGGAAAGAGATTTGTAAGTTTTCTGTTTTATGCGACACAAGAGTTTGTGTCGCATTCCTGCGACATCCGCAAATAAATGCGACATAAGCATTTGTGTCGCAAATGCTGCGACATAAGTAGTTGTGTCGCAAGTATGCGACATAGGGTGATTTATGCGACATAAGCCGTTGTGTCGCATAGTGCGACGTAGGAGTGGTACTGCGACACAAAAGCTTGTGTCGCACTACTGTTTTCGGTCCCGTGCGACACAACGAGCTGTTTAAAGAAAATCTTAATTTTTCAACTCAAAAACGCTTAGATCTTTCACATAATGACTTGTAACATGTTTGTACACTATAATAACAAAGGAAAAGTGAAAGAAAAGTGATTTTTCATACAAAATCGAGTGAAATCCAAAAGTAGGTGAGTGGATGAAGATGGTGATGAAAATGGTGTTCTTAAGCTTGGATCTTGAAGATGAAGTTGATGATGAGTTTTGTTGTTGTTGTTGTTCCGAAAATCCAAAGAAAATGGTGGTGATTTTGTGATTTTTGGTGAGTTTTTAGAGAGAGAATTGAGAGAGAATGGGGATGGAGTGAGAGAGAGTGAAAATGAAAATGAGGGTGGGGTGGGGTGGGGGTGGTGTTGGCAGATTTTTGGGGTCAAAAGTGAGGGGATTTTGTCCCAAATTTGCGGTATTTAGTCCGTGTTCATTTACCCGATCGTTAAGTGTTAAAATGTTTTTAAATGATAGGTTTTTAAATATGTTTTCGATTATACTTTTAGTTGAAATATTTTATTTAAAATAATTTAGTTTAGTTATAAAATTATAACCCTGTTTTATTTTAGTTTTACTTATATGGTTCAAGTCGTTTCAGTTTACGAAATAAACATTATTTGACACAAAATGCTTTGTAAATATTATCAACATAATAATTAATAAACGTTAATGTTAATTAATAATTTCATATTATAAATTAATTTTATTCACCAACAGTCGTATATTTTTGTCGCGTTGTTTAAATCGTTCTGTACATAATTACAACTAATTATGAATAAGTAATACTACGCGTATTAACTAGTTGGGCTTTGCTAGACTTATCTATAAAATGTGTTGTGAATTCACTCTAAGTTTGGGAATTAGCCTAAAAATGCGTGCAATTAACGTTTATAATTTTGTTGAAATTGCGAGGTGTTACAAACCATCTTGTAATTGTTAAAATTACTAAAAAGAAACTTCCTTGAAGAAGCATCTTCTGCCATGTACTTGGATTCCAAAGAATTTCAAAGATCCCTTGCAGATTTGACATTCTGATATATGTCAAAGAGTGAATCAGACATACCATTCAATATATGACCACGACAAATGAAATCATCATTTTCCCACTTGCATCTCTTACGAGTCTGATCCAACGTTTCCTCTTCAAGTGCCTCCGGACATAGTGTACTTAGAACGTACACAACTTTCAGTGTTGTCAACAGAAATTTCATCTTCTTCTGTCATCACCTAAAATCGTTCCCATCAAACTTATCAAGTTTCGCAAATTTTGGAAGTCATATCCTTCACTGATTCGGCCATTGAAATCAACGTAAATTATTTCTTTTGAAAGTTGGGGAAATTGTGTGAAATAGGGTTTGATTTCAATCCGGATATACTCTAGAATCGTGTATGGAGTTCACTTTCCAAAAGCAGTAATTTGACCCTATATGATGCTCGGGTTCACGAATTCTACTTTGGGATAAGACTAGATATTATACTCTAAAATCGTGTATGGAGTTCACTTTCCAAAACTCTTCATTCTTTTAATTTCTGTATAGATCTAGAAATGTGATCTTGAAATTTTAAAATATTTAAGAAAGTTTTGGGGCTCGAATATGTGCTTATATAGAGAGGTTGCAAGTTTTGAACTTTTTTCTAGTAATATTAGGATAATGGTGGTATCTTTGATGAGTGTTTGTAGAAAGAAATATATTATCGCCTGTATACTTAGGAAAAACTCACGAAAATAAAAATTAAAAAACATCACTTTTATCCCCCATATAAGCATTCAAGACTATATTTTTAGATCTAGAAAGAGATTAAAAGAATGAATAGTCGTCTAACCCAACATAACACACACCGGAGTGGATGGCTAGAACATTGGGATTAGGTAGTGAAGATGGTGGTCCGGTAGAAACGGTGACAAGGGTCTAGGGAGAAACGACAACAATTGTAATGGTGAACGTCAGGAAGAAATAACGACGATGGAGGTGTGTGTGTGCGTGTGCTTGTGTGTGTAGGTATGGTACGTAGATAAATAATTGCAAACAACGATGCAAATCATGTTTTTCACTGTTAGTCCTTTAACTGACATTTTTAATGGCCAGTTAGCTAAATGACCGTCAACTTTCAAAACTTCTATTTTGATACATACAAAGTTTGTTACATTTTCAGATACTTAACCCTTATTTTTTACTTAAGTCTAGATCTAGAAATGTAGTTTTGATGTTTAAATATGCTTATATGGGGGATAAAATTGATGTTTTTTTATTTTTATTTTCGTGAGTTTTTTCCTAGTACTATTGGCAATAATATTTTTCTTTCCGTAAACACTCATCTACCATACCACCAATATCTCCATATTACTAGGAAAAAACCCACAAAAAAATTAAACCACCCCTTTTATCCCTATATAAGCACATATTCAAGCCCTAAAACTTTCTTAAACATCGTAAACTTTCAAGATCACATTTCTAGATCTTGAAAGAAATTAAAAGAATGAAGAGTTTTTAAACTCAATCTAATGTAACACACCAGAGAGGATGGTTGGAACGTTGGGACTTGGTGATGAGGATGGTGGTCTAGTAGCGGCAGTGACACCTCACAAGGGTCCAGGGAGAAACAACTATGATGGTGGACGTCAGGGAGATATCAATAACGGCGACGGTGTGTGTAAGTATGTATACATGTATATGGTACGTAAATAATTAATCGCAAACAACAAGGCACTGTATGCATTTCATTGTTAGTCCTTTAACTGACATTTTTAACGGCTAGTTACCTAAAGGATCGTCAGCATTACAAGATTTCAAAAAAAAGAACAATCTTTGTAATTAAATATTTTAAAGGACTAATTGTGTAATTTGAGGTAAACCATAAGAACCATCAGTGTAATGATCTCTAACGTATACTCCCTCCGTCCCATTTAAAATGTCCACTTTAACTTTGCACGTAGTTTTAGGATTCCACATTAACTCCAATTTTCACCAATCAAATATTAAATCCACCCACTAAAGTCTTTTTTGTTTGGTTAAATATCAAAGTGGACATTTATAATGGGACATCCTAAAATAGTAACGTGGACATTTCAAATGGGACGGATGTAGTATAATTCAGATAGGATCCTACTTTCCAATGTTTTGAAAACTGGTTCGAACCGGCCGGTCCGACTGGGAATTTTGAGGTTTTCGAGCCGGGTAAAACCGGTTTTCACCAATAGTTGACCAGTCAACGAACCGCCCGGTTTGGTCGAACCCGGACGGTTTGACCGGAAACCGGACTGGTTGGGTCGGTTTTTGATTTTTTTTTATAAATAATTGTGTTTTGGACCGGTTTTGGGGCGGTTGGGCCGAACCGGTCCGACCGGTTCTACCGGAACCGGACCCCTCACCGGTCCGATCTGATTTTCGATTTTAAAAACATTGTTACTTTCTATACCATTTATTTATTATTGAATTAACTTTTCTGTACTTTTTATGCATTTTTTCAAATCATTCTTTCTACATTTTGTACATTTCTGTAACTTTTCTGTACTTTATTCTTTTTTTTAATCAAAAAATTGTATGAAAAATAGATTTAAATGGTATATAAAGACATTCCCTTCAGATAAGACCACCTTCCAAATTGTTGACGAATTGAATATGCTTCACATGTGCAATCAATAATTCAGGTTAAATTGTTACTATATTAATACTCCATCCGTCCCAAATTAAGTGTTTGGTTTTGATTTTTTAAGTTTTTCTTTTTCAACTTTAACATTAGATATTTTTGTTTGTATTATATAATGCCTGATGTAAAATATATAAATGGATTAGGTTTTAAATGTAGTTTCATTAGTATAATTTTCATAAAGTAATATATAACACAAACAAAAATATTTAAAGTCAAAGTTAAAAAGAAAGACTTCCAAATATGATTCATGACATTTAATTTAAGACGGATGGAGTATTAGTTAATTATTAATATATATGTAGACAAAAAATTTCATAAGTTTTCATACTTTATATTTGCAACAAACTTGATCCTTGTTAACCTTTTAGTAGAGGCGGACCTAGAAAATTTAGTCACCGGTGTTACAAAAATTTTGAAGCTCCCTCGACTTAGTAGTTGATCAAGTTTATTTAATAATGAGGTGCACCACCTAAATATCAGTTGTAGCACTTTTAAAAATTTAATAACTTTTCAACTAAAGTTACACTAAGTCGACTTAATTAACTGGTGTCACGTGCAACCGCTAACTATAAGGTGGTTCCGCTCCTGCCTTTTACTCTGTAGTATATTTTAGCTTTAGACACATCGGAGATGCCGTTATATGCAGTTAACTTTTTTAGTAAGTTTAAAGATGAACCATCCTTTGAGTATGAAAAATCCATAAAAGATGTGTCCATATATATTTTCAATAATAATGTATTCATTTTCAAAACAAAACATTATTTTGTGTAAAGTTGCAATTATGTTAAAATTTGGGACCTGCAATACGGAAACGAAAAGAAGAAAAAGATTGACAACAATCCCTTCCCAGTTTCCATGTTAGCTGCCTCATACATTACAGTGAATAACTGAATATCATCATCAAAAATCATTACAATTTATTATTATTACTCTTCTGTCTCGTTTAAATTGTCCATACTACTATTTTGAGATATCTCATTTTAAATGTCTACGTTGATTTTTAACCAGTCAACAAAAAGTTAAGTGGATAGAGGTTATATTTAATAGGTTGAAAGTCTAATTAGTAAAACTCCATTCATAGTCAAAGTTGACACTTTGACATGAACGAAAAGGGTATTATTTTACCTTTATAGGAATGGAAAAGACAACTTGAGTAATGTTCTAACTTCAATGAGTTTAAACTACAAAATGAAAAAGTTTAAGCTACTTATGTCAATTAAAAGTTTCAAATATACTTACAATTTTATTTATTGATGTGTTAGTATAGTACTATTGTTAATTATCAATAACCCTTTTTATTTAAGAGTTGATCTCATATATCTAACTATTTAAACTTTGATTCAAATTCCTAGTACGTTTGAATGAATGTGATGTCAAAAAAAAACTTAGGACTATATTAGAATGACACATAAGGTTCTACATTTAAAGCTCTAGCTTTTTACGTGTGGTGTTGGTGAACGTCAAAATATAGAAAAGTCCAATTGGGTAATACTTTTGATATTCAAGGTTGTTAATTGCATTCTAGAAAAACTCAACTTTTTGATTTCTAACTAACTATTTGTTTTATCTTGATTCTTTTGTTCAACATTTTCATCTGAATTTTTAATTATTTTGACTGTTAACAATATTGCTCGAAAAAATTAACGTATAAGCAATCAATAATATATTTGAAAGAGGCAGTTTTCTATTAACACGTGTAGTAAAAGATAACTACATCAAATTTGTATACATGCAATTTGAGTGACGTTAATGATCCTTGTAAGTGAAACGATCACGTACTATTGAAATATAGTACTACATGTATTAGAAATACCTTATGAATTACTCTTTTTATAATAATAAAGGTAATAAAGTATACATCAATTTAATAATAGAACAACCTAATAATTATATGGCTTGCTTTTCCATTGGAAGTGATGATATGATAAAATGTAGGGGTCGATATGTTAAATATATTAAATTTTAGTTAGATTATGTATTCAACTTATAAAAGTTTTATTGTATGTATTTAATTTTTAAATACATAGTAACTCTGTTGATTGTATTGGTCAATATTTTTGATGATGTATCAATCCTAAAATGTATCATGTTTTATTCATAAAACCTAACACATTATTAAAAATATTGTTTAATACATATAATGGAATATTTTTGAAAGGTACATAGTAAAAATGTTACTCCGTATAACTTAGATGCGTACATATTATGAATTTTATATTTTTTATTCAATACATTAACAAATAAGTATCTCAAAAATATGCCGACAAATCGTATGTCATTGACGATGAGATGGATATAATGAAATCAAATTAAATGTACTATTATAGATTTGATTTCCCACGATCATAAGTTGAAATTATTTACATTGTCAGGAATCAGGATATATACATGTGAGATCATTCTTTAAACCTAACCAACGTACAATTTTTATAACGCGTGAATCTAACTTAAAATCATGAATCATGATTAAAAGTCAATTGTTTAATTGCTCTAATTATTCATCGTATATTGTTGGATTGGACCTGAATATCCCGGGGCAATTGATACGAGGGATTCCATGACAAAGTCACCATCCCTGCGGTATCTCCTAACTTGGTTAGATTTAGATTTTTTAAATATTTTTATGGGTATTGTTAATGACAGCTCTAAGGGTTGTCTAGAATGTGCAAATATTAAGGAATATTTATGAAGGTCAACTTAAATTCAGGGGTTCAAATGTTTTTTATGATATGAGTACAAATATTAATGTGTGTTTGAAATTCTTATTGACAGCCTTCAATATCATTTTACTAGTTTTATTTATCATTTGCATTTTATAATGTAACCCTGACTTATGTATGTTCAAAGTTAGAAAACTACTTAGTGTGATTCTCATATAAAATAAGATAACAAGTTATCTATACTACTATATAAAATAAATGAGATAAAATCTTAAAAGAGTAATAGTAATTTACTAATTAACCATTCATTTCACTAATATGTTTACAATTAAATACTTAATCAATGTAATTAATTATAAACATTAATTTTCACTTTCAATTTCAAATATATATGTAACTTAAAATTATAACTAACTAAGGTAGCATATTAGTGTATATTAAAATGTCAGTTACAACTCTTTTGATAAAATAATTACTACAAATTTTTTTTCCTTACATATTATAACTATCTTTGTTAATATATAAAGGTTGAAAACTTATATTAAACTTTTAATAAAGAGATGCTATAACTTTTTTACTACCCTTTTAAGTATTTTATTTAATATTTTACTTTTTGTTATTACATTCAGGTAAAGGTAAATTACCTAAAATAAAAACGAACTATTGACATGTTTAAAATTCTAGATATCAACTATAAAAGTTATCAATAATAAAAGCAAATATAATTTTTGTCATAAGTTTAGCAATATATCATCTCAAAAATTCAAAAAAATGAAGATGTGTCATGTAGTGTATTACTAGAATTATGATAAAATTGATAGTTTTTTTCTATTATTGAAACTTTTAATAGTCATTTCTATGATAAAAAAAAGTTAGCTAATACTTCATTTATATTTTAGATAATATGTTGTTCAAGTAATCATAAAAGTTGATCTACTACTACTGCTGCTACTACTACTACTATAAAATAGTTTGGCTGTTTGATATCCCTAAAAAATACTCTTGTATAAGTTACTATTCTACCGTCTTATTTACTACAATATCTAATGCAAAGAGTACAAACATATAAAGCACTTATTTTTTATTTTTTTTTGTAAAGATAATTTGTTTAACTATCAAAGTTGATAGTGATTAAAAGTTCACAATTCAATTTAATGGATTTAAAATTTCAGGTACAAAGTTCAAAACTTAAACTCGGACCGACTTTATAAAAGAGTTGAAATAAAAGTATTCAACTAGAAAATGTTTTGATCCCATTTTGGTAAACGGGGGTAAACAAGTTGATGGGTATCAACATTTTATTAAAAATAATAATAAAAAAATTCTTGATCGATCGATAAGTTGACGCAAACCTTAACTCAAATCCGACCCAAAATATAAAAATAGTTGACGGGTTTTAAGTTAGTAGACTAATGGTTTGAAAGTTCAACTTTAACCTATAATAATAATGTATACAATAAAGTAAGAAATTGATGTATCGCTATCTTTTCTTTTCAGTTTTTACTAAATGACGACATATTTGAACAAAAACTATCGCAAGTTTTTTTATACCGCTGCATAGTGCGGATAAAATGCTAGTTATTTGTAGATTAAATCGATTACATCGATCGAATATAATCATGTTAAATTCACATGTAATTTCATATATTGCATTTGTTCTGTTATTTCAACTCTCGTATCACTGCATTTAAAATTTGTCAATTTTTATTTATTTTTTATTAAAAAAGCAGACTTTTCATCAAAAAGATAATGTCTAATTAAATGCCTAATACAAAGGGTGTGTTTGGAAGAGGGCTTTTAGCGGCTAAGCATCTATTTTTAATAAGGCTTAACGATAAGTCTTGTTTGACAATACAAAAAAATGTGTTTCTTGAATTAAGGCTTAACGATAAGTTTTGTTTGACAATACAAAAAAATGTGTTTCTTGAATATAAGCTCCCTAAAGCCCCCCTTAAACAAGAAGTTTTTTGAAGTGAAAGAAGTTTTTTTAATAGAAGCCTAAGCCCAGCTTTAGCCCCCAACCCCAACTCCAACCCCATTTTCCAGCATGTTGTTGCCAAACACACCCAAAAGCAAGATCATCAAATCTATATATTAAGGGTGAGCATGAGATAGAATCGGTACCGAACCGAAATAAATCGGTTGGTACAGGTTATCTTTTTGACCCTAGAGTGAGGATCGAATACCTGATCATTTAAAACGAGATGGTACCAATACCGGTAAAAGTCTATATGACTTTGGTACCAAAACTATAATAGAATGATAAATAAACATATCTACATATTTTGTATCGATTAAATTCAAAAAAGATAAACATAAATGAATCTCAAATAAAAACATCATCATTAAGTGACATTAGTGGATACTGATGAAGAAAAGATACATATACAACAACGTTATTGTACCGTGTTACATGATTTGGTTATATCACAAGTCACGATTCTTAGCTTTATATTAAAAAGTACTATGTTTGGAATCTGATTTAACTAGCGTACTACAAACTTGATTGTTTATGTAACAAAGAATACTAACTAGACTTCTATAAAATCATAATTTTTATTTATACGTGAGGGTCTTATGCTAATTGTGTACTTCTTAATCACCTAAAAAAATACCATTTTTGTATTCATAGTTATAACATATGATCATAAAAATCAGGGGTGTTCATTATTTGGTTTGAAACCGTTTAATCCGAAAACCGACAGAATTAAAACCGAAAAAAAAACAAACCGAATTCAAATTCGATTTTCGGTTCGGTTTTTAGCTTTGAATTTCTGAATTCGGTTAAACCGAAAGCCGAATTTAAAATCGAATTCAATATGACAATGCATTAAATTATTAATAATAATTTATGTAATATACGTGTGATAATTGAAATTTCTAAACAAATATATTTACATCTAAAACTTAAATTAACTTTACGTCTTTCATTTTTAACTCTAGTAAAACCTTAATGCACGAAAAATTACAAGTCGAAACCTTTTAACTATTTCTTTAGATATTTGGTTTTTCGGTTTTAACCGAAACTGAATTGAAATTCGGTTTTCGGTTCGGTTTTCTAATGTGAATTCGGATTTCGGTTTTGCTCAAAAAAGTTTCAAAATCGAACAACCCGAACCGAATAAACCGAGAAAATCGAAAACTTAATTGATGAATACCCCTACAAAAAATGACGTTTCAAATAATTTTTTATAAAATATAGAAAGAACCTAGCGATTGATAACAAAGAAAATATGTATAAATCGGATATGGTATCAAAGCAGAAAAAGTGAGAAAATACCGATATCGAACCGGTTGGTACGGGTTATCTTTCTGACTTTAAAGTAAGTATTGAATACCGAACAATTTAAAGTCGGTTATTAGCGGTTCGGTTCGGTATGAATATGATGCCGCCGCCTCCTTTTTTTACTAAGTTGTAGAAACTTCACACATAATTTGGGAGGAAAAGGTCCGATTGTAAGATTTAATCCTATAAAAGCACTTTGCACCCGCGTTTCATTATTAGCACGTGCTTTTTATCGTTTAAGTATCCGTTCTCTATTTTCAACGAAAATCATCATACACCGTTCTTATTGGTTTGTATGTTACTTCTTATAATCAAATTTCTCAAAGGGAGTGATTGGTAGATTAATTTATATCCGTATATTACTAGTTTTGTTTTATAGTATTGTTTAATATAATACGGTAACGGGTAACACATAGTGCTATACAAATAAAAGTTATATTGTGTGAATCATCACCCAAATGCTAGAAGTATTAATTCAAATGAATTGATATAATATGCTTCTACAATTACACTTTATAATAAAAAATTTATTATGTATTGAAGAAACGTGAGGATACAATATGTATATGTACTTGATTTGCTTCATGCATATTCTATTGTTTCAAAACAAACATATACTTACTCCATCCCACTTGCTACATTACTATTCTAAGTTGTCCCAAATAATTGTTCACTTCAATGTTTCAATCAATTGAAAGAGGTGTTAATAAGTGAATATGTTAATTGATTGGTGAAAAGTGTAGTTAGTGAAGAATTCTAAAACTGTGTGCAAAGTTAAAATGGACACTTTAACTGAGATGAAAGAACTATAAGTTAGAATATGTGAAAGGATCCAGTTGTAAATGTGATCATATGGTCAGTGAGGAGTTGCATTTTTTTTCTTTCTTTCCCTAAACAAAAATCGAGTCACATGTGATACTATTTCTTTCCATAAAAAATAATATATCCAAACAGTAAATTATTGAATTATATATTTTTCGTCCAACTTAAAAAGAAAAGGACAAAATGGACCACACATACTTACCGTTAAAATAAAGGGCCAATGGGTTTTTAATTATGAGCACCGGATAATATATATGAGTCGATCATAGTCGTTGGGTATGACATTTAACGAACCAAAAACAATAAAGTAAAGGCGTTGATTTTATATCTAGTTTGGTCGTAAATTAAACTAATCAGTAATCACTTAGATTGAATATAACCACTTTAATTGTTTGTGTTCGTATAATCATTATTGTGTGTTTCATGCTTGCTTTGCTGAATGCTAACTTAAATTTTCCATGCCTTATGCCCGCTTAGTTCCTAACAGCTATTATTAGAGCTACGATAGTTAATTCCTAACGCCTTTCTTATGTATTGTTACCAGTACTAATATCTAAATCAGAGCATATCACATGATTATAATATGATAGGGAAATTCATTTGTTACGATCATGTTAAATTTTAGATTCTCCCAAAGTTAAAAAGCTTAAATAAATCTCATTTCTATTTGAAAAGAAAATTCTAAGTGATTGAGAATAAAAAGAAGATATGAACCTGTTATAATTAAGATCTTAATCTTAACTACTACTTAATTGTATATACGATATAGTAATATGTATCTGATAAATTATACGATGGAAGAATATATTTGTGAGTGAAGTAAATTGATTTTGCGAGTCAAGTTTTACTTCACACCAACGACCTAAGCAATTATTGTTATTAATACATGCTTGTACTCGTAGGTACAACTTCGTGAGTTTCCATCGTTTTCCATCTACACATGACTCCTGTCTTCACCATGTTCCGTCATAGATTGTCAACGTGATCTCTTTTATCAACTGAAAACGACGTCTTACTAACATTAACAGGTAAAAACTGCATGAATATATTATATATAGAAGATGCTTACTGAACTGGGAAATAAATATATATTTCTCATACTACTGAAAACATTTTACTTGGAACAAAAAACAAACGTACTAATAATCCACGGCTAAGGACGATGGTTATTTGTAAATTAGAAACAATATGTCACGTGTGGGTGAACTTGAAAACGGTAGGTAGGTATAAAAGCAAACTAGAAAAGGACAAATAGTGGTAGGTAGGCTGGTGGTGGCATCGGATGCTTGGAATCTTTGTACTCGATGATGCTACATGTAACATGTGTATGTACTTAACGTCACTTACGTGAAAACTGAAAACTACATACGTGTACTAGACTACTAGTTTTGGTCTTAGGCTCACTTCTCTTACCAACATTTTGTTTTACTTTTCTTATTCAAATAACCACCAAAGGGTTATAGTGGTTTGTTTTGAAGATTTGACAATGCTACTATTATTAGATAAGTAAAAATTAAGTTACCGTTTTCATTATTAAAAGTGATAAAGAAAATCAATTATCTTTATTACCTTTCTTTTAATTAATTTATAAATAATAACAAGAGAATCATAGATGGGCGGATGTAGCCAAGTGGATTGTGAATCCACCATGTGTATGTTCAATTCCCGTCGTTTGTTCAAATTTCTTTCAAAAACTATAGAAATGAAAATTCCGGAGTGCCTATTGTGACTTTGTGATAATATGAATGCATTTTTATGGCCTGTCATCTTATCTACTTAAGAATATATATTAATACAAAGAGTAAACTTGAGGATTTTTTAAAGTGGTATACATACTAGATATCAAAAAACAGAACCGTGATGGGTGATTTTGTTACGTTTTGATGATACCAAACCATCTCTCTGTAGTATGTTTGCCGGGTTATGTCCCTTTACTAAAGGCCATATATCTCACTAGTAAACAAAAAATATTATACTCCATGAATACATAAAAAAAAAATTAAAAATAAAAAATTAAATAATTCGTACTACTATTTTGGGCTTTAGTGGGTCTAGGCCCAGTTAAGCCTTTTAGGTTATACACTCATGACTTATATACATATTATTATTTCCTTGAGTCCTTCCTCCAATCCTCCTTACTTACCAAAATATAATTTCACATGTTTATTGGGTTGGTGAATGGGTGGCCCAATCATTGGTAAAGTTTTAGTATAGAACTGTAGACCCATTTGGAAGTTCTATTAATTATTTACTAGCAAAATGTCCGCACGATGCAGCGGGTAAACAACTATTAGCTTCACATGTATTTGATATAAAATATTAAATCAAAATTAAAATTTATATGACGATACACTAAGATATGATTTTTCTAAAAGAAACAAAATAACCTTTTTACCCTTTTTAAAATTTGTTAAAAATGCGTAACAACATATATATATATATATATATATATATATATATATATATATAATTTTGTCTTTGTTTTTGTTTTTTCTTTAGTATTTTAATACAAAAATATGTTCACGAAACGGTAATCTTAATTTTTTTTAAAAAAATTGAAACTCTAGAATATAAAAGTTGATGATATCAAAACAAAATATGGAATGTAAATAAACTAGTAAATTTATAATATGATACAAAAAGGCATCAAATAGTTCATTTCTAATTTTTTAAAACACTACAAAAGGTGTAAAGCTAAGGAAAAGTTGATAATTTGACTCCAAACAGTGTACAAACCGCCTTCGTCTGTTTGTTATCATGTTCAACTCGTTTTTACCTTTCTGTACATAATTGACACGTCGCGTACATCTTTACGGTTTAAAAGTTATGTCATGTTTTAGTATAAATAAGAATTTGACATATGTAGGGATATATTAGTAAATTCAAGTATGTTTTTCAAATGCTCATATGAACTTCAAGGGTAAAGTAGTAATTTCCATTAAAATACCTAAATTGCTTATAATATTTTAGTAGTAGACATGTAAAAGAATTAATTAATTAATTAATTAGTATTTAATGTCATATGTTAGTTGGTTTCTTTAATTATTAATAAATATAGTATTAATTAGATTTAATTATATGTAAGGGTATATTAGTAATTCCATATATATTTTTTAAATTTCAATAGTAATGTTGAGGGTAAAATAATAAAATCTATCTTAAAAAAACTTTGAAATGCATTATATATTAGTAATATATATATATATATATATATATTTATCTTTTTAGAATGATGAATGAATATTTGAGTATGAATTATCAAGATAAATAAAAAAAGTTCTTAATGAACTATCTATTTAATGATTTAAATTATTATCTATTTTTTATAGGTTACAAACAATTATTCAGCATGTTTGACATGTCACTGGTTAAATACATTTTCCAGTAAATCTTTATGTTAACCCATTCAACTTTTCTAACAATTTTTTTAGAATGATAATAACTCACGTACACTATATATGAAAATTTTACATTATTTCACGAATATATATAATTGTCCATCCATGGACTAGAACCCTCAACCTCGATGACCATTTGGTTAAACCGTTTTTAACATTATTACCCAAATCAACACGTTGATAGATAAACGGGTCAAATTGACGTTTCTTTGTAAAAGTGCTAAGATTCACATGAAGCCCTTAACAAATTTTTTGCATAATACTTTTAAACTTCATGAAATTGTACAGAGCGCATATATTTGTTGAAATTTATTAAACATGATGCGAAACTGTTCTAGCTTATTATTTTGATCTTGTTCATATATTACCAAATAAGCAATCTATGCCCAAAAAATCAGTGGCTATCCATCCTAATTACGTTGACCTTACAGAAGAGTTCGACTCAGTGCTTTGTTTCTATCCTTGTTCACTGTTGTTTTTTGGCTGATTAGTTAAAAACAACAATAGACAAGTACAGAAAATCGCCACCACTTATGATCCACGTTCATAAATAACTCGAGTAAGTGAACTTTAAATTCTTTACAAAATCTGTCAATGGTTTTACATCTATTATCAACTGATAAGACCCAACAAGGGCAGTATTCTGTAGCTAATCCATTACTGTTATATAACACAGCATACAACCTTTTTACATTCACTCGAATACTCTTTTTTGTTTCACATATGGAAAAGATGGATACTTTATCGCCATGCTTGAGACTCGGACAACGAAACGGCCATGGCTACCATCATCTGTTCTTCGTAACTCTCCGGATGCACCACATTCACTGCGCTTGATTCATCACAGCCATCGTTGTACATTAACATATTCCTACTATTAGTTGACGATTCTACCCCTACTTGGTGTTCTGAGAGGCTTGCAATTGTACATCCTAGACCACTGGAAAACGATGAGGATGAGGTTGATACGCCCTGTGGGGCTACGGCTGCTGAAACATGAAGTTGTGGTGTGTATCTTGCTACTTGAGCAGCATCACCATAATTATGGTGGCGCTTGCTCTCCTCCTGATCATTAATCATATATATTACAAATTAAGTAAACAAGACGAATTAATTATCGAATTTGATCAACTGGTATTTGTTAATTAACTCACAGGTACCTGAAATGAGAGCCAAATGGCTTCCATAAGCATTATATTCTCGAGATCAAATTCATCATCTCTGCATTTACAACACCAAAAATGCTAAACAAATCACACATATATCTACTTGCAAATGCAAACATAGGTTGTAATATTTTATTTGATGGTCAACAAAAAATCATAGATGAAGTTCATTTATATTTTCTTCCCTATTTTGTCATGATTCCCAAAATCGTGCCAACCTTCAGTTAACCAAACTCAATGAAAGCATACCTGTTCTGCCTAGAGCCTGAATGATTCGCAATTGGCGAACCACCGAACTGCTCAGTAGAAACGATTTCTTCACCTTCAGAAGAAGATGGCACTACAGATAAATTGGGGTAGAAAAAAACTAAAACACAAAGCACGAGAAATGGTATATACGATATTTATTTACGTTATAACTGGCATACCTGTTCCTGATATATACCCAAACTCATTTGGTTCAGTTATTCTACTTGAAGAGCTCATCTCTTGCCTTCTTTGCATCCTTTCCTCATCATCTTCAATTTCTTTACGTCTCATTCTTATTTTCGCAGCAATCACCCGTTGTTCTTCCTAAATAAACTCAAGTATTCTAGTTCAATTATACAAAGAGAATATCAATTAAATGATTGGTAAAACATGATGCAATCGTTTAATACTTACAATTTGTTCCAACCCCTTTTCCTCCTTAGTCCTCACACCTCTATATTCTACCGCATAATTAAAGGTTTTACAAAAGGGACATCTTAAGATTGTTAAGGATCAAAATTGCAGTACATCAATGTGTTACATACGATTATAAAATTATATTATCACAAAAACAATATAACTTTTGAACACAAACTCGGTATCAAATTGGCCAAAAACTGAAAGGATACTGTGTTGGATGTGCTGAATTAGGAGTCTTCATCTGCAGAAAGCATTCTGATACAAAAGACCGATTACAACATAATCAGATTGTTTTGAAAACTAAATAAATCATTCAACCTGTGCACATGATATTTACCTGTACAAATGCTCTTCATGCAACACCTTGAACGATTTAGACTTGGATAGTACTGAAGTGAAATGTTAACAAATCGAAATGTATCCATTAGACATACATACTACTTGCATAACATACTATGGGGGTGTTCGGGATTACTTATTAAAGCTAGTTATGCCTTTTGATTTGAACAGAAACAGATAATTCGCTCTTATGAATCACGATTCAGAAATAGTGTTTGGATTAGGTTATGCCTATAACGAAACACACTCAATTCTAGCTATAGAAGTTATAATCGGAAATAAGCAACTCCAAAACTACTTATTTCACCCTCAAATTAGCATCATCAACATACTAAAAGCTTCTTATTTGATGTATCGAAACGTGAGGGAGTTTAGAAATGCATAATTTTGAGCACCAATCCACCAACTTAAAATAGTGTTTTTTTCTTTCTTTATTTTTTTTTTATATAACAAGCTGAAACACACCATCATCCAAAGTACTTATTGCCTTTGAAAATCCCAGTAAGTTACAAACACTTGAAAATGAGTTATGCACTCACAAACACCCTCCCAATAACCAATCTGAAACGCCCCTATAAGACAAAATTCAACAATTACAAGTATATGTAAGAATTGAAACCAAAAACACAAACCAAGAAACAAATTGGGCATTCTTCAAGATCACAGCTACAATCATCATCCCCAGGATAACAAGGAGCAAGCTTAGAATCAAGTATAAGTTTTCTGAGTTTCTTGTGATCTACATCTTTGTGTTGGTACAACCCTTGAGGCCTAGTGTACTTCTCATCCACCAAATGTCTTTTTATTCCCAATTTATTCCCCATTTCAAAACCAAATGAAAACAACAACTTTTACTACCTTCTCAAATCTATCACAAAACCCTAATTGCAATCCCCACCCAGTAAATCTTCTTCAGAAAAGCAATTACATTCTTTTGACATCATGTAACAAATGAATGGAGCAAAAAGGAAGCAACTTTATATATATTCATTATTCATTAATTAATAATTTGATTCAGGAAACATGAAATTAGGCTGAAAAACCGTTGAAAATGGGATAAAAAGACAATGGGGAACAAGATCAGAACTTTCTCTGGTAAGTCTACGAGAGAATGAGAGAGAGAGAGACACCGGAAGTGTTTGTACGTATGTCTCTTCTTATTTTTGTTTATGTTTCTTGATTGATGATGATTTTATTATTATAAACAAAAAATGTTAATATATTAATGGTCCCATTGGGAATTAGATAGTTAGATATATACATAATTTAATATTGAATAAAATAGTTATCATTTTTTTTGGAAATGTCAAATAACATCTGCGGGTCAATAATAGAGTATCATCATGCCACCACTACCAGCCCATATATTGCTTCACCTAGAAAAAACCACCACAGGACTCGAACCCGAGACCTATGAGTAAAACCCCATGCATCACAACCAGTTGAGCCTGGTGATCATTTGCAAATAGTTATCATTTACTAGTAGAATTTTAATGTTCTTTTATTTGTAGTTAACTAGTTATCAGCCATTTATATCAAGTTGACTCTCGTTGAGTGTTTAGGGTGAGAAAGTTAATTGTAAAGAATATATTATTAGTTGAGTGTTTTAGTGTATTAACAGTGTTTTGAATTATTTGTCTATATGATAAAATATGATTATTTATATGAACATTTGAACAAGCAATCCAAAACATTTCTTTTGTTTAATAGTTCAATCATTTGTGCAAGTTATATGACTGTTGAAGTCAAAGCATTATGAGTCGTCAAATCATGGGTTCAAATGCATTTTCCGGACTGTATAACATGTGCATACAATTCTTTTGATAACTTTCATTTGACGTCAAACTTTCGTTATACGGTTGATTAAGCCTTTTCGTTTGAACTTTAATGATACTGATAATGGTTCCGATTATGGTTACAGATGATTACGTTTTGATCCGACGCAACTTTAGGCACATTGATCATGTCCAGCTGAACGACTGCTCCGATTATGTTTCATAGGATACAAATGACTGTATTTAATTACCGAATAGAATCCATAGTTTGTTTAACTACTTGACTTAAACGTAAAGTTGAGGCTTCAAAACTTGGGAACACCAGTTCCCTTTTGGTGCCGAAGCCAACGTTGTTCGCTCAATGTTTAAACTATCAACATTGTGTTAAAAGGTGTAGGTGAGTTTCATTATTTTGTACAAAAAATTATTACTCATGGTTTTTAATTTACTTACGATCTCAATGTCTCGTTGGTTCAAAATAATTTTTTGTGTGTTTTAACATCGAGTTCAACACCAAGTTAGCCAAGTGTGCTAAGAACTTGTATAGATATATTAAAAAAAAAGTAATTTGGAGGGTACCGTGACCTCGTAACATATTTCAATGGTACACGTCACGCTTCACCCGCAAGGAGTATCAACGCCGGACAAATCACACGTCCACAAATCAACTACATATGTCGACGAACGGATTTGAACCCCTGACGTATAGGTCACACATATAGAGTCTAGACATTTACGGAAGCCGTACCACTCGAGTCATGTTCAATTGTTAAACAAGGGGGTTTTAATTGTTGGGTTAAACTAGAATTATGATATCGGTTCTATTGATATCAAAGTATACAATAACTAACGAAAAAATAGTATGAAAAACACAAGAAAAAGGTGACGTGGAAAAAGAAGGTGGAGTAGTATGTTGTGGTGGATGTACACGAAGTATGAAGTGGGCAATAATCAAGGGTTCGTAGCTTTAGAGTTTGAGCATGACCAAGGTTGGTGCGGCCGGTGCGGCTGCAGGCAGGCTCCACCTCTCCTACATTTATTCCTTTTCGGGTTGGTTTCAACTTTCAATTCCCTCAACTCATTGTGGGTTTGACTCATTAATATATACACTTATTAACTAACTATTATAGTATTATCTACTAGTTACTTCTACTGTTCCAATGTTTTTATTTACTGTAAAATTTACAATAACAAATTGATTACAACAAGTATGTGATTGTCTGTGATACGCGACGAGAATATTATGATGTATGTTGCATTTAACTTTGTGTGCTCTCTCATTTTCCCTCTCCACCTCTATTTTCATCTCTTTAAGCTATAACTATAAAAGCTATAACTATAAAGGTTAACAATATACGTAATTCAATCCAATTTAACAACCTTGGTAATTTAATAAGGTATAGCTAATTAAAGTTTGAAATGGTATATATATTTCTCCCTATTCAATATGACTTTAGGTAATTAAATTTATGAGTTTAATGTATTTAAAAAATTAGAAATTTTTTATAATAAAAGATATCCTTTGTTAAAATTTATGCTAGAATTTTAAATATATGGTAAGAACTAAATTTTCCGTTGAAACTTATTTTTCTAGAATTTTTAATTAGCATTATTTGTATCTATAATCAAAATCTAAAACACAAAAGTTTAATTTTACGTACATCTTTTGTATTTTTATAATTATTGTACATACTTAACTAATGAAAGTAAGTGATATTAAATTAATATGAGATAAGTAAAATAAGGTGCAAAGAAAGATTATCTTAGGATTTAAACTAAAGTCCAAAATGTAATAGGAAAAAACTTTACCATCAAATTAAAATGTTTTTGTTTCTATACTAACACATATATGTGTATTTATTAAGATATAAAATTAAGTTTAGAGTGAAGGCCGATGGCACAACATCTATTGGCAATGATTTGAAAACCGGTTGAACCAGACCGGTCCAACCGGTTCGACCGGATTTTTGAGATTTTTCGGCCGGTTGAAAATAGGTTTTGACCAAGAGTTGACCGGTCAACGAACCGGACGGTTCGGTCAAAACCGGGCGGTTCAACCGTGAATCGGACCGGTCCGACCGGTTTTTGATTTTTTAAAAAAAAAAAATGATTCTGGGCCGGTTTTGGAACGGTTGAACCGGACCGGTTCAACCGGTTCGACCGGAAATTGAAGGATTCCGGTCCGATTCAATTTCTGGTTTTCAAAACATTGTCTATTGGTGGGGGGTTTTCTCTTGTCTCGGTATCGTAATAGGCACGGTTTTTTCAATCCATTTTGCAGTCCTCGCATTTAAAGTCCCGAGATGAATCTAGAATGTGTAGCTTTTTTCGATTTCTAAATTTTTAATTGTACTCTCTTGCCTTTAGCCTCTTGCTAATGATTTTTCAATTTTAATATATATATATATATATATATATATATATATATATATTTGCCGTTAAAAAAATTACGTTTAGAGTAATACAAACAACTTACAATTCATAAGTGTTTGTAGATTGATATTAGGTGATAATATAATACTCCCTCCGTTCCAAAATTATTGTCACCCGACAAAAAACACACAGTTTAATAAAAACATAATTATTACTGTTTGCTCTTTCTTACTTTTTGCAGAATGACAGTTTTACCCTTAACCAATTAATTACTTATTTCTTAAAATAGTGTAATAACAATTTTAATTAAGGGTAATATGGTAATCTCGACTAAACTTCACTATCTATTTTTTAAAGTGGACAATTAAATTGGAATGTTCGAAAAAGAAAATATGGACTATTATTTTGGGACGGAGGGAGTATAAAACATCAACTTAACCTACTTCGGAACACACCCTTTAGTGAGTTTTAGATGTCTTTATGTTTAAGTATATTTAAAAGACAGATATTTTCAAACACGTAACTTTTACGATTTAAAAGTGTGTTATCATGTCGAATGATCAAAAACTGTACCATTCGTTATAATTATTTATGTATATTCCAACATTTTAGTAATAGTCCCTAATGGTGTCGTTAACAAAATACATTTTATTTGAATCTACTAAAATCATCATATAAGACAATAGTGTTCGTATATGTGTCACGTCGCTGTAGTCTTTTCCTACATGTTTTGTTGAGACTTGCTTAACCACCGAATATTTGATCTTTCGTCTTCCTTGCCTAAGAATTACCTAATCTAAACTAAAGAAATAATAATAAATAAATAAAAAAGAACTACTAAACCCACTACTCTTTTAAAAAACGATAGTGATGCTACATATTTTATATTTCAAAACCTTTTCGCATTAAAATTTCTGCATCTCAACAATACATGAAGAATTTATGTGCAGATTTTGTTCCGCAATTATTTAACTTCTTGTTTTCTCCGACATATATTTGTGTATCATGTTTGAAGTCGGAAACTAAACATACCACACTAAAAGATTGCGAAGAATATCAATGGCCATTAGGTTAGGCCGAGGTTCATACATCAACCGTATAAAATTGTGACAAATATTGTTAAGTTGAAAAATCCTCGCAAGCTTTTCAACTCTTTAGATAACTTTTTTTTTTTTAATAAAAGAAGAAGATCCAAAGAGTTGTTAACTAAAATTTCATGTGGCTAATAATGAATTGAATTTGATTTGATTGCCACGTTTGTTTTGTCCGTTGTGTCTTACAACATTGTGTTTGGAAACAATGACATAAGTTTTGGTGAAATGTTGTTCATCGATTTCTTGTACCCATTTTCTTACCATGTTTTATTAGTAGATTTTTGTATGCCGTTTCATATCTGGATACCAGAATTATAATAATAATCAGAGGAGAAACAAGGGTACTTTTACATAGACATCTTAACTTTTTATCCGACCTTATTCGTCGTTGCATTTATTTCTTAACGTTTTATTACATTTTAAATGGACATTGTGTAAGTTGTACATCGATAAATCTTCAATTTAAAACAAAAGAAAATACATAACATATAAGGCTATATGGGATATGATTTTCTTGAAAAGAATAGTTAAAAAATTGTATGTGTAAAGTGCAGAGTTTTTTAATTTTAGAATTTCCTGTTATTTTGTTATTACAACTTTGATTAAAAAATAAAAACTTCAAAGAAGTTGCCTTGGATCACAACTTTGGGCTCCTTAAAGTGTGAAGCATATAAATTACATAACACATTAGGCCCAAATTATACTTGGCCCGAGTTGCTTGAATCAAATTTTCTAAAGAAGCGGGCACACCGAAAAGGCGAAAAACCCTTTTATCACTTTTATATTTACTTATTTCAATTTTAATATTTTACATAAGACAAAAGATATAATAATAATACATGTATTAAAAGAATTTTTATCCCAGATACAGAAATATACATATGTTCGAGTGAATTTGTGATTGAAGGTTTCAAACATAGAAATAAAACTATGAAATTATATATACTCATATATGTACTTGATTTCTTTAGTGATGCAAGTTCTAAAAAAAAATAAAAAATGTAACGACCTATTATGCAAATGACGTCCGTTAATTGGCATCAACCATTCCACCTTAACCATAGATATAATTCTCCACCCCCATAATATAACCATTCAACATATTATCACAGAATGGATTCATACAACTATGAATATCTACTGTCACTTTTAAGCACTCTACATCCGGGGTTTTGGGATTGCGTTTTTAAGAGATTATTTATTACTGCCTTTGCAAAACGCAAATAATAAATAGATAAAAAAGCTTTTGGCGGAAAAAATGATTATTTGCATCTCGATAGATCTATCAAACACAGTTTTAAATGAGCACGTTGGTACAGGCTATTTAAAAAGGTGAAATCTGTCATATAAAAGGGATCCCCAACACCCTCTAACGAATCACAGTAAACTCGAAATCAGCACAAAAGCTAAACATCATAATAAGTAACCCCCATAATATAAGCATTCAAGTTATAACCAAAAGTCAACATTTGACGACCATGACCATCACAAGCATTGAGCTCATGAAACACGACAAGCAAGTTAACAGACCCAAGTTATCAACTTCAAACTACACGGCTTCATTACACTACTGAAGTTATAGCGCGAGAAGAAGGAAAAAAAACATCACCAAATCATAATGGATGCATATTTTACGCTCATTACTTTCTTTGATTCAATTGATGGGACTTAGTTGGGTTGAAACGGGCGAGCAACTCGAGGCCTCACTGGAGTCTTTGAAGGACTCACCCTGCAAATTTTGCATAATACTTTGTTTAGATTAGACTAATACAATGCACCTTACGTAAAGATTAACATTGCGTGAAGCTAACCTAATTGGTTGGGATCCTAACGGCTGGCCACAGCAATCAAGCGCCATGATTGCACTCTCTGCCTGCAAACATCACAAACGAGATACTGAATTAATGAGTATATTTAGAGGTGCCAAATCTCTATATGGAGCAAAACTTCAAACTTACCATCACAAACTCAACAAAGGCAATGCGGGTTGAGTGAATATTATCACCCAAAAGCCTCAGGCGAGAAACCTTAATGCAAAAAAAGTTTCGAAGGAGTAAATAAATTTGGACTAACAAAATAACTTCTAATAAGTTTCTTGTTTTTAAGATTCATTCTAACCTCGCCACATCTTGTTTCAAAGAAATTCTTGACCTCGACTTGAGAAACCTGCCAGAAAATGATGCTTATGGTATTTAAAAAATAATACTATCGTATTAGTCTCAATCGTTGCTAAGATTTTATTATTCCTTAAGGAATTTAAGGATTTCAGCTAGCCCATATATTAAATAATTTATTCTTTTCATCCCGATTTAACGCCCTTTTTTCTTTGCTATATACAATGCAAAAGGCTCATTTAGTAATCCAAAATTAGATGTACACAAGAAAAGAATTGGAACCTTTTTGTCGATATTTGTACAGTAAACTGTCCTTGCACACATCTCTCTCTCATCCTCTGACTGAATCCAAAAACATCAATAAGAAAGAAAAGTTACTCTCCCGATAGAACATATTATCATCATGCACAAAAATTTGAAAAGCTTTACCATGAATCGTGCTTAAACACAGAGACTTATGATAGTTAATACCCGAAGTAGTTGCAAGTAAATAGACCTACATACCCTGGGGAGGAAAGTTGGATTCACAGGAAGGATGGCGGTCTTGGAGGGCAAAACGGTAATTTGAGAAAAGCCAAGCAGTGTACCACAAAGATTAAGCGCAGCCCTTGCTGAGTCTGCAGCACATTGTTGGAAACACGTTAGCATTTCAGATCCATTCATTCAAATGGTATATGACGCTGCAAGTTAGAGTCACAATATCTTACTCTCATCACCAAACTCCACAAATGCAAAACGGAGGCGCGAATGTGGATCGCCACAAACTCGGCAGTCCAGAACCTTCATAGTAACCATGTTTTTACAATTTTATTTTAACTTAAATGTACGATCAATAATTTTAATAGCTGAGATTAATATTCTAACTTACATGCCCATAACCGCAGAATAACGCAGCAAGTTGTTCTTCAGTAACCTTATGCAGAAAGTCAGAAACCATTAGAGTAATTGACTTGAAGCCTATGGAAAAAGTGGTACATTCTGTACTAGAAGTAAAACAATGACATTTATTTTACTCACATTGTGATCGATGTCTGAGACATACACAGTTCTCTTAATGCTATCCTCTCGTTGAGCTCTGAAAGCCTTCCCATTAGACTGTCGCCGGGCGTGACTATAGCTATTTCTCCTCTGTTATTAGAAAATGCATTCCATTAATGTCGTTATTGAAGGCAGAAAGAAACATTATACACAGTAAACTTTGACTCAATCCGGGTATGTCTATTACATAATAAATTTGATTTCGTAAAGTACACGTCTAACTTCAAGAAACTTAATTATGTGATATAAGGTAAGCCCTAAATGATAAAGCAAGCTACTATGAATGTGATCATCGTGAATTGAAAAACGACAAAAATGACAGTTTAAGCAAATTAGCAACAAGCGACAAAACAAAATCTAGATGACGTAAGTCTTATACGGCAATCATTTCTAACCAACATTTTAACCCAAACTTTAAAGCATTTAAACAAATGCAGGAAACCGACCACCTATGTATCAAGAAACACAAACAAAGACTGTTTCTTTCTTTGAGGTCTATACAAATGATCCCCGTTATTCCAATTTGCTCAGTATGCAAAATAACTTCCTTTTTCTGACCATCATAACATCAAGAAATCAACAATACAGCACTGATGTACACACGACGAACATACAGTTCTTACAAAACATGTGAAATGCAGAATAATCATCCATGAAAACTTAACTTTATATCGAAAAATAGACATATCCAATTGCAAAAGTTGCACCAACACATAACACACCCTGAATTACCTGAATTTCAGTAGTACTATCACAGAAATTCAGGAAATCAAATAATTCCATTAATTAATATTACAAACTTCAATACACAAACAATCAAATCAGGTGAATTTTTGCATATACAATGAGCATAACCCATAAATTTAGAATTCAATGGATCAAACAACAATAATTAAATAATCTTAAACAATTAGGATAATATAAAATTCAGATGAAAAAAAAACATACCCTTCTGTTATTGGGGTATCCTTCAATTCCATTTTCCGGGTTATTGTTGAAATAAGCAGGTTGCACAAAGTAATTAAACGCAAGCTCAGGTTGATCGTGATTGCGATCAATCGGTGAGTAAGAAGAAGGAAAAAATTCCTTAGCTAAAGGATTCAATTTCAAATTTGATAACATTTTAACAAAATCTTGCATTTGTTTATCTGATTTTGAATCAGAATCACACTCCTTTTTGGACTCAACAACATCATTAACATCATCATTATTATTGGGATTCACAAAATCAACACTCTCATTATCCACACTTTTGACAACAGGAACCTCAGTTTCAGGACCAGCAGCCATGATATGAAATTCTTTAAAAAGATCAAATTTTTATCAAGAAAACTGAAAAAAACTTCAAAACCCCTCACCTCTGAAAAACCCAGAAAAAAAGATTAATTTTTTTTGGGAAAAAAAAAGAAAGTAAACACAAATTGCTGATGATCAAAGCAAGCAGTATTGTGTATGTGGAAAACTCAAATCCCTATTTTTTTTTTTTTACTTTAAATGGTAAAGATCAAGAAGAAAGAAAAGGTATTTCATTGTAAATTGTTTATTTAAAGAATAATAATGGGTTGTTTCTTTATATATATATAAACATATATAATATATATATACCCTGAAAATCAATATCAAAAATGAAAGAAATGAAGATTAAATTGCTCAAAAAGAGAAGGGTTTTTGAGCAATTTGATCACAAGATTGTGGTGGGTTTCTACAAGAGAAACAGGTGGCTTTGTGTTTGGCTTTTTCTTACTTCCCTTTTTGTTGTTTTTACGAAATAGAAACGGTGGATGTGCTTCATTAACTTAAAATAAATAAAATAATATAATATAATATTTATATTTTTGAGCATTAAAGTGAGGGGCTTTTAAATTGGGAAAGGTGACAAGAAAATGACTTCAGCTTTGAATTTTTTGGTATTCTTTTATACAACTATAGAATTTTTTTTTAGGTATTATTTCTCCAAGGCTAAATAGTTTTATCATATTGCTAGAGGTACAATTCTGCTGATTAATTTTTTATTTTGATGTAATTCTTGTATAAAATCGTGGATGGTGCAATTGCAACCATCAATAGATGGTGTGTTAGTGGTCCTTGGCATTGAAAGCATTAAGAAAGATGAAGGAACATTTGGGGAAAAAAGGCACCACATGGGAAAGTAAAAAGGATTCACCTTTTAATTGTTTTGAGCTCAATTTGAGAATGAGAGTTTGGTGGAGGCTGATGATAATGATGCTTAGTTTTTGTGGTGGTCATATGGTTTGATACCAACCTCTAGGATTTGGTTAGTGTTACCGTTAAAAGTTACATTGATATCGTTAACGAGGTCTTATAAGATAACGAAATAAGTGACCGAATAAAAGTAACGTTTAAGATTCATACTTTATAAATTTTGACCTTAGGTTATGTAAGTGTTGACTATTCCATTGAACAAAATAGTTAGATTTTGTATGGATTGTACATAGAGTCGATTCACATGAACCCCATTTAGTATTCTAATAAAAAAAATGTACAACCCAATAAAAAAAAGTATGTGCACGTTTGTTAATTCTAATATGAGATCAGTAATACATTGTAAAAGAACGTGTTTGGTAACTTAAATAAATACATTGTTTTTTTATTATATTATTTTAACGGCTTGTTTGGAAAATGGAACGTGTAAATCACAACAAAATATTGATTATTATACTATTATTAATAATAATCACGTGTCTTACTCTTAAGTCTTAACATCTAGAGATGTTAAACTTTATAAATCAGATAATATAATATTATATGTTTATTTTTATAGCATCTCTAAAGTAGAGTCTTTAATATATAAAGCGTTTTCTATTATTAAAAAAAGGGCTTTTTTGAAGAACTTTTTCCCAATAAAATGACAGACTTTTTTTTATTTTACTATAAAGTATCATACTCTGATAAATCCCAAGCAATTAGTATAAATACACAAAAAACTTCTCTTTATATTATAACTAATGATTATATATAATGGAATATATGACTTATACTACTCAACGTATTTGAGGTTCTAAAAAACTGTTTTCTATTATACAATATAAACATAAACATTTTTTTGAATTAAAAATCTCTATTGTTGAAGAAGCATTTATCTTTCCACTTGAATATAAAATTGAGGAGTTATTACTATTATTATGAATAAAATAATTTGGTTTCAGTACTAAAGAAAATAAAATAAAAAAGTCTCAACTTTGCAATGTCAAATGTGCCTTTACTTATTTTATCGTATCTTTTGTAATACAAATACCAATTGTATTTATCTATTTTAATAATAAAATATTTACAACACGGTTATATCTATTCTGGACTATAGTCAAATAAAAATTAAAATGTTGATGATGAGTGTGGTGGAATAGATAAAAGATCTGGATCATTATTGTGTAACTTTAATATTTGAAAATATAGGGAATGTCGAAATTGTTTATAAAACGTATTTTGGTGTCATCATCCTAACTATCTAAAGTATTAGTATAAAGTTTTGTGACAGTGATTGTTAAACTTAAACTATATTCGGTCACATAAAACGTTCGTCACGTTAACAAGTGAATAAATAAATAAATACTAAAGTTTGATTGGTAAAAGAAATAAGTGGCAAACACACGATAAAATGTAACATATGTGGTTCCTTAGATAATATCAACAAAATACCCGTGCAGCAAAAATCGAAAATACAATTTTGTGTAACTTTAATATTTGAAATATAGGGAATGTCAAAATTGTTTCGAATACGTATTTTGATGTCATCATCCTAACTATCTAAAGTATTAGTATAAAGTTTTGCATGTTTGCTACAATGAAATAATTTTAAATAATTAATTGAATGATAAATTGATATGTAGTGGTAGTTAATTGAATGATAAATTGAGAAATATTAATGATGTGCATTGATATCTTACCACTTTTTACAAAGTTAAATTAAGTATTTGTGGATAATTTAGTCTTCAAACAATGTTAAATTCAATTTTAAAAGAATTATAAAGAGGCATTATAGTCATATATACGTGATTAATATAAGATAAGATAAGATAGATGAATTTTTGGGAGTATACTAACTCAATTCTTCACATGACACAATGACAAAAGTAACTAAAATAAATAAATTATAATTGGTTAATTCCACATGATACATATATTTGCTTAAATATGAGTATTTTCTTTGGTTTCATCTAGTTGTTTAGGTCTTGTGTGTATGACGAGCTACACATAAAACGAACGTTTGATAATTCTAAGGTTTTTATTCGTGTATCCATATACATATGTACTTTTTTTTTTTAACATAAATCACATCCATTTAGCATATCTTTTCATTAATCACGAGTTGATTACTACCATGAAAGAGTAGATTATCTACGAATCACGCCCGAATCCCAAGTGTCATTGGTAATAACTTTCATGCTCTTATTACTTAATTGTACGTATCTTCACACTTTTATTCCTTTTAATTATCATGTCATTTATTATTGATATTGACATAAATAAATACTTTAGGCTTTGTGATTTCTCTTTGGACAACTTGTAACACAAACGTGAAGATTGTTTTACTACCCTCTCATTTTTATTTTTATTTTGCCACATTAACTATTGTTGGTCCATATAGACAATATACATAGGAACAAAAAGATCGTGGTAAATCGCATTCTTATACTTTTAAAGATTTGAGTTAATATACAAATAAGTCACTATATTTTACGCAAATGTTTATCTAAATTACTAAACTTTAAAAATGTTTAATTGGGTCACTGTACATATAAAAATGTTCGATTGAGTTACCAAACTGTCGACATAGTTGCAATAGCCAAGATGACGCCTTTTTATTAAACTTAAAAATGTTCAATTTGGTCACTAAACTTTCAATTAAAATTAAGCAAAATAGGCGAGATGACACAATCAACAAGTACAATAACTCAATTAAACATTTTTAAAACTAAATCCAAATGAACATATTTACAAATACAATGACCTATTTACTGTATTAACCCTAAAACTTTATAAGGTACACAGTTATGTTAAAATTTAATAGATGAGGAGGTCAATATAAGACGATGAAGAATTTGATGGAAAGAATATACTACTCTGTACAAAGATTTCAATTGTTATTAATGATTAATTTCAAGAATTTATTATATGGAAATTGATAACGAGTGCTCAAAATGCTTCCATTAAGATTTTTAGACACGTTATGTACATTGAAAATAATATATTCTTTGTCCTTCTGAATTTTAGTTTGTCCCTCTAAATATTAGTTAAGGTACAATTGTTTTATGCATATTCAAACACCATAAATAAAGCCCTTAAGACTTCCGTTAACAAAATTCTTATTTTATTAATTTTATTAATTACATTTTTAATATTATTATGAGGATATTAACAACGGTTCTAAGGAATTTATTTAGCAAAACCCTTATTATTATTATTATTATTATTATTATTATTATTATATTATTATTATTATTATTATTATTAATAATATTATTACTATCTTAAGACCCGCAAAATTTGCGGGTTGACTTTATGATATGTCTTATATGGATGTTTAATATAGATGTAATAAGTTTTTTTTTGCGGTGTTGGTGTACGGTATCTCGCTTTGTATTGTTTTAATTTTAAATGAAAAATGTATTAATGATTTGAATTGTGATAGATTTTGGATCTATAAATCAAAATAAATAAATTAAATAATAGGGATAATATTGTGTATGATATCACCTTGTTATTTGTATTAATATTTAATGACACTATATTATTTAGAATCGTACAGATATGTTTTTCCGTATAAACAAATGTAGCGGTTCAATAAGTAAATACTATTTTGTATCTACAAATTAACGTTCTTTGTAGTGCATTGGTGGTTTTCGTCCATCTAAGTTACTCTCTGAAATTTAAATCAACAACCTATAACGCATTACTTTATCTTTTTAACTTTTACGAAAAATGACAAAACATGACAACTCAAATGCAGACTCTACTGACGCGAATGACGTTAACATAACCTTAGAAAATTAAATGGTTAATTATTTTAGAGATGTAAATCGAGATATAGAGAAATTAATGACAAAAGAGTTAATTAATTAATCAATTATTGATAATATTATGCATGATACCACTTACTTTTTTGTATTTGTATTGTTCTTTAATAATAATACTCCCTCCGTCCCAAAATTATTGTCCACCAACAAAAAATACACAATTTAATAAAAGTGGGACCACAACACCTTTCAACCAATCAAATAGAATCTCCACCCACTAAAGTCTCCTCCCATTGGTTGAAATGAGAAGTGAACAATTATTTTGGAACATCCCAAAAAGGAAATGTGGACTATAATATTGGGACGGAGGGAGTACTATATTATGTACCGAAACTTTTAATTAGTTAATTAAAAAGTTAAATTGTTAGCTTTAAGATTTCAAATCTTGTAATTCGGTATAGTTTTTTTTTCGTGTTTCAAATTTGTGTTGTATTTTCAATAACTATTTTTTTTTTGTTTCGCTAAAGTTACATAATGAGGATAACCGAAACCCGTGAATAAATATGAAAAATCGATGGGTAATACTAATTGAGTACCCAACGGGTATTGAGCCGGCTATCAGTATGAATATTATAAACCGGTATGTGTATAGATACACTAAAACCCGTCAGAAACCGAACCGTTAGCATCCATAATCCAAGTATTATAAATTAGAGATTGATACAAAAATTAATTTTTTATTAGAATTGAAAATAACTTGTTGGGGGGGTTTTTGTAAAAATTTTAAAATAAAAAGATTTTAGGAAGAACTTGAATTATGAAAGAAATAATAAAATAGTTATTAAATTTAAATTTTCATAAAATATTTTGAGTATTATTTACAATTAAGAAAAAATAGATTATTTATATTGTAAATATTGAAAGGTGTATATTGTAAATATAGAAGGGTATAGTAGTCTTTAATCACATAAAATAGAATTAATGATATCATTAAATTAATTAAGGGTTATATCTTAATTATTGATCTCAATATAATGACTAATATTCTTTCAAGATTTTTCTTTTAATATATAAAATAGATTGTTATATTTTATTTTATGCGACATGATTGTAAGTAGGTTAGAACAAAAAAATCGGGTTTTAAACCTTACCCGGTTTCAAACCCGAAAACCCGACCCGGTCAAACCCGGTTTGACCCTACCCGGTTCGGGTTTTTTGAATACCCGTCGGGTATGTACCCGGGTAGGGTTTTTAGAATTCGAAATCGGGTTGAAATAGGGTCTGGTTGGAAACCCAGTCAAAACCCGGTAAAAAACCCGAAACCCGATCAAATACCTGATTAAAAACCCGGTTGAAAACCCGAAAAAACCCGATTCGAGTTGGGTCCAACCCAATTTTTGACTTTCTTGACTAAAACCCGGTTCGGATTTTGGGTCGGGTCGGGTTGGGTGGAAACCCAGTTTTGTTCATGCCTAATTGTAAGCGGAGTATATGTTTTGTGTGAATTACAATTTACACATGTGAGTATGTGACCCAGAGCCCAAAGGATCCCATAAAAGCCCAAACTCAATCTGGCAAAGTCTTTTGACACTGTACTTGTACATTTACAAGCCCAAGACGCGTAGTGGACCTTAACCTTAAGGCGTTGCACTTTACAAATCTTAGTGGAGCAGATTTAATCGAATAATGCAAGGTTCAACCGTTCAAGACTTTTAGACTATTAGTAGAACTGTGTTTGAAAAAAAAAAAAAAAACTAATGACTCGACTAAACCACATTGAGGATGACCACATCACATAGACGATAAATTCTAAATGTGAACACTGAAAATGTTCTTAACTTGTGATGGCCACATCACAAGTTAGCTATGTCCTTAATTAGGTCAAATTCAAGTGAACCCCCGGACATGGTATATGCTATGTCAAAACCTTATTTATTTTCTGTCAGGTTAATTATGGAGTAATGTTTTTTATTTTAGA
The DNA here is from genome assembly GCA_963422505.1 of Pseudognaphalium luteoalbum. Lineage (NCBI taxonomy): Eukaryota > Viridiplantae > Streptophyta > Magnoliopsida > Asterales > Asteraceae > Pseudognaphalium > Pseudognaphalium luteoalbum. The sequence goes on from OY730196.1 coordinate 111,027,007, forward strand.
TTATATTGGTTCATATAGTTTTATCAATTGTCTTTTTTAGTGTTAGGTCCTTACAATTATATCCAACTCTAGATGAACCTCCATTGTAACCAATTTTCTATGATAAATAAACTTCCAAACTATTAATTGTTAGTGGTATTATTATTTTATTTCATGACTTTTTCATTCGGTTGATGCCAGTTACAATCGACGGAGCCAAGCTAATGTTATTGCCCGTTAGTTTCACTTCGTCGGTTCAACTCGTCGGATTACTAACGTTTCGTCAATTTGTTTTCCTGGCCCAATTTAAATTAAAAAATAATTTTTTTATGTTTTTTCAACCCGTTAATAAAAGAACATAAAAAATATATAAGTTGAAATCGGTTATATTAATAAAATACAATTTCCTTTTTTATTTATTTAACTTATTTTTCGTATCCCAAACATAATGTGAATACACACAACTAAAGCTATATCCATGCACTTTATAACTATATACACACCAGATACCTCATAAATAATGTATAAACAACACAATTCCTCTCAAAATCACCTACAAAGCATACTAACACAATCATCAGTTGTCGAAGAAAAAAAAACTAAAGAATAAATGGACCGAGAATGTGTTCAAAATTTTGAGCGAACAGTGGCTAGATGTTTCAAAAATCGTTTGGTGGGAGCTTCACCATCAGAAAAAGTTTCCGAAAAACCGTAAAAAAAAAAAAATACAACTTCAATGTTGAAGTGAAACTTAAAACAAATCAACTAATGACCGAATGGAACAAATTAAGCTATTAAAAGTCGAACACTATACTATTGTTTTAGTTTTACTATTGTTATTAATTGTAATGTTTTTTTTTTTATTTAGTTGCAATGTTGTATCGCTTTTATTTTAATGAAATATGCTTTATTATAATTATCGTGTTTTAAATATATAAAAATTAATAATGTGGGTCTCAGAAAAATAAATTGACCGATTACTGATGGCAAAGGTTTTTTAGTTGTTACTTGTTAATTTTTTGCAATTAATTTCGAATAAAGTTGATGTTGCGCTAATGTTTCTTAAAGTAACTAATCTAGGAGATGAAGATGCTATGGGAGTGGTCTAAACTAGCAAACAAATTCTACTTATGTACAAGGAACTATGTAGAGCTGGTAAAATGGACGGGTTGGGCGAGTATGGGTTACGGGTTAAAACGGGTACAGGTTTAAACGAACTCGGATCTAATTGGGCGCGGGTCTAAACGGGCTCGGGTCATAACGAGCTTTTTAACAATTTCATAGAAAAATTGCTCTAGTCCACTAAGATAGATATCTCATACAAAATAAGTTATACATTTTTAACTATATAATATAAAAAATATAGCATGATGGCCACTCATTTAGAACCATTAATGATTTGATTTTTACCCAATTAAACCCGTTCCTAAAATTTATCTAGTCCATAAGAACCCAAACTTTATGTCATTATACCCAGAATTGCTCAGATGTGAAGCAAATGGGCAGAATTTGGCAGCATTAGAACTATGAAAGCTAGACACGTCACCACGTTATCAATCAACAATATCATAAGAACTCGTATCCCTCACATTACCCTTTTACAAGCTTTAAGAGATCAGCTGTATATAGATTACAATAGCAACACAATTTGAGTGTTGATCTACTAATTACATATTACATATATACAAATATACAATACAATGGCAACAATGTTCTAGAATCGTTGATGTCAAAAGTTAAAGTGTTCAGCGAAGGTTTTCTACAAAAATAAAAGATAAATAGAATTTTTAATTTTATGCTTTCGCTATTCATATTATTTATTTTTGGTGGGTTCAAATAATAATGCCCAAAAAGTAGAGACTAAAAGAATCAATAGGATTGTTTAAATTTCTTTACAAAAATTCATTTTTACTTTTATTTCAATTTTAAATATCTCACAAAGCGTGTGTCCATAAATTATAAAAATTACATATTCAGAATTAACATTTTTTTTTCTTCGATTAGAGATGTCACAAGCTATACTTTAACGATTTTTTTTTCTTTTTTTAAACAGGTTTACAATATAATTACATGTGATTTATGAAAGAAAAAAAAAATTGTTCACATTTATTTATTCATGCTATATGTTGATTAACACTTGAATACACCCTTAATATTCATCTACGTTAATAGTTATAAAATTAAAATTGCATTTGTTTTGACTAAAAATCACATGTGATTTGTTATATAATTACATATAATTACATATAATTTTCATTTAAAAGTTGATATTTGATGAACAATTTACCTATAATAATAATTCATGTGTGAATTAAACTTAATTTTTACTTAATTGTATAATTATAGTCAATGATTTGAAAATTCATATTTTTACTTAATTTTTACTTAGTTTTTCACTTTAAATCTTTAAAATCATTAATAATTTGAATTAAAGTGTGATCGGATATATAAACGGATGTGATTCTTTTTTGATGTTAAATCATATGTGATATCACATTACAAATTTTTAAGACCCAATGAAAATAAAAATAAAAAACTTTGTCGAAAGTATAGCTTGTTAGATATATAATTGAAGAGAAAAAGACGTTGATTCTGAATATGTAATTTTGATAATTTATAGACATACAGTTTATGAGAAATTTAATTTAAAAAAAGAGAGTTAAAAATAAGTTTTTAAAATGAAATAATCTTATTAACTCATCTATTCTCTATTTCTTTACCATTTTTTTTAACACTTAGGGTGAGGTTCAAATGAGACTAAAAATTTGTGTGAGACTAAGGAAACTAATGATATCATGTCACATGTACAAAGAGAATGTTCCATACCAAAAAACCCATTTACCTCAAACATCAATTATCTCACAAACGACAAATCGAAAAATCATGAAACTTGCACCATGATTTTCAACGTTTTATCCTCTTCAATTTGCCGTACCTCAAGGCATACTTCCGACGAATTTTTTTTTCATTTTTTTAGTGGGTTTCATATGTTACTAACACATGTGTTAGAGTGTTGCGTTTAGGGTTTGCGGTTTAGGGTTTGGGTTTTGGGGTTTCTCCTCGAAACCCCAAAACCCAAACCCTAAATCCTAACCCCTAAACCTCAAACCCTAAACACTATATAAAACTCTAAACCCTAATAAACCCTAAACCCTACTAAAACATAAAATCTCCTAAACCATGAACCCTGCTAAATCATAACCCTAAACTATAACCCTAAACATAACCGTAAATAAAATGTACAATCAATCACTAACACATGTGTTACTAATTTATAAAACCCACCAAAAAATCAATTTTTTTTAATCGAAAGTATGTTTTGAGGGATGGCAAATCGAAAAGGATAAAACGCTGAAAAATATGATGCAAGTTTCATGATTTTTTGTTTTGTCGTGTGTGAGATAATTGATATTTAGGGTAAATGAGTTTTGTAGTATTGAACATTCTTTTTTATACATGTGACGTGATATCATTAGTTCCCTTAATCTCATTCAAAAATCATGAACTAATTTTAACCTTAATCTTTAACACTTATCTTATTTCTTTTATGCTCGACATGTTAGTGGAAAATGAAAATAACAGATGTCCGGCTAGCGTTTTAGATCTCGATAGCCCAAACAAATGTCCACGTCATCACGTAAATGTGTCACCAGTCACAAGAACGCATTTAGTGTGTGCAACATAACTTTTTACATGAAAAGTGTAACATAACTTTTTTGTTTCTCGTTAAATTAGATATTTACATGTGGCATCTGCCATCCGTTTCCTATGATCCACTTGGTCCAATTATGGTTTCCAATTTGAAAATATTAGCCACTTAATCTTTTTTGAAAGGTAAAGAATATTATATCAAACAAAGGCTAATAGCAAAATGCTATAAGCCACCAAAGTATACTACAATAAGAGACATGACACCAAAAACCACATTATTGTCCGGAACTTAACTGGGAGGATACTTAAAGAGAAGGAAAAAAAACCTGAAAACCCCAGGAAAAAATCCCTGAAACTAGAGGTCGCGTCACCGGTTTTCACTCTAGAACGTTTTTGAAAGTATCTCATACAGTTCCGGAACATTAAAACACCAGCTAAATACTCAACAAGACGAGATACACAAAGATAATGACCATTACAATTTATACTGACACCAATTCTCCCAAGATAGATCATTCCTTTTAGCTCTTCCTTTGATCCATAAGAATGAAAGTCTTTGCATTTCTTCCTTGACTCGCAACCATGGTGAAATCACACCTTTAAAGAACGCTTCATTCCTAGCTTTCCACAAACACCAACATGCTGTGAGAGGAAGTGATAGTATAGTCTTCCGTGATGCCAAAACATAGAATTACCATTAAAATATAAAATCTTGTAGAAAATGATATTTTTTAACATTAAGCAAAATATTCAATTTTTAAGCTTAATGACAAGACATCAAGAATTCTAGAAATTATTATTGTATACGCAAACATAATTCGACATGATAGTGGTGTACACATCCCTAATTTAGCTATAAAAATTAATCTTTTGCCAAAATGAAATATTATAACATTGCACAAAAAACTCTGTTTTTATGCCGAATGCCAAAGCATCAAGAAGTTCTAAAGTTATCGTATATAGATACATAATTTGATAGTTTATGGTATCAATCTTTGCATCAATATGTTCCTTGAGCATTTGAAAAAATACCTAAAATTGAGTAGGGGAAAACAAATACAATGTGTTGGCATCACATCCAAAGGCGGAGCCAGAATATACAAGTAGTGGGGGCGAAATAGATATTTTTATTTCCTTTATAGTTTAATGTGGACGAAAATTTTAAAATGTCATTAATACCTTAAAAAATTTTATTTTTTACGTAATTTAAAAATTCTTATGGGAGCAGCTGCCTACGCTGCCCCCACCCTGTCTCCTCCCCCGATCACATCCCGCATAAATTAAGTAATTAACAACGAGCATATAAAAAACAAATATGAACCATCACCAAGATGTGGTCTATTCATTGGTTGTCATTCTTATATCCTCAACAAGATTTCTCAATTCAAACTTCACAAGTTACACAAATTGGGTTGGTCATGAATAGGGTCGGAAAATGTAACTGGAATAACCCACTTAAACCCGTACTTATAAGTAAAAATATCCATCCTCATCAAATAACTTGAACATGAAAAATTACATCTGTTTACATATATAATAAATACTCATTTTTTAAAGAATTCATAAAGTTCCCTTTTCAATTCGATCTATAGTCCATCCCACCTAGATAGTGTTTTGCTACTATTAACGAGAAATATGGATGTATGCAGCTCCCACAAGTCCACTACCATCCCCACAAAAGCATATTTAGGTTCAAAATAGCCAAACCATTTAACAAAGAGCTCCAATAATTTATTGCTTTCCATGTGCCATTTGGAGGTTAAGACTTTCAATCAGGACTCGTCTCTTCACACAATCCAAAAACAAAGAATAAACACGTATATATATATATATATATATATATATATATATATATATATATATATATATGATTTAACGTACATCAATGTTCACATATGATTGAAGTTAATCATATGTGAACAAACACGTATTTGATGTGGTTCTCAAAATTCTCAACTTTAGAGTGGTTCTCATTTGAACCTCTCACTATATATATATATAGGGTGAGGATCCCCTGAGAACTAATTACATGTGAAAACTATTGGAACCACTTAAAAAATATTAGCGTCCAATTAGTTTAAAGAATTCGGGCAGGGCAATTTCAGACCCGTCACTCCTTTTGAAAACCCAAAAGTAAAACAAAATTACTTTTATATGCATAACATTCAAATCAAAGAGATCAGCTCGTCGAACTCAGTTTTTCATTCTTTTTGAGTTATTGTAGGTCAAACTTTAAAAACGAAAAATAAATAGTCTGTATCCCTACATGCATCTCTAAAAAAATAAATACTCAGTACACTCAATTAAAAAGTTGCATTCAAATGTTGATTTTTGTATACAGATGTATGTGATACGAGATGCATGTGGAGATGCAACTAGGATGCATCTCAATTTTAAAGTTGAGATTGTAATACTGAGTAACCAGTATTATAATACTGAGTATTCATGTGGAGTGCAACTGAGGACGCATCTCAAATTTCATGTTGAGATTGTAATACTGAGTACTCAATATTATAATAATGAGTATTCAATACTCTAATGTCATACCCCCAATTTCATGCTTTGCGGAAGCGATTGTTTTTGGACGTGACTAATCAAATATCAAGCACAAAGATTAAGCAAACGACTCTAAATGAGACGTTTTTGAAAATACATTACATTACAAAAGTAGTACAAGGTATTAAGTCGTAAGTATAAATCATTAGTGAGTTCGCAAAATGAATCTGAAGATTTTAAATACATAATCACAGTACAAAAGATAATGCGAGTAAAATCTTCGAAAGGGTGTATGCATGCGACTCGTACTAGCTTAGCATATAAGTAGATCCTGCTGGGCCATCCTACCGTGGCTGAGTACCTGAGAATGCATCACTAAAACGCGTCAACCAATAGGTTGGTGAATCTCACAGGTTTGTAGTATATAGTAATGGAAAATCCAACACAGTTCAATGAGTAGAAACAATTAAACCAATTGTAATTATGTAAGCAGTAACAATTACACTACGATAATTAAGTAAGTAATATCAATTACACAATGGTAATTCAGTAAGTAAGTATCAATTACACAACGGTAATTTAGTAAGTAAGTATCAATTACACAACGGTAATTTAGTAAGTAAGTATCAATTACGCCAAGGTAATTAGGTAAGTAAGGTCTGCCATGAGCCATCATAGTCGAAGGTTAACAAGTCTGTAATTTGGCCCTTTGAGTGCAAATGCAAAAACACTCATACGAAACGAGTAGAAAACACATGTTTATATGAGTACGGTTCGTGGTGGCGCTACCACCCCAGGCGGGGATTGTCAGTCCCATATGGATCCATATACTAAAACTCGCGCTTATCCCATAACTAACAACTATGATTCAGAGGACTTCATTGGATTAAGACGTAACTCATGCAATTCAGTAAGTCTATAGGTTTGTAGGTCGGTATAGTTTGTAACATGGTAACTTGTAAGTCAGCCATGCAGTAAGTGTATAAGTTGGTTAAACAGTAAGTATAGAAGTCGATAAGACATTAAGTTTGTAGAGTAGCAAGTCAGTAAAGTCTGTAAAGTAGTATTCCAATAAAACAGTAAGTTTATCAGTCGGTCAAGTAGTAACTATAAGTCGGTAACCTTGTAAAGTAGTAGTGTAGTAAATCCGTCAAGTAGTAAATCGGTAAAGTAGTACGTTTGTAAAGTAGAAAGTACGTAAAGTAATAAGTTCGTAATGTATTAAGTCTGTAAAGTAGTATAGTAGTAGTTAGTAATTTAGTAAAGTAGTATGTCTATCAAGTAGTAAATTTACAAGTCGGTATAACCATACATACATATATGTATACAAGTAAAACAAGCAATGCATCTCCCCCAAAGTAAAGACAGTAAAAAGGGGCCGTGAGACTCACCTGAAGAGCAAGCAATCCTAAAGTACGTGAGTTGTTCCAATGGTAATCTCCTAATGCCCTAAACATGTGAGATTATAACGAGTAAGTGGATGTTTAACTAAACCATCCGTATAAGTGTTTGTGTTTGAGTTTGTGAAAAGGTATACTGCTCGTTGGTGACGGTTTGTAATAATAATTTCAAACTATTATTATTATACATGATTTGTTGTACTTATAAAAGTATATGTGTTTCGTGTGTAAGTCGTATCGTATAAGTTTAGTTGTTACTCAAGTTCGTCACATCCGTTACATTTTATTTCATAAGTTACGAAATTTGGTACAGGTCCGAAAACTAAAATATGCCATTTTTGACCCCTAGACGACCCGAAAGGCCTAAAACCGTCTAGGCTATGGTACATAGCCTTGATCATTGGGCCGTTTTCAAGTGACCGTGTGACTTTTAGCCCAAACCGTTATGATAAATTTTTCATCGAGAAGCTACCCTGCATTTTTACAAAAACTGTTCTGTTTGAGTATTCCAGCCGTTCGGCTATAAAGGTCCAGCGGATCGGCTATGGAGGACCTAGCCGTTCGGCTATGGAGGACCTAGCCGTTCGGCTATGGAAGTCCAGCCGTTCGGCTATGGAGGACCTAGCCATTCGGCTAAGGAAACCTAGCCATTCGGCTGATGAAATCAAGCCGTTCGGCTGATGATTTCCAGCCGTTCGGCTCAGGTACCAATTTCAGGTCTGTTCGCCAAATCAGTTGGGAAAACGAGTATATGTTCGATTTTTGGACATAATCTACTTGATAGAACACTAATACATGATGGTATATGTCATTTAAACACGAAATTTAAAAGAAAAGTGAAAAATTTCTTACGAGTAAAAATTGGAGCCGTGAGTGATGGTGATGATGTTCACGATGATGATGATCAGGAAGAAGAAGATGAATATGATGATGATGATATTTGCACTGATGTTGTTGTGGATTGTTGGTGTTGTTGTTGTTGTTCTTGGAAGAGAAAAGAGAGAGCAGAGGAGAAGAGATAGATAGATATGTCTCTGTGTGTGTAAATGAATTATTGGAGTTGGTTGATATAACCGACTCCAATAATTGGTTTAGGGTATCCGTGTTCGTGTACCCGATCGTAAAATAGTATAATTTTTTCAAATGATAATTTTCTAAATATAAAATTGTATATATTTTTATTCGAAGTATTTTATAAAAATACCTTTAATGGGATATACAACTGTATCTTTGCTTCGACTAATTTTGACGGATAGTTTTTAATGTACAAAATGTGTTTAAATTTGCAACCAAGTAAATAATTATTATTTTCATCGACAATACATTATTTAAAAATGTTTTGCACCAACGTCCGTATTTAGGTTTGCGCGTTCTTTCATATTTGTTTGTACGCGATTATTTAAATAATCTTTTAATGTTATTATATATATTTTTATATATATAATACTTGTACACTTCAGTAGTTTGAGTATTTAATACTTGAAATAAAAGTTTAAATTTTGATCAAATTTTGGGTCATTTTGGATCATTTGACTTATTTGTTTAATTACACAGTTTATAAAATCAAATGTTGAAACTTCGCGTTGTCGCGGGATCTCACATAGTATATATATATAGAGAGAGAGAGTTAGGTACGTATATTTCTAAAACATATATAATGATCCATAACGATAGGAAAAATATATTTGTCAACCACTTGTAATTGACACGACCCGGCCGGGTCAACTTACTTGTAACCGACTAAACCATAAAATTGAAACAAGAATAAAGTGCTACTAACACTTTTGCTACTCATTTTAAGTTTGTTGTTGATTGTAGAATTCTTTTTATATTATATACACAAATTGTCAACTTAATAATTACATTTCATGTGCTCGATTTAGATTTGTTGTTTTTTTCAAAAGGTTGGTCGATTTAAATATCTTATTGGTCCATTGATAACCATAGAGAATATTAGTGACACTCGCGATATATAATGTTAACTTTCATGATGCAAGTACCATGAGATGGAATCTAACAACTAATTCCACATCGGTATAGATGAGAAAGTTTAAGTCCCTTATAAGTTTAAAATTGTGGTCAATTTATAACTTCCACTAAGATTTTTACTTGAAACTTGAAGATATCCAGTTAGCTATGCTTTCATCTTTTAGGCGCGTTTCATATGGTATCAGAGTATTGAAACTGAAGTGAAATGGGGTTGGATATCATTTTTGTATGAATCTTGCAAGTAAATTATCCTAAATTTTGTTGTTAACTATAATAGTAGGGGCTATTGTTAGCAAAATTCTAAAAAATGCAATGATACTATCGTAGTTCAATATATTGATGTTTTGATGATTGGTAATCATAGTTGCTCCCATTAAAGAATGAAATTATTGATGTGTTAAATCTAGTTATAAAATTTATCGTTGAAATATGAAAAAAAAGGTACCATGCTAGACCAAAACACAACCGGACAGTGGACTCTATCGTGTAGTAGTATAGTTGGATAAGTTCGGGTTCGAACACATGAAACTTAGTTTTAAATGTATTAAGCTAAGTGTGAGTAATTTAGAAAATAAAATAAAAGTGGGAGTTTGTGTGACCGAATTGTCACGTTGCTTGAAACTACAATATTAGTTAATCTAGGCAGGTGGACTCTGACGAGTCAAAGTGATTTGTTGGAAACTTTCGTATATTAAAAACAATACTTGCTTGGACTATTTCACTAGTGATTTCGGGATGTGAAGTTATAACCGGTTAAATATATGCCAAAGTAATATTCTTCAAACATAAGCTTAACGTTCGCTAAGACCAAATGTTCAACTTCAATTAACAAACCTATGATTTAATCTAGTAACGGACGTTCGCTATGATTACCATCTTGCACAATTTAGCTTAAATCATCTAACACATTCCAAAACTACATTAGCAATTTTGTTCAATCATTTATAGACAAATAATCAATAGCAATTTACTTGGTTAAAAACGTTCGCTATATCAACTAGTAAATCACCAAATAAGTCAAATCTTTGAGATTAAGCTTCAAACGCACAAGGTTCTTCGATTAAACATGAATTTGGATTTTATGAGTTTACGGTTCATCCACACGAAAAACATTCGCTAAAATCGCTAACTTATATGTATTTAGCTCATTGTTGTTACATACACCAAAGTTTTCTTCCACAATTGATGGTTCATTCATAATAAACAAACAACTTGATAGGTATTTTTTATTAAGCAAAAGAACATTCGTTATAATCGCTTAGCTAAAAATGTCACAAGTTCAACAACAACAAACTAGATACGTACAAATTTATGGATGAATCACAAACTCAAAACATAAATTAAACACCAAAATATACACCCCTAATCAACTAGTTAGTTCATCCAAGCAAGTATACAAGTAACTAGCTACTCATAATCACAATCATCAAGCACAAACAACAAACACTTGACAAAATCATAAATAATTTGAAATTAGATTCAATTGAAATTGTACCAAAGTGATTACACAAATGAAGTAATTGTTCTTGGTGAAATGGTTGTTTGCTTGATGTTCTTCTCACTATCTTCAAGTAAAATACGAGTGAATTTTTGAGAGTAAGAGTGGTGATTTTTTGTAAGTAAAGATAGAGTGAGGTGAAGGTTTTGTTCTTGAGAGAAAAAATCAAGAAGATGGTGAAGTCTCCTTTTTTTTGTGTAGGTGAAAATGTGTGTGTTAAAAGATGGATGATCCATCAATATCTCATGGTGAGTTCTTTTTAGGAGTATCACCAAAACCTTCCAAAGCTTCCATCCATGGATTTTTGGGTCATTTGGGACCAATAATCGGATAGCAATACATGCCCTAGCCCTCATTTTCGCACAGCACAACATTATTTTTCGGACACCCAAGCTATATTCAGGTGTGAAAGAGATAAACAGTGGTCCGCCAAACTAGCCGATCGGCTGAGAATGTATAGCCGATCGGCTCATTATGCTTACACGATCGGCTCGTCATGCTTACCCGACCGGCTTCTTTATCCGTGATTTCGAGCTTTCAACAAGGGTGAGCTGCTGTAACGGATTTAAACTAAACTAGCCGTTCTGCTTATATTAGCCGATCGGCTTTGACATTCTTACCCGATCGGCTGAGTGTGAAGAGCCGATCGGTTGGGACTTGTTTCCAGGCCAGTTTCAGTTCAACCTCATACTTAGCTCAGATTTCGACCCTTTTAACCACAATGCATGCTTTTCCAACGATTCAACCTGACATAAATTTTCAAACGTAATAAGTACCAAAAGTTTACGAAATCTACTCAAATATATATGCAAAACGAATGATATCGCGATAGATTTATATAGACTAAATGAGCGATATCAATTATTGTAAAACCAATTTTGTATTTCATCAATTCCTCTGTATCTACTTACAACAGGGTGACAACACATACATATATTTCCTAACACGTATTGCTAACTTTCATATATATAAAAATGTACATATTGTCTTTATATCTATATATATATTGAACTACATATTTAGTACTATTATAAATTCTGTCATAAACTGAAAGACATGTGTAATAGTTACACAGTACATTATTAGCACATATAGATAACTAATACTCGTAGCCTCGTAGGTGTAATAGAACTTAGGAGTTTGGATATATGGCAACATGTCGAATTTGTGCAGGGCTATTCCCCTGCGTTCCAAGTGGAGTGATATAGGTTTCAAAATAACAAATACGGAGTATTAAATTAATTGGTGTGACCTTTAATAACTATATTATTGTGTAATTCAGAGGCTGAAACTTCTTGTAACCATCCGTTACGTACATTATACAAAATGGTATATATACTGTCCGTATATGTGCGTGTCATATGATGGACTTCATATGTTTACCACATCATTTGTGTTCCATAAGATGATATGCCCCAGTCATATGCTTTTTGATTTATCAATCAAAAGCCTACAATGAGTGAGTGAGTGACTATAACGTTAAGACGAATGTGAATATGTTTTATGCATATATAAGATGGCAGAAATCCCTGTAAATTATATCTATCATTGAGGTTAGATCCAGTGACGGATGTACATGTGTTTAAGGATATGCACTTGCATACCCTTAAATTCTCATGTGTAGTGTTTAAAAATACTTTTTTTATATGTTGTTAGTAGAGTTTCTAGAAAAGGCATACCCTTATAAAAGGAGGTGAACACCCTGTGCAATTATTTTAAACAATCCCTCAAAAAGACATTGTAATTATTTAGCAAGTGACAACTCAGCTAAACTATGACTTTTATTTAGCATAATTAGCTTTTTTATTACTTCTTCTGTCCCACTTATATTGTCCACTAATTTTTTTTGTTGAATTTTGTTGTTATATTTAATGCAAATTTGACAAAAAAATTTTTTTTATAAAAATGAATGAGAGTATTAAATGAGCGTAGAATAGAAAAATTAATGATTTTTGTAGTTATTTTTTGCAAGTGAACACTTTTTTTTGGACAAACAAAAATAGTAAAGTGTATAATATAAATGGGATGGAGGAGAAATAGTTATTCCATATCTAAGTGCACATAATGTTACTCTTTTGTTACTATTTTATTAGTCGAACTTTGAAAATCTATATTGTAAGTATTTAATTTTTGTATGTTTTTTGTTGTGTCTCCTATATATAACTTTAATGTTTTAGGTTTTATACATATAATAGTAAGTTAAATGCTTACAATAAAGATTTTATAACTTAATAAATATAATAGGAATTTTAAAATATCGTCTCATATGATAGTCAAATGTGTGAAATTTGACAAACTTTTTGATACAATAATTTTTCAATTTTTAGGACTGTGAATTTAAATTACGGTTATAATCTTGAAGTTGTAGCTAAAACAGATTCGATATTATGTATCTGGTTCTTTAAAAGTGATTTATTTTAATTTTGATTAACCAGTTTACAAAAATTATAACCATAACCTTGAAATGAATAACCGAAACTCGACCCGATAAACATCTCTAACTTTTCACGAAAAAAACGTTCATTCTAGCTAGTGCTTTTATGCCTACCAACTTTATATTATTAGATCTGCCACTGGTTAGATCACTTTATACAGAGGAGTTGGATCAAATAGAGTTTAAAAAATCTATATCTTCTGAATATGGGACCAAGTATTCTCAATGCCACTTCACGAAGTTTTCTTTTCTTTTTCTTTTTTTCTTTTTTTGATAGCTTACTAAATAATTGTTATTAAACCATAAATTTAAAAGAAAAATTTAACTGATAATATCACGAAAATAACTTTATACGATTCACTTTTAACATGTGCCATTTTAACTCGTGTAAAGACTATTTCTTATATATGAGTAAATAAAATAATGGGTAAAGTCGATTTTCTATCGGTCTCTCACCAACCGGTTCCACAATCACAAGCATCGAAATTGAACTAATAACATCCACATTTACCTTACATGTTCCCCACTACTAAACTACTATTGTGGAGACGCTATGCGTAAGTATACATATGAATTACCTTAAAAACCTTAATAATAATAAATAAATAATGTGTTATACTTCCTCCATCCTAAAATAATTGTCCACTTTTAAAAATAGTATGTTAACTTTACCACCTTACCCTCAAGACACATTTTAGTTTGTCACAAAATAAGTGTCAACTTCACCACCAGTCAATGTAATTTCTTTAACTCCGTAAAAACTGAAACAAAATACTTATCGTGGGAGGGATTGAATATATTTTTAAATAAGGTGTAACGAGGATAAATTTAGTGGTAGAGTCGAGATGAAGATATAATATATAATAAATAATAACAATAAAGCAGTGTTTGGTAACGCGTGTCCCCTTACGGTATATTAAAAACAAAATGGATTCTTAAATTTTTGATATTTTTGAAGTTGTAGCTAGAGTCATCCATGACATCCATGAAAATATGACATTACTAAAAATAAATCCCCTTTGATTGTCTAATACTTACTAATATATTGGATTTTGGATATGGTTGTTATCTCATGATTGGATACGGAGTTTGGATTCTTATTACTTAATTAATAATTAGCAGCTAATAACGGATTTATATTAGTTGTAAAATACTCTACTTATGCACATTTAAAAAGAGAGCCGAAAATCTAGGGTGGATGTGGAGTGACGTAACCTTCCAAAAATCAACGGTATACTTATTCCACATAAATATTGTTGGTTATTTAATTTTAATTTTTTATACATCAAATGGCTCCTTATTAAAAGATTAAAAATATATATATATATAGTATGATAATTATCACATTTATAATCTCTTCAACAATCTAATGATTCAGTAGATTTTAATCCGAACTCACCTTTAACTTTGTAATGATAAATGGGAGGTGAATTCTTTTAAAAATGATAAAAAAGTAAATAATAGGAGAACCAATAAGATTCTTCTATTTCTCTATAAAACCAACTTCTATTTTTTATCCCCTTGATTAATTATCTCACAAATCGTAAGTCCATAATTTATAAAAATTACATATTCGGAACCAGCGCGTTTTTCTCTTCGATTAGAGATGCCATAAAATATACTTTCGACAAAAAATAATTCTTCGTTTTTTTTACCGGATTTCACAATATAATCACATGTGATTTATGATAAAAAAAAATTAAAATTTGTTCACGATTATTTATTCATGGTATCTGCTACTTAACACGTGATTATAACTTAATATTCACACACATTAATAGTCATAAATAAAAAATAAAAAATTACAATATTTTTCATTAAAAATCACATGTGATTGTTACTTATACACCTAATCACAAGTGATTTGTTATATAATCACATATGATTTTGCATAAAATCACATATGATTTTCATTTAAAAATTGATATTTGATGAGAAATTTACCGATATATCTCTTAGTCAGTGATTTAAAAATTTATGTATGATTTCAACTTGATTTTTACTTGATTGTATATTTCTTAGTCAGTGATTTGAAAATCCGTATTTTATTACTCTTTATACACATGTGATTGATAGTTTGATATTCAATCGCATATGATTACACCTTAGTTTTTCATGTCTTAATCTCTTTACATAATCAATGATTTGAATTTAAAGTTTAATTGAAAATATAAGCGGGTGTGATTATTTTTTAGTGTTAAATCACATGTGATTTCACATTAAAAGTTTCTAAAACTAAAAAAAAATTGAAATTTTTTTTTCGTCGTAAGCATATCTTGTTAGATCTAGAATCGAAGAGAAAAAGACGATGATTCCGTATATGTAACTTTTATAATTTCTAGACATACGGCTTGTGAGATATGTAACTTTGAAAAAAATGTGAAGATGGGTATTTGAAATGAATGAACCTATTGGTTCATTCATTCTCCATTTTTTACCATTTTTTTTTTAACTTTCATCTGATAAATAGATACTCCGTATTAGATAACAAATGTGAGGGTTATTATCAAATTTATAATTTATGGTAGGAATCATATGAACATCTTTTTAATTTTTAATTCCAATATATATACACTTAAAAAAAATAATACTAATATAATTTGAATTTTATATTATTTAATATGAGATTCATCTAAAACAAAAATAAAATTATATGTTACACAACTTAAAGCTGTGTATCACAATATTTTTTGT
Organism: Pseudognaphalium luteoalbum; assembly: GCA_963422505.1. Taxonomy (NCBI): domain Eukaryota; kingdom Viridiplantae; phylum Streptophyta; class Magnoliopsida; order Asterales; family Asteraceae; genus Pseudognaphalium; species Pseudognaphalium luteoalbum. The sequence goes on from OY730196.1 coordinate 111,043,148, forward strand.
GTGATACTCTGATACACACTAATTTTTTTAATGTGTATCATATTTTCTTAAAAAAATTATTATTCCATATTAAAGAGTATAAAATTATAATAATTTTGGTATAGTTTTTGTTCAAAAAAATTAGGTTATCTTAAAAATAAAAGTTAATGTTAATAATAATAATAATAATAATAATAATAATAATAATAAAAATAATAATAATAATAATAATGTCTCGCTGGTGGGGGATTTTCTTATGCCTCGCTGTATGTGTAATCGTTATGAGTTTTTTCACCCCTTTTGCAATCTTTGCAGTTAAAGTTTTAGGAAGAATCTAGTTTATGTAATTGTTGTATTCTGGATTTTTGTTTTTCTGATCTCTAGCTCCTTGCTAGTTGATCTTTTTAATGCATTTTTTTTCTGCCGTTCAAATAATAATAATAATAATAATAATAATAATGTTACCAAACAATGTTTCTAATGAATAAAGGTTGGAGATTCTTAAAAGTTAAAACTAAATCTCAATCCCCTATAATCCCCTAAAATTTAGTGTGTCAAACACACCCTATGTAAATTTTGCTAAAAATTAATTGCAGTTTGAGTTAATTTGTGGTTTGAGATTGTGTCTTAGGAGCTAATTGAGAAGATTTATATTTTAGAAGATTTTAAGGGATTCCTTTTCCAACAATGCTATTTTGTTTATGTTATCACACGAGGGTTTCTAATTCATACCGCTTGAGATTAATGAAACTAAAAATTTTAACCACTATAAGACTGTAAGTCCTTAAACTCCCATCTTTTAAACACACCCTTCATTTATAATCCTATTGTTTCAGAAACTGACATATTGTACCAACCATTTTTCCAGTATCATGAAGGTACTATAAAATATAGCATGCTAAAATATTACTAATTAAAAGCATATTTCATGGTCTTACATAATTAGGACACGTTAAACAAAATCCTTTGCTTGGATGTGATTCGCTTTAATTCTTAACGAATAAAATTCGTTTATTTTGGAGGATGATGATAGCAATACAAACAAACAGAAACGTGTTGGGTTAATGGTGTTTGATGTGACTTTAAGATGAAGATGACCCATTTTGCAATTATAATTTATAATCCACATTTTTTTTTTCCCTCGAGGATTAAACGCGGATTTTTTAGGCTTTAGAGTTTAGACGTGTATCATTAAATATTTATATCCAAAATATCTAAATCAACTTTCTTAGTTACGGTATTATTAAAACTTTATATTCGTCTTATGACACAATTATTACAATTAAAATTACGTACACCCTAAAGATATTTTGAGTGTATTTGACAAAATTAGATGAGCTGAAGCTGGAGATGAAGTTGAAAGTTAGAAGCTGAAGATGGAGCTTTTATTTGGGGCTGAAACTTTTATGTTTTAATAGGTGTTTGATAAACTAGCTGAAGTTGGAGCTTATGAATATAAAATGACATGACATTCTATTACTCTAAGATTTTAATAATTAAAATAAGATTATTATATTAATTTAACAAGTAGGAGATGGAGATTCTCAAAATAAGCTAGTTTGAAGGGATTCTATTTTAAGGAATTATTTTATGAAGAATCCCTACTTTTAATTTTATGTCAAACAAGGATTTTAAATTTGTAAGGGATTGAGATTCTTGAAATTAGAAGCTCGATCTCTTATAATCCCTCATAATCCCTTAAAATGGGGTTGCCAAACACACCCTTTGAATGAAATTTCTGTGACGACTTATGTTCAATTATTCTCTCATAGTATGATACAACAATCACATCACATATACAAAATACGAAGTAATAATTAATACAAGTTAACGTTTTATAACCGTTTTTTATGCGATATAATGTAACTTGTAATGAAATTGCAAATTTGATAGTTAAAAAAAAACCCTGCAATAACGAACACGCCCATCACGATTCTTTACGAGTACAAATTTCCCCATAAGTATATACTTCCTCCATCCTAAAATTATTGTCACCGAATAACAAACACAAAATTTAAGATAAAATTATTTATTAATGTTAAACACTAATAGAATTTCATCTTTATCATTTAAAATATTTTGATTGGTTGATTTTAAAAGATGAGAATTATTTTTGGACATATGAAAATGAAAAAAAAAATTAAGAAATAAAATGGAATGGAAAGAGTATATTTGTTCACCTCTGAACTTAAATCCTCAAACACTTGGGTTGGAGAGTCATCACATCCGTGATGCAATTTTAGTTTCTTTTTAATTATTATTATCATTATCATTATTGTTATTAGGTTAATAAAACGAATCTAAACACTCGGTAAAAATTTGACTCTGAGTGTTTCGTAACAAATTCAATATTTACTATATTTGAGACTTAGAGATTATAACTCGATAAGGTTTGATATCTTTTTGACAAGTTATTAGTTTTGACATGTATAATTTATATATTGGAAAATTTTATGGTTATTATGTCACTTCATATAAAAAGGACATTACAGTATTAAAACAAACAACCTTAATTGTCCCATCCTTAATTTCCTCCGGAATTATTTGATAAGAAAATAATGATTTGAATAATAAAATCGCAGTTGTTAAACTACCACTTAAAGTGTTTTTGAGACGTGATTAACTAATTAACTACCTAACCTTCCTCCACCGTTAATTAGCTTATTGTTTAGTGTTTTTCCGTTTCCACCTTTCCGTTTTTAGAAACCTCTAGTCTTATTTGACTATTTGAGTCATACTCCCTCCGTCCCATAATAAGTGTCTCACTTACTATTTTAGAACGTCCCAAAATAAGTGTCTAGATTCCCTTTCAGCCAATCAGAAAAGACTTTAGTGGGTAAAGATAAGATGTTATTGGTAGATAGTGACTTTCCTTAAACTGTATGCATTTTGACATGAGACACTTATTTTGAGACGGATGGAGTATTTCATAGCTTTATTTTCTATTTTATGTTAGTTAAAGTACGGTATATAACCAACTTTCAATTCAATTTTAATATTCACGTAAATGTGATAAAGAATTTATTTTACATTTTCAAGAGCATAATTACCTCAAATGTTAGGTCAACGTTTTTCGTTATCATAGGTTGATTTATCATTAGCTATTTCCCCCCTCTAAAACGTCATGTATCAGGAACTTTTACTCCGTTTGTATTGCTTTGATTGGTGCATATCGATCGATAGATTGAGTTTCATGATTGGAAGGTCTGTAATAAGAATTTTAATAATAAAAGTAATCATCAAGATATGACATGATTGTTAGTTAGTTATTTAATTACATGCATGTTTAACGTCGATGTTTTTAATATTGTAGTAGAGAACTAGAGATGTGAGCTGTCAAAGAAGATTGAAGACTTATAATCTAAAAAAAGTCAAAAATGTTTATAAAAGTACGTATTTGATAACGACGCAGTATTAAATTAGGCCCATATTTACTTGTACGGTTTGTATTATTCCCATTTTATTTTAAAAAAAATAATCCGATAGTATATTTTTTATTCTTGGCTGTGTTTAACGGTTTCAACTTATCTATCTATCTATCTATTTATACTTATATAACAAAGATTTTTCCTTGATTTTTAGATATGACACATCATAACATTTCCTTTTCTTTAAAGCCTCATAACTTGACACATCATCATTTTATTGTTTTCTTCAAAACCTTATTAATTACTAATACTATTATTTATCAATTATATTTTATTATAATACCCTTTAAAATTCATATATTATATTTAATATATAACAATTTTACAAATATAAAAAAAGATTCATTTTCTAATCCATATCTTATACATTGTATTTAACAAATATTATTATCATCAACTAACATGTTTTAAGAAAATTGATTTTTATAAAGATATTTGAACTTGATTATTTTTCTGTACATTTTGATATATATTACTATTGAATTAAATTTTGGTAATAAATTTTAAACTTTCAACATTATTAAGATACAGTTGAAAACATAAAAGATATATGATTAGCTTATATTTTTTTAATTACCTTGCATTGCATAGGCTTAACAAATGTATTAAAACTTAACACAATAACTTACAAATTAATTTAATTGTATTATGTATTCAAACATAAACATAATAACATACTAACTAATTTAATGGTATTATATAAATGGTCGTGCATCGCACGGACTCAATGCCTAATTCTTTAGTTATATATATAACAAAGATTTTTCCTAACTAACTAGTCATGTCACATCATCGATTTTTTTTAAAGGCTACCTAATTATGCCACATCATTAACTTAATTTTTCCTTTTTTTCCCCCTAATTCCTTAGTTATGTCACATCATCAAATTTCCTTTTATAAAAAATCTACATAATTTTATCACACTATAAAATTAGTTTTTCCTTAAAAGTCTATAAAATTTCTAACACCCTCATCATATAAGTTTCAAGATTTTTTTAAATTTTCAATAAAGTATATTCTATTTTGTGTGGAGTCGTAATTCAATTTTATTATATTTTATTATAACATCGTTTTAAATTCTTACATAACATTTAATTTAATGAAATTTTTCTACATAAAAATAAATTCCTTTTTTACTAATATCTTATACATTACAATTATCTACTATTATCATCATCATTAAATGTCATAAATATTATACTATTTATTATTCGTAGCATGAAACTTAATAAACAAATATGTTTTTTGCTTATGTGTCATCTTTTAATCATTATATGATGACATGTCTAAAATATAGTTACTCCTAAATTATTATTCAAATTTTAGAGATGCCACATGATTTTTCATTTTAAATAACTTAATTATCATTATAAATATTTTTAATAAGCATTAATAATAGTTTAATCCTCACACTTTTATTTTTTTCCATTTTCACCCTTCTAACATTTGTTTCTAAATGTTTAAACACCGTAACTTATAGTTTGATCAAAATTGAATAATTTAAATTCATTTTGAGTATGTATATTTTGCATTGATTACACAAGAGTTAAGTGCACCCTTTATCTCATTGTCATTGTTTCATTGATTTTATTTCATTAATAATCAAATTTCATTCATCATCAACTATATATACACATTTATTGAGTTAAACATATTGGTAGATTGAAATGTTGAGTTGAGACAACAATAGTAGAAACTATTACATATATGTTGCTTATATTAAGTAGTAGTATAACATTTGTAATTGTAATTTTTTACGTTAGCATTTGTAGATATATTGTATTTGTTTTTCATGTTTTTACTCACAAAATTTTTGAAGTTTTTATTCGCATATTTTTAGGTTGTTGTATACTATTTTTCTATTTTCAATGACATATTTATAGTTTTCAATTACAATAATGACATTCATAAAAATATCATAATATATGATAGTTTTGCATATATTACTGTATGATTACTGGCTCAAAGACCTACAATTTTTTATGAATACATATAATACTCATTAATTAAATTGTTTTATTTGGTTTCATATATTAATTTCAACAACTAATTATAATAGTTTCATTACATTACATAGTTTGGTTTATGTTATTATTTATTTTCAATTTTCAGTGACAATTGCACATTTAATATTATCAACACTAATTCATTGAACTACTATATATAAAAATATAATTGTATTTTTTATCGACCGTTCATCGTATGAGCTAAAAACCTAGTTTATTTATATGCTAAAATTATGTATATTTGTTAATATTTTCTTTCAAAATTAGACGCAAAATAATGTTGTTTAAAAGGCAACACATGGCTTGTAGCGTAACCGATATTTTTATTGGACCCCCACTGGCCACTTCCCACATATTAAAGTAACTATTACTCCGTATAAGTTTTCATCACAATATGAATACGTGAGTGTTGATCCCCTTCGTTATTTAAATTAGAGTGATTGCAATCGATATAAATTAGTTACCTCGCTAAATATACCTATACGTATGGGTAAGATTCAAGTAAAAACACTTATTATGGTAGGAATGGTAGGAACGTACATTTTTACTTTTAACTTTAAAATTAAATAATGTTTTTGATTAAAAATTTATATCAAAATTCTTAGAATTGTGTGCTCTTTACTATGATTTTTTTAAATGTGATACACATCATATTTTTTTTTTGTGTATCACAGTATCACACATAAAAGGTTGTGATACACAACTTTAATTTGTGTATCATATTTTTTTTTTATACCTTAGTTATCTAATATTAAAGAGAATAAATTTTAATAATTTTGACATAACTTTTTTTGCAAAACGTGTACATATGTTGAATTTAAAGGTGAAAAAATATTGTTCCTACGGTTCCTACGATAATAAGTGATCATACAATAACCTTCCTCATACATTATACTCTATCCGACTTACTATAAGCATCTGTATTCATATTTTGAATTGTTTCATTTAAGTGTCTACTTTCATATTGCATCAAATTAGAAAAAACTTTAGTAAGTAACTATGTTATTTGATTGATAATAAGTGTAATTAATGGAATTAAAACTACATAGTCAAAGCGCACATTTTGATTGAAACGTTGAGAATACAACATATAACCTAAGTTTGTAAATGATTATAATTAAATCACATTAGTATAATAATAATAATAATAATAATAATAATAATAATAATAATAATAATAAGTAATAAAAAAATCGCCCAATAATCAAATATGTATCTAAGTTGTCTATAGTCTATACGAATGATGATTAATACGAGTTATATTTCGAAATTATTTATATATATCGGTGATGATGATTATTATAAGTGGCAAAATGAATTGGTCGGGTCGGGTCACAGGTCTAGATGGGTTTGGGTCTATATGGGTTCGGGTTTAGATATGTCATTTAAAAGGATGAGTCTAAACGGGTCTGGGTCAAATGGATATCGGGTCGGGTCATCGGGTTTTTACCATTTTTTTAAAAAATTTTGAGTGAAAAATGAAAAAAGCGAAATGAGGTGAATATTTTTTTTTTACCTGCTAGACCCGTCTAGACCTGTTGGTTAATTGTTACATAATTGAAGGTTGTATTGAAAAATACATTTAGATCCATTCAAAAAATGAGGAGGATACCCAACAAACTCATCCCTTTTTAAATATTGATTAAATTGACCCATAATTAAACAATGAGTCTAAAATTGCCACCTATAATGATGATAATTGATAAATGGGTCTATCACTCTCTCTTTTATATATATATATATATAATAAATATAAAATTATGTTTTAATCATAGAACACATATTGTGATTGTGTATGGTTTGTCTAGGGTAGTAGTCCATATATGAGACCTGTTTGGGCCAACGGAGTCATCCAAGCACAAACATATATGCTACTACTTCTGTTTCTTGTCATGTGATGATGTTAATGTTATTAGAAATTTATGAACGTGAAAGATGTTATTTGTTTTTTCTGCTCTATAATAATTTAGTTAAATATTAAATAATATATATAAACAAATATCTAATACAATTATGTAATTAATTACTTTGACCTTTTTAAATCATACTCCGTTTTTATTAATCCCATGATTACACTGTAGATTCTCGTACCTGCGAACCTTTTAGCAATTACTTCCCGCTTTAATTTGTGTTTAGTACTATAGAATTAAAATTAGACGCTTTTCATAGAGAAAATGTTTTTTATAGCCAAAGTAATTATAACGTTTTTTAATTTCCACTACCCTAAACATAAAAATATACGGAGAGGCGAGCTAAGAAATTCGGATGGAGGGGGCAAATTATTTATTTATTCTATAGATTCGTCGGGTGAAAATTTTAAAACGTCATTAACACCTTAATTTTTTTCATTACTTGATTTATAATATCTCGTGAGTCGGCTGAGTTACCTATTCCGCTCATCTCCGCCTATGTTGATTGGGTGCTGATGTAGAGAATATTTTAAAATAAAAATTTATATATATATCTCGATAACAAGCAATAAAATTTGGTATGTCGATTTTTGATCTTACTTTGTGTAACCATCCAACACGTGGTCACCTCTGTTTTATAGTAGTAGTTTTAAAAAACATGAGCTCCCCCACTATTTATACCCCTCCCTTTCTTTTTTTGCAAAACACACCTCCTCTGTTTCTCACTCACTTCCCTATTTCTTCTCCGTCCACCCACACTTTAGATTTTACCGGAAGCTTTTGTTTTTATTATTAACAAAATAACTTCCAAATTCCACCAATGGCATCTTCACTTTCCACATCATCATTTTCTACTTGCACTCCTACTAATGTTTTCACTGATAAACCCAAATTCACATTACCATCAATTTCTTCATCAAATAAGCGAGCATATAAACTACCCACTCATTGTGCAGTTCAATTACCTTCCATCCTTAATTTCCCCAAAAAGCTACCTCAATCACAGTTTCCTTCATCATGGAATTTGTTACAGAAACTATCTTCTATGGCATTGGATGCAGTAGAAAACGGGCTTATCGAACACGAGCGAAAAAGCCCGTTGCCGAAAACAGCTGATCCGAAAATTCAAATATCCGGGAACTTTTCGCCCGTGCCCGAACAACCTGTTCGACACTCTTTGCCCGTCACAGGAACAATCCCGGATCATATTAACGGAGCCTATTTACGAAATGGGGCTAACCCGTTATTCGAGCCGACTTCGGGCCATCATTTATTTGATGGTGATGGTATGATCTACGCGGTGAAATTCGACAACGGCTCCGCGAGTTACGCTTGCCGGTTTACCGAGACGCAAAGGCTCGTTCAGGAGCGTGCGATTGGAAAACCAGTTTTTCCTAAGGCAATTGGGGAACTTCACGGTCACTCGGGTATCGCGAAATTGTTATTGTTTTACGCTCGCGGGTTATGTGGATTGGTGGATCACAGCCAAGGCATTGGGGTCGCGAACGCAGGTTTGGTCTATTTCAATAACCGGCTTTTAGCAATGTCCGAGGATGATTTGCCTTATGAAGTGCGAGTTACGCCTACTGGGGATTTGAAAACGGTTGGGCGGTACGACTTCGATGAACAATTGAAGTCTACTATGATCGCGCACCCGAAACTTGACCCAGTTTCGGGTGAGCTTTTTGCTTTAAGTTATGATGTCATACAAAAGCCTTACTTGAAGTACTTTAGATTTTCACCAAATGGTGTGAAATCGAAAGATGTCGCAATTGATTTGGGGAAACCTACTATGGTTCATGATTTCGCTATCACTGAGAATTTCGTGGTGGTCCCTGATCACCAGGTTGTTTTCAAGATGTCGGAAATGATCACCGGAGGGTCCCCAGTAATGTACGATAAAGAGAAAGTGTCGCGTTTTGGTGTTCTTGATAAATATGCTAACGATGATTCGGGCATTAAATGGGTCGAGGTTCCGGATTGTTTTTGTTTTCATCTTTGGAACGCATGGGAAGAACCCGAAAATGATGAGGTTGTCGTGATTGGGTCCTGTATGACCCCTGCGGACTCAATTTTTAACGAGAATCATGAGGAATTAAAAAGTGTATTGTCCGAAATCCGTTTAAATTTAAAAACCGGAAAATCAACCCGTCGAGCGATCATTTCGCCTGAAGAAGATGTTAATCTCGAAGCCGGGATGGTGAATAAAAACCTTCTAGGCCGAAAATCGAAATACGCTTACTTAGCAATAGCAGAGCCGTGGCCAAAAGTTTCGGGTTTCGCTAAAGTTGACTTATCAACGGGCGAAACCAAGAAATATATCTACGGAGATGAAAAATATGGAGGAGAGCCTTTGTTTCTTCCCCGTGACCCGAACTCAAAAACAGAAGACGATGGTCACATTTTGGCATTTGTCCATGACGAAAAGACATGGAAATCGGAACTACAAATCGTTAACGCAATCACATTACAACTAGAGGCAACAGTGAAGCTGCCTTCAAGGGTTCCATATGGTTTTCATGGAACATTTGTGAGTGCTAAAGATTTAGCAAGACAAGCTTGAAGAAAGTAGAAGTGAGCCTGGGAGCCGGTTTTCGGTCTCGACATGAAACTGAGCGATCCGTGTGTAGATAGTCCGGTTGCATTTAGAGATTTTGCCAGAGGGATGGTTGCATATACTTCCCCGGGAGATCTCCTTCCGGAAAGTAAAGGATAATGATAAATACAATAAGTTTTTTGATAGATACAATAACTTTATGCATGCATATACAGTATAGTATAACACTGTTATGCATATCATTTGATGTATACATCAAAAAAATTTGTTGTATTTATCAATACCCGAAAGTAAAAGCCTCAACTGAAAAATTGGAGGTTTTGCTAAAATTTTAAAAGTATAGGGTTGGTTTTGGAGTTGTGTAGTGTAGTGTTTAAGGGCCAGCTTGTAGCTTTTTGTGTAGGTGTAATTTGAAGCTCAGCTTGGTTACCATCTGGTACAATCGCGATAGCGCGAAAGTACTATTAGTAGCAGCATATTTGTAAAGTTATATGGAGTATTATATATTGTTCACAATGGCAAATTTATAATTAATCTCTTTCTTTTATATTTGATTTTTTTTTGAAACGGCGATATATATATATATGTAAAAAGAAAAAGCCACCAAACTAAGGGAGAAAGATCACAAAGCTTCCAGGAGCACAAAAGATAGAAAAAAAAAGAAAAAAAAACACGTAGAGATAACAGGTCTTCTAAATCTAAACCAATATAATCCCGAAAGCTATGAGTACTAAAATGCTATCCTCCATCATCAACATTGAAACAAATCTTCGGAGAACGAATCCAAGAATATTAATGAAAAATGCCATCTTTTTGCACCTGTTTGAAACCCACAAAAGTGAAACTCTCTTCAATTGAAGAAACAAGTCTTATATTTGTCTTTTAATTTTAACTTAACGTAGAGTTGACAAAATTATTTGATATTGTCTTTAATACCAGTTACTCGAAGTGTTATGAATTAAAATGTATTAGGACTAAGACTTTAGTTTATCAAAATTTAAAACAAAACAAATAATTATAATCGATTCTTCATTATTAGCTCGTCAAGTGTTGGTTTCTGATCATTATTATTTCGTTCTTCATAATCGATTGATACTTTAATTTTTGCTTACCTTAACTCGAAAACTATATTTTATTTGGACGTTGACGTTGTGGTTTAATTATTGTTATCGCCTTTTACGCATAACGGCGCGAAATTCGTTACCTAAAAAAGATTTGGCCAACATCTGATTTATTCTTATTTAATTTTTTGGGAGGTACGTAACAGCATTATTATTATTAGTATATTTTTTTCCCTATATTTTTTAGTCATGGTTTCAACACCACTTCGGTGGACCACTATTCCACTGGAAATAAACCCATCGCTACACATACTTGACCTAGGTAAAACTCTAAGTGACAAATGAACCTTACACCTCTTAAAGAATTATCATCTTTCCAAATTTGTCACTTAGCAAACCCCACCCTTATAATTGGATAACAACATATTTTATTCTAATGAATTTCGCATATGTGTAGAACATGTATAAATAGTATCCGTTACTCATTCGATACTTGATATACATCTAACAAATCTTTCTATTTACCAACGTTGTTAAAACCAAAAACCGGATCGGCCCGAATAGGCCTCCGGGTCCGGTCTGACTGAACCGGCCCAAACCGGATAAAAACGTGATTTTTTTTTAAAAAAAATAAAAATTCAAAAACCGATTTAACCGGTCCGGTTTCCGGTTGAACTGTCCAGTTTTGACCGAACCGTACGGTTCGTTGACCGGTCAAACGTTGGTCAAAACCAGTTTTGAGCGGCTCGAAAGGGTTCTGACCGGTCAAACGTTGGTCAAAACCAGTTTTGACCGAACCGTACAGTTCGTTGACCGCTTCAACCCGGTTTTGAAAACATTGCTATTTACTCGTATGTACGTCTGATTTTGTCATACATCACATAAATTTTCTATTAAGTACACTTTTGGTATATAAATAAATCATTTTATAATACATAAACATCAAATATAAATGGGCCTGGGTCTTGCGCTGCATAATCTGATATTTCGTTTATAATACTAAAACTTGTGATTCTTGATTAAAAATTTTCAGGAATTATGTACCAGTAATCTAAAAAGAAGTGAAACAAAGTTAGGAAAGGGATTTACGTAAAACAAAGTTAAGTTAAGCAAATGCTGTTTACTACGTCTAAAAATTAATATCGATAAGCTACTTGAAAGTTATACAACATGGCTAATCGGATATTTTAAACAAAGGCATTATAACTTATAATTATATAATTATGAAGTACCATATATATGATGACCGCATACATTATCATGTCACTGAATCACAGAAAGCCCAACTTTCGTAGGCACGTAAAAGAAATTAAAATTGTAAACATTATAGGCTAGAGAAAGGCAGATGAGTTGGGGAAATTAAAAAAACAAATTTGATAAAATTATATACTTCTTCCGTCCCATTTTAAATGCCGATCACCTGGCAAAGGAGCCTATACACATTTGCTTAAACTAAGTGAATTTAGTGACAACCGATGTTTTCGATGCCTTGGTAACTGCTTGCTAACCAACACAAACAACATATATCTGCAGAGGCTATTAAGCTTGAAGGTCAGTGAATTCATCTATATATATATATATGTCATATGATTTATATCTACATGCAAAAAGCAAATCTTTATACGAGTAATATTTGAAAACCAAGCTCTAACATATAGAGTATGTTTCATTTGCAATGTAGTTTAATGGCAAATGCCATTGATATAGTTTAACAATAAATCTCACAATTATTGATCAAATAATTTTTATATGGTACTACACGAATAACAATCTGTGACTCATGACTTTGTTTAAAGATTCCATTCTCTAGATATGCTTGATGTGTTAACATATGTGCATCAAGAAACAGTACGACCTATTTACAGGCACATGCAGAGTTTCAAACGTACATTAGTCACGTGTGACACATACCTGGCAAGCAAGTAAACTGATTCATCACTTTAAGCAACAAAATCTTTTCTCAATTAAACTATGTATAAAATCATAATGATGCTGCCCTTTCGACCTCTCCAAGGTATACAAGTATTACGTATTCAGTATATCCGGCCATACAGTTCTTTAGATATACAAAATTAACTCAAGTTATTGAGGCTAAGCACGAGTCAAGACGAAAGGCATGATGGGCCCACAATTCATGATGACGTGGAAAGAAAATTACCCGGATTCCAAGTTTCTTTTTCATACGCGTGGCCTTCCAATTGGTCCAAGATTGTCCACATCAGCTACATGTAGAAAACATCACTCTATACCTCACCCACATGACTGACATCTTCATATTTTTAATCATCATACAATAAAATAAGAGTGAAATACTGAATTAAAAATATGAAGCGCCTACTAATTAAACCTTCTATCTTGTGGCAGGTCTAGGACCAGGTATAAGTATATGGTCTAAACCACATGATACGTGGTCAAACAATAAATAAATAATACGATTTTCAGAACCCACCAGAAACAAGAACCTTTCAAGTAAATATTGCCAGCCTGCAAAATGCAATCAAGATCAATGGGGTATGTTCATATTGGGAGGTGCTAATAGCAAATCGACGGAAGACCAAGCTAGCAATTGACATGATAACACTCAAAATTAAACATCTTAGGGAGCAAGACAGTATTTTTAATCAAGATGTAAATCTCAAAAGATGCAAAAAAAGAAAATAAGTGATACGGAACAACTTCTTGATTACTGAAAATTTTCAAAGAGTATGTATAGGTGGTGAACAGTTATTCAACAATTAAGAGCTTTTCATTCGATGGTTGACTTGGGTTGGTCCCTAACGATTTAGGGTGGCTAAATAGTTCAAGGGTCCTTGTCTAGAGGCAGTTAACCGTACCCTTTATCATAGATGCAGGAAACCGACAATTCACAAAAAAAATCACATTCATTTTGAGACGGCAAATAATATACATGACTAGTTTAGTCATACACGAGATAGGACTTTGATTTTGCGGCTAGCGGTGTCAAATCCAGGCAGGCAGAACTACAGGAGGGGGGACATGGGGGCCATGTGTAGCCCATGTGAAATTTCTGTAAATAGTAGGAAATCTGATCCTTTCCAGAAATAGAAAGAAGTCTATAGGAGTCAAAAGTCAATGCATTCCCAGAATTTGGCAAAGCATAGAATCTATCGTAAGAGGAAACACACGCAATATACTAATATTAAATTAAATTCCTAGAAAATATAAATACCCAACATTATTTACCCTCATGAATTTTGAATATGATATATCTGGCGCAATATATAGTTTAATAATGTCTATATTTGTATACCAACTGCGTGTCCCATGATGCAGACAACACGTATCGACTCATCTATTTCTTGATTGTAAATGAGCTACAATAACTTAACGATGACTCAAACATACAACTGATCCTTCTACTATATGATTTATAAACTTTTATTCTACAGATTTAAATAGGTAAACCATTATTAGATCTAAGACATACAACAAGACTCATTGAGTTTTCCATGTGAATTTTATGCTAAAAAGAATAATGGCAAGTCTGATTGTGACGTAGCACAACAAGGTACAAGGAATTATTACACAGCAACGATAAGATCTTATGTAGTAGTGCCCCCGACCAATGTATTAGGCCCCACAGCTTGCGTGTGAGAAGGTCCACAACTGAGATCATCTGTGAAGGACTGAAGGGAGGTTTGTTGAGTGACATGTAGAACCTATTCGTGGGGACCTACAAAAATATAGTGAGGGAAATTTTCTTGAAATTCTACAATTTTATATATATATTTAGGCAGGAAAACAGCAAAATTTGAACCGTCTACAGAACATGAAATACGTATATAAGCAAACTAGTTCTATGAATCAGCCAGAGTTTATCTATTTATCTATATGTAAACAACCTCAATCTGTGCAGTCTAACATGAGAACCTAACGCTATTGTGAGTAAATTATGTTCTAAAAAGATTACAGTGTTAGCCTTTCGATTTCTCCATAGTACACATAGCCTACCCATATGATGTTCCCAAAAATCTACTATCGTATTATAATCTGGATAAGAAACAATCAAAATTCTCCTGAATTTGCCATTCACTTGATCTGAGTTAAAACATATGTTTAATAAACTCACGAGCCAAAATGGAAACATCGTGGGCCCAAAATTCCTGATAACGTGTAGAGAGGAATTGCCTGGCATTTGAGTTCCCCTTTGTTATATTATTGAACAATGTCCACCTCAGCTATCTGAGATTATGCAACCGTCATTATATGCGTCATTTCATTATTAAACCGTATGATAAGATTAAAGAAATATAAAATAGTGTGCTGGTGATGCATATGAGCCATTAACTGAAAATTTAAGGTAGGATGACCTTGTACCTGTGCTGTGGCTTGTCTAGGACCAGGTATTAGTATATTTTTATAAATTCAAGAGATATGTGGTCTAACAACATAGGACAGCAATCATGCAGTTTTCAAATTCCCAGCTGCCGCTACACCAGAATTTTAAAATCAATCATTATATTTAAATCTGAATGTATCAACTCCAGCTGCCAATTGAGATTAGTGTGTAGTCAACCATACAGAGACCAAGCTAATTATCGTCATTGCAGGGGGGTGATTACTCAAAAGCCTAAACCTTGAATCACATCGCTTTATCAGTGACATTTTTACTAATGATCCTGAATAGCTCAGGGGGCACTAAGAATTCGTGATAGCTGCAATCTAAAAGAAAGAACTAAGTTCTGAAAAACTATGGGTAACATTTAAGGACAAAATGTACAATTTACAGCGTTTTTCACACTGTTGATCAAGAAACCTTCATAGACAACCTTACCTGGGCAATTCAACCTTAGCAAATAAGGCAACGTGTCCCTTTCTGGAACTAGCAGAGTCACATATGACATAGCAGTTGTAAAGGATAACATACAGATCCTGTGGGGTCCCACAATAACACTTGTCTATGCAAATGTATTGACACAAGCTATGAATTTCTTAATAAGAAGTTTGCGGAATAACACTTATCAAGTGGAAGATTTATGTAACTTGTAATGTAATTGATGTGAAGATGTATAACAAAACAAGAACACAAGTGATTCAATAATCAAAGCCTCAATGGTATAAATAATACGGATACACGATTGTATCAGGGTTACAAAGACAACCTTGAAGCTTGTTTACAACTTGACTAACTATTAGACAGATTGATACACACTTGTTATCTTACACTTGACTCAAGTACATACTTATAGACTAAATAACTTGTATAAAATCTATATACAATCTACTTTACCAACACAACACTTCTAGGAACCACGCCTGCATTAAATGCATTTGACCTTTCTTGTCTGCTGCGTGCACTATTCCTCAAAAGCATGTCTGCAGTAGGTGTATTTGTGTTGCAGAGTTGGTAGAAAGTCAGACCCACTTAGCAGCATTAACATGTAGACGAGCAGAATTATCATTTTGAACTAGCAGAACTAATTCTTGCAAACATTGGCACTTGGCAGCACTAACCTTGTAAAAGCTTGGCAACACTAACTGTTGAAAGGCTAGCAGAACTAACTCTGGAAAACTTTGTTTTCAATAAATGAACAAAGCTAACTTCCACCAGCAGAACTAAGTCTTCATAGCCCAGCAGCACTAATCTTGAGCAGACTTAAACACTTAGAATAATTTGACATATGAAGAATAGAAGAATTTAGCCCAACAATCTCCCCCTAAACTTGATCTTTCCCAGAATAGATCCAAGTTTCTTACTTCATGATGTCTGCAAACTTTCTTTTGAGCTCAGCAATTCTTTTCTGTGTTCTCTTCTCACTTTGAGCAACATGTCTCTGTTGTGCCTTTTTGTAATATTGCTGCACTTCATGTATTAATGAAGCAGCAGTGTCCAGGTCATCACATTTCATTGTGAGAGAGAGCATTGAGCTTCGTTGACCAAGAGGCCAAGGATACTCAGTTCCTATGAAGAAGTATGCAAACACCCCACTTTCTAACTGCACCATATGTACTCCATTGTGAGAATAGCAGTACCATCCCTTTGCCCTTGTGGTGTCCTTGTAGAATTCATTTTCAGGATCCATCTCATATAGAATAGAGAGACTATTGTAGACTATGTGCTCATCACTGTGCTTCTGAACATTTTGATACTTTCTCATTGCAACAGTCCACATATCATCTAAGTCATCTCTAGATAAGGCTTTTATGCACCTGAAGAAGGATGTGAATTTTTCTTCTGTATCCCCTGCCCTTATGATTTTCAATTGTTTCTTCATCTCCTTATTTGTTTCCAATACCCAATCAATAATAGGGAAATGAACAGCAATGGTACCTTTGGAGCCTCAACCTCAACCATGGATCTGATCTGTGTCCAATCAACCTCTTCCTCAGTGGACTTTGAAGGCTCAGAAGTAGAAGATATCACAGCAGGCACTTCTGTTTCACTGTCATTCTTATCATTTCTGATAGCCATTCTTTTTCTTCTTTTGAGATGAAAGGTTTCTTTTGGAATTTTCATTTTAAGAGCATCCAGATCCTCCTTTTCCTTTCTTTCAAGCTCTGCCTTAGCCCTTGCCACCTCTGCTTTTCTTTCAAGCAGTTCCTTTTCTGCTGCAGTTGGAATTTTTGCCTTTTGAGCAACTGCACTCTTTGACTTTTCCTCTAGGGCTCTCTGTGTGCTCATTTCAATGTCCCTTTGGATTCTAAGATATATCTTTTCCAGTTCATAGAAATCCATACTCATCAACTCCTTTAGAGTTCTTCCAGTTGTATTCTTAACAACCCTGGCATATTGATCTTTTAATTGCCTTTGAGTGGGTGCTCTTTTCCTTTTCTCCTCATTCCTTTTATGTGCCTCATGCTTCCTCCTCTGTTCAAGCATGTCTAAATACCACATCAATCTTTGATCAGCAGTGAACTCCTCCATTTGAGCATTGTGAGTTCCATCTGCTAGTAGATGATCAAAATATATCTGCTCCTCAGGGGTCATCATGATTTTTACATCATTGCCCATATCCACCTCTACAAAGGTATTCCTTCCTTCTCCATCAAACTGGGCTTGCAAGTTCTTAGCAACCCTTTCACTTATATCCTCCATTGCCTTTCTTTTCATAGGCTTCACAGGCTCAACCAATTTTTCTTTTCCCTTTCCTTTGCCCATATCAGTTGTAGGTTTCACCTGTGATGAGGGAATTTCTTTTATAGATATGCCAGTTGAGCTTTTCCCTTGTGCTGTGCTCTTAGCCACCTTTAGAAGTGCATCTGCAGCAACTTTTTCAACCTCTGTCATAGCAACAGCACTAACCTTTTCCTCAGGAACAGTAGATTTAACCATTTCTGTTTCCTTAAGCCCAGCAGAACTATCCATAGCACTGGCATCACTAACTTTTGTACTGGCAGCACTAACTTCTGCATCTACTGCCCTAGCAGCACTAACCTCAACACTAGCAGTACTAACTCCAGCAGCACTATCTAACATATCTTTGGCACTTTTCTTTGCAGCCTCAGACACATCTTCATCCAGTACTTCTAGAATCAAACTACCAACTACATTCCCTAGCTGCTCAGCACTTACATCATCATGTATGCTGTCATCAATTTTCACCACATCATCAAAAAGCTTTTCTGCTTCCCCTGCACCAGTAAATTCAAATTGATCTACATTTTCTTCCTCACTGGTGCTTTCATCAACAAGCATCCTTTTCAGTCCAGTTGACTTACTCTTAGCTATGCTTTTGGATTCATCCCTTTCCTTCATCAACAGCTCTACCATCTCCCTTAACCTGGCAATCTCTGCCTTCTGTCCCTCTACTTCCTTTGACAATCTGGTACAAGTATCCATCAATTCCTTAATAGTAATGCTATCCTCACCATTGCCAGAAGTGTTACCCTCTTTTAATGGATCATTGGAAGATTTAGTTAATGTCTCAGACCTAGTTTGAGCATCATCAACCCCCAATGTGGTTTCTTGGCACCTGGGACCACTAGATATATTGATATCCACTAGATCCTCAGCAATAGAGGAATCCAATGGCATCTCTATATCCTGTGTTGCCATGGATTGGGTCCTAATTCCAATACCACTGTCCTGTTCTCCTACTGAGGTAGCAACAGTAGTGGTAGCCCTTTCCATATGGTTTCTCTGCTCCTGATTGACCACCTCATTAACATTTTTGGACTGAGACAATTGAGGAAGAGAAGCCTCAACTGCCTGTTTCTTAGCCTTTTTGGCTTTAGCTTTGGTAGGCTTTGGGTCCCTTGTTTTCTTTACTTTTGAAACTATGTCACTTGGTTGAGAAGCAGTGGGTGTTTCTGCTTCCTGTGGCATAGTGGAAGGCCTGTTCAACATGTGTTCAGTTAAATTGGTCACCTTCCCAGAAAACTCTTTTCCTTTGACCATCCCATTTCTCTTCATATTTGAAAATGTTTTCTTTGAGAGATTTGAGAGAATGATTCTACCCCCTGTTTTGGGTAGATCTGGGATTTCCTGGTCTATGATGTGTTGTAAAAATCTTGGATACATTAAAAATTTGTCTTTGGGTTTCTCAAGATTATTTACCATTCCATTGAAGATTAATTTTGAAAAATTAAATTTTTCATTATTTGCAAGACAGATGAGAGCAGAAGCTATGTTGCTGCTAAACTGCTCCCATGAAGTTTTCTTCTGTGAAATGCAGTGTTGTAGGGTATGGATTAAAAAATTCCATTGTGGGGAGAAGAGTTGTTTGTAATATGTCAATTTTTCTGTTCTCTCCCCCTCATACCCATACAACACAAGTTGATCATGTATCTGAGAAGTAGCATAGCATTCCATACCATCTGCATCATCTAAGAGAAGATGAGCACGTATGGAAGCTTCTGTTATGATGATAGGCTTCTTATTAACTGTTGCCGTTATGTTTTTAACCCCATCTACTTCTGACACCACGGCAGATGTCCAGAAGTCATTAATATGAGAAAGAAAGATGGTGGGATTAACAGTAAGTGCAAACCTTATAGAGGTGCACTTCAAGAAATCAATGATTTCATGATAATCGTCTGAGCCTTGTGGTTTAAGAAGGAAGCCGCAGACGTTGTGTTGATCTCCAATATCGAGTATTTTTGAGGAAGAAGATGAAGATGTCATTTTGTAAAGTTAGGTTTGTGAGGTTTTGGGAGGTTTTTGGAAAGGTAATTTCAATTTTCGATAAAAAGTGCAAGTGAATTGAAAAAGTGTAGTGTTTGGCAGATTTAAATACCCTTTTAAAGTGAACAGTACGTTCAAGCCCTAAAATAACACTAGCA
This sequence comes from Pseudognaphalium luteoalbum, assembly GCA_963422505.1. Classification (NCBI taxonomy): domain Eukaryota; kingdom Viridiplantae; phylum Streptophyta; class Magnoliopsida; order Asterales; family Asteraceae; genus Pseudognaphalium; species Pseudognaphalium luteoalbum. Next base: position 111,063,332 of record OY730196.1, read on the forward strand.
AAATTAAAGTTGGTAAAAGTTACTGACAGAATTAACTTTGGCAGACTTAACTCTAGCAGAAGTAATTCTTAGCAGAATTAATGTTGGCAGAATTAATTTTAGCAGAATTAATTCTAACAGAATTAATATTAGCAGAATTAACTTTAGCCGAATTAATTCTAACAGAATTAACTCCAGCAGAAGTAACTTTAAACTTTTCTGCACACCTAGACAAGTCCACGTCACCCTTTTATTAATATTGCTGGCAGAACTAAGTTATGCTAGCAGAATTAACATTGTTGAAAAATTGAGTTAGCAGAACTAACAACCTTTGAGCATTTAATCCTGCACTGTTAGCTTAAAAACACAATATAACTAGCAGAATTAAATTGTACAAGCAGAACTAAATAAGATAATCACTATTTATACTAGCAGAACTAAGTCATGATAGTATTGAATATTGAGAATCTTATAATATCTGCTGTAAAAGGCTAAAGTATCAAGTAAAACCCCATGTGTAAAACATTTTAAAATTAAATAATGATCATAATGAGCTGTTCATCATACCAATACCAGTAACCAGAAATGTAAATCTGCCAACATCAAATGCTTTTGTGAACAGATCTGCAAGTTGGTTATCTGTATGAATTTTAAAATTTTGAATTAATCTTTTCTCATTACAATCCCTTATGAAATGATATCTAATTTCAATATGTTTTGTTTTAGAGTGTTTCACAGGGTTGTTAATGATACTTATAGCAGCAGTATTATCAATATATATGGGAGTATTTAAAAAAGTCAAACCATAATCTAGCATTTGATTCTGAATCCATAGAATCTGAGCACAGCAGCTTGATGCAGCAACATACTCTGCTTCTGCTGTTGAAGTAGACACAGTGGTTTGCTTTTTGCATTGCCAAGACACTAATCTATCTCTCAAGAATTGACAGCCTCCAGAAGTTGACTTTCTGTCCAAATTGTTACCCCCATAATCACTGTCAGAATATGCTACCAAATTGAAGGAAGAATTCTTTGGATACCATAGGCCTAATTTTGGTTGACCTTTAAGATATTTAAAAATTCTCTTCACAGCATGAAGATGAGACAACTTAGGATTTGTTTGAAACCTTGCACACACACATACTGCAAACATGATATCTGGTCTACTAGATGTGAGATACATCAGTGAACCTATCATGGATCTATAGAGATGTTCATCAACACTCTCCCCCTCAAGATCTGCAAGTAATGGCTTGTGTGTTTCCATTGGAGTGCTTGCAATCTTTGCATCACTGAGCTTAAACTTATCCAAAATGTCCTTAACATATTTATCCTGACTTATGAAGATACCATCTACTTTCCGCTTCACTTGAAGACCTAAAAAGAAAGTCAATTCTCCCATTGAACTCATCTGGAATTTCTGATGCATAAGAGATTCAAATTCTTTACACAGACTGTCATTTGTTGAACCAAAAATAATATCATCTACATAGATTTGCACTAGTAGGATATCATTCTCAATTCTTTTGATGAACAAAGTCTTATCTATTGCACCTCTTTTGAATCCATTATCCAACAGATACACAGACAAAGTATCATACCAAGCTCTAGGAGATTGATGCAGTCCATAAAGTGCTTTGTCCAATCTGAGCACTTTATCTGGATGCTTGGGATCCTCAAACCTTGGTGGTTGGCATACATACACTTCCTCATCTATTTTCCCATTCAAAAATGCACTCTTTACATCCATCTGGTATACTTTGAAATTCTTGAAGGAAGCATAAGCTAAGAACAATCTAATAGCCTCAATTCTTGCCACAGGTGCAAACACCTCATCATAATCAATACCCTCTTCTTGTGAGTATCCCTGTGCAACCAATCTAGCTTTGTTCTTAATTACTATGCCTCTTTCATCCTTTTTGTTCCTGTATACCCATCTGGTACCAATAGCCCGTTTTCCTTTGGGTAGATCCATCAAAGTCCACACATTTTGAATTTTGAATTGAAGTAGCTCCTCTTGCATAGCTTCAACCCAGCTTGGATCTTTCAAAGCTTCAACTGCTTTCTTGGGCTCAATCTGTGATAGAAAACAAGCAAACAAAGAAAAATTTGCATTTTCATCAAGAGTTTTAGATGACCTTCTTGTTTGCATAGGAGCATCAATTGCTCCAATGACATTGTCCAATGGCATGTAGCTTTTATGAGCTTGATACTGTGGACCAGCTGCCATTTCTATCCCAGATTCCAGATTGGTAAGATTCTGATCCAGATCTGTGTCTTCTTGAATCATCTGACCACTTGATTCTGACACTTCCAACCTTGTGGGTTGTTGCTCCTCTTGTGCATCTTCATTTGATGCTTCTTCTTGTTGAGAGCATTCTGGATTTGATGATGCATTTCCATCATCATATGTACCATTATCATCCAAATTTGATGAAATGGGTACTGAACTCTGTTGTTGACCAGGGGTGGAAGATTCAAGTACTGCAGGTGGGTCAGGTAGCCATGTTGAAAACAAAACAAATTGTGGTGGTTTGTTTGTTTGTTGACCTGTAGTTGTACCTGCATTCACATTTGTACTTGTACCTGCAATTGATGACTCATGCATATATCTAAAAGATTTGGTTAATGCATCAATGTCAAATAGATGTGCTGGACCTTTACCTAAAGAATTTGGTGTGTGTTCATTAAAGGTCACATCTAAGGTTTCTTCCACAATTCTTGTTCTACTGTTGAATACCCTGTATGCTTTTCTTTGAAAAGAGTAACCAACAAAGAATCCCTCATCAACTTTGCTTTGGAACTTGCCTAATTGATCCTTGGTATTTAAGATAGTAACAGGACATCCAAATGGTTTAAGAAAACTAACCAAATGTTTGTTATTTAAGAATAACTCATAAGGTGTCTTGTTGTGAGGCTTGACAACTAATACCCTGTTCTGGATATAACAAGCAGTGCTAATTGCTTCTGCCCAGAAGGTCATTGGTAGCTTAGCATCTGCTAACATGGTTCTAGCAGCCTCAATAAGTGTCCTATTTTTCCTTTCTGCTACTCCATTCTGTTGGGGAGTTCTAGAAACACTGTATTGTCTATCTATACCTTTAGATTCACAGAATTTGTCCATCTCTTGATTTCTAAATTCTGTTCCATTGTCACTTCTAATGATTTTGAGCTTTCTGTTGGTTTGATTTTCAATTTTAATGATGAATGATCTTAGAATTTCTCCAGTTTCATCCTTGGTTCTAAGAAAGAATACCCAACTAAATCTGCTATAATCATCAGTAATCACTAGGCAATATGACTTCTTACCTATACTGCTCACATTTGTTGGTCCAAATAAATCCATGTGCAGTAAATGTAAAGGTGAGTCAATAGAGTTCAGTGACTTGGCCTTATAAGAGGATTTGTGTTGCTTGCCTTTTTGACATGCAACACAGTGGTCATCACATGAATATGTTTTCTCTGGTAAACCTCTAACAAGTTTTCCTTTAACAAGTTTGTTTATTGTTTTAAAATTCATGTGACACATCCTTCTATGCCAAAGGTCAGATTCATTGACAGTTGCCTTTGAAATGAGACAACTCAACTCAGGTTTGGGTACAAATTTAGCCAATTCACAGCTGTACATGTTATTCTTTCTGGGAATTTTCATTAAAATCATTTTGGGGTCAAGAACAAACTTCTCAGAAAGAATACAACATTCTGTGTCATTAAAGAACACTGGGTTCCTTTTCTCTGTAATTTGGCTAACACTTAACAGATTGTACCTCAGTTGTTCAACAAAGTATACATCATTGAAGCTCATTTTGTCACTGTTGACATTTCCCATGCCTGTAATCCTTCCTCCTTTAGGATTACCTCCAAAAGCAACAGGACCTCCATCAATAACTTTGAAGTCCTCCAATATGCTTCTATCTCCTGTCATGTGCCTAGAGCATCCACTATCAATATGCCATAAGCTTTTCTTCTTGCTCTGCACATACAAATGACAAAAGATTAGTTTCTCTTGGAAACCCAAACCAATTTGGTTGTGGGTATCCCTTTCTTGTCAACAGCATCAACTCTTTTGAAGGTAATTGATGCTGGTGATAGAGCAGTTGGTTTCCAAACCCAACTAATTTTTAACTTGACAGCATTAAGTGGCCTGGCAGAATTAACTTTTGAACCACTCAATTTTTGCCTGGCAGAACTAACTTTGGTTAATTTTTGCTTAGCAGAATTAACCTTGTAGTTTTGCTTGGCAGAGTTAAAATTTGTCTTTGTCATCTTAGTTCTGTTACCCTTATTGTTAGTCAACCCTTTTGCAATTCCTTTTGGTGCAGCAGAGTTAACTTTTGCCATTGACTTTCTGACTATACTAGCAGAATTAACTTTGGTTTTGAAATTTTGATGGTTAATTCTGTCAGTATTAGTCCATGAATATTGTTTAACCCGTTGAAGCTTTGGGTTAAAATAACAATCCTTTTGAAGATGATTGAATCTTCCACAGATAAAACAAGCTTTCTCATCAACCCTTTTGAAATTAGATCCAAGTTTTTGAGAAACCATTTGATTCCAATTTCTTTGATTTCCTCTTGAATCTTTCTTTATTTTTGAAACTGGTGATGAGTTAGCAGAACAATTACACTTAGTACATTTAACAACAACAATTTTATCCTTTTCTGGTGTGTTAACAGATGTACTAGCATTCTTCTTTTCATTCAAATTCATCCTAGTCTTTTCTTGAAACAGTTTCTTACCCTCTGCTAGTTTCTTAATTTTTAACTTAGATACTAGCCCAGTAACAGAAGTAGGATTGAATGAACTCTCACATCTTCCTTAGATTCAACCTCATCATCTGAAATCCATTCAGATATCTCAACCTTTTCCAGATCATCTGCATTTGCATTTAATGCAGCAACAGGATCTGCTAGTTTGACCTCTTCTACCATTTTCTCCTTAAGTTTATTCATGTCTAAATCAGTTTTAGGAGGCATGTAGGTGTGGTTGTAAGGTGGAGGTACATTGTTAAGATTATAACCTAGGCCAGTTTTAATCTTATCATGGATTTGACTCTTTATCAGATTTTGGACACTCTCAGAAGCATTTTCTAACTCAGCCACTGTAAGTTTGATACTTTCTTTCTCAGTAGTGACTTCAGCTAGTTTCTTAATCAATTCATCAACCCTATCTTGCAACATATCCTTTTCAAATTGAGCATACTTAAGATCATAATCATATTGTTCTTCATTTTTCTGGTATGCTTTAATTTGTTTCTCTAGATCTTCTATTGCTAAGGTTGTGTGTTGACTTCTAATGTCCCAGTCCCTAAGTTCTTTGCAAATATTAGCATTATGATCCCTGTAATGTTTAACAGTTTTCTTACATACATTGGAACATAATTTTGCCTATACCTCATATGGGACTTCATCTGATGTGCTTTCCTCTCCAATAGCCATCAATGCATGATTCTGTGGTTCCATTTCTGCTTGATCACTCCAGTCATATCCCATACCATCTTGTGATACAAGAGCATTTGGTGTGGACTCTTGAACAGCAATGGTTCTTTTCTGTGATCCATTGTAAGCAGCATTATAACCCCCAGATCTTTGACCACTCATCTCCTGCCTAGGAGCTCTGCATTCTCTGGCAAAATGACCTAATTTGTGGCAGTTGTAGCATTCTACCTTGCTTTTATCAAACCCCACATTATCATCTCTCTTTCCTGCAAAGTTATTCCTTCCTGTTCTCTGCAAGAATCTTTTCACCCTCATGGTGATCATAGCCATCTGCCATTTGATGTCCATTTCCTTCAGATCATCTGGATTCACCTGTTCTAATTCTTCATTAGTCAGTGAAGAGTTCACATGACTAGCAAAGAATGCTTCTACAACTTGATCTGTAGATCTTTCTTGTGCTACAGATGGTGAATTTGATCCTGCACTTTTCACAGTGGATACAGACCCATATACTTTTGGATCTGTTTTGGCTCTTCCCATGGACATAAATGCAGCATTCTGTGAGCTTTGTGCTTCACCACTGCTTTGTTTCCTGCTTTCCACCTCAGGCTCAAAAGCTATAAGATCATTGTACAGATCATTTAGCTCTTTGTCATCCAAATCACTTCTTTGTCTAAGACCTACAGTGTATATAGTCCATTCTTCACCTAGTGATCTTAAAAACTTCCTGTTAAGATCATCCTTGTCTATGACAACCTTGTGATTCTTTAACTCACCTACAAGCTTTCTGTATCTGTTGAAGACTTGAGTCAAAGTTTCAGATTTGACAGAACTAAAGTTTTCAAACTGTTGTTTGAGCATTGACCTTTTGTTCTTCTTGGTGCTTTCATTTCCTGCAAATCTCTTATCTAGTTCTTCTATAAGCACCTTTGCATCATCAACCTGCTCAAATTCACTTTGGTATTCATTAGGAATAGACAGTAGCAGAGTACTTAGAGCTTTAAGTTCAGTAGCTCTTTCCCTTCTTTCTTGTTCTGTTGTTGGTGCAACTCTTGGTAACCTTACACCATTTGCATCAACTTTATACTTTGGACCATTTTCCACAATGTCCCATAGTTGATAATCTGTAAGCAACATGTGTTGCTTAATTTTGTTTCTCCACATGTTGTATTCATCTGGTCTAAGGATGGGAATCCTAGACACTTGAACACCTTCTACAAATTCTGATGCCATTGTATACTAACAAGTTTAAGAAAGATTACAACTTAAGTGATCACAGCTCTTACCTAAGATCTTCCAGAATTCAAAGCTTACACTTGCTCTGATACCAATTGTGGGGTCCCACAATAACACTTGTCTATGCAAATGTATTGACACAAGCTATGAATTTCTTAATAAGAAGTTTGCGGAATAACACTTATCAAGTGGAAGATTTATGTAACTTGTAATGTAATTGATGTGAAGATGTATAACAAAACAAGAACACAAGTGATTCAATAATCAAAGCCTCAATATTATAAATAATACGGATAAACGATTGTATCAGGGTTACAAAGACAACCTTGAAGCTTGGTTACAACTTGACTAACTATTGGACAGATTGATACACACTTGTTATCTTACACTTGACTCAAGTACATACTTATAGACTAAATAACTTGTATAAAATCTATATACAATCTACTTTACCAACACAACACTTCTAGGAACCACGCCTGCATTAAATGCATTTGACCTTTCTTGTCTGCTGCGTGCACTATTCCTCAAAAGCATGTCTGCAGTAGGTGTACTTGTGTTGCAGAGTTGGTAGAAAGTCAGACCCACTTAGCAGCATTAACATGTAGACGAGCAGAATTATCATTTTGAACTAGCAGAACTAATTCTTGCAAACATTGGCACTTGGCAGCACTAACCTTGTAAAAGCTTGGCAACACTAACTGTTGAAAGGCTAGCAGAACTAACTCTGGAAAACTTTGTTTTCAATAAATGAACAGAGCTAACTTCCACCAGCAGAACTAAGTCTTCATAGCCCAGCAGCACTAATCTTGAGCAGACTTAAACACTTAGAATAATTTGACATATGAAGAATAGAAGAATTTAGCCCAACAGATCCTTTGTATGTACTATGTAGTCACACCCCAATTAGACAAGTAGCTCCACATTTTGTGCATAGGAGACTTTTCTTGAACACCACATATACAAGCATTTATGGGTCATACAAGAACTTTGAGAAGGAACATTACTTATATACTATTAGAGCACATACATCTATATTATCTTTGTATGATATAACGTTCAAGTATTTGGAAAAATTAGTGACACTGAATATAGCAGTAGCTAGAGCAGACAAAAATAAGAGAATGGGCTGTTTTATGAATTGATCAGGTTTATTGTTAAACTTTCAACAACAATTTTTGACATATAGCTTGGTTTTTGAGTAGCATAAACCAGAAAGGGTATTTGGTTCCGATGGTGTATGTATAAAATGATAATAGTTCTCTTTTGACTACTCCAGGGTACATAGCATACTCGTTCAAGATGCTGACATATTTCTCAGACAATGATTTAAGACTATGAAAAATAGTAAATTGACTTGGTTTTTTCTTACAATGGTTTGATTCAGGAGTCATGAGGTCTCATATCAAGATTCAAGATCGCAGATGTCATAGGTCCGTAAGTCTTGAAAGATGTACAGAAAAAGAATCTAGATAATGTTGACTTCCCTTTTCGTACTATATAAATGTAAACAATGAGGTCCATTTAACTAGCCACCATGAAACTAAGTGTTCATCATCACTTTGATTTAGCAATTACTTATTAAATTAAATCATTAATCATTTCAGATAAACTGATGATTTTATTGACATTACTTGTTAGCATCGTCAATGAAACAATGAACCTAGTCACTTAACAAAGTGATTGTCTCAAAATAAGTTAGGATTAAAGTTCTATATTCATATGCTTTAATACTCTAGAAATTATTAGACTTCATAAATAATTACAGAAGCCATTTATGGCTCTGTTTAGTCATCTGTATAATCCCTTCTTACGACTAACAATTAGAACTTAGAAGGTACTGAACAAAATCTTACAACTAATCTCAAGGTTGCAAATCCAGAAGAAGTACCGCTAACTCAACAAGTGGAAGGTTAGTAATCAGATGGGTCAATCTTGTTCACACCAGCATTGACTAGTGATATAAAAATTGGGTTGAAAGCTATTTTATTCAATAATGGGCACACTCATTTAATAAATGCTCTAATATAACAGTTTAAAAATTTTCTTCGAAATGATAACTATTTTTTTTTTTAAAAAAAGTCTCAAAGTTGAACACAACAAGTGTAAGGAAGTAATATACAGAGTTTAAATGTTGGATACAAGCAATCAATTACTTACAAAAACTTTTAACAGCAGAATCAAAAAAAGGAGTGTGCTGGCCATTCGTACCCCATGTGAAGCATTCAAAGGCCACAACAGGAAATCAGATCCTTTCTAAAGATAGGAAAAAGAAGTCTACAGAGGTATAAGTCGTTTAAATCCCAGGATTTTGCAGAAGGCACGAATCATTGAAACTGAAAGCAAAACAACTTCAACATACACTTGTTTAATTATGAAACACCTACCAGAATTTATTCAATAATAATAGGTCTTAAAGAGGAAAAATATAATTTAATAATCAATAGTATGCCTATTTATTTAGTCACCCGGTGTCCTATGTTGCCTAACAACATCTGTCCAATAGTTTAAGCAAGCTCCTTCATTTATGACATACGGAGTAAATCACAGTGCATAAATTATACATCTAGTTTAGAAAAGAGTTCAAGTTATACCTAAAATTAGAAAGATCATTATTATAAAAGCACGACGGATCTACTGGAAAGCGGGTTTTGTTATAAAAAGCGCAGGAGAGATAACAAAAAATTACTATGCAGGAAAAATTAACTAAAATGATAGTGTCAACTGTCAAGCTATATATTCAACTATGAATATATATGTAAAAAACACATATCCTCCATTTTTCTAAAAAATCAAATCACTTCCTTGTGATCTCTTTGTCATAAATCTTACACACCAAGAAGGCAAGAAGTATTGGTCTTTTTTAGCTTGCCTCACAATCCATTAAGTGACATTCAGACGAGGTCTACTTTAGATATATAATACATCAATGCTAGTGATTACACAACTAATACTATAAGTGATTACAAAAACATTGTATCATATCATCTTCTAACATGGCATCATAAAAGCCAAATAGATCTATTATAAGTGATTACCCAACTAATAAAAGTTGTAATCTATTAGGTGTATATTTATAAAATTACCTGGTTAATGATTAAGTGTTTACAATACTGTTAGGTACAGTTTTAGATCAAAATGATTCCTGTGATGATCACTGCGAAAAGCAAGTAACCTTGACGTAAATATTTATCCAAATACACGCCATTATATATTGGCCTTCCCATGTACCAACAATTTTTCAAAAATGACTCATCATCAGTTCGCTAAGTATTATTTGCAGATAAAAATATGTATATCCGCATTAATATTATTATAAAAAAATGATGTAGATACGCATAACATGAAAGCATTTATAAAGGGAGCAACATTCAATAAGTCACCTGTGCATACGTAGATATGAAACCTAGTGGTAACGACTCAACCAGGTTTTTCCTTGAATCAATTTAAAAAATGTATAGAATGCTAACAATGGTGCCCTTTCAACTTCTGCAAGGTACATAGCATATCCACTCAACATCCCCAAACAATTTCTCAAGTTATAAATTGGACATAGAAAAGAAACAATATTGACTTTGTTATGTCATGAAATACCCTAACTTCAGGTGCCTCAATCCAAAACAAAAGCAGATGTTGAGGGTACACACATGTCAAAATTGGAAGACATAATGGGTCCACAGTTCATGATGGGCATGGAAACTGAAACCTCATTCATAACTGAACTTTCATGTATAATTCACAAGAAATAATAAATGAACCTTTTTTTATCGTGAAAGATGGAACATACTGCTGCTGACCTGTATTAATCGCAAATTCATAAATGTTCAGCTAGGATGGCCTTGTACCCGTGGCACGTCTGGGACCAGGTGTAAGCATTTCTTTTTACGAATTATGTGATCCAACATTATGAGAAACTAATGCATATTTTGTATCCCAAACCGCAGCTTACAACAGATACATGCACCAGTCCTGCCTGCCAAATTAGATCATGAGTACCGTGTGCTAGTTGCTGTTGTCAAAGTCTAATAACCAAGACCAAGTTAATTATCAATATTTCACTATTGATCAGGGTGGTACGGATCGTTAAGCTTTTGCTTGTATCAATTTTTATCAATGACCATCATTTAAGTCAGAAGGAGCACTAAAACTAAGCATATGGCTGCTAGTAATTAATATGTGACTCAGTATAAACGAAGTCAATAAAAGTTCCACATCCCCTGAATACAGTGGCACCCCAAACAATTTGACTTTGTTCCCATATCTTCTGCATTAAATGTCATAATAAAATTATCATTTAAGAGATATACATTCCACAATCAGCATGATCTATTAGAGGACCTACATGAATTCTTGTAAGTTTATAAATATACATGGTTAGAATATTGGTTTGGAAACAGACTCAAGCAGACAAGCTACAGAATATGCAAGCAACCAAAAATTAGCATCATGAGTACATGAGATACGTTACTTGTGCATTGACAAACTAGTTATTCTATAAAGCTACCAGATGTTTTATATGGTAAACAACCATAATTCAATCAGTACTATAATCTGGAATTGTGATGCATTCCTGATTAAAGTATGTATAGAATGATTGCAATGGTGCCCTTTCAACAACTCCAGGGTCAGCATACCCATTCAACATACTAAAGCATTACATACACTATGATGTTTTCTGATAAAAATCAACGTTGACTTGGTTCTGTCATGAAAAAGTTCCATCTAGGTGGTCAATCTTGAGCCAAAACAAAAACAAACGTCATGTTTACATGTAGGACGAGACAAAAGACATCTACGGCCAACCATTCTAATGACATAGACAGGAAAACTAACTACCTGCATTTTGGGTTCCCTAGGCTATTTTCATCTATAAATCATATCACAATAAATAAAATTAAAAACACACCAACGAATGCTAATGTACCTGTGGCATATGTCCAGGATCAAATATAAGTACCTATTCAGTTCATGAAGTCTGCAGTACACAGGGAGCTCAGGTTGATTTCAAAGCATCAACTTCAAGTGGAAATTCTTTAATGATTGGGCAATTTCAACGATTCGGAGGTACAGTTCTTCTTCCTTTAAGTCTTTATTTGCATTATAAATTGCATTTTGTATTTTGAGTTATGTTATATGACTATTCAAATTCTAATGAAAACAACAATAATCAAAAGAAGTTTTGGAATATCTATTCTGTGATTCGTGGAATCTTTGTAATTGTTCAACCTTCAAGAATGACACTTTTTGGGTTATATGCATAACGAAACACTTTTTGGTCCTTAACATCAGTGATTCATTACAATGATATTTGTAACGCAATACCACAACAGGTATGTAGACTATTATCAAGTAGATAATGACAGTGAGTCGATATATAATTATATAAGGTCTAATATGCAATTGATCATAGATATTGGGAAAATTACTTTAGACAACACTTTTATCACTCAAATTTAAAGTTGGTTAAATTGGTGATTGAAGAAAGATTCGCAAAAACAATGTAAAACGGGTAAAATTCGGACCAATTTGCAGATACTAATAGCAGTACTATTTATGTGAAGCTGAGGCCTATTCGCATAAAAGCAGGATATGATGCTTTCTGCTAATTACAGAAAGCTTGAAAACAAAGATTTCTCGTATTCACAGATTTTGAAGGTTTCTACGAAAATAGTAACACGTAAGCAATCAACAAACACAGGTTACAAATTGGATAGAAATGCAATTAGGTTAACTTACTCCATCAAATCGTTATCGTTTTATTGAACATCCCGGTGTGATTTGCAGGAATCGCATCGGTAACGTTAGGGTTTCTTCTGGAGAGAATTTGCATAAGCGATCTATTCCACCACATAATCATAAAGTTCGCACGATCGTATGCGAAAGTAGACTTTAAAGGGGTTAGCGAGTTAAACATCTTTTTCCCGCCCATATTTGACGATAGCCAACTTGGGCCAAAGTATTGCAAAGCCCTTGACTTTTAAAAGCCTAGCTAAGCTCAAGATTCAAATATCAAGGTTGTATACTTGTATACAATTCAAATATAATTAATTAAGTTATCAAAATATTTTCTCTATAAATGAAGGTTAAGATTTATTAGAATATTTTTTGTGTTAAATGTAGTAATCAATTCATAATCAAATATGCACTTATTTAAATACTTCATCACTTTAATACCATCTCCTATATATAAGTATGTTTTACATAGCATTGTATTAAATTCAAAAATAAGCATCAACATGATAAGGTCATTGATTCTCATCACATTTCTTATGCTTTTCATGAGTATAGGTAATAGTCAACTTCCTTATTTATGATTAAAAGCTTTAATTTGTAACTTGTATTTTAATTTTAATTGATTTGTTTACTCTTATTTTGACACTGACGACGTTCAAGTAATTCACTCTAAGTAAAGGCATTACTAGTTTCAAATATAACAAAATCTGTTTTATGGCATTTAGTTACCATAGTTGTAATCACGATTTGCAGGTATAGAGTTGTTTATGGCCGAAAGAGTTTGTACTGCCAATTATTATATGCCGAACTCTTGTGAAGACGCTCCATGTATTGAAGTATGTCGTACAAAACACGGACCTAAAGCCCTTGGAAGATGCACAGGCCCATTCACTTGTCATTGTTATTTTATATGTCCGCGAGTGAAACTTCAGAAGCCACTACTCCCCTAGCCATAATATCCTGCACTTCTATTACTAATAATCACAATTTGTAAAGGTCAATATCCATCCAGCCGTCCATAAGTGATATAATACGTACTAAGGTTTGATGATATATTGCTATGAAGTTGATCTTATGTCCTTAATTTAGGCAAAGAATAATAATGTCAAGTGTGTGTGTGCCGATAAAAAGAGCAAATAACTTAATAAACAATTCAAAAACCCAAACAAAATAAATGGACTAACCGTGAAATTTAATTTTATAAAAACTCTTGTACCAGAAATCCACAAGTCTAAGCCCCAAATAATACATGAACAATAAGACCCAAGCCCAATAAACAAAGTTTTGGGCCTACCAGAAAGTTTTTCACCGTGTCTATAAAACGGGTCTATAAACTAAATGGGTTACGTTTCAAAAAAGAAATTTAAGTATGAAACGTGTCTACAAATCAAAGTTAAATGTTCATAACTACGGTATATCGTTATTAACGTATATTTTGTGTTATATGTTGTATTTTATATAATGTAATTCATACAAATGCAATTATAATTTATCGTGTGTACCGTAATAATCAAATCAATATTTGGGCTGTTAAATTTTAGGCCATTGAGATGCTGTCGTGGACCAAAATTGAATGGCTCTTCATAGTTTGTAGTAAACTAGTAATGGTAATCCAGCTGCTAATCCTTAAGATTTGATTATATTAAGCTAATATACACATTTTTAATGAAATATTAAATGAAATAATCATATTAGAGTCAAACTTGCCTATAATTCAAGTTAATTATTCAAAAATATGGGTATCGTATCGTATCCTAAAATATATAAATAAATTGTCTTAACTATTTGTATCAATTAAAATACAAATGCTATCATCATCAAAATTAGTAGCCATCATCTCCCATATAAATATGCATCGTACGTAGCCTATTATTACTTGTATACACAGACACTAAAACTAAAAAACAAACATCGACATGGCAAGGTCATTAATTTTCATCGTATTTCTTGTTTCTTTCATGACCTTAGGTAATTGTTGATTCCCTTGTTCTTTGCTGTTACTTTTATTTTCTGGCTTATGTCTTCTTTTAAATCACGTTCAAACAATGAGTTTTAAAGCCATTTGTATTAATTGAAATGTCAATGTATGTTTATTCATAATCTACAGGAATGGAGTTGTTTGCGGCCCAAAAAATATGTTCAGCAGATCATGTTTTGCCGACCCCTTGTAAAGATACTACATGTGTTCAAGTATGTCGTTCGAATCACGGAGTTAATGCAAATGGAAAATGTACAGGCAACTTCATTTGTCACTGTTATTATCTATGTTCGCCAAAGAATGAGAGGAGTGAAAATTCGGAAGTCCCTTACCTACAATCCGACTACAGTTCTCCGACCACCAAACCTCCAATTCATCATCATCCATAATGTTTTTTTGTCTAAAGAGGTTACTAATTAATATTGTTATGGATATCAATATTATTTAATTAATGAAGGTTTTCATTTTTACGTTGTTATATATGTCATTAATATAATATATGCTAACATAATAATCACTAATTTTCTCTTTTTTAACAAACAAGTAAATAACTTTTTGATAAATGGTATATATATTCACATTGCAAATTGATTCAAGAACTTCAATGTTGTGAAATTAAAATATGTTTAATCAAAGAATGTGAAAGTGAAGTTCTTATCATTTGAAGTTGTAGAATCAAGAATGTGGCTGCACGAAGACTATTTAAATGCACTACTACAAAAAAATCACTAAGAAACTGGCTTATAATAGTTTTTCTGAATCGACAAAAAGTTGTTGGAATTTATCATAAGACTGTTCATCAGCATTACCCTCCAAATCCGGAGGGAACCGCAGCATGGGGAATGTCCGCGTCTTATCGCAAGGCTCATTTTGAGTTGTGGGTCATAGGGCGGGCAGCTTTATCTAATCAAAGGCCGGGGCACAAGGGTCCTAGTACTATCCAGGTGCGAAGAAGCCCGGAGGTGACTGCAATGAGCAGAAATCTCACTCACCGGCCTAAACGACGAGCAAACACTCGAACGTGAGAGCAAGGGATCACCCAACGAATGGACGAGCTCAAAGGGGGGAGGAGAGAGGGGGCAAGAACCATGTTTTCAGAGAAGTGGCGGTCCGAATCTTATCTGAACTGCGAGAATAACTGACTAAGCCGTGCCATAAGGGGTCATTCTCCAAACGGGACGGGACCAAGCTTTTAGGTTGTTAAAGTAGGTTGGGTGACAGATCGGCCATAGGAGTACTCCGGGATATAAACCAGGGCAACAAAAGTGGAGCATACGGCGATGCCGCCCGTTTTCATTTCGTGGAAGTCCCCGGCAGAGGAAAGGGTTGTAGGTGATGGCGCGTTCTGCTTCTTATCTAGAGAGGGGCGCTTAAATCCTTTCTGTGATTACGGTTGTCATCACTTTCAATATCAATATTTTCATCACGGTCAACTTGATTACCTACAACAATTTTTTCTCCATGTCTACACCAACAAAAATAGTGTCTCATAAGCCCATTTGTTATTATATGTACACTTAATTTGTATATGATCGATGAACCAAATTGTATTTTGACAAATGTTACAAGGCAACAAATTTTCTCCCTTCCATTGTTCAACCGATCGGCCTCAGCAACTTTCATAAATCTGGCCAATCGATTCTCAAATTCGTCAGAACGCTTAGGTATCTCGTATATCCATCTACGCCGATGGTCCATCTAAAAAATTATAAAAGTAATTTATGTAAATAAGATTTACATATATTTTTATGTATATGTATATATGCATGTATGATATAGATCTTGCAAGCGATAAATTCTAACCCACTTTTTGAATACTTTGTCTTATATGTGAATGGCGCATTAAGAGATTGAGTGTGCCCATTTTTCCTTAACTAAATATGTAATCCGACTATACTCCGACGTGAATCCTCCAATTCATAATCATCACTAAAGTTTTCTTAAAAGGTTATTAGTTATATATTGTGTTATATGGATGGATACATCACGTCATCACGATTCTTTAATTAATGAAGGTTTTTGTTTTTACGTACGTTGTTATGGATGGATACATCACGTCCACGGAGCATTTTCTAAAACAGAATGACATTGCATAAGTGCGTACTGTGCCCAAAGACCAAAAGTCAACGCACCATAGTACATAGAGTAAACGATGGTTTAAGCTTTTAGGAACTAATTTTTAACTTTGTAACACAAGGGTAAACAAGCTATTTTTACTGATAGCCAATGAAATAAAGATCTAGAAACGGTTTGAGCCATTAAGCCCATGAATCCATGTGCAAGAAAGTTGCTGCTGCTGACCTACTGTCAAGTGTCCATTCAACAGAAAGTTGTACTTCATCATTAAAAGACTAAAGGTTACACAACTAAAAGTTATATGATGGTAAGGGAACTAGCTATCTTATCAAAAATAATACTACTAATATTAATTTTTTGAGCTCATCGCCTGCGTTTTGTCAAAGTTGGTGAATGTGACTGCAGGACGAGTGTTGATATCACAGGGATGATAAGGTAAATTCTGTTTTGATCGGGAATTTTAAGATTTTTGAAGCTAGTACTTACATTTGAAATGAACTATAGGAATTTTAAGATTTTTGAAGCTAGTACTTACATTTGAAATGAACTATGATCAAATTATTAGAATCGGATTCATCTATAAAGTATAGTTTAATATTCATAAATACAGAAATATCTTAATATATATTGTGTTCAATGTAGTATTTAATTCGAATACAACATGATATGTATATATGCTGCTCATCGCATAGTGTAGTATCAGTTGTGAAAATAAATATCAACATGATAAGGTCATTGATTGTCACTGCATTTCTTATGTCTCTCATGACCATAGGTAATTCTCAATCCCCTTGTTCATGATTAAAAGTTTTCCAACATATGATACGGAGTATTATATTATAAGCTGATGTTTTCTACATAGAAACTATTTTGTTTAGTCTAGTTGATTTCTTATTGACCATAAGAGTCATGTGATATCTGAAATATATGTAATATTCATGTATTCAAAATTTCGCAGGTACAGAGTTACTTATGGCCCAAAAAGTATGTACTGCCAATCATTTGATGCCCCTTTGTCAAGATAATGCATGCATTCAGCTATGTCGTGATAAACATGGACCTAGCGCCGTTGGACAATGCAAAAATCCGTTCCAGTGCCATTGTTATTTTTTATGTCCGCCAAAGAACGAGGATGGTGAAACTTCACAAGTATCTCCCTTGTCATCATCCCACTATAATATCCCCTGACCCTTCTCCCATTTATAATCACAATTTGTAAAGGTTAATCTCAATAAGTGCTACTAAGATTCCTTATTTAGAAGGGTTATTAGTTATATTTAATTATAAATGGATGGATTCTAACTTCTAAAGATTCCATAAAAAAAAGTTTTTAGCTACATACTGTTATGCATATTATGGATTATTGTGTACTGATATAATCTAATGTGTTATTGTTGCGTTTGAAGAGCAATTGAGCGCGCAACTTATGTACCAAAATCGCATGATTTTACTATCGATCAGTGATTAATAACATGGCGGGCCAAGTACAAAACCAATGTTAATGATCATAGTTTTTGGTACCAATTTTACATCTGGTTGTTTCATATCTCGTGGATACATCTGAAGTTTAAGCGATTGCAGTTGTGTACTTTAAGTCATTAAAATTATAATAATAATATCATTTAGACAAACATTTTATCATCCTGTTTTGTATTAATGTAAGACCACTCTCATCCGTTTTCAAATAACTTCCTCATCACTTCTGACACCTCAGCGTTACATCAGCTTTCCAGTAACTGATTCACAACTGATTATTCTCTGTCATCAATAACTAATCACTTCATTTTTCTAGACCCCACATTTACCAATATATCACCATTTTATACACTAAAGGAAAAAAAGTCATGCGGGCCCGCTTTATTCCAACCGATTACAAATCGGTTTACCGATTAAGTCCCAACTGATTACAAACTGATTTTGAACGGATGGCACGGAAGTGTTTAGGGAGAAATAATCGGTTGATAACCAATTACAAAGTGATGCAATGGATGACATTGGTAAGTATAGTTTCTTATATCAAACTCTAATATCATATTACCCCTAATATCAATTACACCATTCTAATCATATTCTAATCATATTTTTATATCTTAATAAATAAATACATATAGGAATGTTAATATAAAAGTGAAATTCTTCTAGCTTAGTAGTTAAGATTTTTACCTTTTATATTTTACACCTTGGTTCAAACCCCAACATAGTATCTCTTTTCATTTTTATTTTTATTCTTCTTATCCAATATTAATCTAATACGTTACTAATATTTCATTAGTTACATGTATGTACATGGGTGTTGATATATACAACATGGTTTTTGATACATACAACAAATATATGCATTACAGTGTTGTACAGTATAACACTGTAATGCATGTATATTGTTGTATGTATCAAAAGTCATGTTGTATTTATTATGGGGCTATGTACATAGTTATGTAAGATATACATGAAATAATACTTTATTATAAATATACATGTTCTACTTAAACTCTTTAATTATATATAAACTATGATTTGTGTTTTAGATTTTGATTATAAAACAATGCTTATTTAAAATTCTAAACAAGAAAACTTTCAATGAATTTTTAATTTACTTCTTATCGTATGTTTAAAGTTGTAGTATAAAATGAACTAAGTATTATCTATCATTTTTGAAATATTTAAATTGTTGAATACTTTTTTCCAAACTTTTCTAATACTAATTACGAAGTATCATTATTTCTTTTAGTTTAGTTTTGATTGGTTATTTAGACAAATAAGTTAATGTTGAGGAACGCATATTAAAACTTGAGTATTTATTAATGAAGTATTGATCCAGATTCAATATCGAAGTAGTTTGAAGTAAACATCTATATTTTAAATAAGATCTATTAATTTCATTTTCTCATAACCGATAAAATTTTGTTAGATCATTTGAATTTATGATTAATAAATAACTATAACAAAAAGATGTGTATAATAACTTCTTTTTCCAAAAATCAAAAGGGCGTGTATATAACGTTTTTATTAACATAAAAACTAACAATATAAATTGATACTAAACTAAACTAAAATTTTACCCGTCGCAACGCACGGGCAGTATAAAACTTGTTGAAATCAAATGGTATTAAAAAATAAAGAAGATGAACATAGAGATGGGCATTTAGGTAATGTGTATATCCATGCAACTTTATTATTCCAAAACGAGAAATTTGAAATACACGAACAAATAAATTTGAAATAATGCGAGTTTCCGAGAGGCATTTGGGCATGATGTTGCAACTATAACACAGTCCTATACCTTTTACAGTGCCATTGGAAATACAGGCGTTTCTGATTTAGATGGTGAATTTTGTCTATAATCTCGGTGCAGGGCGAGAAAGAGGCGCATCCCATTCGGTCACAATATGGTTGCGAGTGATCTGCTTGAGGGAAGTGCAACCACTTAACGCCATCGTTAGCTCAAATTCTTCTCGTAACATTTGAAGTACCTTTTTCACTCCTGCTTCTCCTTCAGCAGCTAAAGAAAATACCACAGGTCGCCCAATCTAAAATTGGATGGATTAGTTTAGTTTGTTTTCGAAAGCATAATATACTCTATGATAAAAGAATGATCAGCTTCTAAGCCATTGTAGTTTGACTTCCTGCTTGTATACTAACCATCATTATTGCTAAGGTATAACAGAAAAATTGTAGTCTAAATGCTAAAAGGGCCATCTTATTTAGTTATTCATTTATAGAGAACTTATACATTCATTCTTATTTTAACTTTTGCGGTAAAATATATAATTCAATAATACTTACAAATATGCCTGAAGCTCCAAGAGCCAGGGCCTTAAAAACATCTGTCCCACGGCGGACGCCACCATCTAAGAACACAGGAACACGGCCTTGTGCAGCTTTCACAACCTGCAGCAAAAGTTAGCCGAGCTCTTAACAAAACGTTACAAAATATTGTACTTATAAGGTGTGGAAAAATTAGATACCTCTTCCAGAGCCATGATGGTGGCAGGTACATAGTCGAGTTGGCGAGCTCCATGATTAGATACAATAATACCAGCTGCACCTGCTTGAATCGCCAACCTTGCTGCAAGATTGATAAACAGAACATGAATTAAAGATTTAAATTTATAAATTAATAATAATAAAAAAGAGAGAGAAGTTTTCATGGTTCATACTGTCTTCAGCAGTGATCACACCCTTAACCAGGATAGGCAGGGTGGTGATGGTCTGTAGCCACTTCACATCCTTCCAGCTCAAGGTGCGGTCAATCTGACCAGCAACATAAGAAGCTAAGCCAGAGTCACTAGCCTGCATTCCACACAATACAGTTATAACTTATCATAAGAGTACTAAAAGTTGAGACTTGAGACAGGTTGTAAAAGTCTAGATGATAGTGTTCATTTGGATGTGCTTTTGTTTCTTCAAGTTATAAGCAAGAGTAACAAAAAATACTATTGCGACTTAAGTCACAAAAAATCAATTTCCCCCTAAGGCTTTTTGTAAAAGTCATGCTCAACTCACTTCATCCATTTTCCCAAGGTCCAAGCCCTCAAAATTCTTCAATGTCAAAAATGGAGGTAAAGTAAATCTATTTTTGATGTCAGCTTCTCTACGTCCAAGCCTTGGTGTATCAACAGTTAGAGCAATAGCCTTGAAACCGGCTCTTTCAGCTCTTCGGACAAGTTGAGCAACAACATTCCTATCCTTGTACACCTGATATATGACAGACAAGCATCATTCATAAATGTGTTAGTTATCATTTCTATATTCTAAAGAAAATACGAGTAGATTAACATCTAGAAAAAGGTGAAAATTGCTGCACTTACATAGAGCTGGAAGAACCGGATTCCAGGTCCTGTTGAAGCTACTTCCTCAACACTAGATGTTGCCCATGAAGACAATGTCTAGAATAAGAAACATTAATCAAAATACAAAAATTAACTTTTGTGAATATGATTGGAAAATGTTGTACGGTTGTAAATTCAAACCATGATAGTTCCAGCTGAAGATGCAGCTCTTGCTGTTGCATACTCCCCTTCAGGATGAGCCATTTTCTGCATTGCTGTGGGCGCAATCATAATAGGCATCGATATTTTGAATCCTAAAATTGTGGTAGTCATGTCTATTTTGCTCACATCAATAAGAATGCGCGGCCTAAACCTGTTTAATTTAACAAACAAAATGCAGTCAAGAATCAAAACAGAATAGATCAAAGTACGCTTTCAACAGAACATTTCATTTAACCTTTTCAATCCAATAGTACATATATAATGGACTCACAAGATTCTTGCAAAGGCGTTTCTGTTCTCCTCTAGAGTCCATTGGTCTTCGGCACCAGAAGCATAGTAGTCGTAGACCATTTTAGGCAACTTTTCTTTGGCAATTGCCTGATACTCGGTGACATTGGTTACCTCCATCTTTCTTTTCTATTCAGATGATTCCTTCAAGAATCTTTATATTAACACCGGAAAAACAGAAAGTAGATTGTTATGTTCATAGCAAACGAATAGGAAATCTCCCATCTTTCTTTAGTAAGCTTTTTATGAATCACATAATAGACAAAAGTTGCAGAATTATGATCCATCATGAAATTTACTGCATTTCCCTTTCCAACATATTACCAAAAAAGCTATTAACTCCAGTTAAAAACAAAAAACTTTTCAAATGGTAAAAAGCTTTTAAAAGAGCTTCGATTAGAGATGCTAATCTAACATCATGAGTAAGAACATATAACTAGACTAGATGCATATAGAGGCGTAACATGTTAAACAAAGTTACTCCAATAAAGATTGTGAGACATAATAAGAATATGAAAAAATTAACATACACAATTTTCAAATAAAGTTTGCAAATTTACAGCTTTAAGATGAATACACAAGCTGTGTTCAAGTAAATATATATCCAGTTGAGCTCTGACCCACACCAAGTTGAGGTTAATTACTTATATACTATGTATATATCATTGATTCAATAACAGAAATGCAGTGATTGGAGGTATGGGTTTAAAGAGAGAGAAGAAGAAGCAAACCTTTCTGGCAGTTAAGTATTTCTGTATCTATTGAAAAGAGTGAGCAGAACCCAAGTGGAGAACAAGTATAGATAAGCAACCAAGTAAAAAAAATTATTGAAATAAAAAGACAAAAACTGCTTAAAGATAATACAGAGTAGAATGTGTACCAAATTATTTTAAATAAACTAATCAAGAAAATGGGATGAAGACAAAAACATGAGATGGGTTATTGGAGGTAAGGAATGGACACCAAATCCATTCACAAAGAGGCAATTGGGTGTGTTTCATCCACATGATTAATTGTGTGTTTCACAGTTTTTCTTCATTATCATCTTCCTAAAAATGAAAGACTGAAAGGGTGACATCAAGAACTTGGAGTCTTTTTTCTTAAAGTCTCCATCTTTCTTTCCCTTTTAATCAGAATATTGAAGGGTATAAGTCATGTTTCATTGATAATTTGGTATACAGATATAAAAGAAGAAGGCAATAATACTGTGGCTAAATTTACATTGAAGAAGATGAATGTATATATTTTATTTTATTCAGGCAAGTTGTATAAGGTGGCAGACATAGTTCTTGATTTCTTAAATAAATCATTGGGACAAAATATGAACACGCATCAATGCTATATTTCTTAGATTATTTGTCATTATACCAAAGATAATTTTGGATTAGTAGTTCACTAAAGGATGACCAACACTTATCGTTTATTTTTGGAGAATCTAAAAGATAAGGACTAAAAACACATTTAGTACTGTTAGTGTTGTAATATAATTTGCTTATTAGTTACTCAAATGAATTTCAGAATGTGCATGTTCTGTACATAAGGACCAAAAGTAGTTGAGGTTTTTTATTAAAAAAAACCATCTAAATGTTGTTGGTTATTGAAACATATCCGATTATTGTGCAAAAATAGACCAGTTTGTTAATATGATTGGTTAGATTTAATCAAATTATCTTCCATTTTTCCCCTTCCATCCTCACCCCCAATCTTATAGGCATTCTCTGGTTTGCCGATTGATAGTCCTTCTTTTTCTACATACCTATATCAGATACATTTTTCGAAGGAATCAAGGAAACATATATCATCATCAATGGCAAATAAAATAAGAATATCCTCTAGGAAAGAAGCACTAACCACTTATTCATATCTTCTCGTTTATATTGCCCTTTCTAGCGGTCAGATTTTCTTTAGCAAGGTTTTTTCATCTTAAAATGAATCATTTTATTACACTGTGGACGCTATGTATATGTTCCAATATAAGTGATGATCCCTTGCTTTTATCATATGTATGTTGTTCCATTGCAAGTTATTTCTTTTTTTCGATAGCTAACGTTGGTGTATTATGATTTGATCAAATGACATATTACAAGCACACATGCATTTGTCAAAAAAAAAAAAAAAAGTGGTATTCTGTAGATAATCTATGTAAGGTTTAAAATGCCTAAACATACTGCTTGTGTTGAGCATAGAAAGTTTTTCGGTAATTTTGCAGAAATTAGTAGAGGGTTCTTCTTCAGTAGGCATGACATATGACAAAATGTTGAGTTGATTTTGTTATTCTCTAAAGAATCTATATTTATATCTACAAATTATTTGATAATTGTAAGTGTATTTGTATATGCTTAATTACTTGGGTAAATCTTTGGGTTTTTTCCGAAAAATGCATCAATAGTTCCATTTTTTGCATTTTCGGATATCAACTATTTTTTTTTTAAATGAAGCACTAATCTAAAATCAACCATTTTCGGGTATTAGTTACCGTTTGAAACGGTTGACAGTCAACATATAAGATTGGGTTTTTCCGAAAAATGCATCAATAATTCTGTTTTCTACATTTTCGTGTATTGACTATTTTTTTTCCTTTAAAAATGAACTACTAATTTAAAATTGATCATTTTCGGGTATTAGAAAAAAAATTAGTTAATACCCGAAAATGCAAAAAATAGAACTATGGATTCATTTTTTGAAAAAAATATATATCCACATGGATTGCCACGTAGGCAAAACCGGATGAGTTGTCATTTTTTTTGGTATCCGGTAACGATACCCGAAAATGATAAGTTTTAAATTAGTGGTTCATTTTTTGGAAAAAAAATTAGTTGACCCGAAAATGCAAAAAACTGAACTATTAATGCATTTTTCGGCAAAAAAACCCGTAAATCTTTCGCTTCATTTTCTCATAAGAGCAATTTGAATGCAGTTGGTTTTGTCATCAAAGGAGATTAACTTCCCATATCCTCTTGGCCTAACTCTACTTCATATGGTGTTCTCCTCTGCATTGTGTTTTGTACTCACCAAAGTTACAAAGGTAAAATGAACCTTAATAATCTAGCCATTTATCCATCTCACTTCTGCAATCCGTGATACCAAATTTGCATTTTCTATCAGATAATGGAAGTCGAAAAGGGAATGACTTTTGAAATGTGAGCACCAAATGCCAAAGAGTCTCGTCTCATTTGATCAAACAAATGCTTAATAACATGGTAAATTCTTTACATACAGATACACCACATCAGTTTTCCCAATTGGTGCAATGTTTGCAGTGACTGTATGGCTTGGAAACACTGCATACCTCTATATATCTGTATCATTTGCCCAAATGTTGAAAGCAATCAGTAAGTACATGGAAATTGTTACTGGAAAATTTAGAATCATTTACTTATAGATGAGTTGATTAGGTTTATGATTGATCTCTAATGGATCAACCATGTATATAAATGAATATAAACTAGCTTGACAGCAAAAATGGTCAAATGGGTTGAACGGGTCAAAATTCGCCAAATATATTTTCCACGGCATAATAACCTTATAAATCATTTCATTTGAAAATTATATTATTAAAAATATATTATTTGGTAATCAAATTATACAATAATATTATATACTTCTCTGAAAGAATAAAAATAAAAAGTCAAGCCAACCTGACCAGTTTGCCCATTTTGATCCATTACCCGACAAGCTTATTGAGCCACCTCTAACAAAGGCGTTAAAGGTCGCCAGGTTTGTGCACCACATAATCGATCATACATTCTGAAATCGTTATCTTTGATCTGCAGTGCCAGTAGCTGTGTTTATTCTTGGTGTAGCAGCAGGACTAGAAGCTATGAGCAGCAGTATGCTGTTGATAATGTCAGTTATAAGCTTTGGAGTGTTAGTGGCTTCTTACGGAGAAATTAACATCAATTGGGTTGGTGTTGTTTACCAAATGGGAGGTGTAGTTGGTGAAGCTTTGAGGCTTATTTTCATGGAGATTTTGGTCAAACGAAAAGGTGTCAAATTAAACCCAATATCAATGATGTATTACGTTAGCCTTTGCAGGCATGTATCTATCTTTAAACTCTAAATATACCAAATGTGTTCTTGTTTACTTTTTTTTGCCATCATTCCATGTTTATGTTCAGATAATTTCATTTCTGCCCATGTGAGCAGAATCTTGGTTCGCTGTGCAGCGCTGTTTGCTTATTTGTTCCGTGGATCTTTCTTGAGATGCCGAAGATGGAGTTGTGGAGCTTTCAACCTTTTGTGCTAACTCTCAATTCTCTATGTACTTTTGCTCTAAATTTCTCGGTTTTTCTCGTTCATACGAGTGCATTAACCATTCGTGTTGCTGGGGTTGTTAAAGATTGGGTGGTTGTACTGCTGTCAGCCGTTCTTTTTGCCGACACAAAGCTCTCTATAGTCAGTATCTTTGGCTATGCCATAGGTAATCTTTCGTATAGAGGCAATAATCTCAGCCAGTTTACTTTTTAATGGCTCAAATAAAAAAATTTGCTAAAAGACTACAAGGTCAAATTAGGTGAAAGTCACCTAATTAAAGTCTATTTTTAATGCATACCACCTCCCATATCTTATAAAATTATATCTAAATGCTTATTGTAAAAATATCATTTCCTTAATAATATTCAATGCATCACTTGGTTATTACAGATCAGCTTAACTCTACACGTTTTGACACGTTACCCAATCAATCTGACCCGTTTTGCATACTACAAGTTTGTTGCAAAAAATAAATACCAACATTTGGTTACTATTGATGCAAGTTAAAGAAGGAAGCCTGTGAAGAAAGTAACGGAACTTCCAACTTTTCTACTACAGGAGCCACTTCTTCCCCAACATCACAGAAAGTTAACAGATTTAAAATCAAAAAAATGTAAATGTAAGCATAGCAAGAAATACATGTAAATACAACAATTACGATTGAGTGCAACAATCTTTATTTACAGGAAAACACATGTAAGTATTTTCTATCAATATGCTGCAAGTTCTAGTCTTCAATTCCAAATTTCTCCCTCAAATATTGAACGAAGTCAAAGATTTTTTGTAAGTCAGGAAGAGTGTTAGATACACTCTCTTTGTTCTGAATGCATCTTTTAGCCCAAGCAATCAATTTCGGGCACTCGTGATCAAAGTTGAATTTCCCATAGGTTTCATAGGCTTGAAACCATGAATAAAATGGGATCAAAGATACGTCAAGGTACCCGAAAGTATCACCTCCAAAGTAAGGTTTGTCTCCAAGCTCTTCTTCGATCAATTTAAGGCAATCCATGAACTCTTTCCGGGAAGCTTCATGTTCTTTTCCTTTTAGAGTGCACAAATTCCTCCCAATTTGGTATAGCTGCATTTTCATACACAAAGTTAGATCTAAGTTTGAATAATATAAAGATCATTTTATCATCAAATTATACTCATTCAATACAAACTAGATATTGTTGGGATCGACCCCACTCTCATACAAGCTTTTTGGGATCGATCACCACCACAACAATTCACATAACGTTGTATAAGTCAATATATAAATGCACAATACAGAAAAACAATATGCACACACTTTTTTCGTGGAAAACCTCTCAAGGGATGGTAAAAACCGCGGAACCCGTAGGCCACTTAACATTCACTATATGAAAAATATTACAAAATTGGAGACGTTCAACTCTCGACACTTTTGAATATCCTCACACCACTCTCAACGGTTGATTACAATAACGAAATTCACGGTGTCGTTATTGAATCATCAAGACCACCACACGGGCAGAGGGAGACTCTCATACGCTCTCTTTTACTCAACCTCCTCACCTTTAACCAACCTCAACACCTATATTTATAGGCAACACACGACTTGTTCTCCAAGTTAACTTCCTCCCTTTTTTAAACTTGATTTGCAAATCCCACTAATTTAAGAAACCGAATCATACCACAACAGATATATGGTATTCATTGAATAACAAATCAAGGAAACTCAGAACTTACCTTCTTGTCAATAAAGTTAGCCCAGAACCTCGCACGAGCTTTATCATAAGAATCAGAAGGAAACAATGGAGCTTTATCATTCCAAACCTCATCGATATATTCAACGATAATGCTAGACTCACAGATGGGTCTGCCATTGTGGATGAGAACTGGGATTTGCTTATGAACCGGGTTGGAGTCCAAAAGAAGCTGGCTTTTGTTTCTCAAATCTTGTTCTCTGTAGTCATATGGAATACCCTTTTCAGCAAGAGCTATCTTGACCCTCATACCATATACACTTGTCCAGTAATCAAGTAGAATCACTTGTTGTTTTGGCATTGATGCTGGGTTGTGTTTGCTCATATTCACAGTTGTTGTGTGTTTGCATAGGTGGTGATCGATGGTGATTGGGGTGTACACGGTGGCAGTGTGTGGATATATATTGGATAATGATATCACCATGTTGTCACGTTCTTCATCTGTGTTTCCTTATTTAATGATTTTTGAGAATTTGAGGGATTTTTCTTATCCTCCAAAATATCAATTCGTGAACACCTGATATTAATAACCAGCGAATTCGCACGCTACTACATCATTTTTATACAAAGTTTATATTATATTTTTATTTTACTGCGCAATTTTTAATATTTATGTGTCTAACATTGTATAAATATTTTTAATTGGAAAGAGAGAAGTATATATCTTAAGTTTAAATTTATTAAACTGATTGAATTAAAGTAGTTGAAACATTGTTTATTTATTAATAATAGTACTTTACATATTATAGATATCAATGATAGTAAGAAAAATTATAGGTACTCAAATTTTTATCTGTTATTTCATTAATGTAAGGTATGTTAAGTTTTTTCCTATCACAAGAATGGCGTTTATATTATAAATTAAACCCTTTTTTAGTTAATGCATGACAGCGAATCAAATTTCCTTTATAACGTGAAAAAAATAAAAAATTGAAAACCTAATATTTTCAAGCTTATAAAAAAGATTCTTTCACATATTTTTCAATCAAAAGTTATATATAGGAAAATAGTTTATAAGAGTTTATTTAACCACTTGGTACTATGAGTATTTGATTAAAAGAAACATGTAATAGTAAAAAGTTGATAAGTAACAAGGAATTATTTGCACACGCTTTGTGATGGGTTAAAACTCTATTCATATTATTATGTTTGATTTATACTTTGTATTACTTAGTTTTGTTTCCATATTTTTGAGTTTATATAACCAACTTTCTTTTACGAACAATAATTCATAGTGTTAGTTACACCAATTTATATTATAAAAATAATAGAAGTTAAAATGTAGAATATACAATATGATTAGGATATTGATTGATCAAAATCATATATATTGTAGACATATATGCTATAATTTTGATAACATAGTTGTTATGCAATTTTTTAAGTCTATCAAGTTTATAACATAAGGGTATAATTAAGTTTCATTAAGTAAATTTATTAAATTAGTTGTTGTTACACTATTTTTAATGAGTTATCATCATTAATTTAAGAAAAAGGTATCTTAATTTCAAATCGATTAATATGTTATTGGTTCAAGTATCTATAGAGACGTGATATTTACCTTTTGATTTTCTTATTTACGACTTTAACCTTCATCGCACTACTGTATATAAATGATTCCAAAACTGCATGAGATCGATTTTGGTAAGTTAATGTTTAACTATTATATTAACTATTTTAGAAGATTTAATATCATACTTACGATAGTTTTCTAATCTTTCATAACATAAAACTTTAGTATTATTTTTATAGAAAACACGTGTCATTGAACAATGTACTACCTCCGTCCCTATATAATTGTTTAGTTTTGACCTTTTTAAGTATTTCTTTTTCAACTTTGAACTTAAGTATATTTGTTTGTATTATATAATACTTGATGCAAAATATATGAATGGATTGAGTTTTAAATGTATTACAATAAGTATAATTTTCATCAATTATTATCTAACACGAATAAAAATATTTAAGGTCAAAGTTGAAAATAGATGACTTTAAAAAGTCAAAATTGAGCAATTATTTTGAGACAGAAAGAGTAATATTTAACCTAATAATAATAATAATAATAATAATAATAATAATAATAATAATAATAATAATAACAATAACAATAACAATAACAATAACAATAACAATAACAATAACAATAACAATAACAATAACAATAACAATAACAATAATAATAATAATAATAATAATAATAATAATGTGCAACCAAAAATAGTCTAATATATCATTATAACATAGAAGTTTAAAACTATTACAAACATATATGTGGTTTAATAAGAATTTTAGTATTTTGTATCATTTTGTTACAAAAATAAAAATATATGTGGTTTAATTATTGTAATATTTAACTATATAATAATAAGAAACATCAATCAATTAATAGTAAGTACAAAGTATAAACGTAGTAGAGAGTGAAGAGCCCAAGATTTGAACCTAAATGTATAGGTATAAATAGGAATAGCTCTACTAAGTGGGTCAAACTAAGGTTACTTATATCAAAATAGAAGTATTTATGTTAACTTCAAACCTTGTTAGGCAAAATTCCAAACAAATTACTATGGATAGTTGCTTGCTAATTGATATTAGTTGATAATTAAATTAAATAAATACTAATCATAATAGGACAAAGAAGTTACTATTCATAACACTACTCAATTGATATTAGGTGTTAATGATAACTAAATTAAATAAATATTAAATACTAATCATAATAGGACAAATAAATTACTATTCATAACACTACTCAATTGATATTAGGTGTTAATATAAGATGATGAAGTATATAAGTTGCATGTTGTATTTGGTTAAAAAAATATCATAAAAAGGATATGTCACGATAATATTATGATTTTCTTCATGGACCATAGACTCATATTTAAAATGCAACTCTTTTATTGTGCAAAAGTATTGTACGTTTTTATTATCGAGTTATTTAGTATTTTAGAATTATTTTTTCTTTTTTGAAACTTACAATTATAATTTGAATTGTTATGATAATAAGGCTAGTCGTATATAATGTCAAAAGTTCATAATTCACAAAAAGGTTAGAAAAAAAACTCTTTCCAAGAGGTTAAATCCAAATACTATACTACGATATCACATTATTGTATTAAATCCAAGCAAGCAACAAAATTAAAGTTAATATAACTAAAAAATGAATATAATATCTATCCGAAATTTATCGACTTTAAGTTTAAAATATTTTTTAAGGCAAAATTTTTAACTAAAATAATAAATTGGGGAAAAAAAGTAATTTGGAGAGTATCCTTGATTCCTGTACCATATTTTAATGGTATGTGTCCGTCCCACCCCGCAAGTCGAGTATCAACGCCGCACAAATCACATGTCCACAAATCACCCACATATGCCAAGACACGAATTGAAATCCATGAACTATATGTCACATATGTAGGGTCTAAGATTTCTAAAAAAGATGAACAACTAACCAAATCAAAATTATAAATCTGACATTTGCATCCTCCACTTCTTTCCATGCCGACATACTGGATTCATTTACTCTAGTGGTGAGCGTAAACCGAACTACAAACCAAAAAAATCCGAAAAAAAACTAAATCAAAAAAACGGAATCAAATACCCAAAAATCCGAACCAAACCAAAGTATCTTTATTATATATAGTCCTTTTTATTTAAACAAAGGTTGTGTATTACATATATATATATATATATATATATATATATATTACATATATTGGGATGATCCATAGGAAACATTTATTTTTTTGGAAAAGGGGGAGGTGTTATATTCATCATGCTACATTTTAATTTTTGCCAATACAAATGTCAAAAAATAAAAAGTGGAAACTAATTAATGTTGATTCGAATCGATAGTATGAATGTTAAGCTTCGTTAATAAATTCTTTTTGTAGTATATAACATCAATTAATAAATATTATATCCAAAATCGACAATATTCACCGAGATGAATGTTAATTAAAATTCATCACGGTGAATGTTAAATTTGTGAAAATGTTAATTTTGTAGCGTTCATTGTGAAGAATGTTAAGTTAACATTCATTTTAATTAATGTCAACAATTTATTAAATAAATATTCATAAACTAATATTATGACTTAAACATGAATTTTATCGGTTAATATATTTTTATAGCATCGATTTTGATTATTATTTACTGATAAAATTAATTCTCTTTTTAAAATTTGTATTGATAAAGTTAAGATGTTCCATGATGATTGATACATTTCCCCCAAAAATAGTGTTTCCCTCTCAAACCCTTATATATATATATATATATATAGGGTGAAGATCCGGTGAGAACTATGAAAGGGTGAGAACCATGAGAACTCAGTTGCTCGCCCAGAACAGAACATCAGTGGTTTTTCTTTTTTTAAATCCCCCGGATTCTTCAATTCAAAATTCATTTCCATGACTAACAATTTTACCAACCAAATTATATTATCCAGTTCAGTTTTCATCTTCTTTAATTTGTTGCAAGCGTACAAATTTCTATAAATCAAATTAGATGCAACACTAAAATTAGATGCATGATGTGTTTTGCATCCGACAATAATCAGATGCAAGTTCGTATAAACTCACAAAAAAGCATAATTAGAGATAATTGATTGCAATTCTTATAAACAAACAATTAATTTAGATAATTACACATATCCAGATGTAAGAAGGCACATATGCATCTATTCTATTTTCAGATGCAAGTTCGTATAAACTCATTAGACGTATACAATTAGAGATAATTGGATGCAATCTATACAAATTAGTACAAACTAGTTCTCTGATTATACCCACTATATAGTTTTTGGATGCAAGTTATTATACTCAATATAAACTGAGTACTCGAACTGAGTATTCAGTATGATTATATTTATATTGAGTACTCAGTATGAAATTGGGGTAGATGCATCTTTACATCAATTGGATGCATCACCAAAAAATTCACAAGTTCCATTAAATATGGATCTCCGTTTAGTCACTTCTGATTGTAATTCCTTCCGATTGTAATCTCTGTTGTCATTATATAAACCGATTTATTTATTCATCATAATCAAATAAATCATCGTAATTTTTGTGATCGCCGATGAAAATTGAGTATGGTAGATATCTTGGTTTTTTGGGGGGTAATGGTGGTGTAAAGAAAAAAAGGGAAGAAGATAAATGTGTTAAGTTGTGTTGGAGTTTCAGCCCACCTTATCAATGGAAGCCCACCAGAAATTCAAATAGTCCGTAAAAAGTTTAGAGCTCAGTTCTTACGGTTCTTATCTAATACTTGGTTATCACCTCATCTCTTCACTATATATATATATATATATATATATATGTGGAAAAGTACAATAAAAGGACTATATTTATCACCAATTCCTATTTAAGGTATATAACTTTAAATTTTTCAATTTAAGGTATCTAACTTTCAATTTGTAATCAAGTTAGGGATGCGAATTTTACAAATGACGAGTTGTCACCGAATTTCTTTTTATAAGTAACATATCTATTTAATAAGTTAATATTCCTCGATCAATTATAAAAAATATTGAGTGGGGAGAAAGAATTTAACAAAAACTCATTACCACTTTCAACTTTAATATCTCCCATTATACTTAATATTTTTTAAAATTGATCGAGAAATATTAATTTATTAAATAGATATGTTACTTATAAAAAAGAATTTTGGTGACAACTCGTCATTTGTGAAATTCACGTCCCTAACTTGATTACAAATTGAAAGTTAGATACCTTAAATTGAAAAATTTAAAATTATGTACCTTAAATAGGAATGAGTGATAAGTATAGTCCTTTTATTGTACTTTTCCATATATATATATATATGTGTGTGTGTGTGTATGTGTGTGTGTGTCAATAAATTTATTTGATAATAGATAAAAATATCAATACAATAAGATAAGTGATTGATCTTTGAGAACATGACCCCTGATTTCAACTAAAATAAGAAGCAAAGGTTCAAAAAAAATGTTGTGAAACTGCATGGATGAATCGTGCAGTTAATTATAAAGGAAAGACCAATTATGTAAATATTACAAAACTGAAGGACTAAAATTATAAAATGTTTAAATGGTCATTGGTCAACAGCACAATTCATGTGTGATGTCAATATTACAATTGCTATAAAAAAATGCTCACAAGTCGGTTCAACCAAGGGTGAAGCTAAGATATTTTGTATAGAAGGCAAAAAAAATCCCTTTTTTCTATCATTTTAGGGGGTAAAACTCTAAAACCGTCACTAGTAACTTTAAAAAATTTATTTTTTCAACAATTCTAGATTTTAAGGGGAGCAACTACCCCATGCCCCCTTTAGTAGGGGTGTTGATCGGATAAATTGTTCGGGTTTCGGGTTGTTCAGATCGAATTATTCGGATTTTTCAAATTTATAATTTATCCGTAATCCAAACCGAATAAGATTCTAATTATTCGGTTTCGGTTTATTCGGATTCGGATTGGATTGGTTCAGATTCGGATATTACGTTTTTATCCAAATAAAATAATATCTTAAACTTTCACGTCTTTAACATAATCTAAAACTTCACAAAATAATACTAAAAGCTTTATATAAATCATTATAAGTGATGTATACGTTGATTGTATATATATATACTCATATAAATCATAAATAACATATATATAAAATTATATTTCTATATTTAGTACCTTCTTCGTGTTATTCGGATTATTCGGATCAACCGAATTCAAAATTATTTATCCGTTATCCAATCCAAATAAGATTCGGGTTAATCGGATTCGGGTTATTTGGATTCGATTAACCGAATAGTCCATTCCTTTTTACTCGAATCCGATTAAAGTCGGATCGGATTTTCGGATTCAGATATTTTCAACACCCCTACCCTTTAGCTTCGCCCCTGTTCAACACACCGTTTTGACTATTTTTTTTTCACTAGTTGTCACAACCCAAGCCCCTTTAGTCCCTATTGTTAGACATGTCCAAGTACCAATCATACCAACTTTAAGAGGATATGATACAAATATATCACTATACTTTACGAAAATATTCATATGGGTTACTAAACTATATAAATGTTCAATTGGGTTATTGTACTTATAAATTAGGTTACCAAACTTTAGACATAGTTATTATAGCCAAGATGACGCCGTTTACCAAACTTAAAAATGTTCAATTAAGTCACTAAATTTTTACCGAAACTTAGCAAGATAGGCGGGATGACACCAAGTAACAAGTATGGTGATCCAATTCAACATTTTTAAAGTTTAGTAACTCAGATGAACATTTTCGTAAAGTATAGTGTCATATTTGTGTATTATCCTCAAGTTTAAGTGGTTACTATAAAGTAGTTGGAAAAAAAATGAATACCCACCTGTGATACTTGGTGCAACTATTGCGGGTGTAGTCTCATACGACAATTACAAGTTAAAGTAACAAACCGGTGAAGAAAGTCCCAATAAGTTTTTCCTACAGGAACCGCTTCTTCCCGAATTCACCTTTTCTTTGTTAACATATATAGTATTATATGTAATATTCACTTTGTTAATAGGTTAGGCCCATATTAGTTTTGTTTAGTGTAAACCCGGTTTGTGTTTAGGGTTTATTAGTTATAGTATTTAAACACCTTTTGTTTTCATTTTTTATTATACTTTTGTAATCGCAATATATTTTTGATAGAGTTGTTGCGTTAGTGTTCACATTGTATGAGAGCTTTGGGTGCAAAAGAATTGTAAATTAGCCATCCAAATGCTGTCCAAATTTGTTTATTGTTGGTGTAGTAGCAGGACTAGAAGCAATGAGCAGCAGCATGTTGTTGATGATGTGGGTTATATAAGCTTTGGAGTGTTAGTGGCTTCCTACAGAGAAATTAACTTCAATTGGGTTGGTATTGTTTACCAAATGGGAGTTGTAGTTGGTGAAGCTTTGAGGCTTATTTTCAAGGAGATTTTGGTCAACGAAGACAGAGGCGGTACCAAAAACATAATCACATGGGGCGAACTTTTAGCCGGTGGATAGTTACATGCGTTTTTTCCTTCCTTTGAGTAATAGTGTAAACTAGACTAAATTTATCTCGCTCACACGACAATACTCGGTAGAGCTTAAAAATGTAGATGTAATAAACTAACAAAGGTTTTAGTTGCCTTAATGAGTTTGTCTTTTTATTTATTTTCTATTATTGTTGTATGTTGAAACCTGTAGTTTTTTGTATTTTAAACTTCTTTTATAGAGGAAAAAACTAAGGAAAGACAAGATGACCATATAAGTTACAAGCTTTATTAATTATTCTTTTGAAATAGTATTAGTTTGTATAACTAAATAGTACATAGTCTTAAATAAAGTAGAATCACACTAGATATAAATAAAAGAGTCATTGAAGGGGAAGCTGGATAAGAAGGGTAGTTGACTAAAGGAAGAAGACAATGATCGAAAATGCAACCAATTGACTTGATTGGAGGGAACTCACAACTAGTCTAAGAGGGCAAGATTTAATAATTTCAACATTTTATATATATAAGCGTTGCTAAAAAAAATCTAGTGTGGAGCAGCTCACGCTGCCTACACTGCGCCACTGAACGAAGAGGTGTTAAATTAAACCCAATATCAACGATGTATTACGTTAGCCCTTGTAGGCATGTATCTTCATCTATGATATCTAAATCTACCAAATTTGTTCTTGTTTATTTTATTTTTTTCAGCATTCCATGTGTATGATAATTTCATTTATTGCCATATGAGCAGAAATTTGGTTCCTTGACGTGAAAAGAATAAAAAAAAAATAGTTACAGAAAAGGAGGAGGGGTCAAGCAGCATACAACTTTACCGCCGAATATCCAACAACAAAAAGCAAGAACCAAATCAAATCAAAAGAAGATGAAAAGAAAGATGAAGAAAATCAACATTTGCTCCAGTTTGTTCGTCCGGAAGCCTCCCGTTCCAACTGCAGGGGAGTATTATAGGGCTAGATTAGTTGGCCCAAACTCGATTGTGGGTTTAGGGTCCATTAGATTTTTTGGTTAAAACTATCTAGCTTGTTCCCTAAGTTATTCTCTATTATAAATAGAGATGCAATGTAATCATAAGAACACAATCAATAATATTATCACTCGTAGTTTAACGTACACTTTCAACCTTTATGTGCTAAGTCTTAATTCTCTATGTACTTTTTCTCTCATTTCCTCGGTTTTTCTTATTATACAACATATGAGTGTGTTAACCATTCGTGTTGCTGGGGTCGTTAAAGATTTGGTGATCGTGTTGACTTTCTGCCGATACAAAGCTATTTATGGTCAATCTCTTTGGCTATGCCATAGGCAATATGTGGTATAGAGGCAATAATCTCGACGAGTTTACTTATAAATGGCTCAAATAAAAGAAAATTTGCTAAAAGAGAACACGATCAAATGAGTTGAAAATCACCTAATTAAAGTCTATTTTTAATGCATATCACTCTCAAATCTTATAAAATAATATCTGAATGATTATTGTAAAAATATCATATCCTTGATCATATTCAATGCATCACTTGTATATCAGAAAAGGTTTAAAGAAAGAAAAACAATATTACAGATCAATTTAACTCTACCCGTTTTGACAAGTTACCCAATCAATCTGACCCGTTTTGCATACTACAAGGTGGTGGCAAAAAACCATAACCAAATGTGAGTACTATTGATGGAGCAATTGTGGGTGTTGCCTCATACAATAACCAAAAGTTAAAGAAGGAAGCCCTCGAAGAAAGTATGGGATATCACCATGTTGTATATATGTAGAAATATGTCAATAATTATATTTGATAATTCAATTGATAATCAATATAATCAGATCAACGATTGATCTTGGAGAATTTGACCCTCTGATTTCAGCTAAAAGAAGAAACAGAACTTCACACACAGACACACACACAAAAATAATTAAAAAAAAATAATGCTTGCGAGTCAGCTCAAGCGGACCGTTTGGACTTGTATTAAATAACGAGTTGTCACAACCCAAGCCCCTTTAAACCCTACTATCAAACCTGTACACCTGTCCAAGTGTCCATCATACCAACTTTAAGTAGTTACTATAGAGTGGTTGAAATAAAATGAATTCTCACATATGATAGTTGGTGCAACCATTGCAGGTGTAGTCGCATACAATGATTTCAAGTTGAAGAAAGAAACCTGTGAAGAAAGTCCCAATAAAATTTCTCCCACAGGAACCACTTCTTCCCGAAATCACCTTCTGTTCAATTAATTTGAATCTAACAAAAGAGTACATGAAATCAAACCATTAATGTCGAAAATATGCAAATTGAGAATGTAAACATAACAACAATATCTGAAATTAAAGTACAACAGATACGAGTACAAGGGCGACAACCCTTATTTCCAGAAAAAACACATCTAAGTATTTTCTGTCCACGTGCCATGATTTCTAGTCATCGATTCCAAACCTCTTCCTTATAAATTGAACAAATTCTAAGATCTTTAGCCCATCAGGGAGAGTAGTAGACACGCTCTCCTTGTTCTGAATGCACCTTCTACCCCAATTCATCAATTTCGGGAACTCTTGTTCAAAGTTGATTTTCCCATATGTCTCATAGGCATGAAACCATGGATAAAATGGGATCAAAGATACGTCAAGATACCCGAAACTTTCACCTCCAAAGTAAGGTTTGTCTCCAAGCTCCCCTTCAAGCAATTTAAGGCTATCTATGTACTCCTGCCTTGCTGCTTCGTGTTCTTCCCCTTTTGTTGTGTACAAGTTCCTACCAATTAGGTATAGCTACATTTCCATACCATTAAATTAGATAAATGATTACATAAGCACCTATAACATTCTCATCAATGACGAGGGTATAGATAAATTCAGAAGTAGAATCCAAAAAGAGACATCCTTATCAATTGCAAAGAGACTTCACGTTGATCTAAGGGTGTTTGGGGATTTATTTTTAAGGTTTATTACTTATAAGCAGATAACCTAAAAAAATTTAAGCTTATTTTGAACCTTTGAAATTCCCTACTAAATAATCAAATAAGCTTAGCAAATAAGCCCTCCCAAACACTAAAACTTGAGCTTATTGTATTAATATAAGCTAATAAACTTTCAAAATAAGCACCTCAAACACTCTGCAAAGAGTAAATCCATATTTATAGTAGATTTTAACCAACATCGACCTCTTTGACTTTCTGCAAAGAAACTACATCATGATAGTACAAAGTACCAAAGAAAGTAAAAGAGACCCTTGCTTGAAATATGATTCACAAATTAAAAAGTAAATCCATTATTTCTACATAATTGGTGGGGGTATAAAAATTGTTTAGGTCAACAAAAATTGGAAAAGAAATAAGGAGTCACTCGACGTGATCCATGTCTAATTCATGACTCATGAGCAATATGATATGATTAGGTATACCTAATAGTAGATCTTATTAGTCCAACTTATTGGTCTAATATATTTTAGCCTACTTTAAATCTATCAATTATCCTAATTTATCACCATCTTGCACTTTGTAATTTGTCAACCAAAACAGAAGACACAAATCTTACCCTCTACCTCTCTATGTGAAAAATGTCTTAAATAGCCTACAATTACTAGAAAGTCTTGTACAATAGCAAGAACAAAGCTGAAAAATACTAGTCAACACACTTTCAAACGATGTGTGACAGCCAAAATCAAGACTTTGCAATCATTAGAGCAAGAATAACAACCCAAATCTAAACCACAAACTCACATCCTTGTAAATAATAAAAATATTCAATAATAAAGTAGAAAAAGTCAAGAAAAGTCAAAATCACCTTTTTATCAATGAAGTCGGTCCAAAACCTAGCAACGGCTTTATCGTAGGGATCAGAAGGAAGCAATGGAGCTCTATCATTCCAAACTTCATCGATATACTGAACAATGATGCTGGATTCACAGATGGGCTTGCCGTTATGGATGAGAACCGGGATCTTTTTGTGAACCGGGTTGGACTCCAGAAGGAGCTGACTTTTGTTTCTTAAATCTTGTTCGCTGTATTCATATGGAATCCCCTTTTCAGCAAGAGCAATTCTTACCCTCATACCAAACATACTTGACCAGAAATCAAGCAGAATCACTTCTTCTTGTTTTGCCATTTTTGTTCTGTTTGTTGTTCTTGTTGATGGAGGTAGTAGTTTAAAGAAGTGGTGTGGAATGATGTAGAATTTATGGCAAATCTTTAAGGGTATAACGGTCATTCCAAAACCCAACGTGTCTGATTCTTATTTTCTACTTTCTAGGTGCATTGGTTTTAATAGAATAATTTACCTTTTTTTTAAAGGCAGTTGTGGAATTACTGACGGACCTTTAGTTCACCCGTTCATCTTTCACAAGCGATTACTCTCTGATATGAGAACCGCTTCATAGTTCAAAATCTCGATGACGCTCCAAAGGGGTTGCTCTCTCATATCTTAGATGGGTATCGCGTCACGGAGTCTCCCCCTCCCACAAGCGAAATGCCATGGGCGAGATTCGAACCCATCACCCTCAGGAAGAAACCACATAGTTGAAAACTCTCTGACCATTGGTCCAAGATCCCAATGAAATTTTATGTCCCCCACGTGAATCGAACCCACAACCACATAGATTAAAGTTATGTGCTCTTCCGCTAAGCTAGAAGTTGGAGGACTTTACCTTTTCTTTCTAGTATTAAATTAGTAGAGTAGTAAACAAGCTTTTTGTTCTTGACTTGCGGTTCAACATGAACCAATAAAAAGATGTGTGCCACAAATATATCACGTATATATAAATTGGTGGAGTTAGAAAATCTGAATGGAGTGGGTAAAAAATAATTTATACTTAATATTATTGTTTATAGTTTTAAAAGGGTAAAATTATATAATTATTTTTAATACTTCAATTTTTTTTCCTTTTATATAATTTCAAATATTTGAGGAAGAGGTTCTATACTTCTATAGTTATAGATCCAAATATATTGTAACACCCACTTTATGGGTCCAGTATTTTACTAGTATTTCTTGACTTGAAATAGTTAATTGAAATGTTAGGAAATATTGTAAATTGGTAATTGAAAATAAATGGGTAAAAGAGTCAAATAATTTATTGTGGTTAATAAATTATTAACTGTTTTAATTTAATTCAGTTGACGGTAAAATAAAATAATGTTTCCCCGCAAATGGTTTTTAAGTTCCAGACAATAATAAGTACGGGGAATGAAAAATTTACCAATTATATGTTATACTCTATGTTGAGTCGGTTAAACTTAAACTTATCCCCGTATACATACATATACACGACATACATACATACATGAAGAAACTATGAACTAATTCATTCAATTATCAAATTGGAGCTTCATAATTCGAATTCAAACTACAAATTCATGGATTATCATCTCCTAATCCTTCTATTCAACTTGTAAGTTTCAATTTCATGAAATATAAACCCTAGAATTTGGGGTTTTGATGTTCTTGGTTAAAATCCGAAATTAGGGTTTCAAATGATTAAATTGATGTTAGTTAAGCTTCAATAACATGTATTAATCATTCCATCATCATTATAAACATGTTGTAATTGTTAATTCTTGAATTTAATGTAAACCCTAGAAAATGGGTTTTGGGTAATTCTATGAATTAGGACGAATTTCATGGAATTAAAGCTTGTATTAGTGATATAATTACTAGATATTGCTTAATACATAATTATAGGTTAAGCCATAACCTAGAATTGAAGATTTGAATGTATGTTCATGATAAAAGTGTATGATTTAGTTGATAATTCAAGAATTGAAGCTTCTAAGCTTAGAATAATGATGTATGATTGATAAGTGTTGATTAATGGTGATGATAAGCATAATTCAAGTTAAAAGTTATGAAGTGATTAAGTGTTCTTGAAAGTTATAGAGATTATGATGATTTGATGAGTTATAAAATGAAATTGGTATTGGTTACTAATTAGAACACTTGATCGAGTTAAATACCATGTTGTTTACATTGTAGTATTATGTTGTAAATACTAAAGATAATAGTGATTAGTAATTATGAAGATTTTAGTTACTAAATGTGTTAACATATTGACAATTGTGGTGATTGTGCTAATTCATGTGAATTGAGTAATTTAGATTTGTTGGCATAAATCTATTGATACGATGTTATGTTCATATTAAAACAAGTGACTAACTTGTGTATCCTATTGTATTCTCAGATATGGAGAAAGACTCAGTGACATTAGACTACTGAGTGGACAACTGAGGTATCGGTGAGTGGATCTTAATCCTCGGTGTAATTTAGTTGTAACAGGTTTGGTTACAACGGGTAATCGTATTATTACTGCTTTTGGTTTGCCATGATTAATTTGGTTTAATAGTAATAATACTGTTGATAGACTGGTTAGTCTGATATGTTGACTTGATTGAATATGTGAATACGTGATCACTTGATATTTGGCCTTCGGGCATCAGTATTGAGGTCAATCTATTGGTTGGGTTTGGTTACTATTGTAAGACGACAGGAATTTCCTTGTACTTATCGTTAATAGGAAATTAGGTCGTATGAGATTAGTACCAAACTATCGGTCTATTCTGTATTGGCCTTACAGATTGATGTTAAGTGTTCTTTGGGAATCCCCGGGTATTATGATATTCCAAGAACCACCGATCCTCATTGTATTGAGATGTTATCTCATTGATATTATGTGTTTACTGTTGGTATTCTTGGCTGAAGGTTTCCCCAAGAACCCTCGATCTATTGTGATGTTATTTGTTTACGATGATTTCCTGTAAACAAGGTTGTTATGCTAAGTTAGGCTGTAGGTTAAGTATTCCCTCACTTAGCGTTATGCTAACCCCACCACCCCACTTCTTGC
The DNA here is from genome assembly GCA_963422505.1 of Pseudognaphalium luteoalbum. Classification (NCBI taxonomy): domain Eukaryota; kingdom Viridiplantae; phylum Streptophyta; class Magnoliopsida; order Asterales; family Asteraceae; genus Pseudognaphalium; species Pseudognaphalium luteoalbum. Next base: position 111,105,832 of record OY730196.1, read on the forward strand.
AGGTTATTGTGTTGATAAAAAGGGCGGGCAAGAAGCTTGTTTATTGGATGGAATGTTTGACCAGGCGTAGACTCTGATATTAGATTGATAATCAAAAGTTATGTTTTGATCTATATAATACCCAGTTGAATATATTATGTCATTGAAAAAGTATGAGTTTAAATATATAAATAATATGTAAAGTGAATTGATAACACTCATTTGACCTACGCTTCCTATATTATACATGTTTAAATAATGTATTGAAACGAGGGGTGTTATATATATAAACACTATACAACACATAATGTGTCTGGAAGAAAAACATAACGACATAAATGATATGACATATACAATGAGTCACTCATATATCTTTTGAACCATCCTTTTACTAATACATTAGTAGTATACTCAGCATATAGCATTGGTGACAACTAGATATACACCTTTATGATAATTATTTTTAATGATCTAGTTTCATCTTCTTTTATATATATATATATATATATATATATAAAGAATAAATAAATAGAATGATATGTTAAATATTTGAATGAGGATATGAAAAGTTCAAAATGAAAGGTTTTAACCAATATAAATATTACTACATATAAATTAATGATTAGTTGGAAAGATTGAATAATTAATGAATAATGAAATTTTAAACATTGTTAGTCTAATTTTAAAATAAAGGAAGAAATGTTTTATATATAGTTAACTAGGTTTTTAGCCCGTGCGATGCATGATGGTTAAAAAAAATATATTTATAAGTTTATTTGTAAGTAGTCCAATAAATTACCGCTGTTAACTTTCAATATGCAATTATGATTAAAAATTGAAAAAATATATAATAACATAAACCAAACTATATAATAAATTAACAAACTATTATAATTAATTGTGGAAATTAATATATGGAGCCAAATAATACACAATGAATTGTAAGAAGATAAATAATAAGTATCACATGTAGTTGTAAAAAATCGTATGTCTTTAAGTCCGTGAAATGCACGGTAATATATACAAAACTATTACTCCCTCCGTCCCAAATAAGTATCTCATGTCAAAATGCACACAGTTTAAGAAAAGTCACTATCTACCAATAACATCTTATCTTTACCCACTAAAGTCTTTTCTGATTGGCTGAAAGAGAATCTGGACACTTATTTTGGAACGTCCCAAAATAGTAAGTGAGACACTTATTATGGGACGGAGGGAGTATATATTATGAAATAGTCAATGTCAATATTGTAATTGAAAACTATAAATTTGTCATTGAAAATAGAAAAATAGTATACAACAACCAAAACATATGTGAATTAAAAGTTCAAAGTTTTTGTGAGTAACAACATAAGAAATAATGACAACACGTTAAAAATTGTTAATGTAAAATATTACAATAACAAATATTATATAACTTTAACATAAGCAACATATGTAATAGTTTCTAACATTTTTGTCTCAACTCGACATCTTAATCCACCAATGTGTTTAACTCGTGAAATGTCTACATGTAGTTGATCACGAGTGAAATTTGATTGTTAATGAAATAAATTCAATGAGACAACGGGTGTACTTCACTCTTGTGTTAATCAATGCAATACATACCTAGTAAAAACAAACTTACCTAGTAAAAACAAACTTAAATGATTAACTTTTGATCAACCTATAAGTTTAGGTGTTTAAACATTTTTATAAAAAGTTAGAAGGGTTAAAACGAAAAAAATAAAAGTGTGAGGATTAAACTGTTATTAACACTTTTTTAAAAATGATTTATAATAATATTTAAATTTAAACTAATAATAATGGAAAGCCATGTGGCATCTCTATAATTTTAAGAGTAATGTATTTTTGACATGTCATCTTATGATGATTAAAAAAAGACACATAATCAAAAAAATCTTTATTTTATAAATATAGATAGATGTACAAGATTATAAGATCTAAGATAAGATAATTTTGTAATACGAATTTTGTCTGTGCCTCATTCTACTATGGAGTCTCATACATCAAAATAGAGATATGCATATGCTAATGAACTAACATTAGATATTGAAATGGGGATATAAAAATTAGTAGTAGTAATTAATAGGAACTGTTAAATTAACAAGAAACATAAGATGAAGTACGCATGCAAATATAGTTGTTTGAACGCTAGAGAATAGTATAACATCTAAAACCGTGAAAACATGTAAGATAAAATTGATTAACAAAACGAACCCAAAAGTACCATATGATATGTCAAAAAAACGTAATCAACAAATAGATGGTAAATATGTATACATTTGTTGGTGGTTTCTAAAAAGAAATACAGCAACAAACCAAAGTCAAATACAACTTCTAAAGCAGAAGTCAACTCTTGCAACTGTGGTTCTCATCACAGGCTTCACAGGAAGAAATTCATATAATTTCACAAGAAGAAGAGAAAAAATCATATAATTTCATTTCTGCCGATGTGAGCAAACACATGGTTCGCAGTGCAGCGATGTTTGCTTATTTGTTCCATGGATCTTTCATGGCCGAAGATGGAGTCGTGGAGCTTTCAACCTTTTGTGCTAACTCTCAATTCTCTATGTACTTTTTCTCCCAATATCTCGGTTTTTCTCGTGATAAAACATACAGGTGCATTAACCATTCGTGTTGCTTGGGTCATTAAAGATTGAGTGTGTAACACCCGGTTTCTGGGCCTGGAAATAAGTGATTATTTAAATAACGGGAAATAGTTATTTGATTTATTTGAAAATAAATGAGTAAAAGAGTCACAGGAGTTATTGTGACTAATAAAATGATATTTGTTTTAAATTAATAGACATGACGGTAAAGTAAAATAATTTATCTCGCGAGTATTTTCGGGTTTCAAACAATAGAATTATAAGGGGATAAAATTTATACTATATTTAAAATGGGAGGCGGTGGAGCTACCGACTCATTTGATCTACCTAACTTACTACACTTTCTCTATTCTTGATCTTTCTCATTTCATAACACAAAAACCAATTTAAGAAATCAAAAAGAAGATTAAGTAAATCAAGTCTGTTTGGATTCAACATCTTCATCATCATCACTTGTATATCTTGTAATTGTAAGTTTAAGTTTCTTGACTTCATTTATTAAAATGATAATTGTGATGAAATCTTAGGGTTTATGAAATTGATGCTTGTATGATGATTATTTACTATTATAACATGATAATAGATGCATTAGAAATTTGTTTGGATATTGAGATGTTGTTGTTTGATGGTTTGAGTTCGGAATCAGCTTGTTATTTGAACCGTAAATCGCTGGTAGGGTTGAATGATCTGGCGGATCATGTGACGATCCGGCGGATCGTGTGGGAATTTTGATGATCCGGTCTTGATCCGGATAGGTGCCGGCGGATCACTCAGGGTCGATTCTACATAGTTAAGGATCCGGCGGATCAGGATGATGATCCGGCGGATCATAATACTGATCCGGCGGATCTGAGTCTGGAGCCGGCGGATCATGATGTCTGGACAAGAAATATAACTTGAGATTTATAAATGGTTAATTATTATAACTTGTTGTGATTATAGTTGTAAATTATATATTAAATATGTTATATGGTTAAAATATGAAGTATTGTTTCGGAATAAGTACTGACTTATATTATTTGTGTTATTCCAGATAAGCAAAGGGAGACTCAGTAATATTAGACCACTGAGTTGAAGGACTGAAAACTTGGGTGAGTGGTAATTGTATTCTTCGGTTCAATTATGTTGTAACAGGTTTGGGTTACAACGGGTGAACATTTAGTATTTGGTATTGATTGTTTAATCAATTGAGTTATTGCTATGTTTGTTGATATTGTTGAAATGGGTTAAATAGTTATTATTATTCGGTATTGGCATGATGATTATGCAGTATGTGGTATTTGGGGCCAATGGGCATATGTGATTATTCAAAGGTCAACACATGTTGGGTTTGTTGTTATTGTTTGGCTGGCGGGGTTTCCGATACACATAGTTGATGGATGAACCCTAGTCAGTGAAGATAGCTTCAAACTATCGGTAAATCACTATTATGACCGACAGTGGTTTAAGGGTTCTTTGATTGGCTAATCAGGAACCGCTGGTCCTCTTTGACGCTATGTGTTTATATGTTTGCGACGCTTTATGCTGTAAACATATCTTGTTGTGTTTATTTGTTGTAAGGCTTGTTATTTCTGAATTGAACAGTCGGATACAGTTCCATTCACTTAGCAGTTGAGCTAATCCCACCGTGTTTAACATTTTGTAGGTTTTGGGTAAGTATGGATCGGGATTATGAACGAGGTGGAATGTTTGATTTTGACCGCACACACTCTGATCTTTTTTGGGAAATTAGAATCATGTTTTGTTAGTTAATATAACACCCGATCTTTAGTAAATGGTTTCTAATTATATACTTATAAGTGTGATGTTTTGAAATTTGCTACATATTAGTATATGTAATATCGGTAAATATGTTTTGGGACACGCTTCTGAAGTATAATAATATAATATATGTTTGTTAAATTCGGGGTGTTTCTAAAGTATAATAATATAATATATGTTTGTTAAATTCGGGGTGTTATAGGGTGGTCCGCCTGCTGACAGCCGTTCTTTTGGCCGACACAAAGCTCTCTATAGTCAATCTCTTTGGCCCGTCATAGGTAATCTTTAGACTTTAGTATAGAGGCAATAATCTCGACCAGTTGACTTATAAAGGGCTCAAATAAATAAAAAAACTGCTAAAAGGGAATCAAACGATTTGAATCTCACAATGTTCAATTGATTTGAATCTCATAAAAAAGTACATGGAATCAAACGATTAATGTCGAAAATATTCAAATTGAGAATGTTACATAGCAACAATTACATCTTAAAGTACAACAAATACAAGTACGAGTACAACAAATACAAGTACAAGTGCGACAAGCCTTATCTGTAGAAAAACACATCTAAGTATTTTCCGTCCATACGCCGTAATTTCTATCCATCGATTCCCTTCCTCTTCCTCGTATATTGAACAAATTCTAAGATCTTTAGGCCATCTTGGAGAGTATTAGACACGCTCTCCTTGTTTTGAATGCACCTTCTAGCCCAATTCATCAATTTCGGGGACTCTTGTTCAAAGTTTATTTTCCCATAGGTCTCATAGGCATGAAACCATGGATAAAATGGGATCAAAGATATGTCAAGGTACCCGAAACTTTCACCTCCAAAGTAAGGTTTGTCTCCAAGCTCCCCTTCAAGCAAGTTAAGGCAATCTATGTACTCCTGCCTAGATGCTTCGTGTTCTTCCCCTGTTGTTGTGTACAATTTCCTCCCAATTAGGTGTAGCTGCATTTCAATTCCAATACCATTAATCAAGTTAGATAAAAGATTACATAAGCACCTATTACATTCTCATCAATGAAGTTGGTATAAATAATTTCAGAATTAGAATTCAAAAAGGAACATCTTTTTCAATTGCAAAGAGACTTCAAGTTGATATGAATCACTTAACATCTGATCATTTTAAGCTACCTTTTAGCACAAAAAATAACATAGTTAATGATTATAAAAAATAATCCGATATATATAATTATTCTCTCGCTTGATCTTATTAGTTGAACTTGAGATAGCCCGATCTTGCTAAGTAGGACTATCTACTAGTACGTATTATTTTTCCTGATTTTTAACCGTCCTTCACTTCCTAATATGTCAACCAAAACACAAGACAAATGATACCTACCCTCTACCGCTCTATATGAAATGTCTTAAATACCCTGCAATCGCTAGAAACTCTTGTACAATAGCAAGAACAAAGTAAGAAAATTAGTCAACGCACTTTCTAATGATCTGTGACAACCAAAATGAAAACTTTGCAATCACTAGCCAGGATAACAACAACCTAAATCCAAACCACAAACTTACATCTTCATGAATAAGGTTTCAAATTTCAATAACAAACAGAAAAAAAAAAGAGTCAAAGTTACCTTTTTATCAATAAAGTCAGTCCAAAACCTAACAACAGCTTTATCGTGGGGATCAGAAGGAAGCAATGGAGCTTTATCATTCCAAACTTCGTCAATATACTGAACAATGATGCTGGATTCACAGATGGGCTTGCCGTTATGGATGAGAACCGGGATCTTTTTGTGAACCGGGTTGGACTCCAGAAGGAGCTGACTTTTGTTTCTTAAACTTTGCTCACTGTATTCATATGGAATCCCCTTTTCAGCAAGAGCAATTCTTACCCTCATACCAAACATACTTGGCCAGAAATCAAGCAGAATCAATTCTTCTTGTTTTGCCATTTGTTCTGTTTGTTGTTCTTGTTGTGTTGGGGGAAGTTTGAACTGAACAAGTGTGTGGGATGATGTAGAATTTATGGTGTAAATCAAAAAGGGTAGAACAGTCATTCCAAAACTAACGTGTCTGATTCTTTTCTTTTATTCATATACGGAGTAAAAAGATATAGAGGTGGCAATTTTAGATCTATTGGTTAATTATGGGTCAATTTGGTTAATCTTTAGGAGGGGATGGGTTTGTTGTGTCTTCTCTCCATTTTTTGGATGAGTCTAAATGAGTTTTTTCAATATAACCTATAATTGTGTAAAAATTAACCAACGAGTTTGGATGGGTCTAGCGGGTATTTTGTTTTCCACCTCATTTCATTTTTTTGATTTTCCACTCTAATAAAAAAAAAAGTTTGGTAAACCCGATGACCCGACCCGACCCGAGACCCATTTGACCCGGACCCGTTTAGACTCATCCTTCTAAATGACCCATGTTGACCCAGGCCCATTTAGACTCAAACCTATCTAGATCCGAGACCCGACCCGACCCATTCATTTTGCCACCTCTGATTCAAAGTGCTTGAACGGTGAGGGTCTATATATATATGCTCATATACAAGCATTAGCAACTGCTTTCATTCGTTTAATCTTTTGTAAACATCTATAGAAATTCCATCTTGAAATTATATACTGTTATATACTCCGTATATAAAATAAATTTAAGAAAATGGTACTTTTTCTTAAAAATAAAAGAACAAAACTTACCAACATAACTGAGTCTCAAGCACTATGTATGACGGATGTGACATACGATGCGTCTAGAAGACTATAACGACATAGTAAATGACGTGTAAGTACAACTTTTGATCCGCCCTTTACAACACAATCTTGTAAAATAAACTTTGTCGGTGCATCATTTTGGAGTCACATACATCAAAGGCTAATGATAATGCCACATGCTGTTTTTGTTTATCCACATGTTTCAAATATATGTTGACAATTATACCTCTGTTGTTATTTTACACAGGTCACACATTTACAACCCTATATCTCACGTATTCTAACCCCCACAAAAACTGCTACCACTCCTTATCGTGTCTTCCACATCTGATGCTTCTACCACTTCCGGCTATCTCTATTTTGCCGGCGATCGATTATATGGTGGCTATCAATGTCAATCGCTTCAAACAATCTCTATATCACCGGCTATCGATTGTTATAAGTTTGCTGTTTTTTAGCAATCGATATATGCTGCTGTGTAAAATTGTTAATCGTATTTTAGTTATTGGTTATGATAATTCATAACTCTTGAATTCTGCTATGAATTGTATTAGATTGACTCCTAAAAGTCAGATTGATTGTGTTTATATGGTACACGGATTCAGGTTTAGTGACATCAAGATGTATAGGATAATGGTACATTGGTTTTGTTGATGATTAGTAGCAACAATTTCAATCGGGTATATATAATAACTTAACCACGAAATGAAAAGAATGAATTAAACCAAGGTACCAGAAGAAGATAAACTATTATATTGTGTCGGAAAAGATGGGACGACTGTGCAGTTTCATTTAGAACAAAAGATAGAGTGTCGTTTACCAAAGAAGAGTAACATCTTCTAGAGGTCGAGTGGGTGAGTAGCATTATTTCGTTCATGTTTTCTGTTGGTGCTATAAAGACAATGTCTTTTTGTTCCTATGAGGCCATGATACACCCAAGATTGGTCGCATCAATGTTACTGATAAGTGATAAGTATAATGCATTTTTGTTAAATAAAGAGCAAGTATTATGAAACTCAAACTTGCCTGAAATACGAAAAGGGCAATCTATTAAAAGAGACCCGGTTTTTTTCTTCCTTTTATCTCCATTATGCGCCCTTTCATCATCTCCATTATGCACCCCTTCATCGTCTCCATTACGCTTCCTTTTGTCTCGATAGGAACCACCGCGATTGCATTGCAAAGTAATATACTTATCCTTTTCCGAATCACGAACTGATAACGCGTATCCTTTAGTGTATCTAAAATTCTCGGACACTATTTATAAAATCATTACATGATTCAAATCTAGAGCTACTGAGATAGATTTCTTCATTCTGACTCATTGAACTAATTGGGTCACTTGAGGTCATCTGTCAAATTATATCATATCAAAATGATTATCAATGTAAAATTGGTCACAACTACAACTTTATTCAACTAGTTAAACTAACTAATAATAACGTAACTAGAAACTCACGATCTCAAGATCTTATCAATTAATAATGATAAGGTACAAATAAGGAATAACATATTACAATTAATTAGTAAACAATAATATGATGATATGAAAAAAATAAGAGCGTGCATGAAGATTGCCTTTCATCCAAACATTATGAAAAAAAGATCGATCAAATACTGATAGACAAATGAATGTTATTATTTATTTACTCATCATTTGAATCGATCATATACTGATAGATGTGGAAGACACGACAAGGAGCGGTAGCAGTTTTTGTGGGAGTTAGAATACGTGAGATATAGGGTTGTGAATGTGTGACCTGTGTAAAATAATAATAGGGGTATAATTGTCAACATATATTTGTAACCTGTGGATAGATAAAAACAGCTTGTGGCATTATCATGAGCCTACATCAAATGATCCAACTAGAGAAATTGCTCATGAACATTTTATATGACTAATAACTACTCTTTCCGTACTAAAATTATTGTCCAGTTTTAACTTTTCATCGTCTTTCTTTTTCAACTTTGAGATTACATATTTTTATTTATATTATATAATACTTGATACAAAATATATATGAATAGATTGAGTTTTAAATATATTTTCATTGATATAATCTTCATCAAGTATTATATAACACAAATAAAAATATTTAAGGTCAAAATTGAAGGAAAAAAACTTCAGAAAAGTCAAAACTGAACAACAATTTTAAGACGGATGTAGTATAAGATAACCTAACATGATATATATATTTATATATATATATATATATACTACTATATACCTAGCCTCGTACCTGCTCATAGCAACGGTGAAAGTGATGAGGATAGATGGACGTGCGAATGAATGTTTTAAAATAAATATACATTGTACTCTGTCCGTTCTATTAAAAATGTCTACAATACTATTTTGGGATGTCTCATTATAAGTGTCTACTTTAATAATTAACCGGTCAAAAAAGACTTTAGTGAGTAGATTTCATATTTGATTGATGAAAATTACGTAGTTAGTGGATAATAAGTAGTAATCTATAATAGATAATGGGATAGTGGGATCCACTTACTTAGTTTTAAAAAATTGAAGAAAAAGATGGTTAAATGTATTATATAGTAGTATAGATACATTTAACCCTCTCTCCTCAATTTTTTTTAAGACTAAATAAGTGAGTCTCACTATCCCATAATTTCATTATCTATTACTGTACTACTTATTCTCCATTAAATACTTTTTTTATCAATCAATATTATATCTACCCACTAAAGTCTTTTTTGATTGGTTAAATATCAAAGTGGACATTGATAATCGGACATCCTAAAATAGTAATGTGGACATTCTTAATGGGACGGGTGGAGTACAATATGTTTTTATTTTAAAACAATCATTCGCACATCCATCCACCATCACCACTTTCACCGCTGCTATACGATGGGTACGAGGCTAGTGTGTGTGTTTGTGTGTGTGTATATATATATATATATATATATATATAATATCTCATGTTATGTTATCTTATAGTTATTATACATATAAAATGTTCATGAGCAATTTCTCTAGTTTGATGTATTATGAAGTGTTTTTGGGCAAACAGTGTAGGAAGTCATGTAACGTTGAGTGTTGACACCTGTCATCAAAGTTCAAGGCGCATTTCTCTATCCTAAAATTCGCCAGATTTACACTCATTCTTTAATGATCAAAATTTTAAAATGTGTTTTCTCTTTCAACTTTCAAGCACCTACAAACAAGATTACCCTATGTTAATGTGATTTTCGTTTTTGGCCGAATCCTAGATTAGATTAAAAGTGTGTTTGATAACAACTAGCTGAAGCATGAGATTGTAGCTTGAGCTGGAGCTAAAAATTATGGTTGAAGATAGAATTAGGGATTGTTTTTCAAGCTACTTAAAAGAGCTTCTTTAAAAAAGGATTATAAGGGATTTTTGAGGATTCTTTTTCAATAATCTCTTCTATATTTTTGCTGTCAAACAGGAATAGGAGATTAAAATCTTTAAAAACTAGAAACTCAATCTGCTAGAATCTCAAAATGGTGTGCTAGACACACGTTAAGTTGTTGCCATTATCAGAAATAGACGACGACCTTAGAGATTGCACGAAGACTATGTGTTACGAAATCGAATACGTCACCATTGTCGGTTGAGACCACAACGAAGATCCCTAAACGAATGAATCATTGCCGCTTGTAGATTTTCTTCTTCGTAATTTAATGTCGGCATTATTTATCTCGAAAATACTATGATGGTGTATCAATTTTAAAGATAAATATACCTATCATTTTAGATGTGTGTGCACCGACAAAATTACAAAATTAAAAAATGAGTGATTCGGGATATATGAATCCCGTATTTTGTTGATGTAATTTATTACTATTGAGTAAAGTTCAAATGATTACAACAATTTTGAGTGAGAATGGAGGAATTAATCACAATGTACCATGTGTAGGGGTGTTAATCGGGTTAACCCGACCCTAATAAGGGTTAATCGGGTCGGGTTAGTCGGTTTTTTGAAAAATGAACTTACCTATAACCCGACCCTATTATGTAATCGGGTTTTCGGGTTCGGGTTAAATGGGTAGCGGGTTAATCGGGTCGGGTTAATTCGGGTTTCGGGTTACCCGTATAACTAACATGATAAGCTATGAATTACCATTCGTACAAAATGCGATCCAAATAAAATTGTTCAAAATTCACTCTTTTGGAATAAAGCTTTTAATCAAGATGCAACATATATTAGTAAGTTACTATATCAACTCCATTACATTAAAAAAAAACTTTATTCATGTTCTTACGACAAAGTGAAAACTATATATACAAATTACTGTAAGTTACATTTGTCTATTTAACATATAATAAGCATGTCTATTTACAAAACACATTTACGATATTAGTACGTACTAACAATATGTTGTATTTTGGATATGTATTGTAACATTTTTTATAGACTAATTTACGTATAAACTAATGCATTAATAGTTATAAATTTAATCGGGTTATTCGGGTTAACCCGTACCCGATTAAGTTTTATCATACTAACCTGTAACCCAACCTTAATAGGTATGCAGGTTAATCAGGTTGACCCGAATAACCCGATCAGTTTCTAAAACCCTATTTAACCCGACCCTAATAGGCTTAATAAGGTTCGGGTCGGGTGTGAGTCGGGTCGGGTCGGGTTTTTTTACACCCCTAGCCACGTGTCACAAAACCCAATTTTCTCCACATTTTAAAACGTAAATATCTCTCAAATGCTAAGTCGAAAAATCATAAAAATTGCACCATTAACATTAGCATTTATTCTCTTCGATTTGAGATGTGACAAGTTATACTTTTGACAAACATTTTTTTTCGTTTTTCGGTAGGTCTTGAAAATGACTAACACATGTGTTACCGACGAGTAATACATGTGTTACCGGAAACTAACACATGTGTTACCGGCTAGTAAAATTGCACAGAAATGCAAAGAAAAACAAATGTACACTTATAAAAAGAGCACAAAAAAAAAACTATTGATGCATGATTATGTCTATAAGTGTGCATCAATCGTTAAGCTCGCATCTATTTTATAACACGTATTTGAAATGTATGAGTCATAATGAGTGTGAATATAATGAATCTGTTTGTTAGTTGTGTATTTTTTAGGTGTTCTTAGCGTTCTTATTTATAAAGTGTTCTCATTGAAACTCTACCCTATATGGGTTCTGGTGACAACAAGGTGATTCCGTAAAAACGGTGAGAACAGATCATAGTCACTTACTTTTTTAATGGTCTAAAAGGGTGATGACATATTTGTAATTATTGAAAAATCTAGAAAAGGGGGTGACATTATTGTAAATATGAGTAAACTTTAATTTTCATTCATAATGAATCTTTTTTGTTAGTATTAGATTTTTTTGGTTCATAAACATGTCTTATAAAATGAAGCTAAAATTTTATTTGTCAATAATAGATTTTTTTTTTCACTAAAATTTATTATACAATGGAATTGAAATTTTATTGTTAATATTAGTGTTTTTTTTGCTTCACAAAGATTTCTTATACAATGAAACAAAAATTTTAACATCACAAAAGGAAACTTGTGTAAAGCAATTTATATGTACTATGTGAAGCAATTTATTTTTACAATGAAGCTATTATTTTATTTGTTAATATTAGATTTTATTTGCTTCACAAAGATTTCTTATCAATGAAGCTAAAATTTTAACATTCACAAAATGAAACTCGTGTGAGACAATTTATTTTTACAATGAAGCTAAAATTTTATTTGCTAATTTTTTTTTTGTTTCACAAATATTTGTTATACTATGAAGCTAAAATTTTAACATTCATAAAAGAAAACTTGTGTGAAGCCATTTATTTTTACAATGGAACTAAATTTTTATTAATCATTTCTTATACAATAAAGCTAAAAATTTAACAGTCACAACAGGAAACTTGTGTGAATCAATCTTATTTTTACAATGAAACTCAAATTTTATTTGTTAATATTATATTTTTTTTTGCTTCACAAATATTTCTTCTACAATGAAGTTAAAATTTTAACATTCACAAAAGGAAATTTGTGTGAAGTAATCTATATGTACTCTGTGAAGCAATTTATTTTTTATCTGTTAAGCAATAGAAGGTAAACATTCATTACTCTAAATTTATTGTTAACCAAAAATAAATAAATCTTCATCATATAAAAAATTGTGTGAAGAAAAAAAACCCTTCACACCAGCACCCTTATGTGAAGTCGGGAAAAATTAAAGAAAAAAAAAAGCATCTCACGAGCACCCTTATGTGAAGCCGTGAAAATCACACCTTTATAATATTTACAAAAATGTCACATTGAAAATGAGGTATTTTGATCAAATAGGGATGAATGGTTAGGATGTGTTCTCACCGTTATCACATAGTCATTATGTTCTCACAGGATCCCATATATATATATATATATATATATATATATATATATATATATACTCCCGTTATACGTTATATCATCAAGTTGTAATATTGTTAATGGACTTTCTTAGTTTAATAATTAAAAAACTAAATAACAAATTAAGAGGCAATACATAAAGATAAATGTTTAACATGATCAACTTAATGTGCAACGTTCAAACAATTAAAATATAAATACTATAATGTTTGCAAGTCATCCTGAATAATAATAAGTATTTCATATTGACCGTCATACCATCTAACTATCATACAAAACCAATGCATACAATTACACGTGCATATGATATGACAATTTAAAAAATTTACCAAGTACGGAGTAAAACTTATTCAATTGACCGTCAATTATACAATGATCAAGGAATTTTGTGCCATCAAAGTATTCAAATCCATATGTTATTCTTTCAATCCAACCCTAATGTAATACCCGCCAAATTAGGACTAGAGATTTGTGCCTAATCCTTTGTTAATACATATAATTAGTTTGGATTTAGGCTAATTAATGTATTGAGATATATATTGATAAATATATATTGTTGAGTCACTGATCGTCATACTCAAGATGGTCGCTGATCTCAATGATTAAGGGGGAGACTTAGATAATGTCTACAGGCAGATTATAGATATCATCAGTCGCTGATAAGCGAAGTCACTGATAATGACTTATTATCTCAAGTCTCTGACTCACTTACTGAAGATCTCTCTATGAAGAAATGTTTCAAGTCAAGCTCCTGTTGCTGAAGCTTATGTTCGCTGATCTTCATTTGCTCTGTGTTACTGAAAGAGAATGATGCTCAACTTTGTGTGTCGCTGATCATCATCAGCGAGAGCATTACTCTCTGTACTTGAAGTATGATTCAAATTGAAGATAATGTTGCTGAAGATTTTCTTGTCGCTGATTGTATCTTAGACCAGTAGAAGAAGAATCTATAAAGATCAAAGACTCAACTATGTGTGTCGCTGATACTCATCTATCAGCGAGAGTCTCCAAGTCTTCTTGAGTTCTCTCATCTACTGAATAAAAGAAGTCGCTGAAGATTAGCTATTCAAGTCATTCTTTAGAGCATGTTAGCTCGCATCGAGAATGAGGAGAACTGATGTCTCTCTCAGCGACTGCAGCATTAAATGCCGCATTAAATAAGAAGTCAACTTTCGGCGTTACCACGGCACCGCACGTGTTCCTCGTAACTTGTAAAGAGTAACGTGGAAGCTTTTGATTGGTCCATAGTACAAGGTGATATTTCCCAAGACAGAATGTCGTGCCATGATATATCACATCTCAACTACCTCTCCAATCAAGCAGCGACACGTGTCCATCAGATCCGAAAATCAAGGATTTCAGTGTCTATAAATAGCGTTGTATGTTGTACTTCATTTTGTGTCGATTACTTGTATTGTCACTTGTTTGTCAGTGACTAGTTTGTCTAAGATACAAGTAAACACCAGCGAGTAAACTAGTAGCGTGTTTGTCCACTACTAGCTTACTTCAGCGAGTGAGCAGTTAGCGTGTTTGTCCACTACTGCTCATCTCCTTGTACTAGCTGTATTGTTTGATTTAGATTAGCTTTGGCTAATCTATTCCGCAAATTAACATGAGATAAATTTTAGTAATAAAAGAATTTATCTTTCAGCTACATATGTTTTCAGCATTTGAACTGTTTATCTCATATACATATCCGTGTTCACTTTGTTGTTACATTAATATGATTAAGAACTTGTTAAGCAAATATAATTCATTATAAAGGAAAAGGAAAAGTTGTTAATTGTATTCAACCCCCCCCCCCTTTTACAATTAACTCACTGTTAACGATTCATAATCACTAACATAATAGTGATTAGGGACTCACAATTGGTATCAGAGCAGAGTTGGTTTAAAATAAAATTTAACCAGATCTGCAATGGAATCCGTTAAATACAGTTGTGTTGATTCTGAGTACCAGAAGGGAAATGGCTCCACTACAAAACCCCCAGCATTTGACCCATCAAGAATTGAAACCTGGATGTCCAGGATGATGATGTTCTTAGACCTTGTTGATGATCGTCTCTGTTCCATAATAACTGACGGTCCTCACACCCCTACTGTCATTATTCCTGCTGTTGCAGCTACTGCAACCACTCCTGCACTACCAGAAATGGTTATGCCAAAAAGGGAGGAACAATGGACAGATGAGGATAAGCGTATGGTTAGGCTGGATAAACAAGCTAAAATATACATAAGTATGTCACTTCCTGATGAAGTGTTTGAGTCTATTAGATTGTGCAGTACAGCGAAACACATGTGGGACACTCTAAGAAATATCTATATTGGAACCCCTGACATCATTCGCTGTAGAGAAGTAAATCTGACTCGTCAGTATGAACTGTTTGCCATGGAACCCAATGAATCACTGGCCTCCACCTATACTAGATATCAAGCCTTAATAAATAAAATGGAAAAGGCTAATATAGGTAAAGATCAAAGATTTGTTGTTGAAAAATTTCTAGAACTTCTACCTAGAAAAGTTTGGGGTACCATTGCAACATGTACTCGACAACGTAATGATTATACTTCTCTCAATCTAACTCAAGTTTATGGTATATTATTAAACTGGGAACAATCTGAAAAACAAGCTGACCAAAGCGAGCACATTCGTGCTGCTCTTGGCAATCAAAAGATTTCTAATGCCCTTGTAGCTGAGCTAGAAGAGATCGATCAAAGGCAGAAAGTTAAGATCACCCAGATGAGTTCAAAGTCACTGATTGCAGATGAGGAAGGTTGTGCTGCTGACAGCAAGTCTGAAGTCAGCTATGAAGAAGGACTAGAAAAGCTGGAAAGAGATATGGCCATGATGGTTGCAAATTTTAGAAAGAACTCAAGGTTCAACAAATTTGCTGGTGCAACATCTAGTGATATCTCAAAGTCAAAAGGTGACTGCTACAAATGTGGCAAACCTGGTCACTTTGCAGCTGAATGCAGATCCAAAGCTGTCAATCCTCTCCCTGAACAAAGGCCCAGCTTCAGAAATGACAAGTATAACAAATACAAGTCAAAATACAAGAAGCTGAAAGCTATGTCCAAAGCTGGTATGAAGAAGGGAAAAGGATTCGTCGCTGAAGAAGGATCTTTCAGCGACTCCGACTCAACCTCATCATCTGATGAAGAAGAAGCTATGATATGCTTAGATAGAGATTACTGCCTAATGGCTGACGATGCTGACTTCCATGATAATATCAAAGAAGTCGCTAAGAAATGTTCAGCATCCGGCTGGGATCCAGAAACTCTCTACAAGGTACATTGTTTTAAATCAGCTTCAGTGACTGAAAAGGAGAATATCTTTGAGACTTTAATAATTGATCTATCAAATGCTCATGATATTCAGAAAAGGCAAGAATGCATGATCAATGACTTAACATTTAAGCTTAAACTTCAAGAAGAAAATTTATCGAAAATAAAAAACCTAAAACTTGAACTTGATGCACAAATACATGCAAATCAAATGTGCATTCAAGAGAAAATAAGTTTTGAAACCAAATTTTCTCAACTCAATGAAGTTATAAAGTCATGGTGCAAATCTGCATTAAATGTGAACCAGTGTGTCAATAATCAAATTCCAAAACAAGTAAAAGCTATTTTGGGAGGTGATTATGACACTGCTGCTTCTCTAGCTGATGCCACAAGCATTGATCAAATATTCAAGCCTGATCAATCCTTTTCAAACTTTGTCTTTGAACCAATGTCAGTCTTCAGCGAGCCTAAACCAAATCACTTTGTTAAAAGCTCGCTGGACACTAACAACCGTGAGATAACTGCAAGTATTGATGAACTGAAAGACCTGAGCATAAATGACTCAACAATTAATCCAGTTCTTATCAATACTATTGATCAAAAGTTATTCAGCAACCTCAGTTCTGACACTCCAATGACTGATGATCTTATCATCAGTGACTTGAAGTTAAAGAAACAAACTGATACATTAAATCTGAACTCTTTCAAGTCTCAATCAAATAAGCATGTTGAACAAAAGAAATCTAGAGCCACAAATAAAAAATGCTATAAGTGTGGAAATAGACAACATGTGTCAACAGATTGTTCATCAGTACAAGTCCAACCTACCACCAGCAGTGAGTCAAATGTTTTGCTGGTCAGTGGAAGCCAAGTTAAGGGCTTATCCACCATGAACCCATCTCAGGATGGGTTCATAAATTGAACTAACAATTCACTTCTGATGTAGGGCATTCTTAGAGAAACAATCTGGTATCTGGACAGTGGGTGCTCCAGACATATGACCGGATGTAAGTCCCTGCTCAGCGACTACCAGGATGAAAAAGGTCCTGATGTAGTTTTTGGTGATAACAACATTGGTAAGACCAGAGGGTATGGGGTCTTGACCAATGGAAATGTGATGTTTAAGAGGGTGGCATATGTTGAAGGACTGAAGCATAATCTATTAAGCATCAGTCAGTTCTGCGATGCCAAGAATAAAGTGCTGTTTGATCATGAAGCTGGAGTTGTTTACAACAAAAATGGAAGTGCTGTCCTGGGTGCTCAAAGGAAAGGAAATACATATGTAGTCAATATGGACTCAGCACAATCAGGAACATGCTTTTATTCCAGAACTGTTTCAGAAGAAAAATGGTTATGGCATAAGCGACTTTCTCACCTGAATTTCAAGGCCATCAGCAAGCTCAGCAAGCATTGCTTGGTAAATGGTCTTCCAAAGCTCACTTTTGACAAAGACAAGCTTTGTTCAGCATGTGAAAAGGGAAAGCATCACAGCTCTTCTTTCAAAAGCAAGCAAACATCTTCAGTGACAGAATGCTTTCAACTGATGCATATGGATCTATTTGGTCCAGTGAGTTCTCCTAGTCTTGGTGGTAAAAGGTATTGCTTGGTAATTGTGGATGAATATTCCAGATATACTTGGGTATTCTTCCTCAAAGCCAAAAATGATGCAACACAGGAAATCATATCCTTTATCAAAAAGATGGAAAACTTAAATAATTGCTCAGTTAAACATTTAAGAAGTGATAATGGCACTGAATTCAGGAATATTGACCTTGAAAGTTTCTGTGATTCAAAAGGTATTTCTCAAAACTTCTCTGCACCAAGAACACCTCAACAAAATGGTGTTGCAGAGAGGAGAAATAGAACCTTGATTGAATCTGCAAGGTCAATGCTCATAGATGCTGGTCTTAAGACCCACTTCTGGGCTGAAGCAGTTAACACTGCCTGCTACACTCAGAATAGGTCTTTGATTGTCAAGAGACATGAAAAGACAGCCTATGAGGTGTTAAGGGGGAGAAAACCTGACATAAGTTTTCTTCATGTTTTTGACAGTACCTGCTATGTCTTAAACAAAAGAGATCACTTAGGGAAGTTTGACCCCAAAGCTGATGAAGGTACATTTGTTGGTTACTCAATCATTTCAAAAGCTTTCAGAGTTTACAATAAAAGAAGGGAATGTATTGAAGAATCAATGGATGTCACCTTTGATGAATCTTATGATGAATCACTCACTAATCCAAAAGACTATGAAAACCTTATTTTTAATTCAATCAGTGATGACAAGCATGAGGTTCATCCATCAGATTCTGAAAGGGAAGATGATGTCCCTGAAGATATTTCTGGCTCTACTTTAGCTGAGAATAATTCAGGAACTTCATCTTTGCCTGCTGATATCCCATCATCATCATCTCATCTCTTGCATCAAAATTATAACACTCTGTTTCAAAATCAAAGCTTAAACACTGCTTCTAATGCTGATGTGTCTGGTGGATCACCTTTGAATAATCAAGTCACTGCTGAACCTCAGCGAGTGACAAAATGGACTAGACATATTGATAATCAATTGATTATTGGTGATCCTCAATCCAAAGTCCAGACCAGATCAGCATCTGCTAACTTTTGTCTGTTTGTAAGCTTTGTGTCAGTGATTGAGCCCAAGAAAATTGATGAGGCACTCACTGATCATCACTGGATAGCTGCCATGCAAGATGAGCTATCTCAGTTTGAAAGGAATAAAGTGTGGAAGTTAGTACCTCAAGTAGCTGGGAAATCCGTGATTGGAACAAGATGGGTGTTCAGAAACAAGATGGATGCTGATGGTGTTGTTATAAGAAATAAGGCTAGACTGGTTGCACAAGGTTACTGTCAGCAAGAAGGAATTGATTATGATGAAACCTTTGCACCAGTTGCTAGGCTTGAGGCAATCAGGTTGTTTTTAGCATATGCAGCTCACAAGAAGTTCAAGGTATATCAAATGGATGTGAAGAGTGCCTTCTTAAATGGCAAGCTGCAGGAAGAAGTGTATGTGAAGCAACCACCTGGATTCACTGATCCCAAGCATCCAGGTTATGTATATAAACTGGATAAAGCTTTATATGGACTAAAACAAGCTCCCAGAGCTTGGTATGACACTCTCTCTACCTTCTTAATAAACTGTGGGTATGTCAGAGGTAAGATTGACAGCACCCTTTTTATTAAAAAGGATAAAAGAGATGTTATATTAGTCCAAATTTATGTTGATGATATTATTTTTGGATCTACTAACAATGACATGTGCAAGGAGTTCAGTAACCTCATGACTAAAAGTTATGAGATGAGCATGATGGGTGAACTAACATTTTTCCTTGGTCTGCAAATAAAGCAAACCAACACTGGTATTTTCATAAATCAAGGAAAATATGTTAAAGATTTATTAAAGAAATTTGAATTCACCAACTGCTCATCCCTTGCTACACCAATGTCATCTGCAGTCAAATTACATGCTGATTCTGATGGTAAATCTGTAAACATCACTGCTTACAGAGGAATGATTGGGTCACTGCTGTATTTAACTGCTAGTAGACCAGACATTATGTTTTCCACTTGTCTATGTGCTAGATATCAAGCTGATCCAAAGGAATCCCATTTGCTCGCTGTCAAAAGAATATTCAGATATCTGAAGGGTACACCAAATCTTGGTCTCTGGTACCCATATGGTTCGGATTTCTCACTGAAAGGATATTCAGATTCTGATCATGCTGGATGCAAGATGGACAGAAAGAGCACCTCTGGTAGCTGTCAGTTTCTTGGAGAAAAGCTAGTAAGCTGGTCAAGCAAGAAACAAAATTTTGTCTCAACTTCTACTGCTGAGGCTGAATATGTAGCTGCTGGAGCCTGCACTGCTCAAATTCTGTGGATGAGAAATCAGCTCGCTGACTATGGCTTTGACTTTGAAAATGTTCCAATTTACTGTGACAGTCAAAGTGCCATTGCTATAGCCAACAATCCTGTGATGCACTCAAGGACAAAACATATTGATGTCAGATATCATTTCATCAGGGACCACGTCATGAAAGGTGACATTGAACTACATTTCATTCCAACTGATTACCAACTCGCTGATATTTTTACAAAACCTTTAGATGAGAAAAGATTCACCTTTCTCATCAGCGAGTTGGGCATGCTGAACCTAAATGATTAAAATCTGTTTGTTTAATGAAAATAGTAGTTATTGAGTAAATATCTTATTTCTCTTAACTTGCTGATCTATTATTCTCACTGATGTTATCAGCTAGAACAATAAGTTAGCATAGTTATAATAAATAAATTATATACCTGGTAACTGCACATGAAAATTCCTTATGTCATAGAAATAAATTATATCTTATGATTTACATACTTGACTAGCTGATTGAATTTGTATTCTAAGTTGAAATTTGATTAGCGACATCAAAATGTGAAGTATAACATCTATTTTATTTTAAGATATAACTTATTTTCATCTCGCTGAAACACGATGTATCAGCGAAAGTTTCGTTTTAATATTGCATTTATTTCGACATATATTCCTTACAATTAATACCTTGTATTTAATTTGTAACGATTTATATTCTTCATAAATACAATATTAAAATATCTCCTGGGAACTCGAAAAGGTACACTTTTTCTGACACCTCGTATACCTTTTCCGGCGCACCTCTCCCATCAACATTTAATGTTACCACCCCTCACCATCATCAACCTGCTCCACTACCACCAACCACTATTATTTTATTATTTATTTTTACCTTTTTGACCACGTACATACTCGTTATAACCACATATTTTTACACCAGCGACAGTATATAAGCAGCGAAACCCCCACCGTTTCATTCTTTACGCTCTCAAACTTTTTAAACTTCATCTTCTTCATATTTTTCTCTGCAAATTTCTCACCTTTTCAACTTTCTACTTTATTTTTCAAAAATGGCAAGGACTAAAATTTTCAATAATTCCTACACTCCGACCCCAGAGATTAAAGCTCTTCGAGCCTCTGCGGTCAGCGAGACCCTTGTCGTTACAGTTCTCAAATCTAACTATTTGGGAAATGTAACCTGTACAAAACCTGAGTATGCGGAGGTGATAAACTTTTTGAAAAACCATTTTATCCTCCCTGCTCTTACCTTGTCTCCTGGGGAAATGAACCCAGAATGGCTCAGTGAGTTTTGGTTCACCTGCACTCACTCAGTTATCTCTGGTGTTTCTCAACTCCAAGGTTTTATTGACAATGGTACCAAACCTATAATAATAACTGCCAACACCATTCGCTCTATCTTACAACTGCCGACCTTCGAGTCATATGAGTCACTGCCAGAGAGCGACGTTGCCAAACAAGGCCTCGTCGAGCTCACTGCGATTGAGTGTAAATACTCAGTCGATGGCAGTGGCAATCGTAAGTACTCTACGGTCCATAAAACTAAAATGGATGGTGTTTGGAATGCCCTTTTTACTAATTTTATTCAATCTTTGGGCACAAAATCAGGGAGCTATGATCAATTCAGCTCCCTGGAAGCACAGATCAGTTGGTCACTGGTCAACTCTCTACGAGTTGACTATGCAAGTGTGATCTTTAATGAACTGATCACCAAGGTCGCTGAGCCTGCCAGGGCAAAATATGTACCTTACCCTAGGTACCTCTCACTGATCTTCAGGGATCAGTTTGATGCCTATGATAGGGTATCATTTCAGGGTTTTGAGCCCACTCTGGTAGGATCTCAAATTTTCGCAAAACCAGCGACTGCGGTTCTACCTGCTTTTATGAAGCATCCGGGGATCCTTGCACCCCAGCCTGTAACTGCTGTACATATGTCAGTTCCTGCCCCCTCATCGACCACGTCACTGACCACACCCCCAGTGACTACTGTTGGTCAACCACCAATCAAGAAACCACCAACTGCTCCCAAGAAAAAATCCAAATTAGGGTCCCTGACATTAAAGGATCAGGGACATAGCAAAAAGAAGACATCTACGGATGCCAGTGGTGAATCAGTGACTGTACGTTCAGTTACTGAGGGCACCACTGCTGAACCCTTAGCTTTAACTGCTTCACTGGACTCCCGAAAGTCCAGTGACTCTACAAAGGGAAACTTGCAGACAGCTGCAGTGGATCAAACCACTGTTGGCAGTGATTCGGTGCACCCCACACCCTCAGCTTGAGTCAACCCAGCCACTTGTCATCCTCACAAAAGGATGACATTTCATTCAAAGGGCAAGTGGCATCAGTGAGTGATAACACACTCATAGCTGATGTCACACCACTGGCTACAGACCCGGGCCAACTCTTATCTATCACTGCACCGACTGCCAATGTCTCACCACTGACCCATGGTGAGATACAGGTCGCCACTTCTATTTCCAATGAACCACCAGCTAAATCACAAGCTGATGATGAGGAAATCATGCCCATGGACACTTCTGAGGACACCCAACCCATTCCTCTACCTACCTCCAACTCACCCATCAGAGAGCTTACCCCCACATCTTTCTCCAGTGACAACATCCAAGCTGCTGCTGATCAGACCACACCCCCTGATCATGTAGCCCAATCTACTCCCACCCCCATTATTGTTACCCAAACTACTCCCCCAAACACCTCCACTCACTCCACATCAGATCAGCTACTGATGGAGTACATTGCCCAATCCCAAACCCAAATTAAGATGCTCACTGAAGACCGTGAGGCACTTATTGGCAATGTCTCCGTTCTCCAAAAAGCTGTTGCTGCTCTCACTGACGTGTATAACTCCATTGAACCATGGAGTGCATCTGTTAGTGAGAGGGTCCAAACAGTAGCTGATGCCAGTGCTGCAATAAACCATGCAGTCACTGAGCTAGCCTCCACTTCCAACACCAACTTCACCAATCATGCTGCTGCTATTGCCCAGCTAACCACCAACCAAAATGACCTAGCCATCTCTGTATCCAACTACCTTTATAACACTGACAAAGTTATTAAGGTACTTCCACAGGTTGTTTCACAGCTCACAACGACTAGAGCTGAGGTCGCTGCCCTGCGTGAGGAAAACGCAGACTTCACAGATCAGATACTTAGGGCAGTTGATCAGTTTGAGCGAACCAGTCAGGGGGAGAGTGAAGAAGAAGATTTGGTCTCTGACCCAGAGATGCCCCGTAAAATGACTGATCCGCTATCAAACAAGGCTCACAGGGACATAGTGCTCACTACCTATGCACTTCGTCCTATTGCTGAGCAACCTGAGCTGGAGGCCCTTGCAGTTGCTGAACTGCATTGGGTGGATATGGAGATAGCTACTGATATGGTGGCTGTCGCTGAAAGATTTCTTGAGTTCAGTGCTGAAGAGCTCAGGAACTATAATGGGCTGGTACAGCAATGGGCAGTGGATGATACTGCTAGGATTGAGGGTACCTCAGTAAGCTACGAACTGGCTCGCTGGGAATGGATGAATAGGGATGTAGTAGCTGATGCATCTGATGATGAGGAGGATGATACCATCATGCATGATGTTGATGATAATGATGATGATAACAATGATGATGGCCAGGGAGGTGGTCATGGAAATGGTCAGGACTCAGATGATGAAGATGACATAAATATGGAGGATCAGCAACCCATATCATCTGTTATGAAAAGAAAAAGGACCAGTGACACCTCTCCTGCATCTACTCCTCCATCAAAGAAACAACAGGTCAGTGATCCTCAATTACATACTGTCATATCTGAGGTAGCTGCACCTTCTTCTCCATCAGCAACCCTAAACCTACCCTCACCTACAGCAACCACAACCCAAACAGTCCAAATAACCACACCTACCCCAGCAACTATAACACCAATCTCCACAGCAACTCCTTCCAACACTACCACATCAGACACCTCCCCCACAGCATGCCTTTCCTCTGACTCAGCCTCAGATACCCCTTGTCCTGATGAAACAAAAGATCAGAGAATTGCCAGAAAGATAAAGGCAAGACAGGACAGGGAGCAAGAAATGATACTGCAAATAACTTTTCAGGCTGAGTTGAGAGAAGAACAAGAAAGGAAAAGGTTGCTGAAAGAGCAATCAGATGCTGACAGAGCTTACCTACTGGAATTGAGCTCTAAAGATGCCAATGAAAGGGCCAGACTTCTTAAGCAAAAGAAAGATCAAGAAGAGTCTGATGCTGCAATTGCCAGGGTACTTGCTGAGATAGAAGAGAGTGAGCTAGAGCAACATAATCTGAAAAGATCAGCTAGCAAGAGCTCTAAAAAGAAAGGGGGAGCTGTCAAAACAGCAGTGGATAGAAAGTGGGATGAGATTGATAGAAAAAGATTTGCTGCCAGAATGACAGGGAGATCAAACCCTGCACCTATCACCAAGGTCAAGCTGAAAAAGTCAAGGAACCAATCTCAACCTCAGCTACTTATACAAAGAGGTTCAGAGACTCAATCAATGCTACTTGATCAAGTATGCAAGCTGCACAGAGAAGAATGGAATGAGATAAGGCTTGCTATCAGCCACTCTACAAGTGCAGCTAAGGTTGATGTCATGAAAGAGATTGATAGGCTCTATCAGAAAATGGTGTCGCTGCAACTCCTCAGACCAGAAGATACTGTCATACATGGTGAGGAAATTGTTCAGCCACCTAGTCCAAGGTATAGATCAGGTACCAGCAGCATCTATCGAATCCCCAACACTTCAAGGCTTAATCTATCTATCCCTGCTGGTGTGCCAAAGCTTGAAGGTCATGAGGTCACTGAAGGTGAAAAGGGTCTGGTATACAGGGACCTAAATGGTGCCCTTAGGTTTCAGAGAGAAGCTGAACTTGAGAAGGTTGATCAAGAACAACTCATACACCTGATTAGGTCAGCTAGCATGCTTCCAACAGATTCAAAGATCAGAAAAGCTATTCTCGATGAAGCCTTGGTCAGAAAGTTCAGATACCTACCCTCCAAAGACAAATATGAACTTGAAGCTGAGCTTGGTATAGTAAAGGAAGAGGAGATGTGGAGAGATAAATAGATTAGACATTTTGTAATAGATAGCTTCTGTAAATAGTTTGTTCTATGATATATATGAGGCTTAAATCAAGAAAATCTACAAGTGCAAGTCACTGAGCAACCTCCTATCAGAGACTCAAAATGTTTTCAACTGCAAAAATTTACAAGGACAAGTCTCTGAACATTCAACTTATCAACGAAGTAAAGGAGAGATTATTGAATCCAAATCTTCCTGCAACTAGTTTGTCTAAGGGAGCTCTGACTTAAACCATTTAGGGGGAGATTGTTGAGTCACTGATCGTCATACTCAAGATGGTCGCTGATCTCAATGATTAAGGGGGAGACTTAGATAATGTCTACAGGCAGATTATAGATATCATCAGTCGCTGATAAGCGAAGTCACTGATAATGACTTATTATCTCAAGTCTCTGACTCACTTACTGAAGATCTCTCTATGAAGAAATGTTTCAAGTCAAGCTCCTGTTGCTGAAGCTTATGTTCGCTGATCTTCATTTGCTCTGTGTTACTGAAAGAGAATGATGCTCAACTTTGTGTGTCGCTGATCATCATCAGCGAGAGCATTACTCTCTGTACTTGAAGTATGATTCAAATTGAAGATAATGTTGCTGAAGATTTTCTTGTCGCTGATTGTATCTTAGACCAGTAGAAGAAGAATCTATAAAGATCAAAGACTCAACTATGTGTGTCGCTGATACTCATCTATCAGCGAGAGTCTCCAAGTCTTCTTGAGTTCTCTCATCTGCTGAATAAAAGAAGTCGCTGAAGATTAGCTATTCAAGTCATTCTTTAGAGCATGTTAGCTCGCATCGAGAATGAGGAGAACTGATGTCTCTCTCAGCGACTGCAGCATTAAATGCCGCATTAAATAAGAAGTCAACTTTCGGCGTTACCACGGCACCGCACGTGTTCCTCGTAACTTGTAAAGAGTAACGTGGAAGCTTTTGATTGGTCCATAGTACAAGGTGATATTTCCCAAGACAGAATGTCGTGCCATGATATATCACATCTCAACTACCTCTCCAATCAAGCAGCGACACGTGTCCATCAGATCCGAAAATCAAGGATTTCAGTGTCTATAAATAGCGTTGTATGTTGTACTTCATTTTGTGTCGATTACTTGTATTGTCACTTGTTTGTCAGTGACTAGTTTGTCTAAGATACAAGTAAACACCAGCGAGTAAACTAGTAGCGTGTTTGTCCACTACTAGCTTACTTCAGCGAGTGAGCAGTTAGCGTGTTTGTCCACTACTGCTCATCTCCTTGTACTAGCTGTATTGTTTGATTTAGATTAGCTTTGGCTAATCTATTCCGCAAATCAACATGAGATAAATTTTAGTAATAAAAGAATTTATCTTTCAGCTACATATGTTTTCAGCATTTGAACTGTTTATCTCATATACATATCTGTGTTCACTTTGTTGTTACATTAATATGATTAAGAACTTGTTAAGCAAATATAATTCATTATAAAGGAAAAGGAAAAGTTGTTAATTGTATTCAACCCCCCCCCCTTTTACAATTAACTCACTGTTAACGATTCATAATCACTAACATAATAGTGATTAGGGACTCACATATACGATTATGCGATTTGATTAAATCGTACGCAATTTAAATCGAATGTAATTCGAATCAAATAAATACGGACGTTGGTGAACAAATTTTATTAAATAAAATGACATTATTTAATGACTCTATTTTATCCAAAATATTATTTAGATAATATTTCAACTCAAATTCGTATCGTACAAACAAGGAGTTCGCGGTTAAAATAACAAACATGCAAACAAAACGAAACAAGTTAAGTTATATTTTACAACTCAATCATTAAAGTAATTGGTGAAATATTTTAAGTAAAATATCGGGTAATTATTCGTATCTTAAAATGTGTGTATAACGCGCGAAATAAATATTTAAACGTTCAAACAATCGAGAAAACAAACACGGCATAGAGCGCGAATACCCAGGAGTAAAAATTGGAGACCCACACCTTGGTGGGTCCCCCTTGAAAACCGGCCCAAAGGGGTGGGGGTGGGGGGGTCAAACCCCACCCCATTTCCCCTCTCATTTCATTTTCATCTTCTTCTTCTTTTCTCTCTCACTTTCTTTCCAACTACACCACCATCACTTTAAACCACCACCTTCCATCACATAATAACACCACCAAAACACCTCGGATCACCTTGCTTATTTGAGAAAAACGACCACCTCACAACGATCTACATTTCTATCTTTCCGGATTACCCTCGCGCGAAGTCGTAACTTTCCGACAAAACTCGAAACTCTCTGATTTTACTCATTTTCACCATTTTATGGGTTATTTAAGCTTAAAATATCCAAATATGGGTTGGGTAAAAGAATCGGACCAAACGGTCGCCGAAAAATATGTTTTTGGCTCAAATTCCGACCAACAGCTCGTTGTGTCGCAGAGGCTCCAGGCCACCTGCGACACAAGGCCTTATGTCGCTAAACCCTTGCTTATGTCGCATATAGCGACACAAGTGACTATGTCGCAGAACTCATTTTTCGTCGCATATAGCGACACAACATTTTATGTCGCATTACATTGCGGACGTCGCACTTAGCGACACAAAGACTTATGTCGCAGACATGATCTGCGACACAATAGACTATGTCGCATCTAGCGACACAAGCCTAGTGTTGCCCCCTGTGTCGCATTAATCAGAACTTTGAAAGTATGGACTTTACTAAATGTCGAGAACTAAAATTTCATCACTTGATTTCACCTAAATTTAAGTCCACATGCGTTTTTCAACAAAGCAATATAGTAGAAATAAAAAAATTTCGAGCTGACTTAACATCTCGACCCCAACCAGGGGCCAGCCCCTTGGACCCCGCCAGGGGTTGCCACCCCTGGGACCCCGCTAACCAGGGGCGCAGCCCCCGGACCCCCGTCACCTAAAGTTTATAAATACTTTTTAAGTATAACACCTTTCGAAAATTAAAATAATAATGTGGGATTGTTATTACAAACAAATCACCAACGGGCCGTACACATTTTCAAATACTTAAACAAATCAACCGAATCGTAGTAATATGGACATTATAGCTGAACGAACAACTACAAGGGTGATCTTTGAGATACCCAATCATGTTTATAACCAGAGCGTGTCGTGGACACCCTCAGGTTACGAGTCTTCAGACAACCACTAATCGGCTAATCGAACTCACGTTTATTGATTAAACGCTTCAAGACTCAGGTGAGTCTCATGGCCCCTCTTTTACTGTTTTTACTCAGGGGTGTGATTCATTGCTTATTTTAACATGTGAACGCAAGTACCAAACATTTTCATATACTACATGAGTTTTACACAACTAATCATTTCAAAGTCCTCCGTCAGCATAGTTTGGTAATACGTTGTAGCGTGAATATTAGTATATGATATCATATAGGATTGACCCTCCTCGTCCGGGTTAGCAAGCACTAACTGGGTAAACAGACGTACTAATATTTGTTTAGACGAGTGTTGATTAGGCACTCGTGGAGGCACCTCGCTCAGGCACTGATTGTGATCCTGACCCCTCGAGTTAAGCTCAGACTATGTGCTCATGGTTGTATACTTTATCATTAACTTTATTTGCTGGATGCAAATCAGTACTTAAATCTTGCGGTTCATACGATATTATTTGATACACAAACCTGTGAGCTCACCAGCGTTAGCTGACCCATTTTAGCATGTATCACAGGTACTCAGCAGTAGATCTGGACTGCCCTCAGGATTTCTGTAGCTCGAGTCAGCATGCAGACAATAGAGATTTTCTTGCATTAATATATTTTGTACAAGTATTTATGTATTGAAATCTCTCATTAAATCGAACACGAGCTATGTACGGGTTCAACTGTTGTAAACATTTTAATATTAATATATTTTGTTAAAACGACGCATATAGAGTCGTTTGCTATATATCTGTGTGCTTTGATTATTGATTAGTAACACTCAAATTATGCTTCCGTCAAACAGTAAATTTTGGGGGTGTTACACCTAATAGTGAAAACATACATTGATCATCATAGTAGGTGAAACCAAATTCCATGTTAAAAATATTACCAGTTAATGATTAAGAAGAAAAATACATCAATGTTTTTAAGAGATGCAATAAAGAGTGTCCATCTTACATAATAATTATGTGAATGATCATCAACAATTATTTTCCTTCAATACCATAAAGCATTAAATGTTTTAGATATTGTAATGCATATATCATGCCATTATTAGTGATATATTAACGGTTCTCATGTATTTGCTTGACAGCTATTACAATAATCTACAACTACACCCTGCGAATAGTTTTAAAAATAAAAAACAATTACATAATGACACCTCACATATAGAAATAAACAAAAAATAAGATATCCGCAGTTATAATAATTACAGTAAACTCTTCTAAAGCATCATTCACAAATCTTTAGTAGGATCAATATATGAGTATCAATTTGATTTGTTGAAGACCAAATAACTCGTTTGAAGTTCAAGTGTGCACAATATCGTTGAAAATGAAAACATACAATTACGAAGTTGAATTATATTTGTACGAATTAAAAATTTAGCTGAAATGGCAGCGCAAATTATAAAGAATTTTTATGTGTTGAAGACCAAATACTCCGTATGTAGTTCAAGTGTGCACAATACTGTTGCAAATGAAAACATACAATAAATTGAGAAGACACTTTTAACCCATTTAATTACAAACTAATTAACTTAGATTATATTTATACGAATTTAAAAAATTCAGCTGAGAAGGTGATGCGTCCCCAATTCTTCGTAAAGCCACATCCTAAATCGTTTTTCTATACTTATGGAATGTTATTTTTTGTTATGCTAATTCTTTGATCCCAATTCAATTGTTGTTTGATGTAATAATAGAGGTGTGAGGCTCCTCTGAGAAAGAGCCGTAGTTTGGCGACCTAAGGGGGGACACTTTTTGTTATCTGATTTATGTGACATAAATGTAATCCAACTAATGAAAACAACATAAGTTCATTTGTTACCCTATTCTCCATATGTAATCATGAATTCAGATTATAATTTATAAAAAATCACAATCCATCAGTATCAGTATACATATTACGAAAACAAACGAGGTAGAAAATACTATTACATGACGTTAATCAAACCATTAATGTCGAAAATATGCAAATTGAGAATGTAAACATAGCAACAACTACATCTGAAAGTAGAACAAATACGAGTACAAGTGCGAAAATCCTTAATTCCCGAAAAAACACATCTAAGTATTTTCTGTCCATATGCCGTAATGTCTATTCATCGATTCCAAACCTCTTCCTCATAAACTGAACAAATTCTATGATCTTTTGCCCATCAGGGAGAGTATTAGACACACTCTCCTTGTTCTGAATGCACCTTCTACCCCAATTCATCAATTTCGGGAACTCTTGTTCAAAGTTGATTTTCCCATATGTCTCATAGGCTTTAAACCATGCATAAAATGGGATCAAAGATACGTCAAGATACCCGAAACTTTCACCTCCAAAGTAAGGTTTGTCTCCAAGCTCCACTTCAAGCAATTTAAGGCAATCTATGTACTCCTGCCTAGATGCTTCGTGCTCTTCCCCTTTTGTTGTGTACAAGTTCCTCCCGATTAGGTAGAGCTACATTACCATACTTTTAAGTTAGATAAAAGATTACATAAGCACCTGTAACATCCTCATCAATGAAGGGGGTATAAATAATTTCAGAATTAGAATTCAAAAAGGAACATCTTTTTCAGTTGCAAGGAGACTTCAAGTTGATCTGATACTGTTTGAGGAGCTCAATTTTTTAAGGCATATTAATAAGCTACAAATTTGGAAATTACTCGTATTTTGAACCTTTCAAATCCCCTACTGAATAATCAAATAAGCTTAGCAAATAAGCCATCACAAACACTAAAACCCGAGCTTATTATATTAATATAAGCAGATAAGCTTTCAAAATAAGCCCTCCATTTTTATACAAGATTTTAACGAACATCGACTTTCTGCGATGAAACTACACCCTGATAGTGCAAAGTAACTCTTCCTTGAATCAGTGGTTTAATATGAATTTTAAGACTTGTCTCTAGCCAAATGTGTTTAAAGTGTACCAAAAAAGTAAAATAGACCCTTACATGAAATATGAATCCCAAATGAAAAAAAAATCTACAACTGATAGGAGTAAAGTTTAGTTACTTTAGTACATCACTAAATTTAGTGGAGCACTAGAACTCCACTCCACTAAATAACTAAATAAATAGTATACTAAATAACTAAATAAATAGTACAGTGTTTAGTGCTAATATCGAAACGAGTTTTTTACACTTTTGCAATATTTTAGTGCAAAAAGGTCCAGATAATTAACACACCGGAGATGCTCTTGATCTACTCATTTAAATACGTTTAGTCAACACACTTTCAAATGATGTCTGACAATCAGAAATCAAGACTATGCAATCATTAGAACAAGAATAAGTTGAATAACAGCAAACCAAATCTAAACCAAAAACTCACATAGTCACATCCTTGTAATTAATACTCGTAAGATTTTTCAATAATAAAGTAGAAAAAGTCAAGAAAAGTCAAAATCACCTTTTTATCAATGAAGTCGGTCCAAAACCTAGCAACGGCTTTATCGTAGGGATCAGAAGGAAGCAATGGAGCTCTATCATTCCAAACTTCATCGATATACTGAACAATGATGCTGGATTCACAGATGGGCTTGCCGTTATGGATGAGAACCGGGATCTTTTTGTGAACCGGGTTGGACTCCAGAAGGAGCTGACTTTTGTTTCTTAAATCTTGTTCGCTGTATTCATATGGAATCCCCTTTTCAGCAAGAGCAATTCTTACCCTCATACCAAACATACTTGACCAGAAATCAAGCAGAATCACTTCTTCTTGTTTTGCCATTTTTGTTCTGTTTGTTGTTCTTGTTGATGGAGGTAGTAGTTTAAAGAAGTGGTGTGGAATGATGTAGAATTTATGGCAAATCTTAAAGGGTATAACGGTCATTCCAAAACCCAACGTGTCTAATTCTTTATTCATAAAGTTTGTACGAGTACTTTCTAGGCGCATTGGTTTCAATAAAAAAGACGTGTGACACGATGTATGACGTATATATACACCATATGCAACACATGATGCGTCTAGAAGAAAAAAGAACGACATAGTACATGGCATTATAAGTACATCTTTTGATCCACCCTTTACGCTACATAATTTTGTAAAACAAACTTTGCCGGTGCACCATTCTGGAGTCACATACATCAGAATAGAGAAATGCTAATGAACATTTTGTATGAAGAAAGAAAATAACTATAATATAACTTAACATGAGATATTGAATATAGGGATGTAAATTTAAGTAATTTATCATTAGTTTATCAGCGAAAAATGTTATTAAGACTCGCTTGAGCTTAAAGGCATAGAAGCAAATGGGACTTGATATATTTCATTGTCAAAGACGTAACGAAAAATGTTATCAACTCGATTTTGAAAAAGGGTAATTTGGAGGTCTAGCTTGTGAACTCTGCCTTGCCGTGATTGACATGAACATATAAAGCGTGCCTGCAAATCTGGTGCCTCGTTAACATTTGGTTTACTTTGACAATGAAGAATTTGCACAAAAGTGAATATATTATATTAATTTCAAAGTAATTGTTGTGGACCTCATTTGACTTTTTTGTGCTTTCCTCACACTAATCGCGGACCTTCATGGTGTGCTTTCAAGTTCATCGTCCGCTAATTACTATGGACTATATGTTTACACCTGTTATTATTTTTTATTAAGTGCGTGCAAGACCCTAATCACGGTACCAATTTGTTTGGACAAAATTGATAATTACTACGAATTGTCATTCTATATAAATATTTGGTCACCAATGAATATCAAGCTGGAAAAAATATAGTAACGGTGTAACCACTCCTAGTATACCCCTAAGTATGGCTGCTAATTTCTGACTAGACTCAAAACCTGACATGAACCCAACTCGAACATAATAATATTTGGGTCAGGATTTTTAAGGCGCCAACTTGTTAACTCGAAACCCGACAAACTGATATTTTTTCAGGTTGGGTCTGGAATGCAAATGAATTTTTTGGTTAAAACACGACAACTCAAAATTCTTTTAACACCAGTTCGAATTTATATTAATTTAAATATGACACATAATTTGGACATTTTCATATACTCATCATACATCTATATTTTGGTATAAATTGTGAATAAATGATGTTTTGATAACGATTCTAAATGAATATGATATGTACAGTGATTACTTTTGGATGTTATAAGCATTTTACGCTTATAAATGATTAACTATTATTATTTTAAAGATTTACTCATGTGACCCATTTGACCAGAGTGACTCGAAACCAACTTGAAAATTCAATAATCACCTGAAAACCTGCTGACTAGATTAAAAATCGAGTTACACTAGGCTTGGTCTGAGATATCATGTTTGGGTTAGGTTGAAATATTCAACCGGTTATAAAATCAGGTTAGGTTTGGGTTGACTACTTATGACTCACCAACTCGAGAACCCAAACTCACCAACCCGACTCAACCCGTATTTCCACCCCTACCCCTCAAGATGGCTATTCTACTAAGTTCGACCTTGAGCACGCTAACCTAGGAAAAATACCTTCGAGCACAACTCTGTGATTAGGAGGCTAACCTGGCGAGGATTATCCCATCAGCACACGATTGGCATATAAAGAGTATACATTGCCTTGCCCACACATTCTTTGACATGAGTGCATCTCCGTAGAACTTTATGTCAACGCCAAAACCTTCTGATAGAGCCATGTTCCCTCCCCATTGGATGCTCGATAAGACAAGCTACCAACCCAGTTGTCCTACATCCTTGTTGGTTGCCCAATAGGTCAAAAATATGACATACAACCTCACTGTCTGCTCCTCGCCAGCAATCGTCCACATGTCAAATTGATGGACTAAGCATAACCAGGCCCATCCACCCCAACGGATTATTCACCAGACTATAAAAGCTAGAAAGAATTAATTACTATTCATGCACTCAAACCTCACTTCACACAAATCTTCCAACCATTCACTGCAATTTCATCATCGGATTTTACCTCCCAACTTGACCAAGTTAGGGTTATAACAACAATTATAGAGTAATAAGTTTACTGATTAAAATCATAACGCTTGACCAAGTTAGGGTTATATCCAACTCCTTCCTAATCTCAAAATCATAATCGCGCCCAAGTAATCTAACGTAAGAGAGCATATATAATTTAAAATTTAACAAGTTTACTGATTATATAAAAAAAAGCTAATTAGCTATGCAAATTTATATTATCAATCAAACAATTATAATGTTTGCCAATACCAATAAATGTTAAAATGGAGCATGACCAAATTCCATTATTGGATACCAGGCCTGTATCATGTCATATGAAGATGGGCTCATAACATTTGGGCTTACGGTATTCTCTAGCTTATTATCCGGTCCAATAATTAGGGTTAGGGTTTTACTAGCCTTATATAATAACCTCACCGCATAAACGTTGGTTCAATATAATCGTCTTCATCTTTCCGAATCAGTTCATCAATTTAGAGCCAAATTTTTCTTCGTTATTAGTTTTAATTAATTTTTCAATTTATTATTTGATCGTGTTGTTCCTTAAGAACATATATACATGTATTTCGCAATTAGTAACAAGAATAAAACAAACAGCCAATTTGCAGAGCAAGGACGTCTAAAAAATGTGACGAAACTTGCATTGAAGGTTGGCCAAATCAAAACAACATCAGCGATTCTCCGTGCCTATCAAATCTCTTGATTTTGAATACGGCCTCGAACAAATTGCAACATTTTTTTTGTTTCTATTTAGCACATCATTATAGGGCTGAATCTGTTGTGCTAGTTAATTTTAGTGTTTCTGTGAGATTTGATCCTTTATTGTATAAAAAAGGAGATTGAAAATTGATGAGTAAAGCCAATTTGCAGAGCAAGGACGTCTGAAATTAGTGTCGAAACTTGCATTGAAGGTTGGCCAAATCAAAAACACATTTGCGATTCTCCGTGCCTATCAAATCGTTTAATTTTGAATACGGTCTCGAATAAATTGCTACATCTTTTTTGTTACTATTTGTTAAAAAAAGTTAATGATCGTATATTAAAATGATTTTACTTTTTGATCCCTACATTTTCAACCAAGTGAAGTGAGTTAATTGCTCAAAATATATACCACTTTACTAAGTTTAGGGTAGTATAGTATACCTTTGTATGTTTATGGTATTAATCTATATTTTAGCCAAAATTTAGAAAATAAAAGAAGGCTATAGCAATTATGTGGTAAGAAATGAGGAGTTGTTAATCACCTATTATCAAAGTAAATTTTTCAGGTGTTAAAATAACTTACTGTAGAGTATATTTTGTAAAATTTATAAATCTTTCAGTTATTGCATATCATTTATGAACCCTTTGTATTACCATTGAATTAATCTCACGGTGAAAAGTACAAAAGATTACTACTACTATTACCAGTATCTTGAAATTGACTAATCGGTCCTCTACTATCCCAATCTAATAAGGGTTGAGTTTCAACTTTTAAAGCTGGTTAAATTAGTACCTTGACTTGTGTTATCGGTCACATGAATAAAATGTTACTCATATTTTGTAAGTTTTTGATGGTCCGTTAATGATTTAGATTCTCTTGTGTATTAAAAAACAATCCCCTTTAGGCTCCAAGTTTACACTCAAAACTTCAAGTTCTATTCAACAACTCTCTATTATAGTATTATGATCTTCATTACTCTTAGTAATAATGTGCAGTTCGAATAATTAAAAAAAACAAAACTTATAAACGATACGGAGTAGTAACCTTGAAAATTTGATATGAATAACTTGAATATATCATATGAAGATGTAACTGTAAGAATTAATATTACTACCGACAATTTTTTTTAAGCGTTATAAGAAAACTTAGTCATTTTTAAATGAAAAATATCAAAATATTACCTTACTGATTCTTACAAAACAGAAGGAATCAAAGACCATTGATGGATTCTTATTGTTTATATTCACATAGTCAAAAAATTTCTGTATTAATTATGATGGTGGATTGTTTGATGAACGGGGTTTTGAAGTTCGGAGTGTAAATTTAGAGGGGATTTTTGTTAGTAAACATGAGATTCTAAAATGCTAACTTATCTCATAAACTAACGGAATATGGGTCATGTACAAATCATGTGATCAAGTCGAGGTACTAATTTAATCAGGTTTTTAGGTTGAGACTCGATTAGTTAAGTTGGAGGGTATTCAAATAAAATTTGATATTGTATTATTACTTTATGGGTTGGGTTCAGATGAACACCCCTTATAAGTGTTTATGAGGTCCAAAAAACATGTTTTTGGCTAACCTAAAAGTGACACGTGTCACTTGCGGTCCCTTTTTCTTCCTTGGGAGACTATTTTGAAATTATGAAAAATTTGAAGATTTGTCTGTAAAATTTATTCAAAAAATCACAAAAAAGGTATTTATTCCGTAAAAAAGTAGTGAAAAACATAAAATGCAATGAATAAAAGTGTTGAAAAAATGTTAATACAGTGAAAAAACATAAAATACGGTAAACAAAGTAAAATGAATAAAACTGCTCAAAAAATATAAAATGCAGTGGAAAAATATAAATTTAGTAAACAAAGTAAGATGCATAAAAATGCTGAAAAACCGTAAAATGCAATTGATGAAGCATAAAATGAATTAGTATAAACATAAACTGCAATGACTTTTTTCATAACTACTTTTTTAGAAGTAGATGTAAAATGTTGTAATTGAAACGTAAAATGCAGTGATATTGTCAGATCTACTTTATTAGAAGTAGATCTAAAATGCGGTAACTTTTACATCTTTATATTCATGTATGATTGGTGAAGGTGGTGGACGGTGAAAATGGATGTGAACGATAGCGGTGAAAGTGGACGATGACAGTGAAGGTGAATGATAGCGGTGAAAGTGGACGGTGACAGTGAAGGTGGTGGTGGTGACGCCGTTGAAAGGTGAGTGGTGAGTGAAAGAAAAGATTTTTGTATTTTTTTTGAGAACAGATGGTGATCCATGATAGGAAAATGACAATTAAGTTGAGGGACAGTCAATGTTTAAAATCGGAAACCGGATCGGACCGGTGAGGGGTCCGGTTCAGTCGAACCGGTCCGGCTCAACCGCCCCAAAACCGGTCCAAAACGCAATGATTAAAAAAAATAATTCAAAAACCGGCCCAACCGGTCCGGTTTTCGGTCGAACCGTCCAGGTATGACCGAACCGGGTGGTCCGTTGACTGGTCAACTATTGGTCAAAACCGGTTTTAGCCAGCTCGAAAATCTCAAAATTTTCGGTCGGACCGGCCGGTTCAAACCGGTTTTCAAAACATTGGGGACACTAGTATACAAACTAAATCCTTCAAATTAGCATGAGATTTTAACAAATTAATTATGATAATATCTAGATTTTAACGAATTAATTATGATAATATTGAGAATTAAGAGAATATAAAATAGGGCCCTATAAAATATCATGATAAGAAAATGATTGGTTGGTCTAAATCTATAGGACTAATAATAGACCTAAAATGCGATCAATGTGTTTGATAAAATGATTGGATAAAATTAGGATAGAGAAATAAAAACAATCAATCATAAAGTAGATTCTAAATCGATGTAAATATGCCTATTTAACATTATTTATCATGATATTTTCAAGATAAATATTCTTTTCAACTCATTCAAGATCCCCCACCATAAACAATAACACATAAAACCCTTTTTTATTCACCTAGTAGATATCCATGTACCCTATTTCTCTCTAATGAAGATATAAAAATGAATAAATAAAAAATCTTAACCATAAAAAATCTAAATTAAACAATAAATAAATGTATTAAATTTATATAAACCATCGCATATACGATTCCCCCAAACATTGATGTGCTTTATTTTTCTATAGTGAAGATAACTAAAGAGAGTAAAAGAACTTAAACTCAAACTTTTATAACCTTAAATGATAATTAAATTACATTTATGTAAACTTTAGCATATCAAATATTAAAAATCTAGATAGATACACTAAGAATAAGACTTACATGATAAACATTTATAGCATGACACATTTGAAAATCAAACTCGACTTAAGTACTAAATAAATTCTGACGTAAATGTGTCGGCAAATAAAAACTTATTTATATACAATTTGTTGTGAGATATTTCACGGTGAAAAGTTGTTGGATAATGATCGATTACAACTAGGCAACTAGCTTTTATCATCTTGTTGCCCCGAGAACAATAAAATTGAGATTAAATCACTTGGTTTGAAAGTATAAGCAATTTACGAAAAGGAAAATTTCAACAAAGCGTATATGTTTTTAATTTACATCACAC
The DNA here is from genome assembly GCA_963422505.1 of Pseudognaphalium luteoalbum. NCBI lineage: Eukaryota > Viridiplantae > Streptophyta > Magnoliopsida > Asterales > Asteraceae > Pseudognaphalium > Pseudognaphalium luteoalbum. The sequence goes on from OY730196.1 coordinate 111,144,904, forward strand.
GTAATTTAGTACTCTGAAATTTATTCACTTTTTTAAATATTCTTAAAAGTTGTGAAATAATCCGTTATTTCAAATATACTCGTAATCAGTGGCGAATCTAAGAATCCGTACTAAAGTATGCATGATGTGCTAAAAATTTTTTACTCGATTTAATTCGATAATTATCGGGTTATTGGTTCCTATTTGCGGTCCGGGTTGTCGAAAACATGATCAATAAGTTGTCAAGATCAAAAATAATGTTTAAGTAGCTAAAAACCTAGCATCTATTAACATTTTTGAAGCTACAATTATTCTTGTCGTTATTACATTCCTTGGAAGCGATTCATAATGTCATCGTCACAAAGACATTTAATATTGTTTCTGCTATAATTTATAAAAATATACTTTTTTTTCTTCAAAAATTCAATCAGTACCCGGAAAGTATGAAGGTAAACAAAAGACAAAAACAACATGACTAATAAAAAGCAACTTTAAATGTTATATTAACTAATATACTCTAAGAGACATTTCTATTGATGAATAAATTTTTTCACATTCTTAGTGTAGAGTTAATATAGAGAGTTATAATAGACTTTCACACATTTTTAGTGAACTTTTTATGGTTAAATTTGTATGTATCTTTTATATGGGCTTTGATGTGGGCATGGTTATAATCTTTTACGTAATAGAATAAGTATCTTCATTTGAGGGTATTCACGTGTTATTTTAAGGGTGTGCATTCTATGTTATAATGTTGTATGTAAAGTAAAAAATAAAAAATTAACAATGATATTTTCTCAGTGAGAGTGTGCACGCGCCTACCCTACTTCTCAAGTGGGTTCGCCCATGCTCGTATGTATATATAGTGAATTGATTCATGTTTCATTTAAAAAGGATTTTACCTTATTCCATTCATTATTACAAAAATATTTTGTTACTTTTATACTATATGTATAAATATGTATATACGATAGATATTTGAAATTTATTGTTCAAGCAATTTCAAACGTTGATTGGGGTTCAAATGAGTACAACAATTTAAAGTGAAATGTAAGAACCAACCATAATGCACAATGTCTCACAAAAACTCATTTTTCCCAAGTTTTTAAAAATCAAATATCTCACAAACGGTAAGTCGAAAAATCATAAAAATTACACCATTAATATCAACATTTTTTCTCTTCGATTTCCTATCTCATAAGGTATATTTTCGACAAACTTTTATTTTTAGGGTTTTATAGATGGTACAAAACTGATAACAAACGTGTTACTAACTGATATCATATGTGTTACTCGCCGGTAATACATGTGTTACTCGTTTTTAAAACCCACCGAAAAATGAAAAAAAAAGTTAGTCGAAATTATACCTTCTCACATCTCTAATCGAAGAGAATAAAACGCTGATTTTTATGGTGCAATTTTATGATTTTTTGACTTACCGTTTGTGAGATATTTAGTTTAAAAACACTTTGAAAAGTGAATTTTGTGACATATGACATATTTTGATTGGATTCTTCATTCTCACTCAAAGTTAGTGTACTCATTTGAACATTACTCTTTAAACGTTATTTAAAGACATCAATCATTATTTGACACAAAATGTATATGTTTTATATTTTTTATGTTAACCCATTATACATTTCACATAAATTTTTGTTGTTGTTCATTTCCATATTTAATTTGAACATATGTAGCAATTAATTTATATTTTAAGACATATTTATATGTACTTTTTATGTCTATCTATAACTTATCTTAATAATTAAAATTATACTAGTAGTGTTTTTTTTTGTTTGGGTTAATCATGATTTAAACCTCAAAATTTCATTATATTTTCGTTTTAACTATTTAAGTTTTTCCCTCATGATTTAACCTTTCAACTTTTAAACTTTTGATGGTTTTGTTGGGTTAACCTTCTCCTACCCTAACTTGTCGCACATCGGTTGGAGGTGGAATTGTTGTCTTCCTTATAAGAGGGTGCATACCACTTCCTCACAAGACGCGTTTTAAATTCGTGAGGGCAGTTGAGTCGCTGGTGGCTCGACTGTTCCAAAGCGGACAATATCTTCGTGGCGATGTTGCTCTTGCAAGGCGGCACTGTCGTATTTAGCTTCTGCTGCTGTTGCGCCCTTGCATCAACTGGTATCAGAGCTAGGCATCGCACCGATGTGGAAGGGGGGGATTGTTGGGTTAACCTTCTCCTACCCAACTTGTCCCACATCGGTTGGAGGTGGAATTGTTGTCTTCCTTATAAGAGGGTGCATACCACTTTCTCACAAGACGCGTTTTAAATCCGTGAGGGCAGTTGAGTCGCTGATGGCTCGACTGTTCCAAAGCGGACAATATTATAACACCCCCAAATTTAATATTGCGCGGAAGCAAGCTTTGGGTGTTACTAATCAATAATTAAGCACCAAAGTATAGCAAACGACTTCTAAATGAGACGTTTGTAAAATAGTTACATACCATTATAAAATAGGGTTTGAAAACATAATATTTTCGTTACAAAAGTAAGGTCCCCTAGAGTCCGCGTACGTAGCGGGAGATTCTATTACATAACCATAGTTACAAAAGATAATGCTAAAGAATCTCCGTTAAATGCAGTTTGGAAATCATGCGACTCTAGCTAGTAATCCTGGAGTAATCCTACTCCGTACGTGTACCTGAGAATACATGCTAAAAAGGGTCAACACGAATGTTGGTGAATCTCACAGGTTTGTAAGTAAGTAATAGTTTGAACACAAGATTTTTATCAGTTGTGCCCGCAGGCGTAAATCAAGTATCTGCAACCAAGCAAATAATAAGTAAATATGTATAGACCGTTGCCATGAGCTCATAGTCGAAGCTTAACCCGTAAATCAGTGGTACAACCAAGTACCGTATAGTGCCCCCGCGAGTGCCCAATCCAAACACTCGTATGAAACAAATAAAAGTCGCCCGTTTATACATAACGGTTCGTGGTAGCGCTACTACCCCGGGCGGGGAGGGTCAGTCCCTAATGGATCCATTAACTAATATTCGCGCTTAAGTCCATAACTAACGAAACTATGATGGAGGGACTTCAGTGGATTAGTAAGTAACTCATGCAAGCCCGTATATGAAAAGTAAGTAATTTAGCACTTGTGTTCAAGAAAACGTAAGCAATGCATCTCACCCCATAAGTAAAACAGTAAAAGTGGGGCTGTAAGACTCACCTGAGTCAAGCAAGCAAGCGTTTAACTTAATAAACGTAAAGTCCGAAAGCAGTAGTAATCCGTAGGTTTCGCGAACCCGCAACCTTCTAATGCCCTAAGCATATAAGGTTGTATGTATAAGTGAATGTCTCAAAAGATCATTCATGCTAGTTGTCCACTCAACTAGTTATGTCCAAGTGTTTGTTTGTACTTTTGTAATTATTTTGTAAATAAGTGTGGCCCGTTGGTGACGGAAGTATAATAATAATTCAAGTATTATTATTATGTAATTCATTGTGCTTGTATATCTTGTAAGTGTAGTGTTTTTAATGCAGGATTGCCCCAGGAAACTATAGCTCGAGTCAGCATGCAGACAATAGAGATTTTCTTGCATTAATATATTTTGTAATAGTATTTATGTATTGAAATCTCTCATTTTAAACGAACACGAGCTATATGTAGCTTCAAACCTTGTAAACATTTAGCTATTAATACATTCTGTTAAAACGACGCATATAGAGTCGTTTACTATTAATCTCTGTGCTTTGAATATTGATTAGTAACACCCAAATCTTGCTTCCGCGAATCATTAACTTAGTATAAAGAGTATTTAACTTTCCGTTTCATGAGACAATGTATAACCCGACAATGACATTCACGTACATTGTTTATGCGTCAATAAGTTCACGAAGTTTTGTTCATACGACAGTAGCAATTCACGGAGTACTATTTATGCGACAATTGCATTTCACGGAATTTCTTTTAAGTGTGTTAGTTTTATGCGACAATAGGAAATCACATACTTGTTTATGCGTCAATGTTATTCACGGATTTTTGTTTATGCGTGAATGGTGATTCACGGATTTTGTCTATGCGACAATGGTGATTCACGGAGTACCGTTTATTCGACAATGTATTCACGGATCATTTTGTTCATGCGTCAAATAAGGATTTACGGAATTCTTTCAAGTATGTTTAGCCTTTATACGACAATGAGTGTAGATTGTGATTCACGGATTTCTCTATACGACAATAGTATTCACGTATTTTATTTACACGACAATAGATTCACGGAAGGATTTATGCGACATTGCCAGTGTCGCAGGACTGTTTATACGACAATGAGGTATTCACGTAATTACCTTCTCGACAATATGATTATCGGTTTAGAAAGTTTCAAGGCTGTGTTATGTTATGCGACAATACATTCACGGATTACTGTTCATCCGACAATGCATTCACGGATTACTTGTGATTTTTATTTAAAATAGTAAACGTTATCAAATCGTTCTGAAATTTTTACACATAGTTCCTACATATGTTATGTACTTTCTGTAATTTTTTTATGATTTTTGGAGGTCATTTGATATTTTATAAAAATTCACAAAGTGTCAGTGTCTAGTTTAATCCGAGATTAGACCACTTCTCACAAATCAAATTTTCTGGAGAAATGAGTGCATTTATGGAATGAGCCAAAGAAGAACTTTTTGTATATAACAAAATTACCAAGATTTCCCAAGTGGTCTCATACGTTTTTGAGGTCTAGAACTCAAGATATGGTCTCAAGAAGGAGGTCATTGTCGGAGGTTATTGTCGGATTTTTACTATTGTCGGACCTATATTTCACCGGTGTTAAAACAGCAATTTGGTCAAGTAAAACTTAACTAATCGTTATGAAATTTTTACACAAGGTTCTCCTATGTCTTAGCTTTCCAAAACATACTCTTGAATCGATTTTAACCAAGCATAACTCGAGATGAAAATTGTTAGATTGAAGTAAGTCCAGCAGATCGTTTTTGTGACATGTGATCAATAATCTGGTCATAAGTTAAGTTTTACAAAACTTCACAAGAAGTTCCAGTAGGATTTGGAAAACTAACAAAATTTGTGATCTTTTCCCGTTGGTCTCAAGTTCTAATTCGTTTCATAGCCCAAGATATACTCATTTTGAATTGGTCAAGATTCTGGTCAGATTCATCAGATCCGCTATGTACTTTTATTTCAGTAACTAAAAATAGCAAATGAACTTCAATTTTTGTGAGGCTTACATATTATGAAAGTAGACTTCTTGTACTTGATTTTAGGCTCAAGAAACGTCTATTTTAGTGTTGTAATGATTTTTATAAAATTCGGGGAAGTGGAAATAGAATCTGGACAGGAACATAAGCTCATAGTTTTGAGATTTAAATTGCGTTTTGATTACTTATTTGGACATTAACAAGTTGAATAAGCTACATAACATGTTAATATGCATATTATAAGTAAAACACTAGAGTCATGAAGTTCTTACAATGCTTGTATGAAGAAACGGAAAAGATAGAAACGAAGCTCGAGTTCTAGTGATCGTTTTCTTCCAAATGCGTCTTGTGATCCAATGGGTTTTTTGTTGGTGATTTGTGGGATTATTGGGGCTGGTTTTCCAGCGATTTTTAGAGAGGGAGAGAGGTAGATGGAGAGAAATGAGGTTGAGTGTAAATGAAAGAGTATGGTGGTGATGGTGATGATTTAAGTCAACAAGAACAAGGAAATGGTATGGCTCTCATGCCTCATTTCCAGCAGAAATCAGGGGGGGTCCCACCCCCACATGGTGATAAATCTTGCCCCCAAAGTTGTGTTAAGCCTCGTGTTCGTTTACCCGATCGTTTTGCGTTTTAGTTAATCGTATAACGTTTTATTCATTACGTTTTGATAACGATTTAAAATACAATATTTTTAATAAAAGTTTTACTCAAATAATATATTCTAAGTTATTAAAATAACATTCGAGTTTTCGTTTGATCCTCGGTCGCTAATCGTGTGTTTTCGTCGCTTACGGAGTGTTTTGTACGATATTTAATATGTGTAATATATTCTCGCAATATATTAGGGTAAATAATGTTTGTTTGGATAAATCCACATTATTTTTAGATCATTTGTCACCAACGTCCATGTTAAACGGTGTCGGACCTCGTCCGGTTCAAGTGTGTATGATTTAAACAAATCATATAATGTGTATGTAATTACACAGAAAGTTACATATATTTAGATTAATATAATACTAAATACATATAATTACAAGTAGTTAGGCACTAATTAAAGTCCTAAATTAGCGGGTGTTACAAATATCTTCGTGGCGATGTTGCTCTTGCAAGGCGGCACTGTCGTATTTAGCTTCTGCTGCCGTTGCGCTCTTGCATCAACAGGTTTAATTCTCGAAGATTATTTTTCATAATGATTATGATGGTTTAATCCCCAAATCTTATCTTTTATAATGATTTTACCCTTATAAATTTTTCTAGTTTAATCATCGAACTTTCAGAATATAATGGTCTAATTAAAACAACAAGTCTATGCAAACTTTTAGGATTAAATCATGAGAGAAAGACTTGAATGGTTAAAATGAGTAAAAGAAGAAGTGAAACTTCGAGATTAAATCATTATTAACCATTTTTTATTTATATAACAACATGTTTGGTTTCAACTATCAACGATCAGATACTTCTTTCGTCCTAGTTAAAGTGTCTACTTTGACTTTATACACAGTTTTGGAATTTTCCACTAACTACATTTTTAATAAATCAAATAACATATCTACCCATTAAGTATCTTTAGATTAGTTGAAATATCAAAGTTAACAGTTACATAGCAAAATTCAGAATAGTAACGTGTATATTGAAGTGGAATGAAGGAGTGGTAAAAACCTAAAAGGGAAAGAAGAAAGATCCACTCAATCTTCTCCACGTTCTGAAATTTAGTTAGTTGTACAGTTCCCTACTCCATGAAGCATTAATCTCACACCCCCATTTTTCTTCTTAGCCGAACCCAATTAATCATTTTTTAAGTGATTCAGATTTATGGGCCATTCCATGCATAAATCTATATAACATTTTATGGCACAATTAATATACGAGTTTGCTGAATTTGTACTTTGCAAAGCAGTAGGAGCTGAAAACTAGCCCATATCATTTTTCCAAAAAAAAAGGAGGAACAACTTAACCACGGTGTTATGTAGTAATTACTTCATAATTTTATTGTTCACAAACAAAAAACACGCAGTTTAAAAAAAGTGTACTAGTTGTAATTCACAACCGATCATATTGGTTGTTTTAATTGGTTGAAAGTACAAAGTGAACAATAAATTAGGGACATCCCAAAATGAAAATGTGTAATATAAATTTGAGACGGGGAGTAGCTTTCACCAACACGTCTTAACATTATAATAATTATGGCTATCAAAGGTTTATTACAACTACAAAATTTCTTTTGTACTTTACTTACAGTTTAGTATTAAAAAATACATTTTTAAAAAGTAGTTAAGATAGTATCTAGAAAAGAGATATATCACGCATGTTAGTTGGAAAGAAGAATCCAAGAAACCAGATTTTATAAAACACACACACACACAATGAAAATGAATGATCATGATATACATGTATATACATAGATTCCAAGTCATGGTTCCACTATCAGCAGTAATGCAAACAGTATGAACTCAAATCATCAAACCTACGACCCCCATTAATATTTTCCCATTTTCTCAGGCCCAGCTACAATACCGGAAGGAAGGAGAGATTCTAATCTCCAACTTTACACAATTCTCTCATATGTCTTGTCTCTATCCTTTCCTCTATATTCCCATCCCATGATGTACTACTAACACAATTTTCAACCAATTATAAAACCCATAATCATCATGAACCACCCCAAACAAAAAAAAAATTAAAACTTTTTTTGTATTTCTTGAGTGTTGACTCCCTTTTTTCATGTTTTCATCCACCAATGTCAATCACTGTCACTCACATTTCTCTTTTTCAACATTAATTTATTACTTGGTTTATGAATATGTATGTATTATAAATGTATATGTATATGTATATTCTCTTTCTATCTTATCTCTTTGATTTTATTGCTTGCCCATCCATTCATTTATGTCATGGATCTACTCTTTTTGTGATGTAATTTAATTTTGTGTTTGCACTTTTTGATGATTATTAGGATTATGGGTTAGTGATTGAACCATTTTAGTGAGGTATAATTGTCTTGCTCTCCAACTGTTTGTTTAAATGTCACAATGACTAAAACCCTTTGAACGTACTTTACCTTGCTAATCTTCCTTTTGCATTTTCGCACCCTTTTTCCACTATGTTTATCTTCATGACCTTGTCTCTTTCGATCTTGAAGCATACCACTCTTTGGCTGTGGCATAGTGAATTATTGATAGTTACATCTTTCACTCATATTATACCTTTTCTTTCCTGATAAAACCAGACTTCAATTCCTCTGTTTCTCTGCTTATTATAAACTTGTTTTTTTTCTCATTGTTTGGTATTCAAACATGAGGAAACTTGATCTTCAGAAACACTTTTTGGCTTTCATGACGCTTGTTATGTTTTCGATTGTTGTACTTGTTGATTCGATTAACGAAGAGGGTGCAGTGCTTTTGGAGTTCAAGCTCTCTCTTTCTGACCCAAGTCGCAATCTTGATTCTTGGAATCAATCCGATTCGTTTCCTTGTAATTGGATTGGTATTGGCTGTACTAATGATCACAAGGTACTTTCTATAAACCTTCATGGCCTTAATTTATCTGGCTCTTTATCACCCACCATTTGTAAGCTTACATTTCTAACCGAATTAAACGTTTCAAACAATTTCATTTCTGGCCCAATTCCTAAAGATTTAGCTTCCTGTAAGCATTTGGAGGTTTTAGACCTCTGCACAAATAGGTTCCATGATGATTTCCCTACCCAAATTTCCGTAATTTCCTCTCTAAAAGTGCTTTCCTTATGTGAAAACTACATTACTGGTGTGATCCCTGAGGACATAGGGAAATTGACATCATTAGAAGAGCTTGTTATATACAGTAATAATCTCACTGGAATTATTCCCAAATCCATTGGCAAACTGAAACAACTTAAAAGAATAAGGGCAGGTGTTAATTCTTTGTCGGGTCCAATTCCCAGTGAGATTAGTGAATGTGAAAACTTGGAGATTTTCGGGTTGGCACAGAATAAGTTAGAGGGACCATTTCCTAGAGAGCTCCAAAAGCTCAAGAATCTGACTAGTTTGGTCCTTTGGCAAAATCTGCTTTTTGGCGAGATTCCTCCTGAGATAGGGAATTTCACTAGTTTGGAATTGCTTGCACTCCATGCAAACACTTTTTCTGGAAGCATTCCAAAAGAAATCGGTAAGTTAACACAACTAAAGAGGTTGTACTTGTATACCAACCAGTTAAATGGTTCGATTCCACAAGAGTTAGGAAATTGCGTTAGCTTAGTCGAGATTGACCTTTCTGAAAATCGTCTAACCGGGATTATCCCGAAAAAGTTGGGCCAGATCACAAACCTCCGTCTTCTTCATCTTTTTGAAAATCTCCTGGTGGGTGACATTCCAAACGAACTTTCACAGTTTAAAGAGCTTAGAAAACTTGACCTTTCGATAAATAATTTGACTGGGGAAATTCCCTTAGGATTTCAAAACCTTCCTTTCTTGGAAAGTTTTCAGCTTTTTGATAATCATCTTGAGGGAAGTATCCCTCCATTGACAGGAGCTAGTAGCAACCTCTCTGTTCTTGATATATCCATGAATAATCTTCACGGATCCATACCTCCACAACTTTGCCAATCTCAGAAACTAATGTTTTTAAGCCTGGGATCAAATAAGTTGTCTGGCAACATTCCACATGGGTTAAAATCATGCAAATCTCTTATACAATTGATGTTAGGAGACAATTTGCTTACAGGTAGCCTCCCTCTTGAATTCTCCAACCTTTATAATCTCTCGGCTCTTGAACTCCATCAAAACCACTTCACAGGGACTTTGCCCCCGGAAATAGGTCAGCTAAAGAACTTGAAAAGGCTTCACTTGTCTGATAATTACTTTTTTGGTCACATTCCTCCTGAAATTGGGAACTTGGTTCAGCTTGTTACATTCAATGTCTCTTCTAATCGACTGATGGGAGACCTTCCTAATGAGCTGATGAATTGTTTAAATCTACAGAGACTTGATCTTAGTAGAAACTGGTTTACTGGCCATGTTCCTTCTGAGATTGGTAATTTGGTTAATCTTGAATTGCTAAAACTGTCCGATAACCGAATGAATGGACCGATACCGACTTCATTAGGGAAACTGGCACGTCTTACCGAATTGCAAATGGGTGGTAATTATTTTTCGGGTAATGTCCCTTTTGAGCTCGGTCAACTCACTACTCTCCAAATTTCACTCAATATCAGTCATAACGAGCTTTCTGGTCCAATACCACAGAATCTTGGAAACTTGTTGATGTTGGAATCACTTTATTTGAATGATAATCTACTTGTTGGAGAGATTCCTGCATCGATCGGGCAGTTAGTGAGCCTCTTGATTTGTAATCTTTCTAACAATGACTTGTTTGGGGCGGTTCCAAACACTCCCGTTTTTAGAAGGATGAATTCCAGCAACTTTGCAGGAAATAAAGGGTTATGCATATTAGATTCAAACCAAAATCACTGTTTCTCACCTTCGATCCCGCTATCCAAACAACATTCTGGATGGTTCCACGAAGGCTTCTCTAAAGATAAGTTAGTGAGCATCATTTCAGGTACTGTCGGGTTTTTCTCTTTGATCTTTGCAATGGGTGTATGTTGGGCTATAAAGAATCGAAAACCTGATTGTGTGCCACTTGAAGAAGACCAAGGTAAACCCAATGTTATGGACAATTACTACTTTCCAAAAGCTGGGTTCAAATATCAGGATCTTGTTGAAGCAACTCATAATTTTTCAGATGATGTTGTGATTGGGAAAGGAGCATGTGGAGTGGTGTACAAGGCGATGATGGGTGACGGTGAGGTGGTGGCAGTGAAAAGGTTGAAATCTGGTGGTGGTGGCGCCATTGTTGACCGTAGCTTTCTTGCTGAAATATCAACTCTTGGAAAAATCCGTCACAAGAACATTGTGAAGCTTTACGGTTTTTGCTATCACCAGGAATCCAATCTTTTACTATACGAGTACATGGAAAACGGTAGTTTAGGGGAATTACTTCATGGTAACAAGAATGCTCGTTTTCTTGAATGGAATGATAGATACAACATTGCCCGTGGGGCAGCTGAAGGTTTATGTTATCTTCATAATGACTGTAGACCACACATTATTCACCGGGATATAAAATCAAACAACATATTATTGGACAAAATGCTTCAACCTCATGTCGGAGATTTTGGTTTAGCAAAGCTTATGGACAACCCTTATTCAAAATCCATGTCAGCTGTTGCTGGTTCATATGGCTACATTGCTCCAGGTAAAAGTTTATATTACTATGATCAAGTACAATACCATACTTATAAATTTCTCAAATACTAAAATTTCTTAAACGTTGTATCTCAGAATATGCATATACAATGAAAATCACAGAAAAGTGTGACATCTACAGTTTTGGAGTGGTTCTGTTGGAGCTTGTTACTGGGAGGCCTCCAGTTCAACCTCCTGACCAGGGAGGGGATCTTGTGACGTGTGTCAGAAGATCAGTTCATGGGATGATTCCAGTTTTTAATTTATTTGACAAAAGGTTAGATTTGAGCTGTCAAAAGACAACAGATGAGATGTCTTTGTTCTTAAGGATAGCATTGTTTTGCACTAGTCCGTCACCGCTAAATAGGCCTACAATGAGAGAAGTCATAGCTATGATGATTGACTCTCGGGAAGTCAAAAGTAGCTTGCCATCATCACCATCATCAGAAACTCCTCTAGATGATGCTAAGTCCTGCAAAGGTCAGAAAATCATCTATTTATACGTTAATTGCATGCAAGGGTAACTAACTTTGGTCTGATTTCTTATTTGGTATCAAATTTTACTTTCAGGCAGAATAAACCTTCTAAAGTCTCAAAAATCTGATATTAGTGAATGTTTAGTGACTTTGGGCCTATATAGCAATGCTCTTACCTAAGAGGCTAAGATAGCCCTTTTTTAGGTGCCACACCGGCACCATGTCAAAAACAAAAGTCACCATGGTCAAAAGTACTGACACATCAGCTGCCTTGTCATCATTTTGACCGGGCTGCAATTACTTTGAATCGATATTTTAAAAGTTGGTTACCTTAAGATTTTTATCTTTTTGGCCAAAAACAAGTTGGTTACCTTAAATAGAAGCTGGACTATACTTTCTTATAGTACAATACCTTTTTGTGCAATTATCCCATTAGATTTCTTGTATTCATTTTTACCAGTATAAAAGTGCATAAGCAATCAAAATTCATATTCATGTCAAATTGACTTGCAGATTATGTGGAGTCGGCAGAAGTCGGGACTAGTCCTTGGGACACTAGGTCTTCCTCTTCCTTGTATCACTTAGATCCTCCGAGTAAATAATGGTATCTTTTATTCTTATTGTACAAAAAAGCGAAAGAAATCACATTTAACCATATTTATTTTCTACTTATAATAGTGGAACTTATACCATTTATACTTCGGTATGCTCAACAACCCTCATACCCTCCTCTGTAATAGCAATAGCATACCACTAGAGTCCATGTCGAAATGATTATCATGACTCTACTCAAGTTTGGAATGTGTTCCATTTTAGTCATAACTTGTATACCAACACTAATGATCAAATCACAACCTTTGTTTTTAGGTTTCATCAGATTGAACTATTTAATTTTGCGTACTATTTGGTGAAATTCAATTTGATTAGAGGTAGATGTTGGAAATGTTGGTTGGACAGGTTGTATAATAATTATTGAAGATGGCTCATACTAATTTACTACTACTAGTTTGGTCCCAGAAATTGAAATAAAGCTCACTTCTTTCTGTCTTTTGTGGGAATTCTAAACCCCATTATTAAATCTTCAATCTTGATTTAATTAAGAATTTGTTAGGTGTAATTTGTTGAATTCTTGTTTATGAGTGAGTGTGATGAAATTGGTTGTTGTGCTCAAGGAGGAATTATGTGGCATAAGGACATGGTTGGTACATAGTGAGTTGCACCTTGACATTTTCTACATTTTGGTAGGTAATAATTTGCGACTTTGGCTCATTTAACTAAGTTTTTAATTCCATATACTTTCTTCTCAAGTCTTCTTGTTTCCTCATATCCAGGATCGAGATGCTATCTACCACCATTATCAAAATTTGGCCTTTAGGATATAAAACTCAAACGAGGCTCCATATTGGGTGTTTCAAGCACATGGGTGTGGTTTTTGTTGTAACCTCTGATTAATGATCACAATTAAAAAGATAGAAGCCTGGAAATCAATTTTTTCAGTAATACCATAGAAACGTGACCGAAACCTTTTCTTTTATTTGTTTGATTGTACCACTGTAGACTTGTATCTGTATATGTGAATCAACTAATAAAATGTACACAATACGTCTACGGTGACACGACCAAACAAATAAGATGTACGTTTCCTCGATGATAAATGTAATCTACATCAAAGGATCAAACCCTCATTAACATATGTCTATTTCCCCATCTTTCACTAGATATATAATATTAAAGTTTGGAAAGGGGAGAGGATAATTAATTACTATTACTAGTATACTCTTTAATTAAGCCATATAAATGTGGGAGCAAATTGTATTTTTTGATTAATCACCAAATTGCACATGAAGGATCGTGCTTGAAGTAATTAGGCATCTATAGTTTTCTTGAATGTGCCTCTGCTGAAAATGCAGATCTGACATCCTTAATCATTAGTGGCATAATATTCTATAAGCTATACTATTTAATTAATTAAGTTGTATATTATTCATCTATTTCAACTTCGGTTCATAACATACCGAATAATAATCAATAATATATTTAGTACTTTGACTATTAATGAACCACTACTAAACATATACTTTGAGAATAAGGTATTGGAGTAAATATAAAATGTTGCATTAAATTTAGTTCCAATTAAACAAAAATAGCATTGGAAATACAAGGTTATATAATATCCTTTTTACAATATTACCCTTCTAATATTAAAAAAAACAACTAAAGGGGTTACTTAAAACCTCCAAGAAGGATAAAAAGTTACAACAAACTTTCTATTTTCAACCCCTAAGTTTCAATCTATCTAAACTAAACCACATTTTTCTTATAACAATAGTAATTTTGATTGGAATTCAAGTTTCGTTTTGACCCCTTACTTTTCGACAATAAACAACTCAGCCCCTTCCAAATCCAACGCCGTCTCTTCGATGGTGTACTCACTGGACTCGCGTGTGTTTTACTACTTCTCTTCACCGTCACCCCTCGGAGCTCCGGCGGGTTATACGTTCGGATCAACGGCCACTTAATCCCATCGAAAAACGGGTGGCGTTTGATATCGGTCGCACCCCTTGCACACCCTAATCTCTCCCCATAATCCTTCACCAGCAGCTGTTTTATCAAATCTTTCGCCCCTTCCATCCCCGGTTCCGCTTCAATTTCTTCATCGAAGGTTACGGCTTTACTCGACGCGATATTTCGCAACGTGGACTCCTTACTGGAGCCTCGAAACGGCGTCTTACCGTATAATAACTCGTAAACTAACACACCGAACGCCCACCAATCAACACCGTTACCGTGTCCACTCCCGTTAACTAACTCTGGCGCCAAATACTCGTGTGTCCCCACACATGATCGTGAAAATGCTGACGTAGGTTCAGCAACAAACTCCGTAACCGTTTCTTGTTGTGCACGTCTCATTCTGTTGTAACAACCGTAACGGCTTTTACTATTTGTGGTTTTGGTTATCAGTTCCGTTCTGTTGTCCAGTTTTGGTACCACGTCAGCACTGAAACATAAATCAAAATCTGATAACATTATATGACCGTCTTCTCGGATTAATATATTCTCCGGTTTCAAATCTCGGTACACGATTCCTATCGAATGGAGGTATTCGAGTGCTACTAAAACCTCGGCTGCGAAAAATCGAACTGAATTTACTGGTAGCCTGTATTTCGGTTGCTTGCGAAGCAAGGAATGTAAGTCGCCATTCGGACAAAAATCGATCAGGAAACAAGTGTAATGAGAGACTTCTAGGTGCGCGTATAACGTGGGAAGAAACGGGTGATCGAGTGAGGACAGTATTTTACCCTCGGTTTGTACATGTGATAGTTTTTTGGAAGAGAGTGAGTTTTTATCGACGACTTTGATTGCGAAATTTGCGTGTTCGTAGTCGCGAAGACGACAAAGGAACACGCGCCCGAGGTTGCCGGAACCGACCAGGCGGATAAGTTTAAGGTGGCGAAGGTGGAGGGAACCGTCGGAGGAGAGGTTAGCGGCCGCTTTAATAGCTGACCAATTAGGATCGGATTTACGGTGAGGGCGGGGATTAGGGTTAGTGACAGCTGTCGAAAAGTTTGATGCTGAAACTGATGATAGCCGAGTGGACTCGTTGAAGCTCAAGCATAAGCTGGAACGAGCGAGACTCGAACGAGCACTCGATGAGGCGATTGTGGTGGTAGTGCAACTAGTGAAACTTAGGTCAAGATCCGAGTCTTGCCGATAAAGGATCCGTTGATCGTCCTCCATCAGATCAGATCAGAGAGTGTGTGTGAGTATTTGCCGTTTTTTAAAAAATAAAATTTGGTTAGAAAGGAGAAAAAGTGTTTGATTTTTTTTTTTGTAAGGGATTGTGAATTAGTGAAGGTAGTTTATAATTATATAAGAGATGGGAAGTGGGTCATGTGTAATTTAATGACATTAACGTGTTTGGTTGACCCAAAATGGGAAGAGAGAGAGAAGAGGGTGGTAGGTTTTGGTTTGACTAAAGTTTTATGAAGGAAGGGTTTAATAGTTAAAAAAATGAAGAGCAACTGCCTTTTCACATTGGACTAGACGACTAGTATGGGTGGGAGTTTAGTTGGATTTTGACTACCGGTTAATAACTTGAATTATTAAATGGGTAATTTTTGGTTACATGATTTAAAAATGGCAATCATTTTTTCTTGCCTTTCCCCCCCTTCTTCTTATTGTATCATGGTGGGAGTTAAGTTGCATTAAAATGTTATTCAATTCAACATGATCATGCTTGTACAAATGCCATTATCAATTGTAGCTAGGTTTGAATTATTGTACTAGTTAGTTATTTAAGATGAACTTAAATAATTAAGATGATCATCTTTTTCATGAAGGAATTATGTAATACAATGGTCAAGAATGACATTTTTTTTGGTAAAGGAGGACGGAACCCCGACAAGAGTAAAATAACAAGATATGATAGAATGATATCATGTATCTTGGTAACACGAATTTTTACCTCTTGCGGCTTTCGAATATTTTGAAGCCGTTTATATATATTTTCCTCTTTTTCGCCAAAAATCAATAAAAAATAATAATGTATCTGTGTAAAACGACCCGTGAGCAATTTTACCCATTTGGAGATTGAGATTTCCACTTATAAAGTGACATTTTTTACCCATTGTCAAAGTATCACTCTAAAGTTTTACCCACATCATATATAGTCACAACGAGTGTTATTACATACGGTACAATCACTGTTACTGCATAATGTAGTCATTCAATTATTCACTTAAGCATGCAGGAAAAGAGTATTGAATATTTGATGGTGTGAGGGCAGAGGTGTATAAATGTGAAAGCAGAGGAATGAGGAAAAAAAGTGAGCAAGTTATTAATTTATTTATGAGAAAGGATTGATTTAATGAATGGGTAATAATAGAACCTGTGGTCTATGTTTAGGCTTATTAACTTCAACAAAAGTAAACAGAAGCTACACTGGCAATCTACATCTGCTTTCAAATAGGAAAAACGTACACCCACTCTTTGTAAATTGTACACTTACACTATGCATTTTATTTAGAGGTGCCAAAATGTGCGGGTTGGGCGGATACGAGCTACGGGTCAAAACGAGTGTTGGTATAAACGGGCTTGGGTCTAATCGGGTGCGGGTCTAAACAGGCTCGGATCATAATGGGCTATTTGAAAATTTCATAAAAAAATGTTCTAATTCACTAAAATACATATTTTTTCCACAATAAGTTAACATGTTTAACTATATAATATAAAATATATAACAAAATCGGGTCACCTATTTAGACCATTTCATAATTTGAGTTTTACCCAATTAAGTCAATTCCTAAAATTTCTCCAGTCCATAAGAACCCAAACTTTATGTCATTATACTCAGAATTACCCAGATGTGAAGCAAATGAGCAAAATTTGACAGCATTGATTTATTCATCCTTTTATTAAAATTGTTATTATTATCACTATTTTTTTAAATCTTCAAATAACCAGACCATTATGAAGTGCTAACATCATGTTATTGGCGTTTTGAGCGTTACATCAGCATAACATGGTGTTGTAGAGGGTAGGTCTCGTTAAATTAATTTTGTTTAGACTAGAAAGGAAGAAAATAAAATGAAAAGGAAAAAAATCGATGCCCGTGCTTCCGACCACAACGCTCTGCATGCACGCTGCCCATTGCGGAAGTTGTGGCATTCTCAAGCCAAAACAAGCTCCAGAACGTCTCTATTTCATTGCAGATGGTCTTATATATCAAATGGAAAATTTTATGTATAGCTGACAATTACATGTAACTTTCGTGTTAGACCTAAAAAGATGACTAAATAAATGTGTATATAGGAGAGAATTTGAAAGGTACAGAGCAATGTTTTGAAAATCGGAAATTGAATCGGACCGAAATCTTTCAATTTCCAGTTGAACCGGTCCGACCGGTCCGGTCCAACCGTCTCAAAAACACTTTTTAAAAAAAATAAAAATAAATAAAAAACGGGCTCAACCGGTCCGGTTCCCGGCTGAACCGTCCGGTTTTAATCGAACCGTCCGGTTCATTGACCACTCAACTATTGGTCAAAACCGGTTTTTAACAGGCCGAAAAACCTCAAAACCCCGGTTGAACCGGTTGGACTGGACCAGTTCAACCGGTTTTCAAAACATTGGTACAAAGTGTAAAAGATAAGTGGTTCATAATCTAATTGATCAAACATCACCTACCTTATATGCTATATATTGGCATTGTATATGATATAACCGTAATTCATGTTAATCGCTAATCAATGTATATAACTTTTCTATGAGGGTAAATCAAGTTTTGGATGAAAGGAGAATTATATGTGCTCAACTCCTCTCAGCGCAAAAGAGAGTGGTTCAACATTAAATTCGGCATTAAGTTTAATAACACTTGTTACGTACAACTACACATGATAAGACTTGAACACGTAACTTAAATTTGATTTTAGCAAGTGACTTTTAAGAGTTATGACTCTGTATTTACTTTAAAACCTCAAATTTGTTCAAAGAGGTTATTTGGAATCAACAAAAGTTACATAGAAAAGGATGCCAAAAGTCGCCGGAACCGTCGTTGACGCCGGTACACCACTTCTAGTACAGTTAGAAGCAGATTAGTAGAACATAGAAAACTTGTCCAATAATCAATGAAATGGTTTGTGAATAATTTAACAACTTCTTAACTAATTAAGTATTAACGGTCCCATGTGATGGGCCCTGATTAACCCCAATTAGTTTTGTGGGCTCCCCTCATAAACTTGTCTGCCACGTGGTAAACACTGGCCCCATACATTCGCAAATTTTAAACTATTTTATTCTCTACATCTTAAATTTTAATGTAGTACTACATTATTATTTGCAACTGTCTAGACACAAGTATATCTTCGTCAACATTTGTAAGCACTAATGTAAATATCAAGTTATAAGACTCGTATGATCAGCTGCAGCCAGATATTGTGTATGATCATGTTTTTGGATCTTCACTTGTGTAATTCAGTAATTGTCTAGACAATTTTGATATATATTTATTATTATAATATTAAAAAATAAGGATTTTGTTGATGTTAATTGTGGCTCTAAGCCCCTAATTCTGTATGTAATAAGAATCAATTTTATATACTCCGTATTAGTTAACGACTTAACGTTATATCATAACTGCTAAATCGTTTATAATATAATACAGCAGGTATATTATGGGTTTAAAAAATATTATAACTTATTAAAGCCGTGATAATAGAGTTTGAGTGTCCATTTAAGAGCAAATTGAACTAACTTGGCTTAGAAAGAAAAAAAATAAAATCGACATGTAATGAATATTTATAAAATATTTGACTATTTAACCATCTTAAACTAAGCTAAAAGGTTACATAATGATACAATTCTGAAGAAGTACATGCAGTATCCACTGAATTATACGACTATCAATGGTGTAATAATTTTATGATGAAATACATAATTATATGGAATCGCCCAATAATGCTTTACCTAGAGAGTTACTTATAACTTATTATGAATAATATTATTATTTATTAATAATAATTAATACAGTACAAAATTATTAAGTGAACATAAAACCGCATCTGCCACTGTCACGTGATGGAGTTATTTGCATGTTTTTATTTTAAATTAAATATATTTATCAATAATTTAAACCCACTATCTCACTCTATAATGAATCGATGATTTTGCATGAGAAAATTGATCATGATTCGTAGCTTTAAAAGTTTAAATCATTAAATTTTAATTATTGAGAATCATGATCAAGCTTTTTCAAGTGTTCAGAATCATACATTAATCCTACTATATGACCGGGAGTTCATTTTCATATGCCAGATGATATTTCCAACATCAAATTTGATAAATTCATTATAATAGATTGTCTTGTATAAGACAATCTATTAATAATGATGAATTTATCAAATTTGATGTCTTTTTATATATATATCACAATCATAATACTTTGTAAATATAAAATGAAATATGATGGTAATTAACTTTAACGGGACGAATACATGTGTACGCTATATGATGTACAGTTGTAGTAGTTAGCTATATGTATGTAAGAAAAGGTAAAAGAGACGGAAGTAGAACGATTTAAAGACTTATACGACTATTTACATCTAGCCTTACTTATATACACTACATTTGGCAGTGTGGATTATTGTATATTCTTAATTTATTAAGAGGCTAAATTAAATGCATACATAGTTTATGTTAAATTTCATTTTAGACGTTATATCTATCTATGTAAAATATCAACAGCTTTGTCATTTTGCCAACTTTTATACGGAAAGTTCATCCATTTATATTGAGGCATGGCCATCACAACTAAATTGTTTGATCATTCAATTGATACAACATAATACCAAGAAAGTATACTATATAATATCGTTAAACTTAAAATAGATGTTACTGATTTGTTTGATTCACTTCAGAGTAACTAACTAACGTATACCTATGGACTTCGTAATAAACATTAGTTTAAGTTTTCAAACTATATATAACTCAAGGAAAATGATAACAAAAACTATTAAAGATTTTATCAAGGCTTTAATACATGCATCAATAGTTGTACTAAGATTATACTCCATAACTGTAACGCCCATAAATTTGTAAGTTTAAATTTCATAATATTAGTTTTGTTTCTAAGTTATAAATATATATATTATAGTAAATGTGTTACAAGTTTAAGTAAAATTATATACAAGAAATAAACTAGTAGGATTAAGAATATTAAATGATTGGTTTATAGGGGTTTATGTCTTAATAAGTAAAGATGAGGGGGAAGAAATGAAAATATTTTAATAAAATCAGTTTCTTACTAATTCTATTACATCCTTTTAAAATCAGAAGAAAAAAAATAGAGAAGAGTGAGAGTGTCGCAGGAGAAGCTAGAAGGAAGAAAACCAAATTAAGATAGAAGGAAGTCAAATCGAAGCTTATAACTCTTAATCCACACTCATTAAGGTATAATTAACCTTCATTTTTAGTTATTTTGATGTTAGGGTTTAAGAAATACAAACCCTTGGTTGAAGAATTAAAGGGTAAGTGATTAATTAAATAAATTGATGTTTCATACATGTTTTAAGATGTATTGTAATCTAGTTTTGTTAATTAATAAGTAAAAGAGATTTGATTTATAAGTTCATGGATGTTTGATGTTTTTTATGTGTGTAAAAGTGGCAATTTGGTGAAAGCTTGCAATTTAATTGAAAAAGGAATCAAACATCTATTTGTATATGAAATTCATAAAGTAAAATTATATGAAACATGCAAAGTGAGTAAGTGGTGTTATTAAGTTAACACCTAAAATATGATTAAAAGTCAAGTTATGTTGTTAAGAAATTTTTGTGTGTACATGTTTATATGTGATTAGGTGATCAAGGCGTCGAAGTAAATCCAAGTACTTTTCATAAACAAACAAAAGGTAAGTATATAGATGATTGTGAAAGTAAGCAATGGTCATGACATTAGCTTGATGCTAGCCAAGTAACGATTATGGCATTGCTTGAAATATAATGTTAATTATTCTTAATTAACATGTGAAAGTTGTTAAGGATCCTTAATATGTGAAAGTTGTTAAGGATCCTTAATATGTGGAAGTTGTTAAGTTATATAGTCCATTGATGTGTTTCCTATTCCCTAACTAGATTAACATACGCAGTGGAAAATAACGATTAATCTAGAGCTACTAGGAAACTAAACCCTAAAGCATCTTAACTTAATAAACGAAAGCGATAAAACAAAATAAATAGATAAATGAGAAAATACTAACCTTTGAGAAAAACAATTTCTCATACGCAGACCCCTTGCTCGACCTTCCATACTTTGGAGGCAAGTACCCAAACCATAATACCTCTAATGGCTCACACCCACGAACCAAGAGAAGTTTCAAATCCTAGGGTCCCGACTCTAAGTCGTGTAAACTCTCACAATGATTAAGAATGAGAAAGAGATAAAGTATCGATATAAATTTGAAACTGGGATAATCTGAAAGCTTAGATTAAGCGAATATTTATAGGGGAGAGGAGGCCTTAAGGTTTTGTCCTCCAGCCAACGTGGGATTGCTGGATTCGGCCTCCAACCAACGGTTGGACCTTCCAGTCGGCGGTTAAGTTTACTTTTGACCTAAGTATTTGAGCCACGCCCCGCGTGCTCCACCGCCTTACCACTTTAGACTCTAGCCGCCAACCGGACCTTCCAACCGGGGGTTGGACCAGTTTTCTAGAATGTTCTTTAGTTTCTAATTAATATCCATTTAATAAATAAAATAATATTTAGTTTCTAATTAATTTATCATATTGACAAATTAATAAACCAATTACAATAATAATTCAATTAATATTATCTCTCTATTTATCTCTCTTACTTTTCATTAAGGGCAACCCAAAAAGGACTCAATTTTTAACGATGGTTTTACCAATTTAGTTATGATCTTGGACACTATTCCAACATTCATTACTTACTAAGCAATTTGCTTATTCCGTTAATTTTAACATGTTGTAGGTGAGCAAAGTGGGAAGAGGGACGATTTGCTTATTCCGTTAGTTTTATCCCCTTGAAACATGCTCGTGATATTGATGCACCCCTTTTGTTAAGTTAAATGATATTTTGTCACTCGATGTTTTGAAAGTATGGAACATGTTTCTAGTTGTAATTATGATATAAAGTTGTGATGTCAAAAGTCAAAGTAGATTGAAGAATGTATGTATGTAAGTTCGTTGTTTTGATAAGTTGACTCTTGATAAATTAAGGTTAATGGAAAAGTAGTGTTTTTGATTTGGTAAAGAATTTATCAAGTGGTTATGGTTTAAGTTTTTGAGTAACGATGATGTTCTATGTTTAGTTTGACTTTAATGAGTCAGTTGGATAGTGAATATTGTAAGTAGGATGGTTAGTTTGGTTAATAACCAGACGGGTTGTTTGGTGCCCAAATGGATCGCCAGTTGGTTAAAGTTTCAAAATGAGTTAAAGTCATGGTATGTCAAATGTTATAATTGAATATTAGTCAAAATGTATGGTTTAATATGTTGCTAAAGTTTGAAGGCCAGATTACAATTGGTTTGAAGATTTACTTGTTGAGAAAATGGTCAAAAACGACCATATTTTAGTTGAACGTCCAAATCTTCCGTAAATGCAAATTTTGGGATTCTCTATTATGGTGTAGTGGAGGTGCTCGCTATATTTGAGAGTCTAAGCATAATTGAGTAAAAAGTTAGGCAGTTTTGAAGTTTGTAAATTGGTAATAAGTTGTGCAGGTTTTAGATCAAGGCTGATGTTGTTGTAGTAGCAGTGTACCCGACGGGTACACTACCTACCCGGCGGGTAAGGTAGTTACCATGCTGAGTATCCGACGGGTAAGCCAACCTCAAACGGGTAGGCTTAGTGTAAAACGAGACAGAAGTTGAGGGTCATCTGAACACAAAAAGTACCCAACGGGTACCCTAGTTAGCCGACGGATAACCCGGTTACCCGTTACCCTACCTGGCAGGTAAACCATATGTTCCAACAAAAATTTGTCTAAGTTTATTTTACATGTAAATAAATAAATGAAAGTAATTAAATAATGTAATTAACATATAATGAAGTTATAAATCGTCAGAAAAGTAATGTATAAAAATTTAAAAAAAAATGGTTCAAATTTCCGGAGTATTTCGTTCAACGAATCTTTATATCCCTTTGAAAATATATTGATCCTCGAAATTTTAATTTGAGGTATAATAATTTATCCATGTACAACTTTATTAATAAGATTACTAATATTTTCCATTAACATAACCCATAACACAAAATCAACTCGCTTTTTGCATGCACATTAATTGAGATCATTCTCTTCGATTATTAGAGCACAAAGAGTGCTTGACATTATGCTTGATGTTTAATTCGCTTTTTGCATGCACATTTATTGAGATCATTCTTTTCGATTATTAGAGTACAGAGAGTGGTTAACATTATGCTCGATGTTCAATTGAACATTGAAGTTTAAAACATGTACAATTTTGATGGGAATTGTTTAATATGCAAATCAATGTTCAAATAGTCCCAAAGTTGTTTTAAACCAATTAGAAAAAAGTAAAATCGCTTGCAATCAGTGTTCTACTTTGAACATTAAACTTGAATGTTGAATTTAAACGCCGTTAGTGAGCGGGTGAACGCCGACTTCGACGTTTAAGTTGGTGAACGCTGAAGTTTGCCTTCCTCCACTCCATATGCTCTTATATATGGTATCACTTTTGTAATAAATAAATACATCTTAATTAATTAGATGATTTTTATAGCCATCTAGATACCTTTTTGAAATACTCCGTATACAGATGTAAAAGAAAAATAAAAGAACACCATGATTCTATGACTATGTAAGTCAAAGAATTGAATTTGTAGGGTAAAGTTATATGGTATAAAAATGTGCCCCGTTGACATAATGGATAGCATATATTCTTTATAGTCATGAGAGCATCAAAAAGAACATGGCACGATGTTTGTCCATATGATACGTGAGGGTGACATGTGACATTGTGGCTCAATAATAGACTCATGTAAATAGGCCCACCCAATTACTACTTATATTTGTTACTTGGGCCCTCTCTTTTCTAAGTGGGCTTTCAATCGGTCTTGTCTTTTCATTTTCTAATTATTATATAATGATTTAATGATGATGATTGTGATATAAAGTTGTAGTAATAACTTAATGTAATGTTTATACCACCAATTTGATGTATTTTATACATTTTTAGATAAGCTAATACTACTCTCTCTATCCATCTCCAAGTAATTTGAAAAACTTTAAAACCGTTTTGTCACAATTTAATCGTCCATTACTGAAACACATATTCTTGCATTTAAAATAAAAACCTAGTCGTTTCGATTATACATACACCATTTTATCACAATTTAATTCTTCACTACTCAAATGCACACACTTTAAAAAATTTTTGATTACATTTGTCAACTAATAAGATTTAACTTCTATCCAATAAACTCTTTTTGATTGGTTAAAATCAAACATGAACAATAATTTTAGGATACCACAAACCGGAATACTGGACAATAAAATTTGCAAAGTAAATGAATCAAACCTTTTAAAATATTAATGTAAGTACGATTAGTACAAATTTAAATGATAATAGCAGATCCAGACATTGTGTTTTACAACTGGTATTTAATAGCATATCACTATGTCACTGGTATTTAAATGATAATAACCAATTTAATGTAAGTACGATTACTACAAATTTAAATGATAATAGCATATCCAGACATTGTGTTTTACAACTGGTATTTAATAGCATATCACTATGTCACTGGTATTTAAATGATAATAACCAATTTATAATGAAATATTAATGTACGTCCGATAATGTGGGTTGGCATCATTTTGTTTTTGTCCAATGGTATTTTCATCCACTTTATATATAGGCCGTAATGTTATATGCTTCGATAGTTTGTGCATCTACAATCTTTTAATGCATTTTTAACGTCAATCCCATATGCTATTCTTTGAATCATAAATTTAATGTATTTCAAATGTTTTGTTGTAGTTATCACTCCCTAAAGTATATGTAATAATTATACCAGTAAGTACAATCGATAATAATTAAGCTTTAAACTCTAAACATTTTGCAAGGGAAATATTTAAAAAAAGGTAATATAAAGTCAAGAGTTCTCAAAAGGGAATATAACTTTTTTTATCGCTCAAAAGGATCATCATTTTTAGTTTTTCTTAGAAAATGATTGTTTTGTGAAAAAATCATAAATTAATAAGAATATCACTTGATCAATTTTTATTTATACAAAACTAAGGCCAGTTAGATGTGGCGTACGTCACTTATAAAAACTTGATTGAGAAATAATAAGTTACGTTATCTTTTTGGGCTACTCATTATTTTGTAACGACAATTAATAGGTAATTTATATGATCTCCTATCATTTATTTTTCTATACAATTATGACATATAACTTTAAATGAATATTGGATACTAACATGTCTAGTCATGTTCAATAACTGCTAGTAATGAACATATGTAATACTCCACTGGTATTTACGTCACATGTTATTATGGTTCAATTGCACTTTCATTCACAAATACAATAATTAATTTAATTCATTAAAGTTAATCTAGAATAACACAAGTGTTACATGAATTAATTAATTTTGTGTTGACTCCTCACTGCCATGAAGATTCGTATAAAATTTGGAGATCGGTGAAAAACAAAGAAGCATTATTATATGCTGGCCAAAAATCATCTGTGTTAACGTGGTTTTGTTTAGGAAACAGGAAGGTAATATTTTTTACCTGATTGAATATATGTTTTATAATATTAATAATATTTAGAAATGTTATTTTTTTACTTGTTGCATATTTTCATATTTCATAAGTATGGTAAATAATGAGTAAAAAGTATTATCTAAATTTCACTCATTTCTTAACAAATTCACTTGCATATGTACGTATTCTCTCTTTTGGTGTATGTTTAACATAAAAACGAGGTTTGCATGAAATGGTAGTGTCTTTTACCTTCATATAGATAAATTGTTGCAGACTTGTATCGTTTGGTTCTTTTTTGTTTCCTTGATAAAAAATAATAACCAAAAAGTTTCTCATATAAAACTAGCTCATTACTAGGGGTGTTAACGAGTCGAGCATTTAACGAGCTACTCGAGTTTGAGCTCGTTTAACTCGAATTCGAGTTTGATAATATTCGAACACGAGTCGAGCTCGAACGAAAAATACTACTCGATTAATTTCACGAGCCGATCATAAAAATTTGATGTTCGACTCGGCTCGTTCGAAAGCTCGTTTAGTTTCGAGTCAAACGAGCTATTCGAGTCGAACGAGTCGAGTTAATATAATAAATTTGTCTATTTGGAACTTTAAATGTACGTAACTAATATATTTAAACCTAAGACATCAAGTATAAATGATCTAACTCGAGCTTGATTTCGAGTTATGGAATGAGTTTAGCGATCCCGAGCTCATAAACAAGCAAAATTGCGCTTGGAATTTTGATTCATAAAGACACTTTCCAATCAAATAAACGAGCATCGAACTCGAGCTCGAACAACAACAAATAATTCGAACTCGAACTCGAACACAATTTTTAAAACTTACTCGAACTCGAGTCGAGCTCGAACCGGATAATTAGCAAACGAGTCGAACTCGAGCATCCTGATATTCGACTCGATTCGGTTCGTTAATAGCCCTACTCATTACTACTCGCGTAATAGAGAAAATCAAATGTTTTGATTTTTCGTTAAGTCTTTGTGTTAAAAAGTTTGTTGCAAAAAATAGGTATAGAACAATGTGAGTCCGCAAAGGTTTCAAATAAAGCCGCGTTACTTCGAAGAATTGAACTAGTCTAACAACAGATTCTATAATCTTTTGTAATGCATCACTTTTTAATTAACAATCAATCAAAATATTGGTCCGAAGTATATAAAAAGTTATTTTCAACAAACATATATTTTGAGAGTTAAAAACTTAAAATATATTTATCTTTTTGAGAAAGGTGAACTTTGTTCCGGATAATAACAAACATATATATTGAAGCAAACATATATTTTAGAAACTTGATGTCTAAGAAATTAGAATGTGATTAAAAAAAAGAAGAAGATATAATTATGGAGACATATTCATGCACAATAACAAAACAGAGGAATTAAAAAATTGAGAGTTAAATTTGAAGTAATGACTAATGAGTGTATAATTGGACATGGAGAGACCTACTCCTTTTTGCAAGATGCAATGTATCTATCCTTTTACCTAATTCTATTTCCAAATAAATGCATCTTGATAATTTCTCGTTATCAAATCCATTGTATAGCGGTATTAAAGTGACCTTTCAAATATTAGGTTGGAAGTTACACCAGTAGAGATGAGACAATTGTATGTATTTATGATAGTGACATGTGTATTTTTACGTTTTTAAAAAAAGTATCCATCTAGAATTTCGAATATTAAAAGATTACAAACTTAGTTCAATATAAGATTAGCTTGTTTTGACTCGTTGAGCTTTAAATTGCATATGAGGATTTTATGTAGAGATATCGATAGTGTATGTAACCAAACTTTTATCTCTTAAACTTGAATTATTATATTGTATTAATAAAATAATAGGACAAAATAAGAATAAAAGAATAATGGTTAACTACAAGTAGTGGCAATATAACATGTAAACATTAATTAGTATGGCTTGGCAACTCCTAACCAATCATTAACTAGTTACCAAAATAAATATTAAAATCAAATATAGATAAGTTTAAGATTCCAAATTTAAATGATAGAGTTGCCAAAACAATGATTTAAGACCCCCAACTTGTTTGCAGTTAAGTTAGTTGAACATATGTTTCTAACCAAAAGAGATAGGATTTAAAAATGGTTATGGAAAAGACATTATTTATAATGCAAAACTTCATTCATACGTGAAATGTTATATAAATAAATTTTGAGTTTCGCTATCTTGTGCGATGAGAAGTAATTAATGAACAACTTTCTTTGTTAAAGTAAAAATCATGTTAAATATGTAAATATCATACTTAATTATTTTGTATCAATTGCATTTTTAAAGTAATAAATAAGTAAAAGTTCATTAACATTTTTTTATCTTCTACCCTTATAACACAAGGTAGCCAAAACTTTACAATTCAAGTTTGGCACATAAACAAATGTATAATATTTGTATATCATAGTTTTTATGTTGTATTGTCCAATGAACAAAACATATGACGAAGTCTTGATGGTACGTTGATAACGCGATGAAAAGAAATTTCATAAATTGCATTATTATTGAGAAAACTAATGAATTATCATCATTAATGTATTATTTAATATTAATACGTGTTACTTTTATTTTGTATATACCATAGACTTGTGATGTTATATTGCACAACCAAATTGCTAACATAAAGTTTGGTCTCAATGGGGCCAATGGGCTAAAAAAGTACTACTTGAACTTTCAAACTGATTTCAAACCCACCAAAAGACATCAGATTTTGGACGTGTTTTTCATAACCTTTATATTTACACTTTCTTTATGAGATTTTGAACTGATGAGTAATATGTATCAGTTTCTCAATATAACAAACTTCCATTTTCAGTTTCTGGTTTTCGGACTATGGGACTGCAGGTGACGCCTACCTGGAGCGTCACCACTTACCAGGTTGCAGGTTGAAGAAATAAATCTACAGATCAATGCTGTCAACTCCAGGTCAAGAGAATGTAGATGCAATGGTATTAATCAGAACAATCATTGGATTTTGAATATGACATCAACCATAAAAAGTTCTCATAATATCCCAAATCAATCACATTGACAATGTATGCAACCTATCTACATCGAATCACTCAAATAACTAATCTTGTTATCAATTCTCTACGCTGTTAAATCGTAACGAAAGCAAGAAACACCTTTCGCATAATACTACACACTACGTAATAATCATTCTCATTTTAGTCCTCACTTGCCAATATTCCACCGTCGCTCTTTTTCCATACAGTTAAGTTGCTTTATTCTTCTCCCATTCGCAAGCACTCTATGAGCCATACGCCCTCGATTACCAATAGAAACCCGAACCCGTTCCACTGCTACATTTAAACCACCTACTCTTCGTGTCTGTTGTAGCTGAATAGGAGACTTCATTTGGTTTTTCTTCTGAACACTTCGTCTCAATGCATTCATTAATTTCTTTTCACCACCATTGCTTCTTTTAGGACTATCTGTTACTAAAGGCTCCATAATATAGTACTCGGGCCCATCCACATTTTCATCATCAGCTTCAATCGATGGCAATGGTGGAACAAACTTGGTTGAAATTGGTGCGGTACTCGTTGGTAATGGGATCAAAGAGTTTCTTCGCGGTATAATTGATCTCACTGGGAGCCTCTGTGACGTCGTGCAAATGGAGGCCCTACCAGTTCTTTTTGAGATTGCAAACCGGTCTGGTAAACACGGGTTGTTTTCTTTTTCGTGTTCTTTTTCCATATGGTCGTCAAGATTGACCAAGTCTCTTGCCGGAGAAAACGGTGCAGGTAGCTTGTAGGCGTTCTTCTCAACAAGTGGCGGTTGAATGATGTTTGATTGGTTTTGCTTGCTTTCTTCAAGGATTTTTTGAGTATTCAATTGTTTAGAAGCAAGTGGAGGTCTCGAAAGTTCGTCCTGTTGCAAGTGTTGTCGCATTTGCTGTTCAGCTATCTTTGTGTCAACATGTTGGCGTGCGAGTTTTCTCTCTACCATAAGCTGAGATTCCAACTCTTTAACCTGAAAATTGAGGACCCAAATCATTTTTTGATCTTGATCGTAGATTCGTAGTCAAACTAAAGTTCTAAAAATAATAAATATTTAACCTTATCTTGCAAAGTCTTGTTTTTCAACTCTTTTTCTTTCAACTTCATGTCTAAACCATGAAAATTATCCTCCATTTTCTTGATTTGTAGATCTTTGTTCTTCATCTCTTGCTTGTACCTCTCAGCCTAAGAAGACCATATACCAAAAGATAAAATGAAGATCATGTTTATTTTCTAAAGTATGCACGAATGACAACAAGATAGATTACCATTTGTTTGTATTTTAAAACTTCTGAGCTTTCAATTTGCTTCTTTGCAGGACCCAATTCTATTCCTCTAACTCTGCTTGCAAAGTTTAGGGAACAAAGTGATTCGCTTAAATCATTCTCATTGGGACTAATCTGCACAAACATTAGTGTCTTCGAGTCTCCACCTACACAAACACATCAACAGGATTTGTATTGCTCAATATATCATATCATAGAAAATTTAAAAACAGAAACTTTATTGTATCTTCTTTAATAGTACCTAGAGAATCTTGAAGCAAATGAGTGAGCTTGGAGTTTCTGAAGAACAACCAAAAAAAAATAAAAAATTGATTAATGAACCAGACTTACTTAGAGCCTTAATAAAAAAACTAAATATTTGAAGTACCTAAAAGGAATGTGTGGACTCTTAGTTGCTAAAGCGGAAATAACATCTCCAAGTGCAGAAAGCGACCGATTTATATTTTGTGTTTCTTTGAGTCGTTCTCCTTGTACTTCAGTTTTTGCCACCCTTTCGCTTCCTGCTAAATCAACGAGCCACAACTTGCTCCTTGTGCATTCTCCATTCACCAAATTCTCCCCTTTAACCATCACACAATGCATACTGCATAGAAAAGCTACAAATTCAGTGTTGGATCCCGAAAACTAGGCAGGATTGGCAGGTTGGAAAATGGGTCAAAATGGCTGGTTCAGGCAAAAATGGGTCAGGTTGGGCTTTGTTGACCCAATTTTTTTTTGTCCATTTTATGAAAATATTCAACATGTCAAATATGAACTATTTCAAAAGATATTTATATATGTAGTTATACATTTTGGGTGACTTTGACCCGTAGCTACGTTCTTTTTTACTTTGTCAGTTCACTCATTTGACCTTATAGAGATAAATTCGGAATCCATAGAGAAAAGAAACAATCTGTGTTTATGAAATATATATAGCGTTAAGAGAATAGGAAACAAGGCTCACCAATGAGATCGGCTACTGTGCTCATTAGCATTGGTTGAACCCACTGCTCTTGAGTTACTCCCGGTTTTCAAAACCTCCCAAACCTCACCCATGTTGCTCACATGTGCCTCAACCAGTCCCGGAACATGGTGCAACCCTTCACCAACTTGTCTTATTTCAAGCCTGCACAAAACCAATTTTACACCACTTAGAACAAAAACCCTTCAGAAACACTTACACACCCAATAAGAATATTAATCTACCTCTTTGCAGCAACTCCTGGCTGTGAACTTGGAAGGAGTAAATCACGTATTTGTTCATTGTAAACTTCCAAAACACTGACACATATTTCATAACGAACTTGGTTCCTACGCTCATCGATCACACGGAACAACTCTTCGAGTGTCCGGAAATTAACTCCTCGGTTTTCTTCCGTTCCCTCCATTGTAAAAGTTTTTCCAGTCCCAGTTTGTCCATATGCAAATATGCATACGTTGTATCCATCAAGAACTGAGGTTGCAAATGCAGACGTGTCCTCGAAAACATCAACTATAAGAGTTCATGTTAATATATATCAAAATTTCAAATATCAAGTATCAAAACAACTACTTATTTGTTTAGTTAAATGAGAGTTACCTTGATTTGTCTGAGGGCTAAAGACAGAATCGAATTTAAAGTTTTTTTTAAATGCTACACTTGATTTAACTCTAAGTTCTCCGTCTTTAGAAGCTTCAAAATCAAATGCCATTGAAGCTCCTTCAGCAATCTCATCCGAGTTCAATGGCCTACATCGACAGAATACCCTAATATTTCCTATAATACGATAATCATCATAAGTTTAATAAATTATCATTATCATAAAATGCACAGTGTATTAGAACTAGATACAAAATCTAACCTTTTAACTCTTGGATCTTATTGTAGAGTTCTTTCCTTTCTTTCGCTCCTTCATTGAATCTGATCTTAAGATCTTCATGTTGTTTAACTTGTTCATCAACTATCAAGCGATGAACATGAATCATTATTGGAGTAAAGTAACATAATAATGTGAAAAATTTAGAAGTAAAGGAGTGTAGAATTTACTTTTTGATTGAATGATGCAACTCATGCCATTCATATCACCAGCATGTTTTTTGTAAACCTCAGCCTCTTCTAGTAGCTTGATTTGATCCATTTTCATTATCTGTTTCCGAAATATATCTTGTAAGAACATCAATACTTTTGATTCCACAAAATAACTTTTATTTGTGCAACACTTTAATAAAATATCATGGTACCTTTAGTTTTCTTGACATGTCTCGTAAAGATGAAAACCATTTACTCTTTTCCTTCACTTGACCCTCAACTGCAAAAGCTGTTAAAACAACAAAATCATTCGCAGTTCTATAAAAACATTGAATGCTTATTAAGCAAACGTGAGTACCTAGTGATCCAACATGCATCGATTTTCTCATTAACTCATTTTGAAGTTCTCTTAAAGACTTAAGAGCTTCTTCACATTCTTTACTCTTGCATTCATTTTCCCTTTTCATCACCTCCAGTTCCCTCTTTGCTTTCATTAGCTCGTTGCACTCTTCATCATTGTCCTGCATAAAATTTTCAGAATACGATAGACAATGGGTTCAAAGAAGTAATTGAAAGTGTTATTTTTAGTGGAGTATAATATTGTGGAAGGATCGTTACTTCACAAGGAGGCAATGGAAGGAGCTCAAATGAAGCTTCAGAACTACCACGACCATCTTTCGAAATTACTGGAGTGCTGTTGTAATCGTTCATCTTGGATCCCTCAGTTATACCGTTTTCAAAAGAGAGCTCGAGGGAAGACCGTTTTAGTATTTCGGGTGAATCTTCATAAGTCCGGATAGGGATTTCAGGCGATCCCGGGCAAATAACTAAATCAGGTGATGTTAAAATAAACCCAACCTTGGGATTACCTATATAAAAAATAAATAGATAGATAAATAAATCTAATTTAAGAATCAAGATAGCATACATTAATAAATTTTGAAAAATTGAAAGTAAAAGTTGGAAATCTTCTAACCTTTCTTCACATTATCAACATCATCATCATCATCATTATCTTCCAGCCCAATTTCTTTGGAGCTTGAATTCCCCGATGAACTTTCTATTTTAATACAACAAAAACCCTAATTAATACTAAAAATCTACTTTCGTCTTAGAAAGAAAATTGAGTGATCAAATTCCTAAATCTTGAGAATTCATATAACAGAGGGAAATTATATACCTTTATTCATGTTATCATCTATAAAATGTTCAGTACCAACGCCATCTGAGCTTGAATGTCTCCAAGAAATTTCTAATTCAAGAAAATAAAAACCCTAATTAGTAAAAAAAATTAATAGTTTTCCACGATCCAACGCAAAGTAGTTCATAATTAGTCCTCAATTCACATTCTCACCATCCAGAACATCATTCCCAATTGGATCCATACAATCTTTAGAAGCCCTAGTTGCTTCCGGGCATCGAATTGGCAAAGAAACATCTATTTCAACAACCCAATTCAGTTCAAAATAAAAAACCTCATTTCAAGATTCAAGAAACCCAGCACAAAAAATTGAATCTTTATACAAGTTCTCACCTTCAATCTCGTTAAAACACATATCATCATCATTATCAGCCATTACAGATGTCTGAAAGCTAACAACAGGTGCTGCCAATCACAAGTAAACTACAATTAGTACAAAAAACACACAAAAACCGAGTCGATATACACAAAATTAGAAGTGGGTTTTTTTGGCACATACAATGAGATCGGATTGTGGGTTTTTGTTGGTGTTGCTGTGTGTGTACATCAGTAATTAGAAGTGGGTCAAAACGGTTATCTTCCATTTGACTAAAAGAGGGAAGATTTATTAAAATCTTTGAATCAAAAAGGGTATTCCAATTTATATTTATTTTTCTTGATTAAAGAGAAAGTTGAATGCTTTTTGGTTTTTGCTTGATCTTTTTTGTGCGTGTTGTGAGTGTGTGTTTGAGATGCGATGATTTGGTTTGGGGATGATTTCGTTTTCTGCCGTTATGGATGAGATATAGGAGAACGTTGGGTATTTGAAATTTAAAAGTTTTCAACCCGGTTTGATTTATAAAGTTGGCCCAAATTGGTTGATACATACATGAATGGTGCAAAAATTAAAATCTCAAAACAATGTTGTAAAAGGGTTAATTATATTTATTTATAGCTTGTCAAATATGTATAATTACTAAACTTTGAATAAAGTAATAGATTAAATGTGTTCCAATTAGTTAGGATTTTTTACTTCTAGCCTCTTTGATGAGTAGCTAATACTTAAGCCCGCTTTTAATGCTGTAAGTGAATGTTGGAGTTTATGTTGCTTCCAGGGGTGTAATTCATGTTGATCCGAGTGTCTAAACTCTAAACGCATATGATTAATGGCAATGTAAAGTACAAAACATTTATCATTGTGTGTATCAAAATGTAAGGCGGGAAATATAATTAAGACTTAACATGAATGCAAGTTAATGTAAAAACTAGTTTCTAGTTTCATCAATTTCTAATGGACAGATGTTATGGTCATCATTCATCAACATCATCATGTGCAGAACACTTCTGATTCAAATGGACTATAGAATCCATCTGAATCAAAGTATGAACTGTTGATTTATTGGTTACCTGGATAACTTTCATGCCTATAAACAAACAAAAGAAGAAATATATAACATGAATTTAGTGCATGATGTAAATGCTGGACCGAGAACAAAAGAGTATTAGTATACTTGTTGACATACTTTTCTTGAAAGTAATGCTAAATGGACAAATTAAAGTGCATCTTTTACATGCTAAAAACATAAGGGACGTCGTGATTATTAACAGACGCTACTACAGGAGTCATTACTAATTCTGAATGTTGCAATATGAAATTTTTTGGCATGGTAAAGCTAACTTGCTGCATTGGGCTGTTAGTTGGTTTCTCTCTACTTGCTTGATTCAAACTTTGGACGTCTCGATTAGTTGGTTGGCTGTCAAAGACTTTAAGATCGCAAATATCGTTTGGGTTAATAAACTTATTTCTATGCATCTATTGAATTAAATTTATCTTGTAGTGATAATGAAATAAAGCTTCACTGTTTTGGGGATTTGAACTGTTAAGACTCTTTTAGTCTAATTTCTACGTCTTGCCAAATCAGACTTCCTCATACGCATCCAGATTGTCTATCATTTCTTGCTAATGAATTATAACAACACGTCAAATCAAAAGCAGAAGAATGGGCAGGACAGGTCTCTAACGTGTAAAAACTCAAAATGGGTTCGCATTTAGGAGGGATCGGCTTAATAATGGGTCAAACAGGTCATTTTAAAACTTCTTTCCTTCGGATCATCCATTTACTGTGTTTGTTAAATATAAACTAATCAGCATTTTACCAGCATATAAACATGATCATCTCCAAACAATTCAGTT
Organism: Pseudognaphalium luteoalbum; assembly: GCA_963422505.1. Lineage (NCBI taxonomy): Eukaryota > Viridiplantae > Streptophyta > Magnoliopsida > Asterales > Asteraceae > Pseudognaphalium > Pseudognaphalium luteoalbum. The sequence continues at coordinate 111,180,679 of OY730196.1, forward strand.
TACTTCTACCAACACAAAGTGTTGAACACACCCTATGAAGAAAATAATTATTTCATAATAGCTTTAAAACCAACAGAAACGTCCATTTGAAATACCATCATTCTATTCTTGGCGGTTGCATTCAAAACTCAAATTGCCGAATTATGCACACAAAAAAAGTAGTTGATCTCTCTGTTTACACTAGCATCAATCTATATGCGCCACTAAACTTAATTGGGATAAATTGATGATTTGTGTCACCTAGACAAGTTTCCTTGTATGAGCTCACAAATGTCAATCCAATGATCCAAAGATCCTTGATGTATTCTGATCGTGTTTCGTAAACTTCTAGTGTGGCATATTCTTGGTTATCCTCCATCAATTTTTCCATTATGGGTTCGACATTCTTCCCAGCTCCTACTATTGGCTTGATCGATGAATGTGGTAAGTTGAAGATGAATAGCTTTACAAACCATTTTGGAACACCATGATTCATCTTCCATACATCACAAACTGGTTTCTCGACATCTTTATAATATTCAGGCACAACGAGAGTGTCCCTTAATTTATAAATGGACAAACTTCTAAGAGACTCATTATCATTATCATAAGGTGATAAACAATCAGGGAGGTTTATTTCTGTAAATTCCTCACTCGTCATATTAAATGTCAAAAAGGGTTCGCCTTAGAACAGGTTGGCTTAAGAAATGAGTCAAACGGGTCATGGGTCGCTTCAGGCCAGACCACATAGTTTTGAAAATATAACTTTCCATTGAATTTCAATAGAACAATTACTTTAAGCACACTAACTAAACTTGTGACTCGTAACAACTAATATTTCAAACAAGCAAACATCTAAAAATAACTAATATATAAATGGGTGATCGCAATGAGTAAAAACTAAAAAGTGGCACAAAACTTCAGTTAAGACATTTGATACAAAATCAACATAAAACTTAATTTTGAATTCCACACAAAAGTTCAGTTACATATGCCCTAAGCATTAACAACTGACTCTCAGTTTAAGCTAGCATCACTATTCCATCTTATGTATACATCAGGGACGGGGGAATAGTTATAGAATCCATACATACTATGTACCAAGGCAGCAACATCATGGCACTTCATACCAAATAGTATAATACCAGTTCAATTCCCATATAAATCTGAAAACGTTGATCACACTACTTTACCCAAGCATCGATCTAAAGATGATTAATCACTTTTTATTGAATCAAAATTCACGGGGATATAATCATGATTTTCTTGATCATGCAGAAGTAAAGTTTCCTTGTATGAGCTCACAAAAAATTTACCAACTTCTCCATTAGTCGCATAATCCTTGATGTCTTCTATGCTTGTGTCGTAAACTTCAAGTTTGTATGATTCTTCACGACCATCCATCAATTTTCCCAATATGTGTTTGCCGTTCTTCCTGAATCCTAGAATTTTTTTCAATGGAGAAAGTGGTAGGCTAATGGTGAACAACTTTGTAAACGAATTTTTAACACCATGATTCATCTTCCATACATCACAAATTGGTTTCTCAACATCTTTATTGCTTTCAAGCACAACAATTGACTCCTTTAGCTTAAAAATAGACAAACTTTTATCACAAGGTACTAAACAATCGGGGAGGTTTATTTCTGCAAATACTTCACTCGTCATATTAAATGACATAATAAGATTATAAGTTGGATCACGTAGACCATGAGGACCTGGTTCTGTATCAACCGCACACCAATAAATGAACCCATCCATAGCTACTTGAGACCATTCAAAACGAATCGATTTACGAGGCTCATTGCTAAGTGGACTTCTCCAAAAACGCGAACTTAAAGTAAAAACCTCAATATACCTAAGATAATCAAAATCATAATGATTAATCTTGACAATCATAGGATCATTCGTGTAAGGATGAACCCCAAACCCTAGAATGTTGGAATATATATCATAAAAAACAGGAATAGCAACTTCAACATACTTTTGTAAAGAAGGGTTCCAAATAACAACCAATTCATTCATCGAATGTGGAAACTCACCACCTGGTTTCTCATAATCACCGTAGAAACACAATAATCCATAGAGCTACCAACAAGTTTTAAATGACCAAGAAGTTCAAATGTATATGGAGTGGGTGTAGTAAAAATGTGTTGTGGAAAACAATTATCGTCTGCAATCAAAAGGAACTGATAGTAGTGATCTGCCACGTCTGGATCGGCGTACCTTAAAAACAGCTGATGTGTTCGAGATTCACATGCATTGTAATCGGCGATGAATTGGGAACTATCGATTAGAGACTTGAACGGTTTTGAAAGCGATCTGGATTGCATTAGTGATTTGACCGGAAGGCGTATGATGATTTCGGTTTGAATTTCAAATGGAATTTGGTCCGACATGTTTGATGTTTGGAAATTAGGGTTTTTACATTTGCTAATTACAGGTAACTGAAGATTGAAGCGTCTTAAAACTGAGAACTGGAAGATGTATAGACAGAGTTGTCAGTTGCAAGATTTGTTTTCCCGCTTTAAATTATAATTATAACTTGGCCCACTAGTTTTGGTTTTTGGGCTTAGCTTATGGTAAGTTTATGGAACTATTTTGGTTGTCCAAAATATGTATGCACTTTCGTGTTTCACTCAATCGAAAGAGATTTTAGTTGACCAATATGTTATTTGATTAGTGAAAAGTGTAGTTAGTGAAGAATCCGATAATTATGTGAGAAGTTAAAGTAGACACTTTGACTAAAACGGAGAGAGTACTATAAAAAAAAACTTCCACTGACCTTTTTAACACAAAACTGGTGCATATAAAGGGTATAAAAATCGCACTTTTTGATGACTAGAGTCTTAATTCGTTCGTGTTACGGTAATCTTGAATGTGTGCTTAACAGCATTTTGTACATTATCATATCAAGGCAAATGAACTATGTGCGGGACTGCGGGGTTAATTTTTTTTATGAATTTCATGCCTCTTTTCAATTTGAAACCGATTGATATTCTACAATTTCATGGAACACCTCAATTGTTTTCTTAATGTGATTATTATATATAGAATATTGATAACAGCTGCTAAAAAGAGTCTCTTAATACTAGTCATATGCTTGCAGTCACAATACAACACGAGAGGCTAAACGGATTGATTTAATGACCCTTACTCCCTGCCAACAAATATCATAATAACATTCTAAATACCAAAAACAAGGTTGGTGATGGAGATTGCTCCACCACAATTCATTGCTGTTGTTAGGCGCCACCTGGTGGTTGTTCTTGCCACCATCAATGAAAACGAGAGATACGTTCACAGATTATTTTTATTGTTTTTATGTCTCGGGTTCAGCCAGTACTCAAGCGTCAGGAAATAAGCTTAAATCTGAGTTGAGACTCCTACTTGTTTGTCTTTTAGATCTTACAAGCTACGCTTTAAAGAAGTGGCATGTTGGATGCGTGTAAGGGGCCCTACATGGTTTTCTTAATAGAAGCTTGTGAATGGAGTAATTATTCTAAAAGCTGTCAACATGAAATTTATGGTATTGTAGAGCTAACTTACTGTCATTGTACTATTAGATGGCTTCAATCAACTTGGTTGATTCCAAACTTCCGGATGTCATGGTTGGCTGCTGAATTGGGCTTAATTAACAAAATAAGCTTTTCCTGTGGGATTGCAGTAACAGCTGGAATGTTGTGCATTATGATGTAATGCTCATCTAAGTCTAAATTATTGTGTTTTAGCTATGCAAATGCTGATGAAGATTATATAAACACATAGAAGAGCAAATATATTGAGATAAAAACTTACAGAGTATTACGAGAACAATGAAGAGAAACTTCAGTAGTTTTGGGGATTTGAACAGTCAGGATTCTTTTACTCTGATTTCTGCCTCTCCGCATATGCATAATAATGTCTGACATTTGTTGCCAATGAACAATGGGTTACATACCAGATTTAAATTAAAACTAAAATGGGCAGAACAGGCCGCAAACGTGCCATGTAGGTTCACGTTAGAAAGGGTCGGCTTGATAATGGGTCAAAAAGGTAATGGGTCAATTCTGGCCAGAACGCAGACTTTCTAAAAAATAATCTTCTTCTGAATTTCAATACAAGTAAATGAGTAATAATCTAATACTCTACATAAATGGAATAGTAGAACCTTTTTTTTTTGTTACGGGTAGCCATTTTGACCCATTTACCTAATGATGGTTGATTTGATTTCCTTACCTTCAACCTGTCAAACAAACAAACTTCTAAAAAACAACGAAGATAATTAATCCACAAAAGTGCAGTTCTTCAAATACAACTGCCTGCATGCAAGGTTAACCACAACAAAATAATTAATCCACGTCTCTCTAAAAACAACTCATTACCTGTTTCCAAATACTGCCTTAGTCACCATTTTATCCTCTTGTATAATAATTCTTAGAGCTGTTAGAGTAATCCTCTTGAATGAGCTCTACTACGAAGATTGAGTTAATTGTAATGCATTAGACAGAAATTAACTTGATCAATAAGGGAGGCCATTCATTAAGAAGATAATGAGCCGTTTATCAACATATAATAATGAGCATCAGGAACACACACACTTAAAGGAAAAGAATACTATTTCATAATAGCATTAAAACTGATAAAAGCAAAGGTCCATTGTATATAGCACTATTCTATTCACTTCTTGTCAGTTGCGATCAAACTCAATATTTGAAATTATACCTAGAAACGTTGATCTCACTGCTTACACAAGCATCAATATATATATGTGAGGCATCTACCACTTAATTGAACTTTTATTCATCCGGATATAATCACGATTTTTCTGGTCATGAAGGATTAAAGTTTCCTTGTACGAGCTTACAAAGAATTTACCAACTTCTCCATTAGCCGCATAATCCTTGATGTCTTCTTTGCTTGTTTGGTAACCTTCAAGTTTGGTTGATACTTCACAGCCATCCATCAATTTGACCAATATGGGTTCACCATTCTTCCTAAATCCTAGTATAGTCTTTAACGGAAAAAGTGGTACGTGAATGGTGAACAACTTTGTAAACGATTTTTTAACATCATGATTCATTTTCCATAAATCACAAACTGGTTTCTCGACATCCTTGTAGTATTCAAGCACAACAAGAGACTCATTTAGATTAGAAAGTGACAAATGTCTACCACATCGTACTAAACAATCTGGGAGGTTTATTTCTGTAAATTCTTCGGTCTTCATATCAAATGACATAATTAGACTATAGGTAGGATATCTTGAATCATAATGACCTTTTTTAACCGTATCAAACGCACGCCAATAAATAAACCCATCCATAGCTATTTGAGACCATTCAAAACGAATCGATTTACGAGGCTCATTACCAAGTGGCTCTCTCCAAAAACGTGAACTTAAAGTAAAAACCTCAACAAAAAAAGGATAACCAACATCATTAATCTTAACAATCATAGGATCGTTCATTTTAGGATGAACACCAAACCCTAGAGTACACGAATATATATCATATAAGACAGGCACTTCGATTTCAACATACTTCTCTAACGAAGGATTCCAAATGACAGCTAACTCATCTCTCGTCTTGGGAAACTCACCATCTGGTTTCTCATCATCACCGTAGAAGCACAACAATCCATTCGAGCTGCCGACGAATTTTAAATAGCTAAGCATTTCAAATGCATTTGGAGTAGGTGTAGTAAAAATGTTTTGTGGGAAACTGTCATCATCTGCGATTGAACAGAACTGATAGTAGTGATCTACATAATTTTGTGGATCATCATACCTTAAAAACAGATGCGGTGGCCGAGAGTCGCAGGCGTTGTAATCGGCGATAAATTGGGGACTATCGATTAGGGACTTGAATGGTTTAGAGAGCGATCTCGATTGCATCAGTGATTTCACTGGAAACCGCTTGATGATTTCCGCTTGGATTTCGAAAGGAATTTGGTCTGACATTTTTGATGATTTGGGAGTTAGGGTTTTTACGTTGTTTAAACTTTAAAGTTGAATTTTGGAAGTTATAATATAAGCTCTGAGATTTGTTTCCCGCTTAAGAAGATTAATCAAACCGTCGTGTACTTGGTGGGCCTAATTAAAATTAATTTTGGCCCACTGGTTTTTGTGTTTGGGCTTTGGCCGCCTTATTTAATTAAGAGTGTAATCTGTAATGTAGTTAGTGATATAAAATATAATTTGTCCCACTGGTTTTAGTTAGGATTTGAAAGTTTTGGCCGTGTTGCAGGGAATCTATAAACTGGTTACATATACAGAACTGACTGTAATTTCTGGCAAATGAACAATATGTTACACTTCAAACCCGCAGAGGAAGAACGGTTAGGAAGGTCAGTAAAATTGTCAAAATTGGGTTTGCCTTAGAACAGACCAGCATAGGAAATGAATCAAACAGCTCGGTGGTCAATTCTGGCCGGACCACTGGACTTTTAAAACTATAACTTTTCTGTGAATCTCAACACATCAATTATCTTAAATGCAATACAAGAACTTTTGATTTGTTGCAGGTAACGATTCAAACAAGTAAACATTCAAAAACACCCAACTAAAATATAAATGGGTGATTAAAATGGGTCGAAAGTGGCACAATGTTCAGTAAGAGGTTGAGTACCATCTAGTCTACAAGAAACATACTAAATAGCTTCTCATACAAGTGAAATGTAAACATTAAAATCTGGATTACATATGCTGTAAGCATGAACTGATCATGAGTGTGAACTTCAAACATTAAAATCTTAATCTGATTTATGTTAAGAAGATGCATCTCGCATTCTCGCCCAACAGTCTTATTCTCAATTTTAAAGAAAGCAACCCGGCCACAAAGACAACAAAATGATATGATTTATCAGAAACAATAAATTAAATATGTACATTTCTCTCAAATCACAATTTCCTACATGAAAGGTTAATCACATTTGAGGAATTATTCAGCATCACTTTAGGACCAACTCATTACCTTTTTCCAAACATTGTCTTAGCCTCCATGTTATCATCTAGGTTGAGCTCTAGGTACATATGCACCCGCCTATATGGTTTGCAGATTACAATAACAGCCATAACCGTATAAGCTCAAAAGGAAATTCGACTGTAAGTGAACATCTAAACACCACTTAAAGATTGTGATTTCAGTTAGGTCCATATTTTAATGATTTGATCTAGTATCACTATTCGATTCCATCTTATCTTATGACTAGATTCACAGATAGGTTACTAGTTATAGAATCCATATTATGTACCAAAACAACATCATGTCACTTTAATCAGTAATTTTAGGGGTGTTCATGGTCCAGAACCGGACCGAACCGGGCAAGAACCAGATCGAACCGAGAACCGAAAAATAAGGAAAACAAGGACCGAGGACCGGACCAAATATACTCGGTTCTTTCCGGTTCGGTTCCGGTCCAATTTGGTTCTCGGGTATTTTCGATTATACCCGAAATTTGCACACTAAAGTGACTGAACAGTTCATGGGAACCGAACCGGGATCGGACCGAACCGAGAACCGAAAAATAAGGAAAACAAGAACCGAGGACCGGACCAAATATACTCAGTTCAGTCTGGTTCGGTTCCGGTCCGGTTCGATTCTCGAGTATTTTCGGTTCTCGGGTAATTTTGCACACCCCTAAGTAATATGCATAAATATACTAGCACATCCTTTGCCACTACTACGAATTCCCATATGAAATGAGAAACAACAGTATGCTAAGATCAATTAAGATTATTATAATACTTCTACAAACTATCAAAGTAATCCTCTGGGATGAGTTCGACTATGAAGATTGATCGAGTTGTTTAATATATATGGATGCAATAGATAGGAAGAACTTCAACAGTATACTAAGATAGTTAAAATTATTATAATACTTCTACAAACTATCAAAGTAATCCTCTGGGATGAGTTCGACTATGAAGATTGATCAAGTTGTTTTAAATATATGGATGCAATAGATAGAAAGAACTTCGTCAGTATGGTATACTATAAGAAAGATAGTCAGCAGTTTACCAACCTATAAAAATGGGCATCGCCATTCGATTCAGTTTACTTCGATCGACAATGAACACAAACTTTATCAGAAAAGTATATATATGATATTTCATAATATCTTTAACGCTAACAATCAGCATATCAAATGACATAATTAGATTATAACGACCCCATTCAACTGTATCAACCGCACAACAATAAATAAACCCATCTATAGCTATTTTGACCATTCAAAATGAATCGATTTACAAGGCACATTGCTACGTGGACTTCTCCAACACTGAAATTAATGTAAAGACCTGAATACTAGGATAATAATAATCAATATGATTAATCTTGACAATCATAGAATCATTCAAATACAATTGCCTACATGCATGTTTAATCACATTTAAGTAATTTTTCAACATCGCTCTAAGAACAACTCATTACCTTTTTATGAACATTGCCTAAGCCACCAGGCTATCCTCTAGGTTGAGCTATACTTACATATGCACCCGCTAATATAAAGTTTGTTGATTACACCAAAACCATAACTGTAAGCTCAACAGGAAAATTCTGCTGCAAGTGAGCATCTGTACACCACTATGAGATGGTGATTTCAGTTAGTCCAACTTTAAACATTTGATCTAGTATCACTATTCCTCCTTATGAATACATGCATGGATAGGTGATTATATCATGTACCAAAACAGCAACATCATTGCATATCCTTTGACACTAGTTGAATTCCCATATGAAATCAATTTCAACAATATAATAAGATCAATTGAAGCTATCATAATACTTCTAGGAGCTATAAAAGTAATCCTCTTGGACAAGTTTGCTACAAAGATTAAGTAAGCTGTTTAATATATATATGGGATTAGACAGAAATAACTTCATCAATAAGGGAGACCACAAAGAAAACAAGCAGTTTACCGATAATAAAAAATGATCATCTCTAAACAATTCACTTTACATCTACCATGGACACAGATTTTTAAGGAAGGTATATTAACTCATTAGGGTCGTTTATAAATACCACGATTCTGTTCAATTCTTGACAGTTCTAATCAAAACTCGATAATTGGAACTAAACCTGAAATTGTTGATCACACTGCTTACACAAGCATCAGTCTTTATAGGATGCATCTAACTTGATATTGAGTTAAAGTTAATCGAGATAAAATCACGATTTTTCTGATCCTGCAGAAGTAAAGTTTCCTCGTATGAGCTCACAAAGAATGAACCCAGTTGTCCATTAGTTGCAAATTCCTTGATGTCTTCTATGCTTGTTGGGTGAAATTCAAGTTTGGTTGATTCTTCACGGCCATCCATCAATTTTCCCAATATGGGTTCACCGTTCTTCCTAAATCCTAGTAGTGTCTTCAATGAGAACAGTGGTAAGTTGATAGTGAACAACTTTGTAAACGATTTTTTAATACCATGATTCATCTTCCATAAATCACAAACCGGTTCCTCAATATCTCTATAGCATTCAAGTACAACAAGAGACTCCCTTAACTTAGAAACGGACAAAGTTCCATCACAACACCGTACTAAAGAATCTGGGAGGTTAATTTCTGAAAATTCTTCACTCGTCATATTAAACGACATAATTAGATTATAAGTTGGATCACTTAAACCATAAAGACCCTGTCTAGTATCAACCGCACACCAATAAATAGACCCATCCATAGCTACTTGGGACCAATCAAAACGAATCGAGTTACGAGGTTCATTGCTACGTGAACTTCTCCAAAACCGTGAACTTAACTTAAAAACCTCAATACACGAAGGATAATCAACATCATTAACCTTGACAATCATAGGATCATTTGTAATAGGATGAACCCCAAACCCTAGAATGCACGAATATATATCTAATAGAACGGGAACAGCGATTTCAATATACTTTCTTAACGAAGGATTCCAAATAACCAATTCGTCACTCGACTGACGAAACTCCCCTCCTAGTCTTGTATCATAACCATAGAAACACAACAATCCGTTAGAGCTACCAACGAATTTCAAATTACTAAGAAATTCAAAGGCATGCGGAGTAGGTGTGGTAAAATTGTGTTGTGGAAAATTGTTATCGTCGGTGATTGAAAGGAACCGATAGTAATGTTCATCAATTGCGAGTGGATCGTCGTACCTTAAGAACAGATGCGGTGGCCGAGATTCACAGGCGTTGTAGCTAACGATAAATTGGGGATTATCGATTAGAGACTTGAATTGTTTAGAGAGCGATCTGGATTGCATTAGGGATTTGACTGGGAGGCGTTTGATGATTTCCGTTTGAATTTCGAAAGGAATTTGGTGTGACATTTTTGATAAATTGAGAATATGGATTAAAATCTGTAATTGAATCTATTGAGAAACAGCCAACCACCAATGGTCTATTTAGTAAACTAGCAGTAGCTGTGATTTGTAAGGGGTGTTTCGTTGGTGGCTTTGTAGTTTTTGTGTATATAACGCAAAAGAGTTCTATTTTAGTGTTCGAGTATAATGAGTTTTCACTATTTTAAAGGGTTAAAAAGTCAAAAGTTAAAAATTTGAAGTTTTTAGTTAATGCATAAACTAAAAGGCTAACGATCCCCCAAACACCCTCTAACTGTGAGTTATAACTTATAAGTTGGAGGCTGTAGCGGTGGGTTGTAGTTGTAACAGCTAACTTTATTTCTATAAAATTGTCTGACAAACTAATTGTATATATAACTTTAAAGTGTAAAATGATACAAAATGATATCAATACAAAGTAAATGATAAACATAGCTGAAAACATATTTAACAATAATATTCACTTAATAATTAAAGTTGTTATCGATTATAACAAAACAACCTAAAATGATATAAAAGAAGAATATACACAAAACTTAGATCAAAGATTATATACGTGTGCATTACGCCATTACGTGTATATTGGATACTTAAGAAAATATTTTACATGCATCGAAGATTGTGTATAGCTATATAGATATAATATAATTAATAATAAAATTAGAAGTATTATTGAGTCATTGAAATGAAAAAGACATCAATTACATACTACTGTATAACATCAATAGGCGACGCAAAAACACTGTTCATAACAGTATTTTCGCTTCCGCCCCCTACATATTCAATTAATGTTACTTTAAACCCTCATCTTTAATTACAGTTTTTACCCTTATATATTCAACTAATATTTAACTTAAACCTTGATCTTTAATCATAATACATATTTTACCTCCTACATATTAAATTCATGTTTAATTCAAACACTCATCTTTAAACAAGTTACATATCAATAATTTTTTAACTTTGCTAACTCTTATCAATTACTGTACTAAATTACTATATGTATTTACTATATACATATACTCAATGGGCGAGATCAATGGACGATGTGTTTTTACTGTTCATAAACAATTTTCATTTCCGCCCGTTTACTTTTAACTAATATTTAATTTAGACCGTCATCTTTAATGATATTACAAATTATAAATTCTTTTTATTTTGTTATTCTATTAAAGTAAAATTTTTTATATTTTCTTTTAGTGGTTAATTAGATATATTCTCTTCGTCCCATTTAAAATGTTCACTTTGACTTTGCATGTAGTTTTAGGATTCTCCACTAACTACATTTTTCACCAATCAAATATTAGATCTACCCACTAAAATCTTTTTTAGTGGTTAAATATTAAAATGGACACTTATAATAGAACATCGGAAAATAGTAATGTGGACATTTTAAATGGGACAAATGTAGTAGTATATCATTGTAATGAAATATTTTGCTATTCATATTAAATATGTTAAACGATCGACGAATTCTTTTTTTCAAATTATATCGCATTCTTTTTTTCAAATTATATTGCAGCGGAGCGCAAAAATAACCCTTGTTAAATCTCAAGAGTTAAAAACTTACACGGGTCCTATTGTTACATATAATACAAGGGCATATTAGTAATTATTGAAACAAAAACCTCCCACAAATTTGAAACGCTTTGTGCGTCAGCGTTTCACAAATAGCTTTTAGAAGCTTTTAAAATGAAATTAGGAGCTTCATATTTTACTGCCAAACAAAGTTTTTTATGATAAATTTAAAAATTAAAAGCTCCTCGCCAAATATAGCCTAAGTCACTAACGAAAATAATAGAGTGAAAAAAGATCAAGGGCAAATTCAGGGGGAGTTTGGAGAGGTTATTTGATTTTGGTTATACCTTATAAGCAAATAATAAGTTAGAAATTTCTACCTTACTATAAGTCTCTTTAAAAAAATCAAAAATAAGTACATAAGCTTAATAAAATAAGCTTATCCAAATACCTATAGTTGAGTTTATTAAGCAAATTAGCAATCTAAATAAATTCTCAAACACCCTCTCAGATGATAAAAGCAAGTCAAAAGAAAAAATTAAAATTATACGGGGTACCATTTAATAAATGCTTGAAAAATTGATACATATTACATTGGATGGCATGTAACACTTACAAAAATCTTACACAATTTGACAATACAAAATTAGGTGGACTAATATTTATCATGAGAAAGAAAGAAGCGGGGGTATAAAAGAATCATGTGATTGATCCACGTATTATGACAACTCATTTTGTACAAAAATTTTTTTGTACATTTTTTGTAAATCTAGACTTTGTCTTCTACATTTTATTCATTTTCTTTATATTTCATGTACAATCAAATATATATATATATATATATATATATATATATATATATATATCATTGGTTTTTTATATAAGATCAGTGAATTCATTACATGAAGGACACATAAGCATTTAATATCATGCCATATGTCCTTCATTTTATTATAAATAATCACACCTTTAATTAACAATAATATATAACATAATCTTTAACTATTTAGTTAACAATAACATATAATGTAACTTTAACTATTAATATATAAACAATATTTTTTCAATTCTAAGATAGACACATAATATTTTTACAATAAGATATGTATTCTTAAATATGTATCATTGATTTTTCATATATTTCATTTCTAAGCTAACATATTAGCTTAAACTATGACACATAAGCTCGAACAAATTTGACACATTACCAACACTTTTTTAATAAGAAAAAAAAAGAGCTTCAAAATATGAAGATTTAAAAAAAAAAAAATAATTTGACACTTATTGGACAAAAATGATTATTGTATTATATTAAATTTTCCTTTTACATTTAAAACTCTTAATTCTATATAAAACATAGATGTTAGCTAAAAATATAGTTAAGGTTGTTCATTACTTGGGCATAATCGAATAATTTAATTAAACCATATGAATTACACATTTGGTTTAGATATTTGAATTCTTAAATTGATTAGCATATAGTAAGAACAGTAGTAAAAACTTTGTTTTTTATATTACATATATACAACCAGACTTATAATTTTTTTTTCAATATTTGCATACAAATGTATAATATGATCTACTACTTTAAATGTTTTAACTTTACCATGACTTAAGTTTACCCGAAACTTTAAGAATGTCTTCACGACCATTTGTAGCATGATGATACTTGTTGTGTCAACTAGCATTGCCTTCAATAACTTCACTGGGTTTGAGCATACGTTATATAGTTCATAAAATACTTTATAATTAAGCTTTCAAAGTAACTATACGTAATGTTGACGTTCTATGGTTTCTTTTAGCTCTATATTAACTACTTAATAAGAAATCGAATTATTGGTTTGACTCGATAGGGTCTTTCAAGTTGAATTGAATGGTTATATTTCAAATTTTAGATACCAAAATCATTCGATTTTACCTATTTGATTCAATTTAAATCGATCAAAACAAACAAAAACCATATAAACGTCAATTTTTAAGGTCAATACCGTAGGCCTTGCTTAGCATGACCACGGTCGTGCTTAGTATATATAGAGAGAGATTATATAAGTGTTTCTGTTTATATTTCTTAGATTGTTTTCCAATAAATACAACAACATATTCCATATATATACAATCTAAAGTAGATAATTGATATTATCATTGTACTAGTGTTAAACATGTACAAAGCAGCGGGTTATTTATTAATTTTTATTCATGATGTTTGACATGTTTTTTAGTTTCTTAATGTTTGGTTATGTTTTTTTTTCTCAATAGGAAAGTATATACAATATACTGCTTAAATTTGGTAAGCTTTTTTAATGTTAGTCAGTTTTTTATTAACAAAAGGAAAGTATATTGGTGATGGTTAGTTTGGTCATTTCGCATCTTTAAAATTATAAGTCTTCAAAGAAAATGGATAAACCATTTATAAGGAAGTATAGATAAGTTCCTAGATTTATTTATATTTTTGATTTATGTACTTTTCGACTTAATTGTAAATTCACTTATTAGCGAATTTTTATGTCAGAAATTCTTAAAAGTTTCTTTTTCTTTTTATTAATATGATTGCAAAAATTGAGTTACTGTACATAGGTTTTTTCAATTACATTTTGTGTGTATGTTTTGGACAAAATAGATTTTGAAATTTTTATTTTCGTTAGAGAATAAATTTGTTTATTTTTATTATTAGTTTGTTGTTTTATATGTTAGCTTTCTATGAAGTATTATGTAAGCGTAACGACTTAATTACACTCTAAAAGTTAAATGTCTATCCTTAATTATTACGAAAAGTTGTTCAATAAATGATGACCGTAATGTCTAAGTAAACCAAAGATGTAGCGTTTAATGGCGTCGCCGCAACACGTGAAACGAAACCAATTCCGTTTATATGATAAACATATTTCATTTTACTAGATAGAGATCGATTAGAAAATTTTGATTTATTTAAGACGTATGTTTTATAATCCCGCTTAAATAAAAAATTTTATTTCTAGGCAAAATTAATTTTCTTATTTTTCTAGGGATCGAGTAATTTTTTAATGTTCAAAAAATGCAACATGTCATTAATTCAATAATAATAATCATCAATCATCTAATATTAAAGAAAATCGTAAAATTTGTTGAAGGCATCTAATTAACCCGTCATCGCGTCTTTCTACATCCTCCTTTGTAAAATTTACTACATGTGGTTATGCAAATGTTGATTAGGGTAAACATAGATGGACACATAAAGCATAAAGCATAAAGATTGAAAGTAAAAAAAGTTAGCAAAGAACAACTCATTAAGATTGCCTTAATTGGTCACCAGGTTATCCTCAAGGTTGAGCTCTACTTACAGATATATGCACCCGGCCACCACCCGCCAACATAGTTTGCTGTTTACAATAACAGACATAATTGTAAGCTCGGAAGGGAATTCTGCAGCAAGTGAACATCTGTCCATACACCACTTAAAGATTATTGTGATCAACTTCACTTAAACATTTGAGCTATCATCACTATTCCATCTTATGAATACATGAAAGGTTAGGTAATTAGCTAAAGCATCCGTATATATTATGTACCATGCCTAATAGCAAACATCATATATATATGGCACTCTATACCAATATAAAACTATACTAGCTAGCAAAACCTTGACGTACACCAATTCAATTCCGATACAAAATCAATTAAAAAGTATACTAACATCTATTGAAGTTATCACTATACTTCTAATTAAGAGCTTATTCAAGTACTCCTCTGAATGAGATGACTCTACTTTGAAATATTGATGATAAGTCGTTTAACATGAATGAATTAGACAACAAATAACTTCATCAGTGAGGTAGACCATATAGAGATAAGCATCTCCAAACAATTCACTTTACTTCTACAACTTAACACACAGTGTTGAACACATTTTATGGAAAAAGGATATAATTTAATAATAGCTTCAGAACTAGCAAAAAGTGCTCCATCAGAAATACCACATTTCTATTATTGGCAGTTGCGATTAAAACCCAATCTCACTGCTTACACAAGCATCAATCTATATATATGACGCATCTAGCTTCTTATTGAATTAAAATTCATCGGGATATAATCATGATTTCTATGATCATGCAGAAGTAAAGTTTCCTTGTACGAGCTCACAAAGAATAAACCAACTTCTCCGTTGATTGCATAGTTCTTGATTTCTTCTACAGTTGTATGGTAAACTTCAAGTTTGGTTGATTCTTCAAGACCATCCATCAATTTTCCCATTATGGGTTCGCCAGTCTTCCTAAATCCCAATATTTTCTTTAACGGAAAAAGTGGTATGCTAATGGTAAACAGTTTCGCAAAAGATTCCATAATACCATTAGTCATCTTCCATACATCACAAACTGGTTTCTCGGCATCTTTATAGTATTCAAGCACAACAAGAGACTCACTTAGCTTAGCAAGGAACAACCTTTTATCAGAATGATAAGGCAGTAAACAATCAGGAAGGTTTATTTCTTTAAATTCTTCACTCGTCATATCAAATGACATAATCAGACTACTCCATTTAATTGTATCAATAGCATTCCAATAAATAAGCCCATCCATAGCTACCTGTGACCATCTAAAAAAAACTGATTTTCGAGGCTTATTACTATGTGAACTTCTATAAAACCGCGAACTTAACATAAAGACCTCAATATAACAAGGATAACAACCATCATTAATTACAAGTTTACAACAATCATAGGATCATTCGTGTTAGGATGAACCCCAAACCCTAGAGTACACGAATTCATGACATCATTTAATATATGCACATCAATTTCAACATACTTTTGTAATGAAGGATTCCAAATAACCACCATTTGGTTTATCGCATGCGGAAACTCACCACCTGGTTTTGTATAATCACCACAGAAACACAACAAACCTCGAGAACTACCAAAGAATTTTAAATGACTAAGCATTGCAAAAGCATGTGGGGTAGGTGTAGTAAAATTGTGGTGTGGGAAACTTGCATCGTCAGAGATGGAAAGGAACTGAAAATAGTAATCCGAAATGTTAAGTGGATCATCGTACCTTAAAAACAGATGTGGTGGCCGAGATTCACAGGCGTTGTCATCAGCGATAAATTGGGAACTATCGATAATAGACTTGAATGGTTTTGAAAGCGATCTGGACTGCATCAGTGATTTGACTGGAAGTCGTTTGATGATTTCCATTTGGATTTCGAAAGGAATGTTGTCCGACATTCTTGATGAAATTAGGGTTTTTAAGTTTTTGCGTACAATTGGAGAATGAAAGCGTTTTAAGGTGAGATTTGAAATTGATGGTGAGATTTAAGATTTTAAAATAAACGTTTTTATCGTTATTAATGATACTTTATAAATTTTAACCTCTCAAAAATAAATAATAACAACATTCTCCCACACGATATATCAATAAAATAAGAAGGTTAAAAAGAATATGTATGTTATAAGTTGACATTTTTCTTGATAAAAATAATTGCCTAGTATCATCGTGATTAAATAACTAATGCATATGTATATATATATATATATATATGTTATATATATGTACAAAATATAAATTATTCTACAACAATCAAATATATACCTACAGATTTGAAAAGTATTATAAAATTAATAGAATACACGTCAAATATATATTTTCATTATATAGAAATTATGAACTTAATTTGTCTATCCATAAAGCTTGTATTCAATTTACTAAATAATGAAAATTGAGTTCCCTTATTCTATAAGATGATAATAAAAAATTTCAAATTAACAAAACTTTAATGAAAGATATAATTACATTAAAAGCAAGTTCTCATAACTTACTAGAAGATTATTTATTTATTTATTATAAAAAGAGAGAGTTAGAGAAAGTTAGAGAAAGAATAGTCAAAATTAAGATGAACAAACTAAAAGATTTTATAAATAAAATTAGAATAAAAAAATAGATTAAATGATGTCATGAATTTGTATTATAATAAAAAATTATAAGTGTTATCACATGACATATTATTTTAAATTAAAATGGTTATAATTTAATTTTATTAATTACCTTAATAAATGAAAATAGTTATAATATAATTTTTAATTGAATATTACCTTATTTGAAATAAGTATGTAAGAAAATCCACATCATCAATTTCTTTTATAGGGTGATGACACATATGATTTGTATAATGTGGCATGGGTAAATTTTTGACAAATAATTTAGGGTCTCCTCCCTTCTAAATATTAATAAAAGAAAACTTGTCTTGTGGAAAATTTGTTAACAATTGGCACCTATCGACCAATCAAATTCCTCAATTTTATCAATCTTTCAATTAACCAATCACATTTCTCTATTTACCTAAAAACTCTCTTCCAAAACTAAAATAAAAAACTATATAATTAATTAAATAAATAATAATCGTAAAACTATGTACCCAATTATTTATATATATTATTTCATAGTATATCTACAAAGTCTGATTTATTAAAAAAAAAAACCCCTTCTTTTTAGAAATTGATAAATCCAATATTTTTGAAGTAATTAGAATCCTATACAATATATAAATAATAATCGTAAAACTATGTTCCCCAATTATTTATATATATTATTTCATAGTATCACTACAAATTTGTAATCTGATTTATTAATCTACAAAAGTTCCTTCTTTTTAGAAATTGATAAATCCAATATTTTTGAAGTAATTAGAATCCTATACAATATAAAAAGTTTACATAGTTTTTTAATTATGATATATTATAAGTTTCCCATGATGCTAACACTTTTCTTTATTTTTTAATAGGAAAAACTAATCTATGCTACTATACAAAACTCATTAGTTTCCAATTTTGAACACTTGAAGAAGGTTCAATTTACGTAATCTCTAACTTTGATGTAGCTAATGATATGGCAAAAGTTCATATGACAAACCATGCTTATATAAGATAAATTTGAAGAAGACTTCATGCGCAACTGTGTAGATTACTCATGTCCGGCAGATGGTTTTGTATTCGATGCATTCAGAGATTTTTAGCTCGGAAGATCGACACCAACGTTGCTTTCGGTATCTTATATAACTGATATATAAGACAATCATTAAATAAACGATCTTTCATTCTACATATGTACCTAACAATTCACACTCTGCTTGTAGACATTATTAGACAGGTAATTTTCAGCAAACCATTAAGGGTGGTGAGCACATTAGATGGGGGTTCCAAGCGTATCTTACAATGCGAACTACAAAATTTAAGGTACAACTTATAACTGAAAACTCACTTCACTGACATTTATTTGTTTGATATATTCAAAAATAAGAGTAACATAATATACTTAATATTATTCAATTATTTAATAGTGGGGAAAAACTTCAGTATGCATTATGGGAAGACCATGCTATAAAATTACAGTAGATTATTGCAACTAACAAAGAAAATAAGACTCCTAATAAAGATAATAAGACTACTATTATCATCGTTATCCATCTTACAAAATTTGGCACATGGGAAAGTACATTTCTAAACATCCTATTACTTAATCTTAAAGATGGTTAGTTTCATTCGGACTAAATATCGAATACCATCTTTCTTTTACAGGACAATCACAAGTTTTAAACTGCATGTTCGGCTCCACGTTGTATATTAATGACGACAACACTTATATCACATATTTAGTCAACTATGGTTACAATCATAAACTTTAATCCTTAATGTAATGTAAATTTCATATCTAAACAATATACAATGCACTAAAAATTAAACATATGTGTTATTAGTTTAAATGTACATCTTCAAGATAATAAAGGTCCACAAAATAATGTCCACCTATCAAGTGACACGGTCTACACAAAACCAGAGGATTATTACAATAAGTTCAGTCTTAGTGAGCAAAATTGCAATTAAGAAGGTATAATTCAAAAAAATTCGCTAAGTGTATTATACTTCACATTATAATTCTTAAAACTAAATATAGGTTAATGGATGCATAATTGTTGCAACGATAACAAAAGTTCTCAACGATCAAGACCAATCGATAATCCAATGCATCCGATGACATTGAACCAACCGCACCCTTCCGTTGTGAAAGATGTGGATATGTTCATGATGTATTCTATAAGTATACTTCCATCCAACCATATTCCGTTTAATAACCATGGTTTTCCATTAATGTATGTTATCACTCATTTTTGTTACTTTTCACATAATCAAAGTACAAATTCAAGTACAAGAAGTTAACGACTACTATGATTGCCGCTACATATCAACGTGTGAACCTTCTTGGAGACTATTTGGTTTCCTTATACATAATCAGAGTCAACACGTTGAGAGATTGTCATTCCATCTCCCAATAATTCATCAAGATAGGGACATAATCGATAGCACCCTTGCCAAACCATCAATCGCGGTCAAAATTTCTAAAATGGATGGAGTGCAATAAACACAACGAAATAGCACGGACATTAACTTATGCCGAATTCCCTACTAAATTTGTTTGAGATGCAAAAAGCAGAAATTGGACACACCGCAAAACGGAAACTATTACAGTTGGGAGAATCAATTATGTTCCACCCAAAGCCAGTGAAAGCTATTACTTGATAATACTGCGTAATAAGATCACGGGTCCAATAAGCTACGAAGACATAAGAACTGTAAACAATGTGGTACATGACACATACAAAGACGCTTGCTACGCTTTAGGTCTACTTGACGAAGACAAAGAATACATTGACTCGATTAAGGAAACGAGCATATGGGCAACATGTTCCTTTTGTAGATCTTTATTTGTTATGTTAATAACAAATGACTGTCTGACAAGACCAGAAAACGTTTATGAAGAAACATTTGACAAACTATCTGACGACATTCTTTACATTCGAGGACAAGAGCTTCGGGAACCGGGTTTCTCAAATAAATAGCCCATGAGGCAACTCTTATGAACACCTAAAATAGTCCGACTTATAAAAAACTTAATGTAGTATTTACAATCTGTAAAAACAACTACAAAATCTTTTCTAATGTGATTTAATAACCACACACAACTTTGTTTCACTCGGCTTGATTAGATATCAACTTTAACAAATGATCTCTCTCTCTCTCTCTCTATATATATATATATATATATATATATATATATTCCAAAATATCCTTTCATAAGCAAATTTAAATTATGAAGGTTGTTTCGTGATGTTTTTTCTACAAAATTATCATATATCTCTTACGTGATTTAGATTTTCAGCTTGAACCAGAGGCAGTGAAAAACAACACTGGCAAAAATTGAAGAACTGTTGGTTAGGAGTGGCATGAGCCTAAAGCAAATACCCAACCAGAGGTAGTGAAAAATATCACTGGGAAAAATTGAAGAACTATTGGTTAAGAGTGGCATTAGCCTAAAGCAAATACCCAACATGCCCTATCCAGACTTTACATACATTAAAGAGACAACCAATATGTTGATTCAAGAAGAACTAGAATATGAAAAGGACGAATTGAAGATAGAGCACGACAAACTGCATATATAAATAAACAAAAAAAAAAACAAAGCCAAAATAGTAAATAAACAGAAACAAAAGCCAATAAACAATAAACAAAAATAAAAGCCAAGGACAATCGTTGGCCAATGTTGGTTTATTTTTTGAAAAGACGTGTATTCTCACACGGCCAGTTATATGTTGCAATTTCATGCATCACAACAAAGAAGGGTCTGAAGGTGCTTATTTGTGATGAACAAGGAAAGTCAACAAATACTACAACAAATGTAGTATACAAAGAGGTTCTAGAGAAAGTATGATGTTTTGCATTCAGTTATAGGACTCCTTATATATTTTTTAAATATTTGTTTGTTAATTTATATCAAACATTTTTAGAACATATAATAACAATCTTCTTATAATTCCCGTGTATACACTTGTTTTACACCTAGTAGTTATAATAAAAGATCAATTTATTATTAATTTCTATTTAATATTAGATATATATAGAATGTAATAACAATTTATATTAACAAAATAATGTTGATTATCCCTAAGCAAATAGTCTACGTGCTATTATTCTATTTAATAAATAAATAATAAAATAATATTAAACAAAAAAGCATATGAGACTAACACTTCGTTTATAGATGTTAATGAGTATTCTTACTATTCTACAAAAAACAAGCTACAGTATATTCATTATAATTAAGTCTAGATGAAAATCTACATCCTCAATTTAATTTAAATTGTAACATTATATTGTTAATAAAACAAAAAGGGGTTGTTAGTGATTTTAACTTGTGTTCGATTTCTATTGTGTGTACCCTAATTATGTTTGCCATTTTTATGCATTCAACTTTCAAAAGAGGTGTTTTAATGTATTTTGGTGATGTATTGCTTATTTAAGGTATCACATGGCATCAGTGAGTTTGACACATCATCAAAACGTCATCAAAAATACACTAAAATACACTTTATGAAAGTTTGATGTGTTTAAAATAAAAAAATTAAGTTTAGTACACACAATAGACATTAAATACAAGTTAGATGCATTCTCAGACACTAATCTCAAATAAAAATAATAACTGTAGTAGCTTAATTACTAAGGGAGTATAAACAATTGTCCCATAATACTAAGGTTGTATAACATAGACAACGATGACATGTGTTAATATCTTATTGTAATATCAATTAACAAATCGTTTGATTATGATATTCTTCAGGTTTATGACTAAAATTATCGTGCATAGCACGAGCCTATATATATATATATATATATATATATATATATAACAAAGCTTTTAATTGTATATTAGAGCATGTTTTTTTAGTAAATGACCTCATGTCATTAATTTATAAAGTCTTGAATTAATCTCAATTTTTAAGCATTATACATGGATCTTTCATATATCAAAAATCAATTTATTATTGATTTTTATTTCCTTTCATATAAGAAAAATTTAAAGCTTATACCATATATCATCTTCATACATGGTAAATTCTTATAAACCTAAATTAATAAATTAAATTACATAATAGTTAATTAGATAACTCGGTCTATCTATCTATCTATACATCTATACATATAAAACAAATATTTTTCCTTGATTTTTAAACATACTACATCATTACATTTTCTTTTCTTTAGAGCGTCATAACTTCTCACATCATTATATTATTTTTTCCTTAAAAACCTGAATCAATAATTACTAAGACTATTATTTATCAATTATAATTTATTATAATAGCATCTAAAATTCATATATTATATTTAATATATAATAATTTTTACCTACATAAAAAAAATTCATTTTCTAATACATATCTTATATATTCACTTCACTTCTGCCAACACAAAGTATATTGAACACACAATTCACATAAAAAGGAAATTATCTATATAGCTAAAGGAGGTCCGGTAGATATACCATGATTCTATAATTGGCGGTTATGATTAAAATCCAATCTTAATGCTTAGAGAAGCATCGATCCATATATGATGCAACTAGCTTTTTATCGAATTAAAAGTCATTGGGATATAATCACGATTTTTATGATCATGCAGGAGTAAAGTTTCCTTGTATGAGCTCACAAAGAATAAACCAAGTTCTCCATTGATTACATATTTCTTGATTTCTTCTACGCTTGTATGGTAAACTTCAAGTTTGGTTGAGTCTTCATGACCATCCATCAATTTTCCTACGATAGATTCGCAAGTCTTCCTAAATCCCAGTATTTTCTTTAACGGAGAAAGTGGTAGGCTAATGGTGAACAGTTTAGTAAACGATTTTCCAACATCATTAGTCATCTTCCAAACATCACAAACTGGTTTCTCAACATCTTTATAGTATTCAAGCACAATAAGGAACTCCCTTAGCGAAGAAAGGGACAAACTATTATCAGACTGATAAGGCACTAAACAATCAGGGAGATTTAATTCATAGCTACTTGTTCACTCGTCATGTCGAATGACATTATCAGATTACCCCATGTAATTGTATCAAAAGCATGCCAATAAATAAACCCATCCATAGCTACTTGAGACCCTTTCAAACGAATCGATTTACGAGGTTCAGTACCATGTGGACTTCTCCAAAACCGCGAACTTAACATAAAGACCTCAACGTAACTAGGATAACCAAAATCTTTATTAATCTTGACAATCATAGGATCATTCGTGTTAGGATGAACCCCAAACCCTAGGATATACGTATACATATCATGTAAGATAGGCACATCAACTTCAACGTACCTTTCTAATGAAGGATTCCAAAGAACAACCATCCCGCTAATCGAATGTGGAAACTCTCCACAACTACCACCGTAGAAACACAACAAACCTTGAGAGCTACCAATGAATCTTATATGACTAAGAAATTCAAAAGCATGTGGAGCGGGCGTTGTAAAACTGTGGTGTGGGAAACTGCCATCATCAGCGATCGAAAGGAACTGAAAGTAGTGATCTGAAACATTCAGTGGGTCACCGTACCTTAATAACAGATGTGGTGGCCGAGATTCATTGTAATCAGCGATAAATATATTGGGAACTATCGATTAGATACTTGAATGGTTTTGAAAGCGATCTGGATTGCATCAGTGATTTGACTGGAAGTCGTTTGATGATTTCCACTTGGATTTCAAAAGGAATGTTATTCGACATATTTAATGAAATTAGGGTTTTTAAGTTTTTGCGTACAATTGGAGAATGAAACGTTTCAAGGTGAGATTTATATACACAGAAATTGTGAGATTTGGGATTTGTTTCCCGCTTTAGAATAATAATGGGCCACTCATTTTAGTCTTTGGGCTTTGTTGTAACTTATTGGGTCACTCATCTTGTTTAATGCCTCAAAACAACGAGTTATTATTTTAAGAATTTTGTTAAATAAAGTTCTTAGTGCTCTTCTTAAACCTTTAAGACATGCTTTAGGAGTTGTACTAAACTAATAAGTAACACTCTCTCTCCTCCTGAATTTAGGTTGACTCTAAATTTTAATTTAAGGTACAAATAATATATACACGTTAATGAAAGCCCTTAGGGTTTCATTTAGCAAAACCCTTATTTTAATATGAGTAGTTTTTTAGATTTTTAATTCAATTTGTATATAAGGTAAGTCACCTTATTCTAAAAGAATTCTTTATTGTTCAATTACCTTTTAATAATACTTCTCTTAGAAATTCAAATTTAATATTCATGTCATTTACTCACTTTTGTTTTACATTCTGACTTATACGTCAATACAGCCAAAAAAATATAAATTCATATTCAGTTATCAAAACAACATCAAAATAAAGAGAAGAATTATATATTCGTACAAGAGTCAATCGAGACTAGATAAATCAAGTAATTCTATATTGAATTTATCGCATTAAATAATGATAATAATAATTTTAAAATTTCGTTAATCGGCACTTTGGTCTTTGAAAATTTAGAAAAGGACCACATAACATGGTTTTCATGCCCATGAACTAACACATTAGGGTGTTGTATTTATCAACACAATAAACTTTTAGATTCATACACTTGCATGTAAAAGCATAAAAGATTGTGTATGTATTAAATTATTTGTTGTATTTATCAATACCCAACACATTATGTCTCATGTTCGAATTTCATATGAGAAATTCTTGCAAATAAATCACAGCTATCATTTGTTGTTGTTGGTGTTGCTGCTGCTAAGAATACGACAACAACATTATCCAAGCTCACTAAGGATGGGGTTGTTGTTTTTTTAAGAAATAGACATTGAATTACCAAACAAAATAAAAATAAAAATACAAAAAGTCCACCACAACCACAATCAAGACACCAACCGAATTACAAGCTGTAAGTCGGCATACTACAGCAAAATGATCAAAGGAACACCTATGCTAAGGGTCAAAAACAACAAAAATCACATCCTTTTACAACAGGTACTAGACAAAATAACCCAAGCCTTCCAAAAGCGACACAAGTACATCGTGGCCCAACATTGAAATGCATACAGGCACACAAACAGAAAACCACAAAAGCAAACTTTGACGATGCACCTTTGACCCAAGCTGAACGGATGCCATGAACACACCCAAAAACATAAACAGCAACCATCACAAATTAATTTTTCCATTGATCCCATGTAGGGGTGTTCAAAGTCGGATATCCGAAATTTCGGATATCTGATTTTACTATCCGAATCTGAATCCGAAATTTCGGATAGGTATCCGAATATCCGAAATTTAATACTTTTAAGCTTTTATATCGAGATTCGCAATAGATTTGATTGCTAACTACGTACAATTAACCAAAATACTCTACAAGTTTTCCATTTAGAAAGTATTTTAATCATTTTTTGACGTTTTTGCAAATAATTTGTATACTACGGCGACAAAGTTACCTATTAAAATGAAAAAAAATCAAAAATTTCGGATATCCGAAATATCCGAATATTTTGTAATATACTATCCGAATCCGAAAATCCGGATATCCGAATTTCGGATATTTTCGGATCGGATATTCGGATTACGGATTCGGATACGGATACTTTTGAACACCCCTAATCCCATGAGGCCATGACCATATAATATCTTTGTCTCTAGCAGGATTCCATTCGTAAGACCCAATTTTAATCTTGGATTTTTTACTGTAGTGATCGGTCAACGTTTGGTGTTACATGCAGTAGTCCGTGTTAGCAATAGTTTTATAATTCTAGTCACAAATTTCGCCTAAATAGAATTATTGTCTGGCGAACCAAGTGAAACATTTGTAACCAATTAAAACACTCCATTTGGAACATAATTTCGCCGAGCTGATCAACGTATTATTCGCCGGGTTCGCCTAAGTCTAAAATTGCATTTAGGCGAAGTTTCCCGTTGACTTTCTACCCCTAACTTGATTGTGATATGTGCTTAATTTGTACTATTTGCATTAAAGCTTATACATTATTTTCATTTCTCTTTCACTAATTCCAAAGTCAACCATTTTTCTATACTAAGCATTTTTTTCGGTCATCGAGAATTTAAATATTTCGCCGAGTTCGCCTAACCATAAATTGCATTTAGGCGAATTTTGTTGCCACGTGTCGTTAAAAAGAGGTTGGCGAACTAATGGTTGAATTTCATATGGCTTTTATTAATTGGTTGTCTTTTGTTTTGTTGACTTCGGCTAGGGTGTTTTCTATTTAGGCGAAATGTTTGACTAGATTTGTAAAATATTTCTGACACGGACTAATACATGTAAACATCTCCTTTGACTGTCCATTAAGGTAATTTCCTCTTTGATCTTTAACAGCAAGTCCTTCGCATTCACATCTAACTTTCCGAAAATCTTATTATTACGATTGTTCCAAAATTAAAAACAATGCCGTTCATACAGTGCACATCCAAACCTTTTTCTTCGAGCTCGAAAATGAAACATTACCTTGATTCTTCACAAGATCTTCATTCGATTAATAACTAAATATGATATATGATATATATAGTATAACAATCAAGAATTTCATTTATTATACGAAAGGAATATATACTTACAATTATTTGCTCATTTTCTTTGATTTAATTCTCATTAAAACTATAAAACAAAATGCAACTGTGCACGAGCTGTATGTTCATTTTCCAAACATTAAAACAAAAAAAGCACGTGCAATTAATACAAAAAGTAAAGGACGGTGTATATATAGTTCTTTCGTACAATAATTTGCGCGGCTAATATCCACCGTAAGCTACCTACATCCCACGGCACATCTCTATAAAGATATCCACTTTGACGATCATCTCTCCGTACCAATCAACATAGTAAATCAATCATGATAACATCTCAAATAATCCCAAAAACAGCAACGTTGTTCGTAATGGAGGTTGCTCCACCACAATTCATTGTCGTTGTTAGGCGCCCGTTTACGGTTGTTCTTGCCACCATCAATGAAGAAGAGAGATAAGTTTAAATGTTTATTTTGTAGTTTTAGTAAGGACTCGAATGTCAATAAGACGGAATAAGATAGCTTGAATCCTAGCTACATTTTAAAAGAAGTGGCACCTTGGATTCACGCATGCAGTTGTTAGTTTATTGTACGTTGAGGAAGTTTATGATGTTACAACATCCTTGACACCATTTATTTGGGTTAAATGAGAATAATTTGATTGGTTATTGATAAGGGTTCATAAATTTGTGGTCTTGTTGGTTTTGCTGTACGTGTATGTATGTGAATTATTTATATACGCGAGCCAAATAAATAGGTGACCAATAAACTGAAAACTATGAACGAGAGACTTGACGAATTTTGTTTGGATTTCAAAAATAATGTCATCTGACATTTTAATGATTTTCCTGTTACTGTTAAGTTTTTAGATTTAGAGATTGAAACGGTCAATGTTTAGGATTTGGTAGACGCTAGGGAAATGGATGTCATTGATCTTGAGAATCTATTTCCAGCTTTATTATCTATTGTTGGTACATAAAATAAAATATAATTTGGCCACTGGTTTCAGTCTTTGGGCTGTGTTGCAGGGCATCTCCAAGTCTCCAACTAGTTACAAACTTACAATCAGAATGTTACTAATTTCCTGCTAATGAACATTATCAAAGTATAAGTGGAAAATGGGTAAAGACGGGTATGTCAAAAATCAAAATGGATTCGCCTTAAACGAGCCAGCTTAAGAAATGAGTCAAACAGGTCACGGGTCAGTCCTGACCAGACCACGAAGTATTGAAAATTTGATTTAAACAAGTAAACGAATAAAAAATTTAAAACACACACACACACAACTATAATATGAATGGTTGATCGAAATGGGTCAAGTGGTACAAAAGTTCAGTTAGATCTGCTATACCATCTAGGCTGCAAGAAAATTACTAAATACCTTCTCATTCATGTAAGGCAAGAGTCCCATTGTTACATCTGACGTAACCATAACTGATCATGAGTATCAACTTCAAATATATGATTTTGTAATTGAATTCATGTTAAGAAAATGCATATCGCCCAACATTAATTGTTCTCAATTTTAAAGATAGCAACACTCAAAGAAAACAAAATGATACGATATATTCACGACAATAATGTACTATATTAATTAATATTAACTTCTTCAAGTATAATTGCTTACCTGAAAGGCTAGCAACAAACAACACTCTAAGAACAACTCTTACCTTTTCCGAACATTGCCTTAGCCAACATGGTATCCTGTAGGTTGAGCTCTATGTACATATGCACCCGCCTATATACTTTGTTGATTACAATAACAACCATAATTATAAGCTCAAAAGAAAAATTCTGATGCTAGTCAACATCTAAACAGCACTTAAAGCTAGGTTGTGATTACTGTTAGGTCCAAATTTAAACATCTGATCTAGCATCACTATATATTACATCTTATGATTAAATGTATGGATAGGTATTTAGTCACAGTGTCTACTGTTGGAAATGTTGATTGAAAATGTGTATTTTTCATCAACTTTGGACATAAATAACTATATGTATATCTTATACATATATTTATTTCTTTGTGGGTTTGTATTCTCCTTGAAGAGAGCTTTGCAACAAGCTAAGATATGTCCAAATTGGAGTAATGATGAATGAGATATCGAGACTTGAAGTAAGCTACTTGAAACGAACAAATTGAAAGAAAATGTGGCTTAACTTGTCCCACATTGGTTAGAGAAAATTTTTTTGAGCAGCTTATATGTTCAAGTGTGGAGGTCATAGTGTGATCTCTTGTGGTGTGTTTTACTCCTTTGCCCACACGCGTGCAGGGGGTGCAATTGTGAAACAATGCATGCCCGCGCGTACCCTAGGAAACATACGCGAATGCGAATATGTTTTAAGGGAATTGTGTCAAACACAAGCCTCGGTTTCGATATCGATTTGTTCTTTTATACTTCTATCTGTTTTCTGTTTTTTCCTACAACTTAAAACATATTCGGAAAAAAAAAACCGAAACTGTTGGTTAATAAAACAAACGTGGGTCGTTTCTGTTACTGTGACACTTATTCGAGATGAAGTGGTTATGTGTTAAGAACTCTCCTTCACTGTTATGCTACTTACAGTTTTGATGGTCGTCTTAATGTTGGTACTTTAAATCGATATTGGAGACAACAATTACATACCAATCTATCAAAGTTGGTTTTTCTTTTTTTTCGATCCACATGAAGTAACATCATTAATTTATATTTTTTTTTCCCTTCGTACCTTGCTACATGATTTGAAAAAACAGAAACAATTTTGGTTAAGTGGTAAAGTAGTAATTTATTGGTTGTCCACTTTTGTTTTGTTTTATAAATCGTTTGTCTAACAAAGTAATATTTCAGTACTTATAATAAATCATATTATTAGAACACTTTGGTTAAACGTGCATAAATAATATTGAGATATGAAGTACATGTGCTTTGATTCAAACTAAACAAACTGTACATATTTATTGATTGATAAAGAATTTATAACCAGGTTAACCAAGTTTGGTTAAATTTTGTGTATTGATTTGCGTATTATAATTAGTCCATAATTTTGATTTAATCGGTTTTCTATCGAAGATAAGAAATCAGGATTGAGTTTCTTATCGTTTCAAAGAAACCAAGATAGAGTTTCGTATTGTTTTCAAGAAACCGGGCTGGAGTTTCTTGTTTATTATAACCTGTTACGATTAAATGCTTATTCATTTCAGTTTGTTGAACTTTAAGGTTTACTATGGCTGAGGGTCAATCTAGTGCTTCAAAGCAACCAGTGTCTGGTGCTAACACTGCTACTGTGACCGTTCCAACTATTGCTACTCATGCTGAAAGGCCGGAAAAATTTTCCAGTTTGCACTTTAAGAGGTGGCAGTAGAAGATGTTCTTCTATCTCACTACCCTGAATCTGTCTCGGTTCTTGACTGAATCTGTACCCCAACTTTCTGAGGGGGAAACCGATGCACAAGCTTTGAGAGCTGTTGAAGCTTGGAACCATTCTGACTTTATTTGTCGGAATTATGTACTGAATGGCTTGGTTGATGGATTGTACAATGTTTATTGTCAAATCAAGACTTCTAAAGAACTATGGGAATCATTGGATCGGAAGTATAAAACAGAGGATGCTGGAACCAAGAAATTTGTTGTAGCTCGGTTTTTGGATTATAAGATGGTTGATTCTAAGACTGTGATCAGTCAAGTGCAAGAACTGCAAATCATGCTTCATGATATTCACGCTGAAGGTATGACACTAAGTGAGACTTTTCAGGTTGCAGCTATGATTGAGAAGTTACCTCCCGGTTGGGTGGACTTCAAAAACTATCTCAAACATAAGCGTAAGGAGATGTCAGTAGAAGATCTTATTGTTCGTCTCAGGATTGAAGAGGACAATAAGTTGGCTCAAAAGAGTAGCTACACGGCTACTTCTGCTAAAGCAAATATAGTGGAACAAGGTCAGTCATCCAAGGCAAATAAGAACTACAAAGGCAAAGGCAAAAGAAACAATGAAAAGAATGGCAAAGGGAAAACTGTGAACCTTGGTCCGAAAGCTGGGATTATGAAAAAGAAATTCCAAGGGACTTGTTACAATTGTGACCAACCGGGCCATAGAGCTGCTAATTGTAAGATGCCAAAACGTGACTCTTCACGTCAAGCTAACATGGTGGATGATGATGTGATGGGACTTGTTGCTATGGTTTCCGATCTTAGTATGATGATTTCGGAAGTGAACATTGTGGATATTGATTCCAAAGGGTGGTGGGTTGATACCGGGGCTACACGTCATGTTTGTTCTGATAAGAGTCTCTTCCACACATTCAAGGAAGTTGAGAATGGTGAAAAGCTCTTCGTGGGAAACTCGGCTACTGCTGAAATCAAGGGTGAAGGAAAAGTGATTTTAAAGATGACCTCCGAGAAAGAGCTCACATTGAATAATGTGTTGTATGTGCCCGAGATTCGCAAGAATCTCGTGTCCGGGTGGTTGCTTAATAAGTTCGGTTTTAGGCTTGTGTTTGAGTCTGATAAGGTCGTGTTGACCAAGAATGGTATTTATGTTGGTAAGGGCTATGCCCTAAATGGTATGTTTAAACTCAATGTAATGGTTATCAAAAGTGAAATGAATAAGACTACTACTAGTTCTACTTATATGCTTGAGTCTTCTTCTAATATGTGGCATGGTCGTCTTGGTCATGTTAATTTTAATTCTATTCGTCGTTTGATTAAATTAAATTGCATACCAACGTTTCATATTGACTCGAATTACAAATGTAAAACATGTATTGAATCCAAACTTACAAGATCATCATTCCAATCAGTTGAAAGAAAAACTGAACCACTTGATATAATTCACACGGATATATGTGATTTAAAATCAACTCTAACAAGGGGTGGCAACAAGTATTTCATCACGTTTATTGATGATAGCACGAAATATTGTTATGTATATTTACGTAAAAGTAAAGATAAAGCAATCGAAAAATTCGTGTTATACAAGAATGAAGTTGAGAATCAACTTAATAAGAAAATCAAGGTAGTTAGAAGTGATAGAGGGGTTGAATATGTGTCTCCATTTGTTGAATTGTGTGAGCAACATGGTATTAGACATGAATTTACTGCTCCTTACTCACCTCAACAAAACGGTATTGCTGAGAGAAAGAACCGCACCTTGAAAGAAATGATGAATGCCATGTTAATAAGTTCTGGATTGTGTCAGAACATGTGGGGAGAAGCTATACTCTCGGCTAATTATCTGTTAAATAAGATTCCTCGGAAAAAGAAGGATGAAACCCCATATGAACTATGGACGGGAAGGAAACCTTCCTACAAATACTTAAAAGTGTGAGGGTGTTTAGCCAAGGTGGTTGTTCCATCACCTAAAACGGTAAAGATTGGACCAAAGACTGTGAATTGCGTATTCATTGGATATGCTCACCATAGTAGTGCCTATCGATTCCTTGTGAATGAATCTAAGATTCCTGATATACACAAGAATACGATTATGGAATCAAGGAATGCTTCATTCTTTGAAAACATGTTTCCTTGTCTAACTTCATATGAACAATCTAATATGGTTAATCATGATGAAGAACCAAATATGGTTAATCATGATGAACAACCTAATGAGGTTAATCATGATGAAGGACTAGATAGTCAAGATAGACAAGAACAGTCCGAGGAAGAGGATGTTGAACCTAGAAGAAGTAAAAGGGCAAGGGTTGCGAAATCGTTTGGTCCTGATTTTGTTTCTTTCATGGTAGAAAGTGAACCCAAAACCTATCGAGAGGCTGTTACTTCTTCTGAAGGACCCCAATGGAAAGAAGCCATCAAAAGTGAAATAGATTCTATTTTACAAAACCATACATGGGAGCTAGTGGATCTTCCTCCGGGATGCAAACCACTAGGTTACCGATGGATCTTTAAGAAAAAGATGAATACGGATGGCTCGATTGATAAATACAAAGCAAGATTGGTGATCAAGAGTTATAGACAACGAGAAGGTCTAGATTATTTTGATACCTACTCGCCAGTGACCCGGATAACTTCTATAAGAATGGTACTTGCTATAGCCGCCGTTAGAGATTTGGAAGTTCACCAAATGGATGTGAAAACTGCTTTTCTAAACGGAGATTTAGATGAGGAGATTTACATGGAACAACCCGAGGGTTTTGTTGCTAAAGGACAAGAGAAGAAAGTTTGCAAGCTTGTTAAATCATTGTATGGTTTAAAGCAAGCTCCAAAGCAATGGCATCAAAAGTTTGATCATGTCATGATAGATAATGGTTTTAAAATCAATGAATGTGATAAGTGTGTCTACGTGAAAGACACACCTAATGGATACGTCATCTTATGTCTCTACGTAGATGATATGCTAATCATAGGTAGTGATGATAAGATGATAAGATCAACAAAGGATATGTTGAAAGCAAGGTTTGACATGAAAGATATGGGTTTGGCGGATGTGATTCTTGGTAGCAAGATCATAAGGACCAAAGATGGTCTTATGTTACATCAAACTCACTATGTGGATAAGATTCTTGAGAAATTCAATTCGGGTGATTCTAGTGTAGCTAGAACTCCAATTGATATAAGTCAACACCTCTCTAAGAATAGAGGTCAAGGTGTTTCCCAAGTTGAATATTCAAGAATCATTGGTAGTCTTATGTATTTGATGAGTTGTACAAGACCTGATATAGCATATGCAGTGAGCAGGTTGAGTAGATATACTAGTAATCCGAGTACTGAACATTGGAAAAGTATAACGAGATTACTAAGATATTTGAGATACACTCGTGAATATGGACTACATTACAAAAGATATCCAGCTGTAATTGAAGGATACACCGATGCAAATTGGATCTCTGACATAAAAGATTCAAGAGCAACTAGTGGATATGTTTTCACACTAGGAGGTGCAGATGTATCTTGGAAATCGTCCAAACAAACGGTTATAGCTCGATCCACGATGGAATTTGAGTTTATCGCTTTGGACAAATGTGGGGAAGAGGCAGAGTGGTTACGTCAATTTACCGAGGATATACCTAGGTGGCCTAAGCCGGTAACGGCCATTAGTATACATTGTGATAGCCAATCGGCAATTGGTAGAGCTCATAGCATAATATATAATGGTAAGTCTCGGCATATTCGACGTAGACATAACACTATACGACAACTACTCTCAACTGGAATTATCACAATTGACTATGTGAAGTCAACTGATAATATTGCGGATCCGCTAACTAAAGGCTTAAGCAGAGAGGTAGTTTACAGGTCGTCAAGAGGAATGGGACTAAAGCCCTTGAACGAATAAGTTTGTACAAAGGAAAACCTCACCTAGTTGACTGGAGATCCCAAGATCTAGGTTCAAGAGGACAACCTAATTGTATGAACGAAGGGAGGTCACTGTGGGGGGGAGTTAATTTATTAGCTAAACCCGTTAAAAGGGAGTTTATTAAACTTCCTAGTCCATTCTTAAATTAACAGTGATAGTTAGGTTAAGCTTAATGCTTTTAATGATTTCGGAAAATCACCTATGTGAGAGAGAAGTGGGGTCGCTTCGAAGGGAAATGTGGGGGGCGCATTTCCTAAGAGCTCTTGCAGAACCAGGCTAGTGTTCAGGACCATAAAGGACACGACTATGAGGAGTTGAAATTGTCAGGAAGAGTCATGTGTGAATATGTATTGTCGTGTACATCAACAGCAGATCAGTTCAAAGACATCGCCGTCTACTGACAGCTAGGAGACTAAGTACATTTCACAAGGGAAGGTTCAAAGGGTAACACCTACCTATCCTATGCAAGACTCAACTGTTGAAACTTTGATGAGACTTTCGTACGTAATTAATCGATCTCCATTCATGTGGGGGATTGTTGGAAATGTTGATTGAAAATGTGTTTTTTTCATCAACTTTGGACATAAATAACTATATGTATATCTTATACATATATTTATTTCTTTGTGGGTTTGTATTCTCCTTGAAGAGAGCTTTGCAACAAGCTAAGATATGTCCAAATTGGAGTAATGATGAATGAGATATCGAGACTTGAAGTAAGCTACTTGAAACGAACAAATTGAAAGAAAATGTGGTTTAACTTGTCCCACATTGGTTAGAGAAAAAAATTTTGAGCAGCTTATATGTTCAAGTGTGGATGTCATAGTGTGATCTCTTGTGGTGTGTTTTACTCCTTTGCCTACACGCGCGCAAGGGGGTGCAAATCGTGGGAAGTTTGGGTTCAAGCTTGTGAACCAATGCATGCCCGCGCGACCTGCGGACACGAATGCAGGTCCGTTTTGCACCAGCTCGTAAATTTTTGAACATTTCAGAAGTTCTATTTTTGGAACAGATTGTTTATTTAATTTACGTATCTTTGTGAAAGCTAGAACGATTTGCAAAATCGTTTTGGTTTTATACAGATTTTAACTTGGTGAGCAAGTCGGTTTATCTGTATAAATACCAACCTTAAGCTTCGTTAAATATACACCGAAAGAAAAGAAAAGATAAAATTCTCGTTCACACATTTATTCTAAAACTCATCGGCTACTACGTACGTTTGCTTCGTCACGTTTCAGGCAAGTTGAACTCCGGCTGTACATTACGGCTTAAACCGTTGTACCCTGGGAAACATACGCGAATATGTTTTAAGGGAATTGTGTTAAACACAAGCCTCGATTTCGATATCCTTTTATCAATTTGTTCTTTTATACTTCTATCTGTTTTCTGTTATACTACTAGTTTCGTTTTGTAAAGTTTTTTCCTACATCTACCAATTAGTATGTAATTTATTATCAATGACTAGATATAGACAAATATGTTTAGGGACACTTACAGAGATCCTCACATTGATAACATAAACTACATTTCGCTCATCTATTCGGTCGGTGAAATTTTTCTGTTTTAAACTACAAAATAGGGAACATCAAAATTCAAAATGCGTAAAAAGAGAAGGTTAGGAGGCGTTTAGTTACTAATTTTGTTTTCATTTTTCCTTTTCAATTATTCTAAAGAACGGTGAGTGTTTTCAATGATTTAGAAAAACAAAGAAAATTTAGAATACACATTCATATATGAGGGATGAAGTTCTCTTTTTCCAAGAAAAGTAGATATAAAAAACTTAGTAAATTATAAAATAGGGTTAATGGCGCATATATGTAACAAACTTTATCTTTTTTATCGAGTTAGTGTACAAATACAATTTATTACTCTGGTAGGTAACAAACTTTCATATTTTGTGTCGATTTAGGGAACCAACTTTTTTATGACCGGTTTAAGTTATCAAAACGATGAGGTTTCATGTAAAAACTTACACGTGGCGGTTTATTTACAATGTGTGTGGCATTTTAAAAATCGAAAAACTAGCTTAAAAATCAAAATGACGGTTGCGCCGGTCACCCAAGGGTATATTCCCTAACTCGAATTTTTCAGAAAGTTCGCTATCTATCAAAGTAATAAATTAGTTTCATATCCTAACTAGGTAACAAAAGGAAACTTCATTAACTTATGCGTCATTATCCCTATAAAATATAGTTTTCAACATCTAGTCTAGTTATAAAAAGTAAAACATGAAATTTCCCTTTATTAGATAGGTTTTTAGAAAATGAGAATTACATACATTTTCTAGTTTAACTACTTTTCAGATTTTTTTTAAAGTGATAGAGTTTTTCGTAACTAAACACACCCTAATTAGAATGTGTAATTACAAGCTTTTTTGAGTATATACCACATTTGTTGATTTTCTTAATTTATTTTACAACGAAGCTTTACAAAATAAATTGAAAAAACTACAAACTTTTAAATTATAAAAGTCTCAGCATTGCAAAAATACGTATACATTTTTAATGTCTGATTAAAAAATATATTAAAAAATCACAGGAAAAAAAAAAGTAAAAAAGAAAATAATAACGCCTGAAATGCTCCATATATGAACACACACGCAAAAGTAGATCCAATCCCAAAATAAATACTCGTTTCACTTCACTCACAATTTTTTAGCATTATTTCTGTTAGTCCATCGTCTTCTTCGTGGAAACCCTAACGACCTCTATCTGACCGTCGATCTATTTATGGTAATCTTCTTTTATTTCTCTTCAATCCTGTTTTTACTGCTTTAACTACTATGAGTTAGGTTTTACTTTCGTCAATTAAATTTCTTCTGTTAGAACTTATACTGGATCTATACGTTACTCCTTTGATTAGATCTGTTGTGTATATGAATTTCTGTGCTATACTGCATTTTATATCTGTTTTATTAGGTTTATTTACACTGTGTTGATTTAATGATTACTTTGAGCATTAGCTGCTGTTCTATAAACATTATTTGTATGTTGTATAATAAACTCTATACTTTTTAATGCATGCAATTACATTTATAAGATAAGAGAAATTGATTCTTTAGCTGTAAGAAGATCGATTTTGTTGTGATTTAGAGTGTTATGGGGTGGTTTCTCGGTTTACAGCTGCTTTAGATATATGTTTTTATTATGATACTCTATTGGAATTTGTATATTCGTTTTGGGAATTTAAGAGATATTTTCTGGCTATCCTTCCCCAAATCCTTATATAGTTATATTGTTGGATTAAGGCAAAATGTCTGTCTTCTTTAAACAAGAATACACAGCTTCATTTTTTTATTTTATTGTAATATTGGATCCCTTTACTTAAGATCACTTGATGTTTTATTTTATAAAACTAGATTGTAGCTGAACTTGTTACAAATTTACAATGCATTGTAGTGGAATCACCTAAATGTTTATGTTATAACAGGTTAATATGTGATCTTTTTCATGAGTTGGAAGTTATAAATGTTTCCTATGTCTGGCCAATAAGACATTACTCTCTTTTGAGGAAAACTAAACTAAGATAATAAACAAGGGCAGAATGTTAGAAATACTCGTAGCTACATTCTAAGCAAACTTGTAGCTTTGGAATGACTTGAAAGCAAAGGCTAAACCTATATATCTTTGTATCTTGTAGGTTTGGTGTTAAACGTAGCTGCAGCAGTGTTTTAAGTTGATTAAAGTAGTCTTAAGTAGATACTTAAGACAATGGCTATGCCGTTCATCGC
This sequence comes from Pseudognaphalium luteoalbum, assembly GCA_963422505.1. Lineage (NCBI taxonomy): Eukaryota > Viridiplantae > Streptophyta > Magnoliopsida > Asterales > Asteraceae > Pseudognaphalium > Pseudognaphalium luteoalbum. The sequence goes on from OY730196.1 coordinate 111,218,878, forward strand.
AAAGGGGACTTATTTAGTTCTTTTCACATATGTGGTTTTTACTGCACATCTCTGCGATGGTTTTTATTTGCCTGGAAGCTACATGCATACATACTCAACAGGCGAGGAAATCTTTGCCAAAGTTAATTCATTGACATCTATCGAGACCGAACTTCCCTTTAGTTACTACAGTTTACCATACTGCACTCCCAAAGGGGGAGTAAAGAAAAGTGCCGAAAATTTAGGAGAACTTCTTATGGGAGACCAAATCGATAACTCTCCTTATCGTTTCCGCATGAACGTTAATGAATCTGTATTTCTCTGCACCACTCACCCCTTAAGTGAGAATGAGGTAAAGCTTTTAAAACAGAGAACACGTGATCTGTACCAGGTTAATATGATTCTTGATAACTTGCCTGCAATGAGGTTTGCCAACCGAATTGGAATGAAAATTCAGTGGACGGGGTTCCCAGTTGGTTTTACACCACCCAATAGTCCAGATGATTACATTATCAATCACGTTAAGTTCAGGGTGTTTGTACACGAGTATGAAGGATCGGGTGTGCAGATAATTGGTACGGGTGAAGAAGGTATGGGTGTGATATCAAGTGCTGATGATAACAAAAAGGCCTCTGGGTACGAGATTGTAGGTTTTGAGGTTTTCCCGTGCAGTGTTAAATATGAACCTGAAAAGATGGCAAAACTCCACCAATACGATGAAGTGGAATCGTTGAACTGTCCATTAGAGCTAGAAAAGTCCCAAATAATTAGGGAACAAGAAAGAATATCCTTCACTTACGAAGTCGAGTTTGTGAAGAGCAACGTAAAATGGCCTTCTCGTTGGGATGCTTATCTTAGAATGGAAGGAGCTCGTGTCCATTGGTTCTCAATTCTTAACTCACTAATGGTCATCTTCTTTTTAGCTGGTATTGTTTTCGTTATATTTCTAAGAACTGTGAGAAGGGATCTCACACGATATGAAGAATTAGACAAAGAATCTCAAGCACAGATGAACGAAGAGCTATCAGGATGGAAACTTGTTGTTGGTGACGTGTTCAGAGAGCCAACTAACTCCAAACTCCTATGTGTAATGATAGGAGATGGAGTACAGATCACAGGAATGACAATTGTCACTATTCTATTTGCCGCTTTTGGATTCATGTCACCAGCTTCACGAGGTATGCTATTAACAGGAATGATAATCCTTTATCTCTTCTTGGGAACTGGAGCTGGATATGCTGGAGTATATCTATGGCGAACAATTAAAGGGACTTCAGAAGGGTGGCGATCTGTATCTTGGTCAATCGCATTCTTCTTCCCGGGTATCGTCTTCATCATTCTTACTGTATTAAACTTCATTCTCTGGGGTAGTAACAGTACAGGTGCCATTCCCATTTCATTATACTTCATACTTTTGTCACTCTTGTTTTGCATCTCGGTCCCACTCACCCTTTTGGGAGGGTACTTAGGGACACGTGCCGAACCTATAAAGTTCCCAGTTCGAACCAATCAGATCGCTAGAGAAATCCCTGCACAAAAATACCCATCATGGCTACTAGTAATTGGTGCAGGAACCCTTCCATTTGGAACCCTCTTTATCGAACTATTTTTCATTCTTTCAAGCATCTGGCTCGGAAGATTCTATTATGTATTTGGGTTTTTGCTTGTGGTTCTTATGTTACTGGTGGTTGTATGTGCTGAAGTTTCGGTGGTTTTGACCTACATGCATCTTTGTGTTGAGGACTGGCAGTGGTGGTGGAAAGCATTTTATGCTTCGGGCTCTGTCTCTCTTTACGTGTTCCTGTATTCCATGAAGTATTTAGTTTTTGACCTTCAGAGTTTAAGCGGGCCAGTATCGGCTGTACTGTATCTAGGTTACTCGCTGATTACTGCAATTGCAATCATGCTATCTACCGGTACCATTGGGTTCATTACATCCTTCTACTTTGTCCACTATTTGTTCTCCTCGGTCAAGATCGATTAGAAGTGGCTTATTCAAATTCGTATAGGCAGGGCGCGGATTGAAATCTAATATGTATTTTCAGCATAGAAGGCCTGTAAATTTTCCGGCTTATTGAAAGTTAGAGCTTCCAGTAGTGATACATCTATCTGTTATATGTTTCTGCTCTTTTTTCTTTATAACTTGTTATAATTGGGATATCGTGTTTGTTCCAACATTTGAAGAAATAGTTGTTCTGAATTCGTTTATGGGACAAAATCGATGCTGTTAGCCTGTTAAAGTTATATTTTTGCTTTATGGGACAGAAATGTTATTTTTTATTTGAGTTGTGTTTAAGAGCATACGCAGTGGGTTTAGGGTTGAGTGGGTTTGAAGTTTCAGCAGGGTTGGGAGAGGTTGGGTTGGGGTCGTCGTGGGGTTGGGAAGGCACAAACTAATTTTTCGTTGCGATAAAAAGTTTGATTACTGTGTGTGGTAACTTTGCTCAAGTTCCAAAAGAAAAGACCTTTCACTTATTTTGTTACATAAAAAAATATATAAAAAGAAAAAGGAAAATGGGGTTGAAAAAGGTTGCATCAGGGTGAAAATTGTGTTGAAAGCGGTTGAAATGAAAAGTTGAAAAGATGATGTGTATGTGTGGGGTTGCTTGAGATCGTCATTACCATTGTGGATGCTCTAATATCCATCTTATTGATTAACTTAAGAGAGGCACAAGCGAAAAAAGACCCGGATACATAGTAGAACCAAATTGCTGAAGAATCTTCGCATTTTGCTTGTTTTACTTAATTTTTTAAAACAAAAACAGAATAAAGATTTATAATTTATATATATAGTTACAAATAAGAATAACAGGAAAAAAACTCATATTTCAATGCTTAACTAATACTATAATTCGTGAATGAAGTACTGAATAATCAGGCCATCAGGGTGATGATTAATCATTATCATGTATATATGTATTGGTAGCAAAATCATACATATAGTGTGTTATAAATGCTTGTTTGACCCAGGATCACCTTTAACTTTCAACAAGGCGCGTGAACCTAAAAGATGCATACAAGAGAAGCTCAATCACACATGTCCTAAAATAGCCAATACGTGTCCTAAAATAGGCTCATGTGGCACATCATGTCTCACCTTCACTTGCCACCTCTTTCTCTCATATATACTGTATACATACACATACAAACTTTTAGTTTTGCCCATTATTCAAAATAAGTCAAAACATTAACTTAGCTTGATAACATAATTTTAGTGCTGTTAATATATCACCTTGGCCGTAGTATGACCGATGAAGCTGGAGCCCGGAAGAATGGGAAACCATTGTCTATGGGGCAACAGATACTTAACAAAGGCTGTGAGATGTTGCAGTCTTTTAAGCCTATAAATCAAATAAGTCAACATGTTTACACTTTTGGTTTGTACAGTCATGACATGAGTCGCCAAATCGAGACCCACCACTTTGTCACAAGACTTACCAACGACTTCCTCCAGGCTGCCGTTTATGACACCGATCAACCCAACGCCCGTCTCATCGGTATACATAAAGTATTTAATCCCTAGGAGTAAGATATACTCCATTTGTTAACTTAAGTTGTTGTTTTTTGAAGGGGTGGAATATATAATTTCTGATACCATCTTTGAAACGTTGCCACCTGAAGAACAAAAGTTGTGGCACTCTCATGCTTATGAGGTTGTTATATACTTATATATTTATAACCTCCTATAGTCTCATTTTGCACTAGAATTTAATCTATCTGTATATAAATAATTAATTGATCATATATATGAGACTTTTATTAAAATTTGTTTGTTTCAGATCAAATCTGGCATCTGGGTGCATCCAAGGATGCCAGATATGGTTGTCATGCCTGAATTAAAAAACCTAGCCAAAACATATGGCAAGTTTTGGTGCACATGGCAAACAGACAAAGGTGAGCTAAGCCGGTTACTGTTATATGTAGTTTTGTACATACAGATATATGTGGTGTATAAAATAACATACTTAACCCTATTGCCATATTGCCTATCTATGTATATAATGTACATTTATAAATTTGTTCCAGTTAGAGCCCGGATGAAAGATTTGGGTGGGGGTGGGGAATCTTTTATTCTTTTTTCGTTTTCGAGGGGAGCAACAGTCAAAAAATATCATTAAGAACCTTAAAGATTTTCTATTTTAAGTGATTTGAAATTTTCTAGAATTTTTTTTAGGGGGCAGCTGCCCCCTTCTAGATCCGCCCCTTGTTAGAGCAGTATCACGTTAAGTTGTGTGCTTCTAGCAAGATATATACATTATACATTAGTCCTTTATTTTAGATCCGCCCCTGGTTAGAGCAGTATCACGTTAAGTTGTGTGCTTCTAGCAAGATATATACATTATACATTAGTCCTTTATTTATGGATGGTTCATTTTGAAGGTGACAGGCTTCCATTGGGGCCTCCATCGTTGATGATGTCACCACAAGCAGAGGGTGAGGGTGTCCTTAATCCAGAGTTGATTAAGAAGAGAGATAACAACTACAATATATTAAAGGATGATCTTATGAACTCGAGGATCGAAATTCCGGAGCCAGAGTGGATAAACCCTGTGGCTGATCACTGGAGACAACATAAAAAGTGTTTTGAAATAGACACACAAATCACCGAGATGAAGAAACCGAAACAGAGTAGTTTCCCATGAATTGTGCTAGACTGAACTTATCAGCAAATGGTATACTGTAGTGTTGTAAATCTCTTTGTGCTGCAACATAAAATGAGTACACCTTGTTACTACTTTTTTTCCCCAGAAAATAAAGTACTTGGACCTCTTATATACGAATGATTCGATCCATGTCTCATGTTCAGACTTCAGGTTGATAATAAATTAGAGGGTAAATTACAAAAAACATTCATGTGTTGTTACGTTTTGGAGAATACATCCCCCAACTCCCAACTCCATTTATAGCAGAACATCCTCATAGTTTGCAATTGCTAATATAAAACATCCGTAAGGATGTTTTTTGCAAACTGTTATGGGGATGTTCAATTAGGGTAAATTACAAAAAAACATCCTTTTGGGGATGTTTTATGTTAGCAATTGCAAACTATGATGATGTTCAATACTATAAATGGAGTTGGGGGATGTTTTCTGCAAAATGTGACAATCACATGGATTGTTTTTTGTAATTTACCCTAAAATAGATATCTAATCGTAGTTGTTAGACGAGTTATACATGGAATTAAACCCCTTATAAGATAAGGGTTTATTTGAATTTATAAGAAGGTTACACATCTTTCTCATCTATTCATATAACATGCCCCTTTTAACATAAACTTGATTACCATTAAAAATTGGTTGCTTATAATTAATTCTCTTGGTTGGAGCCTAGCATACACAGAAAGAGTATATGGACATTTCTCTTGAACCCTAACTAAGAAGGTATTAATGTCAACATCAATTTGCTATCTGTTTGCAGCTTAATGAAAGCAGATATTAATACTTTGAGTAAACAGCCAGCATAATTTGACTAATGAGACATTAGCATTCCTTGGGAAGCTATCTTTCAAGTATAAAATGACCAAAGCAAAATTATAAACCAGATGAATATATAGCAATTTAACTTGATCGTCTAACTAGTTCAATGAATTTCTTGGTTAACCAGCTTCCATACAAAATATGTTTCATTTTCCTTATTACGAACCACTTGAGAAGGGTCGTGGGCGATCAGAAGTTTCCATGTTACTTCATATTTGGAGACTCGCTTGTTGACGTAGGAAATAATAATGAACTGAATACTGGTGCAAGAGCTAACTACTTGCCGTATGGAATCGACTTTTCTCAAGGACCAACAGGCCGGTTTAGCAACGGTCTTAATGCAGTCGACTTTGTTGGTTAGTTCAGTTCTTCACAACTCAGTTTCTTTTTATTTTCTGTTGTTGACTTGAATTTTGACACTTTTTATGTACAGCAAAAGGTCTTGGATTTAAGGATTTCATCCCACCTTACACAAAAGTAAAAACCGAAGATGTTCCCACAGGGGTCAATTATGCTTCTGGTGGATCTGGCATTCTTGAGGAATCTGGAGATAATCTGGTACTATTGCAACTTTCTCGTTATCATTGACGTACTGTCTGTTTTCTTGTGTTCTTTTTCTCACTGTAATTAATATGTACTGATTTATTATAGGGGGAACATTTCAGCTTTGATAAGCAAATACTTCATCACATAAATGTGGTTTCACAGATTGAAACTTTGCATGGAAATAGAACTTACACCCAAGATTACCTCAAGAAGTGTCTCTACACAGTTAACATCGGAAGTAACGATTACATCAACAATTATTTTGCTCCTTTAGTTCTTGATAAACCGCACGATGTCTCACCAGAACAATTTGCAACTACCCTTATCAACAAATTCTCGCAGAACCTAAATGCAAGTATCCTATATATTAATGTTTACAGCGTGTTTTTATTCTATACCGATAGATTTCCTTCAATATCTTTAAGATTTTTACCAAATCTTTCTTTTTCTATACTAGTGGCTTTACAAATTGGGAGCAAGGAAATTTACCGTATCTGAGATCCAACAAGTAGGCTGCACACCTGCGGAGATGAGACTTTTTGCCAACAAAATTTCTTGCGTAAAAGAAATCAATGACGCTTTGAGTTTATTTAATGCTAAGCAGCGGACTCTTCTAGCTGATCTTAACAATAATCTGACTGATGCAAAGTTTGTTGTTCCATCTTCTGACATTCCTACTTCTGCTCTTTTGCAGTTTAACAGTACGTTGGTCGCTAGAATTCTTTCCACTTCAGCTCAATTTTTCTATTTATACACGATGTTTCAATCAAAAGGGTTAATAATGGTTTAATCCTCAAAGTTTCATTTTTTTTTTTCATTTTAACCACTCAATTTTTTTTTAAATGTTTTAACCAATCAACTTAGAGTCAATAATGGTTTAACTACTGAACTTTCAATTTGTTTTCGTTTTAACCACTCAACTTTGTTTTAAACGTTTTAACCACTCAACTTATGAGTTGACCATACTTTAACCACTAAAGTTTATTTGCCCATTTTAAAAAACCATTTCGTTAACTTATAATGAAAGTTTAGATCGGGATATAAAACTTTGAACTTATTTTATTATCGACCAAGGTTGTCAAGATAGAGATCTTACATATGATGGTTTTTGTCTTCACACATTTCGAAATTGTAAGATCAAATCGGGATCGTAAGATCTTACGATTTCGATTATGAGCATGAGTTGCTTCAGAGTCGGCAAGGGGAATCAGATAATGGTCATCATGCTATCAGTTCCTTTTGTTAGTTGTGAAAGGTCTCTTTTCACGGGGGTTTCTTCTCATAAATGTGTATTATAATGCATATAAAAGATTAATTGCATGACAAATTAATCAAACTTATATATCATTGCATCAGTTCATACTTATCATAGCGACTTGGATTACTATATTTGTAATTAGAGATATAGATTTTCACGGACAAAAATTAACTATTTTATATTTTCTTAACTTATATTCATGTTAAGTAAGATCGGATCGGATCAACATCGTAAGATTCTATGCTCGAATCAAAATTGTAAGATCTTACGATCCCGATTTGATCTTACGATTTCGATCCTGTGAAGAAAAAAACGATCCTAGGTAAGATCTCTATCTTGACAACCTTGGTCGATAAAAAAATCAGTTTAAAGTTTATATATCCCGGTCTAAACTTTCATTAAAAGTTAACAAAAAGGTTTTTTTTAATGGACAAATGAACTTTATTGGTTAAAGTATGATCAACTCATAAGTTGAGTGGTTAAAACGTTTAAAACAAAGTTGAGTGGTTAAAACGAAAACAAATTGAAAGTTCAGTGATTAAACCATTATTGACCCTAAGTTGAGTGGTTAAAACATTTAAAAAAAATTGAGTGGTTAAAACGAAAAAAAAAATGAAACTTTGAGGACTAAACCATTACTAACCCATATATATATATATATACCATCAAATTGCGAATGAATTTTTTTCCATTACTAACCCATATATATATACCATCAAATTGCGAATGAATTTTTTTTACAGGGAAAATCATCTGGCAACTTGACATTATGGACTTCTATAAAAACAGCATTTTTGACATAATGTTACAATTCCTATAACCAATCATGGGCGTTTATTAAATATGTATTTATTTTTACGTTTGTATGTACTTACAGTTATAGTATGGGGTGAAATTTATGAGTCTATTTAAATTGTTTCTGAAGCAGGTGATTTAGTGCCCGATGCTTCATGTTGCAAAGTATCGAGTGAATTGACTACGAGAGGGCAATGTCTTCCTACGAATGTAACATGCGTTAGCCGGACTGCATACTGGTTTTTTGATGAATTCCATCCTACAGAGTCTGCGAACATATTGTATTCACAACAAATGATGCTTGCAATATCTCAATTGTAATGAACTTCCATCAGTTATATCCTTTTGTTTAGAAATATTGTAAGTTTAATCCTGGATATGATATTGCGGGTCTGTAATGTATGCATACCAACCTGGAAGTATCCACCAAAGCATTTACCAGCTTTTATATCTTTCTTGAATTTACTGTCATACTGATGTTATAACTAACTTCTTTATCTTAATGGACATATTCAAAAGTGGAAAACCAGTTCACATGCATACAACGTTCCTTTTTTTTTCGTCCATAAATAACAAATATATGCTTATGCTATTATATTATATTATAGGATCCAGAAAGTAAAAGAACATAATTACTCAATTACTTTACTATGTTTATATCATTCAAGTAAGTACTTGAGAAACTTAATTAACAAATAGAATAAACAATTTACTTAAAGTTTCAAATATGTTGTTTCATACCACTAAGTAGTAACACTAAGGCACTAAAGCAAGTGGCAAAGAAGTTCTATTAGTAGTATAATAATATAATAATATATGCGTGGGCTATTGGTCCAAATCCATCAGAGTAGTTTTATGCTATACTTATGTCTAGGGTGTACATTGTACAATACTTCAAACTACTCGTAATGTATTCGAGATTCGTTAAAAATAAAAACGGATATTAAGATACATAACCAACACATACTACCAAGGTAAACGATAAATTAATCAAGTTTAGTACGTGCAATGTAGGCTTTAATTTCTTATTCTCATTCCATTATCATCCTGTAGTTAAGGTTATGCAAAGGAAACTGATCGAACTGGTTACAGTTGCTCAAAGTCTATCTATAATGCATACAACTCTCCACATCGTTCAAATCACAAATTTATATTACTCCCTCTGTCCCCACCTCAATTATTCATATTACTATTTTATTTTGTCACAAATAAGTGATCACTTTCATGTTACAACCAATCAAAAAAGACTTTAATGGGCAGATATATTATTTGATTGGTGAAAAATGTAGTTAGTGGAGAATCATATAGTTGACGTGAACACTTTAATTGGGACTGGACTAGGACTGTGATTATATTGTTTTTGTAGTCACAGTTAAAACTCTTGATATCTTTAGACATAATAGACAAAAAAACTTTTAGCTTGTCAATCCCGCATGGCACGTTTCGACCTGTATTAAAAAACTTGTTTCATCCTAAACCCATTTGAACTAATACTGGACTTGCCCAACCCATCCATCTTTCCACCTCTCTTTTGTAGTATGAAAAGATGAATAAATTGGTTCTGAGAGTGTATACATTGTTAGAAATCCTATATCTCACCATATTGATGTGGACAATTTTGCTTTACTTTTTTCAGCTCCATACGACTTCCCTTTTTTAACATAAACATAATTAGCATTAGCATTAAAAGTTGGCTCCTTAGTAGTAATTCTTTTGGTTGGAGCCTAGTAAGAGTCTAACAATGACTTTTTGGTATTAAAAGTTTTATCATTTTTCTGTCTCTATTTGCAGCTTAATGAAAACAGATAAGGAATACTTTGAGTAAACAGCTAACATAGTTGACTAATGAGCTACTGATATTCCAAGGGAAGCTAATTTTCAAATATAAATAATGAAGAATTTTTTGAAACATGCATCTAAATCAATATCAATTTGATATTCTCATTCAATGAGTTTCTTAGGTAATCAACTTCCATACAAAATATGTTTCATATTCCTTGTTTTGAACAAACTGGTCGTGGGTGATCAGAAGTTTCCATGTTACTTCATATTTGGAGACTCGTTAGTTGACGTAGGCAATAATAATGAACTGCACACTGGTGCAAAAGCTAACTACTTGCCATATGGAATTGACTTTCCTCAAGGACCAACAGGCCGGTTTAGTAACGGTCTTAATACAGTCGACTATGTTGGTTAGCTCAGCTCTCCAAAACTCACCCTGCAGTTTATAACCTTTTTAATAATTTCTTTTGTTCAAATGAATATTGATACTTTTTTTATTTACAGCGGAAGATCTTGGATTTAAAGATTTCATCCCTCCTTACGCAACAGTAAAAGGAGAAGATGTTCTTACTGGGGTCAATTATGCTTCTGGTGGATCTGGCATTCTTGAGGAATCTGGAGATAATTTGGTATTAAAGCTATAATTCTAGGTGTCCTGTTTTTATTGACATATTGTGTGTTTTCCCATGTTCATATACTCACAACAGTTAATTTGTACTGATTTATCAGGGAGAACACTTCAGCTTTGATAAGCAAATCCTTCATCACATAAATGTGGTTTCACAGATTGAAAGTTTGCATGGAAATAAAACTTACACCCAAGATTACCTCAAGAAGTGTCTCTACACAGTTCACATTGGAAATAACGATTACATCAACAACTATTTTGCTCCTAAAAATCTTGGTAAACCGCACAAAGTCACACCAGAACAATTTGCAGCAACTCTTATCAAGAAATTCTCACAGAACCTAAATGCAAGTCTTCTAAATATCAACTTTTGTTCTTTTATTTTATACCAATATATGGCTTTATGATTGTTACCAAATCTGTTGTTGCTATACCAGAGGCTTTACAACCTGGGAGCAAGAAAATTTTCCATATCCGAGATCCTACAAGCAGGCTGCGCACTTGCAGAGGAGAAACTTTTTGGTGACAAAAATTCTTGCGTAAAAGAAATGAATGATGCTTTGAATATATTTAATGTTAAGCAGCGGACTCTTCTGGCTGATCTTGGAAATAATCTGACCGATGCAAAGTTTGTTGTTCCAAACTTTACCATTCCTACTTCTACTCTTTTGCAGTTTAGCGGTACGTTGGTTGATAAAAACCTTTCCTCTGCATCTCAAATTCTCAATTTATAGATGCTTTCTGAGCTAAATGTACAATCAAAATGCAAACGGATTAATTTTCAGCGCAAATCAACTCTTAACTTTATATTATGACTTCTATAAAATCAACATCTATGATATATGCTACGATTCATATAACCAGTTGTGTTTTAATAATTATTAATAATTAATAATTTGTTTGGTATGTACTTATAGTTCTAGTATGGGGTGATATTTATGAATCTATTCTGTTTCTATAGGTACATTAGTGACCAATGCTTCATGTTGCACAACATCGGATAAATGGTTTACGAGAGGACATTGTCTTCCTACTAATGTAACATGCGTTGACCGGTCTTCATACTGGTTTTTTGATGAATTCCACCCTACAGAGTTTGCATGCTTATTCTATTCGCGACAAATGATGCTTGCAATATCCCAATTAATATGAACTTCGATCAGTTATATCCTTCTGTGTTGAAAATAAGTGGGTTACTTTATAACTTGTAAGTTCAACCCTGGATATTGCTGGAGTCTGTAATGTATACATACAAACCTGGATGTTATTATTGACCAAGGCATTTATCGGCTTCCTATATATATATATATATTTCTTGAATTAATTGTCATACTAAAGTTTGTTACAATTTAATCTTTTATATCCTCTTATTATTATCTTACATATACATACACACACACACATATATATATATATATAATCAGGGGGAGATAAAAAATTCAAATAAAGAGTGTAAAAATCTTTATTTCTTTACTAGTTATGTGGGAACAACATTTTTAAACTCTCATTGATATTTTAAAAAATATTTCTTTTTACATAATTTAAAATTTCTTATGGAACGGTTGCCTACGCTGTCCCCGTCCTATCTCCACTCGTCTATACATTTTCTAGGGGTAGATTCAAACGAGAACCACAAAAGGTACAGAACTACGAGAACATTAAATTACAATGTTTTTACATGTAAATGCAAAAAATTACGCATAAATATTATTTAATGTTCATATTATTGACAAACAAAATAAAAAACCACAAAAGACGTGTTAAACTGTAACATATATGAATTGTTCACATGTGCACATATCAGATGTGCACATGTTAACGAAATATATAAATTTGATTTTAAAGGATATTTTGATATTTTCTCAAATGATTTTGCTTTTAATATTAATCTAGATCAATGTTCACATGTAATTAAATCATTAAACATGTTATAAATCTCAGTAATTTAAAAATTCTCGCAGTTGTGTACCTTTTTGTGGTTCTCATTTGAACATTTGGCTATACACACACTAGCCTACTGTAAGCACGATGCAGTGCGACAAAAGAATCGCATGCCTTATATGTTTATCAAACATAACATGTCTTCGTAGAATTGAAAACATAGTAGTCCGTAGTATATCAATTTTTTAGTAAACGCAATGAAGATCTCGTAACAACTTAAAAATTCGATACGAAACCAATAAGTAAAAATTTTAGAAGGGTTTAACTTTTCTGGTCAAGTTAGCTCAAGGTTCGAGTTACTGGTTTAGCCCATTATCTCATTGATAAAATTAAAATAATATTGAAATTGATATCAAAATTTTATATTTGGTACCTTATAGTTTTTCCTATAAAATTATTTCCACACGCACGGGTTAAATCATGGAAACCCACACTTTAAAAGGAATATTCCATGCAATTTTGGAAAAAATGAGGAATCTTAAGATGTGTTTAGTTACAGGAAACTCTCTACTTTTCCAGAAAATTCCTCTAAGGAAAAAAAAATTAGAAAACGTGTTGAAATTCGAGTTTTATATAAAACTTTTCTAAGAAAAGGAAAATTTGTATTTACCTTTTATAACCACAAAGTTGAAAATACTTTTGATAATTTTTTAAGTTTTTCATCTCTACTTTTTCTCGAAAAAAGAAAACTCCATCTCTTACAACTAAATACGTTTTCCTAGATTTTCATGTTTTTTAGAGAAATAAACCTTTCTCATTCTCTAAATATATGAAGAAAAAAAGAAGAAATTTTTCTGTAATTAAACGCGCCTAAGTTTCAAAGTTTAATATGAATTTTGAATTAGTTAATTGGTTGAAGTTAAAGTTAATTACAACGAGAGAAGTTGATTCTGCAAGCAAAAGTTATTCGTTAAATATCTAAGACATGCATCAAATTATCATGAAGTTTCTTGAAAAATGACAATTTATTTAATACTGCATATAAATCATATTGTTGAATCATAAAAATTTCTCAACAATTAAAATTACAATATTTTTTAAGCTTTGAATTTATTAAGGAGCAATATAGTTTTAATAATTTACTTACCAAAATATATGAACACAAGGATTAAAGTCCACTTAAGTTCACATTTTCTTGATGTTAGTATTTTTTTTTTTAATTTGGGCCAAATCTATGAGAGCAGTTTTATGCTATGATATAGGGTGTACAAACTAATGTACTCAAATTCAATTTATTAAAAAAATAATTTTAAGATGAGTGTAAATGAGTTTGAGTTAAAATTTAAACTACTATGGATTCAACAATATTGGTTAATTTAAAAGTCGCTACGATTTAATAATATTCGATTCGGTGTTCTAGTTTCGGATAATTATGAACACCCCTAATAATAATAATAATAATAATAATAATAATAATAATTTTGCTAAACAAAGTCCTTAAGGCTCTTGATAAACCTTTTAGACACGCTTAAATAATTGTACTAAAATAATTACTAACTTTCTCACTTTCAATTTTTAATTCAAATGTACAAATAAAATATACATGTATAATTGTCTTAACAAGGGTTTTAAAGGATTTGTTTAGCAAAATCCAATAATAATAAAAGAAAAGGGTGTCGGTGTCAATTCCGGAAATATAGGGGTGAAAAATGAAAAGTGTAAAGTACTTTTAGTTAATGAAGCATATGTTTTGTCAAACTAGCCGTTACAACCTCATACGCTCTTCCACTTTTTGTCTCTCTCTTACATCAACAATCATACATACTCACCTCCTTCAACAGAACAATTTTGTTATTATAGTTGTTATTTTTTCAGAAATTGCATCTTATCTATTAATTTAACAATTTTGTAAGAATGTTTACAGAAGGGTTAGATGAACGTGCGCTGAACTGGGTTAAGCAGGTACCGCAATTCTTCATCTTTAATTTTATTTCTTGAGGAAATCATATACAATCAAGAATGTTAGTATTATATGTGTTTTTTTTATAACTCGTTCGTTAGATTCTTGAATGTATTCACAGAAGCCCAGATGATTTTTTTCATGCCCAGATGGTTTAGTACAAAAAAAGTTTGAATCTTGAATGTTAGGGTTATGTAGCAGGGATCAGAGAAAAAATACTAAGTATTTATTGCTATTTCTTTGGTTTGTCACATTCTTGATTATATTTATATATATACCCACATAAATTTCTATAAGTTTGATTTGGTTGTTAATAGTTTGCATATCCCCTTTATGTATTTGAGTATGTGTGTTTGTTTATTATCGTTAATAGATTGAATGGTATATCAGTAAATGTTGTGCACGTAAAAATCGTATGTATAAACACTAATTTACTAGTATTTGTTTATATTTTGTATAAGTTGGTATTGGTTGTGCTACGTGATAATTTGGAATCTTGAATGTTTTGTTTATAACATGATTGTGGTAACTAACAGGGATCAGAGAAAGAACAAGTTCAGGTTCGGTCACCTTTACGAGAGACTGTTATCGATCATGAATACTCGATTCCCAAATCTCCTCTTTCATTCAATACTACAACTTATAAATCCTCTAATGTATTGCCACCACTTAAATTCCATTCAAGCCTTCTTGGATCTCATAGTCTTGAGCCGAACAGTTTCAATGAGTACGATTGTGAAGATGATGATGATGATGTTGATGATTACGATTTTCATGATGAGAGTGTGGGGTCTGCTTCGGACGATATGGACTGCACTTTTTCTGAAGGAGAAGAATTTAATGAAGAAATTTGTAAGCTTACTCGAGTTGAAGTACCTACTGCACCAACTGGACCTAACAGGTCTACTTTAAATAAAGGGATGATAAAACATGATCTTTGTGTTCAAGTTCCCCAAAAAACAAGAAAATTTACTGAAACTGGATGGCACGGTGGTGCAAGCACACAACCAAGTTCAGTTTCAGCTGCTAGTCGTTTGCGTGAGATGTTACAGCCTCATAGTGCCTATGTAAGTTTTGGCTTCTTGTGCTTGATGCCATATCGTTCTTCCTTTAACTTTGGATCAAATTCTATTGTACGTGAAACTCTTTACTTGCATACCCAGAAAGGCTCAAACTCTTACAAAGTTTTCAAATTTACGGGTTAGCTATTACATTGACCGCTTTTTGGTTTTCAAGTGCCGCATAAGGAAAAAAGCCAACATGGACAACATGTGCCAGGTCATCATTTTCGAGCACTTAACATCTTTAACCAAAAAAATCAAAAGGTTGAGGGTTTTCATCTAAAGTTATAAAAGTTGGTTACTTTATATGGGTGCAAAGTGTTTTCCTCAAAACAGAAAGACGTTACTTTGCTTATGTAATATGCCCTTTTGTCAAAAAGTTCCATCTTCTTGACATAGTGATGAATGTAGGGTACCCCGACAGCAGAATTGGGAACTCCAAGTGCACCTCCAATTTTTGAAGGAGTAGAACACATTCTTGAAGATCAAGATGACATAAGTAAAGAGTCGTCACGGTTATCAGGAATTGAGCAATCTCAGAATGAAGTAAATATGCCTGAAAAAATCATTGGTGATGATGTACTTGCTCATGAGGAGAGGTTAGATTCCAAACATTTGCTTCTGTTTAATCTTAGTAACTTTTATAATAATTGTAAAAATATAATTATTTAATGCCAGGGAAAATGAAGCCGTGCTTGAAAAGACAGACAAGTCAATGCCTTGTTTGGAAACAAATTTACTAGATCATACAGCTTATTATAATAGGTACTGCATCCATTGAGCCACATATATTACAGCATAATTTTATTTGATATTTCCATTAACATAATGTTGACTTTTGGCAGTGCTAAAAATCCGTGGCAAACTTTAATCACTTATGATGCATGTTTCCGTTTATGCCTAAACGCATGGGCACGAGGCTGTACAGAAGCACCCGTCTTTTTAAGTGATGAATGCCGGCTTCTACGCAATGCCTTTGGGTATGTTACCTGATTGTTGCTCTTTTTTATATTGTGAAGATCTTAAAAGGGTCATCTTTTTTACAGACTACACAAGTTTTTGTTGCAACCTCGCGGTTTCAAACCAGTGGAAGGTAGTGGTAATGAAAATACGGATAAAGCATGCCCCTTGAAAGTAAAGAAAGTGATTGGAAAGATCAAGGTTGAAGGTATGGTCCTTATCTTGAAATTTTCTTCAACAAAACCATTTTTTTCTTAATCTCTGTTTGAAAAAACTTAGTGTGATCAATGACTATTCGTGTATGATTTGGCAGTGAGAAAAGTAAGAATCATTCCACAACGAAAACTTAAGGACACATACTCGCAGCAAAGTGCTATATATGTGCAAGCAGGAGTTGAGTACATTCGACATGTTTCTTCAGTTGTAAAAAGCAAAATCAACAAATTAGGTCTCTCTTCCTTTTCACTTCCGTGTGAAGGTTTGTTTTTTTTCATTCCCATAACAAATAAACTGCAAAACAAAAGGACGTTTGAGTATTTATATGCTGCCATGTTTCAGAACCAGTGACATGCTTATTGCGCCTTAAAAGTTCTGAAGAACTTACAGAAACTGAATCAGCTATAGGCATTTGCTTGAGGCCTGGAACTGGTGATTCCCATGATTTGTAAGTGAGCATATAAGTAAAAAAATTAATAAGTGTCGTGCTACAATTAATAAACAGTTTTTAAGTAATTTTATATGTCACATTAGTTTCCCAGAAAACCAAGGGGATGCCCTCCTGCTAGAAGTGCAGGGCGAGAAGAGGATTATCCAGGGTCGCTCAATTATTCCTGTATCATCCCTACATGACAATCCTGTAAGCTTTTGTTAAATATGATTCATTTGTATGATGATATAATCGGATGTGATAAATAATTTAATTCATGGTATGCAGAATGATAGAATCAAATGGTGGCCTATCTATCATGAAGACAACGAATGCATTGGGAAGGCACAGCTTTCCATCACCAGTACTATTACATCCGATGAAACCACACACCTCAAGGTTGTTAGCAAATAAGATTTTATTTTTTAAAATTCAAATTTGTTTTATAATTTCATATTTTCCTTTGATGTTAATAGTGTGGACCTGTTGTGGAAACGCTCGCATATGATTTTCTGTTGGAGGCTGCCATGCGTGCACAATGTTTCCATGCTCGTAATTTGTGGGTGATTGAACCTTGGAAATGGTTGCTGACTGAGTTTTCTGATTATTACGGAGTTTCAGAATCATACACTAAACTCAGGTACTCAAATTTATAGTATACTGAAACTCTAGGGTTCATTTTAGTTGCAGAAAATTTATTTTAGTTTTCCATATCCAGTATTGTAGAAAAATGAGAGATGTTTGAAATCTCTTGAAACTAGTGAATATTTTGAACGTGTTCAATTGCTTCCATATTTTAAGTTCTGAAAACAGAAGATATTTATCTCTAGAAAGGAAACGGTTTGAAAACTATCAAATGGTGGAATCAAAAGCCTAAATTAGAAGGTGAGATGTCCATTTATAATGACTTTTCTGAACGTTTTCTGGTTTACATGCTTTCCAAGATAAAATTTCTGGAAAACACCTCCATATTTCTAAAATGCACCTTAATAGCTTTCTCTTATACTTTTCCTTTAAATCTTGTCATGTGAAATGTATTTTAGGCATCTTTCACATGTAATGAACGTTGCTACACCAACAAAAGATTGCTTAGAGCTCATTTACGAACTACTTGTACCCGTGATGAAGGCTAGAACTGAAAGAAGATTAACAAGACAAGAGGTTAGAAATCTTATAGTTTTAGATTTAATTCCTGAACTTTTCTGATTACATTTTGTATCCAACTCTTGCAGAAAAGCTTGTTATTGGACTGTGAAACACAAATGGAGAGTCTACTTGCACTTGCTTTTCAGAATTACAAGTCGTTAGACGAAAATTCTTCTACCGGTTTATCAGACATATTAAGTCCAATTCCAGAGACTGCTGCACTAGCATTAGCTCCAGCTGTTCAGTTATATACGCTTATTCATGATATACTCTCACCAGATGGACAGGCTTTGTTGACCAGTTATTTACAGGTCTGTATAATATTGGGTTAATACTAATAGGGTATTGTTGTGTAACTTCTGTAATTTTAAAAGTTGTGTGTATTTCAGGCGGCAGCACGAAAGAGGTGCAGGAAGCACATGGTGGACACAGACGAGTTTGTGGCAAGCAACACTGACGGATTTCTTATGGATTCTATTGCAATTACTACGGCTTACTTGAAAATGAAGAATTTGTGCATTAATTTAAGTGATGAAATAAAGACAGATATCAAGATACATAACCAACACATACTACCAAGGTAAACGAAAAACTATTCAAGTATAGTGCATTGTAGGATTTTTTATTCTCATTCCATTATCCTGTAAGGTTATGCAAAAGGAAACTGGTCGAACGGTGTAAAGTTGCTCAAAGTCTATTTTTAATGCTTACAACTCTCCAAATCATTTAATCACAAATTTATATTGTTACTGTAATAATATTGTGTTTGTAATCATAGTTAAAACTTTTGATATAGTTAAACGAAATGGACAAAAAAGTGTTAGCTTGTCAACCCAACCTGACACATTTCGACCCGTATTAAAAAACTTGTTTCATCCTAAACACATTTGAACTATTACTGGACTTGCCCAACCCATCCATCTTTCCACCTTTCATTTCTAGTATAAAGAGTTGAAATAATTGGTTATAGCAGTGCATACCTTGTTACGAATCCTAAATATCTCACCATCTTGATGTGGACAATTTTGCTTTACTTTTTTCAGCTCCATTGATCTTTCAAGCATCACAGCAGAGGTTTACAGCAGTGAATTATGCAAACGGCTAAAAGGATTTCTCTCTGCGTGGCCACCTTCAAGCCCTCAGCTTCATGTCAACGAACTTCTTATAGCGACTGCTGACTTTGAGAGGAACCTGGAGTCATGGAACATCAGGTCTGTTAAATAATACTTCATTCCTTCTGTATGAAAATCATATAGCTGGGAATGTTTGATTTTTTTTAATGGTTTTATGTTTCAGTGTACCTCAAGGTGGCGTAGACTCAAGACACTTGTACCATAATTATATTATGGTTTGGGTCCAAGATATGCAGCTATTCTTACTTGACTTATGTAAGGCGGAAAAGGTACCATGGGCTGGAGCGATCACAAACTATTCTACTTCACCATTTGCCGAAGAGGTATATGATAAAATCAAAGAAATGTTGAGTGAGTATGAAGTTGTGATCAATCGATGGCCACAATACACATTGATCTTGGAGAATGTAAGTTATAATGATCTATGCTTTAATGCCAAACACAAATTATATGTATTTTATTAACTCTAAATGTTTTGTGTTTACAACTGAAAGGCTGTTGCAAATGTGGAAAGAGCAATCATGAAAGCACTAGAAAGACAGTACGCAGATATTTTGACACCTTTGAAAGATAGCATACCCAAGAGGCTTGGAATTCAAGTTCAGAAATTAACAAGACGACAATCAAATGCTCCCTATTCTGTTCCTAATCAGGTGAGAGATTTTTACTTTAAAAGGTTCAATAAACTAATGTATATAATCATATAATTTAACTCTTTTTATTTATATGGCAGCTGGGAACTTTTCTTAACACCATCAAGAGAATTGTTGATGTTCTACATTGTAGAATTGAAGACAAATTGAAGTCATGGGCATCTTATCTTCCGGTCAGTGGAGATAAAAAGTCAACTTATGGAGAGCAAATGAATGCAGTTACAGTCTTGTTAAGAACTAAGTACAAAACCTACATGCAGGCTGTGGTAGTCAAGCTGACTAGTAATGTAAGTAATAAGAAATGTACATACTTCACAAAAGAATTTTCTGTTTCAATTTTCTCAAGGCTAATGAGTAATGTATAATTATAGATTCAAGCAAGTCGCAGCACGCGACTTCAAAGAATTCTTGAGGAAACAAAGGAAGCAGATGGAGAGGGTGAAATTCGTGAGAGGATGCAGTTTTTGTGTTCACAGCTAGTGGAATATGTATCCAATTTGCACGAGGTTTTTACAAATCAAATATTCATTGCTAGTTCTCGCGGTTTATGGGACAAAATGGGACAGGTGATTGAGCTACTGTTTCTTCATCTCTTTATATGCACTAAGAAGAAATATGTTCTGATGCATTCAATTTTATGAGTTATAGATTGTGCTTAAGTTTTTGGAGGGGAGAAAGGAAAATCGTGTATGGTACAACGGATCGTATTATGCTCTTGGAGTAAGTTGTGTATTATTCATCTTTTTTTTTTGTGTGTGTGTGTGTGTGTGTATAGTATGAAACTATGAATATGAATTTCATAGCAACATGACTTAAATTCATTTGATTACTTTGTAGATCTTGGATGATACTTTTGCTTCCCAGATGCAACGATTGCAAGGGAATGCACTACAAGAGAAAGATGTTGAACCACCTCGCTCGATTGTTGAGGCTCGGTCCATTCTTTGCAGGGATACTAACAATGCAGCAGACACCTCCACCTTCTTCTATTAAAGAATTACCTACTTTGTGTATTATTGCATTTTTACATTTCATATGGCCAATTCTTTTGTATAGAAATAATCTTTATATAAATAAATAAATAATCGATCACTTATACGGAGTATTAATTATTATTATTATTATGTTCAATTAGAGAAGTAGTTCTGCGAAATGGGTTGATTTGGTTTACATTTTACCTCTATATGTAAACTTTGATTCAAAACTAAGCCAATGTGTTTTATTTCAATAGAAATGGGTTGATTTGGTTTACACTCCACCTTCTTCTATTAAATATAGAATATATTGATATTTCAATAAAAACAAGTATCATATAATCCGTTTTTATGCACGAAGTGTTTATTTAGTATTGAAATTCAAGCAAAAAGAGCCAAAAAGTATTCGGGGGTCAAACCTAACATGACAGACCAATTTGATTAACCCAGCCATTTTGACACCTCTATTGTGCAATAATTCTTGTTAGTAATAATTCTTGTTATTGTGCAATAATCTTTATTCTTCAAGCTCCTTTTGTTCAAGAACTTTTATAAACTTCAAGTCTGTATCAAATTACATCACAGTAGGGTAAATGGAGTAAAAATATGCCACAACAAATTGATTAACTTTGAACTTCATATATATCAACTTACGTAAAACCTGTGATTTACAGCATGTGTTTACTACTATATAATTAGGCAATAATTACTATGCCATCGTGGAAGTCAAGTTGGAACATTATAGTTGATTTGCTTAAGCTATCTGTCAGAACTGACTCATGATTCTGCTTGCCACCCGCTGGATTCACAGGAGCCTTCTCTAGAATTTGCATATATGTAATAAGTTTCAATGAAGGGTATGATCTATAACTATGGCTTTGTCGGTTTATCTTCTGCAAAAATCAGAGAAACAGCATAGAAGAAAAGATAGTTTAGTCAAAAGTCACATAAAAGACGCTATGTCCAATTCAGCCAAATACATTGGCAGGTCTTTATATAACTTACGTATAGATAGAGGATCTATATGTACAAAGAAACTTGCAGCAACTATCAAATAGCAAAATATGAGCATTAGCCCTTTGAAGTAATTAGATGTTCCATCCTGCAAACATATGAAACAGAGTTTAGGCGCAACTTTTGATTTACACAGAGGACTGAACTTGACATGAAATATAAGGTTTTTTCTGTACCTGAAGCATGAAAGCCACTACAAGTACTGTCATAAAGAGAGTTGCTGTCTCAAAAAGTTGAAAATTTAAGTCCAGTGGACGTCCAATGATCCACCCAACCACCACACAAAATGGTATCTACAATTACAGCAAACGAAATCATAAAACTAGAAGTCAATAAGAGATTTGATGGTAACAAATGCTACACATATTGACATCTGTGCATACCGCAAACATGGATATTTGTGTTGAGGAGCCAATCGCCACTCCTAATGAGATATCCTGTACATATGGAAACCAAGAAATTATGAAAAAAATAAAAAAATCTAAATGAACTATAAAGTGCAAGAAGGCACTTACAAGCTTGTCTTTCATCGCAAACATGATTGCACTGGCATGTTCAGCTGCATTTCCAACAATTGGAAGCAGGATAACACTAATAAATGCTATTGGAATATCTAACGCAACAGAAGCACCCTGAAATATAATATCATGTCATTAATTAATAAAAAGTTCAACTAAAAATTTATTACTTTTCAGATAGGTTCGAAACAATATTTTTAATGGTTACCTCGATAGTGTTGACTAGATATTCAGACAGAACCGAAATGATAAGTGTCAAAATGGCGAGCCAGATGATAGACTCCAACTTTGAAATATCGGGAGATTCTTCATCATCATCCGAACTCTCATTGTCCTGACTAGCTTCCTGATATTTCTATTTTAATATTAAATATATATACTATAAACTTTTAATACACAAAAGATCCATTTCAAGGTTGTATATACCGTCTCTGTAGATAACAGGACGATCACCAACCTCAGTGATAGGCGAATACACATTCTTTTGACTAGTCAACTGGAAGAAAAGATATGCACCATATGCTATTAGCATTATACAGCTGCTAAATCTTGAAAGGGCCAATTCCGATGTCCCAAAATGCAATTCTGTGTGTGTAAAGTGCAGAACAGCTGGGAACAACAGACCCATGACTGCCATCAAGAGTAATCCCGAGCTCATAACAGCATTTGACTGCCAACAAAGTTGGTATGAGTTTAAAGTTCATATTAAATCAATCATGCAACACCTTAGAACTACTAAACTGACCTTGTTAAACACTTGTTCCTTGTTAGATTGAACTATTCCTCCACAGAAAAATGCACAACCAAGCACAAGCAACATGTTTGACAAAATTGAGCCCAGTAACGATTGCTGCACAACACGTAGCATACCATGTTTCATCGCATACATTGATATTATCAACTCCGTTGCATTGCCAAAAGTAGCATTCAAAAGACCCCCGACTGCAATTTCAGTTTGTACAAGCCATGTAAATATCAAATCACAATTCATATAACCAATTGTTATAGTTTTTTTATTCGTCAGTAACACAGAATTCAAAGTCTACAACAACATCAACTTATCAAATTATATTTAGAATAGATGGTTGGTAACAACCTGTTGGTCCAGTGTAGAAAGCCAGTTGCCTGCATCAAAATAAGCATAAATGTCATATAAGATGAGATCATAACACAAAAAAATATGCCTAAATCACATGAAGAACATATCTAAATGATCAACATGACTAGAGATGAAAATGTGAGAGATGATTACTCGGTAGCCCAACCCAAACGTTCTGCCAATGGTATGATACCTAGTAAGCTCAAGAAGAAGACCCAACCCTGACATACAACAAAATCAACTTACAATAAGCATAAAAAGGGTCTCAAAAGTGCTACTGTGCTATTGATAACTAACAAAAATAACAATCTAACTCACATGATGATTAGTCAAATGATCAACCAGTATAGCTAATGGGCCACATGGTATAAGTAAATTAATCTTGTCAGATAAAAAAGCAATCTTTATGCTAGTTATCACTCTACTCCATATGATTTTCCTGCCAAGAATTTCATAGACTCCATTTATAGAAAGCATATTTCTTTTGATTGAAACCGAACCGGAGTAGCCCTCATCGTGTGATTCAATAACTGGCTTCCCCTCTGGTGATCCCATCTGTAACAAATCTTATGTTACATAAACTTATAGAGTTCTTGGTGTAGATCAATCTAAATGCCCATGATATATAAAGTAAATTATATAGATAATAAAGGGGGGGAATTAAAACTCACTTCGATATGAGAATTGAATCCACCCACCTGCAAATTACTGGCATTGCCCATTTTCTTCAATTAATGATATTTTTGGGTAACCAAGATTTATTGATCCATCCAAAACCAAGCAAAACCACTTACTACCCACCAAAATTCACTACAAAAAGTTCTGAAATTTATCAACCTGAATACAAGACATCAAAGTAGACAAAACATCAAACACTTGGTGGGCAGCAATTTTTTATTTTTCAAGAAAAAGAAGAAAAAAAATCAAAGTGCAGCTCACATGGGTTCTCAACAAGATTACTTGGTATACAAAGGGGAAAACTAAAGTTCGGAAATTTCGAGGAAAGAACAATAGTATGATTGAAGTCAACGGATTTTGGGAAAGTGGTGATTAAATGTCAAAGAAATTGAATTTTATTTTCCAGGGGATATTAGGTGTCTGTCTGATCTAATGATAAAAATGAGATTTTCTTTTTAGTGATATAGTCATTGTTGTTTGCACGTTGCTGTTAATGATGTTTGGTTTCTTTAATTAAAAGGTAAGGTGAGAGTTGAGACAATTGAATGGAAAAATAAAAAAATGCGTGCGGAGGAAACGTTAAGACGTAATCAATGTATTGAAATTGCAACTATCTATGCTTCTAGCCGTAAGTGTGGAAAAAATATACTATAGACTTTTCAAATGTTCCTTTGTTTTGCTAGTAGTAGCTTTTCCTCAATATTAAAGCTTGTAATATGGAGTGGTTTTTATTTTGTGGTCTTCTATTGACATGTTGACGTGTAGTGACTCTTCTCTACATAATACTAATAGAACTTTTTGTCTATGTGGTATGCTTCTCCTTTCGCCAGCTAAGTTTTTATCCTACGTGTCAATCTCTTATAAACTTTCTTATATTATATGACAACTCGTCAGAAATTTCTTATTTTTAGTATGACAATCATTTCTTCAATCACAGATTATTAGTTATAGAAGGTCAATAAAAAAAATCCATATAAATAATGTTACATTATTATATTAATTCAACTACATTAAACTATAGTCAACTATCCTTGTATAAAGTTAATAATGTAAGTAACTAATTAAAAAATTCTATATGACAATATCTACAACTTAAAAAATATATAGTTGACATAAGTAAATTATTTTAGAGAATTCTATCACTAATATTAATAAATAAATAAAAGAATGAATTCACTATTTTTGATTTGCAAAATTTATGATGAATTGAAGATAAAAACTTTAGGGTGACATATTGTTTTAACTTTTAGTCATTTTTACCTTTCTTCACAATCTTTTTTGCATTCGATGTTATAAAGTAAAATTATGAAGAATATATAAAATTCATATTCTTTTCTCATCTTTTATTAACTAACACGGTCTAATATTGTTTATAGGAAAACTAGGTATGGAGTTCATGCGATGCACGATCATTTTCAAAATACATATTACAATTTGTAAATATAATGTTGTCAATTTAATTGTGCAATTATCAATAAAAATGATTATGATTAATAAGATAAGCAAACTATAAAGGAAACAACAAATTTTAAAGTGCTAATAAGAAGTATAGAATAAATAATAAAAGATTAGACTTTGACGTACGATAACCAACATTAAGAGACATTAAAATGAAGATGCAATAAATATATGTATGAATTTAAAATTTAAAATTTAAAACTAAATGAGAAAATATATATTTCATGAGGTTAATTGTCATAATCTCCTAAGATATATATATATATATATATATAAAAATATGCGACAATCTTTCTAATTATATATTTATTTATTGTTTATGTTTGATAACAAATTAACAATATCGTTACAATCGCAATTGAAATATGGTTTTAATATCATTGAACTAACATGTAAAAATTTAGTGAGTATAATTATAATTTAAAATTTCAATTCGTAATTTGCACTTAATAGTCGCATCACATATAAATTCAAGAATCCATACATACGATTTATATAATATATTACATGTATGCATATACTTTTGAGATTTATTTTAATTAATGAAATACTTTTATATAAGCATTTAAAATCATTAATTTTTTTATATTATAACGTTATTCAAAGTAACAATCGATCCATGTGACATGTGTTAATTTTTTCCCAATCGTTAACATATTGTTATTTAAGGAAATAAGTGATGTGGGGTGTGACACCCGCCAAATTAAGACTGTAATTAGTGCTTAAGCTATTTGTAATTACGTGTACTTAGTTTTGTGTTCATCTAAATATACGTGATACTTTGTGTAACTACATACACGCATACGCGATTTGTTTAAATCGTACACTTATGAACCGGACGAGGTCCGACTTTATTTAACATGGACGTTGGTGATAAAACTTATAAATAATGTGGAATTATCCAAACAAACATTATTTACTATAATGTATTACGATAATATATTACAAAAACTTCGTACTTTATAAAACACGAATTACACAACGAAACCGCGCGAAACGCACCCCAACGAGCGATTAATAACAAAAAGTATATTTTTATAATTCTATAACTTGAAATAAAGTATTTTGATAAAATACTTCGGTTAAAATGTTTCGGATATACATTAACATATTTATAAATCTTAAAAAGATTTTGCGATTAAACGCTACGGGGATTAACCGACTACGAGGCATAACATGATATTCGGAAACAAAAACACGCGAGCCCGAGACCCAAGTTGGGTCGGCTCAAACCCGCGAGCCCAACCCAACCGACCCATGACCCATTCCCCCTTTAATTCGTTCCTTTCCCATTTCCTTCCATTTACACATACACACCAACACCTACTTTCTTTCATCTCTCTCTCTACCAAATCTCTATATATCTCTCTCTAAAAACTGAGATAACAAGAACATCATCACCGTAATCGTTCATCATCATCATCAAGACACAAGCAAAAGGATCATCATCATCATCTTCATCTTCTTCGATTTTCGATTTTGTTGGTAAGAAGCTTTAAAACCCTTTTAAATTAGTTGTAAAACTTTTATTTACATGCTAGAATGTTTACTCAACGAAGATTTGCCCAAAAAATGACTCAAAATGCGTTTTTAAAACCTGAGATACGAACAGCTCGTCCTGCGAGTTCAAATCCCAGATCCCAGTTCGTCCTGCGAGGCGAACCGAGATCTCGACTTGCGAACCCAAACAACGAACCGAAACTGCGAACCGAAACTGCGAACCAAAACTGTGAACCGAACCCGCTCGCGAGTTGACTTGCGAGTTGACCTGCGAGTTGACTTGCAAGTTGACTTGCGAGCCGAACCTTGTGCTGCGAACCCAACTCGGTTCGCAGCCTACTGCCTTGTGAGCCGAACTCAGCTCGCACCGCGAACTCAGTTGTCGCACCCCCAAATTCGGGTTGCGAAAGCGAATCAGGTCGGGGCGCGACTAATCAATATACACAGCACATAAGATATAATGAACGACCACTATATGCGTCGTTTTACACTGATATTAATAAAACCAAAGTTTACATCAAAATATTGTTTACATTAGCCCGGTTTGAAATTGAGAGATTTAAGTACATAATTAATCTATGCAAAATATAATAATGCAGCTAAATCTCTTATTGTTTGCATGCTGACTCGAGCTAATGGATCTTGATTGAGCAGTCCTACCTACTGCTGGTCACCTGTGATACATGCTAAAATTGGTCAGCGAAATGCTGGTAAGCTCACAGGTTTGTATGTCAACACATATTTGTATGAACCGCAAGATTTTATAATTGAATTTAAAATGCAATTAAGCAAAATAAAAGTTATACAGCCAAGAGCACATAGTCTGAGCTTAACTTGAGCGTCAGGTCCAATTAAGGAAACCTAACTGAGTTGCCTCCTACGAGTGCCTAATCTACACTCGTCTTCCCAAATGCTAATACGTCCGTTTGACCAGTTAGTGCGTGCTAACCCGGACGAGGATTGTCAATCCTATATGATATCATATACTAACATTCACGCTACAGATGTATTACCAAACTATGTTGTGGAGGGCTTTAAATTGATTAGTGAAAACAACTCATGTAGTATTTGATTGATTTGTACTTGCGTTCAACATGTAAATAAAACGAGCAATGTAATCACACCCCTGATTGAAAAGCAGTAAAATAGGGGCCATGAGACTCACCTGAGCCTTGAGTGTTTAAATTAATAAACTTGAATTGATTAGCGGTGGATTGATGTCCGAAGACTTGTAACCTGAGGGTGTCCAAGACACACAATGGTTATAACATGAGTAGGCATCTCGAAAGACTGCCCTTGTAATTGTTCGTCCAACTTAGAATGTCCAAATTACTACTATTTGGTTGATTGAATTATCCAAATTACTACGATTTGGTTGTTTGACTTGTGTTTTGAAAACGTGTACGACCGTCGGTGAATTGGTTGTATAAATAATCTCATTATTACTTTCATGATTTTGAGGTGTTACAATTAAAAGTAAGTTCCAATGTGTTTTAGAAGTCATGTCGCATTCGTGTTTGATGTTATACAAGTTTAGCACTTTGTGTGAAAGTTTAGATGTAACACTGTTACTCGTGACCCTAGGGTAAGGGCGAAGCCCGTTAATGACGGGGGTCCGGGGGCAGCGCCCCTGGTAGCGGGGTCCAAGGGGCGGCAGCCCCTGGCGGGGTCCAAGGGGCAGAGCCCCTGGCTGGGGTCGAGCTGAAAATTTTTATTTCTACTAAATTGCTTTGGTGAAAAACGCATCTGGACTCGAATTTGGGTGAAATCGAGTGATAAAATTTTAGGTCTCGACACTTAGTAAAATTTATGTTTTCTTGGTTCTATTTCATGCAACATAGCGTGCGACATACGGCTTTGTGTCGCTAAGTGCGACATAGTCTGTTGTGTCGCAGATCATATATGTGACATAAGGGCTTGTGTCGCTAAGGGCGACATCCGTAATTTCTGCGACATAACTATTTGTGTCGCTATATGCGACATCCGTGATTAGTGCGACATAGTGGCTTATGTCGCTATATGCGACATAAGGTCTGATTTAGCGACATAAAGGCTTATGTCGCAGGTGGCCTGGAGCTTTTGCGACATAACGCGCTGTTGGCCGGAAAATGAGCCGAAAAGGTGTTTTCTGACCTCCGTTTGACCTGAGACTTTTACCCAACCCATATTTGGACATTTTAAGCTTAAAGAAACAACTAGAACTTAAAAATACTTGAAATCGAAAGGTTTCGGGTTTTTGTCGGAAACTTACAAAGTGGCGAATCAAGATTCCGAAAAGATAGCGTTGTAGATCGTGATGAGGTGAACGTTTTTCTTCAAATGAGCCTTGAATTTTGAGGATGTTTAATGGTGCTTTTTGGTGATTTTAATGAAATGGTGGTGGTGGTTTGGTTGGAAAGAAAAAGAAAGAAAATGAGGAGTAGAGAGAGAGTGATGGATGAGAATGAGGGTGGGGAGGTGATGTCCTCACCCTTTGTGGCTGATTCGGTGGGGGCCCACCGAGGTGTGGGTCTCCACTTTTAATCCCGTGCATTCGTGCTCCATGCGGTGTTCGTTTTCCCGATTCGTTTAAACGTTTAAATAATTTCGTGCGCGTTAATTTGTGGGTTTTAAAATACGAATAATTATGCGATATTTCACTTGAAACATTTCACCAAATACTTAATAATTGAGTTATATAAATTAACTTGTTTCGTTTTACTTGCGCGTTTTAATAATCTAATCGCGTAGCCTTTGTTTGTACGATACGGTACGAATACGAAATATTATCAAAGTAATGTTTTGGATATGATAACGTTATTAAATAATTTTATATTATTTAACAAAATTGTTCACCAACGTCCGTATTAATTGAACCAAATTACATTCGGTTTGAAACTTGTACGATTTAATCAAATCGCATGATTGTATATATTCAACAATATATATTACTTGATACATTAATCAGCCCAACACAGAACTAATTACATGTATTATAACTGATTAGGCACTAATTACTAGTCCTAATTTGACGGGTGTCACATCAGTTCGCAACACCTTTTTAACCCCTGCAGTCAGACTAGGTCAATTTTCCCGATTTTAAATTCCAGATGCGATTTTTACGAAAGCAATGTAGTAGAAATAAAAAAATTTCAAACTGACCTGGCAGCTCGACCCCAGTCAGGGGCTCTGCCCCTTGGACCCCGCCAGGGGCTGCCGCCCCTTAGACCCCGCTACCAGGGGCGCTGCCCCCGGACCACCGTCATCCAGGAACTTGTAAATACTTTTCACTCTAAGTGTCGAACACTTACAAATAATGAAACCTGATACAACGATACATATAATAATAACACTTTGGATTATTATTACAAACCGTTACCAACGGACCATATTTGTTTTCAAATTACAAACGGATTATTAAACAAACACTTGGACATTTCTTAGTTGAGTGGATAACTAGCATGGGTGATCTTTTAAGACACCAACTTATTTACTTGTTTACTTACAACCTTGTGCGTTTCGAATGCCAGAAGGTTGCAGGGTTCGGAGAACCAACATACTGGATTACACCCGACACCCTTAGGGACTTACATCCGCTCTACTTGTTTGATTTCCCAAACATACTTGTTAGACTCAGGTGATTCTTACAGCCCCACTTTTACTGTTTTACTTAACGGGTGAGATACATTGCTTACTTTTCTTGAACACAAGTACCGAACTACTCATTTTACTATACGGGATTGCATGAGTTACTTACCATTTACGGAAGTCCCTCCATCATACATCGTTAGTTATAGACTTAAGCACGAACACTAGTTAATGGATCCATTAGGGAAATGACCCTCCCCGCCCGGAGTAGTAGCGCTACCACGAACCGTTCTGTATAAATGGGCGACTATTATTCGTTACTTACGCTTGCTCAATTTTGAGCATGTCGCGGGGGCAACTTATTACTTACGGGTTAAGCTTCGATTATGAGCCTCATGGCAACGGTATAAAGTTACATACATTTGCAGGATTGCAAATACTTGATTTACGCCTGCGGGCACCACTGATAAAATCTTGTGTTCAAAACTTATATTACCTATAAACTTGTGAGATTCACCAACATTCGTGTTGACCTTTTTAACATGTATTACCAGGTACGCTTACGGAGTAGGATTACTCCCGGACATAGCTAGAGTCGCATGATTTCAACATAACTGCATTAACGGAGATTCTTAGCATTATCTTTTGTATATTACGATTATATAATAGAATCTCCCGTCTTACGCGTGGACTCTAGGAAATTACAACTTTTGTATCGAAAATAATATGTTTTCAAATGATTTACTATGAAATGTAACTATTTTCTACAAAAGTCTCATTTAGAGGTCGTTTGCTTGTGATTATGTGTTATGATATTTGATTAGTAGCGCACTGTGTTGACTTCCGTTGCATTATAAATTTGGGGGTGCTTCATGAGGTATGTAAAATTTGATTTAACAACGTGTTTTATATATAGATCGGGCTTTAAGCCCGTGCGACGCACGATCGTTTCAAAAAATACAATCATATTATTATTTGTAATTAGTCTAATGAATTAGTAATGTTAACTTATAATGTACAATTACAATTAAAAATGAAATAAGTAGTAACATAAACCAAACTATATAGGAAAATAACGACGATTTTCTAAGTTTTAAACAAAATAATAATTAAATAGTATAAGTCATTATGTTGAGTTTTACATTTGTTAGCCCATGCATTTGAAATATATAATTAATCATATATTTTTATATTTTCAATTGCATTAATATCATTGAAAGTTAAAAATTTATTACGGAGTAATAAAAATCATTAGTAGCGTATTCTAGAAATCACAAAATAAAAAAATAAATAGACATTATAATGAAAATAAAATAAACAATGGTATAAAGTTGACAAAATATGATTTAGTAAGGTTAAGTAAGTTAAAAATTTGAGGTTAAATAAAGTAATAAATGAGTTGGCATACCTACAAAAATTTATAAATGGTGAAAATTTTAATTTAATGCCACATCATTTATGAGGCTTAATATGTTACCACATAAGCAAAAAAATATTTGTTTTATATATATGAATGGATAGAAGGACTTGAAAAAATCAATATAATAATAAGAATTCATAGCAAGAAACCAAAATCGTGAATAAAAATAACTAAAAGGACATACTAAACATAGAAAACTTATTTGTATGATTACATACACTTTTTTGTTTCTATATTTTAATTACAAATTTCAATATTAATTACTTCTTATATTGTCGTAGGAAAATGTTGATTGGGAGATTAATATTGGATAATGTTGTTATAGGAGGAGATATTTTCAACATTAATTATGCAACCATTATATTAGGAGATTAATATTGGATGATGATGACGAGGTTGAACTTTAAAATCACGTTAATTATGCAACCGTTATATTACTACAAAAAATTAATTTATAGTATCAATTTACATGAATATGTTGAGTAACTATTGGTACTTCATTTTATTAAGCATGATTAAAAAAAATGATTTTACTTTATATTATTAGTTCAACCAAATCATATAGTATTCCACTATATCATATATAAAGTTAATAATGCAGTATATTATCAATTAAACGTCATATATAAATGAAAATTTGATGAAGATTGTTGTAATTTTTTTCGTTCTTTGGCATGTTACATCAATTTAAAAGTTTATAGTATATATATTCGGGTAATAATTGTATAAATATAACAATAAAAGAATTATTTAATACTAGAAAAACACTATAATGGGTTTTAATAAAAATTATACGGAAATTTCATTTTAGTATTTAATACGTTAATATTTATTAATAGTTATTATATCTAGCCGTTCAACGGACGGGTTTAACACTAATTTATTTGTATTCTAATGATGTGCTTAAAAAAATGATATCATTTTGTAACATAAATAATGCTTTCTTATACTAACATACAACAATTTCACATGGTTGTTGCGTCGTACATTACCCGTGAAACCGCGAGACTAAGAGACATTTTTGAGGATATTACGAACAAGACTTTGTTTTATCCATTTTGTTGGGTAATCAGAAGTAACGTGTTTTGGTAGGAATACAAAATCTGCGATAAGATAATCAAGCTATTAAGTTGAATCTACAAACAAAACTTGATTCAAAGTCGGTATATAAAAAACGTGTACATGTTAGTAGTATATATCTTATATCTATTCTACAGAAAGAGAAAAGGTTATTTCAACATGAACCCTCAAGTGGGATCCAAATGCGATCCCAAGGAAATGCAAATAAAGATTATCGACCTTTTTATGCTTGTCTAAACCATTGATTTTTTATAGCAAGCAATAGCATAGCTGTAGCTATTTTCATATCATCAAGTCGTCATTAGCGAGCTTCTAGAATACTTATACTTGACTAAAATAGATTAGATTTAGCATTAAATTTAGATTACAAAGTAATGAAAATACAAATGAAATGAAATAATGTTGATAAGATAAGTTTTTTTTGTTTTGCACATAGAAGTCCTTATGTGAAAGGACAGCTACAACTGAAATGATGTTTGCATCCCACATCGGTTGAGGAAGGTAAACAGATGAGGTGGAGTTGTCTATATAAGCAAAGGCCCAAGAAGGGAAGAAGCATACCTTTCTCGGCCTTTTGGCTAAGATCAAGTGTAGTATCTGTTCTTATCAGTTTAATATCTGATATGTGGGCCATCGGCCCACTCGATATTAATCTTATTTTTTATGGGGGAAGGCCCATCACATTAGCTTGCTAATGGGGTTCTTCATGTGTCGCCTTGGCGTTGCACTACAGCCCAGGCCCGGCGCACCCCTCCAAATACTAACTCTAATTTTTCATCTTAATGGGCGTTCCAATTCGTTTTTTCATCTTTATGGGCATGCAGCTTAATTTTACAAGACCATAAAACTGAAGTTAGAACTTAAATATATATAAATCTCCTAAAATAAAACCCAACGTTCGCTGCTAACCTCGTTCTTTATTTTAGTTCGTTTAGTAGGTTTTAACAAAATCAATCTAAATGATGCTATAAATACATATTGTTGATATTATTATGAAAAAATAACTTTTTAGAACCAATGTTCCAGAAAAACAAATGTTACACTCACTTATTTAACCCTAAACATCTTGCACTTATTAGAATGGGTATTTAAAGCTTTTGATTGCAAAATGTATCTAAAAAACCTATACCTGGCAAAATAATATCAAACACCTTAAAATGACATCAAAGCCATCACAAAAATCTACTTCCCCTATCCTACTTTCATTGTCCACTAATAAATTGAACACTATTTAAGAAAAAAAATCAATAAACCCAACTTTCGCCTGTAACCTCGTTCTTTACTTTAATAATTTTTGATTGTTTTAAAATGTCTAGTGAATAATTATTTTGAGATATCAAAAAAAAAAAATGTGAGCAATAATTTTGGAACCGAGTTAATACTATGGATCATAATATAAATTAAAGAAAATGTATCTAATAAGTACCAATAATATTATAATCTCTCCATCCCAAATTAAGTGTCGACTACTATTTTGCACATAATTTATGAATTGTGGAGACCATCACACTGTGAACCAATATAATTTCATATGTTGACTACCGAAAAGTAATTTGATTGGTCAAATGTTTGAATGAACATTTATTTTAGGACAAATCAAAATGAAAAATGATCACTAAATTTGAAAAGTAGTAATGTAGCTGTATAAAAAAATATAATTTAGAATAAAGAAATGGAAGCTTTAGAGATCTAAAGCACTCGAGTTTAAAGGGGAAAAAAAAATAAAAAAATCAAGGCTGGAACTTGAGCCCCTTGCATAACCCATTACTTTGCCCAAACCATCATGCTTGAAGCAATACATTTGTTATACACTTTCAAGAAAGACATATTATCAATGAATTCAGAAAAAGGATAAATGCAACACTGTTCATAACGTCGCTTTCACCTAAATGAATGAGTCTATCGATAATGTATACCAGATTTCTTTGACATTCCCATATCTTTCATAAGATTTGTCGTGTGTAACAATCAAATTTTTAGATCCATTTTCGGTTGATTGTTTTAAACTTATTTTATTTAGTATCATTTATTATCAAGTATTTTCAAGGGAATGATTTAAGCTACTAGTCTATGCCTCTATGGTGTACCTGATATATCTTGAACATAATTTTACAATTATTGTGTTCAACGATCAAATCCGATCAATTTGAGTTGAGTACTATCATATACCTTTGTACTTTGAGTAATGATGAAGACTGTGATGAATACACGTATACAACAATGATGATCATGATCATGATAAGATGATGAAGGCTATGATGGTCATGATCTTGATCATAATAACGATATGATGAATACAACTATACAAGTATATCAACAATCTCATAATAACATTTTCATGTATACAAGTAACAACAATGATTATCATTGTCATAATAACATGATGATAGTTATCTATTAAAGCAAGGCATATATATAATATAAGAATATAAGAATATAATAAGAAGGAAATAATAAAATAAAAGATGAAGTCCATCAACAGGAAGAAGACCATGCTGTTTTTTGGGTCCATAGGCCCACAAATTCTAGTTGGGCGCCATGTGATTGGCCTGCCCTACTCCTATTTCAATTTTTTAGCTTCTTTTGAGTCAAAAAAATCTGTTAACAAAACGATGAAATCTATAAACTAATTACTTTTTCGACAATGATGTGTCTTTAAATTCTTAATTTAATCTATCATTGACATTAGTCTACTTTTTTAAATTATAAACTAATCACGGATTAACTTAGTATATTCATTAATCCAAATAAAAGTCAACTCTTAAATTCATAATTTTGATTTTTTACGACATAATTCACTTGTCCACTTTTTAAATTGTGCGAGTGGTTTCCAAATACTCTTCACACTACATCAAAAAACAAATTTTAGAAAGGTCTGTTTTGCAAAGTCTACATATCAACGTTAGTGCATTAGTAATTCATCGTATAATAATCACTTATTATCATCACTATTATAAGTTGATTATCTTTAATGAATGTGCAGTATATATATATAGTGTGTGTTCTAAATATTATTAATCATAGTACTAAATTGCTAAATATTTTTTATTTCGATTATAATTTAGAAAATATAAATAAAAAGTTGTAGGAAGGAAATAGGATATATTAGTGTTATTATTGGAAGTGGCATGCCAATGCCAATGCCATCGGGGACCACATGATCCGCACGTGCACTCAGCAATGCATACAAAAAAATAAATAATTGTTCCCGGCTGTTGTAGATGGCAACGGCCGTACCCAATCTGTAAAGTTGTATTCCCCCATTCCTTTCTACAAATTTAATAAATCTAAGGAATTAATATTGATTATGTTATTTACTAATAATTTATACACGGCCATACAACTAAGTTACACGGTGGTAGTGATGTAAGCATGGAAGACGATAATTCATAATATAATACTCCTACGTAATTAAGAGTTTGAGAACTGATTTGAATCTCAAGTTACCGATTTGTTGTCAAATAAAAATGAACATATAAGATTTATGCCACAATTGTCACCCTCAACCTTGACTCACCCTCTTTTTCATAAGCTTTTTTTTTTTTTTTTGCAATCTAACATAAACAGCATATATCCAAAAAGAAAATTATTAAACTAAATGGTAGAAACTTTCTTTTCTTACGTAGGGTTAATGTTGTGGGAATGTATTTAATTTTACGAATAACACAAAGTACGGAATACTAATGTGTGTTTGGAAAATTTCTAATATTTCAAATCTTTGCTTGTAATGCATCTATTAAAGTTTCTAAAAACTTTACATCATGTATATCAAAAAGTAATATAATAAACATTATTAGTAACTTTCATGCATATTACAAAAAATTTTAAAATATAAGTATAAAATTTTAATACATCCCAAAAGTATTAACCTTTGTATATATTATAAGTGGCAAAATGAATTGATCAGGTCGGGTCACAAGTATAGATGAGTTTGGGTTTGAATGGGTCAGAATCTAGATGAGTCATTTAAAAGGATGGGTCTAAACGGGTCCGAGTCAAATGGGTCTCGGGTCGGATCGACCCATCAGGTTTTCAACAAACCTTTTTTTATTTGATTGAAAAATGAAAAAAATGAAATGCGGTGAAAAAAAAAAGTTACCCGCTAAACCCGTTGGTTAATTATTACACAATTGAAGGTTATATTGAAAAACCCACTTAAACCCATCCAAAAATGGGAAGAAGACTCAACAAACTCATCCCCTCTTAAATATTACTCCGTAACCATATTTACCCATAATTAACCAATGAGTCTAAAATTGACACATTTAATATACAAACAATCAATTTGAATTGAACCAAAGCAAGTACAATATAAAATGCAAGCCATGGAAAAGAGATGAATGTGGCTATGTTTACACCAGGCATGCTACTAGTTTTTTTAGTGTTCCACTTTTCTCACGTACATACACATTATTGATGTACGATGACTATATATATATACTTTTTTTTTAAGAATGCAGACGAAAATTCCATTACCAGAAAAGTCACAAGAGTACACAAAATAGCCCCAACCATACTACGGAGTATTACTTTGGCATTTTTGTTCTATTTGATATAAAAAAAAAAATGAATCTTCTACTTGAAATTTCCTAATAAAATTTTATTAAGAATGTACTAAAACTAGCATTCTTCATATTTATTAGAAAGTCTACATCCAATCTTTTTCAAATAGAAATAGATCGATACCCTTTGCCAAAAGGCTTATGACAAAGTGGCACGTGAAACCTAAATATTGATTGTATCAAGTCTCGTGAAAGTTAATGTGTTATGTGTATAGTACAACATATAACACGCGAGATATGTATATGGTTACCCTTAAAAAGGAAGACTAACTAGATTGAAGGAAAAAAAAAAAGGATTTCGTTGATATCATTTACTCTCTAACATAACTTATAAATCAAATAAACTGATAGATAAACCTACCTATACGGCTATACGAGTCTAATTGTCTAAATGTAGCCTTAAGAAAGAGATCATGACACAATATATTGAATTTTACCGAGTATCTAGATAAAGGTTTATACATACACATATATATATATATATATATATATATATATATATATATATAGTTGTATACAAAAAGGAATGGGTAGGA
This sequence comes from Pseudognaphalium luteoalbum, assembly GCA_963422505.1. Lineage (NCBI taxonomy): Eukaryota > Viridiplantae > Streptophyta > Magnoliopsida > Asterales > Asteraceae > Pseudognaphalium > Pseudognaphalium luteoalbum. Next base: position 111,257,189 of record OY730196.1, read on the forward strand.
GGATTGAATTAAGGAATTAGCAGTAGGCAAAGTAGTGTTAAAGTGACTTTATACAAGTTTGAATGGAAAAGGCCAAAATCCAAATGGAGGAATACAGAATACTACTGAGTGACCCTTTCAGACATAGAAATGGACAATAATAGAGTCAAATCCCATCTTCAATTCAATATGATTCATACTGACACTACCTCTCGTGCTCTCTCGATAACCACACTTCTATTTTGTATTTAATTCATATTTTCTCTTTATTTTTTGAGTTTTCTTAACGAAAGGTGATATTGATACACCACAGTCCACACCCTACAAGAGTTAAATCTCATAGTGCAAGTACTATGCATATTTTAACGTAACTTTAATGTTTGAATCAAACTAGTTTTATTATGCCAACTCTTCACGATGGGAACGTATATATGCTCTGTTTTATCGTATTTATTTTATATTTTGTTCAAATGTTTATCGTTTCTATGAGTTTATCCTTTTAGTCACAATCATTTACAATTGATTTACGAGTATTATTTAAATAGACAACTAAAAAGTGTAAAAGAAAGAGAAAACAAAGTGAATTGAAATTGTTGGTGTTTTTAAGAAAAACTTATCTTAAACGTAGAGTTTGAACCACGGTTGTCTACTTCACGTAATGAGTTTCGTCATTCAATCTATCACTCACTTTTTGTCAGGTTAGATACTTTATATAAAATTTATATGTTTATTTAAATTATTAGGAATTATATAACAAAATGAGTATAATTTTTATTGTATGGATATTCGAATTAATATCATTTTCAATTATTGATTTATTGAGTAAGTCTTTATATTGTGAAACATATAATCTTTTATATTGAGATTTGTGCAATTTAAATTTTCATTTAGTACTAAAATCTACTTCATAAATATATCACTTAGTTATTATACAGACTAAAATTAACATGTAAAGGTATAATTAATTATACATATATTTTTTTTTTGTTATATTATCTTTCATGAAAACTAATTAATCTATATCTATAATTGTTACCTAGCATTTTTTAGCTAGTAGTATATAATTTAGAAAAGATAAAATACATTAAAGTGATCATAGAAAGTAAAATAAAGAAAAACTTAACATCCACCATGTTTTGAACTTGGGCCAAACTTATAAATCATGAGCACTCACCTAGTTACCACTATTCTAAATTAACTTTGTTGTTTGTAATTCACTTAATTAGTAATTTTATTTGATCACATAAAGTTAAATTTAAAATAAGACAAACAACATATTATTCATAAGATTTAGTAAATGATAGTAGGTTGGTAACAATTATCTGTTGTATTCATCAACTCTCTTTAAAAATTTAATGTATACTCCATATGTTTCAAAATAAGTGTTCACGTTTAGTTTTCAGAGAGTTTAGGAACTAAAATTGTCTAATAGCGCAGATGACACTTTTACTCTTACTTTTTAGATGAACTTTTAAGTATCAGTCGTGAGAAAAAATATATTATGAATAAAATGTAGAAATTATATGCTATTAATTTCTTTTATATATTATCAAAATTCAAACATACATATAGTCAGTCCACTTAACATGAAGTTAATTAATTAAGATCTATTACTACCACTACTACTACTATTATTATTATTATTATTATTATTATTACATCAAATTTCCACGATTTATTTTTCTTAACTTGGTCGCTGCACAGATCTGCAGTACGTGCACACAGTTGACTTTTACATCCCTTTCTACATGCAAACATGTGCTTATATTTTTTTTATGAATTTATAATAACATCCTCAATGAATTAACGGAGTATATAATATGAATGAAGGGTGCTAGTCTTCGTACTATTTATTTATTTTCAAATTAACTTTTCTGTATTTTTCTGTATTTTATTCCATCACTTTCTCTTATATTCTGTACTTTTTCTGTACATTTTAATTCAAAAATGGTATGATAAGTATAATTTATTGGTATGGATAGAATTAATCCATAATCCTAGAAAATCAACGGATTAAAAAAAGCGTTATAACTAATCTAAAACGACTCCACCAATGACAATAACAAATGATCATAAACAAATACGTAATTTTCTGGATGATTTACAAGAAAAATATAATTCCATATGTTGTAATAACCATTTCAACGATTGATTTGATGTTTAAAGTTTGATCCCTCTACAAGTAAAAAAAAGTGTGAAATAATTAATTGCCTCACATTATGATTTTTGATTAAAATTAGCAGGTATCCAATTGATCTGTAGATTATTTCACCTTTGAGGGCTTAAGGCAAATATTTACAGTGCGTTTTGTTTGGTTAATATTAGGGAAATTAAAAAAAATACCCTTTTTTGGACGAGTATATATCGATTTGCCCCCCCGAAATTTTTTTTGACGAAATGCCCCCAGAAATCGCAAAAGCAAATTTGCTTTTGCGATCCCGTGTTTGCCATTTGCGAACCCGTTAACGTATTCGAGTTGTTGTTAGTTTTGGCCCCAATCGCAAATCGCAAAAAACAATTTGCCATTTGCGAATGGCTCATTTTTTGCGACCCGTGTCTCCCATTTGCGATCTGCCTTGCTCGTGTCTGCCCCTATTCGCAAATCGCAAAAGCAACACTTTTTTTGCGATTTGCGATTTGCAAATGGCTTTTCCGATAACTATATTTTTGGATAAGATTTTGCGTGATTTTCGGGATATACGATTTTCGGATAAGCTTTTCCGTGATTTGCGGGATTTAAAATTGTTGGATAAGATATCTGGATAAGATTAATGGATAAGATTTTCTTTGATTTTCGGATAAGCTTTTCCACTTATAAATATTGTGACACACATTGTCAAATTTTTCACCAATTGTTATATAATACAAAATTAAATTTATAAAATGGTTCAATCTGCTCACTTTTGGCAATTTCGATCTCCAAATGAAGAATCATTTACTGAAGAACTATATGCTGAAGTTCCTGAGTTGTTTTCAATTGCTTTTCGTCATAGTGAACATTTTCAGGGCGCACAAAGAATGTATTGGCATGTGGTGTGATTTGGGTTATGTATTATGTTAGGATCATGTTAGTATTATGTTAAACATTTAGCTATATAAGATTTGGGTTATGTATTATGTTAAACATTTAACTCCTTCGTAAAGCATGTGGTGTGATCTTCGTCTTCGGGGGAATCGGCAGGAATCAATTGGTAAGCATAAACCTTCCTTAGCTGCCTAGGTCGAAAAGCACGGCCTAATATATTAGCTCGTGCTTTTCGACATAGGCAGTTAAGGAAGGTTTATACTAACCGATTGATTCCTGCCGATTTCCTTGAAGACGAAGATCACACCACAGGCTTTAGCAAAGAGTCCGTTGCAAAAAAGTGGTTTGAGTGGAACGAGTATTGTGGTCAAATTATGTAATTTGTTAAATCTTGCAATTCGTATGTATGTTTCAATCAATCGGATGGTTGCCAAATTATGTAATTTGTTAATCCTTATGTTGCTTATTTAGTATCCATTTACTTGTTATTTGTAACTTGATGTTTTACCATTGTGTTGACAAGTAAAAGTGAACATATTATAAACTGATTGACCTAAATTAACCATGATAATTAAAAGTCCCTAGTAAAAAACAGGAATAGCATTGCAAAGTAGTACATCACATAGGTCTAACAAACTTAAGGGTGACTCAAATGAACACTTGGATAACTCTGAGTCGGTTGTGACGGCGTTGCTGCTTCGTCCTCGAAATGGGTATTTGTAGATTTTGTGGACGGTTGCTGCAAGGAAAAATTTAACCTTTATATTAATAATACAATGTAATATTTTAGTTTTTATACTCATACAGTACGAATTTACCTTTCGCGATCTTGACTTGGATTTTGATTTGGACCGTGAGTTGGATCTTGTTGTGGTTGTTGTTTGGCTTTGCTCATCTGTTCTATCGTAAGGAGCCATACAAGTAATTCGACTATGTCCGTGTTCCTTGCAACGACTACATTGTTTTGTGTCTTTTCCTTTCTCCTCTCCTTTAGAAGGAATACGTGCACGCCCAGGTGGACGACCAGATTGCCGCTTCACAAGTATCGGCGGTAAGCAAATTTGTAGATTACCTGGATCGGCCCATTCTGAAGGATGAGGCAAAGGATTTATAGCCTCACTGTAGGCCGCTCGATATGTTTCTGTGGTGAAATACCTCTCTGCATAGCATGTCACGCTGTCTATTTTAAAGTAGCGGTTCACTGCCGATACGTGTCCGCAAGGTAAACCAGACAATTGCCATTGCATGCAAGTGCATGTTCTTGCTTCCAAGTTAACTGTCCCATTCTTGTTCCCATCAAGCACCTCACATATGATATTTGTCGATGGCTTGACCTTCCAGCGTAGCGACTTGCCAACCCTTTTACCGATTTTGTGCTCCGCATATGGTGTCACAGGTGTTGTAACACCCGCGACAGTGTTTCGGTGATTGAAATACCATTGTTGTATTGAAGATCTAAAAAACTCCAAAAGCATTGTGACTGGGAGTTTTCTTGCATGCTTGGTCATGGCGTTAATGGACTCCGCACTGTTAGTTGTGAGATAAGCATATCGTGTCTTTGTTGAATGATGCCTTGACCATCTTTGTTTCCCCACGTCCGTAAGAACCTTAGCTGAAGCTGGTAAGTGCCTGGCAATGGCACCATAATGGTGATCGAAATCTGACTGACGGTACGCCTTACACATTTTTCAGTAATGCCATTCGAAGTGCTTGACTTTTGAAGATTTACTTTTCAAGTTTCCCAAAATATGACAACAACACAGGGCGTGAAATGCATCTGGAAACACAGCAGAGATGCCGGATGCAATAGATGGAGCTCTATCAGAGATGAATGTCAGGTTGTCAATCCCATCAGCAGATTCTATGGCGTCACGTAAGTTCCCTAAGAACCATGTCCAAACGTCGGACGTCTCTCCCGCCCCAATTCCATAGGCTAGCGGCAAGATGCCGTTATTTGCGTCCATCGCGACGGCAATCAAGTTGGTACCCAAGTAACCCCCATCAAATGGGCGCCATCAACGATGATAATTGGGCGTGTATGGTTGACAAAAGAACGTATCTACAAAGGCGTAATAAAAATTATATAAAATATATATATAAATATACGTATACGAACATAAGATGTAAACCAACAATCATAACTTACAGCTGCACCAATTGACATGTAGCACATTACAAATTTGTTCTCTTCGTCTGTACGGAGATTTGTAATGCTCCCCGGGTTATGTAGCTTTAGGTTGTGGAGGTAAATAGGAAGTTTCGTAAACGATTCAGCTGGAGTACCTCGCAACAACTCTATAGCATAACATTTTGCCCTCCATGCTTGGTTGTATGTAAGGCTGATTTTAAAGCGTTCCGTCATATCAAGTTTGATTTCCTTACCTCTGTATACACGTCCTTCCAAACTCATAGCCTCTTTTAAGATGTTACCAAGCACTTTCTTGCTCGCAGAACGACTATTGGCCAAGATTTGAGTACGAGAACAAGTGTGAACATCACGTAACTTCCTAACCTGGAAGTTGTTACAATCTTTGATGCACGCTGCACTTATCTTCCAACATCACGTAACTTATATGCATATGGTCATCCTCAATGTTATGCACACCCTGCTTTCCTAAAAACCCTTTATATATCAACATAAGCATACACACGCGCACACAATCCTCATCGCTCAATTTCCTCGGCCCACTAAACAAACCTTTATCAAAAAACTTATTAGAAAGATCTGACACACGTACGCTGCGTTTCAAAATTTCCGGGAACAAACGCGCTCTAAATGCCGGTGTGGTCCGTCGAACCTCCTTGGGCATATGATCCGATATGTTTTCATTGGGCCCGAACCGTAACCCTGTCACCAGACAAAACTCCCTGCGTCCGAATCGTATAAAATGATCATCCGTATCCGTCACCCTAAACCATAACTCACTCGCCTCCGCCCGAGGGTGCTTTAACCCTGGATGCCCCTTTCGTCGAAACTGCAGAATATGATGCACAAAACCAGGGTCATTTTCCGGATCCTTCACATCCAACCAATGGCCAAAACAATGCTCTCTAAATATCTTTTCTTGGTCGCTAGATAATTGCAACTTGATATGCCCAGTAACAGTGAGTTGACTTTTCAAAGTCAACCTTCCATTAAAAATGTCCTGCACATTGATCAATCAAGCAAAACAAGTGTCGTTAATAAAAACGATAAATAACAAACAATTGATAACCAAGTGATACATTTGTAAGGTTGCAATATGGCAACGTAAATTGATGCATTGTGATTGAGATTAAAGCAACATTTTATCAATTCCAAGTGATATATAAAAGGATGTTTATATAGTGGTTACATTATAGTCATTACTTAAAAGTTTCTATTAAGTAATAGTAATGTGAACATTTTAAATGGGACGGATGTAGTACTAATTAACTACTAAAAATTAGTACATATATTCGTCATTGTTTGTTGATTTTATAGTATGAGAATGGTTAAAATGACTACAATAACATTTAGTGAGAAGTAATGAGTCAATAATAATATGTCACGTGTCAAAAAATCTATTTTCTTTCCCACTTTTGTTATTAGGGAGCTAGTTTTGTTACACATGCATAATGCAACAAAATAAATACATGCATATTATTTCATCTGATAAACTTGAGATATTCTAATTTAAAGAAATTCGTGTAAAGTACGAATATTTATTATTTTATAATTGGTGAACAATATTGTAATGAAGATGCAAACAATCTTTTATAAACCGTTAACGATGTCACCATTTTTCTTAAATATATATAATGGTTCACTTGAACGATATACTGGTTCATTACTATAAAAATGTATATATTTGATTTTTCTTAAATTTTGTAAACTTTATCTATAAAACATAACATGGATGGGGGTGTGTGTATACATAGCTATAAATTTACTAGTACTCCGTATTATATTGTAGTGATAAAGAAAATAGACCAAAATAATGAATCAAAATATATGTAGTAAACTAAATTCAAACTATACAATTCTAACATCCATCAATATTTAAACGTTGTTAAATGTGAACTAATACATTGTTAAATGTGAACTAATACAAATCTAACCTCCATCAACTTTTCGTTAAATGTGAACAATTCAAACGAAGCTGTACAAAACCGTCTACAACATTTGGATCGAAATTAAACTGTATATCTTAATGAACAATTCAAAAAAAATGTTGCACACCAAGTGTTCGACGAAATGTCCCAATGAAAATTCGGGTTTAAAGCTACTAAATTCAAAAACACGCGGTAACTTTAGCAAATAATATACAAAAACAACACAATACCTGAGATGAATCCATCATTTATGTCGAATCCGGAAATGGTGAGCCGTGGCGGTGGTGATAGCCGTGGCCGAACACCAAGTGGTGGTGAAACAACTTGCGGTGGTGAGCCGTTTATTATGGCAATCGTGTGGTGGTGGTGCTCGCGACGGAGAATGGTACGGTGGTGGTGGTGCGATGGAAGTCGATCGACGGTGTCGAAGCCTACCTTTTCCGGATACAAACGAGTGACGGTGGTGGGGTTTTGGTCGGGATATTAGTGGTGGCCCGACCTAAAGTGGTGGACGGGGGATTGTAAATCGCAAATCTTGCGATTTACGATCGTGGTTCGATGGATTGGGTTGCGTACGGAAGGGACGATCGTATGGGGGTTGGGGATGAATGCGTGGTGTGCGATTTGCGTTTAGGGTTATATTTCTATTTAATTGGGCGTCGCAAATCGCAAACCCACCCTTTTTTTGCGATCCCGTGCATTATTTAACGATTACCGAGCAAGCAAACGCAAACCTACCCGTTCACCGAGCAAGCAAATCGCAAATCGCAAATGGCAAAATGTTTTTTGCGATTTGCGACCCACCTATTTTTTGCGATCTCGTGCATTATTTAAAGATGACCCGTTCACCGAGCAACCAAACGCAAAAAATGAGCCATTCGCAAATCGCAAATGGCAAATTGTTTTTTGCGATTTGCGATTGGGGCCAAAACTAACAACAACTCGAATACGTTAACGGGTTCGCAAATGACAAACACGGGATCGCAAAAGCAAATTTGCTTTTGCGATTTCTGAGGGCATTTCGTCAAAAAAATTTTCAGGGGGGCAAAACGATATATACTCGTTCAAAAAAGAGTATTTTTTTTAATTTCCCTTAATATTATGACTCTAGTAAGATGTAATGAATGATAATTAGTATCGCTTTCAAACCCATCTCCACTTATCGAATTATGGGTTTGAGAAAACCTCTCATTTTGAGAATTTAATTTCCAAATATTAAAAATTCGATTTTTCAAACAAACATCATATATCATTCCTTCCTTTCATACTCATATTCATACCCTTTCTTCAAGACCCACCATTCAAGTACACCCTTAAGCTTTTAATCGTTCCTTGAACTTATATATAATTAATTTAATGACTAATTATTCACCGAAACGGATTAATTGCAATAAAAAACGACTACTTCGATATTTTGTGCTTACAATATGATAAAGGTTCTTCTTTCATGTCAAAAAATAATGTACGAACGATGATGGGCAACGTACATAGGGAGGTTGGTGATAGGGAAAAGAAAAGTAGCGTAATGATGAGGAACCCAATGTGGGTTTGACCCTGAGGACTTGTAGACATTAATCTCACTTCCCGATGCCCCCACCTCCACCCGGCCCCACCACAATCTTTACAACCAAGAGTAAGATTATCTATAGCATGTACTATACTATGTCTATGTAGAGATACTCTACGACTCCCGATGGGATCCTCTTTATGTACCATTTTTTTTCAATTGGTATACCATTTTTGATTAAAAAATTACAGAAAAGTACGAAAAAAATAAAGAATGTTAAAAAAAAGTGATGGGAAAAGTACAGAAAAAGTACAGTGATGATTATGTTTAAAATATAAAATGAAAAAAATGGTATAGAAAGTAGGTCTCCTCCCGATTCTAATTTCTATTACTTTTTTCGTTAGCTGTAACAAATACAATCCTGCTAATAATTGTTCAATCACTTCAATTTTTGCATCTCATATTTACTAATATATCTACATTTATATAAACTAAACAAAAAATATCAATACATTAAAAAAACGTTGATGACCTACTTCCTTTTCTCCCCTTTCGTCGCCAAACCGACGCAATGCAAGGGATGAAACAAACCGATGAAATCGTGCCAATAACCATGTCAGTAAAGTGATGAAACCAACCCCACAAAGTGAAGAAACCGTTGGGAGACGCTTAATGATATGTTATTACGGTTGTAGATAGTGTTTGCTTCAATAAATTTGGTACAACACTAAAACGTTTTGTTTTTTTTTTAATATTTTTAACGTCCTCGTTTAATTGTTTCGTCTCATAATTCTTAAAAATTGATTGGAAAAAAACGATATGTGCGATTATTAATACTTGAACAAAGTTAATACTATGCATAGCTTTCTTCTTGTATATCAGTTTGTATATGTAAAAGGTATGGAAAACAATAAAATCACTTTTAAAATTTTATAAACAAAAATATATCATTTCATTCATATAAATTTATATATATATATTGTTATACTATAAGAAATACTAACTTTGCTCAAAACATGACACATAAGTACCTAAGAATATGCCACATGTCATCCCTTACAAAAATAATACATTTAATTAGAAAGGTAAAAAAATATAACAAGTCAAAAATTTATTAAAAAAAAAATCACATTTTTGTAATGTATACAATTAAAAATGATACTTCCTCCATCCCAACTAAAGTGTCAACTAAAATCACATTTTTGTAATGTATACAATTAAAAATGATACTTCCTCCATCCCAACTAAAGTGTCAACTTTGACTTTGCTCATAGTTTTAAGATTCTTCACTAACTATAACTTTCACCAATCATATAACAACATATCTACCCACTAAAGTCTCTTTCGATAGGTTGAAACATTAAAGTGGACACTTATTTAGGCCAACTCAAAATATTAATGCGGACACTTGTGATCGGACGGATGGAGTATCATTTCATTAATACTATATTATATCTTACCTTATAAATATAAGGAAAGCCATTGATCTCCTTTCTAGCTTTAAAATTGATACTTTGCATCCTAATATCATCATATTATAAGAAAGGTCAAAAATATTAGGAAGACACTTATTTTTTACATTAAAAAGCAACAAATTATCAACTATAAAAGCACATGAAGTGCTGAATGGTGGTTCAGTGTTCTTGAACACTGAAGCAAACTAGTGGGGTAATGATTAATCTTGAGGTTCAGTTTTCTCCTGATTATTTTATTATTATTATTATTATTATTATTATCTTTTTTTAAACAAATTAAATACATACAAATAATACTAATGACATTATGTACTTATGACATTATACATACAAATTATTAATTTATTACTTTTAAAGAGTTAAGGGGTTAAACTGTACTTATAACATTCTATTTATTTATTTCGTAACATTATACATAGATCAGGGGACCAGAATGAAAATTATAAAAAGTTACAATGTTGACTTCGTCTTCTTTGTTGTATGTACAAAACAAGATGGTTGAGGACTTCAGTTTTCAAACTTTTTTTTAAATCCGTAGTTTCAAACGAAAAGCAAAAAAATAATAATATAAAATTGGAGAACGGCTTGAAGCTCGACGTTTGGATCCCAATCTTGGGCTTGAACGCTGACCACGAACGCCGGCAAGGAGTGCCTGCCGGAGCCCAACGTTTTCCTATGTTGAATGGCGAGAAAAATGGGGGCACTCCTTGTGCTCTAATCTCTATTATAGTATTATAATACAATAAAGCTCATGTTAAACAACGAAAAGAGGCTTAAGCTTAATTACGATATATTTGTCATTTCAATCTATATATAAATTCGATACGTAGAACTCCATCAAGCATGATTGTCATGGAAATGTTCCATTTTAGTAATATAGCCCATGTAAAACAAATATAAGAACGTAAGTTAAATAACGTTTTACCACTTCAATTCATATATTACTTGAATTCTTAGAAAATGTTTATGCAAGGCGACAAAAGTCTATATAAGCTAATGCATATACTTCGTTATAAGCTAAGAGGTGATAAATGCACCAAATAAAATGATTTATAGTTTCATACACCAAATATATGCTATTATATATTTGTACCGTGAGCTGTATATGTTGTATACGTGTGGTGTATGGAATAAGTTAGATTTGTATTTATCACGTCATATATAGGCTAATATATACACGTCACATTACATACCTTCATGTAATAAAAGATACTAAATACGAACCCTTCAAAGATCAACTTACAATTTAACGTTTATTTTCTGAGGGCTCGAGGGCTGTGCGTAGCACAGCCAAGAGTTGACTAGTATTTATATACAAAAAATACCTTGTTCTCTAATATATTGGCACCTAATCATCTATATAGCTTACATGTGTCAATTATATAAAAAAATTATAATTCATCACTTACTTGATCTAATATATTGACACCTAAGCATCTATATAGCTTATGTCGCACCCCTAAATTTACTGTGCGGAAGCGAATCGGGTCGGGGCGCGACTAATCAAATATCACAAGCACATAAGATAAAGTGAACGACTCTATATGCGTCGTTTACTGCTTACATTGATATAATAAAAGTTTACAAAAGCTCGCAAGCCAAGTGTTAGAGATTCTAAAGCATATCTAGTGTACAAAATGTAGAAATGCATGGGAATCTTCTGATGTCTGTATGCGACTGGAGCTAAGTATCATGAATATGAGTAGCCCTACTACTGCTGAGTACCTGAGAATACATACTAAAAGGTCAGCTAAAAGCTGGTGAGCTCACAGGTTTGTATAGATAAACATGATGTGTGAACCATGAGATTTAATATAATGATTTGCAACCAAGCAAATAAAATAGATGTACATAACTGCTATGAGCCCATAGTTTGAGCTTAACTGAGGTGTCAAGATCACAACCAAGTGCCTGAGCGAGGGTGCCTCCCTGCGAGTGCCTAATCTACACTCGTATGAACAAATGCTAATGCGTCCGTTTGACCAGTTAGTGCGTGCTAACTCGGACGGGGATTGTCAATCCCATATGGTACCATACACTAACAATCGCGCTAAATCCATATAAACAAACTATGTAGTGGAGGGCTTTAAATGATTAGCAAAACAACTCATGCAATATATATCGAGGTTTAGTACTCATGTCCACATGTAAAACAAAACGAGTATGTATTCCCACCCCTGGGTTAAAAACAGTAAAATGAGGGGCTATGAGACTCACCTGAGTCTGGTGTGTTGCTATCAAGCAAGTACGATGTTGCACAAGGTGATGTTGTCCGAAGACGGTAACCTGTCGGGCGTTCAAAACGCGCAAGGTTATAAGTACATGTAGACGTCTCAAAAGACCGTCCATGCTAGTTGTTCATCCAACTAGTAATGTCTAAATAATTTGGTTGTTTGATTGATTAGTTTGAGTTTTGAAAATATGTACGGCCCGTTGGTGAGTTTCGTAATAATGATTATCAAAAGCATTATTATTATGTTCATCTTATTGCATACTTACAAAAGTATATGTGTCATATGTTTCCGAGTTATTCCAAATATTGTATTGACGTTAAATCAAGTATATTGTGATATTGTCTTGTTTGAAAAGTCGGTCATGCAAATTAGTGTTGAACACTATTTATGAGACAATAGTGATTATCGGGAATCACTATTCATGAGACAATAGCATTGTCGGGAATTACTATTCATTAGACAATAGCATTTTCCAACGATAGTGTTTTTGAGAATGCATATGCGCCAATGTGATTTCATGCGACAATGAGGTTTGCGACAATGATGTTTTATGTGACAATAATGAAAGTACTCAATTATCCGATACTAAGGTATGTGACAATGGGTATTCTCGAACATTGTTCATGTGACAATGGTGGTATTGTCGGGCACTGTTCATGCGACAATGAGGTATTGTCGCAGGTGTGATTTCTATTTTCGTTTAAGTGTTCGTTGACTTGGTCAAATGTGTTCGGTTCGACCCGAAACTTTTAGTGAAGTCTTAAAATGGTTAAGGGAGTTTATAAAAATTGTTGGTTCATGTCGGGGTTAACCCGAAGTGTCGGTTTCATGAAAATACCAAAACAGCCCTTGTAGTTATATTTTCCAAATTTTGTACTCGATTGAGTTCCCGATTTGACCCATTTCTAGTCCGATTCAAACCCAACCAAAAATCACACATACTCTCCTATGTGTCTAGATCATTTCTGCACTTTATGGTATTTTTATATGTTCATTTACTATTTTTAACAACAATAAACATGAAAGGTGATCGGATTTGGTCCGGAAATGAGTAACACTCAAAGATCCATTTCTACACTTAATTCCGTGAAGATCTGGTCAGAGTAGTAAACACCAAAGTTGTAGATAACATCTTAAGGATCATTTTTCGTTCAAATTTCGTAAGTTGATTCTTTCTAGAACTCGAGATATACTTGATTTAGTGAGTCGGTTTTATGAAGACAGAATCTGCCTTTATACCTTCATGTGAAAAACGTGTTTTAAGCATGTATTTGGACATTATCTTTGTTAAACAAACAACTAAACATGTATATAAACTTAAAGCAAGTAAAACTAGTGAGAGAAAGTAATTCCTTACAAGAAAAGAAGGTGATCAAGAGAGAAAAGGAGATGATGATGCTTGATGTGTTCTCCTAGCTCATTTCCTTTGTTTTCTTCCTCAAAAATGAAGGTGGTTGATGGTGGTTTGTGATGGTGGTTTTTAGAGGAATGTATATAGAGAGAGAGCCGATTGAGAGTGGGTGTAGAGAGAGATGAGGGTGTGTGAAGTATGAAGGGGAAAAAAATGGTGATGTGAAGATATTATGGATGCATGTTTTAAAGTTAAAGTCAAGGCAACAAGATTCACTTTTTGTGGATCTTGTTTGGCCGATTTTCTTGGTCAAAGGGAGGCAAGGTTTGCACAAATCTTGTCTCTTAACTTTTGGTATTAAACTCGAGTTTATTTACCCGATCGTTTAAACGTATATTTAGACGTTATATATTATACGTACGTGTTTATAAATACGAATAACCTTTCGATATTTTTGAATGAAGTATTTTATCACAATACTTATTAATGAGTTATAAAATGTAACTTTAGTTTGTTTCGATTGTTGGGCGTGAATTGTGCATTTTTGGTCGCGTTTGAGTGTTTTATACGATACGAAATGCTTATGTGATATTATCGAAATAATATTTAGAAACAAATATGTTTATTAAATAATTTCATATTATTTAATAATTTGGGTTCACCAACGTCCGTATAAACGAGTCGGAATCCATCCGATGAAATAATTTCACGATTAAATTTAATCGCGTACATGTATATATATTCCAATATATATAATGATACGTACAATTAGCCTAATCCAGAACTAATTACACGTATTAATAGATGATTAGGAACTAATAGCTAGCCCTAATTTGTCAGGTATCACTGCTTACATGTGTCAATTTAAACAAAAATTATAACTAATCACTTACTTGATATCATTTGTTTAAAATAAATCAAAAAAACTCATTTCGTTTTAAGTTACATTAATAAAAGATTAATGTAATCAACTCAAATGTTTACCTTAAAATAAATTATAGTTAGTTCATTTTCTATTTTCTCATGTTATGTTGTTTATTACATTACAATAGGGGAATTCTATTTCTACCCCCATTTTTACTATCCCATACCCCCGGGTCCAGTTTGGACACAGTTCAGTCCTTTTTCGGTCCAATTTTTTCTAAGATCGATTACAGTACAGTTCAAAAACAGTTCAGTTTTAGATTAATTAGGGGGTATGAATTAGAAAAATAAGAGGGTAAGAGATAAAAAGTCAAAAGAAAAAGCATGATGTGATTGATTTGATAGGTAGAAGAGGGTATGAGATGGAAAAAAGGGTGAATAGGGTATGTATAGTAGGCCCCATTACAATATTACACTAAAAGTTTGTTTGCTCTTCGTAAGAGTCGGATAAGATACGGAAGAGTCACACACGACTCGAGAGAATCACACACACTTAAGTTTTAGTTTAGGCGACACTTGACTAAGTGACGCATAGCGACACTTAGGTAAGTGACGCATAATACAAAATCTATATTTCTATTAAACGACTAACGACACTTTTACAACTCAATAGACCAACTGACAGACAAACTGATATGCATCAACAAAAGTCAATTAACTAAGAGTTGAGGTCCGATTTGCCTATTTTTTTGAATTTTTTGACCTGATTTGGAAGAACTGGATCGTGAATAGTAATAGTTTAACAACTATGAGATTATCTTTCAACACTTAATATAAAAATTAACTTTTAAACAAAAATCTACTAAAGAAAATATTAACGGCAAGATTGAGCTGTGCGTATGACGAGTGTTGCTATATACATATATAACAAATATTAGTTAGCTAAAGGATTTGTTAGGTTGAGGGGTATGCACGCATGCATGTTTTAGCACATTATATATATCTTGTATCAAATATGCATATAACTTTATTCCGAACACATATATATAGGTTGCTAGATTATAATCAAAAACCTAAAAAATTACTTTGTATATTCTAAGTAACGTACACAAATTATCATAAATAAGCAAACAAAATAGTTATACATATTGACCTGTTTGTTAACACTAGCACATCACCCACGAAATGCTGCAGTAACAATTAATATATCTATTTTGTTAATTCGTTAAATACAATGTCATTTTATAATGATAATATAACATTTTTTCATCGTTGTTTAACAATTAATGATTCAATTAGTTAAAATACCATGTCACATGTAATTATAAATAAGTATAGACATGTTTTCACTAATTATGCTCATATAGCGATATTTTTTATTCTAACAATACATAAATTTAAATATGTGATTTTGAAATAAAAACTTTCTTATTTACAATGATTTTCATATATGAATGTAAAAGGGTAAAATAGTAACTTTAATTGTTATTTAAGAATTAAGATTCAAGAATATGGACATGCTTTATATGTATGAGGATTAACCAACCTTTTAATTTCATTAAGTTCCTTTAATCAATTAACATTAGTTACTTTTTTGTAAAGTGCAATCACCCTTTCATTCCACAATAAAGTTTTAGTACAAATATACCCTTTTTTTAAGGCACAAACTTATATATTATAGTTCTAAGTTATAGGTTTAGGATTCTTGATCGTTAAGTAACCTTGTAAGAAGACTATAACACCCTCTTCTTTGAGGTTTAGGGTGTCGACCGAGTATTTAATTAACTTATTTGAATTCACCAGATTAATTATGTTTCTACTTTTCCTCGCTCTATATAAATAGCACTCCTATGATTTTAAACTTCGAAAGATCGGGAGTGAATACAGTCAGAAGCAATTATACTAAACTAACCTCATACGGAAAACAATCGTTGCCAATTTTAATGTCTATATTTTCTTTTTGAGATTTCTCAAAATAATATTTCAATTTCAACAATTTAGAAATTATTCAAATGAAAAATGATAAATTTTTATTGATTAATAACAGTACAATTATAGTATTTCTCTAACAACGTGTGCATTTTTGCAGTCATATATCTTACAATTACAAAGGGTAATTAACGCCTCTCAAAGATTAAAGCAATAGACCTACCCTGATCTGATGACTTTCTTTTTCATTATTTCATATGATGGTGAGATGAATTATTATACACATTACAATTTCAACTTTTGACCTCTCCATATGTAAATTTGTTACCTTAAATCAATCATATCCGATCCATTTGCAACAAAGAAAAACATGCTTAGTCTATGCACGTGCGAAACACATATATTATACTAGAGGTGTTAATTTTAGACTCATTGATTAATATTAAGAAGATGATGGGTTTATTGGGTCTCCTACCCATTTTGTGGATGTGTCTAAATGAGTTTTTCAATATAATCTCAAATTGTATAACAATTAATTAACGGGTCTAAAAATGGTCTAGCGGGTATAAATTTTTTTCCACCTCATTTCATTTTTTTCATTTTTCACTCAAATAAAAAAAAAAGTTTGGTGAAAACCCGATGGGTCGACCCGACCCGAGACTCATTTGACCCGGACCCGTTTAGACCCATCCTTCTAAATGACTCATTTAAATACGGACCCATTTACACTCAAACTCATCTAGACTCGTTCAAAGACCCGACCCATTTATTTTGCCATTTATAAATTATACCAACAAAAATTATAGACTGGGCCACATATTTCATTTAATTTTTGCTCCTCTCTAATTATTTTATTATGTTTCAATTCTGATTTCTGACTATGATTAAGCATCAATTTCTTTAGTATGTTGGCACTAGTTTTAAGCCAACATTGTTTGGTACAATTAGCCTTCTTAGTATCTTTTCAACTTTGTTGAACAAGCCATTTATTATATTTGATATTTAGTTGTATAATGTTAATTTTTGTCAAAATAGAAAGAAAAAAGCATCAATTTGATAAATGATACCATCTCGACCATACCTATAGAAGCGTCGGTTCCAACCGACGGAACCGACATCAATAGCATCAAGCTATCGGTTCGACCCTCGGTTGGTTCCAGTCGGTTATCCGACGAGAGGGGAAGCGTGTGAGTGGGGCTCGCGAGTTATTATTATTTTTTTTCATTTGAACGTTGAGAAATGAAAAATAAAAAAATCAAACACCGCCAACGCTCAAAAATCAAACCCTTTTTATTTTTATTTTTTACAATACTTTACAACTATAAATACACACTCCGTTTTACCACTTTCACTCAACATTTCACAACAATTTTATACAAAAACACACACTCAATTTTACCCACTTTTACATAACAATTTTCAACAATTTTATACACCACAATTCACGTTCGTTATACCCATTCCGAACATTTCCATTTCATACAACAACTCTGTCACAAAAATGTCTAAAAACACCAAATCAAAACCCAAAACAAAAAAGAAAGATCAACAAAATGTAGCCAAAGATATGTGGTAACGTTTGTTGAATAATCCGTCATCGAACATGAATTCATCAACCGTTCAAGTTTCCTGATCCACGTCTCAACCTTCCACATTTGCAAATATCCCACCCATTGCAAATCCATTCCAACTTGCTTCCTATGACCCGAGAAATAATCACCAATTTCAAGGGTGATACCAAAACACACATTGGTCACCACCACAATCAAAATTTTCCCATCACACACAATGATCACCATCACACTCACAATTTTCACAGAATACAACCAACCCGAGTTCTCAATTTTCACACTATTCTCCAAACACACCCAATACCAATTACCAACATATGAATTTCATCGTACCCGAAACGCTGGAAGAAAGTTCTGACGAGGCCCAACCCGACTCCGAACCTAAGGAAAAAAACGGAAAGAAAAAGGGTAAACGGGTTCAAATACGGTGGACGGACGATGATGCTAGAATTTTATTGGAACGGTGGATACATTGTTCCAAAAAAGGCGTCGAAGGAAAAGTCAATCAAATATGTCCTTTTGGGCTAAAGTTGGAGCCGGTTACAATCCTTGTGTGGCACAAAAATGTATAGTAACCTTAATCAACTTACCGGCACATGGAATATGTAACACCTCACAAATTTAAATGCAATTACGTACACTAAACATTTGCATTTTAGGCTAATTCTTTAACTTTGAGTGAATTCACAACTATTTTTAGAGGTAAGTCTATCAAAGCCCAACTGGTTAATATGTGTAGTATTACTTATTCGTAATTACGTACAAAACGATTGGAACAAACGCGACAAAATATGCGACTGTTGGTGAACTAAATTATTTAGTAAAACGAAATTTATTAAATAACATTAACGTTTATTAATATTATGTTGATAATATTTACAAAGTATTTTATAACGTATAAACGTTTATTTCGTAAACTGAAAAAAAACAAAGTTAAAATTTTATTAACTCAACTAAATTATTTTTATAAAATATCTCAACTAAAAATATAACCAAATACATATTTAAAAATCTACCAATTAAAAATATGAAAACATTTAACAATCGGGGAAACGAACACCACACGGGACGCAACTACATGGGACGAAAAAGGGAGACAAACCCCCTTTTTCCCTTTCTTTTTCCTCATTTCCACCATCTCACTTCTCTCTCTTTACTCTCTTTTCTCTCGTCTTTCTCTCCCTAACATACTTCCACCACCACACCACCACCACCACCTTTGATCACCGAAAACCACCACAAAACGGCCTCAAATCACATAACTCATTTAGAGAAAAACGACCACGACAACGAGATCTAAACTTCAATCTTTTCGGATTTTCACGGCGACAAATTTGTAAGATCCCAACAATCCCGCAAATTCTTAGATTTTTCTATTTTCTTGACATTTCTTGTTTATAATACTTAATACAACATGTTTTAGTGTTATTAACAACTGAAAATGTCCAAAATCGACCCAAAACTCGTTTTCCCCAAATTTTCGTTCGAACAGCCCGTTGTGTCGCACGGGGCCAAAAACAGTAGTGCGACACAAGCTTTTGTGTCGCAGTACCACTTCAACGTCGCACTATGCGACACAACGTTTTATGTCGCACAATTCACCCTACGTCGCATACTTGCGACACAACTACTTATGTCGCAGCATTTGCGACACAAATACTTACATCACATTAAATTGCGGATGTCGCAGGAATGCGACACAAACCTTTGTGTCGCAATTTAAACCAACGTCGCACCTTGTGTCGCATAAAACAGAAACTTTACAAATGTTTTTGCACAAAGTGTCAAACTTAACCGGGAGCGTATACTTACATATGATACGATATACGAACTATACAAACATTACAAACACACTTATTTTAATGAAATTGTGATTTCGAACTATTACCAACGAGTCGTATACACTTTCAAAACTTCAAACATAAACATCGAACAAACAATTGGACATAACTTGGTTGTACGAACACTATCATGGATGGTTAAACTTAGACCTCCACATACTTATTAAATTTCATACATTTTGGGCGTTAGGAGATTTCGACTAGACTTCTTGGGCTTTAGGCTTTGCTAGCACTCGAACATACTACTCAACATGTGAGTTCACAGCCCCTACTTTTACTGCTTTACTACTTTTGAACAGGGATGGAAAACATAGTCAACTTTATTGCCATGGGTGCAACCTTTATACAACTGATTTGATGCAAACTATTTATGACTGCAGTCAACTGTTACAACTTTTATTTATGAAATGGAATTTCATACAAAAAACTAAATTGGGAATACACTGGAGAACGACCAGCCACACACGCTTTTACAAACTGACTTTTATGAAACAACATTTTCATAGACATCTGAAAAGTCCCTACTTCTTAGGCACAAACACACAGAAAGTCCCTACGTCTTGGGCACACGCACAAGAAGACCCTACGTCTTGGGCATATTCATACAAGTCCCTACGTCTTGGGCAAACAGAAAGTCCCTACTTCTTGGGCAAGGTGCCATCCTACGTCTTGGATGAAGGTTCTACTTCTTGAGCAGATGGGTCCTACGTCTTGGATGCCAGTCCTACTTCTTGGACACAACTTATACAAGTCCCTACGTCTTGGGCACATAGAAAGTCCCTACTTCTTGAGCAACTATTGTTAGGTCCTGCTTCTTGGATAAACTGTTTAGACTATACTATGGGT
Organism: Pseudognaphalium luteoalbum; assembly: GCA_963422505.1. NCBI lineage: Eukaryota > Viridiplantae > Streptophyta > Magnoliopsida > Asterales > Asteraceae > Pseudognaphalium > Pseudognaphalium luteoalbum. The sequence goes on from OY730196.1 coordinate 111,277,885, forward strand.
AACATCCCACGTTAATTGTATTTTGGGCAACATCCCACGTAAACTGTATTATGGGTAACATCTCAAACTAAACTTTACTTTTGGACAACATTCTAACAAAGGTTATTCAACCATTATGGCAAAACGTTACAAATACGTTTGATTACCAAACTTTGCACGCAAACATAAAACCTGTGAATTCACTCAACCTCGTTGTTGACTTTTACTATATTTTTCAGGGAATTAGCTGCACGTAAGACTACCGCTTGCACAGATGGACACTAGGCGACCCGTGAAGATTTAGGATGCCAACTTTTTGAAACACATGGATTTCTTTTGTAAAACTAATTTATTTTAGTCATATTCACGAAATCCACTTTTGTAAAACTTAATTACTTTACACTTGTACGATTCGAGGAATCGTAAAACTTTATAACTATTACTTTTGGCATCTTAATATATATGTTCTGTTGTAATCATATGCTCTTATACGTGTGCATGTACAATGTTGGTGTCATTACCCCCATACTTAACTAAATGCTTCCGCTAAACACAATCAACGAATTTATGGGTGTGACAGAATAAGATTTCGCTCGACACAAAAGTATTCCAAGGCCTTTACAAACACTATAAAGAGGTTTGCCCTTAAAGTGGTGCCGATGAAAATGACATTTTGAATGCTACCCAAAAAGTATTTAAGGCACAAATTAAGCGTCGATACATTTACGAATCATGTTGGAATTTTCTAAAATAATTCCCAAAATTCTTAACCGAGCCGGGCGTAATGGGTAACAAAGATACGTCTCAACCTTTTGTCATCGATTTAGACGCGGACGATGACAAAGTGGGTACAACTCTTGAATCAAACATGAAATGGCTGTTCCTATATGACCTAATACGCGGTCCACACGGTCGAAAGACAACAAAAATTACGGCTTCATAGGACGCTGGTTTGTCTTCAAGAAGTGTTCATTTCGAAAAAATTGATGCACTTGAAGCCGTCAATTAAGCCGTTATGTTGCAACAAAAAGCAATACAAACGATAACCGAAAACAATTTTAAAAAATGGCTTACAAAGCTGTGAGTTTTCTTTCTAAAAAAATCCAAAACGTGCCTTTAAAAAGAAAACTCAAAATGATTAAAAGCGCTCAGAAAGAAGTGGTAACACTCAAAGAAGATAAGTATGGAGGTGACGGTTCCGATGAAGACAAGGATGAAAATGCAAATGAAATGGATGAATCAAGCTCGGATTAGATTACGTTATTTAAATTCTACTCTTTTTATTTTATTATTGTATTTTTAAAAAATTTTGGAGTTCTTATTTACAAATTATAGTAGTTTTTTAATTATTGAAATGTTTTTATTTTAATAATGGAATATTAAATGTTTAACTAATTGATGAGTGGGTCCCATAAAAGGAAATGACATAGCACTGATGGGAGTGGTCAATGAGTTTTCATCGATTTCACTCAGTTTTAAAAAAAAAACATACATGGCGCTGACGTGCTTCAGTTAGTTTCAGTCAGTTTTTTACACCATTGGGTATGATTTTAAGGACGTACTATCTGAATACATATACAAATGACTGATCAAGTTGAAGTAACAACTTGTTTATGTGACAATAACCCACATATACAAATTTATTTAAAGGGAATATGACTTTTTAAAAGCTTATTAAAAATTTAATTGTATGTCAATTGAAACGCTTCTAATTTTTATTCTTTTTATATCTCATTATATACTTTTCGCATTTTCAATCACCTTGTTAGAATGTTCTGCAACTTAATTTTATAGCTAAAGTATATTTACATACCCAACTATATGTTTAAAACCTTAAAAATCAGGTTTTCAAAAATTAGACAGAGTACGCGCCGCGTACACTAGTACGCCCCGCGTACCTTGAGTACGCCCTGGGTACTCCCTTTTTGGTCACTTTCTGTAAAAATTTAGACGTTAGTACCCACCGGGTAGTTTATCAGACCTGAACAACTAAATTTTTAAACGAATTTTGAATACGCATAACTTTTAACTTGTTAAGAGTTGAACTACGAAACTTTGCAAACACGTCCACTATACCATAATATAGGTTTTCCTATTTTACACTTTTCTAAATTTCACGTTAACGAAGAATTCGGACGTCTAACCGAGATATAGTCATTTTAGACCATTTTAACACCAAGTCAAGTTTCAAACCAACTAACTTATGGCTTCCACTTTTTGCCAACACTTTATACCTTACAAATTAACTTTAAATCAACCACAAAAGTCAACATTTTACCACTTTAACTCAATTTAGCATTTTAACCATTTGGTGACCCATTTGGGCACCAAAATGACCCATCAAGGGTATTAACCACTTTCACAACTCAAACCAAATTCCATCTGGTTTACATACAAACTACAAACTTTGACAACATTCAATATTGTTCCTAAGTTACTATCATTAACATACTCACCAACGTACCATTTTACAACTTTCTACAAATGGGTCAAAACATACAAAACTACAATTTCATACCCAAACCACTTTCATTTAACTTACATGAGGCTTTCCTAACTATATCAAGAGCATAATTTCTATATAAGGAATTTTGACTTACTAACTTGTAACAAGTCTCAACACTAGTCGATCCTCGTCTCCATTGCCCAAATAGAGACTTTACCTGCTTTCACCTACACAACAACAATACTACTATGGGGTAAGCAAAATATGATTAGTAAGTAAAGGAAATAAGCATACAATTATAAATTACTACAAAATGGTCATACTCATATGACCCATTTACTACCAATTATAGAAATTCTTGTATTTTTTATCCGCCATACTACTAGGTGATCATTTTCACAAGAACCACCTACTACATAGATCATTCTTGGATGGTCTATCTACACATGAATAAGGATTCTCTACTACATTGTTCCAACTCAAGGGAACACTACAATGGAGCCAAGACATGGACAATACCATACTTGAACCCTCCATTTCTTACTTGCACAAATAACATACAAAACACTACATCTGAAACAAACTACCCAAATAACATACAAGATACTACATCTACATTATCTACATAATTGACTTACAATATACTACAACTACACAATTAAGATAAATATATACTACATATACAACAACTACTCAAATAATATACAGGATACTACATCTACATCAGCTACACAATTGACATACTTGTATGCCATGTCTACCAATAAGCTACTCATCACTAACTAACACTTATTTAATCATCACTAATGATTCACAAACAAGCTTAATTAATGAACTACAATTTGCTACTACTTACCTTTGCCACATGTGTGAATATTCAAGCTCCATGATTTGCTCAGTACCTCTTGTTGTCACCTAATCATAAAATCATACAAACAAGGTTATTCACTTATCAAAGTAACAACCTTCTACATAACAATTTCTCCCTTCTACTAGCTAATCAAACCCTTTTCTTTAATTCATACAAACTAACACTTATGTTTATTCAAGAACATAATCTCAATATCAAACTCAACTCATTCAAACTACACAATTTATCAAGTATTATTACTACATGATCATAACTAACTCATATTTACTAATCATCATCCTCTACATCATCATACTTACTAATTATTTGATTTAGCTAAATTGATCATAATTCAATTACTACAATGAAATTTATCATTTAACATCTACACAAGCTTACTTACACATAATCATCATCTCTAACATCATACACCAATTTCTTTAGCTTGGCTTAAATCATGAAAACTCAAGTTTCTTACTAAAACTCATCAATTAACATTTATACATACTTTTTTACATACTACAATCATCATCTAACATACATACTTTCAATTACTTAACCAATTCTCAAAATCCACTTTTAGGATTTATATTAAAATAATTAAAACAACAAATTGAATGAGGTTAGAACTTGTATGATGTTATAACCAAGTCAGAAGCAATAAAACACATGATTCAAGCTTCAATTTGGTGAATTTCTCACTTGTTTTCTTCTTCCCCTTTCCCTTTGTTCTTTCTCAAGTACACACACATGAATAATTGAGTTGGTTCCAGAATTCTTTACACAGTGTGTACTTTTTTAAGTTTTCTACCCTTAATTAATATAGTCTGTAACTTAAAAACCATTCACAGTTAACATTATTACTTTCGATTTCTATCTTCTAGTTATTTTTCTACTGTTTTGGCCACTAACTAATTTTCTTACAAATGTTAACATGACATTTAAATTACTCTTTTACTTTAAAATATCTGCTTACTAAAATTGGAGAGTTTTTCAGAAAACTTTAAGGAAAAAAGTCTTCGTTGTAGCTGCTTAGGCTACATTTGGTTTAATAAAGTCTATGAAATCTGATGGAATTGAAATTTCCAATTATATTTCATAAAGTTGTTCGGTTCAATCATGAATTAAGTTTAGAACAATTAAAAGAATTTGCATTTTTCAGATAAATTCTAATTCCATAGATGATATACCGCGAAGCAAATGCTCGTGTACACGTCGGAAACGCTGAATCGGATATTTCAGAGTTATTAATCTATAAGAGGCAATTGAAGAGTTTTTTAATAAATTTTTCCAGCATGTATAAAGATAATAATGAGATATATTGATATATCTTGGTATATATGAATATTTGTAAATGGATTATTATTTCCCCCGAAGAAATAACTAATTTACCGAACTTTATTCAAATAAATTAAAATATTAACACTTAGTTTGGAAACGATTGATGATTATATTGTACCTTTCACAATAAAAGTAATATCGACCGATATAAAACAACAATATAAAATTTGTTTATAGATATTTATTAACCACAATATAATATTCTATAGTTTTTTTATGTGTGTTTATTCAAACTTTGTTTGCTAATTGAAAAAAAAAGTTTATATCAGATAATTAGTGGGTAGTTAGAAATTAATATCATAAACATGAAACAAAACATAAACTGAAATATTGTACCTTAAATGAGCAGTCCTAAACTACGGAACCTAAAATGAGCATTTCTAAACTACATAAGACCAATTAAAACGAGGCGTTGTAGATGAAGATCTCGCTTGAGAAGGCCACAACGTCCGCAATGGATGTTATGGTTGGTGGACGTTGTGTTTGGAGTAACGGCAAATAGAACGCCAAAAGTGACAGCCAAAATGATTTCCTTTTCATTTATAATTTTTTTCTTCCTTTGTTATTTTAAACAAAATAAATTTAGTGACTCTTACCGAGGCAAGTGTTATGAGATTACATCATGTTATGCTAACGCTTAAAACACTCATGGTGTTACCATTGCAAATGATGTAAGACACCCTTCCAAATCTATGCATTACACGAACGAAGACAATATAATAGATATAGACACCTTGATGATCTATCATCGTTAGAATTCGATCAATATGTTCCACTCCTTTACAGAATCAATATTCTCCCTCGATTTAACAAGCATAGCCCGGCCATCGACTCATATAGTTTTGGTAACGATTATTTTTCAATTGAATATTTAATTAATTAATTAAACTCATGCAGGACCAAGAAGTAAAATCTTCAAAGTAACAATAGTATCAAACAAGGTTGTCAAGATCGGGATCCTACGTAGGATCGTTTTTGCCTTTGCAAGATCAGGATCGTAAGATCGAGATCGGGATCGTAGATCCTACCAAAATCTGATTTTTTATGCAAAGATATCTAACATTAGACTTAGAATATTGTAAAAAACTACTATTAGATAAATTAATCTAACATTCAGACTTTTGTATTACTGAAGTGATGCAATTTGTCAACATATATTTCTTGAACGATAAACGTACTAAAACAAAAGATAGCGACATATTACAGTTGCACCAAAGTTTGAGAGAATATTGCAAATGAAAATTTCTAATCGTCGTTTTAGAGGTTCTAGATTTTTTCTTATGTTAATTTGATAATAAATGGGGAAATTGAACTTGGAGACAAATGTATGGTAAGTTTTGAGATATGATTTGGACTACTTATTAGCCTTACAAGTCCAATTGTAAAAAAAAAAAAAAAAAGCTCATTTGTAGGATCGGATCGTTCAACGATCCTACGATCTTACGATCGATCCTACGATCCTACTCCGATCCTACCTCATGACCGATCCTACTCCGATCCTGCACGTTTTTTCTTGGTAGGATCGTAAGATCGTACGATCCTACGATCAGGATCGCGATCTTGACAACCTTGGTATCAAGACATCAATAAATACAAGTTTAAAACATATACTCCGTATTTAAAATTACAAGTAGCTACTCCCTCCGTCCCAAAATTATTGTCCACCAACAAAAAACACACAGTTTAATAAAAGTGAGACCATAATAGTTTTTAACCACTCAAATGGAATCTGCACCCTCTATAGTCTTTTCCTATTGGTTAAAATGAGAAGTGGACAATTATTTTAGGACGTTTCAAAAAGGAAAGATGATCTATAATTTTGAGACAGAAGGAGTATTTAGGTAAGAATGTACGGAGTTATATTGTTTTATAACAAGGATATTAGTATGTACATATCACAAACTTAGCCCCTACAGTGTTTGTCTAGATCCTTAGCTAGCTTAGCTATGTTTATATCATTTCCTATGCCTGTGATTAAAGTCAAAATTTCACCGACTGCACCCCCATAAAAGCCTGTTACTTTTTGCTTTAAAGTTTGCTAAACCCTACAAAAACATACACAACACACAAACACCTTCATTGTGTGTAGCCTAGTCTCTATATATACACAAACAAAGTACACAACCATCAAGAATCCAACAGAGACAAACCTATAGTTACCAACATTTTAATCTGTTCAAGTTTTTAATTTAATCCCTTTGTCCCATCAAAATGCTTATTTTTTGGATGGTAATTTTGGTGGGATTTGTGTTTGGTTTAAGTTTGAACCATTTCTTGCCTTTGTTGTTCTTAAAAAACAAGAAACTTGGTGCTCTTCCTAGAGGTTCATTTGGATACTTGCCACTTCTTGGTGAAACCCTAGCTTTTCTTAACCCTCATCCTTCCACCACCATTGGTTCTTTTCTTCAAGAACATTGTTCTAGGTAATTACTTATTATTTGATAAAATTACAGAATTGAAAAATCTGTAAACTTGCTATAAAAAGAAAGATTCTTGATATATTGTACATAGAATTTTACAGTATGCTACATGGAAGTGATATATACATGAGAAGACACACATTTATAGCAAGAAAATAAGTTACAAAACCACATATTTAATTATTAACTGATAAATATATAATTTTATTTTCCAGGTATGGGAAAGTGTTCAAATCCCATTTATTCTTCTCACCTACCATTGTTTCATGTGATCAAGAACTCAACTATTTCATACTACAAAATGAAGACAAGCTGTTTGAATGTAGCTATCCAAAGACCATTCATGGTGTTCTTGGAAAGATATCTATGCTTGTGGTTGTGGGTGACACCCACAAAAGGCTTAGAAATGTGGCCCTTTCTCTTGTCTCAACCACCAAATCTAAATCTGATTTTCTCACACACATTGAGAAAACCACAATTCAGATTTTGGATTCTTGGAAACACAAGAAACAAGTCATCTTCTGTCAAGAAGCTAGAAAGGTTATTAATTTGTTTATACTTTCTGTTTCTTTGATCATCCCTAATTAGTACTCTATTTTCTTAGTTTATATAATATATTTGAGTTGATGATTGATTATATTTAATTTATGATTATTTTTTTTCCAACAGTTTACTTTCAATGTAATAGTAAAGCAAGTTCTAGGCTTAACACAAGAAGAGCCACAGACTGCAGAAATTCTTGAAGATTTCCTTACTTTTATGAGAGGTTTAATTTCCTTTCCACTCTACATCCCAGGAACACCCTATGCAAATGCAGTTCAGGTATGTACTTCATTAATTAAATGTTTTTTTAAACTTATTCAATCATGTTTTATTTTTTTTATGATCATTGGAATTTCAACAAAACTGAATTCCATTTTTAATTATTAACTTTTATGATTTATTTTTTATTTTTTCAAATTTAATATTAATATAATAATTTTCATATAATTTTACATCATCCTAAATTCTCTAAATTAAGAAGGAAAAAAAATACCAGTCAGTTCAAAATCAAGTTGCAAATTCTTTTAACTCAATTAATGTGTACTTATACATTGCAATACATTTATATAGATAAATGAGAAATATTGAAAACATAATTATTATTGCTTGCATTATTATTATCATCATATATCTTGGCTTTGTAAAAGGAAGAAGAGGCATGTACATGTGATGATGAACTTTGTGTTGGTTTCAACTTTACAGGCTAGAATCAGAATATCATCAAGTGTCAAGCAGATTATAAAGGAAAGAAGAAAAAACAATACTATAAATAATAATAATGATAATTTATGTGGGAATATGAATATTAATTTCCAACAAAAGGGAAGTGATTTCTTGGAGATACTCCTAGGTGTTGATACCTTATCTGATGATGAAAAAGTTAGCTTTGTTCTTGATGCTCTATTGGGTGGCTATGAAACTACCTCTATTTTAATTGCCATGGTGGTGCATTTTGTTGCTAAATCCCCAGCTACACTTGAACAATTGAAGGTATAATCAATTACTTTTATATGCCATTGGTTATGCAAAACATATGTTTGACTTTTGAAAGTCAAAGCTAAGACTTATTGAATCAAAGTTGACATGGATTTAATTTTTACAAACCATAGATTTTGCACCTGCAATACTGGTTTTACACTCTGATATCATTAATGTCATAGCCTTTTAGGTCAATTTTGAAGCTTTATTGTAGTTAGTTCAGTTGACTCTGTAAAGTCAGACTTAGAATTTTGTTTGTTAATATGTAATAATAATGTTATTATGTGATAATCATAGGTAGAGCATGAAAGCATCAGGAGCAAGAAGAAGAAAGATGAGTCTTTGAATTGGGAAGACTACAAGATGATGGCATTCACCCAAAATGTATTCTAATTCTAAGTTCCCTTGATATATTTTTCATTAATTTTACTATAAAAAAATATAAATATAAAAGTAACTGTGCTCACACAAAATCATCATCATCATCGTGTTTTTATTTATTTATTTATGAATTATCCTTGACGAGAGTATAATATAAATATAAAAGAAATACTCCTATATGAGATGGTTAGGCAAAGCTGTTAATATTTCATTTATTTTAAAAGAAAACAGATAGATAGCTAGTTATATTCTTAATTAGTTATTTAACATTAGTTTAATGATGATTTTAATAACCTAGTACTCACTTTACTTTTGTCAATTAGGTCATCAATGAGTCTCTTAGATATGGCAACATTGTCAAGTTTGTGCATAGAAAAGCTCTCAAAGATATTAAATTCAAAGGTAACTACACTAGTCTGTATTTATTATTTATATGTGAAATTTTAGATTTAACTGCTTATGTGATTTAAGATATTTTGGTATTACATAAACAGATAAACTTAAAAATAAAAATACAAGTTTAATCTGTTGTAGATTCATTGTTAAGAAAATCACGTATAAATGGGTGTATAAATAAGTGATGATTTGTACACTCCATACACATCTAATTGTATTTTATAATATTGTAGTATACAATTTCTTAAAGGAGTACAATTTATAGTGTATGAAGAATTATTGATGGTGTACCAATTAGTCAATTACTAACTTCATATATATATTTCATGTTTTTTATTTATATTAAAAGTCAATTAAAATCTGTCTAAATCATATATACGGAGTAACCATGAGGTCAAAAAGGGTTCTTTCATAGTAATGATTCATGCATGCATGAGCCACTTTATGCATTTTATATGTTAGTAAGTGTTACTGATAATTTAGTGGGTCTTGTTGTTATATTAAATTATTACATAACTATTATTTGTTGTCAAATGCTGAAACCAGAAGTATTTTTTGTATTTTATCGTCAGATTATTTGATACCAGCAGGTTGGAAGGTCCTACCAATTCTAAGTACAGTTCATTTGGACCCATCGATCCATTCAAGTCCCCTTGAATTTCATCCTTGGAGATGGGAGGTATAGTAATTCAATATTTTTGTATTCAATTATGATTAAATTTCCTCCAATATTTAACTATATGTGTTTATACACATTGTCATACAAACATGCCTTTCTACATATCTACTTTTAGTGTTACCATTATTAAAATGAAATGAGGACAAATTGGATATATATGTAGACACAAAGGCAAGATCAAACGGGCAAGAAGTTTACGCCATTTGGTGGAGGATCAAGATGTTGTCCGGGGTCTGAACTAGCTCGAGTAGAGGTTGCATTCTTCCTTCATCACCTTGTACAAAATTTCAGGTGATGAATTGCTTTACCATTGTAATATTTTTATTTGTAATCAATAAGTAGTGTCTAACAATGTTGGTGGTGTTGCAGATGGAGAGTAGAAGATGATGACCAACCAATTGCATATCCATATGTAGAGTTCCAAAGAGGTCTAGTATTAAATTTGGACCATTTTGCAAATTGAATCAAAATTACTATATATATTGGAAATTATCCATTTCTTGAGAAAATAATTATCCAATATCCACCAATAATACATCTTTTTATATGCTTTAAAATGTATCTCCAATGTAGCATTTTACTTTATTTATTTATTTATTTTGTAAATTATTCATCATAATAATTCATTATAAAATAAAATGTTCTATGACCCAAGTATGCACCGAAAGCTTCCTAAATTTGCTATTGTCTTCTCTTCGCGGATTAATATACTTATTTATATTTATATTATTATTATATTGGGAACATGTGAAAGATGGAATCCAATAATTCAATAAATGAATTTGTTATACAGTAATATTTTGTGGACATTGATTTGATTACAGTACCATGCAAACATGAATCATAAACAGTGTTTAAAAAATAAGGTGGACTGTCCAGCAAAATATGACAGAATTGGACAAAAATGATTGATATACGTACCACGTAGGATATCTAATCAAACAAATTTCATTAATTTCAATAATAATAAGAATACTAATAAAATTATTTTACTGAAATGATTTTCCCACACCCCCCAAATCATATGGTCTTAACAGTAATAGGACTCCTCACATAATGTTTTCCATCTGACCATTTCAGTTGTCCAAAAACATAGTCCTTAACTCCCCTGCCCTTGGACTTCAAAATGACCTTAAAGGTTTTCTCTTCACCAATCTTTTTAAACTTCAAGCTCTTAGGCTGAACCACCACCGAGATGCCAGCCGGCTTAAATACTTGCGCCGTGTAAGTGGCAGGTGAACCCACGTTCTTAACGGTTCTAGTCACTGTGATTGAACCATTAAGATTGGGTACAGTAATTGATGGATAGTTGAAGTTTGTGAGACTAATGTTTTCAGCTGGGCATGTATAAGGTGTTTCTGAAAACTTTACAATTTGAGATTTGGTGTAGCCGAGTGCACACATCAAGTCAAGATAATTGGTGGTGGTCAGGTCATAAACCAGACCAGGGTCCATGGCTCTGTTTGGCTGCACATGTCCTGCTCCATAACTAAATGGTGTTGCTTTAATGTGTGATGCATTTGTCATTGGTTTTACCTCGTTGTCCCGTGTTCTTGCTGCATGATTAAACACAGATAATGTAAAAAATAGTGTATTGTGTGTAAAAGTATTACACTGCTCAAACATGAGTTTACGTAGTAATTAAGATTTCGAGATTGTGGTAAACTAGAGTAAGACATAAATATAATTTTCTCTTATAGTTGGGAAAACTCACCGGTGGTCATGATGGCCGATCTAATGGCTGCTGGACTCCAATCAGGATGTAGGGTTTTAAGTAGCCCAACAATACCGGAAACATGTGGGCATGACATAGAAGTGCCAGACACACAATTATATTGAACTCTACGTGTATCAAAATCTTGATTTGTTGGTCCTTGAGATTCAGTGTAAGCAGCTATTATACTCACACCCGGTGCAGTAATATCAGGCTAAACATAGTTACAAACTAATATCTATCAATATATAATGCAAAATCATAAGCAGTTAATGTAAGACAAATTATAAAGATCCTTGTATAACCTTGAGAATCTCTGGAGTGACGGTGTTAGGTCCCTTGGATGAGAAAGCTGCCATGAATGGAGCTGGCTTTGTGTCCAATTGAGTTGATGGATGTGTAATGTAAGCCATTGGAGACCTGTTGGGGTCGTATAGGTTAGATGACCAGCTGTACAAGAAAGACCAGATAACTTGGCTTCCGTGGCATAATAATACCTCAATTACGTAACAGGGCTCACAAGACTAATTTTATAAAGGTGGAAAATAGGCAGGTTGGGTAACGGATCAAATGAGTTTGGTTCAAAATGGTTAATTTTGGTACAAATTATTGCAGGTCGGGTTGGAACAGGTAAAATTGACCGTGAAAAAATTCTATTCATTATATTTTCAGTTCATGCGATTTTCGACATGTTCAACCTATTTGAAACGTTTTCTTCTAAGCTACTTATCTGTTTTAACTCATTTGTCCTGTTAAAAGTTGGCATACCCGAATCGACCATTTCACAAGTAATTGGATGGAAGTGCCATATCAAGGATTCCTGATGGAAAAGTTAGATCGTAATAAGAGTGGGGATGTGTAGATTACTTGGTTGAATTGAGATAATGGAAGACAGCTAGACCATCACTGTAAGTGATATGTGTAGCAGGGAAGACATGAGGATCTGCAATAATCTCATTCCCAGAAGCATCATTATTGGCTAGAACCATTCCAACAGCCCCAGCCAAAGCAGCTTCTTGGCCTTTGTCAACTCTAGCATTATCTCCCCGAAGACATACCAAGATTTTCCCTTTTGCTTTTTTGGGATCCAATGATCCAGCCTTACAAAGCTGCCTGCATAAAGAAACACCGAAGCCAAAAGTTCAGGCACTAACATTTGGATCATGTTCACAATCACTTGCTAACTTGTATTCCTTACGCGTCTTTGGCATCCGCATTAGGTGCTTTGGCATCAACGGAACTTATGATTGGAAAGAACTTGTTTTTCGGCAATGGTTTAGCAGAAAGACTTTCGCCCTGAAATTCAGATTTTTATAAAACCAATCAGGCATAATAGCTTGTAAATCTTATCCCATTTAATGCTGCATTGAAATATGACCTTGAAGCGCATCTTATTGCCTAGAACAGCATAACTAGGGAACTGACGGTCCATGGTACTAGCTCCAACTGTGATTTGCCAGGCAGCAACATTGGACACTGTGCCATCAGCGGGTCCCGAATTACCCGCGGAGCACACGACAACTATGCCATGCTTAACCGCATGAAATGAACCAATGGCGACACTGTCGTTGAAAAAAGGAACAGCATCACCACCAAGAGATACAGATAACACATCTACTCCATCTTGAATGGCCATATCAAATGCTGCTAATATATCTGCATCAAAGCACTCATTTCCACTCACAGGGGGGAAGCAAACTTTATAAGCAACAACTCTGGCATTTGGTGATCCCCCTTTAGCCGTACCATTGCCATACCCAAATACACTGGCATCTGATACAAAGTTACCTCCGGCCGTAGATAAGGTGTGGGACCCATGGCCTTCATGATCACGTGGCGATTCAAATGTGGAGTTTAGAGGTCCCACAACAGAAGCATAACCTTTGTTGAAGTATCTTGCTCCTATCAGCTTCCTTCACATATGAAAACAAAGCATGAACGGTCATAATATTGGTTTAGCTTCAAGCCTATTAGGTCATGCCACCTAGAAGCTAGAGTGGCATTTGAAAAAAAAGCACATATAAAAAAGAAAATATATTTGGGCATAAACTATGGGTACATAATGTGTAGTAGGAACCTGACCGATTACAGCGGAAGCTAGTATCCACACCATTTTGACAGACTCCTTTCCACTTTGATGGAATTGGTCCCATTCCTTCATCACTAAAGCTCTTTGACTCGGGCCAAACGCCTGGCAAAAAATAGAATAATATTAGTTAATGTAAGTTTGGAGGGAGTTAATATGATCAAATATAAGACAACGTGCATTATGTAATTTGCTAAAAATTTGATTATGGCCGACTATAGTGTGGTACTTTCTTATGGCTAGCATTGAGTTTTATAATACTAATCAGCATAAGGGGTTAACATAAATAATTCTTATATGAGAATGGCAATATTTAAAAGAAATAAGAAGTGTCACATCTACAAAATATATCAAAAAATCTGAATCAGCTAGCTTTTGAAGCTGAAACCAATTTAGATGCCAGTGAGGAAACCATGTGCACCCATGATAGTGGCCAACAGATAAGAATTTTGCAGTATGAAAGACCAAGTTCTTGGACGAAATAATCAAATGTATTTTCTATTTTAAATCATTTATTGCTTAGTGATCCCCAAAACATAATCAATTGCCATTGCCAAATAATGAAAAAAGTGCCAGTTCAATACTTCAATCACTCAAACGAAAAATGCATATAAAATTTCAAAAGTTAAGTTCTTCGGATGATGATGCACAATTAAGCCATTCCAGTAAGCAAAGAACGTGGTCAAAAAGTCAACGATTCCAAATGAAAGAAGTTAAAAGGCAACTTTTTTTAAAGAATATAAGTAATAGCAAGTTGTCTACAGTGAGTAAATCCATATCACAAGCTTCAACAAAAATGTTGGAGATTTGGTCAGCAATAATCAATCAAATATATAAAAAAAATACAGAAATAAGAGACTGAAACTTATGTTTAGATAATCGATGCCCTTAACATAAGTACACTGGACCATTTATCATTACAAGCATCAAGATGAACTAGATTAATAAAATTCATAAGCTGACCTGTGTCAAGGTTTCCTATGATTGTGTTTTCACCATATCCTGCCTTCTTCCAGATGGAACCCGAAGGAATTACACCATTATCTTCAAGTCCCATAAAATTCCATGATCTAGTTGTATGTAATTTTCTACCTCTATTCAAGAACACTGAAACTACCTTTGGATGCTCTGCATTGGATAATTATTCACACAATTCAAAGCATATCAAATCTACACACTAAAAATACAACGATATGATTATCAACTACGTACTGGCTATCTGGACAGCTTCCTCATCTTCAAGTATGGCAGCAAAACCATTTATATGCCTTGTGTATGAGTAAAAGATAGCATCTTTCGCCTTATCTTTACTGTAAATTCAAGTATATTCATCATAAGAAAGACAACTTTTAGGGGATTAATAAGACTAAAAGCTAAAAAGGAAAGATAAATGACGCTGAATAAGCACACGTGAGCGAATATTACCTTCCTAAACAAGAACCAAGGAACTCATAATGAGTGTCTCTTACTAGATTCAAATCAGTAGATAAAACTTCAAGACTGTGTGAATGAGCTCCCAAGTAGACAACATATGACTAAAAAAAAGTGAGATAAATTTTGAAAATATTAAAATTTTAGAAACATTACCAGTATTGTTATGTTATTGGTAGATACAAAGGCAATAATTGATGCTTACACTTTTAGTAGCACAGGTGGGTCTATAAAATAGTGCAGAAAAAAGAAGAAAAGAAAGAACAAGATAAAGAGGTGTAGCACTACTTGCTCTCATTGCTCTCTCCTTCTTTAGTAGTGCTTGACCCCTCTTCTGCTACCCTCTTTCACAAGATATATTATGAGCACATGAACATCCCTTTTGCTCAAACTCTGTTTCTATTTAAAGACTTGTATTTCATTGGTGTTGTGGTACAGCTTCAGTGGACTAAAAAAGGCAATGTGAAGTTTTATAGTATTATTATTACTAACCTTAAAAAAAGAATAAAAGAAACAGACTGGTGTAGTTAGTCTAACTTAGACAACAATGTTCCACTAACGCCCACATAATCCGTTTCACCTTATGAACATTTTAGATCAAACGGAAAGGGATCTAGCTTTTTAGTCCTCGACCCAATAAATGCTGCTAATAATACACTTTCGCCCCAAATGAGCCTTTAACAAAACCAACCCTTTAGAACTCTCATAGATCATTTGCATTTAGTTATTATTATTTAATGTGCACATGATCAACAATCAAAGGCCATGTTGTGTGTCAAAAAGCATCTTCCTTTGATGAGAGATATTAATACTAATGTACTACCATGTTGGTCAAAAACTCTACGCACCATCCAATTCAATATTATATACTACTACTACTACTACTACTACTACTAGTTTTGCATTATTGCATAGTAGACACTAAAACCCACGTAACATGTGCACCTAATTTGCATGGGAGACATAAAACAAGTCCATATTTCTTAATTGGGGTGAGGTCTGGATTAGCTGCATAAACACACTAGTCAGGCATTTTAACAAACACATTGTGTGCATATACAAAGAACATAAATATGTATATATAAATTGACAAAAGTATAAGAAAAAAAACAAGTAAGTGGTGGTCCAGATGAGCATTATTATTATGAGTGGCGCAATGTTAAAGAAACGGTAACAATCGAAGCAAGTTTTCTTCCTGTTGTTGTTGCTTAGTCCAAGATGACGTAGCAAGTGGTAGCTGAAATCCATATCTTGACAAAATGCTTGAATCAAGAACTGCCAAGTCTAATAAAATTGGTGGACATATGTTGGAAGATTATAAAGATCATTAATCTGTGGTGGTGGTGAAGAGTATTATTAATTAATAGGTTTTTATAAAATGGTGCCCAATTTCCAAATTAGGGTTCACACTTGACAAATATTACAATTTGGAAAGTCAAGGAAGATTTATAGCCTTATCGTCAAAGATATTGAGCGGCCGGAGATCGCTGGATCCGGCCGACAACCAATTGTATAACATACGCTAACTACGCGGATTACATCAATTATGAAAATACAAAACTCTAATCTCCATACCACATCAACTATTAGAGTAATAAAGGGTGTTATACAACGCACTTGAGCTGAAATTTGTGGGCTAAAACTAAACTAGGAAACTAGGTTTTTAAAGCATCTTGCTACTTTATTTTTTCTAAAAAAATATGAACCAAGATTCAACTGTTCCAAATGTAAATTATATATTTTAGATTGTACTAACTTATCTTTTTCTACTTTTCCATTTTTACACCACATTTCCTATTTCGATTTTACAACTTTACATATCAAACTATCATTCTATTTAACATCATAAGTAATATATCAGTGAATATTAAACATAATATACAACTTTCGTCAAGTTACGAATTACAAACAAAAATAGTATTACCGCTGTATAGCGCGGATATTATGTTAGTTTTAATAAAATGGTAAGGTCAGACTACCCTTCATATTTGATGCAAACATTTTTATAAAGATTCTTTTATTACTAAAAGTAAAGCATTTAGTGTATGTGTTGGAGATGCTCAAATACATCGGGGAGTTGGGTAAATATTGTCAAACGAGTAAATGGTATACCTTTTATTCTATTGTATTTCCACCGTTATATTTGATAACTCAACTACACTTTTTATTCAAAACTTATATTGTACAATCGGGATGCACAATTACCGTGAATTTATAAAAATATTTGGTGGATTTATCATATCTCATTTATTATAGAGAGTAATCCGTATGGTGTTGTACTAGACAACGTATAAAATATAATTAGTAATGTACGGATAAATTTTAGTGGTCTAAGAATCATCAGTTATTTGTTATCGTGCTTTTAAGAAGAAAATCATATGATTCTCTTTATAATTTTTAATAATTAGCGTAGTAGCATCTCAGCTAGTCAAAAACTGCAAATTTTGTAATCAACGATGTCGTTAAAGAAAAGTAAAGAAAGTTATGGGTGATGAAAAAGGATGATGTCACGTAACTTTTAATCATGATATCTACATTGTTTACAATTATTTATGACAAGGTAATATATAATCATGAGCTTCAAACGAGTAGAACTATATTAATAAGAATGAAATAACTTATAGGAATGTGTCATGTGTCATTAAACTCATTTTCCTTTACATCTTTAAAAATTAAATATCTTCCAAATAGTAAGTTGAAAAATAATATAAATCACATCATAAAAATTATAAAAATCTATATTACCTTGTCATAAATTATTGTTTTGGGAATCAGGCACATAACTTTAACTTGTAGATTATAAATTATTATAATATACAAGACAAACATCACTTATGATACATTCAAAGAAAACAAACGAAGTGTAATTTATATTGTAATCAATTTCAATGGCCTCGTCGGATCACGCATGGAAATTCAATGGAGAACAAAGAGGATGTTGAGGATGAAGATGTTACCTATCCAACCTCGGAATCGAATATTTATAGAACTAAGTAAATACAACCAGCTCTTACGTAATGTCCTATTAGTTTTCATTTCAGGTGTTTTATTGGAGTTGTTCATTGTGCGAGGTTTGCTAGTTAGATGTCTTCGTAGAAGTAAGGTTTAGTTTTAAGAGGTGTTCTAAATTTGTTGGACTGTCTTGCGTTGGTGTTTTATGAGTACTTTCTAGCTTCTTGCTATCTAAAACCTTTATAAAGCATTTGCAATAAAGACTTAAAACTTAGTCTTTATCCTATAGGAAATGTCTATTCTACCATTCATTATTTACTTAGTTCAGGATATTATTTGCTTTTCGGGTAAAGAGCATGGTGCAAAAAATCAGGTCATTCAAGCTATTATCCTCTCGGCTTGTTGGTGCATTTGGTAAGCAAGGAATGAAGCTTGTTTTAATGGAACTTCTCCATCATGGCAAAGGTTAAAAGAGGATGTTCAAAGAATCAGTGTTTTATGGATAAAGAACAGAGCAAACTTGAAGCATTTATCTTGGAAGAATTGGTGTGAATTTAATCTTCTAAATACAAATCTTGATGGATGTGTACAGAGGCTGGAGAAGAACATATGTGCTAGGACAGGAGGAGTAACATGGTGATTCTGCTGTGAAGTGCAAACGTGTATAGCAGGAATTTTTTGACTTTCTCCATATGGTCTGTTGCTTGTGCACAGATTGTAGCAATCTTGTTTATTATATCCTTTATGTTTTTAATATTTTATTTTTGGTTGAGAAGTGGTCTGCAATAGGAGATACAAATCCTCTGGATCAGTATGGGTCCTATAAAAAACGAAGTAGGGTGAAAACCAGTGGATCGGCCCCTACTTTTAGGGATTTTTTTCATGGGATTTCTCAGGGTTTTTTCATCCTTTTTAGGACCCTCTCAGTTATGATCCGGAGTCTTGGTATTTTAGGATTTGAGGTGCGTTTATAGTGTATGTAAGTTGTACTTTGGGGGCTATCTAGTATCTTAGCCCGTTTAATTAATATTATTCTGCCTTTCAAAAAAAAATTATAAGTCAAAAATATTTATATTCATTAATTATTAGACAACTCAACGATATTCAAGAAAAGAGAAATATCAAAGCAAATTAAATTAAGTAATATTAATATATGATAAACAAAAATAAATTTGACAGATAAAAGAAATACTGTGTAACAATCTATCTGAATGTTATGTTATAAAAATCAATTTTTTTATTTTTTTTATCTTATAAACATGAATTTGAAAAGTTGTTAATGTATTGCTTCTCCATGAGAATCAAACCTCGTGTACCGATTTCTAGGATTATCATCAATTTATGAAGATCGTTTACAAAAAAATAATCATAGCCCACTGCATTGTGCGCGTAATAAGCTAATATATATATATATATATATATATATATATATATTGGTTAACTTTAGGAAATTATATATCACTGAATATCGAATTAAATTAAATGTCATATATATTGAAAAAATATTTAAACAATATTGTTTTTGGAAAGTTTAGTTATCAAGAGTGGTCATTAAGTACATATTGTTTAGTTAAACTTTAAGGCTATATAAAGAGCTTCAAATTTATCTAGTTGGAGATGGCAATGATTTATAATGACACAATTTGTAACTTTATATATAAAAAATATATATATCGTTGAAGACTTGATCGAAGTGGAAGTCATGATCATTTCAATTTAATAAATTCAAGTAATAATATATTTCCGCCGTGTGAAAAGATCGATGGTAATAAGTGATATTCAAATTTTTAATAATTAATAATCAAGTCAACATGACTATGAGAGAAGGGCTAATTTGGTGTCGTTAAACTTATCGCATACCAAACATGTGACCTAATTCAAGGCATAAATAAACCATCGTGACAACTTGTTCAAGTAACAGAAAGGTTCACCTTTTATATAATTTAGAGTTTAAATTTAAAAACATAAAGTTATAATTCCATTAACTATTATAATTTATAATGTTTGGTTTAAGTGGTGTTTATAGTAGAGGCGGATGAGCTACTAAATTCTAGTAGTATAGTTTTTAATGTGTATCAAATAAAAAAAATATTTAGCCCCTCTTAAAAGTCTCTCGTTTTATTAAAATGATTATGAATTTGTAATATATATCATAAAGATTATGTAATGGCTAATTGTTAGTTCTCAACTTTCAATACAAAACGATAATTTGTAACTACTCTGTATTTCTATTGTCACAAATGAGGTATTTTGCTACATTATTTTTTTTCATTTTGATTATGATATATGGTATTTGAGGTAGCAACATTTCAGGCTCTTCCTGGATCAAATTTTCTAAATCCGCCACCGTATGCAAAGACATACATGTATGAACACAAAGGTCTTTATGATACGAACAACACATATATACACATTATAACAATTTTATCTAATTTTTAACTATGCATGCCATTAAAGTGAAAGAAAGAATATGGCACTACTAGCTTGGATTATATAGTCCCCGGTCTCGAGTTAATATGATAGATTCTCCTACAATCAGAGATGTGACCTTCACTAGTTCTTACCAATTTCTGTTGCTAGATAATGTTTTGCTGTAATTAGATTTGATTTCAAGGGAAACAACCATAATGTTTTTTTTTAATATGTAGTCGTCACCAGATGATTTGAGACGTACTGATATCAAACATCTTGGAGGTGCTGAAAATGGTCAGTGCGATACCCTTGTTGTAACACCCATTTTTGTGATTCGATGGTAATCTGGTAATTTCTCTTACTTATATATTTTAATCATTATATTTTGAATTATTGCGTTTTTATGTTGGTTTTAAAACTTAGGAAATCCGGTCAAAGGATTAATTGTGACTAGTGAATTATTGACCAATTTAAATAGTTCTAGTTCACGGTAAAATAAAATAGTTTTCTCGCAATTAACATTTAGGTTCCAGACAATAGAGTTAGGACGGGTATAATCAAAATAATGGGTCGGTTTGAGTTGTGAGGTGTTAACCTCCATTTCCCTAACTTTCCCAATATGTGATACTCATTTACTTGCAAGAACTACAAACCTACATACATATACTTTAAATAAATTTCATCAAGATTATACTAACCATAAATTTCATCAAGATTATACTAACCACAAGCTTTGAATTGGAATTCAACATCAGGATTACATTTTCATCTTCATCTTCATCACCATCCCATATCTTATTCTTCTTTCAAAAGTGTAAGTGTTTAATTATGTTTGATGGTGAGTAATTGTATAACTTGTTAGGGTTAATAAATTATTTATGAAATTGAAGCTTAAATTGCTATTGCTTGATGATACTTTCTGAAATTAAGTGATAATCATATGATGTTCTTGAAAAGTTGGTTGTGAAGCTTGAACCAATTGATTAGAACTTAGGTTGTAAAATGAATAGGTAAAATATAATAGAAATTGATGTTTAGATTGTGTTACAAGGAGTTAATAATTGTTATATGATGTTATTACATGTTTTGGTCGAAGTTATTTGTGTAACATCCTCTCGTCGGGTCTGGTAATTCTCCATTTAAATTGATTATTTAATTAATTTAGGAATTACTAGATATTATTTGTTTATTGAAAAACTTAGATAAATAGGTCTCAGGACCTATTGGGAATAATAAATTGTTAGTTGTTTTAATTTACTATAGTTAACAGTACAATAAAATAAGTTTCTCGCAAATGAACTTTAGGTTCCAGACAATAGAATTGAGACGGGTATAAAATACCCGAAAATGGGAGTCGGTTTATAAGGAGAGCCGACCTCCTTATTTGATTACTTCCTTTTATTCTAACTTTCCCAAAATAACCTAACCTTCAAATTGTGTATTTATAATTACAAACAACAAACTGAAATTTCAAACAAGATTAGTGAGTTGGAGCTGTGATTCTTGCAAATACCTTCATCTTCTCCCTCCTTAATGCAAGTAATTTAGTTCCTTTCATGAACTTAAGTTAGTTAGGTTAAGAATGAAATGGTTGAAATTGATGAATTGATTTGTATTCAAATGATATATGAAGATTTCTGATACTATGTGATGTTAGGAACTGAATTATATAAGTTGAAGTTGTAGATTTCAGTCTCTAAATAATAGTTTTGAGTTCAAATGAGCTCATATATGTGAATTATCAAATTGGATGAATTTGACATGAAAATGGAAGTTGATTGATGTGGGTTTAAGTTGTTGAAGTTAGTAGTTGTAATATGACAACCCTTTTATGCTAGAAATATTGCTTGAGTGAAATAGTAGTTGAAAGTTAGAAATTTGTAAGTTTAGTTCGTGCAGAATTGGTGTTCTGCTGCTGCTGTTGCAGAAATAAAGAACAAGCCGGCGGGTAGCACACCCTAGCCGGCGGATTCTTTGTGAAATAAGGGAACCCGGCGGGTCATGATGTCCAGCCGGCGGCTCCTACAGCCTTTAATACTCGATTAGCTTCTGTTTGCTCAAAATCTAATTCACCCGGCTGCTCAAGGGTGAAGCCGGTGGGTAATGCATGGAAGCCGGCGGGTCTGGACCCTCAGCCGGCGGCTTGTAGGGCTCTTTCAGCCTCTCCTCTTGACTTGTTTGTTTAAATGTAAAATTGATTGATACCTGTTATAACATTAATATATATAAGTACTAGTGTATGATAATGATTATGTTGTGATTATTCATACATGAGTAAGAGCTTGTAGTTATGATATCAATTGTGTTAAGTTCTTAATGATTTAAATTGATATAAGTTAAGTATTGATGATTTGGATTACTAACTTATATTTGATTGTTGATTCTCAGATCCTCCAAAAGATAAGTGATCCCTGGATTCTGAGTTTGTGAAGACAAAGGTATCGGTGAGTGGATTCAAAACTCACCATTTGATTTAGTTGTAATCATTTGATTTCAACTAATAAACGTAGATATGTTGTTGTTGATTCTTTATTATACCTTGTTGATTATAAATCTATGTGTTATGTGTGGCCTTTGGGCATCAGTTGTTAGTGAGGTCAACGAGTTGATGAACTGTTGGTTGGGCTAGTGGGTTGTTGTATGAATGATACAGAGTTGTACTTCATTTGTTGTGTGTATAGACTCTGTATCTGAATGTAGTAACTGCTAGCTATCGGTCTCGTCCGTATGGCCATACGGATATGGTTGGATAAGTGTTCTTGGGGAGCCTCCCGGGTATTATGGTTATCCCCAGAGCCACCGATCCTCATTAAGTAATTGTTGATTGTTGATTGTTGATTGTTGATTGTTGATTGTTAATTGTTAATTGTAGTATTTGCGGATATTAGAAGTAATTAGGTGATGAAGCTAAGTTGAATGTTGTGTGATGAATTTACTCACTTAGCTTCGTGCTAATCCCTCGTTGTTACTTCTTGCAGATTTTGATAGAATGTGGGTAGCAAGAAGTTAATGATTAAAGCAAGGGATGTTTGAAGATTATGCTACTCTGAAAATGTTTTGTATAAAACGAGTTTAGTTTACGTAATGCCTCGAAAAGTGAATTTGGTTAATACTTTTGGATAGTATAACTTGATTATAACTGTTTTGTATATTATATATATGGTGTAGTAATCAAATATATGTTTTAAATACCTACGTTTCCGGTTTATTAATATAATATCATAGTTTAGGAATGAGAGGCGTTACAAGTTGGTATCAGAGCATAGTTTTGGGATAATTGATCATTGAAGAATGTTCAACCCCAAAACTGGAGCATGTTTAGTCAAACATTCCTGGTTTGGGATTTAGCATTGGTTGATAATTGTTAGTAGATAGGTACTAACGATTAACAAAGTTCAAGTGTTTTGTTGATTTCAGAAATGGCAGATAATGAGCAACCAACCGGCCACCCAAATAATGCCTCTCGGATAGATGCTCCTCAGTCGAACACACAACAAGAACAACATATTCATGAAGGTACATCTGCTCATCACCAATATGAATCAGAAAGAGATGAATATGTACATGAGATGGAGGATGAATTGATTCTTTTGAGGGAATTTAAAAGAAAAGCCGAGGAAGCTGCGGCTCAACAACTTGTACATCAACTACAAACCTCTACTGTTGGTACTGGATCTTCTTTTCAATCTAGTAAGAAGTGCTCTTTTAAAACTTTTATGGCTAGCAAACCACCCGAGTATCGTGGTAGTACAAATCCAACTGTAACATTGAATTGGTTACGAGATATTGAACGGAAATTTGAGGTGACAAGTTGTGATGAAGATACTAAAGTAATGTTTGCTGTACAATGTATGAAAGATGAAGCCATGGTGTGGTGGGATTCAGTTACAGGTCATTTAACTGAGCAACAAAAGAAGGCTATTCGATGGTCTGAATTTCATCAAGCAGTTCGTAATCAGTATTGCTCGGATTTTGATATGGCACGGATTCGACGGGAATTTGTGAATCTTCAACTAACTGATAAGATGACAATTGATGATTTAATTGCCCAATTTACTGACAAGCTTCGCTTTGTTCGACAGTGGGTCCCTGATGAAAAGACTAAAATTGAACAGTTTGTAGAAACTTTACCCCATGATTATCGTACTTCAGTTAGATTGGCTAGAGATCTATCTCAAGCTTTTGTTTTGGCACGTGCTGTTGACAGTGATATGAGAGGTTCTCGTAGGTATCCATCCAGAGATATTTCTACTTTTTCTTCTTCGAGGAGTAGAAGCGATTTTTCTGGTAAAGGTAAATCTAGGTGGCAAAGTAATCGACAAAATAGAAGGTCAAGTGGGATGACTAGTTCTTCTGGATCAGTTGGTGGACCTAGTTGGTGCAGTTCGTGTAGATCTAGACATGTTGGTCCATGTACTGCTCAAACTAATAAGTGTTTGAAATGTGGTGAGTTAGGTCATGAGATTAAGAATTGTCGGTATCCTAATTTTGTGTGTTGGACTTGTAAGAAAGAAGGACATCGGGTTGGTCAATGTCCAGAGGCAGGAAATACGGGGTCGGGTACGGTTGGAAGTTCATCATCTTCCGGTCAAAAGCGAAAGAATCCTCCGCCAACACTGAGTAGGGCTTTTCAGATGACAGTGGATGAGGCTGTCCACACAGATGATGTGATCACGGGTACTTTTCTTATAAACTCTGTACCGGCTCGTGTATTATTTGATTCAGGAGCAAATTGTTCTTTCATATCTGTGTGTTTCTGTGATAAGTTGAAATTAATCCCTACTGTGATAACTAAGCCTTTAGAAGTAGAGATTGTTAGTGGCAAATTAGTTCCTGTTACCACCTCGGTGACTGGAGTTAATATTGTGATAGATGGTCATACTTTTCCAATTTCATTTCTACTAATGCCGATTCCAAGTTTTGATGTAATTATTGGCATGGATTGGTTAAGTCAGTTTAAAGCAAGTATAGATTGCCACCATAAGTTGATTAGAATCCCAATCTCTGAAGAGTCATACGTTGTGGCTCGAGGAGAACGGGATAGTGGGTATATTCCTCTGATTTCCATGATGAAAGCTAGGAAGTCGTTATCTAAGGGCTGTGAATCTTATCTAGCATATGTTATTGATGCCAAATTAGAAAAGAAGTCTATTTCTGAGGTTCCGGTTGTTTCTGAATATCCAGAGGTGTTTCCCGATGAATTACCTGGATTACCACCGGTTAGAGATGTTGAGTATCAGATTGATCTTATTCCTGGTTCTTCAGCTGTAGCTAAAGCTCCCTATAGATTAGCTCCGTCTGAAATGCGTGAAATGATGAATCAGATTCAGGAGTTATTGGATAGAGGTTTTATTAGACCTAGTTCTTCTCCTTGGGGTGCACCGGTTTTGTTTGTTAAAAAGAAAGATGGGTCATTCAGAATGTGTATTGATTATAGAGAATTGAACAAAAGAACAGTAAAGAATAAATATCCTCTGCCTCGAATAGATGATTTGTTTGATCAGTTGCAGGGATCTTCTGTGTATTCTAAAATTGATTTGAGGTCGGGTTACCATCAAGTTCGTGTTCGTGAGCAAGATATTCCAAAGACTGCTTTTCGTACCAGGTATGGTCACTATGAATTTCTAGTGATGCCCTTTGGTTTAACAAATGCTCCAGCAGTGTTTATGGATTTGATGAACCGTGTATGTCGCCCTTTCCTTGATAAATTTGTGATAGTGTTTATCGATGATATTCTTGTGTATTCCAAATCCGAATCAGAACATGAAATGCATTTGAGATTAGTGTTGGAAACTTTGAAAAGAGAACAATTATATGCCAAGTTTTCAAAATGCGAATTCTGGATTCGAGAAGTACAATTTCTGGGTCATATTATTTGTAACGATGGGGTTAAAGTTGATCCTTCCAAAGTTGAAGCTGTAATGAACTGGAAAACTCCAAAGAACTCTTCTGAAATTAAAAGTTTTCTGGGTTTGGCGGGTTATTATCGGAAGTTTATTAAGGACTTTTCTAAAATTGCTGGTTCGTTGACTAAATTAACCCGTAAGAATGAGAAATTTGTGTGGACTGATCAACAGGAAATAGCTTTTCAGACTTTAAGACAGTTATTATGTCAGTCTCCTGTGTTAGCTTTACCAGATGGATCTGATGATTTTGTCGTGTATTGTGATGCATCTATTATTGGTTTGGGTTGTGTTTTGATGCAACGAGATCGTGTTATTGCTTATGCTTCTCGTCAGCTCAAACCTCATGAAAGAAATTATCCTACCCATGATTTAGAGCTGGCAGCTGTTGTATTTGCTTTGAAAATCTGGAGACATTATCTATATGGTACTAAATGCATTGTTTGTACTGATCATAAAAGTCTTCAGTATGTGTTTTCACAGAAAGAACTGAATATGCGTCAAAGGCGATGGTTAGAATTAATCAAAGATTATGATTGTGAAATACGTTACCATCCAGGAAAGGCAAATGTAGTTGCAGATGCTTTGAGCAGAAAAGGTACTTCTGACCGAGTTTATTTTCTGCGAGTTGATGTTTCTTCTAATTTGATTGATCAAATAAAAGCTGCTCAATTAGAAGCCTTATTGGATCATAATTTGAAATCTGAAATTATGTTGAAAAGAAAAGATTTGTTGATAGATGATTCTAGAGGATTAAAGACATTTCAGTCTCGTGTGTGGATTCCTCTAATTGGTAGTATTCGGGATATGATTTTGACTGAAACTCACAAATCTAGATTATCCATCCATCCCGGGAGTACCAAAATGTATAATGATTTGAAACCCTTGTATTGGTGGCCTACAATGAAAACAGATATAGCACAATTTGTTGGTACTTGTCATATTTGTGCTCAAGTTAAAGCAGAACATCAGAAACCGTATGGGTCACTGAAACAGTTGGAAATTCCAGAATGGAAGTGGGAACATTTAACTATGGATTTTGTAACTAAACTTCCGCGAACGCCACGTGGAAATGATATGATTTGGGTTATTGTTGATCGTTTGACCAAGAGTGCACATTTTCTGGCTACTATTGAGACTACTTCTCTAAGTAAACTCGCACAGTTGTATGTTAATGAAATTGTCTCAAGGCATGGTATTCCATTGTCGATTGTGTCCGATAGAGATTCTCGATTTATTTCTCATTTCTGGCAGAGTTTACAGCAGGAGTTGGGTACACGTGTTAATCTCAGTACGGCCTATCATCCTCAGACAGACGGTCAGTCAGAACGTACGATTCATACGTTAGAGGATATGCTCAGAGCTTGTGTATTAGAGTATGGAGGTTCATGGGATTCTCACCTTCCTTTAGTGGAATTTGCTTATAATAATTCCTATCATTCCAGTATTGGTATGCCTCCTTATGAAATGCTATATGGTCGTCGTTGTCGTACCCCCACCTGTTGGTTAGAAGTGGGAGAAAAGCAATTTGCAGGCCCAGATATTGTACAGATCACAGTTGACAAAGTGGCTATCGCCCGAGAAAAGCTGAAAGCTGCACGCGATAGACAGAAAAAGTATGCAGACCCACGTAGACGGCCAGTTACATTTTCTGAAGGAGAACTTGTTTATCTTAAAGTTTCTCCATGGAAAGGTGTTATCCGGTTTGGAAAACGAGGAAAATTAGCTCCTAGATACATTGGTCCCTTTAAAATTCGTCAAGTTGTTAATGATCAGTCAGTTACACTTGAACTTCCTCCAGAACTTGCTGGTATTCATGACACGTTTAATATCTGTTATTTGAGAAAGTGTAATGTTGAGGATCAATCTCAGATCCTTCCTTTACAAGATTTGAAAGTTGACCAGAACCAGAAACTAGTAGAAGAACCGATTGAAATACTTGATAGAAAAATTACTAAACTTAGAAAGAAACAAATACCGATGGTGTTAGTGAAATGGAGATACAGTTTAGGTTCCAATTTGACCTGGGAAACCGAAGAGTCTATGAAATCCAGATATCCTAGATTGTTTGATCGAGTTTAGATTTCGAGGACGAAATCTCCTAAAGGAGGGGAGATTTGTAACATCCTCTCGTCGGGTCTGGTAATTCTCCATTTAAATTGATTATTTAATTAATTTAGGAATTACTAGATATTATTTGTTTATTGAAAAACTTAGATAAATAGGTCTCAGGACCTATTGAGAATAATAAATTGTTAGTTGTTTTAATTTACTATAGTTAACAGTACAATAAAATAAGTTTCTCGCAAATGAACTTTAGGTTCCAGACAATAGAATTGAGACGGGTATAAAATACCCGAAAATGGGAGTCGGTTTATAAGGAGAGCCGACCTCCTTATTTGATTACTTCCTTTTATTCTAACTTTCCCAAAATAACCTAACCTTCAAATTGTGTATTTATAATTACAAACAACAAACTGAAATTTCAAACAAGATTAGTGAGTTGGAGCTGTGATTCTTGCAAATACCTTCATCTTCTCCCTCCTTAATGCAAGTAATTTAGTTCCTTTCATGAACTTAAGTTAGTTAGGTTAAGAATGAAATGGTTGAAATTGATGAATTGATTTGTATTCAAATGATATATGAAGATTTCTGATACTATGTGATGTTAGGAACTGAATTATATAAGTTGAAGTTGTAGATTTCAGTCTCTAAATAATAGTTTTGAGTTCAAATGAGCTCATATATGTGAATTATCAAATTGGATGAATTTGACATGAAAATGGAAGTTGATTGATGTGGGTTTAAGTTGTTGAAGTTAGTAGTTGTAATATGACAACCCTTTTATGCTAGAAATATTGCTTGAGTGAAATAGTAGTTGAAAGTTAGAAATTTGTAAGTTTAGTTCGTGCAGAATTGGTGTTCTGCTGCTGCTGTTGCAGAAATAAAGAACAAGCCGGCGGGTAGCACACCCTAGCCGGCGGATTCTTTGTGAAATAAGGGAACCCGGCGGGTCATGATGTCCAGCCGGCGGCTCCTACAGCCTTTAATACTCGATTAGCTTCTGTTTGCTCAAAATCTAATTCACCCGGCTGCTCAAGGGTGAAGCCGGTGGGTAATGCATGGAAGCCGGCGGGTCTGGACCCTCAGCCGGCGGCTTGTAGGGCTCTTTCAGCCTCTCCTCTTGACTTGTTTGTTTAAATGTAAAATTGATTGATACCTGTTATAACATTAATATATATAAGTACTAGTGTATGATAATGATTATGTTGTGATTATTCATACATGAGTAAGAGCTTGTAGTTATGATATCAATTGTGTTAAGTTCTTAATGATTTAAATTGATATAAGTTAAGTATTGATGATTTGGATTACTAACTTATATTTGATTGTTGATTCTCAGATCCTCCAAAAGATAAGTGATCCCTGGATTCTGAGTTTGTGAAGACAAAGGTATCGGTGAGTGGATTCAAAACTCACCATTTGATTTAGTTGTAATCATTTGATTTCAACTAATAAACGTAGATATGTTGTTGTTGATTCTTTATTATACCTTGTTGATTATAAATCTATGTGTTATGTGTGGCCTTTGGGCATCAGTTGTTAGTGAGGTCAACGAGTTGATGAACTGTTGGTTGGGCTAGTGGGTTGTTGTATGAATGATACAGAGTTGTACTTCATTTGTTGTGTGTATAGACTCTGTATCTGAATGTAGTAACTGCTAGCTATCGGTCTCGTCCGTATGGCCATACGGATATGGTTGGATAAGTGTTCTTGGGGAGCCTCCCGGGTATTATGGTTATCCCCAGAGCCACCGATCCTCATTAAGTAATTGTTGATTGTTGATTGTTGATTGTTGATTGTTGATTGTTAATTGTTAATTGTAGTATTTGCGGATATTAGAAGTAATTAGGTGATGAAGCTAAGTTGAATGTTGTGTGATGAATTTACTCACTTAGCTTCGTGCTAATCCCTCGTTGTTACTTCTTGCAGATTTTGATAGAATGTGGGTAGCAAGAAGTTAATGATTAAAGCAAGGGATGTTTGAAGATTATGCTACTCTGAAAATGTTTTGTATAAAACGAGTTTAGTTTACGTAATGCCTCGAAAAGTGAATTTGGTTAATACTTTTGGATAGTATAACTTGATTATAACTGTTTTGTATATTATATATATGGTGTAGTAATCAAATATATGTTTTAAATACCTACGTTTCCGGTTTATTAATATAATATCATAGTTTAGGAATGAGAGGCGTTACAATTTGAAGCTGGAAACAGATTTAGTATGTTGAAATTGAGAAATTTGAGAGTTGGGTTCGTGCAGAATTCTGACCTGCACAGGTCTGGAAGATGAGAGGAATTCGGCGGATTCCTCTAAAATCCGACGGATTCATCTTGAATCCGGGTGGATTCCTCAACCGGATTCTATAAAAAAGTTCTGTCCCAATTGTGAATCTGAAAAATGCTTTGTTTGATTCAGCTGAATTCAGGCGGATTCATTAAGAATCAGCTGAATTCAGGCGGATTCCTCAACCGGATTCTATAAAAGATTCAGCTGAATTCAGGCGGATTCATTAAGAATCCGGCAGATTTATAGTGTGTAACATAATGTTTTGTTTGATTTAAACTTCATAATGTGATCTATCTTGTATATGGTGATTATATGACTTAATATATGTTTGATTATTAATATTAAGTTATGATCAATATGATATGAAGTTTAACTCGAAATTTCTTATGTGTTTCAGACACGCAGAAGACTCAGTGATTAGTCAACTGAGTAGTTGGACCAAAGTTAACAGGTGAATTGACTTGAAACTTCAGTATGGTTTGGTTGTGACATATTAGTTACAACGGATTAAATATAGTAGTGTTAAATGTTGATTGTTGATGTGATATATATATATATGTATATGTATATATATATATTTATATATATATATAAACCGCTTTAAGCATTTTGGGGTATCGGAGGTCAAAAATTGTTGGACTGGGTTGCTACAGGTTAACCAAAATAGGAATTGTGAACATGTGTTGTGAATGGAACTTATGTTGGTTAAAGGTAGCAAGCAGTTATCGGTAAATCACTGTAATGGCCTGCAGTGATCGTAAGTGTTGCTTGGTGGGCCACCGCGGTCTGAGGGCGCCACAAGGACCACCGATCCTCTTGGTGATGTTGAGTCTATGTGTTAATTGTTGATAATTAATATTGTTATAGCTAAGTCAAACTGTTTGTAACAGGTTTATTCACTTAGCTTCATGCTAATCCCGTTGTTTACTCCTTGTAGGTTTTGACTTGACTGGGACTGGGCAAGGAGTACTTGGAAGCTGTTGACCATGACTACTCTGATATTATTTTGATACTTTATATTGCCCAGATACATTTTAATAGTTTGTAAATTAATAGATAATACTTATAACTTGTGTAATGATTTTGGTGGATGATGTCATGTCATCTATTATATAATATAAATGGGATTGCGCTTCCGACTTGTTAAAAAAAAAGAATTGTGTGTTATACTTGTTAGGTTGAGTCAATTTGATTAAAGAAAAAGACTCGTCCATCACGGCTAACTTGAATACTGAAAACTTTGTTTCCAAAACAACTAATGTTCGATTAGTACTAAAGTTGGAACAATTTTACTTTTGAAATATGTATAGATGTTATAAAACCCAGTAATGATCCGATCCGTTCCAATCCAAGTAAGCTACTGTAAAATGATTCCTTCCCTTGAAAAGACTCAAGATAATTGGCTCGATAAGTTCAATGTGAAAATGATCATCAATCATAAATGAATAAACCATTAACTTTCAAGAGTTGAATTGGATGATTGTTTTCAATTTCAAATATCACATACTTTAAAAATGCAGATTTTGAGCATCATATCATGATTATCATCTATAGTTGAAGCTGATAAATGGTAACAGATGTCGAAATGAAATTGAAAGTAAAAGGAAAGGGATAGTGGTAGTGGCAAAGTGGTAACATTTCATTTTCCCATGAGTAAAAAGGTTAGTGATATGGACCGATGGACGTACCATTTAGTATTTCAGTGAAGGAATGTCAAATATGAAAGCAATATGGATATGGTATGGATAACACTATTTTCCACACTTTATTCTGCCACGTGCTACCTAAAACCCCATCTCCAATAGGTCGCGATTCGTAGAGCTTTGTAAATTAAATGACTATACGTTCTGTTTGATGTATGGATACAAAATAATGATATTCGTTAACTATTAAAAATTTAAAGAACGGATTTGTTTATTTCTTTTGAAGTCGTTTTATAGGATGCTTGAAAAAATAACTAATAAGATAATATGTCTATAAGAATTACTTTAATTGTATTTAGATATAGCCATATAGGCGTCAAAAAGAGTGAGTATGAGCTTCGGGTTTACATGAACTCAGGTTATAATGGGCACGGGTTAATGGGCTTAGGTTTAAATCTGTCTGGGTCAAAACGGGTTATTCTTAATTTTTGTCAAAAAGTTTGTTGACCAAAATGCAACTACAAACAAGTAACTCATCTTTTAATTTCCTTATGAATCTATTAGACAATTGTTATTCGATAGTTAGATGTTAATATAGTAGCTCAAGTATAATACACTGCCATTAACAATCAAGTTTAAGGAAAATATAAATCTCTTAGACCACCCGCAATCGTAACACCAGAACATTCATTTTTCAGGTGCCACATCAGCATAACATCACAACACCATTTTCAATACTAGCAATCGTAACACAAGAACGCCCCTTTTTTATCCCATTGGTCCCACTAATTAAATTTAATTTCATTTAAACCTTTAAAAAGGAAAAGAAAAAAGAAATAAAAATAATTGGGCCCCGCAAAACACCCAAAAAACGCCCGTTTTTTTCCACAGAACGCCCCACTGCGACGTTATGGGGCGTTCTCACTCAAAAAAATGCTCTATAACGCCCCATTGCAGATGGTCTTAGCGTTATGTTTAAAGGATGTAATAAAAAATATTTGTTAAAAATATGTCAAATGTTGCACTTTTTTTTGGTAATATGAACAGTAGTTTGGTTACTGGATCCATTAATATTCTTTTAGATTTTTGTAATATTTTATTCTTTTAAATTTAAAAGCATTTATATTTTGTAGTAGATGACAGTAAAGAACGGAAATATAATTTTGAGGTTTCATAAAATTTTACATGCCCATTTATACCCACTGAGAGAAATTCTATATTGATAAAACAAAGGAGTTCAATATAGTAAAATTTCCCTTGTCAAATAACCCATAAAAGCCCAAACTTGAAGGTTTGAGTTAAAATTGCCGACTCTAATATAGATAATTAAGAAATTGATGGATTTGCCCTAAAAACGAATATAACGATTTACCCTTTCAAGATTTTTTTTTTAACATTTACCCCATCAAGGAGCAAGTGGCAAGCTGCGACTTGCGACTTCATGCTTGCAACTTGCGACCAGTGCATGTGAACGAGATCGAAACAAATATTTGCGACTTGTGAGCGGTTTGCGTCCCCCATTTGCGACTTGCGCCCCCAATATGCGACTTGCTTCCGCCGGCTTGCGACTTGCTCGTCCGGCTGCTAGCTTGCGACTTGCTCCTGCTACCCTACACAAAAATGCACGTTCGCAGTAACAA
The DNA here is from genome assembly GCA_963422505.1 of Pseudognaphalium luteoalbum. Taxonomy (NCBI): domain Eukaryota; kingdom Viridiplantae; phylum Streptophyta; class Magnoliopsida; order Asterales; family Asteraceae; genus Pseudognaphalium; species Pseudognaphalium luteoalbum. The sequence goes on from OY730196.1 coordinate 111,312,032, forward strand.
TCTCAGCCATGGTTAGCGTTGTAGTCTGGTCACAAGATGCAAGCATGGGGTCGCAAGTTGCAGCTTGCGACTTGCGTCCGGATGGGGTAAATCCTCAATTTTTTTTTGAGAAAGGAAAATCGTTATTATTATTTATTTATTTTTTGCAACCCCTAGATAATTCAGGATGTGAGGATGTGAGAGTTCTATTTTTATTTTCTTTTTCTTTTTTCCCGAAAGGCAAACCCAAACATCCCCTTAGGATGGTTGATGACTTGAGTATTAGTGATATTGCGTATTATGTTAAATTTTCACCCTTGCATCGTCGTGAGTTTTAGGATCGATCATGTAACTTTTTTTTTTTCTTTGGGAAAATGGTTGTACCCGGTAAATATACCACTATGGCACCATAAACCTTAATCGATCGTGTAACTTTCAAATCAATTTTGGTTGGATTTTTACCCTTGCATCGTCTATTTGTTTCATTCGCAAGCATAATACAGGCTTGTATATTTATGTAAAGAAAAGATAAAGGCCAGAAATGGTAGCTCAACATATGAAATAGGCATGCCAATAAAGTTAGAACAGATAAATAATGCGCTACTACTTTATGGGAAAAAGGTAGATGAAGGATTTATATTATTTATATATACAATACTCAAGTCAAAATATTAACCAAAATTTTCTAATCTCAAATAGTAAATCTAAATAGGGGTGAGCTTGGTACCATACCGGTACTGAATCGGTACCAACCGGTTAGTACCGATTTTTTTATCCACAAATCAAATACCGAATACCGGTACCATTTGTATCGGTCGGTACCGGTTCAGTCTGATACCGATTCGGTATAGGTATTTTGTGTGCATTGTACCATACCGGTACCGACCGGTTGATACCGATTTTTTTTGTCCACAAATCAAAAACCGAATACCGATACCATTTGTATTGGTCGGTACCGGTTCGGTTCCGATTCGATACCGGTACTTGGGTCTAAATGCTCATCCCTATATCTAAATAAATCTAAATATATTGATTATATATAAGTTGATTATTAATCATCGTAAACAGAAATAATAATGAATAGTAGTCGTACGTAATAGTAGTCGATATGTCAAAATGTCATAAGAAAATCCGTCAGAAGCATTATCGTAAATATTGTCTTGTCTCTTTCAATGGCTTTATTCCTTTTTATATAATCATTACATTATATATATCATGACATTATGTACGTTTAAAACTTAAGCACTAATCTAACTTTTTTATAAGATTCCGGCCTGAAGTTGGTCATAACTCATAACCCAAGCTTAACCCCGGCCTAGTTTGAATATACGGAATATCAGTTTTACTTTCTATAAAACAAATCCTTAATGTATCGAGCTTTCAAGTTATTGATGAAATGCCAAGCCAACAGTAATTACTCTTACATATCAACTTTTCTATAATCAAATAACATAAAGTTTCAATTAAAATCATCGTGAAATGTATTGGTTAGTCATAACTCTAGCCTTATAAAAGATTCAAACATTTCATCTCGTAATGATACATGACGGATTGTTACAAACCCGAACACTTGTGATCCACATCAAGAGATGCATATGAGTCGTGTACCCGTCACACACCCTCATAGTGGGCAAAGAAAATTATATTTATTTCTTATATGATTTTGTGGGGCGAAATTATTAAGATGTCATTAATACATTTTTTTTACGTAATTAAAAATTCTTCTCTGCTCTCCACCCAGATAATAATGCATTAATACGGGAAGATAAGTACCCAATAGTGTCTAATAAGTAAATGTAAGTGTATCATCATGATTTCAAAAACTACCACATCAGTAGTACGGAGCATTCGTGATTTACCTTGGCATCTATTTCATTTGTCCAATTTGACAGTTCCTGATAAAATGCTACATAGAGTTTGTTATCTTCAATGGGATTGACAACAGCGCTACACTATATGCATATAAGTTGGCCCTTGCTTTCGGCCTTCCGCAATGATTCAATAAACAAACAGTAAAAGTATTGCAAGTAAACTAACTTTAGAATCTTGATCCTTTACCCCATATATGGCTTGAAACAACAATGAAAAAAACAAGATGCTTTCATAATTGTGGCACTTTGCAAAAGCCATTGCTTTGTGGTTCAGAACAGAGAAAGTACCTAAATTCACAAGATTTTAACTCAGTAACGTTTGACAAACCAACATATATCTATAGAACCATACCAAGGTGAAAACTAACACTATGTCTAGGAAATCAGCATACAAAATGGCAATGCTGAGCGTGCAAAATTTGTACAGCGATGGTTGTATGTCCTTGTGATGACATAGTATAATTGTATTATCCTTATTATCGTCGTGACTTTAAAACTATACGTATCTTGGTTAACGCTAGTAACTGGTCAAGCGTATGCCAAATATAGAATCGTGATCAATTACATAGAAACGGACGATGCAGTTTTTGAGGCAAATCGGATTTTCTTGTGACGTTATTAACTCATATATGAGTAACCAAACAAATAAGAACTTTGTATTTGATCCCATAAATTTGCACAATCAAGTCTTTCTGCCGCCTAAGACAACCTCTTTTGACACTTGTTTTTGGACTATTGTTTGTCTATCAATTCGAATCATCCTTAAGTACCAATCACCCCTTGAGATTTTTTTCTCAACTTACAAAATAAATTATTTCCATCAATATAGATTAATAAACTGGTATGCAGTAGTTTACCACGAAAGCTAATAAATATGTTCAGAAACGCGAGCTAAATCTTTTCTAGCTCAAGGTACATTCTAAGCACAAACTATTAAGTATGTGATATGGTCAAGATAGAATAATTAATACATTACGTTTACTTATTATATTGCAGGTAAGATGACATACTACAGGCGCAGTTGCATCGATGATAAACTTGGAAAGGTTGAGTGATTTGCCTGGCTCCCTGGATGCCATCTAAGAAAAGAATGTCAAGCTTTTGATTCCTCTTCTTATATGGCACCTGAGGAGTCAGGCAAACATGTCAATTATATTTCACATTCATTCATTCTTATACAGAAACAACGGTAATGTATTGTTTTTGTATGTTCATTCTTGCAACATGAAGTATTTACACTATTTTTTTCAATTAATTGTCCGATTCCTTTGGTGCGACAAAAATATGCATTTCACTACGAAGCATGTTTTGGTCTTTATAATATTTAGCCTCGTCATTTTACTGTAAATCAATCTTGTTGGTGATAGATGTTACATTTTGACATCGAGTGAAAAAATCATGTCTAAAAATTTTCAAGACTTATACTATCAATTGCAACTATTGTGGTTTTCTTCAAGGTTCCTTTACAGAAAGTTTTCATTTCTTCCTCTTCACCATTTGTACCAATTGATACACTATTGTTTTAGTTTTGTTTTGCAGCCAGATTTGCGTATACTACAACCAACGCAAACATATTCAAAATCTGGTGTTCTGAGAACCCATTGGGCTTAGGCTCATATTTTGAAATTTGAAGGGTGTGTCTGGAATGGGCTCTACAACCTCATTTAGCCTTTTGATATAGCCTTTTGATATAGTTAAAGCATAATATACAACTCACATAACTTATTTATAATACAAAACTTTATGCTTGCTAATGATGATTTTTTTTTATGTTTTAAGTGTTACTCATCATATTACTTTATATTATTATTATTCTGTTCGATCTAAGACGTATCATTTAAATCAATATCTTAATACTAAATCACTTTTTTAACCGATTTGAATTTGTTACTGCTGCATTGGGCGAGTTACTGACTAGTTATTTATTATGTGTGTTTCCTCTACTTTGATATGATGTATTATATTCTACAATTCTACTCCATTGTTTAATTCTTTTTGTATGTTACTTTCTGTGATACTGCTTTTTGTTTGTATTAAAGAAAATATAAGCTCAAAAGCTCATACCATAACTTGTATGCTTTATTTCGTTAAAACCAACGTATATAGCTAGAACTCTTTCTACTTGAGTTTTTTTAATAAAAAAATGTGAATTTGACCTCAAAAGTACGAAAATAACTTTTGCTTTTTTGCATGAGTGATAAATAAATACTTCTATAGAATTATTATTAATCTAATAAACGTTACTATAATCAAAGATGGTTTGCTTAAGGGAGTTGATATATACAACAAACAAATCACTCCATACAACAATATGGACAGTTATTAAAACTCGCAGTACAAACATTGTGAAACATAAAATTGGTGTATGAATAAAAAAAATGTTGTATTTTTCATTTCCCTTTGCTTAATAAATATGTTTAACATTTGGCATATGTAGATTATATACACTTATTAGGCTTTAAGCCCGCGCGATGCACAATCGTTTAAAAAATATATATCCTTTGGACCTACAAGATGCATGTCCGTTAAAAAAATACAGCGGATTTGAGCTCGTGTAATGCACGATAATTTAAAGATACAGTTATATATAGGCTTTGAGCCTACGTGATTGCATGATCGTTTTTAAAAATACAACGGATTTGAACCTGTGTGGTGCACGATCGTTTAAAAATATAGTTATATTTGATTTTTAAATGTACCAATGATTCAGTGTTGTTAACTAATAATTAAATAGTTTAAGTCATATTATGAAAAAACTGAAAACTATAAAAAAGAAAAATGAATTAGGACTCCTCACAAAAATTGAAAAAGATATATAGTAGTTTGTTAGGATTTTGAAACATTATTTTAAAATGACGAGCATTAATTAGTTACGATTTGAATAAGAAAAAAAACCAATGTGATAATGTGTCATAATTGAAAACTTTATAAAAATGTAATATGATAATGCGAAATAGATAACAAGTGTAAATAATTTAATCTTTTTTTTTTTAATCAAGTCACCAATTTAAATTATTGTTAAGACTTAAGAGTTTTTGTTTTCGTTCTTTCCAATTTTTTTTTTGTTTTAAACACAACATCTAATCTTCTTTTTAAAATTTTTTTTTTTAAAAAAATGTCAAGTCACCAATATTTAGTTTCATTAAAAAAATTAGTAGCCAACTTTTTTTAAAAAGTAAGTCACTAATTAGTTTTTAAAAGAATTGTATATATGTCACTAATAAAACTCATAATATCCTATATGTCAAATCAAAATCTAAAATATCACATATGTCAATTATAACATTTAGATATTTAGATATATCATATATACCTAAAAGACAATATTAATAATTATTTAAATTTCTAAAACTCTTTTAATAATAATTTAATCCATTTTACCCATTATACCCTTATCTTCCTAAAGGCTCAGAGGAACTTATCATCCCAATACAACCATTTCAAATTCAAAAACACTTAGATCTTCGTTCAAATTTAAGTACCAAGTTATAGATGACACATATCATTGTTTTCAAGACCATTGCCGTCAAAGTATACAGTTAATATGTTCTTTTTCACATGTATTCTCCGAACAAGGTTAGTTGGTCATGACCAATATACAATGACGGAGTCAAAAGCAACAGGTTATTGTAAATTAATTTTGAATTGTGAATTACACTTAATTGTTAAACGATAATCATAACCTTTTCCAGTGAGCTTAATATTATACTCCTTCCGTTCTAATTTTATTATCATCTTTTAACTTTTGGAGTCTTTATTTGACAATTTTGACCTTGAATATTTCTGAATATTTTTATTTGTGTTATATAATACTTGATGCAAATTATACTAATAAAACACATTCAAAACCCAATCCATTCATATATTTTGCATCAAATATTATATATCACAAACAAAAATATTGAAGGTCAAAGTTAAAAAAGAAAAATTTCAAAAGTTAAAACAGAATAATAAAATTAGGACGGAAGAAGTATATAGTATTAGAACCAAGTCAATTAAGTAGAGAGGAATCTACCAAATTATCTATCTCTTCCTTTTGGTCAATGCCTCGCAACTATATCTATCTATCTATCTATTTTGAAAATAAATAATGAAATTGCCAGCTATATTGGAACAAAAATATAATGAATAAACATAATGCATCTTTTAAATGACTTCTAAAAAAACATTTCAGTTGATCAGTAATGTAAGGATGAGGAAAACAGGGGTGTAATGGATAGAAATTTTTTTATATTTATTGTCAAAAGAGTTGTAGATATTAAATACCTATTACTTTTTTTTTGGGGTATATATATGATATAGTTGACTTACGAGTGGTATATGTGCTATTTTAGAATTTGATTGGATAAATATGATATTACGAGCTTTATTAGTGACATATATGCAATTCTCCCTTAGTTTTGTAATAACAAAAATAATAGCGGAATCTTTTATGTAACTACATTATTAATAAAGGCAACTTTTAATTGTGTTAAGGGACAAGTTTTTATGTGGCATATGCTACAATTTGGTTAATCAATATTGCTTTTCTAATTTTGTGCCACGTCAAACTACTTTGTTCCTAAGTATGACACATAAGCTACTTAAATATTTGTTTTATAATTATCTATATTATCTAATATCTATATATAGCCCTATATAAACGTGAACCTATAAAATATGTGTTACACCATTACCATTACCATTACCATGATTAAATATAAGCAGTAGATATTATAGATTTATGAGTGCACTCATATTTAGATCTAATTAAGACTCGAGTCTTAAGTTAATAATAATAATAATATAGTAATTTATGTTGCAAATTGATGTACTATAGAGTATTTATATACCGACATGTAGATTAAACGTATATTATAATACAAATCATGATAATAGTGATATTAAGGTTCCTATTGGAGACAATTGAGAATGCAAATTAGTGACGTTAACAAGAAAAAATAAAACTCAGTACTTTAATTGATTAATTTAAGTATGTCAACATACATCCCACTAAATTGTTAAACTGTAAAGTACAATATTTCATAAAAATGATATATGACTAATTTTATATGGAAGATGATAAATACAACACATAAATTGATTTATATACTAATATTATGTTATTATATACTTGTACAGTGAACTTTAAATATTGTACAATTTATTATATATAACAATTTTTTTATTGCATTTATCAATTCCCACCACCACACTAAATTGCCCTTTTTACTTATCGTTGAAAATCACCAAAGCTCACTACTTTTTCTTAAGATGGTAGGTCCCAAAAGCACCCAAATATCATTTTATATAATCAACACCGGACCTCATTTGATAAGATGGAGAAATATATGATTAAACCTATATTATACTACGTAAATACTATAGTTCTTGTCTTAGGCAATCACAATCAATTTCCCATTTCATTATCACTACTTATCAATTAAAATATTACTATTTATTACTACCTTTTCATCTTTTATACAATAATAGCAGCAATCAGAACTGGTTTATCAATAAAAATAAACTATAATATGTTATTATCATGCATAGTAACGTTTTCTTAAGCAATTAAATAATGATAAATTTATATTGTTAATTAAAAAAAAACAGGGAACAGAGCATAGGTAAAAAAGGAAAATAGAAGATGAAAGAAAAACCTTGTGAGTTTTTGCAAATGAAAGGAGGTAACAAGAAGTTTTGACATTCTTAAAAGTTTTTTTCTGGTTGATACTTGATATTTTTATTATTATATTATTATTTTATTAAATATCTATTTCAATGGATAGATAAGATATTTTTAGATTGCACACTCGTAAGAGTGGCTTTATTTGCACTACCATCCTTAGACATACATCAATAACCAGATGTGGCTTCTAATTTCAAATCTATAAAAAAAAATGTCAAACAATCCGGCTTTTTGTATTTATCTGTCTCAAATTCCCCATAGAATCAACATGATGTTCTAAAAATCTAGCCGAAATATTTCTGTGTTTTTACATGTTTCTTGATAATGAGTAAGTACATATATTCTTTTTAAATTTAAAATCCACACCATGGACAATTAGCAACGAAAGAGCATTATAATTACTCAAATATAAATGACAACGTATGTTAAGTTACGAGATAGTAAACTATTGATCAAAATCGTTTTGTGATTGGTTTGGTGGGCCTACAATAGCCTATATAGTTGATTTCAATATTGTACACCCAATTGGCATATTTACGCTATATACAAACAAGTCAACCGTCATATCATTATACTTAACAAGTAAACATGTGTGTGATCAGTTTGAGATAAAAAATCTTGATCACTACTCAATACAACAACCTTGTTATGAACCATCTATATATTCGCCAAATATGTAACTAAAGAGAGTGAAAAAAAATCGATATATAGGCTGCGATTTGGTTTGACCGATTTGTCCATAGTACATTATTATATTAGCAAGTGTTTCTATCTAGAGCAAAAAGGTAAACCAAAACCGGTTCTTGAGTGAGGGATAAATATGTATTAGTAGTAAATGTACAAGGATGAATTTGCAATTAATGGAGTTAAAGTTTTTAAGTGTCACGAAAGGGACAAGGGCCTACCTTTTAAACCCACCCTTGTTCTGTTTTCTCTCTCCTTGCACTTTTTGCCCTTTTTTAAGATATTTTTTGATGTGTTGTCAGATATTTTACACCTCCAAAATCAACACCTACCTCACAACACATACCCAAACACAGCAAACAGATCAGAAAAATTAAAAGACCGAAATCTAGAAAGCTCTCACCTTTTTAGGGTTTTCAATGCCTGCAATTCAAAAAGATCTCTGCTTTTCCCCTACACATACTGGTAAGCTTTCTGGGTTCTGTTTCTTTTAGCTTTATAGATATGGGTTCTTTTGGGTTTGTTTAATTTCTTCATAATCTGTAAGTTTCTTGTTTAATTCATTGATTAAACACTTATCTTTTGTTTATCTTGTTTCTTAGAAATTTATCATTTTTTCTTTTTTTTGTGTGAATCTGTCAATTTTATAGAAAATTGGCAAATTGGGTTGTCATTGTGTATGTTTATTTTAGGCTTAATCTGCCCAACTTCAAGTTTTGATCGATTTTTCTCCATTTTGTTAGGTTGTATTGGTTATTGTTAATTTTGCAACCCACATATCAATTTTGAAGGCCTTCTCTAACTAAATTTACTTTTGTAGATTCTAGTTTTTTGTTAAGATTTAAGATGCTAAAAACCCTTTAAAATTCAAGCTTTTGAATTACAGTAGTATTTTTTAGCTACCATTTTGTCAAGAATTTATTCATTTATTCTTGGATATTATCAATAAGATCTAATCAACTTGTTCCATTAAATTGTTCTTATTCCTAAAATTTACTCCTTTTTATCCTGTAGAACATATTCTGAAACAGTGAAATGAATTCATTTGCTCAAATGTCAAATTTTCAACTTTCTGATTAAAATTCCCATTTATCCTGTTTGATGCAGAAAACTTGATTATCGGACAATAGTACGAACTCCACTCTTGATCGGATCTTGCAATATAGCAGTGTTTTTCTCTTTTCTGTGTTTGTTTTTATAAAATATAATTAAGGAAGGAAGGATCAAAATATTGATCCAGGTAAGGTTCTATTTTCTTTAAGTATGGGTTACAATTGTGATTACTGTGGGGAGGCAAGATCAATGGTGTATTGTCGATCTGATGCAGCTTACTTGTGTTTATCATGTGATCGCAATATTCATTCTGCGAATCCGCTATCAAAACGTCACATGAGAACACTCGTATGTGATAACTGTAATTCACAGCCTGCACTTGTTAGATGTCTGGATGAAAAACAATCACTTTGTCAGAATTGTGATTGGGTTGGTCACAATGGAGCTAACTTGGATGCAAATACACATAGTCGACAAACATTAAATTGTTATTCAGGATGCCCATCTGCTACCGAGCTTTCATCTATTTGGTCCTTTATGTCTGAATCTTGTGAACAAGAAATGTGTTCAATGAGCATTGCTGATAATACCCAAGAAGCCTCTGAAAACAACAAAAATGAAGAATCATCGGCGAACGTTGAGGTAATTTGTGTTACATTTTTGGTTGTTGTCATACGACTAACATTTGATATGATTTGTTGAAGTGGGGAGAACAGAAATGAATAAAGTTTCAACTTTCAATCTTTATGAATCTTTCCTGCATTATTTACTTGTAGATATCCTATTCAGAGACAAAAGATCCTGAACACATCATTGATGATGGGCTCTATGACGACTTCACCATGGATGAAGTTGACATGAATATTGAGAATTATGAAGAAATGTTTGGTGTTGGTCATAACGACCCAAAACATCTTTTTGCAAAAGATGGGATCGATAGCTTGTTTGGCATGAAAAACACCACAAAAGTATAACTTCAATTCATAAATAATCTTTCTTTTTTAAAGTCATTCATTTACCATATGCTAAGATACCGGTGTTTCAGGAGTCTGGGAATGCAGTAAAGCAAGAATGCAGTAATGCAGCCTCGGTGGATTCATTAGTGACCTGCAAAACCGAACCAAACCAATGCTACGCAAGGCAACCCTCTAATATCTCATTTTCAAGTCTGACCGGTGAAAGCAGCGGTGGTGAATATCAAGACTGTGGAGCTTCTTCCATGGTTGCAATTGGTGAACCGTCTTGGTGCACCCCTGGTAGCACCACCACCAGAAGTGATGCTGTTCTTCGTTACAAAGAAAAAAAGAAGATGCGCAAGTGAGTCTCTGAACATAACTTTATCATCAACATGTTTTATATTTCAAGAATCATCCTTTTGACCTCTACTTTCCATGCAGATTTGAGAAGAGAGTGAGGTATGCAACACGAAAGGCGAGAGCTGATGTAAGAAAACGTGTGAAAGGACGTTTTATCAAGGCAGGTGATGCTTATGATTATGATCCTATGAATGAAACAAGAAGCTTCTGAGAGCACATTAAGGCCGCGGTCATAGAAAGAAACGTAGTTGTTAAATTCTCTAACACATCATCCTATTTAGTCTTCTAATAACAAGATAGTTGACAATTTGCAAGAATCTAAGCATTTTCCACTCTCTTTCCCTTTTCCCTTTGTATTCCACTAGTTGACATTATCTTGTTATTGGAAGGGTAATCACGAAGGTGAGTTAAGAGGACTTAGCACGATAATGAGGTTAGATGTCGTGTTTGTGATTGTTGGTGTGTACATGATGAAGATCTCTGTATATTATAGTTGCACTTAGGGTTTGAGTCTGACAATTTTTATACTTCATCTTTGGATGGGTCTTCTGTTTTGTAGTATGTAGTTTTTACTTGTTTGGGATAGGTTTAAGGATGCAATTACTGTTCTTTGTGAAGAAGAGCCTTGAAAATAATTGTACCGATGTAGTTTTTAAATTATGCTTAATGCTTAATAAGAACGATTCAAAACTATTTTAGATAAAACTCTGTTAGGCCATACGTATATCGATTTATTTTCTTCTTTTTTTCCCCCTGAACAACAAGAAGTTAATCTCGTATACTCGGTATTACCTGTGTAATGTAACTAGAAGAACAAGAAGTTAACGTTTCGTTTAACTTGTCTCAAAAGTAGCAGATATTGACCCAACAAAAGTGAACCATGTTGACTTCTTTCTCTTAGATATAATCTAATACTTCATGATTGGAGAAACCAAACTAGTCAGCCGACTCATATGCGAAAAGTAAACATAATTGGTAAACAACTTTTTGACGTACATAGTAACTCATTTGACGAAAGCCTACGATTTTGTTTATTTAATTTTTACTTTTTATTTTTAACATAATGCATAACATGACTCTTTTCCTGTTATTCTATAACTTTAGAGGATCAATCTTAGCAACCTTTTGATAACTAGAATAATTGTTTAACCAAAAGCTTGATAAATTTGGATCCATGTCAGGGAAAAGAACCATATGTTTTCTAAATTATCCAAGAGACACTAATACCGCTCCCAATGAGGAACTTCATTTGGGAAATGACGAGCTTCGGTTTACTGAAGACATTGTCATGACCTTTTCAGTTGGGTGCATCACTTTTTTAGTTTGGTTTCATGGTTTGGTGAAGTGCGAGTGAAGGAGGAGGCGGGGCTGGAAGCATTTAAATATATTGGTATGTGGGGTTCGAGAAAACTGAGTTATGTGTTATAGACTTATGGTTCACAATTTTCAACCAGTTTTGAGAAGTGCTGATGTGACACTGATTTGATACGTAAGTTTGCGTCATTAGGAGTAGTGTGATGTATATCTTCGTTAGAAAGAAAGAAAAAGAAAATGTTATATTAATAATTGTATATTGAACTAAGCAAACATTTTTGTGAGCCCATCCTGCCTATGTGGGCCGAGAAAGGGTTGTGTAAGAGAGCGTCTTTTTCCCCTTCAAATCTACAACTCTGTCGACTATTATCACTCCCAACATTGATTTCGTCACTTCATTCTTCCCTTGTGCCACTTCAGCGTCACGTCAGTACATCCAAAACTAACGAAAGACTGACAAAGCACTACCAACAATCATTTCTTCCGTTAATTTTTGGACATCACATTTACCAATATACATACATTAAACAAAAAATAACAATACATTAATTATAAACTGGCCCCACCCCTACCTCATCTCCTTTCTTCGGCTAACCGAAGAATGCCAACCGGTGAAACAAGAGAAGTGCTCGTGCCATCGGTGTCTTTTGAGAAAGGGTTGTTCATTGAAACCGAAAAACCCGTTGGCACACGTCTTATCAAGCTATATTCATTTTATTTTTATTTTTGTTTACCCGTGCTTCCGACAACACCTTAATGAGTAACTATTTTACCTGAATAAAGCTCACTATCACACAAATTTAGTAAATGCAAAGTTCTCCCTAAGAAGACTAACATCACCCTACTAAACCTACCACATCTTTTCTGTAATTTGACATTTTCCCCCTTGAATGATCATCTCAAAATTCGTGTGTTAACATACCACTCATGGTTATTGTCATTTTCCAATATTCAAATTTAACTATAAGTGACAAATCAAATACTTCCATCTAATCTAATCAATCACTTTATACCCTCCAACTTTAATTTTAACTAATATAAAATATATATTTACTCCTTTTGTTTAAATTATCAGTTATTTAACTAGTCTTTACAAGACAATTTTGATTAATAAAATTTTAAAAAGTTTAAAATGGGTTTTTATTATTAAATTGTCATTTTGTATAAACAATAACTATTTTTAATACGGTTTTTATTAACAAAAATACATTTTTAATTATTCTTTATATCAGATTTTTAATAAGTTTTATAAACTATGTACTTTAACGCAAAATGCATATTTTATGTAAACAAATATTTTCATTAATATACGTATAATGTATAATGGTAACAAATTTAATAAAAAATCGATATAAACTAAAAATTATAAGTTACGGAGTAAAAAATATATAAAAGATAGTGCATAGACAAAAGAAAATATTTTAGGTCAAGTACATGATCTTAATCTTAAATTATATATAGGAAACATAGTAATGACATCATCAAATTAAATCAAACTTAATTAATCAATTAAGTCCCTCTATTTTAGTTAAATTAAAATTTTGACTTTTATTTTAATTAAACAATCAACACCCGTGTGTATACATGGATTTGAGATTTAGTTAATAGAGTAATCACAATTTCAAATGTAATGATTTGATTGCCAATGATTATTGGTAGGACGAGTATATTAGAATGGTATAGAAAACACTCGCTTAAAATTAAACTTCGTATTTATGTTACAAAAAAGTTATAACAATAAACTACGTATTTTAATTCATCAACCTTTCAAATTAAAAATAAAGTGCTCCTTTAATTATAAACAATACAGTCACCCCTTACGGCCTTACTGAGCCTTTTAATATGTGTTGTTACTAATGGGCCTTGCGTGATCTGGCCCAAAGGCCTTCATGTTACTTATTCACATATTTTGTTTTTCTATAATAAAATGACATTATTTTTTCTTCATTTTGAATTGTTGCAAAAATAAAATATCCCTACATATGTTTTATAGATTTTAATAATCCAAATTTCATAATGGTAATCTGATAAGTAATCCTAATTTTATTTTTGCTCAACCATCTTGTATATTTTCTTAAGAATTGCAGTCCCTATACTCTGAAACTAAAAATAAAAGATGTCCCGTTTATATTTTATACATATATATAAATAAATGAAAAGGGATGGTGCGTGTGAGGCCCATTTGCAGTAAACAAACAAGTTTTCACTTATTTGTGGGAGTAGATCTGGAACAAAATGAAAAAATTAGGGTTTATGTTTGGGATGAATGCAAGCTGCGATGGTGAGGTGAAGATGGAGACTAAGTTTAATTTAGGTTTTACCGTTTTACATGTTAAATTTTAAGCCCCTCATCTTTAAGAATATACGAGTATAAAACACGCCTTTTTATTTATGGATTAAAAACTCTTGAAAATTAAAATAAAAAAGAAATAAGCCTTAAATATTTGAATTCAACTTTTTAAAAAATGTGATTTGTGTGTGTAGTATTTTGTTAATAAATGTAAGGTAATTTCAATGAAATTATTAATTTTACTTTTGTGTTTTAAATAAATAACGTAAGTAATATGTGATGTTCAGAAAAACTGGAGTGATTTTTACTAGTGAATTTAGTTTTGTAAATTGTTTACGGACGATTATTTTTGACAATAACTGACACATCAGTTGGCATCCTTGTTGGAGTAGTGTTATTTGGGCAGCGGGACTACAATTGTGAGGCCACAAAAAGACACGTGGACGAGGATGACATGACATGGTGAAGCACGTGAAGAGGTCATAGGCGTTACGTGTTGGAGATATGGGCTTCTGGGCCCACTTACCCATTCAATGATCTTGGGCCTTACCTTGATATTTTCCCCTTTTTTGTACATACCTTTTCCCTGATCTTGACCTGAATTATACTATAATTTTCATATGCATCCTAAACATTTATGCAATGCATGACATCATACGGACATGGTATATACAAATATGAAACGTACTAATACAGTTATTAGACATAGGGGTGTAATTGAGTCAATACTGCTTGTTAGCTACTCAAGTTTGACTCGTTAAAAGCTCGATTCGAGCTGAGTTTAAACGATCTCGAGCCCGAGTTTGAACATAATTTGAAGCTCGTTTATTAAACGTGTTCGAGCTTTCTACATTGATTTGAACAAACTCATAAGTCTAAATGAGCTTTTCATTTATAAACATTACTAACTTTATATATAATAATATAATGGGAGAATTGCATATATCCTCTTCATAAACCCTATAAATAACATATATATATACCCAATTTAAATTAAAAATATCACATATACACATTTCACCAATTTTAAACTATCAATAATTTTAATTTAACAATAATTATAGTTAATGACAATCTTATCCTTATTCCTTATATTCCTTTATCTTTCTCCTCTTTTCCTAAAAATCTTTCAAACTGGGCAACTTAAAAATCAAATTCGATTACTAAATATAGAATATAATAAGCAATATAACTTCAACTAATCAAAATTTAATAAAATGACATAATAACAAAACGAGTTGTATACAATAAAAAAGATCACTATTGATTTTTTGAATTTGAATTTAACAATAGTTTTAAATTAAACAATAATTATAGTAAATGACAATCTTATCCTTATTCCTTTATCTTTCTTCTCTTTTCTTAAAAATCTTTCAAACTGGGCAACTTAAAAATCAAATTCGATTACTAAATATAGAATATAATAAGCAATATAACTTCAGCTAATCAAAATTCAATAAAATAACATAATAACAAACCTAGTTGTATACAATAATAAGATAACACTATTGATTTTTAGTTGCAATTGCGATGCTAAAGTTGCCGGTACATAAAAATATCGTAATCGACTTATTGATTGTTTGGAATTCGTCTTTTGTGAATTATCTATATATCATGTAATTAAAGATCAAAAAAAGTAGGTGATGTGATATTAGTTTTATTTTTAAATATAAAAAAAGCAGACCATGTGATTAATTCATCAACTGATTGTACTCGAATTTGTTTTTCTTTCTTTCTTTCTATATCTGTGCAAAGATTTTGAGGGCCTAAGAAGTGGGAGAAAGATAAAGGAATAGGGATAGAATTGTTATTATAAGTTGTTAATGTTGAAATTTAGAGTTGTTGATAAAACCAAAATGGTAAAATGGGTATATTTGTGTATATGATATTTTTAATTTGGATTGGGTATATATGTTATTTCTACGATTTATGGAGGGGATATATTTAATTGTGCCTTATATAATTGTACTAATATACCTATATAATACTCAATATAATAAAGATAATCATATTATATATAGCTAAAAGTTACACAAAACAAATAAACATATATATTAATAAAATAATTATCAAATAAACATTATTCCGGAATAAACGAGTGAAGCT
The DNA here is from genome assembly GCA_963422505.1 of Pseudognaphalium luteoalbum. Taxonomy (NCBI): domain Eukaryota; kingdom Viridiplantae; phylum Streptophyta; class Magnoliopsida; order Asterales; family Asteraceae; genus Pseudognaphalium; species Pseudognaphalium luteoalbum. The sequence goes on from OY730196.1 coordinate 111,328,313, forward strand.
CGAGCTTGGTATACTAGACTCGAAATAAGCTGAATTCGAGCTTGAACTCGGTGAACTTTTAAACGAGCCGAGCTCGAACTTCAAATACTAGACTCAAAATAAGCTGAACTCGAGCTTGAACTCAGTGAACATTTTAACGAACCGAGCTCGAGCCTAAGCGAGCTCGGACTCGACTCGTTTGAACCCCTAATTAGACGCAATAATTTATTCAATAATTATTTTAGACTATAGACGTTTAGTTGCATTTCATGTTTGTCAAATTCTTTTATATCGTACATTCTATAATAGGAAGGTCGCTTACCGATAAAAGTTTATCTTTTTCCTATTATTTTTATCATCATCTGAGAGAAAAAATATGGACGTTTTAATCATGACAACATTTTTTATGTGGTAATAGGATTTTCGCATACCATTCGAAAAAATATGGATGTTATTTTTTTCATGCACCATTTCTTATGTGGTAATAGGATTTTCAAATAACATCGGCAAAAATATCGATGCTTTTTTTCACGACACCTTTTCAATGATGGAACTCTCAAATGGTCCTATGGGTGTGTTATGACACGAGCTTTTGAGAGTTTGTAGTTTATAGAAACTTATGGCCATAAGCTTTGTTTGTCTACAAAATTTTTGAGTAATTTATGGTTTCCATAAGCTCCAAAACCATAAGCTACTTGAAGTATTTTTTTTAAGTAGTTTGCAGTTTATGGAAAATGAAATTACACAAATACCCTCCAAGTAATCTATACTATATATTAAAGGACACTAAAGCTGATGTCATGAAGATGATTTGTCACTTTCTAGAGTTGATTTTGCTGCTAACGTGACTTCTTCTTATTATTCTGCTGATGTCATGGTGATGTGATGAGAGTAATAATTAAAAAAAATCAATTTGATTAATAAATATTTATTTTACATTCAAAAATTGTCTTGGAACTCACATAATATTAAAGAGATATTTATTATTTTACATTAATAAATACTTATTGTTTGCTTATTTATGTCATGATAATTTATTATGATATGTTGTAATTAAGTTTCAAAGAGATTCTTTTTCTATACCTATTCTATATATACAACATATACTGATATGTATTGATTTAATTTGCTTATAAACAAAACCCGTGTTTTCACGGGTCATAAAACTAGTTATATACAATATCATCTTTTAAAATTAATATATTTGTTTTTTTATGTCATTTTACGTTCATAAGCTACAAGCTCCCACTACTCTACAAAATACAAATAATAACTAAAAGCTTCAGTTACAAACTACCAGCTCCATTTATCAGCTAGTTGTGCCAAACATACCATGTCCAGCAGGGTTTAAATTCCATACCATACTGCGTAGAGTCAGTCATTCTCTTATAGTTTTGTTGTCAACATAAACAAGGTACATTTATGGTCAAATACGAGAGGGCGGTGCTTAAATTTGATGCTAAGATTTTCGTCACACTTAGATAGTTACCGTGAGCAAGTGATCAGTGAGTGAGGGGACCATTCAACATAACATAAACAGGTTACTTGCATGAATCTTATACAGTAACAATTTATCTAGTTTCATGATTATTTAGGGAACATTAGATAGGAAAGGAAAATCAAAATAAAAATTGTAACTATAAATGGGCTTATTTTCATTTGTGCCTTTGGTGTTATGAAAAATTAAAATTCCTTTCGTGAGGAAATTGAAATTGTTATTGGTAATTACTTATAAATAACTGTTATCATCAGAATCACTTTTTTATGTTAACGCATTTAATAGAATTTTATTTTCAAAGTAAACTCGGATTACGTATTGTAAATAACTTTTATCTATCCAGTAGAATTAAACTGTCGACACAAGTTTTGTACTTGTTCAATGATTCCAGTTTTCGATTTCTTGTGCTAATGAAAGAACAAGGAAATTGTGGGTTTATTGAAGTCATTATCAATCAATGGTCAATGGACCATTGATTTTGAGGTGAACCAAAACCATATGCTTTGTTGGGTGCTTTTACAATCTCTCGTTTCCAAGTCTTTGTAAACATTTTGGCTACACATGATAAATAAATACTACATAATCATGCATTCAATCAATCAAGCTTCTCTTGTTTGGGCTTGACAAAAGCCTAAAGGCAACATCTAAGAAACTTATGGGCACCTTTCACCTTTTCAAATATATTCCGAATCAATAATTTCCCATTTATTGGTACAAGTGTAACTTATCAATTCATCTTTTTGTTATTTATCATTTACTATAATTTGTCTCTTCGTCTCATGATATTTTTAGGGGAAAAAAACCATTCAACTATCAATTAAGAAAACAAACAAATATTTCTAGAAAAAGAAATTTCTAAATCTTTATATGTGAATCTAAGAGTAGACATGTTTACAACAACTCAAAAGCCAACATAAAGTGTCCGAACATGTTTACAACCTCTCGATTTTTTATAAATGATTAACAAAAAGAATACTTGCGACTATTATTTTCTAGCATACTCCTTATCCACCATTATTTTTGGTATATACATTCACAACTTTGTATTAAAGATTTGTACCGTATAAATAAAATAATATATACACAGTACTAGTGCATGTAAAAGTGTTGAAAGCAACTCGACCCGATGAAATCAGTTTTCACCAATTAGTCCGAAAAGTTTATTAAAGACCGAGATGATTAATAATGTATGTTTTATCAAACAAAATGAACACAACAAGACAATCGAGTCATTGACTAATTACGCAATAGGTCTCAAGTCTCGACCCATAAATCTTGTTACACGTAAGGGGGTTTTCACCCTCTTTAATATGGACCATACCAATATTTAATTAAATTTAATTTAGGTGATATATAAAATAATTAAGAGAAGAATAGTATGTATGGAGCATATAATTGTAGGCCCAATAAACAATTGTCTCTATTGAACATGAAAGTAGACTGATCATAAATAATTGAATTAAGGTGTTTCTAGAGCCATGCACAAGTGTAATAACTCATCACCATCCATATATACCAAAGGATCTCATTATCACATTTTTTTTGGTAAATTAAAGGATCTCAAAACTCTAACCAAATATCAACAAAACATATCTAGATAAGTTTCTTAGTCTATTGATTTTATAGTTTCATCAAAACAAGTGCAAAATCGCATTTTGAGAGATTTACTAGTTATTTGATAGGGAGATGATATTTTCACTATCAATTTTGATAGATGTACCATAAATATGCATTATAGAATTGTACAACACAATAAAATAGTACATCTTGATGATGGATCTATAAAAAAATGAAACTGGATTTATCAATATCCATTTGATATGGTTGTATTACTTACTCCTCGTCCTATAATAAATATCCAACATGAACATGACACGCAATTATAGAAAAGTATAAAGATTCTCTTCCAAACCAATAAGGCGTCACTTTTATATTTAAGAAGCTTTTGGATCGGTTACAATTTGAAATTCTTCACTTATTATGAATAGTAAACTGTACATTTTATTATACGACGGAGTGAGTATTATCACATGTCATATATATTTATGAGTCAAATTTGTACTCTAAGGCTATGGTCAAATAGGGACGGAGCTAGAAAATTTATATGAAATGGTCAAAAAGAAGATTATTTTGTGTTTTCATATCGTTTTGAGGGGGTAAAATTTTAATATGGTTATTAATACCTTAACAAAATTTATTTTTTACGCAATTTCAATTTTTTTTTTTTAAATACCTCCATTCTAACTCCGCCCACGGTCGAAGTTCGAAAAACCTTGTTGTAGAGAAAAAATATTTGTTTCATAACACTTTATAGATAGATTATACTGAACAGTTTTTTTTTTTTTTTGTAGTGGGAAAAAAAAATCTAATAATTGAATGGAAAGGTGGGGGCCGGGTCAAGTTGGTCTGTTTCAGCTCATGTGTTGAATCCCCACCTATATATACATACATTTCCATTTCTATTTATATATATCTATAGATCTCTACTATTATAAGTTAGCGGTGGCAGCATCATCATCATCATCATCCGCCATTAAAGCTTCACTGTCCTTTTGACTTAAAACAAACCCATCACAATTTTCCTTTCAAAGTTCAACAATTTCAGTTACCTATCTCCTCCGCAATCTTCTAGGTATCTATTGTTCTCTCTTTCTTGATTCCTTATATGGAGTAGATCTCCATGTTTATTTATTTATATTATTATTACTGTACTACTTTTGTTAATACAATACAGTTGTTGTGTACCTTTGCATCTGATGTATTAGTTTGTATCAAAATTGTGGTAATTAAGATGTTATGATTATTACTAGTGGAAATCTTGTTTTTATAGTAAGTAATAATTGAACACTGTTTAAATTTTTAATGTTCCCACTTTCCTAATATCATCATAGGGTTGTATTAAAAATTGATTAAAAGTTTTCAAATTTGTGCTTCAAGAGCTGCTGATGTATCTATACATGGATTAAAATTATAACTTGTATAATTTGGTAAAATTGTATCTTAATGTATTGATTCTTAAGTACATGGTTACCAGTAGGCCAACAAATCAGATAGATAATAGGGGAATAAAAGGGTGCTTTCTTCTAACTGGTAAAAATGAATAATAATTAAAAAAAAAAAAATACTAGTAAGAGAATATATCAAGTTATCAACATAGTTTTCATTTACAATTGATTGGTACCATTGGGCTTAAAGGCTACTTGTGAAAGTTTATGTGCAGATATCAATTTATGCAAACCATATATCTGTTATTCAATTGGCCAAAACAAACAAATTCATCTTATTTACTGACCTTAAAAATCAATTCTTTATGCTAACCTAATTTTGGTCATTTGGTGTTATATTCAGGTTGATACCAATATGGGTCTCTCACCATACTCGAACCCTTCTGATGCTGGAATACTGTGTGTGATTTTGGTTAAGACAGCCATGTCTTTATCCATCATGAAAGAGCTACTTCGATCCATCCTTCATGTTATCGGCATCCGTATGGCATCATGGGATGAAGTTTCAAGTCAAACAATCACAGAATCACATGAATGCCGAGGAAGCCCTTCAAAAACGTACATGGAGGAGTTTAGAAGCCGGACCCCAACACTTCGGTATGACTCCCTTTCTTGTACCACGAAACAAGAATGTTCCGTTTGTTTGATTGAGTTCAAACCCGACGCAGAGATAAATCTCCTTTCTTGTGGGCATGTTTTCCATAAATCTTGCCTTGAGAAATGGTTGAACTACTGGAACATAACTTGTCCTCTTTGTAGAAACGACATGATGGCCCCTAAAGAGACCGAAGAAAACACTTGCCCAATGTGAGTTTTAGACAAACGATGTGTTAATACATCATGTTTAGGTATGTAAGTGTATAGGGCAGAGTTGGTCTTTTGGCCCAAATTATGGTTCATCATGTTTAGGTATGTAAATGTATAGGGCAGAGCCGGTCTTTTGGCCCAAATTATGCTTCATCATGTTTGGATGTGTTGGTGTACAGGGTAGAGTCGGTCTATGCACTTTGTATATATTAAATTTGTATGGTTTCCGGTGTCGTATGCATCTGAGAAACTGGAAAGCTTTGTCTTTTCACTTTTGTAATACTTCGAATTAGAGAAAGTGATGTTTTATCAACATTTTAGTCATTCAATTACATATATCTTGATACGAGTACATGATATATATTACTATAATAGTATGCCTATTCGATTTATTAGCACTCTCTAGATCGTTTGGGTCGTTTGGTATCGGTAGTGTTACCTAACTGATATAGGTTTGCACCAACAGAAACGGTTCTCCTGTTTGCTAATTCAGAAAGGTTTGACCCAACTGAGGCACTGTTACGGTGATAACGGCACCTGAAGGAACCTGGGTGACTGGTTGGTGCACATAGGCAACTGATCTTCGCCGCTGAAGATTTCCTCAAAGTTGGGGAAGATGGTGTTGATAATCCGGTTCTTGTGTCATTCGTGTTATCTTCTAGAGATAGTCCTTGTAGATCAAGCTTTAATTGTTTTGCTGGCTGCTCTGCAGCTGTGATCTTGTCGTCTGACATGTGTCTGTCAAGAATGAAATCGGTCTAATTTGAGGCTGACACCCAGGCACACACAAGCCTAACAGATCAGATGAAACAAATAGGATCATTTAGAATCTTCTAAAAATACGCTTCTAAACCCGTTGGTTTAATGCAAACCCAGGGTGCACAAGACCCTAGTACTTGCATTCGACGTTTACATGTCAAATGCAGAAACACGAGAATGTGTGTCTCGTGTGTCTGTATTAGACGTTAATTGGCAGCTCATGAGAAAAAGAACTACAAAGTTGAAGCTAATTTACCTTTTTGTGTAATGGTAGAATCTTGGCTCTTCTTTCACCAGTTTTTGTTACTGGATAAATTCCCAGATGTTGATAAAAAGGATGAACATTCAAGAGATGACTTTTTGGGAGTTTTAATATCCTAAATCAAACAAATTCCCTTTCTTTGCTCTTTTTTCTTGTTGAAAATCAATATATGGTTAATATAATCCCTCTTTTGCAGACCACAAACGTTTACCCCTCAATTTTAGGTAACTTCATACCAAAACTTACCACCAATTTTCGACCATTATGAATAAAAATCATACAACGAAATGAAATTATACAGTTATACTTCATGATAAATATTATTATTATTAATGTTCTTTTAATGATAAATATATAGTGCTAAAAAAAAGAATTAATGTAAGAGCTTGATATTATTCAAGTTTGAGGCTTATCGGTGTAGAACTTTTACAAACTCAACGATACTTCACATATCCAATTGAATCAATACAAACAGATTTTTTTTTTTTTAATGAAATGGGTTGTTTAAGAATGACAAAAGTACAGAAATCACGTCAATTGATCCATTGAGAAGTTACTGAAAATATAAAGCATCAGCAGAAGTTCAATAATCGGAACCTTCGGTTTCCTCAATCATTGTAAGTGAGGGAGAGAAATGTACATTCCTCTTCCGCAATCCTCTCCCTTTCGAGCTCCTCTTCTTCTTCTTCATCTTCCCCTCATCCTCCATAATAACACTTGAATCACTTCTAGACTTTCCTTCAATCCCTTTAAAACGAACACGATGAGTAACTGGTTTAACTTTACATATTGACATAGATTGGCTTGAAGCTGTATCACTGTCTTGACCAATCAAGTCATTCGACATGTCAATGCTTGGTTTCCGCATTCTCCTACGGAGGTTCTTCACAGTCCGAATGGGCACAAGAAAGTACTTCTGCCCTAGGACGAGAATCTCTTCGGGTCGGAGTACGGAGTCCCACGGCCGTCGAAATATCTCCGGTCGTGCCAATACAAAACTCGGATACTTGTCCATGATCCAGGCTGCAGGAAAGGCCATGTAGTAGCGCTCAATCACACCGCCTGCATGAATAATCTGTATGATCAATGGCTTTTCCGCTACAATGACTTCCTTGATGCCAGGTTCAGGATCAGGTGCAGGGTTTGAGAGGATCTTTTGAGTCCGGGAACTGAAGAATTTTAGAAGCATGCTAAGGAAACAGGTTTTGGATGGTTACAATGGATATGCAGATATGCAGGTATGTAATGACTTATAATAGAATTAATGATCGATGAAAACAAACACATTTTCACTTTTACTAGCATTTGAATTTGGATGTCGATGCTGGCCGTAACGAAATGCAAATCAGAAATGAATGAAGATAACATCAAGGCAGAGTCAAAGGGACTTTGATGAAGCAGGCTGTAGATTTGTCTTGTTGCTGGTGTATGTGCCATCAGGACAGGAGGCATACTTTAAAGAACAAGAAAACATGTTCAAGAATGACCTGTAAACGTACGGTAATACAAATGATCCTTAGATGATCTGAATGCATCAAACTTAAGCTGAAGCCCTCTAAATTCCGATTATCTAATATATTTATAAACAGGTAATTATATTTATCATTTGATAATCCGTTCTGTTGCAATTTATTAGATATAACTGATTACTGACTTGCAGTAATTAAGTAAATAATTTTATAACACAGATCCATGTATCCAAACACTCCGAAATGTGTGGTTGTACAAATCACCGTAAATTCATATCAACCCAGACAACAACCAATTTGCGAATTCAAAAGCCCGAGCTCAAGAGATAAAAGACTTCATTGGGACATTGGGTGCATCTGAACACTTCAAGATGGTCTTTTGGGCTCCATTTTACAGTATGTCTTGTAGCTAGTATGACAATAGCTTTATTGTATTTTCTCTTGCTGAAGTTGTAGGCATTATTTGACAATAACGTGGTTGCATTTTGACAATCTAGCTGGGATGTGATGGTGACTGGATCAGGGTAATATAGTAGCAACTGCCAACTGTAGCTGCGGTTATGACGTGCACCCGAGGAATTGCAACAACAAAGTAAGTAAATCATATCCTATATTATGTTTACATATTTTAATTACTGTGTTATTTGAGTAGTTATCGTCTTATGTTGTATTGAGGTAAAGGTCAATTCAACTACAGAACTCTTTCATATTTGTCTACAATACAGCTAATGACAGTAGAAGGAAGGCGGCTTGGTCCATAACTAAGGGATTGGATAAGAAATTGTGGATTACATTTTCTTGTAAAGAGACAGTCGATGTTTGGAGGACGGGTTGTCTCATTCTATCCGGCTGTGCTCCTTTAGCTAGACATACACATTGATTGATCAATGCCTGCATATGTATCGGGTAAATACTATATCGATCCGACAGTGCTCCTTTAGCTAGACATACACAACGCTTATAACACAGATACATCATCTTTTCATGTCTATATATATGCCTTACCATATGTATGTCCTATATGTGTATATCATGTTATGTTAATAACTATAACTTTTGATATATTCGACATGCTATTTACAAGTTACATCCTTTAGAAGTAAGTGTATTAATTAAGTGAACTTTTTCTTGTTCATACATTACACATTTCACATGTGAAGAACATATTGCACTTAAATATCCCCATATCTCCAAAAACAAAGAAAATAAAGAATGTCTAACTAGAGAATTCTTTGTACTAATCTGGTACGAGTTGACCAAGTCAACTCTTGGTCATATCTATCTCCATAGTTTATACCAAGAGCTTGCCACATCCAAAACATCATTCTTAAACCAACCAAATATTTGACTACATGTTACACATAAAGTCATAAATATCAACATTTTTGGGTCTCAATATATAAACCGTATAGAAGTTTTTTTTATTAGCAGTACAGAAGTAATAATAAAAAAAATACCATTACTACATTTATTTCGAATTTTCGAGCCTATAAATTAAAACTTCATAAACTAGAAATAGTAACAGTCTTATACATTGAAACCTAAACCTTATTTATAGCATGCTTTTGGATATTGGCATTATGGTTAAGCACAAATACGTACTTTTTTTCTTTGTAAAGTTACAATCACTTGTACTTTTTATATGTCCCCATTGATGAACATAGACAGGGTGTTGAACAGGGTTGTAGCATTTTCACCAAAAGGTGGAAATAAATGAAATACATGGCCCTCTCCTTTAGCTTCAATGATATCGATCTTCCCATCCCATTCACTCTTATCCAAAACTTGATAATAATACCATCGTCCTCTATCCCTCAACAAATCTTTTTCAGCCACACAAACAAGTACCCTTTTACACCCTAATTTCCCAATATTCGGATCCGAACCCGGGTTTATAACCGGATCATCCAACCCGCTACTAAACGGGTTCGCGACCCGCCACAGTTTTTCCATTAGATTCCTTTCCTTCACATCAGAGACTGAGAGACCATTTCACCATCCATTAAAGTTTCCCCCCAAAAGTAAGGATGAATTAATACCATCCCACCAAAAACAACTCCATCTTCAAAAGTAGTCTCTTCTAAGCCAATTTGCATTGTGATTTGATGAGATATATAGTTGCACCTGCACTTTCTCCACCGATAAAAAGACGTTTGAAATCAGCATATATACTCGTTTATCCATGGTTCACTGCTGTTTCCTTTTGCATGGGAAACAACCCAATGGAGTGCGGCCCATGCATCGTGGTATGGAGCCGGATACGGATACTCGGGTACATTTCTATAATCATCAGAAACTATCATGATATTTGCATGTAATGCAAGTTTGTTATGAAACGGTTGGAAAATGGCACTAGAGGCTGTTCCTGTTGGGCTCATAGAGATAATTACCGACCCAAGTGTGTAGGCAGTAGCCAAACCTGAGCAGACGGGTTAGGCACAAGTAAAGGAACCGATTAGAATTAATTAATTAGTTTCCTTATTTGTTTGTTTTAGATAATTATAACGAGTTGTATTGTAATTATCCTAGACTTAGAATTTCAGTAGGACTTGGAATGTGTAGTCTATATATATATGAAACCTTGATGAATAAATATTTTTCAATGTTACAGTGAGTACATATAGAAAACAGATCCACAATTACAGGAAATACATAACAACTTTGACTAATATTAAGGACTAAAATATTCCCTTAATATATGGAGATATTATTGAAATATTGTTATGATACGTTATCCTTGATACGCCCCCGCAAGATGGAGGTTCCGTCGGAGACTCCAATCTTGGATCGCAACTTGAGAAAAGGCACACGAGGGAGCGGTTTAGTGAGAGTGTCAGCAAGTTGATCAGTCGAATTAATGTGCTGGACTCTAAGGGTGCCCGCTGCAACTTTCTCACGAACAAAGTGGTAATCCAATGCAACATGCTTCATTCTCGAGTGATAGATAGGATTAGCACATAAATATGTTGCACCTGTGTTGTCACAGAATAGTTGAGGAGATGTAGCTGTTGAGATGCCAAGTTCGTTAAGAAGATTTTCAACCCAAGCAAGCTCAGCAGCGGCATTGGCAAGAGCTTTGTATTCTGCCTCAGTGGACGAGCGTGAAACCGACTTTTGTTTTGCAGACTTCCAAGAGATTATGTTGTTACCAAGGAAGATAAGAAAAGCTGTAGTAGAACGACCAGCCGTATGAATTCCTCCCCAGTCCGAATCAGAGAAGGCAGTGAGCTCATTCGAAGATATCTTGCTTAAAAATAGACCATGATAAACCGTTCCTTTGAGATAGCGAAGCAAGTGTTTCAGGGCTTGCCAATGTGTTTGGTTCGGCTGTTGCATAAACTGTGAGAGTTTATTTACAGCAAACGAGATATCCGGACGTGTAAACGCAAGATATTGAAGTGAACCAAGAATTCTTCGATACGGTGTAGGATCCACATGTGGTGTACCATCTGTGAGTGTTAAGACTTGAGATGAACTTAGCGGTGTAGTGACTGACTTTGCACCGTCCATGTGATTTGATGCAAGTATATCATGAATATGTCTGTGTTGCGACAAAAATAACCCAGTTGAAGTTTGAATAAGCTCAATACCAAGAAAATGGCTGGGGTAACCCAAGTCTTTGATCGAGAACTTAGAAGCAATCATGGTGATGAACTTATCCAAGAAGACATTATTATTGCTAGTTATTAAAATGTCGTCCACGTATACAACAAAATAGCACATGATATTGTCCCGATTATAAATAAAGAGAGAAGCATCGGCATGCGATTTTACGAACCCAGACTCAAGTAAAAACGAAGTAAGAGCAATATACCAAGTTCGGGGTGCCTGTTTGAGACCGTAAAGAGAGCGTCTAAGTTTGCAAACATGACTCGGAAATTGTGTATTAACATAACCCGGGGGTTGAGTCATGTAGACTTCTTCTTGAAGAGTACCATGTAAGAATGCGTTATTAACGTCAAGTTGACGTAATGACCAATCCCGTGATATTGCAAGAGATAGGATCGTTCGTATAGTAACCGGCTTTGTGACCGGACTGAAGGTGTCAAAATAATCCTTCCCATACTCTTGTAAGAACCCCTTGGCAACGAGTCTAGCTTTATACTTGTCCACACTACCATCCGGTTTTCGTTTTACCCGAAATACCCATTTACATCCAATCGGTTGTTGAGTGGACGGAACAAGATCCCATGTATTATTACGAATAAGCGCATTATACTCATCATCCATTGCTTTTCGCCATAAAGGATCTTTGGAAGCTTGAATGTAGGTGTGTGGTTCAATGGAAGGGGGAATGGGATGAACTGTAGTCGTGTTTACATATTGTGGATTGTAGAATTTTGGGTTGCGTTTGCGAGTGCGGGCAGGTAATGGTGTATGCGAAGGTGAAGCTGAAACAGTTGGAGTGGCAACTGATGAAGGAGAAGAGGAAGGTGATGTAGTAGCGGGTGTAATTGGTGTAGCGGGACTGCGCGTAGAGGAAGGATCGGGTTCAAGAGTAGACGAAGGAGGTGTCGAGTGAGAAGACGATTCATTAGAGAGAGTAGGTGATGAAGGCGATTCATTAACAGTAGGTAATGATGAGGTTGGAGTAGTGATTGAAGATAAAGATGGAGTAGTGATCGAGGATGGAGGTGATGAGGTGGGTGTGGGCAAGACAGTGGATGCAAGTGAGGACATGAATTGATCAACAGTAGGTTGTGAAGAAAATGTAGTGGCTTGCTTTGTAGGAAATTGATCTTCAACAAACGTCACATGTCTTGAATGGTAAAGACGATTAGTTTTTGTGTCGAAGCATTTGTAAGCAGACTTAGAAGTTGAATAACCTAAGAAAATGCACGGTTGAGAACGAGGTTGTAATTTGGATGTAGTATACGGTTTTAACCATGGGTAACACAAACATCCAAATGTTTTTAACTTGGTATAGTTAGGAGAGACACGATGAAGCATTTCATATGAAGATTTGGAGTGAAGAATCTGTGTGGGTAGCCGGTTTATGAGGTATACGGCCGTTTGAAATGCATGGGACCAAAACGACGTCGGTAAGGAGGCATAGTGAAGCAAGGAGAGTGCAGTTTCAACAATATGCCTATGACGGCGTTCCGCAATTCCATTTTGCTCTGGAGTATGAGGCGGAGTTGTATAATGTGAAATGCCAACCGATTTGAGAAATGAAGCAAGACCAATATATTCCCCACCATTGTCGGTAAAAAGAGAAATTATTGGTGTTTGAAAAAATTTCTCAACAAGCAATTTAAATTGTGGAAAAATAACAGCAACATCAGACTTGCTTTTGAGAGGGTAAAGCCATACATACTTAGAGAAATAATCAACAAAGATAACATAGTATGAAAACCCATCAACAGATTTATGAATAGGTCCCCAAACATCCGAATAAAGAAGCTGTAAAGGTTTATTAGCAACAAACGAATTATTTCCAAATGGCAACTTGTGACTTTTATTGATCGAACATGATTGGCAATGTAAAGTAGCTAAAGACCTAAAACTAAGACCAAGGTCTTTACAAAGAGATTTAAAAATGCGAAAAGACGGATGTCCAAGTCTATGATGCCATTGGAGTGGAGAAGCACGAGTAGTAGCATGGATACGAGGCTGTGATGAAGGGAACCGGGTGAGATAATAGATATCATCAATGTTTTCACCCCGCATGAGTTGCACCCCCGTTTTGAGATCCTTCACAACAAAAAAAAGATGGGAAAAATTCAACCGAAACATGATTAGTACGACAGAGTTTTGCAACAGAAATTAACTTAGTGCGCATGTTAGGAACACATAAAATGTTATGTAAATGTAATGGTTTCGAATTGGTAGTTAATTTCGTTGAACCGATAAAAGAGATAGAATGTCCCGTACCATCACCAAGCACGATTTCATCAGGACCACCATATTCAGAGACTGAGGAAAGTGATGTTGGATATGAGGTGACATGGTGTGAAGCGCCGCTGTCCATCATCCACATCGGGTTTCCAGTGGTAGAAGTAGTCGCATTTGCAACAGGAGAAGTTGCATTTGTATTAAAGGTAATGTTATTGTCTTTAAGAAAACGAATAAGTTTCCTACAGTCCCGAGTGTCATGACCTGAGATTTTGCAAAAGTTACAGAACTGATTGGATTGAGTTGTGTTTTGGTTTGACTGTGTTCGATCTGGACGAGAAAAACGGTGGGGCTGATGATTAGCTTGGTTTCGAAAAGAAGCATTTGACCGATTTGGGTCATATGGAGTTCTGTTGTTTGATCTCTGCTGCTTTTGAGTGTTGTTTGCAGTAGCAAGGAGAGTGGTATTAGGCTCACTAACAGCAGTTAAAGATCTTTCAAAATCCACCAATTTATCAAAAAGCTCAGGGTATGAAATGGGACTTTCACGAACGTTGATAGCAGCAGTAATAGCACCGTATTCGTCACCAAGTTGGGTGAGAATATGAACCATAAGATCCTCTTCATCAACAGGACACTGAGCAAGAGCCAATTCATCGGCAATGGATCGCATATCATGTAGAAAATCAGAGATTGATCGATTACCTTTGGGATTCTTTGCAAGTTTGGATTTTAGTGAGATGATTCTGGACCGAGATTTACTTGCGAATGACGTTGTTAGTCGTTCCCAAGCAACCTTGGCAGTGGTGGCAGAGGCAATGATAGGTTGTATCTCATCTGAACATGATCCGAGAATGGCACTAAAGATGACTTGATCTTGTCGAAACCAGTTGGTGTAGTCTGGGTTTGTTTTGATGATTTCTTTTTCTTTGTCGCTTCCCTTGATGATTTGCGGTGGTGCTTCTACATTACCAGTGATGAAATCTTCTAGTCCAAAGCCAATTAAAGTGGATTGAACATGACGCCTCCAAACAGGAAAATTTTGAGAGGTTAATTTGATTGGGAAATGAGTGGCTGTTGTGATTGAAACAAGTGTGTTTGAGGAAGACAACATGGTGATTGGATCGATATTGAACTCGTTGGAGTTTTGTTAGTGCTCTGATACCATATGAAACCTTGATGAATAAATATTTTTCAATGTTACAGTGAGTACATATAGAAAACAGATCCACAATTACAGGAAATACATAACAACTTTGACTAATATTAAGGACTAAAATATTCCCTTAATATATGGAGATATTATTGAAATATTGTTATGATACGTTATCCTTGATAGTCTATATATATCGACAGAGCTTATGGTCGATATATAGTCTTGTAAGGTTTTGAGTTATTTTCCTTCAAGTAATAATATTGGAGAGTTTATTCCATTATAGAGATTTGTGTGTGTTAATATTGCAGTCGAACTTTAATTGGTATCAGAGCGAGGATCGAACACCACCAAGAAGGTCTACGAATCTGTTATAGCAGGAGCAGCAGGAGAACCTGAAGGACTGGATCAGTCTTCACCCAGATCACCGATCTCAGTCACCTATAGCAGACGGATGACTACAACAGAAAGCGGCCCATCCTTCCAGTGTCCGGTGTTGAACTCACTAAATTACAACACGTGGGCAATTTAAATCAAAGCAATATTCCGAGTACATGGAATATTGGAAGCAATTGAACCCGCGTCCGCATCCACGTACGTCAACAGAAGCTAAGAAAAATCACATGGCCAAGGGCGGAACTACTTGGAGACAAAAGAGCGTTGTGCCCCCCTCCAAACTTTTGGGGTATTAGTGTAATATATCTAACATCCAAAGGTAAAAAATACATATACACTTTACTGGCCTCCCTAAATTTTGGAATTAAAAATTCATTTTTTGAGAACTTCAACCGTTTTCACCAAGTCGTCTCCTGCAAGATTGATTTCCAAAGCAATTAAACAATTTTCCCTATCAATATTTTCACTTTGGGCTTTGTGTTTCACTAAGGTATCAATTTTTATTTATATTTTGTTTATTTGGTGTTTTATCATATGAAATACTCGGTCATATTACATAAATACGCAAACGCAGATACGTAATTGATAGTTAGTGGCTGTCGGCATTCATAAATACGCAAACGCAAATACATTTGGGCTTTGTGTTTCACTAAGGTATCAATTTTTATTATTATTTTGTTTATTTGGTGTTTTATCATATGAAATACTCGGTCATATTACATAAATACGCAAACGCAAATACGCAATTAGTTCATCATATTTGTTTATGTTCATGTAATCTTCTTCATCTATATATTTCTGTTTGACTTTTTGAGCATTTGAGTTTCTATATTTTCATATTTTGGTTATTAATTTATATCATATATAGGGTTGTTAACGAGTCGAGCATTTAACGAGCTACTCGAGTTCGAGCTCGTTTAACTCGAATTTGAGTTTGATAATATTCGAACACGAGTCGAGCTCGAACGAAAAATACTACTCGATTAATTTCGTGAGCCGAGCATAAAAAATTGATGTTCGACTCGGCTCGTTCGAAAGCTCGTTTAGTTTCGAGTCAAACGAGTTATTCGAGTCGAACGAGTCGAGTTTATATAATAAATTTGTTTATTTGGAACTTTAAATGTATGTAACTAATATATTTAAACCTAAGACATCAAGTATAAATGAGCTTACTCGAGCTTGATTTCGAGTTATGGAATGAGTTTAGCGTTCCCGAGCTCATAAACACGCAAAATTGCGCTTGGAATTTTGATTCTTAAAGACACTTTCCAATCAAATAAACGAGCATCGAACTCGAGCTCGAACAACAACAAATAATTCGAACTCGAGCTCGAACACAATTTTTAAAACTTACTCAAACTCGAGTCGAGCTCGAACCGGATAATTAGCAAAAGAGTCGAACTCGAGCATCCTGATATTCGACTCGATTCGGTTCGAACTCGAGCATCCTGAGCATCCTGATAATTAGCAAAAGTACCTACTTAAATTTTTGATATATAGTCATTACTTTTAAAGTGTTGGTGTTTGAAATTGAGGTCTGAATTGCTCACTATAGATTTTAAGCTGCTAACTATGTTCATGTGTAATGTGTTCTAGATATCTAGATGTATTGATAATCTGTATTAGAAGATGGGTTATAATAAGAATGAACTGTTTATTTATATGCCGATGCTTGTATTTGTAATGAACTTATGAACTACATTTTAAAGAATTTGAATGTTCTTTGTTTTCGCCCCCCAAGAAAAAAGTTCAAGTTCCGCCCCTGCATTGGCAATTGCTTTATTGTTTCAGGCGATTCCGGAAGAACTTGTTCTCCAAGTTTCTCAGCTAAAGACAACAAAAGATATTTGGGATGCTCTTAAAACGAGATATGTCGGTGCAGAACGAGTCGGGGAAGCAAGGGTTGAAACTTTACAAGCTGAGTTTGAATCTATGAAGATGAAGGAAGGAGAATCCATAGACGACTTTGCAGCAAGGTTGAGCCAGTTGGTCTCAAAATCAGCCACACTCGGGCATACAATAGAAGACATGAAGCTGGTTCGGAAGATGCTCGGATCAGCACCACCGAAATTTATTTCGTTAGTTGCTTCTATTGAGCAATTTGCAAACTTAAAAACTATGACTTTCCATGATGTTGTAGGAAGAATGAAAGCCTTTGAGGAGCGAATAAAAGGAACCGAGGAAGCTGTGAAAAATCAAGACAAGTTGTTATTTGGGAAACATGAATCTTCATCAAAAGATTCAGATAAGAACAAAGGGAAGGGACGTGGGGTAGTGGGCCGCACGGGAAGGGAAGGAGCAAAGGGAAAGGAAGTAACCAAGCAAGTGGGTTTAAAAACTTTTCTCAGAATCGTTCCAGCAACCGTGAAAAGGGTAAGAAAGAACGGTCCGATATCCAATGTTTTCGGTGCGATAAATTCGGTCAATTTGCATCGGTTTGCCCAGAACGAAAGAAAACGAATGAAGCAAACTTAGCTGATGCAACTGAGGAAGGACCTAATACGTTGCTCATGTCTCAAATAGTGGAAGAAATCTGTCTAAATAAAGAGAGGGTAAAGCCTAGGAAATATCAAGCTGATACTAAGGAGCAAGGTAATTGGTACCTTGACAACGGGGCGAGTAATCACATGTCTGGTGATTATTCCTACTTCAATGATCTAAATAAGGCAGTAGTCGGCCGAGTCAGATTTGGTGACGGCTCGGAAGTACAGATAAAGGGAAAAGGGACAGTCTTACTTCAGTGCAAGAATGGTGAACAGAGGTTAGTAACAAACGTCTATTATATCCCTAATCTAAAGTGCAATATATTTAGTCTTGGGCAAGCAACCGAGAATGGATGTGGGGTGTGGATGAAAAATGAGTATTTGTGGGTTTATGGCAAAAAAGGCCAGGTCATTATGAAGGTTCCGAAATCCAGCAACCGTATGTACAAAATTAAAATCAAACCAGGTGCACCAATGTGTTTGCTAACAAGTCTAACGGACGAGGCTTGGGTGTGGCATGCTAGGCTTGGACATGTAAATTTTGATACCCTAACAGCTATGGCAAGTAAAGGATTAACCCGAGGACTTCCAAAGATAAACAAACCGAATCAGATATGTGATGCATGTATAGTAGGGAAGCGGGCTCAGAAACCTTTTCCACATAACGTTGTTTTTCAAGCAAGCAGTCCACTCGAGTTAATACATGGAGATCTGTGTGAACCGATCTCTCCACCTACTCTAACCGGTAACAAGTATATGTTTTTGTTGGTTGATGATTTTAGCAGGTACATGTAGACGCAGTGACGGATTCAGGAATTGAGGTGACCAGTAGCAGGGGCATCTCAATTTTTGTGAACCCGTAGCACAAACAAGAAATGCGGCCGAAAATTGCATTTTTATAAGAAATTTTCACTGCGTATAGAAAATGAACCCGTAGCGACTGCTACCCCTACCTTCTACATGGCTCCGCCCATGTGTGGACGTTCATGTTAAAATTAAAGAATGAAGCTTTCGAGACATTCAAGAAATTCAAAACAAGTGTTGAAGCGGATACGGGGCAAAGATAAGATGCTTACGGACTGATAGGGGAGGGGAATTCACATCGCAAGAGTTTAATAAGTTTTGTGAAGATCATGGGATAAAACGACAATTAACTGCACCGTATACGCCACAGCAAAACGGTGTAGTTGAGCGTTGCAACCGGACCATCTTAGGCACCACACGATCTATTCTAAAGGCTATGGGAGTTCCAGCATACATGTGGGGTGAAGCGATTTGACATACCACTTATGTATTGAATCGTGTCATCACACGAGCAGTGAAGGATAAAATGCCATATGAAGCTTATAAAGGAATCAAGCCAAATGTGGAGCATTTAAAGGTATTCGGGTGTGTAGCTTACAACAAGTTGCCAAAGTTTAAACTTGCAAAACTGGATGATCGAAGCACAAGATTAGTATACCTCGTAACTGAGTCAAGCGAAGGGACAATTGCACATCGGCTTTTTGACCCAATAAAAAAGCAATTAATTATTGGTCGGAATGTTGAATTTAATGAAGAACGAGGTTGGAATTGGAATGGAGATAAAAAGGGACAAGATGGGAGTGAAGGGGAGTCGTTTGTAGTAGAAAATGAAGCTTACTATAATTCGGACTATGACGAGACAACAACAGCAGAAAACGAAGCTATCCAGACCGAAGCTAATGGCTGTGGATCAGTTTCGGATCATCAGAATAATGACGACCAGGAACCATCAGGTCATGATGATCAGTCTAGTGGTGTTGGACAAATTATTAATCCAATTCCGAACCGGGTACAAAATCAAGCAGATACAAGTAATCTGGTTAATACACCAAGACGAAGTGCACGACAAAGACAGATTCCAAAGAAGTTTGATGAATATGTGTTGCATCAAGGCGTCGAAGAAGAAAGTTATTTGTCATTAACGAATGATGAGCCAAAGAGTTTTCATGAAGCGACACAAGATCAAAATTGGATAAAGGCAATGAAGGCTGAGATGGAATCAATTGAGAAAAACAAAACTTGGTATTTCACAGATTTGCCGAAAGGGTCTAAACCGATAGGCCTTAAGTGGGTGTTCAAAGTAAAACGCAATGCAGACGGATCTTTAAATAAGTATAAAGCACGGTTGGTGGCAAAAGGATATGTACAACAATACGGGACGGATTATGATGAAGTCTTCGCGCCAGTTACTCGTATTGAAACCGTTCGCTTACTTATGGCTATTGCGGCTTCCGAAGGATGGGAGGTACATCACTTAGATGTTAAATCTGCGTTTTTATACGGCGACTTAAAGGAACAAGTGTATGTTTCTCAACCAGCTGGGTTCGAGAAAAAAGGGCAAGAACAGAAGGTTTACAAACTCAAGAAGGCACTATACGGGTTAAAGCAAGCCCCTAGAGCTTGGAATGCTAAGTTAGACGAAACATTAAAGCAATTGAAGTTTACTCGATGTTTTCAGGATCAAGCCGTGTATTTAAGAACTACTTCGACTACTCGTCTTATCATTGGAGTGTATGTCGACGATCTCATTGTAACTGGTACAAAGAAAGACGAAGTTAATGAATTTAAACAACAGATGTCAAATAAATTCGAGATGAGCGATTTGGGGAAGTTGACATATTACCTGGGAATTGAAGTGTGTCAAGATGATACGGGTATAATGATCAAGCAAGGGAGTTATGCGAGTAAAATTTTGAAAGAAGCTGGTATGGATACATGCAACCCGTCAAAATGTCCCATGGAGCCGGGACTTAAACTCACTAAAGATGAAAATGGTGAAGACGTTGATGATGTAACAAGTTTCAGACGACAAGTGGGTTGTTTAAGGTATTTGCTACACACAAGACTAGATTTATCTTTCTCGGTTAGATTGGTCAGTCGATACATGCAAACTCCTAAGAGATCGCATGAAGCTGCAATTAAACAGATTCTCAGATACATACATGGTACGATTAACTATGGTATTAAATATAGTAGGGGTGGAACCAAGGAACTGAACGGGTTCAGTGATAGCAGCCACAATGTGGACGAGGACGATGGACGAAGCACTACAGGACACGTGTTCTATTATGGAAGTTGTCTGATAACTTGGTGCTCCCAAAAATAGCATACCGTAGGTCTTTCGTCATGTGAAGCAGAGTATATGGCAGCTACAGCAGCAGGTTGTCAAGCATTATGGTTGAGTGAACTGTTAAATGAGATAACTGGATGTTCTCAACAACAGGTGATTCTAAAAGTAGACAATTCTTCGGCGATTGCACTCATGAAGAATCCGGTGTTTCATCGAAGGAGCAAGCATATTAAAACCATGTATCATTTTATATGGGAATGTGTTGAACGAGATCAAGTAAAAGTGGAGCATGTTAGTAGTGACAAGCAACGAGCAGATATTCTGACAAAGGCTCTCGCGAGAATCAAGTTCAAAGAGATGCGTGAGTTACTTGGAGTTGAAGACCTTCCTGATTGGAGTCGGAAATTAGGGGGGTGATTGTTGGGCTCACATAGATAATTTCCGACCCAAGTGTGTAGGCGGTAGCCCAAACCTGAGCAGATGGGTTAGGCACAAGTAAAGGAACCGATTAGAATTAATTAATTAGTTTCCTTATTTGTTTGTTGTAGATAATTATAACGAGTTGTATTGTAATTATCCTATAAACTTAGAATATCAGTAGGACTTGGAATGTGTAGTCTATATATATCGACAAAGCTTATAGTCGATATATAGTCTTGTAAGGTTTTGAGTTATTTTCCTTCAAGTAATAATATTGGAGAGTTTATTCCATTATAGAGATTTGTGTGTGTTAATATTGCAGTCGAACTTTAGTTCCAGCTACAAAACCACCTCCATGAAAGTAAAGCAATATACTGCGAGTATTTTCTTTTCAGAGGTCATTGACTTGGGCACGTAAATCCTGACCGAGAGGCCGGTTTCTGGAGCGATAATAACGTCTTTTGAGTGAGTCCCGGTGATGGGATCGGTGGATGGAGGGAGGACCTCTTCTCCGGATAGACGTTGGATTTTACCTTTTTTTATGGATTAGTATAAAAGGGGAGAGATCATGAAGTATTTCTTCAGGGTGAGATAAAGGTAACGGAGCGAAGGAGAAAGCCATACATGTGGAGAAATAGAGATCGTACGTTAGAGTTGAACATAAATGTTTCTATATTTATATATAATATAATAATCATTTAAAAGAATCCCCCACTCTCAAAATTAATTGTGCACATTTCGATTAGTTAATTTGAAACGTAAAGACACAATTAATTGAAAAATAAAGAAGTATGAATGCAATCAAACAGGACCAACAAAGATGTACTCAAAACTCAAAAATAATGGTCTAGTGAAATGGTCGGTTTACTGGTTTAGAGACAACGGACTATTTACTCATCGAGTAATAGGATCTAAAAGTAGATTTACTTTTTCTTTATTAGTTATTTTTTTTCTCATTTATAATATTATCCGATCAATTTTTTACACATGCTAATTAAAATTTTCTTTTATAAGATACATATCAAGTTACCAACGTAGTCCACACTCTACAATATTCAACTCCATCACCTCCGTCTAATTAGTTCCCTACACTATTTTTCCCAATCGTATATATTAGAAATTGATCGACTAGACAAAAATTATATACTCTTATCATGTATCAACACATGTGTGAATAAAGTTGAGCTAATGGTCTAAAAATGTATTGAACTGATCGCAAAATCCTATTGTATGCATTATACTTTTAAAATTCCTATCGTGTGTATTGGAATTACTAATCCGCCATAGTGTATGTATTAATTAACCCACTACTTCAGTTACCGGTCAAAATTTGCTGAGTTGGATTAAATGGACGATTTGACATGCCAAGTAAGAGCCACGTTAACATAAAGTTCACTACATTTTATATCCAATTTCTCATTTCATATATTTTAAATTTCAATGTATATATTTTGTATATAGATAAAAGATAATAAAAAATAAATAAATAAAAGATGAATTAATCAGTTCTCATTATCTTCCCAAAACAAACACACAGTATTTCACATTCATTCACCATCACAACATCTCCTTCTGATCCAGCCACTCAACTCCTCCACCAACAAAAAAAACATGACTTAACCCGGATGTATTTGTCGAATGTCATCCACCGCCACCGCAACCCCCACAACCTTCTCAAAAACTCTTCCACCATCGAAATCGCAAGGTTTAACGCCGGAATTTCAAAGTTTAGAAATCACGAACACCAAATCGAAATTATGATGCTAGATCCGTCGATGCCTGAAATTTTGAATTTAGGCCTAGGATTTTTATGTTAGGCCTGGAATATTGGGCATGGAATATGGGCCTACAATTTTTATATTGCACTTGGAATATGGGTCTGGAATTTTGAATATGTCCTGGCGAAAAAGGAATCATGGAGTAATGATCCTGAACATGTATTAAGCATTTGTAAATTAATAAGGGTAATGTGACACAATATTAAGCAATTGTAAAGCCTGGTGAAAAAGGAATCTTTGAGCAATTGTAAAGCCAGGCAAAAAACCGAATCTCGGTGATTGAGTTAGAACGTGGGAGTAGTTGTAAAATCCGATGAAAAACCGAACCGAGATTGAAAGTCAACGGAATCATACACTCAATATTGCAGGTCAGCGAAAAAATAAACTGCTGATAAGATTATATAATTAAGATAAGATAAGATAAAATTCCATCTACACAGATACAAAAGTGCTTCGACAAAGGGTCCATTTCTTTTCTTTTTTTCCTATATTTATATTCTGGAGCCATATATATGGTAAATTAGTTAAGTAATATATTTAGAAATAATCTATCTTTATAACTAAGGTAGGAGACCCTTATTTATTTGTCAAATATATACACATGTCACATCATACAAATCCTATGTGTCATCATCATATAAAAAAAAACTTGATGATGTGGATTTTCCTACACCCTTATTCCAAATAAGGTAATATTCAATTAAAATTTATATTATAACTATTTTCATTCAATAAGGTAATTAATAAAATTAAATTATACTATTTTAATTCAAAATAATGTGTCATATAATAACACCTATAATTTTTTATTATAGTTCAAACTCATGACATCATTTAATATATTTTTTCTTGCTAATTTTAAACTTTTAATTTTTTCATCTTAATCTTAACTCTTATTTCTCTAACTTTCTCTTTTAAAAATAAATAAATAAATAAACTTTTAGTTAATTATGAGAACATACTTTTAATGTAATTATATCTTTTATTAAAGTTTTGTTAATTTGAAATTTTTTTATTATCATCTTACAAATTAAGAGAATTCAATTTCTATTATTTAGTAAACTGAATACAAGCTTTATGGATATGCAGATCAAGGTCATCATCTATTTTTTAAAGAGTTTCTTTCTATTTTTTTAATCTCACACAACTTAATTACAATTCAATATGCGAATGGTAAGACGTGTACTTTTATTAATTCTATATTACTTTTCAAATCTATATAATGTAGGTATAGATTTGATTGTTTATAATGAATTATATTGTTGTATAATGATTGTTGTTATATGTGGATGACATGTTGGTAGCAGGCCCCAACAAAGATCGTATCAATAGGCTGAAGGCTCAGTTGGCTAAAGAGTTTGAAATGAAAGACTTGGGTGCCGTAAACAAGATTCTAGGGATGCAAATTCACCGAGACAGAGTTACTAGAAAGATTTGGCTTTCTCAAAAAAATTATTTGAGGAAAATCTTGCAACGGTTCAATATGCAAGATTGTAAGCCAATCTCAACCCCGCTTCCTACTAATCTCAAGTTATCCTCCGTTATGAGTCCTAGCAGTGAAGACGAGAGGAAGGAGATGTCTCAAGTACCGTATGCATCAGCTGTGGGAAGTTTAATGTTCGCAATGATATGTACAAGACCAGACATTGCACATGCAGTGGGAGTAGTTAGTCGGTATATGGCGAATCCTGGTATAGAGCATTGGAATGCGGTAAAGAGGATCCTAAGATATATCAAAGGAACCTCGGATGTTGCTTTGTGTTATGGGGAATCAGAATTTATTGTCAGAGGTTATGTTGATTCAGATTACGCGGGTGATTTTGATAAAAGTAAATCTACCACTGCGTATGTGTTCACACTTTCTGGTGGAACAGTAAGCTGGGTTTCAAAACTGTAGTCAGTTGTGGTCACGTCAACAACAGAAGCAGAATATGTTGCAGCTACTCAAACCAGCAAAGAGGCTATATGGTTGAAGATGTTGTTGGAAGAATTCAGGCACAAACAAGAGAATATTACTCTATTTTGTGACAACCAGAGTGCCTTGTATCTTGCAAGAAATCCAGCATTTCATTCAAAGACAAAGCATATACGAGTTCAGTATCACTTCGTTCGTGAGAAAGTGGAAGAAGGAACTGTAGATGTGCACAAAGTTCATACCGATAAAAATGTGGCTGATTTTCTAACAAAGTCTATCAACAGTGACAAGTTTATTTGGTGCCGTTCCTCATGCGGCCTAGCAGAAACGTAAGCAACATCAATGGCAAGGAAGGATTATCGTGTGAAGATTGATTAGGCCTCAATCAAATCTTCAAGTGGGAGATTGTTGAATCTAGAAGCCTGGAAGGTGGTTGGTGTTATAGAAATGTCAAAGAGCACATGTTTGTAATGGATAGTGAGATTGGTTGGTGCCTACAATTGTGTAGCCAACTTTGACCAAACTTGCTCTTTGATATTTACCATTTAGCCATCAAGTATTTCTATAAATAGAACCCCATGCAAGCTTATTTCCATATCCCAAATACAAGTGTTCTTGTGTACTAAAAGATTAATATAGAGTTTGTGAGGTATTCTCCTAATTACAAGAGATATAAAGATTAGTGCTTATCCTTGTAATTAGAGAGAAAATGTAATTCCTATTATTCGTATTAGTGAAACGTTTCTTCCTTGCCCGTGGTTTTTACCCTTTTGGGGTTTTCCACGTTAAATCTCGATGTCTCTTTATTTCATTATCTCAAATTATATTAGCGGTTTGCTTTAATTCGGTGTCACTTTTCACAACATTACGTATTATCTACAACTAACATATAATATCTTATAATTATAATTATAATCATTTATAAATTATATAATACAATATAATCAAACAACCTACGTATTATCTACAACTAACATATAATATCTTATAATCATTTATATATTTTACAATACAATATAATCATTTAGATGAACATGAAGTCGAGCTTCTTATTATACGGACAAAAAAGAATCGCTGTTATGTTACGAATGACGTTGTTATATAATACATATATTTTTACGATGCGTAGGCGTCACTTAAATGGATTTGAGAAGCCAACCACTCATCCAAGATAACCGACGTCTCCTGAGGTTTGTATAATGCGGTTGCATGACCCGCACCCTACATACAGATCACGAGTCAGATAGATAATTCATTAATTGGATATTTAACATCAGTTTAATAGGTTCTAATAGTTGTAGACGATATTCAATCACGTTAATTGCATGATCGAATTTAAATTCAAGAAATGCGTGCTAGCCTGACCAAACTTATTGAGTCACCGGCCTCTTTGAGGGTGCCGCATGAGTGCATCTAATAATGTCTGGGGTTAGGTTAATTAGCCAATCAAATGTGTGACTTGATTACGTGTCATGTTTCTTACCTTAACCGTTGCATAATTTAGCGAATATCCATCCTTTGCAAATGTCATCCGATATCTACAATAATTAAGGAAAATGATTGGTTTAGTTTATTGTTAAGCATTGATATTCAATCATTCAAACTAAAATTATGATCCAGAAAATATGAAAGGATATTAATCTTTTTTTTCTTCCAAACATGTAACAGACGATAGATACATTTAGTTGTTTATAAAGAGAAACAATTTTAACAATATACTCGTATGTCAATTAGCTCTCAACTTTTAACACAACTTGCATGTTCATGAATATAATAGGTTTATTTTAAGCAATTTCTTTACAAAGACAGATATTTAATAAGAACCGTAACAAATACTTATAACAAACTAACATCAAGTCATACACACATATACCGTGAAAATTCACATAATCCAACATTTTTTATACCTCTATCGAATTTAAAGTTTCAATTATGCACCAAGATATACACATCTATAAATAGATGCATTTGTGATACCTTACTATATGATCACTTGCAAAAAAAAAACTAATATCAATACAGAAGTTCTATAATTTAGCTTATATGCATGTCTCATTATCTCGCAAAAGTTTTATGCGACTTACAGAATGTATTCATTCTTATATTATAGTGAATCTTAATTAACAACAACAATATTGAACTTACCCTGCAACTTGATCATTAACAAACCATGGCTTCCAGGGGCTTTCGATAGAAAGACTGAGAGATGATATCCATCCTAATGTGCCCAGATATGGAAATGTCATATCATGATCACCGCTGTTTCAATTTGATAGATCGAAAAGGTAGCATATAAATAAGCTATCACCTTGATAAAAAGAATTTAAGTTGCTAATGTTAAACAAAAAGAAATTAACATCAATAATGATATACTCCGTATAAATTTAGTTCAGATTCTTGTATTTCAAAGAGTATAGATCAAACTTAAGAAAATTAGAATTATGTTCATGATTAAAAACCCATTCACGTGGGTAAAATAATATGTGAACAAATAATGTAAAGTTGGCAAAAAGAATATAAGAATGTTGTTAGACTAATCATTTCTCTAGTTTATTAATTGTACCTAAGAATCAAAACTCGACAGTTTTTGTTGGTAAGTTGTTTATGGTAGCTAATACTGCTGAAGATGTCGTATGAGTAATATATGGTATCATTTTTCTTGAAATCATAATGAATAATATCATTATTCTGCTCCCATGTTTCTATTGTACCCTGCACAACAGAAATAATGACGTTTAAAAGTGTTACAGTAAAGAAACCGTGAGCAGTACGGTGATCCGATTATTAAGTAAGAACATACCTCGCGAATTTGAAGAGCTCTCTGAACATCTTTACCATTTGCCCAAGACTCTAAATATATCTTACGAGTGTTCTGGAAATTAAACAATAAATGGAGACTTAATTTTTTTTTTATTGTTGTACATATATATAATAATTTGTGTGTGTACTTGTGTCACGCATATATATTAACATGGGCCGGAAAAGAGAAATTACACAAGCTGCAACGGGATTTGCATCATCACATAATGGTTCCAATATATTTGATAAGTTAATTCCGCTTGTGCACTGTAATTACATGACGTGAATTTCGATTAGAGTTTAATTAATATAGATGCATATAAATATAGAATCCGATTAAAATGATCTTTGGGTACCTCATCCACCCGTTGAAGATTCTTCAAGCATTCGGTGTTCCTCGGATCAACATTTACATAATTACCATAACAAGTTTCTTTGGTAGACTGAAGAATAAAATTAAATAACTACATGAGACTACTACATATTTACAACAATATTTTTTATTGTGAAGTAAATGTACGTGTTAGGTAGCATCCCTTACCTGGTATATTTCATCTGATATAAGTGCAAGCCGGTGAGCATACTCTACTCGTGAATTGAAGTCACTGAATTTATCAGTGAGAGGGCTAACAATAAGACATCCCTGTGGTCGGAGAAATATTATATATATATATATATTGGTTATTTTTGTATAATATCAATCATTAAGAAAACGAGACATTATTTGTAAATATATGGATCCTAGTTCCTAACAAAAAAAGTACGTTTAGATTGATAAATGAGTTTGTTTGATTGAAGGGAAAAGAAGATAAGGGGGACATAGTTATTTTTCCAGCAAAACATATCGAATCGTAGTAAGGATAGATCGAGCTGAGTAAGAAATTAAAAGGTGATTTAAGGATATAGTGCAATACCCGCGTAATGCAGCGGTAAAAGTGGTGACGGTGGATAGTAATGCGAGTGAATATTTTAAAATAAAAATATTTTGTACTCCGTTTGTCCCATTTAAAATATTCACATTATTATTTTGAGATGTCCCATTATAAATGACTACTTTGATATTCAACTAACAAAAAAACTTTTGTGGGAAGATTTAATATTTGATGGATGAAAAATATAGGTAGTGGAGAATAAATAGTGATTAAAAATAATAGATAATGAGATAGATGTATTAATGGAATTGTAGTTAGTGAAGAAAAAGTAGTACTCCCTCCGTCCCAAAATAATTATCCACCGACAAAAAACACGCAGTTTAATAAAAGCATAACTATTACTGCTTTCTCTTTCTTACTTTTTGCAGAATGATTGTTTTACCCTTAAACAATTAATTACTACTCTCTTTAAAGTTTGTAATAATAATTCAAAGTAAGGTTAATATGGTAATTATGACAAAAACTTCCTTTCTATTTTTGAAAGTGGACAATTAATTTGAGATGTCTAAAAAAGGAAAAATGGACTATATTTTTGAGACGGAGGGAGTATTAGATAATAGATAATGGGTATTAATAGAAATGTTATAATAAGTCGAGGGTAATTATATATAACCAGCAAGTAACACCCGCGCAAAGCAACGGGGAGTTATAAACAGATGAATATTTATCGATTTAGATTATTTATGACGTAATTCACACAACATCTCCCTAAAATTACATATATTGTTCTTGTGTTATAAATTAGTTGAAAGTTGATTTTATATATTTAGAAACCTCTTAACTAAGAAATGTGCATTAAATATTTGAAGGTTAAGTACCTGGAAATGCATCCAACTTGTCTAGAATGTCTATTGTATATATCATATTTACAGGAGGTGTATTTAATTCATCCAACTTTCAAAAATGACTATTATATGTATTTTGCTGACGTGTCGATGAAGTGTATCTTCTAAGGATGCCACGTGACATCTTAAAATAACGACACGTTAGCAAAATACATACAATAACCGTTATTGAAAGTTGGATGCGTTAAATACACCTACCGTTAGTATAATACATACAATAGACATTTAGGACAAGTTGGATGCATTCCGAAGTACTTATCCCAATATTTAAAGGGCATAAATGTCTTTTCTGATATTTCTTTTTGTAAGACATTAAGCAAAACTTCTAAATGCTTTATAATAGAGTATAGACGAGGAAGATATATGGGATAATTTAGTATTTCTCACGAAATAAAAATATGTATTGTAAATTTGCCATAATATCATAGCATAATTTTCGATTATAGGTGAACCAATAAATAAACATGCATGCATCGTATAGCTTATAGAGTTGGATACAATATATGCAGCATCGTAAAGCTTACAGAGTTGGATACTTACTTTAATATTAAGTCGTTGCCCATTTTCACGTTCATTACCTGCAAAATTAAGGAAATACGATATCTTAATATAATTTTACACAAGTCAAGCCCATGCATGAGTATGACATTTTTTTAAAATTTTATTTTATGTATCCGCATACTTACCTTTAAATGCCCTTAAAGTAACGACCGGTACTAAAATACCCATGTATGATACTCCAGATATATACAAAGGATTTCTTGAAAACCTTGGGTGCTCCATAAGCCACTGATTTACATAAATAAATATCCATTTAATATAAACATATCGTAATAAACTACTGTAGTAACTATAATTTGTGTAACACTTAAGACTATACTAAATACCATTCACTATTAAAATAATACTACGTAAATTGAAAAACATTCATATGAGTTTATTTTTCTTTTATAAATTTCCATTATATGTTTAAAATGTTATACAACTTTTGCTACTATATTTATCACGAGAACTCAGTAATTTTATAGTTTTGCATTTTATACATAGTTTTTAAATAATGTAATTCTATTTGAAAAACATATTGTTCGTAATCTCGTATAAATTATATTGAAAAAAACATTTTAAAAAAAGATTTAATATAAAGCTCTAATGCATAGCAGTGGAACAACTTAATTTTTAGTAATAAATATAAGCATGTAGTTAACGCCTATATTATGTTTATATTGCCACAATATAAGCATGTAGTTAGAAGGTTTTATTTTAGTGTAATGTAAAAACGTTGTTGATAAAGATTTAGGCTATCTTACCTTTTTTATAAAGTTATAACAATGCAAAGCTAAAATGGAATCACCACTCTTGGAGGCTTCCAGTGTTGTAGCATATGAAAACCCGACACCAGCCGGTAAATCCAGAAATAGTACGTTAGCGGCCTACAAAATATTCATTATTATTTGTCACGGAAGCATACGTATACAATAAAAACTTCATATATATATATATATATATATATATATATATATATATAGGGTGATGATCCGGTCCACACACCATGAATTTTTTTTTCGTATATTACTAATTGTACTTTACAATGTTGTATTATATCACATTATGAAACACATTTAATATAATATATGATAAAAAATTGATGGTATAAGAATCACTGAATTTTCATTTCTAAAGTAGTATATAATCATCACCTGTGAAGTTAGGAATCTAATAAATTAAAACCTTTGTCCATGAATAAGGATTGAGCTCTAGTGTAACGTTATCCCGAGATGAACGTTCCAGATTGATACTTAGTGGACCTGCAAGCACGATTTTTTTTATTACTAGTAGAATCTATCTATACATATATTGATTTATTGAATGGTAAATTGTCTTAAAAAAATTAGTTATATTTTAGAAAAATATAATCGTTCCATAGCACAAAATTTATTAAAGGTGACAATTCGAGTTGGGTTGGATTGATCAGCGTGAGTTATTGAGTTGGTAGGTCAAAAGTAGTTGACCCAAACTTGACCTGATGTTATAATCGGGTTGAGTAATTCAACCCAACCCAATCGTGACCCAATCTTACCCAACTCAAATTAGCCATTTATCTAATGAGATCAACATGTTTTCTGGTTATTTTCTATTAGCGATCAATTTCGAGTCAAATATATCACATTAATAAGCATAAATTGTTTATAAAAATTAAAAACTCGTATCACCTATTAAGTTCATCATAATTTAATGCTAAAACACTATTAAATACGTTGGATGATTATATTAAAATAAAAAGTTCTAAATTTTTAGCTACATTTAAGTTCTATTAGGTTTGTCAGGTCAACTCAAAAACTAATTAAATGACTCATACCCGATTAAAAAATAGTTAGGTTGGCGGGTTTGGGGTTGACGGGTTCTTAGGTCAAAAAACCTCAACCCAATTTTAATTTTTTCAAGTCGGTTTCCTATCGAGTTTCGGGTCATGTTGAAACTTGTCGACCCTAAATTTTGTTACGATAGGATTACCTAGCAATAATTTGATAGTGTGTGTTAAGCAATTACATCAAAGCAACACTTTCGAACCGAATAAATTAATAAAACTATAGAAATCATAGCAAAGTACAATAATAAACGGACAATATATACATGTAGATTAAAAGTTAAATTATGATATTGTTAAAGTTTATATTTGCACAGAAAAAATCCAAAGATGAAAACCGTGTTCGATCCATATTTAAAACCAAGGAACACAATAGTCAAAATCTTTACCTAATATTCTCTTTTTATGTGATGGTGAGAGGCAGACAATGGGTGTCCTTTTTAATAATATTCAAATGAATTTTAATTTATTAGCGACAGTAATTAAGATGAAGGCTGTTAAGATCTATATTTCGGTATTAAATCTTATAAATTTACAATCTTAATCTAGAAAGCATAACATCTGTTTGGGATCTTGATTTTAAATATGACTTACATTCGAGCCAATCTTACTTCACTTGAATAAATGACTTATATAAATATATAAGTAAATGTTGATTTTGTCTTATAAAATGTTCTTTAATGGTTTCTCACGAGAGTAACAAACATTTCACAAAGGAAAATTCACAAAACGACATGATGATGATGCTCACAATTTAATTTTATTTCCTTTTTCCCTCTCTCTCTTGACACTATTTGTTCAACTCGTTTTGTGAAACACTTTTTTACTTCCTTCATCCTAAAATAAGTGTTCTGAATTAGATTTGAAAGTCTTTCTTTTTCAACTTTGACTTTAACTATTTTTGTTTGTGTTATATATTACTTTATGAAAATTATACCAATAAAAATACATTTAAAACTCAATCCATCCATATATTTTGCATCAAGTATTATATAGCACAAACAAAAATATTTAAGGTCAAGTTGAAAAAGAAAGATTGAAAAAGTCAAAACATAAAACTTAATTTGGGACAGAGGGAATAATAATTTAGTGATTCATGCATGTATGTCACTAGCTAGGATTATATAGGATCTTTGATGTACGTTACTAGCTAGTAGAGAGCGAGATTGTAGTAATTCAAAAAACCTACCGTTATGTTCTTTAATTTATAACAGAAAACGATATTTTAACTAGATATATAGAATACAGGCCGGCAAAGAATAATAGAAATATAATAATAATTAAGTTTACCAATCTGATACATGAAAGGATAGAGAGCCGGAGTGCCCGGGCCACCGGTGAGATAAACAAGAAGAGGATCGTGCAACGGGTCTCTTTCTGATTCAACCAAATAGTAGAAAAACTGAATTTCATCGTTGTCTCCAACTCCCACATATCTGTCGACCGTATCGGAAAAGAAAACAAAATGATCGAATATGTATAAGTTTAATTTCTTCATATAGCAGGTTGAGATTAATTAAGAGCAGTAAAGTAACTAATGAATTGAATTGAAGTTAAACACATGCATGCATGCATGCATGCATATATACCCGGTCTCTAAAGCGAAAGGGAGATCACCAGGATAACCAGGAAGATTTTTCACGATTGACTTTGAGTTTGTAAACGTTGGGAGATATATAATACATACAAAAAGGGAAAGCATTACGTAACTGGACTCCATGTATGGTATGAGAATCCGATTTCAATACACGTATTAACTTTTAGTGAAGCTAGATCGATCGATATATTTGCGCAAAAAGGCTGCATGCAATTGATGCATTTATATCAATGCAAAAAGGTAGGTAGCATACCTATGACAAAACAAAGATTATATTTAATTAAAGTACTTTTAAACGTTTTTCCTTATCAACATTATTTTAAGCTTATCAACATTTAAGAGTAATACGGAGTACTATGTTGACACAATGTTTAATAAATAATATGTGGACCAATTAAATAAAGAAATAGAAAGCTTAACATAATGTTTGAAAGATTTCTCAACGACTTCATTATCATTCCCTTTAATTTAATTAAAACCATATATAGTTTCATAGTACGTTGTATCGTAAGTTTCTAGAGATATATATGCGTCGCAGCCCAAGCGCGCGCCGTGCAAATGTTTTGAATGAGTACTAATTAACCTACCGCAACAAGTGTTTAATTTAATGCATGTTGTAGAAAACAACTAGCTAGTATTCTTTTTGTTTTTTAGTTGATGGAGTCATTATTTATTTAGATACGTAGTGTATATTTTAGGAGTGTTCGATATTTGGTTTGAAACTGTTTAATCCGAAAACCGGACCGAATTTAAATCGAAAAAAAAACAAACTGAATTCAAATTTGGTTTTCGGTTCGGTTTCGGTTTTTGAATGCGATTTTCGATTTTGAATTTTTGATTTCGTTTTAACCAAATTCAAATTAATATTATATTAATTTATTAATATATGTAGCATATATGTGATATTTAGAAATTCTAAACAAGTATATGCACATTTAAACCTTAATTAACTTCACCACTTTCATTTTCAACTCTAGTAAAACCCGGCCTAACACACGAAAAATTACGAGTTGAAATAGATTAACTTAAAATAAAATTTTAAATTTTCGGCTTTAACCGAACCGAATTCAAATTTCGGTTCGGTTTCCAAATGTGAATTCGGTTTGGTTTTTGATTTTGCTCAAAAAAATTTCAAAACCGAACAATCCAAACAGAATAAACTGAGAAAACCGAAAATCGAACCGATGAACACCCTAGTATATCTCATGTAGATTGTTAAAGTGTGGCATTTGTGAATTGACTTTTTGTTTTAAGCACGATAAAAGTCAGTTGTTATATGTGCATGTATATATGATATAGGTATCAGCAGGGCGGAGCTAGAAAATATAAATGGAGGAGAAAAATAAAATTATCTTGTTATATATCCTTCGATACACGTCAACTTAATTTCCACAAATTAGATTTTCCATCCAAATAGTTCTTCATTAATTCTTTGGAAAAGTCAGACTATTATAAAACCTATCTTAAAAACAAGAGTACATGCAACAACATAACCACAAACTAGAAATGACCATAAACTAGAAAGATGCTTATATATAATTACAACCCAAACGATTTTAACTAGCGTTATGCTGGGTTTAAAATTATCATTCAATTTCTAATTTCTCTTTTAGACCATTGTATTGTCCATTTAATTTATCAAAAAGCTAAGTAATTAAAATGTAGCAATTGTAAGGCTACCTTACGTACAAACTGCATGCATGGCATAATTCTTACATACGATCGAGTCGAGATCGATGACAACATTGGAATTCAAAAGGTAGGGGATGGCTGCTTCTTCATCTTCGAATCTAAATCGTGGGTTTGGCATATATATGTCATTAATATATATACCAAGTGGTATAAGATTTATTGTGTGTCCTAACTCAATGGTACAAATTTGAATTCAAACTATCTTCTTATTCTCAATATGTGTGCCTCAATTTGATGTAATTGCATCCTTGCTTTTTGTAATTGAAGAAAAAGAAGAAAGAATGTATATTTAGTGAAAGCGAAGGTTTATAAACAAAAGAGATATCATATATATTATGTTGTTGACATGCTGCTGTCTATGATTGATTTACATTAAAATATCATTTAACATGTTTCGCGTTCTTCAACTTTTGAAGATTGTAAAAACTGGTTCATCTTTTATTGGTTGTTGCACTTGACAATATGATTATCCTATAGAAAATGGCTACTTGTTCTGTTCTTCATATATTACACGAGTAACTTGTTTGTATTATAAAAATATGTTATTATATATATATATATATATATATATATATATATACTCGTATTATACCTAGGGCTCCTAGCTTGTTGTGTTCTTCATATATAATATGGATGTGTATATGCATAGCCCCGAATCCGTTATTGTTTTTCAAAAAAATTTATATTTTAATAATGAATGTATTACTGAAAATGCATATTCACATGAATCTAAGTTATAATATTAGTATTCACATAAACTTAATCCATGAACCATTGCATTACATGTAAGCATACACTAAAGAGTACATAGAAAAATAATATTAAAGTTAAAATGCTATGTATTAGTCTATGAAGACATAAAAATTGTTTATATATTAATTTGTGCAGTAATTACCATTATTAGACAATAAAATAGATTTCTATGTATTAGCAATTTAACTATATGAATCTACTAACTAAACTCAAATTGAACTATATGAATTAAGTATTGGTTCATAACTTCATATCATTGTGTAGATTGCTTTTTGTAAATTTTTTGTGATAATAGGATATCTCTTTTAACTATTTAAGGAAGAAGCTTTATTATTGGTAGTTTTTTTATATTTTTATGTGTGATGGGATGGGTTGTGTACAAAATAATGTGAATATAGACATGAACAGACTAAAAGTATTTTTTTTCTTCTTTCTCTTACTTCTCTCTCATCAAGTAATTGGTTCATATCATTTTATAGATTGTTTTTTGTAAATTTTTTGTGATAATAGGATGCCTCTTTTAACTATTTAAGGAAGAAGTTTTATTATTGCAAGTTTTTTTTTATACTTTTATGTGTGATGGGATGGTCTGTGTACAAGGGGAGCTAGGAAATCTATATGGAGGGAGTGAAAATTAAATATAATTTGTGCTTCTTTATAGTTTTTGAGGAGACACAATTTTAAAATGTCATTAAAACTTTTTTTTTTTGGGTTTTGTTAAACAAAGCCCTTAGAGCTTCCTTTAAGGCATTTATCTAATTTAATTAATTCAAAATTAGATATCATTAACCGTCATCATTTATCCACATTTTAGAAACCAAGTCAAACTTTTCCCTATTTCTCCATTTTTATCTTGGAAAGGAAAAGTGTCACTTTAATTTCAAATCAATTCATTTACAACCAAATTCAAAATCAATATACATAGCAAATGAAACCATTTATGGGTGGGGAATATTTATCCACTTTATACTATTACGTAAAGGAAGAGTAAATTGGTAATATGTTTTTAATTTTTTGCGTTTGTAAGCAGGAATTTTGCATGTCGAAATCATGCTCTATTTGTTAGTTAACAATTGTTAACGATTTTGAAATTAGTTGATTAGAAATTATATTCGGATGATTTTTTGGCTGAGAGAAAAACGAGAAGCAGCTAGAATGTTTGACTTTATAATGTGGTTTAATTGACAGTTATTGATATTTGATTGATTTTGAATTAATTAAATTAATTGAAAAATACCTTAAAGGAAACCCTAAGAGCTTTGTTTAGCAAAATCTAATTATTATATGTAGATGCAAAATTTTTGTGAGGTTAGCTGCCCCGCTGCCTACATTCTAGCTTCGCTCTTGAATGTGTATCATTTTCAATCTTCATGGTCACCCGTGGCAACCTTAACCATAATTGTCCTTTCCTTATCATTATCTTCACCACACAAGTGGCGGTGATTATTTTATTTAAATGCCACCTAATTTTTCTTATATAAAATTGATCAATTTTATTTTTCCAGAATATATATTTATGTAAAGGTGAAGTCAGGAAATTCAGAGGGAGGGAGTGAAAATAAAATATTTTTATTTC
This sequence comes from Pseudognaphalium luteoalbum, assembly GCA_963422505.1. Lineage (NCBI taxonomy): Eukaryota > Viridiplantae > Streptophyta > Magnoliopsida > Asterales > Asteraceae > Pseudognaphalium > Pseudognaphalium luteoalbum. The sequence continues at coordinate 111,365,725 of OY730196.1, forward strand.
TTGAAATTTAACAAGTTCAAGTTGATCAAATCCGCAAATGGTCTAATAATCATGAACACACTTTTACAATCTAGAATGTTTTGGTTCCAGATTTTAGAAGAAGTCTAATGAGTACTTTTCACATCTTCCTCTCCACTAATCTTAAGTGGCAATTTCAACCCCTCTAGTTTGCTCAACTTATGATATAACCTCACTCACTTACTTCTCATTTATTTTTAACCCAACTAATTATATTTGTATTTAACATCAAATACGTATATAATTATAAATTAAATAATACTTCATAATTCTGACTATATTTATGTAAAATGCAGAGTAAGGATATAATGTACCTTTGTCCATGAATTGTGGTTAAGCTCTAATGTAATGTTGTCCTCCGATGAACTTTCGAGACTGATACTTAATGGACCTGCAAATCAAAGACCATTTTATTAATATTGATAAAAAAACAGTTGATTATATAAGGGTCGATTTAGATACTTAATGCTAGCTCAAGCCTGCAATAAGCATTAATATTACAAATATAATTAATAAATTGACGTACCGATCTGATATAGGAAAGCATAGAGAGCCGGAGTGCCAGGGCCGCCGGTGAGATAAGGTTAAGTATCTGGGAATGCACCCAATTTGTCTCAAATGTCTATTGTATGTATCATACTTACGGGAGATGTATTTAATGCATCCAACTTTCAAAAACGGTTTATTGTATGTATTTCGATGACGTGTCATCTTCTAAGAATGCCATGTGGCATCTTAAACGAACGACACATCATCAAAATACATACAATAAACCGTTTTTGAAAATTTGATGCATTAAATACATCTCACGTAAGTATGATACATACAATAGATATTTGAGACAAGTTGGGTACATTCCCATATACTTATCCCGTGAGATAAAGAAGAAGTGGATCGTGCAATGGGTCTCTTTGTGACTCCACCAGGTAGTAGAAAAACTGTATTTCGCTGTTGTCGCCAACTCCCACGTATCTTTCAACCCGAAGAGTCAATGGAAACTATATAGATAAGCTTCTGTATATGATGATCATATGTCAATAAATAAAAGCAAAGTAACGTAACTAATTACCCAGTTTCTAAAGTGAAAGGGAGATCACCAGGAAAACCAGGAAGATTTTTTACGATCGACACGGAGTTTGGTGAAGTTATGAGAATGCATGCAAAAAGATAACAAAGCATTATGTGATTGGACTCCATTCTTGATCAACTCTTGAAACTTATTTAACTTTCTTCTGCATGCATAGGATTGCTTGTTAATTAAATATATACGTCTATATTTGGATTTGCGTCTCTTACTAAATAAATATGTAGTTCAATATAATTCAGGGCCATCTGATTGAAAGTGCATATATTTTTTCATACCGAATACTACCCTATTTTTTCATCATTTCTTGCTATTACAGTAAACATCGCCACCTACAAAGGAACTAATTAAAGAATTTACGGTGTAGAATTGAGTCTAGTGAGGACCACAATTAATGTATGAATGTTACATGCATGGACGATTAATTAAAGTATGAAGAAAAAAGAAAGTTGGGTACCCTGATCGAGATTAACATCGTGTAATTATATATGTAAAATTGGAAACAGCGTCTATTAATAGTTGGGACTTGTATTATAAACTTCAAAGTCATTTAATATCTCAACATAAAAGGAAAACCGAAAACCATTATGTAATCGTGTGAGAACTCTCAACATCTCATTTATTATTTACTATTTCTAAAACAAACAAAAAGATAGGATTATGTTCATCTTTTAACATCCATACCTAACTCCATTCATGGACGGCGGTGGGTATTAACATAAGCCACTCCCCGCTGTTTCCTAATCACTTCTTCATGTCACCTCAATATCATATCAGCTTTCCATTAACTGATTCACAACTGATTATCCACTGCTATCAATGACTAATCACTTCATTTTTTTTGGTCCCGCAATTATAAATATACCACCATTTTAATACACTAAACAAAAAATAGTACGCGGCCCCACAATTTCAACCGATTACAAATCGATTTCCGATCACACTTGAAAGTGATTAGGAAGTGATTGAGAAGTAATGCAACCAATGGCACCAATCACCAATCACTTCCTAGCCGGTGTGAACCAATTACAAAGTGATGAATCTGTTGGAAACACCCTAATATCCACTTTATAAATTTAAAATTCTGATTACACTTGAAAGTGATTAGGAAGTGATTGAGAAGTAATGCAACCAATGGCACCAATCATGAAACACCCCGAAAACGTGATCATTTTTTTTAACACTTTTGACAATGTCCCAAATCTACTCCATTTATATACTTGATCTATTATAAAGTTCCATAGCTAAAATAGGCTTTTAAAAACTAAAATATTCATTTTATACATTGATACGCGATCCTGGAAAAATTTTGGATCGCGTAAGCACTTGAAAAACTTTCTGTTTCAAAAATACACTGTCATACGCGATCCTGAAAAATTTCTGGGATCGCGTAGCTAAGAACAAATTTTTCTAATTAAAATTTGCACTAACTCACGCGATCCAGAAATTTTTTTGGGATCGCGTGTCTATGCCTATTTCTGAAAGTCAGCAAAAGTCAACTTTTTAGCTAACTTCAAACGGGCATAACTTTTTACTCGTTATGAATTAAGACATGAAATTTTGCAGGCACCTTTACTATAACAATAAGTAACTTTCATTGTTTTCACTTTTTCAAATTTCACATTTTATCGGGATTTAACCCGTAGACGAGTTTTAGGCCATTTTAGACCAAAATATTAACATACTAACTTTCAAACCAATCCATTTATAAACTCCACTCTTTTATCACTTTGTCAATAACACAATTGGGACTTATTGACGTAGAAAATTTTGACTTTACTCAAGTATAGTTTATTTTGACTCGTAACCTCATTGGTTGCCCATTTGAACACCAAAATGACCCGATTGGGTCTTTGACCTTATTGACCCATTTTCTTGGTCAATTCTCACTCAATTGACTTATTTAAGTCAAACTAACTTGCTAACATCATCATTTAACCTCAACATTAAAATATGACACTTTTGACTTTCATAACTTAAAATTTCTCATTTAACATTACTTTCACACTTTTTATACATTCAAGCTTTTAACATATAAGTCTCACCATAACTTTGACTTTCAACAAACATCATGTACCATTTCAAGTGAGACTTAACATTCTTTACAAAACTTGGTTAGTGTCATAAACTTTACAAACGGGGGTGTAACTATCATATCTAGAGCATGATCAAAAAGGGATAAGACTTGTTACAAAAACCGAGTAACAAGCTCCACCACTAGCATCAAACATGTCCCTTGCCCAAGTCACCCCTATTCACGCTTGGCTCACCTGACACATATTAAACATAACACATAAGCAATTGCTTAGTAAGTAATGGAAACTTTAACTTTAACATAAACATCATCACATTAAGGATCCTTAAACATCATCATGCTAACTACTACGAGTTAACATTAATACCGAGCTAATGGTCATGACCCATTACACAAAAACCGTCAAGCTAATGACTCGCTCATTACTAGACTCATCATTCATATCCATCTACTTACCTTGATCTTGATTAAGCAATTTACTTGAATAACTTGATTTAACCTCTTTTTCTTGATCACCTATACACATAACATATAACATAATCAATTAACATAACACTTTACATCTTTTCTTAACTTTGATTTCATTTACAAGGTGCTAGACCTCTAACACCTATCTTAACATTTTTACTTAATCTCATAACTAGGTGTTACTCACTAACACCCATCATTATCATTAGTGTTCCATTTATAAACCTTATGATCATATGAAATTTGGGCATTAAATCACTCTTATCATCATAACTTTCATCAATCATCATTAATACTACCTCATATGTCAATTTACACACATACATAAGCTTTCACATGCCCAATTTCATATGAACATGAATTGTTTAACTAAATTAACATGAATTAAACATAGCATATAACACATAAACACATATGGAACACTAAACAATCAAATTAACTAACTTTTATTAACTTCATGATTCTAGGGTCCTTAAATTTTAAACCCTAACTTGAATTAAACATAGTAATTAGCTCATTAACATACATAGAACACTAATTTAACAATATAACTAACTTTAATAAACTTTCATAAATCTAGGGTTTACAAAACTTAAACCCTAACTCGAATTGAGCTAGAATAAAGATAATACATACCTTAGAAACACTTAATTGAAGATTACTAACTTCAATTCCCTCAAATCCCCACCTGATTTTCGTTTTCTTGACTTTACCCTATTTTTCCCTCTCAAACTCACGCACACATACGTACTGAAAATTCTCTGGAGGATTTTAGAATGCAGTAGGGAGTTTTGTTAAATCATTTTACATACTACTCCCCTCTTCTTTTCATATATGCACATTTAGTCCCTCTAACTTACTTTCTTTTATTTGGTTAGTCCCACTAACCCATATCTAACTATCTTGTTACCTTAAACTTTTAACATATTAAATGCATATAAAACTAAAACATAAACGTATTTTAATAATTTAAACTTACGTATTTTAAGGGCGTTACAAATCACCAATCACTTCCTAGCCGGTGTGAACCAATTACAAAGTGATAAATCTGTTGAAAACACCCTGATATCCACTTTATAAATTGAAAATTATATTCTTTAATCATGATATCAATGAGTCGAGGTATAATGATAAATCGGGAGGCTAGACTCGACGGCGTAGAATTTTTGTGTTATAACTCTAAGTCGGTCGAGGTTAAATGTGATCGTAGATGAAACACATCATCATCATTCTGGAAGTTTAAAGTTTTTTTTTTCTTTTTTTTCCTAACAAATATTTTTTAACAAAATTTAGATTCACTTTGCACTAAACGGAAATATTTCATTTAGCCATTGATTGTTTTGTGTATTTAGATTGTGATTATTGAGTGATTTACTAACTTACAATTCAAAAAAATTACACATGGACGGATCTAAAGGGTACAAGGAAAGTATCTACATACCTACTCCTCAATAATCTTTATCTAACATACATATAATTAAATTAAATCAAAACATCATGAATTAAAAATTATAATATTACAATTAATCTAACGATATACAATTAAATTAGAATTAAAAATAATAATATTAAACCGTAGTCCCATTAAATACAAAAAACTATATTATCAATAATAATATTAAACCAGTAAAAATATGTCACGTATCACAAAACTTACTTTTCTCACGTTTTTTAAAAAATTATTATAAAAAAAGTGATTTGTGAAAAGTTATAAAATTGCACAATAAAAATCTTTCATTTTTTCTCATTGATTAGCTATGATAATATACTTTTAAGGGTTTTTTTTTTAATTTTATAAATTGTATAATATATAATATTAGTATGCAAAAAAAATTAAACATACCCTGTTTGTTTCCAAGATATTTTCTGTTTATCTACGGATATTATTTTACATCCAAACTGGAATCCTGACTGGTATGTGAAGATTTTTTTATATTTTTTATTTTGGGAAAAAAAATGGAGAGTTTGATGCGTGGAAGCTCAATTCCTTCGTCATCATCGTCCCTCAAAAACAACAATCATCACACATTCTTTGTAAATCATTCTCGATTAACATTCAAATTGCCATCATTAACCCTAATCAACCACAGATGCCCTCTTTCTTGTATTAGAGCTCAACAGGTACACAATTTCTTTACTTTTCTTATTAATCTTATTAGTTTTAATTTACTTCATGTTCTGTTTGACCCAATCTACAAAGGTGATCTGTAAGCTTGATTTCCGGGCTTGCTGAACTTACAATTTGAGCTTATGGATAGCTTAAATAAGCTGTAAAGTCCTAAGCTGTTTCGATGCTCAAAATATGCTTATTGTATTCAGATGATGCATAAACTAATAAGCTCTGTAAATACTGTAAGTAATAAGCCTAAGCTTATAAACTGAAGAAATTGAGCTTATGGGCTCTTTTTTTAAAATTCCAATAAGCCGAAAAAATAATCAGTATATTCGCGCATTTGGGACACGACTAAAAGTGTCAGAGTAACAATGTCATGGAAATCTTTAGCCACTGGACGGGCTTAGATATTTCGAAATAGATATGAATGACATATGATGGTCTATAAACAAGTTAAGTGGTTATAATGTTGAGTTAAGTAGGAATTTGCTGTGTGGGTGATAGTGGAAGTAGTGATTTTAGATACTGGATTAAGAATGCAACATAAAATTTGTTTTCCAACGCAGAATCGTTGGTAGAAAATAATTAGTTTTGACTGATTTTGTAGTCTGAAGCTACTGATATTCCATCAAGTGATACCAAAGTTGATACGCTGAACACGAAGGACTTTAAAGTTAGGAATTCACAAGAGGAAATATCTGCTACCCAAGGCATAAAAATTAGAAGACGTCCACCAACAGGACCTCCTACACACTATGTTGGTCCTTTTGAGTTTCGCTTACAGAATGAAGGTAATACTCCTCGTAACATACTAGAGGAAATCGTATGGAACAAAGACGTTGAGGTTGCACAGGTATGCACTCATTTACTTTTGAACGCAAGTTTTTGTTAGACGTGGAAATTTCGTCCAATTTACCTATGAAATGGCCAAATGGGTCAACACGAGTTATGTTTTATCTCTAATAGGTCATACGGGTAAATTTTATATTTTAGCTAAGAAGCAAACATGTCAAAAGTTTGTATCTTTAATCCCTCAGACCTCCCAAATAATTTTATTCAATGAACTGGATGACTACCTAGATAATATAGTTTTTGTAAATTTGTAATCAAAATTGACACACTAATTATGAAATAAAGAATTTAAAGTCCTGGACAAAGAATGTTTTGGGTCAATTAAGCCCGGCCTGTGTTGACCCTTTACCCAACATGCCAGACCTGTCGGGTTTGCCATCTCTACTTTTGTGGTACATAATACTCTACTCCTAATATGGATCAACTTTATTAGATGAAAAGTAAAAAACCTCTCTATTCACTGAGCAAAGATATCAAAGGTGCTCCTCCTACCAAAGACTTTATAGGAGCTCTTAAGGCATCACATTTAAGAACAGGAATGCCTGCTCTAATTGCTGAAGTCAAAAAGGCTTCACCAAGCAGGGGAGTTATAAGAGAAGATTTTGATCCTGTAAGTTGCTACTTTCAGTTTGTTGTTAAAAGTTTTGAGAAAAAAGTGTGATATACCTTTTGTGAGATAGAAGTAAAAGTCTTCAAATATGTTAAAGAAGTCTAAGTAGGTAATTGTTAGTTTGTTATCCTGCCATGATGCAACATGTTGCAGTTATCATGCAACTAAGTATCCACATTTTAATATCTGATTCCTAAATGATTGGATAATTCAGAAAACGTAACCTTTTTTCAAACGTTAAATAGCTAATTATTGCAGGTTGAAATCGCAAAAGCCTACGAGAAAGGTGGAGCAGCATGCCTCAGCGTTTTGACAGATGCAAAATATTTTCAGGTGCAAGCTTTTAGATATTGTTGATTGATTATTTCAATTTCAAAATTTTCGTTAAACTTTTAACGTTAATATTTTAAACAACGTTTCTGAATTTAGGGAAGCTTTGAAAATTTAGAAGCCATACGGAAGGCTGGAGTGACGGTGCGAGTTTTCTTAATGTTACTGTCACAATTTATGTATATTTAGCATATTTTCTTCCCCTGATAAAATAATATATTTAACTGCAGTGCCCTCTATTATGCAAAGAATTCATTGTAGATGCATGGCAATTGTATTATGCTCGAGCGAAAGGTGCTGATGCTGTTTTGTTAATTGCTGCTATTTTACAAGATCTTGACATCAAATACATGGCTAAGATTTGCAAACTGATTGGATTAACACCACTAGTGGAGGTTTGCAGTAAAGTTTTTCGCTTTTTATAGTCAAAGATGAAATATAGCAAGATGTTTTAGGGTTTCAAAATTTTTCCTTAGGTACATGATGAGAATGAAATGGACCGTGTTCTTGAAATTGACGGGGTTGAACTCATTGGTATCAATAATCGTAACCTTGGTAAGCAACCTTCAAGTTTCAGCACTCTTTAATGCCACTTCTCTGGTTTTCAACAATGTCATACTACATCTGCAGAAACATTTGAGGTAGATATCAGTAACACAAAGAAGTTGCTTGAAGGCGAGCGTGGTGAAAAGATTCGGCAAAAGAATATAATAGTAAGAATATGGTGTATTCATTTACTTTCCCATGGTGAATTTCATGATCTATGATATTTCCCTTTTAATCTTTTGAACTTGTCAGGTTGTTGGGGAGTCGGGATTGTTCACCCCTGCTGATGTTGCCTATGTGCAAGAAGCTGGTGTTAAAGCAGTACGTGATTTGGTTCTGTTTTTAGTTTCAAACTTTTTCATTTGTCGACATGATAACACTGGATGTCTTCTGCAGATCTTGGTCGGGGAGTCCATTGTGAAGCAAAAAGATCCCACAAATGCGATTGCTGAACTTTTTGGCAAAGCTATCTCAGCATAACACAGTTGTCAAAATGTTGACATCAAGCAGATTCTTTGGAGATCAAAGATTTTGACTTTGACTTCCTTGCATAATATGAAGCTTTAAGCAGGTTCTCCGAGATTAATAATCCTTATATACTGGCTAACTTGAAGATACAAGATTTTGGCTCATCTGTTCCCCTGGTTCCTACAAGTTGATAATTGGTAATCTACTAATCCACAATTCTATTGCTGAAACTTTTGCATATTGTTATTGTTTACATATGTAATTATTAATATACAGCTACAAAATACATCAACATATGGTTAAAGTTCAATAAACTTTATGCAATTTTGACAAGTATGAAATCGTTCTTTTGGCATTTGCAATCCGATATCAAAGCTTGAGACTTGGAGGTTGTCTTGAATGAACTGTAATCATCAGGATAAGCCAACGTAGGTAACATATATATTGATGTCAAAGATTTTATTAACTTCTCACTTAAGGTACAAAACTTATTCGTTATAAAGAAGTTTAGACCTTCAGTTCTATTTTGTATTTCACTGATAGATGTACATGGAAGATTTCTGCAAATGTCATTGTCTGTTGTATTACTGACGGCAACTTCACACTTGAGGTGGCACTACAACCTATATTTACATTTCATTTTTGGATATCTTTTGATCATATCATTTTCGTGTATCTAGCAATTGAATCAGCATCAAGCCTACATTGTTGCTCCTGCATATCCGGGAAGGTTATCATAATGTAAACCCAACAATAAGTTTTTTGTATTGTATCCACATGCAATTACACTTAAACTATGCATTTTTATGTACACTTTCACTCTTAGTACAGAGCCATACAATAATTTACCAATTATCGATCCAGTACAATTTCAGATACACAGTAATTGACAAACGCCTCACCGGGTCATACCAAACAACCATTAACAAGATACCCTACAAACTCAAGTATTGAAGATGGGGGATCATTAATGATGATTCTTTGCAAAATCAAGATCATGATATGTTGTACTAGTATTTTACATTGGATTAAAAACTGAACAGCATATATTCAATATTTTGCATTGGATGATATACCAAAAAACAAAATCACATTATTGACAAAAAAGAAAAAAAGAAGAAAAACATAAGACAGGCACGAACAAATACTTCTTTTGTTAAGTTCACAAGCTTTCACAGCATCACTAAAGATCCAGCCTTCTGGAATATACGTACATATACAAATATCTATATTTGATTTTCGACTTCAGTCAAGAAGAAGACAGGTGACTTTCTTCTGTTATGCACACATGTATATGTAATTATCACGCCTTGAAGCAGAACCATTTCTTCTGCACAATAAGAACAGTAATATGTTAGTTTCATGAGAATTAAATTGGGAATGCATAAAGTGCTATTCAAAAACATGACGGTTGTGATTGAGTTAACTGTAAAAATTAACTCTCACATATGACCCCAATTAAGCTCGCTCTCAACAAATAACTCGTGTCTTGTTTAAAGATGAACGAGTTTCATACCCTAATCATGTTAATAAAATTTATCGCGGCTTACAGATTGAGGTTTTCCAAGAGTAGCTGCCCCAGTTTTACGCTGTGCAGAGTCGCTTTTGGGTGGTGAATCTGCCGTTCCGCCTGTCTTTTTCTCATTTCTAGCCTTGTTAAAAATAACTGTAAATCCCTCAGCTGATGCAGGGTCATTCACATCCCATTCACCAAATTTTGGTAGTGGCTGTCCTACTTCCTATAAAAGTAGAAGCTTAACAATATTGTAATTGCATTGACAAATCAAAGTGGCTTGTACATCAAAGGTGATGAACCTTTCATCAGTATTGAATACTTACAACACTCGAAGACGCCATTTTAAAATACAGTCAGGCTGGCTAAGATCAAGAATTCAAGACAAAGACCAACAAAATGTATTACAAGAACACATTCAAATTTCACTACTACTCTCCTCAACCTCATCAAGTTCTTATATTTTCATGTTCAATTTCCCCATTACTAGTTCCATGAGAATTTAAAGGAAGAAAATGAGAATATGATAAGTTTGAGGAAGACAATCAATAGAGACTATATGTGTTAATCTGTCCCATTCAGTTAGTAATCGTTTTGATCCTAACCACCTTTAATACATCTTGGATAATTTCGCAAACCATTTCAACCAACAAAAAACCATAGGATATATTATACTACTAATACATAAAATTAACATATTTCATTAGGGATATCAAGGTTGTTGTAATAATTTTCACTGTCTTCCTGTTATTTATATCAAGGGTTCTGTGTGTGGTTGGTTGACTCATAAAGCTTTTCTGCTAATTATTGAGCATATAATTACTGCAAAACCTACAGCTAACAAAAGATGATTCTAACAGATACAAACATGTAAGCAATAAATCAATGGAATATAATCAAACAGCAATTAGCAACAACATTAATAATCAAACTATCACGATAACATAACATAACACAAAGGTTAATTGGAGCCCTAAATGATTGAAATTAACAGAATTATGACGTAAAATGTTTGCAGAAAGGAACGTACCGCCATGATTACCGCAGAGAGAGATGAGGTGAATGAAGTGTGTAAAGTGGTTTGAGAGAATTAAATTTGAATTTGATTTTGATTTGATTTGATGGATGAATTTGGTTAAGAATCTTAAAAAACCTAACTTTAATATTTTTTTCCCCCTTTTTGCATAGAAGAAAGATGTACAGCTGGAGACGCTTGTGGGATGTCTAAAATCTAAATTAATTATTTTATAGTTACAAGTTTGGTCCCTAAGTTATTCGTCCGTTTTCAAGTTTCTTTTTGTTAAACTTAAAATTTAGTTTTTACATTTTCATTGGTTATTGTTGTTTTGATTTAACCCAAGCTTAATTGTTAGTTAATAGTTTACGAACATCATATGTAATTATGTATTATGTATACCCCATCCCTTCTCTAAAATCAAGAATCACAAATTTAGGACATCTTGAAAATTTTGTTTCATCTAGCTATATGTATTTTTATTACGACTAATTATCTTAACTATTTACTGACGTCATAAGGTCAAAAGTCATTGATTTTGCCGTTTTAGACGAATATTTTTGACATTTTGTTCTCTTTAATAAGTCATAAGTCATGTGATGCAAAAATGAAACAGATTGTTGATGTCCTTTAACATTTGTTGTAAGATATGGCTTTAATGGCTATGTTTATAGGCTAGTTAAGTACGTTGAGGAAGTATGATGGTTGCATGTTGCCACAACCATAGTCTTCTCTAACCACATTCCTTGATCGTTACATGTAGTTAGGACAAATTCAAATGTACTATGATGTCTCTTTTCGTATTAATGAATACTTAATTGTTCCGAGTTTAAAAAAACGAGTTTATTAACATACTGTAATTTGAAAACAAACTCAACTTTATGTATGTTTCCATAACTTAATCCACAAAATCCAACTGTTTACTAATTTTCATCAACAAAATCATGCCAGTTTATAACTTATTTTATAGCTAAAAGTTGAAGATGACAAAATGGTTGTTTAGGAAAAGCAGATTATAAAGCAAAAACACACAACAATGTCAAAATGAGCGGGATTAAACAGATATTATCTAGAACAAGTCAAAATCGGTCTAAAATATGATAACGGCTAGAGATATCAATATTAATTAATTTCACTCAATGCTGTCGAGTTTTGTTATAGGTCATCTATATCTTAAGTTAAAGCAGGGTTTTGCCCAGGGTAAAATGGAATATTTGTGCCTACATAAAAAGTATGTGTTTTTGTTAAATGCCAAGTCATCTGAAAATGCCATCTCACCAAGTTATTCTTCACAGATAGCAAAAGTGCAATGCACGATTAATAAGCAACTGGCAACGTATGCTTAATTTATCTAAAGATTCTACATGCACATAATTTTATTGGTGGGAATAACTCAAAAGAAAAGAAAGCAATAACCAGAAACAAAGAAGAAAAAAATAAACACTAGCACAACACTTTGGTGTAATTAAAGAAGATATCACAGTTAAACAAGCTCTACGACAAAGGCCGATGCACCACCTCCTCCGTTGCACACACCTGCTGCTCCATATTTGCCGCCTTTCTGCTTCAAAACCTGTATACCATTCTTATATTTTAAAATTAAGCTTATACAAATGTGTCACTCGAAATCCATACTCAACATATTTGTTAGAAATGGTTAAGTTAAAACAATCACAATTCCGTATTTGAATGATGTAAGCACACGTACCCCCAATAGTGTGACAATGATACGAGCACCACTGCAACCTAGAGGATGTCCTAATGAGACACCACCACCATGTACATTAAGTTTTGCCTGAAAAGTAGAACAAAACAATCTCAATGCCAGTCAATCATTATGAAATATGTGATTCACGCATTGTGTCTTCATTTGTGTCTATGTATAATATAATGAGTTAAGAACTAACCGAATCCAAGTTAAGCAGTTTTTGGTTTGCGAGAGCAACAGCCTGTAGTTTTCACATTAAAGAATTAAGATCTAGGAACAGCAAGATATACTATACATCAGTTAAAATTAACAGTGGAAAGGCTTACGGCAAACGCTTCATTGATTTCATAGAAATCTATTTGGGAAGCCTCTAGTCCAGCTCTTGAAATAGCCTTGGGTATAGCAAGGGCTGGAGAAGTTGTAAACAACTCTGGTGCCTGCAGGTCAATGATACATCTCATGAGTGCTTGTTCAATAACTTATACAGAGTACAATTCAATAAGTCCCAATATCGGATTCATTATGATCACATTAAGTTTCACATTGGTTTCATCTTTACATGTCACCTAATTACCTGTTCCGCATCAGCATATCCTGACACCTTAGCGATCACTTTCAAACCAAGCTCAAGTGCCTTCTCCCCACTAACCAACACAAGTGCAGCAGCACCATCACTGTGATAAGAAATAAGTTGCTTCTTAGCAAATATGTGACAAATGATATTATGGAAGACATGCCAGCCATAACGCAATACCAGTTCAAATCTGAACTTTTTCACTAATTTAAAAATTGAATATTTCAAATAAATTATTACTGGAGTCCAGATAAAAATCTAGGGTACTATGTGTTACTGTATTTAAGGTCATATGCTGACGTAGTGACGTTAGTTATCAGGTCAAGCAAAGTGTTACTGATTGCATTCAGTACTCCATTTTAGATCTTGAAGTATTTGTAGTACATAAAACTAATATAAAGGCCAATTGAAAAGAGGCTTACTTAATACCAGAGGCACTGCCAGCAGTAACAGTGCCACCATTTTCCTTAAAAGCTGGCCGAAGCTTCCTCAATTTAGCAGGATCAAACTGAGAAAATAAATTAAAACTTGGTTAAGGTTTAGAAGCAACTAAATATTGTGAACGAACAAATACTATAGCAAGAAAAAGCAGAAGGAGATGTAGTTGTTAGCACTGTCAACAATAAGGTCTAAGGTTATCCCTAACACAAGCATTATGGAACCAGAGACACTCCTTCAATTTTGGCATATATACTTTCTTTAGGACTGTGGATGGCAAGGAAAAACTACAATCCAGAGCTGTGAGTTGATGTTCATTCAGTTTACCGTTTATATGTTGCATCAGACGGGAAAGATTATGGGCAGACCAACTAGAGTATGCAACTACACGTGACATTAGCGTATATGACATCACAGCTATTTACCTTTCCCAAATCATCATCCTTGTCAACAATTGTTGATGGTCTCCCCCTTGGGCCAGGAACTTCAACCTGTACAGTTCAGACATCAAATTAGTACAAGATTCAAAGAGGCTTACCCTCTAACTTCTTGTCAAACTACATCTTACAGGAGTGATTTCCCATGCAAAGGCACCACTATCTCGGGCAGCAATACCACGCTCAAAGCTCTGAATAGCATAGTCATCCTGCATTTATCAATTAACAATCAATCAATAAAATATTTTTCATGGTTATATATTAGTAGTCCCTTGCCTCTGGAGACAGAGGTCAAGGGCTCGATCCTCACCCCCAGCAGGCCGGAGGTCCATTTCTGGAAGCGGCCTCTCTACCTATGGTAGGGGTAAGGCTGTCTACATCTCACCTCCCCCATACACCGTGGAAGACGGTATTGGGTAATGTTAAGTTTAAGTTTTAAGTTAATATTAGTAGTCCAAACAAAAAGGAAAGGACCAAGCTGCTAAAGAGCTAAAGCGTAGTTTCTATAAATAAATTTGAAATATGAAGACTTATTATTCATAACATTGTTTTCCGCATCTTATGTAGAAAATAGAACCATCAGAGGTGCAGTAGAAAGCCATGCACTTGTCAGGTTAATGAGTTGGACATGAGACAACAAACAAACAAGTAGTTTGCAATTTTGCATTCTTTTTTGCCCCGCCATAACAGATGGAACTATGGAGAAATGGAAATTGAAGTCCCAATTACACTGTACCTGTTGCTCTCTTGTAAGTTCATGCATATCAGCGCATATTTCAGCACAGTTTCCCATCTTAAAATCATTGAAAACATCCCACAATCCGTCTTTCAACATTCCATCAACAAGAGTGTCATGCCCAAATTTAGATCCTTTCCTGCAATTCATATATAGTTTCACCTTGTTTATGTAAGCCCTTGGTTAGAAGTACAAATTAACAAGCATGTGCCTGTAAATTCATATAAAACTATACAAGTCACGAGTACAATGATATTAAGAGAAATATTAACCTTGCTTCAGCAAAGTATTTGGGGACGTTGGACATGCTTTCCATACCGCCAGACACAACTATATCATTTATGCCTAACTGGATGCTTTGTGCTGCCAACATGGTTGCTGCATTTACCAAATATATATGTTACAGTTGCCATGAAATTTCCACAATTTGATCTCATACGAGAAGGATGCACAATTGAAAATAGACCTACACAGTCAGAAAAACAGACACACCTTTCATCCCTGATGCACAAACTTTGTTAATAGAGGTGCTGACGACTGTATTGGGAATCCCTGCACCTAACGCTGCTTGCCTGGCAGGACCCTGCCCCAAATTTGCACCAAGAACATTTCCAAAATAAACTTCTTGTACAAGTGCTGGATCAACATTTGCCCTCTTTAGAGCACCTGAAATTTTAAGAACGGCAGTTAAGAAAATTATATATAAAATTCAGTGCACATCAGAAAACATAACATGGTCCGGTTCTTGTTAAAAGAAGCTTACTTTCAATTGCTATGGATCCAAGTTTGGTGGCAGGTAAGGACGAAAGGGAACCAAGAAAACCACCAATTGGTGTACGTGCAACACCAACAATGCAGACATCTGTAATGTAAAACGACAGTGTAACTTATGAGAAATCATGCAAGTTAAGAGAAATTATGAGATTGTTCAATATAATAGGTGTATAGCAAGTAACACATTACTGGCACTAGAGGAAATATATGACCAAAATAAAATATGCAGTATAAACCCATGATCCTAGAAAAAGGAGCAACATTTTCATGTTTTGTTGTCGAAAAATCTAGTGATCTCCAAAAACAAAAGCTGATATAGAGTACAGAGCAACCTAATACCAACAAATATTAATAACTAGTCAAAACCTTCAATTTGGTTAAAGTTTATTAACACTGAGTATATCAAGCAGGACTAATTTTCAATCAAAGTTTTCCATTGTTGTATGCATCATGGTATGACAGCAATCAAATCTCACCTAACAAACAAATAGGTCTTACATAGCAAACTCAAGCCCAATAATTTATTCGAACAAATGAACAAATAAGCAACAAGTGTTAATATTTATCTATTCTTTGTTTTCAGATTTAAAAAAGGAATCTCGTGTAGAATCCATCAAATAAAATATTCCATACTGCTACACTTCCAATTAAAAAAAACAGCATACATGCAGCATAACATAAGATTAAAAATTAAAAAGTACATTAAAAAAAATTACCTCTAGGTTTTATCGAATCGGAGCCATTTGTTGCTGCAGCTGGAGCCATTAGGATATATGATCAAATCTGTTCTACCATACAAACATATAGATTCAAGTCGAAGTCAAACATAACCATTTTACTCATCATTCAACAAAATTAACACAAAACACACGCAAATCATGATGTATACAGAATCAGAAGTATATGATCGATACATAAACGTAGCTAATCAACCAAAATTACAAACAATTTGACAGTAGATCTACATACAAACAACTAATTTCTGATATGAAAACAGAGAGTGTAAGAAATAAGCAACACCAACGAACCTTGAGATTTTGAGAGGTAGCAAGTGAGAACAGTGTGTGTTTTGTGGTGTAAATGTGTGTGAGAGAAACAGAGCAAACTTACAAGGAAATTGGAGTTATGACGGTTATATATATGGATACAGCATGAGGGTGCATTATAAGGGCTGTGTGCGTGTGCTGTAGATGATTGTAGCCTGCTTTGGGTTTTATACGTTTAGATGAATAGCCCGTTGTTGACTGTCCACACCCCGGATCTGACCCACCCACTTATTTGGATCTTTTCGCATCTGATTATTTGTTTTTGGGAGCTGATACATACAACATTACTTTTGATACATACATCAACTATTATACTATTACAATATGTACTGTATAATACAGTAATGTATAAATTTAGTGTATGTATCATTTAAATTTGTTGTATTTATCAATGCCCTTTGTTTTTGGTATTTTTGTTGTATTAAAAAAACTTTTTACAAAGAAAAATAATATTGAAAATAATTCTAGAAATGCAAGTTGAATGTTGACTATAGTCAAGAAGTCATTGATTTATGTTTCTAAACAAAAGAAGAACATAATGTTGAATGGATGTCCAAATAAATGGTCATGGTTCAAAATTAACGATAAAAGTTATTATTCAAATATATTCGTGGTAACACTATTAAAAATAATAGTTGATTTAAGACCAAACATCCGGTTATGACCAAAGAACGTGTAAACATGGATTAAGAAAATGATACTTGACGTAAACATGTTGCGAATTTCATATGATCTATTTTGGTAATAACATCGTTACATTTTTTACTATTTAAAAAAGAACTCGGAGAAAAATTGTAAAGTAAACATAAGCTAGTTACACGGATCATCAGAAAAATAATTATCTGTTAAGAGAAAAATTAAGAAAAATATTTTATATTATTATTATTATATGTATAATAAAAAAGATACAAAAAGGGTATCAGTTGTTTTTGTGGGTGTTGGTAAATACATGATAAAGAAGAGTGTGATAAACGTGGGGCACGGAAAGAAGGAAAACGAGTGTTGTATGTATGCTCGTATCTTCATTTTGTTTTGTGCAAAAGTAACCTTCATCTTTGTGAACAAATACTCTAGTAAAATAGGCAAGCATCTCAGCCATGTTAACAGTTTTTCTTACAAGATTGATCCATAAACCAAATTACTGAACACCGAGGATGTTTAGAAATAATCGTATCTGAAAACTCGAATATTCAAAATTTAGATTTCATATTTCGAAAGTAAATTTAGATATCCGAAATTTGAATATCTGACAGCAGAATAGTTCAATACTTGTGAGTTTTCACTTATTCTTTGTTGGGCCAACGTCAATGGCAAGCTCGAAGTGTGCGCGCATTGTGTAAAATTTCAACAATAGATTTTTTTTTATAAATGTGTAAAAGTTATTTTTACTTCAAATTACCACTCAACAACTTGAGTATAATACATACGTCAGGTTTAAATGGTAGTGAATCAACTACCCCTAAAGTGTGAGTTCATTTTCAATTGATATTCTATTTCTTCATTTGAAGCATAAACCGAAGATAAGTTATTTCCATCATCGCTTCAACTTTATAGGATACTTAATTTTCTTCATATTTGAAGCAAAATATGTTGATTGTTGGAAGCTGGGGGATCAAATGATTCTAGATAACGACTTAGAGAAAGAAAATTTCAAAGACGTGCTATATATTTATTTAAATTTAAAAATGTGAAAATATGGATGATTGAAAAAGATCCGACAAGTATCAAGAAGTATATGCTAGTTGATACTATATTTTACTACTTACTAATTTCACAATTACATAGAGGGTATCAACTGATCGAGTCGATACACACTTTTGTTTACTAATTGATTAAAAAATTAAAATGTATTAATATAAGCATCATTGTATATTATATTACAAATAATAATAATAACAATAATAATAATAATATATATGATTGTTTGCCAAATAGAATGTCAAAACCAGGATGAAATGCAAAAAGCCTAAAAGCACGTTAGGTACGTGGCTGGATACTTATTCCACTTTCATGAGCCTAATAACTTTTTAATTTTAAATTATATAAGTTAGTGCCTCCTATAAGAATTATACTCCACATATACTTCTCTATAACAAAACATTCAAAGACGACATCTTGTATTTGCATTCACGGTGACTATAAAACTCTAGAACGACAACAAACGCAATAAATAAAGTCTATAAACGAACATATCGATATAGAACCATAAGAAACTAAACTAGGATGACGAGAGAAAAACATAAAATATAAATGAAGATGTTCTCCTTAAAAGAGCGAACTAAAAATACTCGTTAACCAAATTTTAGGGCCGGGGTGTTATTTTTGTTTCAGTATTTCGCCTACCCAAAATGACCATTTTTCATAGTTGGTTATATATTTAATTTAATTGCTCGATCGATAATGAATGATTTGTAATTTTGTATAAGAAAAGACCCAAGTTGCCCCCAAAGTGAAAACTCATAAAAGTCAAAACGTACTCAAAAGTCTCATGTTTTCACCTTGGCCCAAAGTCAAAACACCCAAAAGTCTCCGATCCTTTAGAGATACAAAGTAGTTGACACCTTCAAAATGCGTTTAGCCGACTACACATGGAACAGTTCAAGACTGTTACATTATCACTATTATGCTATTACCATAACCACCAAACACACTTACACACATTTTACCGAATCATAATTTCCCATAGTGCAAATTACAAAATCTGATTCTTACATAAAAAAGCAACTGTGAATGTTTTGCAAACCAAACTTTAAGACAGAGTAGCCAGGGGCCGATGGAGACATGGAGTGTACAAATAGGGGAACCCCATGATCTCTAGCCACTGTGAAATTCTGTACAACTAGAAAAGTAGTACTTGCAAATCGTCTCAAATAACACTAATGCCCCCCATTATGTATCAAATATAATCGATGCCCCCCGTAAAAGAAAATTCAGATTCAAGTTACACATATTTGATTCATTTAAAAAAAATTACTTAGTTTTAATTTTAATTAAATATAATCCAACTCAATTTTCATTACCTAACTAAACTATATTACGTCGAGAAATTAGATGCCTCGTGCATAGATTCAGATTCAAGTCTGTGTACAGAACTACAGATCTCACGATACGGATGGGCTTCAGGCCCAATACTCTTGATCCAGACCCATTTTCAGTCCAATACAATCCTCACTTTCCCGCCAATATCGGGATGATATGTTGCCAAAATTCTAGACAATCCACCTCATCGTTATTAGATCCTTGCTTTTCCCGCCAAAGTCTCCGAGGGCATTCCCAAATCCCAACGGTGAAATCTGTTGTAAATCGGGTTTCATCCGGTTGAATTGTTGGTGCCATTGGCCCAACCACTTGCCCATTTTCAAATCATTTTCTTCTAAATTGGTTAACCGATTTGTAATCGGTTGAAAATTGAAGCCCACGTATTCTTTTAGTGTATTAGGACAGTGGTATATTGGTAGATGTGAGATCTAAAAAAATGAAGTGGTTAGTCATTGATGGCAGCAGTTGATCAATTGTTAATCAGTTGTGTAAATCTAATATGGTGGTTTGGAATTTGGAAGTGGTTCAACCATCAACGGGAGTAATCTTGCATTTAATTAATTAACAGTTACTAATGTTTAATGATTGATTAAAATATATATACCACATTAATTTTAATTAAAACAGTAATATTTTGCCAATATACTCCTTGTAGCTTCAAGAAACCAACGTTCAGATTTTTAGATAGTTAATATTTAAAAAGATATTATATTATACTATCCTCCGTAATGATTATAACCACCCTTTGTCTCCCAAAACGGTTATTTCTTGTCAACCCGTCTCTCATAAATCATAATCCATGATAACAACATACAAAAACTTCCATTCATCTCTTAATTAGTCTCCACAAATAATGGTTTCATTTGTCAGGTTCTTGAATTACATAAAGACGTATCCTCACGACCTTTCCATTACAAGATAAATATCTTCAAAAACTGTTTACTTGTCAGAAAAATCAACATTGAAGACACGCGTATTTCGATTTCATGTATGGTGTTGAGCTTTTTGGATTCACCTGTAAGCACCTTTGGATTAATTCTTCAATTTTGTTGCCGTTATATGTGCGTTTTCCGATTGTTGATCAATCAATCCCTTTGTTTCTCCGTTATTATTCTCAACATTAACATGTGATTACTCATGATATTATCATCTTCTTCTCCATCTCTCCATCCGTTTATCATTATTGCTTGTAATTTTAATGTTATGATCGTTACATGTTTGTCAAGATACTTCGAAGATTTAGGCATTTAGTTATGTTTGGATCATCTATTGATCGTGAATTCATTGGTACTTGTTATTGTACATGATTGAATTATTTGTTGATCGTTGCCTTATTCAAATTTTTTACTAAAAAGTGATTGATTGTTTATCTGAATTATTTGCTGTTTGGACTTTGGGTACACCATGAATGAATCGAGTTGGAGATAATTGCCCATGAGAAATCAAATACTCTGGCCTTGATGCGTAGTTACATTACATTACCACATTCCACCGTTTTTAGTTACTAAAGAGTTGCGAAAGCAAATGATAATTGAAATACATATTGATGAAATTAAAGCTATAAAAGTTGTGGTTTGCTTGTAGTCTTGGTTCAACTTTTCCTGCATTAATCCCCTTGGTTATAACGTTTTGTTCTTTGTGTAAATATATAGAAGCCTTACACCTAACTCCTTCTTGAGATAGTATGATAATTAAGCTAAATCATAATCATCAAATAACATACCAACTGTTGATTATTTTTACCATACAAAACCATATTCAATATTATTTTAGTATAACCGTGCATCGCAAGGATAATGATCTAGTTATAAGAGGCTCATCATATAGACCGGTTTTTTGGGATATTAAAAGCGAATGAAGACGAAACATATCAAGACCGGTTTTTGAGGATTATAGACTAGTTGGAAAAGTTAAAAATTCATTACTGTTTTTCCTTCACAAAGATTATATTTCAGTTGACTTGTTTTAGATATGATATATATGTTCAATCATGTTGCAGGAGGGTCTATTGGTGTTAATGGTGTTTAGACAACAAGATTGGAGATAGAATCGACCATCATATCATCATACGTATAAGATATATATATATATCAGTAGTTAGTTGGTTGGGTGGTTGGTTGGTGAAAGATGGACATACCAGCTTTATTGACATCGGCTGGTATGAACATAGGGATTTCCGTGGGGATGTTCTCACTGTATTCCATATTGAGAAAACAACCGCTCAATGTTAGAGTTTATTTTGGTCAGAGAATCGCTCAGGGTCGAACACGCAGTGATAATATCTGTTTTGAAAGGTTTGTTCCTTCTGCAAGCTGGATATTAAAAGCTTGGGAAGCAACAGAAGAAGATATATTTGCTTGTGGCGGTATAGATGCAGTTGTCTTCCTCAGGATCGTCGTTTTTAGGTCCCATCCTGTCCCCAACTTTCTTTTTGATTACGTAGTATTTTTTCTTTAATTATGGTTATCATTTTATGATATGATTATCAATCAATTATAATGATCCATGTTCTTATGGAACGGCAATTGCAATGGCAGTATTCGTATTTTTGCGATTGCTACTATTCTTTGCACCTTTCTTGTGCTTCCACTGAATTACTTTGGGCAAGGGATGCAACAAGCCGAGGATTCTACACCCATGGATTTACTAACTATTGGCAATGTCGGAGAAGGTTCAAGATGGTAACAGCTTAATATGTAGTTATATGTATCTTTATTATGCAAGTTTAAGCCTAAACACCAAAAATAAATACCCAATTACTTATATCTCCTACATTTCTCAGGTTGTGGGCTCACTGCTTCACGTTGTATGTTATATCTGCGTGTGCTTGCACTCTTCTGTACTTTGTAAGGATAACGAAAAATACTATACCACAATTACGTTTTGGGGGGTTTCTACCGTCATCAACATATAAAGATAGATAGATACTTGTGTCTATCCTGTTGATGAAGTACTGTATAATTTTTTGATGATAATGATATGGTGTAGGTATGTAGCTAGAAGAATATATTATATAACCATTATTGTGATTTTGGCTAATATAGGAGTATAAAAACATTGCGAAAATGAGAATGGAGCAAGTCAATAGATTTCCTACAAGACCAAGTAACTTCACGGTTCTTGTACGTGGCATCCCATGGTCGTCGGTAGAATCATACAGCGAGTCCGTGGGGAAGTTCTTTAGCAACTACTACGCATCAAGTTACATTTCCCACCAAATAGTCTATCGATTTGGTGCAGTTCAGCAACTTATGGTAATTACTATTACTTAATTAAGCTTATATATATGTTGGGTATAAACCACAAATCCCACAATGTAAATACTAGCTACCATTTGGTTTTAGAGTGGAACTCCATTGAGCTTATATATATGCGGGGCTTAATTTGTAAGAGTTGGGCTAAAAAAGTCCTAACATTAATATATAGCCTAGAAGATGTAACGACTTGGACTTTATTATTAATTTTCTTTTTTCAGGAGGATGCGGAAAAGATGTATAAAGTGATGACAACAGTCCCCGGTAAGCAGTGTTGTGAACCCAATGCTGAAAGGTGTGGGCTTTGTGGAACTAGATCAAATTCTTTTAAAATGGTTGGCCGTGAATCAGGAAATGACTTAACAAGTCGTAACATGGATGATGAACTCAGGGAAAAGGTCTTAATATCCTATCTAACATGTATATGCATCATTTTAATTTAATCAAATCTGCATATATATATATAGGGTAGATGTGAATGGATTATATTGGTAAATGAATGCAGGAGTGTGAAGCTGCATTGGTGTTCTTCAGGAGTCGATATGATGCTCTGGTAGTAGCACACACAATCCAATCAGCAGATCCGATGTTATGGGTCACGGAATTGGCTCCTGAGCCACGTGACGTGTACTGGCAAAACCTTTGCGTACCTTACAATTTACTTTGGATACGTAAAATATCAGTATTTATAGCATCCATTGTCTTCAGCGTCTTATTTCTGTTGCCTACAACATTTGTTCAAGGTCTCACCAAAATCCAGCATCTGCAGTATGCATTTCCTTTCCTAAAACGAGTCTCAGACCGAAGTTATATTAACCTTATTACTGGGTATCTTCCAAGTTTGGTTCTTACCGTGTTTCTTACCATCGTCCCACCTCTAATGATGCTATTTTCCACTCTTGAGGGAGCAGTGTCTCGAAGTTGTAGGAAAAGAAGTGCATGTGTCAAAGTCCTTATCTTCATGTTTTGGAACGTTTATTTCTCTAATATTCTTTCGGGTTCTTGGATTGAAAGAATGGGTAAGCTCACGGTTACTAGCCCTAAAGACTTGGCCACACTACTTGCCGAATTGATACCCAGACAAGCATCCTTCTTTATGACGTATGTAATGACTTCGGGTTGGTCAGGGCTGTCATGTGAACTGTTGCAGCCGGTTCCTCTAATTGGAAATTGGTTGTTTAAATGTGTTTTAATGAAGGAAGAGGATTTTGTTCGTCCAGTTACTTTCTCATTCCACACAGAGGTTACAAGGGTCCTTTTATTTGGTCTCCTTGGCTTCACCTTCTGCATTTTGGCACCTTTGATATTGCCGTTCTTGCTCGTCTACTTTTGCTTTGCTTTTCTTGTATATAGAAATCAGGTGGTTAATCAAACTTTAATTTTCGTCACTTTAGCTTATTATTATTATTATCATCAACATATATAAGAATGAAAGTTCTTTACCTACATACTTCTGATAATGTGAAATATATTTTTAACTGCAGATTATGAATGTTTATTTTGTAAAATACCAAACAGATGGAAGTTATTGGCCTCTTGCACATAACGCCACGATATTTTCTTTGATATTGACACAAGTTGTAGCTGGAATACTGTTTGGAATGAAGAAGTCAAGCAGTGCTTCAACTTCCACCATCCCGTTGATTATCTGCACCGCTCTTTTCAATGTGTTCTGCAAGAACAGATTTCTACCACTTTTTAAAAACAGAGCTATACAAGTAAGTATACTTGTTATTGTTTTATTTAGTAAAGCCTAAACTTTCATGGATTGATTTTTTTTATCTTGTGTGTAGGTTGCTATTGAGATGGATCGTGACGATGAACGTAATGGAAAGCTGCAAGAGATTGTTGAAAAACTGCCAGAAGGCTATAATCAGTTTGAATTATGTGGTGATCAGACTCAAGCAAAACAAGATGATTCGCCGAAATCCAAGAAGGATAGCAATGAAAGTCTTAAAGATTTGGAGATTGTGAAACCGGGTAGTCCGTCTGGGGACCAATCACCTCAACTTGAACTTGAACCAGAACCAAAAATTGTTTCAATTGATTAAGTAGGAGTCCAAAACTAATCGGATGGCGACTATGAGTTGTACATATGTACAAAAGATTGTATATTATGTGCATATACATCATAGTTTGGTTTATATTTCATATCATCCTTTTTATTTAGAGATAGGCACATCCATGAATTACTATAAGGATTTTCTTCAATTCATGTCTATGTAATGATATTTAAAGTTGTACCACGTCTAAATACCCAATAATATAACCAAACACCTAACTTACATTAGCACCAAACCAAAAGCTCACAAGGTAAACGTACGTACGTGTGTGCGAGTTAGACCATTCCCATCGGGTCCGTCGGTTGGGAGCCGACGGCCGTCGGTTTAACCGACGCCGATGGCACGGCGCCGTCGGTTGGGTCCGTCGGTTCTCTCCTTCGGTTCGGTTTGGCGACGAGCGGAGACGAGAGGAAGTGGGGTCCATTTCTTTTTTTCTTTTTTTGAATTATAACCGTTGGATTTATAAAAAAAACGGTCATGTGGCCGTTTTTTTGAATTTTTTTTTATTTTTTATTTTTTTAAAATCCACTTTTTACCTTTAAATACCACTATCATTTTGCCCATTTTCACACAACCACCATCCAATCTTTCAACACACTTACAACATACATTTTCACCTTTCTCAAACAACCACCATCCAACCTTTTCATCTTTCTCAAACAAAGATGTCAAAAAACACCAAATCAAACCCGAAATCGAAAACTAAAAACAAAGATTCACAAAATATCGGCCATGATATGTGGCAAGCTTTGATAAACAACCCGTTACCAAACATGTCATCACCAAACAACCGATCTTCCAGTTCCTCCCAACCACCTCAACAACATGCTTCCGGTTCATCCTCCCAAAACCAACAATATGCCGCCTTCCCACCAATTGCTCAACCATTCAACTTTGCCGTCGATGATCCGAGAAACAACTACCAACACCACGGGTGGTACCAAAACACACAATGGCAACCACAACAACCACAATTCCACCAAACACAATGGTCACCCCAACATCCACATTTCCAACACACTCACCGTGCCTCAAACGTTGGAAGAAAGCTCCGACGAGGCCCAACCCGAAAATGAAGCCGATGATCAATCCGAACCCGAAACCGAACCCGAACCCGAAACCGTCACCGAGGCAAAAAAGTCCAAAAAAAGGGGTAAGCAACCTGCCGAGCCCAAACGCAAACAACTACGGTGGACCGACGAGGAGGCAAAAATTCTGGCAGAGAGGTGGATTCACTGTTCCGAGAATGGGGTCCAAGGAAAAAACCAAACAAACGAATCTTTTTGGTCCAAAGTCCTACAAGGTTACAACTCTTGTGTGACAGATTCACGGCAGCGCAACCTCAATCAACTTACCGGCAAGTGGAACAAGATTTTACACGATTCCAAGGCATTCCAAGGCATCTACAAACACTACAAAGAGATTCAACCACAAAGCGGCGCCAACGAATTCGACGTCTTAACGGCGGCCCGAAAAGGATTCCGAAAGCAAGTCAAACGTGCTTTCATCTATGAATCATCTTGGAATGTTTTGAAACATTTCCCAAAATTCTTTGCTGACCCGGGGTGATGGCTAACGAGGACACCTTCGCACCTTTTGTCACTGATCTTGACATGGACGACGAGCCAGTTCATTCTGCTCTAGATGCAAACATGAAACGGTTATTTCAAGACGACTACCTCCGCCGTCCAGCGGACCGAAAGGCCGCCAAAAGTACAGCTTCTAGCTCCGCCGGCTCGTCTTCGCGAAGTGTTCGTTCGGAAAAGATTGACACACTTGAAGCAGTCAAACAAACTGCTCTAGCGCAACAAGAAGCAATCAAGTTGATCAAGGAAAACGCAATGAAAAAGGCGGCGTACAAAGCTATTTCTTTTCTAGCTAAGACACTTGGAAAAAAGCCGTCCAAAAAAGAGATCAAAATGATCAAAACTGCCCGCAAAGAAGTCGTATCACAATACGAACAACAGTATGCCGCCGACGAGTCCGATGAAGACGAGGAGCAAAACGAGGAGGAAAACGCAAACGACAACGAGGAATCGGGCTCCGATTAGATTAGTTTAGGAATCGTATTTTTAAATTATTGTATTTTTTATTTTTAGGAGTTGTAGTTTTTAATTATTGTAATTTTAAATTTTTAGGATATGTAGTTTTTTTATTTTAAAATTATTGTATTTTTAATTTTTAGGAAATTTGTAATTTTTTATTTTTTTAATGAAGTGTGTTTTATTTTAATTGTTTTGTTTATTTGAATTTTTGAATTTAAATTGATTAATTAATTAGTCAGTGGGTCCCAGAAAATGAAGTGACGGAGTGCTGATGGGAGTGGTCAGTCAGTTTCAGTCAGTTTGTGGAAAAAGCTGACGTGACGCTGACGTGGCTCTGTCACTTTCAGTCGGTTTCAGTCAGTGATGGGAGTGGTCTTATATGCACTATGCAGCAGGATGGACAGAGTTAACAATTTTCCGTTTAAGTTTAGCAGTGACAAATTAGACGGGAAGTGAGAAAATCCTAATTAATCAAATAATAGTGATAATTGGAAGTTGATTGACATGGTTGTTCTACGTCTCAAAGTTAATCCAATCATGCTCACACATAAGTCCATATTCTCTATGATAGCCATAAAATAAGAATGACTTACACTTTAATAATAAGGTTATAATAAATAAAGTTACAAAAATTATAATAAAGATAGATATTTTGCATATATACTTACGTAATATTGAAAAAGTTTCGAAAATTGATCTCGATCTGAGAATCCCATCCCAATATCTCATATATGATATTTGATAAAGTTTTGGTGTCGTTTTGTGCACTTTGTTTAGTGTCAAGATTTTGTTCCATTTCTTTTGATCACAAAGCTTAGGTACAACCATGCATCATCATCATTCATTCGTTCATTCATTCATCGTATATTAGAATTAGAATCTGAATCATTAATTATTAAATATTTTGTAAATATAAGAGGGATGCTTCTCTTACTGCAGAAGCTAGAATCTTTTACAACAGTTCATCATGCATGATCGATGTCAATTAGTTCAATTAACACTACATAAACTGTTAAAAAATAATACTCCATGATAAAATAATGAACAACAAATGTTAAGCATGAACTGGTCGCTTGACAAGCGATTATCCATGCATTGTTCAATGTTTCCTGGTTGTGTTACAAAACATGCATAAATTAAGAATTGTCCACCAAATTAACGGATTTTTCCACTAATATTCACTTATTCAGTTAGAGCACAACGAGTGATTGGCTTGTGATCGGTATTCAATTAAACACTAAAGTTTAACATAAATACGATTTGAAGGGAATGATTCAATGTTCAACTCAAAATGCATTAAGGGACACAATAATGGTTTTAACCAATCATAAATGAGGGAAAGAAAAGAAGGTTAAAGCTTGAAATCACCATTATTGGACTTGAATGTCAAAATGGTATAGAGTGGCTGAACGTCGGTTTCAACGTTCAAGTAGCTTAAATGAAGAGAATTTGTCTCTCCACTTCTTGTGCTCTTATACCATCAAATTATCAAGATTACCACTCCAATAATGAATCTCGAATTTACTATTTTACCCATATGCATTACTAATGGAAAAATTATACTTGCATTTGTACGTGCTGATATATAGCTCGAAGTTATAATTTTAATTATCACGAATCGTTTTTGTCACGCTTATCAATATTACCTGTACATAAAAGATTTTTGTCAGATTAACGATTATTAACAGTACCAACTTTGACCAGAACATATATCAAGTCTTATACATATTCATCATAAAAACACTTAATAATATCACGAAAACGAGTGTATTATAGCAAATCACAGATCATTGTAAAAATTTTAGAAGAAATGGACAGTATAATAACCAAGGAAAAACTAACATAGGAATTGATAAACCACAGGAAAAGATAACTAATACTACCAAACAACCCTATACTATATCGATTTTAAAACTTCTTTCCACTAAAAATAACTCGAAAATCTGAACTTCAAACAAACAAAACGACCCTAAAAGCTACCCAATACATCGGTTCTAACACAATTACTTATATAGATCTTTTCTTTGTGTATATATAAATGCATATACGTAATATTGAAAAAGTAAAACTATATTTGGAAACGAAATAATACAATGTTACAAACTCTAAAACTATTAACTAATTCACATGTCAATAACTAATCCAAAAACAATTAGCAAATCCATTTTCAGATTATATAGTAAAAAAAAAAAAAAAAAAAACTAATTGCTCCATGTCTCCATAGTTTTCGTATTTCTTCTCCACATCACCTGCTAGGCTTCAATGATGACCCGCTACCCATGCCCGTTTGTTGATACTGACCCGAATTATACATTTGACCATTGTACCCTCCATACATCCCATTATTATTATTACTATTACTGTATCCACCGCTACCCTCATCTTTCTCACCTGGCCGTAACGACGTCGTTTTCTCACCTTCAATCTCCCTGTACTTGGCTAAATACACTTTCAACGGTTCAACGTATTCTTCAAACCCTAACGTCGTCATCGCCCACAGCAAATCATCACCGTTAATCGTTTTCCGTTTCTCTCGTTGACACTTATCCGACGCTTCACCGGTGATGAAACTTATAAACTCCGATACACATTCCTGCACGGTTTCCTTCGCATCCTTCGATATCTTCGCGTTCGCCGGTAACGCTTTTTTCATGATCCGGCTCACGTTAGCAATCGGAAGGAACCTGTCTTGTTCTCTGGCGGAAAAGTCGCCGGCGCCGGTGTTGTGGCCGCCGGATTCGTTGTCGGAATCGGCCATCGGGGAGCCCCGGAGGAGAGGGAGTGGGAAACGAGTGGTGAGGTCCGTTGGATTGCGTTGAGGGAGTTTGTAATAATAACGGTATTGAAGATGACACGTGGCGAAAGGAGAGCCGTGCGGTTTATTGATAAGATGAAGATGACGTGGAATGAGTTAGAGACGATGGATGTTGGAAATATTGACGGATGGATGATGTGGCACGATATTTGTTGACTTTTTGCCGAAAAGTAATCTGGTTCGGATAAAAGGTGTGTAAATGTGTCATAATTGCCTAACTGGAATTTTTTTTCCGTATCAACGCGCGCTATAACACCACTTGCAACGCGGGCATTCTGACCGAGGTGGAGCCTCAGAACCCCCAGAACGCCGGCAATGGGGCGTTCTGGGGGACGTTCCGGGGGTGTCGATCGGAGAAACACGGGACTGCGTGGGGCGTTTTTGTGGGGCCCATTCCCATTTTTACCGTTTAAAACATAAAAAAAAATTAAAAATTTTTAAAAAAATACCGTTCCCAACGGCTATTTTTTTTATTTTTTTTCTTTTTTTCTTTTCTTTTCAACGGTTCTTTTCAATTTTTTTTATTTTTTTTTCCAAACCTCTATATATATACATACTCCATTTATCATTTTTCACACACCAAATTCATCCAACTTTCTCTCAATTCTTACCAAATTCAAAAATGGATTCACTAAATTTTATTTTGGAATCTGATTCGGAAGAAGAACTTCTTTTCCAAGTGTTACAAGCTTGGGACGAAGAAGAAAACAATGAAGCCGATGCTAGTTCTAGTTCGAGACCACCCCGGAATCGGACCTATATTGAAAGAGATCGCGAAGGTGCTCAAGAACGATTGTGGAACGACTATTTTTCGGAAACCCCAAAGTACCCAGCAAACTTGTTTAAACGCCGTTTTTGTATGCGTCGGGAATTATTTTGCAGAATCGTCGAAGGTATATCCGAATACTCTATTCAACCTATTCCCGATCACTTTATTTATTTTAAACAAAAGCCGGATGCACTTGGTCGACTTGGTTTTAGCACGTTACAAAAGTGCACCGCCGCCATACGCCAATTGGCATATGGAATGTCCGGCGATATGTTCGATGAATACTTACAAATGGGTGAACGCACGTCAAACGACTGCGTTAACAACTTTTGTAAGTGTGTATTCGACTTATACTCTCGAGAGTATTTGAGGAGGCCGACCGCCAACGATATTGCTCGGCTTTATAGAGGACACGAGCAGATACATGGTTTTAAGGGAATGCTTGGGTCCATTGACTGTATGCATTGGCAATGGAAAAATTGTCCCAATGCATGGAAAGGTCAGTACACTAGGGGTGATCACGGGCACCCGACCATTATGCTTGAAGCGGTTGCTTCATATGATCTGTGGATATGGCATGCATTTTTTGGCATGGCGGGTTCAAACAACGATATTAATGTTTTAAACGCGTCTCCGTTGTTTGATTCCATCAAAAATGATACTGGTCCACCCGCATCCTTTGATGTCAATGGACATCACTACACAAAAGGATATTATCTAGCCGATGGTATTTATCCGGATTGGTGTACACTTATGAAAGTCTATCACTCTCCTACTGATGAGAAACGAGCCAAGTTCAAGCGGTTTCAAGAAAGTGCAAGAAAAGATGTCGAACGAGCATTCGGTGTACTTCAAGGCAGGTTTGCAATTTTAAAGATTGCGGGACGAGCTATGAGTGTGAACAAGTTGCGAAGACAATTGTACACTTGTGTCATATTGCATAACATGATCCAAGAAGATAATGGTTTTTTGATTTCTGCGATCGAACAAGAGATGATTGATGATCCTGCTAACCGGCCTCGTCGGGATTTTAGGCAACGTTTGAAAGATAGAGAAGCGCGAATAAAGGAAATACGTGACAAACAAGTGCATGACCAATTGCAGTATGATCTCACCGAGCACATTTGGACGCTTCCACCTAACTTCCGCAGCATACCTTTGCCTCCAGCTTGATTATTGTATTGTATTATTTTATTTGTAACTGTCTCGCATTGTAATTTGAACTTTTATTGTGTGGTGTGTTTAAGTATTGTATTGTATTTTTATTTAAGTTAATGAAATGTATTTGGTTTGTTTAATTGTTTATATTGTATTTTTATTTAAGTTAATGAAATGAATTTGTTTAAATTAATAAATTGTAGTTTAGTTTAATTAAAAAGAAAAGTTAGTTTCTTTTAAAAAAAAATCAAAATTAAAAGAAAATGGTGGGGCCAAGGGGGGATGATGGGCGTTCTGGGGCGTTCTGAGTTTACCACTGCACATGCTGACTGGACGTCGACGCTGATGTGACACCCAGAATGCCCCATGATGGGCGTCACCATTGCAAGTGGTCTAACTAAGATCTGGATTCTGGAGTGTCCTTGTTAAATTAAGAGGGATTATTAATTCAAACAAAATTTACATTTTTTTAACATATTTACAAGATTTTTGTTAAATTAAGAGGGATTATTAATTCAAACAAAATTTACATTTTTTTTAACATATTTACAAGATTTTTGTCACAAAAGATGTAGTCCAATAAGATAAAGAGAGAGAAGTAAGAGAGTGAGCAAACAAGTGAATTTGATTGGTACATTTAATATGCGACATCATCAAATTTTTGTAAACTCTTTACGAACGTAAAATTCCTCTTTATTAGTAAAAATTGTTACACTCGCATAATTTTACAAACAATTTTTCACAAAATGATGTATCATGTAGCATTTGTTAGGAAAAACGGTCTCAAAGATTCCCCAACAACACAGCCAATGAAAACAGTAAATAAATATGAACACAAGAATATACGTGGAAAACTCCAAAACCGGAGAAAAAACCACGAGCCTCCAAAGAGAAAAGATTCCACTATATGAAAAATTATTACAATCATATAGACTAATTTCTTAAGCCACCGCCCAACCAACACTCACACCCTCCAAAGATTTGACTAACACCTTAGACACTCTAAACCAAGTGACTAAAACAAAGGGAGAAAGAAATAATCAAATACTTAAGATGTATGTTGATTTGGTGCATTTTGAAACTAAGGCTTAGGCCTCCTTTTATAACCAATGAGTCACCCCCTCCTTTGTTCCATCTACCAATGTGGGACAAATACCCTATTTTTATTTTAGCCAAAACCAACAGCATTATCCAATAATATTAATCACTTTTTTATCTTTCATCTTTCTCTCTTTTTATTATATTGTGACATATCATTTTATAAAGAAAATTTTGTAAACTTTTGATAAAAAATCTATTTTAAAAGAAATTTGCTAGGCTAGGTTCATATAAATTTTACAAACAATTTTTTACAAAATAAGATGGTCACATAGGTGGCCCAATCAAATTTATTTGTCTTTTCTCTCTCAATTTCTCTTTCATAAACTTATTGATCCACTTCATTGTGTGAATATTTTTTTTGTGAAATTTTGATGAATATAACATTTTTCATCAAATTTTTTTTTTTAAGGGTATTTGGGGAGCTTATTTTGATTGCTTATTTGCTTAATAAACTCAAGTATAATTGTTTGGATAAGCTTATTTTGTAAAGCTTATTTGTTTATTCTTGATTTTGTATGAGGGGATTCAAAATATGCTAAGCAATAAGCAAATCATATAAGCTCCCCCTTTCACCCCTTATTCATCCACTTGGATGTTATTTTCCAGATGACAAGCTTTTCTTAACATACTTGTAGTTCTCGTAAGAAAAAATTATGCTAGTTGTCCCCGAAGTTTGCACTAAACTACAAAGGGTGTCCGTGAAGTTTTCTTTTTTTCTTTTTTTGACTTTTACATCATCAATCACTAGTTTAGTCCACTAAAAGACCTCAAGTATACTATCATAAATCACAAGGACTATTAATGTACTTTTTAAATTTTAAAATTTTTAATATATTTTTTTAAGATATAATAATCCGTGCATCAGAACTGCACAATTACTTTCGTGCTGCTAGACTTAAATGAGAGACTTTTAATACAAATATGAGAAAGTCGAAGATCAAAAAATAAACTGTAAATTGGCCAATTGGGTAAAAGTACAAATGTTTATAGGCCCTCTTTTTAAGTGATTTAATCAATTTACTTTTTCGCAAACTTTCCAATAATTTATTAATCTAGTTGGAGAAATGGTTTGTATATTCGTGTTTGTCGGTTGTAAATGGTGATCACATGTAACATTTATTGGTAATGGTCGTTTGAATATGTTTATGATATTTATTAGTGGGTTAATCAATGTAGATGAATAAACTTACACAAATTAGTATAAACAAGTTAATCATTTCAATTGAAAAATTAGGTTGTTAAATGAAGCTTATGAAAAAAATCATAAGCCACAGGCTTCCATAAACTTCTACAAACTACGCGCCAAATACACCCTAAGAATATATTTTACGAAAAAAATAAGCAATTGGAATATACAATTGAACGGAAAAGTTGACTAAAAATAAAAGTAAAGTAAGTCACTTAATACATAATATTAAATGATTTTAAAAATAAAACATTGTACGAATGGTCCTTCTGATTTATGATATTACATTTTAGGTTCTTTAGCAACTAAATCATGATCGTTAGTGTATATGAAAAACTTAAATTAACTTAACATTGTGTATGGGGTAAATGAGATATAGCCAAATAGGTGAAATGCATTATTGTGTATGGGGTAAGTGAGATATAACCAAATAGGTGAAATGCATTATCAGAATTTTAGATATATTTCTTATACATCTATGATCAAACATGCATTATTTCGTTTATGAATAATTGAATACATCGAACTGTTGCATATATAAGTAGAGTGGAAAATGCATAGCATGTGGATTGTGGACCTCCATATAGTATAATGGGATTTCGACAACTTTTGAAGTTATTGGAGCAAAGAAAAGATATTGGAGAAGTGATAATTATAACACGGGTCCATATTAATATTACACTTGTATTTAATGGCTAGTAATCATAACAAACAGGGTCCATATTACCTTACCAATGTTTTTAATAGGAATCCGATGCTATGTTTTATATCATCAACTTTTATCTTCTTATTTATAACAAGTGAAGAAAAACATATGACTCATGAGCAATCTTCAAGTTGATGCATTTGAATTTACATTTTTAAAAACAAAAAACAAATGCTATATATCGAAGGTTGACATATATGTTTCGCAACATATATCTTGATCACTTAATGGACCCCATTGATATATCAATTTCAATCAAATTTTCTTCCTCGTGATTCATCTCCGACCACCGGTAAATAGATGCCGGAAGTTCTATTTCTATTAGGCTATCTTCGTCGGTTATGGAGCCATCCGAGGAGCTATCAAAGTTGGAATCTTTTTCGCTTGTGGGTGAAAACCGGCCAATAGTTTCGTTTTCTGAGCAACATTCTTGCAAACCCATATTTGAAAATCCGATCTTTCTTTCATCTTTAACATGATTTGAACTCGGCTTATGAACTTGAGCGTTGTGTTTCGAGAGTTGTGACAACAGAAAAGTAGAAGAAACCAAGATCAAGACTGTGATGATGATCAAGAAGATAGTGAAGCTACTAAATGATCCATAAGCAAATGTGAGAATGGGAACTGCAAGAGTAATGATCCATGGGTGTTTTCGGAAATAAAAAATGGATTTCATTTGAATAGGAATTGTGTTTTGTTTTTCTTTCTATAATTAGGGATTATATAAACCTTGTAGTGTTAAGATGGCTTGCTAACATATGAATATATGATTGATTTGGAAACATACCAAAGCCCCAAAGCATAAAAATGGTTTAAATATTTGATAAGCCATTGCCATGTGAGCACCTCTTCACTCAAACACACCTGGCATATTTTTTCCAAGATTGTATAGCAAAAGAATATATTGAAAATGTATATACTTTGATGTATCTTTTTGTACATGCACAATGATTTTAAAGGATCTGAGTGATTGATAAATAAGACTTCAATAGGTGATTGTGTAAGACTATATTTGTGTTGATATGGTTTTTGTTAGTTCTTAGTATTTTCTAACGCCCTAGTCCCTACTAATTTTATTAATAAAAACACTACATTTTTTTTTGAAAACTT
This sequence comes from Pseudognaphalium luteoalbum, assembly GCA_963422505.1. NCBI lineage: Eukaryota > Viridiplantae > Streptophyta > Magnoliopsida > Asterales > Asteraceae > Pseudognaphalium > Pseudognaphalium luteoalbum. The sequence continues at coordinate 111,401,736 of OY730196.1, forward strand.
TCATGTGTTGGGCCAAAAAAATAGCAACGGCCCACGTTAAGTGGCCTGATAAAGTGAATGGGCGGGCTTAGTACATAAAGTGCAATTTGTTACACTGTAAGCCGATTGCATCAGATTTAGTTGGCCATAAAATAAGAAGGTTCACACAAGTGGGTTTATTACCCAAAATCGTGGCTATGACCTTTTGTATCAGTAAAAGAGTAACCATTAGGCTGCAACAACATCCTTTATGTATTGAACTCAGTTAAATGTTCCATTATTCAACACATTAAGACCATGACTACATTTGTATAGAATCACAACATACATGTCACATAGGTCTTAACTAACTAATAACTATGGTATTGATAATGTTTCTGCATCAAGCATTCGACTATAAGATCACACAACAATTCTAGTCTGGACCCACATGTAGGAGCGGCTAGGTTGAGCCTACCTGATCTTATGATTTACGGTTGACCAATTCCCTTCCTCAGAAGCATGTCATACACTCTATCCACCTTGTTTGGGTCAACATTAAACAAGCGATGCGCATCGGCCTTTTGAGCTATGTGACCATTTAAAACCTCTATTGTCAGTTTCTCTAACATGCTCAGATAATGTGTAGGAAGCAACCTGATCTCTGCGCATAACCGTTTCTCCTACACGAAAAAAAAAAGAGATCAGGTAAACCAGCCAAGTCTCACTTACAAATTGCAGGAAATGACAAAGGAAAATAAAATACTAAAAATCAGAAGGCTTACAGCTTCAGACAGTAATTCAGCACCAGTATGTCCGCTGACATCCCAATCATCCAAATTCGGAATAGTTAACCCTCCAGGAGTTGAAGAGTCTTTGCCACTCGAATCAAGACCTGTGGGCCCCCTAGCACCACCACGGGGACTGTTATCAGCATCACCTTTCAGATGATTTGCTCTTTGCAAGAATTTGCCACTAGGTCCAGGCTGTACGTTATCCTTCACCCTGTGTGCATTTTCTTCAGCTTCTCTTTTTCTTTTCTGTTCAATGTATCTTTCAGCATCTGCAGATGTCCTACAACCAGCAGCTCGAGCTTCCTGAACATGTATGCAAACATGATACTTTAAATAAAAATAACACAACTCCACATAAAAACATTGTATCTTCCATGAGAACAAAATCATATTAGCTTATGATATAACATGAAACATGTATGGCACATATCAAATGAACCTGCAGATCCTCAATTCGTCTTCGAATGCGGTGTTCTTCAATGACAGTTTTCAGTAATTCCTCATGCTCCTCTTTTGTATGAAAACGCATAAATACCCTGTAGCGACGACATATTTCTTTCTCTTCAGGGGAAAGGCCCTGCTCAAAAGGATCAGCATAAAGTAAATTTCTTTCCAGGATAAAGTCTTTCCTACGCTTCCTCTCATCTAGCCTGCCAAAAAATACATTTTAGAAATTCATACATATCATGGAAACATATTAAATCCCTATGGTCATACGAAGAATATTCACAAGAAATTAAAAATACAGAAGTTTCGAAAAAACCTTTTAGAGTATATACGCAAAACACGCAGTTTAATTTCACGTTCAGCATCAGTATCAGTATCCTTAAATTCCATGTCTGCCAGTAACTGTTCAGCATCATTATCGTATTCAACTTCAAATTCTTGCCTCTTGAAGTTATAGCCACTCAACTCTGTTATTGAAGGCCCCTCTTCTACTGATGTCCTCAATTTTTTCTCTCCAAAGCTTCGGTCTGCATGAGAATCTGGTAATAAAAGTAACATGATTAGCCGTAACTTATGACTTGTATATAAATCTAGCACTAATAGGATTATAGCGGTCAGCAGTTGGCCTAACTACATGTAAATACAGACATATGCCTTCACTGAAAAACATGTGCCTATAGAACAATCAAAAGCTTTAGAAACCACTGTTTATCGGTACCAAATGAAACCTAAGCCAAATAAGCAAAGTTTTTTTGTTTACACACACACACACACACACACATATATATATATATATATATATGTATACATATGTATTATAATGGTTTTTGTATAGACAAGTACAATTCAGGACCTACCTTCTATCTTAATTCCATCGCCACCTTTGTCACTTTGGACAATGTTTGATGGTCTCTTACCCGCCCCTGCTGATGCATTAATAGTGCTAGAACCTCCAACAGAACCTACATCTTTTTTAAAAAAAGAACGTATTCATAAGTGATTCTGTCTCTCTCGTGAGATAGAGAGAGAGAGAGAGAGAGAGAGAGAGTAAGGACAATTTTGCACACCAGAAGCTAAGGCAGATGAGGGCCGACCTGCTGAACCTTCTTTTCGTATGTCTTCAACCCTGCTCAAGTATTAACAGTGAATTTAGTAAGGGTGAAACAACTAAATTTACATAAGAATAGACACATCTACAACAACAGTATGATTTACTTGATTCTTGCAGAATAAGGAGTCTCTTCTTTCACAGATATTTCCCCTCCAGTTGGGACTCCTGATGCAATTTAGAAGATCAATCAACATCAATACATAAAGTACACTCAAAATTAGTCAATTTCATATTACTTCATCTCACATAAGAGAATCCACAATTGACTTTTTGAGTGTCAAAAGCGTAACTTATTCAATATAAAAGTCAATAATTCAGCTAACAATAATAACCTTTAGTGACTTCCCCATGCTCTCTAGCCATTGCAAGTAGTTCTTCTCTATTCTTTCCCATAACATGAGACATGTCCTGGAAAGATGTGATTCAAAGCATAAAATTCTGCCTAAAGAAATTGATAGGATTGGATAGGAGAAAAAAGGAACATGAAATAGTTGTTATACCGGAAGCGGAAAGCAAGGTGAATTCATGTATATGGTATTATAATGCTCGATACAATGTGCTTTGCTTTTGGTTCCAACATGTTCAGCAACCTCATTCCAGTTGGCCAGCCCATACATTTCTATCCCCTGCAGAAAGATGATTATCGTTATAAATCAAATTAAAATCATTCATATGATAGTAATACATGTAAATGTACAAGCAGTTGATGCTGTTACATTGGGCAATTATATGGAATCTTGATATGATAGATTGTGTCTGTTGAATGGGATATCCAATAGATATGTATTAGAAAGTCAGGTATAATAGAAAATACCTCAAGTAGCAATATCTCCTCATCTGCATTCCAATCAGAACAGAAGAGGGGAAATGACAGATTATCCTGTACAATTAATAAGACTTAAGTAATGAGTCATGGACATTGAGCAAGAAGACCTTAAAAACTGCATACCAAACTAAACAAAGAAATCATAACAAAGTGAATTAGATAACACAACAATAGTTGTTTTAGTTGAAATGACAAAAATGGCTGATACCGTCTAAGCCACAGATTTAAAAAAAAAAAAGTTATGTACCAAGTTGCAAAGATAAATAATAAATTTACTAACCATGACCCTATATGGATGATTGCTTTTATGAGGATACACCTCAGCTCCAACAGAAAAACACTCTACACATAGATCAAAGTCAGAACAGCAAGCACACTTGATGCGAATTTTTCCTGAGATGTCCTTGTTACAGTAGTTACAATGGTACAACGCCTTTTTCCCTTCACTCATCCCTTGGCCTATTGATCAAAGAAAATTGAGGTTTCATTGAAATAATAACAAAAAGAGGTCATATGTACATGAAAAAACTGAACTAAGTAAAGAAACAATAAAGAATAATAATAGTTAAACGTATCCTACCCGTCACGCCATTGTATGACTATTTATTATATTACCGACTGTGAATTACCTGAAGTTGCAGCCTCTAGATTCTCTAAATTTGATGCAGTTCGTTTTCTCTTTGATCGGCTGAATATTTGACAAAAATTATCAAAGGTTATAAACGCTAAATCAGAATGCAAGGTAGTAAAACCCTAAAAAAAAGAAGAAATACAATAGAGATTTAAAAACAAAGGTACCCACAAAATGAACTTATTTTGCAACACAAATCATCATAAACAAGACTGTGAGGTTCGTATTAAACAGCACACAGGAAGATTCTAGATGATATCTAACTAAAAAACTGATATAACCTTTACTCCATAAGCCCCCAAAACAAAACTACACTTCAATGTTAGGAGAACGTACTAGTATCGGTATATATAGTGAGTCCAAATCTTCAAGGCCAACTCAAAACCCAATTGTAATAAAAATTAGAAATTAATGCATAAGAGAATGCACCGACATAATTAAAAAATTTACAAAAACGATGACGCTCCTCAAAATTTTTTCCACCCAAGATTTAATTTTCTCAACGTCATTCAGGACAGCCTTTATGAGTTTTCCTATTATAAAAAGAGATTTTCAAATTTGAATTCTATGAATCTGGCATCAATTCATTGACTCGAATTTTCATCACATTACACTATGGGTGTGCTTGGATTGTGGGTTTAGCTATAGGAGGATGGAGAATGGGCATAAAATAAATATTTTGGTTTAAGGATTCGGGAATTAAAATTAGGTATGAAACCCACCAAATGGGGGTTTCTCCATTCCCGCCAAGAGTGTTGGGTTTGCAAATTGGAACCCATTCTCATTCCGCCAATTATTCAAACCCATGCGTATCCCCGTGCCCAAACACAAACCAAACGCTACCTAAACTATCAGAGTGTGTTAGCTTATTAAAAAACACCTTTTGGGCATTTTAGCGAGCAATTGAACTCCGGTAAGGCGGTAACTTAAAAGATAATTAATAGATAAATAGAATAGCCAAAAAAGACAATACGTAAATAAGTTCTCTCTCTGGAATCTGGATACATACAAACATATGCAAGCACACACACGTACACATCTTATAACTACAAATAATATTAGCATGCCATTCATCAGATTACAAGAATGTGACTTGTCAAAAAACTAAGCCATCCTATAAGCATTGCTCCTTAGCCCACCATTATCAATCTCACTTTATATTCTTTTCAAGATTATCGCGAGATGATAGAATAGTGATTTAGAGAAAGTTGATCAATACTTTAATTCATGTCCAAATAAATGACACTCGTATGGTGTAGAGCATCCTATTTATTGTAGACTTATTTACCACTAGACGTGCAATAAAGAAGTTTTGACGCAATCAAATAAAACTAGCTGATGGTCGCTTACACTCTAAAATAGTACAAAAAGTTAATGATCATGGAAAATTAATAGCTAATGCACTTCATCCGCATTGCGCAATTCAACGATCCGCAGTTGCGAATCATATACGAGGAACAGCCTGCTATATAAACATAATAGTGACCTAGGTTTCATTATTAATTGTACATCTTAATGACTTCAATAACCATTAATCCGAGCACGGACAATAAGTCAATACAACCAAGACACGAGTAATTACATGTGCTAAAAAAACTCACCAAAAATTACAAAAACATCATCCAAAGACTTGAATACAACAATGTCTATACTGCATAATATTCAGTTTTCATCTTTTACTTACCATTAGAGCAGAAGACCTAAACTTTGCATATAGATTATACACAGTCTTACATATTATGCTCACCACATTCATTTTATCCAAAAAGAAGTAACAAAGATGTAAAATTTGAAGTACAATTACAAAATTTGCAACAATTAACCATTCAAATACATACAATTATACATGATTATAGCTAAATTGAACATCTTAAGCTCGTAAAAATACTTTTTTATATTAAAGTTCACACCTTTGATTCGAATCTTCCTCGGTAGAATGATTAACAGCTCGTGACCGACCCATTCTTCTTTATTTTTTATTAAAATCAACTTCAGTGACGAAACCCTAAAATTCCCAAATTGATGAAATTAAACTTTCTCTACAAAATTGAATAAAATTTGTCAAAATTCGAACTGGGAATACGTGTTTGTGTGTATATGACCGTGTTGTCGGAAAATTTAAAGCAACGACCGCCGGGATCGGTGACGGTCACCGGAAAGATGAATACATACGAAGTTGATTTTTGAGTTATAAGGAACGAGTAAGTTTAGGTTCTTTACATTCTGACCCCATTAGTTTCTTAACTGTCTTTTGTGCCCCAAAACAAATCTTCAAATTGCTGCATCTTTTTTCGGCTAGTTATATCGAGTATGTAGTAAGCAGATAAATTATGAATTAATTTGCAGAGTAATGAAGATAAACTAGTAATCTTCATGCTATTTAGGGTTCTTATGAGATAAAAATAAACATGAGAGAAGGTTATGAATAACTCTACGGTTAACTATGTAAAATATTAATGTACTTTTCGTTTTTTTTCTTTCAACGTTTTGATTCATTACATGACTAGTTGAACCAATAAGTCATTATCAACTTGTACAAATAGACTTGCACCTTCTATCACTGAGATATGTGTGTATCTTGAATACTATCATCATACTTGTAAGTTTGTTACATGTACAATTTCTCTGTGAAATGCAAAAAACCGAGTTTTCATAATAACTGAGAAGTTATGCCTCTGATTTTTTTCTTGCTTCCAACAACTAAAGCAAAATAAAGTTATAATAATAGTAATAATATGAAAACCAAAAATAAATAAATGAAAAATAAAAAGGAAAACCAGTTGAACCGATTCCCAATTTCCGGTTCAACTGGAAAAGTCAATGAGTCAACCCGATTCACTAAATGGTCAACAACAGGACGTATTTGAATTAGAAATATTTCCGGAGCCGATCGAACCGGTCGGACCGGTCCGGTTCAACCAAATCTTAAAACACTGCAATTATTACAACTTATTAAAAGAAAAAATCAATCACTAGAAGATCAACTCGGACTTGCAATTTTTAAAAAGAGCAATGACCATAACAATCCAACTACAATCAACTACAATTGAACTATGTCAATATATTCATTTCAGGAGTAGCTTTTAATGGTTTTTAATAAGTGCTTAATCAAAATTGAAGAGTTCTCTCTCTCTATATGTATATCTTATGTTTATAATTCTATTAAAAGCCATATAAAGGAAAACAAGCATAAACAACGTAACATATAGCAACAATAACATCCTCCATAATCTTTTGGGTATTTGATTTATGTCATTCAGTATACTCAAACACACTTAAAGGGGTTTGAGTATCCAAGACAAACATGGGTTCCCCTTGTTTGACATTCACTCCATCCTCGATCAAAATGTTATTGACCACACAAGAAATAGGTGAAACAATTGTTGTAGGATGATCATGGTCTCAGCATTAACTTATGTAAAATCCTGCTGATTGTAATAAGAAAAAAGTCTCAGTTACTTTTTTTAGCAAGCTTGTTCAAATATTTTTTGACTATTGATCGAGGCTGATGGCTGATGCTATTGGTTTTGAAATGCAAATATTAATATATTGGACAGTGTTGTTTATACTATCACCTCACCATTCAAGTTTAAAGTATTCTTCATTCGTTTGATGGTGGTGTGTGTGTCTATTCGTCTCTGTAAAAGCATTATATGCTCAATGAAGTTATCTCGTACCAGTGGTCGTAAAAGATCAAATGTTGGTCCATAATTTGCGAAAAGTTGAATCATTGAAAATAAAACAGAATGCACATTACTTATTTTCTCATTGTAGTGTTGTACATTTATTATTTTCTGTCATTTTGTAGCCTAAAGGTTATTCCTTTTTGATTGCTAAACATCAAAGAAGCATCTTGGTTTGTATCTGCATAAAATAATGCTGTCATGATTATACTTAACAAGGTTTTGTTTAATATTTATTTATACTTTTGTAAAAATCTTAATATTAGTAAAATATTATTAATCTTTTTCCTTTCATAATATTAGTAGGGTATAATAATGATTTTTAGATACAAATGTTTAGACTTTTCTGCATAAACTCTGTATTTAATGATTTCTTAACACTGCACTTCAAATAACCTATGTAACTAACTTTTATTCCACCTATTATCATTGTCATATCTATCTATATTATATATTTACTATAAAGTAAAAAAAATAGAAGGAATTAATTAAAGAATGGAAGACTCATTTGGATTATAGAGAAGCGGTTTGGCTTTGACTCCATGGTTTCTTCCATTGATCTTCTTTGCGTTTACCTTTTTCTCCTTTGTTTCTTCGTTTTGTTTTATATTTATTGTATACAACTAAAGTTAGATAGAAGCTTATACATATGCTACTCCACTACTATATTAATTATCAATTATTATTATTTGTATAATATATCAATTAATATTATCTTGAAATTGTAGTACACTTTTAAATTCTTACGCTAAGCGTATCTTTTACTACATATCTAAACCGAAATTGGATGTATTGCAAAACTGATTTAAGGTGAGTATGATGCACCTAACTTATAAGTATGATGATGCATTTAACTTTTAACTACGATGTTGGATGACCATGAGTCACCACCCCACCTGCAAGTGTTAAATTTTAGCTGCCATTGTCATTGTCGGACTCTTGTGGTTGGAAAATGTATTATAATTATGCTTAATTTTTAATCATGATACATCTTACTTTTAGATATAATACACATGACTTTTAACTATGATACACCTCGTCATTAATTTCTTATCTTTTTAGCCAACTCTTTTTAGCTAACTTCTTTTTTTCCCTCTGAAATCATACCTTAAACAATGAGTTATGATTATTTAGAGTTATACTGAAATATTATTTTATTTGATGAGCATACCATGAAACTAATTCCTCATTTTTAAGGGAATATTTGTGTTGTGAAACTATATTTACTAACTTTTAAATCCAAACTAACTTTGTTACACATGACTAATCATCATTACATGATATTTTGTAACTATGATTTACTCCCGAAATTAAATTGTGTATATCGCTAGTTTTCTTAATATTATATCAGTTGTACTAGCTACTAAATAAAGATTTTAGTAAAAGTAAATCAACCACGGGGTTCACGGGGCTGTTTTGGCAATGTTGCTGCTAAGTTTCTTCCCCGAATGAATCATAAAGAATCCCGATGCTATACTTCCAACCTTATACAAGACAACTCCAATAGCTACTCTTGTACGTACTCTTCCATTGATTTAAATGATCATACCATACTACCATACTAGACTTTAAACCCATTTTGTATTTGATATCTTGTTTCTAATAATAGAGTGTGTAAGCTACTATCTATACTAAGTATTTAGTTGAATTCATGATGATATTACTTTATGTAAATGAAATTATATAAGTAAAATTTAAAAAATTAAAAGCCTTTGAAACCAAGTTACTGAAAAAACTTAATTATTTTAAGTCTATTATATTAACCTTTTCAAGTAATTTTCCTTACTCGGTGATTTAATAATATAAACATTATATATCAATTTGGATAATGTTCTAATTAATGAATTAAATTTCTTTTTATATGTGAGTGAGTCTTGATTAAAAAAAATTAATTTTAATATGTTAGGGATCTTATTTAAAATTTATTAAAATTAAAGAACTTAATTGACACATTGAAACTTAATTAAAATGATAACATCATAAATATGCTTCTTATATATAATTTAAGATATTGAGCAAATTATAAGTTTGGAAAACGATATTGTCATTACCAATATACTGTATCATACAACAATATATGACATTTTTGATTTAAGATGGGTTAGATAAATGTCATAAATTTGATTGAATTTACTTGAAAATAAATGATTGAGAGTGATAAATGAGAGTAAAATGGGGAGTTTAGTGATTTATAATACGGAGTAGTTATTTTTTGCAAGTGGACAATTATCTTGGGACATATAATAATAATAATAATAATAATAATAATAATAATAATAATAATAATATGGACATCTATTATGGGACGAAGTAAGTATTATATTTGAGGTTTCGATGGCTAGCGGTTTATGTATGTATCGACTTAAGCATTTATATAATTTGTAAAGATACAAAATTTTAGATTGATTTCTCAAAGTATTCCGGCTCCAACTAACACGTAGTTCTGTCAAACACACTTTTCGTCACTTTCATTTTTTAGACCTTACATTTACTAATATACCTATAACTACATACAATAAACAAAAAATAACAATACATTAAATATAAATTGGGTCCCACCCCCACCCTCCTTCCCTTTAGTAGGTAAACCGTGCTAATGGTGTCGATTTGCCAACCTTCGTTGGTTGCCCAACCGAAGAAGCCATTGAGAGCCGTCTAATACCTTCAACTAAATACCCTCTGAAATTTTATTTGCTAACCTTCATCGGTTGCGCAACCGAAGAAGCCATTGAGAGCCTGTCTAATACCTTCAACTAAACACATTCTGAAATTTTCCTCCTTTTTTTACAATATTTTATAAAGTCTATAATATGAGCTGAAATGTAGAGTATAAGAGATGGCCAAAATCCAAGACCACTGAGACAAAGGAAATCTAAAGAGGCAAATAAAGTGAAAACTACTTGACGCTGATGAGTTGGGCCTTTTTTGGTTTGGTTGGATCTTCACCTACATTATTCTTCCATACGGACCCACATCCATCCATCCATCCATCCATTCATCCATCCATCACTCCATCACACACAGACATATATATACATACATGTTACATACTCCGTAATCGTAACAGTAATAGTGAACTACTGTACTCACATACATACACACATTCATATATCTCGTCACTCATTCACTTTCACATACATACCTAAAACAGATCACCTACATACATGTATTGTATACATAAAAAAATCATAAGATATGGTCCATGTACTGATAAAGAAATTCTATAGATAGATTTCTCAAAATTTTGATGATTCATCCCAGCTGTTTTATATTTGTGTTATAATTGTCAATGTGGTGTCAATAAATTTAAACTCCATGTTTGCCAACTAATGCAAGGGACGGAGCTACATTGAAAATAGGGGTATTTTTGTACACCGGTATATTCGATATAACTAAGTGTAAATCTCTTATAATAAAATTGTATTAGTTGTTTGTGCCTCTTCACAAAGATCAGAAAATGGTACTATGGGTCACCATGTTAGAAAGTAGATGGACTTTGGAGTTTGGCCATATGTAGACACGAAAACTAAATAAATAAACGACTTTTACTTACAAGTTCAAAATTTTAAAAGATCTTTGAAAAGAAATTTATATAAACAAAGCCAACATTGAAAACGGTATATATTTTTATGCTGAAATTGAAGTTGCTTAATAGTTAATAATCCTCATATCCCACGAAACTTGTCCCTCGACATTTTGATTCTAATTAAGATATATTTGTTAAATTTCAGTTTTGCGCTTATATTCAAGACAACTTTGAATTAATTTTATTGTAATTTAAATGTTTGAGAATTATGATTCAGAGTAAAATTGAGAGCTTAATATATTTTATAATTATTTGTTGTAATAGTATGATTATTTTGGGAAAGCAATAAATAATAATGTGGATATTTATTTTGATATAGAGCTAGTAACAAGTCAAGGCATAGGTTGACCAAAAATTAAGTCCAAAGATACCAAACGAACTATTTATATTAGTATTTTTTTTAGAAAGACAGTCCCACAATCTAACACACGCCATATAAAATCACATGAATATATATACATATCTACCACGAGATTTGAACCGACAACCCTATTGGTTGAAGGGTTCACACTATTTATATTAATTTAGAATATATGTTTCAAGCAAGCACAAATGCAATGTTGGTTTATGGAAAACGAGTCTAATCATGAGCAAGTCAACTCATAAATTATTGAGTTTATATACTCGTATCAATTATACAAAGTTACATTTATTTATAATTACATATATACAGGTCGTGGTAGACCAGACCAAACCATAGGATTCTCAATGGGATAAAGTCAAAGGTAAAGACAAGGTTTTAGCAATTGTCAAACAACAGCATCATGTAAAAACTTCAACTCAACAGCAATACACACACTCACGTACAATATTATTGGCTCAAACATATGTAGCATCCAAGGTAATACGGTTGTTTTTTCCCCATGGGTTTTTTCACAAAGTCAACGGGTCTAATGTTGACTTTGGGTTTTAAATACCGTAAAACATTGTTATTATCACTACCATAGATAATGAATTAGAGCTATCATCATTCATTGAATTGAATTATTATTATTCTATTCTATATAAAAATAAGATAGAGTTCTAAACAAGAAGTTAACTTTTGGGATATACCCAAATTAACAGCTCCATTTGAAGTGGCTTATTTATCTAATATAATTACTCCTAAAAATTAGTAACATTGGATATTCATAATATTACCGTTATATAATACGGAGTAATTAGTAACTCTTGATATTTGTGTTTATGTGATTTCAGGTATCTTCTTCATTAATTAGCCCATTTTAATTATATTGTTCATAAAAATATTAATCACATTCTAAATAACGTGTAGCTAAGAATTTTGTCAATTAAATTAATTTTATTTAGAAATCGACTGATAACTATTCGCACATCACATGATATCTGCTAATTAAGATCATGATATGTAACGACACACAACAAATATATGTTATGTACGAACTAGTTTTGCAACACACAAATTCCTTGATGCTAGTCGTTGTTAAAGATCAACCAAAACAAACGTTCGGTGTGGTAAGAGTCCATCTCTAATCTCTACCAATTAGCTAGCCACCTACCTTAGCTAGCCTAGGTAGCTAGCTCTACATTCAACACCTATATCTCATGGTCCATGGCTCTATGTGTACAGTTTTTGGTCCAAGTTTGTGACTAATTTCCCATCAATATCTATCAATTCCATCTAACTTTGAAGTAGCAGGTACACAATTTATAAATATTTTCTTTACGAGTTTCTTCAAATAATAATAACAGAGAAAACTACTCCGTATATAACAGAAGGATAACAAAGGATTTACGTACTCCATAGTCCATACTATTGTTGAGGGAACGAGGAAGTATATAGATGCCTAACTAAAATTTCATATTATATGTATCTCAATGATGTAGCAACTTGTATAGATGTCACGTGTCAGTAAAAATTTAATTAAACACGTACAATTAATAATGGTATTTGAATGTGGAATACATAAAAAATAAAACATAAAGTTGAAAAATGAAGTTAATGCACTATATAGTTTTAGCTAAAGTTGGGTGACTTCTAAAAAGTAATTCCATATATAAAATGCATTCTATAGAAGAGGGGTTGACGATAATTTAATATTATTGGGTGTAACGGATAAAAAAGCTTAGCATTAAATCGTGTAAATAAATAAACATAACCCAACATTTTCACTTTACCCCAAAAAAACAAAAAATATCGACCTTTTCCTCTTCATTTCTATGTAACAATTATTTTATAGAAATAAAATATTAACCCCCCAAAGCATTGGTTTCTGTTTATTTCACACCCTCTTGGAATTTTGTCACTTGGTTTTTTCCCCCCTTCCGTCGATACCTTATGTCAATATATTTTTCTTCACTTGTACAAGAACCCCCATACTTCTTTTCTCATTCATTCATACATCAATTTCATCATTATTCACATTTATTTCTTCTTGATTCACATCATGGTGCAAATTCAAGAAAATATCGATACCGATAATAACAGTAACGAGGTTGAGAGTGATTTTTGTATCAACGACCACGTTGATTTACTTATCGAGATATTGAAAAGGGTGGACGGGCGATCATTGGGTGCGGCCGCGTGTGTATGCAAACAATGGTGCTCCATAACACGCAACGATTCGTTATGGGAACATTTATGTTTTCGACACGTGTCACCTGCCCCGGTTGGTGTACGGCCCGTTGTGTCCGCATTGGGCGGGTATAGAAGGCTGTACATGGTGTGTGTTCGCCCCGTACTGAGTCGACTCAAAAGGAGAAGGATTGGAAATGAGTCTGAAGTTGTAAGGCGAGTTTGGAACCAACATGAAGTTGAGCTTTCGTTGTCGTTGTTTTGTGTTGAGTATTATGAGAGGTTGTTGGTTGGTGGTGGCGGTGGCGGTGGCGGTGGCGGTGGTAGAGTTGCCGGTGATTCACCGGCGGTGTCGTCGTCGCTCAAGTTTTTATGCATGCCGGTAAATGTTTGATTACGAATTGAGAGAATGGTGAAACGGGGTCGGTTTTGTTTGAGTGTTTGAAGTTGCAAGTGCCAAGTAGTACAGCGGGTGACATTCTTTATTTTATTTACGTTTTCTATCTTTCGTTTGAATTCTTAATAATTTATTTTGTGATTTTAGATTTATATATTTGTTAAAGAAATAGTAATGAAATTAATTTTTTGTTGTCTGAATGTTTAATTTTGTCTTTTATTTTTTGAGGTTTTAAGTCATTTAGTGTTTAGTTATTACCCTTGAAAGTTCAATTGTAGTTAGTTATTAAAAGGAAGGATGATTATGTTTAAGAAAATATTTTATGCATAAAAATGGTACATTATGTTAAGTGATATTGTTATTAACAAGTTATTGAGGTGGTAATCTGCGGAGTACAACAAAACAGATTATGTTTAGAAAAATCCTAAATTGAATTATTGTTTTCTAAGTTTTAAACTATTTATTGGTCAAATAGTCAATGTTGAATTTTTTAGCCAAACAGCATGTTGGGGTACAATTTGTTGGTTAAGAAAAGAAAACGACTCGTACTTTTTAGTCACATGTGAAGTGGATAATGATTAATAAAACAAGAAAAGAAATTTAGTTTTATTTCACTTTACATATTAACTTTATATATATCCTTTCACAAATTGTCATGATTTTGATAATAAATAAACTCTGTTTGATATATGATTATTAATAAATTTTTACTTTCCAAACTTTGCTAACTATCACGTCATGATATACATGTTAAGTTAAATACCCTTTGCATTTGAGCTAAGTATTGGTATTTTTATTAGTTTGAGCGAATTCTTAGATTCAGCAAATTGTAACTTGTATAACATTTGATTGAATTAGTTGTCTTTTTGTTTGAACGAACTAACAAACGTCTTTATACTACAATTCGCTCCAACTTGATATAATGAAGTGAAATTTTTTATGAAAATAAAAAAAAATTCAAGATTTGATATTGTAAAATGTATCATGTCCCATTTCCTAAGTGAACATACCTTTGTTTGATAGCAAACAAAATCAAAAGGAAGTGATGAGCTGTGTATATAAGTTTTAAGAAACAAATTTCTTTTAATATAATAATATACCCTAGGATATAAATGTGATTAAATTTATATGTAGGAAAAGAGAATAATAATGGGAGTAATGGAATTAGGAGCATGAGAGTGGTAATGTCACTTTCAGTTTGTGTAGTGGTTCCCTTGAAAACGAGGAAAGCTTTAATTTTCGTTTCTATACTGGTGGTTCCAGGTATAGTAACAAAGGGATATAATTCAAAACTGAATCTGTTTATCCATTACTATTATTATTTCTTTATTTTTCTATAGGAATTGCACTTGATCTACTCTTATTGATTTGCTTAAACTGATGATTATGTGCTATTGTTTATATTTTATAGACAACACTGAAACTTGATGAATCTACCATTCTTGGATATCATTATACATTTATACTACGGGTGCTTTAGGAACAAATAAAATGCACTCTTTACTTCATAGGTCATCATCTTAACGTTCAGTTATTTGCACTATTCATTCTTTTCTAGCACGTGAGAATCAATAGTTCCATTTTCCTTCTTCAGTTCCAGCGTACATACTAGGTCTCGGTGACTTGGATCTAATAATTTGAGACTCACATGGACATTGTTGACGCACATAATAACTCTAAGGGGGTAACAAATTGATGCACATGGTAACCCGTTGTGGTCTCGTATACATTAGAACATCTTATATGATCATATCAGGTATCGTTACTCAGATGACCTAAACCCACAGAACTGGTAGTATGAATGTATGATCTACTACTAGTTATGACCACGACGTATATATCCGAGTCAGATTGTTCCATGCCATATCCGAAATAATTGTACTTTAACAATCAAGTCCTTTCAAGATTTTATAAGCTACATAGGAAAACATGATTCCTTTCAATAACTCTTTGCTCAGCAACAAGAACAGTCCCGAGAACACACGGGCAAGGCAAAAAAATGTAAACATTTTGACTAACTGCATTTGGTTATCATGATCTGAAACCACACCGACATAGTCGACTCTAGATTGGAAGGTAGATATCCATCTGTTAGCTATATTGATTAGGGTTAGCTTTACTTTTAATAATGGGAACACCATCGGCTCTCCAAATCACACGCTCTTCACATACTGCAGCTGCTACTTCTGCATACATTTTGTGTTCCTACAAGAAAAGTTTTCCGTACTTTGACAGTGTTAGCAAACAATCATTAAATTTTACAAAACAAATTTAAGTCAGCAACTTTATTTTGTATGGCGTAAAGCCGGTTACCTGGCGAAGAACCCTTGCAGCAAGTTCTTCAGCAGTGTCATTAGCAAGCACAGGAACAATTCTTTGAGCTAGAATTCGACCCGTGTCATAATTCTCATCAACAAAATGGATTGTGGGTCCAGAATATCTTTTCAAATAACCAGAAAAATAGCAGACCTTAAAGATCATGGAGTCATATGCTAATATAGAAATCCAAGTGGGACATAGAGCATTGCAGTTACCTGGCTCCAGAAGCAATAACAGCTTTGTGCACCTTTATACCATAATACCCTTTGCCTCCAAAAGCAGGAAGAAGTGAAGGATGAATATTCAATATGGAATTTGGATAAGCTCGAATTAACTCGGGTGGTATAAGCTTAAGGTATCCAGCTAGAAGAATGAAGTCAATCTTGTACATACTACACAACACAACAAATGTATTGAACATCAAAATATAGAACGAACCAAGAAAAAGGTCAAAGATAGAAATAGTTATTATCTACACTCACCTTAGAGAAGCTACAAGGTCATCTGAAGACAAACCTTCTGGTTCGTTTTTTGTATTGGGAAATATTATAACAGGGATACCGTTATCTCTTGCATACTCTGCACCTCCACAATCTACAGACTTAAAAAATACAAGAAGTCAAACACCAATTAACTAAAAAAAAATCATAAATATGCTCCATTGAACAATAAATACGACATAAAGTTAGGTACAATCGACGAAATTAATGAGTTAGCAGCTATCAATGAAGTTAACTTGGAGAAATTTAATAAAGATGATGATATTCAAGAGGTTTCTCCAATGATATTTCCAACGCAGCAGGCTTAAAAAACGCAACAAAACGTGAAAGTAGAAACAGAAAAGTTCACGAAGAAGAAGCCGCTGACTCGAAGATTATGACTAGTGTTCAAGAGGTAGTTCACGCTGTTAGGGAAGGTAATACAATTTTGAAAGAAACAAATACCATACTGGAAAGAGCTTATGAACGTGAGTATACAAGAGAATAAGAGATGATATCTTTCAAGAATTGGAGCCTATGGGTTTGGATCCCGATGTCATTGTGAGTCCCCTTGTTTTCCTAGATGAGAATCCAAAACATGCCCAAGTATTATTTAGTAGTCCTCTTCCATTATGAATGCATGCGCTAAAAAGAATGATGTATTCAACTAACTGATCTGATCGGGCATTTGGTTCGTTTGTTTGCCTTTATTGATCACGTTGATGCAAACACTCTTTGTCGCTGCTACAGCCTACAATGGTTTGGTTTACTTTTTATTATTTCTCATTATAAATGACATGGCTTTGATTTGTTTAAATGGGTCAAGATTTTCACTTCCCCCTCTACATTGGGTTGACAAGATTGAGTCTCTTGACATGAACTTTGAGCCGTGTGCTTGATTTAGTTTCAAGTTAATTATTCATTAGAAGTAAAAGCCGTGTATGCATTTTATGATGCCAAAACATGTGCCTTTTTATGTTTCAGTTACACCTCTGTTTCCCTTGCTACTGAGTTGTTTTTTTCCTTATCATACAGCCAAGGGAGTAAGGGACTGGTCTTAGTAATAGTGTATACTGGATATTATAGAATGATGAATTTTCTGAGAGTGCGAGTTCTTGATTTATTGTAGCTTAGAGGCTGTTTGTACTAGTAACCTTTACTAGTTACTGAAGAGACCAACAGTTGTACACATAACATGTTTGTTTAGAAGTTTGAGTCTTCAATCCCTTTTAGCATAAAGTACAAATTCCACTTAGAGCTATGTTCGTATATATTACGTGTATGCATCCTGTAATTAGTTAAAAAGACAGTTGCCGGCAGTTGTATATGTTCCATATGGTCAAAATATTTGACGAAACCAAAGGATCTAGTCAATATGCAATAAGGCTTGCATAGGAGTAGTTGGTACACTTAAATTCATATGCAGTGAAGCTTAAGCATGGCTTTGTTTATAGACAACGGTAAAACTGTAAATTGCTACTTTTCCTTCGCTTTCTTTTGAACTCGGGATCGGGAACACATTTTTAGTTTACTTTCTTTTCTCTTCCTTTCAACTCGGGAACACCAGAGTTAAAATTGTAGTCACTCCTATTTCTTTCTTTCCTGTACTTTTATTTCCCCTTCTTTTCTTTTCTTTCCAACTAAAACTCTGGAACAGAGTGTATGATACACTGCACACAATGCCTAATCACAAATAGCTCATATGATTTCATTAGGGAATAACTTTATGTTCACAGTCTAACTTGTACGGAGTATATAACTTTTTTCTTCTAAAAGTAGTTTCGTTTTCGCCTAATTTGCACTAAAGTCGATTTGTTTCAACTACATTTGACGGTTAAAGATTGTAAGGCTGCATTCACCTACTAACACGAGTTTCAGTAACACGACAATATGAAAAACTCATAGAGCACATAAAAATGAACTCAAACAAAGTAAAACAATATATAAAAATAAGCTGAAAATTACCATGTTTGTTGGTGACCAAAACAGCAAATTGCCCATTAACATCACCACTAAGAATTGCCTGATGAACAGCTCGAAAATTTGAACCGCCACCCGAAACAAAAGCAGCAAGATTTTTCTTTCCAACACCATTCGTTAAACTCTTCTTTTCTTCAGAATTCATTTCCAATCGTTGATCACTATTTACACACTTCAACACTCTCTTTTTGGATACTACAAACGGCTGCAGATAATCAAAACTTTGGGGGTTTAAGGATACCCAGTTCCGGGATTTCGATTTTGAACTTAACGGAACACGAGCTGAAGTTGAAAAGCTCAAACAGTTTTGATTTTGATGGTTTTGAACTGAAGAAAACAATGAATTTGAACCAACTCTAAAAAGGGTTTCCATAAAAATAGAAAAAGATATGAACTTTAGGGTTTAAATGATTCAATATTTGATGAATGATTTATGCTGCAGGCTTAATGGGTTTATATAAATTTGAAAAAGACGGAATAAAGATAAAGGATTGATTCGATTTTTGAGGTTTTAGGATGAGTGTGATTTGGAGGCGATGTAGCGGGAAGAGGGTAACGCCTGTAGGAGCAAAACAATACTTTCATTATGCTACCCTAATTCTTTGGTATTTTTACTATTACCACCCAAGTTTCAGTGTTAACTAACCATACCCTCAAACTTTCTCTTTTGTCCAATTGGTCCTTGAAAAACTTCTATTACATGAACCCAACGGCTTTTGGCATGGTCAGTGGCTATCGTAATCTTTTTCTTTGTATGTTTAAATAAAAATTTTAACATATTATTTGATTAAAATAGATTAAGACCTTAATAAGTAGCCATTAAGATCATAAAGTTAGTACCTCAAATAATTTTTTCTACCTAGCATTTGAGCAAGTAGGATCATAAAATTATTACCCAAACATTTTTTCTCTATCTTGTTTTTAATTATGTAAAAACTTATATGGTATTAATAACATTAAAGGGATTCGAACCTTATATTACTAGCATCTTACTTTGTAGGTACCTGTAATATTAATACAAAGCAACTTTTTTCCTTAAAAGTATTTACATTTCACTTGCCAAACAGGTCCGTAGCCTAGGTTCGACTATCCATAGCTTTAATGTCCCTCCCGCCCAATGCCATTATAACAGATAACTGGCATATGAAAAAGTTATCAACTACAATATAATGACTTATGAGTTTAATTGTTATGCATATCTATAATCTATACACATAATTCACGATTACTTATAATGCATTTTAGTGTAATTTAAAAAAAAACTCTTAAAAATATAAGATTCAACATTGAACATTACCATATGTAGTTATATAATTCACATTTTACAATATAACCCTATTGTTTTAACATTATATACATAATCTTGAACTATACATAAAAGCAAAATATAAAAATCAACCCACAATTACGGGTAACTCATCGGTGAATAACAAAAATAATACTCCGTATATGATTATTATTGAGTCACCGTTTATAATAAAAGTATGAAACTCTGTTGTATTGTGTGTGTATTAGGCTAGTATGTATCAAAGTGTACACGAGATTAGATCATATGATTGTCAAGTATCAAAGTACTATGGATCTATTTAAATGCCTAACGACCGACTCTGAATCCTACAATTCTGGTCCATGAGATGATCCAAAATAATCGTGTACCACTCCGTAGGCGACTAGGCCCTAACGTTTTATGCTTGACACAAAACGGTCCATGAGTGATCCAAAACGATACTGATTGACCAAAGTCCAAAGAGAGTAGCATAAGTACTAAAGTAGCTACCAAACGCACAATCAAAACCCTCAACTTCCAAAAAAAGGTTCCTTAGATCCTCCTCGGGACCAAACCACTTTCACTTTTCCTCACTACCATACACCACAACCTGACCCCACCCAACCCCCTGAGTGCGCATCATGCGCACCTTTACTTCCCTTTTATCACATGAACCAAAAGCAACCAACTTTTTTCCAAACCTCAAACTTCCAAACCCAAAACTACTCATCACACTCACTTGTACACAATGCATCAAAAACAGTACCATACTCTATATTTACAAGTATTTGCTCTGGGAAAAGACTGCAACCTAAACAAAACCTTAAAGCTTCAATTAGAACTTTCACTACGCAATCATTACATGATCATATTAAATTATTATATTTATTACTAACTATACTTACTTATCAACAGATGATGTATCCATATATCTGGTCGGCGATTTGCCGCAAATCATAGTTTTTTCATCTCAAGTTGTAAACTTGATCAATACCCTGATCTTAAATTTTGTTATAAACAAGCAATACGCATTCCGTTTGTATATTTAGGGGCAAAAGATTATCTTTTTAACACCTTTTCACTTTTCAAGATTTCCAAAAAGTTACCCACTTGAGTTGCTAATATCTGGAACAATTCAAAACAATTTGAGATCTTGTTGGTATTCAATTGCGGCAAATGCGGATTTAAGTAAGTTTAATTACTTCAATTTGGTTTGTATGTAGTGTTAATTGTAACATGATTGAAAGTTAGGGTTTTTTAGTGATAAAGGTTTGATCTTTTTGCTACTTTGAGTTTGGATCACTATGTATGTTACAGAATATGCTTGAATTTTCATGGGTTTATGGTTGCATGAATTGAGCTAATCATCAATTTTACATTAGGTTGAATACTATTGAATGATTTTACTTTTTACATATAGCTAGTAATTTCGTTTAACTCGTAGAATTTAATTATGATATTTGTCACTTATTTTACTGTGACATTTAAGTATTGTTAGAGATCAAGTATGTGGTTAAGTAATTAGTACTTTAAGCTAAGTATTTGGAATTTTGATTAATAATTGTGATCATATGCTTTGTAAGTAGTCTATGCATTTGAGATCTTCAATGGTGTTATCTGAAAAACTAGTGGCATTATTTTTGAATATGTTTCTTGAGTTCACATGTCATAATTACTATGAGAATTGCATTACTTTTTACTTCTCTTGAAAGTCATCAAACCAACGATAATCATGCAGTACATCCAGGTCCATAAGATCCTCTCTTTTGTCACTATCAGGTTGACTTTTAAGATATTTTACTAGAAGTTATTAATTGTATATTTCCTTTGAATGGGAGATAGAATGATATCAGTTTATTAGGTTAATGGAAAGTCGGAACTTTATACAGGATCTGGTACACGTTACACCTTTGAGATGGAATCAAACGTACATGAAGCTCTTAAAGCTAGAGAAATTGCAGAGAAGCAATTTGCTGCTAAAGATTTTGCAGGTGCAAAGCGGTCTGCTATAAAGGCTCAAGCCTTTTGTCCCCAGTTGGAGGGTATCGCGCACATGGTGGCTACTTTTGAAGTATACGCTGCCGCTGAGTCAAAAATAAATGGGGAAATTGACTTGTATTCAGTTCTTGGATTGGACCCATCTGCAAAGAAATACGTGGTGAAAAGACAGTACAAAAAGTTGGCTCTCCTTTTGCACCCTGACAAAAACAAGACTATTGGGGCTGATGAAGCCTTTAAGCTCGTATCAGAAGCATGGACGGTTTTGTCCAATAATGAAAAACGAAGATCATATGATGTCAGGAGAAATAATAACTTGTTTGTTACGGTTGACCGTTCAAACATGTCTTCTGGGGTTGTTTCGGACACGTTTTGGACTGTGTGCACGTCTTGTCGGGTCCAGTATGAATATCTTAGAAAATACGTGAATAAAAAACTTTCTTGTAAAAACTGCCGTGGTGTTTTTGATGCTATTGAAACAGGTGTAGCTCCGGTAGCGTTTTGCCCGTGGTCGTATACAACTAATAACGGGCTCACAGACCATTCGTATACCACAACTAATTACAGTTCGCCAGTTTTTCATTTCCCAAATGGGCCCCAGTTCAGCCACAATTTGTCATTTCAGTGGAATACGTCTGGTATTTCAGATCCTAATGGATTTGCGTGTAATTCTGTGGCAAATGGGTATGTCAGTGGAGCAAAAGTGAACGGGAAGCATCTTGGTAGACCTCGTAAGAAAAGAAACATTGATGTCAGAGATGCACCTCGGACCACCAACGGTGAAACATGTTCAATGATGGAACGAGATGTGGGTGTAAATAATGCACTAAACGTGTCCTATTCGATTAACCCTGCCTTTGATGCTAGAAAATTGTTAATCGATAAAGCGCGATCAGTGATTCAAGTCAAGTTGGGAGAAATGAAGTTAGCCTCAAAAGCTGAAAAGAATGGGAATATGAAGAAAAAGGCGATAGTCGTCCCTGACCCAGATTTCCATGATTTTGATGCTGATAGAAGAGAGGAGGTATTTAAGGCAAAACAAATATGGGCGATTTATGACGAAGAAGACGGGATGCCTCGTCTTTACTGTTTGATTCGTGAAGTTCTTTCTGTGAAACCGTTTCGGGTTTATATCAGCTACCTGAATTCAAAAACCGACACCGAATTTGGTTGTGTGAAGTGGATTGAATCTGGATTCACTAAATCTTGTGGAAGTTTTAGGGTTTTTCACTCAGATGTTGTTGACCAAGTCAACATATTTTCTCATCTTTTGGGTCGAGAAAAGGCTGGCAGAGGGGGTTGTGTTAGGATATACCCTAAACCTGGCGACATATGGGCTGTGTACCGAAATTGGTCAGAAAATTGGAACAGAAAAACACCAAAAGAAGTGATTCATCAGTACGAAATGGTGGAGGTTGTTGATAATTACTCTGAAGAACGTGGCGCCTGTGTGGCTCCTCTGGTTAAGTTAGATGGGTACAAGACAGTTTACAAGAGGAACCCTGATGAGCATGCTGTCCGGTGGATTTCAAGGAGAGAAATGTTGCGGCTTTCACACCAGGTACCATCTTTCTTGCTAAAAGGTCTAGCCCTTAACTTGCCAGAAGGGTGTTGGGATCTTGACCCTGCTGCAACACCTGAAGAGCTTCTTCATACGATAGTTGAAGAAAAACCAGAAAATGGTGCGGCTCATAGTGAATGAGAGAGCTGAAGTGGCGTTTATACGAGATTGACTCTAACAAGTTATAAGATTCGATATGTACAGATCAAAAACACATATTTAGATTTAGTTGTAGAGTAATTGGTTTTAGAGGGCTTAAGTTGTATTATCTTTAAGTTTCCCTATGAAACTGCATATTGAAACTTGATAATTCAAATTGCCCACTCACTAGGTTACTGCATTTGAGTTTTATATCTATCATAAATTCGTTGTGAGTTGCAGCTATTTGCTCCAACTGGTGACTTAGTTCACAGGTGTTCGGATGCGCTTGTTACTCTAAGATTTGCAGTCTCAAGTACTTATGATTTGTTAGAGTATCAAAGATATATTATTAACTGTGAACATAACTGAAGGTCAACCACAAACTGAGATAAACCGGAATGAGTGTTTGCTCCTTCATGTCTATCTGCCAATTATTTAGGTCAGTCATGTAGTCAATAACGGCCACTAATCAATCAATCAAATAAACAACTGATAACAATACAACCATCAACAAAATGCATCAAATATCTTGATCAAAAATACAAATATATTGATATAAAAAAATACCAATATCAGCATGAAAAACTTATTTGTTTGGTTTTGCATATTAACTTTTTATAAAGCAAATCGTTATCATGTCCTTAATCGAAATTCAAACACATAACAGAGATCATATGAACAAATGGGGCAAGAAAGGTGGTGCACGACCACCACGACAAGCAAATTTGAGATTCCCGATTAGGTCTCTCCACCTTCCATCTAATGCTTCTGGTATTTTTGGACCGAGTTCGGCTTTTTGTTCAGTGTTTTCGAGTACATTGAAAAATAGCCTTGAATCGTGTCTTCAAGGTCGTCTTCTTGACCAGCCCTTAATATCCGGTTTAGGCTTGATGCACCATATTGAAACGCACTTTTAATACGACAAAAACTCCCTGAAATTCAAAATAGTCATTAGGATGTAGCTTCATTTCTAAGTTAATAACGTGAATGGTTATAATTCAGTGCTGTTTTCAATCTTCATATATTATATTGAATTCTAGAGTTCCCTTGAAAGTTTGAAAAACAAAGTAAACTTATAGAAGCAGTGTTTCACTATATATATCCATATGGATTATGTGTATCTTAAAGTTATAAACTTTATGAATTACAAATGAACATCAGTATTAATTCCAAGTACATATTTTAACCATACCTGCATTGGTGATGCTACGGCCAATATTGTTATACTTCCTTAAAGGGTCGATAATGCTTAGATGTGTTGCGTTGAATCTATCCTCAGTGCCATTGGGGACACAAAACATCTCGTGGGAAACCGTGGGTTATGGGTGTTTGGTATAATCCTCATGTCACTTCTCCTAACGACACCAATAATGCTAATACAGTTGGCATCCCAATCAAACGTGCCATAGTACATTAGGAATGTATACAAAACCTGTTATAAATGCACCAAACTAGCTATCAGATTATTTAAGGCGAAAAGTGAACTCAACTAAAGGTTTTAAATAGTCTAATTTTGTGAGATTACCGATAAAGGGCCGCTTAATGTCCGATGGAAGGCGTTGATGATATATAATATCAAAACCTCCAATCCGTATGTCGACAAAAGTGAAGCATGGGAACCGAGGGTTCGGCTTTTATAATAGCACCACGCTTTGATTAATAGGATGCTTTCTTTATAAAGATGATTCCTCCCAATGACCCGATCAATCTGAAAAAGATCATAAAATTACATTTAAAGAAGTTAATATACATATATTATGAAATGTAATAATCGCCTTGGTTATACACTTACGTATTCAAGAAAACACAAGGTAGAAAGCCCCCCAATCTGGTTAAACGAGATGTCCACCACAATGTCTTCGACAATGCACTTAATAAGCTTCACCCCGGTGTCTATAAATTTGATGTCTCTCACAATGAACATTCCTGATGGCTCATTCCTTTCACATTCAAGTAATTGTGCAATCTCTTTGATCATATTATTATCAACTGCACCAGACACCGTCATATCAATGTCCCCATCAGGCAGATAGGTTTTCAATGGTGTGGAGCCATACGTGAGTACCTATAAACAGGAAGGGATTGTGTTCCGAGCGTGAGTCCGTGTGTATAAAGATCAACTCTTAAATGCAGATAGCTAACTATCGTAAAAGAACAATGAAATATGTCACTGTTAAGGGATATTAATCACCTTGAGACACTATCGTAGCAAAGTCGTGTGGATTGGTGTTCTATGCCACAAGGTAATTGGTCTGGCTTACACTAAGTCAAACTTTTGTGGTTATCTAGCTTCAATAGAAAGTCCACCATCAATAAATGCAAAGTTTGATTCCCTTTATCACACAATAATCATGTTTCTAAATGCACAACAGATAGCCCAATGATCATTATCAAACTCAAGCACAATTGCACAAAATTGGCCTAGTCATATGCAGTATATTTTAAAGTCAAAATTTAGCATGGGTGATGAGTTTAAAACAAAGACGTGAAGGATTGATCAAAACTAGCCTAATTACCAATCAAAGATAATGGTCGACCGTATAGAGTCTGTGCATACGATATCCAAACTTATATACGATGATGACTGTAATTAAAATCAGATGCCTTTTATGTTGTACTATTGATATCGCATTCTGTCCTAATAATGTTCATCGGAGAAGACAGCCCTTTATCCATGTGAACTCTAACCTCAGATCAGTAGAAAAGACTCATATTAGACAGCCTACTAGTAACACACTTCAATGTAATTTCAACTCATGGGCTTTCACACATAAGTAGGCAAATCACACATCCAAAGTGAGAATTGTTAAAAACTAGCAGGTACTATGATCAAAATAAAAGCTTTATCACACAATGATCAAGATTTTCTTGAACTTAAACAAAACCCTGATAGGAATTGAACAATAACACAATCTCTAAAGTACCCAATAATGTAAACTGGGACTAGAAAAGAGAAACCTTCTAAAGATGTCAACTTTCATAAAGATAATGTGAAACTAATACAATATCCAGAATACCCATCGATGAAACAGTAAAAAATAACTAAACCAAAGCAGACAAAACTAATTTTACAGGATTATGAGCATGTTGAAGAAGATAAGGGCTGTGTTCTGAAGCAAGACGATTTGTATGCTTATTTTGACCAGAAGCAAAAGTTGAGGTTGTAAAGTTTTGATCTTTTTCAGCCATAGAAAATATTCCGATGGGTTGATTAAGACGTGATGATAAGACATTGGGGCGAGTTTTGAGTGGTGAATTGTTTTTTTTTGTATCAGCAGTGCAATTGGCTGCATGCACTTTCTGTTCTTGCATTAGTATATACTGGTAGTAGTCTGTCTACAGTACAATTTGCATCTTATTTGGTTCAGTTTGCAGCTGGACTCTGGTGATGAAATATTAGGCTTAATGACTCATCTAGCTATAATCATACTGAAAATATCTCCATAAAAATTCCCCAACAGTCGATGAGTAGGACCAACTTAAAGCTTAACATGTGAATTACAGAAAAGTATACTTACAGTACATATACGCTTACAGAAAAATCAAATGTACGTGTATGCATACGAACTTTATTATGATTATTGTATATGTATCCATGTGTAATAAATACTACTCAATGAATTACAGAGTTCCTTCGCTTGACCAGATCTGAAAAAACAATAAAAAAGGTAACAAATGTATGGTAGCAGAGGAGGAGGTATCTAGCGAGCATATAAAGTACAGTAATAGTTTTAGAGTAGTATTAAATTAGAATAGGTTTATAGCAGCAACTTCAATCCGATGCACCGATTAGAAGACTTACGTGTAACCGGAGACAACGAGTCTAGATGACGGCGACCTGACGATCCCATAAATCGCCTGAAAGTGGAAGAGAATGGGGCTTCGGCTTCACTGATTTTCAGTTTTGTTTGTCATGTGCAAAGCACGTGAGGTCTTCAACTCTCCGATAAATGAAACCCGAGATATCTAACGTAATTATCCGTTCCTACAACGAATGGAAACCGGAGTTGATAAATACAACACGGAAAATGTTTTATACACCAAAATTATGTTTTAGCATACTTGTACACTAAATTATAATATCTGTGTAGTTTGGTGTATGGAACAAATTTGATGTTGTATTTATCAATTCCCAGTGGAAATGGGGGAAATGATTAGGGGTGAGCATGGGTCGGTTATGACCAATAACCGAACCCAAAACCGAAATTTCGGTTATGGAAATTTCTTAACCGTTCGATTTCGGTTAAATTGGTTATGGTTAATCGGTTTTTGGGTAGATTTTAGGTCGGTTAACCGTTAACCATTGGTTAACCGCTTAAAAAATTAAAATTATGAAGTAATGGAATCATCGAGCTCCTAATTGTGGTGGTGGTGTCGATATCTTGCGAAGAACATCACTATTTCTAAATGTTGTATTTACGGGTAGAAGAGAAAGTGACTTTAAATGTAACCTAAAAATGCAATGGACTACATAATTAACTAGTGGGCTTAAAGTTTAAGAGTTTCCTAACGGGTCATTATGCTACTTAGTATTAAATTGTATGCATCTATCAATTTAATCCAATGACTGTAAGTAGCAGTAGATTGGTGTTAAATGGGTAGTTTTTGCTACTGTGGGCGTGGGATGTATTGATGCGGGTAAAGGTTTTTCGGATGCATCTATATGTTTGTTTAATTTTTGAAGGCCATGAAGTTTTGGTTGGAAAGCTATATTCGGCTATGTCACAATCTGATAGTTTGGTGCCTTAGTAGAAATGTAAATAGTTTTGTGCTATCATGCAGGGTGGTTTTTATGTTTGTATACATAGATTTATTTAGATAGATATCCCCTGCTTAAATATTTGTATATTTTGGTTGGTATTCAATAAATTTTTGCCTTTTCTAAAAAAATTTTAGCTCAACATATATTACCTATTTACATTACATATTTATTTCTATAATGAAAATATAAGTAAAAAAACTAAGGGTGGGTCGGTTCGGTTAAATAGGGTCGGCTAATGGGTCTTAACTGTAACCATAATCGATCTAATCGGTTAATGGAATTATAATAACCGAACCATCGGTTAAGCTTTGTGTCGGTTAAATTGGGTCGGTTAATTCGATTGTGGGTCGGTTAATCGGTTTCTATGCTCACCCCTAGAAATGATAATGTTATTATATATATATATATATATTTTTAATTATAACTGGATAAGAAATTCACGGGTTATTAACTGTTTTGGTTATTTATTTGTTAAAGGATTCTTTATATTTTTAAATGATGTATGTTTTTTATTGTTAATGGAGAGAAAAGTTCATTTAAGTACAATAATTATTGAAAGAATAGAAATACCAATAATGTTAGGACATGTGTACAAAGAGAATGTTCTACTTGTACAAAACTCATTTACCTCCAAACTTAAATATTTCACAAAGTAAAAATCAAAAAATTATGAAAATTGCACCATTAGATTCAGCGTTTTATCTTCTTCGATTTGCCGTCTCTCAAGACATACTTTCGATGAGTTTTTTTCCTCCATTTTTTGGTGGATTTCACATTTTACTAACACATGTGCGAATATTTGGTTGAACATTTAATTTAGATATGGGATTTATGGTTTAGGGTTTAGAATGGTTTAGGATTTAGTAGGGTTTAGGGTTTAGTAAGATTTAGTGTTTAGTAGGGTTTAGGGTTTAGTAAGATTTAGAGTTTAGAGTTGTGTAAAGCGTTTAGGGTTTAGAGTTTGAGGTTTAAGGGTTAGGGTTTAGGGTTTAAGGTTTGGGGTTTCGGGAAGATAATTCTTATACTCTAATGATCTCATCTCTGTTAAAAGAATCAATGAAAACTTCTATCAATATTTGTATTTATGATAACTAAAAAATTTAACATACCTTTTGAAAGATTATGAGGTTGTTAATCAAGATAAGCACTTGAAATGCTTATTAATAAAAACAAAAACAAACCAAAAAATGACAACTAATATAAAAGTAATATATCGATAAAACAATATACATGACAATAGTGAAGGAATGTTAAACTATTAATATATAAAATAAAACATACCTTCTACTAAATGAGTAGGATGTTCACGTTTTTACTAAGTATGAGATGGATCTATAAACAAAAAGTGTATGAAAATTATACAACAAATAAATAACCAAAAGGTTTGTGAAGAAGTATTACGATGGATAGCGAACAAACCTTTAGGTTCATTGTTAAAATTGACCAATTGAAACGGAGTGTATTTCTCAAGTGGTGCATTTTTTTCTTTGTATGGATTGATTGAAAGGGTGCATAGAAGGTATGCAAACATGATGTAAAATTTGGGAAGATGAATATATATAGTGGGGGAAGATAAAAAAAATGAAGGGAAGTAAATATTAAAATAAGTTAAAAGATAATATTTCTGAATGAGATTTGTGTTGTATGGTTAGATGAGATATAAATTCAGACCTATGATTCGTAAATGTTGGCCGGATATTTTGATGAGGCCTATTATTATTTTTTACCAAAACTAATTTTCTTTAATCAATTAATTGATATTTATTATTTTAACTAATATCTCCTCAATTTAATCGTAAATGTTGACCAAATGTTTTGACGGAGGCTGATTTTTTTGATCAAAATTCATTTTCTCTACTTAATGATCATATATTATTTTAATTATTTTAAATCTCCTTAGTTTTTTAAATAATTTATGGTTTAATTAATTTAATTAGAATAGTTAATATTAATTTAGATATAAAGGGGTGGAAAGTGTAAGTACTATTAAATTGATTTTAATCGTTGGATTAATATGGAGACAACTAATTAAGGGTTAGTATTGTCCCAAGCTATATTGGTTTTAAGTATATGTTATAGATTATAGTTAATTGTATGGTTGGTCCCTATATTTTACATAAAATTACACCGGTAGTCATTATATTTTATTTTTGCACCCCGGAGGTCCAAAAACAAGAAAGTTGTTGCATGGTTGATCCCTCCTTTAACTAAAATAACTAAATTACCCTCACTTGAATCAAGACAAAAAATATGATATTAAGGGTACAGTGGTCATTTTAGTTGAAGGATAGACCACCCACACAACAACTTTCATTTTTTTGGATCTCCGGTGCAAAAAGTAAAATACGGGGACCAATAGTACAATTTTATTTAATATATAAGGTTCAATTATGCAATTAACTCTTATAATTAATTAATTATTAATTATATATTAGCATTATATAGTTTTTATATATATATATCATTATGATTAAGTTTTATACAAGAAGAACCCTTCAATAAATAAGTATGCTATAAAGATGACACATAAGCTCTTTAGAAATAAACACATTAGCCTAATCTATTTCATTAGACGAACCTACTATATTGCCTAGAAATTAGACACGTTATACCACAATAACCTTAAAAATAAATTAATCATCCATTTTATTTCTTTGATGATTTCACACTAGCTCATATGAGTCATATCTCACCCTTTTCCATTTCTTACTCTTTGGAGAGGAGGTAAATTTTTTCTTAATTTTTCTTCTTCTTCACCAAATATCACTCTATTCATTTTTAGGTTTGCTTTAGATATTATTTTTGAATTAAATTTTTCTTTCTATTTGCCCATTTTCCCCAGTTATTTGTTGCTAAACTCTACTTATTGGTGTTTCATGTTAGATTTTATTTAGGTTTCAGAACTCTGTTTTGATTCACTAACGCTCGAGTATTCGGAAATGGCTTCAAATCTGGAAGATAGTATTACGATTTAGTAATTTCCTTAATTTGAAAGTAATTAAAGGTGTTTTTTTGGAAGATAATCGATAAGGTTTTTTTTTTTTTTTTCTTACGCTATATAATCATCTTATTATCATTGATAATTTGATAATAATCATCTTATTACTCAATTCAAATTCATGACTGCGAATTGTATCATTGCCAGGTTGCAATTTTTATTTCAGGGTTTGTGAGGTGGAAAGAGACTCAATACAAGGTAAACCTGATACTTATATCAATTTAATAATTATTTATCTGTAATTATTTAGTAATATGTAATTCACGGTTGTCATTATTGATGTTACAAAGATGCATAGTCTATTATCGTGGTAACTTGTAAGTTTACTTAACATCCTTTAGTTATTCTGATTGAGTTGTTAAGTTGGTACTCTTGAATTGGGAAGCTGAAAGTTGTGTAGACAAAGAATCCAATGTTTTGCTCCATCAAACACTGAATAGTAGAGTTCACATTGTAGGAAGCTGAAAGTTGTGCATACATAGATAGATCAATCGCACTTGACGATGTTGTTCCTGCAGAAATCTCCTGATGAAGGTCCATTTACAAGTGATTTCGGTTACAAAAATCCGTACTATTTCGATTTTAAACGCATTTGATAACTAGGTTTTCTCAAAAAACGGATTTTCGCTAAAAAATCGCACCGATAGAAAGTTAAATCGAATCAAGTAGATGAACAAAACGAAGATTATATTTTAGCTTCAAACAAAGATGATTTGATGAAGAAAATATGGATTTCTAGGGTTTGAGTGGTTGAATAGCCAGAGGAAAAAGAAAGGAGCGATAGGGAAGAAATGAAATAGGAGTGTTTTTTTGAATAAAAGTGAAAAGATGAATTAAGTAATTATATTGTGTATTTACCATTATACCCCTCCACCCCAAATCTAATTTAGTTTGATTTTTTTAATTAAAAAATAAGGTATTAATATGGACTCTTGATTTCACAAATGACTCACATTGATTTCTCAATTCTCATTTAAAATGAGTGTACTTATTTGAACCTTACTCTAA
This sequence comes from Pseudognaphalium luteoalbum, assembly GCA_963422505.1. Lineage (NCBI taxonomy): Eukaryota > Viridiplantae > Streptophyta > Magnoliopsida > Asterales > Asteraceae > Pseudognaphalium > Pseudognaphalium luteoalbum. Next base: position 111,434,215 of record OY730196.1, read on the forward strand.
ACGACAATTGAAACACAAAAGGTGCTTATTTTCTAAGACACAAATGGTCCAAGACTACGAACAAAAACTTACCAATGTCAAAGTAGAATACATCATGCATACTCGTATTCAATAATGGTAGTATTATAATGTAAATTATCTAAATTATAAATATCTTAAGAAGAAAATGATAACAAAGTGCTACATCCAAGTTATGTCAAACACATAACAACTGAAAAATTAATAAATTAAAACCCCTCTTATAGTTCTATAAAACCGAGAACTTAGTTAATGAATGTATACAAGTCATATACTTATATCCATCTAATTCATGTAGACATAGATAAAAATAAGCAATTTAGGGTGGGGTTTAAATGAGAATGGAAATTTGTGTGAGAATGAGAGAATCAATCTCAACAATTTATTTTCATCAAACACTTTATTTTTATCATATAATTTAAAAATTAAATATCTCACAAATGACAAGTCGAAAAATTATGTAATTTGCAGCATAAAGTTTAACGTCTTATCATCTTCGATTTAAGATTCAACAAACTATATTTTCCACAACCCTTTTCTCTTCTTCATTTCAAAAAATGGACTATTTAAATACTTTTTGAAAGTAAAGGATACCCACAAAACATTTAGAAAACTACAAACACGATTTAAGTAATTTACTCTTGATTTAACTAGGGTTCAATACCTATGTTGGGTAATATGACATGGTTGTCAACATCAGATATCCACATCCAGGCCAGGCCCTCTACTGGGCCTCATGGGCGATGGCCCAGGGCAACATAATTATAGGGGCAGCAGAATTCTAGCCCAATTCATATTAGGGTAGGCTCAGTTTTACACTTTTACTAACAAATTTCAGGCCCAACTTCAAATATACGAGAGTTTATTTATTTAGCCCATAAGCCCAACTATATCTTAAAAACCCAAATAGGTTATAATGTCAGATCATACTTTTTTTTTTTACGTGGGATTAAAATTAGGATATATGAATTGAAGTCGAACAGTTAGGCGACGTTGCCGTTTTGCGATCAAAATTTTCCGAGTTGATTCCATCAGTACATGCGATCTAGAACCAGCAACAATCAACTATTCAACTGATTAATCTTTCATCTCTTCTTTTCGTCCGTGTGATCAGGTTCTATCTTTCCATATTTCCTTTGTATTTTTGTTTCAAATCTTCTATATTATTTAGTTAGTCTAGAATGTTACCTCGTTCACAACCATCAGGTGCCCAAAATAGGAAAAGAAAGAAAAGACAAGAAGAACTTACCCAATCTCAGAGACATCGTTTTAGGTGATGTATGAACTAGTCGATCATTCGGAGTTTATCTTCTCGTATTGTAATTTTTTCATTCAATAATAAAAATCGGCGTGGGGATGAGCCGCCTAGCTTGACTAGGTTCCAAGCCCCTAAAAGAGAGTATGTTATTTGTTTACAAGGGCATTTTTTTTCCGACTCGCCCGGGGCATCAGATACCCCAGGACCGGCCCTGTCCACATCAGTTTGTAATTTCTTTGTCGTGTAGCATTTCTCATGTTTTTAAAATGCATTGCATTATCATCTTTCCTATTTAGTATTTACTCAAGCAATCTGTCATCCTCACTCAATTAAGTAGTTATCCGTATGACACTTTTTTTTTCTTTCCATTTTTAGCGTTTAGGACTTAAGTCTATTAGCAACTGTTGTTACCCTCAATCCTTAAATTTACATGTATAGGTTATCGATTTTCATTTGTTTTTATGTTGATCAGGTTATTTTATTAAGTAAATAAATAAATAATAATTAATGTTTAATTATGCCAGCTTATACATACGTTCAGGTATTTGGTTTACAAAATAAAGTTGGGAACATATGGTGTAAAAAACTAAAAACACACTATTGGGCCTGGGGTCTCTAGCTTTAAGCTCTTGAAATTACTCAAAATGAATGTAAGCTTAATTGGCCTCATGTGTCTTTGGGATTCTAACGGGCTAATATACAAAACAACTTAAAGTATCTCAAAATGTTTACTAAAGTTTATAATTTGACAAAAATAATATTTAACTTGAAAAAACTGTTAGAAATTGAAGTCAATCCGATTGGAGGAATGCTATAGTTACAAACAAAATTTACAAAATATGTTTACCAATTGACGTGGCACTAATAAAAATTAGAGAGAAGAAAGACAGAAATTTAAGATTATTTCTTTACTGCCACATCTATTTGTAAACTTACTTTGTAAATTTTGTTTGTAACTTTAGTATTCATCTAAACACATAGTATTTGCAGTTGCGGATGATTTAGAAACTTATCTATGGGTTTGAATTGAATGTTTGATATGATAACGATAATAATGACAATGAGTAATTGATTACTGTAATTATACCTTAGTCAATATACACAAATGGAATGTCAAAACTGTTATAGATTATAGTTAGTGAATGAATTGTATTTGTAGTTGAGAATTTTTAGAAACTGATAAACTGTTATAAAGATGATTTTCTTTGTGAACAAGCACCAAAAATCCTTAACTAAGTTTTTCATTAAATGCTTACAATTTAAACAAATATTAAACTAATTAAATATACTCCGTATTATATTCGGAGATCGATATACAGTAGTTGTTGAAGATTTGGTTTCCTAAACCTGTACGTACACTTCCTAGTCCTAGAATATACATCCCACATCCCACATCCCACATATATATAATTTACAATTTACAAAGCGCTCAATCTAATTAACAAAAACCTAGGTTTCGGTTTCTTTTGTTAACAGCGAATCGAACATGCCTACTTCTTACGAATACCCGTACCCCCATCCAGATCATCCATATCGTATTTTTCTCCTTATCGGGATCAAAACCCTCTTTTAGTTCAGATCATAGTTGATAGAACACAAGTACTGAATGACTTGACGTGGATCAAGAAAGAGATCATATCCGATACTTTGCAACTAACGAATTGCTATCAAGTAGAGGAAGGTGATGTTTGTGTGATATGTCTTGTTGAATTCACAACTAATGAGACATTAGGTGTGCTTCCATGCAAACATCAGTATCACCCAGGTTGCATCATGGAATGGCTCAGTCGGAAAAATCAATGCCCTCTTTGTAAGTGTCCAGGGTATATCGAACCGTAACAGATGTATTTTATATGCTGTTACGTCTTTCAATTCATTCATTTATCTATATATACTAGTCATAACTGTCTTTTAGTAGATAGGTTTTCGTGAATAGTTAAGCTTTTTCATTAATTACTTGTACTTGATTATGAATTCGATTAAGTTTTGCTCAGCTTGGTTCAAATTAAAGCATCCACAATAGGTTGAACTATATAGAGTTCAAATTGACGATGCCATGTCACCATCCAACTTTTCTTCAAAACCCATTAAAACTAGTATTTTACCCGGGCGTTGCCCAGTTAACGTAACAATCTATAAGTAAAATTATGTATACGTCTTTATTGCCATTAGATAATAATACAATTCTTACGTTCTCTAGCAAACACAGGTGAAACATCTACTTAATTTATGTATATTCAAGTAAACACCAATACAACATAAGTAAAATAAAAACAAATATACTATTATAATGAACAACCAGTAAAAAAACGATCTAGTATACTGACATCCATAAGAAATCCGTTGTGATGGTGAGCAGTTTATACATTCCGTTTGTTTAAGTAAGTTTGATCATTCAGATCATTGTGCGTAATGACCTCGGTTTCAATCGCTTTGGTCGAATTTTGTTTGATCGCTTGAGAATGTTATTCATGAACTTTGTATATAAGCAATTATGTTGTCACACTTAAAACCTGATTTGAAATATGCAAGTACTCCGTATAGGTATAGCATTATAGTATCGTTCTTGGGAGATGTATCCACTATCCACTCAGAAGTTATTTGGAATGACAATGCAGGTCATATTGTATATGACTTGAGCATTATACCAAGATGGTTCAAAAGGTAATGTGTGAACATGAGCGGGTCAAACGGGTTCTGCAAGAAGTTAAAAAGCAGGTAAAACTCAAGTATTGGTCTACATAGATGAGCGAGCTACAAACACCTTTTTGACAATCTTTATAGTAGTACATAATCTCTTAGAGAATAGTATAAATCTTTTATTAATTATTACATTTATCATTATTATCATTAACCATGTACGTGTTCCTTTTAAAATTGACAGTTAAATTGTTTTGGTTAGCCCGAACAAACCCATGATGAATATTACCCATTCTGCCCATTAACCCGACCCACCCATTTGACACCGCCACAAATTACTAGTTTTGTTGATCCATGGTAACCAATAATTGAGAGTTACCTCTTCTTCTAGCTGAATGCATCAATCTGACAACTGGAGCAGTTACATTAGAATAGAACTTTAATAGGCAAATGGCAGAGTTGTTTGGATCACTGCTAGACGAAAATACATGGGTAGAGTATGTCATCTCACGGGAAGAACAAATTAGACTTGCATAAAGAGATCTTCATATAAATAATGCATCAAGTTAACATAATTTTATTCAAACTTTAATAAGAATGTGACTGATGACTTGGTCTCCCCCGCATTGCCTCTCTGTCACGTACCTAACCTCTTATTAAAAAACCGATAGATAGTAGCTACCAAACTTTGAAGGCATAGGAAAATAAGTTACTGAATACAAAAGAAAAATGAGTACTGTAAATACAAAATTAGTTTGTAATGAACAGACCACATTTAGAAGACCTAACCAAAAACATAACAAAAAGAGACTTAATATCAAATAGCCATAAGGTAAAAGATGATCTTGAATCAACCGAGATATACTCTTAACTGAGAAAGAACTTGATGGATCCAAGGACTATTTTTACCTGTCATGTACACCTGCAGAAGTGGGTTGGGTATTAAGATTTGATGGTCTATGAAACTAAAAATCAGTCCATCCTTAATCTGGTTCAGCTTTGTTGATCCATTACAAAAATAAGATAACTTTCAACTATATTTGACTTGGTCGATGGTGAAGTGGTAATATTCTGCCGATTAATCGGATTCTCCAGAGGGAAACAAATGTTCCTCACATCACACATTCATCTTTAGCATCACAAAAGACAAACAAACAACTCATGAAAAAAATATCATGGTTGGTTAAAGGCCAGCTAGAAATATTACAATCATGTGAATTCGTTATGCTGCAAAAACATTGAAAATAAAATAAACTCCATTATTAAAAGAGAAGTGTATTAGAGAGGTAAACCAATACGTATAAGATCTATTCATAAGAAGAAGCAAACCATATTAACAACCACTTTCCACATAAACTCCAGTTTAATAAACCAAAACACACAAAGTAAAGGTCAAAAATGAAAAAATTACAGGTCTTGTTATGATGAAAACGGTAGTTATACTTTTCAACCATCTGATTTAAGATTTTCTCAAAAATTTCAATTCCCTAAAAGGCATAACAAAGAAATAAGATACTTCGTAATTAGTATTTCAGTAAACTTCAAATGAAGAGTTAAAGACAACTTGATAATAATATGACAGAAGGGGTGAATTAGGTAGGAAAGAAATTTTGACTAACCATTATGGCGTAAAGAAATCTTCAATCTTAATATCTCCTACTGATTGAGCTGCAAATTTTAACTGAAACTACACAAAAAGCATAAGTGCATTCATGGTACCAACTTAAAGGAACATGAAGTTCACAAAATAATAATACTAACCAAAAGTTACTGTTTTGTGCCAGTTTATAAGTATGCTCCATAAGACCTCACGATGGAATGTCTGCACGTACCATTTGATCCACGTATGACATCTAGGGTTGCTCATGGAATCAATAACAATAATAAAAATTTAAACAAAATTTTATATAGCAGCAACAACAATAATGATAACAAAGAAGTGATATCTAGACAGGGCAATAATATGTCCTTACATGCTGAAATACCGAAGCCCTCTCCGCCTAAAGAGCCATGTTGATATGATGAAAATCCTTGTCCTTTTTAGAAATCTTTGTTTGGCAATTTGTAAAGGACAGAGCATTTGTAAACCATTTACAAAATAAATTTACATGAGACTGACCAAACAATGTTCAAGCTCTTCCATGCATTTGAGTACTGGCTATTATATGATCATTTTTTCTGAATTCTAAAGAGTATCAAAAACTTTCAACTGGTATATTTTTCTCTCCTGATTTCCAAAAAAGGGTCAGGTAGTATAAACATATGTATATTAGTTACAAACCTCAAATAACAATGAATCTCAAATTTTCAAGTGCATATTAAACTCAATAATCACACATGATAATAACTACTTATATATATTTTTCATTTAACCCCTAAACTTCAACATTTAAGTTGAAGCACAAAAACATAAGAAACTCAATCAGTTAACATCACAACGCTATTGATATTAATCATATAATCAACAACCAAAATACTGAACAAACAATTTGTGTCTACGTGATCCAAAATAGAGAAATAAGAACACCAATTAATAAAGAGACTCCATGACATAAAACTGAGAGCATATAAATATAGTGGATTAAGATACCGTTTTGATAAGATATAAAAGTTCACCTGAGGTAAGCAGCGGATCAACTGGTACGAGTGACATGATCGTCAGGCAGGTTCATGAAATCAACGATGCTATGGACGTATTTACCTCAAAAGATAAACATGGCTGCTATTAGATTATCTTTCCTTGAATTCTGGATAACCACCACCCAACCAATGTTCGGTAAATCTCACATACCAACACCTAGATGGTAGACCATTACCATATCACTTGGGTAAGCTAAAGGTATAAATAACTTTAAATACTATTGACCTTGTAAAATACATGTCTGCAACAGTAATAAACATTTTTTTGCTTGTAGATTACGAAAATGTATATATTTTTAAAATTTGTTCCTAACTTATAGTTAGAGACAAAAGGGCTAGTACACAATATGTCAAGCAATTTCAGGTTATACAAAAACCGGGGATACAAGCATTTATTATAAAATGTAGTTGCGTGAACAAAATCAGTCTTTTTTCAATTTTTCTTCTAGAGATCATGGTAATGAAGGTCATATTCATTTAAGATATGAAACTCTTACATAATCTCTATCAACAACAGCAGAGTATTCAAACCAAACAAACATATTAATCATACCATATCAAACATACACATATTAAGACCCAATGAAATCAAACTATTCATTGCACATGCCCCTCCAAGTGGAAGAACGATGTTAAAGTGATCCCTTTTTACCGGCCAAGTCAGACTGATTTTCAAAAGTCCCTGCAACAGAACACATAATTATATATGATTCCATCCATTCCATGTGAAATGACAAAATGACGGTATACCTCTTTGCAGTAAATTGTTATTAGTTTGGAAATCAAAATAAACCAAAAATGGGCTTCTCTCTGAAAAAGGGAGATCTTGCCTAAAAATCATTAACATCAAAAGCATTTTATTTACGCAAGTTTGAAAATCTCTACAAAAAAGGGTTTAGGTCTATGAATGTTAACTCGAGTGTATATTGTCACTCTCCCCATTCCAGTGAACCATTTGCCTATTTGCCACCTTTCAACTATAGCTAACAGCATATCATAGCCTCAAAAGAAAAACTGGCCATCACAATCTTCCAATCAATGTCTAGTAAACTTCAAGCATCACAAACTGAACCATATAAGTAGTACATGTCCTAGTTGAAATTCCCAAAAATCAGCAAAAGCGTCTTTAATTATAATGAAAGCAAAATTGTTATGGCCTCAAGGAAAAAATAAAAAGAAATTACGTAATGCAAATTCTATTGACATCATGTGCAAGACTCATACCTCTTCCTATAAATGTTCATCTCGCATAGAACCTGCATACAATGTCACCTTTGTGATTAGGTTTGTAAAAAAATAAAATCCAGTCCAAAAAACAATTAATTGGAAGGGTATATATTCAGTTTAACTGCATATGATGATCTGGGAGCACTAACAAAGTCATCAAATATATGTCATTGCCAATAAACAACTCAAACTGATCACCAACAATATTCTACTATCCCTAGTGCCCCGAATTCTTAATTAACCACAATCAGTTCGAATCACAAAAAATGGCTGCTTACTTGATCAGTTGTCGATTTGGGGCACATAATGGGTGACAATAAAACTAATAGCCCTTGTTTAAATGCAAAAGGTAACATGGGAGAATGAAAAAAAAAATAGAGAATACTAATTGGACCCATCAAGTGAGTTTGTTTTTCATCCAACCTCTCTCAAATGCAATTTAGTCGTACAACATGTACAATGTTATATCTCCATCCATCTCATAATGCTCAGTTTATTTTAGCTTCTTTAATTGGAAGTGGTCTTGTGTGTTTGTATCTCCAATATGCTCGCTCCATTAGGTTCTTTCTTTTTTGGTTTGGTGTTTCATACCATTGTTTTTCTCCTTTATAACTTTGTATCCTAGTTTATATTAATTAAATTTCTTATGTCTTTATAAAAAGTTACTTTTACGTTATAAATTGCTTATGTAGGAATAATATCTCGTACCTGAATAAGGTTTCATTATTATTACGAAGTGTAATACGATACAAATAACAAACCGTATAATACAAAAGTAATTCATCTACAATTACCATAACGGAATGTAAAAAAACAAAGAAATGAGTAGAAAAACGAGATCAACAAATGATAAGCCGAGTCCCATGTTTGATACGGTTCCCTTAAAACAGATTCGTCGTTTACACGTCCTCTGATTCCCAAGGTACAACGGCTGTGCCGGACTTGAACCTCGTGCATGAAAAGGTCATCGAAATAGTTATTCGTAAGCTAACCCAGATGTTTGTTCATAGCTTGACCAAAATTATTAGGTCCATATCTGACTTGAACAAAGTTCATAAGCTTAGAACTTAGTGTATGAATTTGTGTGTGGTTTATTAAGCCAAGGCTTCATTTATATCTCTTTTCTCTTGAGAGAACTAAGGTATTCTCTATATTATATAGTCATGAAGAGGAAACCAAAAAACATGATATAATGATCATAAAATGTCACTTAATTTCATAGGTTATGTGAAATGAAATATCACATTTAATTACAATAAGTACTATTACGTGCAACAAATGCTAATCAATTCTTATTCAAACCTTTTTAAAATTTTCAACAGCTTACGTGTACGTGCACAACAAATGCGCTACAAGAAAAGTGGGCATTTGAGAGATGAGAAAACTTGACACGAGATGCTAAAATGTAACTACCAAAAATAATTTGGCACGGGTTTGACAGCGTCTGAATATGAAGGTGCCAAATACATTTGGGTCTGAATGAAACCGTGTTTAATAGCATTTGGCACACGTTTTACGACGGCTTTGATCTTTTGTACCAGGTGTTAGGTATTTGACACAATTACCAATTTACCATTCTACATGCCCATTTGACACACTTTGATCTCACGTACATGTCAAATGCTTATTTACTATAGTCTTATGCCAAATGCTTTTTGGTATGGTCTGATCACCTACCATGTTGAAAGCATCTTTTGCTCAGTTTTGTATCTCGTTTCCAAAGTATTTGGGGAAGTTTCATCCCTCATGCCAAACAAATTAGGCACGCACGGTTTAGTAGTCTGTCAAAGCATGTATCTGGCACCATTCGCGCATTACATATAGATTTGGTACATCATCGTATTAATCAATTATGTCACATATGCATACATTTGGTTTGACTAGGAAGCCAAATATACATTTAATCAACCTTTATTTAATTATTCTTATACTCAAGATAATACAATCACTTTAATCAATATCCATATATATTACATGAACCCGATAAAGCTAAGCACACAAAGCCCAACGTATATCGGTATCTCAATGTTGTCAACCGTGTTTACCATTTTAAACCATATAATATTTTTAAAAACACAAATACACCAAAGTCAGGGATACATCCATCTTATAGGGGGTTGCCTTTATTCTCTTACATGTTAACAAACAAAGAAGAAATAAGTTTTCACTGCACATTCTCGAACGATGGCTTGTTTTGAGGTACAAACACTGATAAATGCAAGATGGGATGACACATCCATTATCTCGAGTTCATACTACAGGACCAAAAACAATTACACAACTTTGTTAATGTGACACTCCTCCAAATTAGATATGGATTTATACTTAATTTCATGCATTTCTTACGCTAATTTTTCACGAAAACAAAAACTAAACTGATGATGTGAGATAAGTCTAGTGTGCTCAAAACTTTAATACAAAAAGTATTACGAATTTCGTAATTATATATAATTACGTACATAAATTATCGGAAGGAACCCGACAAAAACAAATACGATTGTGGGTGATACAAATTTTAGAAATAACGCGAAACTATTTTAAATAGTTATTTGGTTGAAAGTATGTCGTGAGCAACGAAAAATGAAAAGAAAACGAAACATTTATACGTTTTATATGAAACGTATCATACGTGAACAAAAACAATACAAAACGTACCCGATAACCAAAATAATAAAAGTTATATTTTTATTATTCCGAATAAAGTATTTGGGACAATACTTCAAAATAAATTTACAACTATTAAATGTAAGTTTACAAATAATTGGACCCGTACACGAAATTAACGGGCTAAATACCAAACTAATACTACAATAAAAATATTTGGGGACACATACTGTACTTGAACCATACCACCCCCTTTGAAATGTTGAACTTAGTATTATTTTTATATATGTATACTCCCTCCGGTACACACCCACACCAACATTCAATTATTTGAGAAACTATGTTCCGTGATCACTCTTGGAAGGGAAGCAGAAGCAACAACAGGAGAAGAAGCAACTCAACTTCATTTTCTTCATCACCATTTTCAATCTCATTATCATCTCAAACTAATAATAACAATAACATAACCACCACCACCACCATCATCATCATCATCATCATCTCAATATCACCATCATCTTTGTGGCATCATCACCATCGGATCATCATTTTCATCATCTCTGACCATTATCATCTCCACTGTGAGGATTTTTAACTTCAACTTTGTTCATATATATTTGATATATAATGTATCCACTTCATAAATTATTGTTATATCATAAACTTCCTTGATGATTATGAAAGATTGTAACAAAATTTAGATGTTGGTGATGATGATAATAAAGCAAAAGAACAAAAGTCTGTACAAAATTTAGGGCATATGTATAACCAAAATTTGTGTATGAAATCACTCCATAAAAACTTGCTTATGGTTGACAACAACTTTGTGCATAATTGAACTCAAAAATCATAGCTAGAACTAGAATAATACGGATAAAAACCGGGTTGCGAACTGAGATCGTGCGGGTACATATCTAATTAACTAACATTGATATTATTATTACCATTAATTATATATATATTTATATATATACACAACGATAAATAATACGGATAAATATATATTCACGACGGAAGAAACGAGTACAACCAAATTTTTGTGATTAATATTTTGAAATGTAACAATTTACTCTCTCTCTCTCTCTCTATACATATATATATATATATATATATATATATATGTATATATACACAACGAGAGAGTTATACGGGTACATATCTAAATACGGATAGATATATTTTTGTAACAAATGAAACGTATATTTTATACATATACGATGTAATAACTTTATTTGTGTGTGTGTGTGTATATATATATACATACATATTTATACGGCAATTTATTCCATGTATATATGTATAAGTATATATATACAACAACTTGGAACGAGTTATATATATATATATGTATGTATTATATATATGTGTGTGTGTGTGTATTATATATAAGTATATATGTATATGTAGTATACATACGCATAACCAGTGACACAACTCGAGATACAAATGTTTTCGACTCTAGAGACTAATAATTCTCAAAGTATCATCACCAACGAAACGTACGGAACTTTAAAATAATCAATCTTTCAAAACAATCAAATTATTAACATAAATTGACAAACCGTCAAGTACTTATGTTAATACACTTCTTACATATAGTTTGACTTACCGGACGACACTTACTACGAACTGCTAGCTTTCACATCACTGCTTCTACTTCTACTGTGAGTTCACAACCCCTATTTTTAAATCGTTTTACTGTTTTCAAAATAGGGGTGAAAAACATAGCAAATGTTTTTGTTACTACATGCGATAACTGTTTGTAAATGCTTTTATGTCTTTATGAACACGATGTATTTATGAAATAGAGTTTTCATACTATTTTTGGGAACTAGACAACGAATCCTAGTACGGATCCAGACTTATAATGTAGTGCATAAAAGTCCTTATGGCTACATACTATAACCATTAGCTAGGTGACTCTAGCCACTGAGTATACGGATAGTACTATCGCCGTGACGACCCTCCCATAGTTTTGGAGCGTATACTTACATGTCCTATTTGGCAAACAAGTACTGCTGGTCGTGGTTTGGTTATAGGGTTAGGTCGCGTTACTTTAACCCGCAAGGTTTAGCTCACCTTCGGTGGACCAGTCTAAGTCTTCCCACAAAACTTATTAGGAAGTATTTTCCTACAAACAACTACTACGGAAATGTTGATCCTTAGTTGGATTAACCTGTGTTTCCCACTAGCAACTATTTATGAAATGTTTTTCCTCAACAAGATTAACTTGTGTTTCCTGCAAAGCAAACAACTACTATTATTATGGAAAATGTTATTCTTCATTGATTAACCTGTATTTTATACAAAACGAATAACTATTATTAAGAATGGAGTTCTTACCAGACTATTTGGGAAATGTTGTTCTTAATTGAAATAACTTGTGTTTCCAACCAAACGATAAAATTGGAAATGTCTTTCCACTACAACTATTAAACGATGTATAAAACAACTTGGTTTATTACACTATATACAAACTTGTGAATTCACTCAACAAAGTTTTGTTGACATTTTCTCTATGTTTTTCAGGGAATTAGCAAGTAAGTAAGATCTGCATGCATTCAGGACAGACAACCCTTGGAGTATTAGGATGCTACCTTATTTTGGGATGAATGGGATTTCATTTGTATAACTACAAATTATTGCAGTCATACTCATGAAATTCACTTTTGCATTATGTATTTCTATGACATACTGTTTTAAACATTACTACTATTGTACAACTTTTATAAGTTGTAACATCTTTTAATAACTATTAAACTTGACATCTTAATACATCACATTCTGCAATAACCATATGCTCTGTGGATGTATATTTGTTGGAACTGCTCGCGCCCCGCCACGTCACCAGCTTCCGCACTTAATTAGATTAATCGTAGATTACCGTTTGGCGGAATGTGACAGTAAAAAATGGCAATTAAAAAAATAAGGCAACAAAAATAAAAATAAAGATTAGACAACATGTGCATCACATATAGTCCTTAACGAAAGATGTAGGAGTATTAGATCTAGTAAAAAAAAGTACATTTCTTAAATTTACCGAGACATCCTCTCAACAAAGTCGTAAGAAGCTTCATATAAAAACCCGTTCATGTAGAGATATTCTCTTTGCGTATCTAAAATATTAGAAATTATTATTATTAAAAAATGATAATTGTAATGTTACTTGTTGTTTAAGTATTTGAGAATTATCAAACTTTGTCAAAATCTTTATTGTATGTATCAACTTTCAAAACCTCTATTATATAAATCCAACCTTCGATTATCAACTAATAGTATGTAATTTGGTTGGTGTGTCATCCATGTATAACAACCACGTGACATTCACACAATACGCCACGTAGAAAGAATACATACAATTAGCATACATCGAAAGTTGGGTACTTACAATAGAGACTTTGAAAATTAATACATACAATAGAGATTTTGACAAAGTTTGATATATTTTTAGACACTTAACCCTTCTAAAAAAAGTTTTATATGTTGAATCATATCAACACGAACCTGAGCATGTCGCGTTGAGTCTGAAATATCTGATGATGAGATATATACAATAGGTCACACAATTTCCATTTGGGCTCTCCCCAATACAAGTTTTAGTTCTTTAAACACAATATGCAAAGTTGTTTTCATGCTTTGTAGAGATAAAAAGAAAGCCAGAAGGATGCGATAGAAAATTAAAGAAAAAAATGAAATATGAATAAAGTAGATAAAGAATGGGAACTTACTAAAAAAAATACATGGGTGACCTCCTTAAACTTGTATAAAGTTCCACGAGAAAAGAAGTTTAAACTAACCTTAGGATCTATAACAATAATTATAACTTTTTCTTGGGCTTACCTTATCTTTAATCGGCATGTCAGACTCTATATAGGACGGATGACACAATTCCACTTAAGGACTTCCCCGATATGGTCCTTGTATAACATCCCTCATTTAAATAAACAATATTATAATATTAACACGGAAGTGAGTTTATAAAAACATATTTTCTTATTATACATTATAAAATGTACACAACCTTTTCACATTATTTATACAACATTTTTAACAACTAATTAAGATACTGGTTACTTATTACAAAACGGGGTATTATATAATACAAAACATGGTTTATAACAAACTTTATCAGAGTCGCCAACATCAAACATTCCCTGCTACTAGAGCATCATATTCCTGCAACCCACATCCCAAAATATAACCTGCAGGAAGTAAAAATGAGGGATTAGCACAAAGCTAAGTGAATGAATTCTTCACACACTAATTAACTTAGCTTAACTACTTGTTTACACCAAACAACTGTAAACACACAAATCAACTAATCAACAATCCAATAATGAGGATCGGTGGTTCTGGGGAATACCATAATACCCAGGTGGCTCCCCAAAACACTTATCCAACCATATCCGTATGGCCATAACGGACGAGACCGATAGTTAATGACTATTATGCTCAAACACAGGTTCTATATACACAACAAATGAAGTAAGACCCTGTGTAATTTACATAACACCCAACTAACTCAACCAACCAGCTCAACTCGTTGACCTCATTAACAACTGATACCCAAAGGTCAAATAGCACGTAGAGTCACAATCAACAATATTAATTAAATAATACAACAACATATCTACGTTCATCTGTTGCAACCAAACAATTACAACTAAATCAAAAGATGAGTTCTAAATCCACTCACCGATACCTCTGTAGTACCCACACTCAGCAATCTTATATCACCGAGTCTTTGGATTATCTGATAACAAAATAATTAATAAGTTAGTAACTTACTCAATAAGTAATTTAAATACCAAAATGTAATACAATTAAATACTACCTGTTTTTACATTAATTAAATTTTGGTGACTTAAAACACAGACACACAAAATCAAGTATCATCAACCATACCCGATCGGGTCACTTGCCATACCCGTTCGGGTCACTAGCCATACCCGTTCGTGTAACCATGAGAAAATGCCCAAGGCAACTTTCTGTAACCTATTTGTTCTAAATAATGCGATCGTCTAAATTTACGCAATCGGGTAGCTTCACATACCCGTCCGGGTAGAAAACATACCCGTTCAGGTAAGGTCAAAAACCTAGATACCAACCTGCAACTCTTTCTATACGAGCTCAACTTCACTTTTAAAGAAATAAACACCATCAAACTCACAAATTCAGTTTCCATTACATCTATACTACCACAATTATCAACAATAACGACTAATAACATCAATCTATCTCATTTTCATACCAAAATTCAAAGAATTCATTTAACCCTGGTTGGGGCTTCAAATTATAGCTCAAGAACATGATTTCAATCATTAAAGATATATAATCACTTTACTATCACCATAAATCAACATACAACACTCAATCATCAATCAATTCATCAATTTCTACTTTAACCTTAGTAAAAACTTGAATTCTTAAAAGCAAATACTTACCCTTTATGATGATGATGATGATTTCAAAAAAGGATAATAATGGTGATAGAACTAAGCTTATACAATGATCACAGCTTCAAATTCAAAGATTTGATGTATGAATTTAGTTTAAACTTTAAGTTCTTGAGGGAATAAGGAAATCACAGTGATTACTAGCAATTGGGGAAAGTCATAAAAGCGAAAGGTCGGCCCCTTATTAAACCAACCCAATCATACGGGTATTGTGTACCCATCTTAATTCTATTGCTTGAAACCTAAATACTAATTGCGAGAAACTTATTTTATTTTACCGTCAACAATAGTAAATTAAAACAAACAACAATTTACTATTCACAATAAGTCCTGAGACTTATTTATCTAAGTTTCCCAAATAAATAATAATATCAAGTAATTCCTAACATAATTAAATAAATCAATTTAAAATTGAAAATAACCAGACCAGTAAGGATGATGTTACATCTTGAATTGATCCCATTTTCAAAATTATGATAAATTTTTGTTCTTTAGGTTCGGTTATTTCACTTAGTTGTAACAGCCCTCTGATTACATCTAGAGGTTGCATTGTAAGTTGTTATGATTCGTTAGAGTGTTGTGGATGTATGAACATAACTTAAGGTTAAACACAAATAAAGATTTACCCAAATTAATTTAGGTCAAAACAAGGAACTGCATTAGAGGTTCGCCTAATGGGTTTTAAGTAATTTAGTGAGTACTTGGAATTTTCCTAATAGGTTCCTGGAGATTCTTCTTCAATTCCGCTAATCTCTCCTTAGCGGCCATATACGGAATCTCATGAAATCTCAACTTCTCCTTATAAGACTTGGAATTTTCAGTAAGTATCCCCCAAATTTTTCGATCGTTGATGATTTGTCGGAGCAGTCTACATGCACCACCAAAATGGCAAACATCTATATGAGAAAAGACACTCTTGCAACCTACTTCCACGATGCTATACCACACATCGTATGGCGTGTACCTGGACCAATCCACTTGGTCCTCTACCTCTCTCAATCTCTGGTAACATATGCAAAAGATTCAATTTATAAGCATTAACATTAACGTGTTAAAAAAAAGAAATGGTCACACTAGTTAAAAAAAAAAGCATTGACGTTCTTAATAAAATAAAAACAAGGAACTCTACATTCTGGATAAGTGAGAGATCACAGGACATCTAATAAAAATATATTGACATATTTGCTAAAGAAACGACCGATTATGAATGAAACTTTTGTGATAATTTTGTCATTCAGACCGATTATTGAGAGTGTGTTATTGTGTGTGGGTGTGTTTTTATTTTATTTTATTTTGTTTATGTAATAAAATAAAAACTAATTGTATGTAATTTGATTGGTGTGTCATCCCTGTATAACAACCACGTGACATTCACACAATACGCCAGGTAGAAAAATTACATACAATTAGCATACATCGAAAGTTGGGTACTTACAATAGAGGCTTTGAAAATTAATACATACAATAGAGGTTTTGACAAAGTTTGATATATTTTCAGAACTTAACCTTTCTAAAAAAAGTTTTATATGTTGAATCATATCAGCACGAACCTGAGCATGTCGCATTAAGTCTGAAATATCTGATGATAAGATATATACAATGGGTCACACAATTTCCATTTGAGCTCTCCCCGATACAAGTTTTAGTTCTTTAGGCACAATATGCAAAGTTGTTTTCATGCTTTGTAGAGATAAAAAGAAAGCCAAAAGGATGCGATGGAAAGTTAAAGAAAAAAATAACATATGAATAAAGTAGATAAAGAATGGGCTACTACTTACTAAAAAATATACATGGGTAACCTCCTCCTTAAACTTGTATAAAGTTCCACGAGAAAAGAAGTTTAAGCTAACCTTATGATCTATAACAATAATTATAACTTTTTCTTGGGCTTACCTGATCTTTAACTGGCATGTCAGACTCTATATAGGATGGATGACACAATTCCACTTAAGGACTTCCCCGATATGGTCCTTGAATTGATCCCATTTTCAAAATCATGATAAATTTTTGTTCTTTAGGTTCGGTTATTTCACTTAGTTGTAACAGCCCTCTGATTACATCTAGAGGTTGCATTGTAAGTTGTTATGATTCGTTAGAGTGTTGTGGATGTATGAACATAACTTAAGGTTAAACACAAATAAAGATTTACCCAAATTAATTTAGGTCAAAACAAGGAACTGCATTAGAGGTTCGCCTAATGGATTTTAAGTAATTTAGTGAGTACTTGGAATTTTCCTAATAGGTTCCTGGAGATTCTTCTTCAATTCCGCTAATCTCTCCTTAGCGGCCATATACGGAATCTCATGAAATCTCAACTTCTCCTTATAAGACTTGGAATTTTCAGTAAGTATCCCCCAAATTTTTCGATCGTTGATGATTTGTCGGAGCAGTCTACATGCACCACCAAAATGGCAAACATCTATATGAGAAAAGACACTCTTGCAACCTACTTCCACGATGCTATACCACACATCCTATGGCGTGTACCTGGACCAATCCACTTGGTCCTCTACCTCTCTCAATCTCTAGTAACATATGCAAAAGATTCAATTTATAAGCATTAACATTAACGTGTTAAAAAAAAGAAAAGAAATGCTCAGACTAGTTAAAAAAAACATTGACGTTCTTGATAAAATAAAAACAAGGAACTCTACATTCTGGATAAGTGAGAGATCACAGGACATCTAATAAAAACATTTTGACATATTTGTTAAAGAAACGACCGATTATGGATGAAATTTTTGTGATAATTTTGTCATTCAGACCGGTTATTGAGAGTGTGTTATTGTGTGTGGGTGTGTTTTTATTTTATTTTATTGTGTTTATGAAAGAGAGTAGTGTGTGTGTATGTGTGTGTTTTTGAATCAAAGGATAGAGCATGAGTGTGTGTTTTGTTGAAGAGAAAGTTAATGTGCGATATGATAAAAATCTGACCCACTTGACCATTTCGGATGAACATGATGTTTGTGGTGGTAATAAGTCAAATGACTTAATTACCCGTCGTCTCATTAATAAACAAAAACTTCCACTCCTTAAGCTTCACATATTGACCAAACAAACCCCGCCTAAATGCTGAAATAACATGGATCATTCATTTAAGCACCATTTCGAATTCCCCTTTGATTACATATAATAATATGATATGTTTTCGTAAATAAATACAAAATGCATAAATAAAAACACAATAGTTATGATTTTAACTTAGGGATGTTAAAATATCTTCCCCTTTCTTTTGCGAGATATTATTTTCGTATCTTCATCAACAAAATCAGCAGAGTTATTTTTTTTATTTTTTATTTTTGCATCTTGACGTATTTGCTAAAGAAACGACCACTTATTAGTGAAACATTTGTAATAATTTTGCGATTCAAACCGATTATTGAGTGTGTGTATGTGTGTGTGTTTGAATCACATAATAGAGCCTGAGAGTGTATTTTCTTAAATAGAAAGTTAATGAGAGATATGATATAAATCTGACCGAGTTGACTATTTGTGATGGACATGATGTGTGTGGTTGTAACAAAGTCAAATGCCTTAATTTCCCGGCGTCTCAAATAAACAAACACTTGAACTCACTAAGGCTCACATATTAAGCAAACAAACCCCGCCCAAATGCTAAAATAACATGGATTGTTGATTTAAACACCATGCATGACCATCTTTTTAAACCTTTTCAAATTCCTATTTCATTATTGTAGTTGCCTTTCCATGCTCTCTTATCGCCTTTGCTAATTGAAAAATATGGCACATATAATCTTTTATCTTGTTTGATATCTTAATTGTTTTAATATCACACTTATCAATAGTCTGATATAACATGCAACAATTTTTAACAAATATCAAAAGTAAATTGTATTGTAATGTTTACATTGAAGGCTCGTGTGCATACATGATTGAATGAGCATTGGACTTATATAGCTGATTAATTTTAAAAATTGGGCCTGGTTCACAACCAATATTTTCAACCATAAACCACTATGAGAGATATGTCAAAATTCAACCGAGGGGAATAGAAGATTCATTTTGGATTTCTTTGTAGGGTTTAGGGTTTATGGTTTATCTCTAATAATTGATGATTAGGTATAAATGAAACCCTAAGCCTTTATTTATGGTGAATATCCTAACTAGTTTTTGTAACATCATCCTTACTAGTCTGGTAATTTCTTAAATTAAAATGTTTATTTAATAGTTTTAGAAATTTCTTAATATTATTTATTTTATTATGAAACTTAGATAAATAGGTTCCAAGACTTATTGTAATTAGTGAATTATTACTTGTTTTAAATTTCTGTAGTTGACATTAAAATAAAGTAATAGTTTTCGCAAATGGTATTTAGATTTCAGACAATAGATTTCAGACGGGTATAAAATATCCAATATTGGAGTCGGTTTATTAGGAGAGTCGACTTCCTCTTTTTGTCTAACTTTTCGAAATTTTGAACACCCTCTATTGTTAACCTAAGAATTAAGCTTGCAAGTGAACAAATGAAATTGTGGCTTTGATCCAAGACTTGTTCTATTATCATCATCATCACATTCAACTTGTACTCCTTCCTCAAGAGTAAGTGTTCATATATTTAACTTATGAATTGGTTTATATTGAAAGTTAGGTGCTATAAAGAGATGAGGAAATTGATGTTTGAATGGTAGGTGTGAGTTATATGAACCGATTTCGTGGTGATATATGATGATTATATGTGTTTTGTTTAGTTGTTAAGTTGCTTGAATGAAAGTAGGGTTCAATCATGGGGGTTATTGAATTGGGTTGGATTGAACATGAAAAGTTGAAGTTCTTGTTGTTGTAAGTTACTATTAGTGTTCCTTTAGTGTTAAAACTCTTATAATATCAATTTGGTATCATAGAATGGGATATGTTAAGGTTTTGGATCGTGCATAAGCATTTGCAGGTGTGAAAATGAGCTGAAAAATAGCTAAACGCGATCCCCACCTATTGCCTGGATCGCGTTCCTTAGTTATATTTCTTTACAGACGATTTTGATCTTGCCAACGCGATCCAACCTTTGTATCCGGATCGAGTTGCTAAGTGTAAAATGGTGACAGAAAGATTTCTAAGGAGAACGCAATCCCAACCTGGTTCCTGGATTGCGTTGCTTAGTGTATATCGGTAACATAATCTTTTCTTAAGGGGAACGTGATCCCACCAACCCTGACCCGGATCACGTTTGTATGTATAATGTTGGTGATTATAATAACTTGTGAAATCAAGTGTATACTATACATACACACACACACACACACACACACACACACACACACATATATATATATATATATATATATATATATAGTATTGTTACTTATGTTTGAAATTGATTGATATTGTGATTACTTGTGTAAGGTATCCATTTACATAAGTATTAATTGTTGATGACAAGTTACTAACTTGTGCATTGTGTGATGTTTCAGATATCCCAAAGACTCAGTGATTAGAAGCTGAATGTCGTGACTCCTGAGATATCGATGACTGGATTTGAAACTCACCGTTTGATTTAGTTGTGACCGTTGGTTGCAATAAGTAAACGTAGATGTGTTTATTAGACTATTTAGTCTTAATTACTGAATTAATCTACGTGATATGTGAACCTTTGTGTATCAGTGTTATTGAGGTCAATGCGTTAGTTGGGCTATTTGGTTGTTGTATGAATTACACAGGGTCTTAATTCATTCGTTGTGTATAGAACATGTGTTTGATTATAATAACCACTAGCTATCGGTCTTGTCCGTTATGGCCATACGGATATGTACGATAAGTGTTTTTGGGGAATCCCCGGGTATTATGATATCCCAAGAGCCACCGATCCTCATTGAAATATGTGTGTTTACGGTTATTTGGTGTAAACTAATAGTTATATTAAGTTGAATTGTGTGTGACAAGTTCATTCACTTAGCTATGTGTTAATCCCCCATCCTACTTCCTGCAGGTTTTGATAAGTATGTGGGTGTCAGGAAGGGATGATTTAATACGAGGAATGTTTTGACGTTGTGCTAACTTTGATATGGTTTTATTATAAACCTTGTTGAAATTCTATAACACCCGTTTTGTATAATATTTGGGTTGTGATTTAATATCTATAACACCCGTATCAGATGTTTCAAACAGATTGTGTACATTTTATGAAATGTTTAATAATATAGTTTGTTTTAACTAACGCTTCCGAGATAAATAATTTAATATTATCATACTGAAACCGGGGTGTTATAGTTTTCATATGAGATTAAAACTCCTTTTTACATAAATATAAGCCTATAATGTATAATCTTTATTTA
This sequence comes from Pseudognaphalium luteoalbum, assembly GCA_963422505.1. NCBI lineage: Eukaryota > Viridiplantae > Streptophyta > Magnoliopsida > Asterales > Asteraceae > Pseudognaphalium > Pseudognaphalium luteoalbum. The sequence continues at coordinate 111,456,346 of OY730196.1, forward strand.
ACTTGCCCTGATTATATTTTCAAGTAGAATCTTTAAGTTTATCTTAACATCAGCCACTTTTTTAGGTGCTTGAGTTTCGTTTTCGCTGGTTTGGTTACCCTCTATTGAACACGTATCAACACGATATTTGAGAGATATTTTCTCTTATCTGGACGATACTAATTTGAAGGGTGGAGCGGTGTACCCCAAAATGAACGAGACTCGGTTGTCGTATATGGTTTCTTTCTGTCTTCTCGTATTCGCTTGCGGCCTTTCAATCAGTATATGTTTGTTTAAGTTGGTTCTTGAGTTTCATCAACAATTTAATAGATATAGTGGATAATATATGTAAACATTATCTAAGTCACATAATTTTAATCTATTTAGGTCTGAACTTTTTAAGGGAAAAGTAGAACTTCATACAGTTTATCTCTTGCATGAATATACGTGTTATCATTTTATACTAACGTTATATGTAATGATAACATTATGCATCATTTCCTCATATAAAAAATGAAGAATCATCTATGCAGTTTATGTCATAAAACTTATGTGCATCAAAGCAAAATACAATAGGGTAATTGTGTATACATTACAAGTCAAAGTGTTAAAAGTGTTTATCTTTTTAATAAATAACATCACCACTTCACATAATATTTGCATAGTTAACTATATATGTTGAATCTATTAAATACAAATTAGAGTTTAGTACAAAGGTTGTGTGTAGCTTTAAAAACATCGACGAGGACCGTAAAAAAATCATTTCTCCAAAATGTAAAAATTAGTTATGCATCATGAATGTTTTTATAGCAAAACTTTAACCAAAACAACAATATTAAATCAAGTCAATAACAAGGTACATGGGAGGTAAGATGTGGAGAGCTCTTTAAAAATTGTGGATAGTTGAAAGATGTATTAGTTTTTATAGAAAAAACTTCACACACACATATATATATGTGTGTGTGTGAAGTTTTTTCTATAAAAATATGCTATAATGCTTGCCCATACAACTTATATTGTATTAATACGGTTCTTTTGCACAAACTGTATGTAAGTTTCTATAAGCAGAAGTCTCATTGATGCATATAGGGGGCATTTGGTTCAACACCGGGTTTAGGAACGGAAAAGGTAATGATAATACTAGGAAATGTAATTAGCATTTGTTAGTATGCCTTTGATTAATGTTGTTGCTTGGTTCATAAATTCAATCATTGCATATACAAAACTCACACACATATATATAAAATATGTAATAATATCAATATTAACTATATTTATAATTTCTTGTACATATATGTTGAAAATTTCAAAATTATTAATACTGATTTTAGTCACCCTTAATGTTAGTCTTTTTAATGAAATGTGTTCATATGTGTGCATTAGTACATGCATGTTTGTTATATATAATTTGAACCTTACCCTAAAAGGTATTTACTAATTACTTTTACATGGATGTACACATTGGTCAGTAATTACTAGTTAAACAGGTAAATATAAATACTACGTTTCAAAGGGAAAAAATTATATATGATAACATAAGCATAGTTGTTAGTCTTGTACGAGACGTGAGACGTCTTGTATGAGTCGAGACAGAATGAAAGGAAAAAGATACGAATCGTAACGTGTCTCGTAGATTACTAGATCTGACTCGTGTTTGTCTCGCAAAAAATTAACGTATCGTATCAAGTCGATAGATACGAATCGTGTCTCGTACGATACGTGATGTGTATACTTTTTTTACTAAGCTATCAATTAGATCACACCTAAATTACTAAAAATCAACCTAAACAAACCAAGTAATAACAAAGTAGACCTGAAAAAGATATTTTGGAAAAGAAAAAATTAATTTTGAGGTTTTGATATATCTTAAAGTCGAAGTTTTTTATCTAAAAAATAATTAAAACCCAATAATAGTTTTTATTATCTCAAAGTCACATTTTCCTACTTTGTGATATTTGAATTATAAGTCTATGACTCGAAACTAGCGAAATTGTAATATTATAATAAAATTGTGCTTATAATCTTATATAACTAACTAATAATATTTTTTTACGTATATATAATTAATCTGTATACATAAAAATGTTTGATCGCGACTCTTACGAGTCGAGTCATGATGAGTAAAAAATCAGAAAAAATGAGACAAAGTCAACAACTATGAACATAAGATTAACTAGATGATATTTGTTAGATATATAACATGAAAAAAGGATAGTATTATTTTTTTATATAAAAAAACGTTGACACTGTAAAGTACTAATATTATTCGAGAAATCAATATAGAGAATATGGAGAAAATTAAGAAAGGAACTAATTGTTGATTACTCCTATAATATATAAGAAGCATTACCCACCCTATAACCTTCAAATTACAGAAGAATGACGTATGGAAAAAAATTGATAAATCTAAACTTCTAGAATTAGATTTAGACTTAAAGATGTGATCTGTAAGTTTGAATAATTGATTAGATGAAATTAAAACAGCGAAAAAATTCAACAAATCAAAAAATTAGGTATAGTTTTAGACCTATATAAGTAGATTTGTTTAGTGATTCAAACATCATTCATGATTGTCATTCCCATTACACACCCCAAAATAGTAGATATCCACAATTAAGCACACCATTGCAATAAATATAACGAACCAAAAAACAAACATGGAAAGAAAAGAAAAAAAATTGAGAAAAAGTAGTGAGGGACCGAAGAGTAACAAAAGAACAAGTTTGAGGGTACAGTACAAAATAATCAAACTTTGGTGGTAGAAGTAACAGACCAAAGAATCAGGGTCGCATAGTGTAACTGTTGTTCTATTCTCAAAACACACGTTTCTTGGTTCCTCACCGTGAATCAGTTGTGGGTACTGTGTATACTATCAAAACCCTACAAGATTATATTAAAAAGGTTGTTAATTTTTATTTCAAACCCTAGTTTGTGTATCTGCAAGAAGTAAAGCAAACAATGAATCCTCTTATTTGGCACAAAGTTGCTGCAATCTCCGGTAAGTTTATTGGTTTTTGCTGTAGCACTAAACCCTTTCTTCAAAATCCAATCTTTATACAACTTTATTATTAATCTTGGTTGAATTGGTGAATTTTAAAAAAGCCCTTTTGTTTTTAAATTGAAAAACAGGAATGGCAGCACTTGGATTAGGGACTTATGGTGCACATGGGTTCAAACCCAATAACACTTCTTACAAAGAGGTAACTGTTGGATTTTATTTATATATTTTTATTATTTATTAATTATTATATTTCTTTGAAGTATTATTCTGTGTAATTGTGAAAATGATTAGGTTTGGAACACTGCATCTCTTTACCATTTGGTTCATACAGCTGCACTGGTTGGTGCTCCTATGGCCAAAAATCCCAATATTGTAAGTTCACTTTTCTGTTAGATTACATGTTTTTTTGATGTTTTAATTACATGTAAGGCCTTTAGATGTGTGTGTTGGATGTGGTTTGTGATTTGAAGAATAAGAATTAGAGTAGGATAATATGAACATAGTAATTAACGTCATCAATGGTTATGTGATCTTACCTTTACTTTGATGGCATGGAAACTATATCATATATTCATTTTATCATCTGTTTTCGAAATCTGAATCTATTGTGCAGAGATGTGGTAAATTGATTATATGCTAATTTCTTTTTTCTTTCTTGTGGGTTGTAGTTTGGAGGGCTTTTGGCTACTGGAATTGTTGCATTCTCGGGCACGTAAGTACTTTTGTCTTTGAGTTTGTACTTTGCGTTCTCTATTGTCATTATCCGTATATGCTACGTAGGACTATGAAAAGAAAGTTGGTACTTAATGTACATTAGTATTGTATATATTGGTTGAAAATTCATTCTTTGTTAAGTGATTAAATGTATGCAAAGCATTCTATGATTGTCTTTTTCCAAGCAATGCAATGTAGCCTAAACACGATCCAAACACTAATTTAGTGACTGATCACAAACTTTGATGAGTTGCAAATTTTCATTGGATGTTAAAACATACTATTGAGACCCATATACTTGATTTTAGGATTCCTCTCAGGACTTGGAGCTGGGGTGCCCATTCGTATCTTAGGTGACTTTTGTAAATTGATGTAGATAACAAATTCGTTTATGCTTTACAACATATGGATTTAACCATCAAAGGGATTAGAAAGGAAAAAAGTGCTTTGAGTTTGGATCGTTGTTGATTAAAATTTGTATATGACATCTCAGCAAAGAGATAATATCTTTTTTAGAAAATATCGTTATAATTAGTGCAATAGACTTGCCTGTGCATGGTAGCAATTACATTATAAGGCTCCACGGTCCAAGTACGGGGTTAGAACTTTCGGCATTGAATGTAGGACATATACCCATCTTGTGTGGAATATCTAAATTTTATTTACTACTGATGGTTTTCATTTCGGATTTTGGGTTGATTAAGAACCCAGCTATACCTACTCAAGATGCATCACATGCCACCTAAAAACTGTCTTTAATCCTAAGAACATGAAGTTTTGAAAGTCTATCGTTGACCTCTTAATAGACATGTTGGTCACCGTAGACGATACGAATTCCCCTTTCTCCAAATTTTAAGTGATACGGGCCATGATAGTACCAAAGCTGACACCGGATCTCTTATACGAGGTACGAAAGGACATAAATATAAAGATTATGGCCAAAGTTATGGGGAAACGAACAAGTTTTGTAATTTTGACAGAGTTTTTTATAACACAATACTTTTTGCACTTAACTAAGGTAGGGTCTCTTGGGTCTGGCATGGACAAGACTTCGATAGAAGTTGACTAGTTTTTAATCGTGACGTTTTATTCATATGTTTCTTCGTAAAAGTAACATGATTGCTTCTGTCTGTTGTAAGAGCTTCATTATATTAAGTGCTATCAAAGTTGTATGGACGATTGTGATTTATAAATTTGTCGGTTGTTCTTGTTAACTCACAAAAGCCTTGTTTTTGATGCATCTTGATTTCATGTTTACACTGGTCAATGACTGAAAATGTGGTCTTTAATGTTGCAGGTGTTATGTGGTGGCAGTCCTTGAAGACAGAACATACGCTAAAGTGGCCCCACTTGGCGGGTTTGCATTTATTGCCGCCTGGGGAAGCTTGCTGTTCTAGAACTGCCTTCCCCTGACGATGATTGAGCCTAGAAATAATGCCCCTCTAGATTTTGTATGGGGTACTAAAAAGTGCAATAAGCATTATGAGGGTGTTTTACATGTATTTTGAGGATCAATCCATAGAGTATATGCTTTGTTAAAATACCTACCATTTGACCCATTTTGAATTCTCAAATGTATATCAATTTAAGGTTTCATCCAATTGTTTTGTCTGTTGCTTGTGTTCAGTTTGCTACCGCATGATGATTGATATGCAGAAAGTTTACCAAGTTACAAAAGCATAGATTTGCTCATATCAGGAGAATAGCAGGTACCTCTCTTTTGCTATTAGACAAAGATACTTTTCAACACTATGCAAGTGAATCTAGAAAGCAAACAATTAAACATTTAACTTGTCTTCTCATTATATGTCTTCGCATTGCATCAAGGAGTATAGTCATATTGGCACGAATCATGGCCTGTGAGAATTATCACGAAACACATCAAAAGATCAAAGACTAAATTAGTAATTATTAAAACAGCATGTAAAGATAAAATATGCATGGCCGTTTTCATGCTTTATAAAGATTAAAAAGAAAGCCAAAAGGATGGAGGAAAGGTAAAGAAAAAATGGAATAGGAATAAAGTAGATAAAGAATAGGTTACTACCTACTAGAATAACATGGGTAACCTCTTTAGTCTTGTATAAAGTTCCACAAGAAAAGAAGTTTAAATTAACCATAAGAACTATAATTATAACTTTTTCTCGGGTTTACCTTTTCTTTAATCACATGGGAGTGACGGCGAATCTTTCTAGATCGTAATGTTACCAAAAATTGAAAACCTCATGCTTAGATTTAGTTTAGAACTTTTATGTATATGAATCAAGAACGATGTGCTTACTTGGATCTTTTTCGGTGGTCATGGCAGCACTATGAAAGTAGCAAGAGGCACCGTTATGCTTAAACTTTTGGTAGTAACTATTGAAAGCAAATGAAGCATGGTCTTTTAGTGTGTTTGGTATATAACAAGGCTGGTTTTCTTGAATCTTGCTACAATCTGCACCTCCTTCACCACATGTGTAATCTATAGCAGCTTGTAGTTCTGCATCTGTTGCCTGCGAATCCGCAATGCACCATTGCTCGAATTCCCCTTCTAAAAAGTTACCGAAATTCAACCCCAAGTAAATAAAGATTACAGTTGGTGATAAAACACTAAAACTAATAACCAAGTCTTTTACTAATTTACTAATTATTTATCAGTGTATGAATCTTGTTTTGGGGGGTCTGTGCTCCTGCAGAATTAATGGGACCACCAAAATATATAATTATGTATGTAAATTAAATATGAATAGGGGGCTGCTATGATCTTGCAGGATCAATGTGTCCATTATATATATTGTTCACTTCCTAACTTGCTATAATATCACACTGGATTAAAATGCACATGGGCATTGTGGAAGATGGAATAAGAAACTGAAACTAGCAGGTTTTTGAGATTGATGAAAATCATTTCTTATTATATTATGCATGTCTGTGCTCTGTATACACATGTATGTAGGTTTATATTAAAAAAGCACCTAACTATTAATAAAGTTTGAAGCTTTTGGACGTTGAGACGCCAAAAAATATATATAGTTTGAAGCTTTTGGACCTTGAGATATGAACATTGAGAACTGAGTTAGGTTTACTTACTAGATCTTTGTGCGCATACCGCCATGACAAGTAGGACTAGGAGCAAAATCTTTAGCAGAAAAGGTGACATCTATGTATGCTGTAAATTGTTAGAGCGAGAGATAGTGAGAGAGAAAAGGGCAGAGAGAGATGAATAGGAGAAACAGATGAGGTTTATGTATATGACAAGGGAAATAAACTTTACATGAAAATGATGAAACAAGATCCAAAATAAGGCTGTTGTTTGTGTTGGATCATGTGGAAGGTCTCTTCATTTAACTACATTGTCTACTACTTCCACATGGTAAGGTTCCTCATTGGTGCCATGAACCTGCATCAATCATTCTCACTCGAACCCATATCCATAATCACGGGCTGTCCAGCTCGTTCCCCAAAGTCCGGAGTCGTTGGTATAGTTTTTAATGCATGAAATGCAAGTTAACATCAGTAATCAAACCACAATGCAGAGTCTCCCCTGATCAAGATAGTTGCACAAAATATTAAATCTCAAACTTGGTTTTTTAAAAAAATAATTTGTCCATCTATCAAATTTAGAAAAGTTTAAACATCAATTTAACAATTAAAGAAAAAAGGTTGTCTAGGCTGTAAAGTCAATAAAGTCAAACCTAGTTTTTGATCTAGGTGTGAATGTAGAAAACTTTTGAAATAAAGGCACAATAAAAGTCATGATCGTTACTAACCCACCTTCACATAATGTCAAGAAGCTACCTGTTATGCTAATCTACCCTACTTCCTGGAGTTGATGTTAATCTCCAAATAAATTAACAAGTACAAGGGAAATGATGTACTTTTATTGGTACGTATAATACATACTATTAGACATTATACCGCATTAATTTTATATCAATGCGAGATTAATTAGTCGCATGCGAAATAATGTCATGACCTCGTGGTGAAGCCCGTAAATAAATATATAAGAGATTTGTCAACCATTGTCCAGTTTATCTTATAGTAATTCTTAATTTATTAAAACTATATGGTAGACACCTACATTCCATGTTTTACAGGAATATTGACATAAAAATATTATGATCATCTTTATTATTACGATATGTTCATTCTAAAATGAAAGATAAATAATGTTCATGTAATAGCTTCTAAGTTAAAACTGTTAAGATAACTATTGCCAATAGTTATGAAATCCCATTAAATAAATAAGCATATATACTTGCTACGTATATATTATACAAAGATGCAATATGTAGTTTTGCATCATGATATGGTCATTATCTTCTCAGCCTGAAATTTTTGTCCCAACATCCGTTTTTAATGGAGAAAAGGTGGACTTTTGTCACATATGAATACAAATTATTATTCAATGCTGGAGCCCATCAACTTCATTTTTATATAAAAAAAAAAGCCTTAGCATCGTTAAATCTAATATAACATACAACATTTACTTCACAATGTATAACTCATGATAGCATTGTTACTATCAATAATATACAATACCTCACAGCTAGCTATCTTATTTTCCTTGTGCTTTCCGTCTCTCATAGTTTCAAAAGCATCTTTTGCTTTTGCTTATTTTTCTCCATTTTCTTGAAAGATATCTCCCTTCTTCATCTTCATTGGTTTCTTGATTCTGGGTTCATGAATTCGACTTTCCAAAATGAACCTAGGAACAAGAAACCAAAACTCGTAGACGATGAAGAAAAAGGAGAGATCTTGATCAACAGCCCGCTGTGTAACGGGTTCGAGATGTTACCTAGAGATGTACTTCTTGATATTCTTATTAGGCTGCCCATATCATCTCTAATTCAATTTCGATTCGTATGCAAGTCATGCGATGTTTTGTCGCGTGACCCTGAGCTGCTACGGATGCACTACCCCGTGGCAGCTCGAGCTGACCCCATATTGGTGTTCCATTGTGATTACCCGATTCGTAACCAGCTTTATTTTGTTGGGTATGATGGTGATCATGGTGGTGACAAGATTGTACGGAAGATATCAACCCCATTTTGTGGTTCCATGCCCGAATTCAACGTTGTGGGCTCCTGCAATGGCTTGTTGTGTTTGTCTGATTCGTTGTATGGTGAACCGGTCTACTTGTTTAACCCGTTTACTAGAAACCATCTAGAGTTGCCCAAGCCTAAACAGTTTGAAGACCAAGAGGTGGTGTTTGGGTTTGGGTTTCATCCGGTTACTAATGAGTACAAGGTTGTTAGAATTGTATACTACAGGACACAACGTACGTTAAACAGAAACCATAGGAGTTATCCAAAATCTGAAGTTCAGGTCTTGACCATTGGTGAACCGAATTCAAATAACGTGTGGAGATCCCTGGGGAAAGTGCCATATCAGCTTGATAGGCAAGCGAAACAAGCAGTTGTGGTTAATGGGAGACTCCATTGGGTGAGCCGCCCAGGGCGACTCGGTGGGCTTCCAGGTCGAACCATTGTGTCATTCGATCTGGAAGACGAAAAGTTTAAACTGGTTTCCAAACCGGTTAACCGGAGCAACTATCACCTGGCGGTGATTGACGGGTGTTTAGCAGTGGCTGTGTCGTGTGGATATGGGAAATTGGAGATTTGGGTAATGAAGGAATATGATATGAAAGGCTCATGGACGAAGCATTTTGACATTCACGGGGCGTATTTGGCAAAAGTCCCGACTCATGATTATGGGATCTGGCGAAAAGCGATGCACGAGAAGATGGTTCGGGTCCTCTGTGTGTTGAAGAATGGGGAGATATTGATGGAGTATAGAGGAGGTAGTTTGGTGAAGTATGATCCAAAATGGAAAGAGTTCAAGGATGTTGTGCTTCATGGAATGCCCAAGTTGTTCCAAACATTTGTACATGTTGGTAGCCTTAATTGGACTCATACATTAATCTAGCAAGTGACCAAAACTTGCTTAAAATAACGTCTATATTATGAATATAAATATTACATTTATGCAATTATAGTAAACATTCGATGGGTATGAGACTAAGTTTCAGTCTTTATTACATATATGTGTCTTCTGATTACAATGAAAAGATTTACTTGTTTATTAACTTTAATGTTCATCGTTGTGAGAAATTCCAAGAGTCGTGCTGGGGAAGGCAGGCATAGTAAACGAATCGTATACCCAAAGTTACCACAAATATGGTCGATATTGTATGAACTCAACGAAGCTTGCAAGTCTACTTGGCCAAAATAGATGGAGTACAGAAAAATCAGTAACATGTATAAAGAGGGTGTGATTATATCTGGTTAAAAATTCTGATCCAATGTACAAATCATATTTACACTCAACCTTTTACAGAGAAATTGAATTGAATTGGGATCTATTAATAACATGTACAGACAACTTTGTACAATCAAGAATGAGTGATGCAAAGTTTGCATCTTTAGGTTAGTTGCTATAAGGTGAGATTTTCCATGTCTTCAAACTCAACTGATTTGGTGTTGACTTGTACCAGATTCCATGTCATTAGCCCTGAAAGTTGAAAAGAAAATAGATTTATAAACTCAAAATATAACAAGACAATCTTGAAACTTAGTCAAGATTGTTTACTCCCATGAACAAAATGAATGATTAGATTATGTAACCAATTACCATGCAAGAACAGTGATATGTATGGGGCAATAATGAGTCTAACCAGACTGTTAAGACCATTGGTTAGCTTGGTCAGCCCATGCAACTCACCATGCTGAACCACAATACTATTTCGGTAGAGTCAATGGTCATCCTACTAGTTCTGACCGTAAGGTCTAACAATGGGTTAACTAGGTCAGCTGATGCAGCCCATTATGCTTTGGGCCATTTGGACCATCAACCAGACTCAAAAAAGCAAGCTGCGGTTGAATACAGCTGTTCTTCCTCAAAGGGCTTTGAAATATACCCATCCATACCACACTTCATGCACTCTTCATCTGTAGCCTGAATCACATCTGCTGTCATTGCTAAAATAGGTGTATGCCACTGACTCACATTCCCAAACATTTCCGTTGATACTTCACCACATTTGATTTGTTCATTAACCTTGCTCTCTACCTTGCGAATTTGTCTAGTAGCTTCAAACCTATATCATAACACCAAATTCAGTAGTGACATAAGTCCCATTATTGAAGGTATTTAGACATAGACAATCGAAGTTAGGGTGCCAATTCGGGTCTCGTCGGGTTGGCGAGTCAATTTTACCCAACCAGAAACACGACCGGATTTGATGAATGGGTTGGGAATTAGAATCCTAACCTGGTAGATGCTATACCGGACACAACACAGTTACCCCGTGCAGGTAAAAAGGTTGGCGGGTTGGATTTGGGTCAAATGGGTCAGATTTGATGGATCGGTCGAAGGTTAGGTAAGTCAATTTTGATATTTGTTGGTATAAAAAAAGAAATTATTTTGGGTTGGCGGGTCAAGCAGTTTACTCAAACCCGACTTGATATGTTAGATGGATTGGCGGGTTTTATGTGTTTAGAATCCCAACCCTTACCCTTTTATATTCATGTATAAGTTTCGGCTCGTGGCAAGAATTGCCACCCCAAACTAAAACATATAGAGAATATTACCCATCCATTTCAGGCATTTGGAGATCCATGAAACAAGCATGAAACGAGTGAGGCGGCTTAAGCCTCTCTAATGCAGCCTTCCCACTATCTACACATGTGACAATTGCTCCATACTTCTTCAAAGCACCTTCCGCCACCCGTCTATTCACAACATTATCATCAACCACCAAGATTCTTTTATCACGTAATAAAGTCCCAAGAGTCGATGGTTTTCTTCTCGCTACAACTTCCTTATTTCCTACATTAAACGTTTCTTGAAAGCAAGAGATCAAGACACTTGATCTTAGAGGTTTTGTCACAATGGTTGCCACCAAGTTAGCCGATTTGACCTCAGCGTGTATGGTAGGGCTCTCAGAGTTAGCCAATAGAAAGAGTTTAGTGTTACTTTTAAGGCCACGGAGAAATGCAAGAGCACTCTCCTTATCCCAAACTTCTTGGTCAACCAGAATCATTGCAAAACCAGCTGAATCACTACAAAAAAACAACAAAAGTGCTTAATAATGTCATAAACAAAACTCTGGTTGTACCACAGAGCAAAATAATGAGATGGCGAGTTTGAACCTTTACTTATGAATGGGTCGATTTAGGTTATGTTTTATCACTAAAAGGGTCAAGTAAACAAAAATTGGTAAAAAAAAAAGAAACAGGTCAAATGGTTTGAACGAGTCAAGCAGGTCAAATGTTCCCAAATTGTACTTCTAATGCCAAAGACCTTCAATTTCATAATTCAAACAATCAGTTTATCTTATGAAAAACTATAACCTTTTAATCAAGTTTGACACAATATTATTTTTTAGGGTACTAGATAGCTCATAAATTATGAACCAAAAATTGTAGTAATCAACCGAACCCAACCCGATCCATTATAGACTTGTATTAAAAATGATCCATTGGAACCTGGACGCATTTTGACTCATTACACATCCCATCAACCCGCCCATCTTGCCACATATAACACTAATCTACCTTGCTGATTGGTATATTTGTGCAGAATCAAAATTGGATGTTATCTCGACTGATATTCCCATTCTTTGAAGATGGTATCTTGTGACTTCTGCTCTTATGCTTTTCCAGTCAATTACCAACGCTTTTAGTCCCCGAAATTCTGATATGGATGGATGATACTGCTGCAGTACAGTATCAAGAGAGCTAGTTTCCTTTTTCATGAAAACGGCTGTAAACGAGAAAGTACTTCCAATACCAGGCTCACTAACGAAACCAATCTCACCGTTCATAAGTCCCACCAATCGCTTACTAATGCTCAATCCAATCCCGGTCCCACCATAAGTTCTTGACGTCGAACTGTCAGCCTGCATAAATGGCATAAATATACGGCTTTGTGCCTCTACTGGGATACCCACACCCGTATCTTCAACAGTTACCAGTATTTTGATCTTTTCAGATTCCCTAATTAAATCTTTGCCACTCAACATCTCAAAGTTTTCCCAACTTTTCTTCCTATTAACAACCGGGAGCCCACTCAAAGTGTTAATATTACACACTACATTTGACTTTGACCCATGAACAGAGGTCAAGATTTTTCTAAGTACATCATCCTTCATGTCGAATTCACGTGTCACTTCATCTGCTAGATGCACCGACACGAATATGTGTCCTCTATCTTGTGTGAACTGAAAAGGGCAATGTGTTTAAATATAATATAAATCACAAAGTGGTGTGTGTTAATTTTATAAAAGATAAGAAAGGATGCTGACTTTAAGTGAATTTGCAACCAGATTCGTGATTATTTGTCGGAAGCGTCCAGGGTCTCCAACAACAACTTCAGGAAGTTGAGCAGATACATAAACAGCCAACTTCTCGAACACAAGAACAATATTTGACATTTAGTTAGAACAGACATGTTAATAAAATTTTAGTAATAGACGAAGAAAATAGGCGTGTAAATTTGTCTCTACCTCGATCCCTTTCTCTTGAGACTTGGTTAGAAATACAGATAAAACGTTTTCAAGAATTGTGTGAAGCTCGAAAGGGACAGCTTCAAGTTCAAGCCTTCCAGATTCAATTTTGGCCTGATCAAGAACCTCGTTAATCAATTTGATTAAATCTTTTCCACTAGCATGAGCAGTCTGTGCATAATCCAATTGCTTTGCGTCTAGATTGGTGTCCATAAGCATCTGCAACATTCCTGATACAGAAATTCTTATAATCATAATGCGTTCCTGATAACATTAGATAACATATACTAAACTACAAGGTCTACAAGTTACCTAAAACGCCGTTCATTGGGGTCCTGATTTCATGTGAAACCGTTGCAAGAAACTACAAAAGAGATTATTCAGAATCGTTGTCAAAATCGCAATTATGGGAAATTAAAGCAGGTATGAGAACTGTAATGCACCTGAGATTTTGCTCTATCTGCAGCTTCTGCACGACCTTTGAGCTCCATCATCTTACGATAATCATGTTCCATTGCTTCAATTCGATTTATAGCTGCATAGAAGATATAACCAAGAAGAAAAGTGATTGTAAGCACCCCAGCTGATGCTAGTATTGCTGTCCAAGGTGCAGAAGGCCTCTGCTTAAACCTGTTACGAAATGAAAACCATTTAAGAAAATTATATATATATATATATATATATATATCAAGTGGGCCCACTGTTCTTGAAATAAAAATTTGCAAAATTGTCAAATATATAACCTGCAACGCATTTCATGTTTCCTAGCAGGATCACCGAAATCAAGGCTACTTGTATGAAGTAAACCCGTATCAATCTCCTTAGGGCCATACATGTTAATTGCCGCAGAAACGTTTGTTGTGTCATAAACATTCACAACAATCGTCTGTTTGCTTGCTAGCTGGTGTAGAAGCTTCTCAACCAATGATGGGACATCATAAGATGCACCAAGGTAACTATTAAGTACAAAAAAGTTCTAACTTTTATTAGTAACAAGGGAAATATTGAATCAGTGATATACTGTATTGACATCAAACGTACCCTACGGTGGCCTTAATTCGCTGTTCTGGTGTAGCATCTTGATGAAGATGAACATTATAAACAGCAAAGGTAAGTACAACCCCCAAGTGGTTTGATTTTAAAAGCTTGAAAGGAGATGTCAAGACTCCTTTTCCAGATGCCCTTGCTCGCAAAATGTTTTCACGATCTTCCTACAGAATAGTGAATATAAATGAGATAACACAACAATAGAATACACCATATTAAATATATTCGTTTGTGTTATATAATACTTAATGCAAAATATATGAATGGATTGGGTTTTAAATGTATTTTCATTGGTATAATTTTCATAAATTAATATATAGCACAAACAAAAATATTTAAGATCGAAGTTGAAAAAGAAAGACTTTCAAATTTGATTCAGGACACTGAATTTGGGACAGAGGGAGTATTTATCATTAAGTAATAACTTTAAGAGTGAAATTAGCCACAAATGAACTAGGTATAGGAGTGGGTGAGTTGGCCACTTGTCCTGGTTGGGCAACATGTAGAAAATGAATTCAGGTTAATGCTAGTAATTCTTGGTACCACTCGGGTCAGATTGGGTTGACCGGATCACTTTGTCCAAAATAGCAAAATTTATATAGTAGTGTGTCAGATATGATTAAAATATATATTAATAGGTACCGGTCTATTTTTTTGAATAATTTGATATAGCAGCGTTATGAGTCAAAAAGATACAGTTTGGGTGAATTTCAAGCGATTAGACACATTTGACTGATTCTTCTTTGCCCAAATCGACCCATTCATAAGTAAATTGGTCGAAACTGACACCTCTTTAGAAAACCCATGAAAGCGTGATGAAAATAGATACCTTTCCAGACATCATATCAATAGAGACAATATGAGAAACTGTTTCTTGAGATAAAATAACGGGAGCATATTCATCTTGGATAGGTGACGGATCTAGATTAGTAGGATCACAATCTTGAGCAAGAGTTTGATCTTGGTCTTCCGTTTCCATCTTCTTTATAGTCCATCCATGTTCTTTCTCAAAGTTCTCCCTTTCAGAATGGCGCACTCTCAAAGCATATGCAACACCACTTGTTAGTGGCCTCTCAAAAGACGTTCTTTCCGTGTATTCCCCAAAAGTTCTCTGTGAAAATAAAAAGAACGGGTTCTTAATCTAGAAAGTACAAAAGAAAACATTAGAGGTCTGTAAAAATATAAATAAAAAATACTTGATCAATGGCGGGAGGTTGTTTCCCATGATAGAAAGTTGAGACGAGAATAGCAAGGGCATGAACATGGTTCATGCTCACATTGAATTGATCTTGTAACATACGGGCCCGTTCATCACACATGTTTGCTAGAGTGTCTTTTCTTCTAAGCTGGATATCATCATTTAAATACCAAAATAAACAAATAGATATACCAACTCCAAATAACACAAATAAAGCTAGAAGCTTCATCATCAACTTCCCAGCACCCCTTGAGGAATAACTCTGAGCAAGCTTATTCTTCTTCATCTTGCCTTTACAATTCTTCCACAAACATGGAATTGGGCTACACAATGCAACTATAAAAAGGGCCCACATGCATAGCTTTAGAATACCGTTACTATGCTCCACTGCAAGTTTTCCAGGTTCTGTTTTTTGCACTGCTTTGTCATCAAGAATAGGGCACTGACCCCATATTTCTACTTTGTGTTCATGATTTGGCACTTTGAGAGCACAAGTAATTTCTTGTTTTATTGACATGTCATCTCCCAGTTTTTTGGTACATTTCAAGGTAGTTATCTGATAGAGACCGACAAAAATTAGAATATAGTTGACATGTCATAGTTCTATAGATTCTTGCAGATTACATATCCGTTTCATATCTTTGAATTCTGTTGGATGTCATAGATTTAAGAAGGGGATTCTTCTATAAGAAAGGTTATAAGACCAACCACACTTGTTAGATAGACATTCAATATGAACATTTAAGCCTAAATTTTAACACCATTAATTAATTGTGAAGGCATACTAACACAAAAGTCTCCATGTCTTCTAAACACTGCAAAACTTTTAAGTTTGAGAGTATTTCAACCATCCTCATGAAGATATAAGACTCTAAAAATCACCCAAAAGTAAAGTAAACAAATTATAGAAAACTATAACCTATAAAGAACAGGAACCATTGGAGTCTGTTTAGCTCATTTTGGGCAGTTGTATTTAAATTTTCTTATTTCAATAAATTTGTGTGCGCTGTTTTCATATATACAAGTATATGTGTGTCAATATTTTTCAACTGTATGGAGAAACTAAGTGAAACTAGAGAAAGATAAAAAGGCAGAACCTGATCTGATTCACAGAATGAGGAAGCTAGCTCATGAAGAAGGTCTTTGCTGACATTGAATTGTTCAACCAAGACTAAAGATTTATCTTTACAGGTTGTTCTTCCTTCCCTCGTCTTCCTAAAAACACCACTAAACAAAAATAAAGCAAACCCAATAACAAGAAGAAAACCCAACACAAAAAGCAGCAATCTTTTCCATTTCCAGCCACTATTAGCTTTCTTCATCTTTGCACTGGTCAATATTTTGCCATTTAACCCAGAAATCTTGCAATTCAAAGACATTATCGCAGACACCCACTTGAGAAAAAGGCTTAAAAGTTCAAGAATTGCAATAAAACTCATGAAAAGAGAGAGTCTTTATGAGGGAATAATGGATCTTGAAGTGAACCCAGTTCACAATTCAATGATACAACACTATCACTATCACAACCACAGACCTATAGCTGTTAACAAGAAACAGAGATTTGCAGCTATTAAAACACTTCCTTGTTTTTATTAAGTGTCTGAAGCTGCAAAAACCAATAAAAATCACATCTTGTGACGGAAAAAATGGTAAAGGTGAAAGGAATCATGGCATATCACAAAGTGTTGTTGGGAACCCGGAAGTAGAATTGAGCAAAAACAAGAAGAATTCATAGAGAATAAGACAAGGAAAATGAGAAAGGATTAGAAGTAAATTTCCTGATGAGGTTTGCTTGCTCAACAAAGGCTGTTGGAAGCATAAAGAGACATCAAGAACAAACCTTTTTTTTTTTAACATAAAAGAGGGAGAAAATGAAAATAAACATGGAAAGCAGTTGGGTTGGGTTGGTTTTACTGACCAGCTGGAATCAATGACCAACAAGTGTTTTGTGATAAAAGAGAGAGCGGAAAAAAGAGGCGCCGTTGCTTTTTAACCTTTTGTGTTTCTCTTTCTACCTCGCTAAACTAGAACCAAAAATGAGTTTTCTTCTTGTTTTTCGGGTGTGTTCGGCACAATGAAAATAAAGGATGTTAGGGATGTAGCTTCTAGTTTTTACAATTGCAATCTTTAAAAAGTTAACAATCATTGTTTTGCAAATAAAAAAATAATAATGATTAATAGTAAAAGAATATCTAAGAATCCCTTAAAAAAATTTTTTGTAAAAGTTACTTTATGGTATTGTGAAAATAATCCCCACAATCTCTCGCTATCAGCTCAAGCCACTTGTTGTCAAATAATCCCTTCATCATGTATAAATCTATAAAATACATAAATATAAATATTGATTATTGTATGAAGATGATAAATAATAAATGTATAAAAATTAAATTTATTTTTTAAAACAACTTCTTTAAGAAACTAATAATTAAAGGCATTTATAAATAAACATTAATAATATATTTCAAAAATTAGAGAAAAAAATGGTGACCAGTTGAAAAAAAGGAATGCTAATCAAAATATAGGGTGGAAAAAAAATTTAACAACAGTTGACCACCCAAAATTTGGCATCTCATCACACAAATACACAATGACAACCTATAAAATAAACAATTAACAACTTATTTATTAAGTCTAATTGGATAAAATTAAAAGGTAGCATGAGTTTAATCATCTGGAATTCTGGATAGTAAATAACTATCATCTTTAAGCTTAATTTATAATTTACTTATTAGAAAATGATAACGACAAACGTTGTAATGGTTAATAAAAGTATCAAACGTGCATAAATCATTGTGTTCCGACCATAATATTTTGTAGAGCAGAAAGAGTAGTTGTCTTTGTGTTTAATGTACAGCTCACTGTTCAATTCAGAGTTCAAATGGATCCACAATAATTGTGTTTAACGAATCAAATAAAAAGAAAAGGAACAAAGGAAAAGGAACAAAGAAAAAAAAATCTTGAACACAAGTGCAGTCACCGTTCAAGGTTCAACTCTTACCTTGAACGCCAACATAGAATCCGGCATGCAAGTCAGTGAACACCGATGCTTGTCTGCCTCCACCCCTTGTGCTCTTATATATGTATATAAGACAATGAAAGTATTTAGGGTTAGAGATGTCTTTAACAAAACTCATTTTTATGGATTGACGTCGGGTCCTGGCATGCAAGTCAGTGCATCTATAGCATATTAGTTAACAACTTTTGTATTTGTCTTTCTAGCTTTAAAAATACACGCATATATATATATATATATATATATATATATATATATATATATATATATACTGGTATACTTTGCTAAAACTATTATGTCATCAGGGCTGTCTCTGATTTTTCGAAGGCCCCGGGCGAAAACATTTAAATTGTCGAAAGGAGGCCCTACATTTGGTTTAAGATGTTCTTTTTCTATTCTTTTTGTTACGAAACAACTATAACTTATTTTTTCCTATTTTTGCAATTAACGATCATGTTTTATGTATCATTACCCCTTATAAAGCATTTCCATTATTGACTTGAAGTTTAATATTTGAAAGATCGGAAATATCTATTATGCCCCTCTCAATACAAAACTATTTTGACAAATCTTTCAACTCACTAATCATCCAAAATATCAATTTTCTCTATTCATGGACATAATTATATTTATGAAGGAAATTCAACACTCTTTAATTGCTTATATTTTTCAATGCCGAACACAATTACGATTTGAAAATAAATTCTTCCTTAATTACACAGTTACTAAACATTACACTATAAACATATGGAAAGTATCTATAACACCCTACAATTTCCAAGACTATTTATATATATATATATATATATATATATATATATATAAACCGGAAGCGCGTATTTAATTATTACATTACAAACCCAAAAGTTGTAATCCACTTATACATGGTAATGAAAGTCTAGAATACCATAGTTAATACAAACATAAGTTTTAGGTGTCATACACTTTTCAAAATACAAAACCATTAGCAAGTTTATAAAGTTCAGAGTGAGCTGTCAAACATTCCTTCAAACCCATATTCTTGCACCCACAATCAAAAGCTAAACCTGCAAGAAGTGATGAGGGGGATTAGCACAAAGCTAAGTGAATAGACCTTTAACTATCAACCTAACTCATATTAACAATTGTTTACAGCAAAGTATCATAAACAAATAACGTCAAAGAGGATCGGTGGTCCTTGAGGTACCCTACTGCCGCGGTGGCCCCCAAGTAACACTTACAACCACTGAAGGCCAAGTCAATGGTCTAACCGAAAGTTTGGTACTATTATGTCGCACCCCCAAATTTGGGTTGCGGAAGCAAATCGGGTCGGGGCGCGACTAATCAATAATCACAGCACAAAGATATAATGAACAACTCTATATGCGTCGTTTTACAACTTGTATTGATAAAATCAAAGTTTACATCAAAATATAGTTTACATTAGCTCAGTTTGGAATTGAGAGATTTACATACATACTTAATTTATACAAAATATAATAATGCAGCTAAATCTATGAATGTTTGTATGCTGACACGAGCTAATGATTCCTGAATGCAGTCCAACCTACTGCTGAGTACCTGTGATACATGCTAAAATGGATCAGCGAAACACTGGTGAGCTCACAGGTTTGTATGTCAACACATATTGTATGAACCGCAAGATTTAGTTGAATTTAAAATGCAATTAAGCAAAATAAAAGTTTTACAGCCATGAGCACATAGTCTGAGCTTAACTCGAGGTGTCAGGTCCATATTTAAGGTATCCTGATCGAGGTGCCTCCCACGAGTGCCTAATCTACAGTCGTCTGAACAAATATTAGTACATCCGTTTACCCAGTTAGTGCATGCTAACCCGGACGAGGAGGGTCAATCCTATATGGTACCATATACTAATATTCACGCTATAACGTATTACCAAACTATGCTGAGGAGGGCTTTAAAAGATTAATGAGATAACTCATGTAGTAATCGTTTGTTTTCGTACTTGCGTTCATATAGTTAAAATAAAACGAGCAGTAATCACACCCCTGGGTAAAACAGTAAAATAGGGGCTATGAGACTCACCTGAGTCTGGAGAGTTTAACTAATTAAACTTGAGTTGATTAGCCGAGAATCGATGTCCGAAGACTTGTAACCTGAGGGTGTCCACGACACGCGATGGTTATAAATGTGAGAAGGTATATATAAAGACTACCTTTGTCGTTGTTCTTTCAACTAGAATGTCCAAATTTCTACGATTTGATTGATTTTGTTATGTTTTGAAAACGTGTACGGCCCGTTGGTGATTTGTTTGTAATAATAATCCCACATTATTATTTTGATTTTCGAAAGGTGTTATACATAGAAAGTATTTGTAAACTTTAAGTGACGGGGGTCCGGGGGCAGCGCCCCTGGTTAGCGGGGTCCCAGGGGTGGCAACCCCTGGCGGGGTCCAAGGGGTTGGCCCCTGGTTGGGGTCGAGATGCTAAGTCAGCTCGAAAAATTTTTATTTCTACTAAATAATTTTGGTGAAAAACGCATCTGGACTTGAATTTGGGTGAAATCGAGTGATAAAATTTTAGGTCTCGACACTTAGTAAAATTTGTGTTTTCTTGGTTCTGTTTCATGCGACATAGCGTGCGACATATGGCTTTGTGTCGCTAAGTGCGACATAGTCTGTTGTGTCGCAGATCATGTCTGCGACATAAGGGCTTGTGTCGCTAAGTGCGACATCCGCAATTTTATGCGACGTAAGGCGTTGTGTCGCTATATGCGACGGGAATGAGTTTTGCGACATTGTGTTTTGTGTCGCTATATGCGACATCCGTAATTTCTGCGACATAACCATTTATGTCGCTATATGCGACATCCGTGATTAGTGCGACATAGTGGCTTATGTCGCTATATGCGACATAAGGCCTGATTTAGCGACATAAAAGCTTATGTCGCAGGTGGCCTGGAGCCTCTGCGACATAACGCGCTGTTGGTCGAAAAATGAGCCGAAAAGGTGTTTTCCGGCCTCCGTTTGACTTGAAACTTTTACCCAACCCATATTTGGACATTATGAGCTTAAATAACCCATAAACAAGTAAAAATAATGAAAATCGGAGTGTTTCGGGTTTTGTCAGAAACTTACAAACTTAGCGCCGGAGAAATCCGAAAAGATGGAAATGTAGATCGAGACGAGGTGATCGTTTTTCTCTAAAGGAGCTTCGAGGTTGGAGGTCGTTTTGTGGTGTTATTTTGAGAATTAAGGTGATGGTTTGTGATGGTGGTGGAGATGGAAGTAAAAAAAAGAGAGAGAGAGAGTTTGTGTGGGTGGGAGTGTAAATGAGGTGAGGGGGTGATGACCCTCACCTTTTGGCTGATTTTCGGTGGGCCCCACTGAGGTGGGTGTCCCAAATTTTTATCTCCTGTATCCGTGCTTCGTGCGGTGTTCGTTTCTCCGATCATTTAATCGTTTAAATAATTATTTAAAATACGAATATTTATTAATGTTTTTGTTGAAGTATTTCATCAAATACTTTTACTTGAGTTGTAAAATATAACTTATTCTTGTTTCGATGGTTCACGCGTTTATTATTTTAATCGCGAAATCCTTGTTTGTACGATACGAATTTAAGTTGAAATATTATCTAAATAATATTTTGGATAAAATAGGGTTATTAAATAATGTCACATTATTTAATAACATTGTTCACCAACGTCCGTATTAATTAAATCGAATTGCATTTGATTTGAAACTCGTACGATTTAATCAAATCGCATAATTTTATATAGTCATCAATATATTTCGATACATTAATTAGCCTAATACAAAACTAATTATATGTATTAACAATTGATTAGGCACTAATCACTATTCCTAATTTGGCGGGTGTCACATATTACTACTTACAACACCATTTCAGTGAACAACACATGTACAAAGCACTAATGTTGTCCAAGTAATTGTTTCCAAACCCAATCCCTGTTGACCTCTGAAAGAATTCACATAGTCTATAATTATCATGGCAATATGTAATCTAAACAACATATAACAGTAAAATCACGTTTACCTGTTATAACCAAGTTGTTACAACTAATTTAGACTGAGAGTCATCGATCCACTCACCTGTCGATCTCGTTCTCCACTCAGAGTTCTAATGTTACTGAGTCTTCGGTGGATCTGAGAACATAACAACAATAAGTTAATAACTCACTTTATATTATTAATTAAATATAAAATGTCATTCACAAATAATATATGTTTTTCCCTCTAAAACATCACATTTTAACTCTTTAGCAACTAACATATACTCATGTATTCGTATCAATATTAATTGTTTTAAACACAGAAACACACACAAAATAACAAGCATACCCGTTCGGGTCAATGATCATACCCGTTCAAGTCACTGGTCTTACCCGTTCGGGTAACCTCCATACCCGATCGGGTAACCTAGCAAATTTCTGGATTTTCGATTTGGGTCTCGTACTGTAACCGTTTTGTTCTATTTCACGCGATCGGGTCAATTTACCCATTCGGGTGACCAATCATACTCGTCTGGGTATGGAACCTACCCGATCGGGTAAGGTTCAAAACCCAGATGTTCTCGACCTGCAACAACTTTATGCACGAACTCAAAACCTTAATTCCATAATCAAACACTGGCAAACTCAGTTTTTACCACAACAAACACATCATATTACTCTATAATTATCATATAACAACATCAACAACAACATGCATCAAGTATAGTTCTAATTTCATCAAATGGGTTCAAAGAAATCAAAACAACAAACTTACAATTTAAGGAAGAATTAAGATAAACCAAGTGATGAAGATAATGAATTCAGATGTTAGATCACAAAATCACAGCTTCCTCTTGCTTTAATTTTGTTTATGAATTTACAAGGAAGATGTAGGTGTTATTGAGAGAAAGGGAAAGTGGGTTGAAATGAAAGAGTTAGGTCGGGCTCTACCAACCGACCCCAATATACTTTGTATAAATTATACCCCTTTTAAATATATTGTCTGGAACCTAAAAACTATTTGCGAGAACACTATTTTATTTTATCGACAACTACAGTAATTTAAAACAAGTACAAGTTTATTATTCACAATAAGTCATTTAACCTTTTGACCTATTAATTTCAATTATCCAATTAACATCAATTATTTCTAAACACAATTAAATAATCAAATAAGATAAGAAAATTACCATAATTCTTCTAGGCCCATAAGGAGAATGTAACGGTATCTATATACTTATGTTAATTCTCATTTTCTATATATCAAAGGAATATCCGAATATATAGACTAAACATATAAAACTACACTACAAAATATGAATTTTCTACTTATTTATGTATGCTTACTTTTTAGCTGCCTTTATATATAATCTTTTTATAGTGAATGTTGTTCCTTTTTAATCGTGAAAAACATAAACAGTGTATTTGTAATGTGTCCATATATATTGACATTCAACTCAACGTTTTTTAGTTGCTCTTATTCATCATAGTTCAAACTAATGTTTCAACGCATACCATTTTAATACAAAACGTCCGCTGAATTGCACTGGTAACTTACCAGACGTAGACACATATATACAAGCATACAAATTTTGAAGCCCTTATAATTTGAAGGTTTCAGTGGATCAATCACTTCGTTCACCCTCAAATACGGCCATGTATGTCATACAACTTTAAATTGATTAATAATGGCCATGTATCTATGTCTATACCGTGTTTGTAAATCCGTGAGATTGGGGTTTAAGTTTCAAGTATCAATGGACGGTCTCTTCACTCTTTGCGGATGCTCAAGGAGCTTATTTTGTTTAATTAAGCTCGAGTAACATTTATAAGTTAAAATATAGGCCATGTTGCTAAAAGTAAGTAGAAGTGACATGTACGTATTGGTGATGTTCATGGGTCCTCGTGTCCTCCTCCCATCTAATCATTTGAATATGAAACCTATGAGTTTATGATTACTTACTTTGACCCCAGTCGCTAAACGATATTTGTAGGGGTCACCAACTAAGTTCATCGAAGTACATACAACTATTTGAAGCATTAAACATCGTTTTGGAATATAATTGGTAAGTAATATTCATTTCATTCTTACAATGATTGTTCACATTTATAATTTTTTTGAAATATATTATAAGACCGCACCCAACGGTGCGTCGGTTTGGATGTCGGTTTCAACCAACGACACCGACACCATAGGCATGGCCCGTCGGTTTGCTACTTCGGTTTGACGACGGGAAAGGAGGGGAGCATTAGCCGGGGGAGTGGGGCCACTAGCCTTTTTTTCCTTCGTTTTTTCTTTTTTTATGTGTATTCTTTGTATTTTTTTCTTCTGGTTTTTGTTTTGACAACTATTTGCAGGGGATAGAACAGTGAAGATGACGAAGAGGGGAATTCAGGGTTATTTAATTATTTGAGTTTTAAATGGGCTTCTTTTTTTTTTTTTTTTTGGTAAAGATGGCTTTAAATGGGTTGTTTTATGTTAAATAGACTCAATTTCTTTAGCATTGTAATTAGTTCTTTATTGTATAATAAATAAATGGACTTTAAATTATAGGGTTTTAATGGATAAGGAATGTATTTTTTTTTAAGAATTGTAATCTTTTATTTAATATTAATGTAATGTTTTTTATTTATAATGGAAATGTTTTATTTAAGTTTGTGTATTAAATAAATAAAGGAAATAGTGTGTGGGGCCCTAAAAAAGAGAATTAGTGTTAACTGATGTTCACTATTGGCAGAGTAGTGTCAATTTGTGTCAGTTTTGAAAAAAGCTGACGTAGCATTGATGTGACATTAATTGATGCATCAATTGATGTTCACCATTGAGAGATGTCTAACAGCATGATCATATGATATGGAAAACTTAATTATTATAATTAAAATATTCCAAGTCCTTGTTTAGCGAACATGAGAGTCTAGAATGATGATTGATATTTGGCCTTTATGAGTCTAAAAGTTATACTACCATATATTAACCATAAGATACCAACAGTTAACGGATAGACCAATATTGATGTTATGAATATAAAATGTTGGTATGGTTGGGAGTATAATAGTGGCACTCGCATGGGATGTTCGATGACACATGTAACCCAATCATTTTAAGCATTTTGCTTCGCATCTTTTAATTAATTATCATATCATATACTATTCGATTACATCTTATTTTTAAATCCTAAAACAGACTATATATCATTTCATATTTATTTATTTATTTATTTTATTTTTGTGACCACAGAGTGATCGGTTAGCATTCTCTAAAGAGGTTTCAGATTCAGCTTATTGAGTCACGCTGGTTAGAATTTTTTGTTTATTTTTTAGAGTTAATTGCGTGAATGGTCCATGTGGTTTACACATATTCTCACCATTCATTCTTGTACATTATTTGTTGCATGGATAGTCCATAAAACTCAAAAGTTGTTACACGGTTAGTCCCTCATCCATCTAAAATGATTAAAATACCCTCCTCAACCTCCGGTTCTTCAACTAACTTTTGACTTCTATCAACCCGCAAATCTGACAAAGGAAGAACCTGAGACTGGTCTTCAACGTTACTTTTCCTCAAAGAACCTGAGACCAAAATAGATGGGTGTTGATAAATACAACACAAGTTTTAATACATACAACAAAATTAGACATAATTAATGCATATAATACAAGTCAGTAATGCACAGTTTTATTGTATCAATCAATTTTTATGTTGTATCTATCGATTCCCAAATAGATAGTATCACCAAGGTTATTTTAGTCATTTTAGGTAAAGAAAGGCCTATGTGTGCAATAAACAAATCACAAAGAATAACGATGAGAATGTGTATAAACCACAAAGACCATTTATGCAATTTACTCTATTTTTTATATTCCAACCTTTATAATATGGTCTCATTAACCGTATTAGGCTCTCTAAGCTCCAAAAGAAGGCTTAAATCTTAATCAAATTAAAGCATGATAGACTCAATTGGTCCCAGTCCAGGCCAGTCTCTTCCTGTATAAGGCTTTATCTAATCTATGTACTTGCTATAAGTAACTGATTTCTATTCTTTATTTTTCATATTTTATTTCGGTAATGTTTTATCAACCATCAATTTTCGATATGCAGTTTATACCAACAACACTTTAAACATTTTTATATTAAAATCTTTAAGAGATGATACATCCCACAATTTTTATACAAATATTTTCACAAAATGACATGACAGTTCAATGGTCAAAAGTCTCAAGAGATAAGTCTAACAAATCATATAAAGAGTTCACATTTTTGTTGTAGTAGTTGTTGGTGGTGGTGGTGCTGACGGTCTACGTAACAGGTTTTTTAGAAAAAACAAATATGAAGGTAGTTACATATAATCAGCAGAGGATATATAAGAATACGTTGACTAACTTTGATTGTGTACAGCTTCTGTATAGTAGTTATATGATCATGATTTTTATCATGTCAAGATATCATTTCATGTTCATTCTCTTTATTCATATAAGCTTTTGCTATAAATTACACTACAAAGAAACAAAAGAAAGATAAAGGAATAGAAAATAAGTTCTTGTAATTTTTACAGATGAAGGGAAGTATCGACATCAGGTTTGTCATGAGTACGCGATGTGCTAACCGTTACTGAATTCATAGACCAAAAGTCTCTGAAATGTGTACTCTTTGTTGGTTGATGTTGTGGGTTCTTCCCATACACATCAAGTCCAAGCGAAAGAGAATCTTGAAAAGACGATCTTGTTATCATTGTAGTTGTAGTAGGTTTGTGGTGGTAGTTCACTTCAGGGTGCACCAACAAGTTTCCTGATTGCTCATAGTACTTGTTTGGATTCGTTGTTTCCGAATCAGAAAACAGCTTTAAAAGCTCCATTTCTTCCCTTTTCTCCCTCATTTTCTCGAGCCGTCTAAATCTTTCTTGTAGAAGAGCAATGGAGGATGAAGACGCACTACCACCTCTTACCGCCATTGGATCACCACTTTGTCGTCCCATAGAATGAAGGGCCATTATCAAGTGTCAATAGGGACGTAGGATCAAAATTTTGTTTTAACTAATGAGAATGAGATTGATTAACAATTGATAATAAGTTTTTATATATAGTGTAGGTTTGTTTTGTACTTACATTTTGGTTCTTCAGCCACCCTTTGTTGATTCGGATCGGCAAAAGTAGCGCAAGATCCAAGGAGAAAGAGTTAAGAAGATAATGTAAGTTAAAGTGAGTTGTTACATATGAAGGCAAAAGGACTTTTGAATGTGCAACAAGTTAAGAGTGCAAGTCCAAATGAAAGAGGGTTTAGCATTTGGAAGGGTGTTTTTGAAAGAATATAAGGTTAGGTTTGATGTTGAGATCAGCTTTTGACCTTTAATCTATGTAGAATATGGTAAAACATCACCATCTTACCCGAAAACATGTATGCATTGTCCACGCTTCGTTTGATCACCCTTACGTTTTATGATAATTGGAAGGTCTTAAGTTTAATAACAAGTTTATGATTTACACGTGAAGAAGCCTATTAAAGGTGAGATGATTTTTAAATGCTATTTTGGGCCAGTGGTGTCTTTATTCTATATGGTTGAAGATAAGCACAATTGCTAGGGTGACAAAAGTTTTAGGTGAATCCGATGCCGAAAGATGGACCCGAATGAGGATCGATCAATGCCGAATATTGAAAAGGAGTCGAACATAATGTTTTTGTTCAATAGTGTTCTCCAAAGTTCATTTGTCTGTATGCACTTATACATGTACCTTAGATTTAAATCCTCATTGTAAGTGTCGAATTTGTTCTATTAGCCAAATTTGGCAAGTCATAAATCATAAGGTTCATGTTTGGTTTCCCATTATTCTCAAGAATTAAACTTTATGTAAAAATGTAATATTTGTTTCTATTTATAGGAAGTCAAAGGTAATATAAGCATCAACCCTGTACTCCAAGCTGGTTGAATTAGGCTACACCATATCAATTGTAAGTAAGTATTTATTTGATCAATAACTGATGGAATATTTTTAGACATGAAATTTACGTTTTAGATGAAGTTTTTATTCGAAACTATTTATAATAATAATAAGTCATAGGTCATAAGTGGTAGTTTGACAAACAAGACAGGTTAAGAAACATGTCAAAATAGAACAAATTCGACGGTACTTTTTTAATTTGAGTTGAATTGACTTGTCACCATTTTTTTCACTATTTATTTCAAACTAACTATTTTAAGTACATTATATAAGTGATCAAATTTCTTCATATCAAGATTATTACAGAATTCCTGATAAAACTTGAATGTGAGATTTATAATATCCAAACATATTTCTTTTCTTTTATAGATTTGTCTGAATATAATGATATGGATAATTATAAGTTTGTTATACTTTTGTATTCTTAGCAATTGGTTTGGTTTTAAAAGAGTGGGACGACAGATGCTAACTGTGGGTAATTTATTAAATTTGTATAAATTTGTTGTACTTAGTTAAATCATATGTTTGTTTTCTTATATAAAAGCAGTTTAAGCAACAAAGGTGTGGTTAATGGAATAGTGACATAAGATTGAGCATGCATTTCTGGAAATCTAACTAATACTGCTTTTATTTGTTTTCATATGATTTGGTAATGTCTGGTTAATCTTTAGCTTTTTTAACCTCTCAAGTTTTACTATTTTAGCTACAATCTTAACCGTAAAGAACCAAGGACGACGCAGTTCAAATTTTAGAGTTCAAGATAGAGCTAGCCCACATCTTAGACAAAATAGTTACCTATAATATATTCATTGAATCTACAGCAGTGTCTCATTTTCCGGGTACAAAGTTTGTGGCATAAGCCCACGCGTTATTAGCCACTGGATCGCTAACATGGTCATACAAGTTCTCAATTGGGCCCTTTCCGGTTACAATGGCTTGCACAAAGAATCCAAACATTGAAGTCATAGCCAATCGCCCGTTCTTTATTTCTTTAACCTTCAACTCTGCAAATGCTTCTGGGTCATCAGCCAAACCAAGTGGGTCAAAAGCCCCTCCAGGGTATAGACTATCAAGTCCTTCTCCAAGTGGGCCACCACCAACACGATAACCTTCAATGAATCCCATCAAAACAACCTGACATGCCCAGATAGCTAGTATGCTCTGGGCATGGACCAAGTTGGGGTTTCCAAGGTAGTCCAGACCACCTTCTGAGAAAATCTGGGCTCCCGCCTTGAACCAAACGGCTTCACCAAATTTGACACCGTTTTTTGCGAGGACCTCAGGGAACACGCAACCAAGTGCCCCGAGCATGGCCCATCGGCTGTGGATCACCTCTAGCTCACGGTTCTTGGCGAATGTCTCTGGATCAGCAGACAATCCAGCAGTGTCCCAACCATAATCACCAGGGAATTCACCGGTAAGGTATGATGGGGTTTGCTCCGAGAATGGGCCCAAGTACTTTGGTCGGTCTGGCCCGTACCTGTTAAACGAAGTACATGGTTAATTATTTGATTCTCATTAACTGCAGAATATAAATGGGACACTCAAAACGTTGATAACTAAGACTTACCAAATGCTTTGTGGTGCGCTTTTGACAGTACGACGCATGGTGAAGCGACCGCCATTGAAGCTGCTGACCTTCTGGGCCAGCTCATTTTGTGGCTTGATTGATGCTTGGCCGGCGAATGCTGACTGTTGGATTGCTGAGGTTGCCATTGTTTTTATTTGGTTGTGAATGAAAAGTTTATGGTTTTATTGATATTAGTAGAGTTGCAGAGGTTATATAATGGAATTAAACAAGATTGATGGATGAAGGATGTACATGTCAGGACCATCTGATTGGTTTAATGGGATTTGGACTCTGATATTATTTGGGTGATTTGAAGGTACTTGTTCTTCCATGTGGCTCTTAATATCTATGCTCTATTGATTCTTGGCCACTACATAAATCTACAAATTTATTTATTTTTCCTATACTAATAATCAAACAATTTATTACCTATTAAACTGTACTTAAACTGTAGATTGCGGTTAAGTAGTATCAAGTATCAAACACTATTTACTTTAATTCTATTTTTTAAAGAGTATTCATCCTTTTTACAGACATGACAAGCTATATCTATTTACCTTGTTTTTTTCAGTATCACTACAATATAATGACGATATCATCAATATTATTATCAGCTTAATATGGTTAAATAAGCTTGTGTGCATAAATCAAGATTAAATTGGTTTGTGTGTTACACCATCTCGTATCATAACGCTTTGTATATGATCCAAGTTGACCTATAATTATCATGCAGAACTTTTACTAAATTAGTACAGCCTTCTCTCATGTTTTATACTTCCCTGACCCTCACTATCTCACCCATATTCGACTGATCCTGACCCAAGCCCATCTGTAAATCTGTAATCCATGATTTGCTACACTTCTTTTACATAATAAGAAAGGCTACTGTACAAACTTTAGAGTGACCAAATCAATCAAAACTAATGATGGAACATGGGTGGGGTGGGGGTGGGTGGGTGGGTGGGTGGGGGGGGGGGGGGGGGGGGGGGGAGACAGGACTAACAAATATATCTGATGTGTTGATAGTAATATGGTTACATGAGGGTATGTATAT
Source organism: Pseudognaphalium luteoalbum (assembly GCA_963422505.1). NCBI lineage: Eukaryota > Viridiplantae > Streptophyta > Magnoliopsida > Asterales > Asteraceae > Pseudognaphalium > Pseudognaphalium luteoalbum. The sequence goes on from OY730196.1 coordinate 111,487,321, forward strand.
GTACCTTTGAAAAGCCACCTCATATCTACCAAATATACATTTTTCTACTTGTACCCAACCGATTTCAAATGAGATGAGACAGAATCCAGCAAAACCAATATATTGCCATCTATAACAATCACAACAGGAAACACACATGTAATATAAAAAGCTAAAAGAGCAAACAGCTGCACTACATATAACAGTGCTTTAACACTTTACATGTAACAATAATATCACTGTGTATTCTAAGATATTACATATATTTAAAAACCATTACACAATGCAGCATCTACACATTGGTATATTTGCAGAAATTGAAACATAAAAGGGCGGGTTCTTCAAGAAAGAACCAAGCAACTGAAACAAAGAAGCACTACAACATGTATTTCCTATCAAAGAGAGAACAGACAAAAAAGAACGATGTGCACATACCGAAGGACTGAAGGAGGAGATCCTTCCATAAGTGGATGAAATTACTACCAAACATTCAATATCCTGATCCAGATTTGTTGTTGTTGAAAGAACACGCCAAAAAGCACTTATAACCCACCATACAGATTAACAAGATATATATTTTTACGATGCATCCTCCCATAGTTGAATCAAGGTTCTAGCTTCAAGGAAACAACTCGTGATTGCCTATTACGCTTTGCAGTCCTCACAAAAACTACAGACAAACAAGATGGTGCCCACCGTGGCCTACGAACTTTTTGCTCCCCCTTAAAACAGGCCACTGAAGAGAATAATTTGTTTGCATCTGATTAGTAATTACCAACACAAACTAAAGAGACAAAGAAACTGACGTTGTTTTACTAAGCTATAAAATGTGGACATCACACACATAATCTGGCAAAAGAGGGATAACCTTTAATTCTCCTGAGTTCCTTGCATAGTGTAATGAAATCTCCCCATTTCATGTGACATTTTCTGATAAACCGCAGAATTTGCTCAGTAGTAAACACAGACATACCTTCCAAGTATTCTCCATTAACACCATTTTCTTTAAACATTTGTCGATAACCACCGAGATTTATTTCTTCCAACCAAAGGCCAACATCCTCACAAAACCAAAAACACACATGTACATAATCAAATCAGTCAAAACAGAACTGTATAGCACACCAATATATATCCTAAGATGACAACACATAGCAAAAGTTTATTTAACACATTACAGATTTATAATGCATGGGTCCAACGCATTATATTACAGTCATCAATCATCATGATCACAAAATATATATGGCTAAGCTTAATTTCCTGGATTATGGGCCTAATCAAATTTGAAAAAATCGATAAGTTCAGTTTTAATGGTTTACGAGCATATAAGCCGAAGCTTCTTAGGTCTCATCTATGCCCATAAGCTCAAATCGGTAAGCAGCTAAAAAAGAGCTTACCCAAACAACCCCTAATCATAACTTATAAGTTGAACTAAACACAATTAAATTAAAATAAACAATAGTATAAAGTGCGAGTATATATATACCTCAACAGTCCAAATGAAGAAATCAATAGGCTCCGGTGGCCGGTTCTTACTCATTTTCCCCTAAACTTTTCACCGGAAAATAAAAACAAATCCTAACCCTAGAACAACAAAAGCAATATCATTAACATAACTAAATTTGAATCAACAAAAACAAAAATTGCAACAAAAGATAAATAAAAGCTTACGTGTGGGTAAAGGTTTAAAGATTAGGCTTGTGATACGTTACATTTGATAGCGAGAGACAACAGGTTTGTGTTTGTGTTGCGAGAGTTGTGTTTGTGTAGTGTGTATCTGTTTTAATTTTTGATGACTTTTTGTTTTCTTCAGTGTTGACTTGTGGATCACTTCTATTTGATTGAATCTCTTTAAATCACGCGCGCCAACTGAGTTAAGTGTATCATACGCGCTAGTCAAATGATATTTTCATGTCCAAATACTAAATTGATCATATGTATACATTAACAGATTATATTGTACAATCTGTAAATATATATATGTAGTGGATGTATCATTTTGGATATTGAAACTATCATCACTCATAATTTTAAATTCATGAATAAATTTTAGTTTAATTCATTTGATTCATATTTAAGATATAAAAAAAGACGGTCTTTATAGAGGTCATTAACTTAATTCCAAACAAATAAACTTTTCTATTGAAAAAATATAAATTAAATTGTCGGTTACATTGATCCATGCCGGAGTAATATGCAACCTCACATTTTTTTATAGTAAAAAGAGAAATTATAAACTTACACAAATTTTATATAAAAAAATTTACATAATGACATGACACTAGTGTTTAACCAATCAAATAACTCATTTTTTTTATCTCATGATTCTCTTTCATCACATGATTGGTCCACCTCATTATGTATATATTTTTATGTAAACTTTATGTAAACTCATCACAGATCTACATAGGTATGACTGTCTGTGACGAAGAATTTATATAACAAAGTAAAATTTCTAAAATATTTCTTTTAGCACATGGATCTGATGCTCATTTTTATGAAGTGGGCCTCTTGATTAATATGATTATAATCTCTTTTATCTAATATGGGAGAGCCTATATTAATTAATCACCTCCTCAAATAACTCTACTAAGCTAATCCTCACCTTACATTGACTTAGTTTAAATAGTCTCAGCCATTGATAATCATTAGTAAAATGATTAATTAATCTTAACATTTTTTCCCTAATTTATTCCAAATTTACCCTCTGGATCTTCTCTTTAGTTTCAAACGTATCTACCAATGCCAGGCAACCTACGGCCGCCCAATCCACACACAAAAGCAAGCAAATCAACCAATCCCCAATGAAAATTTATTCATCTGTTCATCTATTCTTCTCCATGTCCACCAATTAATCGTCTCAATTTATGCTGAAAACCTAACAATTGCTGTTGAACAACAGGCATGTGCGCCGGCAGAGATGAGTGAAATTCCGATCAACAAGACCTTCAACAACCGCAGGTGCTGCTGTAACACCCCCGTCCCAATAATGAAACGAAAGGTCACATTTATTGCTAAATAATTAAAGTCATAACAAAGTCTAGAAGTAATAAATGACCAAGGTTCAAAACAACCATAAATGATGTCTCAAACTAACTCCAACTATCAATAATAAACATAAGTCCAAACTAATAAAATGAAAGGTAGGTCTCTAAGGCAAGTCCAAGTCTTGAACTCTCGTACTCATCCCCTTTGACCCTGATTACCTGTCGTAGGAAAAGAAAATGCGGCTGAGCGAATTGCTCAGTGCGCGGATGTTGACAGAAATAAACAGTAACAACAATATACATTTCAATGTAAGAATGAAGTGAAGTAAATAATTTAAATTGTTCAAAATTCATCCATCGAATCATACCACCCTTACACCAAAGTAAACAAATGAATTAAGGCTGAGGCAACGAGGGGTTGGGTTATTTTATACCGAGTACCATAAACAAAACAAGATATCCAAGCTGCACACACCGGTGCCAAATAATATCATATCTCGCGCAATATATCACAATCACACATTGGTCATGACTCCAGGTGGTTCCCCTATATCGGAAGGTGTGTATGGCACTACACCACACGACCGCTCTACACAAATCATATCATATCAAACGTATCCTAGGATGCATCCATACGCCCCCCAAATAATCCAAAGGCTCACCCGAGCATAATCACACAAATAATGGCTCACTCCGGAGCATAACAAATAATATCACAAAAAGTGGGGACTCCGTGGACTAATCCCACCGCCACGGTCGGTGCGACGTCATTGGTGCTGTAATTACGCCCCTGTGGTCCTCCACAGGAAGCTGACTCGGTATACCTATCTCCTGTCTACAAAATCTAGGGTTCTATGGTTGCACAGTGGACATATAAACCAACTACACACCAGAGTATGTCCACCATGCATATGGAACCTAAATCAAATGAATCAAAGATAGCTCGCAATAATGAATTTCCCAAGTTTTCCAAAATCATTTTCACGCAATATTCTCAAAAGTTTTCACAATTTATCAAATCTCAAATAATAGTTTGGCTCAAAACAATTTAGCTCAAATAGGGAAATTCGGTCACACAAATATATCAAGAGATCAAATGAATCACAAGGATAGCAAAAGAACGCAAGGATATCAACAAGGCATATCACGATAATGCTAAAAAAAGAGTACGGACATCCGTACCTGAATAAATGTCTAAAGCTCTCAAAGTCAAGAAAACTGTCCACAATCCTCGACACGATCTACAGTAAACAATAACCCTATTTAATATCAAACTTTGATCATAAGTATTGTATTAATTGCTTATTATCCTTCCCTTATTGATACTTTAGCTTCCTCCGCATATTCAATAATAGTTTGAATTGTTTAAGGTCTTTTTAATTCTATAATACACCAAATTAATTCAAAGATACCATAATTAATGTGGTTCTGAAATGTTAATAGTACAAGTCTAATGTTACATTTATAAAGACTATATCTTAAATTTTTATAGCATGCAACTTTAGTTTGTTTTAAGATGACAACTCAAGGTACAACTCTAAGAGATATTATATTACTAATTAACAAAATCTATTTCAAAATCGGTTACAAAAATGTTGACTAGAAAGGCTAAATTTGTATTGCAATAAATCTAAAAATCAAGTTTATAAAATTAATACATACTTCAGGGGTCAGTTATAAAATTAATAATAAAGATAACTCATGAAAGCTCTTATTCTACTTCTTCCTACGTACAAATTACATTTTGTTTTATAAACTTTTTCCTTTAACTTAGTAGTAGAAAGTAGAAACATATGTACAATAAGAGGGCAAAAATGTAATTTCATGATTCTCTTAATTAATTCGGTAACTTCCCAACTAGTTCAGGGTCTGAAACGAAATACCAATGAACACCTACATGAATTAATATGTCTTCATTATTCGTACGTACTGAAACGATTTCAATCTCAATATTTTCAAAAAAAGAAATTCATCTTCTTGATTGAGAAGTTATTAAGTAAATCCAATCCTAAGATATAACAGAGTATTAGTATGAATTTTTAGGTCCCGATTCGCTGTAAAAGTTATCCGTTTTAATAGCCAAAATTTCCCGCTAACGTCATCGAATATGATTTCGGACTACGAATCTAAGCACATATATGTTAAATTATCTAATGGTTACATATCATTTACACGTCCCATTATTGACTATGTGACAACATATTTCAAGTTCCTGATTCACGAACCCGCAAGTTTTCGTTTCATCTCCATGTATAAGCGTTAATATTACCGATGATATTTATCATTATAACTCAATAAGAAAATTAAAGGATTAAGTAAGCAATACAGAAGTGATGGGTTGAATGTTACCTCCGAAACGAACTTTTATTCAAACCAAAATTAGACTTGCAGAAGCTTTATTCTCGCTTAGTTCCTTACCTTCTCTTTGTATTTCTTTCTCTTAGTTTTTAGATTTCTTTTCTATTTGTTTTGGTAGATGAGAGTTTAGAATTTGAGAGTTCTATATAACGTGATTTAGTGCCGATGGAACCTCAACTTGCTCCAAAAGAAACGCAATACAAGTGGCGTACTTCTTGACGTCTTCCACTTAGTCCTACGATATATCAAAGTTTCATTCTTTGTTATCCTTAAATTCTTTTAATTAATATAGTTCTAAGGCATGTGATGATGATAATTATTATTACTTAATTTATTTATTTTCTATTTAAAATTAGTTTGTCATTATTTAGCATATCAATGTAACTTTTAAATATTATCATTTTTTGCACCTTAATTATTCCGTATACATTATATGTATTTATATATACTCAGTTTAGTTCATTAATTACAAGGACTATTAATATCATTCCCTAACTGTATACAAGTTTTATTAGGGTTATTATAGCTGCGGAAGAGCAACGGATGCAAGAATCCTTTAACCGTCGCGTCAGACGGTGACACCGACGGCTGGCAGTGGATGATCGTCAGACCCGGCAGTCGATTGTAACACAGGTATTTGTCTCTCCATTCTTGTAGGGTTTGATAGAAGTGAATACCGAATTGGTGTCCGAATTTCATTACATAATCGACTCGCAAGTTACACAGCTAATGATATGATCGTCTATGATGATGTATTAATGTATGACTCGTGTGTTATTTGAAATTGGATCAATCTGTTACATACAAAAACAAGATTATAGTGTTTACGGATTTGAATTCTTTTCAGGCTTCTATTGGATTAAAGGCAAATTGGAATTCGAATTCTAGCAGCAATCGAAAACACATCCCAGTGATTAGCAGAATGCTTAATTAATCCGCTGCATTTTGTGACACGAAGGAATCAATCGAATCCGGAATCATAACGCATAAGATACGTGGTGATAATGCAATGACAGATTCTTTTGGTAACTTAACCCATTAGTTTGATGTTATATTGTCCTTCTATGTACACACTAAAGCATCCACACTTTTTTTACGTTTTGATAGATTTCAACATGCCTTACAATATTGGTTTACTAAAACTTTCCCTCTAATTATTTTTTTTTTGTTGCTTTTCATTTTGCGTACGACTGCGTTTTTACATGGTTTATTGTTTAACACTCGCAAAAGTTCCAAATCCAGGTATGCTCTCTCTGTTTTACGTATTCAGAACCGTGGTACTCATACATAAACATGAGTTTGGTCAAGTGAAAATTCCTTGATTCATTCTTTTTCGCTTTGTGCCGTATTAGATTTCGTCGGTCTTTTTTTATAAAGCTCGGAAAATTTTTGGTATACAACATCTAATACTGTTGAATGCCCTAACCATGCCTCTTTATGTCTATGTTTTATTTTTTGGTATAATCGCTTTGTTGCCTTCTTGGATGAATGATTAACATTTCTGTTTTGCATTGCTTTGTAAGCTGCATAATTTGTTTCAACTTTAGCTTTGCATAGGTTATACCATATCAATTTCTTAGCTTTTTATATCGTTAGTACTTGTGCTCACATAGGCTATATCACCATGCCTTACAATATTGGTGTACTACCACTTGCCCTTTTACTAATTTTTTATATTGTTGCTTGTGTTTGTGCAAACGTCTGCATTTTTGCATGGTTAGTTGTTCTACACTTGCAAAAGTGCCAAATCCATGTTCTGTTTTTCTAGAATGGGCAAGTAAAAGGGGATCAGATACTACTTATTGCTTCAGCTACATACACATGCTTATCTTATTTGTTCACATAGTAAAATGTTTAAATGTAGATTCAGGCGTGCAGATTCCCATTCATAGATGTTTCAATGTGCCATGGTTCAATAAACAGCATAACCATGTTCAAGTGGTGGTTGTATAGTGCAACTGCGGTTGTTGAGTGGTGGCTACTGATGCTAAAATGAACCTGATATTGTATGCTTGGCTACTTCTACTCCTATGGGGAAGGTACACAACATGGCTATAATACTATTAACAACAGTTTGTAGTCTTCTTTGATATATGTTGTTGAAATATGGATTAGGAAGACACACTATTATCAATAAGGTGGTGTATTTGTTGCTTAGTCCATGTGTAATACCATGGAAATTGAAATTCACCCTTGGTTCAAATAACCAAGTGTGTTAAATTTGGGTACTTTTCTGCATAAGTGTCACCCATCCAGCTAATGATAACAGATACCGTGCAATGTAAAACAGATTCCAATATCTCATCTTTATACATATGTAGTTGCAATCACCCTTTGCAGCTTAAATCCACCATTTTACTGTTGCTTATGTTTGTGCAGACACTTGCATTTTTGCATGGTTAGTTGTTCAACACTTGCAAAAGTGCCATATCCAGGTTCTGTTTTTCTTGAATATCATGATGTCGTTATTTCTACTTTCATGGTATATACAGGTTCTGTTTTCTGTTCAACCTTGAATATCATGATGTTATAATATCACATTCTTGGAGCTCCCAAGTCGTTGACCTAAATGGTAAGGTCGATTTAAATAAGTTTGACTTAAATGACTAAAAGTCTTCGTCATATATATGTAGCACTTGGCCAGTTGGCCTAAATCTACACAGATAAGGTAGTGTCTTCGTTTTTTTTCATGTGTATCGCCATAAAGTTGGGCTCTCACCCTTGGTCCAAATAACCAAGGGTGTTAAATTTGGCTACTTTTCTGCAGTAGTGTCACCCATCTAGCTAATTATAACAGAACCTGTGCAATGTAAATAGATTCCAATTATATTTTGGACCCGGATTTTAGTTGCCTTCACCTGCAGAAATACCTTTAAGAGATTCAGGTCTTTTTGGAACATATCTACATAAGCTGGCATATGTTCGTTTTCTGACTTATTATCAAATACATAATATTACCATTAGTTGGATGTTGTGTAACTCGAATGCATGTTGCTACTTTTGCATATATTTGTTTATACATTGCTTTGGCATATATTGTTGAAATATGTATTTTTAATATGTTTGAACATATTTTTTTTTGAATGCTGACAATCTTTTTTAAATGCAGAAAATGAAAACTTTGTCAGCCACGTAATATGGAGTCGTATATGATGATACAGATTGTGGTTCTAAGATGTGTATTTGGCTTTGTAATATGGAGTAGCATGTTGATTCTTTCGCCAGATTGATGACCCGAAGGTTGTACCTAATGAATTTAAAGCCATCGTGGACAAGGAAGCTGTCTTCAAAATTCATGTTGGGGATGTCAACCTCAAACATGTATACCCTGGATATACTGTTAGTCCTGGGACCACTGATCCAGACGTCATCGCTGCAGTCCCTACTAAAGTTGTTGATGCTTAAAATGAACCTGCTATTATTGACTTAGCAACTTCTACTTCTATGGGGAAGGTACACAACATAACCCTCCTCTTTTTTTACAATAGATCCGTTCCATTGATGATGATCATCTTTTCTCCTCCAAGCCTGCTCAAGGCATCACACCAGTGCCATTCTCTCTGAAAAGGAAGAGTGAGTCTCCCCCTGATGAACCTCCTAGCGTTGGATCAACCTCCGTATCTGGAAAGGGATTGAAGAAGATGAAGATATCAAAAATGGATGCCATATGACTCATGTCAGATTTACTGTTCTTTTGATTCTCCGAACTTAGTCCGAACATTTATTTTCTTATGTCTACGTTTAGTGTTTTCCCTGTCTCAGACTATGTCGTTATTTCTACTTTGATGGTTTTGCCTATTTACGGCTATGTCGTTACATTCATTTTTACAATTTTATATAGCTATGCAATTTTACTTGGAGACATCAACTTACTTCATACTTATTCATTTACAAGTTGTTCGATCGTTTGGAAACACCTTCTTAATTCATTGAATCCCAGCTGAAACGAATATCCTTTCTCTGCACAGTTTTTTTCCACATGTTACTCTACGCAGTTGTCATATATATATATATATATATATATATATATATATATATATATATATATGAATTAAGTATATATATATATATATATGGATTTTTTGGAAATTTATTATCAAATCTGATTCGGTATTGCTATCCTCTCTTATTTTCATTGAGTATGCACTGCAGTGACTTTGTACCAAACCATCTGGATATGGTTACACTTATGCAGATGTCTTAACATGCTTTGCAGAAGTTCTATAACCATTTTTAACAGCTGTGTATCATCCTTTCAACTTTTATGCATTTGTGTAATAGTGGAACAGTGAACATAAACCTCGGAAGAGCAACTCCTACATCTAGACCAACTTGCATAAAATGAAAGGTACGAATAACCTTGATTGGTTATACAATCGCTTAATTTATTCGCCTTTGGTTGCATCTGCACCTGATTATAACAACACCAGGTGTAACAGTTTAAGGATGCGTGTTTAATAACCATGATCACAACGGTCATCATTTTACAGGTCTTAAGGTAAACCCATAAAGATGCCTACCCTCTTAGTTTAAAGTAGGAGCTGCTGTTGGTGGAACATCTGCTCTACCATTTGTTTTAATTACATGTAACACGTCTACCAAGGAACAGACTTACCTACCGGATAGTGCTACAAATGGTCATTATCCCTGTCAACCTTAACTGGTCAACATTTAGGAAAAGTTGATTTAGCTTTTAATGTTTCACAAACAGACTCAAGGTGACTGGAGAAGGTTGTTAGCTGTTAGTAACGAGTTGTCTGCTATTTGACCCCGTTTATTTGAAAGATGACAACAACAAGCAGACAAAGAAAATGACCCTCATAACTCACACACGTTTCTGAAGCGTGCAAACCTCTTGAAATAGGTAATAACATATTTAACTCAACATATTACCACATAACCCTTCTTGATTAAATTCTTGCCTCGGCCTAGGCTGAGCCATGAGTACCTCATATTTTAGGATGGCGTATTAGTACTAATTATAGCTTCTTTTCACACAGGCATTTTCTATCAATATGTTACTTGGTTTTAACTGATATATATATACATATCTATGAAACAATATTCATAACACGAAAGGTACAAATAACATTCATTGTTTATACAATCGATTCATGAAAAGCTTATGGTAGTCAATCAATTACAGCTCCTCTACCAAGTCAATCAATTACAGGTAATGCGTCTAATAAGCATCAAACTTGCCTACGGGATAGTTCTGCAAATGGTGATGATCCCTGTGACCCTAAAATGGTTAACATTTGTAATAAGCAGATTTAGCTTTTCATGGTTGACAAGCCAACTCCTGGTTACTGGTTTAGTAAGGACTTGGCAACTATTTGACCTCAATTCTTTGAAACATGTCAAAAACGAGCATAAAACGAAAATGACCCTGGGAACTCACACACGATTCTGAGCCTTGCAAGCAACTTGGAAGAGGTACTAATAAATTTAAGTCAACTTATTAGTTTCTGATGCTTCCCACTGAAATTGTTAACTCGGTGCAGCCTGAACCACGCACAACCCAACTTTTGGGCTGTCGTATGTTTGCTAATTATACCTTCAATTCACACAGGCATTTGTTATGCATCTTCGTGCAGTTGCAAAGTATTCTCATGATACCCAGATATAGAAGGCTTAAATATAATTGTAAGTTGCAATTCCTGAATTTTATGTCATACTCTTAATTCTTTCTATGCCTATTATTACCTTCCTTATTACCATGGCTAATTCATTACTATCAACAAAACACACAAATTATCTCATTTTTTCCCCTATGAACTTATCACACCTCATTAGAACATGTCTATGTCATGTTCAAATCTTAACATCATGTAGTGTTTTCAATTTTTGTTTTTTACAAAATCCAAAAATACTTAACGATGATACTAATAATAGCCTAATGCACCCACAAACAGGTTGAAACACATGTGAATCCTAGTGACCAATTTTGAGCATCTGACAATAAATTTGATAAAATTGACCACCGATAAAGAAACATACTTCTGTTTGCATACGTCATTTATTTAAAAAACCACATTCACATAGGAGAGCAACATGCGCATAACAATGTTAACTTATAAGCAAAATACTACTCGAGTAACTCAATTTTATCTATAATTTACCTTCACACCACACTACTTAATCAACCATAAAGACAACCAACCCGACCTTTTTAACTTCCGGATCCAACACAAACCTCAGTTCACTATCCTCTTCTATTCCCATCTCTGACATCAAAGCTTTCCGATGGCCATGCATCACCATATTAACAACTAGATGTGTTGCAAACCTGTCAATGGCTTTGTGACGCACTTTCATTACTAAAGGCTTTCCATTGATTATTAAGAAGGCAATCTACTCTGGACAAACAGAAACCAAAATTCAACCACTCGTGCGTCAAACAGCAGTACAATTCAATGAAAATTTTCGCATAAAAGATGTCGTCTCTAAAGCTGATGTGTTTTACCTTGTGTACGGAACATGGACTTCGCTTGCTGAGAGATGCATTATGTGGATTGGTGGTTTCCGTTCATCTGATATAATTAAGGTACAACGCTTTTTAATTTTTGTTAGCGGTTAAATCTAAAAGCGCATAGTTTTTTACACATGCACTCTTATGGAACCAAAGTTTATTGTAAAAAAAATAAACCGTTGTTAGCTGTTATAATAGTGTTAATTTCATATTTCAAACTATCTTGCAATTACCATACTCATCACACTCCTTATTTTGATGACTTTGTGTATTGAATTTAGTTAATAAACAAACAAGTGGAGACTTCAACTGAGCAACAAAAGAAAACAAAAAATCGCTAACCAAGCTCAATAGTCATGAGAAAGTCTTACTTGACGGAATGACAAGATTACAGGAGAGTCTATTTCAGATACAATGATTTGGGATACTCTAACATCTTCCTCCACATCACCAAAGTTGTCCACTTACATGTCTCAGATGTCCAACGTAATGGGTACTCTAGGAGTTGTAGAAGATTACCTACATCAGGTATCATATGTATTACTCAACGTTACTTCGACATTATTGTATGCCACCTCTACTAATGTTACTTTTCAGATTAGTTTAGTACACTTACTAAATTACGCGATAAATTCTTATCAAAAATTGGTTTACCTACTTGTCTGGATTGATATTAAGGTTTACAACTATATACTGTCTCCGTTATTTATTATGTCTACATTAGGTTCGATTAAAAACTGCGAGAGAATAATAAAAACTTATTGAACATTGACTATTACTTCATCAACCCTACGTGTATCTTCGTGTCTGAAAAGTCGCATGTTACGGAGTCATTATAAGCTTTCGACTTCATTAACATTAAACTGAATAAATAAATTTATAAATGCATTTCAAGATTTGTGCACGTTGAATAGCATCTAGCATTGAGACGTTTGTTCGGTCCAAGTCTATCTTAATGTATGTCTCTCCAATGCTCAAACTAACTTACCTTTTCACCCTCAACACTTTAAACAAAGTGAGCTCATATATATACCAAATTTCTGCTTCATCATGATTTTTTTTGTTTCGCTATATGTAGGCTGATTTACTTCGAGAGACTACTTTAGTCCAGCTTCATGAGATATTGACAACACGACAATCCACGTTAGCATGGGTGGCTATATCACACTACTATGCATGTCTAAATGCTCTAAGTACTATATGGATTGCAAGACCTCGAGAGTCTCAAGCATCGTGATTGATGAACGATCTCATTCGATTTACATTTTTTAAAAATTCATAACAGGCGAAAAAAACTATTATATGTAGTATTAAACAATGCGTATTATTTTTGTTCTCATCTGCGTACTTACATCCACACAATTTTAATTGCTTGCATTACAACAACATTCACACAATCACATCTAAAATAGCGCTTCTAACCTAACAGTACAATGTAAAAAAAACAATGATCTAGCCCGCAAATATGCGGGTTATGATCTAGTTATTAGCTAAAAACTGTACCTAAAAAATATAGCATTCGGGGGCCTTGGAAATGGAATTGGTTATCTATAAGATCTCATGTGTTTAAAAATAGGGTGTTTATATTTCCACCATAGAAATTGATAAATCCACCACAATAGTGCATTAAATAGTTGTACAACATACATAAATGATACACATTTATGATGAATTTATCAATTTTCATGGTGGAAATATCATCGCCCTTAAAAATGTTATGTCTATAACCAGTTTTTATCAGAGTGTCTTTATTTTGCAGATAAACGAGGCTCTTAAAAGTAGCAGGAAGATCTACAATATCTTTATACAAAAACTCTGGTATGTATAGAGTCTTGAATTGTAATTTTGTACACAATAATAATCATTTGCAATAGGTGAATCAGTTTTAAGTTGAGTTGGATTCGGTTGAGCTTGTATAACAATTACTAAGCTTGAGCTCAACTCAAATCCGATCGATTTTAATAAACATTCTCCGATATTGTTCAAGATGAACCCTTATAGTCATTTGAATAGTTTTTAATGAAGTAATATTTCCAACTTGAGTTGCTCATTTACGAGCTTGAGTTCGATAAACTCAGTTCAAAGGTTGACACAAGCTCGCTTAACTAGTATGATTCGCTGACTCTAGTTGAATCATACTAGTTAGGGTAGGATAAAATTGCAAACTGAATCACCTCTAGTCATGCTACTTAAGCAAGCTCGTGTCAACCTATGAACTGAGCTTATCAAACTCAAGCTCGTAAACGAGCAACTTACTTCATTAAAAACTATTCAAATGACTACGCGAGTTCGTCTTAAACAATATCAAAGAGAGGGATGACACCCGTGGGTATGGATATGTCAAACCTATCGCTCGTGATAGGTTTTTTTACCCGCAAACCCGTGAACATCCGCTAGCTAGAGATGGCAACGGGGCTGGGGGTACCGGGGACCTCAATTCCCATCCCTATCCCCGGATTCTAGTTCAAGTCCCCATCTCCATCCCCATCCCCATCGGGGAAGATGATTTAAGCCCCATCCCCAACCCGAATGAGGATCGGGGATCTTCAATGGGGAATCGTGGATTTACCCATAATGAATGTGTCTTATAGTTTAGCTCATAATGATTGTATCTTATGTATTTGCCTAATGTATTTGTCCATATTGTGTAAATAATGAAGAATTAGGATGGGTATATCAGGTAAAATATGATTATTTAATCTTTAAGAAAATCATAATTTTTAATTTTTTATAATACATATATCACATGTTACATACAAAATAAGTATACATATATAATATACCGGGTATGTGTACGGGTCCCCGGTAAATTTCCAATCGGGTACGGGTTCGGGTACGGGTATGGGGACCCGCGTAGTATTCTCATCCCCGGCCCCATACCCGGTTTTTTTTTTCGAGGATTCCCCGCCCCCGTCCCCATCCCCGGTCAACTCGGGGATTCCCCGGTCAAATCGGGTTTGGGTATCGGGTTCCCCATCGGGTGTGGGTTTTTTTTGCCATCTCTACCGCTAGTGGGTTTATTTTTACACCCGTACCCGTGACCCGTGGATATCCGTGGGTCGCAGGAAACCCACGGGTTTTAAATAATTCAAATATTTTATCAATATATCAAAAGATTTTATATAATTTTGTATTACAAAAATGTTTTAAAACATGTTCAAAACAATGGATCGTAATTTTACACAAATTAAATTATTAAAATTTAAGACATGCGGACTAATATTTCGATATATATCAATTTATTTGATAATTTTTCTTAATCATTTGATAAGTTTATTGGAAGAATGAATATTATACTTTTTGGTATTTATAAGAATAATTTCATTATATATTATTCAAATTAACCGTTATATATACATATATAGGCAATAAAATTATACAAATTCACTTGTGGGTAATTATAATATGTCTTGTAGGTTCGCGGGTCGGGTTTACCAACGGGTATATGTCTACACACATTACCCGCCCGTGACCCATCAACGGGTCAAAGTTCATACCCATAACCCACCCATGGGTAATAATTTCACGGGTTTACCCACCCATGACAGGCGGGTACCCACGGTTCACGAGTATTTTCTCGCCCATTGCCATCCCTAATTAGAGAAGGGTAAAAAAATTTGAGTAGAGTTTGAGTCAAAGGTGAATAAAAAAATCGGGTTTTATACCCTACCCAATTAAAACCCGAAAACCCTACCCGGTTCGGGTTTTGGGAGTACCCGCCGGGTACATAACCGGGTTGGGTTTTCGGAATTCTAAATCGGGTTGAACCCGGGTTGAAATCGAGTCGGGTTGGAAAACCGGTTGAAAACCCTAAAAGCCGATTTTAACCCGATCAAAAACCCGGTTGAAACCCGAAAAAAACCGGGTCGGGTTGGTCAAAACCCGGTTTTCCCTTCGTTAACCAAAATCCGATTCGGGTTTTCGGATCAGGGAGGGTCAAAACCGGTTTTGTTCACCTATAGTTTGAGTTGAGCTCAAGCCCAATAATCATTTTACAAGCCCAGCCCAACCCAACCCAACCCAACCTTTCTCATACTCGAATGGATCATTAACACCGCTACTCATTACTAATTTACTATTTGTACATGAAATAGTAAAAGTTAATAATTTTGCATATGGAGGAGAACTGGAGAAGTACTTTTCCATAAAAGTTGCATGCTAATTATAGAGTTATCTATTCATAAGAACTAGGGAAAAAAATATTAAATTAAAACTACTTGAAAGGCCCAGTATTTATCAATACAGAATGGCAGAAGCAATGAATCGGGGTTTCTCAAACCAACACTAGCCCACTATTCATGTAATTGATAGAATTTGGGTTTATTGTTTGTTACCTGTTATTCTGTTAAATTTTATATTTTAACTATTTAATGCGACCAACTTTCATTTATTATACTGTATCTAGTAAACTTGTAAATATGATATATTATATGTATAATTTTCTTTTTGGATAAGGTCAAAAAAGAAACTTTTCTACTTTGACCTTACCTAAAAAGGAATTTTACATCCAATAGAGCATTTTTACTAATTTAATACATACAATAGAAGTTTTCAAAGTTCAAGTCATATAATAGTAAAAAGTGTAAAATTCAATACATAACGAAACAATAAACCCATTAAATTTTAATAAACATGTATTTCTAATATTTTTACTGCAAAGTTCATATGCAATTGATGTTAGAATGTTAGATTATAAGTTGGAGACACGTCCAAGGTAAAAATAGTTGACTAGATGTAGGAACGGGTCCATTCAATATAGAAAGTATAAATTTCATGTAAAATATTGCATTCTTTGTTTGTGTTCAACGGCGGAACTAGAGGGACATGCTGGTGCCAAGCACCCCCCATCAGGCCCACTACACATGTAATTTTAATAGTATAATCCAATGAATTTTGGCTCAGCACCCCTTTTGTTTATTAGCCCAGCCCCTTATTCTGTATTAGCCCAATAAGTTTTGTGGATTCGGCCCAATTAATGTATAATTTTAATAGTGTAGTCCATTGAATTTTGGCCCAGCACCCCCTTTGTTTATTAGCCCAGCCTCTTAATCTGTGTCAACCCGATAAATTTTGTGGTAAGCACCCGTTAACTGAAAATGCTAGTTCCGCCACTGTTTGTGTTATAAGTTCACAAAAAAGTAACATACTAGTACTACAAGTCACTCCACGTTCTAGAGTCGCCACGGTTATATCCAAATATGTCATGTTTTATTCTGTTTGGCATTTCATGTCGTTTACGGTTATAATAACTATGAGTTTCGTTTTCCTTATGAACGAAGTAAAAAATTACAAAATGAAGAGTTTAAAACTAGCATATTACATTTTTTTTTAAAAAAATTACACATTTGAGTGGCAAACATGGTTGATATATAGACAATAAATTGAAGTGTGTTTGTCTCTAGTATGTCTCAATATAAACAAACATTTAACCACACCCACCCTGAAATTTATGAATTCATTAATACGGAGTAAAATGCTTTTTAATTTCTGCATGCAGCCATGCACACATGTTTTATTTATTTATTATTTATCATTATTATTTAATTTTATATTTATACGGGACATGTACGTATTTATAATAATTCACGCGTAATAATGTGATACTTTCCTATAATAAGCAATGTTTTGAAAACCGGTTGAACTGGACCGGTCCAACCGGTTCGACCGGATTTTTGAGGTTTTCCGGCCGGTTAAAAACCGGTTTTGACCAAGAGTTGACCGGTCAATGAACCGGACGGTTCGGTCAAAACCGGGCGGTTCAACCGGGAACCGGACCGGTTCGACCGGTTTTTGATTTTTGATTTTTTTTTAAATGATTTTGGCCGGTTTTGGGACGGTTGAACCGGACCGGTCCAACCGGTTCGACCGGAAATTGAAGGATTCCGATCCGATTCAATTTCCGGTTTTCAAAACATTGATAATAAGTGAAATATTTATCATAAAAAGGCCGACTTTTTTTGCCGAAAAATGAATCAATAGTTCAGTTTTTTGCATTTTTTGGTATCAACTATTTTTTTTGCTGAAAAATGAACTACTAATTTAAAATCGATCATTTTCATGTATATGCTAACATTTGAAACGGTCGCCGAGGATTATACAGCTAGGGATTTTTTCTTAAAGACGTATTTTGAATCGATCATACGCGTTTGAATTGCTATATAATCCTCGGCGACAGTTTGAAATGTTAGCATATACACGAAAATGATTGATTTTAAACTAGTTCATTTTCGGCAAAAAAGTTAGTTGATACCCGAAAATGTAAAAAATAGAACTATTGATTCATTTTTCGGTAAAAACCCTTTTATAAAACAATGGTGTATATCTCTATAAACTCCTTGTAAAAAAACTTTATAATGAACTATATTTGAGTATAATTATATGATATTAATGGAGTACATATTATAGTTATACTTTTTCAATTTTTTGTCATAATGTTAATTGAAAATCTTAAACATCACTCATGTTTTATTAATTTGGACAATATGATAATCTATTAAATACTACAGTATGTATTTCAATTTGAAACTTTGTTATCATCACTTTATTTTATATTTTATATTTTCAGAATATTTGGCATGAGACATGACCAAAAATACATCTTTCACTTTATTCAAAAATTTGCTTTGAAATTTCTACTTTTCAACTTCTAAAATATTGTATTATTCTTTGCAAGTACCAACATGGAAGGGAGGAGAGGTTGAAACGGGCCCACTTTAAACCCAGTTTGTAGGACACTTGGGCCCATATGGAACTTATCAGCCCTTTTACTTTATCATCGTTTAGACTTTAGATTAGATTAGATTAATAATGGTGAAGACTGAAGATAAATAGCTTATTAGCTCATCATTATTATTTGTATTCTAATTTAAAAAGATAAAATGAAATAATTATCACAAAATATACATTACACATTATGTGGCATGCTTATTGTTAACTATGGATAGGTTTTATGATAACATTGATAATAACTATAGACGTGTTTGCATAAAGACCACAACGAATGTTATGCATAAACAAAACACGTATTAATGTGAGAAAAAAAAATCTATTTTCCTACTCTAAAATTAATAAAATCTTATATTTTAAGTTTCATATGAGACAAAATTACATAGTATATAGGTATTGAATGTGTGTAAGGAAGTAAGGCTATGTTTGATTGGTAAGTTTCAAAATGGAATTTGATAGTAATTGAAATCTCATATTTTATACTATAAAAGTGTTTGGTTCAAGAATGAATTAAATTTAAATTTACCAAATCCATACGCTAAGAGAATAAATTCTAATACTATCAAAAACATTCGGCTAATCAAATGCACTATAGAGATTTATGTGTTTCCTGAATGTATATATATCCGCACTTTCAAAAACGGTGAGATTTAAATGAATATTTAATGTTATTTAAAGGTCACGAGTTGAATTATATCTTACATATGTTTCCGAAATGAGTTGAATTATATCTTACATATGTTTCCGAAATGAATTTACGAACCTAGAATGTTACAAAAAATGGAATTGGGCATCTCAAAATGTAGGAGTTTTTAAGTTTGATTTGGTCAAAATATGTAGAGTTGCATAATAAAGTAAACATTTTTCAACAACTTAGTTTTTTAATTATATGTACCAACAAGGTACGAAATTGGAGTTACATGAATCTTAAACAGACAATCTTTATTTAAAAATGTTTTGTGGGACATGCATAGACATGAATTTTCCCATCTACTATTGCGCGTGCGTTTATAGATAATATTTTAACACAATAATTTTACATCACAGAATAAACATTTACATATATTTGTTTTATTTTATATTTTATATTTTTGCGAAATTTGTAATCGTGTTTTTAGCATAAGCATATTTACTTCAATCTTTAACTTTAATTTTGTCAATTACATAAACATCATTTATTTATTTTGTTTGTATAACACATTTATAGATTATAATTTAGTTCTCTTATTATCGGTCGAATGTCAAATAACAACGGTACGAAGTTAATTATAGCCAGGAGTGATCGAAGGATGAACAACTGAATTTTTCAAAGGACGCCGTAGATTCGATTTTTAGTAGTCTGTCTCAATGTGTTAGATGGTCTTTTTTCTTATAGAATTACGACTGTGCCCAAGTATTTTCTTAACGTATAAATAAATTCAATCAACGTAAAAACGTGGTTACGAACCAAACAAGCCAGGCACAATATCTAGAATGAAATTAATAAAATTTTACTTTAAATCAAATCAAATCAAAACCATATATCGTGTCATATATGGAAGAAGAAGATGATAAAGGCTCTGTTTATGGGACCCCTAGATTATGCAAAATGCGCATGATGTCTATCAGCAACATGACTCGAATTTTAAAGATACAAAGTCATATCTTTAATTTTGGTGTTTTCTTCTTACATCCAATCTTTCTTTTGATTCTGTTTATAGATTATAGAATGGTAGGTGCATTATGTATACCAGAGATATTAAAATGATTGAGTTTTCTTAAGGCATATCTGAGCACTCTCACAATATACTTATAAGACCATTTGCAATGGTGACGCCCATCATGGGCCGTTTTGGGTGTCACATCAGCGTCGATGCCCAGTCAGCATGTGCAGTGGTAAACTCAGAACGCTCCAGAACATCCATCATCTCCCCTTGGCCCCACCATTTTCTTTTAATTTTGATTTTTTTTAAAAAAAAAACTAACTTTTCTTTTTAATTAAACTAAACTACAATTTATTAATTTAAACAAATTCATTTCATTAACTTAAATAAAAATACAATACAATACTTAAACACACCACACTAAAATAAAAGTTCAAATTACAATGCGAGACAGTTACAAATAAAATAATACAATACAATAATCAAGCTGGAGGCAAAGGTATGCTGCGGAAGTTAGGTGGAAGCGTCCAAATGTGCTCGGTGAGATCATACTGCAATTGGTCATGCACTTGTTTGTCACGTATTTCCTTTATTCGCGCTTCTCTATCTTTCAAACGTTGCCTAAAATCCCGACGAGGCCGGTTAGCAGGATCATCAATCATCTCTTGTTCGATCGCAGAAATCAAAAAACCATTATCTTCTTGGATCATGTTATGCAATATGACACAAGTGTACAATTGTCTTCGCAACTTGTTCACACTCATAGCTCGTCCCGCAATCTTTAAAATTACAAACCTGCCTTGAAGTACACCGAATGCTCGTTCGACATCTTTTCTTGCACTTTCTTGAAACCGCTTGAACTTGGCTCGTTTCTCATCAGTAGGAGAGTGATAGGCTTTCATAAGTGTACACCAATCCGGATAAATACCATCGGCTAGATAATATCCTTTTGTGTAGTGATGTCCATTGACATCAAAGGATGCGGGTGGACCAGTATCATTTTTGATGGAATCAAACAACGGAGACGCGTTTAAAACATTAATATCGTTGTTTGAACCCGCCATGCCAAAAAATGCATGCCATATCCACAGATCATATGAAGCAACCGCTTCAAACATAATGGTCGGGTGCCCGTGATCACCCCTAGTGTACTGACCTTTCCACGCATTGGGACAATTTTTCCATTGCCAATGCATACAGTTAATGGACCCAAGCATTCCCTTAAAACCATGTATCTGCTCGTGTCCTCTATAAAGCCGAGCAATATCGTTGGCAGTCGACCTCCTCAAATACTCTCGAGAGTATAAGTCGAATACACACTTACAAAAGTTGTTAACGCAGTCGTTTGACGTGCGTTCACCCATTTGTAAGTATTCATCGAACATATCGCCGGACATTCCATATGCCAATTGGCGTATGGCGGCGGTGCACTTTTGTAACGTGCTAAAACCAAGCCGACCAAGTGCATCCGGCTTTTGTTTAAAATAAATAAAGTGATCGGGAATAGGTTGAATAGAGTATTCGGATATACCTTCGACGATTCTGCAAAATAATTCCCGACGCATACGAAAACGGCGTTTAAACAAGTTTGCTGGGTACTTTGGGGTTTCCGAAAAATAGTCGTTCCACAATCGTTCTTGAGCACCTTCGCGATCTCTTTCAATATAGGTCCGATTCCGGGGTGGTCTCGAACTAGAACTAGCATCGGCTTCATTGTTTTCTTCTTCGTCCCAAACTTGTAACACTTGGAAAAGAAGTTCTTCTTCCGAATCAGATTCCAAAATAAAATTTAGTGAATCCATTTTTGAATTTAGTAAGAATTGAGAGAAAGTTGGATGAATTTGGTGTGTGAAAAATGAGAAATGGAGTATGTATATATAGAGGTTTGGAAAAAAAAATAAAAAAAAATTAAAAGAGCAGTTGAAAAAAAAATAAAAAAATAGCCGTTGGGAACGGCATTTTTTAAAAAATTTTTAATTTTTTTTTTTTATGTTTTAAATGGTAAAAATGGGAATGGGCCCCACAAAAATGCCCCACGCAGCCCAGTGTTTCTCCGATCGACGCCCCCAGAACGCCCCATTGCCGGCGTTCTGGGGCGTTCTGAGGCTCCACCTCGGCCAGAACGCCCGCGTTGCAAGAGGTCTAAGTGACTATTCATTTTGTGTCAATTTAACGTGTCATTAGTTTTTTTCAAAATTGACTGAGACTGATTGATCACAGCCAACTAAAACACTATCAATTAATTTATTAGACACCACATTTACCAATGTACATTTATTTCTATACATAAAAATTTGACGTCTACCGAATATCTGACCAGTGCAAAGTGACAAGCAAAACTGATGGCGTGTGCCAATAGTGTTGGTGAGAACAACGGCCAAACAGACTAACCGATGGCAGCCCTCATAAGAAGTGATTGATGAACTTAAAAATTCCTTGTTTACTTTGAAAATGCAATTGATACACTTTAAGTCTTCAATTAACATAAATCTTTACACCCACTTCTTATTGTATATACTCTTGGATCATAAGATGGAGAAACCCAAAATGATTTGATGAAGTGAGTTACATTTCGATATGGAAACGCGTTTCATTAAAGTAGTAGTTACTGAGTTAAAACAATTTTACAACGCCTACGTTTACTATATGTTTAAAACACGAAATAATGAATCTAACCTTAAATATTACTAGTATTAAATAAAAAAACTAAAACCCGGAAAGTTAACAACAAGGGTTAATAATAGTTTAATCCCTAATTTTTCAATTTGTTTTCGTTTTAACCACCCAACTTTAATTTTAATGTTTTAACCACTCAACTTAAGATTACCGTTTGACCACTTATCGTGATTGTGACCTACTGTAGCCCGTTAATGCGTAGTTGACATCTCCAAAATATTGGGTTTATCCATGAACTTTCAAGTTGTTTTCGTTTTAACCATTCAACTTTGTTTTTAACGTTTTAACCACTCAATTTATGGTTATCGTTTATTTTGACCACTTGTCCACTTTTTCAACTTTTTCAAACAATTACCACTCATTTAGCATCCGCAATTAAAGTTATCTGATAAATAATCTAAAAATAATTTTTTCAAAATAGAAAGATACTGTACTCGGTTCGTTCTATTTAAAATAACCATATTACTATTTTGAGATGTCCGCTTTGATATTTAACCAATAAAGAAACAATGAATGCTTTCAAAATAATAGACAATGAAAAGTGGAGGATAAGTAGTTAGTGGAGAATGAAAAGTGTAGTTAGTGGAGAATAAACCGAAGAACCCGAACCGAATAATTTGAGGAAACCGAAAATCGAACCAATGAACACCCCTACTTTCAAATAAAAACATATTGTACTTTATCTGTCTCATTTAAAATGTCCACATTACTATTTTGGATGTCCCATTATAAGTGTATCTTTAATCAATCAAAAAAGACTGTAGTGAGTATATTTAATATTTAAATTGATGAAAAGTGTACTTAGTGGATAATAAGTCGTAAGTGTGAAAAGTGTAGTTAGTGCTTAATTGTCAAACGAACTTTAGTGATTAAAATGTGGTCAACCTATAATTTGAGTGGTTAAAACGTTAAAAAGAAAGTTGAGTGGTTAAAATAAAAACAAATTAAAAATTCAGGTATTAGACCATTATTAACACACAAAAAAAATGTATTCCACATTATTAAAATAACCTAGTCAACCGGTTACAAGTCAAGGAAATAGTTTTTTTAAATGGTCAAACAAATTTTAGTGGTTAAAATGTGATCATAATTTGAGTGGTTAAAATATTAAAATTGAATATCTAAAATGAAAACAAATTAAAAATTTAAGGATTAAATCATTATTAACCTTAAGAACAATTCTCAAACCCTTCTTTGATCGCAAGGGTGAGGGATCAAATTCAAACCCCACATCAAGCTTCCTTCCAGAAGGTCGATTCTAATTAAAATAATCCCCAACTTCACTTACTAATGATGACTCTTGCCAAATTACTGAATTAACCTTTTTGCCTGAATAGCAAACACTACTCCAATCTCCATGATTATGCCATGTTACTTAAACTATAGAATATTGTCTTTAGTGGTTGTTTAATGTAATTCTTTTGTCTTTACAAGTCATCACATAAACTCTATTTTTGACTGAAAATATGAAATGATCTTGTTTACTGCTGCTAATAAATAAACATATGTAGGCAGAGATCAGAACCGCTACTTCCTAGATCCTTCGCATCAATATATATCGTATAGACGTCAAAGTAATAGTGTGTTTGTCTTGATCGACCTAAAATTTTGAGTCAATTCTGAACCATTAATTCGTGTATTTAATTATAATTAACTTATTATATTTAATTTCTCATGTGTCCAAATTGTTATATATAAATGCTTTTAAAAACCGGACGGTTGATGTACATATTCAAAGTATATTCAAAGTATTACTTCATTCGTCTCATATAATGTCAAATATCAATTTATACACAATTTAGGAAAAGTGATAGACCGTCACATTGTTAACTAATAGTGTTGGATTTTATATTGATCACTTAAACATTCTGATTGGTTAGAATTGACATTGACACTTATTTTTGAACAAATTAAAATAAAAAATGTGATATATAATATTTTTATAATCATTTCAAAAACTATTATTAAGAAGGGGGGAGAAAAAAAAGAAGTAAAAACACATGCCAAATCATTTTGACATCCGTACGTTAGAAATTGAGCATTAATTTTGTCTAAACTTATCTTAACTCACTATGCTAGTTTTATCTTTCACTAAACTCAAACTAGTACCGGTTTGACTCTTTGGGTTAAGTTTCTCGTTTTTTTGATTTGCTATATAGGAAATTCGTTCTATTATGAGTAATAATAATAATATAATTGAATTAGTTAATGGTTTTAAAAAAGAATAAAAAAATGGCATGTGATGTTTATTGCTACGCACGTACGTGTTAATTGATAATAGACGTAATTAAATTACGGGATAAGATTTAGCAATCCCAAAGCATAAAAAAGTTAGTGAAATGGGAAAAATGGATCGAAGGGGACAAAACGTTTTATAAATAAATAATTTTCTACCTTTGTTTGTGTGGATCATGATGTGGAAGGTACTTGTTCCCACTTCATCACATCTCACTTGCAATAAAAATAATAATACTGTATAAACTTTATTATATAGGATTTAGATATGGATTTAAAATAACTTAACAATATGTTGCAAGAGGAAAACGTCGGTATCATGGATTTATTATAGGGTTAATAATAGTTTGATACTCAAACTTTCAACTTTTTTTCGTTTTAACACCTCAATTTTTTTTTTAACGTTTTAACACTCCAACTTATAGTTTGACCAAAACTTAATACCCAAACTTTCAACTTTTTTCCGTTTTAACACCTCAACTTCTTTTTTAACGTTTTAACACTCCAACTTATAGTTTGACCACAATTTAATCCCTTTAATTTGTTTGTCCGTTTAAAATTACACTTCTAGATTTTTTTTGATACGTACATATATATATGATTTAAATGCTTGTAAATTAATTGTAACGTGTCATCACAATTAATTTTATAATGTTTTATTTTGATAACGATATATTTTTATAATGTTTTCGTGTATAATATTTTTAGTTATATGAAAAGCTATTTATAATGAATGCATGTTGCTAAAAAATGATAAATGGGTATTAAACGATAAATGGGTATTTCTAGTCAATTATTTCAACATTACCTATTCAGCAGGTTATCAGTTATAAATACTCTGATTAAAATCTGATCAGGTAATAAGTTAGAATTATAACAATAATAAACTATAATTAAGAGGTTAATAACAATCGAGATCACGAGGTTAGCTAATCTTAGTATTCTTTGAAGGATTAATAGAATACATATTAAATAGACAACACATAAGAAGAATTTATAGTGTATTCAAATCGAATCTTGATTATTTCAAACTAAAGAGTTAAAAAAAATAATCCAAAAGTGTAATTTTAAACGGACAAACAAACTAAACGGATTAAATTATGGTCAAACCATAAGTTGGAGTGTTAAAACGTTAAAAAAGAAGTTGAGGTATTAAAACGAAAAAAGTTTGAAAGTTTGGGTATTAAGTTTTGGTCAAACTATAAGTTGGAGTGTTAAAACGTTAAAAAAAAAGTTGAGGTATTAAAACGAAAAAAAGTTGAAAGTTTGAGTATTAAACCTAAACCATTATTAACCCTTTATTATATTCATAACTTTTTTAGATAAAATTCATTAAAAAGGAATAAGGGTTCAAAACTAACTAAAACGACATCTGTATGAAATGTAATTGTAAAAAACTATTGTTGGATTGATTATAGAATCGACCTCTAATCTTTAGATGCGATCAACACAATAATAGAAGGTAAATGTGAAATATATATGCAGAATTCCTATACCGTTAAATAATATTGGGGTTAGTGTTTGAGTATCCAACTTATGTTTGCTAGTTCTAATGCATCAAACTTTCAAAAAATGTGTTTTAGTGTATGTTGGTGACGTTTTGATGATGTGTCAAACTCTCTGGATGCCACGTGGCACCTTTAACGAGCGACACATCAGTAAAAGACATTAACACACTATTTTTGAAAGTTTGATGCATTAAAAATATCAAACGTAAGTTGAGTATTCACAATATATAGACATCAGACACAAGTTAGATGCATTCCCAGACACTAGCCCCAATAATATTTTAAGCGAGTTGCGTTCATAAAACACATATGATGAGAAAAAAATGCTTGATAAAAAGGTTATCATATATTTTTCAACGTAAACATCTATTTTGAAAATGCAATCCCAAACGTCTTTGGATAGTTTAGACGTAAGATAGGATTTTTAGGATATGAAAAAAAAAAATACCGCATCAATCACGTACCTTTCATTATAAATATCTAGTCAAGAAGAAGATTTTGAATTGTAGCTTCTAGTACTCTTTCAAGTACATTAACCATTATTAATTGATAGCCACGGTTCTAATTGTTGTAAAACGGTTGTAGATACGTATGTTACTCATGCAAGTGGTGCAATTTTGACTATTGTAGCCGTAATTAAACATGGATCCACCCTAAAGGCTTCCCAAGAGGTAGTATCTTAAATAAGCACTAATTACCATAATTAATGAGTTGACTAAACTAATTACAACATTTAATCAATTAAAGTTTAGACCAAACCCGTAGTAAATGAGAAGGTTCTTTGTAAACATGATAGAGCACAAAGTCCGTAGGAACTAGCAAAACTCGTTTTATTTGGATGTTACATGTCACTTTGAAAAGCTAGACAAAATTTATACATCTATATTAATCTACACCATCACTATCACTTGAGCAATTTTTATAAACACGCAAAAATTGAAATTTGGATCGCGATTGTGTTATCTACAATTTAATTTATTGCGAATTGACAATTCATCATTAACATCTTATCTTTCGCTCGTCGAAGTCTTTGTCTCTACAATTTTCGAATCAATTACTTTGTTATCTACAAATCTTTTGATTGGCGGGTCAAATATATAAAGTAGCAAGAACGATAGGCTTTAATAGATTCTAACAGGGAAGAGAGTTCAAGAAGATTATGATCAATGGAATGGTTAAAGGTCAAGTTTGCACTTTAAAACTTTAAATAGATCAAACTCCTTGATACATACATCAAATTTATATATTCCGTAGATGTTAATTGTAACACCCCGCAATTTTAATATATTCATAAACGTAAATTGCATGCATTTTTAGGCCAATTTCCTAAATTAGAATGAATTCACAACACATTTTAGAGATAAGTCTAGCAAAGTCCAACTAGATAATACGCGTAGTATTACTTATTCATAATTAGATGTAATTATGTACAAAACGATTTAAACAACGCGACAAAAATATACGACTGTTGGTGAATAACATTAATTAATAATATGAAATTATTAAGTTACATTAACGTTTATTAATTATTATGTTGATAATATTTACAGAGCATTTTGTGTTAAATAATGTTTAATTCGTAAACTGAAACGACTTGAACCATATAGGTAAAACTAAAATAAAACAAAGTTATAATTTTACAACTCAACTAAATTATTTTAAATAAAATATTTCAACTAATAGTATAATCGAAAACATATTTAAAAACCTATCATTTAAAAACATTTTAATATTTAACGATCGGGTAAACGAACACGGGCTAAATACCGCAAATTCGGGACAAAACCCCCTCACTTTTGGCCCCAAAAATCTGCCAACACCACCCCCTCACCCCACCCTCATTTTCATTTTCATTTTCCCTTTCTCTCACTCCATCCCCATTCTCTCTCAATTCTCTCTCTAAAAACTCACCAAAAATCACCAAATCACCACCATTTTCTTTGGATTTTTGGAATAACAACAACAATAAAACTCATCATCAACTTCATCTTCAAGATCCAAGCTCAAGAACACCATTTTCATCACCATCTTCATCCACTCATCTAACTTTCAGATTTCACTCGATTTGGTATGAAAAATCACTTTTCTTTCACTTTTCCTTTGTTATTATAGTATACAAACATGTTACAAGTCATTATATGAAAGATCTAAACGTTTTTGGGTTGAAAAATTAAGATTTTCGTCAAACAACGCGTTGTGTCGCACGGGACCGAAAACAGTAGTGCGACACAAGCTTTTGTGTCGCAGTACCATTTTTACGTCGCATTATGCGACACAACGCCTTGTGTCGCATAAATTATCCTATGTCGCATACTTGCGACACAATTACTTATGTCGCTGCATTTGCGACACAAATGCCTATGTCGCATTTATTTGCGGATGTCGCAGGAATGCGACACAAACCCTTGTGTCGCAGAACCTTTTAGCGACACAGTACTTATGTCGCAAAACTCAGAACCTTAAAAACACATGTTTTTCACTAAGTGTCGGAACCAAATTTTATCACTTGATTTTACTCCGAATTTGGAATTCGGATGCGTTTTCACTACAACAACATAGTAGAAAATAAAAATTTTCCAAGCTGACCTGGCAGCTCGACCCCAGCCAGGGGCTCTGCCCCTTGGACCCCGCCAGGGGTTGCCACCCCTTGGACCCCGCTACCAGGGGCGCTGCCCCCGGACCTCCGTCCACAATTTCATACCTTATGAAACACCATGAAACAATAAACTACACCTTGAAACGTTTCACAAAATATCACCAACGTCTCGTGTCGAACTTACAAAATAAACAAGGGTCTTTCATGAATAAACAAGTAACATGGTTAGACTGTTAGCCAACCGCTTATATGATTATTCCTACGTTTAGGACGTTAGTGACCTACTTGGATTTAGGCTTTGCTAGCGCTCGCAACTTTACTTAGCTCAACAGGTGAGTTCACAACCCCACTTTTAACTGTTTTACTGCTTTCAACTTGGGGTGAGAAACATAGTCAACTACTTTATTGATTGCCATAACTGCTTTTGTTTACATGATTGTTTATCATACTTGTTTACTCGCACAATTTGAGTACTTTGAACTGTTGAACTCTTACAACAAAACTGGTATTTATGAAATAACATTTTCATACTATAAACTTGTTAAACCTTGTTTAGTAAACCGGAGAACGACCGGTACTTTTAGCAACGTATTTTAGTGCCAGAGAACGACTGACCAAGTGGACGGGAGAACGACCCGTGCTTCTTTTGACCGGAGAACGACCGGTACTGTGTTTCGCTGGAGAACGACCGGCAGTATTTATTGCCAGAGAACGACTGACCAAGTTGGACGGGAGAACGACCCGTGTGTCTTTTGACCGGAGAACGACCGGTACTGTTTTGGAAACGCTGAAGAACGACCAGCAACGTATTGCAACCTGTATTTTGGGTAACATCCCACGTAAACAGTATTTTGGGTAACATCCCACGTAAACGGAATTTTGGGTAACATCCCACGTAAACGGTATTTTGGGTAACATCTCACGCAAACTGTATTTTGGGCAACATCCCAACCGAACTATATTGGGATAACGTTCCACAAAACGTTTACTTAACTATTATGGCAATGACTATTTGTGAACGTATTTGTTTCAACATCTGTGCTTACAAACTTGATTCAACTATTGCAAACATAAAACCTGTGAATTCACTCAACCTCGTTGTTGACTTTTACTATGTTTTTCAGGGAATTAGTTGCATGTAAGACATCCTGCACACAATGGAACATAGGCGACCTACGAAGGAATAGGATGCCAACTTTTGACAACTGGTTTTCCTTTGTATAACAAAAGTGATTTTAGTCATATTTACGAAATCTACTTTTGTAAACTTAATAACTTTTACATTTGTACGATTTGACAAATCGTAAACTTTGTAACTATTACATTTGGCATCTTAATATATTATGTTTTGTTGTAATCATAAGCTCTGATACGTATGCATGTACTGTGTATTGTGGCACTCCCCATACTTAACTAAATGCTTCCGCTAAACAAAATCAACGAATTTTGGGAGTGTGATATTAATGCATAACTACAATACATATCATTTTTGAATTGATCAAAAATTTCTTGTATTTATTTGGAGAAGGCTTACTTTCAATGTAAATCATAAACTAATTGCTCACTACAAAATATAGTAAGAAATTTGATCAAGTTAGCATATTACCCCTACTTGGAAACAAGAAAAAAGAAAAAGACAAAAATAAGAAGACAAATTAGGTATAACTTAAGTGGTACCGTCACCGTAAACATCAAGACCTCACATGTTTGACCAATGGGGGTTCAAATGTATGCCTCAACACATGTTGTGAACGTGTAATTTCTTTGGTGTTAATGCTCCTTATGGGTATGAATATATGATTGATGCGTACCGTTTAAATATTGTATGAGAGTTAGTGGTACTCTCTTTTTTAGTACTTAAAAACAGAATGTGATAAATACAATACCTAAATTGATTCTTACACAATAATCTATTATAGAAAAAACTCATAATACAAGTATCTAATAGAATAAGCCATAAGTTTAACGTACGAATAAATTTATATCATGTATTTATCATCTCTAGAAAAGTATTAATTGATTAAGTATAAAATGTTATCATACAAAGTAAATAATACTGAGTAGTTCTACAATATTTCTTCTTAGAACCTAGTGGGTCATAGTTAACGTTAACCTTACTAACACAATAAATTTTAAAAGAGTTTCTTTTGATATGCATAAGAATTTATACATTCAAAATTTGTCTCCTGAATTTTCAATTTATCCAATTTAATTAAAGTACAATTGTTTTATGTATGTCTAAATAGCTTAACCAAAGCCTTTAAGGCTCTTGTTAACAAAACCCAATGAAATTTTACATTTACCCATATCATGTACGTAGTATCAATTTTTTATTTTTTATTTATTATTTTTATAATTGAAAGACAATAAACTCACAAAGCATATTACAAATGTATACATTTTTTCATAAAAATATAGATACATGCATCTTAGACTTAAACCCACAAACTCATAGTTAAAGGGTCACTTCCATACCGCTAGGAAATGACACTTTGGTATCACATTTCGATTTATTTAATTCATACGCATAATTTTACATGTTAAAAAAAACTACCGTATGAATTATAAATTCAATCTTTTTCACAATATAAACTCATGGCAATAATGTAATACTATTGTTTAATATCAAGGACCATTCTCAATTCTAGATTCTTTTATAATTACCAGATCACTCTGTAGTTTGCCATTTCTCTCTTTTCCCTTTCTGTTACATCATCTTTCATTCCACTTTCTATTTTAGTTGTGGTTCTACTGTGAAATTCCCAACTCAAAATTACACTCATTGGTATGTAAATTGCCAAATAACTCCTCTTATTCATGATTTATTCACTATTTCTATATATATAATAGATATAATCTTTGTTTATCTCTCATCATCTCCACCCTCAACTTTTTTGTTCTCTCTCTATATGAACCCCCCCCTTAATGCTTATATCACTAATTGGTGTTCTCTATTCTAGTACTTCACTGCAGAAATTTGAGCTCAGGAACTCATTCTGATGGTGTTTCCATAGGTGGGTTTCTGACTTTCTTCCTCTATGTATATATTTATTTTTTTTCTTTTGGGTAACAAGAATTGTTTATATGATTTACTTGAGTAAGGGTTTTATTCATCATGTGTGGTATGACAGAGTGAATCTTTATGATGGTGGTGAGGGTTTCATAGATTTAGATACATAAGAAAAAAACATAAAGTTCTTCTCAATCTTCCAGAAATTGATTGGGATGATGAATAATAATAGTAACGGTGAGCCAAAAAACCCCAAATAAAACAAGGATTTACCAATAAAGATTCTAACTTTCAGATGAGTATTGTAAAAAAATTGCAACTTTCTTGGGCTATCCTCAATCTTCAGTCAATTTTAATGATATTGTGGGTGAAAAATGTCAAAATTAATAAAGTTTGTAATGGTAAAATTTCCCAAAAAAGAGAAAATTTGAGACGGGTTCTTCTGAAAAGGCCTAACTTGCTGAAATGACCCTTATTATTCTGCAATTTAATAGTCTTTAGCTGTTATTTAATGAAATTGTTAGTTTGTCATGTACTTGGGAGGTATAATCCGGAGTTAATCATACGTATGAGTTATGACTTTTATTTATAACGTATTTTTTTTTAATTTCTACAAAGACTTCACAGATTAGATTTTTTATGTATTTATATCATTTTTTTCATAGTTTTCTTTTATACCATAATATATTCATGGGTATTGGTAAATATTGACCAAATTCAACCCATGATTCTAGTTTCTTTGGCCATGACTTGCAAACTGTTGTTCACATAAAGCTTCATCCTTTTATGCAGATTGTTGAAGTTAAGAGTTTCTACAATTGAAATTTGTATCCAGCAGGCATCCACAAACAAAAGATCAACCATGTCGAATGCATGGTACTACCAATCTATGCAAGAATTTGAGGTTGCTTATAAACCTCAGTTTCAAACTTTGGATAATATTAGCTATGGAAGCAATTTGTTCATCAAACCTGAACCATATTGCACCCTTGATTCTTCATCGGCCAGTGGCAGTTATACCCTCGATTCTCCGGTGACCGAATCTTGTGTGACTGATGACTTGAATGAGTTTAGGCATAAGTTGAGGCAATTAGAGACTGTGATGCTTTCAGATTTGTACGAGGAATCTGAAAATGGAAAGTTGTTGGTTGGCAATGGAATTGTTGACCTTCCTGATTTAGAAATATGGAAAGAAATGGTAGAGGGTGTCCCGAAAAGGGACTTGAAGGAGGTTCTGATTGCATGTGCAAATGCAGTCTCAAATAATGATATCTCAACTGCCCAGTTTTATATTTCTGAGCTGCAGCAGTTAGTGTCAGTCTCTGGAGAACCGATCCAGCGGCTTGGGGCTTACATGTTGGAAGGGCTGGTGGCACGAATCTCATTTTCAGGAAGCTCGATATGCAAAGAGCCTGCTAATGATGAGCTTTTATCATACACAAACATCTTGTATAAG
Source organism: Pseudognaphalium luteoalbum (assembly GCA_963422505.1). Lineage (NCBI taxonomy): Eukaryota > Viridiplantae > Streptophyta > Magnoliopsida > Asterales > Asteraceae > Pseudognaphalium > Pseudognaphalium luteoalbum. Next base: position 111,520,970 of record OY730196.1, read on the forward strand.
GTCTGCCCTTATTTCAAGTTCGGTTACATGTCTGCAAATGGTGCGATTGCTGAAGCCATGAAGGATGAAAATCGGGTCCACATCATCGATTTCCAGATTGGACAAGGAAGCCAATGGGTCCCATTGATCCAGGCATTTGCAGCCCGGCGCGGTGGGCCGCCCCATATCCGTATAACAGCCTTTGATGACTCAACATCAGCGCACGTTCGTGGAGGTGGGGTGCATATTGTAGGTCAAAGACTTGCTAGGCTCGCAAGATCTTTCAGCGTACCATTCGAATTCCATTCAGCTACAGTTTCCATTTCTGAAGCTGGAATCGAACATTTCCGAGCCCGAACTGGGGAAGCTCTAGCGGTTAACTTCGCCTTTGTGCTGCATCACATGGCAGATGAGAGTGTGAGCACCCAAAATCATCGGGATCGGATTCTAAGGCTCGTAAAAAGCATGAAACCGAAAGTGGTAACTCTAGTTGAGCAAGAATCGAATACAAACACAGCTCCATTCTACCCTCGTTTTCTAGAGGCTCTTGATTACTATAATGCAATGTTTGAATCGATGGATGTGAGTCTTCCAAGACAACACAAGGAACGGATAAACGTTGAGCAGCATTGTTTAGCGAAAGCTGTGGTGAATATAATAGCGTGTGAAGGGAACGAGAGGGTGGAAAGACATGAGCTTCTTGGGAAATGGAAATTACGGTTTATGATGGCAGGGTTTAGCCCGTATCCATTGAATTCGTTGGTTAATAGAACGATAAAGACGTTGATGAAGAAGTACAGTGAGAGATATCGGCTTGAAGAAAGGGATGGAGCTCTGTATCTTGGCTGGATGAACAGAGATTTGGTTGCTTCTTGTGCTTGGAAATGAACAGAACACTTCAAATAGATGCTACTTGTGTAACTGAAACCATCCTTTTTATAAATAGAAGTGATCATTTCTTGATCTATGTTTGAGCGTTAACAGAAAGTATCTGTAGCAGGTTATAATTATGATCCTCAAAATTCTGCTATTGATCACTTTTAAATGCTAATGGTTACCTCAAAATTCAAAGAAAACGATTCAAATAGTTTACGGTTGACGATTGTTTCTGCTACTTTTTTCTTTTCTTCCTCGATTTGGTCAAACAACTAGGAGTTTTATGTTAGGCTTGTAGAAACAATTAACAATATCTTATTTTGTGGTCGAAAAAAGCTAAAAGTACAACTATTAATACTAAGCTTAGAGATGGGTCTAGGATGCATATAGGGTTGCACTTTCGATCTAGGGTGAACCAGCAAGTAGAATCTATCTAGATCACACATGTCTATGTTCTCAAGTTTACGGATCCATTTTTATAGAAGTGGTCCCAGATGAAAGGTATATAGATCATAACTCTCTTCAAAAAGAGCGGTCCATCGACAGATTAGAGATGGCCCCCATATAGACACTGCTTAGATTAAATTAATGTTCAAGAGAATACAATGGGAGTTCGATGCCAACACAATATCACAGTGGGAATTGGTAATGGGGAAATGGGAAAGCTTCTTTCTTGGTGAGTTAACTAAAGCATCAAATGGGTGGAACCCCAGAAAGACAAACTCCATTGAACACAATAAAGGGTTGACCACAAAAGAGCAAACATGAGATATAAAGACAGACCAGTACAACCCCCACTAGACTGCAAAGTGTTCATGGTCGCTTTCACAAGTCAAGTGTAATGTGAAGGTGCCATCAAGTACTACAACCGAGGTTCATGTCATATAAGGTGTTCGACGAGTACTGTTCCAAACATTTATAGCAGACGAAGTCAAAAATAAAAACTTGTTCATGATATCTATAGCTCATCCAAATAATCCAATATTTAATCTGCCAATCATAAAGATTTATGGGTATATAACAACACTATGTAACTACCATTAAGACCTAAGGGTAGAACAATAGGGGAAATAAAATAGACACCCGTGGTACTTCTAGTTAGTGGCTACAGGCTCAGTTTTAAGGCCTGTTCCAGCTCAAGTAGCACTAACATGAAGAACCATATCCATACCACCAGATTCTGTTTGCGGTCTTGATCCATCATTGTCAACAGATGTCGAGCCAGTGCCGGTTCCTGACATATTTTGAGTAACAGTTCGAGCACCAGCAGGCATATCATGATCATGTCGTCCCTCATAGGTTGTGATCACCACTTTTTCATCATGCGATGCCCGTTCTACATGTTTCTTGGCAGGGCACCCAGCACTTGAACACCGGTAATAGCTCCTGTAATAGAAAATAAATGCATTATATGACCCAAAAGCACGACTAGGTAAGATATAAGAAAACACAAATTCTATTTAAAGATGCAAACTGTAATCATGTACCTTGGATTGGGATTGCCTTTCACTAGCTTCTGCCCATATTTGCGCCACCGATAGCCATCATTTACAATATCAACTACGCTTGTCGTCTGAACAACCACTCGCGGCTCACAGTTTGTCTTGGTTGAAACACCTTCATTGACGCTAGAATTCTCTTTCTTCCTAAAAACATAATTTAATATGACAGAACTAAGTAGCCTGAATATTGAAGTGTAATGCTATTAACAAGTACTTTAACTTACTGCCTCTTAGCATCTGATGATATATTATCATTATAAACCTCGCTTTTCATTTCATTTGACTGTGAAACTGCAATGTCCATGGAATTATCACTTGGAGGAACCACAACAAGCTGATGTGTCACTGTTTCTGATGCCTCAGGATCATGAGATGTGCCAGGATGCACAGATGAATGGTCTTCACATAATAAATCGTTTTAGTAAAGAATAGAAGGATAAAAATCAAACGTCAAAAGATGAAACTGGAAACAGATTTGAGGATGTACCTTCGGAAGTGGTCAAAGAAGGCTCATCGGATACTCTTGATTGAACAGGAAGGACATATGCCGAGCCTTTGACAAGTGTATGTGGCGGCTTAGGATGTTCATGCTTCCATAAATAATTTATTTCTGTAATATTCCCATCATGTGAACGTTCCACTTGTTTCCTTGCAGGACAATTAGAAAACGTACATTTGTAATAGCTCCTCACAAATGTATTTCCTTTTACAAGCTTTTGACCATATTTTCTCCAATTATATCCATCGCCAGTAGGCTTTTCAGGTAGTTTTGAGAAAGTGACACCTTGATCAGAATGTGTTGCATGGGCAACATTATCAGCATTACGCCTCAGTGGTAGTTTGTCCAGCCCTTTCTCAGGCCTCAACGCCACAATAAAATTTTCCTGATCAGTATGTGGAGAAGTTTGCTGTGCAATCGGGGAGACTTTTTTGGGTATTACAGAAAGTTTATTTTCTTCTTGAAAAGAGTCTGAACCAGCACTTGGTGTATGAAGGATAGGTTTGTCATTTTCACCGTCTAACTCTTTGTCGGGTATTACGGTTGTGGAACTTCCTTCTTGATTAGAATGTGAGGCGTGGCTCCCACTATCATGCGACTCCTTAACTATTAGAGACTCTGGTTTTGTTTCTTGATTAGACAGTGATGTTTGGTCTCTACTGTCAGGGTCACTGGTCAACTCTAAATTGTCAGATGACTTGTCCATCACGGTAAGTTCATTTCCATCTTGGTTGCATTGTGATCCAATTTCGTTAATATCTGCACTATTATATATAACTTCAGCCAACTCTAGCTACGATAATAGATAAACATGACTTTTGTTACAATATCATCACAGTTGATTAATTGATCTAGATATGATACTTATTAAAGAGTATCAACACTTCAGGTGCATCCTAAAACATATTTACTGATATATTATTATAGGCATAATATTATATGTGAACACACTTCAGTAATGTATTAGTCACGAGTCACCTACTTCTGAATATAACGACTCCTGTTTCTTTGTACATTCTGTCAGTCATAGAACAGCATCAACAAAATAGTTATTTATCAAAACTACATTGGATCGTTAAATACACTTTTGATAACTGACTAATTAGAAGGTTACAGTTGGGAAAGACGGAAACAGTATTCCACGAAGACCGGAAAAAGATCAAAACTGCAAAATCCTTTAACTAGAAAAACAAACATATATCTCTTTCAGTTAGATCATGGTTGAACAAAAGCTGAAATTAATAGACCGTAGAGAAAGATGAAGATTTGATATATTGAAATTTAATATATTGAAATTAAAATATTTCAAGGGACTAGGTGCAAACTATGACAGTTGTATTAAGTTTGCACAAGATGAAGATGAAGGTATTCTCTACAACTACTAACCTCCAGGCTCCACCTACGTCAATGGAAATTTAATGGTATTATTAGAACAGAAACAGATACAAAGCTTGGTGCCACTGAAGGATCATGTATCATGTTCAAGAAAATAATTTATGAGGAATTTTTTGGCTAATGATATTTCCACCATGGAAATTGATAAATCCACCATAACAGTGCATCAACTGTGTGTACAGGACAACCACTTAATGCATTGTTGTGGTGGATTTATCAATTTTCATGGTGGAAATATCACCACCCGAATTTTTTGAGGCTACAGCTTAAATTTCCAAACAGAATTCAGGATTTTCTTCAAGAACTCAAAATTATAATTCATTAGCTATGGAGAAAAGTCAAATTTTTCAAAAATGCCTATAGGCTTTCTTTCTTCTCTTCTGTGCGAGATTAGAGGAGTAAAACAACCCTAACAGTTCCTGTTTTTCTATAGAGCTTAGAATCAAGTTTTCATAAGCATCTAGTAACCGAGTTGTAGGCCCACTCTTGTGAGGCTACTAGTGAAAGAATACAGTGATATAAGTGTATTCTGAGGGATGAAGAAGCGAACACAAAAGAACTTTGGTTTCTGGAGCACTTATATATGGTACTTTCCATCAAACGCTTATGTATGCTCTATTATAGTATATTCAGAGTTCTCAGTTATCGTAACACTTATTTTGGTGAGCTTCGCTTATTCCCATCTGATATGTTTTCAGCAAATGACAAGTTCTATATTTATACCAACTTAGAGGTGTCCGATCATCAATAGGACTTTTTCATCTACCTTCGTTTATGTGTACTAACGCATAGTAAATCTAAGGTTCCGTTTATAAAAATCAGTAGCGAGACTAGCATGCGGTGAGGCCTAGTTACTCGTTACGTGCAAAAGATATCGTGTCAAATGCTTACATAAGTTGCAACTTGATCATTGTTTGCTTTACAATCCCATATCAATAGGTGCCAATATTTGATTTATAAAACCTATCTACCGGTCCATATATCACAATTCACAAGTAAATTATATAGATAACCCAGCTCTAAATTATGATACCAAATTTAAACCCTAAAAAGTAAAACCTTGAAAAAGTCAAACCTATATACAGTCAACCATATCAAAATTAAATCATGGATACACGAAATTCACATCGTTACTAGTCTAGCAGAGCTACAAATGATCCAAATAAGGTAAAAGAAATAAGTGAAGCCGTAAAGTTCAACTAAAAACCCTAAAAAAAGATTATACCTTTTTGGTAGAATTATGTGAGACGGAGTGAGAATCGGCGCCGTCGATCGCGCGGGAGCTGAAAACCGATTCCGACGAGCTTAGTGAAAGTGTGGGCGAGTAAAATTGAGGAGAAGAAAAAGGGTAAAAGAATGGATCGAAAGGGGGAAGAAGAAAGAAGGGAGGGTGTGTTTGTATGTGGTAGAGTGGTGAGAAGAATCAAGAATATGATGTGTGTTTGGTTGGTAGTTGAACAAGTTACATCAACTTCCCCTAAACTTCTTATTATTAATACTACTTGCCCCTCAAAACTAATGTTTATAAAATGATTGTGAATTTGCAATTATAAAGGAAAAAATGTAAAAATGCTAATGTTTTCTCATTTTTTATCTATGTTATACTACTATATATAGTTGGTAAAACTTGTATTATTAAATACAAATTTCAAATTTAAATAAAGGCAACTATGCAACAAGTTTATATTATAGAAAAGCATATATATTTATAAGATAAGATATAAGTAGTTAACAACAAATGTTTGAGTCAAGCATATAAAATAATGATAATTTAAGAACAACCCGTAAGTCAACTTCTCACCAGGAGAACTAACATCCATGGGTCATTATACCATTTTTAGTCGTGATTCCGACACCGGACTAATTCGATATACTAAACGTTCAAAGTAAATAAGTTGATGGATTCTTTATTTGCTAATCAGGACTGCATAAGAATTACAAAAACATTTTTTACTTTGATCCTTATGCAGCAAAATATATACATTTCTCTATTTTCGGTTTAAATTGTTTCACTTATGCAGTTAAGCAGTGTATCCTCTATATTATCTTGATAATTCAAAGGTGTACGTAGTTCAATTTAATAAATGAAAGATTACAAACAAAATTTGTTACAAGTGGAAGTACAAATATTATAATTATATTATAGGCTAGTGATGATCACTAAGGTCTGATCCAAAAGTTTTTTCTTGACCCCTTAAGATCCCTTCTCTTCTCAACTTATCTTCCTTAGATTTCCTACAAAAAATCACCCAAGAATTCACTTCTAATGCAACACAAACTCCAGTTAATGTAGCCAAACACAAACAATAAACTAACTTAGCATAAGATCTCCCTTCTCCCATCACTTCAAATCCCTGAAACACATTCACAACTCCTAAAATCACACATGCATACCCCACAAAATGGTGGTATGATTTCCAATACTTCCTGAATTTATTAGTAGTTTTTGGCCTAAACAACAATGCTAGTGTTTGAAGACTACCCAAGAAAAATGCAGCAAACCCGAGCTTGCGGTGAAGCCCATAGACCCGGCCTGGTGACATTTGGCCCAAATGGACCCCAATGGCAAAACCTGCAGTCCCTAGTAAAAACGCAGAAAGCTGAATTCCAGCGTGCACGTAGAACCACATGGGCCCGAGGGACTGTACGTGTCGTAAATAGCGTGCAGTGATTGCACCAATAGGTAACAAAACCCCCCATGAGATTGCATTTATGATGCCATGAACGAGTTTTAAAGTTTTTATGTTGGTATTGGACCCAGAGGCTGATAGGCCCGATAAAACATCAATGGTTGTGATTGAAGACAGGTCATTAACGGTGGTTGGATGGATTGCAGGAGAGTAGCCTTGTACATATAACCCTCTATTCCACACATGATGAATCTTGGTCTTGTTTGGTTTGAGTTTAATTGTGGCAAATATTTGAATGGTAGCACCATTGTGGATTGTAGCCATTCGTCCGCCATACAATGTGGCAGAAGAAGATAACAAATGGATGTCTAACGGCCGAGAAAGCAATGGGCTTTTTTGTAATTTCACAGTTGGATCTAAGATGTATGGTAGTAGGACAAGCTGGCCCGAGTTTGGATCAGGGAAAGTGATTAGTGCACGGGTTCCAGTCATTTCAGGAGAGTTTGGGTTTATACCCCATGCCACCCAACCCGAAGGTGATATAAATGTGCCCGAGAAAACCAAATCAAGAGTTGAATTATGTTTATGGAACGTCCATGCTATCGATGCTTCTTGGGAGGGTAACGACGTACATTTTTCGAAGGTTTTGGTGGTGGTTGTGGTGGTGCAATGGGCCGAGAAAGCTCTTTGAGGGTGTAGAGAAATTAGTAGGAGGAATAGAAAGGGGATCATGGTTGATTAGTGAATGCAAGAAACAATAAGTTTTGGGTACGAAAAAAAAAAGCAAGTTTAGTAAGTTGTTATTTTGTGTGCAAGGATATAGAAGGTTTGTGAGTAGTCATGATCATAAAGATAGGAGTGTGGTTGTTATGATGTGTTTGAAAGCTCTTTTTGTTCCGCTTAGCTTTGAAGTGAGGCAATGGGAAAATATAGTGGGGTTGGTGAGCAATGTTTTTGATCATTATATACAAACGGGTGTTTATACTTCATATGGACACTAGTTTTCATTAATTTCCTATGTTGTTTGTTTTTTTATTTTTTATGTAATTAATCATATTTTAAAATATGTCTCTGTAGCTGAAAATGACGTATTCTAAAAAGTACTTCATCTGTTCGAGTTAAAATGTTCATTTTAATTATGTACATAGTTTTAAGATTTTTCACTATTTATATATTTCACCAATCAAATAACATCTCTGCTCATTAAAATTTATTATGATTGATTTGTATATATAGGTGAATACTTATTTGAAACAACATACGGAGTAAAATAGTAACCAACACACTTGAAATAAGACTAATGGTGTAAAAGCCATTATTTGACCGTGTCACGTTCTAACATTCCATATGTAATTTGTACAGTTTTTAAACAATATTTTACTCTGTCCGAGATTGTTATACTTTGTGTGAAATTTTCTATATGTTGTGCTAAAAAATGTATATGCAAGTATACAATTAGGATTTTGCTGTTTTCAGATCGCTGGTCGTATATGTATATTGGTTTTCTGTGAACTGGAGACGTTGTACACGCTAATGCTAATTATGTGAAATCGATATTTCAGTCGGGAATTATCATGACATTATAGTGCTAGTGCATAGTTTATTTTTGAGGTTTGGCCTAAACTGAAAAAAAGTAGCAGCTTTATTTGTATAGGAACAACCATCAAACCTTGCATTTTTGTATCACCTTTCGCTTAAATTCTGTTTAAATAACTACAAATTTTACTAAGACAAGTCCCTGCATGAAGTCAATTGAACTTGTATGATTATTTTCTTAGATCGGAAACATATAATTCCGTTGGTGGTTCTTATTCTTTGTATAATAGTATTAACTTTGTGGTAAGTTGACAGTATGGGGAGTGATAGTTGTTCCGTTTTGCAGCTATGGTCGGTGATGTTAATGTATATATGAACGATTTGGAAGATTCCCATTTGGCTGAGATTGAAATAATGATAGCTGAACCTAAAAGGTACTAGCCTACATTGCTTAACTCAAGTATGGTGATCTATTTTAATTTCTTGTTTATGCCTGAATGTGTCAAATATGGTATTTATGTCGCATCTTTTGTTACAGCTCAATGTTCTTTTATAAAAATGTTTGATCTTTATTATTATTAGTAGTATTAGTATTATATCTATTAAAAGGTATTTACCATGTTTGGTTGATCATTTTCTACCATGGCATTGTTGCTAGAGAAGTCGTGGCAAAGGACTTGGGATGGAATCGGTATTGATGATGTTAGTTTTTGCCATTGAAAACCATAAGATCAGTACCTTTCGTGCCAAAATTGGAGATTCAAATGAAGCTTCTTTAAATATGTTCCGGAAACTGGTTTGTTTCATCCTCTTGAATAACTACATACATTTATATTTTTCCTTTTTTTATTGGCAAAGAACTAATTGCATATTTCTTTGTTCTGCAGGGCTTCAAGGAGGTCTCTCATAGTGAAATCTTCAAAGAGGTGAGCTTATCTTACTGGGAAATCACCAAAGTAAATCATTAAGATGAAGTATCACTTATGGGTCCCATACTCTCGTTTAGTGCAGAATAGAGATAGGACCCAGAAGACGTTAAATTGATATTTTATTGAATGATTGTGCGATCAATGACGTTTTTACTGAAAATGATTGTGTCGTAAGTTCTGATCCATCTTTTCTTGATTTTACGAGTGTAGTTGACTCGGGAGTTACCAATAACAACATAAAAGTTAATGTGTTTTGTAAAAAAATGAAGCAATTCTATTAGTTTAAGACATTTTTATATTCGAGTAAAGGAGATTAGACCCTGCAAATTGTGCTATATTAATATATATTATTTTGGAAGTTACGCAAATACGTGTTCTTTAAGTTGGCCAAATGTATTTGGGACTGCTAATTTATAGTTTAACCATCATTTTTAATAACCACTCAAGTTGAACTTGATCAGATTAAGGTCACTTCTTATAAGTCAAAACACAAACCTAAAAGGAATTAGTTGTATGTTCAAAGAGTTCATATTTTCTTGCAAGTTGGAGAATGGAAAATTCAAACAAACTTTACGAAACCCTTGGCAAAGACTACGTTACCATATAGAATATCACGCGTTAATAATATATATACATAGGTTATGTTTGGCGCGCTCGTTTTAAGAGCTTATGGGAGCTGAGAGCGTGTAGCTTACGGTTTTCATAAGCTCTGTTTGGCTACCAAAATTTAGAGTAGCTTATGGTTTCCATAAGCTCCAAAACCATAAACTACTTGTAGTAGTTTATGGAAGTAGCTTATAGCTTATGGAAAATGAAATTACATAAATACCATCCATATAATTATATATCACCTTTTAAAATTAATATATTTGTCCTTTTATGTCATTTTACATTCATAAGCTACAAGCTCCAGCTACTCTACCAAACACAAATATTACCAAAAGCTACCAGCTCCAGCAAGCTACAGTCACAAGCTATCAGCTCCAGCTCCAACTACAAGCTAGTTGTGCCAAACATACCCATAAACTTACTCAGATCCAAAGTCTGAAAAAAATTACACTAAAATACATTTTTTTCAACATAAAAAATAGAAATATCATGTAAAATACAAGTCATAATACCATCAACCATTTCTTACATAGATATTTTTTTTTCTTGAAATGTTTAAATAATGTATGACGATGATGTATAATAGTATTATTATTGCCTTATTGGAAGTTGTCATTTGGGCTAGTTTAATTTTCTGAAGGCCCAATGGGCTAACATAAAAAGCAGAGTAAAATTATTTGTAATCAATTTTTCATTCAAACCAAGGGCATCATCACATTCACCATTTGTTTACTATAATCTTGAGATTCTAATTCTAATTCAGGTTTGTTCTTTAATTTACTTTTAGTGTATATATTTTTTGAATTTGAATTATCATCGAAACTATTATCTAGGGTTTGATTGATATAGTTTGAACTTTGAATAACCAATTTATTAAGATTTATCTATTCGTAGTCAAATTGTGTATATAGACAGCAAATAAATGTTATAATTGATCTCTGAATCTTCTAGTTCAACCTCAACATTTATTACTGACTTGATTATTAAATATTCAAATTTATAATTTGTATGATAATTGAACCCTATTTACAATATACAAGCACATCAATAATTTGTTCAGCTGAGAAAAGTAGTACCAAGTAACATTGTAAATAAGAATCATAAATAATAATAATTCATTGTTGCAGTTGACATTATTGAACAAGTGTGCTTATTACTGTACTTGAAGTAATGGAAACATTTATTTTGTAAAAATTATAGAGGTTGGAACTTGGAAATAGATCCCTTTAGGCTTGTGATTTTTTGGAGTTTTACTTTGGGGTTCTTGTTTAATGCTTGATATCCTGTTTGCAGCTGTAATAAAGATTATTGTTCTAAATAGTGTTCGTATTTGAAGTTTACGGTTGGATGACCTGTAGCTATATAGTTTAATTCTTAAATCACCATTTGTTTATACTTTCTGAAAAACACAATAATACGCATTTTTCGTTAATAAATGTGGATGGAGATGGTGAATTGGGTTGATCAGGTGGCCTAGATAATAACGGGTCGAAACAGGTCATATTGAAAAGGGTAAGATTGGGTTGACCTGGAACACTTCATCTCCGAAATTGTTATTTTATTAATTTTTAATGATATTTAGGATGTTAGTCGGCCAAATATGCTTACTAAAGTTTAATTCTTCCAATGAGAAGTTAGATTTTAGTTTAGTTTCTTTATAAAAGTGGTTTAGGAGGTCTTATGCACTATATATAGACTTCTAAGTGACTTGCGTGTTTCAACACACATGACTACTTTTCTATAAGATATTTCTTTTACCCGTTTGACTCGAAAGGGATAAGCATAAACCAGATTGACCAATTTAGAAGTAAAACACGGTGAACTGGTAAATTCTAGATTGAGATTAATTTTGATTTGTTCTTGCTAATAAGATAATTTTTTCTTTAGGCTCTTCATTGCCTGGTTGTAATTGTCTATTTGTCTGGATCTTCCGGACGACATATTTGGTGCATCCCTAAATTTTGAAGAGACTCACCTGAACGAAGGCTTTCAAGAAGGTTATAATGCCAGTTTTTCCTGTGCAAAAGAAGATGGACATGAAGTAGGATTGAAAACAGGGTTTATAACTGGCGAGGAGTTGGGATTTTACAGAGGTTGCATTGGCGTATGGAAGGCTACAATTTGAGTTGAACCAACATGCTTCTCAACTAGGGTTCAAAAGAACATCAAAGAGATGGATGAATTGGTGTCTAAATATCCAATTATGAAGCCAGAAAACGAGTCAGTAACAGATATCATGGGATCATTGAGGTTAAAGTTTCGGGCTATTTGTGCAACGTTGAATGTAAAGTTGGAGTACAACGGGTACCCCAAAGCCTCTGACCCGAATGAGATTCAGTTTTAAGGTGTAGTAACAGACTAACATCGGCTCTATAACTGTAAAGCGGTAATTTTGATCAATAAAGTTTGACGTGCAAATTTGGTATCTGATGGTGGCGTATTCTTAGGATTCATCACTTTAGTTTTAAACTCTCAAATGGGTCATCTAGGTTTTGCGTACATTTATATAGTATGCATTTTGTAAGTGGTTCGACGTTTGTCGACAATTGTTTTAGTATCATCTCAAGTTTATTGTATGAATCAAACTTTAGTTTTAATATCTCAAATGGGTTATCTAGGTTTTGGGTACATTTAGGTAGAATACATTTTGTAAGTGGTTCTATGTTTGTAGGCAATTGTTTTAGTATCATCAAAAGTTTACTGTATGAATCAAAGTTGATAGTTTCACAACCTCTTTTTAAGTCACTTTCGATTTGATAAAAAAAACTATTGATATGTGTATATTGTCAAAGCCAATTTCTCGTAAAGAAACAAAGTTGTTTCGCAGACACACTTCATTTGTTTAAAACATTATTCCCTCCATCGTAATTTAATTTCCGCTACAATCTTATATACAATTTTAGAAAAATACAATAATAATTGTACTGTTAATAGATAAAAATTTATCATATGCTACTTAAATACTTTTTGATTTGTTGAAATTGAAATTAAACAATATCATAAAAAAAACGAATAATAAAACGATAACAAAGACTTTGACATCTTAAATCTTCAATAAAAGAAAGTCTCCAAATGAAAAATTAGTTAAAAATACATGGCGTGTCAAATATAACAAAACACTTATCTCCAAATGAAAAATTAGTTAAAAATATACGGTGTGTCAAATATAACAAAACACTTACTTTAGCGGCCAAACTATAATACACAAGAACTCATGTGCCACCGTACAAAAACCGTTAAAAGTTGAAAAAGTCCAACGAAGCTTCTTCAACAACGCGTTGTCAACATCCAAAAATGCGTTTAACAAAGGTTTTTTACGGTGGCACATAAGTTCTTGTGTTTTATAGTTTGGCCACTAAAGTAAGTGTTTTGTTATATTTAACACGCCATATATTTTTAACTAATTTTTCATTTCGAGACTTTCTTTTATTTAGATTTAAGACGTCAAGTCTCCGTTATCGGTTTATTGTTCGTATTTCTTTATATGATATTATCAATAACTAAATAGCCTAGTGGTAAGGGCAGCTCATGACTTCCTAGAGGACATGGGTTCGATGCATGCCATAGGTATTATTTAACATAGAGGTACCTACCATCAATGAAGTGCATAGCCCACAACATTAAGGCTTAATCGGTGTAAGTTTCGGCTCAGACGTTGTGGTATATGTGATCGAGGTGATTTAAAGGGCGATGTTGGACCTTGTAGGGAGGTCGGTCGTGCTCCATTGAAATATGAAGCGGCTCGAGTGGATGGCCCAAATACCCATTTTTTCTTTTTATTATTTTTTTAATTTCAATTTCAACGAATCAAAAAGTATTTAAGTGGCATATGGAATTTTTATCGGTTAACAGTACAATTATTATTGTATTTTTCTAAAATTGTATACAAGATTGTAGCGGTCACTTAAATTACGATGGAGGGAATAATCTTTTAACCAAATGAACTGTGTCTATAAAACAACTTTGTTTCATTACGAGAAATTATCTTTAACAATATACATATATTAATAGTTTTTTTAGCAAACCGAAAGTGACTTAAAAGGAGGTTGTGAAACTATCAACTCTGATTGATACAATAAACTTGAGATGATACTAAAACAATTGCCTACAAACATAGAAATACTTACATAATGCATACTACTTAAATGTACCCAAAACCTAGATAACTCATTTGAAAGATTAAAACTAAAGTGATAAATCCGAAGAATACACCACCATAAGATACCAAATTTGCACGTCAAACTTTATTGATCAAATTACCGCTTTACAGTTTATAGAGCCGACGTTAGTATGTTACTACACCTTAAAACTGAATCTCATTCCTTAAAACTGAATCTCATTCGGGTCAGAGGCTTTGGGGTACCCATTGTAGGAGAGCTTCACATTCAACGTTGCACAAATAGCCCGAAACTTTAACCTCAATGACCCCATGATATCTGTTACTGACTCGTTTTCTGGATCCATAATTGGATATTTAGACACCAATTCATCCATCTCTTTGATGTTCTTTTGAACCCTAGTTGAGAAGAATGTTGGTTCAACTCGCATTGCAGCCTTCCAAACACCAATGCAACCTCTGTAAAATCCCAACTCTTCGCCAGTTATAAACCCTGTTTTCAATCCTACTTCACGCCCATCTTCTTTTCCAGAGGAAAAACCGGCATTATAACCTTCTTGAAAGCCTTCGTTCAGGTGAGTCTCTTCTAAATTTAGGGATGCACCAAATATGTCGTCCGGAAGATCCATACAGATAGACAATTACAACCAGACAATGAAGAGCCTAAAGAAAATATTATCTTATTAGCAAGAACAAATCAAAATTAATCTCAATTTAGAACTGACCATTTCACCATGTTTACTTCTAAATTGGTCAATCTGGTTTATGCTTATCCCTTTCGAGTCAAACGGGTAAAAGAAATATCTTACAGAAAAGTAGTCACGTGTCAAAACATGCAAGTCACTCAGAATTCTATATATAGTGCATAAGACCTCCTAAACCACTTTTATGAAATCTAACTTCTCATTGAAAGAATTAAACTTTAGTAAGCATATTTGGCACACTAACATTCTAAATATCGTTAAAAAATTAAACAAATAACAATTTCGAAGATAAAGTATCAACCCAATCTTACCCTTTTCAATATGACCTGTTTCGACCCATTATCTAGGCCACCTGATCAACCCAATTTACCATCTCCATCCACATTTATTAACGATAAATGAGTATTATTGTGTTTTTAAGGAAGTATAAACAGATAGTGACTCAAGAATTAAACCATATAGCTGTAGGTCATCTAACTGTAAACTTCAAATATGAATACTATTTAGAACAATAATCTTTATTACAGCTGCAAACATGATATCAAGCATTAAACAAGAACCCCCAAAGTAAAATTCCAAAAAATACAAGCCTAAAGGGATCTATTTCCAAGTTCCAACTCTATAATTTTACAAAATAAATGTTACCATTACTTCAAATACAGTTCTAAACACACTTGTTCAATAATGTCAACTGCAAGTCTACAACAGTGAATTATAATTATTTATAATTCTTATTTGCAATCCTACTTAGTACTAATTTTCTCAGCTAAACAAATTATTGATGTGTTTGTATATTGTAACTAGGGCTCAATCATCAAACAAATTATAAATTTAGATATTTAATAATCAAGTCAGTAATAAATGTTGAAGTTGAACTAGAAGATTCTGAGATCAAATATAACATCTATCTGCTATCTACATACACAATTTGACTACGAATAGATAAACCTTAATAAATTGGTTATTCAAAACTATATTAATCAAACCCTAGATAATAGTTTCGATGATAATTCAAATTCAAAATACATACACGAAAAGTAAATCAAAGAACAATCCTGGATTAGAATCTCAAGATTACAGTAAACAAATGGTGAATTTGATGATGCATGTGGTTTGAATGAATCTTTGAATACATATAATTTTACTCTGGTTTTTATGTTAGCCCATTGGGCCTTCAAAAAATTAAACTAGCCCAAATGACAACTTCCAATAAGGCAATAATAATACCATTATACATCATGGTCATACATTATTTAAAATTTTCAAGGAAAAAAATATCTAAGTAAGAAATGGTTGATGGTATTATAACTTGTATTTTACATGATATTTTTGTTTTTTTATGTTGGAAAAAATGTATTTTAGTGCAATTTTTTTCAAACTTTGGATCTAAATAAATATATGTATATATATTATTAACGCGTGATATTCTATATGGTAACGTAGTCTTTGCCAAGGGATTCATAAATAAAGATATATTATATAGTAATATAATATATAATATATTAATTATAGTAATTGGTACTCGTTTATGTCGTCTATACAACTGAATTGTGTTACTGTCAATAGTAATATGTTTCGGTTTTATGTATTCCTAACTTTCTGTTTATTTTATTTTGTTCAATGAAATCAGTTTTGTATTCTTTGAATTTTATTCCTACATTTTAATTATACCCGGCAAACAGGTCGGGTTGGGTCATGGGTCAAATTGGGTTTGGGTCGAAACGGGTAACAGGTCAAGTGGGTCATTTTTTCAATCGGGTCAAATGGGTTGGGTCAAAAACAGGTTGGATCGGGTCGGTCGGGCGGGTCACACACAAATTGTTACTATAAAAGAAAAAAAAAACTTATTCTGCATTTTTAGTTTTTATTTAATAGTAAACAAATTTAAAAATCATAATAAAATAAAATCTTATAATCTACAATTATTATTTTATTATTATTACTATATTAATAATCATATTCTGAAAACAGAAAATGGTCAAATAGATGTATGTGAATACAAATACTATGTGCTGTAAAACACTAAACATCACCATCTCTATCTCTCTCTAAATAAACCCAAATATTTCTCCGATTCTCTCTCTAAAATAAGTTTGTATCTAATTTTACCAGCAATACAATTACAAAAAGTTAAAGTGTTTTCAGTTTGTCACGGCATCGGGAGTCAAACTTTTGATCGGAAAGCTGTCAACGGAAATTCAATTACTTGCCGAAAAGTCGGCAGAAGTTGGTTGGAGATGGAGGTGTATGTCAAGGTGTTGATAAGTAGTCGGAATTGCTGTTACGGTGTAGCAGTAGCTCCGGCAACTGGCTAACAAGTTTTCTGGTTATTTGAACTTTCATCTGTTAACCCGCCTATCACCCATTCAGACCCGTTCGACCCGTCCACAATTCACGGCAATAACTTTCAGACCCGTTATTGACATGTTCCTATTATTTGCAAGCCACCAGAAATGACCCAAGCCACCAGAAATGACCCAACAGGTCAAAAACATAACCCAACCAACCCAATTTTTATAAGATGGGTTTCAATTGCCAGGCATAATTTTAATGCAACAAATATAACTTATATATGACAAATAAGAAATTGCATTAAATAATTCATATTACTTGAATGAAGGGTAGAAAACGTAAAAAAAACATATTAAAACAAATGAAAAATTGTGTTGATCTAACAAGGAAAAAGATCATTTACTTCTCAATTAAATAAGAAAAAGTATTTAGAATGGTAAATTTACAAAAGGCTAATCACCATGATTCAATTTTTGAATTTGTCAGCAAGTTTAGATCTATAGTTGAAAAATCACTATCCAAAAAGTCCACAAACAAATCACAATCTACAACTTATCATGATTGTTTTATCTATGTAGTTTTTGGTTGTAACAGTCCCCAAAAGGCAAAAGTTATATGATGTGAACGTGATATATATAGCTGGAAAAACAACCTTATCATGAAAGAAAAACTAAGATTTTTTCTTGAGTTTTTTGTCGAAAAAGGAGTCAACAATTCTCAATTGTATTTTCGGGTATCAAATATTCCTAACTTTTTAAATGAACAACTTATTTGAAAACAATGATTAAAGGGTATAAGGCTAAAAAGTTCGAAATATTTGATACTCGAAAACACGCTAATGTCGGTGAATCGGTTAATATGACATAGATCGGAGAATGGTTAAATGCTTCTTTGGGGAAAACGAGAATTATTGACTCATTTTTCGGTAATGAACGGTCGATTAATTTGGTACGATACCCTTTAATCATAATTTTCAAATAAGTTGTTCATTTTAAAAAGTTAGGAATATTTGATACCCGGAAACACAAAAATGAGAACTATTGACTTCTTTTTCGGGAAAAAATCCCTTTTTTTTTACAACTTTGCTGAGATAAGAATGATATAAACATCTAGAATCTAGAACTTTATATCATATCATATATGACACTGTTATGTTCAACTCATCATTTGATTTCAACTCAAAATTATTTGAATTTTCCATTCTCCAACTTGCAAGAAAATATGAAAACTCTTTGAACATACAACTAATTCCTTTTAGGTTTGTGTTTTGACTTATAAAAAGAAACAATTATATAGAGTGACCTTAATCTGATCAAGTTCAACTTGAGTTATTAAAAATGATGGTTAAACTATAAATTAGCAGTCCCAAATACATTTGGCCAACTAAAAGAACACTTATTCGCCAAACTTGCAAAATAATATATTTATTTAGCACAATTCCTTAAACCGAATACAAAAGTGTCTTAAACTAATAGAATTGATCCATTTCTTTACAAAACACATTCCACTTTTACCCATACGATATGGTACTTTCCATCAAACGCTTATGTATGCTCTATTATAGTATATATTAAGAGTTCTTAGTTATCGTAACACCTTTTTTGGTGAGTTTTGCTTATTCCCATCTAATATGTTTTCAGCAGATGACCAGTTCTATATTTTTACCAACTTTCTCATTTAGAAAGGCGAACAATCATCAATAGGACTATTTCATCTACCTTCGTATATGTGGACTAACGCATAGTAAATCTAAGGTTCTGTTTATAAAAATCGGTAGCGAGACTAGCATGCGGTGAGGCCTAGTTACTTGTTACGTGCAAAAGCTATCGTTTCAAATGCTTACATAAGTTGCGACTTGATCAGTTTATGATTTACAATCCCATATCAATATGTGCCAATATTTGGTTTAAAATCCTATCTACCAGTCCATACAATCAACATTCGCAAATAAATTATATACATAATCCAGCTCTAAAATATGATACCAAATTTAAACCCTAAAGAGTATAACCTTGAAAAAGTCAAACCTATATACAGTCAACCATATCAAAATCAAATCATAGATACACGGAATTCACATCATTACTAGTCTATCAGAGCTGCAAATGATCCAAATAAGGTAAAAGAAATAAGTAAAGCGGTAAACTTCAACTAAAAACCCTAAAAAAGGAATATACCTTTTGGAATAATTATGTGTGACGGAGTGAGAATCGGCGCGGTCGATCACGCGTGAGCTGAAAACCGATTCCGACGAGCTTAGTGAAAGTGTGGGCGAGTAAAATTGTGGGGAAGAAAAAGGGTAAAAGAATGGATCTGAAAGGGGGAAGAAAAACGAGGGAGGGTGTGTTTGGATGTGGTAGAGTGCAGAGAAGAATATGATGCGTGTTTGGTTGGTAGTTGAATATATAACCTACTTAGTTAATTGACTCGTGACTATACAGATTTGATGACTAAAAATTTAATATTGTTGTTATGTAAATTTTTACTATAAGGTTATTATGTCCAAGTAAAATTGTATTATTACGTCTTGTAGGCAATTTAGTGTAACGCATTTAATTAATTAACAATGGTGACATCACATATTATTTTATTAAGTATATGTATGATTTTTTATCTTATTATCACTTATATACAACTTACTTTCATATTTACGTATGTAATGATAAAATAAGCATAATAATTTGATTCATTAATCAAGTCTACCTGAAAGAGCAATGTTTGAACTAAATTGGTATTGCTGTGCTAAAATGTGCTAAAATCTGAGTATATCAAATCTTAAATAAAAAATAGATTGTCTTAACTTGTTTACCCACCAATCCAATTTTCCACCCCAATCTAAAAATATTAAAATTTATCTCATAATCGGTCTCTATAGTATTACTGTATATTACAATGCAGCATCATATTGACTTATATGCAACACGAGAAACTAAACTTGTTAAACTAAATAGCAATATCAAACAACTTATTCCAATTGAATAATATAGTAAATTGTGCAGCTGCAAAAATCTAGTTGGTTGATGCTCAAACCTTATAATAGAAAAACACTTGCATTAGTCAAACAGAAAATAATGATTTATACAAGAGGAGAATTCATTTGATCCCTTTATAAGATGCCAAAGGAAGGCAAGCACCAAATGCAGCTCACGTAACCTGCAAACATCAAACATAACTGATTAGCTTTTAAATAATTATAATCGCTAATTGTATCAAAATAAGACTCGGATTGTTATATATACATCAACTTAGAATGTTATAAGCATTAACAATAGACTTTCAATAATATTGAAACCATTTATTTTTTAGAGTCAAAACACTTTGCAATTCTTTCTAACAAATCTTTTAGCTACTATTGTATCATAAATTAAATTAAGAAAATAAATCTTATAGGGTATCAAATTAAAAGAAGTATTAAACCAACACAATGCATAGGAGAGTTTAGTTCAAAAAGTGAATATAGAGTGTGCACATTCAACTTCAAATTCAAGCAAAGATTAATCTAGTAGTAAAAATGTAATTATGTTAAACTTTATAAATACTCACTTCATAAATGACTGCAACCTACTTAGCTTGATCCATATTACAATGTTACAGAGTGACCACATCATATAACACAAGTACACAACAATAAAATACCCAAACGTAAAGACAAACTCATTCAATCCTTAGATTCTTCATCAGGATATGTACACCATAACCATCAAACAGGACAATGTAATATATATATATATATATATATATATATATATATATATATATATATAAATATGAGTTTGGATCAAATGAGAACACTTCAAAAATAAAAATGGTGAGAACACTTCATAAATGCACAACTAGCCAACAAAAATCATTAAATTCACAGTCATACATCTCAAATATGCAAAGAAAAACAAATGCACACTTTTAAAAATGCACAAAAATTGAAAAAAACGATTGATGCACGATTATCTCTATAATTGTGCATCACTCATTTTTTTGATTTTTGTGTATTTCCGAAAGTCCGCATCTATTCTAATCAATTTTTCTACACATATTTGAGATGTATGAGTGTGAATCTAATGATTTTCTTGGCTAATTGTGCATTTTTGAAGTGTTCTTACCGTTCTTATTTTTGAAGTGTTCTCATTGGAACCTTACCCTATAAATATATATATATATATATATATATATATATATATATATATATACTAACTGTTTCTGATTAGCTAATCTTTATATAACTTCTTTGACCCATTAGAAATGTTACATAACCACTAAGCCATCAAAAGTAGATGGGTTGATATAACCACATATAGGTTACCGATTAACATTATACATGGAATTGATGAAACTAAAATTTTCTACGAAGATTGTCTCATTTGTTGGGCTCATAAATTAAATAGGAACCTAGTTTCAAGTAAATAAGCAGGATTCATTATCAAAGAGTCCAATTAAGAAGGAACCTGGTAACAAAAACTTCTAAAAAAAATCCAACCATATGAAGGAACTCGCTCCATGAATACGATTTTTTATCACAATATACTATCCTATAGTCTTTTCCTCCTCCGTCATTGAAGTGAAGCAAACAATCACTGCAATCACAGAAAACGTAAGTTTGAATCACTCATTTATCATAAAAATTGTTTGCAACTGTTTAAAAATGATTCCCACTCTTTAATCAGTGAGTATGTGTGCACTATGGATTCGATGACTTCAATATCATAGCATTATTGCATTAAAAAGGATCAAAAGTTTTGAAAGTTTATAGTTGACATGTACCAATTGGGTACTCACTTCTTTAACTCATTTGTCTAATATGTTAATGCAAAATCGTCACCATTTTAGAAGCTTGAAGGACTTCCAGATGGCTTCATCTCGAACGAAATCTGAAGTGAATCTTTCATCTGTATAATAGATTCCCGAGGTGAGAAAGTTGAATGTACAGGCCAAGACAAAAAAATGATAACCAACCATCTCCCATTTAAGTCCTTAAAAGACATTCGTTGTTATTATGTTTATCACCTCTCTGTCCATCAGGTGTAACACATTGCTACGTCGAATCATGTGAAGAACTCCAAATTGCCGATACAAAGGCACCTGCAGGTTCTGAAACACAAATTGTGTTGGAATCCTAAAGTCGTGGGATCCAAAACACTTGGTGAACAAGTAATTGTTTTAATTATGGAAACAAGAATAAGTCGGTTCCTAAGTTTCCTAATTATAGTCTAATACAAGTCGGTAATTAGATCTATACATATATATATATCTCTTAATCGAGTTTTAGGGTTAAGATTTCACAATTGTAAACAGTCGGTTTTGAGCTATTTTCCGATTAATCAAAGAGTTGTTTGATTCATTGTTTGCAATTACGTTTTTCTATTCTTTAATTGGTATCAGAGCTTTAGAACAAAAAGCTTTTAGATCGTAATAACTAACCTGTTGACAAGATGGT
This sequence comes from Pseudognaphalium luteoalbum, assembly GCA_963422505.1. Taxonomy (NCBI): domain Eukaryota; kingdom Viridiplantae; phylum Streptophyta; class Magnoliopsida; order Asterales; family Asteraceae; genus Pseudognaphalium; species Pseudognaphalium luteoalbum. The sequence goes on from OY730196.1 coordinate 111,543,469, forward strand.
CAACCCTGTAGACGGAGGAAAAGAAGGAGGATCGAGTTCGACTAAAGAAAAAGAGGTCGGATCGACTGTCGTTTCCTGCCCAATGCTCAACACGACAAACTACACTGTGTGGGCATTGAGAATGAAGGTTGTACTTCGTATCCACAAAGCGTGGGCTGTGATCGATCCAGGAACAGAACAAAACGAAGAAAAGGATTTTCTGGCAATGGGGCTCTTGTATCAGGCTATCCCCGAATCCTTAATTATGCAGATCGGTGATGTCGATTCCTCGAAGGCTCTATGGGATGCGATCAAGGCTCGCTATGTAGGGGCCGATAGGGTGAAAGAGGCAAGATTACAAACCTTAAGTGCCAACTTCGACAGGTTGAGGATGACCGAGACGGAGTCGATTGACAGTTTCGCCGGAAAACTGTCCGGAATTTCGTCTAAATCAGCGGCACTTGGTGAGACGATTGGAGAATCAAAGATGGTGAAAAAATTCCTCAAATCTTTACCAAGAAAATACATCCACATCGTGGCCTCCCTTGAGCAGGTCCTTGATTTGAAGACAGTTGGTTTCGAAGATGTGGTGGGGCGGTTGAAAGCCTATGAAGAGAGGATAAGGGAGGCTGATGACTGCGGAGAAGTTCATGCGAGGGTCTTGTTCACAAAGTCGTCCAGTGTCGGTGGTGGTTCGTCTGGTTCGGTTGGAGGATCAAAAGGAAGGGGAGATTCATCGAAGGGAAGAGGAACAGTTGGGAAGACTGGAAATAACCAGATGAATTCGATTGGGTCAAGTGGATCCAAGAAAAACAATTGGGCCTCGCAAGGTGGCAAACCCAAATCTGACTTTTACCAGTCCAATTCCAATTCCAATAATACCCAGTTTAGCAAAAAAGGTAAAGACAGATCCAAAATTATCTGTTATCGATGTGATAAACCGGGCCACCTTGCTTCTCAATGTCCAGACCGAATTCAAAAGTTACAAGAAAGTAATTTTATCGAACAAGACGATGTTGATGAGGCCGTATTTTTACACGAGACCGTGTTTTTAAATGAAGAGAAGGTGATACCATCTCGATACAACTCACAAGATAACAATGTGTGGTATTTGGATAATGGGGCAAGTAATCATATGACGGGAAATCGGTCATTTTTCTCCGAACTTAATGAAGGCATAACCGGGAGGGTTAAATTCGGAGATAATTCGTGTGTAAAATTAAAGGAAAAGGTGCTATACTTTTCCAAGGCAAGAATGGTCAACAACGATTGATGACAGAGATTTATTTCATACCGGATTTGAAGACTAATATTATTAGCCTCGGACAAGCAACCGAAGCCGGGTGTGACATTCGGATGAAAGACAATTACTTGACCATGCACGATGCTGATAATTGTTTATTAATGAAGGTTCAAAGAACTTCAAACCGGCTTTATAAAATAAAATTACAAGTTGGAGTACCTATTTGCCTTCATTCGAGATTAACTGAAGATACGTGGCAATGGCATGCAAGACTTGGGCACATCAATTTCGAGTCAATGAAAAAGATGTCCAAGAAAGGTCTAGTCAAAGGGTTACCCCAATTTGACCATGAGAATCAATTGTGTGAATCGTGCTTGGTGGGCAAGCAAACAAGAAAGCCATTCCCTACTATGACGACATACAAAGCAAAACAACCATTGGAACTAGTTCACGGAGATTTATGCGGTCCGATCACCCCGGCAACCAAGGGTCAGAATCGGTTTGTTTTCACATTAATTGATGATTTTTCCCGATTTATGTGGATTTATCTCATGAAAGAAAAGAGTGAGGCGTTTACACACTTCAAAAGGTTCAAAGCTTTGGTGGAGAATGAAATTGGAAAGTCTTTGAAAGTGTTTAGAAGTGATCAAGGAGGGGAGTTTACTTCTCTCGAGTTTAATTCTTTTTGTGAACAGAATGGAGTCAAACGCCACCTTACCGCCCCATATTCACCGCAACAAAACGGAATTGTGGAACGAAGAAACCGAACACTGATGGACATGACACGAAGTATTATGAAGGCGATGCATGTTCCAAATCATTTATGGGGAGAAGCGGTAAAACACTCTGCCAACTTAATCAACCGGGTTTACACACGAGTACTTGGTTATACAACTCCTTACGAGAAGTTGTATAAAAGAAAACCGAATTTGGAGAATGTTCGTATTTTTGGGTGTCTAGCATATGCAAAAATTGAACCGGTAAATCTTAAGAAGTTGGATGCAAGATCAAGACCACTAGTACATCTTGGTTCCGAATCGGGTACAAAAGCCTATCGACTTTTTGATTCGAAAACGCAAAAAATAATCGTAAGTAGAGACGTTATTTTTGATGAAACCAAAGGGTGGGATTGGCTCAAAGAAGCAATGACCGACAATGAAGAACCGGGTTCATTCATAGTGCCATGGGATTATCCGGAAGACGAGACAAATAACAACCAAGGAAACGAGGTAAACAACGAACAAGTTGAACCGGTTGAAGTGGATCACGAGACTGAAGATGGGGTGGAGGTACAAGAAAATGAACAATTAAGTCCACTCAACAATAATGTGAACAATGTCCAAAACCAAAGGCCTACGAGATCAAAGAAACTTCCAAGTCGATTACAAGATTATATGCTAGATGTTGATAACATTGAAGATCTTCTCCTAGCAGCCTATGACGAGCCAGTAACGGTTGAAGAGGCGAAGAAAGAACCGGAGTGGGTTAAAGCCATGAATGCCGAAATCAATTCAATCAACAAAAATAATACATGGATTCTCGTAAATAAGCCTATGGGGGTGAAGCCAATTGGACTCAAATGGGTGTTTAAATTGAAGAAAAATGCAGATGGCACCATTAATAAATACAAGGCAAGGTTGGTTGCTAAAGGTTACGTGCAACAACCCGGTATTGATTTTCAAGAAGTATTTGCACCAGTAGCTCGAATCGAGACCATTCGATTTCTCATAGCCTTGGCTGCTACTAATGGGTGGGAGCTTCATCATTTAGATGTTAAAACGGCTTTCTTGCATGGAGAATTGAAAGAGACTGTTTATGTGTCATAGCCGGAAGGATATATAAAGAAAGGCAATGAGCATAAAGTCTATCGTCTTGCAAAAGCATTATATGGTTTAAGACAAGCACCTAGGGCATGGAATACGAAGCTTGATGAAATTTTGAAAGGCATGAAATTTCAAAAGTGCATGAAAGAACCATCGGTATACCGGAAAAGTGAAGGAACTAACATCTTGATTTTAGCAATTTATGTTGATGATTTGTTTGTCACAGGTACAAGTTTAAGCTTGATTAAAGGGTTCAAAATGGAGATGTCAAAAGTTTTTGAGATGTCAGATCTTGGAAGATTAACTTACTATCTTGGCATTGAAGTTAAGCAAGAAGAATCGATGATTACCATAACCCAAGAAGCGTACGCTCGACGCATTCTAATAGAAGCCGGTTTACATGATTGCAATCCGACCCACATTCCAATGGAACCAGGAATTAAATTGTCAAAGGCCGAAGATGAACCGGAAATCGACCCTACACAATATCGGAAGGTGGTAGGATGTCTTAGATATCTTTTGCAAACAAGACCTGATATGTCATATGCGGTTGGAGTTGTTAGCCGCTATATGCAAAGTCCAAGAGAATCACATGGCGCTGCAATCAAACACATTCTAAGATACTTACGGGGAACAATGGGATATGGAATTAAGTACGAAAGGATGGGACAAAACCGACTCATAGGTTATAGTGATAGTAGTCATAATGTTGATCCGGATGACGGAAAAAGCACAACCGGTCACATTTTCTACTACGGGTCATCTCCAATAACGTGGTGTTCGCAAAAGCAAGACACCGTTGCTTTATCATCTTGTGAGGCGGAGTTCATGGCGGCCACGGCAACCGCATGTCAAGCAATATGGCTTCAAGATTTTCTAGGTGAAATTATGAACAAAGCGCAAGAGAAGGTGGTTCTAAGAGTTGATAACAAGTCGGCTATCGAACTAACAAAGAATCCTGTTTTTCATGGAAGAAGTAAACACATTAACACGAGGTTTCATTTTATTCGTAATTGTGTTGAAAACGGACAAGTGGAGGTGGAGTATATTCCTGGTGAAGCACAAAAGGCGGATATTCTCACAAAACCATTAGCTCGAACCAAGTTCAAGGAAATGCGGAGCTTGATCGGGATCGAAGACGTCTCTAGAAGGACTTAGAGATTCGGGGGTGATTGTTGGAATCCTAAAGTCGTGGGATCCAAAACACTTGGTGAACAAGTAATTGTTTTAATTATGGAAACAAGAATAAGTCGGTTCCTAAGTTTCCTAATTATAGTCTAATACAAGTCGGTAATTAGATCTATATATATATATATCTCTTAATCGAGTTTTAGGGTTAAGATTTCACAATTGTAAACAGTCGGTTTTGAGCTATTTTCCGATTAATCAAAGAGTTGTTTGATTCATTGTTTGCAATTACGTTTTTCTATTCTTTAAATTGCACATTATACAAAAGTTAAAACACATATTGATAACTGAATTTTTTAGGGTTTAGTATCTGGAAATGCATCAAACTTGAACGCAATCTTAATTGTGTGTACTCAACTAATTTTTTATCTATTGTGTGTACTCAACTTTCAGAAAGTGTATTTTTAATGTATTTTGTTGATGTGTCTTTTGTTTACGGTGCCACTTGGCATCCGTAGAGATCGACACGTCATTAAAAGTACTACAAAATACATCAAAAATACACCTTTTGAAAGCTGAGTACACATAATAGAAAAAAATTAGTTGAGTACATACAATTAAGATCACGTTCAAGTTTGATGCATTTCCAGATACTAAACCCAATTTTTTAAGGTATACAGAGAACTTCAAAAACTCAACTCACCAACATTAGGAATCTCTATTAAGGGTCGAGGCCTTTTAACATTCGGTGCCACTGGGTGAGGTAAACTTTCAGGAATAGGAGTGGCAAAAGTTTTGATCTCCCACTCCGAAACCCTCTTTGGTCTCACAATAGATGCAGGCTCTTCCTACTGGACCAAAACCTTGATGCACATGTACGCTCAAGAGGATTGTCAATGAGAATATGATGGAACTTAAATCCAAACATGCACCATTAGACATAAAAACTAAAACATATCCCCTGAAATAAAATAAAATAAAAAATGATTACCCTATTTTTATTTAAAAGTTAATGGATATTAATTAATAATTCAAAGGTGTACGTAGTTCAATTTAATAAATGAAAGATTACAAACAAAATTTGTTACAAGTGGAAGTACAAATATAATAATTATATTATAGGCTAGTGATGATCACTAAGGTCTGATCCAAAAGTTTTTTCTTGACCCCTTAAGATCCCTTCTCTTCTCAACTTATCTTCCTTAGATTTCCTACAAAAAATCACCCAAGAATTCACTTCTAATGCAACACAAACTCCAGTTAATGTAGCCAAACACAAACAATAAACTAACTTAGCATAAGATCTCCCTTCTCCCATCACTTCAAATCCCTGAAACACATTCACAACTCCTAAAATCACACATGCATACCCCACAAAATGGTGGTATGATTTCCAATACTTCCTGAATTTATTAGTAGTTTTTGGCCTAAACAACAATGCTAGTGTTTGAAGACTACCCAAGAAAAATGCAGCAAACCCGAGCTTGCGGTGAAGCCCATAGACCCGGCCTGGTGACATTTGGCCCAAATGGACCCCAATGGCAAAACCTGCAGTCCCTAGGAAAAACGCAGAAAGCTGAATTCCAGCGTGCACGTAGAACCACATGGGCCCGAGGGACTGTACGTGTCGTAAGTAGCGTGCAGTGATTGCACCAATAGGTAACAAAACCCCCCATGAGATTGCATTTATGATGCCATGAACGAGTTTTAAAGTTTTTATGTTGGTATTGGACCCAGAGGCTGATAGGCCCGATAAAACATCAATGGTTGTGATTGAAGAAAGGTCATTAACGGTGGTTGGATGGATTGCAGGAGAGTAGCCTTGTACATATAACCCTCTATTCCACACATGATGAATCTTGGTCTTGTTTGGTTTGAGTTTAATTGTGGCAAATATTTGAATGGTAGCACCATTGTGGATTGTAGCCATTCGTCCGCCATACAATGTGGCAGAAGAAGATAACAAATGATTAGTGCACGGATCCAGTCATTTCAGAAGAGTTTGGGTTTATACCCCGTGCCACCCATCCCGAAGGTGATATAGATGTGCCCGAGAAAACCAAATCAAGAGTTGAATTATGTTTATGGAACGTCCATGCAATCGATGCTTTTTGGGAGGGTAACGACATACATTTTTCGAAGGTTTTGGTGGTGGTTGTGGTGGTGCAATGGGCCGAGAAAGCTCTTTGAGGGTGTAGAGAAATTAGTAGGAGGAATAGAAAGGGGATCATGGTTAATTAGTGAATGCAAGAAACAGTAAGTTTTGGGTATGAAAAAAAAGCAAGTTTAGTAAGTTGTTATTTTGTGTGCAAGGATATAGAAGGTTTGTGAGAGTAGTTATGATCATAAAGATAGGGGTGTGGTTGTTATGATGTGTTTGAAAGCTCTTTTTGTCCTGCTTAGCTTTGAAGTGAGGCAATGGAAAAATATAGTGGGGTTGTTGAGCAAATGTTTTTGATCATTATATACAAACGGGTGTTTATATGGATACTAGTTTTCACTAGTTTCCCATGTTATTTTTTTGGGGGTTTTTACCGTTAAAACTTTCGTTAAAACCTTCACACCCATTAAATATTGTATAATAATCGTAACAAACTTTTTATCTTCTCTTAAATTTATTTTGACCTTTTTAATGTACGTAATTAATCCGATTTCAAAATATGACTTTGTAAAAATCACCTATTTGATCGGGCTAGATTTAACATTCCGTATGTGGGCTGGGCCAGATGAAATTATAAAGCCCAAATATAGCCCATGCTTACATCTTTTTATTTTTAAAACATTTATGATCTATGTGCCCGACTGCGTGCGTTTGACGGTTCGAGTGAGAGAGAAATGGGGGTGAGCTTGGAGGGTTCGAAAGTGATACTGGTAGCGTACATGAAACAGCACGTGCTCAATTACCATCAATGGATGCAAGATCCATCCCTACTTGAAGCAACCGGGTCGGATCCTCTCACTCTGGAACAAGAGTACCAGATGCAGCTTTCATGGACCCAAGACCCTCTCAGTCAGTCTTTTACTTCCGCTTTTCTTGAATAAATATATGTTAATGTTATATACGCATATATTGCAAATTGCCAATAATAATAATAATGGATACTTGCAGAGTCTACTTTTATTATATTGGATAAAGACTTGATTGATGGAAATTTCATTCATGGCAATCCTCATGTTGAAGGTCAAATTTTTACCTTTTTACTCCCTTTATTTAATTTAACAATATCCGTTTATTGAATTAGGGAAAATACCAGATTTCTCTGTAACTATTTGTACATTTTATATGACAATATCTTACTCTGTGCGAGGTTTTCTACATTTTGTGCGAGATTGTTATACTTTGTGCGAAATTTTCTATATGTTGTGCTAAAAAATGTATATTTAATCAGCATTTTTGCTGTTTTCAGATCACTGGTTGTATATGTATATTGGTTTTCTGTGAACTGGAGACATTATACACGCTAATGCTAATTGTGTGAAATCGATATTTCAGTCGGGAATGATCATGACATTATAGTGCATAGTTTACATTTGAAGTTTGGCCTATACTGAAAAAAGTAGCAGCTTTATTTGTATAGAACAACCATCATACCTTGCATTTTTGTATCACCTTTCGCTTAAATCCTGTTTAAATAACTACATATTTGACTAACAGCAAATCTCTGCATGAAGTGAATTGAACTTGGATGATTATTTTCTTGGATGTGAAACAATTAATTCTGTTGGTGGTTCTTATTCTTTGTATGATACAGTAGTATTTTAACTTTGTGGTAAGTTAACAGTATGGGGAGTGATAGTTGTTCCGTTTTGCAGCTATGGTTGGTGATGTTAATGTATATATGAACGATTTGGAAGATTCCCATCTGGCTGAGATTGAAATAATGATAGCTGAACCTAAAAGGTACTAAGCCTACATTGCGTGATACAAATATGGTGATTTATTTTAATCTCTTGTTTACATCTGAATGTATCAAATATGGTATTTATGTTGTATTTTGTTATAGCTCAATGTTTTTTTATTAAAATGCTTGATCTTTATTATTAGTAATGTACTTATTAAAAGGCATTTAAATGTTTGGTTGATCATTTTCTACAATGGCATTGTTGCTAGAGAAGTCGTGGCAAAGGACTTGGGATGGAATCGGTAATGATGATGTTAGTTTTTGCCATTGAAAACCATAAGATCAGTACCTTTCGTGCCAAAATTGGAGATTCAAATGAAGCTTCTTTAAATATGTTCCGGAAACTGGTTTGTTTCATCCTCTTGAATAACTACATACATTTATATTTTTCCTTTTTTTATTGGCAAAGAACTAATTGCATATTTCTTTGTTCTGCAGGGCTTCGAGGAGGTCTCTCATAGTGAAATCTTCAAAGAGGTGAGCTTATCTTACTGGGAAATCACCAAAGTAAATCATTAAGATGAAGTATCACTTATGGGTCCCATACTCTCGTTTAGTGCAGAATGGAGATAGGACCCAGAAGACGTTAAATTGATATTTTATTGAATGATTGTGCGATCAATGACGTTTTTACTGAAAATGATTGTGTCGTAAGTTCTGATCCATCTTTTCTTGATTTTACGAGTGTAGGTGACTCTGGAGTTACCAATAACAACAGAAAAGACTAAAGAGCTGCTCCAGTTAGTTGGAAATATGATCACACATACATAGGCCTCAATATACCAGCTTGTGTGTATGCATTTCTCACAAACTGTAGAATTTAAACCAGATCCTGTGTTTCTGTCATGTGTTACTTGATACATATCAAGAAATAACTTCTTTGTCGATAGGTACTCGTTGACAGACGATAGTGGCTAGGTAATGTTATTGTTGATGCGTGTATAAATTGTTGTTAATGTGGGCATAAATGCCAGGATCACATGAGTTGTTATCGAAAGCAATTAGTCGTTATCATCTAGATCACTTTTTGGGAGAGTTTCAAGACAAGTTAATTGATATCGAACTTTAGAATTTTAAGTTTTTAACTATTTGCAAATTAAATATTTATAATGAGCTTCTTTGAATTCTAAGATTGTAAATGGAGACAGCCTTACTAGCAAACTGCTTGACCATGTTAATGTTCAAAAAGAGAACTTCATAGAATCATTTTACACAATGGTGATAAAAAGTGTAATTTAGAGGGTATCGTATCCCTAACCTTCGTATCATATTTCAATGTTACATGTCTATCTCACTCGAAAGGAGCATCAACGCCGGAAAAATTACATCGACATGACACTCACATATGTAAAATTTGGACGTTTGCGATGACGGTACCATCTGAGCTATGTTTAATTGGTCACTATCATTATTTTAATCTTGCCTAATTGAATGAAAGCCTTTTCTTTGACCTTTTTCTGATATATGAACTTTTGAGGCTCCATTGAAAAAACTTTTAGAAGATTTGACTTTGACATGGAGCCATCAAACACGAATGTAATACAACTAAGAATGAAAGGGGACAATGAAACATTTCTTGAAGTGGTTCATGGTTATAATGACAATCATCATCCAATCTAACGAATATGCACATAGTGATCATGTTAAAATAAAACATCTATGTATCATATGATATTTAAATAGATTAAATTTAAACAATTTGTTTAATTGTGCATCTATTATTATGCATGTCGTGGAACCAAAAAGGAAATCTGAAAATATAATTAGAATTTCATTCTAAAACAAAATTTGACTAATTCGAATGAGATATTGATCCACGACCTATAAAGGAATAAATAAAGAAAGCTTGAATATAAAGAATTACACCTGAATTCGTGTTACGTTTTAATATTTTTATAGAAAGATGAAAGGTGTCATCAGCAAACTTGAACCGTAGTTTGCTCTAGTAACCCACATGCATGGAACATTAATAGAGGATTAGTAAATTAACTATACTAAATAAATCACGTTCAATATCCTCCTCGTATCATGCAATGAGTCGTATTTAAGGTTTTAATTCTGTAATTTTGTTTCACTAAGAGCACAGGGAGCGCTGAATGGTGGTTCAGTGTTCAGTTCAGTGTTCTTGAGAACACTGAACTTGAACACTGAAGCAGAAAAGTGGGGTAATGGTTAATCTTGAGGTTCAGTGTTCAGTTCAGTGTTCTCGTGATTATTTTATTATTATTATTATTTTCTAAAAACAAATTAAATACATAAAAGAATACAAAATAAAAACAAATAACATTAAATTAAAAAGTACTTTCATACAATAATTAAAATTCCTAAAAATACATAATTAAAATACGATAATTAAAGATCCTAAAATACATAATTAAAGTTCCTAAAAATACATAATAAAAATACGATAATTTGAAAATACATAATTATTCGTCATCCGTCTCCGATCCACCAACCGAACCCGATCCACCACCCGAACCCGATCCACCACCCGAACTCGGTCGCCTCCACCCGAACTTTTCGCGAATCTTCTCCTTTTCCATGTTGAGAAATCACGCGTCATCTTCCGATAAGCCATCCGTTGTCATCTTCAAAACCCGCATTGCTTCGGCGATGTCTCGGGTACGATAAACGCTAGCTTTGGATTGAGTCAATTGTTGAAAGTTTGTTGTGATCGACTCATCAAAAGAAGGCGTGCTACTTTTAGTAGAAGTGTCGGAAGATGTTTTGGCACTTTTAGGACGCCTTGATTTTCCGGGTGGCCGCGGGTGTACGTCATCTCCAAAAAGGGCGGCGTTCGGGTTTTCTTCATTCTCCACTTCATTCTCCAAGTCATTCTCCAAATCATAAGCTACATCTTCCAAGTCCACCGTCTCCCTTCGCTTGTTCCTACGCCCGACTACAACCGCCTCGGGCACCAACCATTTTTGTTTATCTTTCAAAAAATTCCAAGCGAGCTCTTGACCAAAAGCCGATTTCGACTCAAACCGGAACGTCTCTAAACACCGCAACCTAAAATCTTCATCTTTTTCACCGCTATGCCTTTCTCTTCCCAACCTAGCAACGATTTTTTGATACTTATGACAACGATTGTTCAAAAAAGTCCACTTAGACGACAATGCGTCTTTCCCCCGTTGGACGACTTTTTCCTTATCCGCACGTTTATTGTACTCGTCCCTCACCAAGTACCAAAAAGATTCTCCTTTTTGATCGATGCCTCGGTTTTGATCTTCGGATATACAAATCCAACATTGAGCTAAAAATAGCTCCTCTTTGGACGTCCAATAATTGCGGACGGATATTACTTTCTTTTTCTTCGGCGACTCGACTACTTTGGATTTTGATTTATTGGGTCGAGACGGCGTCGGTGTTTCGGCCTCAACCGAATGCTCCAACGGCGGCGGCACTTGACTTTGCTTCCATAACAAAAAATCTTGGTACTCGGGTGTCATTTGCGGGAATTGGGTGGGTGGAACTTGTGATTGACACGGGTTGTATGAAGATGATTGTGTTGTTTGCGGGTTGTAAGTTTGACCAAAACCCGGCATTTGAGCATTTGGAACTTGTGTTTGGGGGTTGTAGTTTGGTGGAAATGGATTCCATTGTGATTGGAGGTTGAATGGGTCATTTGGGTTTTGAGACATTTTTTTTGGTTTAGTTTTTACAAATTACAAAGTATAGAAGAAGAAGAAGAAAAGATTTGAGGTGTGAAAAATGGTGGAAGTTGAGTGTGTATTTATAGTGTAAAAAAAAGATTTTTGAAAAAAAAAAAAAAAAAAAAGTGCCCAACGGCCAAAAAAACGGATAGTTTTTTAAATTTTTTTTTTTTTTTAAAATCTTGTATCCGTTGCAACCCGAAAAAAAAAAAAATACAAAAACGTCGCAAACCCAACGTTTTGATCCGAACACCGGGGACGAACGCCGGCCACGAACGCCGGCCCGGAGCGCCGAACGCCGGTGACCGGCGTTCTCCTATGTTGAATGGTGGGAGAATGGGGGGCACTCCCTGTGCTCTAATTGTTAAGAAACCACGTTAATGTGGGTCCCACAATGTCTAACAAAACCTAAGAAATTAGGTAATTAAGAATAATTCTTTAATTATATGATTAGTAGGTAGAATAATTCAGGTATTAAGAAATGTGTTACGGAGTATATCGGTGTTTGATTGTAAATCTAAATGTCTAAAATGAATAATTAGAATCTAAACGCGCCAAGAGGTATCTATGCTCTATCTCATTTCAACCGGTGATAGAGCTCGAACACATTTATAAAGGAGTCAAAATTATTTATATGTTAAAGGTTAATTCGTTATATACAACCAGGCACGGGTGAGCTTTCTCTAAAAAGAAAAAAAAAAAAAAAAAATAGGTGTGAGCACTAGAAAATCGAAACCGACCCAAAATTGAAAATTACCAAGAAATCGAAACCGAAACAACCAATCCATATCAATAAGTGACGTTTTGGTTTTTGATTTAAAAAAACCGAAGTATCGGTTCGGTTTTATTTTTTACGAAAAATCGACCCAAAATATCAAACCAAACCATATGTAGAAAGACATATACCTAAACTTTATACTTTGGATTATAGCTTTATATTAGGTATTGTACAAGTATTATAGACTTTATATTCATATAATTTAAATCGCAATAAGTTCATATAACTTAAATCGCAATAAGTTCGATCTATTATAAATATATTGTAAACATAAGGTATACTATGACTTGTTTGAATTTAATTTCTTGGGCTACAAAAAAACTAGCAAAAGTTAATGAGCTTCTTTGGCTCATGTCCAAAAATATCATTATAGAAAAAATCGAGAACCGGACCATAAAAACATAACGGTTTCGGTTTTAAGTTTCCAAAAACCAAAGTTTATGGTTTGGTTTTCGGTTTTAGCTAAAAACTGACCCACAATCAATATCATTCATTATATAAAAACAAACGACATAAAAGGTATATAGAAACAAAAAATAAACAATATAAATAAAGGGATCATTGGTCTAAAACCTTGAGGTTGAAAATTCAAGTCTTGAGATGGACTAATAGACGTATTAGCGGAGTGTGTGAGTACTTGCATTTCTCAAAAAGGTAAAAAAAAAAAATCAAAAATTGTTACACATTGGATCTCAAATGTAAATATGATATTAAAACTACAAAAAATGACTAAGCAACTTGGATACGCAAAAACATTTTAATGTAACGAGGAAGCCATGTTTTCAAAGTTAACGAGAGGACCAAAGGGTGATGATCTGTACATTACTAAAATTCGTCGTGCATTATTAACTATGTTTTACATTGTTGTACTGTACAGCACCATAAAACACATTTGGTAGTGTACGAAAAATTTCCAGTGATATACAAATCGCTCATCATTAGGAAAAGTACTACTATTTATTTTGAAACAACATTACAATAATGTCACCAATATTTAGTGGGCATGGTCCTCCCCTGCCCTTTAAAATCTCCATCACCGATTAAAAACTTATATACAAAGAAAATGTTTAAAATGTTTCTTATACGGCAAACCCTCATTGGATTTTTATTTTATTTTATCTTAGAAAGACAAGTACTCATACAATTCACTACCACGAATATGTATGTTAATTCATGAATATATACATTTATCTCATTGTAGGATTTGAAGTCTTGAACCATCAACCTTATTCAATAAAAAAACATCATAAGTTTTAAGAGATTTGATTTTCCCAATCCGGTTATTATCTTGTCTTTTGGGTTCAAGTGTTTTACGAGACCTCGGGTACCCATTTGATATATATTTGTACTTTTAGCATCAGGTATGTTAACATAATACATTAGATAATTAGATGCAATGTATACAACGATGTAACAGTATTCGCATTACTTACATTAATAACCAATACCTACTATACAATAAGATTGTTTTAGCATAAGAGTATTCCCCAATTATATACCCCTCCGTCCCATTACAAATGTCCACTATTGACTTTCCGAAATCTTCATTTTTCAATTTTGACCTTAAATATTTTTGTTTGTGTTATATAATACATGATAAAAATTATATCAATGAAAACACATTTAAAACCCAATCCATTCATATATTTTGCATCAAGTATTATATAACACAAATAAAAATATCTAAGGTTAAAGTTGAAAACAAATAACTTTCAAAAGTTAATAGTGGACATTTGTAATGGGACAGAGAGGGAGTACATGTTATGGAAACAACATAGCTATTATCCTTATCATGATTGAATTTGATATGGATGAACATGACCTTCCTATGTTAATTGATGAAGCCATTGACTAAAAAAATGATTTATACTTGTTGAAAACGGGGGCGTGGAAAGAAAAGGGATTTTTTTATACAACAATCAAGACACGCGTCACTAATACATTGACCAAACAACCAGATATAATTACTCCATAGAAGATACACTATAACTTTTGTTCAAGGTATAAACACAAGATCCACTAATTTGGTAATCTCTGATAAATTGATGGGATTCAAAAAAGGTTTAGGTAGTAAGACAAAGAAAATGAAAGTATATACACCTCACTTTTAAATACCACATTAGCACTAAATTTCAACCGTAAGCGTTGTTGTATATTGATGACTGAAATATATATTGTTATGATGAACTTAACTTTAAACTATAATATATTGTTATGACGCACATATAACTTTTAACTACGGAGTATGATATACGTATTCGTTTACCTGATATCTTTTTAACTAATTTATCTTTTTCTTTATATCCAAATTACGTTCATATAAAATGGAGAAGGGTTATATTGGAGTTAGGCCTAGGTATATGGACTTATGTTGCATTCGCAGTTGGTTAATAGTTAGTCATGGAAAGTTGGCTCGGCAGGCACGCGTATTCCACGGCCCTCTTGCTATTCACATTTACATTTACATTTTTATATGTTTTTATCGATTTTTCAACTTTAAGAAAAAGCATAGACCTACATTTATTATTAAATCATTATTCTCACACATGCATGTGTTGCAATAATCATTTCTCTATTTTCTTCTTTTCTTATGCATTTCTTCATCTGAACGTTGAATTTGAATCTACTAAAGTTTCGATCAAAGAAAGGGTCAACTCAACCCATCTTTCTTATGCATTACTCCCTACAACTTCATTTACACATAAAGTAAACTTTAACCCCATATCCCTTAAAGACTTGATTTTTATACATTTTAACAATTGATCTCTGATTCCCATTTAATCTTGCAAATGGGTAAATCATTTCACCCAATCTTTTGCATTTTGATCTCAATTTTGACTATATCCTATGCTCAAGATTGCAAAACTAACAGATTTTCAAACAACAATGTCTACGCAACTTGTGTCAACTTACCAGTTTTGAACTCACAACTTCATTGGAACCACCACCCCATCAACACCACCGTTGATGTGGCATACCGGCAAACCGGAGTGTCAAACTCCCAGTGGGTGGCTTGGGCACTCAATGTTGATGGTGCAGGTATGGTTGGAGCCCAATCTCTTGTTGCTTTAATAAGCTCAAATGGGTCAGTTCGAGCTTACACATCATCAGTTACGGGTTATGGGACCAGTTTACAACCCACCAGGTTGAGTTTTGAAGTGTCAAGGATCAGAGCGGAGATGGTTAACGGCGTTGTGGTGATTTATGCAACTTTGGTGTTGCCTAGTGGGAGGACTAGTTTTAACCAGGTGTGGCAGGTGGGTCCGGTCACCGATGGAGCTCCAGGGATTCATCAGATGGGTTCTGCTAATAAAATTTCAGTTGGAAATGTGGATTTTGCTACTGGTGAAGCTAGTGCTGATGGTGGCAACGTTGGTGGTTCACTGAGACGCCGGAAAAATGTAAGTTGTGCTTGCATCATGTGTAATATTATTTCATGATTTAAACTTTGAAGGAATCTGGGATTACTTAACCACCCACGATCCCACATGCTGAAACCAATAAACAAATCAGCTGTATTTCGGAGTTACTTCTTGGCTGTTATTCAAAAGGTCCAGTTATGTATATATTGGGACCTTTTGAGGCAATTATAGATTATTTTAGTACATATGGTTTATAGTTAGTACATGTACAAGCCACCGATGATAATAAATAAAAAATGATTAATGCTGATGGGTAGTTAGATGCTAAAGTATGATGCAAATAGGTCAAACTTTAATAGAGAAATTCGGATAGTAGCTTGACCCGAAACCGATCGAGTGAAACTCTTAATATAATCAAGACATAAGAAATCTAGTTTGAGTTAAAAAAACTCATCTGAATTCTAATGGAAGTTTTGAGCTCTATCTACTCCGTATATGATTATATACTTTCATGGTCACGTTTGGGGAATACATATCTTTTATCCTAGCTATACAAATTCTCAAAATAAGCTTGTCATATCAAACATCGTTCTAATTAATAATTTTGAGCCTTTCGAGCTCAAGCAAAGTCAAGTTTGGTTCCATCCTAACACACTAATCAAAGGATGACAAAGGAAGATATGATATTACAATGAAACAAATGGGATTGTGTCAATTGGTTTTGAATATGGATTGCTAACTGATACAGACTCATGGAGTGTTGAATGCTGTGAGTTGGGGAGTAATGATGCCAATGGGAGCCATGGCTGCAAGATACCTAAAGGTGTTCAAGGCGGCTAACCCGGCCTGGTTTTACATCCATGTTGCTTGCCAAGCTTCTGCCTATGTTGTCGGGGTAGCTGGATGGGGCACTGGACTCAAGCTCGGCAGTGACTCCGCTGGCATCGGATACAATACTCACCGCAACCTTGGGATTGCGCTATTTGCCCTAGGAACCATTCAGGTATAGACAGAAACCACCAAGTTTTTTTTTCTTTTTTATTAAAGCCTATTCACAATAACATGACAAATTAAACTGATATATTTGTTCTGTGATTAGGCGTTTGCTTTGCTCCTGAGGCCAAAACCAGATAACAAATACAGATTCTACTGGAACATCTACCACCACAGCATGGGATACACTGTGATCGTCCTAAGCATCATCAATGTGTTCAAGGGAATCGATATCTTGGACCCTGAGAAAAAGTGGAAGAAGGTCTACATTACCATACTACTCTTTTTGGCGGTTAATGCCGTTATGCTGGAAGCTTATACATGGTTTGTCGTCTTGAAGAGAAAGAAGGAAGACAAAAGGACACATGTAGGCAATGGCTACAACCTGTCTGCATAGAGGTGACACCTATCGTTAGATGATCTTATGCTAAGTTATATTCTTTGTTTTCATGACTTTTGGGAGGAGATGATTTGTTTGAATATGAGTTGTAATTCTTTTGATGGTATATATATGTATTCACATTTGATAAGACAGCTTAAACTATATAATAAGAAAAATGATAACTCAAGACAACAGTGCAAATTTAGCTGCATAAGATACAAATCATTCTGGCAGTATCGCTTTTCATGAAACAAAACATGGATCTAAATAAAATCTAACAACTCATATCAAGGTATATATAAATATATATATGTAGGCATTTCTACTTGGTGCAACAAAAAAACAAGTTACCAAGCAACTAGTTTCAGAACGATGATAAGCGGTTTATTAACACGAGATCTCTTCACATTGCTTCAAAGTTGAGCAGGGTTGACCTTTTAGCTCAAGGGTGGCAATTTCCTTCACCACTTCAGCTTTGTCAGATTCGAATTGCTCATCGGCTGCAGGAGAGTATGATATTAAGAAGCATGTTACAATGGAAAAAACTACAAAAAAATAAAGTTTTGTACCTTTGTCTAAATTGAAGTCACTAAAAAATCGAATGAGCTTGCTTCTATTTGCAACAAGCACATTCACAATCTCTGGAGGCTTTCTCTGGTTAGCAGGAAAAAGCTATTTCAAAGAAAAAGAGTTAATTTAGACCACAAATTCAAGTAAATGACCAGAATTAGCAGAGTTACTAAATGCTGACAAAATTCCATAATTACCTTGAACACATGGAAAGCTTCTACCTGTATGGTCTTGTTTGAATCCTAAAAAACAAATACCAAAAAGGTTCAACAGGCATTGTACAAGATGTACAGACATCAAGTTGATGCAACGAAATAGAATACATAAATTACCCTAAGAAGATTCATGAGGATTCTCATGTTGTCCAATGAGCACACATATCGAACCATGACAGAGGTATTTGAACGATCCAGTAACATTGCTCCTAATAGCTGAAATGTTTTGCAGACTTTCAGCCATAAGTACAGTAGTAATATATAAAGAAGAGAGACATGTATTTTTCTTGCTAATGCAACAAAAAGGCACAAAGATTCAACCATGGAGCTATTGTAAATTAAAGTAACAATACTAGACCTTGACAGCATTCCTTCTGGTAATGTAGTTGGGAGATTCCAGCAATGAATTATACTCTTGAAAGAACTGCATCCAAGGATATAGTTACAAATTTTGAGAGTATTAGAAATATAAAGAGGATTGTATATGCCATAACACTTACCCAATCATAATTTTTGGAAAGAAATTCAGCAACAGTTGATTTGTGACGGGTTAATAGCTCCTGAACAAAGATAAAAAAAAAACCTCACTATGTTATCCACTACCAGCATTAACGCAAACATAATATGCGGATTTATAAAAATGCATTAGACGTCCTACAAATTGTTCAAATATATTATTTACTAATCTTTAAAAATATTATATATATACAACTGTCATATTTGTACTTTGCTGGAAGAGTTATTAAAACAAAATACATGGAGCTACAGGACTTTCAAACACAAAAAAAAAAAAAAAAAGTTATTCAAAGTATCGCTAGATTCATGGGTGTACACTTTTTAAACTGATAAAAGAATACTTTAGCTAGGATTGCAAATCTTCAAGAAGTTAATACAGGAATGGGACCATGATACATACCCTAAATGTTGCTGCTGCATCTGATGCTATGTCAAAACTTGGGTCTTGTATGTACCTGAAGAACATTTTTATGTACTCTGACTCGAGAATATATCTGTGAAGCAAAGAAGAAAAGTTAGCTTACAATGTACATCATGTGAATTTTTTTTGTAAACGTATAGCAAGATGACAATAATGATGCTTACTTTGCAGCTACTTGATGCCGGATACATTCTCTTAAAATCGCTCCATATGATAGAGCGAGTTCCGAGTCATCACAGCTGAAAGTTAAACATGTTTAGCTAAAACTAGAGTCATCTTAAACTAGAAGCAAGGGGTGTCAACTCAAACATTAAAAACCAAACATCTAACCAAAATCAATAAAAAACCAGAAAAATGTTTGATAAAATAAGAATGCAGAAAATGAAGCACATAAACTATCTCCCTGTAAAGTTTATAGATAAAACACTGGGAATTATTTAGAAAAATTGTAAGACGGATAGAAAATAGTAAAATCATTTAAAAATAGGTGTTATTTTAACTCAAACAAGCTTCCTATAACCAACTAGAAGTTGGTAACTCTATGATACTAGAAGTTTCCCTTAGATGATAATATTAAAACGTAACTAAAAAGACATAAAATTTACAATAGATACAGCTAGACACCAGAATAATTAGATACATATAGCAGAGAGCTCACCCAGGTAAAAGCATAGCCAGAAGATCAGTATTGCACTCCAAGTATTCAGAAGCAATAAACCGTCCATTTACTCGTTGCCTCTGCAGATTCGCAATCACATGCGTAACATCTTGACGTGTCTGCAAGATACCAAACTCATTGCTTTTACAGCATCGAAAACATGAACAAAATAAGCATTAAATCATTCCACAAGCCAGCCTTAAACAAACCATACAAAAGTTACAAAATCACCTACACTGATACACCCGATCCCCTTATTCCTATTATTAAGCATAGTTCATAGAACATACCCCAGGATCCAAATCAGGAAGCGAAGCTATCAGCATGCGAAACGTATCTTCCTTAAAAAACTCCAGTGTCAACTTCACACAAGCCTCTTCTGTCGGCTCTCGTTCATCACCGTAAAGTACTGTCCTCATTTCAAGTACGACTTTTCTTAGTTCACATATCTGCACCAATAGTAAATATATCATATTCATATTCATACTAACAATCTATCTATATGTATATAGGGGGAGGATCTACAGGATAGACACGTCTTTAACGAAAGCAAGCAAAAAACCTTTCTACCTATAAAAATCCTTGATGAATAATAAGCCTAGAAAATATAATTCAGTGTTATATTTATCAACGAATATACAGGCAAAAACCATCGGTTATAATTTATATAACATATACATCCCTAAAGTATGTATATGTATAATACATATGTAACCCTAACATTGTCATGTATTTATATTTATATCTCTCAACTTATCGAGTGCGGAGTAATTGAATTGGATAAAATTGAACCTTTTCCTCTCGTTTAGCTTTACGAACGGCGGGATTGGGGGCGGTGTACGGCAGCAGGTGGCGGAGGTGTTGAACGAGCTCCACAGGTGTACGAGGCTTTGATTTGAAAAGCCCCTTCATTGGTGTGGAGAAACAGGGCACAACCAGAGTCCCCGTTTTCGCACACGAAAAATAATATATATTAGGGTTTTCTTTAGGGTTTTGGAATCGAAATAGGGATTGAAAGTAAGAATGATGTTGTCGGTCGAATATAATAACCTTTGATCAACGATTGATGAGCATTTTATGGAATGGAATAGAATAGACTAGAATAGGATGTATATATAACCGATCGATTTAAAACTGAGAGATGAAGATGGGGTGAACTTAGGGTTCGGAGTTATATATATCCGTATGATGAATGAATTTGTAATGAAATGGAATTGTATTTGTTGAGGGAATGGGAGTTTGGTGGTGGGCGTAACAGCCGATTACTCTCCAGATTTAGCGGGAACGACACGTAAGATTCCTTTTTTACAAATAGGCATATATGCAATTTGATCACTGCTTTACTATTAGCGACATGTCAATTTTAGACTCTTTTGTTAATTTTAGGTTAATTTAGTTAATTTTTAGGAGGGGATGAGTTTGTTGGGTCTCATACTTATTTTTTGGATGGGTCTAAATGGGTTTTTCAATATAACCTATAATTGTATAACAATTAACTAACGGGTTTGAATGGGTCTAGCGAGTAATTTTTTTTTTCCATCTGATTTCATTTTTTCATTTTTCACTCAAATAAAAAAAAAAGTTTGGCGAACCCGATGACCCGACCCGACCCGAGACCCATTTGACCTTGACCCATTTAGACTCATCCTTCTAAATGACCAATCTAGACCCGGACCCATTTAGACCCAAACCCATCTAGACACAAGACCCGACCCGACCCATTCATTTTGTCACCTCTAACTATTAGGTTCGAATTCGGTCCTTGCCGATAATTTGTAAATATGTGATTTGTTAGGTATTGATTTTCCTTGTGAGTGAGATAAACTCATACCATTAAAATATGATATTACTATAATCATAAGCGGTACAAGAAAACAATTCATACGAGGGTGAACTTTAAGACTTTCTATCATATTAGTTCTTTTAATAGTTGCACAACTAAACTAAAGTACCAAACTAACTTATTTGACTATGAGCTTATATTTAGTAAAGACGACTTATAGATTTAACAGTCTAATTTTAACAAACTTTTTACTTATTGTGTGTTACTCTACGCTATCTTACTATGAAGTGTGTATGTTTGTTTTATCTGCTTTAACTTTAAAGAAAAATGAAAAGAAATTACATAACCTCTTAATGATGATGTTTAATAATTGTTTTATAAGCATTAAATATGTTATGACAGTTAATAATATAATCAAATGAAGCTTAGTGGAAAGAAAAAGGAAATGGAGCTCGAACATTGGACAACCTTTTAGACAAACAAGGGCTTAACTACTTAGCTAACGTGGCAATTGTAATAAACAGACAACTTTAATATATAATTAATACATGTTACGAGATTCACTTATGGGTAGCAGCTCACACTGCCCATAGTGTAGTACGTCGTTGACTATAAAGGTACTCTTCAAATTATCTTTTTTTACTAGGAGTTTCTGTGTGTGGCTGATAAATAATTTAAAAACGCCTGCTAAGAACTAAAAAACACGTGCTAATAACTAAATTGTTATTATTATTTATGTGCAAGCATTGATTAAATGAATTTGCAATAGTTTATACTTAAATGTTGTAAGCAAATGATAATTCCATTATCCAAATTGATAAAACCACCAATAATATGTATTAAGAGATTGTAAATATACCACCACCTAATATTTAAAGGTACATTTGCGTCTATTTATTAGGTCTAGGATTACTAAATTTGTAGTAGTGTTGTAATATGTATTTTACCTCGCAATTCTATGAGTACCTAGTGATAAGTGCTAACACAAAACACTTATTGGTTTAAAATTGCAAGTTTGTATTCAAACAAAGAAAAATACGAACACAAATAAAGTGCAATTGTTTGGAATTGGATCAAAAACTTTTTTTTGTTATATTGAAATCATCGAACTCCATTATATAATTGAAAAAAATATTAATGAAATCAAACGATTTACATATCTTTAAAACTAAATTCGTAAGCTCGCTCTTGAGTTACTTTATGGAGAGAAGATAAGAGAAAAGAAATAAATTATATTTTTTTTGTGTATTGACAAGTTTTTTTTATAAAAATAAGAGAAGATATGTGAAAAGAGATTCATGTCATCTTCTCTCTTCAAAGTTTATTTCCAGTTTTAGAAAGAAATGAAAAAATGGAAGACTTTAATAATTATACTAGCCTTGTACCCGCGCAATGCAGCGGTACATTATTATATAAAGAAAAGTTGATGCCGTAATTTAGATCTTATAATTTTATATTTTTTCAGCTTTTTACAATGTAGTTTTTCAAATGTGTTGGTATTCTTTCAAATTAAGTGTATATACTTTTAAACGTCTTACAAAAAAAACATTTACTTGAAACTGTCATTATTTTTGCACTTTGTAACAATGTACAAGCTCGTAACTTGATGATAGTTGCATGTTTTCTTTCTCTTGATCGGGTGTTAAGATGTGAACTAAACTATGATGTTAAAGACGATGAAACAAGCGTATAAGCTAGTGGATTGTGAAAATATTATGGTAAGTTTTTCGCGAAATGCGATCGACATTCAAGAAATCAAATGAATAGTGTAAATTATGATGATTATATAAATATGACGTAGTATCATGATATTATCTTGAAACATAACCTAACTTTGAGGGTTAGCAAATATGCAGTTAGCATCACTTTAATTAAGTGTTGCTAAAATAATTTATTTAAAATATTTATACTTTAGCATTATTGTACGTTCTTTACCTTTAAAAATTGAAAAATGAAATGAGCGTAGATTAAACTGTTATTTTGATAGTGTGTATATTTATTTTCTTATGAATAATTTAAATTGAAATTAAAATTTATTTGAATTATTCTAATTAAATACAAAAAAATTGTGAATAGAAAATTGGCTATTGAAAAAGGAAATATAGATATAAAAGAGATAGAATAATAAATTATCAATAAAAGTCAACACAATTAAAACTAAAATAAAATTAACAAATATTAAAAAAGTTGTTATAAATATTTATCCATTGCCATATGAAAAGAAGGTATTACTGTAATTTCGGATATCTTTTTAAGGTCAAGAGTGAAAACCCATTATAAGGGTTATAGATAATAAGAATATTCCCTTTCATTTCTTTCTAAGTTGGAAACATGAAACGTGTAAAGCCTTTTCCTAACTCGATAACACAAAAATTCATACAATTATTATTCTTATTTTTTTTTCTTTTATATCGTTTTGTATCATTTAATCATGTTTTATTTGCAAATATATAAACTTGGGAGCAGGTCCTACATATGGTGGTGTTTACTCATTTATTTTGTTAGATAAGTTCGGAAAGAGAAAGTCATTATACGAAAAACAACTCACTCTTCATTTTAGTCATTGATTTCTTTGATTAACAGTTCAGATTAATACATTTTATATTCATTGCATTTTAAACGTATAAGACGTAAATTCTATACTACATTATAAAGGCGATGACACTCTCTCTCCAATAAATTTTAAAGTCAATTTCCTAATATAAATTTTAAGTAGTACAATATTTATAGCAAACTTTACAACCTTACAAAAAATAAAATAGAACTATCACCTATTTTATTACCCCACACATTTTATTGATGAATATTGATATTATTATGTTATTAAAGTTCTTCTAAAGATATACTACCGGAAGAAATAACATGCGTGAGTGAAATTAGAAATACTCATTTATTCTAAATGTTGCACAATATACTATACTTATTTTAGTGCAATATTGAAATAAAATGAGTTTTTTAGAAAATATTTCATAAAATACAAATACGTGAACAAACATGTAAACGAAAAATGTTAATTGTTTTCGCCGTATTGCGATGGTGATCTGCAAGTATAGTTAATGTGAATTAGTGATTTAAAAAATCAATGACCGAGATTATTTCCGGTGCATTTTTATTAATTCTTATAAAATCCATCAAATAGTTTTTTATTTTGTTTATTTTTTAAATTAGTAGCACTCGCTACCCATTTGGAATTTCGTAGTCTTCATCTTCGTACATGAACAAACCAGGGCCACAAAATCTTTACTTGAAGATCAATGAACCGTAGAAATTGAAGCCAACACCACCATGTTTGTCGTACACAAAATGGCTTCAGTATCTCACCCCCTGTTCACGTCATCTCTCCGATTACCCACAAACCCATCTTTGCTATTCAATCCCATTATCCCCAAACACTTATATCACGCAAAGTTTCAATCTTTTTATCTTATCAACAAACCCCATCACCGTTTCTCGTCGTCTCCGGCCGCCGTTGCCACCGACCCAGGTACCGCCGTCGCCGCCGCTGATGACAAGAATGCTTCCGATGAGATTCCGGTTGAGAAAGTTGTGCTTCCTACAAATGAATCGTCCCAAACACTACTCAGAATCCGGCATACTGTAAATAGACCATCTCTTTGCTTTCTTTTGACTTTTGAATTTCAGAGTCGGTGATAAAATTTATGAATTGATATGAGCTATGTTAGTCTTTGGATGGAATTATGACTACAGGCTTACAGCATTAAACATTATTGTATAAGAATAGTTAGCAGTTGAGCAATTTTGGTGTTGTTTGGTTACAAATTTGCATCATGTCTATGTTGAAATACTTGGAATTTGGCAGCATCATGTCAAAGACTCAAAATGCATCTTTTTGTTGAACTCGGGAAGTAAATATTAGGAAATAGGGAATGAATAGTTGAGTAAGATAAGGACAACGTGTTCGGCAAAAAGCAATTGTGATTTGGAACACTTGAAGTGTTTGAATCTGTTGGTGCTTTGTATATACGTGCTTGCTAATATAAAGGCATAGATGATTAATTGGGCTAAGCGATTTACTGTTGGATGCAGTGTGCTCATGTGATGGCTATGGCAGTTCAAAAAGTATTTCCTGATGCTAAAGTGACGATTGGTCCATGGATTGAACATGGATTTTACTACGATTTTGATATAGAGCCTTTAACGGATAAGGACCTCAAGAAGATTAAAAAGGAGATGGTAAGTTGTTCATACTCCATATTGTTTTAATGCTGTCTTGGGTTGTAAAATCGGGAAGTTATTAATAGGTTGTTGTTTAGGGTACATAATTCATTATTTAATCATCTGTACGTAGGATCGTATCATTGGTCGAAACTTACCTTTAGTTAGAGAAGAAGTGACGCGAGATGAAGCTCAAAAAAGAATAACTGCCATTAATGAACCTTACAAATTGGAGATCTTAGATAGCATCAAGCAAGAGCCTATCACCATATACCATATTGGTAATGCTCGGCTTACCGTCAACACGTCTTTTTTGGGTGATTGATTTTTTTTTTACCATTGCACTTGACAATTTGTAGTAAATTAAACATTGTTCTAGGTGATGAATGGTGGGATCTTTGTGCTGGTCCTCATGTTGAAACTACTGGAAATATTAATAGGCGAGCAGTACAACTAGAATCCGTGGCGGGTGCTTATTGGAGAGGAGATGTAAATAAACCAATGCTTCAAAGAATCTATGGCACAGCATGGGAGAGCGAAGAACAACTAAAAGCGTATTTACACTTTAAAGAAGAGGCTAAACGTCGTGATCACAGGCGTCTTGGCCAAGATCTTGATCTCTTTTCTATACAGGTAACACACAGAATGAGGTTGAATTGAATCTTACTGATCACTAGAGGGGCAATATGAGTGGGTCGGGGGGTTAGGTGACGAATCAAATTGAGTTCTGCCGTTGACCTGTCTCAGTTTTAGCTAATTTCCGACATTTGATCCTTTGTCAAAAAATCAAAAATGAAAATAAAAGTTAAGTAACTATTCGAAGTGACCCGTTTCCATATAAATGGGTTTACATCTGTACTTTTAAGTCTACAGGATGATGCTGGTGGTGGGCTAGTGTTTTGGCATCCTAAAGGTGCTGTTGTGAGGCATATAATTGAAGATTTGTGGAAAAAGATTCACTCGCAACGTGGTTATGATCTATTATATACTCCACATGTAGCAAAAGTGGATCTATGGAGTATTAGTGGTCATTTGGACTTTTACAGAGAGAACATGTATGACCAGATGAAGATCGAGGATGAACTTTATCAACTCCGTCCCATGAACTGCCCTTACCATATTTTAATTTACAAACGAAAACCTCACTCTTATCGGGATTTTCCTATCCGGGTTGCAGAGTTGGGAACAGTTTATAGATACGAATTATCGGGTAGTTTGCATGGGCTTTTCCGTGTTAGAGGCTTCACACAGGTAAAAATATATAAAAATCTTTTATCTGCCTATATAGCGGGTATATTCAGGGGGTGCTTAGATGTGTAGAGAGTGAGTGTGTGATTATAATGACATTTTTATGAAGAAAAACGAGAGAGATGGCTGTGAATTAGGACTCTCGGATTGCATCAAAAGAAAGGGTAAATTGTTAGGTTTTTTTAAATTTTTAAATACTGTAATTAGTTTTGTTGCAGCTTGTACTGATTATTTAGACCTAGAGATCAGATAATCAGAAGGCAGAAGCAGATTAGGTTCATCCCAAATTTAGAAACTGAATAATAAGACTTCAAGTCTATATAAGCAGACGATGAGCTTTTAAACACAAATCCAAACACCCCTATTACATGGATATGCTTTATGTTATGGTGTTGTCGCTTACTTGATTTATGCATATATCGTGTTTATATTGTTGATTTATAGGATGATGCGCATATTTTTTGCTTAGAGGATCAAATTAAAGATGAGATCAAGGGTGTCTTGGATCTTACCGAGCAAATGTTACACCAATTTGGATTTGACAAGTATGAAGTCAACCTTTCGACTAAGCCTGAGAAAGCGGTAGGTGACGATGATATATGGGCAAAAGCAACTGGTGCACTGAAGGATGCCTTGAATGATAAAGGGTGGGCTTATGAAGTTGATGAAGGTGGTGGTGCCTTTTATGGCCCAAAGATCGATCTAAAGATTGAGGACGCCCTTGGTAGGAAGTGGCAATGCTCCACTATTCAGGTATGCGGAAAAAAATTGGTTTGATTTAAGTTATGCTTTATCTCTAACAGTTTGAATGGTTATGTTAAAATGTTTAACATAAGAGGAAACGGGTCATACAGGTCGGAAGTCATTAAAAGGGTATTTATAGGCATAAAACCTTCTAAATCATGTCATCAAAGTAGTTTGATCCCTTATTATAATAACGTAGTTTTTGCAATCAAATTTACCTTTTACAATCTCAGCGAATGGAAATAAACAGTGTCGACCTGAGTCCCTGACCAACCTGACCCAACTTGTTTTGACCTGAATTCGTTGACCAGCCCGCCTTGCCACATCTAATTCTGACCAAAAAGGTTGTTTTTGTAGGTTGACTTCAACTTACCACAACGTTTTGACATCACATATATTGATTCAAACTCGGAGAGGAAGAGGCCGATCATGATTCACAGAGCGGTTCTTGGATCATTGGAGCGGTTTTTCGGAGTACTTATAGAGCATTATGCTGGCGATTTCCCTTTATGGCTCTCTCCTATTCAAGCTCGAATTTTACCAGTCACTGACACACAGGTAAAACATCAGTTTTAACTACTCATTAACTGTCTAAAATACCCTTTGAGATTCCTATAACATTGAGGTGATGCTCCTCTTTAGCTCGAGTACTGCAAAGATCTTACTGAGAAGCTGAAAGCTAGTGGTATACGAGCTGAGTTGTGCACAGGGGAGCGTCTGCCAAAACTCATTAGAAATGCAGAGAAGCAAAAGATACCGCTGATGGTCGTTGTGGGACCCAAGGAGGTCGAAACACATAGCGTTACAGTTAGATCTCGGTTTGGCGGGGAGCTGGGAACCATGGAAGCTGATGATTTTATCAAGAAGATCAAGGATGCTGTTGAGAGCCGCACGTTTGTATGACAATCTGTATACAAATATTGAAGATCGTTGGTTCAGTTGACGAGACGATTAATTAGCGATTTTGGTAGAAATACACAAGGTACAATTAATACACACAAGCAATAACACAGTTATTTCACTATTCATTTTGACTACAAGTTTTTATTAGTTTATGTCATCATGTTCTTACATTACTTGTATTTAAACTAACTCATTCATGGCTACGATGGAACCGTCAACCTTTAACCCACACTGAACGTTTGCGATTGCAGTAAGCGTGTGAAAGAAATTAAGTATGGTTGTGTTATAAGTTTGCAACAAGGGTGTGAATGCAATGAGTTTTTATAATGGCAGGAGTATACTGCGCTCGTTTACCACATAGTAATGGATGCAAGTATTCAACTATTTCTCAGGATATGTGATTCTTTGACAAGGTCCTGTTAAAGTGTTTCCTTTGCATATGCCAACTGCGATGGACCATTTATACACTAATACTAGTTAATAGCATGTGCACCAACAAATACATTACATAAAAAACAATTTTAGCATAAACCTCCCTCATTTGAAAGAATCCTACATTTTGGAGACCATATCAACAAATAAGATTACCAATATTAGGGGTGTTAATTGGGTTAATCTAACTCTAATAAGATTTAGTAGGGTCATGTTATTTGAGTTTTCTAAAAGGGAGCTGATAAATACAACACATCAATTGGTTCATACATCAATATTGTGCTATTATATACTTGTACAGTGAGATTTAAATATTGTATCAACTCCCTTTCTAAAAATAACAAACGTTTTCGTAACTCAATCCTATATGTTAAGCATTTGGGTTTTTTCGGAATTTAGTTCAAAAGGTTGCAAGTTAACTGGGTCAGATTTTATCTAAGTTAACATTATAACTTCGCAAATGCTGTTCTAGTGATTGTCTGAAAGTGGAAACCCAAGGAATCCAATATGAACTAACAAAAGATGTAAAAATCGAGCTTTTATACGGT
The DNA here is from genome assembly GCA_963422505.1 of Pseudognaphalium luteoalbum. NCBI lineage: Eukaryota > Viridiplantae > Streptophyta > Magnoliopsida > Asterales > Asteraceae > Pseudognaphalium > Pseudognaphalium luteoalbum. Next base: position 111,572,929 of record OY730196.1, read on the forward strand.
TAAAATGTAGTTGGGCTAACTTAACTGTTAAATAAATAAAGGCTTGCATCTAATATTATGCATGACTCATAATTAAAATTCATGAGAGCGATTGATGAGGGCTTTCAAAGGCACAGATACCTTTTTGTTAGATTAGTCGAGTTGACTCGTATAGCTCAGAAATAAATTTTTGTTAACCTTAATAAACGCTTAAATTTTTTCCAGATCATGTTAAATTCCAGATTTCAATTATCAGGAATAAAAAAGATACGGGGTACTAATAAATAAAGTACTCCATAACTAATTAGAAATGGAAATAAAATCCATCACGTAATAAGATGTCGTATCTTATATTTTCAATTAATAAATATATAGGTTTGCTACTTAGATTTCATTAAATGAACTCACCGATTTTCTTATACATACACGTATGTATTTATTACAATTTTTAATATTTATATAAATATATAAACCTTTGGTTTAATAAATATTCATTAAGGGCATATAATAATCAAACACTAAATAAAATTACATCGGAGTAAATTGTGGGTTAGCAAATCGATCAGTTTGTTTAAAAACTCAAATATTATTAAACACAAGACAATCAAGTTAATTGAAATATGAGAAAGGTTAAAATGGAAACACTTCTTTATTATGAGAACAATAGGAACAAACTTTTTAATAACTTATCGCACATAAAGGTTGTGAATTTGTGTATCATATATTTTTATTTTTATTTTAAATTAATCTTATATTAAAATATATAAAATTCTAATAATTATAGATTGTTCTTTTTGTAAAAAGTGAACACTGAAAAGATCGGTTTTACACGATAACACCTTGTAATAATTGATTAAGACCACTTCCATTAGTAAACATCAACTGAACACTTCAGTTTATGTCGCATCAGCGTCATGTTAGCAGAACACAAATTGAACAACTATTGTACATTTCACTGCCATCAGTGAACACTTCAGTTTTTTCTAGACCCAACACATTATTCATTTTTTATTTAACCTAAATAAAACACTTTATACTAAATTTAAAGACACTACATTGATTAAAAATAAAACATTACATTTTATTTTCTTATTTTAATAAAAAAATTAAAAATAATAATAATTCAAGTGGGTCTCATTATTCTTATTAAAATAATATTTTGTTTTCTTTTTCGTATTTAATTAAAGAAAAAAGAAAAACTTTTTAGTGGGTCCCACTTTCACCCTTCATCTTCTTCTTCGCCCGACTTCACCTGCATCTTCATATTCATTTTTTATAGAAAAAAAAGAAATTTGTTGGGTCCCACCTTCACTCTGTCCGTTCCCTTCGGTTTTTCGACGCACCAACCGACAGTCCACCAACCGACGCCCAACTGACGGCCGATGGCACTGTCGGTTTGGTGACTGACGTTCCACAGAAGTGACGATGGCACGGGTCTAAATGTCTATTACGGTAATAGATAGTGGGCTAAAATAATTTAACAGAACTACAGAAGAGGCCCAAATTATGAATTCATTACTTCATTAGGACATCAAGCTGATGGCCCCATTTTATTCGGCCCATTGAGATCATAGCAGCATTTTTAACCCGTTTATACGGTATTCTTAATTCTTAAAATTATCTCATCTCATCTATATAATACGGAGTATGACTAAAAAAAAGCATGAGGCGATACTACTTACAAGGGAATAAATCTTAATCCTTGATCTTTTATATTTATAACCTTATAGGACTCATGCACATACTATATGTCTATATTTCATATCATTACTTTATGGTAATAGCATAATATAAATCGATCTGCGTTCACTGTATCATAAACACACTACATTATAAACATACATTACATTGTAAAATTTCACACCTTGCTCTTACCAATTTGACATGTTAACTCTCTGCCCCCACGGGGGCCCTACCCTGAAGCTTTATGGTTATCACTTATCACCTCTGAACCTTTATGATCTTTCATGGAATGGCTTAAAATATTAAAATTTGGTGGCCCCAAAATATTATCCTCAAAAAAGCTATGTTGACTTTTAAAGACAAAAGGACAAACAATAACAACGATTATTGGTACATTTACCTTATTTTCTCGATTATTGCCATACTTATATTGTTTTACATTTACTCTGATTCATAACTTTATTTAACAAATTAGCAACAATCCAAATTACTATTTCTATTTTTGTTGAGTTTGGGCTTCCCTCCTAATTGGTTACCATTGTATTTGTCATTTTTGTTATCTTTCTTTTGTGGACTTGTCGGGCATTGAACCAAGTCTTTTAAGCCCATTAGGATAACCAAATGTAAGGGTTTTGATGGTGGATATGTGCCGAAAGACACACAAAATTCGTGAGAGAGGCAAAAGGAGAGAAAACAAGTTTGCTTGGGGTTCTCAACTTTTGGCAGATGTTCACAGCTGTAGGAGAATCGTTGGTATGAATTCATGAACCGTCGGATCGTCGTGAAATTTTATGGTAGCTTCTTAACACATTGATCTTCAATCTGGACGGTCAGGATCATTATTGGAGGTGTCTACAATGGTATGTAGTATTTAGAAGTTACAACAGTTTTTGTTGAGTTTGATCAAACAACATTGTTTGTCGATTGTTGATTCAAGGATTGTTTTATCCTTGATTATTGTTGGTGATTTGTATCTAGTTGGTGCTAGAAAGAACTCTTTTGTATTTTCCGATTTGGTGATAGTGGATTAGTTCCTGTACTTGATCCCGGGGTTTTTACTTCTCACATTGCGGAGGTTATCCATGTTAAATATCTTGGTATTTTGCGTATTTATTTATTTGTTTATTTAATTGATTTAATTGATGGATTTTGAAAGTACGATTTCTCCTAACACGTTATCACAAGTTAAGAGTTTAATGGGGCGTTCTTCATTTGTCAACTCTCATAATAATTTTGCGTGATACAACCTATGAGAAGGCATAATGACATTCAAGCCACGTGTAACACCATTCAACTTTTCTTGAGTTTATGTTGTGATCATCACAAACATCACTTGTTTAAAATTAAAATATATAAAGTTTGTTTTATAGAAAATGATTCAAAGAACCTTACGTATGGGATAAAAGTATGAAGTCTCCGGTACAGTTGTTTATTTTTGTTCTTTTTTTACATCTCATAATTATGAGATGCGATATATTAAGTGGTAGAGAAAGGACCACTTTGACCAATGTATTTGGCCACTCTGCTTTCCTAACCTTTTTGTCTTATAAGCCATTAAACTTGATGATTGTGGTTAACCAACACTCATTCATAGCTTTGGTTTAGCCGTAAGCATCAATCATATCAACACATATTCGATTTCTTTAAGTCGAAAGTGACAACGTCATGGTTCATCATAAAGTGACCTAGAAAACTTTCAACTTTCGTCTACTTACTCCTTGTTGTAATAAAAATGTAAAAGTAACAGTCTCTTGAAATGTTTTTGATAAGTTTTTCACAACCAAGAGACTTCAAAGGTACCATCACGAATCATCACAACAAGCACTTCATGTAATATAACTTCGAAGTACGGTCATTTTGTAAAAGATAGTAAATAGTAAGGAGAGATTAAAACATATGCAAACCAATGTTTTGAAAAACGATTCAAGCGGCCCGATCTGACCGGTTGAACCGAGAAATTTGAAGTTTCCGGCCGGGATGGAACCGGTTTTGGGCCTCCGTTGACCGGCGGTCCAATCCGGTTTTACCCAGTTTGACCGGTTTTTTATTTGGTCCGGTTTTGGGGTACCGGTTGAACTGGTTGAACCGGAATCGGAAGGGTATCCGAACCGATTCAAAATCCGGTTTTCAAACATTGATGCAAACATCTAATAACCAATCTTATAAAAGTTGGAAAGACAATCATATATGTGTGATTATTATTCACGGACCTACTTGGCACATAAGTACCATCCAAATTCTACCAATGACAGAATAAAGGAGATTAATAATGGCATCTAGTCATGGAGATTAAGAGCATCCTAAAAATATTAGTGGAGGAAGCTATTTATCTAACTTATAGTCCAAGTATAGTACAATCAAGAATATTTCAATTATAACCATAAATGGTATTAAGTACAAGTTGGTACTTGTTTGGCTCCTATTTAAACAACACCCTGCCCTTGACTTTTTGACTTGAGTTGTTGTTGAATCTGTGGTGCCACTTTTCATCACTACTAACTCTCTATTATTCTAAGATAATATTATTCAAATTATGAAGAGATAAGATCATGATATTGTCCCATTAATTGCAATCAAGATTCATGTCTCAAAATGAATGGTCTTTCCTCTACTTACAGATAAGTGTCTGACCACCTGTTAGTAACAACAAAACCATGAAAGTCTTGCAGAAAAAATTTAATTAATGCCATTTACAAGTTATTACTAAAAAACTTTAGTAATTTATAAAAAGCATCTAATCTAGATATAGAAATAACAGGTGATGTGTGTGCACACCCTGGTGGAAAAACTAATACTGCCTACAAAATTTCAAATCCAGCATAAACTATTGTTTACAGTATAATTTAATGAATGGAATTCCAAAAGCAATTAGGCTTTCTAGAAAAGAGGATAAAGATGGCTTCTGATGAGCTGGCCAAAAGTATATAAACTTAATACACCAATTAGTTTTTGAATGGTTCAGATATGTTTTAATATCCTTTGTTACTCCATTTTGTCTTGGATTGTATTGGACTATTACATAGTCACACCAATATCACTTACCATAACAGGAAAGATGAGCAAATAAAATACAACTATGATGATCTTGTAATTAGCTTCATTTGGTTTAAATCACATGCCCAAATAGATTTATGCACAAAAGTAATTGAAAACTAATAAGAAACGCGAATTTTATACACCACACGCCAAGATCGTCGACTGATGTGCCTTTACAAGACAGTATCAATAGCAAGATAAGGTGCTAATAAAAGCCACACACAAAAGATATGGGAAAAATGTGAAGAATTTTGCAATTCCTATTAAAGTGTATACCTTTAATGCAAACAAGAATCAAATATAAACTAAGGGCAACAATTCCTGTGGTAGTAGTAACATGGGTCTGCCACATTTCTATGAAAAGTATTGATTCTTTATGCTGATATTCTTCCAATCTAATTTGTTGATCACTAAAGCATAAACATGTTTATAACAAACAATAACATATATTATACCAATTTTGATTTTGATATAAAAATATATCCAATACCAACACTAATTGAATAATTGAGAAATCAAGATGTTGTTTGCAGATTCAACTGTACTTCTTAATGAATCAAGATCTTTCTGCTTATTTCAGTATATTTTAGTGTTTTTGATCATATTTATATCTGTGATGTATTAATCAATCAAAGCTTAAAAGAGACCCCACAAATTACCAGAAAATAAAATAAAATAAAACCAAAGTGAGTCCTGAAAAAAAGCACTTCCATAAACATTTTTGTGATAAGTACTACCACTAACTACACCACTATCAACATACCATTATAGAAAGGGGTCCTTTTACCCTTCCCCTTGTATCTTCATTCCTACATAACCCGAAAGAATTCGTGTATACTTTCCTTTTTCATCAAAGGAAAACGCTCCTCATCCTAGTGGCGATGAGGCGTATACTGGCAGTGATGAGGCAAAACATCGAAAATATGAGAAAGAGTCCTAAAGTTGCTGATGAAAACATGTTTGGAGAAGGAAATGGAACTGAGTTTCCAATTATAGCTCATCATACAAGGCATGGGCGCAACGGTCTTTCTCTTATACATACCATAGTTAAGGCTCCACTCTCACTTGTATCATGCTTATCTTTTCATCAAAATATAAATGGTGCCACAGATGGTGTTTGGGTTTCTGGCGAGTTCACACGAACATCAGAGGTGAATCATCTTATAGTTAATGACAGTATGCGCTATGCTATCTTGATGTGAAGTCGTAAGTAGTGGTGATCACTTTAGTACTACTAAGAGATATTTAATTAGTAGATAAATACTTCATGTTGCTATATTTTCTTGTATTTTTATCCGCGATTTCATGTAGTAGATATGTATATAGTGATAAATACATGATAGTCAGGATTGAGCCTGCAGGCTTGCCGTCTTTGCTATACTTTAGTTTTCATGTATCATTTTTGACATGGCATCAGAAAATATGCATTACTACTTTACTAGTGTATATATGTATGTTTTGTTCTGATAAAAGTATTATTGTGACGGAAATCTTGTGATGGATTATCTATCTACAACCAAATTGGCTGAAATATGAATTTTTGAAGCTTAAATGAAAACCACTTGGCTTTTAAAAGCATAAAGGGACTAATTTGGGATGGACGTAATAATATGCAACATACCCTTTATAATGTAGCATCATGTTATATTTAATGGTACTAAAAAGAGAACAGGCGTAATCAGATCTAGATTCATACCTAGCAGAAGAATGTAACAGGTTGCAATCAGCATCTTAGTAAAAAATTACCAAGTGATAGTCCAATCTATCAGCATAAACATTTCAGAAAAAGTAAAAGTAATACAAGCAAAGTTAAAGGTAAAAATGGTAATGACAAAAGCTACTTACTTCACTACAAAAAATGAGATATACTCCAGATCAAGAGATGAATATTATTCCATTTAGTGGGCTTAGATTCATTCGTAGTAACAAATATAAAAAAATTTATGTAGCTAAAATCATAGTTTCGGTTTATAAATGAAGTTAGTACATTTCAAGATAACATCAAAAGTATGCAGTAATATGTTTTGTGCGAACTGTCAATATAAATTTGGTGCTCATTTCAACTTTGTTCTTCGGTTTCCATACTATATATGTTTAAAGTGAATGTTTTCTAGGATTTGGTTTCATATTTGACATTTTTAAGAATCCTTAAGAAACGAACAAATCACCAAAAACTAGCTGCAGTAATTCGGCACCAACCACATTAAGTGTCATCAGTGTTTAAGAGTGGCAGAGTAAAAGGGAAATGGAAAAAAAGTTAGCTTTTGGTGTGATATTTGATTAGACAAATAACTCCATATGTCTTTAAGGTTAGGCTTCTTTACCTCATTGGCCATCGAATGCTTATGTCAAAACAAAGCTATAACTAATAGCAATCATAGTTGCGCCTTTTCTAGTGATCTCGTGTTTGGTAGAACAAGAACTGTAAAAAGAAAGAAACAATAATTCTCACTAAAGGAACAACAACATGCAATTAAAGTACCTTTGAAGTCCAATCATGATATCAACACCATTAGAAAGCAATTCCTTCAAGTGCTAATCTTTCTTCTTCCCATTTCTTTTATATTTCTAATCATGCTGATATGGACAAAGGATAAAATTAATTATTGACGAGTACGGAGGTAACTAAGACTCGATAAAAAGGGCGGGACCCATGTCCCCATGATAGAAATCTGATATAGAAACTTACATATAATGTATGAATACTCATATTCTGACTTCTTTTTTACAAATTACTTAGCAATCCTATATTAAGAAATCAGAATTGAGACTAATGTTGCACCACTTTTTGTCATGCAAAATTCATTTTTGGTGGAGTACTGACAGGTTTGAGTACTAAAATAGTGTTCGTCGAGATTCACATTAGGGAAGCTGCGATCATAGATACCTTAAAGTTATAAGCGTCTAAGCCCATTGATTTGATACCAGTAAATTAAGGTGGAGCCAGCTGCCTTTACCAAATTATAAACTGTGGTTCATATTTACCATATTTGAAACTGTGGTTCATATAAGAAGGGACAAGTACCTAATAAGATGACAAGTACCTTAAGCTCAAAGCTGTATTAGTATTTACATACACAACATACCAAGTAAAATGAGTTTAAACAGATATTAAGTGGTTGAACTTGTTCTACATATATTTGTGTATGTATGTTCTCTTTGCAGAACAGTAATATTCATAATTTAGATTGCATGCATAACAGGGTTTGTTGTATCGCGTCGCAGTGCAGTGGTTCGATTGTTTTAATCCATGGTCTTGAAAATGACCATAACAACTGACGATATTGCACAAGGGAGGTCATTTATTCATCCAGTTTTTTTTATTTGTACACCAAAATTTCACTTTATTAATGGACATGATATACTATATTAGACGCATATTTTTTAGGCATGCATAAATTTGGTCTAAAAATCGTTTTTCATTGTGGAATGAATCAGATAAATTCGTTATTCATCAAATACACAAAACAGCACCTCTTGCATTGAAGTCTTGGTCGACCACATAAGCCCAATGCGGCAATGCCTGTATATAGGCGTGGTTTGGGCTAATGTCCTTGGTCTGTCACGCATACTATGATGGGTTCTTTACTATGATCAACTTTAATAACTTGATTAATGTCTAGTATCAAAATCCCATAAATATAATGGTATACAAAAGTTTGAGAAGTTAACCATATTATAAATTACTGTTGATGATTTTAGACGTGGTCAGTTGACTTTTTGCCAAGTTGTTTAGCTTACACATGAAATACATTGAAAATAATTCCTTACATATAAGTTAAATATCTCCCATCTGCATAAGGTACGTTATAGCAGGAAATTTTTATTATTTATTAAACAAAATGAACGTGTGAAAACACTATGTTCTTCCTGTACTGCCGCCAACAGGTTTGGTTCTTGCTGAAAAGTGGGCATCGCACACATCTTCCTATCAAACGCAAAACCCATATTTGGGCTTCCATTACATATAATGAACTACGAGTATTATTTTATTGTTATTGTATATATTTTGTTGATGATGTCACGTGACATCTTATATAAATGACACATCGTTAAAAATACCAATACAAATAAACAATAAGAACATTATACACAATGAAAGTTCGAATAGTTTGATACATGATATTAATGTTACACATTAGTTTGATGCATTTTCGTCCACTTAACCCTTTATAACTTATTTCTCTATGCTTCTTGTTGATCTGTATTTTAAACATCAAGTGAGTCAAACACGTATTTCTTAATAGAATTGGTAAACGACAACTAAGATACCAAATGTCAACTGAAACAACATCAGCTTACTTCAGCTTTTCTCTCCAGCTACAGGGTCAGGCTTTTTCCTCTCAAATAACCCTTAATGCTATTCATTAATCTTATCAAATTTCATGATTCCATTCCCTTCTAACTGTTTGTATGATTCAAATTGGTATTGCTTTTATTTATTTATTTATTTTATCAAGTTTTGCATTTTGTTCATGAACATATCTAGATTCGCATATGCATCTTAGCTTTATGAACCACATTGTATTTTGTAGCTACTTTCTGTATTTGAAAGATTTTTTTTTTTACTGTTTCATAAGTATTTGCTGATTAACCAAGCTTGGATTTTAAGTTTCTTGGAAATTGGTGTCTATTGGGATATGACTTAAACTTTAAGGGTTTGTTTAGTAAATTTGGTATTTGAGTTGGTTTAGGATTAGTATTAGTATTTGACTATTTGGAGTTTGTTTAGGATTAGGTTTAATTAGTTTTCTCTATAAATAGAGATCATTAGTTTAGGAAATTTGTACATTTTGAATTTGATTTGTTTTTGTTTGATTTGTTAGTTTATTCGGTTCGTTTGAATTTGATTTGCAATTTGAATTTGATAGCTTCCACTTCGTATTCGTATTTGGTTTGTTCTTCGTATTCGTTCATTTGGATATATCTCTAACAAGTGGTATCAGAGCTAGGTTCGACGCTTTGAATTAGTCATCCTCCGGTCGTCGACTAATTGTTGGCGATCCGGAGGGATCCCTTTTGTGTTTGAATTCGTTTTGTTTGGGTTTTTGGTTTTCTGCGCAGCCGTAGGAAAATTGGTGCTGCACATTCGTTAACCGTTGGATTATCGTGAAATTTGAAATGTAGGTTCTAGACACATAGATCTAGACTTTGACCGTCGGGATCTTTGATTTGTGCTTCTAGTGGAGAGATATAGCTTGGAGATTTTGCTGGACAGATTTAGGTTTCGTTTTGAATTTGGTTTCGGTTATTGTTTGGTTTCTGGTGGAGCGATCTTTGTTTTTGGGATCTAATTGCGATTAGATCATTAGGTTTTGGATCGCGTTTGAATTTGATAATTTGGACCGTAATCCTTATCAAATAAGTGGGTTGTTTGAATTTAAATTGGATATTTGGAATTTGAAGATTGATTTGGTATTTGAAGACTTGATTATCATCATGTCGTTTGGATTTGTTCGATCGTTTTGTGACACCCCCAAAATTCGGTCAGCGCGGTCAACGCATGATTAGCGGAAGCATTAGAGTAGACGGGGGTGCTGACGTCAACTTTGGACAGTCATGCCAGATCAGAGCTTATGATTATTGTTGAACAGTAAATTAAGATGCCATTTATGAAGTTAGTTTGTAACCAAAAAGAACTACCACTCGTTAAAGTCGTAGACTAGCATTATAAAATATAATCTGTTATGAAATACACAGTTTCCAAAAGAAGATTTCATAAGTATGATTCATGTAAATTAGTTATACAAAGAACTCTTAAGTGTCCCAAAATGTGGCATCTTAATTAGTCTTAGGTCGCCTAACTCCATATGCATGCAGTCTTATCTGTGCTGCTAGTTACCTGAAAAACATAGTAAAACGTCAACACGTGGTTGAGTGAATTCACATGTTTTTATATGTATGGTTTGTTAAACCAAGTTCATTTATAGTTTGTCATGAGAGTCAAATAAACTCCACTCACAAAAGTTTATAGAAAAGCACGTAATCCTAATCATATTAGTAACAAGTCCTATAAGTATTTCCACATTGTTCGCAATCATAACATGAAACCATTTATATAATCAATATCACAAAAGCACCAAAGCAATCATAAACAGATATTGCATGTTATAGCAAAACAAGTTCTATGTTTTCCACCCCATAATTTAAAAACAATAAAACAAGAAAAAATGGGGCTGTGAACTCACAGTAGTTGCGGTGGATGTGAGAGCTAGCGAGTAGTAGTAGAGATGCCCAAAGATAGTCAACCTATATGCAATAGGTGTATTATCATACATTGTTTGTCAATTTATTTTAATAGTTCAATTGTGTTGAAGAAATTGTTAATTTCTTAAATTTGTACAAGTCGTTGGTGATGATGCGCTGAAAAATAAATATTATTTTTCGAAGTATGTTCATTGTTTAAGCCTTCGTTGCGTGTAAGTATGTACATATATATACTTATTAGCTGAATATATATATTCATACACACACACACACACACATATATATATATATATATATATATATTATTTTTCATTGTCGTACGTGCATATATATATATATAAATAGTCGTCCATATATATATGTGTTCACTATATAAAGTTTGTACCCAGAACTTTAATTCGTTCAAAATATATTTCATTTATATATATTTCAAATATTTATATCCGTTCTAATATTCGCCGTGTCCAATCCGTTCGTTAATAATTGTTCCAACTATTTAGTCAAATTTGCGTTTATTTCGAAATGTTTCATGGTCTGTTGGGGCTTGGTGTAACAACCGCTTATGTGACTTGAGGGTATTCTGGTAAATTCCCTTACTTAAATATTATTATTTGTTATATTTTAAATATTGTGCTTATGTGTCTTGAATTATAATTTAGAAAATTTGTCCGAAGGATTAATTGTGACCAGTGAATTATTACTCATTTTAAATAGTTATAGTTCACGGTACAATAAGAAAGTTTTCCTGCGATTGATAATTAGGTTCCAGACAATAGATTGAAAGGGGACTAGTTTTAAGTAAATACGGAGTCGGTTAAGTTTTGGGCCGACATGTTTATAACTTTCCAAAAAAGGTAAAGTTCTTCATTTCATTTCTTCAAATCCTTAAATTAAAAACCTAAACCATAAACTCACAATTAAGAACTACAAATTAGAAATCAATAACAAGCTGTGATTAATCTCTATTCAAGTTCTTGATTTCATCTTCATCATCAAGCTAATAATCTTCAAAGTGTAAGTATTCATGGCACTTTTATAAATTTCTTGAAACCTAGATTTTGTATGATGTGGTGAGAAATTGAAGTTCAATGATACATATATATGTTGATACTTCTGATTAGGTGAAGATAATAGATTGATTCTTTTGGTGTTCTTCATATTGATAGTAGTTTCATGATTAGGGCATAAGTTATACATACATATATATGAAAATTAAAGATGATATAGGATGTTATATGATGTTGGTTGAACTTGTTTAGGTGGTTGTATACTTTAGTTGAAGTTATTTTGATGTTTCAAACTGATGCTGCAATTGACTTGTAAGATTTTGTGGGTTGATTTCGGAAATGAACAGCAGCAACAGCAGGTTCTGGTCTGGGTGCCGATGGACATCGCGCCACTACCTAATAATATCGTGACGCGATGAGAAACGAATAGCGACGCGATTGTATGCTGTTGCGACGCGATCTAGGGTTTAATAGCGACGCGATTTCATGCAATAGCGCCGCGATTTGTGTCTGCAGACCAGTCTGTGTTTCTGTTTATATGTCGCAGGCTGTTATAGTATATAGATGTGATAGTAATAGATATGAAACTGATTTGGAAGCTATAATTTTGTTAATATGATTGATGAACTTGTTATGATGCAAGTATATATAAAGCTAATTGTTATATACCTAATATGCAAACTGTTCTATTATTGATATGTGATTATATTGATTTAATTGAAGCAATAATTAAATTCAGTTACTAACTAAATTCCTTGTGGTGTTTATAGATACACCGAAGACTCAGTGAGTTAGTCAGCTGAGTAAGTGGATCGAAGTTGACAGGTGATTAGACTTGGAACTTCAGTGTGGTTTGGTTGTGACATAATTGGTTACAATGGAATAAACATAGTTGATTGTTGATTATTATTGCTGAGATATATATAATTGTGATGTGTTGCTTTTGAGCATTTTGATGAATTAGAGGTCAACGATTGTTGGACTGATTGTTACAGGTTAGTCAATGTGAGATTTGTAATCATGTGTTGAGAATGGAACACATATTGGCTAAAGGTAGCAACCAGTTATCAGTAAATCACTGTATTGGCCTGCAGTGATCATAAGTGTCGCTTGGTAGGCCACCGCGGGCTGAGGGCGCCACAAGGACCACCGATCCTCTTGATGATGTAGTGTCTATGTGTTATTAGTTGATAATTAATATTGTTGTAGCTAAGTCAAACTGTTTGTTACAGGTTTATTCACTTATGAAACACCCCGAATAAATTTTTTTAAATTTAAATTTTTTTTTTTTTTTTGCACACTCAATAATGTCCCGTGACTACCCTATATGTATAGTTTAACCTTAATAGTTTTTCCTAGTTAAAACAAGCTTTTTAAGACCTAAAGTTTCATTTTTCACTGTCAAACGCGATCCGGGAAAATAGGCGGGATCGTGTTCCTTAGTTATAAACCTTCTGTCACCATTTTTGCCTTGCGAACGCGATCCAGAAAAGTGGTCAGGATCGCGTTCCTTAGTGTAAATTTGAAACTCAGCACAACTCAACTTTTTGACCAAATTGAAACACGCATAACTTTTTACTCGTTATGAATTAGGACCTAAAATTTTACATGCACGCGTAATATGACTATGCAAACATTTCCCAATTGACACTTTTCTCAAAATCATATTTTATATCGTTTTGAACCTTTGACCAATTTATGGTCATTTTTGACCACTTTACTCAACATATCAATTTTCAAACCACCCACAATCAACTCTAACATTTTTACTACATTTTCACCATCACATTTGGAGTCTAAAGCCACATTAACATTTATCATACCCAGACCATAGCTTATTTTAACCATTAAACAAATAAGTGACCCATTTGGGCACTTTAACGGCCCATTTGGGTCTCAACCCATATAACCAATATTCCAACGCCCATTGTACATTCCGTTGACCATTCTAAGTCAACTTAGGCCACTTTCACTATTAATACTTCAACTTAACCATTAACATCAAAATTTCCATATAAACCATTTTATTTACATAATAGTTATCTAGTGTACATTATCAGCATCTCCAAAACTATCAGTGAGTATAACAGAACTCATTGATTAATTTGACTTCCACCTTTCACATGTTTGACTATGAACATCAACAAAACATGACTTTCAACATTATGTGACAAAACCATGTTTTCTTAAACAAAAGGGGTGATTACGTATCAAGAGCATGATTCAAAAGATTAGCTTGTTACCAACAACGAAACAAGCTCCACCATTAGCAACCTTCGGGCCTTTTGCCCGGATCCCTCTGGGTCCCACTTGGCTCACCTAAAAAAAACACATAAACATAATAAAGTAAGCATAAAGCTTAGTAAGTAATGGGCTATCAATAATTCTCATTAACAATTCAACATACGTATATTAAGGATCCATAATATTATATGCTAATTCCCGCAAGAATTAACATCTTCGGGCCTACACCCCGGTACATAATCATAACTCATCAAGTAAATGACATATCCATTACCGGTCCTTCCAAGTAAATGGAATACGCATTACTTGAATAAAGATAGCATCATCCATTAACTTACCTCGCGATAGCCCACGATTATCATCACTTGAAACACTTTCAATACGTTTATCACCTAATCATATAATCATGTATCCAAGTATCAATCATATAAGCATTTTCACTAATCATATTCAATAAGTGTAAGTTTCACAATATTCATGATTTCATAGATTGTTTCATACACCTTACCACTAATTACATACAAATGGGTAGTTTAGTATTATCAATAACCATAATCATTGACTTACACTAAGGTCACTATACCTTAGTTTATAATCACATATACCAATATCTTTATCATCATGAACTACCCATTTTATATGTAATTATCAATTCCTTTATATCAAAACAAGGATCATCAATTTACCCATAATATATGATTATGAGCATTCTAATCAAACTAATATCATTTAAGCATATCATTTAGTTCATTGAAGTGTATGAAACATCTATTAAGCTAATAACTCACTAATTTATCAAAACCCCAAAGTTAGGGTTTAACCTAAATCATTCAAATCATCAAATTGAACACAAAAGAGGATTAATCATACCTTATAGTTGTTAAATTAGAAGATTACAAGCTTAATTTCACAAACCCTAACTTGAATTTGAAGTTTCTTCCTCCTTGTTCTTCCTTAAAATCAACACACACACACACATGTACGGGTTTCTATTTTTTTCTGTGTTTTGGAATAAGAAAGAATACAGTAAAGGATATTAGAACCAGTATTTTTATACTGTTAATTTCATTTAAACCCTTAACTTATCACACTTGACAACATTAGTCCCTCTACTAACTAATTCATTAACTAACAAGTCCTGTGGTATAAAATGTCTTTCACAGTTAGTCCTATTAACAAAAACAATTAAAATAATATATTTTAAAGTTTTAAACTTACAGAATTTAGGGCGTTACAACTCTCCCCCACTTATTCAGGATTGTGTCCTCACAATCCATTCCTGATATATTGCTGGATAATAACGAATGATTTCTTCCTCAGGTTCCCACGTGAATTCTGAACCCTTACGATGTTTCCATTGGACCTTGAACAACTTTATCTCTTTATTCCTCAGCTTCTTTATCTTCTCATCAAGAATCATCACAGGTTGTTCAACATAATTCAGTTGATCATTAATTTTAATTTCATCCAATGATATATAAGCGGCTTCATCCACCAAACACTTTCTCAGATAGGACACGTGAAAAGTGTTATGAATTCCAGCTAATTCATTAGGCAGCTCGAGGCGATAAGCTACCTTTCCAACTCTTTCAAGGATTTTAAAGGGACCAACAAATCGAGGACTTAACTTTCCTCGTTTTCTAAATCGGATGATTCCCTTCCATGGAGATACTTTTAACATAACCAAATCTCCAACTTGGAATTCAATTGGGCATCTTCGATTGTCAGCATAAGACTTTTGTCGATCCTGGGCAGTTTTTAAACGTTCTCTGACTTGATCAATTTTCTCTGTAGTTTTCTGGACAATGTCGGTACTGCCCAGTTCTCTCTGCCCGATTTCACCCCAACAGATTGGAGTTCTACATTTTCTGCCATATAACATCTGATAAGGTGGCATTCCAATGCTCGCGTGATAACTATTATTATAAGAAAACTCAACTAACGGTAAGTAAGTATCCCAGTTACCACCGAAATCAATGGCACATGCCCTCAACATGTCTTCTAGTGTCTGAATGGTTCTTTCACTCTGCCCGTCAGTCTGAGGATGGTATGCAGTACTCAGATGAATGCGAGTACCCAAGTCTTCTTGAAATTTGTTCCAGAATCTAGAAGTGAATCGGCTATCTCGATCAGAAACAATAGAAATAGGCATACCATGACGTGCCAGCACTTCTTTGACATACAAATCAGCAAGTGTTTCGGAAGTATAAGTTTCCTTAATCGGTAAGAATAAAGCACTTTTTGTTAACCTATCAACTATCACCCAAATAGTGTCATGATGACGTTGAGTTTTGGGCAATTTAGTGATAAGGTCCATTGTAATGTGCTCCCATTTCCAAACAGGTATGTCCAACGGTTGCATTTTGCCAAACGGCTTTTGATGTTCTGCTTTAACCTGCAAACACGTTAGACATTGTTCGACATATTTTACAATTTCACGCTTCATTCCTGGCCACCAGTAATCAACCTTCAAATCGTGGTACATTTTTGTTGCACCAGGATGAATAGAATATCTGGACTTGTGAGCTTCATCAAGTAACAACTTTTTCAGCTCAGATGAATTAGGAATCCAGATTCTTCCATAACGTGTTTTTATCCCACGAGAATCATCAACGATGTTTGGAATTTGACCTTTTATACGTTCTGCTCTCCAAAGACCTTTTTGCCATGCACTTTGTTGGACTTTCTTAATCTGGTCAAGTAAATCAGGAATGACAGTAATGCGAAGAGATTTAACAATTAAAGCATGATGCATTGCTTTTCGGCTGAGAGCATCAGCTACAACGTTAGCCTTTCCTGGATGATAAAGAATTTCACAATCATAATCTTTTACCAAGTCGAGCCAACGTCGTTGTCTCATGTTAAGATCACGCTAATCAAAGAAATATTTAAGGCTTTTATGATCAGTATAAATGGTACATTTCACACCATATAAGTAATGCCTCCAGATTTTCAGAGCAAAGACAACTGCTGCCAGTTCCAAATCGTGAGTTGGATATCCTTTTTCATGTTCTTTCAATTGTCGAGAAACATAAGCAATCACTTTACCTTTCTGCATAAGGACACAACCGAGACCATTGCGAGAAGCATCACAATAAACTACCATGTCCTCAGTACCATCAGGAAGTACTAAGACAAGAGCTTGACTGAGCTTTAATTTCAAAGTACGGAAGGCTTGTTCAGCTGCATCATTCCATTCATACCTAATATTTTTACGAGTAAGCTTTGTCAGAGGAGTAGCAATTTTAGAGAAATCCTGGATAAACCGTCTGTAATAGCCAGCTAAACCCAGAAAACTCCTAACTTCCGTTGCATTGGTTGGAGGTTCCCATCTCATCACCGCCTCCACTTTTGCAGGGTCAACCATAATACCCTGATTATTCACAATATGACCCAGAAATTGCACTTTACGAAGCCAAAATTCACACTTGGAGAACTTGGCATAGAGTTTCTCATTCTTCAGAGTTTGTAAAACCTGCCTTAAATGAGCACCGTGATCTTCAGCAGATTTAGAATAGATAAGGATATCATCGATAAAAACAATTACAAACTTATCAAGCATAGGTCGGCACACTCGATTCATGAGATCCATAAAAGCTGCAGGGGCATTTGTGAGACCAAAAGGCATAACCACGAATTCATAATGGCCATACCTAGTTCTGAAAGCAGTTTTAGGAACGTCTTCTTCTCGAACTTTTAATTGGTGATAACCAGAACGTAAATCAATCTTCGAGAAGAAACTAGCACCTTGTAACTGGTCGAACAAGTCATCAATCCTAGGCAAAGGATACCTATTCTTAATGGTAACCTTGTTCAATTCTCTATAATCTATGCACATTCTCATAGTACCATCTTTCTTTTTAACGAATAAAATCGGCGCACCCCACGGTGAACTACTTGGACGAATAAAACCTTTGTCGAGCAATTCCTGCAATTGTTTCATCAACTCTTGCATTTCAGAGGGAGCAAGTCTATAAGGTGTTTTGGCAATAGGAGTAGCTCCAAGTACCAAATCAATTCGGAACTCGACTTGCCTATCAGGCGGAATGCCCGGTAGCTCGTCGGGAAAAACATCGGGAAATTCATTAACAATAGGGATTTCTATAAGTTTAGGGGTTTGTTTCTGAGTATCAATCACATGTGCCAAGAAAGCCTGGCACCCATGTGATAAATGGCGTTTGGCCCGAGCAAAAGTACAAATAGAAAGTGATGGTTTTCTCTTCTCTCCATAAATATCTATCACTCCCCCACTAGGTGAATTAACCCGAATTATCTTTTTCTCACATTGGATTATGGCGTTATGTTTTCCTAACCAATCCATTCCTACAACTACATCGAATTCACCCATTTGCATCGGGATTAAATTTATGCTGAAGGTTTCATTGTTAATTACTAACTGACAACCCCTATACACATTTGTCACAAAGATAACCCTATCATCAGCAACCTCCACGTCTAGTGGAGCATCTAACTCAGCGAGAGGAATTGAGAAATATCGACAAAACTTTTCAGATACAAATGATCGTGAGGCTCCCGAATCAAACAGTATGTATGCAGGTTTAAGATTTACAAAGAAGGTACTTGTTAACACATCAGGGGCTCGTTGTGCTTCTTCTGCAGTAATCTGAAAGGAACGGTGTCTAGGCTTTGGTGTTCCATTGCCTTCCTCTCAGTATTCTTACGAGGAGCGGAAGAAGTAGATTGAAATTTCAATTCGGGACAATCAGGTCGAATATGTCCTGGTTTCAGACAATGATGACAAACTTTGATTGGATTGGGACAGTCTTTACTAAAATGTCCCTGCCTTCCACAAGAAAAACAATTAAAAGTCCCAGCTCTACACTGTAACACCCCTCTTTTAGTACCACAATATTATATTATTTTACTCGGAAGCGTAATAATTTAATACATATTTATATACTGTACACTAAGATAATGTACATACACAGTTACATATTTAAACTATACCAACGTAGAACTGTTTAAAAACTACATATGTCGGGGTATTATCTATTACAAAACAAGGTTTATAATAAAACCATATCAGAGTTATCATTTGTCAGACATTCCCTGCTAAAGCATCCCTTCCTGTCACCCACATATATATATCAAAACCTGCAGGAAGTAGGATGAGGGATTAGCACAAAGCTAAGTGAATGAATTTATCACACATAATTCAACTTAGCATAACAATCTGTTTACAGCAAATATTAGTAAACACATTCTTTTTCAATGAGGATCGGTGGCTCTTGGGATATCATAATACCCGGGGATTCCCAAAGAACACTTAACGTCAATCTGTATGGCCATTACAGAATAGACCGATAACTATTGGTTATTAAACTCATACACAGGTCTCAAACACAACAAATGAATCAAAACCTGTGTAATTCACATAATAACCATAAGTCCAACTACACGTTGACCTCAATAATCTGATACACATAGATTCACATATCACGTAGATTCATAATCAATACATAGATTAACAATTGTATAATTAATCTACGTATACTTGTTGCAACCAAACAGTTACAACTAAATCGAATGGTGAGCTCTAAATCCACTCACCGATACCTCGGTAGAATCCACACTCAGTTTTTAGTCACTGAGTCTTTGGAGTATCTGAAATATCATAAAACACACAAGTTAATAACTTGTCATCATTTCATAACTTTAAAAATTATAATATTATACAACTAATCACACCACTATGAACTTATTATCTATTAACCTTACAAACATATATATACATTGTACTATGACACAAGATAAATCTGGTTGGATTATGTTTTAATCCATACCCGATCGGCTGGCTAGTCATAGCCGATCGACTAGCCCCTTAATTCCTTACACTTTTCCTTCGATTCAAAGTTCTGTAACAATTTTGTACTACACTAGCCGATGGGCTAAGTTTAGCCGTTCGGCTAACCAGACTCACCCGATCGGCTCATTAACATTACCCGATCGGCTATCCCTATTAATTTGCTTCTTTACACGCGAGGGTTAAGTTCTGTGGTAATTTTGGTCTATTCTAACCGTTCGGCTAAAAGTAGCCGTTCGGTTCAAACGTTTATACCCGATCGGTTAAGTAACATAGCCGATCGGCTATGGTTCAAAACCCAGAAGTGCTCGTCTGTTCATCAAGTTGCAGCTAAAACCCTAGCTTAAATCATCATTTCAGCTCAGCAAGTACAATTCACAGGTTATCAAACACCCAAATGTAACTATATGCTTAAACTAAAACAATATCTAAGCTTCAATTTTATCTATACATCAATTTGATTCAAACCAATTATACTAATACAATTTCAACTTACTATTAAGAAACCAAATTGAGTGAAGATGATGAACTCAGAATGATGTTGATAGAATCAAAGCACAAGAACACTTTGAATCAATCCAATTCACAACCTTTGATTTTGTTTGAAAATTTGGTTAGGGCATATGAGCTTGTGAAAGAAAACTGAGGTTGAAGAAACAACCTAAAGAGGAGGTCATCATCTTTTAACCCGACTTCAGTAAATGGGTATTTTATACCCGTTCCAAATCTATTGTCTGGAACCTAGAAATCTTTCACGATAAATATTATTTTATGATACTGTCAACTATAGTAAATTAAAACAAGTAACAATTTACTATCCTCAATAAGTCCTGAGACTTATTTACTTAAGTTTCTTAATTAACAGTTGGTATCAAATATTTAATAAAATTTAAATAATAGATTTAAATAGAAATTTACCAGGCTACTGGAGAGGATGTTACAAATCTCCCCTCCTTTAGGAGATTTCGTCCCCGAAATCTCACCGTGACCAAATAATCCAGGATATCTGGATTTCATAGACTCCTCAGTCTCCCAGGTCAAATTAGAACCTAAACTGTGTCTCCATTTCACTAACACTATTGGTATCTGTTTCTTTCTAAGTTTATTAACCTTTCTATCGAGAATTTCAATTGGTTCTTCAACTAATTTCTGATTCTGATCAACCTTTAAATCTTGCAAAGGAAGAATCTGAGATTGATCCTCGACATTACACTTTCTCAAATAACAGATATTAAACGTGTCATGAATACCAGCAAGCTCAGGAGGAAGATCCAATGAAACTGATTGATCATTAACCACCTGACGAATTCTGAAGGGACCAATATATCTAGGTGCCAACTTTCCTCGTTTTCCAAATCGAATAACGCCTTTCCACGGGGAGACTTTCAAATACACCAACTCACCCTCGGTAAAAGTAACCGGTCGCCTACGTGGGTCTGCATACTGTTTCTGTCTATCCCGTGCAGCTTTTAACTTTTCTCGTGCGATAGCCACTTTGTCAGCAGTAATCTGTACAATGTCTGGGCCTGCAAATTGCTTTTCTCCAACTTCTAACCAACACGTGGGAGTACGACAACGACGACCATATAGCATTTCATAAGGAGGCATACCAATACTGGAATGATAGGAATTATTATAAGCAAACTCCACTAAAGGAAGGTGAGAATCCCAAGAACCTCCGTACTCTAAAACACAAGCTCTAAGCATATCTTCTAACGTCTGAATAGTACGTTCGGACTGACCGTCTGTCTGAGGATGATAAGCCGTACTGAGATTAACACGTGTACCCAACTCCTGCTGTAAACTCTGCCAGAAATGAGAAATAAATCGAGAATCTCTATCTGATACAATCGACAATGGAATACCATGTCTCGAGACAATTTCATTAACATACAACTGTGCGAGTTTACCGAGAGAAGTAGTCTCACTAGTAGCCAGAAAATGTGCACTCTTGGTCAATCTGTCAACAATGACCCAAATCATGTCATTCCCTCGAAATGTACGTGGAAGTTTAGTCACAAAATCCATAGTCAAATGTTCCCATTTCCATTCTGGAATCTCTAATTGTTTCAATGACCCATATGGCTTTTGATGTTCAACTTTCACTTGAGCACATATATGACAATTACCAACAAACTTTGCAATATCAGTTTTCATTGTAGGCCACCAGTACAAAGGTTTCAAATCATTATACATCCGCGTACTACCAGGGTGGACAGACAAACGAGATTTGTGAGTTTCAGTCAAAAGCATATCTTGAATATTACCAATCAGAGGAATCCAAACACGAGACTGAAAAGTCTTTAATCCTCTAGAATCGTCAATCAAGAAGTCTTTTCTTTTCAACATTATTTCTGACTTAAGATTACATTCCAACAAAGCTTCTAACTGTGCAGCTTTAATTTGATCCATTAAGTCAGAAGAAATATTAACTTTCAGAAAATAGACTCTGTCAGAAGTACCTTTTCTGCTCAATGCATCTGCAACTACATTTGCCTTTCCTGGATGGTAACGTATTTCACAATCATAATCTTTGATTAATTCTAACCATCGCCTTTGACGCAAATTCAGTTCTTTCTGTGAAAACACATATTGCAGACTCTTATGATCAGTACAAACAATACATTTAGTACCATATAAATAGTGCCTCCAGATTTTCAAAGCAAACACAACTGCTGCCAATTCTAAATCATCTGTAGGATAATTCTTTTCATGAGGTTTCAATTGACGAGAAGCATAAGCAATCACTCTATCCCGCTGCATCAAAACACAACCCAACCCAGCATAAGATGCATCACAATAAACGACAAAATCATCAGACCCATTGGGCAATGCTAACACTGGAGCTTGACATAACAACTGTCTCAGAGTCTGAAAGGCCTGTTCCTGTTGATTATCCCATTCAAACTTTTCATTCTTGCGGGTTAACTTGGTTAGTGGGCTTGCAATTTTAGAAAAGTCTTTAATAAATTTCCGATAATAACCAGCCAAACCCAGAAAACTTTTAATTTCAGAAGCATTCTTTGGAATTTTCCAGTTCATTACAGCTTCAACTTTAGAAGGATCAACTTTAACCCCATCGTTACAAATAATATGACCCAGAAACTGTACCTCTCGAATCCAGAACTCACATTTAGAAAATTTGGCATATAACTGTTCTCTTTTCAAGGTTTCAAGAACTAACCTCAAATGCATAGCATGTTCTGATTCAGATTTAGAATACACGAGAATATCATTAATGAAAACAATTACAAACTTATCGAGAAATGGTCGACATACCCGATTCATTAAATCCATGAAAACTGCTGGAGCATTAGTCAAACCAAAAGGCATCACCAAGAATTCATAATGACCATACCTGGTACGAAAAGCAGTCTTTGGAATGTCCTGTTCACGAACACGAACCTAATGGTAACCCGACCTCAAATCAATTTTAGAATACACAGAAGATCCCTGCAACTGATCAAACAAATCATCTATTCGAGGCAGAGGATATTTATTCTTTACTGTTCTTTTATTTAACTCCCGATAATCGATACACATTCTGAATGACCCATCTTTCTTTTTAACAAACAAAACCGGTGCACCCCAAGGAGAAGAACTCAGTCTAATAAAACCCCTATCCAATAACTCCTGTATCTGACTCATCATTTCTCGCATCTCAGACGGAGCTAATCTATAGGGAGCCTTAGCTACGGGAGAGGAGCCAGGAATAAGATCAATCTGATATTCAACTTCCCTAATCGATGGTAAACCAGGCAATTCATTGGGAAACACTTCCGGATATTCAGATACAACCGGAACATCAGAAATAGATTTCTTTTCTAATTTGGCATCAATGACGTAAGCTAGATAAGACTCACAACCTTTAGACATCGACTTCCTAGCTTTCATCATGGAAATCAGAGGAATATACCCACTATCCCGTTCTCCTCGAGCCACAACGTATGACTCTTCAGAGATTGGGATTCTAATCAATTTATGGTGGCAATCTATACTTGCTTTAAACTGACTTAACCAATCCATGCCGATAATAACATCAAAACTTGGAATTAGCATTAACAGAAACGAAATTGGAAAAGTCTGACCGTCTATCACAATATTAGCTCCAGTCACCGAAGTGGTAACAGGAACTAATTTGCCACTTACAATCTCTACTTCTAAAGGCTTAGTTATCACAGTAGGGATCAGTTTCAACTTATCACAGAAACACACAGATATAAAAGAACAATTTGCTCCAGAATCAAATAATACACGAGCCGGTACAGAGTTTATAAGAAAAGTACCAGTAATCACATCATCTGTGTGGACAGCCTCATCGACTGTCATCTGAAAAGCCCTACTCGTCGCTGGCGGAGGATTCTTCCGCTTTTGACCGGAAGATGACGAACTCCTGACCGAACCAGAACTCTGTCTTCCTGCCTCAGGACACTGACCAACTCGATGCCCTTCTTTCTTACAGTTCCAGCAAACAAAATTGGGAAACTTACAATTCTTAAACTCGTGACCCAATTCACCACATTTAACACATTTGTTCGTCTGAATTGTACAGGGACCAATATGTTTAGATCGACAAGAACTACACCAATTAGAACTTCCAGAGGAATCACTTTTATTACTAAATCTCTGACCCTGCCGATTACCCTGCCACCTGTACTTTCCTTTACCCAAAACATCTGTTCTAACTCTTGGAAAGGAAGAAGAACTACTTCTAGCTTGAGATTCTTGAAAACCTCTAATGTCACTATCAACCGAACGTGCAAGAGTAAATGCTTGAGATAAATTACTAGCTAATCTTACTGTGGTTCGATAATTATGAGGCAATGTTTCCACAAACTGCTCTATTTTGGTCTTTGCCTATCATCCTCACCTCCAGCTCGCACATTATGAGCTTGGTTTCGTGGACGCGGCCCAAGAGTTAGTTCTATTTCTTCTTGATCATTCATTTTATTACTGAAAGTAGACAATTTGTTTAATATACATATACGATTAAAATTTACTATCTACTTTATATAAACAATATCACATAATAATCAACAACTGCCAAGATCTCATCATTTCAATACCTCGTGACTTCCTTGGCTCCGTACAAAGTTATATGATAATCATTATGTTGGCCAGGCATAATAATTATCATATTCCAATTATACGCTTCCGAAGTCATCACGCGACATTTCAAGTCAAAATCTTAGCAACAAATCAAATATAACCAGTCTAACAATTAATAATTCAACATCATGCTCAAAATAAATAATAATGGTTTAAGATCAAGTACCCACTAATGGTAGATACCCGAATCCCTTAAACCGTGCTCTGATACCAACTTGAAACACCCCGAATAAATTTTTTTTTTTTTTTTGCACACTCAATAATGTCCCGTGACTACCCTATATGTATAGTTTAACCTTAATAGTTTTTCCTAGTTAAAACAAGCTTTTTAAGACCTAAAGTTTCATTTTTCACTGTCAAACGCGATCCGGGAAAATGGGCGGGATCGTGTTCCTTAGTTAGAAACCTTCTGTCACCATTTTTGCCTTGCGAACGCGATCCAGAAAAGTGGTTAGGATCGCGTTCCTTAGTGTAAATTTGAAACTCAGCACAACTCAACTTTTTGACCAAATTGAAACACGCATAACTTTTTACTCGTTATGAATTAGGACCTAAAATTTTACATGCACGCGTAATATGACTATACAAACATTTCCCAATTGACACTTTTCTCAAAATCATATTTTATATCGTTTTGAACCTTTGACCAATTTATGGTCATTTTTGACCACTTTACTCAACATATCAATTTTCAAACCACCCACAATCAACTCTAACATTTTTACTACATTTCCACCATCACATTTGGAGTCTAAAGCCACATTAATATTTATCATACCCAGACCATAGCTTATTTTAACCATTAAACAAATAAGTGACCCATTTGGGCACTTTAACGGCCCATTTGGGTCTCAACCCATATAACCAATATTCCAACGCCCATTGTACATTCCGTTGACCATTCTAAGTCAACTTAGGCCACTTTCACTATTAATACTTCAACTTAACCATTAACATCAAAATTTCCATATAAACCATTTTATTTACATAATAGTTATCTAGTGTACATTATCAGCATCTCCAAAACTATCAGTGAGTATAACAGAACTCATTGATTAATTTGACTTCCACCTTTCACATGTTTGACTATGAACATCAACAAAACATGACTTTCAACATTATGTGACAAAACCATGTTTTCTTAAACAAAAGGGGTGATTACGTATCAAGAGCATGATTCAAAAGATTAGCTTGTTACCAACAACGAAACAAGCTCCACCATTAGCAACCTTCGGGCCTTTTGCCCGGATCCCTCTGGGTCCCACTTGGCTCACCTAAAAAAAAACACATAAACATAATAAAGTAAGCATAAAGCTTAGTAAGTAATGGGCTATCAATAATTCTCATTAACAATTCAACATACGTATATTAAGGATCCATAATATTATATGCTAATTCCCGCAAGAATTAACATCTTCGGGCCTACACCCCGGTACATAATCATAACTCATCAAGTAAATGACATATCCATTACCGGTCCTTCCAAGTAAATGGAATACGCATTACTTGAATAAAGATAGCATCATCCATTAACTTACCTCGCGATAGCCCACGATTATCATCACTTGAAACACTTTCAATACGTTTATCACCTAATCATATAATCATGTATCCAAGTATCAATCATATAAGCATTTTCACTAATCATATTCAATAAGTGTAAGTTTCACAATATTCATAATTTCATAGATTGTTTCATACACCTTACCACTAATTACATACAAATGGGTAGTTTAGTATTATCAATAACCATAATCATTGACTTACACTAAGGTCACTATACCTTAGTTTATAATCACATATACCAATATCTTTATCATCATGAACTACCCATTTTATATGTAATTATCAATTCCTTTATATCAAAACAAGGATCATCAATTTACCCATAATATATGATTATGAGCATTCTAATCAAACTAATATCATTTAAGCATATCATTTAGTTCATTGAAGTGTATGAAACATCTATTAAGCTAATAACTCACTAATTTATCAAAACCCCAAAGTTAGGGTTTAACCTAAATCATTCAAATCATCAAATTGAACACAAAAGAGGATTAATCATACCTTATAGTTGTTAAATTAGAAGATTACAAGCTTAATTTCACAAACCCTAGCTTGAATTTGAAGTTTCTTCCTCCTTGTTCTTCCTTAAAATCGACACACACACACACACATGTACGGGTTTCTATTTTTTTCTGTGTTTTGGAATAAGAAAGAATACAGTAGAGGATATTAGAACCAGTATTTTTATACTGTTAATTTCATTTAAACCCTTAACTTATCACACTTGACAACATTAGTCCCTCTACTAACTAATTCATTAACTAACAAGTCCTGTGGTATAAAATGTCTTTCATAGTTAGTCCTATTAACAAAAACAGTTAAAATAATATATTTTAAAGTTTTAAACTTACAGAATTTGGGGCGTTACAACTCTCCCCCACTTATTCAGGATTGTGTCCTCACAATCCATTCCTGATATATTGCTGGATAATAACGAATGATTTCTTCCTCAGGTTCCCACGTGAATTCTGAACCCTTACGATGTTTCCATTGGACCTTGAACAACTTTATCTTTTTATTCCTCAGCTTCTTTATCTTCTCATCAAGAATCATCACAGGTTGTTCAACATAATTCAGTTGATCATTAATTTTAATTTCATCCAATGATATATAAGCGGCTTCATCCACCAAACACTTTCTCAGATAGGACACGTGAAAAGTGTTATGAATTCCAGCTAATTCATTAGGCAGCTCGAGGCGATAAGCTACCTTTCCAACTCTTTCAAGGATTTTAAAGGGACCAATAAATCGAGGACTTAACTTTCCTCGTTTTCTAAATCGGATGATTCCCTTCCATGGAGATACTTTTAACATAACCAAATCTCCAACTTGGAATTCAATTGGGCGTCTTCGATTGTCAGCATAAGACTTTTGTCGATCCTGGGCAGTTTTTAAACGTTCTCTGACTTGATCAATTTTCTCTGTAGTTTTCTGGACAATGTCGGTACTGCCCAGTTCTCTCTGCCCGATTTCACCCCAACAGATTGGAGTTCTACATTTTCTGCCATATAACATCTGATAAGGTGGCATTCCAATGCTCGCGTGATAACTATTATTATAAGAAAACTCAACTAACGGTAAGTAAGTATCCCAGTTACCACCGAAATCAATGGCACATGCCCTCAACATGTCTTCTAGTGTCTGAATGGTTCTTTCACTCTGCCCGTCAGTCTGAGGATGGTATGCAGTACTCAGATGAATGCGAGTACCCAAGTCTTCTTGAAATTTGTTCCAGAATCTAGAAGTGAATCGGCTATCTCGATCAGAAACAATAGAAATAGGCATACCATGACGTGCCAGCACTTCTTTGACATACAAATCAGCAAGTGTTTCGGAAGTATAAGTTTCCTTAATCGGTAAGAATAAAGCACTTTTTGTTAACCTATAAACTATCACCCAAATAGTGTCATGATGACGTTGAGTTTTGGGCAATTTAGTGATAAGGTCCATTGTAATGTGCTCCCATTTCCAAACAGGTATGTCCAACGGTTGCATTTTGCCAAACGGCTTTTGATGTTCTGCTTTAACCTGCAAACACGTTAGACATTGTTCGACATATTTTACAATTTCACGCTTCATTCCTGGCCACCAGTAATCAACCTTCAAATCGTGGTACATTTTTGTTGCACCAGGATGAATAGAATATCTGGACTTGTGAGCTTCATCAAGTAACAACTTTTTCAGCTCAGATGAATTAGGAATCCAGATTCTTCCATAACGTGTTTTTATCCCACGAGAATCATCAACGATGTTTGGAATTTGACCTTTTATACGTTCTGCTCTCCAAAGACCTTTTTGCCCTGCACTTTGTTGGACTTTCTTAATCTGGTCAAGTAAATCAGGAATGACACACACACACATGTACGGGTTTCTATTTTTTTCTGTGTTTTGGAATAAGAAAGAATACAGTAGAGGATATTAGAACCAGTATTTTTATACTGTTAATTTCATTTAAACCCTTAACTTATCACACTTGACAACATTAGTCCCTCTACTAACTAATTCATTAACTAACAAGTCCTGTGGTATAAAATGTCTTTCATAGTTAGTCCTATTAACAAAAACAGTTAAAATAATATATTTTAAAGTTTTAAACTTTCAGAATTTGGGGCGTTACAACTTAGCTTCGTGCTAATCCCGTTATCTACTCCTTACAGGTCTTGAGACGATTTTGGGCTGGGCAAGGAGTGGGCTGGAGGATGTTTGACCATGGCACTCTGATATTGTTTTGATACTTTTATATATATTGCTCAGATATAATATAATGGTTTGTACACTAATAGTTGATATTTATAAATTGGTTTTGGTTGATCACATTATGTTATCTATGTAATATATGAAAAGGATTTCGCTTCCGATCTTTAAAAAAAAAAAAATCATAAAAGTGTGGTGTGTTATACTTGGCCCAACCTACAGCCCATTAACTTATCAATGGCCCAATATATTAACTTATTTATAGTTTTAGCCCATAATTTATTCGGCCCAACAACCTTACACACGATCAACCCATTCATTAACCCACTTGTCCGGCCCAATATATTAATAAACATACGGTCGACCCAGTTTCCCAAACCCAGATACACTGTTTTCTCAAGCATAACTTAACATGGTTTTAACCATGTGAAGCTTTTCTCAAACTTAGCTTAACATGGTTTTAGCCATGTGAAGCTATTCTCAAATATAGCTTAACATGGTTTTAACCATGTGAAGCTATTCTCAAAATTATGTTAACACCAAAGTTCTATGTTAAGTTTTAACATAAATAGCTTAACACCATATTACATTAATGTGAAGCTTTTCATTGTTTTAGATTAACACAAAATTGGATGTGAAGTTTAAGGAATGAAATATCTTAACACCATGCTATATCATGTGAAGTTTTAACAAGAATAGCTTAACATGGTTTATACCATGTGAAGCTTCTCATATCCTTCATGTTAACACCAAAATATTATGTGAAGCTTTTATCAAAAATAACTTCACTTGACTTTTATGTTAAGCTTTTATCAAAAATAACTTCACATGGTATAATACCATGTGAAGCTTTTCATTTCTTTTATGTTAAGACCAAAATGTCATGTGAAGCTTTTATAATTTTTTTTTTTTTTTTTTTGCTTCACCTTGTTAATGTTAACTTCACACAATTTATATATATTAAGTTTTTGGTTATGCCCTGTTCGTGGTCACGGACCACATATATACTTGTTTTGTTTTGGTTCCAAATTGTTTGTCTCAAAGTCACAATCATCGTAACAACGAATATTAACATAACATTGTGATTATAACAACCACGAAATATTATTATTACCACAATTTTCATATGTACCAAATTTTGTATAATTGGGTTTTGTTTACTCAAAATCTATTTTCAAGAATTTAACAAATCAATCATCGAATTATTAAGTTATATACATATATTGTGTTATGTTAACACTATATATAACGAAACTTAAGTAAAGATGATGATGATGATGACGGTTTGAAGATGATGATGATTATATATGTAATACTTTGTTGTTGCTAGTTTAGGTTTATAGCATGAAGTTGAAGAAGAAAAGAAAGTGGATGCTCCTGATGTTCTTCAGTTTATTCTTTTGCTTCTTCAGATTATGAACCGAGAGGAAAGAATGTAGGTGGAGCAATTATTGTAGTTTGGTGTGTTTGATTAGTGAAAATACATATATATAAAATGAGGTGGGTCTTGTTTTTCAAAGGGTAAAGTATGGTTTCACCAAATGTTTGAATTGTGATATTTGTTTGGGTATTTAACCAATTAATTTCGTGTACGGGTATAATTATTACAATATAAAATTTAATATTTAATATTTTTATTTTGTAGATGTTCTCCTGGTTCGTTATTTAAAATTAGAATAATGAGATTCTCATTATTTTATACTGTTGTATGTTTTGTACATTTTAATATTTTGCGTGCCCAATATGTATTTAAAACGCAATATTATTCCGTTTTAAAAATTTTCCCATATATTATTTTAGCTAAATAATATTTCGAAATGATTTTGGAAATATTTCTGAGATGTTTTTAGGACTCGCATTTCACTGACTATTTAAGTATTAGTACTCCCTCCGTTCCATTACAAATGTCCACTGTTGACTTTTTCTTTTTGAAGTCTTTATTTTTCAATTTTGACCTAAACTATTAACTGTATATAACAAAACAAACACAGTAACATAGAGAAAGAAAAAGGGAAAATTTTCCCTGTGAAATCGATGGAACAAGAAGCAGAGGACAGAGTTTAATTATCTCCAATTCAAGCCTTACAAACTATCATCTCTATCATGTCTTCACTGTAAGTTTTAAATTCTCCATTTCCTAACCTAAAAGTTTGGTTATGATGGAATTCAATTAGGGTTAATGATTTAGGTATGAAAATAGAGTTTGAAAGAAGTTAGTTAACGTTATATGATGTGTTATTATCATGTAAAGACTTATTATGATGATTGATTAGAAAAGATTGAATTGGGCATATGTAAAACTGCACACAGATAGTTGGGGACGAAGGGAGAACCCGGCTGGTAACTCCCCCAAGCCGGCAGGTTCTACCCCTGCAACAGCAACTTCATATTTTAATTTTTAATTAAGGCATTTTATGGGAGCATGTTAGAAAGATGATTGAAATTAATAAATTAAGCAACTAATTATATAAGTTGCTTATAATTATTTATAAAGTGTTTAGTTGACTTATTAATGAAAATAGCATAATGATGATTTAAAATTTAAGAAAGTATGATCATGATGCGAATGACTAAACATTTAATGAGGTGTGATCAAGTAAGCGACTATGATAAGTATTAGTAAATTGAACGTGTTATAGCTATAGAATTAGTTAAAACCAAATTATAAGCGTAATGATAACTATATGTATATGAGATCATGTTTAAGCATTAGTCAATATAATGAAAAAAATTGAAGTCAATAGCATCATGAGAAGTCTAGTTGTGTGATTATGATAATTGCTAGAGACTAAAATGTATTGTCATGATTATGTGCTTATGTGATAGATGACTCAAGATTTGAGACATGGGACCTACACACGTATTATGATCTCGCTTATTCGGTTAAAAGGCTAAGGTGAGTAATATGGGGGATTAAATAAGTAATGATTGTGTATACCGGGTAAGGTTACACAATTTGGGTGCATCATGTTAAAGTATATTATTATATGCTAGTTTAGCATGATAAAGTGTTATGTTTGAGATTACTTAAATGTTTCTATGTGCTCAGTTGTTATATGTGCTCAGTAGTTAGATGTTGTGATGATATAGCATACAAATAAAGAATAATGAACAGATATGAAAGAAAGAAAGAAAGAAACAGTAATATGTGAATTATGTGTAATAGGGATTGTAGAGATCAAATATGTGGCAGAAATTGCTAACTATGTTAGCTGTGGCAGATGTAAAAGATCAGATAAATACGTGCACGTGATTATGTTATGGTTTCCATTACTCAAGTAATTGAGTAGATGGATATGGTATAGATGAGTTGTGATCATGACACCAACTCGATGATGTTCAGATAGTTGTATAGATGAGTTGTGATCATGACACCAACTCGATGATGTTCAGATAGTTAAGGATCCTTAACAGTACAGATTATGTTATAGTATGCCTACCACTTAGAGGTAGGGTACTAGTCAGAAAGAAAGGTTCAGATGATCTCTACAATTTCCTAAAAGTTATATGAATAAACAGAAACGGAAGAAGCATAGATTATATGTTATGTGAAAAGGACATTATTTATTTAATTGTTTATAGTATTCACTAAGCTTCGGCTTACCCCTTTCAGTTGTTTATATTGTAGGTTTTGGTTCAGTTGAACCAAGGAAGAACAAGTTGACTATGATTGCTAGAATTGACGTGGAGTGGAGCTTGATTAAAATAAAGGGTTAGGCAAGCTCCTATTCTTTTAAATTATCGTTATGATGACCTTGTGTAAATCGCCCAGCCAATGACCTTTAGAGTCAAGGTCAATAAGAAAACAAGGTTGACTATTTTATTAAATCATGTATGAAATTGATTGGAGGGTCAAAATAATGGGACCAAGGTAGTCAATGTTTGTATGCACGTTTGACTGAAAAGTCGTAAAGATGATTTTAAAGGAATGATATTATATAAATTAAAAGTACACAGGCTGAATATATTATGTTATAAAAAAAAAATTCAGGGCGTTTCATTAGGAAATTAGCGTAAAATTCACAATTTTACTGTACTTAATCGTACTCAAATTTAGCGGGGTGTCACACGTTTGAAATTTGTTAGTTTGAAGATCTTCGTTTGTCGGGATTTTGAATTTGTTGCCATAGTTTGATTGTTTGTTTTGAAGATCGTTTGAAGCCGATTTGGTTTTGTTTGATTAACCGTTTTGAATTTGTCGGTTAACGTTTGATTGTTTGGTTTGAATTCATCGGCATTTGATTTGGATCGTTTTTGGAAATCGATCGTTTGATTCGTTTGGAATTTGGTTAGTATCACTAGCTGACTAGCGTTTGGAATTTGAAATTTGATTTGTTATGTGTTTGGTTTGAAGAAGTTCAAGTAACGGTGAAGATTGTTGGGATATGACTTAAACTTTAAAGGTTTGTTTAGTAAATTTGGTATTTGAGTTGGTGTAGGATTAGTATTAGTATTTGAAGTTTGTTTAGGATTAGGTTTAATTAGTTTTCTCTATAAATAGAGATCATTAGTTTGGGAAATTTGTACATTTTGAATTTGATTTGTTAGTTTGTTTGGTTCGTTAGAATTTGATTTGCAATTTGAAGTTGATAGCTTCCGCTTCGTATTCGTATTTGGTTTGTTCTTCGTATTCGTTCGTTTGGATATATCTCTAATAGTGTCCTAAAGTTAAAAACTTGATGATAAAAGATGAAATTTTGATCCCTAATCTTAGATCTTTGGGTTCATATTACTGCTCTGTTTCATGTTATTCTTATATTTAAAAATTGACTGTACTAAAGCGAAAAAGTAAAGATTTTGGATGTTTAAAGCATACATAGAAATTGATTTTCGTTTATACGGTGGTTGTACTTCAACTGGAGTCCAACTTTAGAAAGTCAAACCAATAGTAACCTTATGTCACAAAATCTTATACTGTAATATAGTCTAGTTATTATTTTTCTTTCTTTTTCTTTTTTTACCAAAAACAACCTTAACAAAATCAATAAAATTTAAAGTCAATAAGTATGTCAAATGAAAACATCACCAACTCACCACGGTCGCCTAGCGGTAAGCGTCTCAATGTCTTTGCAAGAGGTTTCAAATGCGAACCTCACTAGCCGCACATCTTGAGGTAGTCATGAAAAGGGTCAGAAACAGTCAACACCCCAATTACGCCGCATACATCTGAGTAATAAGAACTCTACCTTAGTTAGATCGTGTACATCTAAGTAAAAAAAACTCACCCTCCTTGAGTAATATCCTAAACATGGAAAACCTCATTCCGTTTAAGTAAGTCAATTGACTTACAAAAGTCAAACATGGAGACCAAGTGTTTGAGATCTAATACCCACCATCTAAAGTATCAAATGGGTTTTGCAGGATTGTTATTAATTAAAGTATCCCAATTGCATCTTGACCATGAATTCTATCAAGATCCTCATATGTTTCACTGCACTATTGTTCATATATTCCCAATCAGCTCCAGTACCCGACCACGTCAACCTAACCGACCTCCTATCAGTTACAGGCCCATTCTCAACATTCCTTGAATACCTTCAATCAACCAAAGTCATTGAAACCTTACAAAACCAAGCCAACACTGAAGAAGGCCTTACTTTATTTATACCCAGAGACAAAGCATTTACCGACTTAAAGAAACCATCACTCTCAAACCTCACATCAGACCAATTAAAACAACTTTGCCTCTTCCACGCTTTATCGCATGATTACTGGTTTTCAGATTTCAAAAACCTCAGTGGCGCCGGCCCAATTAACACGCTTGCAGGCGGATCTTACACTTTGAACTTTACTAGTGTGACAGGGACCGTGCACCTTGGGACCGGACGGACAAACACACTAATCAGTAGCACTGTGCTTTCTACTGACCAAGTTGCTATTTACCAAGTGAACTGCGTGCTGCTTCCTCAAGCAATTTTTGGAACTGATAAATCCACCTTCGGTGATGGATGCTTCTGCTGCAGATGGTGGGAAAGGTAAGGCAGCAAAGGCATCATCACCTTCGGCCTCGAACAAGGTTGTTGGATGGAGTCTTTGGAGGCGTTTGATGACATACTTTAGACCATTAGATGGATATACTTCCATTTAGTGGGTTCAGATTCATTTATAGTGACAAATATAATAAATGCACAATTGCATATAGCAGAAATCATTGTTTTGGTTTATGCATGGAGTTATTGCATTTCAAGATAACATCAAATAGTGTAGAGTAATCTGTTCCGCGCGAACATATATATTTGGTGCTCAATTCAAATTGTTTTTCGTATTCCGAAAGTGAATGTTTCAAGTATGTGGACTCATATTTGACATTCTAAACAATCCTTAAAAGTTGTTCAAAACGACCAACACGAGCTGCAGTATTTCCACACGTACGAAAGTATCATCACCAGTGTATAATGAGTGGCAGAGTAAAGGGAAATGGGAAAACAAAGTTAGCTTTAGATGGTGTGATGTTTGATCAGACATATAACTCCATATGCATGTCTTTTACGGTTAAGCTTCTTTACCTCATTCGCCATCGAGTGCTTATGTCGAAACAAAGTTAAAGTCCAATCAAGATATCAACACCAAATATTAGAAAGCAATTCCTATTTCCTTAAGTGCTGATCTTTTGTTCTTCCCATTTCTTCTATATTTAATCATATGCTGATGAGCTGATCTGGACAAGGAAATAATTTAACTTTGGGCTAATTCATATATGGGCCTAGTTTGGGCTAAGGTGCTTGGTCTGCCACGCATACTGTGAATCCGTGACAGATTATGATCAACGTTTTCTTGATTAATATTCCAGTAACATGTAAAAATGCTTGTTATCAAAAAAATTACAGTATTATATAAAATGATTTAGAAGTTATGAGAACTTGAACATATTTTAAAAAATTGTTGAATATTTGACTTGATCATTTTAGTATTTTACTATCCAACCAAATGTTTAGCTTACACGTCAAATACAATATCAATTAATTCCTTAACATAAAAGCTATATTTACCTTTTTCATCAAATACGTTAGCTAGCAGATTTTTTTTAATTATTATTATTTATATAGTATCTATATTAAAAATGATACATGTGAGTACTCTGTGTTCTTCCTGCACTGCCGCCGACAGGTTTGGTTCTTGGTGAAAGAATAGGCATCGCACCTTCCTATAAAACGCAAAACCCGTATATATGTTTTTGTCAACATTACTATTATTTTAAATTTTAACACAAGGGAGCCGTTATATTTTGTTTTGCAACTAAATGACCCCCATATTTTAATGTATTTGCACATGCCTACCTCCTCGGATCTTGATTTAGTTTAATTCTCAGTGTTCCTTGTTGATCTATAATATAGTAACATGAAGTCAAACATGTATTTCTTTATAAATTTGGTAAATCACATCAAAGATATGAATATTTTATCTTGTGTTCACCAACAGTCCGAAATGATAAGTTTTAGGTCATTAGAACATGATCACAAAGAAGGCATGATAAAGTATATACTATATGCAGTTTTTTAACCATGTTATTTGACATATAAGTAAAATGGTTTTGACTCAAGTCAATTTAAGAGTCACATATCATGTACTTATATTTAATGCTTAAAGCCTTATAATTGATTGTACTCGATACAATAATATAACTATCCGTACCTTAAATAAATGAATAACCATGTACGAGTACTAGCTACATTTCTTTAAGAAAATAAAAAATAAGCAGGTTGACCTAACCTGTTAATCAGCATTTATTTCGACTAGTTTTTCAATCTCTTGTAAACCATTGTGGCATTGGAGGATCTAAAGCTTGCATAAAAATTGGAATCAAGTTTATGGAGAGAAAAAGCTAAAAGTGAAAGATTAAGACTACATTGTAAATACTTGAAAGATTGAGGAGTTGGGAAGAAATTAAAGAAAACCCTGGGCAGCTGGGGCATGTTTGTGCGGACTAGGGGTGTAATCGAGCCGAGTCGAGTCGATACACTGCCAAGCTCGAGCTCGACTCGATTAGAAAACTCAAAGCTTGATACTTGACTCGAACTCGATCGAGCTTGTATTTTCAAGCTCGAGCTCGACTCAGACTAATGAAGCGACACTTTTGAGCTCGGCTCGACTCGAATCGACTCGATTATTGGTATTACAATATTAATATTAAGTTAACTCGCATTTAACACTACTCGGCTCGGTAATTTCAAGCTTGACTCGACTCGATTCGATACTATCATGCTCGGCTCAACTCGAAGTTTGATAAAAAGTATGGTAAATGTGTTAATATTTATATAAATGGAGGGTAAAAATGTAAATTAATGCAAGCTCGATTAGGCTCGCGAGCCTCTCAAGCCGAGTATATTGAAACTCAGTTGCGGATCCAAGATTTTGAGTGACCCGTAGCAATGGTATCTCAATTTTCTTGAACCCGTAGCACAAACAAGAAATGCAACTAAAAATGCTATCTTTCAATAGAAATTATACCGCGTATTGATAATGGACCCGTAGCTACTGCTACCCCTACTTTCTACATGGCTCCGCCCCTGTTGATACTCGAACTCGACTCGAAAGTACTCGAGTAGCTCGAGCTCGAGCTCGACTCGACTTGTACCGAGTCGATTTCAAGTATTCTTCGAGTCAATCTCGAGTAGCTCACGAGTTGTATCGTGTCGTTTACACCCCAATTGTGCCCGTAGTTTTCTTGTCTTCTTTCTCATGTAAACAGTTTCAAGTTCGGGGCACATATTTTTGCAAAATTTACAATTAAACCCTATAAAATGTACATATTCAAGAAAGTCATTCTTCAAATTCCTTAAATTGGTGATCATAAGGTTATTCGATCATAGTTACCACAAACTTAAACTTGTAATCACATGTATCACATCGTCCGGAAAAGCGAATCATATAACCTAGCTATTACATTAATGACAATGTATGATTGCACTTTTGTTTCAATTTATTATTTTGTTTTAATATATTATTTTAGATCCTTTAGATGCAGTTTGAATTGTTGACACTAAATTCCGCTTACATCATGAAATTTTTTATATGGAGTATTTGTTTTTGTCAAGGCGCTAAGCTCACTATCAATTCTTTTAATGTGTTTACGATTTCCTTAAACCAATATTTAAATTTTAAATATTGCAAACCCTACATAAAGATATGTACTAATTAAGGCATCTTTGGTATATCTATGAAACTAGAAAAGTTGTCCTTGAGCCAATGTTGAAGGACTAATTTTTTAATCCCCAACAAGACTTCACTTTTAGGCAAAATCAAAAAGAAAAACACATTACAATTCCATTGATGATAAAAAAATAATAATAAAGAAACTTGTTTAAAGATTTTGTAATGGTGGTAGCCTGGTAGGGTAGAGTGCAAGATTGGACACTTCAAAGACAATTCGTTTTATTTCCATTAAATAAGTGAATAAGTTGAAAGAGGAAAAAGAATTTGATTGAGAAATCCCACCTTGAGGGCATCTAAAATGTTTAAAAGGTACACACTATTTAAATATGAGACATGAGTCGGTACAATCTTAAATACCCTTTAGTATTGTAGTGCATGATTATTATGTCCTAATTAATGATGTCATGAATATCTTGTTACTTTGTTAGTTTTGTCACCTATATTAAGTTTATGTAAATCTCAATGAATCACAAGAAACTATCTAGAACTTTTGGATCATGCATGAGAAAACATGTATTAATATACGAATCGAGCATTCCCAACGGGCATCGGTTGCCGTCAGTTAAAACCGACGGAACCGACGTCGATGGCACGGAGTTGTCGGTACAAGATTCGGTCCGTCGGTTTTAGCCTTCGGTGACGCTTGATCAGTTTTTTTGCGCGGGGCAAACATCATATTCAATTGTTTTTTGTTTAGTGTATAGAAATAAAGGTAAATTGATAAACGTGAGATTCAAAAAAGTGAGGGTCAACTGATGTCAAGAGTCCGTCAGTTTCAGTCAGTTTTGAAAAAAACTGATGTGACACTAACGTCATCAGTTTCCGTCAGTTTCAGTTACGTTGGGAATGGTCAGTGCTAGCAGCAAGAATTCAATATATTAATAACCTTTTCATTTGTCATACTTCATAAACCACTTATGTTTGCTTATATTTCCAGAATATACAAATATATATTAGAGTGCTAATGTACTTGGAAGTTAAAACCACCTGATTTTGATCAGAATTACATATCATCATAAATAATTATACATACAGAGTATTATATAAAATACAAATCTAATTGAATACTCAAGCTAACAGCAGCATCTTTTGCTTGCTCTTTAGAATTGTACCAAATCTTAACCCCTTCTACCACCAGCTGCCACTCTTAATAAATACGTAGTACTACTTTTATTAACAAAACCCTCTTATTTATACTCTCATACATTCCAGTCTCAACTGCATTATCATCTCCACTTCACCTTTTCTCCCTCTTTCTCCTGCCAAAGGTCAGTATTTTTTCCTCTCAAATGACCCATTATGTTTATTCATTAATATTATCAAATATCATGATTACATTGCCTTCTGACTATTTGTATAATTCAATTGGGTATTGCTTTTCATTACCAAGTTTTGCTTTTTCTTCATCAACAGATCTAGATCTGCATATTTATCTTAGCTTTATGAAGCACATTGTATATTTTGTAGCTACTTTATCTATTTGCAAGAATTCTTTAACTGTTTAAGTAGTGTTTTACTAGATCAACCGAGATTTGATATTGAGTTTTCTAGATATTGGTGTCTTAAATTCAAGAATTTGATGACAAAAGATTGGATCTTGATCTCTGATCTTAGATCTTTGGGTTCAAAATTCTTAAAATTGAAACTTAACTAGACTGAAGCAAAAAAAGGAAAGATTTTGGACGTTTGGAACATATTTAGAGACTGATTTTGGAAGCTGTGCAGGCTTATTTTCTATATATAGCATAATCCATATGTTTATCTCCTCACTTCCAGGCCAAACACGCTTTAACTGAAGTCCAACTTTAGAAAGTCAAACCATTAACTTTTGTCACAAGATCTTATAGCTTCCTCCGTATTAGCTAAGAAATTTCCCGTTTTAGTACTGTTCGTATAGTCTAGTTTTACTAACTGTTTATCACAGACAACCTAAGCAATGTAGTATAGAAAACTTGGAAGTCAATAAGCAAGTCAATAGACATGCAAAAGTCAAACATGGAGACCAAGTGTTTGAGATCTAGTACCACTACCTAATTTTGACATTATTTAAAAACTTATTGATGATATTATTCTCATGATTTCATTTTTCGAATGGTTTTGCAGGATTATTGTTAATTTATATATATATCCCAATTACATCTTGACCATGAATTCCATCAAGATATTGATATGTTTCACCACACTCCTATTCACATGTTCACAATCAGAAGTACCCGAATCACCACCAACCATCCTAACCCCAACTCCGGCACCAGCTCCAGCACCCGACTACGTCAACCTAACCGAGCTCCTATCAGTCGCAGGCCCGTTCTCTACATTCCTCAAATACCTTCAATCAACCAAAGTCATTGAAACATTACAAAACCAAGCCAACAACACTGAAGAAGGCCTTACTTTATTTGTACCCA
The DNA here is from genome assembly GCA_963422505.1 of Pseudognaphalium luteoalbum. Lineage (NCBI taxonomy): Eukaryota > Viridiplantae > Streptophyta > Magnoliopsida > Asterales > Asteraceae > Pseudognaphalium > Pseudognaphalium luteoalbum. The sequence continues at coordinate 111,613,842 of OY730196.1, forward strand.
AAGACACAGCATTTACCAACTTAAAAAAACCATCACTCTCAAACCTCACATCAGACCAATTGAAACAACTTTGCCTATTCCACGCACTACCACATTACTACTCACTATCAGATTTCAAAAACCTAAGTGGAGCCGGACCAATTAACACGTTTGCTGGCGGATCTTACACTTTGAACTTTACTGATGTGACCGGGACCGTGCACATTGGGTCTGGATGGACCAACACATTAGTCAGTAGCAGTGTGCATTCTACTGACCCTGTTGCTATATACCAAGTGAACAGAGTGTTGCTTCCTGAAGCAATTTTTGGAACTGATATTCCACCTCCGGCACCGGCACCAGCACCAGTGCCAGATGTTGCTCCGGTGGCTGATGCTCCAGCTGCAGATGGTGGAAAAGGTAAGGCGGCAAAGGATTCGTCGCCTTCAGGCTCAAACAAGGTTGTTGGATGGAGCATTTGGAGGTGCTTAACGATGGTGGCTCTTTCTGTTGGATTTGTGATGGTTTTGTAAGATATGGAGATTGGGAAGTTTAAATGATGCTATGGATGATTGATTTAATTTGGAAAGAGGGAAACTATTCTTTTGATATCGTTATTTATATATTTCATTGATTGATATTGAAATATGTATGGGAAATTGAGGAATTTTTGTTGTATAATTGTTTTACTATATGCATTTCTTGTTTAGTTTTGGTTTTTGCTACATGTTTATGTATTGGGTGTAAAGTATAAATTAATGAAACAAACAAAACGTAGTATAGTGTGCAGTATGTAGGATAAATGCACTATGTTAAATACATCTTTGGGCATTATTGTATCAAGTGAATGTAACATAGCTTATTAGTAGGACATTTGACTTGCAGGCAGACTGCTAGAGGTAGCAAGTTAACAACTTTGACCTGTTACTTTAGAATATCATCTTGAGTTATATTCTATGTATAAGAGGTCAAATGGGTACAACTGAAAATTGGCTTGCAATATACTTCGAATGCATTATAAATTCTTACTGAAAATAAATTAATTTTGATTATATTTGACACATTGATGGTACAAAAATTAGTATATTTTAACAAAAAGTATATCGAGTCAATCCAACATAACCCGTAGCAAAATTTACCTGTTTGGGTTGAACCAATTTTGACCTATTACCCGTTCGGACCTAAAAAGGAGGAAGTGATGAATAGTACCTTATTCATTAGATTTCTGATAACACAAGCCTCTGCGGCATTATCAAAATGTGCATCGTTAAAACAACGAAAGGTGAGTTTTCCTCTTAGTTCGAGTGACACAGGTTTCAAATTGCTAGCTGCTGCAGCTTGCATTACGGTGTTGCCAACTTCTGTGGATCCTGTAAAAGTCACCTGGTTTGAATGCCAGCAATCTTTCCAAACCCGTTAATCACCCAATATGGACCACCAGTCTATACATCAACAAATAAGATCCACGAAACCATATAAGTAAGTTGCAGCGTGTTCAAGCAAGATAAACAAAAGGTAATATTGCAAGGAAATTAACAATACAAATCTTGTATGGGAAGCTGTTAGTAAAGTATAAGTCATGTGCTGTCAAGACATTTTCAAAAAATAGTTATTTTTTAACCTTTGATTTTAGTCAATTACAATATTACCTCTATTTAAACTTCTGCACCTAAGATTAGGAGCATCTAGCATCATACATAATTTCCCATATTGTATTTAGTTAAATAGAACTTCCCAACAAAATAAGAACATATATACCAGGTTCGACAAGTGAGCGAGAAAGAGAATCGTAGAAGATTTAAGTTCAGCGCGCTTGATCACAGTGCATCCAGTGGCTAGAGATGGTGCGGCCCATCTCCTATTATGTACAGATACACGTAGTACGTGTGTACACATTGTATTGAGTGAAACTTGAACCCACTATTCCGTGGGTTTGATGAGTCACTTCCATACAAATAGAGCACATGCCATTGGATCACCAAGTGTATGTTTGATGCATACCCTCTTCAACATCAAACAAACACCAGCAACTTTAACCATGTGGCTTATTTAAGGGGAAAACAACATGATTTTCAAGCCATATATACTTATATATGCAATCCCAAATTTTCCTTATATCAGTACGAAACAATTTTGAAAAAAAAAAAAGAAAATGTATGAGGCTCAGACTATCACATAATCGGTAGAAACAGGATAAAACCGCCATGGCTGCCACAATCACGCACGCAAAAAATGTGTATCAGACCTGCTGAATGTTCCCCCGTCAAGATACGCTATATGAGTATATCTCAAAAATTTGACCTATAAACTCAATAAATTATATATTCATAATCACAGCCCCCTAGTTTAAAGTGTTGGTTAATCCATTAAACATACCACTTTCCTTTAAAGTTAGAGAGAGAGAGAGAGAGAGAGCAAATTACATGAATCGTCCTTGTAAGTGCTTGAATTACCTCATCATCAAATGAACATAAATTATTACCAAATGCCTCCATGAAAGTATCTCTAAGAGTGTTTAAATTTGAGCTTAACCACTACTCAAAATCAATGAGATCTTTTCGGGAAGCCAAAGCAGACAGCCGAATACTCAACACGGATCCCATATCCAACATGGGAGTTACAATCTGTGACAGAAAAGGATAATTTAGTACATACCAAGGATAACAATTTCTGCGTTCTGCTCATTCATTTGAATGTACTTATGTACATCACAGATGACATGCACAATGATGAATAGTGTGTATTACACATTGGTTGTAATACACCAAGTCATGTGCACTCTAATTATCCATAAATACTACAACAAGGGTTCTGACCTTTTGACTCATATTCAAGATTTAGTTAATGTTATCTGCATCTATGTTGAGTGCATCATTTAAAGCTCTTAAGAATAAAGGGGATGCTAAAGATGGAGCAGAATCCCTCCCACAGAAGTGTCTTTAAGTAGCACAGGAACAACAGCCAAAACAAAACCTCATTCTGAATGAAATCATAAGGTTTCTACATAGTTTGAAGATATTCAAAATCAACTAAAGCAACTTAATGGAGAAGCAGAAACATAAACCAGTCAGCATTCAACAATATGACAATACAATACATTAACATGGGTCATCCCAAATAACAGCACTTCATGGCAATGCTTATTAGGATGTTACGGCTGACCAAACAGACCGTGCACGCCTCTCAGTTAGCTGGCACACGGCCTTCAAAAGGTGGAGGCATAGCCACACATCATCTGCATGCTCAGACTGAAACTTACTGTTGACAGAATCGACATTTGCATGCATGTATAGGTGTGTCATATTCGATGATAACCGATCACTACTAAAAAAATATGAAAATATCGATCTTCATACCAACTTTCATTTGCAACGTGAACACATAAGGGGATGCAGAAACGACATACTTCAAGAAAGAGATCTACCCTTCTGTATTTTTCCGAACATTATCAAATAGCAGCCATAGGAAAAGGATCCTGCCTTTTCGTCTACTAATGAGTACAATATAAGATTTCATTAACAATAGTAATAAGCAAAGAATAGAAAGACAGACCTGGGATGCATATTTGTAACACGAAATGAGTTGCGTCTATGGTGCCACACTGCCACCCCTCTGTGATCCAATTAAGTATTCAATTACAGTGGACAAGCTGATGACTTTAACTACATAGTTTTGCATGCCCACCACTTCTACAACAGACTTAAAAATAATAGCACAAGTGCACAACTAGAAGGCAATGTAAAACAACAACCCTTAAGTGTAGGGAAATTATTTATGAGAATTGCCTAAACTTATTACTTTTTTCCATGGATTATCAGTTGTCCAAAAGTAGATTTGATATTTTTAGGTCTGCAGTTCGGTTTGCAACATTGTTACATTCATAGTCTTAACTACTAACTTTACAGAGGAAAAAAAACCACTGTCACCGTACTCATACCATGTTATGGTTTTTAAAACACTTGCAGCGACTTCAAAGATAAAATGATAAATACCTGGGTGGTCAACCATAGGTGCCTTCCATTTTCCTTGGAAGTTCAGGTTCTTCAGTTTCTGTCAAGGGGAAAACATGTTTAGGAAACATGTAATACCGATTATCATGACAATCTGAATCTACAAACCCTTGCATTCCATGGACCCTTGTACTCGGGGTTTCGAATACTGAGACTATCAGTAACTAATAAGTAGCATAAGCTCAACTGCTCAAATAAACCACGATATGAAATGAAAGATGCATACCATTTTGGGATCTGTGTCGAAAACTCCTTCCTGATAATCATCGAAAATACTCAGTTTTAAGTTCCCATTTAAATTTTGGAGAGAATACCAAATAAGTCATTTTACAATCTCAGGTTTCTTGTCTTCGGGATTGGGAATAAGCTCCTTGTCAACCCAATCTTCGGGCTGTCCAAATACCACTTTTAATAATTAAGAAACAATTTTGTTAAAGAAAGTGTGAGGCTCCAATCTGTAAAAACAATCAGTACAAACAGGATAAAACCGCCGTGGCTACAATAGTCACGCAGGCATCAAATGAATCAGACCGCCTGAACATTGCCCCACCAAGATACAGTTTATTTCAAAGTTTGACTGATTAACTCATACAAATAGATATCAGGCCCCCAATTTTATACTTTTGGCACATTATACATATCCCTTCGTTTTAGATAATAAGAGAGTAAATTACCTCATCATCGCATGTAAAACAATCGTTACCAATTATCTCAACAAAAGTATCTTTTTAAAACTTTAAGTCCTTAAATATGAGCTTAAGCACCTTAACCACTTTTCAAGATCGATGAGTTCTTTTCGAACAGTCAGCGTAAAACCCAAAACATGGGTACCATATCCAGCACAGGAGTTGCAATCTGTGACAGAGAGATACTTTAACACATACCTAAAATAACATCTATCATAAAGAAGGATACTCATAATTATGGACTTTCAAACTTTAAAAGACTAAATCACGAATTTAAGGTTTTTAGTATGTCGTTAAAACATGAAATGTTACAAAAACACACAGAAACATTCCGTTTAAAACACATTGATGAGACTCAGATCAGTAGAATGATCGGAACAAACAGGATTAAACCGTCATGGATGCGAACTCTCAGCTGCACCAATACTAGAAAATGCGCTTATTCATTTCCAGAGCAGAAAGCCAGAGAATTTCCATGCCAAGATGCAGTAAATCTCAAAATTTACCCAAACTACAAGGTCATTTAAAAACGCTTAAGCACATTCTGGCTTAAAAAGGTGGGCAAATTTAACCCGTTTACTTGTGTATTTGTAAACATTGTCTCAAGTGAGACCTGGATACCAAAGTGTGTGTTTCATTACATACAATCATACAACCACTTCAATCATCAAACAATCACTAACATCTTCACCAATGTGGCCTATAAAACAAAGAAAAAACAACACGCTATTCAAGCAGGAACACTACGCTTATGTAATTCCAAATACCCTTTTAATCCTTTATTATATCAATAAGAAACAATTTTATTAGAGAAAGTAGGAGGCTCAGATCTGTAAAAACAATCAGAACAAACAGTTAAATCCGCCATGGCTGCAATAATCATGCAGGCATCGAACATATCAGACCGCCTGAATGTTGCCCAGCCACGATATGGTATATCTCAAAGTTTGACCAATTAAGTAAAACAAAAGAAAAAACAGAGATGCATCATCACAACCCCCTTGTTTATGGTTTTGGTGCATACATCATACATATTACCGCCCTTTAGAGAGAGATAGAGAGAGTAAATCACATAAATGGTCCCTCCACTCTCTAGGTTTTTAAATTACCTCATCATCGAATGTACATCATTCTTTACCAATTACCACAATGAAAGTATCTCTATGAGTGCTTGAATTTGAGCTTAACCACTTCTCAAGATCAGTTAGTTCTTTTCGAGAAGCGAAAGCGGTCAGCTTAATACCCAAAGACATTGGTATCGTATCCAATGAGGAAGTTATAATCTGTGACAGAAAAACATATTTTAGAACATACCATGGATAACATTTTCGTCATGATGCTCCTTCGTATGAGCATACAACACAGATAGCATACGCCACATTGAATAGTTGTAAGACAGCCCGTCATGTGCATTCCACTGATTCATATACACTTGAAACTGGGTTCTGACCACTAACTCCCAGCATAGATCCAAGACTTTGTTAATGTTATCTGCATCCATTTTGAGTGCATCATTTAGTGCTGTCACATATAAAGTGGATGCTAAAGATTAAGCAGAATGCCACCCACATAAGCGTCTTTGAGTATCACATGAACAACAACCAAATAAACTAAATTCTGAATGAGGTCATCTGGAGTCTACATAGTTTGAATATATATGAAAGCAACCAAACCAACTAAAAGAAGAAGCAAAAACATAAACTACTCAACAATTTGACAATAGAATACATTGATAATGGTTTTGACTTATAAGATAAACTTGAATAAAGACATGATTCTTATTTCTTAAGGGCTTTGACTCTGTAGACTTTACTACAGTTGCACCGTGAACTTACAAGATCACTTCAAAGTAGGTTAATTAATAGATACATCAAGTAAAGATGACTAGAATGCAAATTAAAGGTTCCCAATATGTCATTAAAACATAAATTGTGCACAAAAATATCTAGAAACATTCCGTTTAAAAACACTGATAAGGTTCAAATCTGTAGAATGATCGGAACAAAGAGGATTTAACTGCCTTGGCAGCAAACTCTCAGCTGCATTAGTATTAGAAAATGAGTTTATCCATTCCAACACCAGACAATAAATCTTATATTTGCCCAATCAACTCAGACAAAGAATTGATTTTAGAATATAGAAAGAAAAAAGAGAAAAAAGTTTAACGTGAATCAATATCATGTAATTAAAACAAGACTATGATTGTTTTAGCACCAACTTGCAAGTAAACCGAAGGAGTTTAACAAAAGTTGTACCCATAAACAGACCAAAACCCTTGAATAATATGGAGAAGGATTTAAAAGAATAACACAAAACATACCCTAAGAACCCCAACTTTAAATCTAACCAGATCACTGTTAAATAAATTAAAAAGATTAATGATCATTGTTTTAGTATCAATTTGATTTTAAAGCAAAAGGCGAGTTTAATGATTGTTGTACCCAAAATCAGACCAAAACATTAAACACTTGAGATCGAGGGAAGAACACAAAAAAACTAGACACGATAACAAGAAACAAACCCTAAAACCCAATGATTTTTTCCTACCTCTTTAGAATCGTAAATGGACCCATAAATAGTTTCTTTAATATCTAAGACTAACAAAAACCCTAATTCCCGCAGAAGAAGTAATCTCATGTATAATAATAATAATAATGATAGTAATAAATAAACACAGATTTCGAAGTAATCAAGAGATTTAAAAACATGACCTTTGTTATGATAGACGACGTATAGTACATATCTTCCGAGGAAGGAGAAACAGATACAAGTAAATGACATGAATTGAGGTTGTGATAACACACACAGCCAAGGGCAGAGAAACAGAGTGGCGTTAAGTTGAAACAAGTGACTGGTCTGTGTATCCGCCTCTGCTACTATTTATAGGTTTGCATAATGTCGGTTTGGGCACCTGCGTTTCTTAAACGCAACCGGTCAAGTCAAACCAATTTGTTGATAAGCGAAAAAATTTGTATTTATTTATTGATTTTTTTTTAATTTAGCTATATATTATGATGATGATTAAAATACTACCATATATTTGCATTCAATTAATTAATTTTGTTGAAATATTTCTTTAATTTATATGATGTATTAATTATGATCATGGTTCTTGATGATAAAGTAAACATTAAGTTTAACGGTTATATCCAAAAGTTGTATTACGGGTATTGTATTAATCATATCAAATGATCCACATTTTTAGTGTTATAGTAATCAAATCAATCAAATTAATGATAATAATAAAAAGTAACTAAATCTTAAAGATCTGAAGTGTTGAATCTAGAAGCCTGAAAAGTGGTTGGTGTTATAGAAATGTCAAAGAGCACATGTTTGTAATGGATACTGAGATTGGTTGGTGTCTACAATTGTGTAGCCAACTTTGACCAAACTTGCTCTTTGATATTTACCATTTAACCATCAAGTATTACTATAAATAGAACCCCATGCAAGCTTATTTCCATATCCCAAATACAAGTGTTCTTGTGTACTAAAAGATACATAGAGAGTTTGTGAGGTATTCTCCTAATTACAAGAGATATAAAGATTAGTGTTTATCCTTGTAATTAGAGAGAAAATGTGTAACACCCACTTTATGGGTCCAGTATTTTACTATTATTTCTTGACTTGAAATGGTTAATTGAAATGTTAGGAAATATTGTAAATTGGTAATTGAAAATAAATAGGTAAAAGGGTCAAATAATTTATTGTGATTAATAAATTATTAACTGTTTTAATTTATTTCAGTTGACGGTAAAATAAAATAATATTTCCCCGCAAATGGTTTTTAAGTTCCAGACAATGATAAGTAGGGGGAATGAGATTTAACCACTTCTAGTACACTTCCAAATGTTGAGTCGGTTGTTTGATTCTTATCTCCACAGATACATACATACATCTCGTACATACATACGTATCACTTGAAACTCTAAATGGATTCAAGAAATCACTCTTTAACATGAAATTGAAGCTTCGTAACTTGGATTCAAGCTTCTTTAATCGTCCTAATCAAGGTATAATCTTGTGTTCTTCATTTTCTAAAACCTAGAATTTGGGGGTTTTAGTGTTCTTGGTTAAAATCCGAAATTAGGGTTTCAAATGATTAAATTGATGTTAGTTAAGCTTCAATAACATGTATTAATCATTCTATCATCACTATAAACATGTTGTAATTGTTAATTCTTGAATTTAATGTAAACTCTAGAAAATGGGTTTTGGGTAATTCTATGAATTAGGACGAATTTCATGGAATTAAAGCTTGTATTAGTGATATAATTACTAGATATTGCTTAATACATAATTATAGGTTAAGCCATAACCTAGAATTGAAAATTTGAATGTATGTTCATGATAAAAGTGTATGATTTAGTTGATAATTCAAGAATTGAAGTTTCTAAGCTTAGAATAATGATGTATGATTGATAAGTGTTGATTAATGGTGATGATAAGCATAATTCAAGTTAAAAGTTATAAAGTGATTAAGTGTTCTTGAAAGTTATAGAGATTATGATGATTTGATGAGTTATATAATGAAATTGGTATTGGTTACTAATTAGAACACTTGATCGAGTTAAGTATCATGTTGTTTACATTGTTGTATTATGTTGTAAATACTAAAGATAATAGTGATTAGTAACTATGAAGATTTTAGTTACTAAATGTGTTAACATATTGATAATTGTGGTGATTGTGCTAATTCATGTGAATTGAGTAATTTAGATTTGTTGGCATAAATCTATTGATATGATGTTATATAGAATTTGAGACAAGTAACTAACTTGTGTAATTCCATTGTATTCTCAGATTTCGAGAAGACTCAGTGACATTAGACTACTGAGTGGACAACTGAGGTGTCGGTGAGTGGATCTTAATCCTCAGTGTAATTTAGTTGTAACAGGTTTGGTTACAATGGGTGATCGTATTATTACTGCTTTTGGTTTGCCATGATTAATTTGGTTTAATAGTAATAATACTGTTGATAGACTGGTTAGTCTGATATGTTGACTTGATTGAATATGTGAATACGTGATCACTTGATATTTGGCCTTCGGGCATCAGTATTGAGGTCAACTTGTTGGTTGGTTGGGCTTGGTTACTATTGATGACGACAGGAATTTCCTTGTACTTATCGTTAATAGGAAATTAGGTCGTATGAGATTAGTACCAAGCTATCGGTCTATTCTGTTTGGCCTTACAGATTGTTGGGTAAGTGTTCTGGGAGAATCCCCGGGTATTATGATATCTCCAGAGCCACCGATCCTCATTGATATGTTGTGTATTGAGATGTTATCTCATTGATATTATGTGGTTATTGTTGGTATTCTTGGCTGAAGGTTTCCCCAAGAACCATCGATCCATTGTGATGTTATTTGTTTACGATGATTTGCTGTAAACAAGGTTGTTATGCTAAGTTAGACTGTTGGTTATGTATTCTCTCACTTAGCGTTATGCTAACCCCACCACCCCACTTCTTGCAGGTTATTGTGTTGATACAAAGGGCGGGCAAGAAGCTTGTTTATTGTACGGAATGTTTGACCAAGCCTACTCTGATATTTGATTATACAAATCAATGTTATTTAGTGGTTTGGAAGTAACACCCATGTTAATAAACTATGTTTTTAAATTAGGTTGAAATTGAAATGTAACTTGGTATTGTTTAAAGTTGAACTAACGCTTCCGTATTTATTATATATAAATGATTTTAAATGGAGGGGTGTTTCAAAATGTAATTCCTATTATTCGTATTAGTGAAACGTTTCTTCCTTGCCCGTGGTTTTTACCCTTTTGGGGTTTTCCACGTTAAATCTAGGTGTCTCTTTATTTCATTATCTCAAATTATATTAGCCGTTTGCTTTAATTCGGTGTCACTTTTCTCAACAAGTGGTATCAGAGCTAAGTTCTAATATCGTGTGGTTATTAATTTACTTATCGTATGCTCTGTGGTTGCCACGTTAGTGGAACTTCCACATCATAAAATAAGTAAGATTATTATCACTCGATAAAAGTTGTTGGGTACTATTTCACGAAAAATAGTATTGTCGAAAAGAAGATTGTAATTAAAGCAATGTATATGAAATTTGAAATTGAAAAGTTTAACGGGAGTAATTTCTCGTTATGGAAAGTAAAGATGAGAGCTATCCTGAGAAAGGATAAGTGTTTTGCAGTCATCGGTGAATGGTCATCCGAGTTCACGGATGAAAAATGGGAAGAAATGGAAATTCAAGCTATTTCAAATATCCATCTGGCACTAGCAGATGATATTTTATCTAGCGTTGAAGAAAAGAAGACGGCGAAACAAATTTGGGATCATCTCGTAAGACTGTACGAGACCAAATCACTTCACAACAAAATTTTCCTTAAGAGAAAACTTTATGCATTACGCATGAATGAATCCACTTCAGTCAGGGAGCACATTAATAGTTTAAATACTCTATTCTCTCAACTCACATCATTGAGTTGTAATATAGAGCTACAAGAACGTGCTGAAATTCTACTTCAGAGTCTACCCGACTCGTATGATCAACTCATTATCAACTTAACCAATAATGTTCTCTCGGAGTATTTAGTATACGATGATGTTGCAGCTGCTGTTCTAGAAGAAGAGAATCGGCGTAATAATAGGGAGGACAGACAGGCCGGTTCACGACAAGTGGAGGCCTTGGTGGTGACAGGAGGGAGATCAGCGGAACGTGGCCCAAGTGGGAGTCACACTCATGGTGGATCGAAGTCAAGAAGAAGAAAGACCTATACATGCTACAACTGTGGCAAGAAAGGTCATTTGAAGAAGGATTGTCGGAGTTTGAATAACTCTAATCCTCAAGAAAATATTGCAAGCATTTCAGAAGATGGGGCTGCACTTTTTAGTGAAGCAGTAGTAGCAAATGAAGGCAGAAAGACATTTGCTAATGTCTGGTTATTTGACTCAGGAGCTACTTTCCACATGACCCCTAGAAGAGAATGGTTCCAAAAATATGAACGTATCTCAGGAGGATCTGTGTACAGTTGCAATGATCATCAGCTAAAGATCATTGGAATTGGAGATATCATTCTGAAAATGCATGATGGTACACTCCGTACTATTCAAGGTGTACGACACGTGGAGGGTTTGAAGAAGAATTTATTGTCTTTAGGACAATTGGATGATCTTGGTTATAAGATGGAATCAGAAAACAAGATCATGAAAATCATGAAAGGCGTGCTTGTACTTATGAAAGGAAAAAAGGTGGGTGCTAATCTATACATTCTGAAAGGAGAAACGGTACAAGAAGCAGAAGCATCGGTTGCTTTAAACAGTTCAAGTGACAAAGTTGCTATAACATGTCATCAAAAGCTTGGACATATGTCCGAACAAGGAATGAAGATTCTTGTTGATAGAAATCTTATTCCTGGTCTTACAAAGGTATCGCTACCTTTCTGTGAGCATTGTGTAATTAGCAAGCAACATCGCCTAAAGTTTAACACATCAAGTTCTAGAAGTAAATTTGTTCTATAACTGGTTCACTCTGATGTGCGGCAATCACCGGTTCAGTCCCTAGGAGGAGCAAAATATTTTGTATCCATTATTGATGACTACACTAGGAGATGTTGGGTGTATCCGATCAAGAGGAAGGCAGATGTGTGTGAAGTTTTCAAAGTTTACAAAGCGCGGGTTGAACTTGAATCTAGTAAAAAGATCAAGTGTCTAAGGACAGATAATGGAGGAGAATACATTGGCGATGAATTTGATAAATTTTGCAAACAAGAAGGCATCAAAAGGCAGTTCACGATGGCATACACTCCTCAACAAAATGGAGTGGCAGAGCAGATGAATAGAACCTTGTTAGATAGAATAAGAGCAATGTTAGCAACTGCAAGCTTGGGAAAGTCTTTCTGGGCAGAAGCAGTAAGTACTGCCTGTTATGTGATAAATCGATCGCCATCAACTGCGATTGAGTTGAAGTCACCGATGGAGATGTGGACTGGAAGACCAATTGATTATTCAGACCTTCATGTATTTGGAAGTCCTGTGTACGCGATGTACAATGCTCAAGAAACTACAAAGCTAGATCCAAAATCTAGAAAGTGTTTGTTCTTGGGGTATGCTGACGGAGTTAAGGGGTATTGTTTGTGGGACCCCACTGCCCACAAAGTAGTCGTCAGTAGGGATGTTGTCTTTACGGAAGATAAAGATCTAGAAGATGTTAGCACTTCAAAAGAAACTACACCGATAGAGGTGGAAAATGAATTTCATAAAGATTCTTTTGAAACCGTACCAGAGCACGAGGAAAATCAAGTAGTTGTTTATGAAGCTCTAGTTACTCGTATTTCTAATCGGGAAAGGAAACGTCCAGGGTGGCACTCAGATTATATTATAGAGAGCAATGTTGCATACTGTCTTCTAACAGAGGAAGGAGAGCCATCAACTCTTCACGAGGCACTGAATCATTTAGATGCGTCTCAGTGGATGGCAGTCATGCAGGAAGAAATTGAAGCTCTTCATAAAATAAAACATGGGAACTTGTGACGTTGCCAGAAGGTAGAAAACCTATTGGAAATAAATGGGTGTATAAGATCAAGTGAAATGGTGATGATCAAGTGGAACGGTATCGTGCAAGACTGGTGGTGAAAGGATATGCTCAGAAAGAAGGAATAGACTTTAATGAAATATTTTCTCCTGTGGTTCGACTGACAACAATTCGAGTAGTTCTAGCAATGTGTGCTACATTCGATTTACATCTAGAGCAGCTAGATGTGAAAACCGCATTTCTTCATGGAAACCTTGAAGAAGAAATTTATATGCTACAACCAGAAGGTTTTGAACAGCAAGGAAAAGAGAACTTGGTTTGCAGGTTAAATAAATCTCTGTACGGCCTTAAACAGGCACCGCGGTGTTGGTACAAGAGATTTGATTCTTTCATAATGAGCCTTGAATATAGCAGACTTCATGCAGACCCTTGTGCATATTTCAAGACGTTTGGGGACAATGATTTTGTCATATTGTTGTTATATGTGGACGACATGTTGGTAGCAGGCCCCAACAAAGATCGTATCGATAGGCTGAAGGCTCAGTTGGCTAAAGAATTTGAAATGAAAGACTTGGGTGCCGCAAACAAGATTCTAGGGATGCAAATTCACCGAGACAGAGTTACTAGGAAGATTTGGCTTTCTCAAAAGAATTATTTGAAGAAAATCTTGCAACGGTTCAATATGCAAGATTGTAAGCCAATCTCAACCCCGCTTCCTACTAATCTCAAGTTATCCTCCGTTATGAGTCCTAGCAGTGAAGACGAGAGGAAGGAGATGTCTCGAGTACCGTATGCATCAGCTGTGGGAAGTTTAATGTTTGCAATGATATGTACAAGACCAGACATTGCACATGCAGTGGGAGTAGTTAGTCGGTACATGGCGAATCCTGGTATAGAGCATTGGAATGCGGTAAAGAGGATCCTAAGATATATCAAAGGAACCTCGGATGTTGCTTTGTGTCATGGGGAATCAGAATTTATTGTCAGAGGCTATGTTGATTCAGATTACGCGGGTGATTTTGATAAAAGTAAATCTACCACTGCGTATGTGTTCACACTTTCTGGTGGAACAGTAAGCTGGGTTTCAAAACTGCAGTCAGTTGTGACCACGTCAACAACAAAAGCAGAATATGTTGCAGCTACTCAAGCCAGCAAAGAGGCTATATGGTTGAAGATGTTGTTGGAAGAATTCGGGCACAAACAAGAGAATATTACTCTATTTTGTGACAACCAGAGTGCCTTGCATCTTGCAAGAAATCCAGCATTTCATTCAAAGACAAAGCATATACGAGTTCAGTATCACTTCGTTCGTGAGAAAGTGGAAGAAGGAACTGTAGATGTGCAGAAAATTCATACCGACAAAAATGTGGCTGATTTTCTAACAAAGTCAATCAACAGTGACAAGTTTATTTGGTGCCGTTCCTCATGCGGCCTAGCAGAAACGTAAGCAACATTAATGGCAAGGAAGGATTATCGTGTGAAGATTGATTAGGCCTCAATCAAATCTTCAAGTGGGAGATTGTTGAATCTAGAAGCCTGGAAGGTGGTTGGTATTATAGAAATGTCAAAGAGCACACGTTTGTAATGGATACTGAGATTGGTTGGTGCCTACAATTGTGTAGCCAACTTTGACCAAACTTGCTATTTGATATTTACCATTTAGCCATCAAGTACTACTATAAATAGAACCCCATGCAAGCTTATTTCCATATCCCAAATACAAGTGTTCTTGTGTACTAAAAGATACATAGAGAGTTTGTGAGGTATTCTCCTAATTACAAGAGATATAAAGATTAGTGTTTATCCTTGTAATTAGAGAGAAAATGTAATTCCTATTATTCGTATTAGTGAAACGTTTCTTCCTTGCCCGTGGTTTTTACCCTTTTGGGGTTTTTCACGTTAAATCTCGATGTCTATTTATTTCATTATCTCAAATTATATTAGCGGTTTGCTTTAATTCGGTGTCACTTTTCTCAACATGAAGATTTCTCAGGCTCTTCCTATGGATGACAGGCTCAGATACATGGGCTTTCAAATGCCTTGTAAATTCAATTGAATTTCTGCACAATTATCAGTTATAATTGAACTTTTAATGTATAACCTACTAATGAAATTAAATTACAGAAATATTATAAGTTATACAAATTCAACCTATCAACCCTTTTATAACATGTTGGCTCAACTAGCCCGTTTGACTTAACTAGCTAGCCCGTTTGACCGATTTAGATAAACGGGTCACATTATCTGTATTTGGGTCGGATGATATTTTAAGACGAATAATTAAATAGGCGGTGTTTGGTTTGGTGATTTCAGCTGGACCACTAATTAAATTGCAACCCAACGAGGGGGTGTTTTTTTCTGTTATTTACCAAAATGATAACTTGGGCACTCAGAAAATCATCAATAAAAATATATATATATATATACACATACCAGCTTTGTGATCGATTTAAATTTCCCCAAGTTTACGCGGGTCCGATAGGCAATGCGATTTTATCTCCGCTGTCTATGCACGTACTCTCCCCCCTCCAATCCATCCTCTTGCCATTAACAAAAAAATAACCAAAATCCATGAAAGCTGTCTGATCTATTAGCCATCCCACGTCAATTCAACTTCTCCAATATGGATTATTGATCAATCTTTTTTAAGGTTTTGTTATCTTCTTTTGATTCCCATTTGTGTTTTACTGAATCCTGTGAATCTTGATGGTAAAGATCTAATCTTGCAAAGTTTTCTTGAATAGCTAGAAACTTTTGTTAAGATTGTTATTTTGCAGAATGATGATGTGCATGGATCTTTATACATATTGATTCATTTGGTAGAAATCCCATTTGTCTGATTGTTTTACTGTTGTTGACATATTTCAAGATTTTATCAATTGGGGAAACCAGTGAAAGATGTCTACATTCGAGGGTGTTTTCGTGAGTGATCCATGGCTTCAAAGCCAATTCACTCAAGTGGAGCTTCGCAAACTTAGACCCAAAGTATGCCCGTTTCATGAGTATATGATTGCGGTTTTTTTTCTTTTCTTTTTTCGTTTTGATGTAAATTGAACTTTTCTATAGATTTGGATTGTTTTGAATTTTGGTCATATAGTTTATTTCAGCAAGAAATGATTCTGGGACAGTCACAATATCGGATTTGCCACCAGTTTTGGCAAAATTAAAGCCCTTTAATGAGGTGTCAAGCGAAGATGACGTTAAAAATATGCTAAGCGACTCTTATTCTAACCAGGCTAAAGAGTTGGATTTTGAGGCCTTTCTTCGGGTAAGTGGATCAATTATCACCTCATGGAACTCAATCTTGATGGTCAAGTTCGTTTATACATCGTGTTTCCCGGTTGGTGGGTAAAATAATTATTATTAAATAATCATTTTGAAGTATCTGTGGCAGAATTGATCCTGATTAGTTGATTATGCATGAGTCCACTTATATGTAAACCTTAAATGTTCAAAAGTTGTTAAAACACTCAAACAAGTATTTATCTTTACTATCACAACTTCATTAAATAGAAGCACGTCTAAACACTATCTTCAGCAGCTTGTTTTGAGTGACATGATTATCTGATTTTTGTCACTTGCATAGTCACTTCATAAATATCTTTTTTTTATTTACGAAAAGGCAACTGGGAATTTTATTATTATTAATGATTTACAGGTATATCTGAATTTACAATCTCGAGCAAGTGCAAAGATGGGGACTTCAAAAACATTTAGAACTACTTCATCTTTTGTCAAATCATCCACAACGACCCTTCGCCACAGCATTAGTGAGTCGGAAAAGGCTTCATATGTTTCCCATATTAACAACTTTCTTGGACAAGATAAATTTTTAAAGGATTATCTTCCATTAGACCCTGCAAGCAATAATTTATTCGATCTTTGTAAAGATGGAGTTCTTTTATGGTATTAACAGTTCAATATTATTGTGTTAATTGGTGTATATAAAGAAAACATTGTTCATTGATTCTTGTAAGTATTGTTTTTGTAGTAAGCTGATTAATGTGGCTGTCCCTGGTACAATAGATGAGCGAGCTATTAACACCAAAAAGGTTCTTAATCCGTGGGAAAGAAATGAGAATCACACTCTTTGCCTTAATTCTTGCAAGGCTATTGGCTGCACCGTAGTTAACATTGGCACACAGGACTTGGCAGAAGGAAGAGTAAGTCGAGAAAATGTCAATTGTCATCACAGATAACAGATTCAAACTAGGTAGAAAAATGGGTGGGCCACGTTGGATGCTGTGTTAAAACGTGTAATAAGTAGTGTGTCAATTATGATTGCAAAGATTATATCAACTGGAATAACAGTCTTTTTTTATTTTTTGAATAATTGTTTGTAAGGTGTCATCCTTATAAAAATATATATGTGCTTTGGGGGTGACTTTCATCATATTTGACCCGTTTCGTTTCAAGTTTTTTTTAGCATATGTGACCCGTCTAAGATAAACACATAAATTGAATCCCCCAACTTATAAGTAGATGGTCAAAACTGCAATATCTAATTCAAACAGTCATACATGGTGCATTTGAAGTAACTTTATGCTAAAAGTTGGAGTCATTCAATGATATCCTAAACACAAGTTTGTACTAATAGTTATCCTTGTGTTTCATGTTTGCAGCCCCACCTATTACTTGGATTAATCTCTCAGATAGTTAAGGTAATTGTATGGGGTTATTTTATGTCATTCAATTTGAAGACTAAATTAAGCTTTCATTCTGACTTATTGTTGTCATCGTCAGATACAACTTCTAGCAGATGTTGATCTAAAGAAAACTCCTGAGCTGGCGGAAATGGTTGAAGACAGCAAGGTTTGAGGGCTTGTCTGATATCTTACATACTTTTTTATTCATTAATAAGTTTATAAGCTTGATTTACATGTGAATGCTATATGAAATGCCAGGAAGCCGAAGAGCTCATGAGTTTGGCTCCAGAAAAAGTTCTTCTAAAATGGATGAATTATCAGCTGAAAAAAGCAGGCTACAAAAAAGAAGTTACAAACTTTTCATCCGACTTAAAGGTATGTTTTTTTCTGGATTAATATGAAAAATGCAATGTGATGATGGCATGGTATTATATTTCTATCTACGGTTATTATTAATTGTAGGACGGAGAGGCATATGCACATTTACTCAATGTTCTTGCCCCTGAACACGTAACCACAAAAACTTTGGAGACAAAAGATCCCACAGAAAGGGCCAACCTGGTTCTTGAGCAAGCAGCAAAATTGGACTGCAAAAGATATGTTACATCAAAGGACATTGTTGAGGGATCTACAAACTTAAATCTTGCGTTCGTTGCACAAATATTTCATAAAAGGTGAGTCTTGTTACTTTTTTAAGTATAGGAAAATAGATAAAATGTTTATCAGTTAATGATATTTTATGTGCACTTTGGATAACAGGAATGGGCTTACTATCGACAAAACAAAGTCTTCATTTGCTGAGATGATGACTGATGACGAAAGCACGTCAAGGGAAGAAAGATGTTTTAGAATGTGGATCAACAGTCTTGGAGTTGAAACACACGTTAACAATGTGTGGGAGGATGTCAGAAACGGGTGAGTTGAAACGCAAACGCAGTCTATAAAACAGTTTATATTTCAAAAATTGATGTTTTTTTGTTTTGCATTCAGGTGGGTTCTTTTGGAAGTGCTTGATAAACTTGCCCCAGGGTCTGTTGTGTGGAAGCAAGCATCAAAACCTCCAATTAAGATGCCTTTCAGAAAAGTTGAGAACTGTAACCAAGTTGTAAGAATTGGAAAAGAGTTAAACTTTTCTCTTGTTAATGTGGCAGGAGACGACATTGTTTCAGGAAACAAGAAGCTTATAATAGGTTTGTTATATGAATACGATTATATCTTTAAAACATATTAGCAATAGCAATGAAATTAGTAACTTTGTTTATTGGTGTCCACCCAGCTTTCTTGTGGCAGTTGATGAGATTTAGCATGCTTCAACTTCTTAAAAACTTGAGAACTCATGGTCAAGGAAAGGAGATAACGGATGCCGATATCTTACAATGGGCAAACAAGAAAGTAAAGCTCTCAGGCAAGTCAAAACAAATGGATAGCTTCAAGGTAACAACCTTCCTTATGACTTTGAATATGATTTTATAATATTTCACCCTTGTTAAAGGAAAGTTTGCTATTATTATGTATAGGATAAACACTTATCGGATGGTATTTTCTTCCTTGAACTTCTTAGTGCCGTCGAAAAGAGGGTTGTAAACTGGGGTCTTGTTACCAAGGGTGAAACTGGTAATCTCTCAACTTGAACTTTATGGTGCATGTATCCTTGGACTGTATGGGAATAAACTTATTTTTATTTCTCTAACTACAGAGGAGGATAAGAAGTTAAATGCATCGTACATAATTAGTGTTGCAAGAAAGCTTGGGTGCTCTGTTTTCTTATTGCCTGAGGACATTCTTGAGGTAAGACACACAGAATCAATAAATGCTAAAGGTGGCAAAATAGGTGGATTGGATAGCAGGTAGATCATTTTGTACAGTTTGGAGCGGGTTGGGTCAGGTTGACCTGCATCACTTTTGCCCATATGATTTCTTATTTTATAAGCACTTAGTGTGTCTTGAAAATATGGTCAATTTTCAACCCATTTGACCCGTTTCATTTATAAATAATTTTTTTAAAGCCATTGGACAACATAACCAGAATTGACACTGGCCACAAGTAAAATTGCTACCTCTATGTTACCTAATCAAAATGGGTGACCTTTGAATTTTACACAGTTAGTTTTAATTTGTTGACAGGTTAACCCAAAGATGATTCTGATACTAACTGCAAGCATCATGTACTGGAGCTTGCTACAGAAGGCTAAAACTGATGAAGAAGATAGACCACCCGAGGAGGAAGAGGGTACTGCACCTGAGGAAGAAGGTAATGCGGCTGTCAATGAAGTTGCTAGTGAAGATGGAGTTACCGAGACGAAAGAGGAGGAGACCACAGAAAACAATGACGAATAATAATTATGGAAATACAAGTATAATATCATATCATGATTCATCGTAATAATAAGTAAATTTTGTTACTTCCTTCTACTACCTCTGTTTTTCTATCAAGTGGAGGAGAAAGAAAACAATATTATATAGTATATCAGAACTGTAATGTAATGTAATTGGCCGGGTTCCTAGACAGTAATACAGTAGAGGCCAATGGCTTGATTCTCCTTCTCTTTTCATGCAGGGGAATTGGAGCAGTACATGTAAAGTTTTCGCATGTAATTATTCATTTGGTACTGGTTGTATTCTTGGTACATTTTTGCATGGGATAAGGGCAATTTAGGTGCATCATCAAAGGATTCGACAATCAGACAACATTTCTTAGTCACTAGGTCTAACAATCTTTAGGGGTGTTCGTTTGGACGGATCAGATCAAATCGGATCCATATATATAAATCCATTTGGATTTTGGTTCTCAAAATGTGGATCCAATCCATCCAAACGAATATCAAATCCGAACTAAACCGAACCGAATTACTATTTAGATGGATCGTGTTAACCGTTTGTTTTTTTTTGGATTGCATGAGTGTATCGTTTTGACTCGTGAAAGGGTAATGTCATGAGCAATATCAATGGTTACCGATTGTCATGTCGATTTGAGGGTTTATATAAATGTGGAGTTGGTGTTTTATATCCAACCTTAAGTTATATTCAATGGTATACATTAACAATACCAATCATATAATAAGGTTTCATGTATAAAAAATAATAACTAAACAAATATTTAACATTCGCTTTGATAGATAAACAATAGTATTACATATGAGCATTACATACACAATTATTATTATTTGGTTTATTTGGATAATCCAGTTCTAATACTAGTAACCAAAATCAATCCAAAAACCGAATTACTAATTTGGTTTTTGCCCAATCCGGTCCAAAAAACCAAATTGTTCAATCCAAACGGTCCAATCCAATTAGATCATTTGGATAATCCGGTTATATTCGAACTGTGAACACCCCTAACAATCTTAACCTTAAGATAAAAAATGTTAATGCTACCTGTATATTTGTTCAATAATTAAGACAACACCAACACCACCACCACCATACACATACACACACACAAAAGATTAAGACAGGAAGCGTTTGACCCATACTATGGGTCAACTCGCCTGGCCCCATTCTGACCCAAACTCACTAAATCTCATACAACAGAACCTTGATAACTTGATATTGCTACCCTGTCTGTCAAACGTCATTGTGGTTGATTTTGCATTTCTGCTGTCTATCTTAATAAACAGAATACACCATGTTGACAGAAGCAATAATACAGAGTTTCACCTCTGATCATCATTATCATTGATTAATTAAATAAATGTAATATAACAGAACCGTACCATATTGCGTTTGAATCTATAAGAAAAAGTGGGAAGCCAGGTTCAATGAGCTTCCACTTTGTGGAGAACAACACTTTGGAATCCACATGAAAACGGAAGAAAGAAAAGAAAAATACATATACACTATACTCTATAATTAATATGCTGCAAAAAACGGATGATCCAAAAGAAGCATCACTGAGCAGATTGTTCTTGTTCTGCCACCATCATAAGCATCTCCAGACGCTTATCAAAAATCAATGCACTTTCGTCTCTTTTGTCAAGTTCTCCAGCTTCTACTTCCAGCCATTTTTCACGCAAATCATCTAGAATGTTCTCTTCTGTCATCTTCATTTCTGCACCAGGAGCATTTGGAACAGTGGTACGAAGAGATGAATCTCCTGATGGTGGTGGCAGTGCTAGAAGCATTGCTCTAAATTCACGAGTATCTGCAAACGTCTCAAAGTTGCACGCTATTACATCCAGACAGTATTCTCGAATCTTCAAAACACCATACCTACAAACAAGTCCAAAAACATTAGGAGCACATTTAGCATTGCATCCATAATATATAGCTTGTTTTGGTAACTTTGATGTGTAATTCTAAATGATCAATGAAATAAGCACTTGGTAACATACATGTCTGATAACATCAACCAATGGCACAATTCTGCAGGAGGAACCATTTCTAAATGAGGCAGTAGAGCATCAGCTACAGCACGTTTAAGAGGAAATAATAGATATCTTGAAGCAGCATCAAACATTTCTTCAGCCTGCTCGATCGAGTATGACCATTTTAAATGTTAGAAATGATGGAGACATTTTAGTCCGTTTGAATTATGTATGATGTACGTTGGCTACCTGATCAGGGTCAATATCCTTTAGACCATCGGTGTACCTATGGAGAAGTGAAAGAAATTGCATTAAAAATGTGTAGACCTACCAATTTAACAGATACACATCTATAAGAGATAAATATATGTTTTAATACACAGTTTCTACTTTCTACCCAATATCGCATTACACTTATAAATGATAGTACAATTGATCATTAGTTAACAGTGTCTTTTTTGAAAATATAGAATGTGTTGACATTATGTTACTAAGAATGCATAGATTATTCAGAAACGAGTGCTGACTATTAAGGAATGTTTGGATGGGCATTCACTACCTCATCTATTAGTCTTCTTCCCAACATTAATTTGATCCTACATTTGTCACATAATCACATAATTTATTCGGCCAATGACTCAAACTGATTATTGCCACTTCAGGTCATTTTAAACACACATCCAAACACCCTCTAACCAGAAATGTCATTGAGACATTATGGGGCAAAGATCCCATGCCACCTTATTTGATAATAATAATCTAATTACTAACATCAATATACAAGAAACAAAAAAAAAAGCTGACACTTACATGTACTCTATCATTTTCTCAAAAGCTTCCATGCTGAGGTCATGTTCTTCAAGCGGTAGATTGTAATCTGGTAACCCATCCTTTCCTTCAAGAAACTCCTCCATACGTGACAATCTTGTCTTAAAATATTCCGATCTTGAAGCCAAAATGACTTGATGGCAACGAAAAATCTTATCATCAACTTTAATACTAACATCTGCAAGATCATCCTCAAAGGCACTTACTTTCAACGACCCTATTCGTGTCACGAGATCATCAAACTTCTGCTCTTTAATTGAATTATCAAGAGATATTTGAAGAAGGCGTGACAACGCAGCAGGGAGACGATCATCTTCAGGAAGAGAACTTCCTTGTAAGATATATCGTCTTTGTGAATTATCTATATCTTGTAACGCTTTATAATCAGCATATTTATGATGCACCACCTCCTTTTCTATGACTTTCTGTAACGAGTCACACCTGCAAACTTTACATATCCTCACAAGATCTTCCATGTCATCCACAGCGATCTCGAGTCTATCAGAGTAAAAGAAGTGAATAAGGCTGTAAAGTGCAGGATAAGATAATTTCTCTCTTGAAAATCTTATTTCCTTACGACCCCTCCAATCAGTCTCAAATTTCCTCTTAAGATAAGGTGATCGAGCACTCAAGATTACTCTATGAGCTTCAATAGGTCTTCCATGAAGATAAAATACAACATCTGGTGGAAAATAGCCAGGACTGGTTCCACCATTAGACGAATTACCTACCCAAAACCCAATTTAATATCAGACGTCAGTTAAGTTGGCTTCTTACATAGAACACGAGTAAGGGTGTGTTTGACATTTCTTTCTAATTGCGATTATATGATATTAATTAAGCACATTTCAAAACATAGCCCTTAAGGCTATTAATTGACACGCATAAAAGAGTTGTATGTAGCAATTAAAATTTTATGTTTAGGAGACGCTTGTTTATTATGTACAACAAATTTCTGCATGTTAAACATAACCCTAAGAGCAATGTTTACAAAAATCCATTAAATGATCAGAAACAGATAAACAAAGCTACAGGAGATGGCGTTTGTTTGTGCTTCTCCTATATGAGTTTGTAATAATCCGACATCTAAATGTTCGAGCAATTGGCAATTATTTTCTTACTGAGAATTTGAAAGTGTAAGAGAACCCTAAATATTTGTTGCAGCTGATAAATACTATGCTGATAGTTTGACCCCTAAATGATCAGCATTAGTTTCACTATACCGAAACACTAACAACCCACGATCCATTATTCAAAAACACAATAACCATATGATCAGATTCATAAAGCAAACTGCGATTAGCCGATAATAAGATAATCACGCAAAGTACCTGTAAATTGAGATTGACCATCCAGTTGTTCTAGATAACCTTTATTAGCTTGACACGCTAAAAACGTTTCTCTCAAAGCAGCCGGCAACGGTCCCAATGGCGGCGGTCGAGCTTCAAACGCTTTCAAAAGCTTCCTAACTTTCAAATTCAATGCAGCATAATGACACCTGTCACCATCAAACGTATGTTCGGAGCAGATTGCACCGTTTTCTAACAGCATACGAGCAGCATCAAGGTGACCAGCCAAACAAGCATAGTATAAAGCCACTGAATCCCACTGGTCACGCGCGTTGACATTAACACCGGTTTCTAGTAAGTAGTTTAGCCGGTCAACGTCGCCGGCACGTGACGCTTCAAAAACGTCGCCGTATGGTACTTTTTTTAACGGGAGTGATTGGTTAAAGTCTTCGCCGTAGAGGTCAATGTCGTCTAATTCGGACATGATTAGGGTTTGTAGATTGTAACTGATGATGAGGAGGAGGATAAGATTGATGATTCATTTTGTAGTTATAAGGATTGCTGATTGGAGATTGAGGCGGTTGTTGGTGGATTGCATATTCTGATTCTGTAATAAGGTTATAATTTTAGGGTTTATGATATGATTGTGGATTGAAGAAAAGGGGGTTAACGAAGGAAGATGACTTTATTCATTACTATTAGGTAATAATCAAAAAAGCAGATATTATGAAATTTAATTTAATTGACACGTTAATGAATAACAAGATAAGATGAGGTTATACTATAAAGTATTATAAATACTTTTAATTTTTTTTTTAATAATGGTTTAATACTCAAACTTTCAAAAAAAATTCGTTTTAACACCTCAACTTTTTTTTAACGTTTTAACACTTCAACTTATAGTTTGACCAAAACTTAATACCCAAACTTTCAACTTTTTTCTGTTTTAACACCTCAACTTCTTTTTTAACGTTTTAACACTCCAATTTATAGTTTGACCACAATTTAATCCCTTTAGTTTGTTGTCCGTTTAATTTATATGATTTAAATATTTATGGGTGGCAACTGATCCTTGTCCCCTTTTACACCCGCTTAGGTCATGTGATGCACGTGAGTACGTGACCGAGTTAGTTGGTGGGAGTTAGTAAATTTTTTTAGTGAGTTTACATGTTCGAGTAACATAGTATATTTTTATAAGTTCAAGGTATTAAAGAATCTAATTAGTCAATTTTAGGGTAGCAAAATATATTTTGATGAAATTATTATATATCTATGTTTGACAACATCAACCTGAAAAAAGTAAAAGTGGGTTGATCACTTGATTGTGTTGATTTTATGTATCACGGGTCTCTAGGGGTGTTCATGGTCCAGAACCGGACTGAACCGGGCAAGAATCAGACCGAACCGAGAACCGAAAAATAAGGAAAACAAGGACCGAGGACCGGACCAAATATACTTGGTTCTTTCCGGTTCGGTTCCGGTCCAATTTGGTTCTCGGGTATTTTCGGTTATACCCGAAATTTGCACACTAAAGTGACTAAACAGTTCATGGAACCGAACTGGGATCGGACCGAACCGAACCGAGAACCGAAAAATAAGGAAAACAAGAACCGAGGACTGGACCAAAAATCGGTTCGGTCTGATTCGATTCCGGTCCGGTTCGATTCTCGGGTATTTTCAGTTCTCGGGTAAATTTGCACGCCCCTAAGGGTCTCCAAGTTTGTGTCAAAACTATGTGAGGGGCTTAAGGGCTCATCTCCATAAATATGAAAAAGTATCAGCATGTCGAATGGGTCCACACATGAGTTCACCATCGACGATCAGCTTCAAATCTACAAATTTGAGTTTTGACTGCCGCCATAGTAACACGTTGCCTTCCCTCACCATTGCCACCGTTTAATGAGAATTTTACATACCTACAATGTTATCTAATCATTATTTCGAAACTGCAATCATGTATGTAAAGCTTATTAAGAGAGCTTTGATAGGCGGTGATATTCGTTTTAACGGAGAAAAAATAAGGCAATTTTAAAATGTGGTTTAGATTAAAAAGATGGACAGATTTATGGTCGTAAACTGGTAGACATATACACGTTTGCTTTGTTTCTTTCTCATACTTGGTTTGTAAATTATATAAAATTTGAAATTTATATATCTAGTGAGAAAAGTATTACGGAGTACTAACGAAGTTAACTAGCTAAGTAAACAATAGTAGCCTTTAAACACGAGCATGCTTATTTTAGGACTTAAATATAAATAATATCTAAGTTATAAAATAAAATATACTTAAGTTATTTTTAATTTTAAATAAACTATGTTTATATATAAAAATAAGTTATAAAATAAACTATGTTTATTTTAGGACTTAAAAATTGAAAATATTTAAGTTATTGTTAATTTAAATAAAATATATTTAATTTTGAATTAAATATAAAATATAAATTTTAAGAGATACTCCCTCCGTCCCATTACAAATGTCCACTTTGATTTTGCACGTAGTTTTAGGATTCTCCACTATCTACACTTTTCACCAATCAAATACTATATCCACCAACTAAAGTCTTTTTTTATTGGTTAAATATCAAAATGGACACTTATAATGGGACATCCCAAAATAGTAACGTGGACATTTCAAATGGGACGAAGGGAGTAATTATTAAGATATGTATAATAGATGACTTATCCGACAAGCATCCCGGTGTAAAAATATTTACAAAGTTTTTTTAAGGCACATCATAATTCTTCAATCTTTCAATAAAGCTTTATAGAAAAACTTTATCTCTAATAAAAAAAAGCTTTTGCAAAACTTTTCTTTTGAAATCTACACATACAAATTTGAAGGAAAATTTTTGCTCAAAATTTTGATATTTATCAAGCTTTACATAAATAAAACTTTTCACTACAATAATAAAAAACTTTTCAATATTTTTTTATTCAAAATAGATGTATAAATATTATTAGAGATGCTCTTAAAAAAGATAAAGTGACAATAAAAATGAGAGGAAGATAACGGGTCGACCCAACCATACCAGGGTTTTACCAAACTCGGTTTTAAAATGATCCATCTGATCCGTTTTGACATAAACCTGAATTAACCCATGACCCAAACTGACTCGTTTGTCAGGTAATGCTTGCTTTGATTATGTCCAACTTAGCAATTATCACATAATAGTTCTGTAACACCCGGTCAAAAAGTCAATTTTTCGTGCCAAATTTAAACTTTAAATAATGGTATTTTTATATGCGATTATAACAAAGTGTTCAAAAATATAAGTCGTTTTAATCTAAAACGCATCTTAATTATCTAAAACCGCGGGGAAAACAACGTATTAAACCTTAAGTTACAAAATAATATTTTTATAATGTATTTTGGTTCGGAAACATTTGAAAGAATATAAATACATTTTAGAATTTAAAATATTACATTTTATACGATCGGGCAAACAAACACGGGTATTTTACACTGCAAATTATGACGAAGTGGGGGAAAACCCCCACCCCTTCCCTTTGGTCAGCTGCTCCAAACACACCCTACCCCCTATCATCCCTTTCATTTTCATTCACACAAAACACACACACCTCTTAAATCCTCTCCCAAAATCTCCATCAATTTTTGGATTTGCAAACCAACCAACCAAAGTTATATTTTCGGAATCACCATCAAGCAAGGAACAAGATTTACAAAAGCATCATCATCATTTTCGGCCCCCTCTAGCTTCGATTTGCGATTGTAAGAAAAACTCTAAAATCTTAGATTTACTCATTTTGATGTTGTGTTTTGATGTTAGATTGTGTACACCACTTAGTTATGCCTAAATAAAGGATTAGAACATGATTTCATAGCCTAAAAATGAGTTAGATTTGGGTTTTGGGACAGAAAAGCGCGACATGCGCTGTTTTCTGGGCTGGTGTTCATCTTTGCGACACAAGCCTTGTGTCGCAAAGTTGTGTCGCATAAACCCATTGACGTCGCATTTTATGTCGCATCAACCCTTGTGTCGTAGACTTTGCGACACAACGATTATGTCGCACCTTGTGTCGTATACCCTATACGACACAACCCTTATGTCGCTATTGACTTAGCACCGAAAGCTTATGCGACACAACCCTTGTGTCGCTAAGTTCTTGTGTCGCATTCTTATGCGACACAACCCTTGTGTCGAATACCTGACCTTTGTGTCGCATATTGTGTCGCTAAAAACATAAAATACACATGATTTTCACTAAGCGTCGAAACTGAGATTTTACCACTCAACTTTTACTCCAAAATGGAATTTCGGAGCGTTTTTCACTACAGCAACATAATAGAAATAAAAATTTTCCAAGCTGACTTGGCAGCTCGACCCCAGCCAGGGGCTCTGCCCCTTGGACCCCGCCAGAGGTTGCCACCCCCTGGACCCCGCTATCAGGGGCGCTGCCCCCGAACCCCCGTACACAGTTTCCAAACCTAAACGACAAATGAATACATACACAACTCGCTTAGACAAGCTGATTTGTCTCTTACTTATATAACCTCACGTGTTTAGGACACTAGGAGGTTACCCATCGGACGACGCGTATATCGTAGGATCGCTAACAACTCACAGGTGAGTTTCATAGCCCCACTCTTTCAAATGTTTTACTGCTTTCGGGGTGAAACACATGCTCAATTTACTGCTTTCGAATTATATTAATAAACTTTTATAATTCACAATTATCTTTATTACTGCCATGTAATACGAAATGTGTAATACTTAGGAATTACACCCACCGGACTGTCTTGAAATAGTATCAATACTAAATAGGTTACAACCGTACACTGTTGGATTGTGAGAAAACAATCACCACCTCATAACTTGACTAAGTTACCTTTATACATTAACAATATTGTCGCGGGACAATACAATCAAACACACTAGAACTGGTTAGTTCTACCTTCACTGGACAACGACTAGACTTCAACAGAGTTAGTCTTTCTTTAGGAACTAAGACTGCCTATACAACTTGTGATCATCAGAACGGGAAGTGTACTTAAGTGAACCTTTCCCCGAGACCTCAAATATACTTGCTAGGTTGAGGCTAGGAGTATACACTAGCGATGTACGTTAGTATAGGATCTTTATACTAATACAAACCAACTAGGTGATGAGTATTCATACCTAGGTTCAATGTGCTACTTAATATCTGAGTATTGTACATACATATTTAGATACAGAATATTACGTCATGCGTGGCATGATACACTATTACTTGTTTTGGTAGATCTGACTTATATATGTGTATATATATATATACTCGTATACTATATCAAGCACTTGGTGCTTCTTACAATTTACATATGCATATTGGCATACATACATACAAACACAACTACTCAAGTCAGGCGCGTCGTAGTACGGCCGGCTCTCATATACTTAGTTAGGACTGTCGTAGTCAGCTGGCTCTACAATTCACCAGTCGGGCTTGTCGTAGTACAACCGGCTCAATTACATACTTTGCTTGCGAGCAATGCGGACGATGTTCCAGAAGGGACACACAACGATGCCACGGTAAAGTGGGCACAAAACGATGTCACGGTATTGCAGTGGGCACAAGGACGTATTCGCGGTAAAGCGATACACTCATGGATGGGCGGGCTTATGCTCGTGATCCACAACAGTTAACGGGTCGGTGGAGTTTCCATGCGAGGACGTTAGCTCAATCATGTCCGGGTTAGTTTATGCTAACTGGTCAAACGGACACACAAACTGTTTTCAATCAAGTCCGGGTTAGCTCATGCTAACTGGTCAAACGGACATACTAAATATTCAAACATAGTTCTGCGGGTACTTCAATTAACTGTTGCTAGATGCAACACACAATAAATACTCGATCATAGTTCTGTGTAACTACAATTGTCTGCTATCGTATGACGTGGTCATACCATTAATCTATAGCTATTAGGCATGTACTGCCTCACATTATGGAATTCACATTACTTGATAGATACCAAAGCATGGATTGCCACATTTCATTATTCACTTAGGTGCATAACCAAACCGATTTAGGTATGAGATACCTTGTAGGATGTTTACACATTGGTGTTACAACTTTAACACAATACATTTCAGAATCGCAGATTCTGAACTACTTTTCAAACATAAAAGGTTTTATACTTTATGTTTTAACTAAAAATCCTATGAACTCACCAGCTTTATAGCTGACCTGTTTTAGCATGTGTTCTCAGGTGCCCAGTAGGTTTAGGACTGCTACAAGATAAACTAGCTCGAGTCGCATATTTTCAAACAACGGGGACCACTCTGCATTTACTTTTGTATTTTCAAATTATGTAAATTTGAAACTTCTATTAAACTCGCAACGTTGTAAACGTTCTATTTTGGAAAAATGTATAATTGTTTTCAAACGTCTCATTTAGAGTCGTTCATTATGTATCTTATGCTGTGATATTTGATTTGGTAACACCCGACCCGACCGCTTCCGTAACCCGAAATTTGAGGGTGTTACAAGTTCTAATGCACACAATATTTAGATTTTGCCGTTTACCTCATGATTGACATTCCTATCTAACTTAGTCAATTTATTGCTTGTCAAGGTAAACATAGCTAAAAAAAATCACCCGTTCTAAATAACCCAAACATAAAAAAACTCAATCAATTTATTAAACTAAAGTTTTGCTTATCCAAATTACTCGTGCAAACAAAATAACTTCAGTATAATAATAAAAATATTCAAAAAAGACGGCGTTGAATCAATAAACATTCACCGTAACATACAAAACAACACATTAAAGTGTTAGGATGAGCTATCTTATAAATTACTCGTGGTCTAAACCATCAAATCAAAATCAAAATAATAATATTTCAATATTTTATGTATATACTGAGTGTATTATGTACTCCCTCCGTCCCATTTGAAATATCCACATTAGACCTCTCCCAATGGTGACGGAAAGTGACAGAAACCGACGCGCCACATCAGCGACACGTCACCCAACTGACAGAAACTGACAGGCCCCTCCCAACAGTCATCCGTCAGTTTCCCGTCAGTTTCATATTCCATGGATCCACACCAATAAACTTAGTTAAATAATACACAATAATTAAAATAAAAACACATTTCATTAAAATTAAAAATATTACAATCCTAAAAAATAAAAACATTACAATCCTAAAAAATAAAAACATTAAACTCCTAAAAATAAAAACATTAAACTCCTAAAAATAAAAACGTTACACTAAAAATAAAAGTACATTTATTTAAATTTAAACTAGCCTAATCCGAGCTCGATTCTTCGTCTTGGTCCGCGGCCTCATTCTCGTCTTCATCTTCATCTTCATTTGTCGTTTTGTATACATTTCCAAATTCTTCAACGACTTCTTTGCATGCCAACTTAATAATTTGTAATTCCTTTTTGGAGGCCCGTTCGGAAGACTTTTGCAAAGAAAACTCAAAGGCTTAAACGCCGCCTTTTTGATGTTGTTTTTCTTAATCGTTTCAAGTGTGTCCGCGGCTTTTAGGGCTTGTGATTTAACCGCTTCAATGGCTTCGAGTTTTTCGGACACAACATTACTTCGTGACGAAGAACCGGCATCCGAAGATTGAGAAGTCTTTGACGCTTTTCGACCCGGTGGACGACGTATCGGGTCGTCGCGGAACAAGGTCCTCATGTTGGCTTCTAGAGATGACGGGATGTCGTTCGAGCCAAGATCAGTGGCTTCGAATTCGGTTTCGGGTTGGAACGGGCATTTGTTGCTCATCACGCCTTGCTCGGTGAAGAACTTTGGGAAATGTCTTAGAACCTACCAACAACTCTCGTAAGTAAATTTCCTTCTCGTTTGGTTGAGAAAAGCTTTCTTGGCCGCATCCACTACGTCTTTATCCCCGGCACCGCTTTGATGGCAACCCTCCTTAAACTTTCTGTGATGGCCTTCGAAAATTCGCACGTCGCCAGCTATTTTGTTCCATTTGCCCGTTAGTTGGTTGAGGTTACGTTTCATCGGGACAATCGAATTGTAATCCGATTTGACACTTCGCCAAAAACTTTCATTTGTTTGATTGTTTCCGATGACGCCGTTTTCGGAACAATGTATCCACCGTTCGGCCAACATTCTCGCTTCGTCATCGGACCACCTAACTTGAACCCGAAGTGGTGCGTCCGGATTTTTTCTTGGTTTTTTACCCTTTTTCTTAGGGGCCTCGGGTTGGGTATCGGGTTCGGACTCGGGTTCTTGTTCGGGTTGCAATTGGTTTTCGTGATCGGAATCGTCGGAGCTGTCGAGAAGGTTTTGATGTTGGGTTTCGGGTACGACGAAATTTGGAGTTTGTGGAGGTTGTCAGTAACGGGTAGGTGTTGCTTGGTAGCCGTGTGGGTTTGATGAGGAGGTGCCGTGGTATGTGTTTGGTGAATAATCCATGGAAGGTGTGAATTGCGGGTTTTGATACCACCCGGGATGTTGGTAATTTCTTCGTGGGTCGTCGGGTGACATTTGATACGGGTTTACAATTGGTGCAAAATGAGCAAAACCCGTCGGTGGAGGTTGATAGTTATTTTGGATTTGGTAACGGGTTGTTCACCAAGTTTTGCCACATATCGTAGCCAACTTGTTGTTGCTCATTTTGGTTTGATTTGGTTTTGGATTTGGTTTTGGATTTGGAATTGGTGTTGTTGTTTGACATTTTTTGGAAGTGAAAGTGATAAAAGATGTGAGAATTGGTGATGTTTGAGTGTGAAAAATGTGATAGATATGTGTAGTATTTATATAGAATTTTAAAAAAAAATGTATCCATTGGTACCTTTTTTTTTTTTTTAACCTCCAACGGCTCAATTTTAATTTTTTTTTTAATCACCTCACGGACCCACGGCCCCACCGTCCACACCCAAACACCTCGTCGGAAACCGACGGACCGAACCGACGGCGTCGTGCCATCGGTGTCGGTTCCGTCGGTTTCAACCGACGGAAACCGACTAAAGGCGTTGGGACGAGTCTTATTATTTTGGGATGTCCCATTATAAGTGTCCACTTTGATATTTAACCAATCAAAAAAGACTTTAGTGAGTGGATATATTATTTGATTGGTGAAAAGTGTAGATAGTAGAGAATCCTAAAACTACGTGCAAAGTCAAAGTGGACATTTGTAATGGGACAGATGGAGTATATATTTTCTTGTTGAATGTTTCGGTACATATCGGAAAGTCTTATTTGATTTAGCCTCCTTGTTTTTTCTAGATTTTAGTAGTCTGCAAATTTGTATGGTTAAGAGCACAGGGAGCGCTGAATGGTGGTTCAGTGTTCAGTTCAGTGTTCTTGAGAACACTGAACTTGAACACTGAAGCAGAAAAGTGGGGTAATGGTTAATCTTGAGGTTCATTGTTCAGTTCAGTGTTCTCGTGATTATTTTATTATTATTATTATTTTCTAAAAACAAATTAAATACATAAAAGAATACAAAATAAAAACAAATAACATTAAATTAAAAAGTACTTTCATACAATAATTAAAATTCCTAAAAATACATAATTAAAATACGATAATTAAAGATCCTAAAATACATAATTAAAGTTCCTAAAAATACATAATAAAAATACGATAATTTGAAAATACCTTATTATTCGTCATCCGTCTCCGATCCACCAACCGAACCCGATCCACCACCCGAACTCGGTCGCCTCCACCCGAACTTTTCGCGAATCTTCTCCTTTTCCATGTTGAGAAACCACGCGTCATCTTCCGATAAGCCATCCGTTGTCATCTTCAAAACCCGCATTGCTTCGGCGATGTCTCGGGTACGATAAACGCTAGCTTTGGATTGAGTCAATTGTTGAAAGTTTGTTGTGATCAACTCATCAAAAGAAGACGTGCTACTTTTAGTAGAAGTGTCGGAAGATGTTTTGGCACTTTTAGGACGCCTTGATTTTCCGGGTGGCCGCGGGTGTACGTCATCTCCAAAAAGGGCGGCGTTCGGGTTTTCTTCATTCTCCACTTCATTCTCCAAGTCATTCTCCAAATCATAAGCTACATCTTCCAAGTCCACTGTCTCCCTTCGCTTGTTCCTACGCCCGACTACAACCGCCTCGGGCACCAACCATTTTTGTTTATCTTTCAAAAAATTCCAAGCGAGCTCTTGACCAAAAGCCGATTTCGACTCAAACCGGAACGTCTCTAAACACCGCAACCTAAAATCTTCATCTTTTTCACCGCTATGCCTTTCTCTTCCCAACCTAGCAACGATTCCTTGATACTTATGACAACGATTGTTCAAAAAAGTCCACTTAGACGACAATGCGTCTTTTCCCCGTTGGACGACTTTTTCCTTATCCGCACGTTTATTGTACTCGTCCCTCACCAAGTACCAAAATGACTCTCCTTTTTGATCGATGCCTCGGTTTTGATCTTCGGATATACAAATCCAACATTGAGCTAAAAGTAGCTCCTCTTTGGACGTCCAATAATTGCGGACGGATATTACTTTCTTTTTCTTCGGCGACTCGACTACTTTGGATTTTGATTTATTGGGACGAGACGGCGTCGGTGTTTCGGCCTCAACCGAATGCTCCAACGGCGGCGGCACTTGACTTTGCTTCCATAACAAAAATTCTTGGTACTCGGGTGTCATTTGCGGGAATTGGGTGGGTGGAACTTGTGATTGACACGGGTTGTATGAAGATGATTGTGTTGTTTGCGGGTTGTAAGTTTGACCAAAACCCGACATTTGAGCATTTGGAACTTGTGTTTGGGGGTTGTAGTTTGGTGGAAATGGATTCCATTGCGATTGGAGGTTGAATGGGTCATTTGGGTTTTGAGACATTTTTTTTGGTTTAGTTTTTACAAATTACAAAGTATAGAAATAAGAAGAAGAAGAAAAGATTTGAGGTGTGAAAAATGGTGGAAGTTGAGTGTGTATTTATAGTGTAAAAAAAAGATTTTTGAAAAAAAAAAAAAAGTCCAACGGCCAAAAAGACGGATAGTTTTTTAATTTTTTTTTTTAATTCTTGTATCCGTTGCAACCCGAGAAAAAAAAAACAAAAAAAACTTAAACGTTGCAAATCCAACGTTTTGATCCGAACGCTGAGAACGAACGCCGGTCTGAAGCGCCGAACGCCGGTGACCGGCGTTCTCCTATGTTGAACGGTGGGAGAATTGCCGGCACTCCCTGTGCTCTAAGACAAACCAAAAGATCGAACAATTTAATTGAGATTTCATCAATCATGCATCACTTTATTAATCGCCCACTTAACATTTAAACAACTTAACGACTAAAATTTACCAAAATAACACAATTCAAATCTAAAAAAAACAAATCTGTAACACTATTCTTGTTAACGTTATAAATCAAATCGTAAGAATATCGTGGTCACGTATACCTACCACACTTCCACCACCCAATCCTTAAATTAATTCGTGACACAAACAATTCAACATATTACAATTCTCATTGAACTTATCAACTTATTAAAAACACCTAAAAAACCTAACTCAATCAAAACATTTTTTTTACATTAAACTACTATTTACTTAGTCATCAGTTCTTCCCTAATTGTTTAAATTAAAAACGCCATCTACCATGTTTGAAATCAGACACCCTATTATTTAGCAACTTTAAACGCGTTACGCCCTAAATTTATAAACTTTTTCCTAACTCATAGCTACCATCTTTATTTGCAATTTTCATTATGTAGTTTGTTTTCTACTTCATCTCAACTTCGATTCAAAGTCTCCCTTGTCGCTTTTTGTTTGTATTATTATATGATTTTGATAATTGTAACTTTGTTGGTTTAGAAGAAATTGAAGGTTTTTCAGGTACCCATTTGGATATAGGTTGAAAAGATTTGATCTTTAAGATCTTAAACATCACATGATATTATGCGCAGTTAACCCATGTGAGCCTTTTCAAGAATCTTGTAACTTTCTTGAACTAGCCCTAAGTTCTTATGATTGAAATTCTTTGAAGTTTCTTTATTTCTTTATTATTTTGTTATATTTTGTGTTAATTTGTATTAAAAAATGTATGGAACTCAAAGCAAGAGGGATTTGTCACTTGAAATTCACTCACAAATTCCCATTTTGAGGCCAAGCATTCATTCTAGAAGGGCAAATATTACTGTAAAGTTCCAAGATCTTTATGGGTTTACAGTGGAAGGTAATGTTGATGATGCAAATATATTAAATGAAGTGAGGGAGAAAGTGAGGGAACAAGGTAAGGTATGGTGGGCATTAGAAGCTAGTAAAGGGGCAAATTGGTATCTGCAAACTCATGAAACTTCTGCACTTAAATCATCTTTAAAGTTTTCAGCTTTAGTGAATGGTATCACACTTAAGAAGCTGATTAGGAAGGGGATACCTCCAGTTTTAAGACCTAAAGTTTGGTTTTCATTATCTGGTGCTGCGAAGAAGAAATCGACTGTGCCCGATAGCTATTATAATGAATTGTTAGTAGCTGTTGAGGGTAAGGTCACCCCTGCCACGAAGCAGATCGATCACGTGAGCTCTCATTTTTCTTTTGTTCATGTTATATACTTATACTTACTATTAATATTAATATAGTCTATGCCTCTATGAGTCTATGGTAGACACTGTTGTATATGTAGCAATGTTCCAAGTTTATGTTGGGACGACTTTTGTTTGAGCTATTATCTTGTGTGTAATAATTATGAACTTATGATATACGTAATAAGTGTGATACTCGTGATGTGAAATAGTCACAAGGAACCCTAAGTCCAGTTTTGTTTCAAGATTCGAAGTTAACATTTGTGGGTAACGTTTTTTATGGTGTGAGAAGAAAATGAAAATATGATGGTGAGTTATATGAGGATAAAATGAACATGAGACATTGAGAGTAACAAGTGGAGGAAAATGGTATGATGAATGAGTGCCAAGTTACAGCAAGTTTCATTGTTGAGGATTAATGTGAAATTAAAAACACTTGTTATTTATGAATAGTTTTTATGTTAAAACTTCCCAATTAAAATTCATGAATAGAAAGAAATAAACTTATCTCTTCCATTGTATATTCACTCGTAATTATGTAATTAAATGTTTTACAATTAGACGCTTTAATTTATTCAGATTGAGGGCTCAACTTAGTAATCTAAAGTTAGGTGTTTAAGTTATTTCTTGCTGATTTCATTCCGCCTTTTTGGTATGCATACATGCAGGATCTGCCTCGAACTTTTCCTGGTCATCCATGGTTGGATACTCCTGAAGGTCATGCTTCTCTAAGACGTGTTCTTGTGGGTTACTCTTTTCGTGATTCTGATGTTGGTTATTGCCAGGTACGCACGCACCAATAGGTCCATCTTCTACCGAAGAATTAACATACATAATTTTTTTCTCATTTTCTTGAATCTTGCGGTGACCATGATGTATCTGATACAGGGTTTAAATTATGTCGCTGCATTATTGTTACTCGTCATGAAGACTGAAGAAGATGCATTTTGGATGTTAGCAGTTCTTTTAGAAAATGTATTAGTCAATGATTGCTATTCGAGTAATTTAACAGGCTGCCATGTAGAACAGAGGGTGTTTAATGATTTATTAAAAAAGAAGTGTCCGAGGTAAAAAAAGAAAAGAAACTTTCTGTATTGCATTCAGTCACGTTATTTATAATTGATTGATAATTATATAAAGTGGATAGATTTTAATCTTCGAAGATTCTGTATGTAGTATATATTCTCATTTGGAAGCTCTTGAATTCGATGTTTCGCTTGTTGCCACCGAGTGGTTTCTTTGCATCTTCTCAAAAAGCTTGCCTTCAGAGGTTGAAATTACTCCCCTATCTCCTTCACACAAGTTTGTGTATGCATGCTTATCAAATATCTAATAGTTCCCTACCCACAAAACTTTGCAGACGACCTTGCGAGTTTGGGATGTTCTCTTTTATGAAGGAGCACAAGTTCTGTTTAACGTGGCTCTTGCTATATTCAAGGTGATAGGCTTATATAATTTTGTCTGAAATAACCTTCGCTTGTTATATACAAGGTGATATGCTTAATTCTGTATGCTAAGTTGCTAACATAGGATAGAATGTTGTTGATCCTAGTCAATGAGAATGGTTTTACAGATTATTGTATCTTGAATGCTATATATTTAAATGTTGCAATTAAAGTGTACGTGAAAGGAGTAATGCATTGCAAAAGCAATATCTAAGTAGTGTTGTTAAAACGTCATTGCAGATGAAAGAAGAAGAGTTGCTCGCGACACATCATGTTGGAGATGTAATCAATGTGATACAGAACACCACTCATCATCTATTCGATCCAGATGACTTATTGACAGTAAGTCTACCTTCTATATGGATTTGATAGTTTATATCCATATTCATTTACCAAAGTTCCAATATTACCTAAATCTTTTTTCTTTTTCTTTTTTGGAATTCTATGATCTAAATGTTCCTGCTCATAATTTTTTAAATGATTTATTTTCCTGCAATGAAATTAGATGGGGTTTTCTGTTTTTTTTATGCATAATAATCTTTGTCGACCTTGAAGTTAGCTACACATTTGACACTAACAAGTCAGACATTGACTCAACTTAATTTTTCAAGTTGTAACTATAATTTAAATTTGACTTGTACCCATGAAAAAGTGCATACAAGCAGATATGCTGCCACATTGGACCATAAAAAGTTTTTGTTGTGTAGCATACTCGATTTTAGGATGTGGGTATAGATAGCATAGTAGTAATAGTAATAGTAATAATACAAGAAGAACAAGAATCAAGGATATTACTTGCGTCCCATTAACTTGCAATAAGGAGAAAACTAGTTTGAGGTAACGAATAGGAAACATAGAATACATGAAAATGGTGAAAATTTAATCAAAAAAGTTTTCTAACCATAGCCCTCGGACATGTTGAACGTTTCATGAATATGTTGCACAATACGATATCCTTACATGATACTGCTACGTCTCCAGCTTAATAACATGAAATATTATGATTGCAGGTTGCTTTCGATAAACTTGGGTTTATGAGCACAAATATATCAAAGGAAAGGAAAAAGCAAGAACCAGCAGTCATGGCAGAACTTGATCAGAGGTTGAGACGACTTAATTCTAGTAATCTTGACGGCAATAGTTGACTTGTGTGATCCAAGTTAAAACGCCACCAATATCATGAGAAAATGTTGTACAAATGCTAACGTACACAAATGTCTAGCATGCTTGTCTTAAACTTATGTACAAGTAGTTATATTTATGTTTACAAGAGAATCAAACTTGCCTCAAAGGCTCGTGTTCAAACCTTGTATTGTAGCTTCTGTAGCGGATTCAATTCTAAGATGTTATCGGATCTTGTTGCCTGTTTCTGGTTGGAGTTTTGATATTTGGTTTCTTAGTATTTCCACTTTCTAAACTTTATAGATAATAATTCAAATGTTTTTTGGTCAATTCTTTTTGTGCAAGGTTTTTAAGTAGCCCATTTGACTTGTCAGAGCAAATATATCGTGGTATCAATTAATAGAGAGACTACTTGTTTCTTTATTATTATTATATTATTTTTTATTTTTTTGCAAAAAGGAATATACCATTAGATTCAACAGAAGTTGAAATAAATTACTACAATGCATAACTAGATCATATCTCAAATAACATATCCATTTAACATATGATCTAAGTTCAAAAAAGCAAACCAAAGGAGATTATATGCTAAAATTCTACGCTAAATCCCATGGTTGTCAACTCCATATAGATAACCTAATTTTACAAGTTATGTAGGTTAATGGATTGTATATATGCAAGATGATTTGATTCTAAGCACCAAAGAAGTAAAACACACAATGATTGTGATTTTA
Organism: Pseudognaphalium luteoalbum; assembly: GCA_963422505.1. Taxonomy (NCBI): domain Eukaryota; kingdom Viridiplantae; phylum Streptophyta; class Magnoliopsida; order Asterales; family Asteraceae; genus Pseudognaphalium; species Pseudognaphalium luteoalbum. The sequence continues at coordinate 111,653,856 of OY730196.1, forward strand.
TAATGTATTTATGTTAATACGAACAATAGAATGTCATCTTCAATCATCATCTTTACTGTTTCACTAAAACAAATATTGCAACACAAAAGATTACTCAATACACATCATTTTTTAAACTCATTACCTCTAATATGTGTTAATCTAAGTTATATATTTTTGTTAAAAATTAAAGAAAAAAACCCAGACAATTAGAAAAAAACACCATATTTCATCTCGCGAAAACAACAGATTATAATATAGTGTTATTTAATAAAAATCATCAAATTTGATACATTTCCATTTTTACGCAAACATTTGGTGCGATGTTGTCCTCACGGTTTGTGGTGCCATACTTAGACACTAACGTCTCAAACTGTATCCGTTTTAACAAGTTTTTATTTATAAGTATAAGTATAGGGGAAGGTTATTGTAGAATCATTTCTTATAGTAGGAACGACTTTTTTCATTTTTAAATTCAACATATGTATACATTTTGTAAAAATATATATGCCAAAATTATAAAAAATTTATCCTCTTTAATATTAAATCGATTAAAAAAATTAAAATTATATATGACTGTGATACACACTGAATTTTTTATGATGTGTATCACATATTTTATATATAAAAAAAATCTCATATTAAAGAATAAAGAGCATACCATTCTAAAATTTTTAATATAAATTTTATATAAAAATATAATTTAATCTTAGTTAAAACTTAAAAGTATGATCCCCATACTTTTTATAATTTTGCCTTTCAAAACTACTGAAGGGGAAAAAAAAATGGCCTCCCAACTTAAAAATTCCTAGCTTGTTTATTCATACCACAAAAACCCTCACCTTCACAAATACCCTATTTTTCAGTTTTCTTTGCAAAACCTTTGACAAAGATTCTTTTAACTGCTGCTCTGATCTCGAAATCAACCACCACAATCCGTTGCTCTCATTTCGAAATCCACCGCCACACGCTGTCCCGATCTCCGAATCCACCGCACGCTGCTCCGCCGACCTCAGACAGCCGCCGTCACCACACTCGTATGCCATTCTCGTTTCTCGACTTCTTTCTACTCCTCTTTGATTTCTTACTGTCCAATCTTCTGTTAATATTATGTACAGTTATAATCTTGAATTAGAATGTGTACTCTTTTTTGGCTTAAAATCAATTGGACCTGCACAATTAGAGATTTAACATAGAAAGCTTAAATGCAAGGTGCTCGGATGGAATTGAAATCATGGCTTAAATATTTTTTTATTAGCATTCATTTATGGGAGTGAAAATGAAGTTGTCGCGATGGATTTCCATGGTTGTAGTGAATAGTGGTTGAATGCTTGTGATTTTGGGGGATGGAACTGAAATCAAGGCTTAAAAAATGTTTTATTGGCTTTCGTTTATGGAATTGAAAATGAAGGTGTAGCGATGGATTTCCATGGTGGTAGTGAATTGTGGTTGAATGCTTGTGATTTTGGGGATGAAAGGATTTGAATGATGCGTGGTGTTATTGTTGTTAAAATGCAAATGAAACCTGATTCTAAAATATGGTCATCGTTTAATGTTGCAGATTTTCTCGAGTCTAATCACTCTTGCTAATGATAGACTAGTAATTACTAAATAGAGGAAAATGAGCATCGTACCGAAGGAGACCGTTGAGGTCATAGCACAGAGCATCGGCATAAATAATTTGTCTCTAGATGCTGCATTGGCTCTTGCTCCTGATGTCGAATATCGTATGCGGGAAATAATGCAGGTGATTGTTTATATATTGCTTGTTTTCTTTTAAATTGCGTGCTTTTGGTCGTTGTGCCGCACGTGTGTCTCTAAAACTAGTAGTCATAGTTGTTGAAAATGACAAGTATCATTTCTTTTGCTTACAAAACTTTTTAGGAGGGAATCAAATGCATGCATCATTCCAAAAGAACTACATTGACCACAGATGATATAGACAGTGCACTTGGCATGAGAAATGTTGAGGTGAATCATTACTTCTCTATCTGCTTATATGGAGTATGATGTTAACTTATATTTTGACAATAAAGGATATTGCAGAAACAATGTCCGAAGTACAAAAAATCTGATTCTAATAAATTAAAGCGTTCCTAATTTGACCCATTATTATTGTCAGTTCAGCCAATCTATGGATTTGCATCCGGAGATCCTTTGAGGTTCAAGAGAGCCCTTGGACACAAAGATCTATTTTACATTGATGACAAGGATGTGGATTTTAAAGATGTAAGAGAAATAAAGCATGTGATTTTTTATTTTTATTTTTAATTTGAAGTTAAAAACAAAACTCTTCACATTTTATATTTATTTTGCTGATATGAAGGTGATAGAAGCTCCACTACCAAAAGCACCGCTGGATACTTCACTTTTCTGTCACTGGCTAGCCATTGAAGGTGTACAACCTGCTATTCCAGAAAATGCCCCTGTTGAAGGTCTGTTTAAAACATCTCTGTCTGTTGGAGCTAGCAGCGCTTGCATTTTCTCTCTCGTGTATACTTTTGCAATTTTTTTATAACGACACTTGTATTACAAACTTGCATGCAAAGTTTGTATTTTATATATGCGTTCACTGTGGCAGAGCTGACATTTGGAGATGTTATGGGTCATGTGCAGTTATTGCTGCCCTACCAGAGACTAAAAAGCCTGAGCAAAAGAGTGATGAACTACCTATCGATATTAGATTGCCTGTAAAACATGTCTTATCTAGAGAGCTTCAGGTATATCACACCATTTCTCTTATTCTTAGTAGTTTTTTTCACCTTTCTGAAATTCAGTTTGTTGCTGCAGTTATACTTCAACAAGATTACCGAGCTTGCAGTAAGTATGCCTGATTCTGTTCTCTTCAAGGAAGCACTAATGAGTTTGGCGACAGACTCTGGACTTCATCCTTTAGTTCCTTACTTTACGTGCTTTATTGAAGACGAGGTAAAGACTGAAAACTGAGATGTTAATATTATAATCTAAGTACTGATTAGAGCAAAATTTTCAGGTTTCCCGTGGTCTAAATGATTTCCAGCTGCTCTTTGCCTTAATGCGGCTTGTTTGGAGTCTTCTCCAGAACCCCCACATACACGTTGAACCTTATGTTAGTCACTAACAGAGTCTACTATCCATATAATTGATATATTATTCTGATAACATCAACATCTTTACATAATATCGTCTATCAACATTTTGAAGCACATATTCTTTTTAACTTTCAGTTACATACTTATATAGTAATCTTGTTGGTTTCATCTAACATGTTGCACGATCCTGCAGCTGCACCAATTGATGCCACCTGTTTTAACCTGTATTGTTGCAAAAAGGTTGGGAAAGCGAATTGCTGATAATCACTGGGAACTTAGAGACTTCACTGCCAAACTTGTTGCCACTATATGTAAAAGGTGAAACTTTCTATCATCTGCTGATGTTGATATCATTGTACATATTTTCAAAATAACAAATGACAATGTATACTACAGGTTTGGGCATAATTATAGTAGTCTCCAGACACGTTTGACTAAAACATTGCTTAAAGCATTTTTGGACCGGAAGCGGACACTGACTCAACATTACGGTGCTGTTCAAGGACTAGCTGCTCTTGGACCTCATGTGGTAAAATATCTCTCTGTTATCCCTTCTACTTCAACCAATGTGCAATATGCATTAATGGTCTCCACTCTCCAGTTTTAATGGTTTTTAACTTCTTCGCAGGTTCGTCTTCTTCTTCTGCCAAATCTTGAGACTTATTTAGGCTTTCTTGAAGAAGTACTCCGTGAGAATCAAAAAAAGGAAATGACAAGACTCGAAGCTTGGCGTGTATATGGCGCACTGTTGGTCAGTTTATCTTACAAAACAACCTTCTTTCCCTTGTCACTGTAATCTTTTTTTTTCTTGTTTTGTCTTAAAAAAATGAGGTGGCAATTCGACCATTTATTTATGGGCCGACTCTCTAACAGATTACACAGGTAAACTAGAAATACGAGCTGAAAAGGAAAGCGCATATGGGTTAATTGTCATCCAAATTGTATTTCTAATTCATAAAACATGCTAAAACATTTTATTAAGAAAATATACTATTATTGAAATAATATGTTTCTGCAGTCGTTTATATATGGTACTAACTTTTTATAGAAAGTGTTTAACTTTGCTTTTGGACATAGAATCTTTCGGACTAAACCAGCCCATTTAAACCCTTGCAAAAATAACACATCTTTATCCCAGCTTTATAACCGTCATATTGCTACCACTAGCGAAAAAGGTTTTTTGCTTCTCATCATTGAGTATTCGAGTCTATATTCTGATTCATGTATTCGATTCTATATTCTGATTCATGTATTCAAGTCTATATTCTGATTCATATCAAAAAAATTCCCAGCGCGCTGCCGGTAGATCTGTGTATGATCTGCTAAAGCTTTTTCCGATTCTACCATCCCCGCCTGCAAGTTCTGTTTTGAGGAGCAATCTGAAGGTTATCCGTACAAACGAAACACGTAAGTTTCCCAACGAGTTTTCGTATTAATTATAATCTCGTTCATTTAACAACCATTCATGATTTGTTTTGTGAAGATAAACGCAAGGCAAATGAAGACGAGTTGGAACACCAGTCGTCTCCAAAGAAAATGATTACTGACGGACCCATAGTTTCACCGTCGGATAACAACACCATGACAGAAGATGTGCAAGACAAAGCTGCTGCTAATGTTGGTGAATCTGAGCCTGAAAGTGTATCTACTCCTATGGAAATCGCTGATGATAGTGTTAAAGACACACAAGGAAGAAGAGATAAGGGTAATACTATTAGTCGCAACGGATCGAGGACACCTACGTATCTTAAGCAGGTTTGGAAAGATGATTTGAATTCAGGACACCTTGCTATTTCACTATTTGAACTGTTTGGTGAAGGTATCATGTCCTTCATTCCGGCTCCCGAGATGTCTCTATTTCTGTAACTATGTAACGCTCTTCATAAAGAATATAAATTGATAATCTTATTGTTTCGTTTCCGAAACTACATCTGTTAACTTAATTATGGTTGTGTACTTATGTTTGCTATCAAGAGTCAATCATGGTTATGGGTTATTCTCATAACATGACATAATATGATGCGTCTTTGCATTGGTTTATTATATAGCCTGACGTTTTATGACTACATATCGTAACTCCACTAAAATGTTACACAAATACTTTCATAAATTTTAAAAAAACCATCGAATTTGGTACGTATTTCTGTATGCTCTGTGCCTCTGTTCTGTTAGAGATTATAAGATAAAATAACATAAACAAACAAGTTTATTCTAGTGAAAGAAAAGTACAAAACGATTTGAACCCAACATGTCATACTATATCTATTTGTGGATGGACAGGTGCATCAGTGCATGCATTGATGCATATATATCTCATTGGTACCTGTAATTGTATCATATCTCTCACCGTTCCCCAACCGTACCCAAATCAAGTTCCGGTCATCAATGGCCTTCACTGGAGAAGTTTTCGACCGACAACGTGAACTCAAATCGTTTGACGAAACAAAGGGCGGAGTTAAAGGTCTAGTGGACTCCGGAATCACAAAAGCACCACGAATTTTCATTCAACCACTTGATGCTTTCCCACAAGCCAAAAGTGATTACAATCTACCAGTTATAAACTTGCATGAATTCAACTGGGATCCAGTTCGACGAAAAGAGATAGTAAAGGAAATAGGAGAAGCATCTAGAACATGGGGATTCTTTCAAGTGATCAACCATGAGATTCCTGTTAGTGTTTTGAGAGAAATGAGAGATGGGGCACTTGAGTTTTTTAATCAGGATCATGAGGTGAAGAAAGAGTGGTATGTTACGGATAGTACCAAAAACATATTCTATAATAGTAATGTTGATCTTTCCAGTACATTGCCCGTTCGATGGAGGGATTCGTTTCATTGTAGGATGGCTCCTGATCCTCCTAATCTGCAAGAATTGCTTCCGATTTGCAGGTATTTATTTATATATGTTGTAATTTGATTTGGTATAAAGTTAAAAGCTTATTCAAATCTTATTCAATGGCGTACTCGAAAAGAGTATCGAGGAGAAAGAAGAAAAAAGACCTACAATACATTATAACTATTCTGTTTTTCCCTTTAATTATTCATGATCACATAATATTTTAGGGATATATTGATGGAGTACTCGAAACAAGTGACTAAATTGGGTTGTTCATTATTCGAATTGATTTCTGAGGCTCTTGGGCTTAATTCGAGTTACCTCAAAGACATTGGTTGTGCGGATGGACTCGCCACCATCTGCCATTACTATCCACCGTCACCCCAGCCCGAACTAACAATTGGGGCCCGAAAACACGCTGATAATGACTTCCTAACTGTACTCCTACAAGACCATATTGGTGGTCTCCAATTCCTTCACCAGAATCAATGGGTTAATGTTCCATTTATTCCAGGAGCTCTTGTTGTCAATATTGGCGATCTTCTTCAGGTAAGAGAACATTGTATTTTACAGTTACTACATTATAAATTTTGGTATCAATCTATAAGAACTGATAATTATTAATTGTTGCAGCTGATATCGAACGATGAGTTCATAAGTGCAGAGCACAGGGTGGTGTCAACCCGTGTTGGTCCACGAGTATCGGTGGCATGTTTCTTTACTACTGGAACGGTTAACACTGGGAAGATTTTCGAACCCATCAAGGAGCTGTTATCGGATGATAGCCCGGCCAAGTATCGGGCCACTACGATGAAGGAATTCGTTCAACATTCACATTCTAAGGTTTTTGATAAATCTTCTATGTCACATTTCAGGATCTAAGGAAATTGACATTTTGCATCATGAAACGTTGTAATGACTTTGTTGCAAGTTCATGTGGTGTTTACTTTATATTAGTAATGTAATTTTAAATATGTGAAATTGAGATGAGATTAACGCAAACAATTGACTGTTAAGAGTCCATATGAAGCATAGGTACCAATGAGTTAATGGGCTCAATGTAGGGGACTAGTGGGCTTTACTAGCGGTAATATTTCATTGGGACTCGCCACTTTTACGGTTTTACCTAAAGAAAAATATATTAAGACCTTAGAGAATATTGAGAAAAATGTACTAGTATAATTAAAAAACATTAAGTATTTCAAAATTCAATTATTGTAACCTGAATCATCCTTTCTACGACAAATATGTTTAACTTTAAAACACCTTCTATTTTAGGGTTTGCAAACTTAATAGAGTTGGTTCATCTCATCATATAAACCTTTTGGAGTGTAAATCCGACGCCTTTCTTTTTTGTAGATTAGTAGTGATCGAGAAGTTGCACGCAAACACATTAAAAATCAATTTTAAGAAGAATAAAAAACTTCAACCCACTTGTTTTATTTATTTATTTATCTCTCTATTATATTATTGTTTCTCCGACTACCACTTACAATTTGATGATTATTTTTTTCTGTCATGATTGAGTGATTTTAGAGATAACATAAACAAACAATTTGTTTTTTTTAAACAAAACCTCTCCGACTTAAAACGTAGAGAGCTGATAAATACAATATTATATTTTATTCAAACACGGATATTATATCGTAGTACACTTGTAGTGTGAGCTTTTAAGTCTTATACATACACAGAGCGGTGTATAAAACAAATATAATATTGTCTTTATGCACTCTCAAAACATGTCATCTCAAGCATAGGTATTTGTTAGAATCTAGTAATTGTATCCGTTACCCTAATCGTACCCAAATTAAGTTCCAGTCATCCATGAACTTCGCCGGAGATACCTTCGATCGGCGACGTGAACTCAAATTGTTTGATGAAACAAAAGGAGGAGTTAAAGGTCTAGTAGACTCAGGAATCACAAAAGTACCACAAATTTTCATTCAACCTCCTGATGATTTCCCACAAGCAAAAACTAGTGATCATTACAATTTACCTGTTATAAACTTGCAAGGGATCAACTCGGATCCAGTTCGACGAAAAGAGATTGTTAAAGAAATAGGAGAAGCTTCTAGAACATGGGGATTCTTTCAAGTGATCAACCATGAGATTCCTGTTAGTGTTTTGAGAGAAATGAGAGATGGAGCACTTGAGTTTTTTAATCAGGATCATGAGGTGAAGAAAGAGTGGTATGTTACGGATAGTACCAAAAACATATTCTATAATAGTAATGTTGATCTTTCCGGTACGTTGCCTGTTCGATGGAGGGATTCGTTTCATTGTAGGATGGCTCCTGATCCTCCTAATCTGCAAGAATTGCCTCCAATTTGCAGGTATTTATTTATATATGGTGTAATTTGATTTGGTATAAAGTTAGAAGTTCAAATCTATAAGTTTAGTTAGGAGAAAGAAAAAAATAGACATATACATTAGAACTATTCTGTTTTTCCCTTTAATTACCCATGATCACATAATATTTTAGGGATATATTGATGGAGTACTCAAAACAAGTGACTAAATTGGGTTGTTCATTATTCGAATTGATTTCTGAGGCTCTTGGGCTTAATTCAAGTTACCTCAAAGACATTGGTTGTGCGGATGGACTCGCCACCATCTGCCATTACTATCCACCGTCACCCCAGCCCGAACTAACAATTGGGGCCCGAAAACACGCTGATAATGACTTCCTAACTGTACTCCTACAAGACCATATTGGTGGTCTCCAATTCCTTCACCAGAATCAATGGGTTAATGTTCCATTTATTCCAGGAGCTCTTGTTGTCAATATCGGCGATCTCCTCCAAGTAAGAAAACATACTACGTATTTTACTAGTACTATTTTATGAATTTTGGTATCAATCTATAAGAACCGATGATTATTGTTGCAGCTGATATCAAACGATGAGTTTCTGAGTACGGAGCACCGGGTGGTGTCAACCCGTGTTGGTCCACGAGTATCGGTGGCATGTTTCTTTACTACTGGAATGGTTGACACAGGGAAGATTTTTGAACCCATTAAGGAGCTGTTATCTGATGAGAATCCAGCCAAGTATCGGGCCACTACGATGAAAGAATTCGTTCAACATTCGCATTCTAAGGTTTTTGATAAATCATCTATGTTACTTTTCAGGATTTAAGGAAATTGACATTTTGTATCATGTAACGCTGTTATGACTTTTTTATGCCAGAACTTTGTTATGACTTTTGTTATAAGTTCAGGTGTATTTACTCTGTTGGTAAAATGTTTTTTATACTAAAATACTTAGTACTTGGACCCGTGTATACACACGAGTCATATAAGTTTTAAATCTCAAATTATTATTAAGTTGTTGAATATGTAATCGTGTTAAAACATTTGTTAATTAGGATATGAAGATAACAAATATAATTGCATGATAATCGACGTCTTTAATTTCAAAATAAAGAAATATACATTAGTTATAAAAAGTATTCGAATAATTTAAGTTCTAAATTATAACGGTATTTCATAAATATTATGTATATGATTAAAAAATTGGGTATTTAGGCCACCCACTGGAGCCGCTCCATATTTCAATGGAGCATGACCGAACCCCACCACAAGGTCCAATATCACCAGGTAAATCACCTTCATCACATATACCACAACGTACGATCCGAAGCTCGTACCGACTAAGCATTAATGTGTAGGCACTTCATTGGTGGTAGATACCTTTATGATAAATAATACCAATGGCATGATTCGAACCATGATCTCTAGGAAGTCATGAGCCACTAGGCTACTTAGTCATTGGATATTATGTATATGATTATGTATATTATTTTACATAATTTATGTTGAGATTATAAATAATTAATAGGGTTTTTGTTTACAAAATTAAGTAAAATATAGTGACTTAATTGTTCAATTGAATTTTTTTTTTAAAATGATGATTTCCAAATATGTTTCCTAATTTAAGATATGTAGAAAAAATTAAAACAATGTAACGATGGTTATAGAAAGCATTACTAATTACTAATGAACTAATGGGCTCATTGTAGTGGACTAGTGGGCTTTACTATTAATGGGACAGTGGGCTTTACTATTAATGGTCCAGTGTGCTTCGCTACTTTGACGGGAAAAGTTTCAAGGTTATTGGCGGACGATTTTTACCCATTTAAATTGTGAAGGTAAACAAACCATAACAAATGTCCCAATAAATACTCAACATTGAAGTACAAATGTACAATATAACGTAAAAAGTCTTGTTTGTGTGACGGTGAGTTTGATCGATGTGGGATAGTGAACCGCTAAAAATAGTGTCGAAATCACACTAAAAAAATTTCATTGATTTAACCTGAAGTTGTATACACACGGGCTTTGCTATATATGTTAACTTACAAACATATATACAACTTCCATTCTATACTAGGTTTGAGAAAACACAATAAAGTTGGTTCATCATGCATTATTAAAGCTTGCAGATTTCACACCGACAACACTACATTTGTTGTCTCTTTCAACTGAAATTTGCATGTCATGTAATAATTTTTAAAAAGCTTATAAACATTCCCAACATATGGTACATAATACTAATACTAAAGATGACAATATAATATCCATTGATTATTTATGGGTTAAGTTAAATATTTTTTATAAGGTGATGGGTTTTTTCGATCTTCCTTAAGATAGGTCTAAATGGGTCTCTAATATATTCTTCAATTATATAACAATTAATCAACGAGTCTAACATGTAAAAATTTTTTGGACACCTCATTTATTTTTTAACATTTTTCACTCAACAAAAAAAAAAAAATAGGTTGAAACCCGATGGGTCGACCCGACTCAAGACCAATTTGATCCGGACCCGTTTATGTCCATCCTCCTAAATGACCCATCTAGACTCGAATATATTTAAACTCAAACTCATCTACGCCCGTGACTCGACCTATTTTATTTGCCACTTATTTATATATATATGCTCTCTCAAGAAAGAAAAAACACTATAATCACAAATTTACATGTTTTTGTCTTTTTTATTCAAGATAATGTTTTTTTAGCTCCACTTGTTTTTTGTAAAACTAATTATGAATGTGGATCACCTGTAAGTTGATTGAAAAGGCACAAACAAACCCTGTCATTTCATTATTTAGAAAGGAAAAAAAATGAGATATCAATTAAATCAAGCTTTCAATCAGTTGGTACTAGTATTTCATTTGACCATTGTATATTTTTATTTGACAACTTTACTCAAGGTTTTTCCTTTCGTTAAAAAGAGAATGGTGCCAAGTTTGTGGGACCTAATTAAACAATACATTTGCTAACCTGCCATGTTTAAAAGTTGTAAATGGACCCATGAGTTGTCCCCATACCTTTGAACATTATTTTTATATATAACCATATATATATATATATATATATATATATATATATATATAGTTTAGATCAAATGAGAACACTTCAAAAATAAGAACGGTGAAAACACCTTATAAATGCACAACTAGCCAACAAAAATCATTAAATTCACAGTCATACATCTCAAATATGCAAAGAAAAACAAATGCACACTTCTAAAAATGCACAAAATTGAAAAAAAATGATTGATGCACGATTATCTCTATAATTGTGCATCAATCGTTTTTTCGATTTTTGTGTATTTTTGAAAGTTCGCATCTATTCTAATCAATTTTTCTACACATATTTGAGATGTATTAGTGTGACTAATGATTTTGTTGGCTAATTATGCATTTATGAAGTGTTCTTACCGTTCTTATTTTTGAAGTGTTCTCATTGGAACCTTACCCTATATATATAGAGTTTAGATTAAATGAGAACACTTCAAATATATATATATATATATATATATATATCATGTTAAAAACATTAGATAAAGGGTTGATGAAAAGTATTAGGATAATAATAGTAGATAACATGCACCATTAAACTACATCAAATGTAAATGGTAATGCTTATTAATAACCTTTAGAATGACAATACATTGCTCTTTTGCTAAATCTCACGTTGAAATGGATTGAAAAGTTATTCATATGAAACCGTTACCATAGATTAAAAAAATGATCGAGAGATCTAAAATATGTTGTGTTATCGTTCCGAAAATTTCACACCTTACAATAATGTCCAACCTATCTATAAATATAATTATATCTATTTATTATCATTGTCTCAACTTTTTGACATTGATTGTTGGTGTTGGTGCCCATATAATACAATCATACACCACTTGATAATTCACTACTCTTGGAAAAAAACAAAGCAAAAACTCATTATTACATTATAAATTATTATCCGTATACGTATGTTATGATAACCCGTAAACCAATATAAATTTACATGCTCATAGAAAAAGCTGATTAAAGAAAAAGGGAAAGAAAAAAAAAATAAAGTAGTCAAATAAATGGATATATTGATTGATGACAATTGTGGTTAAAGTGAGAGTATCCTATCTAACCACAACCAAACATCCACATCCAAGGCTAATGTAACATGCCTACCCAAGGGTCAAAGACACTTGCTTTTGTGCCATGGCACATACTTCTAAAATTACGCCAATTTGTTTGTTTATTTATAATAAAATGTACCATATCATACAACTTGGTCTAAATTATTATTATTATTTATAATAATAATATCATCATCATCATATAAACTACTTGCTTTAAATGGTGTCTTATTTAATGTTGGGGACATGTTAGTTTATGAGCATAAATGGTGTGTAGAATAGAATGAACAATAAGTGTCACAGGTATTAAGTAGGTACTATTGTGTAATTGTGACCAGTATCTTGTATTTATAAGTAGTGTATAATTTGTATAACCAGTTTGATGGACGGCATCCAAATATATATATAAATGAGCTGTTTTAACCCGCGTGTTGCGACAGAACGGAAAAAAATTATAATATTCGGTGAATATATTATATGCACATGTTGAATATAAAAAATAACATATTAAAATATATATACCTATATTTGAATTTATCCATCAACAGCATTGTATGTAGTTTTTATCCATAACCATATATGTTGGTCACTTTCAAATTGATCAAACGGGTGTTTGAAAGTTTATTTAGGTAAAACCACATACAATTTACCAAAATACAATATAAAATCACAAATAAAATATAGTAATCTATGTTTTTTATTTTCGAATGACAAAATTACACACTCAAATTTTATAGCTAACTTTACAACAAAAAGGAAAAAATAACTATTCGTAGTTTATTACCATTACTAGTTAATATAAAGTTATCCAATTATGGATGTCTAGTCGTTACTAATTCATTATTACTTAATTATGGTTAAAAACAAATTTTATTGATCATTTTTAACTTTTCATTTTTAATCGTGCATATCAAACATTTATTACATTTTTTGTTTGAGTATATAAATTTTATTGCTAATTAAATCATTACATTTTACCCAATTAAGTCGAATGGTGACGGTTTATACACTATTAACATTTTGTGTTATAATATATACAACAAAGTAAGCTAAATATACAATTCAACTAAAGCAAGAATATAAATTCAAAAAAAATATATTATATTAACAACTATTTCAGTTTAAAAGAGAAAATAATAAAACAAAATTGATATACACTATTCATTATTTCACTTTAGAAAAGGAAATAATAAAAAAATTGATATGCACTATTCATATAATAGTAAATGCATATAGCATTTCTGTTATATCTATGACTTTCCAATTTGTAATGTTATCCTATCATTTATAGATTGTGTTGTATATTTATCACATAAAACACATATCTATACTGAATGTTTAAAAGTATCAACTGTCGTTTCTTTTTTAATGTTGATAATATATTTATTTGTATGTATAGTATAAGTTAACATTAACACTAAAAATTGTGAACTCCATATATTAAAATGAAATAATTATTTATTAGCTTGTAATCTTTTTTGAATAAACGTTATTGGCTTTGTTTGTATTGTGAGCGTTTCATTATAGTATAAGTTTAGATAACAAATAATGAACTTAAACATATTATAATACTACAAAAACATATAGTAAGACATATATAAAAAAATCAAGATATGATCATTCAGATATTTGTAAATTAACTACACAATCGAGATCACTATCGTGTCATCGTCATGCACCGACAATAGTTAACGCTTTGATTACATTAAAAATATGTATCTATGCCTAAGAATAGGATGATAGGTGATTATATTATGTCAAATATGATGTAAATATAAAAATATAACATGCTCGATACTAGATGATTGTATAAACAATAAATCATATACTATTCGTTATAAAAGTTATCTTTTGTATGTACTTAACATACTCAATTAAGTGTCCACTAATACAGAATTGAAGATGACATGGAGTAGCTAAACATTCTAATTGAATTGAGGATTTATTAGAATTGAGGATTGACACATAAGATTTTGTTGAGTTGACACATATGAAAGTTAGACAAATAATTTAGTGAATACTCTCTTAGTATAATAGAGAGATTTTGTTTGGAAACAAAATTATTTTGTTGAGTTGACACATTTGAAAGTTAGACAAATAATTTAGTGAATACTCTCTTAGTATAATAGAGAGATTTTGTTTGGAAACAAAATTGATGACATTCTTATATACATTTAATCCCATCTTACTTGGTAACTCATTCATAATAGGTGGTGATATTTTAATCAAAAATAGATTCATCATATGTATGTATTGAAAGTTTGTACTGCACAAACTCATACCACACTATAATGGTGGATTTATCAAAAATTTTGATGGATTTATCATCACTCATTCATAATGTAACAAAGTAGCTAAACATGATTTGCATCGATCATTGAAAAGGGTTTTTGATATTGTTTAAGTATATCATGTTATCATGTCAAGCAATAGAGAAGTGACAAAAGAATAATAAATCATAATACCTAACATTGTCTGCGTTGTTATAGTTCCACACTTCCACTTACAATAATCAATGAAGACCGATAAAAATGAATGAGAAGACTAATCTTCGAAGAAAAAAAGACAAAGGGAATATTGTCCATGTAGGTCATTTTTGATAACATTCTTTAAAAAGAAAAATGCAACGATCTCCAAAATAATGTAATTAATTCCTTGAAGTTCCTTTTTAGATTCTAATAAAATTTCATTGTTCTGAATAGAATAACTCTAATAGAAAATGACGTGATATGTTTTCTCGTTGAGATGCTCCAACTTATAAAGCGATTAAAACGTTAAACCTTTATAATAAAAGCTTGTTCTTAAACCATATCAGTATTCTATAGAGGTGGTAAAACGGACGGGTCAGGCGGGTACGAGCTTTGGGTAAAAATGGGTTCGGGTCTCAACTGGCTTGGATCCAAACGGGTTCGGATCTCAACGGGCTCAGGTAAAAACGGGCATAATTTGAAAAATAATACTAATTCAAGATTCTTAAATATAGATAAGAAGAAAAAACTTATGTACTTTAAAAGTGCTATATCTTATACTAAGAGTACATAAGAATAAGCTAACTTAATGTACACTTACATATATGCACAAAATAAATTTATATCGACAAAATCACAAAAATTGTCACCGATAATAAATTAATTTAATAATTGCTCATCTCTCTCATACATACTGTACATACTATACATATGTGTATCTATATCTATATCCATATGTATACAAATAATATTCATTTGTTATTTCACTCTCAAAGTCCAAATTCATAAAGAGGAAGAAGAAACTTCATCATCATCAGAAGAAGATGAGTTTCCAAATTAGTAACATTAATCCGAAAGCCTTCAATGTTGCTTCTTTTCAACATCAAATCCGCAAATCGTTGCAAACTTTTACTGTTTCATGATTATTTGTTTTCGGCGAAGAAGAGTTCGCCGTCAGCTTAAGTTTTTTTCACCGGCGTACATGGGAAAGCCGATTGTGGATTTTGATTCCAAGCAAAACTCGTTACGAGTGAATCGAGAAAGAAGATTGGATTAACGACACCTGAATCACCGATTAAAACGACTTTGAACAAGTAATCGTACTCATCATCACGGGCCGTTCGACGATGGTAGGTGAGAATCGATTCAGGGACGAGCGTTAGGGTTGTTTTGGGATGAAGAGGATCGATGCCCATGTAGACCCGTTCTTTGTTTTTACATTGCCCAATTAGACCTGATATGTTTGTTTGTGTAGTCCATTTAATTTAAGTTGATATTAAAATTTTAGGAAGTCCAATATCACCCATCTAAAAAAATCAAAGTCCAATATAGCCCAGTATTAAGCCAAATGGGCTAATTTTGCCAGTACCAGTATTCTACATTAATTAAATAAATTAACTAGATAGAGGATCAAAAGAGATCACTAGTTTTGGAGAAGTTTGGAGAGCTTCAAATTTCAACCATCCATTTTGAAAATCAATGGTTCAAATCTGATCAGGGTATTTATAATCAAAACCTTAAATTTTAGGGACCGAAATTATAAAATATAAAGATCAAGTTTCACCTACAACTCTTTCACATTTTTTACTTTTTACTTTTAGCCCATATACTTTCTTTATTCCTTTTACTTATTCCTCCCCCACACCTACCATCCACCCCCACTACCACCTGCCGCCGCCAGCCGTAGCCGGATTCTGGCAACGAGATTTTTTTTTTTTTTATAAAAATTTATTTTTTTCCGTGTTTTTTTAAAATCTTTTTACATATTATCATTTTATACTGCATTTTGTATCATACACAGTTTCCTTTGTACTGCATTTTGATGTTTTTACTATATTTTATATATACAATTCGATCTAATATATATTGCCTGTTTTTCACTGCATTTTATGTTATACATAATCTATTTTATACTGCATTTTGTTAAAAACTATACCGCAT
The DNA here is from genome assembly GCA_963422505.1 of Pseudognaphalium luteoalbum. Lineage (NCBI taxonomy): Eukaryota > Viridiplantae > Streptophyta > Magnoliopsida > Asterales > Asteraceae > Pseudognaphalium > Pseudognaphalium luteoalbum. The sequence continues at coordinate 111,670,569 of OY730196.1, forward strand.
ATTGTTACATTTACTGCATTTTGCATATATTTCGCTTATTACATATTGATTTATTTTTACTGCATTTTGTATTATATAAATTACCCATATTTACTGCATTTTCTATAAAACTATAACACGTGTTGTTTTTACTGCATTTTACATATATTTTATTTAGTACATATTGTTCATTTTTTTACTGCATTTTATATTATACATAATCTATTTGTACTGCATTTTACATATATTTCTATTATACATATTATCTATTTACACTACATTTTGTATAAAAGTATTGTCATGTTTTTTTTACTGCATTTTGCATATATTTTATTTATGACATATTGTTCTCTTTTTACTGCATTTTATATTATACATAATCTATTTGTACTGCATTTATTATTTTTACTGCATTTTGCATACATTCATTTATTACATAATGTTTATTTTTTACTGTATTTTATATTTCATTTATTACATACTGTTTCATTTATAACACATAATCTATTTTTGCTGTATTTTGTATATATTTCATTTATTACATACTGTTTATTTTTTACTGCATTTTATATTATACATATTATCTATTTGTACTGCATTTTTTTATAAAAGTATATTATATATAATTATTGTTACTGCATTTTGTATATATTGTTCATTTTTACTGCATTTTATATTATACATATTATCCACTTTTACTGCATTTCGCTAACATCGTATATAGAAGATGCAGTAAAATATATATACACGTTGCAGTTAAAAAACAATAGTATATACAAAATGCAGTGAAAAAGGCTAACATATATTCAAAACAAAATGATGGAATAATAGTTATATACAAAATGCAGTAAAAACAAACGATATGCATTATAATTTGATACAAAATGCAGTAGAAAAAGAATAATATGTGATACAAAATGTAGTATAAAACAAACAATATGTATCAAAAATATATGCACAAAATACGCTATGGTTTTATTCAAAATGCAGTAGAAAAAAGAGACCATATATAATAAAAAAAAATTAGGGAAAAAATTTTGGGAAAAAATTTTGAATTTTTTTTTTTTTGAAAAAAAAAAATTTACGACCGTCGAAATCCGGTGACAGGAGGCGGTCAGTGGTGGAGGAAGGTGGGGGTGAGGGAAAAGTTATATAAATAAAGAGGAGGGAGGAAAATATAAAATATATGAGGTGGAGGGTTAAAATAAAAGTTTAATGGATGACAATTGTTATATTTTGAGTGAATCCTCTATAGTTCTTCATAGCCCTCTAAGAGTGACGTAGTCTCCAAAACCTTATTCAATTAACTATTATAAGTCAACTGATTAAATAGAAAAAGAAAATAGAAACTCACATAGTAAAGCCCATCAAAGATAATGACCCAACGTTGTTAAAAAGATAATCACATGCCTTTAATTTAAAAAAACCCAAATCCCACGATTAAACAAATACTGTAAAATACTACCCCTAGTCTTGTTGGTACATCGCCGTAAATTCCAAAAAGGAAATATCTTTTCAATTTCCATCCTTGCCTTTTAGTCCGTGCTATACACCCATAACCAATCTCCAAAAACCTTATATAAGCAATTATAAATTATAAATATTATAATTATAAAAAATACATTTTTTTCGCATACCCAGTTAAAATCATCTCAAATCGCACTTATACCCATCTGGGATTTCATCAATTTTGATCAAAACACTCATCATTAGTTTCTTGAATATTTGAATCGTCATCATCAAGAATGAGAAAAAGGGAAAGAGAAAACCCATGTGGAATTTGTGGGCACTATCATAAATATGAAGAGGGTGAAGTTTGTGGGATTTGTGGTCACCGGTTGCCGGTCGGAGTTGAAAAGGCTTTGATTCAAGTTAGTGCTTTTCCGTCCGAAATCTTGCCGGAGTTCCTTTTTCTCGGTAGCTATGATAACGCTTCTCGGTCGGAGCTTCTTAAAACACTTGGGATTTCTCGTATTCTTAATGTTAGTTCCCTTTCACTTATTTTCATTCAATTAGCTTTGATTGATCGTCTATTTGATCGTATTTGTGTAACTTTTTTATTCATACTTAATTAATGATTTTAGATGCTGGTACTGAGAGTTTTTTAGCCTTTTAGGGCATATTGATTTGATTAATGTGGGCTAAATCTTGTTTAAAGTTTTACAAAAAAGATTGTTCCTTTTTGTTTAAGTTATGTTTTTTTGCCAATATGTAATTAATACTCTTCTTGGTCCCTCATGAAAAAATTGTTATTGAAAGTGTAGGGAGATTAATATTATGAAACTGTTGGAAACTTCATAAGATAGCTTTTTTCGGTGTGCCTTTTTACCTTTTGTGGTGTGTTAGTAATTTGTAAAGAAAATGGTGTAAGTATTTAAATCATAAGTGGTCATAAGTTATTTTGAAATCATTTTTAAGGAATCTTCTTTCATTTATAAACAGGACTTCGGATGTAGCCATGTAGGACACCCTTAGTTACAATGTAAGACGCTTAATAAAGGTGTCTAAATGTTTATAACCTACTTTCTTATTTTTAATTGAAGATCGTCTCTCTTTTTTTTGGATTGGTGTGTTAATTTTTAAGCATAGTTTTTGCTATAGTGACATGTGTTGTAGTTGAGATAATAAGCAAACGATGTTTGATATCATGTGTTGATCTGTTGTGTAAAATATGTTTACTGTTGCTGAACCAATAAGTAATGAATAGTTTTTGATTGTACAGATACTGTTAATGGGGCTTTGACTGTATGGCAGAAACACAGCATCCTTTGATGTGTTAACATTAGACTGTTGATCAATTTATGAGTTTAAACATTTATTACTGATTTGCAGTCATATCTATTAAAGATGATCTGAATTATTCATGTGGTGATTCTTTTATCTGTATGCAGACTGTACCGGCATGTCAGAATCTCTACAAGAACTCATTTACTTATCATTGCCTCCCTGATAGCCCAACTTTAGCATTCGATAATGCAGTTGAGTATTTAGGTATGACTGTTATCTTCCTAAATGCTTCTTACTTTTGCTCTAGTATTCTCAAGAGACTTTATTGTCTTCTACCTAAACACGATATTGTACCATCAAATATATAGTTAGTAACTTAGAGATTGTTTAAATAGATTTTTGATAAATGCTATACATAATCAATAGAATGAAGAGGGTTAAAGAGATGACTGTTGGTAGAACTTTGTAAATTGTAGAAAGGACAGTAAAAAATGCGTTGTTTTTATATTTGCATAGTGCTTGTTATCACCGTATTTTAAATTAGTAAAAAAAAAAAATCTCATGAAAAGCTCACAAATTGTGTACAATATCCTTTTCTTGTCCTTACACGTGTATTGTCCTTGTATATATCATGCCTGTTTTGGTTCAACTTTAGTAAGTGTTAGACTCTTACTCAAATGCTAGTTGCTATAATATATTTATTCGGCACAAAAAGTTTTTGACAGCGAATGTTATTCTGTTGATTCAAGTAAATAGTGTAGCAAGTGATTGATGTTTCATGGATACATATATACAGGTCGTTGCTCTGTTTTCGTCATGTAAATAGTAAGTGGTAGCTAAAATACTCTGTGACCCTAGACCTAATGTAATCAGAGTTATTAAAGGTGCGTCTGCTCAAAGGTGTGGAGTCTTAAGCTTTAGGGCTTTTAACGTTTGAGGCGCACCTGATCAATATCTGCGCTTATCGACCGTCTCTTTAATGTTGATTAAGTGTGGTGTTGGCTTTTAATTACCGTATCTCCTGATCAGATCTGGGACATTAAGAAAGCACAAAGTTAGTCTATATGAGTCAAAGTAGTAAAGAAGTACCATCTACTGTAAACCCCATTACAATGTTTCTAATATGATGAGCATAGCGTGCATGAGGCACACACAGAGGCTCAAGCGTAGCCGCGTAGGGGCTTTCTACATTTGAGATGCACCTGAAAGTATATGGTTGATCGTCTTTTTAGAGTTGTCCAAATCTGGTGTTGGCTTTGTTGCTGTTTTAGGGTCTTGTGATTAAATCTATACGGTTCAAAGTAGTAAAGAAAACAACCACACAACCTGTTATTCTACTATAAACTCAATTAGGCTATTACAATGTTTTTAATGTGATGTGCCTAGCATTCATGTGGCGCGCGCCTCGCGCTTCATGCCCCGGGACCCCTTTGTGCTTTTGTGGGCTTTGAGCCTGTGACGATTTTAACTGTGATATACGCTTGAATTGGGTTTACTTTTAGTTTCTATGTACTTGTTACATTCATAGTTTTATGAAGAGGACATACCTCTGTAAGTGCCATTACAATGATTCTTTGAACTTCTGATATTGATCTTCATGATAAATTGATAATGTTTTTTTGAGAAAGTTGTTTAAATATTTTCTTATTATTAATGTATTTTTTTGGAAATGCCATAGTTTCTTATTCAGTTGATGGTGGATGTTTAATGAACAAAGTACTTGTTGGGAATGTTGTAAATATGATACTGAACTTGTTTTACAGAGCAATGTGAAAAGGATAAAGCTCGAGTTCTAGTTCACTGCATGTCAGGAAAAAACAGGTGAACTCTTGCTGCTAACTGAAATTTGTTATTTCCTATTTTTTTTATGTTGTGCAAATATATCGGTAGTTTAGACTTTATGGTTTAGAATTTCTTTGAGATAAAAATTAATTTCAGATGTAATATAATTTATGAAAACGTCTTTGTATTTTTTGTATAGGTCGCCAGCTGTTGTGATGGCATACTTGATGAAGAGCAGAGGGTGGACTCTTGATCAGAGTTACCAATGGGTGAAAGAACACAGACCGCCTGTTGACTTGAATCCAGGTACGAGTTTACCCCATTAAATTAATACCATCAATATAATGTTCCACTTGATTTTTTTTGGTGATATTTGTATAATCACAATAAGGTAATCAGTTGTATTAAGACAGGCTGTAAGAGATAATGTTTGAATATAATTATGATGCTGAAGTGCAACATGTGTAATCTATAATTCCAATCATTGGTTGTTGTTTTTTTCTTCTCACCTGGCGTCATAATGAGGCCATGAGATGGGTACATAAGTATCTTTAATAAGACCTTGAATAGTTTGTTGCATGTAATATGCTACTGCTTATCTACAACTAATTATTAGACCATATAATCACTAGTATAGATTGTATAGTCAACATCGAGAGAAGAAGATAATAAGATTATATGAATATCTGTTAGTTTTTCCTTGAGTAGTTTGTTGCCAAACTGGTTAAAAATAAATATGAAAGGTTGAATGAGAAAAAAATAGTAAGGTTTAAATTTATTAAATGCAGGAAGTATCTAAAGTTATGAGTAGATCACGTGATCACAAGTTCACGATCACAATCGTAATCATTAACCTTCAATCCGTATACTAAAAAAATAAACTGTTACCAACCTTCTTACTTTAGGGTGCATATTACTTCTAAAGTAAGCAGTTAATAAAAGAGTGATTGGAATTGCTTATCTACTAGTAAAAAAGTAAGCATTAAGCAGATCAGCACTTAATTAAGCAATCCCCAATTGTTTTGTGACTTGCAATTACTATGAGCGGATGATTTGTTTCCTAACACGAAGCCAAGCACCCGTCAAATCTCTGTTGTTTCTGATTATGAATCTTTTGTAGGTGTTATGCAGCAACTACAAGAGTACGCACAGAAGATTCAGGTAGCTGTGGAGATCGGTAGTGGTGCTCCGCCACCAATCTCAGGTGGTGCTGGGGCCCCTTTTAGCTTTGGCTTTACGAATGCCACCACTGTACCTCCAGCTTTCCCAGCTTTCAACAACACTGCAACCCCCTCCATATTTACTCGCGGAGACATCCCGCCACCAACCGAGTTCACTTTTGGAGCTGCTGTCCCAACACAGAACACACCACAGAATATCATGTCTTCTGGGCCAAGCTCTGTGAATCCAAGTGCCACCGATGTGTCGATGGATGGATCCTAGGCTGTTGAAATTTGTTCTTTTCTATTGAGGTTTCTTGGATTTCGGTTATTTGTGCAAATCTTATGAGAAGCCATGAATGATATGTTAAGTTTGATGATGACATATGGTGATGGTGTCACCTGAAAGTTGGAATGTAAATGGTGAATTAAAGGCTTTTGGCTTGGTAGACCTCACAGCCTTAGAAGGCTAACATATCTGAGATTTTGATTTTTGATTTTGGTAGAGGTACCCTTTTAAGCTTACATTTCATTGTTAGATTATTGCATCTTTTTTCATTCGTCGTTATTTTACCATTGAGCTAAGGCTGCAAAGGAGCTGAGATGAGCCAAAAGTCTAGCTTTACTATGCATGACCGCCCAAACTCAATTACTTAACTTGAGTTCTTGATTTAGGCTTGAGGTTGGTTCAGGCTTGTTTCAGAAGCTCGAGCAGCTAAAATTGTTTGTTAGAACCATGCTTGATTCAAGAAGTTGATAAATTATGATTCGAAAGTGTAATTTTTAGCCCGAATAGCTAAAACCTATCAGTTAGACCAACTTGTTTTAGTACTAAATAATAAACTCTGAAAGCTCTTTGGAAAAACAAACGAAGCATCACATAATTAAATCCCACAAAGATTGCCTGAATTAAAAAAAAAAACTTTTATTCACATCAAAGGTTCTGGCGATTCGCCATTCATGAAAAAACGTCTTGTTGATCATGTAATTTAGCCATTTTGTTATTGCAAATATCACTCCTATTTCGAACACCAATCATGACTCGTCCACTAAAGTCTACACACCCTTAACGAGAGATCTCAAATAATGTTGGCATACAGAAAGGAATACAAAATTGTTCACGTTGTGGATCTGTGGTGACACCCATAACTCAATTTGTAGGTGTTACATTAGCGCTATATCACCATCTTTCACTTATGGCTGCTACAATAATAATACAATTCATATCAAAAGTGTAGTCATCACTAACCAATTGATACCTACATAATATATTGGTTACATAGTCAAACCGAAGGGAGAACGTAAGTTATTGAGAGTTGAAGATTACAACATCGTCTATCGCACCACCACAACTACTTATCAGGTGCATGTGGTGAATCTTGAGAACACAATGCAATGCAATGCAACGAGAAGTTTATCCGTAGGCCCCTTGTCATGGTACTCACGATGAGAATATTTTTGATAGCTCGATAACGTAACAACATCAATCTAATCCGCAGGTGTTAAATTAGGACCATCCTTAATTAATTGTTTTTTCTTGTATCTAACACTAACAGAAACCGTGAATACATAAACTAGATGAAGAAGATACTGAAAATTAACCAATAAAAAGAGAGATGGCATATATATATATATATATATATATATATATATATATATATATATATATATATTATAAACGTGTTCATTACAACCAATGGCTAAAGTCTTATGTGCTTAATTATTTTTCTTATTACCCACTGATGTTAGCTTTTTCTGTATCCTCATTTCCCAATTATATTTAATCGATCTTTTCATATCTACAATTCTTTTTCTTACCCAATGTTATGTAGTAGCCATAGATTTGGTTTCTTTATTTGTTTAAAATTGTTTATTATATTTATATTATATATGATCAAATCAAAAAGGACATCAATCATTACTCTTGGCACATTTTAAGTTTTTACAATTGCGTTGTACGTCATATTCCAAGACACTTACTAATTTAGGACGTTATCTGTATTAAATGCTAATACGAATATGGTTCGAATGCACCTAGACGTTTATAATGGCTTATAATAGAGATTCATTGTATTTGGACATTTATAAAACAACCTTTAATGAATTCTACAAATCATGTATTACTTCAATTACGATGTTTGGCATTTGACTGCCTAATAAGTTTACTAATTGATCGTGGATACATTTTTATAAAGATAACATTCCCCCACGTTCAAGCATACTTTTATCGATCTCTATGATTCACTAAATCGTATTCTCAGGTTTATTTTATTATACATTAGAAAACCTATATATGTAGGATTTTTAATGGCGGGTAGCCATATAAGCAACCCAAAAGCTACATTAATTGCCTTCAAGTTAACAATGTCCCTAATCTTGATAGATTGATTATTAGTTACAAACAATATAGCAACAAAAAGCTACATCAATTGATTTGAAAAACGACCTATATATTAAGTTTTAACTGATCACTAATCAGTCATATAACCAAAGAGTACATGCGCGCATATGTTGAGTTTTACATTCATGAAAATATATACACAAATATTTTATTATCTTGCTTTGTTTGATCACTGATGATATATATGATGATATGGGATCCATCGTCACCTCCTTATTTACACAACCATTTGCACTCGATTTCTTATTTACGTACTACCAACCCGTATCCAGCCATAAAATAACAAATTATCTTAATAGTAATCTTTATATATATCTTCTTTGTATACACGTTTATTTAAGTTGCTATGTTTATTTTATTTCCAAGTAGGTATATGTGTGGTATATTTATCTTGTTTAAGGCTTCATCTCCATCATTGTCAATATTTAGAATATATGTGATATATATGTCTTCAGATTATAAATACTCATTTTATCAACCTTATAATATTAAAGAGTACAAAGTTTTGTAAATCAGTGTAATATTTTCAGTGAATCTAAACTAACCGTAAATCTAATTACAACATATGTATTATAGCTATAAAATAAAACTACTATTTATTTATTAATGATGCGTTTGGTTAGCAACTAATTTTTGAAGGAACTGTAATTCGTCAAAGGAAAATTAAGGAAATTCAGTATCTTTAGTCAAAGGAAGATGATGGATTCTAATGTCATCGACTATCAAACCAAACAAAGAAATCTTAATTTCAATTCCATTGAATTCTTAATAATTTCTTCAACTAAACACAACCTTATATTATTCTTTGTGACTTGCATCAACTTGTGATATAAGTTAATGATATATTCTCATTGTGTATACCACTAGATCATAAACAACGTTTAAAACATGTTTATGTTAAGACCTTTAGTGTAAAGCATTTTGACCATTGGTATGTACATTATCCAAGAATTTAAAATAGCAATACATCATAAGTTTACTATTGATCATTTCAATTTTGGTCTAAAGGTAATATTCCTATATTTGGCGGATAACTAAAATAGAATATATCTTTTATAAGTTTCTTTTGTAATAAGCTAATATTGAAGTATTTTCTTAAAAAATATAGTCCTAAACACATTCAAAATGGAGTAACATTATTATTAATTAAAAAAATAATGAGAAAATATAATCGGTGGCGGATAGAAGCAGAGATGTAGATAAAGCATCGTGTGCGAGGGGTATCACTGCCACGTGATACACCATGAATAGCACGAGCTGTTATCAATCCATCCATGCTTCTGACGCTTGTAGTCTACCTAAAATGACTCAAACTTCCGTTACAGTCTCCGTTAACCAAACTATTATTACTAGAGTAATAATTTATCACGGACACACTCCATAACAAGACCACATGTCTACATTCATAACCAACCGTTAACACCAACTTAACGCCGTTAGTTCGCCTTCCCAACCCAAGTTTCCTCCTCACATTTTGTCGTCATCCCCTTCCCCCTACTACTTATATAAACAAACATCCGAGTATCTTAACAAAGTTATCAATACCATAACAACACATGGCGTATATTCCGATGAGATTCAAGAGAATCACGGCGGCGTTTGACGATGATGCTAGGGCACGCTTATGCCAGAGCAGCAGCGGAAGCGACCATTCCGCCGCCAACTCCGTCACGGATCTCTCCGATTTGGTTGACTCCTTCTTTCAAGCAGATGTTGACCATCCAGTTGAATCCGACGCTGAAAAACGTCTTGAAGAGACGGAGTTTCAGGATGCGGAGGGATTTTTCGGTACGGACACCGATACACTAGGAATGCTCATTGATTTGATCGCCGGTGATCAAGATGACCGTACGAAACGTGCAATCCGTTGCGACTTAGAAACCGCGTCTCGGAATCTGAATGATGCTTCCAATGAAGGATTCAAGAGAAATCTCATGACTCTACTTCGACAGAAAGGATTCGATGCAGGTAATTTAATCACTTCAATTACATATCATCAGTTAACATATTCATTCGTTTTTATGTTTATATTTATTCATTCAAAATTATTGTCGTTATAAATAAATACTGTGATCAAATCAAATAGTGTTAGCTGCACATATATTACTCATTTGAATATTAAATTGAAATTATTTGAATTATTTATTACTTGAATTATTGTTATAATAGAATGGTGCTTGTACGTGATACAGGTCTTTGTAAGTCACGGTGGGAGAAAACAGGACGGCATCCAGGTGGCGAATACGAATACGTCGACGTTTTGATATCCGGTAACCGTTACATTGTTGAAGTATCATTAGCATCGGAATTCACAATCGCGCGGCCGACTCAAACGTATCAGTCTTTACTCAAAGTAATCCCGAAAGTTACGGTAATCAAACCGAATGACCTAAAGAAGGTAGTTAGGCTGATGTGCGCTGCGATGAGAGCGTCACTGAAAACACGAGAAATGTTGATATCACCGTGGAGAAAAAACGGATACATGCAATCGAAATGGTTCGGGTCGTACAAACGGACCACGAATGCTCTGCCGTTGAGGTCGACGGAGGTGGTGGCGGGGTACGGTGACGGTGAGTTTAACGGCGAGAGTTTGTTAGGGTTTGAGTATTCGGCGGCGATTATTGGTGGTAAAAATTATTGTAGAAGAGAGGTTGGGAGAATGGATGTGGTTGGTAATTTGAAAGCGTTGATGTTGAGTGGGATGTCATAGTAAGTATAATGTAAGTTGAGGGGTGCAAGTGTAAATTAGTTTAGATTAGATAATGGAATAGTTAATGTTTTTGCACAATTTTGGATAATGTTTTTATTTTTGTTTTTTTTTATATATTGTCGTTGACGTGACAATGTACGATTCCATGTTTATCTTGTTTTCTTTATACGTACAATACATATACTCCGTATTACATGTACTTGTTTTCCTCTCATGTTCTTTTCGTGTATCTTGTGTGTTTGGCTAAAGTTAAAATATAATTGAATAATTGTTGTCTAGCTAAAAAATCGAATGGGGTCAAAATTTTAATAACATATGGTGGACGGTGTCATCAATTTGATTTTTTTCTTTAACTAAAAATATTTTAGTTGAACCAAAGTAAATTTGGTTGTAACATTAAATTTAAATTTTAACGGACAACATATAAAATAATACTCATATAATTAGCATAAATTCTAAGTCGAATATGCTTATGTTTCACAAGTTTATATAGCAAAAGTGTTACACATTATCATATGTAGATTATGAAGAAAAAAGAAAAAAAAAAGTTTGTAATCATTAAGATTTATTTACAGTTTAACAATTATGTTGATTTGTAATAGTATTACATTGATTTTATGCAATGAAAAAAAAAAATGATAGGGGGAAAAATAAAACTAATGTTGTAAAGAAAGATAGAACTTTAGACCTCTTAAATGCTAAGTCTACTACCCAATCTCCAAGCTAAACACGTTAATAATGATCATTGAAACTGTATTATATATATTAGTTATGGGAACAATATGCAAATGAAAATGATTGGTAGGTTTAAAAATGTAAGCCTAAATAGAGACCTAAAAGTGTGATTGGTAGATGAGAAAAGTTGATTGGATGAAATTAGAAAAGAAAAAAATTCAACCAATCAGAAAAGTAAGTATATTTTTAAATCTATGTAATTAGTCTTATATAGCATTACTCATATGCAAATTATATTGAAGCCTACGATATTTTTCTAGACTGTGTCCACCCTGCCCAACATAGTACTGCCCTTTTCTTCATGTGAATGTGGCTAAAGTAAAAAAAAAAGTTATGTCTTTATATACAACTAATGTTAAACCCGTGCAATACACGACTAACATTATAAAATGTCGTAATATGTGAATCACAAGTTAAAATGATATAAGAAATGGTGAAAACTTTCATATTATAAAAGAAATTTTTTTATCGGTATTAGTGATACTTTATAAATTTTAACCCCTCAAAAATGAATTAATAATAGCATATATTCCCACAATATATCAATAAAATGGGAAGGTTAAAAAAGATGTGTAGCTAACGAAAATTCTCTAGTCATTATGATCTTTTCGTTTCCTATAGTTATAATATGTTAACCTTGCAACAGTTGATAAACAAGGTGTACGTTAATAGTTTTGGAAAAAATAAATTGTAAAAATTACTATAACAATTAAGACGTTTTATTGAATAACTAATGTACATATATATGCACAAAATATATATCATTTTACAACAATCAAATATATACCTACATTATACAGATTTGAAAAGTAATATATAATTAATAGAAGTACACGTTTTATCATTCGCATACTGAATTGTAATTAAGTTGTGTGAGATTAAAAAAATAGAAAAAAACTCTTTAAAAAATAGATGATGACCTTGATCTGCCTATCCATAAAGCTTGTATTCAATTTACTAAATAATAGAAATTGAATTCCCTTAATCTGTAAGATGATAATAAAAAAATTTCAAATTAACAAAACTTTAATAAAGATATAATTACAGTAAAAGTAAGTTCTCATAATTTACTAAAAGCTTATTTATTTATTTTTTAAAGAAGAAAAAGTTAGAGAAAGTTAGAGGAATAAGAGTTAAGATTAAGATGAAAAAACTAAAAGATTAAAATTAGAAGGAAAAAATAGATTAAAAGATGTCATGAGTTTGGACTATAATAAAAAGTTATAAGTGTTATTATATGACACATTATTTTGAATTAAAATAGTATAATTTAATTTTACTAATTATCTTATTAAATGAAAATAGTTATAATATAAATTTTAATTGAATATTATCTTTAATTGGAATAAGGGTGTAGGAAAATCCACATCATCAAGTTTTATATGGTGATGACACATAGGATTTGTATGATGTGACATGTGTATATATTTGACAAATAATTAAAGGTCTCCCCCCATAATTATAAAGATAGATTTTTTACTTTTAGTATACATAATTCATTTGTTATATATATATATATATATATATATATATATATATATATATATATATATATATAGGGTGCCGTTCTTTTGAGAACCAAAAATAATTAAAGAACCATGCGAACCACTTGGACACCATTAGATTGTTAAATCAAAGGCTATATTTTCAGTGGCATTATTGTAAATACTAAATTTGCATTTAATAAAAAAGAAATCTGAAAAGGGTATTACAGTCCATTCCAATAATTGTTTTGAGAGTAATATCCGGTCGAGGGTTTGCTTCTCCTGAGTATCACCCTTCCAATTTGACCAATTATTTGGTAGGAATTAATCGGATTTTAAATTAGATATCAAAATCAGATGTGGTTACATAAGATAAGAGTGAATACCGAAATTTGGGTTACGTATCAGATGAAAACACCGAAACAAAGTGAGTATAAATTGGGAAAATCAACCTGCGAAAAAACGAAATCGGAAAACCTGGTGAATGGCGGTATGTGTTTCATTGATAATTGATAATTTTTATTTTTTTTTTTATTTTTGTATAATTTTTTCTTTTTATGTGTTTGTGTTTGATAATGACTTTCTATGTATTTGTGTTTGATATTGAAATTCAGTGAGTAGTAACAGTCAGATTGCCAGGATTTTTCATGGAGATGAACGGAAGTGATAGTGACGACTTTGTTTACAATGGTGTCAAAAAATATGAAAACGGAAAACAAGCTGGCAAAAGCCAAAAGGTTCAAAGTAAGATTGCATTGGAAGGTAAAGTATTAGTGCACAAGTGATCATTATTTAGCAATTTTGAATGAATCATGTTTGTGCATATCATATTTACAGTGAATGAATTTAAGTATCATGTTGTGTGCACCGATGAACAAATTATGCACAAGTGAACGAATCATGCGAGTTTGTGAACAATTGACTAAAATAAAGAAACTATATATCTAGATGTGTGAATAGGTGACGTAATTTGTGTGTTTGTGATCACAGCTACTACTATTCTATATGTTACTTGGTTGGAAAGTTCTGTTTTTTTTATATAGTTGTTATTTTACTATCGTTGTTCACCGATTAATAACAAACAAAATTCGATTCCACTTATGTGATTAGCGTTTTCGTGACTTAAATGTTATGTTGTTGTTCAGTGTACAAAAAGAAGGTGACAAAATCGAAGAGAGTTGAGCATAAACTTAAAAAAGATGGCATCAAAGACGATAACAAAACAGGTTAACGGTTTGATGCTCGTCCATGTTCACTTGTGCACATAATTATAGTGTTTAATGTATAGATTAAATACAAATGATTTTATGCTTAATCTGTGGTATTCATGAATTACACTTATATGTGTTTTTATATGTGTTTGTGTCAGTTGAAAAATGCCGTAAGAAGATGATCGGGATAAAACGGAAAAGAAAGAACATTGGAACAGATGTTGCGGGTCAAAAGGCCGCTGCTATGAAGGTACCTAACGAGACAAATAAGAAGGTAACAAATATTAGAAAGGTTGTTGCTGATAAGAGTACGAGACGTGGATATAAGGTTGTTGGTAAAGGTACTGAAAGCGATTCCGAGTCTAGTGGTGACGACAACATGTTACATGCATCAATACGAACAAGGTCGTCACCAACACCTTTGTTTGCTGCATTACATGCCTTGAGCCCGGGTCAGAGAACCTGCTTAAAGATGATGGGTTTTGGAAAAATGCTTAAGTTCAATGTTGACCGTATACCTGGGAAATTAGGTTACTATATTGTAGATCAATTCGATGATCAAGAGCTAGTAATAAAAATAGAAGAGGGATCAATAAAGATCACGAAAGAGACGATCCACAACATGATAGGTGTACCTATGGAAGGTGTACGATTAGGTTCATTAGATGTTGGAAACCTGGAAGATGACATAACAAGAGAGTGGTTTAAACAATATAACAAAAAGGAAATCACCCCAGTCGAAATTAAAAAGAAAATAGTTCAGTCTGATGAGGCAGATTGGAATTTTAAATTGAACTTCCTTATTCTGTTTACAAATGTAATGGGTGGATGCAAGACAAGGGGAACTTGTAAGTTGGGTATTTTATCATATATTCGGGAAGACACTATCATCCGGAATATAGATTGGTGTAGGTATTTGTTGGCGTGCATGAAGTCATGTAAAAGTGGCTGGAAACGAGATGATGCACGTACCTATTTTGCTGGGCCAATAGCACTACTAACGGTATGTCTGAACTCGAAATGTAATCGTATGTTAATGTTCACACGTGAACGTTTGTAGATGGTTAATTTAGGGATTATACATAAGTGATCTTTCATGTTCATTTAGTGTAACATCCTCTCGTCGGGTCTGGTAATAATCTATTTAAATTGATTATTTAATTAATTTAGGAATTATTTGATATTAATTGTTTATTGAAAAAACTTAGGTAAGTAAGTCTTAGGACTTATTGTGAATAGTAAATTGTTGTTTGTTTTAATTTACTATAGTCGACAGTATCATAAAATAATTTTCTCGCAAATGAATTTTAGGTTCCAGACAATAGATTTGGAACTGGTATAAAATACCCGAAAATGGGAGTCGGTTTATAAGGAGAGCCGACCTCCTTATTTGGTTACTTCCTTCTTATCCTATCTTCCCAAAATAGCAAAAACCTTCAAATTGTGTACTTACAACTACAAACCATAAATTGAAATTTCAAGCAAGATTAGTGAATTGGAGCTGTGATTCTTGCAAATACCTTCATCTTCTCCCTCCTTAATGCAAGTAATTTAGTTCCTTTCTTGAACCTAAGTTAGTTAGGTTAAGAATGAAATTGTTGAAATTGATGAATTGATTTGTATTCAAATGATATATGATGATTTCTGATACTATGTGATGTTAGGAACTGAATTATATAAGTTGAAGTTGTAGATTTCAGTCTCTAAATAATAGTTTTGAGTTCAAATGAGCTCAAATGTGTGAATTATCAAATTGGTATGAATTTGACCTAAAATGGAATTGATTGAGGTTTGTTTAAGTTATTGGATGTTAACTAGTTGCCATATGATACTCCTTTAAGGTTCGAAACTGGAATTGGTCGATTTGGCACTTGAAAGTTGTGAAATTGAGATTTTAGGTCGTGCAGGTTTTGGTTAAACTGCTGCTGTTGTTGTTCCTGAAGAACAAGCCGGCGGGTCTGGTACCCTACCCGGCGGGTTCTTGATTATGTTGGAGAACCGGCGGGTTGTCGGCCAAGCCGGCGGCTCCTACAGCCTTTAATACTCAATTAGCTTCTGTTTGCTCAAAATCTAATTCACCCGGCGGCTCAAGGGTGAAGCCGACGGCTTGTATGGTCGACCCGGCGGGTCATGATGCCCAGCCGGCGGCTTCTTAGCCTCTGTCAGCATATCAACTTTATATTTCAGAAGTTGATTTAAATGATTTGTAAAATGCTGTATTGTTGATAAATTAGTGTTCTAGCATAATAATGAGTATGTTGACGTCTACAAGAACATATTTAGGAAGCTATACTTATTATGTGAATTATGTTGAGTTTCTTGTGCTGTATATTAGATAAGTTAAGTATTGAAGATTCAGATTACTAACTTATATTTGATTGTTGATTCTCAGATCCTCCAAAAGATAAGTGATCCATGGATTCTGAGTTTGTGAAGACAAAGGTATCGGTGAGTGGATTTGGAACTCACCATTCGATTTAGTTGTAACTATTTGGTTGCAACAAGTAAACGTAGATATGTTGTTATATCTAATATTCATAGTTGATTATAAATCTACGTGCTATGTGTGGCCTTCGGGCATCAGTTGTTAATGAGGTCAACAGGTTGAACTGGTTGGTTGTTGTGTGAATGACACAGGGTCTTACTTCATTTGTTGTGTGTATAGAACCTGTGTCTGAGTATAGTAACCACTAGTTATCGGTCTCGTCCGTTATGGCCAAACGGATATGGTTGGATAAGTGTTATTGGGAACCACCCGGGTATTATGGTATTCCCAGAGCCGCCGATCCTCATTACTATATTGTTGACTAGTTGTAATATATGTTTACGGTTGTTTGGGGTAAACAGGTGGTTATCCTAAGTTGAATTGTGGGTAATGAATTCATTCACTTAGCTTTGTGCTAATCCCTCATCCTACTTCCTGCAGGTTTTTGAAATATATGTGGGTGTCAGGAATGGATGCTTTCGCAGGGAATGTCTGACAGATTAAAACTCTGATATGAATTTCTATAAACCTGGTTTTGTAATATGTAATACCCCGACATATGTAGTTTTTAAACAGTTCTATGTTGGTATATTTTAATATGTAACTGTGTATGTACATTATTTTAATGTACATTATATAAATATGTTTTAAATTCATACGCTTCCGAGTACAATAATATAATATTGTTGTCCTAAAAGAGGGGTGTTACATTTAGTGTTTAATCAGTTGTGTTTTATTAAATGAATTACAGTTGATCTACGTCGATGCAACAACATGTGACAAACTTAATGTTCCTCGTCGTAGACCAGTGATGAGATCCTGGAGTTATGAGTTTTTGAAACAAAGGGAGGATGCAGAAATTGAAGATGGAGGGTTTGGGTTAGGGGATGTCCTACCAGTGTATGAGACAACATCAACAGATGAAGTAGATTTAAGTGACGAAGAACATAGAAACAAAGGAGACTTTTATGTTTTAACGCCTACTGATGTTAAGGTATGTGAATAATAATAAGATATTTGATGTTCATACGAGGAAAAAAGGATGTACATATATGTTAATGTGCACATATGAACAAATATGGTCAGAAGTAAAAGTGTGAAATAATTTGACCTTATAAAAAGTTTCGAACAATACTAAACAAATACACATTTAATATTAATATATTATGCAAATAATTTCTGTTATTCTTATGATATGCAGGCGTATGCTTTTAAAATGGAGATGTTGTATAATAGGATAGTGAATGACTCTACGAATTTGAAATCAACAGTGTCGGATGCATTGGCAAAATTTCCTGGTGATGTGCATATCGAAGAATGGCACGATAAATTCTTAAAATATTGGAGAAAACCACTAACATTGGTGAAGATGATGGTAAGCAACCAAAAGATGAAGACTTGACAAAGGATATTGTTTTTGATACGACAGGGAAAAGTTTTCAGACGCCGTTGCCTTCTAAAGTACAGGAGTTGGAAATGAATGAAGATGAACAATTAAGTCAGTTCTGGAGGGACTCGGAAGTGCTACAACAAGTGGAGAGAAGCTTTGAAGGTATTGACAAAAGACTAGACATCAGCAACGTACCGTACATGCAAGATAGTAGCGTTCCCGGGTTTAGCCTTGGACTAACACAGGAGTTTGAAAATGCAGCTTCTGAAGCAGACGTGTTGCCTCAAGATATGAGGAATCAAGAAGTAAGTGTTATTGTGAAGTCAAAAAAGGTAATGAAGGCTACTAATAGTATTAGTGAAACACGACAGAATAGAGGAAACCGGGTTAAAAAGGCGTCCAATGCTGGTAGGTCCCCTTTTTTTCAACGTATAGTCGAATTAAGGGAACAAATGACAAGACTAGAAAGCAATGTTTGGAAATACATACGATCCCAAACAGGCATCTTCTCGTAAGTTCTATGTGCCTTATTAATTGGCTTATAATGACATGGGAAGTAGCGTTAATTTATATAATTTTTGAATGTTATATTGCAGTGAAATTATGTTTGCAACAGTCGATGGTCACGAAACAATACAGGACACAATTGAAACCATGTTGCCGAAGTCGATGATTAATGCACACATCATTGATTGCTGGGCTGTTTTGCTGAATATTGAAGAAGGAAAACGTAGCAATAACACAGTTGCAAGACTGTTTTTTCACACAGGCATGATGGTAAGTATTGTAGTGCCTGAGCTAATACGACAACCCTGACATGTATTATGTTTGTTCACATGTGAATGTTAATGTATATTAAAATTTAAATTAAAATAAGAAAGTATTGAGAAAATCTTAAACGTGCCTTTAACTTGTGTTCTCATGCGCACATGTGCTCACATTGAGTGTTCTCATGTGCACATACATTCTTGTTTTGAACAGAAGGAAGACATGCTTAAGGGAACAATGGAGGATGAAGTTGTATTGGACATGTTTGTTTCGAACGTTGATGAAGTGTTGAAAGGATATCAAACTCTCACGACTTTAAAAGACTGTGATTTGGTATGCTACAAAGTGTATAATATTTTCGCGGTCTAGTAAGATTAAGCTAGAACAATATTTATTGTGTATGGGATATTTGTATCATGCAGGTGTTCTTTCCAATCGTCCAAGACGCACATTTCTATCTGATTTGTTTCAATATGAAGTCAGTCGCTTTTGTGGTTATAGACAACGTGTATGACCGGATTCAATTCAAAAAGAAGTACGAGGGTGTTCCAGAGAAAGTGGTAAAATTTGAATATAAAGGCATACAACTCTTTATACTAAATGCTTATGTTGATGTGATTTATCATAAAGTAACTTTGTTTTATTTGTGTTGAAACGTAGCAAGAAGTATTCGCCGCTTATTTGAAGTTGGTTGGACACACAAAAGCTGATCGAATACTAAAAGCAAATCCGGTTAGACTTCAAATGAAATGGCGTACAGTGAAAAATGTTTGGGACTGTGGGATATTTGTGATGAGACACATGGAGACCTACAAAGGGGAAACGGTTTCAAAATGGGACTGTGATTTGGACGTAGAGGGTGCAAAGCAAATGAGGCGATTGACTCGTTTGAGGAAGAAATACACAACCAAGATATTGCTTTGTGAACATAACGTGCACAGGAACAAGGTTGTGAACTATGCAAATGCGTATATTGAACAAATAAAAAACCTCAAACTAGCACAGCAGAATGGCGATTCTTTGTTAGAAAACAACTTGCAATCTTAGTTTTAGACTACTGAATAAGATCAGTTGATTTGTCTTGGGTGAACAATTTGTTTTTTAAGGTCATAGAGTTTGTGTGCACATGTGCACATGACTTATGTTTGATTTGGATTAATTGAATTTTGGTTTTAGATAACATCTCAGTTGAAGTGCTTATTTTATTAGAATGTAATCTTATATTTCAGTTCACTTAATTATATTTGTTGACATGTAAACATTTATATTGTTCACATGTAAACATCTCTTTTGTTCAGCTGAATCGAAACAGTGGGATTGCCATATTTTATTTAAGGTCATAGAGTTTGTGTGCATATGTGCATACCCTATTCTTACGTTTGCTTTTAATTAAATTTTGATTGTAACTAACATCTCAGTTATAGTGAGTATGTCTACCGATTGTAATCTAATGTTTTAGTTTACTTAATTATATTTGTTCACATGTAAACATCTCTTTTAATCAAATGTGTAATGTGTAAGGTTAAATAAAAGAATGCTATTATACCAATATGCTAATACGACAGACTCAATTTAAATTTTCTTTTTAGAATTGTGTAATTTGATAGAGTTCATTAGAACTATTAAATTAACTGATCTTCATCCGTATTAAAGCTCTTTTCCCAGACACATCAATGAGTCAAACATGACTAATGTATCCATCAAAAATTATAACAAAACATTGTTGTGATCAACTGTTAATGGTAAAATTGAATTCAACCTGCATTTTGCTAGTTTTTGTATCTCATGCATTTGATCGATTTAAAATATGAACATAAAAACGGTTCACTTGTGAACATTAAAATGTAAGGGACAAAACGACTTCATAAGGTAACTAGGTAAAATAAAGGTTCATTCATACCAAAAGAAAATTTAAAAATGCATATAATGAACCCCAAATCCATATGTCAACAACGGAAATGCGAATAAAACATGTCAACAACGGAAATGTAAACAGAAACCAAAGTTAATCAATAATCTGAGTCGCTATAAAACAGTTCCTCTTCCTCTGACTCATAATTTGAAGATCCTTCCTCCTCATCTTCAAGACCATTTTTTTAGTAGGACAGTTTCGAGAATCATGATGCGCAAGCTCCCCACAGGTTTTGCACATCCCCTTCTTACGTTTGCTTTTAGCTACCGCCTTCTCACCTGGACCTACCGTTCTTTTCCCTGTTCCACAACCTTTGTTCCGTGCAACCTTCGGAACTTTGACTTCAAAAGATTCAGATGGAGACACATCAAGTAGTTCTTTAAAAAGATCCTCTTTTCGGTTACGTGCATGGTGGTAACCAAGTTCAGCATCGACATCACTCCTAAGCTTTATAACCTTCTCGACAAAAGCAGATAACTTCGCAGGATCGTGTCTCAAGCGAGTAATACAATAATCGAGAGAGTCATACATATCATTCACAAGTTTCTTAGTTTGATCATTGTTATGACCGTATGTATGGCGACTGATCATCAATTCACGTTGTAGAGCATCTATCCGCCAACGCCTTAGGACATACTGATCGGGTATCTCTTTAACATTGTACTCATTTAAAACACAAAAAATGTGGCAGCACAAGACCCCATGACGTACAAAATGCATGCAACTACAAGTAACACTACCTTCAACTTTGTTGAACACAACCTGTAGAACACGTCAATGAAATAATGTCAAATAAATTTATTGTTTAATTGATACATATCCTATGGTTGACTATATGTTGCTAGTCATGATCACATGTGATCGAACATACCTCATACTCTGCCACAACTTGATAGTTCTTGTCTTTATACATAATTGTACATATCTCACATTCACCATCAGAGACAACACTCTTTTGTGAGCAAAACCAAACTCCTTTGTAAATATTCTTCTGGACCTTCAGGAAAAGTGCACGAGTGTATACACTAGCTGCATGCCTTTCAATGTGTAAATGTGTCAAAAAGAATGGCGAAGTTGTTGCGGTGGCATGGTCAAGTACACGTTGGGTATGCCTCTGTTTCTCCATTGCAGTCTCGAAACAAATCATAAACTGAACTAGAGTGTTACCATGATGCGAGTATGTTCGAAAAAATGAATTCGAACTCTCAAACCGAGATGTGGTTTTCATCAACCCACACAAGGGTACATCCCTAAAATATCCTGGAATCCAACTTGTCCTTATATTCCATAGGTAAGTAAACCACCTGCTTTCTGACAGTTTGAAATCCTTTATAAAAGACATCCATTGACGTTCAAATTCATTTGGTTCTAGATGAACATTCCATACAAGTTTGTGAAACCGCTTCTTCAAATCGGTGTTTTTCAGCGTATAAGAGGATACCTGAAATCATACACAGGTTGAAAATGACATTACATGTAAGTAATTCATAAAAAGTTACAATAACAATATATGTAATCTGGTGATCAAATTATCCACTGATGAAGAATTATCAACTTAGCACTTGTGTTCACTTGTGCACATGTAAACACAGTGTCATACGTCTCACATTTGGAATAAGAACTACTTGTAAAGTGAAATACCTTAAATGGCAATTTCTTGGTGATATGCCACATACATAATCTATGTTGTGCTTCAGTTAATACAGTTGGAATTGCTTGTTTCATTGCGGCGTCCTGGTCTGTTAACACAAGTCTAGGTTGCTTACCATGTGCCTTCATGAAAGCCTCCAACAACCAAGTGTAGTTCTCGATAGTTTCACTTACAAGCAAACCAGCACCAAATGTAACACATTTATAATGCTTGTCCACACCCGTGAATGGGACAAATACCATACAGTACCTAATGTATGATCCACCATTCAACAAATATTAAATTATTTTACTCACTCAAAGAAGGTTAATATAAAACAGACCAAAAAAAATGAAAGGTTTAATGCGTTACTTATTGGTACGGAAGGTGGCATCGAAATCAAGGACACTCCCAAACTCTGCATAATGGCATTTGGAGATCTCGTCAGCCCAAAACATACAAGTTAACTCATTATCTACACACTTGTAGTCAAAAGAGAAGTTCGGGACATGCAGCTTTCGATTGTTCATCTTATCAACTAGCATTTGAGCATCTCTATCTCCAATGTATCTATGAATGTCCATTCGAAAGTTCTTAAAATCTGTTACAGTTCCACGTACATTATGAGCACCACCTTTCAGACAACTTCTTAACCTATGAGCTATTGTTGGGCCAATATTCATTGTTGAAAGCCTGTGAATGAATTCTTGATCCGGAAAGAGTAGCTGCCTGTGTATCCTAGCCAAATCCCTGTTTTCTTCATCTTCTAATGTGTGGTTGTGGGGCTCATCAAAACGATACAAACGCCAGCCTGATGTTCCAGCAACCCGTTTCACCTTAATTCGGGCCTCACATCCCGTGACTTTGCAGTTGGAATTACGTTGATTTTTTTTAGCAGATTCGGTATCCAAAGTGTTAACAGATTTTTTCTTTTTTATGGGATCCCCTGCCTTACTACACACAAACCACTTGTGTGTAACTTCACCATTTTTCTTTTTCTCCGAACCTCGACGTACACCAAATCCTGCTTTTTCAGGGTACGACACATACATAGCATATGCTTCATCAAGCGACTCAAATAGTGATCCAATAATGGGTTTTTGCTCGTCTGGTACGTTAGGAATCCATGATACAGTTCCATCAGTACCATATGCAATCATACTACTACATTGTAATTGAGTTGATTCCCCTTCGAAACATAAGAGTTAAAATCAATTACATGTATATATATGTCATACAAAAATTGACAAAATAATATAGATTACTAATAGAACAACGATGTTTTCAGCTTCTTACAACTCATCTATAAACATCATAGTAAATTTTTTTGTGTGTAAAAATCAAATAATAACAGATTAAACGTAAAAGAATAATAACATGTATAACATTGATTATACTAGTTATATTTTTTTTTTTTGAAATAGATGATTAAAAAAATTTGAAAATAAACATGGTTATATACCTTCATCCTCTTCAGATATGTATTGTTCAACATTCTCTAAAACTGGTACCAATTCATCTCCGTTAGGATCACCCATTTCATCGTGTTCCTCGTTTTGACCACCGTGCGGAATAAGATACATTATTGTGATTAATTTTTTCTAGGGTTTATTGTGAGATCGTGAGTAGAGAAATTTTGATATTGCTCCAAATTTTATAACTGGAATGTATAGTGGAGAATGATAGTAGCCAGTTACCAACTAAGTGAGATTTAAGCGGGATCCATAATTGACTTGATATCACGATATTCTAATATTTGACCAAGTATAACAGCTGCGATCCTTTGAAAAGTTTAAAAGACTAATATACCCTTTATAATATAACAGCTTAAATTGGTTCTTATGGTTTTCAAGTAGGGGTTGGTTCTCATTTGAACTCCCCACTATATATATATATATATATATATTATCATGGTATTTTATTATGTTATACTACGTGTTAATATTAGTATTAGTATACACATAAAAAGTGAATTGAATATGAATGTATAAAATTGGTTTTAATTGTATAGGTTAAGCCAAAGCTATAGGTTTTTTAGCATACGTTGACAAAATAGATGTGCTCTAATTATACGTTACGTGGGTATTAAGATCCGAACCCGGAAGTTGTGGTTGTGTGAGAGGTGTTTATTGCATGTGAGAAATATATAAAGGGGTCATTATATTCTTCACACACGTGACCCAATGGGTTACCCAATAGCCGTTGATACGTGTCGCCAATATGTGTAGGTCAGTCTTGATGAAGAAATCGTACCATATCATGTTCCATATCCAATCCAATATGTATCTACTTAAATAAATCAACGTTATTATTTAAATGCTCTCATTCATTGTGAAATCTGAATAAACCGATACGGTGTCGTCTTGAAGCAAGTTTATATATATATTCAGCTTTAAAACATAACACCTCATGTTGATTGATTATTTTTGAGAGTTGCATACTCTTTTTCCATGTGTCGGATTCTTTTTTCTTAATTTTAATTCAAAATCTTGTACTATAATTAAAATGTACAACAACATATGACAAAGTTAAGGTTACGTTCCTCAACATCTTTTCATTGTTGAATTATTGATAACAATTAACATCACATTTTTTTTTGTTGAGCAAAGATAACATCACATCTCATCTCAAATTCGAGTATATGAATATATGATATGATTCTGATTCTACAATATTACAAACTGGTTTTTCAGATTACTAGTTTCATTCTTAATATATGTTATTCTATTATACCACTATTATATTGTCACCATGCATGAACCATGTGATCCATAATTGATAATTCTAAAAAATTGCTGTAATAGATTACAACACATAAGTATGTAAGCTTACCCAGTAAATAGCGGGCTTTTTTATGCATCGGTGTTCTGTGTTCATGCTCTTGTTTGGTTGATTAAAATATTATAATATAATGTAATGTCTTTAGCCAGCCCATATATATAACAATCAAAATCTGCTAAAGAAACCATATAAATGGGCCTATAAGGCCCATTTTCGAAATCTTAATTCCTAAACATATTGCGCAAAAGAGAATAACCAAGTTATTTTTACTGTATGACAGCAGTTCATAAAAAACTATTTCCATCCCAAATTATATAGAACGCTACTGATAAATCGTAAATCCATGTAACTTGTTACCTTAACGTTCATTTTTACTGTATGACAGCAGTTTATGAGAAGGAGACAGAAGTAAACTAGTCACGTCCCTAAAGAAAACACGAAAAACCAATGATCATAACCAGAGTCCCCTGAAACAACAAAAATCACTCCCATCATATTTCGAAAATGAAAATACAAAGATATAGATGTCAAGATTGTATATGACATGAGAGCATATGTGATATATCGTCTTGCATCGCCTGTAAGTTAGAAACACGAAACGTTGTAAACTTTTAACTACAAACTTTTTATATTAGCTTTTCATCACAATCCTAAATTCACGAGACAATTATATTATTTTCATTTTATGTACCAACTTAAATGATAATTGGTGTAAAGTTTTGTGTTTTGTCTGCCACTACGCCTAACAAAAATATCTAATAAGAGATACTTTTGTAGTATTCAAAAGTGACTAAAGCATGCACATACAAGTATAATGTACGCTATATGCACATAATTAACCCTATAACATATCAACATATATAATTAACCCATGAAGAATTCAGTGATATTCACATTTAGTCATGTACGGTGTATTTGGTCATGTAAAATGTGTATTTGGCAAAACTAGTTGTCATATAAACGGTACATTTGGTAAAACTAGTTGTTAGTTGTAACTGTTTGTTGAAACTTCTAAGTTATTATTAACCGATAACCATAAAAATTAAAAAAATCCAAAATTAAAAATAGTCAATGAGTGTAACTGTTTGTTTGAGACTAGTTGTTAGTGGACTACGTGTAATTGGATACTTTAAAAAGGTAGTATTGTCATTGGTCGCTCTCAAACGCGCAAGCTCTGGACTCGTTGTTATTCGTAAACTGAAACAGTCAAATGTATGAACTTTGA
Organism: Pseudognaphalium luteoalbum; assembly: GCA_963422505.1. NCBI lineage: Eukaryota > Viridiplantae > Streptophyta > Magnoliopsida > Asterales > Asteraceae > Pseudognaphalium > Pseudognaphalium luteoalbum. Next base: position 111,696,949 of record OY730196.1, read on the forward strand.
CCCATGGTCAATTATATGAGTGTTGAACTATTAAAGAAATACGAGTCAAACTTAAAAAATAACAATTTATTAGTTTTAATTTTACAACCCTTTTATGCTTAATGGCTTGATGTGACGACGGCCATTTGGTGACCGTTATGCGTGTTTTATTTTGACACAAAACAAGAGATTGGACTAAATTTGATTGATCTATTACGATTGCGATTAGCCTTATAACGAATTTGAATTTCTCTACAAGACTATAATAGAAGCATGAAAGATAAATAACGAATCTAACTCTTTATGACCATAAATTTATAACACATATACCACATATGTACATATTGAACGTCTATATGTGTCGCATATGTTACTGTCACGCATATATATGTTGATAGTAAAATTATATTATATACGAAATATATATAAACCGCTAAAAACGTTCTAGTTTTATGCATACATATAAAGATAGTAAGACAGATAACTCTATCAAAATCCTATATTACTTCTCACTAGATGATAAAAAGTCGAAAAAAATAAAAAGAAATACTGTATCTATAACTTAATTAACACCAAAAATTGAATTTTAAATAAGAAGGAAACAGGCATGGTGCATGCGTAACAAATAGCAACATAGTTAGAAGCTTTAGCATGTGCAATCACTCTTTCATCCTTTTGATATTTATTACGAATATATATGTAATGTAACATGACTTTTTAAAGTTGAAAAACAAATACTCCCTACAGTTTTAAAAAATAGATAAATCTAGTAATTATCGTAATCAACTTACAGAATCCATTTCATAATATATTGACTGATAACACTAGAAAGATATATTATTATTATTATTATTATTTAGAATTAGAAGACAATACAGATGACAACTACGGAGTACTAATTAAGGTTATACATATATAGGATAATTCTTCCAACCATCATCCAAGTCATCGGTGATTATAAAGTCAAATCATTAGATCGAACCGTTTTATTTTTTATATAGAACCTTAAATCTACATTTGGTTCAAAACTTTTTACCAATCAATATATAGGGTCTCTTGTTTTTATTATTTTGAAAAGGTTATTATTAATCTTTTACTCTAACATTGAAACCTTATTATTATAAGTTAAGTTCCGTAATCCATGACGGAATCTCATCTCATATTTAAATATAGGTGGCCGTATTTGTTTGATATAAAAAAACTGTTATTTAAATACAAAATTGGGGTGATAAAGAGTGTAAAATATGGTAGTAGTAACCGATGTAAGTAAGGAAAAACAGTACGGCGGGTGAGACACAGGAAAGGCGACGGTGTCGTGCCTCGCCGAAAGTTAATGGATTTGCTTTGATTTTTGGTTGTTCCTCCAAATGTTTGATTCTCTCTTCAATCACTCTCCCACGCGCTTTCATACCTTCTTACTCCATTTTATACGTGCTCTACTAGGCCTGTAAGCGAACTGAACGTTCGATGAACTATTCACGAATCATTCGGCGGAAAGTTTGTTTACGTTCGTTTGTTTCGTTTTATGAACAAACATGAACACAATTTTCCGTTCGTTTAATTATATGAACGAACATGAACACATGTCTCGTTCGCTCATTTACGTTCGTGAACGTTCGATAACATGTTTGTGAACGTTCCGTTAAATGTTCATTTATTAACTAACAGTTTAATTAAATTAATACATATTTGTACATCTTATTTTGATTTAAGCTAAATTCTAAATATAATATTATTAAATATTTAGATATTTTCATTCAATAATATTAAACATATATACATTTTTATCTCACATTTCCCTCTCATATTTACCTCCACTAATTCCAGATCTATTGCTCTTACCTACGATCGGAACAATAAAATGAGTTTATCTTCATATTGTGATCGTTTTGTAATGTTAAATATGCATTGAAAAGTTTCAAGTTCTATAGTATACATTTGTAGATATGTATATAGATGTTCATTTATGTTTGTTGATGTTTGTTTCAAGTATTAACGAAGTAATGCGTTAAATTATGTGTTTGTTCGTGTACGTTTATTTGAGTTCGTGAACAAACGAATTTTCTTAATGAACGAACATGAACAACAAAATCCATTCGCTTATCCGTTCGTGTTCGTTCGTTTGTTCGTCAAAACCTTAATGAACGAACACAAACAGACTCCGTTCGTGTTTGTTCAGTTCGTTTACATGCCTAACTCTAACTATTCTAAGGATGCTTCAATTTTATGACATTCTATAAAATTGAAATCTCAATTTAATTATATAATTAAGTTTGGTTCAAAATTTACTAAATTTATTCGCTAAAAGGAATTCACGTTTCTTGTAATTTTTATCCCTTTAATTATTATCATTTATATATATATAAACATTTTGCGAATCTGACGTAGTTATAGTTTTATAGACATAATCACGATTCACGTACTTCAAGTATTTCGATGTCATTCATGCATTTTGGTGTTCAATCCTTGGAACTCATTGACAAGATAAGATGTCATTCATGTATTTCGGTGTTCTTGTTTTTTTTTAGTATATACTTTGAGAATCACTAATGCATACGAATACACTATCCAATCTTAATTCTACACCTTTAAATAATATGCTAATATTTTAAAATGAATAATTTTCATAAAATACCAGTAATTGAGTGAGTAATTGCATTTACATTTATGAGTTCAAATTCTCATTAAAAGTATGTTAGACCTATCTTTTTTTTTGTAAGACAACATTTGAATCACAGAAAGACATAATAGTCAATCAGATCATCTCCATGTAGTTACTCCCCTGTTATGAGAACCGTACATAAATTCGTAATTTCAGTTACACTTTAAAGGGATTGCTCTCCAACATCTTAGATGAGCATCACGCCGCGAAGTCACCACTCCCCCAACCGAAATGCCTTAGGCGACATAATCATAATCATACATACCAAATGATTCATAACTACAACTCTTGTAACATAAGACACGTTTATATTGATCATAATATCACATTTACTTAAGTTTAAAACAATCACTTGATTAGCATTAATATCGTAAATAATACTACCAAATACAGTGATTGAAGTACACGCTCCAAGGTGCAAGTAAGCATTACTAAAAGAGCATGGCCTTCACCTACTCATTTTTTAAATTCCAATCTCTAATATAACCCCTCTTATAAAGCTCTTTATTTGGTAACCTAAAAAAAAGTTAAAGCATATCATTCCACCACACAAAATTAATTTCAAAACAATCCCTCACTATGAAAAAACTCTACAACCACACCAAAGGCAAAATCCACCCCTCACCACCACCACCATCATCATCCTCCACCGCCACCACCCCTTACCACCACTTATCTTTACTCCCTTTGTCCATCGCCACCCTCGCCGTCGCCCTCTCGCCGGAAGACCAACAAGTCTTGGCATACCTACTCTCAATCACTTCCGGCACCAAACCCACCAACAAGTCCGGCGACGGTGACCATCTTCCACAGTTTAACTGCAACTGCTTCACATGTTACACGAGTTTTTGGGTTCGTTGGGATGCTTCACCAAATAGAAAACTGATACATGAAATCATTGATGCTTATGAAGATGGATTGATGGTACGTAACAGGAAGAATGGTAAGAATAAGAAAGATAGAAAAAGCAAAGGTTTTTCTCCTTCTGCTGCTTCTAAAACCAGTAGTGATAGTTCTTCTTCCCACGCGCCGCCGTGTGTTGTAGAGAGTGTGTCCCACGCGCCTCCGTGTGTTGTAGAACAGAAGATTAGTGAACCTGAAGATGATGAAATGGGGTCATCGGAAAAAGGATCTGTTAGAAAAATTGCAAGCTTTATTGGGGAAAGGATTTGGGGTGTTTGGGGTATTTGAATTTTTGTAATGATAGTAATAAATGTTTAGGAGTAATTTTAATTATGAATGCCTGGTTTTTGTAAATTTCCAGAAGAAAATTAAAGGCATTTAATTAATTGGTCTCTTTGGAAACAAGAATAGTGTTCCATTGGTTCCTCCGATGTAAGATTATTGACAACATATTGCCACTGTTCTTATTTTCTTTTTTTTCATTTTCTCTCTCTTTTTTGTGTTGTCACTCACTGCTACCGGTAAAAACGGCCAATAGATTATGTTTTGAAAACATGCAAAATGTAACACGGTAAATGTAAATCATCATGTTCAAAGATTTGCTCAACTCTATGAACATTATTTCTCTTTATGAATTAAGGAGTAGAAGATAAGATTGATAATTGTATTGGTGTCGTCAAACATGTTACCGAAAGTTAGAAAATTGAATTGTTTTTGTGAGCTTTGACATTATCAGTCTTTATAGTCAACGTGATCGACTACAAAGTCTATAACTATATTGTTGTATTATCATTACTCTACACATAAACCAACTCATAATTTTGTTACTATTTATGATGGTGTATGTTCAAACTTCAAAGTGATTTAATGTGAGTAATACGGAGTAATATTAATACTCGTGTTAGAATTTCAGGAACATATATCTGGTTTTAATTTTTAACGTCTTGTTTGTTTTTACGCTTCTACTAGTAGTGAAGTGACACTTTCAATAATGTGGTTGAGGTTCGAGTGTTGACGATGGTACAATAATATATATTCGTGATTAAGGTATCTAGTAAGAGAAAATAGTCTGATGTTTATTAAAGAATTAAAGTAAACAGACTAAAATAAAAATTAACTAGTAATCGACTGTTGTAAACTTACAAAAGATACATAATTTATGTATGCAAAAGGTTTAAAACTGGATAGGAGAAGTACGATACAAGTTGGAGCTAATGTGTGTAGGGTATAAAGTTGAACCAAACTTTTGATCAAATTTTATAATGGAACACACTAATATATAAACTTCAAAAGCATTTTCTAGCTTTTTTTAGTATGAAAATGGATAACTTTTGTAAAGTTGAAGCATTGTTTGGGTTATATGTTTGGGTTTTCATATATAATCTATAGTGGAATCTCACTAGGTGTTAGTGTTTTTTAAAGACCCATTGCCAAAATCTATAAAGTTAGTTTCAATCATAAAAAAGTACGTTTTACATGTATCAATATCTCATAGCTTAGAAATTAAATATCCAATACCACTATTGCATTCAGAACAGAAAAACAGAAAGTTTTTTTTTTTTTTTTTATAATTTTTTTGTTTATCAAAGAACATAAACGTATGTACGATTGAAATTTAAAAATGGTAGGTGTAGTTGAGACGACTTTGATAACAACTCCATCTTCAAACTGGTAATGATTGGGACATTTTTTCATGTTTTTTAATTTAGAAAACCGGTTTAGACGGTTGGACTGATTCTGTTTCTTTCTTTTATAAAAAACACGACGACTATGACAATCGTCAAAAACTAAAAGATTAGAGGTGAGGATGAAGATGAAGATAATCATGTACGAATACTATATACTTTGTTATCATAATCGTATTTTGTTTGATACAAAATGCTTTTGGATCATAAGAACCAAAGTGTAATCTGCTCCCTTTCCAGAAATGGAAGTGACCCAACAAAATGCTAATTTAGCTCCCCTTTTTAAGGACGTTATTCCTTAGCAAGCACTACAAAGTGTTTGTACTATAATACGGTTATACTCCATTAATAAACTTTTATGCTTCTATTTATTTATGGGTTTTGCTAAATGAACTCATAATTTCTTTAAATAACAAAATTTATAATTAATATATATATATATATATATATATATATATATATATATATATAAAAGGTAAATATTAATTTGAATTAACGAATATTAAATGCAAATTCTATTATTTAAGAAAATTATGGGTTCATTAAATGCAGCTTAATGTGTGCCTTGGGACACATATTAGCAAAACCCATTTAGTATTAGTAAGTATATTAATATTACTTGTAGCTAATTAATACTCCGTAATGAATAGCGACTTTTTTTCATATTAGATTAGATTAGATATTACCACTAGGTTTGAAAGTTGTAGGCTTGGCATATTTTGGGAAGACATAATGAAGTGAATAGGTCAAAACAAGGTGCCAACCTTGTCGGAAGTAATTTACGAGTAGGAATCTAACAAATATAAAAGACCTTGACTTTATTTACTGCTTACCTGTTCAAACCAATTACGTACAGTGTGCATGTTTTTTACTTATTTAATGAACCTACACAATGATAAACAGATAGAGATGGTGTGAATAGAGTTGCACCAACTAACATATAGAATCAATAATTAAAAACCTTATTACCTTTATTGGCTTACTGGACAAGTTGATTACTTAATAGAAAACCACTCGTTAGTCGATCAAGCCAATTGAGACCACGACCGAACATGAAGGTTTGTTTTCTTTTGAGTTGGGATCGAATATTTGTTAACCAGGCCCATATTGCTTGGCCCAATCTTTGTTTTAAGGTGTATGTTGCAGGAATGCAGGTAGGTCGCTAAAAATGCCAAAATTTAGTTGTTAATGCATAAGGTGCAACCGTGCAATGTTCTTTTTTTTATTATTATTATAAGAGATATATTTTATTTTTAATTTCTGAGAGACAACGTACATGAAAATGCCGAGAAAAATATATTCGGTGTGAATTTTTTGATTAATTGTATGACGGTGTGTTTGACACCTCTATTTTTGAGGCTTCAAAGAGTTTGAGCTTCTCATTTTTAGAAATCAAGTCTCTAGAAAAAATAATTTTTGTTTAGCAAACCAAATTCGATCTTCTTAAAAAAATAAGACCTTAAACACCCTTAAAATAAAAGATACTTCAAGTGGCTTATATAAGCCCCTAATGGCTTCTCCAGCTCTAGCCATCCGCCCCAACTTAAGCTGAAGCCATCATCCCCAAGTCAAGCTCTAGCCGATAGTCACAAGCTCCAAATCCAACTAGTTATTACCGAACACACCCTAAAATTATTATATGTAATTATCATTTTGTCTTGTTAATTTTTATTTTTATTTTACTTTTGTACATGTACTAAACAAAATACAACCTATGTTACTTTTGAACTAAAACATAACTTGGAAATCAAATCCATCATTTTATAAATAACAACCTCCTGTTTGGTTAGAAATTTTGGCTCTCGAAAGTCTGAAACACCTATTCTACAATGTGGGTATTGACATGAAAGAAATCTCTCACAAACCAAGTTCTCCCCTGCTTTAGATAAAAATAAATAAATAAATAAATAGACAAGAAGCTCTAAGCTCAAGAATTGTACAATGGTAACTACAATTAGTACAACAAATCTATTTATCGCTATTCTGAATTCCAATATATTTGCTATGTACAAGGTACAAAACCGTAACGAAACCGTTATACTTTATTCGTCTAAATTCAGTAAAAGGACAACATAAGTTGTTAACTACATTTCACCCCTTCATGTTTAAAGCTTCCATTTCTCTCCATATAATATTTATGTTTTATGGCAACATCCCACATTCCCACACATTCTATATTCTTCCCCTACTTCTTCACATATTTGCATTCTAAAATATGAACATCCTGAAACGGTTGAACAAAATGATTGCCCGAACGAAAAGCTCGAGTGTACGGCTTGATCAGGACCCCGATGTTCTCGTTCAACTCTTGAGGTTTGTTGTGATGACCTTTTTGCTTCAGCTAAAATTCGTCCAAGTGAAGTTGATCGTCTTGGTTCTTTGATCATTGGATATCATCTTGCTGCTCAGAATCACTTCTCCATGAGAACAAACATGTTTCTTTAAAGTGTCGATGAAGACGATGAAACTTGAAGAATGGTTGTTTCGTTAATATGTTTTAAGTTTTATCCGTATTTTTGTTCTTTCGTGTAAAAGTATACTGTTCTCTAAGTTCAATATTAAGCTAAACTAACTTTGAAATATGAGGTAATCTCATTTTGAATTGGATTTAATTATCACATGCAAAAGATGTACAAATCAACAACAAAATTAAGCAGCAAGCAGATCTTCAAATCAATTGGTCTTATTGTGTATGGTCTCAATAAAGCTTGAAAAACGCCATGAGAGGTTCATACACAACTTGTTTAGCATCTGTGGCCATAACAAAATCAGCATGAGCATAACCATTTATAAATTGAACAACAATCTTGTCTCGGTCATGATCTTTGAGCGTTCTTAACAAATGCTTCACGTCTTCAACATCAGAAAGAGCATCAGCACCACCATGACTGAGGAAAAGTGGGACGTTTTTTGGTATGTTTGCTATGTGGTAAGCTGGAGGTGTAGATTGCCCATAACGCCTCCTATTTTGTTCTGCATTCTTATAATCATACATCTGAATCGTTCCTTGCCTAATCACTAGAGAAAATTTCAAAAATGGGCATCGTTTGATATCGATAAAATGTATACAAATTTAGAGCACATAACTTACTTTGAGCTACATGCATCATGTTCTTTGTAGAGCTTGGTTGTGGCTCGTGATCTAGAAAAATGTCAACTATCGAAGGCTTCAAGCAACAATTTTTGCCTAAACCGAGAAAACAGGTGAATAATCAGATCTCTACTCTTACTATTCTGGATACCAAAAACAATATTTATATTTATAATTTAATAATTTATATATGATGTGTACCTGTAAACGAATTTAACAAATTAGTACAATCGATATGTGGATTAGCGCAGATTTTCTTGAGAAACTTGGTTACAGCATCCCTGATCACATATGCAATGAACATATGTTATAAATTGAATAGTGGTGGCAATTTCCATTCATTTACGAGTACATGGGTTGATTTAGGTTATATTAGTTTTCAAATATGAAAAATTTGAATGGATCAAACGGGTTGAAAGTCACCATAAGTGTACTAAAAATGCCTAAAACCTTTGAAACTATTATACACAAAAATCTTAAATATTTTTTTTGTATTTAGGTAGGTTTAATAATCATCTTTAAAAAGGTGGAGTAATATTTATAAAGTCCAAAAAAGAATAGACAAAATAATGATTGAGAGTTGCCCAACCCGACTCGTTTTCAGCTGTATACCAGCCTACCCTGCCCAAGTTTAGCAGAACAAAATTTCAAAATTCTCACCCTTTAGGATTGAACTCATGAAGACCCAACCATTTCAAAGCCTGTTGCACAGAAAAACAGTCAGATCGATTATCATACAATATTATTGACATTTGATCAAATGCACAATAAGAATAATTTCTACTTCAGCTATGAAGGTTTCAGCAGCAGTTCTGCCTAATGGGGACGTGATCTGGCCCACATAAGCAACCGGACTAAGCAATGCCGCTGACCTTAACATACTTACTAGCTCCCCTTTTGATAATGCTGCCATTGCAGTCAAAGTTCCCTACAAAAATTCAAAAAAATGGGTCAAATTTTTGTTCATCCACCATCTATGTAAATAGGCATCACATTATATATAGGTCAAGCCCTCACCAATGAATGGCCAACATAATGCAGTTTCTGGCCCGTTTGACTATGAACATACTGAAATGTAGCAGGAAGATCATATCCTGCTAACTCGTCCCATGTCCAATCCCAATAAGCCTAGAATTCGTTGTTGTTTACAATTAAACCAAAGACCATTAATTGGATAGGTTGCCATATAGGATATTAAACTAACCTCATCTTCAGGCCTTAGAGATACATGTCCGCGACTATATTTGGTTCCCCGTGAACTAATAATCCATACGTCAAACCCATTATCAGCTAAAACCAAAGCCAACGACTGAGCTGGTGGGCTCAACAGCCATGTTACACCGTCCTAGTTCATCAGAAAGATTATAAGTTTAAACAGTAAACTAATCATCAATACATAAAAGTAGAAGAAAAAAAAAGTCACTAACCATTAAGAGACCATGTTGTAAAAGAACCGGGACCCGATTGCCCTTCTGGCCACCCGCTCGTCCCAATGGTATCCTTTGTACGCTTAGCACATAACCATCTTTTGTTGTCACCTTGTGTTCTTCACAATTGTAGCCACGTGGCTGCACCATTACATTGCATATGCCATCAGCATTAGAAGCTGCAACGACTGCCGTTGTTACATTAGATGAAAAGTAAGTTCGGTTTGCTAAAGCTGATGAACAAAACAGAATGAAAACACTTGTAATTGTGAAAACTAATCCGTTGGCCATCTAAGATGGGTTTCTTGCTTATGACTAACTATGGACCAAGCTTGCATACTTTTAAATGATTAGAAGAATGGTACATACAAAATAAAGTATATACTCAGTATATTGAATTAATATAAAAACTGAAAAGACAAAACGATCATCTCGAATGATTTATGCAATCAAGGAGTTGGATTATGGAATCAACTTAAGTCCTATGACCTGAATAATTTATAGGATTCATCTAAGTTCTTGTTTTTAACTTTATGGACAACGGTTATGAGTTAGATATTAGGATTTATCTGTTTTTTTCGCATATATAGAAGTATTAAAGATGACACATAATAGCAAAATTTCATACCATCATATGTGGAGTCGTATAAAACAAAGCTCCAAGAGTTTTGAGGGTTGTACATGGTGCAAAACTAGTTTTATCATGATGTTATGTAATCAAATGGGCATATCACAAATATGCCGAGGTACTCAAACGTATAAAATACCATCATTAAATAATCCAAAGTAACTTTACAAAAGTAACCAAATGTGGATGCTTACTCTTCTTGAGATGCGATAATAGGATATAGTTCAAATGAATCGACCATTCATTATAAAAAATTACATTGAATCGGCTTGTTTGTGACTAGAATGTCCATACAAAGTCATCCTAGGTTCTGGAGGAAAATTAGTCCAATGGTCGTCGGTATACATTGTGGAATTCCAGTCTGCAGATCGTGAGACAACAAATTTTTGATGTTTGTTATAGATCAATCCCCATATCAAAGTCATAACATTCACCTGTTCACCATAGTTTTCGCAAACCATGATCATGATCCAAATAGCGGGATCCAAGTCGAAGATCTTATGGGGGATACCTATAATCAACATCCAAATTAGATGTTGAGTCAAAATCTTTGGTCAAAAGTTTTGATGTCATCTTTAACAATGTACTGTTGAGATATTCTGATAGTGTTAATTATTTGAGTTGAACAAAAAGTAAAAAACACTATAATTGAGTTGAAGTTGGGTATAAAAGGTATTCCAACTGATTTAAAATTTGGAATCTTGACTAGCTAACCCATTCAAAGTTCCAAAACTAAAGTCACAGTGTATGTTTATTTATCCTAATTCAATTGTACGCGTCTATTAAACACAATCATTTGACAATTAACAAAACCATATATGCAACATGTTTTTTTCCATCAATTATATAAAATGAGGATACCTTATTAAACCTTAGACCCACATTTTATTAGTAACGGTAAAGAGACCTAATTAATAGATCTAAAAATTGACCTATTATTTTTATTTGTTTAATTTTTTTGCACTTAATCTTATCCTATCAATATTTCAAATTAGATGTGGCAATTTTAAACCTATAGATTATTTAATATTTATGAGGTAATGAATATGTTGGGTCTCCCTTCATTTTTTTGGATGAGTCTAAATGAGTATTTAATATAACCTCCTATTATATAACAATTAACCAACAGGTCTACGGGTAGTTTTTTTTTCACCTCAATTTTTTTTTGGGAAATTAAAAAAAATGCCCCTTTTTTTGAAGTATTATTTCGATTTGCCCTTTCCGAAAAAAAATGACAATATACCCCCTCCAGTCGCAAGAGCAAAAAAATTTTGCGACCCGAGTCCTTGCGTTTTGCGACTAGGTTCATTTTGCCCGCACGATCTCGTTTTTTGCTACTACGATACGTGCATTCGCAATTTTATATTTTTTTTTGCGATTTGCTCCCGGATCAAGTCCGGTCGCAATTTTTTTTTATTTTTGCGACTGGCTTCATTTTGCCCGCACGATCTCGTGTTTTGCTACTACGATACGTGCATTCGCAAATTATTATTTTTTTTGCGATTTGCTCCCGGATCAAGTCCGGTCGCAATTCTTTTTTATTTTTGCGATTTGCTCCCTGATCAAGTCCGGTCGCAAAAAAGTTTTTATTTTTGCGACAGGCTTCATTTTGCCTGCACCATCTCGTGTTTTGCTACTACTCTTCGTGCATTCGCAATTTTTTATTTTTTTTTGCGACTTGCTACTGCCTTAGTTCCAAAAAAAAAATTCAAAATATATCCATAAAAAACAAAAACCCTCTTGTATGTTAACTTGCGATTTGTGATTTGCGATTTGTATTTTGCGATTTGCGACCTAACTTATCCAGTGTGGATAAGATTTTAGCTTAGATTTTCTGACATTTGATGGATTTTGTCGGTGGCCTTATCAATTGTGGATAACCTTTTGGGTAGGATTTTATGACATTTGTTAAGATTTTCCAGAATTTTCCGGATAACTTTATCTTGAATGAAATTCACTTTTAAATAAACCTCATAACATCAGTATACATTCACCTCACATCGTATCCTGAAAACATTTTCCCTTCGTATTATCCATTTGTATTTGAAAAGGATTTAGGCAGACATTCCATATAATGTAAAGGTACAACTTTTAATCCTTCGTAGTTTTATTTACGTTGATTGTGGAGAAGTTCAAAATTTATATTTGTAATGGAGGTCGTTTTGAATATATTAACAACATGCCGGTGTATATGCCAATAGAATGTAGTCGAGTGCCATTAAAACTTCCCGTGGCACCGGAAAAGCCCATGACATGCAAAGTGTTGTTGAAAAATGTTTTAAAGAAAATTGGTCTACCACTTGATGCCCGGGTTTGTTTGAAATATAAGGTAGATCAGTATGTGATTGATATTAATGATGATGCTGATGATTTTGGAGAATTTTTGTGTCATGCAATAAACAATGCTCCGATAGAAATTTACATTGTCGATATTGTCAGAAATGTTTCGGGTATGGGTAGCAATCAACCTAGCAGTAGTAGTTCAGGTTTTCAACAACAATGTCAACGACAATTTCAACAACTACAAACTAATGAATACAATCAACAACACCAATATCAGTCATTTCAACAACCCTTTCAACAATTTCCATTCCAACAATTTCCATTTCCATTTCAACCATAATATGAATTTCATTATCATGCTGCTCCACAAAATATGACGATGCACAAATATCCCACACAACACACCCAAGATACATCTTTTAAGGTAGATGAAGAAACCCAAGATGATTGTAAATATCATGAGGATGTTCACGATGATCATACTAATTCAGCATACTATGTGGAGGAGCCGGAGGAGCCGGATCCACATCCTGATGACTTTGATCATTATGATGAAGAAAATGTCAATCCACCTAAGGAACATGACCATCCATTTTGTAATCACATTGTTATTGATGATGAAGATGATGAGGAGGATGAGCCTGATCCAAGAGATACATACGACAAACATATCCCACAAAAACCAGCAGAAAAGGACATCTTCTGGAATATGCCATCGCCTTTAGGAAACGAAGAAGGCGAAGTTCAAAAAAGACCAGTTACCATGTATGAGGCATCTTGTCGAATTCGAGAGGGTCAAACATTTGAAACTAAAGAGGAATTTCTTCTTCAGTTGCATACAAAGTGTCTCGAAGAAGGTTTTCAGATTAAGCTAAAGAAGTCAGACAAGAAAAGGTATACAGCAAAATGTATCTTGCCTAACTGTGATTGGAAGGTTAGTGCAGTGTGTATCAAACATTGTAACAACTTCCAAGTTAGGAAGTTACGTGATGTTCACACTTGATCTCGTACTCAAATATTGTCAAATAGCCGTTCTGCGAGCAAGAAAGTGCTTGATCACATCTTAAAAGAGGCGATGAGTTTGGAAGGACGTGTATACAGAGGCAAAGAGATCAAAGTTGATATGACTGAACGCTTTAAAATAAGCCTTACATACAACCAAGCATGGAGGGCAAAATGTTACGCGATCGAGCTATTGAGAGGTACTCCAGCAGAATCGTTTACAAAACTTCCCATTTACCTCCACAACCTAAAGCTACATAACCCGGGAAGCATTACAAATCTCCATACAGACAAAGAGAATAAATTTGTAATGTGTTACATGTCCATAGGTGCAGCTGTAAGTAATGATTGTTGGTTTACATCTTATGTTCTCATACGTACATTTATATATAACTTATATATTTTTTAATTTGAACTTGCAGATACGTTCTTTTGTCAACCATACACGCCCAATTATCATCGTTGATGGTGCCCATTTGAAGGGGGGTTACTTGGGTACTAACATGATTGCCGTGGCGATGGACGGAAATAACGGAATCTTGCCACTAGCCTATGGAATTGGGGCGGGAGAGACGTCCGACGTTTGGACGTGGTTCTTAGGCAACTTACGTGACGCCATTGAATCTGCCGGTGGGATTTGCGACCTAACATTCATCTCTGACAGGGCACCAGCAATTGCAGCCGGCATCTCTGCTGTGTTTCCAGAGGCATTTCATGCCCTATGTTGTCGTCATCTGTTGATGAACTTGAAAAGCAAATCTTCAAAAGTCAAGCACTTCGAATGGCATTATTGGAAAAATATGTAAGGCGTACCGTAAGTCAGATTTTGATCGCCATTATGATGTCATTTCTAGACATTTACCGGCTTCAACCAAGGTTCTTACGGACGTGGGGAAAGAAAGATGGTCAAGGCATCATTCAACAAGGACACGATATGCTTACCTCATAACTAACAGTGCGGAGTCTATAAACGCCTTGAGCAAGCATGCAAGAAAACTGTCGGTCACAATGCTATTGGAGTTTTTTCGATCTTCAGTACAACAATGGTATTTCAAACATCGGAATACTGCCGCAGCTGTCATAACACCTGTCACACCATACGCGGAGCACAAAATCGGTAAGAGGGTTGACAAATCGCTACGCTGGAGGGTCAAGCCATCGACAAATATGATATGTGAGGTGGTGGATGGAAGGAAGAATGGGACAGTCAACTTGGAAGCGAGAACATGCACTTGCATGCGATGGCAATTGTCTGGTTTACCCTGCGGACACGTATCGGCAGTTACCTGTTACTTTAAAATTGACAGCGTGTCCGGCTTTGCAGAGAAGTATTTCACCACGGAAACGTATCGAGTGGCCTATAGTGAGGCTATAAATTCACTGCCTCATCCTTCAGAATGGGACGATCCAGGTAATCTGCAGATTTGCTTACCGTCGATACTTTTGAAGAGGCAGTCTGGTCGCCCACCTGGCCGTGCACGTATTCCTTCTAAAGAAGAGGAGAAAGGTAAATACACAAAACAATGTAGCCGTTTCAAGGAAAAGGGTCATAGTCGAGTTACTTGTATGGCTCCATACGATAGGACAGATGAGCCAAGCCGATCAAGAACCACAACAAGATCCAACTCAAGGTCAAAATCAAGATCCAAATCAAGATCGAAAAAGGTAAGTTCTCAAAAATATTCATATAAAAACTAACATATTACATTGTATTATTAATATCATCCTCAATTATTTACTTGCAGAAAACATCCACAAAATCAACGAAAGGCCATATCGAGGACGAAGCTGCAACATCATCTCAGCCGAGTCAGAGTTATCCAAGTGTTCATTTGAGTGACCCTTAGGTCATTTATTATGTCAAAACCCGTGTTGTGTACCAGTTAGCATTGTTCTTTATGTTTTTACTATCGTGGTTAATTTGAGTCAATGATTTGGCTTGATGTTCACTTGTAATTCGTGTTTGAACATTACTTAAAAAGCTTCATTACAATAGGGTTTTTGTTTTTTATGGATATATTTTGTTTATATATGCACATTTTGTTTATACACCATATTTTTATACATCGTATTCATCAATAATAGTAACTGTTTTATTAATATAAATTGTAAAAGATATAGATAAATATAGAAAATAAGATTATTAACTACTACATAATTCTGAGTACATAATTGTTAACTACTACATAATTTTGAGTAAACGTTGTTAACTACTACATAATTGTTTTACATTACACGCAAGTCTATCACAATATAAGCCTAAGAAGTATGTGGCGGTGGCGGTGGCAATGGTGGTTCCGTCGACTCCCAATCAAAACGCGCACTAAAGAAAGTATCAATCATCCGCCGCCTATAATCCGCAGCAATCAAATCAGTCTCCTCACTCATCCTGCAATCTTCCTTATATGCAACCTTCTTCATGTTTCTGCACACCCATACCTCACAATCGCCTAGATACCCATCCTGCTGAGGCACATCCTCCATCATGTGAGTAGAAAACTCGGTGGTATCACCCTTGAAATGCTGTTCTTCATCAACATGCCTCCAATAGCCAATGGCGTCTATATATCTAACTACATTTTCACCTAAGGCTTCAACAATTTCCAGTAGTTGCTGTTTACTTTGCAGTTTTTTATAGCTATCATATGCCGTGACATCCCAAGTACGGAGATCCAATACAATAAGAGCCCAATGATCCCTACTCTCGATGTTGACCGGCATAAGTACCTACATATTAAGATTTTAGTAGGGAAATGTGTAAATGTATCAATTAGTCGATGACAAATTATATTTTTAACCGGTCCCTTGTTTACTTACTTTTTCGCAGGTCCACCATGGAGGGTATTGGCAACGTTTGCCATTAGCATATCCCATGAATAAGTTGTAGTTCGGTCCGGATGATGTGTCAGTTTTGTCACATGCATTAATTGACACAACTATATTAAGTACTAGTTGCAGAAAACCAAAAAATTGGAATTGTCGTTTCATCGTACATACGTACATACATACATACATACATACATACATACATACATACATACATACATACATACATACACATATACTTACCTGGCTCGGCCATCACATCATCCACTTTCGGCTTCAACTCCTTTTTCTTTTTGGTATCCTTGTCATTTTTGTCAGCTGCATTGATATACACAACTAATAATTCAACTACAATCTAGTATACATAAAAAAAATTGGAAATGTCCTTTTCGTAAAACTGAAAAACCAGCTAATATTTCAGCTTATCGCATCATCAAAGTTTCATCAATATTCCACAATTATCAACACTATAATATAATCGGCACTAGAATATATGTATATATATATATATATATATATGTATGTATGGGATATATGTATATATATATACATACATACATATTAGCTTACATATGTACCTGGTTCGGCAACCACATGATCTCCCTTCCTCTTCAACTCCCTTTTATTTTTGTTTTCCTTGTAGTTCTTGAAAACTCCTATCATACCAATAAAACCTACGGGCATAATTGTCCAGTTCAAGCTTGTTTTCAGCTGACTTGGTCGAGTCCAATTTCGATATTTCCACCACATCAGTAGATAGCTCAACCGTCAATATGCTAAAAAAGTGATAAAATAAGGTTAGTATCACATTTGTAATATGCCATATTTTGATATAAAAAATGAACTCGTAAACTTACAAAGTTGTCTAAGTAACCACTCTCGACATGGCCGTACAACCGCCCCCAAAAATCCTTTGTGAGACAAACATAAGTCGTGTCTGGTCGAATAAACATATAACGCACCAAGCCTCCACTCGTATACAACTCCTCAACTGTGGATGGTCCATCGATCTCTCTATCCTGACGTATCACAGGGGGCGGAGGAGTGAGAAAACCATTCTCGTTCACCAAGCTGTCAACCATGTCCACTATGGTATCCTCGGGTAACTCCTTCTTGACCGACTTTTTCCTTGTTGGGCGCTTGAACTTCTTTACACTCTCTTTAACCACTCGCTCAACAACCGGCTCAACCCCCTCGGTAACCCCTCGGGCAACACTCTCACCGACCGGCTCAGCCGGCTCGGTAACCAATGCCACAAGCACCGGCTCAACCGGCTCGGTAAGCACTCTCTTAGAAACCCCACCCCCTGGCGCCACCGGCTCAACAATCTCATCATCGGCTCCCAAATTAACTGGTGGTGGTTCCTCATTCTCCTCCTCATGCACTTTCAAAGGTTTCTTCATCAGTCGTTTCAGATGTGTCGGTGTAATAAACGGCGATAGTCGAGCCGGAGCACGTCGACGATCTCGCATACTTCGGCGCAACCCATGTGCAACCGAGATCTTGCTCGCAGAAAAAAGTTGGGTGTCAGAAACATAACCCTCATCAACATAAGCCTCATCAACATCACCGTCATCACCAGCAGCCTGAAAAAATAATTTGGTACGTCTTAAAACATAAACACCTTAATATATAAAAAGCTAGAATTAATCAACATTTTACCTGACGAGTCTCAACCATCTTCAATAACCGGTTTATAGTATCTTGTTGCTCGTCTACTCGCTGAACTAACGTGGAAATGCTCTCTTTCAGCGTCTGCACTTCCTCTCGTAAGGAATCATAAGTCCCTGGCTGATATGCTGGCTGAGAGGCCTCACGACGACCTGTACCCAGGGAATCATAAGTCGCCTGATCGTCAAGAGTCAGATTAGATGTCTCGACATCCACCTTTTGACTGTTACGTGGCTTCTTCATCGGGATCTCACCAACTACCTGGTCGTCAAAGTATTTGCAGCTATCAATCCACCACTGACACTTCTTCTCATGCTTATTTGGCTTCAAAGTTATCTTCGGAAGGTGCTCTGGTGGAGTATCCTTCTCTATAAAATGAGACATCAAATGTTGATAACATTTAAATACATTGTACATATATATACATTGCTACACATATATATAAATATAAATATATATATTTCGAAAAAATTGGAAATGTCCTTTTTGAAAAATGGATAAACCAGCTAACATTTCAGCTTTTTCATTGAACAAAATTTTAACAGTAACTTTATGAAACGACGTACATTTGTCAGCAATGCTAATACATACACATATTATTCAACTTTATATATATGAACATCGTCAAAAATAATCAACTATGTTAAATTAAAACTTACCGCAATATTCAAAATCTGATCAAATTCTTTAAATTCAACGACCTTCTTTTTACGCACCCAATATATCCCACGTGGAATTTGGTCTCGCCTAGGCCTAGTAGCAACTTTCTCAACCTGACGATAAAAGGCCTCATAAATCCAACTCTTGAAACAATAATCAAAAAATAAATCAGCATTTGATAATTGTATAAAATAACGCAAACATAAATAAATAACGTCATTCTACCTTACACGCCCATCCGAAACCACTCAATGTGTACTTCATCCCTTCTTGACTCAACCGAGTCTCCAACCCCTTATCCAGCTGCTGGTATGTTCTGGGCCAAATAACATTACCCCACGGATAAGCGTCACAAACACCAAAATCCTCAACTAGATACATATGATCATTCTGTAACATCATCTCCACTAGTCTGGTAATTTCTTAATTTAATTTGATTATTTAATTGTTTTAGGAATTACTTGATATTATTATTATATTGTGAAACTTAGATAAATAAGTTCCAGAACTTATTGTGGATAGTAAACTATTAGTTGTTTTAAATTATTACAGATGACGGTAAAATAAAATTAATGTTCTCGCAAATGGTTTTTAGGTTCCAGACAATAGATTTAGGACGGGTATAAAATTAAAGCAATTAGAACAGAGGCGGTTGTGTGAGCCGACCTTATTACCCTTATATTCAAAAGCTTACTTCACCTCCATTCATGGTGAGAACTTGCAAAATTCATGAAACCCTAACCAAATTAGAATTAAGTTAGGTTCTGTGATTTCAATTTCGAAACAGCAACAGCAACATCATATCATCTTCATCTTCACCAAGAAGTGAGTTCAATTTTGAGTTTTATAAATTGGGGTTTTGAGTGATTAAACCAAATTAAAGATTGTTATGTTGCTATTTGGTGTTATTAGGTGGTATATGATGTTAGTAGATGTATTAGAAACCATAGAATTAAGTTCCTTGAAGTTTTGATGAGTTTTGGTTCGTAAATCTCGTAAGAACAGCGAAACTCGCAGAACCCAGTTCGTCTTGCGAACTGAGTTCTTGTTGCGAAGCGAGTTGAGTTCTGCGAAGCGAACCGAGCTCTTGCGCACCAAGATATTGCTTTACGAGTTGAACTTGCGAAGCGAGTTGAGTTTCCCTATGCGAATTGAGTTCTGCGAGCCGAGATGGCTGTGCGAACCGAGTTTTTCGTTGCGAGTCGAGTTTCTGCGAACCGAATTGACCTTGCGAGTTGAGATAGTTGCGAACCGAGTTTTTTTACAACTTTTTATTTCGCAAATTTTGAAAATGCGTGTCTTTTCGGGGTAACGGACAGGTGACAATTTCACTAACTCGGATTGGATTGAAATTCGCATGGTCACTCAGAAATGACCTAATGATCCCGACTCTATTTTAAGAGTCTAGGCAGTTTTTGGCCATTCGGGGTCATCTAGGGCCCGAAAATGGCATTTTTCAGTTTTTAAACGTCATTTCGGGATTTTCTAATTTCATTTTGAATGAACTTTTGTTTGACTAGACTTCAGGGTTTACCTGATTTAATAAATATGCTCTGATGATGATTATGGAACGAATTTCTAACTTATATTTGAATTTCTGTTTCAGATCAACCTAAGACTAAGTGATATAAGAATCCTGAGTGTGGAGACGTCAGAGGTATCGGTGAGTGGATTTAAAACTCACCATTTGATTTAGTTGTAACTGTTTGGTTGCAACAAGTAAACATAGATATGTGTTAGACTGTTTAGTCTTGATTATTGACTATGAATCTACGTGATATGTGAATATATGTGTATCAGATTATTGAGGTCAACGTGTAGTTGGACTTTTGGTTATTATGTGAATTACACAGGTTTTTATTCATTTGTTGTGTTTGAGACCTGTGTATGAGTTTAATAACCAGTAGTTATCGATCTATTCTGTATTGGCCATACAGATTGACGTTAAGTGTTCTTTGGGAATCCCTGGGTATTATGATATCCCAAGAGCCACCGATCCTCATTGAAATATGTGTGTTTACGATTATTTGGTGTAAACTCATTGTTAAGCTAAGTTGAATTGTATGTGATAAATCTATTCACTTAGCTTCGTGCTAATCCCTTATATTACTTCCTGCAGATTTTGTTTACTATGTGGGTAGTCAGGAAATGGATGCTTCGGCAGGGAAAGTTTGACGACTTGCGACTCTGATATGGTTTTGTATAAACCTTGTTTTGTAAAATATAATACCCCGTTTTAAGTATTTGTTAAACAGTTTTAATTTGGTGTGATCTGAATACGTAAACTGTTTATGTACATTATTTAATATAAAGTAATGAAATGTATTTTGTAATATACGCTTCCTATTAAAATAATATAATATTGTGGTATTAGAAAGAGGGGTGTTATAATTCTCAACATTATGCATAGCCTGCTTTCCCAAAAATCCTTTATATATCAGTATGAGCACACACAAACGCACACAATCGTCATCGCTCAATTTCCGCGGCCCACTATAAAAAACTTTATCGGCAAACTTATCCATATGGTCCGATACACGAACACTGCGTTTCACAATTTCCGGGAATACACGCTGTCTAAATGCCGGGGTCTTAACGCGAGCCGTACTTGGAATGTGATCTGCCATATTTTCATTGGGACTGAACCGTAAACCTGTCACCAAACAAAACTCCCTGCGACCGAATTGTATAAAATGGTCATCCATTAAGAGGCACCTGAACCATAACTCATCCGCCTCCGCGTGAGGGTGCTTTATCCCTGGATGCTCCTTTCTGCGATATTGCAACATATGATGGACAAAACCCGGGTCATTTTCCGGAGCCTTAACATCCAACCAATGGCCAAAACAATGATCCTGAAAAATCCTTTCTTGATTCTCTGTTAAACATCCCCTTATATGGCTTGCAACGATGAGTTGACTTTTCAAAGTCAATTTTGCACTGAAAATGTCCTGAAAAATAAACAATCAATCAACCAAACATATATATATATATATATATATATATATAGTTAATTACATATATACTTACTTATATATATACTTACTTATATATTTATACCGTACACATCCATTACATCATTATACTTATATATATACTTATTACTTATACTTATCCATACTTTATACTTATATATATATTTAACACATTAAAATGTATATATACATATATATATATATATATAACACATTATCATTATACTTATCCATATATTTAACACATTATCATATATATTTAACACATTATCATTATACTTATGTCCCATTTACGCAATTATATGTACGACATCATCTTTATATATATAGATATATATATATATACACACACACACAAACACACACACACACACACATATATATATACTTAATTATATATATACTATCTTATATATTTATACGTACACATCCATTACATCATTATACTTATATATATACTCACACTTATATATATACTTATTACTTATACATACTTTATACTTATATATATATATATATATATTTAACACATTATATATATAATACTATATATACTATTATACGTACGACATCAAAACAAAACAAAAGAATCTCTTTAAAGTTCAATGTGTCCCAATTACGCAATTATATGTACGACATCAAGTTTATATATATACTTATTACTTATACTTATACATACTTTATACTTATATATATATACTTAACACATTATATATATAATACTATATATATTATATATACTAAGACTTTATACTTACATATATATGTATATACATATAATACTATATATACTAGTACATTATATACATACTTATATTATATACATACTTCTTATAAGACTATATAATACTATATATACTAATACATTATATACATACTTCTTATAAGACTATATAATACTATATATCCTAATACATTATATACATACTTATTTATTTTTATATACTAACACAATTATATACATAATTATATATACATATATACTAACACATTATATATACTTATATTATTATACCTACATTATATATGCTAAAACATTATACTAACACATATACTAACACATTATACTAATTTATATACACACTAGCATAAGATAATAAAAAAAAACGCACACCAAGTGTTCGATGAAATGCCACAATGAAACTTCAAGAAAACTTAACACGGATAAGCATTAAAATCGAACCTTTTACTTCTATACACATAAATATGCACATAAACATAATTTATAACGTAATTGTGAGCCAAATTCATCAAAACCTGAAAAAGAAACTCGCACGCCAACTATTCGATGAAATGCCAAAACGAAAAAACGACTTTAACTCATAAATCGGGTTTTAGACGCATATAATACACAAATATAATACACATATAAATGTTGAATACATGAGAATCGGCCATTATCACATGGTGGTGTAGCGAATTTGACGGAATGCAAGTGTCGCGGTGGTTGTGGTGTGGCGGAGGTGGTGTCGCGGTCGCGGAGGTGGTGGCCCGGTTTGGTGGAGTAAGGAGGAGGTGGTGCGCACTTTGGTGGAGGATGGCGGTGGTCGATGGTCGGAAGTCGCAAGGAGTTTTGCGATTTCCGAAGGGGTATGCTCGTCAGGTAAAATGTTTTGTTTGGTTAGGGCTTAATGAAACGGTTACACTCGACCAGCTGCATGCGATCGCAAATTTTTAAAAAAATTTGCGACTGGACTTGATCCGGGAGCAAATCGCAAAAAATAATAATTTGCGAATGCACGTATCGTAGTAGCAAAACACGAGATCGTGCGGGCAAAATGAAGCCAGTCGCAAAAATAAAAAAATTTTTGCGACCAGACTTGATCCGGGAGCAAATCGCAAAAAAAAAATATTGCGAATGCACGTATCGTAGTAGCAAAACACGAGATCGTGCGGGCAAAATGAACCTAGTCGCAAAACGCAAGGACTCGGGTCGCAAAATTTTTTTGCTCTTGCGACTGGAGGGGGTATATCGTCATTTTTTTTCTTCCGGAAAGAGCAAATCGAAATAATACTTCAAACAACGTGACATTTTTTTTAATTTCCCTTTTTTTTTCCATTTTTCAGTCAAATTGAAAAAAGTTTGGTGGAAATCCGAAGGGTCAACTTGACCCGGACCTGTGTACACTCATCCTCCTAAATGACCATTTAGATCCAAACCCATCTAGACCCGACCTGACACATTCATTTCGCACTTATATTTCAAACACTAATAACATTTTTAGGTCTATTTTTAATTTTACAAATCTAGTTATATCAATTATTGTCCACATTTTATATGTAAAATGTATTATGTTTAATACATATACCACATCACATCATAGGTAGAAAAAGAAAAAAAGTAAATACTTCATACTGGTATTAAAATTGGTAAAAAAGTGAAGTAAACCATTTTTCATAAGCATGAAAGTTGGTAAAAAAGTGAAGTAAACCATTTTTCATAAGCACAAGTTTCATGGAATGATGTTATTACTTACAATACACCCGACCCGACAAATGAAGCAGAAAATTAGGTTAGAACATGGAGGCCTGCAACATCTCGATGCAAAATAATTACTACTACTAACCAAACTCAACCACCACCACCAGATCCTCCAACCCATTTTGAATTCGGTTGTCACAATTATACATATTCTTAACAAACCCACCAAACATTAACTTTTTAGATCAAACTTACAGATTCAAGAAACACAAATATGTAACTCTCTTGTGCATCTTTATTTATAATCTGTAATAACTCTATGTAGTATATTGAATTTGGATAATTAAAAAATGAGAAATAATAATAAGATCATGAGATTACAACAAAACTCAAAGATCCATCCATACCAATAAAAAAAATACATTAAAATTGGCTCAAATTACACTAATCTACATGTGTCATCATCATCAATCTATAGCAAATCAAGATTTTTTAAACGATGATTTCCTTCCGGTAACAAAATGATAAAGATTAAATGTTGCAAATGAGTCACCGTCGACGGAGAGACTTTATAAGCACAGGGCGGTGACAAATAACTCGTTACCTGCATGATCCACACCGTCCATTCTATTAGATGAAAGCTCCATCTCATCCAACGGTGGAGGAAGATTTAGATCAAACGGCAACAATTTACGTGAAGACGACGTCATATCGTAATCATTATCATCCACAACCGACGATGATGAATCACAATTACTCCGGCAATCATCGTCTTCGTGCGCCGGTGGCCGCACCGTCGCCGGTTTAATAAAATTTGACGAACGGGGCCCACTTGTCGACTCAACGGTGCTGCTCAAATTACTCGTTGTCGGTCGAGACTGATTTTTGAAATTATTAGTATTAAATTGATGAAATTCGTATAAACCATCATCGGATACCCGATGATCGGTGACCGGGAAATTTGTTTTCGCTTTGGGACCACGGAGGGACACGGCGGCGGTGTCGTAAGCACGTGCCGCGTCAACGGCGGAATCAAACGTGCCTAACCAAACGCGTGCTTTCTTCCACGGGTCACGGATCTCTGCAGCGAATCGACCCCATGGTCGCTTTCTAACGCCGCGGTACTTTGGCTCCGTTTCTGGTTCTCCGGCGACGATGGGTTTTGATCTACTGCCACGTGGCATGATCGGAAACGGTGATGGGCGTTTTAAAAATACGACCTTGGAAACGATTTTGGGGTTTTCTAATTTTGTTGGTAATCCATCGATCTTATTTTCTTCTTCAAGGTTTCTTGGTTTTCCGATGAGTTCTTTTCTCTCTCTAGAATTACGATTTCCTTTTTCTCTCTCTCTAAGATTTTTAATTTTTTCCTTGGTTGGATATCGGTGTGTTTATGAATAGATTTACCTGTCTGAAAAAGTATCACGAAGAGACGAAAATACCCTTGATTGTTTTATATTGGTTTCGTTTTGTTTTCGGTTGATTTTTTATGGCTGGGGTTAAGATGGTAATTGTTTGGCTATTATCTGTTTCCACGACCCCTCATTTTTCCTTTTTCTAATTGTCGTAGGATTCTAAGAAAATAACCCTCGAGTTTATAGTTTGTGCAAATAACACCATAGTATATTTTTTCTATACACAATGGTCCAGGCTTTCTGGGCCGCATAACACACAGACATTCGAGTTTAAACAACTCCTTCGTCTATTCAAATCGAAACGAGAAGGAAGACGGTTGAAAAAAGCACGTCATACACAAATGTTTAATTTTAGAGGCAACCACAAGTTCCATATTAATTTATTATCACTTGTTGTCTCATGTAATAAAACCTTGTTGAATCTTTTGTGTAAACCTCTTAACTGAGAAGACACCATATGGATCCAATTTCTAGAACCAATGATCATATCTTTGCGTAGAAAAGGTGAGATTTCCAATCGTGTTGTATAAGAGGTCGAGTTCTTATAAGACTCTCCCTCTCAATGGTTGTCTCCATTCCTATCTACCACTCCAACAACAATCCTGAAGTCCCCAACGATCACTCATCAAACAACTTTTATTCATTTCTAATGCAAATAGCCGTAGGGCCAAGTCTTTTAATTTTCTCCCAAAATCACACCATATGTCATTCAAGAATTCAGTTTGTTCCCCGCTAACTAGCTTTCAAATGTATAATATTTTTCAATAGCATAAAAGTTTGTAAATTTTTTTACTCGTAAGAATTGCACAAGACTGAAGAGTCACACACAACTCGGAAGAGTCAATAAACAATTCGACATAGTCAAAGTCATTTAAAATTCATGGTTTGAGTCGTCTCATTTTTTAAAATTTTGACTCGTGAGTCGTAAGAGTTTAACAACTAGACTCCAGATCTTTGTACACCATACATGTAATTTGAAGGGTGCAGTTTGGAAGTGTTAAAAAGCTCAAGGACCTCTTTTGGTGCAAGTTGGATTTTATTGTTTTTCCAAAATAAAAGCCGAGTAGATTTGCGATGATGCCGCGTCATAAACAGGTTGAGAAATGGACCGCAAGATTGTATGGGCGTGGGTCATTTCCCCCAACAGCAGTCCGACTCTCGTGAGACGTCACCCTTGTATGATCTTGTGGTCCTCTTGAATTACTCTCTAATTTATTCACGCCCGATAACTTACTTCACTTTTTTTTATCTAACAGAACATTAGAGCTACTATATGACTAGTAGACAGTAACTAGTAAATAGTAACATATGGTTTTCACGTCTTTTGTATTTGGTACCGTTTACATTTTAATTTGAAAAAGGAAATGATAACGACAGGCTTAAGGGTTGTCAATAAGAACTTAAAACACGTATTAATACTTGTACACATACCATAACAACTCTTTGATCCCCTGAATTTAAGTTGACATCATTAATATCAATCAAGTGCAACCAGTTTATACACGTTATTAACAGTCTTAAAGAATGTCATTAACAAGACCATTTTAAAGATGATTATTTTTCTGTAAAGTGATGGGATAAACATTTTGGTGCACCTAATATTAGTTATTAATTAATCTATTATTCAAAACTAAGGGTGCTTTTTATGCACCCCGGATATAAAATCAAAATTTTAATACCAAATAGTTGCAATTCATTATGTGCCTGGATACATTTTCTTGAACAACCTAACTAACTTAATTTTCACTCTAACTTTGTTTTTTTGCAAAAAATAAGTAAATAAATAAAAATAATAATACCTTATGTTTGCGGACTGTGAGTGGTTCTCAAGCTTTTAAGAAAACTCTCAACCCTAAAATAAACCGACTAAAACTGACGGAGCCACATTAGCGTCGCGTCATCTTTTTCAAACTGACTACTCCCATCTATGCTCAGTCACTTAAATTTTTGGGTCTCGCATTTACCAATTTATCTTTAATTTTATACACATAAAAGAAAAAGAAAAAAAAAGAAAACGAAACTCGTCGGAATTGTGACGAGGAGCAAACCGACGGACAAGTGACAAGGTGGTGTCATCCCCGTCACTTCGTCACTCTTCGTCACTTACCTACCGACCACAAGTGACGATATGAGTTAGGAGTGGTCTAAGAGCAACTCTAATGGTAAAGTTTTTACAAAATATTATGTAAGAGCTTTTTTGTTGAAAAACTTTTGTTCCAGTGTAGAAAAACTTTTCTTCATTTAAGAACCTATAAAAATGGAATTTTATAAGGTTATAACTTCAATGACAAATATCAAGTCGTTATAGACTCTTTCTCTTTGATATTATAATGGTTTTTAAATGAACAAAGTATTTTAATTGTGGGAGTTAAAGCTTTTTTATAAGACGGGTACCAACGGTGGATGTTGGTTTCCGTCGGTTGAAACCGACGGAACCGACACCGATGGCACGGAGCCGTCGGTTCAGTCCGTCGGTTTCTTCCGTCGGAAAACCGACGAGGTAAACGGGTGTGGAAGGTGGGGCCGTGGGTCCGTGTTAGGATAATTAAAATTTTTTTTTTTTTTTTGAAATAGCTGTTGGAGGCAAAAATAAACAAAAAAAATAAAATAAAAAAAATACATTCAAACGGCTCCTTTTTTATAATTTTTTTTTTATATTTTTTTTTTAAATTCTATATAAATACTACACATATCTATCTCATTTTTCACACTCAAACATCACCAATTCTCTCTTATTTTATCACTTTCACTTCCAAAAAATGTCAAACAACAACACCACCAATTCCAAATCCAAAACCAAATCAAACCAAAATGAGCAAGAACAAGTTGGCTACGATATGTGGCAAAACTTGGTGAACAATCCGCTACCAAATTCAAATAACTATCAACCTCCACCGACGGGTTTTGCTCAATTTGCACCAATTGTAAACCCGTATCAAATGTCACCCGACGACCCACGAAGAAATTACCAACATCCCGGGTGGTATCAAAACCCGCAATTCACACCTTCCATGGATTATTCACCAAACACATACCACGACACCTTCTCATCAAACCCACACGGCTACCAAGCTACACCTACCAGTTACTCACAACCTCCACAAACTCCAAATTTCGTCGTACCCGAAACCCAACATCAAAACCTTCTCGACAGCTCTGACGATTCCGATCACGAAAACCAATTCCAACCCGAACAAGAACCCGAGTCCGAACCCGATACCCAACCCGAGGCCCCTAAGAAAAAGGGTAAAAAACCAAGAAAAAATCCGGACGCACCACTTCGGGTTCAAGTTAGGTGGTCCGACGACGAAGCGAGAATGTTGGCCGAACGGTGGATACATTGTTCCGAAAACGGCATCATCGGAAACAATCAAACAAATGAAAGTTTTTGGCGAAGTGTCAAATCGGATTACAATTCGATTGTCCCGACGAAACGTAACCTCAACCAACTAACAGGCAAATGGAACAAAATAGCCGGCGACGTGCGAATTTTCGAAGGCCATCACAAAAAGTTCATGGAGGGTTGCCATCAAAGCGGTGCCGGGGATAAAGACGTAGTGGATGCGGCCAAGAAAGCTTTTCTCAACCAAACGAGAAGGAAATTTACTTACGAGAGTTGTTGGGAGGTTCTAAGACATTTCCCAAAGTTCTTCACCGAGCAAGGCGTGATGAGCAACAAACGCCCGTTCCAACCCGAACCCGAATTCGAAGCCACTGATCTTGGCTCGAACGACATCCCGTCATCTCTAGAAGCCAACATGAGGACCTTGTTCCGAGACCACCCGATACGTCGTCCACCGGGTCGAAAAGCGTCAAAGACTTCTCAATCTTCGGATGCCGGTTCTTCGTCACGAAGCAGTGTTGTGTCCGAAAAACTCGAAGCCATCGAAGCGGTTAAATCACAAGCCCTAAAAGCCGCGGACACACTTAAAACGATTAAGAAAAACAACATCAAAAAGGCGGCGTTTAAGGCTTTGAGTTTTCTTTGCAAAAGTCTTCCGAAACGGGCCTCCAAAAAGGAATTACAAATTATTAAGTTGGCACGCAAAGAAGTCGTTGAAGAATTTGGAAATGTCTACAAAACGACAAATGAAGATGAAGGTGAAGACGAGAACGAGAATGAGGCCGCGGACCAAGACGAATAATCGAGCTCGGATTAGTTTAAATTTAAATAAATGTACTTTTATTTTTAGTGTAACGTTTTTATTTTTAGGAGTTTAATGTTTTTATTTTTTAGGATTGTAATGTTTTTAATTTTAATGAAATGTGTTTTTATTTTAATTATTGTGTATTATTTAATTAAGTTTATTGGTGTGGGTCCATGGAATATGAAACTGACGGAAAACTGACGGATGACTGTTGGGAGGGGCCTGTCAGTTTCTGTCAGTTTCTATCAGTTGGGTGAAAAAGCTGACGTGGCGCTGATGTGGCGCGTCGGTTTCTGTCACTTTTCGTCACCATTGGGAGAGGTCTAATAAGCTCTTACATCATATATCACAAAAAGTTTTGTAAAAGTTAACATCGGCGATGCTCTAAGATTGAGTGCTTGTAGGATTACGAAGTGAAAACTTTTAAATAGGTTGTCTAATGAGAGGTTTTTGAGACATATCAAACTTTAAAATTGAAAACCTAAAAATAGTGTGGATATCTCTTTGACTGAATAAGTGGGTTTTTTATTTTTTAAAAAGCAAACACCACCTTAAATCATGTGAAGCACATTACATATATATATTCGATCAGCTAATGATCAACATCGAATGATTTTACGTAATATAGTTATAAATGAAACCATCGCTATTACGCACCATTTCTTATTTCTTATTACTAGATTAACAAAATAACGCCTTTTATTATTTTAAAGTATGTAATTCTTAACAAGATAAACAAGATAATGCCTTTTAGAGTTTGTCCATTCTGAGCGAAAGATATTACCGTAAACCTTGTCGTGAAAAGATATGTTACCTATATTTATGTAAAATGTATATGTTAGCATAAAAGAGATTGTTGTCACGGTTGGAATCTTGAAATTGGTTTAAAATTGAGGGATTATTTGGGGCTTTGATAAATACAATCAACATTTTTGATACGTGCATCAAATATATGCATCAAACTGTTGTACAATATAGATTAATATGCATAACATTTGGTGTATGTACCAAAAAAAATATTGTATTTAACAACACCCATTATTTATCGCATCAAAGTAACATTTTGCTTTCAGAAAATCACTAGCTATATCTTCTTATGTAGTGAAGTGCAATTGATCAAAGAATTGATATAACTAACAATAAACATGATGATACTAACAGATTTTTTTTAAAAATCATTTATAGAAAAAGTTCGACATAACATTTAGAAGAAGATGAAATTTTTTCCTATGATGTTGCAAACTCATTGGAACAATATGTATGCATTTTAACAACTCACTTAAGTAGTCATCTCTAATGAACCGTGAAACCTTTAAAAGGAAAATTTTGTTCGTTCAATCTTTAAAAGGAAACTGAATATGTGATTTCGAGTATTAGAGCTTGCGGATGTTATCACATCCATTGTACCCGACCACAATCTTTCATTAAGCTTGGAATCTTAATAATCCGTACTAAACTTAGTCAATGAGGTAAACTTTGACTTTTAAAAGCGGATGGTCGTTAGAGCATCTTCAATGTATAGTTATACAAAGTTTTTTCTAAAGCTTTTCTTCTAAAGCTTTTAACAAAAAAACTTTGACTCCATCAACAAAAAGCTTTACAAAGCTTTTTAACAATTTAATAGAATATATATTGGATGAAAGAGAGTGTAAAGACTTGAGATTTTTCAAGTCATTGCAATATCTCTCCTTGTAATTATATTGTAAAAAATTGATATAAAGCTTTGTAAAGTTTTTTGTTGATAGAGTAAAAGCTTTATTATTAAAAGCTTTAGAAGAAAAGTTTAAGAAAAAAACTTTGTAAAATTATACATTGAAGATACTCTTAGTATAAGCTTGATGTCGAATTACGACCTCGTACACAAGCACAACAATTTCCAAATGTACTGGAATTGTGTCATTATGGTAATTAAAAGGGTAAATATATACGAGCCATTATCAATTTCATGTCTATTATATTATCGATAAACTATTGAAGATCTTAATATAGACTTTGGTAATAAAGTAGTCAAAAGGTTATACGAGTATACCATTATTTATCAGTGGTGTTCAAAATATTCTGAAATCGAAAAATTGGACCGAAAACCGATCGAATTGAACTGAATTTTAGTTAACCGATCTGATTTTTTTCGTTTTTCGGTTTCGATTAACCGAACCGGAGTTCTTTCGGTTTTTCGGTTTCGGTTCATGATTTTGGAATAGACATGACAAACGGTTAACCGAAAAAAATGAAAATTTTATATGTAGTTTTTTAATATATGTATATACATTGTATATCTTATATTTATATATGTATATTTACACTTGTATTTTGAGTTAATCGTTTATATTTCTTTTACACTCATTTTATTGTAATTACTAACTTAATATTGACCTAATATGGTAATTATTACTACTTAGTTCTAGTTATTTTCGAATGAATAACGTACGTATAACATTAATACACGTTTATAAAGAGTAAAATAGTTATCGTTTGATACTTTTATTTTCAAAATATTTTAAATATAGTGAACAGTTAACTGATTCCTGATTAACCGAATTTTTCGGTTTCGATTTAGGTTCAAAAAAATGATGAACCAAGATTCCGGTTAACCAAGTCTTCAATTAACCGTCCATGAAGACCCCTATTATCTATAAATGTTTGCCCATTTCCCCACTTAACTTTATGCCTACTTATGTCAGTATGTGTTAGTTGTACATAATATCCACCACATATAATTATTTAATGACTATATAAATGGTCGTATTAAGCCACTAATGAACACCACTAAATACTTGCATTATCATTGATGACACATTTTTCCAAACTCATGATTATTACTCCCTCCGTCCGGTATCTATTGTCCACTGTTACTTTTTGAGATATCCCAATTTAATTGTTTACTTACATAAACAGAAAAGAATAACGAGATAAATTCATTTTTGCCCCTAATTTATATATGTAAGATAAAAAGATAGGTAAAAAGTAAAAAATAAAATTGTCTTGTTACCAAAAAGTAAGAGAGATGGTGATGCTTTATTTTAAATTGCGTGTTTTTTGTCTAGGGACGATAAAATTGAGACGGAGGGATTATGATTTATTATACAGATAACCTTCATATCCAACCTTCGATAATCATAACCATCGTGAATCTAATCCAAATCGTCCAAAATTTCAAATAAATTCATTAATGTATTTTTTTAAATCTATACGTTGATTAGCAAATCTTGGTTAAATGAGTGTTTAATAATCGAAAATCAAGAAAAGAATCACACAGCTGGCGCTACTTGTGTGTGACATGGACCAATAAGGATTCGCTAGGTCACGTGGCCCAGCTCGGGCCTGAAATTCGATTACAGGAGGCCACATACTCTCCTCATCCCTTCCTTTTTTGATTTCTTTCTACATTTAGTCAATCTTCACCTACAAGTTTCCATTTCCGATCCCAATTCGAATCGCCGATTCCGATACATACATATATAACGATGGAGGAAGGATCGACTGGAGCTTTGGTGCCGGCGGTAAAGTCGGAGCTGAAAATCGGTTCTTCCGATGCATCTCCGGCGGAATCAGTCGCCGGACCATCGGAACCGACGGATAAGGAGTTATTATGCCCTATCTGTATGCAAATACTAAAGGACGCGTTTCTGACGTCATGTGGACATAGTTTCTGCTACATGTGTATCATTACTCACCTTGATAATAAGAGTGACTGCCCTTGTTGTGCATCTTCGCTTAATACTAATCAGCTTTACCCTAATTTTCTGCTTGATAAGGTTTATTCATTTGTTTCGTACTCTTATTATTTTTTTTAGCTTAAAAATGAAGTATAGAGATGATATTTATTATAAATTCCTGATAGTAATTGTACATTTGAATTGGATTTAATGTGTTGTAGTTAGGTCTACTGCATTGAATATGAATTTTTGTGAAGTATGTGTTTAAGTTGTGTACTGATTTACTACTTTTACTTCTTTGTGGCAGTACTATTATTTAGGTTAGGTCAAAATTAATCAGTACAAGAATAATATGCATTTGCTTGAGTTATACTATTGGAATATGCTACTTTTAGGCATGTTTGGCAACTTGATTATGAGAGCTTACAGGAGCTCAAACTTATGTTTTTTAAAAGCTAAGCTAGAACCCTTGTTTGGTATACAAAAACTTAGTGTGTGTTTGGAAGAAGACTTTTAGAGGCTTGAACTTCTATTTTTAATAAGCTTCAGCCCATAAGCTTTGTTTGACAACAAAAAAGAAAAAATGGTTCTTTTTGAAAAAAATAAGCTCCGAGAAGCCCTTAAACAAGAAGCTTTTTGAAGTGGCTTTTGAATAGAAGCCCAATTCCCAGCTCAAGCCCCAACCCCAACCCCAACTCCAGCCCCCAACTCCAGCTCGTTGTTGCCAAACACACCCTTAGAGCTCACTTGGAGTTTATTGAGAAAATAAGCTCTAAAGTAATAAGCTACTTGAAGTATTTCCTTTGTGCCATTTAATGTCATTTTTAAGCTTCAACTCCAAATAGTTTGCCAAACACTTGTAAGAGAAACATAAAGCAGAAGTGCTTCTAGATCTCATGGAATAAGGCAGAATTTAGGCTTCAATTTCAACTATAAACATAAGCTCTAGCTATCTACCTTTTTTTATATTTAGTTTGTGGTGCGTGGCCTGTGTGATAAGTTTTTGGAGTGAATGTAAAATAAAAAGGTAGCTTTGCTATCCTCGAACATAAGAGCAATAGGTATCATTACTCTGAAACCACATATACCCTGTATGACCACAATGAATAATTGGGACCCACCTTAGTATTTATTTATACTTTTAAGCTTAGAAAACAGATTTTTTGTTTCACTGTGGTGGATACCACATTGGCCTTCACCACGCCGGGACCACAGGGTGCCCGG
The DNA here is from genome assembly GCA_963422505.1 of Pseudognaphalium luteoalbum. Lineage (NCBI taxonomy): Eukaryota > Viridiplantae > Streptophyta > Magnoliopsida > Asterales > Asteraceae > Pseudognaphalium > Pseudognaphalium luteoalbum. The sequence goes on from OY730196.1 coordinate 111,731,606, forward strand.
TATGACCACACTACTGTGGTTGAGTTACCACGCTGAAACAAAACCCCCATGCCGTTTGCTCTATTAAACTTGTTAGGTTGTGAGGTGACTCTCTTTATGCTGGCTATCTTCGTGTGACATTATAATCAAAAGCATGAGATATAATCTCTCTAATGGCACATTGTATCATATGAAAATGCCTTAGGCAGATAGAGGTGCAGGTAGATGAAGTCTTATAAAGTGAAGACAGATCTGTAGGTCATGTATGGGTAGGTTTTGCTCAAAAAAAAAATGTATGGGTAGGTGAAATTGTTAAGGAAATTGAAAGGAAACTCTTTGAAATTAAGATGCACTACTAAACGAATGACTGAGTAGAATGGGTGCAACTTTCTAATTAGGTTTCACTAAATCTACGAAGAGACAGTTTTATGAATAACTAGGATAGGATTCTTAAGATGTCTGCCAATTAGTAATACTTCTCTGTACTTGGCTTGATTTGAATTCGGGTCACTATGTAGTTGTGAAATAAACCATAAAAACACTTGATATTCACATTCTAGTTAAGATAGTTGTAATATATGAGCTAAACATTTACGTTATTCTAAACATTTACGTGGTAGGTTCCTAGACTAGCTGCATCATCTTTTATGTGATTATATATATTCCAAAATGGTTTGTCCTTTGAGAGGATTTTTATTCGAAATGCAGCTTATTGTTAAGGGTTTTCTGTACCAAATGTAGCTATTGAAGAAGACTTCTGCTTCTCAAGTATCAAAAAGTGCTTCTCCGTTAGAACAATTTCGCCAAACTTTACTCCAGGTAAGTGCTCATTACGGAGTATGATCAGTTGATCACTATACCTCAGATGCTTCCCAATGAGATAAATCTGATTGTTTTTTAATCAGTAGGAATGACTGCACACGTTACTCTCGATGTATAATTTATTAAAATATAAAATGATTGTAAATCAAATAGATGAAACCAAGGAAAGTCTAGCTTTTTTGAGGCAGGTAAAGGTTGCTAATACATGTACGAATTTTAATTGCTGTTCTTCACTGATTTCATATGGAAATAATTCACACACATAAGATTTGAGTTTTGAACAAGCAGATGATATCTGTAAAGGCAGCTAATACTAAAATGAATGCAGCCTTTATCTATTTCTGGTAATATCAGTGCAAGAATACAGCGGTATTTGAAAGTAACCTAAATAATTGCTATAGAATAGATGCTATATTTCTATTTTCCGGCTGTGTCAATATCCTAAAACACCTGTTTAATGCATAAATGCAACCATTTGGATTCACAAGGAGATCCAAAGTGTTGTGGACATTCTTTTTTGCAACTGCTATCGTGACACTCTTTCTGATCCTTAGACAGGGTTATGAAGTCTCCGTAAAGGAACTGGATACACTATTATCACTACTTTCTGAGAAGAAAAGAAAACTGGAGCAGGAAGAGGCTGAGAGAAATATGCAAAATCTTCTTGATTTCCTGCAGTGCTTAAGGAAAAGAAAAATTGACGAACTAAATGAGGTTTGTCTTATGAATTTCTTTATGTGTACTTTTAGGTGTTGCTTAACTATATATATATATATATATATATATATATATATTAGCATGTTGATGAATTACAATCTTTTTCCTAGGTGGAAACTGATGTCCAATATATTAAAGAGGACATTAGTTTGGTGGAGAGACGTAGGATCGAGTTGTATAGAGCGAGAGATAGATATATGATGAAAATGCAGATGCATGGTGGTGAATTAACGGGATCAAAATCTTGGTCGTCTTCATCAATAGATAAAGAGAATAATAATTTTATGTTTACACCTGGGAAAGCACATGGAGGAGTTCCTGCAAGTAATATGCAGTACATGAACGCCGATGGAAGATCTCAAGCTAGTTCACTCGGAACCCAGAGGAAAGAGGCTTCTAGTGGATTGAGTTCGCAACATACCAGTCAATCAAGTCTTGCTGTTATGCGGAAAATACGTGTTAAGTCACAGGTCAGTCCCTGCTATGCATTGTGTAATTGCTTACTTGTAACGTAATATATATCTTGCTTGTAAAGACTTTGGCTGTACGGAACAACATATTGATCCGTTTGCTATAAAGTGATCATTTTATTAACTATCAACTGTTTCACATTGAATAGTTCAATGACCTGCAACAATGTTACTTGCAAAAGCGACGTCAATTAGTGAACCCAAGTCAGAATCATGACAAAAAGGATGCTGATGTCGTGCAAAGTGAAGGCTATAGTTCAGGACTATCAGATTTTCAGTCTGTACTGTCTACTTTTACTCAATACAGGTATTTATGATCATTTCTATGTTTGAATAGGAGCTTTGGAAGTATCACTAAATTTGTTTGTATCCTTTTTGTTCCTCAAATAGTCGACTAAGAGTGATTGCAGAACTTAGACATGGCGAACTCTTTCATTCAGCCAACATTGTATCTAGGTATGACCGGCTTTTATTTTACTTTTTCACTACTGTTTATCAATATACATTAATGGGTACTGTGTAAGATTTGAAACCTTTCTCTTTTGATTTAACATTAACTTTTATGCTCTTAACATATAATCGCCCTATATAATTTTCTTTTACATATAAAATACTGGCCTCCTGCTTTACAAGACACTGAAATTTGCATGATGTGCTTTACCTCAGTATTGAGTTTGATCGTGATGATGAAATGTTTGCTACTGCTGGAGTTTCAAGGCGTATAAAGGTTTTTGACTTTTCGACGGTAAGCTTTTCCTTTGCCTTAGTAGTGTGAAATGTAAGTTACTGGGCCAGTATATGGATGTTTTCAATGTGGTTGAATAAACTTGAGTTGACATGTTTAAGAAAACTTGCACATGTTTGTGAATAATTACTGAAAAGCCCATGACTGCTTTAATTATACAATTTTTTTTTCTTTCAATTTTTCAGTTTTAGTATTTCTATTATAGATATGAATAGTAGTTCCATGTTTGGATGTTCATGATTGGCATACCACCTTACTTTCAGGTTGTTAATGAACCCCCTGAAGCACACTGCCCAGTGGTGGAGATTCCTACAAGATCAAAGCTTAGTTGCTTGAGCTGGAACAAGCATACAAAAAACCATATAGCCAGTAGTGATTATGAAGGAACAGTTATTGTCTGGGATGTTAATACCAGACAGGTACTGGATGCTGGTTACTAATGAACTCCAATTCCTTTATATAAAATTCGGCACATGTCATATTGCACTTCTGATTGTTTAGTATTAATAAGCAGTGCAACCTCTATATTAAGTTTTATTTCTTATTTTGTTAACTTGACTCATTCAGAGTGTGATGGAGTATGAAGAGCACGAAAAACGGGTATGGAGTGTTGATTTTTCACGTGTAGAACCATCGATGCTTGTATCGGGTAGTGATGATTGTAAGGTACTATTACAGAATACTTCTACTTATGAGCTTAATTTTCACATATTTGTTTTATTGATTATTTGCCGAGGTGATCTGTATTGGAAACATAGTAAACCATGCCTGTTAAGTTGTTTGTTCTGTCTTGATAAAGTGTTTGCGACTGTCTGAAGTAAGCAGTTAGTGAAGAATTGCTGCTTAATTTTTTTGCATTTAGTGAACAAACTAAATGACAGTAAATCATTAAAGTTAATCTTCTATCTGGATGCGATAGTATTATAGTTAATCTTCTATCAATATTTTAAAATTTAACCAAGGAATTAACAAACTCCATATAGAAATACAAGTACAATATACTATTAATAGTTGCAAGAAAGTATTATAGACACACACACACACAAAAAGGAAAAAAAAGAAAAAGAACAATGAAACTCAAAAATCAAGATTCATTTTTTTAAACTAATAATAGATCTCCTCTTGGACCTGGGCTCACAGGTGAAAATTTGGTGCACGAAGCAAGAATCAAGTGCTATCAACATAGATATGAAAGCAAACATATGTTGTGTTAAGTACAATCCTGGGTCCAGCACTCACATTGCGGTAATTTTCTTTGCTTTCATAAGAAGTAAAACATTTTGTTTTTGTTTGAATTTTGGTAATTAAAATTTTGGAACATGGGAACATGCAGGTTGGCTCAGTTGACCATCATATCCATTACTATGATTTGCGGAATACTAGGCATCCTATTCATATCTTTAGTGGCCATCAAAAAACTGTTTCATATGTGAAGTTCTTATCCAATGATGAGCTTGCCTCCGCATCTACAGACAGTACCTTACGCTTATGGGATGTGAAGCGAAATTTACCCGTAAGCTAGTTTTCACTCGACTTTTCCCACTTGGCCTATTCACGATTTCCTTGGTTTAAAGCTGTATATAATATTTTAATGTTTTCAGGTTCGTACCTTCAGAGGTCACACAAATGAGAAGAATTTTGTGGGTCTCTCAGTAAATGATGACTTTCTTGCTTGTGGCAGTGAAACAAATGAAGTATATGGCTATCATAAGGTACTTAAAGCCGCAAGTTTTATCACATCTTACGACATATGGGTGAGATTTTATCAGCTGTAGACATCTGGCAGCTAAATTTTTTTACTTCAAACACTTAAAAACTAAAGAAGGATATGCTTATACTATTTATCCCCAGATTTCTAACTACTTGACGTACTACCATCGGTTTGTGAAATTGCAATGCTTGATTGACATATTGTTTGACAAAAATCTTTGGTTGTTTGTCAAATATATAAATACACCCTTCAAGAAAGATATTTTCAAGAAATCTTCTGTGCTAAAGCAAATGTTGACAAGTTGTTTTCTATAAAAATCATGCACACATTTGTAAATATAGCATGTAAACTTTTTACTGCAATTTTTGCGGGGACCATATAAACAATTGCATTGAACTTCTCTCAAGGAACAATGGGTGTATGTTTTTTGTTGAAGATCTAGTGTTATAGCTGTTGCAAAGTTTAATAATAGTTCCTACGCCTCAAGGGCACATAGTTTAATGAGTGTTTAACTGAGATATTGGACCGTATATGATGCTATCAACGTGTTTTAATGATTTTTAATGAGTAGAGAGGTAAGTTTGGTCTGGACTTTCTCAAAAAGAACTTGTTGCATTTATTTTGGTACAGAGGAAGTACACAAGTTGTGTGTTGGTCTCTTTGAGTACAAGTTTATATAACGAAGTATAGTAATGGGAGTTTAATGGTTTTTCAGGCAATCTCAAAGCCTTTAACATGGCATAGATTTGGTACACCTAATGTGGAGGATAGTGATGACGAAGCAGGATCTTACTTCATCAGTGCTGTATGCTGGAAGAGCGACAGTCCCACTATGTTAGCTGCTAACAGTCTGGGCACTATCAAAGTTCTAGTTCTTGCAGCATAGATGTGACCCTTAATTTAATTTGAAAAAAATCACAAGGCCGTGACTGGATCAGTGTTGGATATGGGACATTGAAAAGCAAATAGAAATACATTCCGCTCAATGCTTTTCATTTGTACATACTCGGTTCATCTATAGGAAGAGAATAGATTGTAGGAACTAGAAACCATTTTGTTTTAATGTATGCATAAATTTTGTCTCAACAGTGTGGAAATCATCAGGTTCTAGGCATATGCATATGGTTAGCTGGAAAAAAATAAAACTAAAAACAAATTTGTTGACATGATTGCACAGTTCTTCTCTCACGTTATGTATATGGAAAAGAAGTCTATGTAATCATATTAATGAAAATGATGATTGATGATGTTGTAGAATCAGTTGGTTGTAAAGTTGGCAGAATGATACCTTTCACTTATGGGGCATTAAGCCATATTTTCAATCTTTCTAGTTTTTGCAATGATATACTATTGCGTGAAGTAGAAAATAAATCTATTTTTCAAATTCTGTTGTTAAAGTGTTATTGGACCATTCCCAATGGTAGACTGAAATCGAAGTGCCACATCATCTTTTTTCAAAACTCTCTGAGACTGACGGACTCTTGCCATTCGAAGTGCCATCCGTGACACTGCTTTATACACACACGAACGATAAAAAGCAAAATAATAATAATAATAATAAAAAACTGATGGAGCATCGGTAATCTGACGGTCAAAACCGACGAGAACCGAAGAATGCCGTTGGGTGTGCTCTTAGTGATGTAATTTTCGTGGTTAGGTGAAACTAAGATAGTAACAATAACTGGATAATTAGTGTGTACAAAGGTGCAAATTCTTATAGCTAATACCGACTACCTGAGAATTACTGCGTAATGGGTAAACCGGTACAATGCAAAAACGCTCTTAGTGAGGTAATTTTTGTGGTTAGGTGAAACTAAGATAGTAACAATAATCGGGTAATTAGTTTGTACCAAGGTGCAAATTCTTATCGCTAATACTGACTACCTGAATGCAAAAAACACAAGGCATTAAGTGTGTTACATCAGAAAATCAATAACTAAATAAGGGTGCTTTGAACAGAATAATAAGTATAAATTCGAAGGTATTAAACAAAACAAAAAAAAAAAAAAAAAGCGTCAAGCATAAGCACACTTGACTTATTAAGATGATACAGTAATGTTACAATGCAATACCCAACGCCACTTGGAGTCTTGGACATGAGAAAAAGACTGATGCATCATGCATGTAATTCATTGCTCTGTTACACTTGACCTCTATGCTGTTGCAACCGGACCAACTGTAATGTTTGCTTCTGCAGCTTTCATGGCTTCAAACCTTGGTTCTTTTGCCTGGAACTTCATTTTAGCATATAGCTTCATGTAATCATCAAATACAAATTTTGGGTAAACTTGTTGATTCTCTGCTTCTTGTTTCTCCACCAATGCCTTAGCTGGAGAAATCACAGCATCATTCCCTGGGTTGTAAAAAGAGGCGATCGACATTCTTGCTCCATCTGTTTGTGCAATAACTCTGTGCATCACGCTCTTGTACTTCCCATTCGTAATCACCTGTGATCCGTGGATAAAAATATTAAACCATTCAGATGGTCATTTTTAATAACACTTAACAATTCCGCTAGATGACAATTTAATTTTTTCAAATTTTATTTACCTCAATCTGGTCACCAAGGTTGATGACAATTGAATGGCGCATGGGTGGAACGTCAATCCATGCACCATCTTTGAGGAGTTGGAGCCCACTCACTTTATCGTCTTGAAAGAGCAAAATGATGCCACCAGCATCAGTATGTGCTCTGAGCCCCTTGATTAAATCTGGGGTCGGGCATGGTGGGTAGTTGCTAACCTTGGTCCCAAAATTTGGGCTCTTTGACCTTGACCCGTAGAAAGCTTTCTTCAGGTATCCTTTCTCTAATCCAAGATTCTCACATAACAAATCTAGAAGTTCCTCAGCTAATATTTCTAGCTTACCAGCAAAATCTCTCATTATTTCCCTGCATAATCATCACCACAAAACACAACATATATATAACTGTATAAGCACATAAAAAGATGGTTGAATTGGTAAACGATATGTGTACGTAATAGTTTCTTAAGTACTTGTATTCATCATTAAGATCAGGGATTTCGGAGACGTTTGAGGTGGGGAGATGTCTCAGGAAGAAAGTGCTCTCCCAGTCCAAATTATCAACTTCTGTTGTAACACCATCTAATGCTTTGGCTGCCACCATTTCTTTGAATCTTACCTCCATACACTTCTTGTAATGATCTTTGGTCATTTTTTCGACAGTGTCTAGTAGCTCATGAGAAATCCCATGGTTCACCAACTACACAAATATAATAATACAAAAAGCATGAGGTTCGTGCTACAATTGGTGGGTCAAGTGTTTGTGTGAGCATCGTTATGTTCTAGGTTAATAAGATATCATAAGTGGCAAAATGGGTGGGTCAAGTGGTTGAGTAATACGCCTAAACAGGTTATGATCATAATGCATGTGTAAGTTGATTCAAACATGTCAGTTCGCAGTACACGATTAATCCATTTCATAAAAGAATAAGTTGATAACTAATGTGTTAACTAAGATTATAAGAAGTAATAAGTAAATATAATATATTTCTCTATCAAATGAAGTAATTAATTTAGTTTGCTTGAAGCATTTGAGAACCTTTTGTGTGGTTTTTAACCTGTTTGACTTGTTGTAGAATATATATAAAAGACAACTCAACTTGACTTATTTGAGGTAAACGGGTCTAAACTGCGAGCTCTAGCTAGTAACTATGAAGTGCTATATATATATATACCTCAAAGAATCCCCAGTTTTCACAAGCATCTTTAATCATGTTCATGGTGGCTCCTCTCTCTTCACCATTAAGCTTCTCCATGTTGATCAAAGGGAAGTTTGTCATCTCTCTGTTTATGAACTATGATATGATTGATCTTTCTTCTGATCTACCTTCAGTTGTATGTGTGTTCGTACGTGATTACTTCTTGTGAAGAATGTGGAATATCAGGCTTCTTATTTATAGGAGATTCAAAGTTATCATTTAAGATAAACAATGCATGCTCATGTAAGGTGGTAGAGATTATATGTTTGTTTTATATATCTGGGGTCTACATGATATCACCAATCTTTATCGATTCTCAGAAGTATTTGCTTTATTAAAAATGTTCATATATACGTCGCATGCATAGTTTATAAAAGCATTGTTCTGTTATTGATCAAAATACTCGAATCGCGTATAATATTAAGGTGGAAGAATGGGATAATCTGTTGGTATATATGTACACGACTTAAGCATGTCCAGAAATTAATGAGCCTATGGGGGACACGCACTTAATCATTTAGACACGACCAATAATTAATAATGTATTAATTATTATACACATTTAATATAAAGTAAACTTGAGGGACTTAAATGTTAAGTGAGTAAAACTTGTATTGGGTTTTTGAATTGGGTTTATGTTGGGTTTTATATGGGCCGATTTTTAAGTATCCATATACAACTCAAATACCTAATTAAAACCTATAAATAGATAGTCTAGTTAGGGTTATTGGGTATCCTAATACACATACAATACCCTAATAATTAAAATCCCTTTTTGTCCTACCTTTTGAGCCGTCGACTAAGAAAACCAGGTGGGTTTGTTTGTTTGACTTTTCCGTTCAAAAGGAAAGGAAAAGCAAGAGAGATAGTTTTTATATTTATTAAGTGTGTAATTCGACTAGCATCATGATCGTGTTGTGAAGATGGTGTGCGTGCAACCCTAGAGGGTTTTACCATTAGTGAAACCTATTCGTTTTACCAAACGATTATTTGGAGCTAGATAAAAGGTACACGTTTTCTATCTTAACTAATTATAAATACGTGTTTATTCGCTTCCGCAATTATACGACAATTTGTTATAGTTATTTGCTATATTCTAACGTAATCTTGATGACCGAAAGTGTAATCAATATATTAAACTGATTGTTTATCAGTAAGAAGCTGAATTTGGAAGAATGACATCACTCACCTAGCTAAATGGAGATAATGTGTTTGCTTTATGATGGTATGGAAAATTAATAAATTATTGCATTTATTATTAAAGACTAATGTTGTGATTTGTTGAATAAGCAAGCAATGCACAATTTGATAGTTAAAATAGTGGTCCATTTTGATAAAGGAATGATGTATGAAATGCCTTTTACATAGACATTCCATCGCATCTTTCTGTCTTGGCCTTTGTTAACACATTGTTAATGTTAAGTTTGGTAGAAATAGGGACCCACTTCGGCTGCTAAATACTACTCCACGTACATTGTGGCTGCTAAACATATATTAGGTCACTTCGTCTTAATCAGAGTCATCACTATGAAAATACATGCAGTTTTAAAAACCGATGGTGGGTTGTATAGTTTGGCTTAGACCACAATTTAGAACAAGCTAACCATTGACTGAATCTATATACACTCAGAAGATTATCATTGACTGGGATAAAATGTACCATACGTCACATTTTAAAAATTGAAAATAAGTTAAAATATTAAAATGACCGGTTACTCCGATCACCAGCGGGTATATTCCCTAACTCGATTTTTTTTTGAAAGTTCGTTACCTACAAGAGTAATAAATTGAGTTCATACTCTAACTCAGTAAAAAATGATAAAGTTCGTAGATGATCCGCACCATTAACTCTTATTCTAAAAACCATATTTTTAGTCTGCCAAGTTTCTTGCTTTTACGTAATTAGCTAGTTCTTTTATTATATGATAATATAATAATATAATATATCATCGTCTCACTTTCATTGTCCACCTTACTATATTTATTTGTCTAGAAAAAAATTGTTCATTTGCCAAAAAAACAAAACAAACATTAAACTCTCGATTCTTCCCTTATATATTACTCTCAATAATATTCCGTCTTAAAATATTTCAAGTCTTGCCTTAATATAGTGACAATTGACAAATATTTACTCCATCTTAAATTTGAAAAATCTTTTAAAATATGTTAGTGGACAATATGATTGGAACAGAGGTAATAATGTTCAATGTTAAATTTATATATATTAGATGGTAAGATTTTACAAATAACAAGTCAAAATGCTAGGCATACTTTTGATATTTGTGTTGGGAATTTGATATAAATAGGGTAAGATTTTGACCGGATAATCTCTGTGAGTCGTGTAATCACTTTTCAAAAGAGATATTTCGACCCTAATGTGTCTGGGTTCACGAAATTCACTTTGGGATAAAACCAGAGAATCGATTTGTTTTTGGCACAAAATCAAATCGTATGGTATTCTATGTGTGTGATATGTGTTTATTTCTTATGCAGAATCTTTATGATGACAACAAAAATGGTGGTTATATGACAAAAAACTGTCATAACCAATCCGGGTCAAAACCGGGTCAAACAATCCAAACCGCAGCCAGGGGCTCTGCCCCTTGGACCCTGCCAGGGGCGTTGCCCCTTGGACCCCACAAAGTGGCGCAACCCCCTTGACCCCCGCATTTTGGTCGTCTCCGGTATTTAGCAACTTAACCGGGTATACACTCTGCATCTCCTACCCCGTGTCCAATAATCCGTCAATACACTAAAATATACAACAATTTGGTCTAGACGACTTGGGCATGGGATAACTTTCGTTCATTTTCGTTAATTGGCTTTGCATTTCACTCTAAATAGTTTTTGTAATCATAAATAAATATCCAATCCATATGAAAGAAAACATAATCCAAACCGATAGTATTATTTTGTGTTAAAACTCAAACACATTATTTTCTCATACGGATTTCTATAAAGATATAATTAGACCACCCACTATTAGATTTTATTTCAATCACATGACCCCAAAAAGGAATTTGGGGACCATATACCGACTAACATACCAATATAATAATTATTATGCATTATTATTTTAGTTTTTCATATAAATAAAAGATAATGGAAGGTTACACATTGTGTAGATCACATGTATTAACTTAAGCTTTTACTCTACGAGACTTATCATAAATCAACGTTTGAAAACATAGAATTGCATTATTTTGTATTTTTTTTAGTAAATTGCATCGATGACCTTAGTGGTTTATACACATTCTTACTGTTGATCTCTGTACTTTATTTGTTGCATGGGTAGTTCAAAAATTCAAAAGTTACTGCAAATTTAGTCTCTCCTCTACTTAAAATGACTAAAATACCTTTGGTGATACTATCTATTTTCCTTGGCTAGATGAGGGTATTTTACTAATTTTAGGTATATGAGAAATCAAGTGTACAACAACTTTTGAGTTTTTGAACTGTCCATGCAATAAATAAATTATAGAGACCAACGCTGAAAATGTGTGTAAACAATAAGGACATTCATACAATTAGCTATTTTAGGGAATTGCTTGTATAGGTGAAAACTTTATTGATATGATAAACATAAATGACTTTATTACATCTTAAAACATTTATGTTGTTAGGGAATTGCTTGTGAACTTACACTTGTATAATTTGGTTTACAAATTATATGATTATATATAACCTTTTTTTCCCAATAAAACGATGTCAAAATTGAATGATATGAATATATATTTTGGTGATGATCATTTGAACTTTTGTAAATGCAACATGACTCAGATTGATTATCGTACCGGATTTTTGACATGTGAAACGTAAAGATTATTGCGAAACCTTAAAAATATATTGCCGTTCTGAAAAAAAATAAAAATAAGTCGTCCTTTTTTGAAATAGAACCACCACCAATAGTTATGTTGTACTCATCGCTATATATACGTTAAAATCATTCAATTTTTGGTCGTCCTTTTTAATCATAAACTCCTACACATGCCAAAAATAATGTTTATCTAACCAAATAAAATGCATTTGATTCAAAAAAATCGAATAAACTTATATGCATATTTTTTCTTAACTCTAGTAATGACTATATATATCAATATATCAATTATACTGGAAATAAATTTCACCATGAAAATTTTATTGTTTGCATACCACTCCGTATAATTTAATAAGTCGTAAACATCTACGTGTATGGGCTATTCAACATGTTTAGCTTATTTTCTTGGTAGGCTTACCCAAATCGACCAAATTAAAGGGCGACTCGTCCATTAGAGGACCTATCAACCAGTTTTACGGTTAGTACGAGAGATGTAAATTGTGTAACCGATAAATAAAATGAATATGGAAATGTGATTTAAACATTTGACCTACTACATACGTTTTGATGTTACATATCCGAACTGTTAGGCTACCATCTTGACAGAGGTACGTACGTAATCTGCTATGTTTTTCTTTAGTGCCTTTAGAAATGTCATAATTATAAAGTGTTTTCTAAAGTAGAATTGATTAATTATTACTCGTTTCTGTATGCCTATCTTTTAAAGCACTTATCGTAAATCCGCATAAACAACCGTAAAATTAAATTACACGAGGGAACCGATAAAAATGTGTTATCAATTATATGAATGAATTGTTTAATTACCATATAAAAATGTGTTATCAATTATATGAATGAATTGTTTAATTACCAAAAGTGTCTTCTGCTCCACAAATAATTGATCATTTAACAATATTTTATTTATGCAAATTATATGGATGAAGGTGAGGATTAGAGGGTACATGCTTTTTCAGGGGAATGAGACGCAAATGATTCCAATCGTTAATTTATATAATCAAACCGCTCATATTTGTAACCTTGCATTTTATGTAGTGTTACTATATTGCAACAAATCTGAGCTATTATCACATAATCAACGGATGAGATCGTGTACCCTTTTTCCATCAAAATTAATTTAACGTAAGAAAACTTTTCCTCGTAGTTAAATGAACAAATTCGACATTATTATACTTTATTCACTTTTCTCTCCTACAGTTTTAAAGCATGATGATCGAGATCCTGTTATAGACAAGTTTGATTAGAAGCGTTGATTTGGGCCACGTTCAAACTTCATGTAATGGTTCAACGGGCTTTCTTGAGCTTGGCTTTACAAAGATTAATTAAAGAGCTTAAATAATTCAATATACTCATTTTATTAATCCAGTTCAATTCAAGCTCCGATTGAGAGTTCGATCAGGTTCAACCTTCTTGAGCTTTAGGAGAACCAACTTCCATAAAAATATCGGGTTTTGCTAGCGAAAGCCATAAGAGCTTTGATAAGAGTAATTAAGCATCATAATTAACATTTAAAGTTTTCATTAATAATCTTAAGTAGTAAATACACCGATCATCCATGTGATTTGCATATATTAACATCAATTATCCTTTTACTTCAAAAATTACACCGATCATCTCTGTAGTTTGTAACAATGCACGTCCATAATCCTTTTAGCAAACAAATGTTAGTTAGATTCGTTAAATAATTGCACGACATACACATGAGTGTAAAAAAGACCTTTTACCTCCTTCCCAACCAACCCACTATAACCATCTTTTTCTTTATCTCTTCTTCGATATAAAGAAAAAGGAAAAGAAGCGTTTTGGAGAATAAGGGTGGGTTGTTGGAAAAAAAGGTACAAAGTCCTTTTTACCCTTATGTGTCATTTGCAACTTTTTAACAGATATAACTAACGGTCGTTTGTTAAAAAGACTATGTACGTGCATAGTTACAAACCACAAGGATGATCACTATATATACTATATTTTGATCAGTGTAACTTACTCTAATCTTAAATCACATTTAATACATGAAAGGTAAAAGAAAAGTTTAAATGTATTAAACATGAAATTTTAGATATAAAACTATGATTAAAAAATGAATGTTTGACTTTATTTAATGCACTTATTTATTTTTAACGAATGTCCTTAAAGCTTCCGTTAGCAAAACCGTATAGGTGGGTATTCGTAACCGATTTTCTAATCATGTACTCATACCGTACTGAACCGGTATTGTCCCGCTTTAGATGGTCTAGTATTCGTTACTCACTTTAGGACAAAAAAAAAAATAATCGGTACCAACCGGTTCGGTACCGATATTCTTCCACTTTTGCCGATTTGGTACCATGTACAAAATATACATGTTTTTCTTTGTTACCGGTCGGAATGTTCTTTCTATATTTTCAAAATATTTATTTGAAATCTCATTTTTATGATCATATATAATATGTATATCAATACAAAAATGATATTATCTTGGGTAATTAAGAAATATAAAAATAGAGTTATAATCTCGCATATGAATACAATTGTAATTTTAGAGAAGTCCAGCTGATACACTTTGCCACAAAAACAATCACGTTTTTAGCATCCTAATTAAATCGAATTCCAAACATATTGCTTGTTAATATAAAGGTAAGAATCGTGACTTGTGTCATTACCAAATCACTTAACACAGTACAATAACTAAAACATGTTTGATTTTCTTCGTCAATATCCATCTATGCCACTTAATGATGTTTTTTTATTTGAGATTAATTGATATTTATCTTCTTTGAATTTTATCGAGAACAAAATACATAGATAAGTTTACTTATTATTCTACTATATTTTGGTACCAAAGTGGTATAATATCACTTTTACCTATATTGATACTGAAACTGTACTGGTACTGTCTCGCTTTAAAATGGTTAGGTATTCAGTACTCACAATAGAACCAAATTAAAATCAGTACCAACTGTTCCGATACCATTTCCGTCCCATGCTCACCCTTAAAACCCTAAATTATCTACACTTTAATAGTTAATAGCTCCTCTAGTTGCATATTAATTTCACAAAATCTCATTTAGAGAATAGTAGATATAAAATAGAATTTATAAACAACTTCTTACAAAAACATGTGTCACTTGACGGTGAATAAAGAGAATGATGAGACAAAAAAAGTATATATTATGTGCAAGTCAAGCATTTCTCAAATACGGAGTACAAATTTGATAAGAAGTAGAGTTGGTTATATTTAATTCAAACTTCGTGTTCTATCTTCAATTTAGCTTTTTATTGGTACTTCAACCTGGTAAAGTTTAGCTTAAACTTGTTCGAATTCGGCTCAAAACTGATAAACTCCTGTAAGAACTCGACTCCTTTCATTTTTCTTTTTCTTTTTTTACTTATAGTAAACGTGTCATAATAATAACGTTAAATTAAAATACGGTATAGTGTATGCAGAGATAATAAATGAATAGCAACTTTAAACTACATTCAACAGCACACGACTCATACAACGATCCAATTAATTAAACGACATCATATAATAATCTTTTAATTAGAAAAATAGAAAAATAAAAAAACTAATTGAAGAAAACTATTTCCACCCAATAAAATTATCAAAACTTTAATCTTAAAAAGTTACCAAATAACCCCCTCAAAGATATTCAACTTCCATTTTTTACCCCCAACTTTCTTTCTCCCAATTATGATCACCATTCTGGAATCCAACAGAGCTAGCTGCAGCCGAGCTTCAAAAGATTTCAAGAATCTCAGTGATCAAACGGTTACAAAGAGGACACGAACCTTGATTCAACCACATCGCTCGCGAACACACCCTACAGTACGTATGCCCACACGGGATCAACGCCGCCCCTTTACTTCTCTCCGTACACAAGCAACACATCTTCCCAATTATCCCTCGTCCGCCATCTTCAACATCCCCAACCTCAATCTCCTCAAACAATCGAATTATCGATTTCAACGGCTTTATCATTCCATCTGTAGGCCTCACGTCTACTTGCTGACGGTCAGCCGCTAATGCAGTTGCAAGATTCATTGTAGTAACATTACTATGATCGCCTTCCGGCGGCATTTGCTCAATGCACGACTCTGGTGGTTGGTTTACTATTATGGGTTCCGTAAATACCGGAGATTGATGTTCCGGTAACATCAATGGTTCTTCTCCGGTATTTGTATCAGGAACCCATTTAGATGACCCACAACAACCTAAGAAGTTGACGTTTCTCCAATTAAGGCCGCGTTTGAGGTTGTTCCATGACGGCCAAAGCCGCCTATCGCGAGGTGCTTTGGTTTTTAGATCATTCATTGTTTGATCATAAGCAGTTGGGAAGTGTGTGTTTTTTTAATGGGAATGATGAAAGAAAGTATACAATGTTATCACGCATTGTGTGAATGATCCATGTTTAATTGTGTGCTAAATCCAATTTTTGAGTAATTAATGGGTATGTGTTGGAGAACAGCAAATAGATATGAAGAAGGAAGGAATGAAAAAGTGGTAAGTGAATAAATGCTGGATTGATTGAATTTCTATACAGAGTTGAATTGCTAAGTACCATTTTTAATAGTGTATCTTTTATAAATCTTATAAATTAAATACATGTAAAGTATATTACCAAAGAGGGTACATATATATATAGGATTTTCAAGTAAAACTCCTATTAATATTACTCCGTATTAACTATAACTATTACAACTATATGGATTAATATTTGTAAATGTATTTAATTTGTATAAGATGTCTAGTATATATACACAACTTACATTAAAACACACATTTTAAAAAGTTAAATGATTAAAAAAAACTAAGTTAGGTACACATAATATAATCTGGAACTAGTTGAATGTATATACAAATATACATACAAATAATAATCCAAAAAATATATACGATATGCGTTAAACTTATCGAAAGTTATTGTCTATGTACGTATATCACCTAATGTCACATGTAGCATTTGATGTGGTCGAGCTTATTATGACATGACCTCGTAAATGATTGTTATGTTATTCGAAGCTATGATAATCCATTAATCACCGAGAACTTAGAATTGCAAAGCTTAAAGAAGTTTAATATATAATCTTGATAATTTTAAGGGACTTTTTAGTTTTTAGTATGCGACTGCATATATTAAGCAACTAGTTGAACGTTTATCATAACATAGGCACGACTCTATTAAACGTTGTCAAGTAATACATGGAGCTTTTTTGCATCTCCCATACAAAAATGTAAGCGGTTTCTGTTAAATAACTATCGATTTTAGTACCGACAAACCGAACCAATTATGCTTTAAGAAACTTGGCATATGGAATATAAAGTTGGACTTTTCATAAAGTCATTGTTAGATTATTTGAGGTAAAGAAAGAAATAATTGGACGATATGATTGATGATTGATTTGGATAGCTCATTTTATGCATGATCCATATATCGGATAAATTGTCATTTTTGTATTGATTTATTTATATTAAAACAACACCGTTATGGTTTTTCTGTTATTTATAGAGGAAAATGACAACGTGTCATTAACAAATTATTACATGCATAAAATTATTTACACATTAAAATGATAAGTGGTCAAAATATAATCATTCACCGCATATACGGGCTAATAAGTTCTTAATAACAATTTCTAAACAAAACCCTTTAAAAAACATTGAACTTTATATTTTTATAGTTTTATTTGATGTACACTTACCTTCTGAAATCATGTGGTAGTAAGACCTACTACTTTGATTCAACTAAACTTGTGATAAAAGAGTGATAACTCGCAACTCATACCGGTTCACTCGGGGTGTTTAAACGGCTAGGTTCAGTTTAGTAGAGTTATCTGGTTTGGTTTGTCCGGTTTTTGAAAAAAATAAAAACCACTCAATATCCAAACCGGAAATACACAAACCCAATCCAATCCAATCAAATAAAAATCGGGTTAATCGGTTTGGGACACGTATAGCCAAATTTATGATGATGGTTGAAGAATAGGAGTAATAAATTAACTTCAACTTCTTCGAGAAACGGAAGTATAATTTACTAATATTAATATAAATTAAACAACCATTTATCATAACCGGAGAATTCACGAGTTTATCAATTTAAACATTTAATAATCATTGTTTTAATTAGTGGTTATTGACTTTAATTGAAATAAAAAATATGAAATAAGTTAATCTTCTAGTGAACTATAACAATGGATGTATAAGTTGATAAATAAGAACATTTTACTCATAAAGGAACATAATGAGATCCGAGAAATTTCATGAAATAAGAATCGTGTGATGACTTTATAAATCCAACCTATATTAAAAAAAAAAACTTACTAGTAAAAAAAACCTATGTCGGATATTCGGGTATGCCCCAAATTGAAATTTTCTAATCCAAATCCGAACCAAAAACCAGTTGTAATATAATATCGGTTAAACCAAATAACCTAACCAAATTCTTATAACCGAAAACCAATTTAACCAAACCAATTTGGATTGAACGATTTTTCGGTTCAAAACAATCAATGAAAACCCATAAGGTGCACAATCAACTACATATCTATAATAGGGGATGTATCTGACTCATTCAACGGTTATAATTATGAGAGTGTATTTGCTTGCGCTTGAAAACTTGTGCCTTTTGTGAGAAAGCGAGATAAGAATTTTAACGAAATTGAATAAAATGATGTTGGTCAATATGTACACGTAAATAATGTGGACAACTCGTGTATTAAAATGAATTGCTAAAATGTTTAATTTCCAATTGAACTGTTTATGGAGTTGTACTAGAGTACTTTACTTGTGTTTTCAATTTCCAATAATTTAATAAGTATTCACATGCTGTTTTAAATCAATTCTAAGTTTAGAACCTACATCATATCCTTTGTATGTGAATAGAAACATACTCCATATTTTAGCTGTTGCCCATTACAGATTTCATTTTACGTAGTACTAGTTTTTATGGCAGCATCAAGAAATTATGGTATAACACTATAACATCATTATCATTACAAACATATGAAAAGATGTGATTATTATAATTTATAGAGGATTAAAGATAAAGATACGTTATGCAAAATAGATCAAAGCTGGGACTGTATTAGTGTATTATCATTAGTCATACACAATAACATAATTTATATTACATTTTACATCGTTATCATAATCATCATAATATCATATATGATGATGATATGATATCGTGACAATATTTTATAGATACTCCGTAATACATATCAAGCAGTTAAATCTACCCTTGAATGGTGGGATACACCCATCATTAAAACGCCTTTAGTTCTTTGACTTTTGTGCTTTTCATTCTTCATCATATATATTTGCAAAATGGATCCAAGTAAAGTTTCATAAACTATCAAAACCTATATTTAAAAAAAAAAAAAAAGTGTGTGACTGAAAAGATACGGTATGTTTAGTTGTGATTTTTTTTTTAATTTTTCCATCTTCAAATTTTTTCTAGAAAATAAAAAATATTTTGTTCTCTAGAATAGTAATGAAAAAATGAAAAACATGTTCAAGTGCGTTACATTTTTCATCTTGGAAAATAGATATTGAGATTAGGAGAGCTTGAAAAAAAATTAGAAAAGTGAAGGAAGAGTTATAAAGGAGAAGTGGGAAATGTGCATTTAATTACATAAACTCTTCACTTTTCCAAAATAAAATTATAAAAAAACAAGAAATTTAGAAAACGTGTTCAAGTTTAAGTTTTCTAACAAACTTTTTTTAAGAAAAGAAAAATTCTTGTTTTCATCTTTATAACTACAAAGTTGAAAACTACTTTTGTATGATTTTCAAAGTTTTCAATCTCTACTTTTTTTTTGGAATAGGAAACTCAATTCCTTACGACTAAACATGCTTTTTAATTTTTCCATTCATTTGTAGAGATCTCTAGAGAAATGAAAAAAGAAAAATTTAGAATTTTTTTTGTAAAAAACACACCCAATTGTTTTCCAACTTATAGTTATAAGTTATAAATTAGGAAAATAAGTTTTCTATTTTCTTGGGAAATTTTCCTATAAAATATCAATTTGAACATGTTTTCTAATTTTCTTAGAAAACTTTTTTAAAAATTGTTTTACTTTTCTTTAACTAAACGCAACCTAACATTCTATCTATATACATAGAGAAGAGAAGTAACCAAATTTGCCACATACCTTGAAAAATGTGACATATAGTTAGAAAAGGTATCAATATTTGGTTGTCAATGATTCATAAGTCGTAACAAAAGCTCAAAAAATGAAGCCTACAAAAGGAGACGCTACGGTTAGAGAGGAGAGGCAGTGGTGTGTGGTAATTGGTCAGTGGACGTTGATTGTGGATAGGGAATGTTGACCGAGGTAGTTAAACTTGACGGAGAATTTTTTTAATGAACCTATATTTATAAAGAATGAAAATCTGTTTGCTGGATCGGTAATCCATCACAAATCTTGATATTACAAGTTACAATTTAAATATATAAGAAAACAGAGAAAGACAACTGGATATGAGTTGCTTGATACTCTACTCAAGAACCCATTTCTTGTTGATAAATTTAGACCATATCTATTGTATCGTTTGTTATGACAAAACTTAGAGAGCAATCATGTTTCATTGCTCGCAAACATAGACAACAGACAAGGACATCTCTCATATCGATGGTCATGGTTGTATACTTTGTTCATTTAGTCTGTAAAAAGATCCTAATTTTTTATATTTTTTTATTTTAAAGTCATAAACAAATCAAAATGTCATAGTCCACTTATGCATTTTTGTACAAACCGAACGTGGTCATTAACTACTTGGGCCTAATGTCATTTATATAATACTTTACCCCAGTCAACATAAGATTTCTAACCCAATCTAAAACCCATGTAAACAACCACATAATCCAAATTCCATAACTTGGGACTACTACTTTTTAGACCTCTACTGAATTCATGGTAGGGTTTGGTGTATATTAAACCTATTCTATTGTCACTTGTAGAAGGTGCAACATTAGTTCTAACCTTCAATTGTGTTCCCATATCACATTTATCAGCAATATTTGTTACATTTTTCTGAATTCTTTTTATTTCATTTTTAATTCTGTATATCCTTTAACATGATACATTTTGAAGTGATTCCTATGGTAAATCTAATTTAATACATAAACTTAATCAACTAATGTCATGAATAATATGATTTGATTGGATTGGATTGGATTGGAGACACTGTCCCATTGTTTTCATTCAATGTTAGTTGTAGGCTGCTCTGTTGCCTTTAAAGTTTAAAGTTTAAACCACTATCCACTTTTCATCTCACATTTTGTTTCTAACTTTAATGTTCTAGACTAAAAGGTGTTGTATTTAGGCCTTCTTAATGGCTAAAAACCCAAATCCACAATTTATTATTCTGCTCAATAATAGAAAAGTGTCACTTAGTGCCACCTCTTTGACTTTGTTAAAATATATATTAACTTAAGAATAATCAGTCAGTATGACAATATAAGTCTTATAAGACTTAAAGCTTTCAGTGAGCTTAGTCTGATTTAGTAAAATAGGTATAAAAAATTGAATCAATACTTGTCAGAAAATTATAAGATTCATGAAACAGAAAACAATAAGACAAAATCTAGATCCAACAAGGTTCCTTCAGTTTATCATAAATGTGTTGTTTTACTTGCTCCTTTTTGGTCTCGTCTTTTTTTCCGGAGACAATTGATGATCAATCAATCTAGCGTTACAAAACAAACAACCATAAAATCCAAATTATTATTTAATTAAGTTCCCAATGATTTCAAACCGTGTAACGTACAATCTCAACTTAAAACATATGATAAGAAGGTTAAATAAGTTGTAAACTTTTGTATATTATTGTAAAAAAATATTGTAGCTATCTAAATATTAATACAAATATTTAAGAGCCCACAAAATCCAGCCCAAGCCCAGCCCAAGCCCAGCCCAGCCCAAACATTTCTTACCCTTAGGTTTAACTCCAGTATTAACACGCTTACCGTCACATATACTCCTCTCCACATCCCATTGTCCTAAAACCCCACACCTTTTCTCGATACCTTCACTTTTACCATTCTCCTTCTTCCCTCCCCTTTCCCTTCTCTTCCACGCCAATTCTCCTTTCCACGATGTATTCCGCCGTCTCGGAACCATCACCAACCGAAACCCTAACCCGAACCACCACCCTTCTCTCCCACCTTCTCCCCGCATCTCTTTCCATCCAATCCTTCACCACTCGCTGGCAAACCCTCCGGGCCAAACTCGCCACACTCAAATCGCTCCTCTCCGAACTCACTTACTCAACTCACTGGTCTGAAAACCATCTCCTACTAACCTTACTTCCAAACCTCTTATCCACACTTCACCGTATCCAAACGTTATGCGATCAATGCATCAAACCTAACCAATCCACCGGTAAGCTCCTAATGCAGAGTGATCTTGATATGGCCACTAATTGGCTCTCCAAACAGCTTCACGACCTCGATTTATTACTACGTTCTGGCGTTTTACGTCAATCTAATGCGATCGTACCGTCTCAACCTGCACCTGGCTCCGATAAAGAAGAATTGAGTTTTTTTATTCGAGATTTATTTACGCGGTTACAGATCGGAGGCGTTGAGTTTAAACGAAAAGCGTTGGAATCGTTAATTCGGTTGCTCGTTGACGACGAAAAAGCAGCGACGGTAGTTGCGAAAGAAGGTAATATCAGTTACTTGATTAATTTATTTGATGTGAATACTCACCGTGAGCAATCGGTTTCCGCGATTTCGATACTTGCGTGCGCGAGTGATCAGTCTAGGAAAATCGTTTTCGAAGAAGGTGGATTAGGTCCGCTGTTACGAATTGTGGAATCCGGTTCGGTTCAATTGAAGGAGAAAGCATGTATGGCGGTTGAAGCCATTACTTCCGATTTCGATAACGCTTGGGCGGTTTCGGCCTACGGCGGTGTTCCGATACTTTTAGATGTGTGTAAATCTGGATCATTAGTTGCACAATCTCACGCAATCGGTGCAATCAGAAACGTTGCGTCTGTTGAAGACATCCGCATCTCAATAAGTGAAGAATCCGGCGTTCCGGTGATTGTTAACCTGCTGACGTCGGGTTCAGCTGCCGGAAAAGAGAAAGCAGCGAATTGTATAGCGATACTTGCGTCATCGAGCGAATATTTTAGGTCTATGATTATACAGGAGAAAGGTTTACAGAGTTTATTACAATTACTTCATCAATCATCGAATCCTGATACGCTAGAACATGTGTTACGTGCAATTCATTGTCTATCGTTATCAGATTCCGTTTGTCGGTTATTATCGTCATCGAATACGTTCATATCACAGATTTCCGGATTAATTAAGCAAGGAAACTTCACTCTACAACAAGTATCTGTATCAATTTTGGCTAATTTATCAATAAATGACGGTAATAAACGCGTGGCTGCCGGATGTATGGCATCTCTGATGAAGTTAATTGAATTTACGAAACCTGTAGGGTTACAGGAATCCGCGTTAAAAGTATTGGTGAATCTGTTAAATTTGAAATCTAATCGGAAGGAATTTGTGAAGGATGAGAAGAATATGATGAGATTGATTCACATGTTGGATCCTCTGAACGAAACGGTGCCGAAGAAGTATCCAGTGGCGATTGTGTACGCGTTGATGATTGGAGGAAGTAATGGTTGCCGGAAGAGGTTGCTAGATGCCGGAGCTCAAGGTTGTTTACAGAGATTGAATGAAATGGAAGTTGCCGGAGCTAAAAAAGCACTACAGAGACTTTCCGGTAACCGCCTGAAGAATATATTCAGCCGGACATGGAGGGAATAAAAAAGAAAGTTTCTAACCCCCGCCAATAAAAAGGTGAATTCATTTATACCATTGAAGTTAAAAATAATAATATAAATTACACGTGTTTGTCATCTGACACTGACACGTAGAAATGGGGTGGGGACCCGGTCTATGCCAAGTTAGCATTTTGCATTTTTGCTAGGTTAAAAGTCTTACGTGGATATTTCGCCCCTCCCCGTCAAAATGTCTGCATACACTTGCAGGATTCTTCGTTAACCCAACTTTTTACCTGTCAAACAACGTATTCATCTACTAAAATCTTTTTTAATTAGTTAAAA
Source organism: Pseudognaphalium luteoalbum (assembly GCA_963422505.1). Taxonomy (NCBI): domain Eukaryota; kingdom Viridiplantae; phylum Streptophyta; class Magnoliopsida; order Asterales; family Asteraceae; genus Pseudognaphalium; species Pseudognaphalium luteoalbum. The sequence continues at coordinate 111,755,671 of OY730196.1, forward strand.
TTTGAAAATTATCATTTATTTGGACGGGTTTAAATCACGAATCACCAACGTACCCTCATTTTTATTTTGAGACCGCCAATCAATTACTAGGTACACCAAAGTACTTGTTAATTTCGTGTTGAGGTCACCGATGTACTATTACATACAGGTTTGAGATCGCCAACATACTTGTTAGTAGGAGTTAAGATCGCCAATCAAATTTTACAAAGAAATTCATTTATGTAATATACATTGGTGATCCTGGTAATAAGACCGTTTGATTAGTCATCTCATAACAAAAAAGAGAGTAAGTTGGCGATCAATGACTTAAACCTTGTTTGGAACAACTTAAAATAGCAAGGACACTCTAAGTGAGGGAGTATTAGTTTAGTTAGAAATGACAAAATTAACCTTGATGCCTGAAGAAGTTAATGTGACCCCACTAAAAAGCCAATAGGGAACACCTTATCACATGGTGGGACCTGGGAGTGGGTCCACCTAGTCCGTAACGACTTGGGTTGGGTGGGGTTGTGTATACTCAATCACTCATATGTGTGTTTTCACATGACTTTTTTCGTTTATTGAGTCCGTGAAATTATGTTTCCGTGATCCGAAATAATATGCACCAAATTCGGGAGTCACAAGTCCATTATAGAAGGATTAATTGTAGTCACCGATGCATGTGTTTTATAGAACAAGTTAGGCACCTCATGAATAATGCAACAAATACACATGTTCTGATACAATAGAAAGTTTTATTTGATTGAAAGTTGTAGTAATTAATTATCAGATAATGGATTTAACTTACCAAAAATCAAGTTAAAATTACACACTATTAAGTATAATCATCATATTAATTTAATCAAAATGCTGAAAAGAGGGGTTTTAAAGCTTACATTTGTTTGATGAAGCTAATAATTCAGTTAGTTATAATGGAACTTTAATGAATATTCTGTATGCAGGAAGCGTGCTTTGGACTCATTTAACTACTGGTCTTGCTAAAGAAGCCAACTACCAAACACATCTTGGTAACACACCCTACTTTATTTGCTGTCTTATTACTAAAAAGAGGAGATCCCATACTAAAAAGGATTAAAATTTTATTCAAAACCTGTATAACAACGATATGGATGCGGTTTTTAGGTAGTATCCTCGTTTTTTATTCTTTTTTGTTCGTTTGTTAATTTTTAATAGTGAATATTGTTTGTTTTGTTTTTTGAATGTACATTAGATGAGGCTGCTTGTTTTTAGTGGTAATAGCCAAATCTTTAGTTAGGAAGTGTGAATGTCAAAACTTGTTATTCAGTTTGCCCTATATAAAGTACTTACTTTTATACTATTGATGTACCCATTTTGTATTTTATTACTCTGTAAAACTGTGAACTCTATTCCGTAATAACTTGCACTGCTTGCGTGTCCCAAAACCCATGATTCGCAAGTGGATCTGGGTCGGGTCGGGTCGGGTCCTTCAAAGTCACGGGAGATTTTAGCAGCAGTAGGTGGAAATGACATAAAGATGTAGGGGGCTGATTTCAAGCTTTTTTATGGGTCGTCGTCATGATTGTTGATGTAACCAAAACAATGCCGAAATCTTAGTTTGTGATCTATTCTGCAGTTTATCCATACATTTTAATGAAAATCACCAACAAATGGTGATGATGTATCATGGATAGCTCTGGACCCCATATGAGCTCATGAGAATCTGTAAATGTGTATTTTATTTGAAGAATAACAAATGAAAAGTAGATTAGGAGGAAGAAACGGCGTAATTAAGGGTTGGAAAAGTACCTTCTGAATTGTATACGATAAAAAAAAAGTGATGGCTTAAATAAATGGGTTTGGCTAACATGTGCCGGCACATGATAAGCTTAATTAAATGCATTATAACTTTTTATATATATCATAAAATTCATTGATTAAACTAACTTGTTTTCAATTATACATCATCATTAATTATATTTTATATTATTTATGAAAAACTAAATATAAAATTAAACATCATTAAATGTCATTAACTTGTGCTCCTAATTAGATTTTTCCTAAATAATTTATCAAATTTTAAATCTTTTGTGTGGTGAAAGATGTATATATTATATTAAAGCAGTTAAGTGTAGGTAACATGTGTTACTCCGTATTATTTTGGTGTGTTTTTAGTTTTTTATACGTTAAAAGAAAATTTAAAATATGATTACTGATTAACTGACATGATGAAAAAGTCTCGGCAAAATGATACTCCGTAATAGGAAACTGATAAAGGACAATAAATGGAGTATAACCTAACCCTTAATAGAGAACTAAAATTAAATAATGGACCATTTTATGAAAATTAAATGGTAGTTTGGTCAATACTGGCTGCTTTTCTTTTTTCCTGTGTAATAAATGTTCAGATTTTTGGATTGTATCCAATCAAATACCAATATTATTGATGGCGATGACCCGAGTTAAAGATCCGACCCAGCCGAGTAGACCCAGGCTATCCGGTTTTATTTAATGCTTTTAGTTCTTAGTAATTATTTAGTTATTTCTTAGAAATTATCTTGTTTTTGGTTTAAGAAAAGATTTGGGTTTATCGTATTTGATTATTAGCTATTTTATAGCTATTTTCTAGGACCAGGATTTTAGTTGGTTTTTATGTAGCCCAAACTTGGAATTATGGAAAAGAGACTTTTATTAATGCAATTACAACTTCCTGGGGAAATTGTTTTGGTTTTCTGTTGCCTTCTGACACCATGGACGCGGACTTCGACAACAACCCCGTAGAGACGCCGACAGAGGCAACGAGGATTATGTTCAAGACCCACGTGATGTTGCTGAGATCGCAAGGTTGTAACAACGGGTCCAGGAGGAATTGCAGCAACAAGATCAAGATGACGAGACCGAGACAGACACCGACATCTGGGGTGACATTGATAACACTCAAAATCCTTTTGGGCGACGAGTTCCACGGCGGGGACATGATGAGTCTGACCCGATTCGCAGCATGGGAGTAAAGATTGATATTCCGGAATTTGATGGGAGGGTACAACCGGATGATTTCATCGATTGGCTCAGCACAGTTGAACGTATTTTTGATCTAAAGGACATTCACGACAATTACAAGGTAAAACTCGTTGCTATTAAATTACGAAAGTATGCATCATTGTGGTGGGATAATCTGGAAAAAAAGAGGGTTCAGGAGTGGCGATCAAAGGTTGAAACTTGGCAAAAAATGAAGAAACTATTGTGTGAGAAATTTTTACCAGTAAACCACCGCCAAGAATTCTTTATAGAATATCATAACTTATCATAACGGAACTCTTCCGTTGAAGAGTTAATCGCTGAGTTTGACAGGTCTCGAATGCGGTGTGGGGTTGAGCAATAGGAAGAACAGGTTATTGCTCGGTTTTTGGGGGCATTACGTCCAGAAATTTCTGATGTTGTTCAGCTTCAACCTTATCGGACTTTCAATGATGTGTGTAGCTCAGCTTTAAAGGTGGAAAAACAACTTAAAGCTAAAAACAAAAGTGCCCAGTATAAATCATCTACTATCCGCAATGACCCTTCTCGTTCTCCAACTACCTTTTCACCTGGTAGCGGGAGCAAACCCGGCCCAATCAAAGCTAAGGTTTTGCGTGGATCAAACACCTCGTCCACCGCTCCGACCAAGTTGATCCGGTGTTTCAAATGTCAGGGAATTGGTCACTTCGCACGTGATTGCCCTCATCAGCAACTTGTCACACTCACCGAAGATACAACGCCCACATATGATATAGACAACAAAGACGAGGCTTTCATCGACAGTGAGATTATCTACCCGGATAAGGGTGAGACTTTAGTGGCACAACAGGTTCTCAGCGCTACACCGACCTCTAGTATTGATGACACATTGTGGCTGCGTAACAACATCTTTCGCACTAAATGCACAACCAAGGGTAAGGTCTGTTCTCTCGTTATTGACGGGGAAAGCTGCGAGAACATGGTAGCAACAAGTATGGTGGAAAAGTTAGCTTTATCGGTGGAACCCCATCCTGACCCGTATCAATTAACATGGCTAAAAAAAGGGAATGTTATTAAGGTTAATTAGCGGTGTCTGGTACAATTTTCTATTGGCAACCGCTACTCCGACGAGGTGTGGTGTGAAGTCATTCCGATGGACGCGTGTCATGTTTTATTGGGGCGGCCATGGCAGTATGATAGACGCACAAAGCATGATGGGTTTAAAAACACGTACTCGTTCAGAAAAGACGGAGTCAACATCACGTTAGCACCTCTTGACTCCCGCGTCACAGGAACCGAAGCTCTCATCCTTACAAAATCAGCTTTCCTAGACTTCAACCGACACCATCAACCACCGTTCATATATGCTCTCATAATTGCCGAACAAAACAGCAAACAGAATGAAACACCAGGCGAAGTGCAACCTCTCCTCGAAGAATTTAAGGCCGTGTTTCCTGATGACATACTAGCTGGTTTACCGCTCATGAGTGACATACAGCATTGCATTGACTTTATACCCGGCTCGGTCATACCACACAAACCAGCATATCGTATGAATCCTAAAGAATATGAAGAACTACACACACAAGACCCCGAGCTTCTTGACAAAGGCCTCATTCGGGAAAGCATGAGTCCTTGCGCCGTACCAGCCCTACTAGTGCCAAAACCAGGAGGTGCGTATCGGATGTGCATCGACAGCCGGGCAGTCAACAAAATTACCATCAAATATCGTTTTTCGATACCCAGGTTCGAAGACCTTCTTGAACAGTTGCATGGATCTTCGGTCTTCTCCAAGATCGACCTTCGTAGTGGTTATCATCAGATTCGAATGCGTCCCAGGGATGAATGGAAAACCGTGTTTAAAACACGTGATGGGCTTTATGAATGGATGATGATGCCCTTTGGTTTGTCCAATGCACCAAGTACTTTCATGCGATTAATGAACCAGATCTTCAAGGACTTAATCGGTCGTTGTGTAGTGGTGTATTTCGACGACATTTTGGTTTTTAGTCAAGATCTAACACAACACCTTCGACAAGTGTTGACAATATTGATGGACCAGAAGTTGTATGCTAACCGAAAGAAGTGCCACTTCCTATCTAACGAAGTCCTTTTTCTAGGATACCACGTCTCAAGAACGGGTATTCGAATGGATGAATCCAAGGTGGAGGCAATCACAACATGGCCTACGCCGACATCAATTCACGAGGTACGCAGTTTTCATGGTCTAGCTTCTTTTTACAGACGTTTTATTAGAACATTTAGTTCCATTGTTGCCCCTATTACTGATTGTCTCAAAGGAAACAAGTTTATTTGGACAACTAGAGCCGATAAAGCGTTTGAAGAATTGAAACAAAAAGTGACACAAGCTCCTGTTCTCGCTTTGCCCAACTTTCAAGTCACCTTCCAGGTAGAGTGTGATGCGTCTGGCCTTGGTATTGGTGGTGTCCTTAGCCAAAACAACAGGACTGTAGCGTTTTTCAGCGAAAAATTAAATGAGGCAAAACATAAATATAGTACATATGATAAGGAGTTCTATGCCATCATTCGAATCTTAGAATATTGGCGGCATTACCTGTCACCATGAGAATTTATTTTATACTCGGATCACCAAGCCCTCCGTTTTATTAACAGTCAATAGAAACTTAACCCGGGACATGCGAAATGGGTCGAATACCTCCAGGATTTCTCTTTTGTAATCCGACACAAGGCCGGAGCAACCAACACAGTGGCTGATGCGCTCAGCCGTGGTCACTCATTAATCACATCCCTTGAAGTTCAAGTGGAGGGATTCGATGTTTTTCGGGGACTATACCCGGATGACCCCGACTTCTCGGCTGTGTGGAAATGTTGCACTAACACAACCTCAAGGACTTATAAAAGTTATTCATTACACCAGGGTTTTTTGTTCAAAAACCACCAACTTTGCGTACCAAAATGCTCTTTAAGGGATGCCATCATCTTAGAGAGTCACCGAGGAGGGCTAGCGGGACACTTTGGAAGGGATAAAACCCTCAAGCTGGTACAAGAGCGTTTTTATTGGCCTAAAATGGTTGCGGATGTTACACGCATTGTTGATCGGTGCAGGAACTGTCATATTGCAAAAACTCACCATTCTAATGCAGGTTTATACACTCCTCTTCCTGATTGGAGGATCCGTGGGAAGACGTTAGTCTTGACTTTGTCGTGGGCCTCCCTCGTACACAATGACAGAAGGATTCGATTATGGTTGTCGTTAACCGGTTTTCTAAAATGGCGCATTTTGTCCCGTGTACTAAAACGTATGATGCCAGTCAAGTCGCTCGCCTGTACTTTGTGGAGATTGTTCGGTTACATGGTGTTCCCAAGTCTCTCACGTCTGACCGTGATGTTAGATTTGTGGGTCATTTTTGGAGAACTTTGTGGAAACGGTTGGGATCGCGACTTCATTTCAGCAGTGCACATCACTCACAAAGTGATGGTCAAACGGAAGTTACAAACCATAGCTTAGGAAATCTTCTTCGAAGCCTTGTGGGAAATAACCCACGTCAATGGGATGTTATCCTTCCTCAAGCTGAGTTCGCATATAATCGTTCATCCCATAGATCCATGGGAAAAAGTCCATTTTTGATCGTTTATGGACGTAATCCATTTACTCCGTTGGACCTCGCACCTTTGCCAACCAGTGAGCATTTTGGCACTGAGGGGGAGAAGAGATCAGCTCAGATTAAATTAATTCATAAGCAGGTACGAGATCAAATTGCCAACAATAATATCGTATACCAAAGACGAGCTAATGTACACAAGAAGCAGGTGGTATTCAAAGAAGGGGATTTGGTGTGGATCCATTTGAGCAAAGACAGGTTTCCCAAGGGTCGTGCTGGCAAGCTGCGGCCCCGTGCTGATGGTCCATTTCGGGTTTTGGAACGTATCAACGATAATGCTTACAAGAGAGAGTTACCAAGTCACTACAACGTTTCTGCCACGTTTAATGTTGCTGATTTAACACCCTTTGTTCCTGATGATGACTACCTCTTTAACTCGAGGACGAGTTCTTTCGAAGAGGGGGAGGATGATGGCGATGACCCGAGTTAAAGATCCGACCCGACCGAGTAGACCCAGGCTATCCGGTTTTATTTAATGCTTTTAGTTCGTAGTAATTATTTAGTTATTTCTTAGTAATTATCTTGTTTTTGGTTTAAGAAAAGATTTGGGTTTATCTTATTTGGTTGTTAGCTATTTTATAGCTATTTTCTAAGACCAGGATTTTAGTTGGCTTTTATGTAGCCCAAACTTGGAATTATGGAAAGAAGATTTTTATTAATGCAATTACAACTTCCTGGGGAAATTGTTTTGGTTTTCTGTTGCCTTCTGATTTTTGCGTAGAAACTGCATCAATTATTATATCAGCATGTCACTATGCCTTACTAAATACACACAAAATGCATTGTTCTTTTTTTTAGTCAGTCTGATATCGATGTCATATATATTTGAACTGTGGATAACTGGATATAACTATAAGTCTGTAACTTGAAGATATATTAAATGGTAAATACATGATAACACCAAAGGAAAATATATTGAATAAATATATACATATATGATATGATACACGGATGTTCCCCATTAGTGTAGGGTGGTCAGCTGGTGGTTTGTGAATTAAAACATCTGTTAAGTTCCCCACCACTCCACTCCACCAGTCTGTGGGTGGCACCTTAGTTGATACACCAAATAATAAAGGTGAGATTTTTATCATCAAAGGCGAAGGGGTCCAGATGGGTGCCATGTTTCCTGTGATATCCCTTCAAAGCAACTGCATGCATCTACTAGCTAGCTGTAAAGCTTCACAACCCCCCTTCATTAGCTCTGGCCCCTTGCTAGCTACTCCATTTGCTTCCCCATAATATATCCTTCCCGCCAACACTTCAAATCCACTTTACACCTTTTTGTGTTCATTTATTTATACAAATTTATAAAATGTTTACCAAACAACCGTATTACAACTTTGTACTTTATTTGATTAAAGTTGTGTATGTCTTTGAGATAGTGATCTCTTTATTTGTTTGGTTTGCGTTTTCTGTCCCCAAGTTTTTTTTTTAATGAAAGATGTTTGTGTTAATGTAATAATTAGGAGTTTTGGTTTGTGGGTTCTTTGTTATTATCAGTATAGGAATCACATAAAGAAACTCGGAGTATTAAATTAAATACAAATATACAATTTTATCTATAACTTCATCAACAAAGAAGTGAATAACAAAGCTGTCAAGTGACGGGTTGCGCTAAAGGGGAATAAGATGCTCTATCTTATATGACAATTATTGAGTTCAAAGGCGTTTTGTTTGTATTCTATGTTCTTTATAAAAATGTCCAAATATTCTACTGATTTTTAAGAAAAGCATGCAAGCCTCACCTTTTTCAAATGCACATAATATCATGCATTTGAAGTTTATTTCATTTCGTTTTGGGGAGTGTTATATGTGTTACAAACTTGTGAAATTTTATAGTATCATATAAACTATATGTGTCCATGTAAGCTCGATCCGTCATGAACCCACAAAGATGACCAACAAAAAGTATGTACACCCTAGTGATCCGAAACCGCACCTTGTTTCCATGCATGACAATTACAGGGAATAATGTGAAAATGGGACTAAGGAGAAAGTAGATTTTAGTAGAGAAAAAGAAGTGCTTTTTCTTTATTCGTATGGGAAAAGATAAAGGGAAAGGAAGGAAGTCAAAAACCTTTAAAAGGGGTACTCGCTACAAGTAAACTGATTTATTTCAACGCATTTACATTTAAAAATTGCTTTCATTTCATGACATTTCAACATGCAATGCCTCTTCAACGATTAAAGTGTAATGCTGTTTTTGAACAAGTCAAAGTAAAATCTAAGAAGGTCTGATATAAAATTAATAATTGACTCTGGGTCCTGTTATCCGTCTAAACCGCACCTAACGGTGCCTTATATAATGGAGTAGTTTAACAAGTTGAGGTCAAAGTAAACCAAAATGCTCTTAATTGCATGCAAATGTAGTTCCAATAAATAATCAGTTTTGATATTATTTCAACTAAATTAGACTGGCGTCGATCATGACACATTTTATCTAGTTCGAAGCTACACAAACCGACTGATATGATGTGTTACATATAAATAACTATAACTGCATATATGAGTTACAAAAGTTACAATGATAAGTGAGATGTCTTTTAAAAAAGTTGAATTTTTAATCAGTTATAGAGCGCGGTCTATATATTTTTTTCTTTCTTAAACTGAAAAACAGTTTGCGAATAACGACAATTTAATAACCAATTCATCTATACGTAATGAAATATCTATCATCGTGTACTTGTAGTAACGACAATTTATTTTAGCTTTATATATGTATGAATACATAAGTATGAAATAGCTCTGTCGTTACTTGTTATGAAAAGACATAACATACCATGAAGGCCAAAAATGTGTAATACCCAAAGTTGGACATGCACATGTTAGTGGACTAGACAAAACATGATATTTGATCCTATCTTCTTATCACATATATCAAATCACTAGTTAATTTGTTGGTTTTAAAGTTGCTTGTACAGCCTAGAATCATGTTATGCATTGCATCGTAACCGTGTAAAACAATAACACATTTTTGTTATTTTTTATACAACATACTGAAAACTTTTTTTAACCGTTATTTCGACTTTCGAATCCACCTTTAGTAGGCAACTATTTCACGTAAAGCAAGCCAACCATCAGTCACCACATAAACTTGTTCCTGGTAAAGCTCTATCGAAGAAGAGATTGGTGTGTGACCCCTATAAATTGTTTGCACCATATTAAGAATATTAAGAAAATGTTGACAACAATACTTAAAGTTGTCACTAAAATCTTGAAGGTTACGTTTCTTAATATTTTTATGAGAACAAACAATCCTTATTGGTTGAAGTATTATGGAGTAACTATTATGTAATACCACCTACATATACATATGTGCATGGCCGTATCTGAGGGTGGACGAGGTAGTCGACCGCTAGAGCTTCAAAATTCGTATGCTTGTATATATGTGTATACATATATATACATAAAATCTGATCGTTAATTGCAAAAACATGATAAAATAAATTATAGTTATTTCAAAGTTGATTGATCCGTAACAAAAATAATAAAAAAAGAACATCTTTGTAGGATCTCATTTTGAAAATTTATAAGTTTTCGCTCAGGACCTCTGAAATCTCAAAGACAACCGTGCATATTTGTTGTTGAACGCATTTTCATAAAATAAGTAATAGTCATTTCAATCATTCAAGTTTATTGATATATATAAAACTGGTTCCTCATATTACCTTTACTGCAAATTAGATATTTAGATCCAAACTGAATGGATGATTTCCCCAACATAGATATAATTAAACTAGGTGAAGTCCGCGACAACGCGGAGTTTAAACATTTAATTTTTTAAATTGTGTAATTAAAAAGTCAAGTCAAATGAAATTATACCGTGAACCGGATTCTTATATAATAAATCGACAACCAATAACATCTAACATATACTCTATCAGTTTGGTATAGTTCATATTTTTTTTTAAGTTAAGTTATTAAATCGACATATTGGTTGTAAATTATAGATTATCTAATTTGTAAACATTTTAGTTATAACAATTACTCATTTTATGAAGGGGCGGATAGTCAAACATTAATTAATACAATATGCATATAATAAGAAGGAAGTATAAATTATTGTAACCCGTAAAATAGTTTTTTAAAACTTAAATTAACTATGAATTCAGTATAACTCAAATAATTGTATTTTGTAATTCAAACCTAAATTTATATCCAAATCAAACATTGTTGGGATCATATATACACATATGTATAAGCAATAATAATAGATTTTGAATAGCTATTATAAAAATCCATATTCGCCAACTTGATCTTTGTAGGTGTTGATTTTGAGCAAATCAATAAAACGCTCGATAACATATTTATTATCAAGTACATTTAAAACTTGTTATTATAAATTGAAAGATATGTGTATGAAAAGGAAAAACAGTATTTTAATATAAAAATGTACATTTAATTTAATACCATCAAATTTTATTGAAATTTCATGATCTTCAAGAGGGTATTTATCATTTAATAGTTATATAGTAAAACCAAAGTTTTATTTTGATAATGCTTTAAACAAAACTTGTAAAAATATAAAATCTATGAATCACAAAAAGAAAATAGAACAATGTTATTATGATTGAATATGACATATGTCTATTGTTTAGTTTAATGTATATTATTTAAGGGATTATTAGTTAAAATCATAAAATATATTAGTTACATTATTTAAAGGATTATTGGTTAAAATCGTAAAATATTTTGGTTACGATTTTAACGTATTCATGATATTACGGTTGTTTGCCTAAATGGATGAACAATTTTTATTTCATAATGTTGAACAAAAGTTCATGTAATTAATCAATATAGATAAATATTTCAAATATGATTGTTTATTTATAAATTACCACTTAAAATGTCATGATATTTAAACTACAAGGACTAATAAAATAGGGAAATATTGAAAGTATCAATTTTAATAGTTGTGGGTATACATTATTATAAAAATTGAAAAAAAATGAAGGAAATAATTTTAACCGTAGGATCTTTATGGATGGAATCAATCTAAGGTCCAGATTGCTCTATTGTATTCTGTTATATATATATATATATATATATATATATATATGTTATATATATATATATATATATATATATGTTATATATATATATATATATAAGATACGGAGAAGTAGTTTACCATACGTGAGATTGATAAACTTATAAGTAATTTAATCCTTGTTAAACTGATTCAATTGATAATATAGAGAACAAACCTATAATATAATAGCAAGTATGACATAATATTATGAATAACACCAAAGGAAAATTGGCCTAGCGATATCAAGGTGATCTTTCAACCTTGAGATTGAGGGTTCAAATCTTGAAGGCATGACAAAATATAATTATTAATGGGTTATTGTATATATTCATGTTGTAGTAGTTGTAGGATACTTGACTTTCTAAAATAAAAAAAATATTATGAATAACATTTCAAATATACAAAATCAGTGACATTTTATGAACACGTGTTAATTGTTAATGTATACAAATACATACATTCTATATACTGTGGTCATATGTTGCCTGAATCGAATAATAGCTTTAAAGACGGAAAATTCCCACATACAAAACTTGTATGTTTGAGCTATGTTATTCATAAAACTTTGCAAGAGATGAGCAATAAAAAGAAAAAACATTCCGTAACCGCGGACATTAAAATATAAAAAATGTGTAGTCCAAACTGAGGCCCACAACTCCATCATCCTCTAATCAATAAACTAAAGCCCATTTATTTTCCTTATACTTAAAACCGAAGCCCAGTGGACTCGGTCGAAGCCCACAAACCCCCCAGCTAATTAAAACACACACCCTACAAAACCCTAATTCTTTGTTTCGCCTTCAACCTCAGAGACATCCTTTCGTCGCCGGTGCCGTTTCCATTAGGTCAGTTTCTGTAAACTTTATGTATAGTTTTAATGTAATTACCGTATATTTCTTGCTCAACTTTTACATATTGCTTGATACGCATGCTTGATTACCTGTCAACTTCATCCTAACTCACCGGTTTTCATAACTTTTGCATTACTATTGTTGAAGGTATTTATGATGCTTGTTTCCGTCTTTCACCTCTGATCTGAAATTATGTTTATGAAAATTAGATTTTGTATGTGTATATATCATATAGATAGAAGATAGAAAATGTTTTTTTATTTTGTATTGAAATGTTGTGTATTATACAAATGTATATACATGTTTATTTATTTTTTAATATTTTTATATACGGAAGTTTGTATGTGTGTGTGCATGTATGTATAATTGTAGCTAGGTACTATAGTTTTTGTAAGTATGTATATGTTTATATATTTATATATTTATATTTGTGTGTTTATATATGTATGTATGTATAGATAGATATAATTAGTAATGAATTTATATTTGGTGTTTACCATGAATGTGGATGTAGATTGAAGAAATGGCTGAAGTTGCAAAGGGAGGGCCAATTGTACCAGAGTCTGTATTGAAGAAGCAAAAGAGAAATGAAGAATGGGCTCTTGCAAAGAAGCAAGAGGTTGAAGATTTAAAGAAAAAGAATGCTGCTAACAGGAAGTTGATCTTTAACAGGGCTAAGCAGTACAGCAAGGAGTATGAAGCTCAGGTATATTACACATTCTTGTTTTTATGTATATTTTGCTTTTCTATCAGGTTATTGTGATCATTGTAGACTTGTAGCTAACTAAATTTTGTTTGATCTTGTTTTTGTATTGCAGGACAAGGAGTTGATTCAGTTGAAGCGTGAGGCTAGGTTGAAAGGTGGATTTTATGTCAACCCAGAAGCGAAGATGCTCTTTATTATTCGTATCCGTGGGTATGTGCTGCTACCATTTCTTTATTATTTTAGTTGTGATTGTGGCGTAATCAAGTGTGATTATAGTGTATGCATGTTACACAAGTACTCAAGTGTGTTTTCTTTTTTCACTTTTAAAAATCTAGTATCAATGCGATGGACCCAAAATCAAAGAAGATTTTGCAGCTTTTGCGTCTGAGACAGGTAATTTTGCACTAATCTTTTCTGTTCTGTTTAAACATGCTATTTTTGATTACACGTGATTTATTTCCTTATTCTTAATATTATGTTGTCTTTGACTTTGGACTGGTATTCTTTCGTGGTCTGACTATTTTGACAACTGACTCTCCAGCATAGAAATTTAACTCGTGGTTAATTGATGCTCTGATAGATTTATTGACTTTGGTGACCTGTCAGGCCGTTAACTACCTAGAACACTGTGATCAGGAATGCTTGAATGGATTTGCATTGTTAATTTCGCTCTTTTAGGTATTGATTGTACTTGAATGGTTAAAATAGTGAGCCAATGCCTCATTAGGTGCTAATAGTTCCGGTTAGGCTAAAGTCTGTCTTCTTATCTGCTAGGTAGTCACACCTCTATTTAATTTCATTAGGGGTCATAGTATTGATTTCATTCACATTATCTTTTTGTAATTATATTATATTAGTTGTGCTTACTATTTTATTTGTAACCAGATATTCAATGGTGTGTTCTTGAAAGTTAATAAAGCCACATTGAACATGCTACACAGGGTTGAGCCATATGTTACCTACGGGTATGCATCTTCAAATCTAATCATACATGAAGCTCAAATGTTCTTTTTCTATATTCCTGTTAAACACCTGAATGTTTTCAGGTACCCCAACTTGAAAAGTGTGAGGGAGTTGATTTACAAGAGAGGGTACGGGAAGCTTAACAAGCAAAGAATCCCGTTAACTGACAACTCAATCGTCGAGCAGGTTTGTGTTTGTGTGTTTTTCTTTTCTATTATATTATCAAATGAATGTTAATCATAATGGAATTATATTTGGGACAACAGGGTCTTGGGAAGTTCGGCATCATTTGTGTTGAAGATCTTATTCATGAGATTTTGACTGCTGGTCCTCATTTTAAAGAAGCAAACAACTTTCTCTGGCCATTCAAGCTGAAGGCACCTTTGGGAGGCATGAAAAAGAAGAGAAATCATTACGTTGAGGGTGGAGATGCTGGAAACCGTGAAAATTTCATCAACGAGCTAATCAGGAGGATGAATTAGAATGATGTCTGCTTTAAGTTCTAGTGTTTTGATCTTTAGGATTAAAATATTGTTTACCTGTCTTTTGTTCTTTGAGAGCCGAATACTTGATTTTTCAAGCAAAGAGAATGTAATATCGTTGAGAATGGTTTTTGTTCTATCTAGTGTTTTTTACTGGCAATCTGTTGTATGATATGCTGCTTTTCATTACTGTTCATTATTCTTGTACTGTGTCTGAGCTTGCTATTTTGTTCAGCCGGATTGTCTTTTGTAGCAAAATAGTAAACATGATGGATGGCATGGAGGTGCATTTGAAGATTATTTTTTCAGCCAAAAGGAGTACTTTAAGCATCTTTGGTGGGTGTAGTTGTGTTCTTGTTTTGCTGACATGGTTGCTCTTAATCTAAGTTCTGATGACTCAGTAGAGCCTGTTACAAACGGACTGTCCAAAATTTGTGCAAATGGTTGTTGACCTTGCTGCAAACGGATTGTTTTGAAACATTGCCTTACCTTGATTTTATCCCCAGATGCAAGAGTTGTTGTTCTGTAGAAGTGGGTTGTAATTGTTTATCAGTTGACGTTGAGCTGTTGAGGTGGTTGCCAGCCATCATCTAATCATGTAACCTCAGAGAAAGCGTAAAAACTCTTTTTTTGATTGCGTATTGGCCACATCACAAAGATAGCCGCTACTTGTATTTGATGATGGTGTAACACTCTGCCAGAACCAACTCCCAGCTTTTACTAAAAATTAACTGCGGTTGGTAATTGGTTGAACTTGAATTTGTCGGTCCTTTGTGCTCATTGTCATAGGCAAGAAACTGATTGAAACCATCGTCTCCGATTGGCCTGAGCATGACTCTAATTCATTTAAGATAGACAAGCCTTTTGGCGTCTCTATGGCAGTCACTAGTTCCTCTTGTGATTTACATTCCCAACCTGTTTTGGGAGTTTTCTCTGAAACCCCCTCTGGTAGGTGAACTAAACCCCAAGAACTCAGATTGTCCACTAACACCATATCGGTGTTTGGACAACAATCTAACTCCACGGAGAACCAACAGTTTCTCAATTGTCTTGGAAGCCGTTGTAACCATCAAAATCTCTTGCAGTGTTTCAGTTAGTTCTCCCTGACATGAACTGTCCAATTGGGTATTCCAAGGTTTTCTTTACACCGATTGTTTTACACACAGAATAGAACTCGTCAAGCTCTTCAAACTGCTTTTTGTCCTTTACACATATTATAAAGACGTTGACACCCGACGTGTGTTGCAACTGCAAGAAGTCACCAAGCAAAAGAGCCACCCCATGCCGAGATATCTGTATACAAACCAAAACTCTTTTGGACAACCACTTAAACTGGAATCTTGTTGGAAGATACCAGGTTTAGAATTTCATACTCGTAGCGTTCATTAATAGGCAATTCATCGTGTGTGGTGGCTTTGCGGACCGCTATTTGGAGACTAGATGAATTATTGGCTTTGGCTAGACTTATGCTGGTTTGATCCTTGACTGCTCCTATGACCTTTTGTAATCTGGCAGCTTGGCATTATTAATTTATGTATTCATGAATTGTAATATATGATTTATAATTTTCCCTGTTAAATTTCCTGCTTTTATGGCAAAGTTTGTTTCCTTCCCCGAATGATTTGTAACTTTGCTTGTTACCCTTTTTTAATAAAGTTGCTGAATTTGCAGGATTTGTGAATGATTTGGGCAGTAATTAAGATTTTTGCAGGAGATTTAGGTCGGGACCATGAAAGATGTGATTATGTGAAGAGGTTAGCTGGTTAGGTGTATGCATAAATGTGTTCAAAGTATCCCTTGATTCTCCCATAACCTCAAAAATTTGAGGATTAATATCATATCTTGTTGGGTTCTATAATGTGAACTTGAATTTCATTAGAAACATCTATGTATGTAAGCATTATGACAAGGACACAAGGTCAGTGGTTAGAGAGCTCTTAAGTTGAGTTCATTACTCTCGGTTTCAATGATATCTAGCATTGTTGGAACTACTATGAGAATGTGGCTCCGATGATGCCAGTTTAAGCAAAACAATTGTATCTTCTTGTGTTTAAAGTTAATTGCTGCAAAAGTACAATGTCTCTTTACCAGTATTTTGATTAAAGTTAGGTGATAGATGAAGGTACATAAGCTTCAACAACACAGAATCATATTATTTTTAGTAATTATGATGAACTCATGGATGATAACGTAGAGTGAAATGAAATAAGGGCAAATGGAACATGTGGGAGATTGAGTAGGCCAAAAGAATCTTTGCTACAATCATTTCATGCTCTTCAGCCTCTGTGTGAGATCCACAATGTGTCACATGCATATATTTTTTCACAAAGAAATCATACGTCATACCATACCGGTAGCAATGCAATAGCCAATAAGTAATAATAAAGTAAATAATATTGATTATATTTTTTTTAACTGGGTGTTTTTTTCGTTGATAATAAAATTGGGATGTAACTAGGCTAGCTGATGTAATGACGCATACATGGAATGACTAATGAAGTGTTATACCCATCGAGCATAGCTCAAATGGTACCGCCACCGCAAATGTCTTGACTCTATATGTGTAACTGCTAGGTCAATGGTTCGAATCCGTTCATAAGCACATGTGATTGATTTGTGAACATGTGATTTACCCTACGTAGATGCTTCTTATTAATACCCGTTGCGGTTAATTTGTGAATATGTGATTTGCCCGAAATAAATGCTCCTTGTTAATACTCGTCACGGGTGGGGCGGACGCGTTATGAAAAGTTTTTTAAGCCCCGAACTAAAAAATAAAGTAAAAATGGTATTTGTGTACATCAAAATATAAAGAATTTTAACCGGTAAACTCTACCCATTAAATAAAAAGGCCCGTTGAGTGACAAACAAGTTGGAAGAAATGTGGTTTGAATTTTGTGGTGGAATTGCAGAGCAGTAACATGGGAATGTTCCATTCCATCCCCTTTTATTTTTATAACTTATCTTCCTCAAAAGAAATTTAGATTAGATCTTGTTTCATTAGGAAGTAGAAAAAAAAGGTTTTAAGAATATATATAATTAAATTTGTATTTATAGTTGTTATATTTGTTATATTTGTTGGTGTAAGTTATAACTGAACTAAATACAAATTATCTTGGTCTGTCAATCTTGGCTGTAATTGGCATTAGGGAAAATCACAAAAATATCCAATCACCACACCTATTTTTACAAACTAATCCATTGACCAACCATTTTAACAAATTAATCCACCTTTTAGCGCCGAGTGACGTCCTTGGCGCTCCACCCTCAAAAGACGCACCACGTGGGGCGCTCCACCTTTTAAAAGGCACCACGTGGAAAAAGCTTGCACCATTATCGCCAGGTGCGCCAGCATGTGGGACCGGCATCCCAGGCGTCCCACGTGGAGCGCCGGCGCCCCACTATTAAATATTAATAAATCACCCCACGTGGTGCGTTTTTTGAGAGTGGAGCGCCAGGGGCGTCCACCCGGCGCTAAAAGGTGGATTAGTTTGTTAAAATGGTTGGTCAAATGATTAGTTTGTTAAAAGGGGTGTGATGATTGAATTTTTTGTGATTTTCCGTTGGCATTAAACCATGGATGCTTTTTTACAGCACTTTAAGTGAGCCAAAGTTTATGGGGCCAACGTAAAGGTAGCTACTTCAATGAATTATGATTATCATTATTATACCTTTGCGTCATGGCCAAAACACTTTTGCATATTCTCTAAATTACAAGTTATGGACTTATATACACAAAAAAAGTAAAGGCATCATCGCAATTTCATCCTGTGTAAGGAGGGACCAACTCTTGGAATCTTATTCTGTGAGCATAATGCACAACATGACTCTCCCTTTGAAATAATGTGGGGATTTTGGGAATAATTAATTACTACATTGCAAATGAAAAGAGTTTCAACTTTTTTGCTATAACAATTCAGATCATAATCCATAACTAGACCTTTTGTTCTGTCTAATAACAATGTATATATAATATTTTACTCATATAGTATAGCAGTCTTCTGCTTTTCAAAATAAGAACATGTATGAAATCAAGTACTTATAGTGGTGGACATACTGTATAACTGCGGACGTCATTTGTTCAATTCTCACGAATTATGAGATTTAAGTCTTCTATATTTGTCATGAGATAATTGGTGGGAGGCCGCCAGAGGATCAGCTTAATTTACACTATTTTAGTATAAGAAATCAATATACAAAGGGCACATTTAGTGTATTAACTAAGAAACTTGACTTCATATCACTAGAAATTGTCACACATTTTATCTTATATACGAGAAAGAGTAACATATATGCATAACAATAAATAATTCATTGAAAGTAACATAATTACAAAAACAATCTACTAACTCCACATGTCAACTAATCCAACTCAAATAAAACCTACAATGAATATAATTATTATTAATAACATTAAAAGTATGGTTATTTTATACTAGTAGTAACAACAAATACTACTTGCTTGTCTCCCCCATCATCTTTCTTTCCTTGCATTATAACCTCATCAGTACCTTGCATCAACATCACCTTCACTTATTTCAGGAATACATTTTCACAGGATAACATGAAGATACAAGAGCCAACATCATCCACGTGCTGTCCACGTGACAATTCACTTTCACATTCATGCCCACGTTAGCCCGCTAAACTACGCTTTAAGGAAATACACATACTGTATAAAATGCTTTGGTACTTGATATTTTAATTAACGACACATACTAGGTGGCTCAGTGACTACATAAGCTGCTCCCTCAAAAACACACGCGCTGGCCGCGCGTCCCATTTTCTGATAATAACTGTTGAACGCAAATGACGCATGCGCTTGTAACGTATCGGGATCATAACACGTGGCACCAGGTTGTATCGAACGGCAATCAGCCCGTCCTTCGCCACACGCATAATCCAAACCCGATTGCAACTTTTCCTCGTCCACATCCTTCGCAACGCACCAGCTTTCACCCGACCCGTTTCCTCCTCGTTTGACCGGAGTCAAAACCCTAACCTCACCACCACCGGTCACCGGAGAGCTCTCGTCTCCAAAGTTCCTCAAATCGTCCATCGTAAACGGAATGTTGTAAACCTTTTCCATATTCGGGTAAAACAAACCGTAGTTTCGCTCCGATACCGGCCCGAATTTTTTATTCTCATTAAACAGAGCAAAAAGAAACACCGTTAAATTTGCTTGCGGCCGGAGTGGCGTTCCACCGCCGGTGAGAATCCGTTTGATCAGGTTTCCGTTATACGCAGCGGCGTTATCTAAACTAGCTCCGATTTCGCTTTCGTCACCTTTTGACGGCCAACCTGTTTCTGTTACAACCAACGGAATATCGTCGTAACTTAACGCCGTCATTGCTGCAAAAACAGCATCAATCTGAGCATCGAATAAGCTGAAGTAACGTAAACCGCTACCGGCGTCAACAACGCCAGGGTTCTCACGGAACAACGAGTAATCAAGTGAGATGACGTCAGAGTTCGACTCGTAAGCGAAAAATGGATACGCGTTGACCATTAAATAAGAACCGGTTTCACGTAGAAATTCAAACAACGGTTTAATTACCGGTTCGATCAGTTCCGATCTAAACGAACCGGCAGATGACGGATACGAGTTCTGTAACGCGCTCAATGCAACCGGTGACGATAATTTAATATCGGAATCGAGCTTGTATTTAATCAAAGCTTGGTGAATGTTCTTTATGGCGGGAACGAGGAATGCGGTGGTGTTCTTAGGGTCAACAAAGACTTCGTTACCAACGGCGATTGATTCGATTTGAGTGTGCGGATAGTACGCTGCTACATTGCGGCGGATCCAGGCGTTGGCGAATGATGATTTTGTGGCGGCGGCGTAGAGTAGCTCGTTTGGGAGGTTAACGGTGACTTTGATTCCGGTGCCGGATAATGATCGGAGTACGGATGGATCAGTGTCGTATACTTTGACGCGATCAATTCCTTGTGATTTTAGAAGCTTTACGACTTTGAATGCCGATGGCAGATCACTGGCTGTTCGGCCGTAGTTTACTCCGATCGAACCTCCATCTGTATAGATATTATATATAAATAACGTAAATTCATTGAAATTCGAAAAAAAAATCGAGCTTATAAAATTTATAAGCTGTAAATGAAATGTAACGTTATTTAGAAATGCAGTAAATTATATATGCGTACCTGTAAATGAGAAAATAGCGAGAAGTAGGGAAATGCAGGAGAAGAGGTGTGTCGCCATGGTTGATTGTGAGAGTGATGAGGAACTGAGGAGAGGAGGAAGAAAGGGTTTTTATGGTGGGAAGAAGTGTGTAAAATATGGCCGTTGATTGGAGAGCTTTATTCGGGGACCGTTGGATTAATATGGGCCCTTGTTACAGAAATTCGACCGTTCGTATAGGGTGGACAAAAGGAGCGATAGCTATTTTTGATTGGTGTAAGCTGCTTGATTAACAAAAGGGTTATGGAAGTCATGCAGGGATCTGCCGCCACGTGGAGTGGTTATTGTTCAGATTAAATGATGGCCGTTTGATTTTGTGTTTAGTAAAAAATTGGATTTGTTGAACGGAAACTTTGTCATTTTCTATCCAACACATGACAGATGATGTTTGCGGTTGGAATTTGGACGTACGATAAATGTAACGTATACTAAATCTGTTTATTGCAAATTTAAATATTTACTTCTTGATGCTAAAAATGTGATGTCTTTTACCAATTAGTTTTGAAATCAGAATTGTTATAACTAATTTTTATGCTCACGTAAGTTGTTAGCTAATTAACAACTCCTATGAAGGTAATACTCCATAAACTTTAATCACTATTTTAACTTTATAAATAAGAGCATCTCTAATATAAATAGCTTTACAAAACTTTTTTATTATGCTAAATCATCATCTTCCAAAAAAAGTTTTTAAAAAAAGCTTTATCTTCATCTTCCAAAAAAGTTTTTTAAAAAAGCTTTATCTTCACACACAAACTTGAAGAAAATATTTTGCTCAAAAGTTTGAGATTTATCAAGCTTTATATATATATATAGTGTTTTCACTCCAATAATAAAATGCATTTCAAAACCTTTTTTACACAATATACCTTTAAAAAAACTATTTAATCCTCGAAGTTTTAAAATTTTAAATATTTAAGCTTAGAATTTGATTATACTTTTAAATTTTGATTGTTTAATCCTAAAGTATATCTTTTAAAATAATTCGCCTTTTAAAGTTTTTCTAGTTTAATTAGTTAACTTTCAAAAATTTAATGGAGTCAATAGAAACTCGAAGGATTAAATCGTGAAGAAAAAAAATGTGGTTTAAAAAAGTAAAAACTTAATAATTAAACCATTATTAACCCGAATTTAAATATTTTAAGTTATCTTCCCTTAAAGTGGTTTTGATTAGTATGATTTCAGCTATCTTGAGTTGGTCTTGTGACAACTTGGATACGACTAATTGTTGTAAGAAAGTAAAAAGATTTTTTTGATCTTTTCAACAATCTGATAATCACTCTACATATACCATGATAGACTTCATGTATTCCAAATTTCTTTTCATTGTAATAAAAAAAATATAATATATATTTATTATCAATTAAAGTAAGACTCAGCTACTTGATATCCATTTATATGTATATTTTCAGCAGAACCTTTTGTTATTTACATCTTAGTTATGACGACTACTACAAACAGACTGGTATACAGTCATACAGATTCTTCAAAGTATGAACTCACCACATGAAACATCGATTAGTAAGCTCGGCATTCTTCTACACAACTACTTTTTTGGTTAGTCTGTGGTTAGTGCTCTAGTTCATTACAAAAAAAAACTTGTTAACTGTGTTTTATGTTTTTAGTAAACATGAACCTCCTTCGTTCCTTGGCTTCAACCTGTAAACGTTCAAACATTCTTGTAACAAACTAAAAATATCCCTGATAGAAAGAACATCGAAACAACCTGTACGAAGTGTTAAGTTTATGCATAAGAAGTTAAGAACTAACCCCTGATCTCTTTGCTCTTCGGATGGAACTCAAAACATGTAATCTTTGAGTTGGCAGATAGAGCCTTCTAATGAACTCTTGCAAATGATTATATATGCTGAAAATCCAAGGAATTAGTATATATCGTTTTAGTATTACAAAAGACCAATGCGAAAGATTGTTGTTGGACCACGAGTCTCACCTTAGCCGATGCCTATTGCAAGCTGTGAAGAATGCGACAAAGCCATTTAAAATACTCCTAACAGCACGGAAAATCTACAATAGCACAAAAAATCAATAAGCACTGGAACTGGCATGATATAGAAAAAAAAGAAAACAAAAAAAAAATGTCAGAGAAAGAACAAACATAAATGTATAGTTACAGCCCCAACTACCTGAGAGAAAAGGTCGTTCCAAAGGTTACGCCACATTGAAACCTCATAAGTTCCCACAGTTGTCTCAGCATTTGAAGCTAACTTAAATAAGCTACTTACAATCAGCCACATATCTCCGAAGAAATCATAGATGTAGTTAATCATAAATCCCACAAGATTTGATAGTCCAACAATAAGTCGGATGGGAGCACACAGTATCCCCCAAAGGAGCCAGAATATTGGGTTCAAGATGGCTGTTGCTGCAACCAACTCATGATAAAATTTTAAATTAACAACTATACTAAAAGTCTAAAACTATATATAAACCAATTATAGAGTAGTAATTCCGTTTAAAGATTATTAACTTACCAAGCATCCAAATGAATGACGAGATGAGATACACAGGAAATAGTATTACATTGATGACATACTCCACTAGACTCCAAAAGGTTGTTATCAGAAGCCAAATGAATGAGAAAAGATACTCTCCCAACTGGATATAAACATTCCAAATGGGAACGACGACATCCAAAACCACCATTAATGGATGACCTAAAGGCTGTGTGATAACAGAAACAAATGACCGTACGGTGCGTGACATCATCAAAAACCACTTAACCGCCTTCTCGGAGTTGTGCAAAAATAGCATAGTTCCCAAATATTTGATCCTTGACACCATCTCCCATGTTTCTATCCACCCGAAAAGGGGACCACATAAGCGTGCAGCAGTCGCCTTAAGAAGAGGGATATTTTTGTACAAATCATAGAAACCAATAACAACTGTAACAAGTGAAATCGCCACATATAAAACTCTTGCTAGAGGGCACATCCATGGACGGTAGATATGGCAAAACACAGGATAGGATTGAAAGAAAACAACCCAAGATGGAAGCCCTGCCTCCAATAAAGTAAGCAATCTCAAATCAGACATTATTATGTTTTGTAGTTCAAAAGGAAGATTGTGATCATTGAAACGAAACAAAAGCAACACATCCTTGTACTCGGTAACTTCATGTACTTCCTTACAGTCATTTGCAGTACTTTCATTACTAGCATCCGCGGCATTGAAATCCTCTTTAACATACATACACATCATCTTGTTTTTATTTTTTCCATTACCCAGACATGAATCCTTAACACTCATCCGGTCCATTAAAATATTGGTCTCATCACCGATACTGCTGCCACACAAATCAACCTTTGAGAAACTTTTATCATCAGCAGCATCTGTACTGTGGCAATTCGGAGCATCATGAAAAACGTCCCCTGCAGCGATCTCAAACATAAAAACACTAAGATATATCATTCATTAATCATTCAAGAGTAACAAGATTCATGAAAATTTATACCTAGCATAGAGTTTAGCTGGTTTTCCAGAAGAAAACGCTCATGTGATGTTCCTGGATACCATAATGTTATGCCTTTAGTAGCTTGAGCTATACTATCAAATTCCCATCTTCGCATGTATTTCGCCTCTATGGCAAGAGAAGTATCAGTCTGCTCATACAATAAGCACATTCAAATTCTACTCAACCACAAATTACTCATAGAAATATTTAAATGACAATTCAAATACCTGAAGTTCATTCAAATAATTAATGCCGCGTACATCTTTCCATGCCACTTCAAATACAACAAATCCATACAATGTCCTATGCAATATGCTATTTGCAAGCAAGGAACTTCTAAATTTCTTAACAGGCAACAATGCTCTCTTTTTTGAGAGGGTTGCAGCATCAATTACCGAGAACCATTTTCTCAAATTTTCAGATGAGGCATCTTTTCTACCCTTTTGTGCTTTTGTAATCGCGAAAGGGGACATACGAGACTAGAAAATATCATCAAGAAAAAGAACATTATTATTTGACATATAGCACTGTAGAAATAGTTTAATATGTTTTGAAGTTTCTTGCAACCTTGGTAACCATTAACTGCCACAAGTGAGTAGGGCGTGACACCAAGTCTTCTAACCATGGCCTATTATCCACTAATACATAAAATGTCTTGCAATCATGTGCTAAGAAAAGACTAAGATCAGAAAGATAGGACTGCAAGTCTCTGCAAGAAAGAAATTTTATGATAACATAAGTCAATGAAATAATTCAACTTGCGATATACAGAGTACCTATTTTTATAGAAATTCATTTAGCATATACTAATTTCATGTGGAAAAAAAGAGTATCCTAAACATCATTGATGCCGTTTGATACAAGGTCAAGTGACACATATCCTAAGCTAAAAAAAAGTATTTCGACATTGACAAGTGTTTCAATGCACCGCAATTGTCAACTAAACACCAAAATTATTGGTGCATTAGTTTGAAAACAATGGTGCTTCGCATCAAAGTGTAAAAATGTTTCACTACACGACATACTTATATATAATGCATTTACATCTTTTTGAAACGGAAAAAAATAAAAATAAAAAATAGAACTCCTTAACTCCAACTAAATTTGTTTTGAAAAGTGTCTAATCTCTTAAATTTCATTACATCAAATATTATATTACTTTCTCCACCACCACATTATTGGTACTCCGTCACAAAAGAAAAAAAAAAGGAAAATTTACTAACTAGAGCATATCGATTTATAGGCTTTCAAAATGTATCAAGGGGGTGTTTCGATTACTTTATTTTTGTCTGTTTACCTTCGGCCAGGTAAGGGTATGACCGCCTACATCTTACCTCCCCATACCCCACTTTCAACGGGATTTGGTAGTGTTGAGTTGAGTGTTGGGTTGAGGTAAACCAATTTAAGCTATTGCTTATTTGATAGTACTATAAGTTTACGTTGATCAGCTCATAAGCCGAAAAAATATATAAAGCTTATTGGCCTTTTGAAGATCCAATAAGCCCGTAAACCCGGAAATTAAGCTAATCCAAACACCCCCGAGTGTTGTTATGACTGACTCACCGCAATGGTAAAATGTCGTTTTCTTCTTATTATGTGGCTATGTTGCTAGTCATTCTAAAATGTACTAGTAGCTGTTTTTATTTGTATGTATCGTTAACTAATTGATTGGTATTATACAATTAATATTTCAATCCAACGTTAAGCCAGCTCAAAAATCCATCCAAAATCGAAAAACATCTAATGAGCGAGATATAGATTCTTACCCAATCTGAAGACTAGTTAAACTGAAAAAGTGTCGATCACTGTTGTTGCATTTCGCCATTTAAGCCCTGCTCAAGAAATAGAAAATAACATCATATCTCATTAGTTTGCAATATGTGTATACAACATTAGCTAGGGGTCAAAAAATTTTGATATATTAATAATACCTTTGAACTTCATAAATGATGGTGCTGCTGTATTGATCATGTCTTTGATACATATTTGTATATGAAAACACACACAAGTGTGTGTGAGTTGTTGATATATCTTCAATTAAACGGTGGGTGAGGTGGCGATCGCCGGCGATGACACGTAGAAGATGAATGCAAGCCGTTTCAGGAAGAAGGAAAAATGACATTAATGGAAAGGGATGGGATATAAGGATACAGCAAGTTAATGTCTTACGGATATATAGGGGTATACTCGTAAATTTAGCCTAGGGATCTGAGACCTGTTCTATTCCTTTTCCTGCATGTAGTTATAGGATCCGCTGACGTGGATGATCAACACATGTTTCCATAAACAAATTGCTCACCGGATAATCAATGGGACCGCATCTGATGATGGTTTATGAAATTTTCTATTTGTTATAGTTTTGACCCTCGTATTATGGTGACATTGAAGTAAAGCCCTTGTATTAATGGATTCAGACAACACACTCCCTTAGAGGCTTAGAGGAAATATGGATGCACTTGATGATTTTTGAGAGTTGATATATACAACAATTTTTTTATACATACACAACAGTTATATATTACAATGTGTATTGTACAATACAGTAATACATAAATTTTATGTATGTATCATTTAAATTGTTGTATTTAACAATGCTCATAACTTTTAGTTTTTTGAAATTGATAACTTCACATATATTGTCTAGAAACTTCAATTTATCAGTAGAGACAATTTACGTAAACATTACTAACATTTTATCTATCATCCATATTTGATATTTTTAGAAGGTGTATAAGTTTTTAAAAAATATGCAGGTGTTACATTTTACTAAATATTAGGACAAAGTGCTTAAATAATGTTAGTAGTAATAGGAATGTATATCCGGGGCGGTATTAGGGCGGGGCAGGGTGGGCAGCCGTCCCCATCAAGTTTTTTACGAATCGAGAAAAATTTCGTAGGTTTTGATATAACTTGCACATTGGCCCCATAACTAATAAATACAAAACAGTTTCAATATAGTCTGTGTTA
Organism: Pseudognaphalium luteoalbum; assembly: GCA_963422505.1. Classification (NCBI taxonomy): domain Eukaryota; kingdom Viridiplantae; phylum Streptophyta; class Magnoliopsida; order Asterales; family Asteraceae; genus Pseudognaphalium; species Pseudognaphalium luteoalbum. The sequence continues at coordinate 111,782,942 of OY730196.1, forward strand.
GTGTTTAGCTTAGTGGATGGGAAATGAGTTTAGTATTCACGAGGTTCAACGATCAATCCTTCTTTACCGCATTAGTTTTAACTTTTTTTCCCCTTTATGTTTTCTTATCCTTTCTTACTACTCCCTCCGTCCCATTACAAATGTCCACTTTTGACTTTCTGAAGTCTTTATTTTTCAACTTTGACCTTAAATATTTTTGTTTGTATTATATAATACTTGATGAAAATTATATTATTGAAAATACATTTAAAATCAAATTCATTCATATATTTTGCATCAAATATTATATAACACAAACAAATTTATAGTCAAAGTTGTAAAATAAAGACTTTCAAAAGTCAATAGTGGACATTTGTAATGGGACGGAGGGAGTATTTTTTTTTCATTCAACATCATAATTGTTAAACTATATATCTTAATGATTACAATTTTTTCCTTTTCTTCATGATCTACGTATGATATTGTTTTACACTTTTATTATATAAATATGTTCGATTTAGAATTTACTATCACTTGCTAATTATATGATTATATGTTGTCCATCTAATAAAAAATTTGAATTTGATATCGAATCAAATTCACTTTGGTTAAACTAAAATAGTTTTGGTTAAAGCAAATAAATCGAGTTGATGATCCAGATGCAACGTACACTATTTAAATTTTGCCCTTGTTCAATTTTTTTTTGGTACCGCCTCTGTGTATATCCTTTTAGCACTTGATCGGGTAATTGAAGCTCTCAAGACTATTAGTAATCGCAAATTCATATAATTACAATCATTTCTTAAGTTATTCGTCGATCTTTAAACAGAATGATACGGTTTATTTCAAATAGGTAGTTCACTAGCTGACTGATTGTGACTTGTTTAACAAATGGAGAATGCAGATTGACAATTATTCTAAACCTAGGGGGTCTAGTTGCATATTATCATAAAAGCATGTATCAATTGTGGTAAAATAGTCTATTGTTCCGTGGATTCATGTAAATGATTGACGTCTAAACCAGCTGGCTGGTTGAGTTGACAAATTCTAGCGATTATATCGATTTGTCCAAAATAGTTGAGTCATGATATCTTTTATTTGTAAATACAAAATTAATATTTTTGCAAACGAATTAGGGGCCACGTAACATGGCAACATGCCATGTACAAAATACATAGGTCGTTATGTGTCGACTCTATCCTTCAGCATTCAAAAATAGTCCATAATTCTTTTGTGGTAGGTATTTACTATTATATCTATATAGGTCATGCTTATAGGTGCTAATTAATCATCTAATCAATTTATTTAGTAGCTCTACTCTAAACATTCCTAAATATATTTATTTGACTTGGTTATAGCCTACATAAACTTGCACACAATTTTAAATGTAATCAAGTATAAATATTATACTGTATTTTGTTGCATATATTTCTGATTAAGTTAAGTAAATAGCAGGTAAGCGATCCTTTCATGACGGAATAAAAAGATCGTGACTATCAACTATTATATCAAGACCTTAATTATAGGAGTTGATAAATATAACAACAAAAAATGATTTATGCATCAAAGTTATGTTATGGTGTACTTGTACTATTAGCAAAAACTATAGTACGGTGTGGTTCATGAATCACATATTTTGTTGTATATATCAACTCCCTTAATTATATACATATATATATATATATATATATATATATATATATATAATTAAACTTCACCTAGCAATTATGATGTGAACCCTCCAAAATCAAACTTCAAAGTATTTACAAAAGTGTCACCTCGAAAATCAGGTTTTTTGATCAAAAAATGGATGGCTAAGATGTGTTATTATCGTTCTCACGGAATCTCCTTGTTCTCACATGATCCCAAGTCTCTCTCTCTCTCTATATATATATATATATATATATATATATATATATATTGTTAGCATATTAGTTTAGGCCCGTTAATTACATTTAGGGTTTTGTTACTTTACTATTTAAACACACTTTGTATTCAATTTCTATTAAGCCTTTTGTAATCGCATTCGATGTGTTTAATAAAGTCATTGTTAGTTGCTACATGGTATCAGAGCTTTAGGTGTACGATCTCGTGACTTAGTCATCCTCCGGCCGTCGACTAAATGTTGACGACCCAGAGGGATTCCGTTTCTGTTTGATCTAGTTTGTTTTCTTCGTTGTTTTGTTTTCTGTTTCGTCATAATCTGCACACTTGGATGAGAATCGAGATCAACAACTCGCTAACCGTTGGATCGTCCTAAAATTTGTACTGTAGCTTCTAGACATACAGATTTAGGTTTTGACCGTTCGGATTTGTAATCGGAGATTCGAGTAATTGCCAGAAATCTGTCAAAGTTGCTATAGTTTCCGTTTGTCACTTTCTGCGCAGCTTTAAAAGAATTGGTGTACCGAATTTGTTAGCTATTGGATTGTTATGGTTTTTGGACTGTAGGTTTATAAAACATAGTTACAAGATTTGACCATTCAGATTTTTCGATTAGAGGTAGCGTTTGGGAGATATTCATTGTCAAAGTTGCTTAATATCTTGATGATGATCGGTTTCCTTTGGTTCGGTTTTATACGTTCTTGTTTGGCAAGGTTTCTCATTGATTAGTTAGCTTTATCTTGTTTAAGGGTTTGATTTGATTGTTAGGTTTTATTTGGTTATGTAATGTTTGGCTTCCGCTCGGTTTGTTTTGGTTTTGCATTCATACTTGTTTGGTTCGACTTTGCATTGGAATGGTTTCGACTTCGCATTGATTTGGTTTTGCATTGGCATTGGCATTGGGTTCGCATTGTATTGGATATGGTTTTGCATTGGATTGGCTTGGTTTCGCATTCGATTAGTTTCGCATCGTTTTTCTTCATTTTGATTTTCATTTGAATTTTGTTTGGCACACTCAATGCATTAAGGTTTAGCATTGTGAGTTTGAGACCGGATGTTAGTATATTAGTTTAGGCCCATATTTTATTGGTTTAGTTTAGGCCCGTTAATTACTTTTAGGGTTTTGTTACTTTACTATTTAAACACACTTTGTATTCGATTTATATTAAGCCTTTTATAATCGCATTCGATGTATTTAATAAAGTTATCGTTAGTATCTACGTATATATCTTATTATAATGCTGCTGATGAAAACTTTAACTATAAATAACAATTTAATTCGGTAGTAGGTTCTATTCAATTTGTAAATGGATCAGAATTCAAAACTAGAGTATTTATTTCATGAATTGTTGTTTATTTTGAAAGTTTAATCATGCAATTATTTTCTGACAAATATATTTTTTAAGAAGGTGGGGAAGAAGTGAAATAATTGTGAAGGCATGTGGATTTATATTATTTAAGTTGTCCAAAGCATCAAAACAAGCAAATCAAACCCATGTTTCCCATCTCATTATTTTTTTTAAAAAATCAACAATGAATAAAAGAGAATATATTCATAGGATTCGAATTTATAAAATAACGAGAAGAAACGTGAAATGGAGAAAAATAAATAATACTCCGTAACATTTTAAGAAAAGTTAGTAATGACAATTGACAATACTTTAGTCTAGTACTCTATGTTGAGACTATGTGGTGCTCAAGAAATACGCAATAAAGGCTAAAACAAAAAGTAAATAGGGATATACTTTTAAATTTTGTTCTTTTTATCTTTTTTGTTCATTGAAGAGTAAAAATGTTCTGCAGTGGTACAAGAGAGTAAATGCAGATGGCCCATAGCAACACCAATGAATTCATATTTCAATCTCATATTCAAAATCGAACACCTTTTTTTTACTACACATTGTGGAAATCACACATACAAAAGAATCAACAAGCCAAATCATAGTGTCATAAAAAACCACATGATCTTAAAGAAACTATAAAACATTTGCCTTTCCTAAAGGCCATGATAATCTTCGATTGCTCATGCTATCTAAATCGCTACCAGTTACGTCCTGTTCTTGCCTTGTTGACGTTGTAAGAGCCAAATCGTCAAAACTCGATTCTTTTCCCCATGGAGGTGGAGTTACACAATCAGAACCCGTTGGTATTGTTCTCTGGCCGGCCGACATTTTCAATTGGGAGTCAGATGAGCCTAACCTCAGTTTTTGAAGGGTTGCAAACGATTCTCTCATGGCAGTCATTGCTTCAAAGAACCTTGTGCATGATGCCAACGCCACAGGGATTGGCCGCAGCATCTCCTACATTATACCAACAAGTTCATATTGTCATGGTCGACTTGTGATCCACACCCCATTAATGATGAAGTAAATTGGTTTTAATGAATATACGATGGTCCTCTACATGGACCAAAACTGGGCAAAATAGGGATTTAAGAATGGTCCTTGTATTAAATTCTTTAGGGACCCAAGCCATGACTTTTGTCATAACACAGGAATGAAATTTGTAATGCACACAAATGATTATTTGTAAGTTGTTATTAAGTAGTAAAAGATCAAACAAATATTATCAGCTGTTATAGACATACCCCCCATACGGTTGGTGGTTCCTTAAAATTTTGAGTCCACTGAAAGTCCGTGACAGAAGCTGTTAGAAAACCATAATCACTGGCAGCCTTCATCAATAGTTCAGAGAATTGTTTCTGTAAATCCCAGGCGGAAAAATTAGTATATTGATTATCGTATTTGGCATAAACTCTCTGCAACTCTAAAAACTAACCTGATACTCCGCTTCCACGGGAATACAGTCTAATGAATATGGTTGCTGAAGACGAGCTATAATTCGGTCCTGCAAGTCAAATAAGAACAAATCAGAAAGCTCCAACACGAATAATATGAAACATGCTAGCAATTGGTTTTGATGAGAGTTAGCATATATCATATGAAGGTGAAGAAAAACTACAGAATCGTATGGTGAAAAACTACAGAATCATACGGTGAAAAACTACAGAAAGTCGCATGCCGGAGATTAATACAAGAACGTCCAATAAGAATCATTAGGGGCATCTATTTAATTTAACGGAAATTTATCCAGAAACATTAACTGAACTTAAGAAGATTTTAAACAAAAGAGTTTGAATTCATGTTTGCTGCTGCCTGGGGAGGCAACATGATGCTTGAATGCTTGATAACAATATTCAGAGAAAGCACAAACTGCATTACCTTATTCTGGATAACATCTTTCAATATAGTAGTAATCCTTGCTAAAGTTTCTATCTTCTTTTCCATTTCACTCACATGCGTCAAGTGTGCAACATTTTTATCTTCCTGAAAGATCCAAAAAAGCAAAACAAACAAAAATCAGCATTCACAAATAATATGTTAACAGATTATTAACCCAAGTCTGAAGAGATAAAATCAGTTTCTCAATTACATTAAGAAGCAGTTGAAAAAACAAAGCTACACAACCAATAATCTGATCTTTTGCCGTCAAGCAATTAACATATTACGTAATATCAAAATGAAGAGTGCTATAACTTGCCTTCTGCTCACTTTTAAAAATATCGTTAGAAAAGCTTATCAGCAAAACTTAGTAGTAATGCTTGTATCAATTTCCCTCAACAGTCACCACATCTGCCATCGACTTCAACCAAAACTGTTTTCGACCATGAAACTTCTACTTCTTTCCAAAATATGATTCAGTATTTTACTCTCAATGGTGAGCTACTATTAAAAGCCAGATGCTAAGGTTGCTGATTTGATGTTCTAAAACAAACAGACAAGTACACCTTTACTATGCAAGTGATTGTAGAAATGGTCAATTGAAATACAGCAGAAGAGGTCTCTAGTGATAGATTCTTGGTTATAAAATTTATTTCTATTAGACCAGTTTGGTGTTCGAATTCGCCTACCTTACAGTTCAATTGCAATGTAAATATACAAAGAAGACAAATTTAAATACTAACGTTATTTAGACTATAAATAGGCAACACCTTCCTGGTCGTGTGAGACTACCAATCGGCTATTGTTTCAGCAAGTGATAGAGGGGTGAGTGATCCAATTTATCACTACAATGAAGGATTGAAAGATTTTTGAAGTACATATGCCAATATTAGAAGCAAATATTCCATGACTCTCATCCCCATAGAAAATCTTGTCACATATTCTATACTTTTGTGTTAGTGACTGCCTTCCACCGTACTCTTGTTTTCTACAGCAAAAAGAATATATATCCATATTTGGAAAGAAAAAAAAAACTGAATTTTAACTCTAAGAGGCACTAAAATTTAAGTCCTAAAAGACTTTCCAGTAGACTGATAGATTTAAACTAGTGTGAAATCTATGGAAGCAACAAAAAAGTCGGTTCCTTAAACACTACAATCAATCAATACAAATACAACCAGAAGCAAAAACCAAATAACTGATTACGTCACCTTGCGGCCTTGAAGTTCCACTTGCAAATCTGCAATTTTTCTTTGCACGGAGGTAAGTTCCCTTAAAACTCGTATTAAGTCATCACCTTTTTCACCACCAGCTGATAGATTCTGCAAGTCTTCCTAATAAAAAAACAAAAACAAAAAATTAAAGGCAAACACAAGCAGTCCCAGATCTAACGATTTTAAACACATTGATAGCAAGATAAAACAAAAAACCATCATCATTTCATCATAATCATAACTTCTGTCGGATGTCGAACCACCACAATTCTATATTTATATGATCCAACAGACCATCTGAACTCCGGTTTTTGGTTGTAGTTTGTCTCACTAATACCAATGCAACCCGCCCTATAGTTTTCTAGCATCTTAAAAAAGTTGCGGGTTATGCTTACCAAACATAAACAATTAGAAATAATGGATAACGAGCTATCTACTCGGATTAATCAAGTGAAGACAGGATACATTATGGGAATGTGGACCTCCCATAGTAGAACTCTTTTAACAATGTGAGATGAATCACAAATCAAATGAACAAACGTCAGCATATCAAACCTACAAGTTCAGATCATACAGCCTCCTTATTCTTTGATGTATGTATCTACCATCGGTTGGAATTAAGCTTGTGCTGCTGAGCTATGCCAATGTACCAACATGCTTGACGAAACCAAACAATATATTACATGTAGCATGATAAACATGTCAACACTCAAACAGGTCAACCTTTCATCTTCAAAAATTTCACAACTTTGACAATCACATAATAACATTTCAAAAACAGAAGCCAACGCGATTCTGATATACTTAATTACAACGCGAACGCATAAACCCTAACCCTAAATATATAAAATCGACAAACGAACATACTAACTAACGAAAATTCACCTCTTTGTAGACCATTGCAAAAACCTAAACCCTAAACTTCACAAATTAAACATTCGATTTCAAATGAATAAAGCAAATATTGACCTGTGAGGGGGGTGGAGCAACAGAGAAGCCTAATTCAGCGGCGATTGAAAGTGCATCTGACATACCACCAAGTCTTCTCAGAGGCTTCCTTCCCACCCAGCTACTATCGCTTCCTTGAATTGACGCCATTTTATATTAACAGTTTTAATGAGTAGATTCACGAGATCAGACAGTTGATTAACAGCTTGTCGTTTCGATTTGTGATCTTTGTGGCCGGCCGGATTTCTGAATTTTGAAATTTGGTAAATGACTTTGCAGTGGTGGTGGTCGAGGATCCAAAATTAGAAAAAAAGATAGTCTAACCGCACTATCGAATCGAATCGAATCGAATATTTGGAAACTAACGATTCAGTCCCTGAAATATTGTTTACCTTCCGTTTTTGGTCCTCTAATGTTTTCCTCCGTAACTAACATCTTTAATGATAGAAATTTTCTAAATGGTTGAATGACGCACCCGTTTATATGCTATGGTCTATGTCATAGAGAAAGTTTCACGCAAATAGACACTAATCTCGTTGAAATACGACATTTTTTGAACAAACACGATCTTGGAGTCAATAAAAAAGCAACACATGGCAGAGATATCTAATGGTCATAATACGTCTACAAACTCCCTCAAAATTAAAAACACTTTCTTATGTATTTCAAACGTGATTTTTGACATCTAAAAATTTCTAGCGGGATTTTTGACATCTAGAAAGTCCATAGGATTTTAGATTGACCATGGGATATTTGGTTGACAACGGGATATATTTGTCATGTGTTGTGTTTTAATTGGATATAAATTTTGTTTGTCCACTACAATATTTAAGTCATATTCAAAGGCGGATTCAAGGTGTTACTAGGTAGGTCACTTGCACCACCTTGAATTTCAACTTTTTTTAGGAAATGTGAATAAACTTTTATTGAACCACCTTGTACTTATATTATAAAATTATGAACTACCTTAATCAAAAATGATGTTAGGTTTGGCCTAGTGGTCAATAACATTTTTGTTGTGATTTTTAATATCAACATGTCTAATGTTGGAATCTAATTTTCGTTACTTGAATTACAAGTGGCCCTTAAACCTTTTCTCAAATTAATTACCAATAAAAGCTTTCTATTATACACACACATATATATATATATATATAAGGTGTCAATGAGAACACTTCAAAAATAAGAACGGTAAGAACACTTCATAAATGCACAATTATTCAATAAAATCATTAGATTCACACTCATACATCTCAAATATGTGTAGAAAAATTGATTAGAATAGATGCGTACTTTCAGAAATACACAAAAATCGATAAAACGATTGATGCACAATTATAGAGATAATCGTGTATCAATCGTTTTTTTCGAAATTTGTACATTTTTAGAAGTGCATATTTGTTTTTCTTTGCATATTTGAGATGTATGACTATGAATTTAATGATTTTTGTTGGTTAGTTGTGCATTTATAAGGTGTTCTCACCGTTCTTATTTTTTAAGTGTTCTCATTTGATCCAAACTATATATATATATATATATATATATATATATATATATATATATATTAGATAAAAGAGTAGCCTATTATTTTTAACATCATATCCTTCGTTTTGAAGAGAATATGAGACAACAATCTATCTATCTACTACATATATATATATAATACTTATAACAAATTACAACAACATAACAAACACTGATTTTGCTTTGTGCAATATGAGAAATATGCATTTTCGACATAAAAGTAAATAAAGATTGGCTTACATATCACAAATTGGTGATTTGTATATTTATATATATGATATATGATTGTTTTGGTGTAATATATCAAAATAGATGGTATTACTAGTGATACATTTATAGAGTTACGGAGTATATTTAGTGTATGAAATATGGATAGGAATAATTTTATCGACTTTAGTACTATTATAGAACATCTGATTTGTGTGCTATGTATAAGAACTCCTTGACCCAACTTGACCCGGCTCGGCTTCATGGGGCCAATCCATCAGAGCCAGGCTATTAATGAACCATGTGATTTTAGTTCTGGATCCACCACTGGTTATATTAGTGTCTATATGCATGATTTTTCTTTCTAACACACATCATAAGCAATAAACGGGTGCGCTGACTGACAATATAAAATTCGTTCGTTACAATAATTACACTAGGACTTTCTACTATTTTTTACTCTTAGGTCAATCAAATGTTGTATATATATACTGGTAACTTAGATAGGCTTTGATAAGCACAACCCACTTACATTAAACCTATAACCTCCGTTTTATACTAAGTGCTCACAATCAATTTTAATGAAATTTACATAGGCTGGTAGTGAATATCACAATATTAGGATTACTTCTTGCATAGACTCCCATGTATCCGTTTTGAAAAAGCTGATGGTAAAATTGTAAAGTTAACATAATTTTTGGAAGTGAACATTTATGTTGGGACAAACCAAAATGAAAAGGAGGTGAACACTTATTTTGAGATGCATGGATCAAGTATATTATAATCCGTGTAGAGTTTATGTATGTATTATATTCAAATATAATTTTATTAAAATTTGTTAATGTATAAATATAGTTGTAATTAGCGTTGAAGTTAGTTATGATAACGTGTTGATTGTAAAACCCCAATATAAAGTAAAATATAAATGTAATTAGTCTTAACGATAAGTGTGATTATTATAAATTAAGAAATGTGATGGTAATATGAAAAATAATTACGATGATATGTTTTTACCGTACAAAATTAGTGAGTTACAGTGAATTTATCAAAATTCTTGATGAAAATATGTATCACTCGTTAGGTATTATGCTTTCTAAGTACCCAAATAAAAATACTCCGTAACAACTAACAATAACAATGAAGAGATACTCAGGCCTTGGTGCCGAACGCCCGCATAACTTCTTATGGGCCAAGTTACCCAAACATAAAATTCGCCAACAAAAATTAGGGTTTATCATTCTCCGCTTTCTATAAAAACCTGTAGCTCAAAACCCCTATTCAACCTCCTTCACCTACCGCAAAAATTAGGGTTTATGATTCTACATCTTTTTTCTGCGAATAACTAATTCACGTTTTTCTTATATGTTTTATATCATCGACGATTTACAAAATCAATTGAGGCGAAGTATTGGAGTTTCGTAAATCTCAAACGTAAGTCGTCGAAAATCGAGCTTTTTCCGGTAAACGGCGGTTGAGCTTTTAAGCTCCTGTTCGTCGGAAAAAGCGCTTGTCACATCCTATCACCTAGAGTAGCAGATTCTGCTGTTACCTCTCGGGATTGGCCGTGAGAATTACATTCTAATTTTACACATTAGGGTTTATGATTATATCTGTACATACAGATGCTCCGATGAGGAAGATATCCCCAATAAAGATAGGAAGTGCCGTATGACACATCAAACAACAGTGGATTACAGCGGCGCGTGTTTCCATCCACCAATCAACTCGTTCTCCGATCATTAACACGATCTTAGAACTCCGTTTATTGGTCCGGAATCGTTGCTATCTGTTTCTCACTGTGTGTGTGATTTGGAACGGGTCTCTGAGGTTCTTCTGTTTGTTTTTAGATTAAATATTCATTATTTATATATATGTTTAGGTTCGATGCCACGTCGACGGTAGCTAAATAGTGCATTGACCGATGCCGATGCTACGATTGAACCGATACTAAACTTATGTGTGCTTTGCATATTATAGGAACCTGTGAACTTCTTTTATTTTCCGTTCATTCACAGAGCCGTTTTTTGCAATTACATTTTTTTTGTTATAATTGATTGATGTTAATTGTTTGTGTCGACGGTTTACATAATTATTGAGGCGAACTATCTAATTTCGTAAATCTCAAATGTGTCCGTCATAAATCAAATTTTTTCCGGTACCGGCGGTTGAGCTTTTTAAGTTCCCGTTGGCCAGAAAATGCGTTCTCACATCCTATCGCCTTGAGGGGTATTCTTCTATTATCTTTTGGGATATGCCGTGAGAAAAACATTATTTTATTTTGATTTATTCGTTAATTAATGTAGATATAGAATTAGGGTTTTATGGTATGTTTTAAATTGGCTAATGATGAGATATGTATAAAAAGATCACCATCTTTCGGGACTGATTCATGATGTCATTTATGCAATTCTGAGGCTAATTTTAGTGAATCAAAAAGATTTTATTTTGTTTTTGAGTCGTGATGATGAGTTTGTGTGCTTATGGACGGTCAAGTGCTGTTTAGATTAAACACCGGCAGTACTTAACATTATTCATAAGCTAAATTGAATTGTAGCCATCTTTGTCTTTCATGCTGATGCCGAATTTTGGTATTTGCAATCCATGTTGTGGCTAATATATTCTTTATTAATCTGCCAACTAATATTTGTAGCATATGAATTTTATAATCATATTTTGGTATACCACTATTTACATCTATGATTTGATGATTCATTATAGCAGAGTAATGTTTTGATATTACGATGGGTTAATTGTTTGTCTAATGGAAAATGATAATGACAACCCTTATGGCTGTTAATACTTGTATTCATACCCGTATACCCCTTTTTTCACCTTTGAATTATGTGTTTGCTTAACTATAATCATTTTTTGTAAGACCAAAACTCGACCAAAATGTAACACTTTGGTTTACCAAAAATGTCATAGTTGCTAAATGTCCCAATAAGATGGTGTGAGATTTGTTTTTATTGCAGTTCATATTCAGGACATATCCAACTAAAAATTTTTATGGATGGAAGCTATATTTTATACCTAAAAAACATATAATGCTGATATAACAGCAAAAGCTGTGGTTATAATTAACAAAGGTAGTTGTACCATTCGTAAAAGAAGTAGTTTACTAGTTAGCATGTCTTTGATTGCCTCTCTTTTGGCCATATCCATCTATGGGGATCACTAACTTTTGCTTAAATATCCGGTTGACTGATATACATCTTCGAACGGAAAATTTCATGTATATCCGTAGAAACTCCTAAAAATACATAATATATATATAATATATATATATACATATATCCAACCAAACTTCATAATTGCGTACATATTCATTCAAATTACTTAATTCTCACATTTATCCAACTATAATAAATAATTGCAAGAGTATCTCCAACAAAGACTTTTTCTAAAACATTTTTATGAAAAAAAAACTTTATTATGAGCTTTTCTTCATTAGAGTAAAAGTTTAATTGATGAATAGGTTAAGATTTCTCAAGCTTTACATCAAAAGCTTTTTAGTTATATAACTTTCATATTACTCCCCTAATTTGGTTCAAAAAACTTTGTGAAAGTTTTTTACTTTTGAAGAAAACTTTTTTAAAAGTTTTTAACAAAAGGGATTGAGGTGATATGTAAAAAAGCTTCTAAACGCTTTTTTACATTGTGGATGCTCTAATTAAAATTTTAAAAGCTTTTTAATTGATTACACTTTGACATTCGGCCCTTTCTTTCTTAACAAGACCTATCAAATGCATCATTATTTTTAGTTCAAATGCTTAAAAATAAATAAATGTAGAACAATTCTTCTCTTAATCTCATCGAACAGAAAACTATAAGAATATAAAAAGTTTCTTTTTTCACACATCAAAAGAAAAAGATGATGCATTTTGCAGACAAACTCACGTACAACATTGAAAAAAATGTAAGCTTTTTGACTTAGGGTGTGTTTGGCAACAACGGGCTGGAGCTGGAGTTTGGGCTTCTATTCAAAAGTCACTTCAAAAAGCTTCTTGTTTAGGGCTTCTGTGAGCTTATTTTTTCAAGAAACCCCATTATGTTTATGTAGCCAAACAAGACTTATAGCTGGAGCGTATAAAAAATGAAAGCTCAAGCGCCAAAACCTCTAGAAGCGCCTCATCTAAACATACATAGAATGCAAGTATTCCTATCACTACTTAAATCGTTGATAAAATGAGTCATTTGATATAAGGAAAAAACAAAAAAGTCAAAATTTTATCTAGTAATGTTTCAGGTCCACTTTGAGCAAAAAATGATTTGTTGTTTTTGAAGTATCATAAACACAAATATTATTTTATATGCTAAAGGTATTATGGGCATTTATTAAATTCTTTAGTAGAATGGATACATATGAGAGTTTAAGAAGTTTAAATGGGTATATATATAAGTATGAAGTTTGATTGGATATATATGTAATTTTATGAGTTTTTAGGGATCACCTAAAATCTTTTAAAGGACAACTATAGATGATTGCAAAATAGAAGCTCCATCTGATGCAGAATACACTCATTTGGATTTGGCCTCCAAAATATCTCATCTTGATGATCATTGTTGATGGTTGTATTGCCAAGATTCAAAAATAATTATTGAAGTTTAAATTCTCATATGGCACCGGATATCTCGAGAAGTTAAGATTCCAAACTATTATTAATCCACCGACAAGAGAGTAAAGCTGAAAATATCAGGTCGATGTTAGCATAGTAGTTTAGGTTAGGCCCGTATTACTTTGGATTAGGTTACTCTACACCCGTTTAAGCATTGGGGTTTCGTTGGTTTTAGTATTTAAGTTGTCTTTGTGTTTAGTTTCTATAAAGCTTTGTAATCGCATTACATTCTTCAATAAAAATGTCGTTATTTTTACATGCTATCAGAGCTTTAGGTATACGATCTCGTGAGTTAGTCATCCTCCGGTCGTCGACTAAATGTTGACGACCCGGAGGGATCCCGTTTTGTTTGATTTAGTTTGTTTTTCATTGTTTTGTTTTTTGTTTCGTTGTAAGACCATTCCCAACCCTGGTTAAACCACTTCTTAATCACTTCTGTCACATCCGCACCACATCAGCTTTCCACCAACTGATTCAAAATTGATTCGTCCGTGTCAACAGTTTAACAACTTTCAAACCACTTTATTTTCATTTTTAACTATTTAAAAATAAAACACACTCACAAAAAGCATGCGGACCCACAATTTTTGAAGTGATTATGAATTGATTTGAATCAGATAAGTAGTTGTAACCGGTTGTGGGGCAAACCGGTTTGATAACCGATTTGCGTTGGCACGGAAGTAACCAACCGGTTGGCAACCGGTTGGTGAAAGTAATTACCGTTGGCAATGGTCTAATCTTCATACCTGTTGGAAAAATAGACATAACTCATTCGATAACCGTTGGATCATCCTCAAATTCGTACTCTAAATTCTAAACACATTGATTTAGCATTTGACCGTTTGGATTTGTTTTCTGTGTATAGATAAACTTCCGAAAATTAGTCGAAGTTGCTGTAGTTTCCGTTCGTCACTTTCTACGCAGCTTTAGAAGAATTGGTGTACCGAATTCGTTAGCTGTTAGATCGTCATGATTTTTGGACTGTAGGTTCATAACACATATTTACAAGATTTGACCGTTCGGATTTATGATTGGATGTGTCGTTTGGGAGATATAAATTGTCGAAGTACCTGTTAATATGCTGAATTTTTTGGATTATGTTTGTTTTCGTTTGGTTTGGTTTATCAGTTATTGGTTGGCATTATTACATCCGAAATATTATTCTGCTTTGTTTAGTTTCATTATTTAGGTTCCATTCAGTTTGTTTTGGTTTTGCATTGATACTTGTTTGATTCGACTTCGCATTATAATAGTTTCGGCTTCACATTGAATTGGCATTGGTATGGTTTCGCATTGGCATTGACATTGGTTTGGTTTCGCATTGTGTAACACCCTCACATTTCGGGTTGCGGAAGTGGTCCGGTCGGGTGTTACCAAATCAAATATCCCAAGCACAAAGGTAAATAATGAACGACTCTAAATGAGACGTTTGAAAATAGTTATACATTTCCATAACAAAAGTGTATACAAGTTGAAATAGTGGGGCTATGAAACTCACCTGTGAGTTGTCAGCGATCCTAAGATACGCGTGTCGTCCGATGGGTAACCTCTTAGTGTCCTAAACACGTGAGGTTATATAAGTAAGAGATAAATCAATATGTCTATGCGAGTTGTGCAAATATTCGTTTGTCGCTCAGGTTTGGAAACTGTGTATGGGGGTCCGGGGGCAGCGCCCCTGGTAGCGGGGTCCAAGAGGCAGAGCCCCTGGTTGGGGTCGAGCTGCCAAGTCAGCTTGGATATTTTTTATTTCTACTATATTGCTTTAGTGAAAATGCTCTGAAATTTCATTTCGGAGTAATATTAGGCGGTAAAATTTGAGTTTCGACACTTAGTGAAAAATGTGTATTTTCTGTTTTTAGCGATACTAGGCTAGTGTCGCTATAGGCGACACTTAAGATTGGCGTCACTTGGGAAGTGACGCTACGGGTGTCACTAAGGGGCGTCACTTAGGGCGACACTTAGAGGCGTCACTATTTTGCGTCACTAAATGCGACACTAAGATGCGTCACTACTATGCGACACTTACATGCGTCACTTAGGCAAGTGACGCTGCACTGCAGATCGGTGGACGACACTTCCGTCTGTTCGACGGGTTTTCACCCAAAAACGTAATCTAGCCCATTTTTAGGCCGAATCTTGTTGTTATAATGTTAATACATGATATATTAAGTGTTTTTATCAAGAAATAACAAAGAAAAGTGGATGATTCCTTACGATTTGAAGATTGAGGGTTTGAGGATGATGATGAACTTGATGGTGATCTTGATGAAGAAGATGAAGATGATGATGATGACGATTTGCTGCTGTTTTTGATGTTAATCTTGTTGTTGTTGATTATTATTGTTGTTGTTTAAAAATTTAGAGAGAGAGATGAGATGGAGAAAAAAAAATGAAGAAGATGATGAGAATCGGATGAATGAGGTGGGGGTTTGGGTTTTTGTTAAAACTCAGATCCTCAATTTTGAGGACTGTGGTCTCCAACCACAGTATAAAATGCTCGTATTTTTGTATCCGATCGTAAATTAAAATAATATTTTAAATTCTAAAATTTATTTGTGTTCTTTCTAAATGTTTTCGAGTGAAAGTATTTCATAAAAATACTACTTTGAAATTAAAATTTAGTAACTTGTTTTCGTGCGGTTTCAGATATTTACAATGCGTTTTTAATTAAAATGACTTACATTTTTGAACCATTTTTTATAATCGTATATAAAAATACAATTAGTTTAAGTTTAAATTTAGCGCGAAAATTGACTTTTTGACCAGGTGTTACACATTGGCATTGACATTGATTTCACATTGCATTGGATTTGGTTTTGCATTGGATGGACATAGTTTTTGGTTTCACCCAATTCGAATTAGCAAATGGTTATGCTCTATGGCAAATGGATTTCATATTAGCATGCATTGGTTTTGGATTCGACTCTCAACATCAACATCAAGGCTTCGCTTAATTTGCTTGGTTTCGTATTTTTTTTTAAAGTTTGTTTTGCAAACTCTCGATGCATTAAGGTTTAGCATTGTGAGTTTGAGGGGGAATGTTAGTATAGTAGTTTTGGTTAGGCCCATATTACTTTGGATTAGGTTACTGTAAGCCCGTTTAAACATTGAGGTTTCGTTTGTTTTAGTATTTAAATTGTCTTTGTGTTTAGATTCCATAAAGCTTTGTAATCGTATTATATTCTTCAATAAAATTGTCGTTAATTTTTACAGTCAATTAATTATTCGATCCCATATAAAGTTTTAAGAGCAACACCCGCATTGTAATATTTTTTTATCCAATTTGTCATTCTAGGAAGGAAAAAAAAATGTCCAACACCACATGAGTTTGATGTCACACATTGAATCAGTAGATTGTGAAATTTGATCAGCTTTGTTTGGGTTTTCAGTCTCGAATAATAGATTGGAAATCAGAGCTACGAAAAATTGACGTCTTTTGTGTCCCTGTATAATATGGATGATTTGGTTTTCAAGAAACGAACCGGTGTTTATCAAAATTAACGTGTTCTTATGAACTTTCATAGCTAATACTAACCATATCAGCTTTATATATGGCTTTAATGATCACGTTTTTTGCTTCATGATGTCATATAATTGTTGGCTTGTATCATTTTTATTAGAGATTAGTTTTTATCTAAAGTTAATAATAGTTTAATCTTCACGGTTCACTTTTTTTTCGTTTTAATCATTTAAGTTTTTTGTTGATTTAAGTTTGTATTAGCTTATTGGTTTAACCTTTGCCATTAAATTTTTAAAAGTTTGATGATTAAATTAAAAAAATTTAAAAGGGGAAAACCATTAAAAAAAATAAACTTTAAGGACTAAACTATCAATTTTTTGAAGTATAATCAAACTTTAGACTTAAATCACCAAAATTATGGAATTTCGAGGATTAAGTTATTGTAAAAAACTTGGGTGGTTGAAACGAAAAAAACATGAAACTTTGAAAATTAAACCATTACTAACATTTTTTCCTATTGTAAGTTCATAGTTATCTATTACTTATTCATAACATATTTTGAATGTTTTTTTAAGATGGAAATTACCACTATGCCCCTAACATTACTAATAATATTTGAAAATCTACTTTAAATTATTAACATACCCCTACATATATTAAAATCTCATTAATATTATATTTATTAAACTTTAAAATAATAAATATATGACATTTGATTCTAATTAATTAAAACATTTATATAATTATTTACATCTTTACTAATATATAATATATTTCAATATAATTTTGTTTAGATAGATGTTACTAATTTATCCTAACAACATTATTATTATTATTATTATTATTACTATTATTATTTGAAATACCTGCATTAAATTACAAACATATTCCTGCATATATAACTAAAGCTTAGATATACTATCATTATAATATTTTTAGTTAAAGTTATCATAAAATGTCATAACTTTTGCTAACAGTAATGAGTTACGAGATGTGTGCAAGACAAAAATATTAACAACCGGTCGAAAGCGGTTTGTTCAGTTGTGATCAAATTTCATCTTTAAAGCCTCTAAAATTAATATTCCCTAACTTTACACACTTTTAAAGATGTTTTAAGATATTAGAAACGAACTCTTATTAGTTTTTTTTTTTTTATGACTTCAATGTCTTATATATAAGGTTAGTATCTAATACTCATATAAAAAAAAATCAAGGTGGTTGATCATGTTGGTTTTAATCTCATGATCACGGATTCAATCCGAGGGGACATCAGGGGATTTATTAAAATATTCCACTGGGGTCTTAGCCTAGTGGTCAGGGAGTTTTCCACTAATGTGGTTTCTTCCTGTAGGTGATGAGTTTGAATCTCGCCTATGGCATTTCGTCTGGGGGAGGGGGAGACTCCGCAGCGCGATACCCATCTAAGACATGAGAGAGCAACCCCTTTAGAGTGTCGCCGAGATTACGAACTATGGAGAAGTTCTCATATTGGAGAGTAATCGCTTGTGAAAGATGAACGGGTGGACCAAAGGTCCGTCGGTGATTCCACAACTGCCTCTAAAAAAAGATTACTTTCAGTAAGTCTCAATCCAACCCTCGATTTCACAAATCACATCGTGCAACTAGCCATTTTGAACATGCAATCTACCAGCCGCAGCTTGAAATCCAAGCATCAAGTTCACAACAACATTTTTAATGTGTGTGTATATTGGGTATTTTGTTTTAACTATTTTTTTAAAGAGTAAAAAAGTGATTGTTTTCCTTTAAAGATGTATTGTATCATAGTGTACTGTCACATGAAATTCAATTATGATTATATAATAAGGGAAAATGATCCGTAATGTTAACATTACGCAAGCTTACGTAATGTTAGTGAGAATGAGGGATCATTTATGTACATTTGAGAAAGTTAGTGATCAAACTGTAAATAATCTTCTTCCTTTTAGCCTTAACATTACCTAACTTAGGTAATGTTAACATTACGTATGCTTTCCCCATATAATAATACATATCGCATGAAATCTACATTTAGGGTGTGTTTGGCAAAACTAGCTGGAGATGGAGCTGGAGATGGAAGCTAGAAGCTGGAGCTGAAGCTTTTATTTGGGGCTGGAGATGGAGCTGTTATTTTTTAATAGGTGTTTGACAAAGTAGATGGAGCTGGAGCTTATTACGTAAAATGACAAAAAAGGACATGATATTTTGTAACACCAAAATTTTTAATAATTATAGAAAGGGTAATATAGTAATGAGTAAATTTCATAGATGGTCCCTGTGAATTACATCGATTACGAAATCCATCCACAAACTTTTTTTCTCCATCTTTTTAGTCCAATAACTTTACATTTTGATCGAAAATGGTCCTCCCTCTACTACAATGACTAAATTACCCTTTTCTCTTATATTATTCAATTTTATTTTACTAATGTTTACATTTACAATTACAATATAAATAAAATAAACTAATAACACTCTATATGATTTTATTATTTGCTTGTTTTTAAAAAAATATTAATCATTGACCTGAAATCAAACATCATCGTATCATCCCACCAGTCCACCACAACCTTCAATTCCGATCATCGAACTTTCATTATTTGCTTGCTTTTAAATATATTAATTAAATTAATAATTAATTAATGTGTGATATCTAAATCTCATAACCACCTCACCACACCCACGTTAACCATTTCATTTTAGGTAACGGTCGGCCAAGAGATTCCAGTGACCACACACGTAAACCACAAAGTTGAAAATACCCGCTTCAAGAAAAAACACTAAGAAATCGATAACTATATCATGTTCTACTCCGGCCGGTTACCGCCGCCGTCGGGTTGGCAGATCTCGAATAATCCCTTTCGACGGCGGCAGATCTCGAATAATCCCTTATAATGTGGTTGCCAAACACACCGTTAGTCCAACTAGATTCTGTGAGCATTCTGCTAATTTGTTTTAATGTGGTTTTGTACCCTGATCTGTATCCCTTTGGATCTTCAGTTGTTGATGGTTTCATTTTTAGTATACCACTTTTTCGTCAAAATTAAAAAATTGAGTTTATTATATTGTTATACATTTTATAATTGTATGAATTGAGTTTTGAAATTTTTTATTGGATGTATTAAACTCGTAAATACCATATATTGTATGTAAATTTTCCTCTTTAGATAAGGTTAAAGTTGAAAAGTTTTATTTTTTAATGTCAGCCAAAATTAAAAATTTTACAAATTCAATATATACCATAGAATAAATGAAAGTATGTTTTACACACAAATAAGAATTGTAAAGTCACTTAAAAAATTAGCATGTGTTATTGTGGCAACTGGCATGTACATTTTTTGGTTCCTGGTCAGACCTATCTAAATTCGAAAGTGAGAGCTTTTTTTGAATTTTTGTTAGCCCAAAGCCCCAAACCCATCAAAACTCAAATAATCCAGATCAAATTAACCCAATTTGGTTTGGGATGGCTGGTATCTCGAACATCTCTATTTTTGTTTAGTGGACGAGTATTTTTGTTTAATGGGCACTTATTTTAGGACCGAAAGACTTCATATTATTTTTTATTAATATTAAAGTAGTTGTAATGACAAATTTATGTAACCTAGTTATCATTGTATTAAATGTTCGAACTCTAGGTATTACGTAGTAGTTGGTTTGTTAATTTTATGGTTGTATTTAATGCCTATCTAATTTGTATTGTTTTAGTAGTCTTTAATTGATAAATTAACAAAAGCATTTATTGTAGATGACATTATTATAAATTGGTTTGATAGAGTCTGTATGTTTCATAAGAGAATATGAATTTTGCTCATCCCAAAATACTAGTTGTGTTCATGTTTTTGATTACATGTTTTGGTAGGTATAAATAAAAGCTTAGCAATTCTTTGATTTATAATGTTCATATAGTGACTAATCTATTGTATTTTGTTTATAAAAAATTTCAGGTAAGAATATGACGAATCCAAATCCAAATAAATTATGTGAAAAGGCATTAAATCACCATGCGAATTGCCAGAATGACAAATGTAATAGTGATTGTATAGAAGATGGAGATGTCGATGGCTACTGCAAACTCGTTGTTGTCCCTCCTATTGCTGTTGAACTTTGTGTTTGTCGTTTCGAATGTAAATATTCACGAGTAAAGGGACTCATAAGTCCGTCGCACTAAAGATTGAAAGAATTTAAATACAAAAGTGACTGAAAGAAACTTAAAATTTGTGATAAATCTGCATGTATAAGTTTGGTACCACCACATAGTGTATGCCAAAAATTCTTGGATCATTTATAGGTTTCAGGTGAGCTTCTATCTCAAAATCCAAATCGGAACCAATAATTGTTTTTGATTTTTGATTAGACCTAAATATCCCAAATCAAACAAATCCGATTCCAGGTGCTATTTCGAATTAGTTAGCTAATGATAATCTCTACTCTTGTCTGGTGGATACTTATTGTGAGACCAATGTAATATAACATCTGTTTCTATTATAGATCATATTATAGTGACTGTAACGACTAACGACTGAGGTTATTTAATATTGTTATTAATGAATGCTATTTTAACATTAAAATCAAAGTTACGTAATGTAGCTGTTAAATATATAAATATAAGATTGTTATAAAAGGATTCTAATCTATTGGTTGTAATGACCTATGTTATTTAACCTAATTCTTTATATATTAAGATAAAGTATATAAATAGTTAATGTAGTTATTAATCTTAATTGGTGAGGTAATTTTAAGAGTAAACCAATAATGATTCAATTTTCCGTTAATTTGTAGCAATACAGTTGTGAATGTTTACACATTGAAGTTCCAATGAGGAAGAAATCCCCAATAAAGATAGGAAGTGACATCAAAAATATTCAAACTGAAACATAACGAAGCTAGTATAATACAATTCATATGAGACCGCACGGTAGAACTTACTATTCAGTTGGTATCAATTTAACGTCACATTAGTACTTTCTCAAATTGACTAACAACCGATTAAACGATGTCAACCCTGAATGGTCCTATTATTCTTTGAGCCTAACATTTACTACAATATATTTATTTCTATACACTAAATAAAAACAAAATATTAAAAACGAAAGGAATGTATTCTTTTAATGTCGCTGGCTCCACGTTCTCGATCCGTTTCCGAACCGATACGTGCGTTTAATGCTGGCAAATTCTGCCCATTTGCTCTACATCTGGGCAATTCTGGGTATGACACAAAGTTTGGGTTCTTATGGACTTGGGAAATTTTGGGAATAGACTTAATTGGGTAAAACTCAAATTATGAATGGATCTAAATGGGTGACCATCATGTTGAATTTTTTATATTATATAATTAATAATGTTAAGTTATTTTGGAAAATATATATATTTTAGTGAATTAGAACATTTTTTAATGAAATTTTCAAATAGCCCGTTATGACCTGAGCCCGTTTAGACCCAAGCCCGTTTATACCCGTACCCGTTTTGACCCGTAGCCCATACCCGCCCAACACGCCCATTTTACCAGCTCTAGGTGCGTTGGTAGTGATCTCAAGGATATGTTCAAAAAGCTTTTGCAAACAATTTTTTTTCTTTTTTTTTCGAGTTCTCCTTTCCATTTTCTATCTTTCACCAAAAATAAATTCTGAAGCAAGTCCTAAGACCAAAAGATATGGTTATTTGGAGTACATGATCATTTTTCATTCGTAGTTAATTAGTTATCACACTTCAAATTAGGATGTAACTCGATTCTTTTTCTAGTTTAAACAAAAGAAATAAAGAAGAAGTTTGACTCGAAAACATACCGCGAGACTCTCCAACTTGTTCATACCACAATAAGAACCGTGTCGGGCGTTGTATGATCACACCGGTGTACTCTAGTGACCACATTCGACAAGAAACTCTATCGTATTGCAAAATGCACGGACAAAAACTTAAGTGAGTCAACTCAAATTAATCCATTTTCATTTGCGAGCCTTTCGAAAATGTGTTGTAGAAGCAGGTGGAATTAAGTAGCTAAAAGCCTATATAACATTACTCGTAAAAGAAAATGGTATGTAAAATCATCAAATTAGAAGCAAGCTACGCTTATATTTGCACTCATGATCAAAATTTATGCAATGAAAAATCATATCTTTATTTCCATATGTGCAAATACTCAGTAGTTGTAAGTTGTAACTTGTCGGGTCAATGAGTCAGAGAATAGAAGATGAACGAAAGTATTTTACTACTGTATTACCCCCTTTAATATTACACTTAATCTAGTACAGTATTAAACAAAAACATTTACTGTTCGTAAGGATTCAACTATTAATATTAAAGGGTAACATTAACCCAATGTGACAATGTCAGATACCAACCATCAATAAATTTCATAGGAAAATTTACTTTCACGCATTTGATTACATGAAGTTTGCTATGTCTCCATACACATTTACTTGTATTTATGCATCTATACAGCGTGTGTGATATGCATGCACAAAATGCATATACGAGAGCAACACATTGGACACATACAAGTAGTGATACAAGCAAGCAACTCAAGAACAAAAACTCAACTATCATCTCTATTAATTTCCTTTTATTAGTTTAGAAACCTCAAAAGGAACCAATGATCAAAATCTCTACATTTCAATGTTTATACCTTGCTCCTGCTCCTACACAAAATACCTAATGGATCAACACAATTAGCTTAGCTCTTTAACTTATGACCCCAAAAAAGAACCCTAAAATTAAGGAACATCTTAATATCTCCAAAAATAACTGCAAAATGGGAGTTAGTAACTTTGTCTTTCGTTTTGATCAATGGCTTCCACCACCTTCTCTAGCTTGCTATGTCGGTGGGAAAAATCTGTTTAAATTAAACGGCAACGTATAGAATTCTTCATTCCTGTTGTCCCCTCTAAATGTTCTGAACTTCAACCACCATGGCATTCCTCTATCTTTCTTTGAATTCACTACGTCTAATGTGTTGTCAAGGAACACTGCCACAATCAACCCTACCGTCGGTGGTGATGAGAATATGGTATTCAAGAATGCGTTAAACTACAAAAAAGGGACAAACGATATAAATGAACTTCATTTTACCAATAATGTGACATAAGATCCGCATATGTAGGTACTATAGAGTAATGTTATACTCACCCAACCCGCATTGGTGCGAACAAGGCCATGATGCAGAGTCACGTACTCGTTAAAATATTGAGGAATGGAAATTCCAAGAAAAAGGGAAAGCCCGATTATGATGAGATTTCTCATTGAATTCATGTTAGTGAACTGAAGAAACGATAATCCAACAGCACCTACATATATGCAAATATAATATAAATAAAAATCATAAAAAACGAATAAATAAAGAGAACTACTAGCACTACAAATCAATTAGGAAAAAGAGGAAGTTTGTAAACTCACATACCTACAAGGCCAAAGAGAATACAGTACAGAGCTGCATATATTGGAAAGGGTATTGATGCAAATACCGCTCCAAATTTCCCTGTAAAACAGGCAAAGTAAACATTACATATTCAGACCCATCGATTATAGATTATATCTACCATATGTGGTAAGCATATAAAAAACCAACAAGTATAACAGCATACAATTATCAAAAGACAAACCTAAAATGGAGAAGAAAATCATGAAAGCCGCAGAAAGTTGAACAACCCTTCGACTCCCAACTCGAGTTAGTCCAAGAAGACCCACATTTTCCCTGAGATATTTATAGCTCGGGTTAGTAGAAAATAAGTCTGTATAGGCCAACAAATAAATATAATTCTTGTTTTAGTATCTTACACCGACACCGTGGATCCAGATCCAGTCCCATAAAGACCATCCAGAAGTACACCTATGCCCTAACCAAAACAAATTACGAAGAATACTCAATTTTGAGGTTAAATTACTCATTTTGACATAACCATAAAATGAGATGCTGACTCACCTGCCATCCAATGCCTCTGCTAAGCACGTAAGCAGGTGGTGGGGTCGCAATTGCCAACCGAGATGCAGCCATGTATGCACCAGTTGACTGCCATACACAAATCTTATTAACAAACTGGGAGAGAGAAAAAAACTAATGAAGTAGTTCAGAAAGCAAGAGAAAAACTTGACGACACACGCACCTCAGCCATTGACACAAGAACTGATGACATCATTGCAAACGAATGACCAGCTGAGAAAGTAGGTGGACCCCACTGTAAAGGGTACGGAAACTTGAACCTAAAAATTCACCCATGCATAAGGGAATTTAATTCGAAGACCAAATATTTATTGACATTTGATGATTATATACATAGACTAACTAACCATGGTGCAGTGGATATGAGATTTGCTCTGTCTGTACGGCAACTTATTTGAGTAGCATTGGGTCTATTCCGGTAGGCCCCACTAGCGGTTAGTATGATCGAATAGATCCAGATAATCGAGATGCATATCAATAAAGGAAACCGCTCAAAAATGGGAACATCTTTTAGTAGTCTAGTTTGCTTCAAATACTACATAACGTAAAAAAATGTTATACTTTTGAATCCAACAATACATCATAGGAAGGAAAAGAAAACGAGCATTGGATTTAATAATCTATTAACTTACCTGAGAAACTCCAATAACTAAAAGTAGCATTGGTAACCCGATTTCCACACAATTTCCTACCTACAAAGGGAAACACCAAACAAGGTGTTACCAAACCATGCCAAAAATGAGATTCTAGTCAGATGGAATAATTTCCAACTTCACAATATGTACTACTTTTAAATCTTGTAAAAGGATAGGCAAGGTCCGCAAGGATCCATTTTCGGTCATGTTAAGAAGATCATATTGGTGTTTTTATATGCCAAACGTAAAAGCTTAAATTATCTATTGACCCTTCACTAAATTTGCACATTTATATTCTATTGCTTTTGGTAAACAAGATCCCCTATTTTGTCATGATTGAAGAGATTTAGACATTTCAGTAACAACCAAACAATTACTAAAAAAAGAATAGCACGTCATAATATTCATGTGACGGAAAGTAATAATGACTATAATCATACTCAAACGTATATAGACCAAACGTCATAGTTTTCATGTGAAATAAAAAGTGCTACACGCACATTCGTTAATAGATAGTATACGTCTTTGTTTGCATCCATGCAAGTACGATGCATTAGGTCAACATGTTGAATACAACTATTTAGTAAGACTTGGCAGCACAGCCTTTACCTTGGGACTTATGAATGCTCCTAAAACGCAAACTTTTGGCTAAAAAGATAAACAAGATTAATCTGTAACAGGGTACGTAACGTACCATGGGAAATCCTCGTTGAAAAAGTCCCAAACCAACCAAACCAACAACTGGGGCCATGCCAAGGGGGCTAAAAAATCTACATAAAGAAGCCAACAAAATACGCAAATCAAATTAGCTAGAAAAGAGAAAATAAGTAACGAATGAAACTTGGACACAAAGTTTATATACCTTGAAAAGAGACCCCAAAGCTGGCTGTAACCAGCTACAATTTGAATGCTAGAAGCAACGATTAATGCTCCTTGAATAGCTCTCATTGTTTGTATGAATCTCTACAAAACCAATTAAACAAAAACCTTTCTTTCAATTCCAACCTGCTTGGTTCTAACTCAAACCATTAATATAGTGAGCAAATAGAACATACATCATGATGATCGGGGATTCGCTGCAAAGATGAATCATTTATAATGTAAAGTATGGGCATGACATAAGCAAATGAGCCTCCAACAACAGCAGGCAACCTGGTTCCAAATAGCGTTTGAAGCAGTGTGTTGATACCCGATACAAATAGTAACGTTTGTATAACACGAGCTTTGTCACCCTACCAACATCAAAATCAAAACAATTATTAAACTACTAAATAAAACATTATATCATATTCAAAATTAGACAGAACTCAAAATGCTTACATCTGATCCACCCATTAAGGGGACGAGCAGCGAGGGAATCATCACACTTGTTCCAAGCACTAAAATGTAGTTTTGGAATGCTAACAAAATGGTTTCAGCTGCATCAAAAGCGATTTAATCACCAATAAGATATAGATATCAACACTGATAGTATTATATCATACCACAACCTATAAAGAAATGGAAGTAATTGTCCTTTACAATCATTCCAAAAATAAGAAATAAACTTTCTAAAATTTAACCATACAAAATGCACCTACATAATCATGCCAAAACGTCACTTTTAATCTCTGTCACATTCAACAACATGAAATTGCATGAAAGATGCAACTGGGGTTGAATTGAATCAATTTCAGTTTCAACCCAATTTAGCATTAAATCTCAATCTAACATTTAAAGAACCACAAATTAGATAACTTTTTTGCAAATAGAATAAACCCTAATAATCATAAAGACCACAATTTAAATCACAATCATTCAAATCACCATCATTTCATAATGATTCAATCCAAAAAAGTTGATAGATTTGTTCTTTCTTTTCACTAAACAAAAAAATTAAAATAAAAACTTGAAAAAATGCTGAAATGGTGTGACCCACTTAGTCAATAAAAATACTCAACAACATTCATAACCCTTGACTTTTGTTCTACACATATCAATAAAATATAACTATGCAGATAATAAAAAATATATACAAGAATAAAAAAGAAGGCGCATTGGTGTTCTCCTTTCTCTGTTCCCAATTCCATCACAATTCACAAATATTTTTCTAAACCTGACAAACATACTCCATCCCAGAAATGCCATCTTCAGAGAATAAAGATTTTAATATTCAAAGCATTGTAAAAATAAATAATAAAAAATATTCCACAAAATCCAAACAGAAAAATACACAATTTTGATATCAATTTAGAAAGACTGCATGAAAGCTTCTATTAAATGCTCTGTTTTTAAAGCAAAACCCTGCTTAAACTTCAAAACCCTACAAAAAAATCCTATCTTTTTTTATTTTTGTAAATTTAATGGTGAAGAAGAAAAATTTATATACATAGAGAGGAGATAGGTAGATAGATACATACGCCAGGGTGGATTTGAATCGATGCAATATTCCAAATCTTGAAGCTGTTCCATGGGCGGGTGACTGATGTCAGCCATTGATGAAGGTTTTGAGTGAAGAAAACAGAGGAATAGAAATAGAATCTTGAAATATATATATAGAAGAAGAAGAAGATTGAGAACAAAGTAAAGCACAGAGTGATTGAAAAAAAGTTGAAAAAAAGAAATGAAAATAAAATTCAAAAGTTAGAGAGAGAAATAAAAAAGAAAACAAATTAAATTACCCAGTAAAAGGGAGAAAATGTGGGTTGTGTGAGTGTGTGTGAAACAGAACATACTTGATACTTGTTTCACAGTTTAGCTGCTACTTGAAAGTTCAAACTCTAAAACCCACACGACCATTTTCTAATTTTTTTTTATTTAATTGATTTTAGTTTTTGTATAGAGGAAATTGCATTGATGGTCCCTGTGATTTGCACACATTATCATCGTTGGTCCTTATACTTTATTTTTTACACCAGAAAATCTAAAAACGTAAAAATTGTTGCATGTTCCGTCCCCATTAAAGTTAAAAGACTATCATACCCTTACTTAATATTTTATCTAAATTTGTATATACTTAGTTCATTTAATATTTTATACTATTAAAGTATATCAATAAACATTTATTTAATAATTTGTATATTAGATCACAAATCCCTCGTATTCACTCTCCCCATTCCCTACCAGCCCTCCATCCCTAGATAGCTACCCAACCTCCACCGTCTTCAAGATTCGGTCATCATCCACCTAGCTCCATCACTGCGTTTTTGAAAAATGTAACCATGAAAGTTGTTTCTACCTTTGATAGCGATTTCAAATAATCGTTGATGCTAGAAATCAAGTAGTTAGCGGTGCCGGAATTGCAAAAGTCGATGGAGCAAATATAAAGAAGATTCGCCGGTGTGGTGTTCAACATGAGAATGTTTATTAATTAGAGGATCATCTATGCAATTTAAATGAAAACTGTATGGTCAAATACTCAAATTACAGAAGAATTTATTTTCCCATGTACATACAACATCACAAGTATAAAATATGATATCGTATGAACTTCAGAGGTTGAAATCACCACAATCTCAACTTTAGTCACAAATATAACATTATTATTTTCCTCAAAATTTAATATGTTCGTTATTTGTGGTACGGAGTATAGAATTTAACACTAACACAATAAAATTTTAACACAAAAATTTGAAAATGTTGTGAGTATAGGAACTTTTGTGTTGTTGACTAATCAAATGTGAAAGAAACTCTTTAGTAATTTACACTTTGTTCCCCCTAATTTTCTGACATACACATATTCGGTCCTCTTTTTGGAGTATCATTTTTAAAAGGTTTTATAGGATTTTAAAATAAATAAAAATAAAATCAATGCTCCTATGCATTGAAGTTTTTATAGCACAAAATTAATTATAAAAAGATTGGAAATGTCAGAAGAAAGATAGTTTAAAGCTCTATTCTTAGAAACTCTTCAATGAACATATATACCATATCTCTTAATTAAATAATTATATAAATTTTGAAGTAATTAGAGTCCTTAATTTTATATGTTTTTTAGGTGTCATAGTGTCATAATGAGAAGAACAATAGGAAATGTTTTATAAATACGTATGATTTTTGGGATGAAAGCATTTAAAGTGCATTTATTAAAACATAATTTAATCAGATTTTTGTAGGCTAGTGACAATTAAAAGCTATTTTTATACTCAATGGAACTCTCTTAAAGTTGGCATTAAATTTTGAATCCAAAACGTATCTCGATTAATTGACTGATTTATTAACAAGCAGCTGACCTTTTTACTATTTTATTTTTAAAATAGGAAAGATAGGATTAAAGATTTAAAATTGTATATCAAAAACAAACTTTCAATTTTGTACCGAGTTAGGTAAAAAACATATATTATTACTAATGTAGGTAATGCACTTTCAAATTTGTACCGAGTTAGGTAACAAACCCATTTTATCACTAATGTAACTAGCGAATTTTAAAATTTTGTGTCGAGTCAGGTAACATGTATTACGTGACATATTACCATATACCACGTGAATCAATAATAATGCCGTATTACATATATCCCAACTCGACATAAAATTTGAAATTTCACTACTTACATTAGTAACAAAATGAGTTTGTTACTTAACTCGGTACAAAATTGAAAGTTCGCTAAGGATTTACAACTTTAACCCTTTAAAATATTAGTATAGGCGTTTTTGTCACAACTAACAAGAAAATGAGAATAGAATTGAGCATGATGCAACAGTTTTTGGTGTAAAGGTAAATAGAAAAGTAGAAAACGTTTATCAAATAGTAGCAGCACATATATTATAAAATTTAGATATAAATCAAAGTTATGAGCAAATAATTAATTACACATTGCAATAAAATTCACAATTTCCTTAATATAAATCAATTATCTTTCTACATTAAAAATGGTGTACATTGACATTACGGATTACTCTAAGACACACATGCGACAACTATTATGAGAATGTTGCAACTAATGCAAACTTTAAACCTATAAATGTATAAATCATGAATACTTGCTATTATACAGTCGTAGTATTAATCTTAAATGCCTATAAATTGTTAAGCAACATTTGGTCAATAATAATTTTGTTAACTCCATACATGTTTGAAAATCATTCAATAAACAAACTTTGAATTTTAATTAAATGTTAAATTTATTGCATCTTGTATAGTACTTATTAAGTACAAATCTGTATGCAAAACAACCCCTAATAAGCTAATATTCATAATTATTCAATTATATCAAATTAGACTTAAAAGCATAACACATCAATGCTGGGTCGATGTACACCCAATTAGAATTGCATATAAGTAGTCATGACTCTCACAAAAACAATACAAAAGTATACTTAGAGCATCCACACTGGTTTGAGTTTTGCGAAGCTTTTTCTCAATACTAAATCACATTTTACTTGTTTCCATAAACCATTAAGCTTTAGACTCTAATTGTTTGAGTCATTGCAAAGCTTTTCTCTTTATGTTAGCAAAGGGGAATAACTCAATTGAGCCATTGAGCAATAACTCAATTTTAGCAAACTTTTTGCCAAATTAAACTATTAGCTCTAATAGAATTGAATTTTTGAAAGAGTTTTTTGTAAAAAAAAAAAAAGACTTCTATTGTAGATGCTCTTAAGTTATTTATGCTCATTTGAAAGGTTGTTAGGACATTTTTTTTTATAACCACTATTTTATACCTATATGAGTATTGATTGTGTTTTTACATTTTAGAACGCGTATAAATTATCTTAATCTTAATTTTATATATGAAATTAGTTGATGGTGTCATTAAGACATTTTAGCTGATAATTGACCAATCAAAACTTGTTGTTCTTTAAATATTAATCATACCTTAAATTTATATAATTATATATATGATATATTTTATTTATAGGCTATGTTTATATATAACTAAACAAATTTACTCGGTTATTCGTGAATATAATGATTGTGCAAGTGTACTAAAAATTGTAGCTACAAATTCACAACTATCTGATTACTTCTCTCTTTTTCTTCATAAGTCATAAAGGAATATAAATTACATTCAATCATTTTAATTGTGGCTCTACACAAATTCATAGCCACATATATGTCAAACATTACAAGCGTTTTTACTTTTTACAGGTTTGATCTTCTACTTTTACTACATGATGGGTGATGGGTGTGTTGGACATGAAACTTTTGAAGGTTTTTCACTTTTTATGGGTTTGATCTTCCCCTTTTAATACAGTCAAATTTAAAGTACCTTTTAAACAGAAGCTCCAACCTCAGTTCAAGATGCAAACATCCCATTATTGCTAAATACACTCGATACGTTTTAACTTGTTTAAATTAATCGTAGGATCATGGAGTATGTAACAAGCCACATTGAACAAAAGAAGTATACACATCAAAATATTTGAACTAGGTTATTCAAAACTGCTCGTAGAAATGCTGCTAGTATTTTGTCTCTTTAATTTGCTTGGTATTGTCGTCTTTGGTGTTCTTAGATTATTTTCATTTGGGCTCTTTCTTGGAACCCTTTGTATGTATCTCTAGACGTTTTAGATTTTTAATATATCTTTGCTTAAAAAAAAGGTTATTCAAACCTGTTACAAACATATTTTAATATAAATCAGAAAGGATTGAGTACCTAAAATAAATGCGTCCAAAATATGGAGAGACCCTTGAAAGACAAGGGTTGGTAGTTTGGTACCACTATTTATCAGATATATTTACCCTTGGGTCCCATTTAGAATTAATTATAAATTATAAATATTACTATCAAAATTATTAGTATTATGTTGGATGCGCGGGTACCTTTCGAAACATTCAAATATATTTTCTGATAAATAGTCCTCCTATACTATAGAGTAACCCTATATCTCCTTCTTTAATTTATGTGATTTTAGACATAAAATTTAAGGTTTGATATCCTTTATTTGTATAATGATTGTTATTAGAAGGTATCAGTATTTGTAAATGTTTCAAATTTACTCAAAAATCTAACGTATGTATCCACCTTAGAAAATTTACATATATCGTATGTTTTGAACTTTCTAATATCCACATGACACATTATATGAATGACACGTCATCAAAAGGCACATCTGATACATACAATAAAGATTATTGAAAGTTCAATACATACAATTGAAGTGTTACAGATTTTGTAGTAAAGTTGAATTCATGTTATAGATTTTGTAGTAAGTTGAATACAATTACAAATACTTATCATTTATTAGAACTTCGCTATCATATAATATTATTTATAGAACATCAAAGCATTTTAATAAAAAGTCAAAGGCGGACAACAAAGGAACAAATGGGCACCACGAAGGTCTAACACCCCGCAATTTAAACATAGTTATAAACGTTAATTGCACGCATTTTAGGCTAATTCCCTAACTTATGGTGAATTCACAATACATTTTAGAGATAAGTCTAGCAAAGCCCAACTAGTTAATACGCGTAGTATTGCATAATACTTAACTTGTATAATTACGTACAAAACAATTGGAACAACGCGACAAAAATATACGACTGTTGGTGAATAAAATTAATTAATAATAAGAAATTATTAGTTAACATTAATGTCTATTAAATATTATTTTGATAATATTTAACAAGTATTTCATAAACTGAAACAAATTCGAGACATTTCGGTAATAAAACAAAATTATAATTTTACAACTTAGTTAAATTACTTTTATAAGGATATCTCAACTAAAATATATTCTAAAAATGTATTTAAAAAGTTACCAATTTAAAATAAACTAATGTTTAACGATCGGGTAAACGAACACGGGTAAAATACCACAATTTGGGACTAATATCCTCTCCCTTTGGCCCCAAAAATCTGCCAACACCACCCCACCCCACCATCATTTTCACCTCATTTTCATTTCACTCTCTCTCACTTCACCCTCATTCTCTCTCAATTCTCACTCTAAAAACTCACCAAAAATCACCACCATTTTCTTTGTATTTTCGGAAAAACAACAACAGCAAAACTCATCATCAACTTCATCTTCAAGATCCAAGCTCAAGATCCACCATTTTCATCACCATCTTTATCACTCACCTAATTTTCGGATTTCACTCGATTTGGTATGAAAAATCACTTTTCTTTCACTTTTCCTTTGTTATTATAGTGTACAATCATGTTACAAGTCATTATATGAAAGATCTACACTTTTTTTGGTTGAAAAGTCAAGATTTTCGTCGAACAACTCGTTATGTCGCACAGGACCGAAAACAGTAATGCGACATAACGTCTTATGTCGCAGTACCATTTCTACGTCGCACTATGCGACATAATGTCTTATGTCGCACAATTCATCCTACGTCGCATACTTGCGACACAACTACTTATGTCGCAGCATTTGCGACACAAATGCTTACGTCGCATTAAATTGCGGATGTCGCAGAAATGCGACACAAGCCCTTGTGTCGCATAAAACAGAAACTTTACAAATGATTTTGCACTAAGTGTCAAACTTAACCGGGAACGTATACTTACATATGATACGGAATGCGAACTATACAAACATTTCAAACGCACTTGTTTTAATGAAATTGTGATTTTGAACTATTACCAACGAGTCATATACATTTTCAAAACTTCAAAAATAAACATCGAACAAACACTTGGACATAACTTTGTTGTACGAACACTAGCATGGATGGTAAACTTAGACCTCCACGTACTCATTAAATCTCATACGTTTAGGGCGTTAGGAGATTTCGACTAGACTTCTTGGGCTTTAGACTTTGCTAGCACTCGAACATACTCAACTCAACATGTAACACCCCCAAAATCACTGTTTAGCGGAAGCAAGCTTTGGGGTGCTACTAATCAAATATCACAACACAAAAGTAAAGCAAACGACATCTATATGCAACGTTTGTAAATAGTTACATTTCCATACATAAAATGTTTGAAACATAGCGTTTCTGGTTACAAAATGAAGTTCCCTAGAGTCCGCATATAAAGCGGGAGATTCTATTACATAATCATAATAAATACAAAAGATAATGCTAAGAATCTCCATTAAATGCAAGGTAGAAATCATGCGACTCTAGCTAGTATCCTGAGGGAATCCTACTCCGTCTGTGTACCTGAGATACAAAGCTAAAAAGGTCAACACGAATGTTGGTGAATCTCACAGGTTTGTAAATAATGTAAGTATTTGAAAACAAGGTTTCATCAGTAAAGCCCGCAGGCGTAAATCAGGTATTTGTAATCCCGCAATTGTAAAGTAAGTAAGTTATACCGTTGCCATGAGGCTCATAATCGAAGCTTAACCCGTAAATAATAATTTGCTCCCGTGACATGCTCGTAATTGAGCAAGCATAAGTAATGAATGATAGTCGCCCGTTTATACAGAACGGTTCGTGGTAGCGCTACTACCCCGGGCGGGGAGGGTCATTTCCCTAATGGATCCATTAACTAGTGTTCGCGCTTAAGTACATAACTAACGATATATGATAGAGAGACTTCCGTAAAAGTAATTAACTCATGCAATCCCGTACCGTAAAATGATTAGTTCGTACTTGTGTTCAAGAAAAATAAGCAATGTATCTCACCCCGTAAGTAAAACAGTAAAAGTGGGGCTATGAGACTCACCTGAGTCCAGTAAATACGTATGTGTAATCAACCAGGTAAAGCGGTTATAAGTCTGTGTATCGATTCTCAAAACCCTGCAACCTTCTGGCGTTCGAAACGTACAAGGTTGTAAGTAAACAAGTAAACGAGTTGGTGTCTTAAAAGATCACCCATGCTAGTTGTCCACTCAACTAGGACATGTCCAAGTGTTTGTTTAGTAAACCGTTGGTATTTTAAAAACATGTATGGCCCATTGGTGACGGTTTGTAAAAATAATCCGAGAGTGTTATTATTATGTGTATCGTTTTATTAAAAATCGTATCTGGGATTTAAATTCGGAAAATTGGTCAAGTCGGGTTATGGACTGAAATAGTGGTGCGAATTGAGTTCGCGGTGCAAGCCGAGTTTGGCTCGCAAGGCAGTAGGCTGCGAACCGAGTTGGGTTCGCAAGTGGTAGGCTGCGAACTGAATTCGGTTCGCAACACAAGGTTCGGCTCGCAGGTCGACTCGCAAGTCAATTCGTGAGTGGGTTCGGTTCGTAGTTTGGGTTCGCGAGTTCAGTTTTCGGTTCGCAGTTTGGGTTCGCCTCGCTGGACGAACAGATCTCGGTTCGCAGAACGAGCTGCTCGAACACTTATCTTTAAAAATGCATTTTCAAGTCGGTTTTTGGGCAAATCTTCGTTGAGTAAACGTTCTAGCATGTAAATAAAATCTTTCTAAGTAATTACATCGAGTTTTAAAGCGTTTCATACCAAGAATCGAAAATGGAGAGGATGAAGATGAGGTAGAAGATGATGGTGGTGATCTTGATGTTCTTGCTCCCTTGATGATGAAGATGACCGATTATGATGATGAAAAGGGTGTTATTTTTGCAGTTTTTAGAGAGAGAGAGAGGAGGATGCAAGGTAGAGAGGGATGAGAGAAAAATGGGTGGATGTGTGTGTGTAAATGAGATGAGGTGAGGAAGAAAGGGGTTAAAAGGGTTGGGTTCGCGGATTTGGTGGGTTGGGTTCGCGGGTTCGGGCCGACCCACCTTGGGTCTCCGGCTTGCGTATTTGTGTTTCCTAATAGTATTATGTCTCCTAGTCGGTTAAATCCGTAATCGTTTAATCGCGAAATCTTTTTAAGATTTTTAATTATGTCTGAAATAAATACGAGAATTCGTGTAATATTTTATAGTAAGAAATGATTGTTTGGATAACACCACGTTATTTATTAACTTTGTCACCAAATACATGTCGGACCTTGTCCATTTGGGAAGTGTACGATTTAGACTAATCGCGTACGCGTGTAAGTAATTTTTCGAAAGTCTTATATACTTAGATTAATACAAAACTAAATACATGAAAGTACAAGTAGTTAGGCACTAATCAAAGGCCCTAATTTGGCGGGTGTTACATTCTCCCCTTGTTAAGAGAATTTCATCCCGAAATTAGCTCGGAGTCGTGGTGTCGGTAGGAGTAGAGTTTATGATCAAATGTGGGTATCTCAGTCTTATTTGGTCTTCTTGTTCCCAGGTGAATTCAGGACCACGCCTCAAATTCTACCTGACTTTAACAATGGGGATACGACTTTATTTCAGTTCTGTGACCTCGCGGTTTTATGATTTCCATGGGTTCCTCGACAGAATGAGGATCATCATCAATTTGTGTTTCGTTGAGCGGTAAGGTTAGTGTCTCATCAGACAGGCATTTCTTTAAGTTAGAAATAGGGAAAATGGGATCTACGCTACTGAGTTCAAGAGGTAGCTGCAGTCGATATGTCACTGGACCAATCATTTACCAGAGTTCTGTTCTGTCATTCGTAAGGCATCCCGAACACACATTAACAAGGCAGCTAATGATCAAATAAAAGCTCAATCCCTAATTTTCCTAGTTGTAGTTACATGTTCACGGGTCGTTGTCGGTTAAATCCCGTAGTTGCTTAAATGTCGTTTCGCGTTATATGGTAAAGTATGTCCGGAATCTATTCGAGGTAGTAGTACGTACGTTTTCTAAGAAGGCATTGAAGCATACTTAGTGTTGTCATAAATGTCTCCGGTTTCCTTCCTCCCCCGTGTTAAAGGAGGAGAGAGAGAGAGGGGGAGAGAGAGAGAGAGAGGGAGAGAGCTACTAATGTGTGTAGACCGTTACGTCCCATGGACGGGGTCGGTCGGTAAATCAGTGGGGGTATGGTTACAATTTGCAC
Source organism: Pseudognaphalium luteoalbum (assembly GCA_963422505.1). Lineage (NCBI taxonomy): Eukaryota > Viridiplantae > Streptophyta > Magnoliopsida > Asterales > Asteraceae > Pseudognaphalium > Pseudognaphalium luteoalbum. The sequence goes on from OY730196.1 coordinate 111,820,277, forward strand.
TAGTAGCCTACAGTAGTTTGTGACTTATACCGCATTCGTAACAGTGGTGATAGTCTGTAATGTCGGAGATTGAATCATTTCTAAAGGTATAACGTACCCGTAGTAGTGTTCGTGTCATGCTTGGCCTCGGGGATGCCGTCTGTAGTAGTTAGTAGTGGACAATTTATCTTTTTATGCCCAGTATTTCCACACTTGAAGCACAACCCCAATGCTTCCGAGCTTGTGTCCTTTCGAGGGAATTTGCAATTCTGGACCTGGTGTCCAAACGCGTTGCATCTGCCGCAAGGAGGGAGGCATTGTCCCTTATGATGGTGTTTGCATCGGGTGCAGTAGGGTAGATTTCCCTTATACGCTTTCCCCTTAGATTCAGTAGTGGGGGTTTGAGTTATCTTTGCCCTTTTAGTCCGGGGCTGAGTAATGTCTTTGTTGGAGTTCCCTCTCGGGTTCTTTTTGAGGGTTACCAGTTGAGCTTCGGTGTCCTTTTCCACAGGGACGCTAGCTTGAGCTTTTTGTGATAATGGGTCATAAACTAACTGGAGCACATCTCCCAGCGTTGGGCACAAGTGTATTAATTGTTCCCAATAGAATTCTAAGGTTCGCAGGCGCAGTCCTTGCTCGTGGGTAAGTCGGCGTAGACCGGTGATTTCCTCCTGAACAGTAGTTAGTTGATTGCGTAATGCCTTCATCGTTTCGTCAGTATGCTTAGAGTGGTCAGTGTTTACATTGACAATGATCGGAGCGGTAACCGTAGGAGGAGTGGTGATGGTAGTGGTCGTGGTCTGGTTATCAGTAGCAGGGTTTGAAAGGGAGTCTGCTCGGGTTATTTGGGTAACTTCTGTGACTATGGTCTGAGGTGGAAAGTCTCGGAGTCCTCCTGGGTGTGCCGTTTCTTCCAACGGTTCTTCACTCACTGGCTCGATGTCACCTTCGAGAGTAAGTAGGTAAGGGAACATTGTCCGGTCCTCACCGTGTTGATCATCATCAGACATGTGACTACCAGTGGAGTAACCTGTCATTTCCTACGAAATGGGGGTTTTTATCAACACAAAGCTTTGACGTTGGCATTAAGTATGGTATAATAGCAATTATGGGATCGCGATTATATAACCGTATTCTAGTGAAAACAATAAAAGTACAAACGATTTTCTCCGAACAGACGATTTGTGGTGCAGTTTTCGGATAGACGACCCATAAAGATAGTAGTCCCGTGGGTCCCGGTCCCAACCGGTGTGAGATATATGGGAAAGAGTCTGTTTGTTACGTTTATGATGTACTGAAGTATTACATCTGTCAGCCTATCCGGGGTTTGCTTATCCTAGGTCGTGCCTATGATCTATAACAGTGAATCATCAAGCAGTCAGCAAGGTTTATCAGTCATGTAATATAGGGTAATCAGGTTGATTAGGTGTGAACCGTAATTGTATCTAGGTTTGGGGTCTTGATGATTGTTCTCAGCATTGAGGGTATAAGCTCTGCCCTGTGCATGGTTGTTGTTGTTCTTTGGTTTTGGAGCATAGGTCTTAGTAGTCGCGGATTCTGCCGAATTTGATCTAGAGGATAGGGTTCCCATCAGGTTTTCTTTTATTATTTTTATTAAGGGATGAGGCTGGTGTCTCGCGGCGTACGATCATAACCAGGAGTACGTGTGCCATACAGTTAGCTCTCTGGATGTTTGTGGGTTTGGGTGAGACGACGTTTTTCGGGATGTTCTCGGGGAGTCCACGAATGTACTCCTAGATACGTTAGTGTTCTGGGTCTACCATAGCAGGGCGGAGAAGGGCGACTTGTTGATACTCAGTGGTATATCCAGTGATATCGTTGTAAGTGTGTCTTCGTGAAGGCATCATGTTTGGACAATTTAGAGAAAAGAGATGAGTGGGTGGGTTGTAAGAGGTTGTGGTGTGTCACACAGGTGTAAGTAGTGAGGTAATCTGTAGTAGTCCTAATTGATGGTCATATTGTGGAACGAGAAAATCAAGGGCCCTTAAAGACCGGAGTTTAAAGATCCTCAAATTTTGAAGTTTCAAGAGGGTATCGAGAGTTCGTTAATCACTCGATCGACTTTCAAGAGCTTCATGCTGGGTGAGGTGGGGATTCTGTATACCTATTGAGGTCAGGGTGTTTTAGTATTGCACCTGTCAGGTGATCTTGCACAGATAATAAATCTAAAAATCAGGGTGGTTCGTAGTCATTACATCCGATTGTTCGTTTACAAAATTTGTCGGGCAGTACTACACCCAAACGAATGCCATAACATTTTACAGAATGTAATAATACAATCATCTAGTTATAGGTATTCAATACGTTTTGTGGTTCCTACAACCCTGCTTTACACAGATTTGGCAAAATGGTTATAGTCACTATCTAGCTAGTCCTAAGTAGGCTTCGGATCACTTGGAACTTCATTCCACGTACATGTCGCGTGGGTAATAGCGTTCGGTGAGTAGGTCTTGGTAACGCGGCGGTGCACGGTAAAGTGCATCTCCTTCCACGTGCTTTCCTCCCAGTCGTTTGACCCACTTTTTCATCTTCCTAGTGAAGTTTGCGGCCACCCTCTTCCAGTGGTGTAATTTGTCCTTAACCTTTCGAGCGACGGACCTATTCATGATCCTCAGTTCCTTCTCATAGTCCTGACACTTGTATTTCAGCTCCCACGTATGATTATTCAGTTCAATTGTCTGCTCCATGACTCGTTCATAAGCCTCTACGTCGATTATTCCGAAGTTTTGATTCTCGTTTTCCTCGACCCCAAATTCCTCTACAGGTGCGTACTCTCCGTCGAGGTAGGTGTATTGTACTTGTTCCTCCTGAATCTGGTCTGAGTCAGACGGGTATTCTTCCATATCTGCGCTTGACCTATTGCTGGCGAGATCCTATAAAGCGCAAAGAGGATAAAGAATGTCTCAGTGGTTATATTCCTGGCTAGCACTAGGTGTTCCGTTCATACGAATGACGAAGTTTTTATTCTAAGATATTGGAGAGATTTCGTGGGATTGGTTGGGTCGCCGTTGCTATAAATGCATGGGCGTGTTAATACTGTAGGTGCCACTACTGTTGTCGGTAAGTGTTAGATTTTTGCTGTCGAAATAGTGAGTCGTTCTAACAGGATGTTGATTTCCCATTTCCATGGTCGTAGGTCATATTGTGCTTCTTACAGCGGAGGAGATAGTACATGTGTGAAGCCTATTCATTTATATACATAGTACCTATAATAATCTAACAGTGTAGCAAGTAGCATTTGGTCTCGTTTCTCTCGTGGTCAGAGTTAAGTGTATTCCTGTTCAATATAACCCCTTTTAGGCTTCACATCATCTTTCCTTAATTGTACATAGTTGATCAGGCTATGTTAAATTAACGTCGTATGATGTAATTCCTGAACCAGTCATACCTAATGAGGAAATACTGCCTAACGGTCATAGTCTAGGCCCACTAAATGCAACCTAGTTCGCTATAACCTTAGGCTCTGATACCAATCTGTAACACCCCCAAAATCACTGTTTAGCGGAAGCAAGCTTTTGGGTGCTACTAATCAAATATCACAGCACAAAAGTAAAGCAAACGACATCTATATGCAACGTTTGTAAATAGTTACATTTCCATACATAAAATATTTGAAACATAGCATTTCTGGTTACAAAATGAAGTTCCCTAGAGTCCGCGTATAAAGCGGGAGATTCTATTACATAATCATAATAAATACAAAAGATAATGCTAAGAATCTCCGTTAAATGCAAGGTAGAAATCATGCGACTCTAGCTAGTATCCTGAGAGAATCCTACTCCGTCTGTGTACCTGAGATACAAAGCTAAAAAGGTCAACACGAATGTTGGTGAATCTCACAGGTTTGTAAATAATGTAAGTATTTGAACACAAGGTTTCATCAGTAAAGCCCGCAAGCGTAAATCAGGTATTTGTAATCCCGCAATTGTAAAGTAAGTAAGTTATACCGTTGCCATGAGGCTCATAATCGAAGCTTAACCCGTAAATAATAATTTGCTCCAGTGACATGCTCGTAATTGAGCAAGCATAAGTAACGAATGATAGTCGCCCGTTTATACAGAACGGTTCGTGGTAGCGTTACTACCCCGGGCGGGGAGGGTCATTTCCCTAATGGATCCATTAACTAGTGTTCGCGCTTAAGTACATAACTAACGATATATGATAGAGAGACTTCCGTAAAAGTAATTAACTCATGCAATCCCGTACCGTAAAATGATTAGTTCGTACTTGTGTTCAAGAAAAATAAGCAATGTATCTCACCCCGTAAGTAAAACAGTAAAAGTGGGGCTATGAGACTCACCTGAGTCCAGTAAATACGTATGTGTAATCAACCAGGTAAAGCGGTTGTAAGTCTGTGTATCGATTCTCAGAACCCTGCAACCTTCTGGCGTCCGAAACGCATAAGGTTGTAAGTAAACAAGTAAACGAGTTGGTGTCTTAAAAGATCACCCATGCTAGTTGTCCACTCAACTAGGACATGTCCAACTGTTTGTTTAGTAAACCGTTGGTATTTTGAAAACATGTATGGCCCGTTGGTGACGGTTTGTAAAAATAATCCGAGAGTGTTATTATTATGTGTATCGTTTTATTAAAAATCGTATTTGGGATTTAAATTCGGAAAATTGGTCAAGTCGGGTTATGGACTGAAATAGTGGTGCGAATTGAGTTCGCGGTGCGAGCCGAGTTCGGCTCGCAAGGCAGTAGGCTGCGAACCGAGTTGGGTTCGCAAGACAAAGTGGGTTCGCAAGTGGTAGGCTGCGAACTGAATTCGGTTCGCAACACAAGGTTCGGCTCGCAGGTCAACTCGCAGGTCAACTCGCAAGTCAACTCGTGAGTGGGTTCGGTTCGTAGTTTGGGTTCGCGAGTTCAGTTTTCGGTTCACAGTTTGGGTTCTGTCGCACCCCCAAATTCAGGTTGCGGAAGCGAATCGGGTCGGGGCGCGACTAATCAATATACACAGCACAAAAGATATAATGAACGACCACTACATGCGTCCTTTTACTTTGATATTGATAAAACAAAAGTTTACATCAAAATATTGTTTACATTAGCCCGGTTTGAAATTGAGAGATTTAAGTACATAATTAACCTATACAAAATATAATAATGCAGCTAAATCTCTGATTGGTTGCATGCTGACTCGAGCTAATAGTTCTTGATTGAGCTGTCCAACCTATTGCTGGTCACCTGTGATACATGCTAAAATGGGTCAGCGAAACGCTGGTGAGCTCACAGGTTTGTATGTCAACGCATATTTGTATGAACCGCAAGATTTTATAATATAACTGAATTTAATATGCAATTAAGCAAAATAAAAGTTATACAGCCATGAGCACATAGTCTGAGCTTAACTTGAGTGTCAGGTCCAATTAAGGAAACCTAACTGAGTTGCCTCCCACGAGTGCCTAATCTACACTCGTCTTCTCAAATGCTAATACGTCCGTTTGACCAGTTAGTGCGTGCTAACCCGGACGAGGATTGTCAATCCTATATGATATCATATACTAACATTCACGCTACAGATGTATTACCAGACTATGCTATGGAGGGCTTTATTGATTAGTTGAAAACAACTCATGTAGTATTTGATTGAATTGTACTTGCGTTCTACTTGTAAAACAAAACGAGCAATAATATCACACCCCTGATTGAAAAGCAGTAAAATTGGGGCCATGAGACTCACCTAAGCCTTGAGCGATTAAATTAATAAACTTGAATTGATTAGCGGTGGATTGATGTCCGAAGACTTGTAACCTGAGGGTGTCCAAGACACACAATGGTTATAACATGAGTAGGCATCTCTAAAGACTGTCCTTGTAATTGTTCGTCCAACTCAGAATGTCCAAATTTTCGCGATTTGGTTGTTTGTTTAAGTCTTTGAAAATGTGTACGGCCCGTTGGTGCTTGTTTGTAACAATAATCCCACATTATTATTTTGATGGTTTTGAAGTGTTATACCTAAAACTAAGTTCCATTGTGTTTTAGAAGTTGTGTCGCATTCGTGTTTGATGTTATACAAGTTTAACACTTTGTGTGAAAGTTTAGATGTAGCACCGTTACTTGTGAACCTAGGGTAAGGGCGAAGCCCGTTAATGACAGGGGTCCGGGGGCAGCGCCCCTGGTAGCGGGGTCCAAGGGGCGGCAGCCCCTGGCGGGGTCCAAGGGGCAGAGCCCCTGGCTGGGGTCGAGCTTTGGTGAAAAACGCACCTGGACTTGAATTTGGGTGAAATCGGGTGATAAAATTTTAGGTCCCGACACTTAGTAAAATCTGTGTTTTCTTGGTTCTGTTTCATGCGACACAAAGGTCAGGTATGCGACACAAGAGCTTAGCGACACAAGGGTTGTGTCGCATAAGCTTTCGGTGCTAAATCAATAGCGACATAAGAGTTGTGTCGTATAGGGTATACGACACAAGGTGCGACATAATCGTTGTGTCGCAAAATCTACGACACAAGGGTTAATGCGACATAAAATGCGACGTCAATGGGTTTATGCGACACAACCTTGCGATACAAGGCTTGTGTCGCAAAGATGAACACCAGCCCAGAAACAGCGCCTGTCGCGCTTTTCCGACCCAAATCACAAATCTAACTCATTTTTAGGCTGCAAAATCGTGTTTTCTTCATACATTTGGACAATACTAAGTTGTGTAAACATTATAACACCGAAATAATACACCAAAATGAGTAGATCTAAATATTTAGAGAATTTCTTACAATTGCAAATCGAAGCTAGAGGAGGCCGAAAATGATGACGATGCTTTTGTAAATCTTGTTCCTTGCTTGATGGTGATTCCGAAAATATAACTTTTGTTGGTTGGTTTGCAAATCCGAAAATTGATGGAAGTTTTTGGGTTTGAGAGTGTTTTTGTGGTGTGTGTTTTTGTTGAAATGAAAATGAAAGAAACAGGGAAAGAGGTGGGGTGTAGGTGAAAGCCTCACCTTTTTCAGTCCCCGCAATCGCGCTCCGTGCGGTGTTCGTTCTCCCGTTCGTTTAAACGTTAAATGTTTATTTTATACGTTTAAATATACGTTTTAAAATACGAATAATAACCCAATATTTTTGTTGAAGTATTTTACCAAATACTTAATGGTTGCGTTATAAAGTATAACTTTAACTTGTTTCGATTTGTTTGCGCGTTTAATAATCTAATCGTGTAATCCTTGTTTGTACGATACGAATTTGAATTGAAATATTATCTAAATAATATTTTGGATATAATTGCGTTATTAAATAATATTATATTATTTAATAAAATTTTCACCAACGTCCGTATTAAATGAATCGAATTGCATTCGATTTGAAACTCGTACGATTTAATCAAATCGCATACTTGTATATATATATACTCATCAATATATATGTTGATACATTAATTAGCCTAACACAGAACTAATTACATGTATTAAAACTTGATTAGGCACTAACTACTAGTCCTAATTTGACGGGTGTCACAGGTTCGCCTCGCAGGATGAACAGATCTCGGTTCGCAGAACGAGCTGCTCGAACACTTATCTTTAAAAATGCATTTTCAAGTCGGTTTTTGGGCAAATCTTCGTTGAGTAAACGTTCTAGCATGTAAATAAAAGCTTTCTAAGTAATTACATCGAGTTTTAAAGCGTTTCATACCAAGAATCGAAAATGGAGAAGATGAAGATGAGGTAGAAGATGATGGTGGTGATCTTGATGTTCTTGCTCCCTTGATGATGAAGATGACCGATTATGATGATGAAAAGGGTGTTATTTTTGCAGTTTTTAGAGAGAGAGAGAGGAGGATGCAGGGTAGAGAGGGATGAGAGAAAAATGGGTGGATGTGTGTGTGTAAATGAGATGAGGTGAGGAAGAAAGGGATTAAAAGGGTTGGGTTCGCGGGTTTGGTGGGTTGGGTTCGCGGGTTCGGGCCGACCCACCTTGGGTCTCCGGCTTGCGTGTTTGTGTTTCCTAATAGTATTATGTCTCGTAGTCGGTTAAATCCGTAATCGTTTAATCGCGAAATCTTTTTAAGATTTTTAATTATGTCTGAAATAAATACGAGAATTCGTGTAATATTTTATAGTAAGAAATGATTGTTTGGATAACACCACGTTATTTATTAACTTTGTCACCAACGTCCCTAATAAATACATGTCGGACCTCGTCCATTTGGGAAGTGTACGATTTAGACTAATCGCGTACGCGTGTAAGTAATTTTTCAAAAGTCTCATATACTTAGATTAATACAAAACTAAATACATGAAAGTACAAGTAGTTAGGCACTAATTAAAGGCCCTAATTTGGCGGGTGTTACACAACAGGTGAGTTCACAGCCCCATTTTTAACTGTTTTACCGCTTTCAACTTGGGGTGAGAAACATAGTCAACTGCTTTATTGATTGTCACAACTGCTTTTGCTTACATGATTGTTTATCATACTTGTTTACTCGCACGATTTGAGTACTTTGAACTGTTGAACCCTTACAACAAAACTGATATTTATGAAACAACATTTTCATACTATAAACGTGATAAAACTTGTTTGGTAAACCGGAGAACGACCGGTACTTTTTATGTAAACGCTGAAGAACGACCAGCAACGTATTTTAGTGTCAGAGAACGACTGGCCAAGTGGACGGGAGAACGACCGGTACTGTGTTTCGCTGGAGAACGACCAGCAGTATTTATTGTCAGAGAACGACTGGCCGAGTTAGACGGGAGAATGACCCGTGCGTATTTAGACCGGAGAACGACCGGTACTGTTTTGGAAACGCTGGAGAACGACCAGCAACGTATTGCAAACTGTATTTTTGGGTAACATGTCACGTAAACGGTATTTTGGGTAACATCCCATGCAAACTGTATTTTGGGCAACATCCCAACCGGACTATATTTGGATAACATTCCACAAAACGTTTACTTAACTATTATGGCAATAACTATTTGTGAATGTATTTGTTTTAACAACTGTGCTTACAAACTTGATTCAACTATTGCAAACATAAAAATTGTGAATTCACTCAACCTCGTTGTTGACTTTTACTATGTTTTCTAGGGAATTAGCTGCGCACGTAAAAACCGCCTGCACATACGGAACTAGGGCGACCCGCGAAGCTTTAGGATGCCAACTTTTGAAACTTTTGAATTTCTTTTGTATAACTAAAGTGATTTTAGTCATATTTACGAAATCTACTTTTGTAAACTTAATAACTTTTTCATTTGTACGATTTGACGAATCGTAAACTTTGTAACTATTACATTTGGCATCTTAATATATTATGTTCTGTTGTAATCATAAGCTCTGATACGTATGCATATACTGTGTATCGTGGCACTCCCCATACTTAACTAAATGTTTCCGCTAAACTCAATCAACGAATTTTGAGAGTGTTACAGAAGGGACCAGCCAACAAGGAAATGGCCGAAAAATAGAGAGGGCCAAACCTAAAACGCACTCAATGCAAAGTGGAATCAATCATACGAGGGTTAGAGATCCAATTATTCCAAAAATGCAAGAAACTAGAGCATCTATTAATTGGATATCCCTCACGTTTACTTTCATAAATTCAATAAAATACGAGGTTATCGGATTCAAACTTGGACACAAACTGATTTTTATATAAGTGTTGGTTAAGTTACATATCAGGAATCACCGGTAAATTCGTGATTAAGCTCCGGCTAGAGATCATGTCATAATGTTTATCTGATGTTTCGTACTTATAACTTTAAGCTTGTAATAATAAAACAAGTAGTAGCTCATCAAGATCATCAATTATTGTTAAAGCCAATGATTTTATCATTGCTGTATTTTCCTTTTTATCAATATCAATATGTGGAGAACAATATAGTCGTTGGTCATCCAAAATGTACATTATAAGGGGGCTCCCAACCCATCCGCCGGTTTGCTCGTCACTTGCAACCGACGTGCGTCACTCAAGTGACGGGGATGGTACCACCTCGTTACTTGTCCGTCGGTTTGGTCCCTCATCACAATTCCGAAGCTCGTCACTTTTTTTCTTTTTTTTGTTTTGTTTTGTTTTTGTGTGTGTAATATTAAAGGTAAATTAGTAAATGCGGGACCCAAAAGTTAAAGTGACGGAGCAGGGATGAGAGTGGTCAGTCGGTTTCAGTCAGTTTTCTGAAAAAGCTGACGTGGCGCTTACGTGGCTCTGTCAGTTTCAGTCAGTTAGTTTTTGGGTTGGGAGTGGCCTAACTGAGACGGACGAAGTATTAGCTTTCCCTTTTGTAATTTATATACTTGGTTGTGAGAAGTTTTTTAATCTCTTGACATGATGATGTATTTACAAATAAAATAAAATGAAATATGATATTATAGAAAAAGGTTATATTAACAACTTTTGTTTTTGCTTCTAGATTAGATTATATTAGTGTTTTTGTATGTATGCTTCATTGTTAATACGTAAGTGGGAGTACGTGCATTTAAATTGGCGTATACCAAGCACACTTACAATTGTACAACTACGATTTATGTCTGCCTTTTTTAAAAAAAAACTACGATTATGTCACATTTATGAAATGAAACCAATAAATGATTGAGAGTAGTGCATGTATTTATGAACAAAAAATATAAATCATTTGCTTCTTAATTTTTTTTTTAAAAAAAGTAAAATACAGACTTTATATTTTTGAGAATAAAGATAGTTTATATACATGGACCGGTTATAATTGTATATGATAAGAGTATTGAATATTGTTTATACTGTTCTCATCAAATACTCCAGAACAATTTTTTAAGGGAGTTGATAAATACAACAAATAAAAGTGATTAATACACCAACAATACAATAGTTATTACACACAATACAAATACTTATAGCACAGTTTTGTTGTGTGAATCACTTTTATTTGGTGTATATATCAGCTCCCTTTTTTAAACTGCATGTTAAATCATACGGAGTATTCCGTAGTTACGTATACTATGAGTATTTTATTATTATTATACTCCGTACGTAGTAATATACTAACCTTGATAGGGAGACAGAATATACTGTTTTTGATTAAAAAGACAAAATATATACTCAAAAGATGGGGTAAATTGGGTTGGTGAAATTTTGTGGGTATTTTAAATGTAACACGATTGTGACCGGTGCTTAGTTATCAATGGTGGCACTGGTTACTGGTACATATTAGCAGTGCAGAGCAACCGATGTGAACTTTAAATGCCAAATAACACCTCCTTTTTTCTTCCCTATATATGTATATAGTGGAGTACTACAAAATGGTACTGTATATACAATTAGAATTGAGAGGTGATAAATACAACAATAAATTTGTTTCATACACTATTCTGTATAAGAATTGAAGCTCACAGTACAAATGTACTACACCATAGATTTGGTGTGTGAATCAAATTATTTGTTGTATTTATCAACTTCCATTAGAATTAAATGGGTTTTGAAGTTAAATTTGATTTAAGTCATCTCCAATGTGTAAATTACTTAGTATATTATAACATCAAATTTGGTGTTTTGGTACAGTAATTGATCTCCAGATCTCCAACTAACTTATCAAATTCGATGCAAATTATAGTGTATACTATTTTTTTATTTTATGATTTTGCTCAAATTTGGTGCAAAATCAAACTTTGCACAAGATACATAATGTTTCATTTTAGTGCATATGTTTGAAATATTGTAATTATTCCAGTTCAAAACTTGAAAAAAGTTATTTCTTTATATGATTATTTTAAGTACCTTATACTTTAAATTAGGTAATATGATCATTGAAATAATAAGAAATATTTTTTTAAAATAATTATAGTTAAGCATTGATTTATGCAAAGAACTTATGTAATTAAAAATTTACGAAAGTAATAAATAAAATTCACATTTAAGTTAATAGTTTAAAAGATTAGTCGATCATAAAAATAGTGAACCGAAGTAAAGTATAATGTAAAAATAGTTTAGGCAATATGTAAAACTGTAAATGTTGAAAGTCGTTTTAGTGTAAAAATATATTATTCTTTTATTACATCAAATTTAGTGTATATATCGGAGATGTATTAAATGTCATATATAGTTCTAAGTTAAGAATATTTATGAAAGATATCACATGACATTAAACCGATTTTAAGACTTATAGCTATCTATCATTAGTAAGTATATACAAAGTATACTAATATTAATACTCTTAATTATTTTAAAATAAGAATATCAATTTTACATGGGTATTGTTTTAAAAAGTTTACACGTGCATATAAACATTTGAATTCATCGTTTAAGTTAATAATAAATTAAAAGTTGCTCATGTGGTCCTGCTACCAAGTCGAGAACTACTCATGAATAATGAATTCTCCATCTTTAATCCAATATCAATTTAAGTATATTTACCCAAGTAAATTTATCATTCTTGACAGTTTCAATTACACTATGTTTGGATGACGGGGCTTTTGGGGGCTTGAGCTTCTATTTTTTATAAGCTCCAGCTATAAGTCTTGTTTGACAACATAAGAAACGTGGGGCTTCTTGAAAAAATAAGCCCCCAGAAACCCCTAAACAATAAGCATTTTGAAGTGGCTTGTGAAAAGAAGCCCAAACCCCACCTCCAACCCCAAGCTCTAGCTCCAGCCATAAGCTCCAGCTCGTTGTTACCAAACACACCCTTATTATATATATCTATCGTACCATGATAATAGTCCTAGTCCATTAATTTATGAATAGCACTTATATTGTTTGCAAAAATCTTAAAATGTTAGATATGGTGTTATAATCATATCTTTTGAAACATAATTGTACTACCCTGGTGGTGTTATTTGGAGTCTACCTAGTGTTTCTTTCCCAATAAGGACCCCCCAATATGCAAACAAAATGAGCAAGGTTTTTCCCCCATTTGAAACAAGAGGCTCGTATGGTAAATTAGCAGAAGATGAGGGGCAAATTTAGCAGGAATATATAAGTTAAAGGGTTAAACCCAAAATTTAATTAGTACAAAATTGTGTTACGATATTGGTATGGCTTAAGTTGTCACATAGTTTAGTAAGTGATCTAAAGTAATTTGATCAATATATGTGTTTCTATTTTAAAAAGCTTAAGTGTTACATAGTGGTCGAGCATGTTGGGCTGCATGAGCATCTAATCCACTTTATGGTACACAACTAGAGGCATCTACTTGTACTTTTATTTCTTTATGTAAATTACAAGGGATATATATGCATATATCAACATATCAATTTTATAACAAAGACTTGTTTTTTTTAGATGATGGATTGGTTAAAGTTGTGTTTTTTAAATAGTTATTGCCATGTCTCAGAATAAGAACGGGATGATTAGCTATAAAAATGATTACACTTAAAAATTTAATTATGTACTATATCTACTCTTAATTTAGCCATTTTTCACGTGGGCTTAAACTCATGATGCGTTTATTATAAATAGACGAATTTTTTAAATGTAGTCCTCAGGACCATTGTTAACATACATAAGAAAATATTGTCCGTGGCAGTTATTTTAATGTGTTAACGACAACCCTATTCCGAGATGGATGTCAAAACGATTTAGTTAAATGAATAACATCAGCTGATGGAGAAACAGATTTTTTGTAGAACTATAAACTCGCAATTAAGACCTATTTAAAAAGTTCTAATGGAAGGACATGTTGACCTGTAGCCTTGCAGGTGAGTTTGACGAAAAAGATGACTTTTTGTTATCTTTTTATTATAACGTCCCTCAAGTATTCTTTAATATTATCTTTTGACCCCTCAATTTAGTATTTTGTCAGTTAACACCTCAATCTTAGAAAGGGCAAAACATCTTGTATATTTCGCAAACACCATATATTACGAGGAATACGAGCCTCAACTGTTTTTTTTTAATGGCGAAAAACAAGAGCTTTATATTACTCACAAATTAAAAATGAAACATCATCAAAGCTGAATTAGATAAAGTAGACCAAGTTTGATTCACGTTTCCTGAAGATCATAATCCATGCTTGGTTATGAAGTTTGTGGAATATTCAAGCACTTACCATTTCTAAAATGCAGAGCATGAAAGGGGCGCACTTTAGGTTACTTTATCTTATCTTAATTCATATTATACTATTATTATTACTGATGCCGGTTTACATTAAACACGAGCACAGTAATTAAGCTTAAGAGACTCCTTTACCTACAACATTGAATTTTGCAAATCTACAGGTAACTTTTCCTGCGATTAAACTTGGTTAACATTTGCATAGCAATCAACTAAAATGAGTACAGTTTTTAACGCAACTGTTAAGTGTTCTACTAGTACAAAATTTGAAATTTATTCTAACTGATGTAATGATCGCCACAAAAACTGACCAGCAAGCTGAACCAAGATCCTAGAAGTAGCATGGTAGCTAACAAACTCGTTTATTGTTTGATTTCGATAAAATCATTTACACTCTCAAGACTTAAATAAATATCATACGGTGTATAAAATGACAAATTTCACTCTCAAGATTTACACACTCTAGAGCATAATAGGATGGATCTTTTACGTAAAATAATACGACTTCATACAAAGTTTAAAAACACCAACTTAAGGACACAATCCATAGTAGGCTAGTAGCAGTGTAGCACTATCATATTAGGATGTTACACTTAAACCAATTTGGTTGCTATATATTTAAATTATGATATGATGTGTATATATGGTTTCTTTCAGTAAACGCTACGAAATTACAATTTGGAATGCAAAAACAAAAATGGGAATTAGTATATACCTAACCTTTTGTAACACATGAAAAGACCAACCACATCTTACTCCATTTCTTTTTCTGGTCCAAAATATACGGTGCAACAAGCTGAAACTAATACAAGAAAGCATCCAACTAGTTTACCAAATGACAGCTCAACTCGGGATGATCCCATGCCCCATAACTGGAATAATGCAATCTGGAAGCATGTCACAAACACATAATTTAATGATATCATGAGATTCCATCCCTCGCATCATAAAAACAACAATACGTGCACATGGTCATCTATTAAAATGTCTTATTTCACAGGTAAGTATTGGCTCCGATTTCCAGTTACCATAATCTTTTATTGTATACGAGATTTCAGATTATCTCATTTAACACTATAAACAAACTCCTCAGCGTCATGCACTAGTCTATCACGGATTTTCTTTTTATCAGAAGAGGAGGCTTCCAGGAAGCTCTTTGCAATAAAGGTAGATGCATTTTCGCATACCAAAAAGGGTATAATATGCACCCTATCTATCAAGAATAGGTTCTTTATGTTCTCTGGATTATCTGAAAAGCATATTTTTTATAAAAACTTACCATGATTTTGGCATTCTCATTAACTTGACATTGTTGAAAGTAAAAAAAACCAATTTTTTTGGGACCATCTCCCATCACTTCTTTCTTTTAGAACTTTCTTGCTGTCAATGGGTTGTACTTTATTATGACAAACTTTCACTACCTTTTGACATGGATAATTGAAGTTGCTAATAACAGCTTCATATCGTTGACCAAACTGCCAGGAGATAAGAGAATGACTTATTAAATTGAACTTTTACAGGCAAGAAGCTAACTTACCTCGAGGTACTGAATATTCGCAACTTTGCTGGTTTTTTCAAGCTGAAGACCACGTGCCAGAAATAACTGCAGTAAAATAGTGTTTTCCTCAGATCGAAATAACTAGTATATGGCCACAAAAACATATACCCAATGGATATATGGAGTACGTGACCTACTGTCCTCTTATATATTATTTGAGTATTATACTAATACGGACCAACTTCAGGAGCTTACCTCGGCAAAAAAGGCCAATATGCTGAGAACAATCATAAGAATGAATGAATAGAAGCTAGGCAACACAAAGTCCTGCAGCAAAACAGTAAACATATAAGATAATAATGAATGGCATTCGCAGGTCAAAAATACAAGGAGGAAAAACTGTATATGTTAATATATCTCTGGTGCTTATTTTTATAATACGTTTTATACCTACAACAATGTAATGAAATTGATTAAAATATGAAATGAAGTCAAGTAGGACAGTAGTGATTCAAAATACAGAAGAAGCTCAAGTGAGTTAATAATTATGGCGCTCCTTTCTTCTGCCAGAATTTTATGTTCAATGATGCTACTATATCGTTCATAAACGTAATATTCCATCCATCCCAAATTTGCAGTGTTTGACTTGGCACATGGTTTAAAAAAAAGTCTTCTCCAAATAACTAAATGCCTATAATACAACATAATACGATAATACTAAGAAAACTGTGGGCCCACAATCAAACTTACAAATTTGTTAACATGATTACTAACGGTTATATAGGTTTAAATTGGATTGGAAATATTTCTGAAACAGAAAATGTTGCATTTTTGAGGGTAAAACTCAAAATTAACAAGTTTTTTTGTAAGTTTTAGATAATGGAGTTCCACAATTCTTGGGAACATTTCACATTACCATCTGACATAGCCAGGTCAATCATTCAACTAAGCAAGCAAATAATTGACTACGGTCACTCATGTATATTTGATATGAATTACCACATTAAAGTATAATCTCCCAGTAAACTTTGCATTTGGACATCTAAGTACGACAGCCGTCATACATGAATTATAACAAAAGTCAACAACATGACATCACAAGACACAACTATAGCAAATTCTTTAAAATTTATTATATCATATAGCAGTCTTACTTCAGTGGTAATCATGCATATTGCTGCAGCAGGAGTAGACAGAAGGCCAAATGATAAAATCGTACCCCTGAAAGAGAAATGAAAAATTATTCAAGAAAAAGAAGATAAAACTTGAACAAGCAGGAGAAACAGTGAATAGAAACTTACACAGGTTGGTCAGAGGCCTTTGCTCCAGCCCTTACAAGGCAGTAACTCACTCCACCAGCTACTGATGACACTAAACCAATCAAAACTGCAAAAACATGGCCTACTCCATGGATATGTGGACCTTTAGCTGATGATATTCCTGCACAAGAAAAAGAACATATGCCATAAATCCAGAAAAAGTTATCTCACAAGAGAAAAAAAAATTAGATTGGCATTACTAATTACTAAACTACTAAATTTCCGGGAAAGGTTGACAGCTATAACTGACCCCTAAACTAGTCCCTATCGTTCAAGTATTTGCAGTTAGATTCTATGACTGAGCAACATCACAATAATCTTTACATCAGTAGCGATGTTACTTGTGATCTTATTGTTGTAACTTTAGTATGTATTTTATACGCTCCAACTTCAGGAATTAACGCTGAACTCTGTCTTTCTTTATTTATACTATTATGTCTAGATTCAGTAGGTGTCATTTACACTCAGTTTGTATCTTACTGATCCTAGTCCCCCTGACCCACCCACTATAAACATGTTATGTTAAATGGTATCCCCCCTTCAAAAATGAATTTCAGTTCAACCTTACATACGTCTGCATATGAAAATATTTGACAAGCCAAATTAATACGGAAAGTAATCGCTGGACTATTATTACCTAAATATTATCAAGACTGTAACTGCTCATTAATCGAGTTATATATTTATGTGTCACATTCTTCTCTTATAAATTTTTTACTTGTACAAAAAACCGAATCAAAACCATTTAGTTTTAACCTTCGACCCACCAAAAAATCCTTCTGCAGGATCACCTTCTTGCAAAAGTAGAAAAATCATCAAGGTACTATTTACATTGGTAGGCTTATAAATTGCATAAAATGGCATCCAATATATACAAAGTTCCCACCCCTGATATGTTCAAAAGTTCATGTTGTTATTTACAAAATTCTAAAGAAAAAATTTGCATAGAACAAAGCTGTTAAATCTAGGGGCAATGAGAAAAGAGGTAGGAAATTACAAGAAAGTTTAGTTGTGAGTCTAACAGTGAGAAAGAGGTACATCAAGAGATAACGACTAATACTCATTCAAACGGATTTATAAACTCACTTCTGTACCTTCTATGCTGGTACCCGATCCAAGTATAAAAAGCACACCAAAGAAACTGATAGCAATACCTGAAAAGAAAACATCAATCATGACAAAAAAAGCGCAATAGATTAAAAAAATTAGATGACATGCAAGAAGTACACAGCATTATGCAAGTATTTCAGATTGGGTAAGACCATAAGAGTTTAGAAAGCCATAGATAGCCAACTACTATTTTTATCTTCAGTATCATCCATATTTCATGGAATATCTAAACCATTCTCAAACTCGTTAAACATCACTAAAATCTAGCATACAATTTTCAGCATGTTGATTGAACGAATAGGAATTCTTATGAACCTGATAAATGGTATAGAAGTTTTAAAAAATGCCAAAAATACTTTAAATTCTACATAAATTTTACAATCCAGACTCCAGTTTGCAAAATTCTGAGCAACATGTCATATTATACCTTCTAGGTTTGCTATGCAACTTATTAAATATAAACATGACAGGGTGTATTTTAATAAAAGCTATTACCGTACCTGCTACTTCAGCTATTTTCAAATTCTCATGCAATATGAATCGTGCAGCCACTGAGGCCATTATTGGAGTCGTAAAGCTTAATATCATAGCTTGAGACAGAGGTAATCTATGAATACTGCAAAGAAAAGCTATGTTTAAATATTAAGAGAAAAATGTGCCCTTCTAGACAAATACTAAGATCATCTTCTTAAAGAACCCATAATACTCATTTAAGTATTATGAAAGACTTGATAGCTTATCAGATAGGTGAACTGGGCTGGTGCAGGAGGAAGACTTACCAGTAAATGAAAGTTAACAAAGATATACATCCAGTAAGAGCCCTTGAAACTAAAAGATTCCTGACATTTCCAGGTCCAAATATTGGTTCTCCGGTTCTTCTTAACCACATAAACGATAATATTGATATAATGACACATCTTGTAAATGCTATCTCAAAAAGGGGAATTGCTTGAGCTGTTATAACAAAAAAATAAGACAGATCAATTGGAGGCCAAACTGGCAAAACTGATACTGCAAAGAAGCCACAGTAAACATGTTAAAGTTTGTGATACTATAGCCTAAAGGTCAATACACTATCTAGCTAAAATTATAATACTCAACGCCTCTGCACACAACAGTCTATTTAGATCTAAAGATAACATACTTTGGATTGTAGATCCAGTTTTGAGTCATGACGGAGTGAGATTGTTACATATATTCAAATATTCTTGTTTAGTGGACATATTGGCATGCAAACATTGACGTATTGATATACAGACAGATCCTAGGTACACAGGCCTAGTGCATATGGCATTCAGGGAGATCTTAGAACTAGGCTAACAAGACATACCCTTAATGTTATGAACCTTTCTATATCAAATGTTCTTTCTATAAAAATATAAAAGTACATAGATTCACTTCTCAAGAATTTTCTTCTAATGCTATTTCTTGGCACAGAGTGGTCTTCTTAGATTCTTTTATTTTCTACTATCAGGTGCCTCTGAGCACATAGAAAAACTTGATTAGCTAAATGAAGCTTGGTTACGTCAGTAACCGAGTATACAGACATACATAATAGGATCTTTCAGAAGTAAACAAAGAACGAAACATCGGATCTAGGACAATGGGGGGCATTATGGTTGGTGTTAAATTTATTTGGAGAGCTTCAAATTGTATTCCTTAACAATGGAACTAATGTGTGTGTCCGTATATGTAATGGAATTGCTTTTATAATCATCTTCAATCCTCCCCTTCACTCTGCTACAATGCAAGTTTTTAATGTTGACCTATAAAATCCAAATTCATCAACGACACAATGCTTGAGTGTAATGTTAATGTGTCACCTCATCCTTTCATAGCTAGCAATAAATTACCAAATAATTGTTTGGTGATGCACAAATATTGACGTACTCATCAACATATATGAGAAAAAGAAGGTTAATATCTCTCCGTATAGAGGGAGTTACATTGAGGGTTGGAGCAAAGATACATAAAGCAATTCAAGGGATCGAAGCCACTGGAGCGTAGTACAGGTGCTGATGTACATGTTTAATGTGAGTGTGCACGTGCATATATCGCCTTAACTTTACATGTTTGAGTAGCATAACCAGAATATACTCAAGTAATAATCGCAATCTTTATTAGAAGAATTGCATAGATATACAGCCTTTCTTTATTGAATCCCAGCCGGATCATGTGTATTGACAGCTATGAACTATCTAGTAGTAATTGAGTAGCATAAATAGAAGAGGCCTCTCTACGAAGTACACAAGCTAAACTTAGCTCTTTTTCAACAAGTGGTACTTAGGAACTTACTGTTGAAAATAGCTAAATAACATACACAATTTAGTTATCATTATTCTACTAATTTAGTAAAGGTTCACTGTTCCATTACAAAAATGAAATACTAACCAGAGCCAACATCGAGAAGAACTTCCATCATACAGTATATGGAAGCTGATAACACCATACATAACAAACCAGAATACCTAGATCCAGTCCATAACCACATAATAAACTGCGTAAACGGCGATATCTCGGTTTCAATTAATCTCGCAATTTGCTCCTACATTAACAGTAAATTACAGCAATGAGCAACAAATTAGGGTTTAGATGAATACATATAGATAAGGTATATGCAAACTACCTTATTAGCTTTTCGCCTAGGGTAAGAAACGGTAAATATATTGATTTTAGGTTTGTCTGATTGCGTAAGAAGAGGCGTAATCTGGTCTTCGGATGCTGAATCGGAAGGTTCGGTAGATGCTACTAATTCCACCACATGAGAGTGTTGTCGTTGTTCACCATCATCAATAGCTGTGGAATCCATTTCTTGTACATGCAATGGAAACCTATCTCGCTCTAAGATTGATCGAATTAGGTCGATATACACGAATAGATCGTCGAAGAAAAATACAACGATGATGATGATGATGATGATGATGATGATGATGAAGATTAATCGTATCGTATTGATGTCTATTGGTCAATGGAATGGAAATTGAGAGTGACATGCCAACGGTCAACCAAGCTGGCTATTATATAGGTCCCGTTATCCTTGTTGGCAGGTCCGGGTAGGTGTCACCATGATCCTATTGTTGTGTTGCTTCAAATATTATTATCGGTGGTTGCTAGAGATTCTTAATCGAGTTATAGCATTGTTCGAGTTGCAATAATATATAAACTCGACTTGTGTTTGTAGGGGTGTTTATTATTTGGACAAACCAAATTGTTCAATTGGATAATTTTGTTTGAACTATTTGATTCAGATAATTAAGTTTTATGGATCGGTTCGGTTCAAACCGAGTATTTATTTTAGTTTTAATTACCATTGTAAGAACCAAATAGTCCAAATTAACCGAATTATATTATGCTTTGGTAATATTTTCAACATATGTACAAATTAATTGAGTTTATCGCATACTATTATGTATAGTGATACCATTATTAACTTTCTTCATCATTTATCACAAAAGTCTCAATTATGTTATAGTTTTGACTTGCAAATTATTAAACTTTTATCAAGAACTTACGAAACATGCCAATTATTTTGTTTAATATCAAAGTTTTTTGATTTTGTTTTAATGTTGTTATTATTTATATATGAAAACATAAACCAAATAGTAAAAACCGAATAAACTGGACAGTAACTCGGTTCGGTTCGGCTTGGTTTTTTACTTGTTCGGTTTGGTTTCAATTTTCTAAAACCGAAAACCGATTGGTTTTACCTATTAGGTTCGGTTTAAACCGAATTAACCGAATGAACACCCCTACCTGTTTGTTTAAGATTTAAGGCCTTTCAAATTAATGAAAGTTGTACTAGCGTTAAACCCGTGTGATACACCATTATGTAATTTTGTTATCTTATAATATAATTTGAAATATTTAATTAGTAATTCATGTTTTAGGAAGTTTTCAAGTTAAATTAGATTTTGGTGATTATTAGATTTTGGTGATTGAGATTGCAAAATTATCTCTAAATGATCTGTTACAAATGTTACATATCTTGTTCAAATTTTATTTCATTACATCATAAAAAAAAAAGAACTACAATAGTCAAAGGCTCTAAGACTCTTACTTCTATACCATTCGTGTCACCTCCGTGTCATAGATTGAATCCTTAGGCCTTAGCGCATATGTTGCAACAATAAATTTGATTATTGCGGGTTGCTTTCTTTATTTTAAGGTTTCATTATACTTTTGTTTTCAGTTTAACCTTGTTTCATTCGCTGTCCCTCTCACGGAGTTGTACGTGGACATTATCGCTCATACAATTCTATTTTATCTTCTTAAACCATTGGTCTTCTTTATGAAAAGGTTGTTTGAGCAATTTAACATATTGTATTGAATTTGTTTGTGGAACAACAATGAAAGAATTCTGAGTTTGTTGAATATGATTTGAATTAATTATTTGTTGATTGTTTTTTGAAATAGTTAATTTGTCAAAGAGTAGCTTATGAATATTTTGAGAGCACTTTAATATATTTGGAGCAATTGAATAACTTTGTTTGAAGTAATGTGATTTGCTTGCTTGTGGATTTTATTGGTTAATAAAATATAAGTATAGGTTAATAAAATATAAGTATATACTTTTGTTGTTTTTAGAGTAGCGAATGTCCCATGTTTGGGATTTCGTAGGATTTTGTGGGATTTGCATTTCAAATGCTTTGAAATCCCATGTTTGGTTGGAGGTTTGATGGAAGGATTTGAATTTGAAATCCTATGAAAGAGGGATTTCTACATTCTTTGACTTTGTGAAGTTATACGTGTATAATTTGGACAAAATTACCTTTCCATTTCTCAATCCCCTTTTATCTTATTACAAACCTTATTTTAAAAACAAAAATTTTATGTCGCTGCACAAACTTCCTTCCCCTGCTTTTGAGAAACTTGTTACTTCGATTCATTCCATTACAAAACTTTGGATTATATTCTTACTTCAATTTCTCTTTTCTTCTTAGATACTATTACTTCCCATTTCACGTCATCTTTAACACTACGATTAAGCAATAAATTTAGGTTTCATACATATAGTGCATGTTGCTATGACACTTTTATTTATTAATTTTTTGCTTTGTGGGTTTTTGTTTTGCGGCCTGTAAATGCTACGGAGTATTAACATCTATGTAAATCATAATTATTTCTTATTTTCTATATAAATAAAAAGAAGATTAATAATGGTTGAATGATTTGAGAGGAATGATATTTTCCCTTTTTGTATATGTGTATCGAAGATCTATACCGAGCTTGTTAGGATTAGGTTGAAGTTTAGATTAAAAAAATTAGAAGGGTAATTTTGTTACTATTATTTGAAGGATTTCAAATCCTATGCATTTGGGGTCAACCAAACATGTGACGGGATTTGTTATGTATTTCAATTCCTAAGGTATTCCAAATCCTAAGGTATTTGAAATGATGGGATTTTGAATCCTCGAGCCAAACGGCACCTAAGTTAAGTTTTATGGATCTGCCACTAATGACAACTATTCAAGAGTTTTAAAAAAACGTGTTCTTGCTAACATTAATTTGGATGAGTGAGGTTCAAATGAGAATAGGAAATTGTGTGAGAATGATAGAACTAATGATATTGTGACATGTGTACAAAGAGAATGATTCACATGTACAAACCTCATTTACCCTTAACATCAATTATCTCACAAACGACAAATCGAAAAATTATGAAAATTGCACCATTAAATTCAGCGTTTCTCCTCTTCGATTTGCCGTCCCTCAAGGCATACTTTCGACGAGTTTTTTTTTCCAACTTTTTTGGTGGGTTTCACATTTACTAAACACATGTGTTAAAGTGTTGCGTTTAGGGTTTGGGGTTTAGGGTTGGGTGTTTGAGGTTTCGCCCCCAAACCCCAAACTCCCAACCCTAAACCCTAACCCCAAACCCTAAAACACTTTACAAAATTCTAAACCCTAAATCAAAATAAACCCTAAACCCTACTAAAGCCTAACCCTAAACCCTGCTAAACACTAAGCCTAAATCCTAAACCCTAGCCCTAAACCCTAACCCTAACAACAAATCAAATGTATAACCAATCACTAACACATGTGTTATTAATTTGTAAAAACCACCAAAAAATGAAGAAAAAAAAGTTGTCAAAAGTATGCCTTAAGGGATGGCAAATCAAAGAGGAGAAAACGCTGAATTTAATGGTGCAATTTTCATAATTTTTCGATTTGTTGTTTGTGAGATAATTGATGTTAGGGTAAATGGGTTTTGTATATGTGGACCATTCCCATTGTACACATGGCATGATATCATTGGTTTCCCATTCTCACTTGTATTCATTTGAACTATACTCTAAATTGCATATATACAATGTTAGTAACTGACTACTGAAATATGAATGTCAGATATTCCATTGTAAAAAGAATGAAAGAGGTGAAAGCAATGTACCTTGCCATAGTATCACTTCTAAACAGTACTGTATATAGTGATATATATACATTTAGTTGCATTTAATGCATTCCAATTGGCAATCTTTCTTTTGTTTTTGATTTTTGCTTCAGGTTAGTTACTCTTCTCTGTGGTATGTTCAAGTGATGTTAACTTTCAAATAGCTTTCTTATCTTCAAGAACTTCCCTCAAGTCACAGATGCCATACGTCTTTGTTCGTTTAAAAGAGACTCAGATTGTGCATATATTGGTTGCCCACCACAACTTCTTCCATGTGTGTGCCTCTGGACTTGCTTCTGTCTTGGTCCTGTTGGAGAACTCATACCACCCTTTGGTTTTGATAATAACACAAATACAGAATGCCGCCACGAGCCCTAAAACAAGCGCAACTATAAGTCCAACTCCAAGTCCAACCCAGATAGATATATAAAGTTTTGTACATAAGATCCATCTGTGATCAAGATGTATGCATATACATAAAGATAAGACTAAATAACATTATGAGTTTCATCTGACAAACGTTTTCCTCGTGTTTTCTGTCAAAAGACCAATAAAAAAAGCAACTGCTACGTTCCTGTTGTTATTGATAAATAAATATAATTGCACGAATCTGAGAAGGTGTAACATTTACAAACAACATCCTTGAAGGACCTACACAACAAGTTGTTTTGTGTATCTGTATGTTTGCATATGCATGTTTTAGTAAAACTATTATATATCTTATAGGCTTAACTATACACAAAACATATTACTATAGAAATACATTGAGTGGTAGCATACTAAATTGGTTCCTTGACCTTAAAATCAAGAAAACTATCCCTAATCACGCTTTGTTAAGTTAGGGGTAAGTGACATCTCGATTTCTTCAAGAGACCTCCCCTTAGTTTCAACTAAGAAAGAATAAGAGAATAACGCTGCCAACAAAGAAACTGCACCAAAGCTCCCATAAACTGGTGCAACACCAAATCTCTCTATCAGCTCAAGGAAGAATAGGCCAACCATGAAATTACACACCTGTACGTATCAACAATTCATACGTAATTACTGTTTAATCTCAAGCACACAAAGTAAAATTGAGAAAATGTACTTATGATCATACCCAGTGAACTGAAAAGCTAAAGCTCATAATTTTCCCACGTGTCCTGCTGCTACTTAGCTCAGGTATAATAAGACCAGTTACTGGACCAGCTCCAATTGCATAAGTCAATATGTACCTTATATAGTGTAATAAAATATCAGATATATAGCATACTGCTATTCCAAAGAAACTCTGCATTTGTGAAAGAGTGAGTGATGATCTTATATATCAAAATTTTAGATAATAATGGTTAAACTTACAAGATAGTCCCAAGTATAGACAAGTTGTTACGAAGCTCTTCGTCAACAGGAAAGCTGATTGCAGAAACGACAAGAAACATAGATACTGCCTGTGCGTGAAAGTAATAAACTAATACCTTCAATTTAGTGGGGGCTGAGATAAAAATGTAAGTAAGAAATACATCCTAAAAAGTGTCTGTGCAACCTATAAACTATTTATAAAAATGAGTTTTGATCTTATATTGAATCGGTTACAGTATTTCATAATTCATATCACTGGAAAATTACATAATGTTTAAGGAAGTACTCCATAGTTCAATACGTCTTACCATTCCCAGATAACTTCCAATCATAAGTTTTTGCCTCCCTTCCTTATCAACCATGTATAAAGAACAAAGTGCACCTGTAAGCCATTAACACGATAAAAATAAATGCAGATGGATTTAAGCATCAGGACCAAGAGTTATGTGCTTAAAAATCACATTAAAAACCTGCAAAATTGGTAAGTCCGACATATAAGCTTGCCAATGCACCGTTTGTGATTCCAGCATCTTTGAAAGTCAATGAGGAAAAATAAAGAAGTGCATTGATGCCAGCAAATTGTTGCAGTACAAACAGAGTCCCTCCAATGAAAGCAACTACAACAATTAAAGACAATTCAGCTGATTTTATAGATGATGCAAACCGAAAAAAACTTGATTTCGAAGACATACTACCTCTAGAATGTGGTTCCTGTAGCAGTTCTGACCATCTGCTGTCCAAATCACCACCATCGTTCTCTAGAACAGACTGAAATTGATCAATGCTTCTCTCAACTTCTGATGGTCCCCAGAGATTTGAGATAACTTCCTTAGCCTGATCAAGCCTCCCAGCCTTTAAAAACAATACAATCCATCAATCCATAGTATATGAATTCTACAATTTATTTAATAAAATATATACTTGGACCCTACTTTGCATAGCCAGCGTGGGCTCTCTACAGCAAACTGCATACCAAATGCTAAAATAAAACCTGGTACACTTGCAATATAGAGCATTGTTCTCCACCTGCAAATAGTTTGCTTAGTAGTATCAATAATTATATAACAAAAATGGAAATTAATCTCTAGCAAGTACGAGGAAACAAAGGTAAAGAGTGTTACCAATGGGGATCATTTTCAGAGAATATGCCTAAAAAAAGTGAGGCTATAATACCAGTACACGTTCCAATTTGACACAAACTACCCAACGAACCTCTATATTTTGTTGGAGCGACCTGAAAATAATTGCGAGTACTTTTAGCACTAATGCAATATCCTACAACTCTACAAGGTTTGGCTTCCATTTAATGTTAAGCTACACTGCAAAATATGTATGCGTGTATATAGTGTTTATATATGTATCTATGTATGTATATGTTATGTGCGTGTTGTATATGTATGTCTGTGTGTATGAATACTATACATTGATCTTGGATATTTAAACTTACACAATCATTAATTTATAAGACAGCTTCTTATTTATTAACACGAAACAACACTTTTATATATATAAACAAAAATTAAAAAAAAAAACATATTCGGAAATCAGAACCCTCAGGAGTATACCTCTGATATATAAATAGGGACAAGAACCGCATTTGCGCCAATACCAAGGCCCACGAGAAACCGTCCCCATAATAACTGATCCAAAGAAAGAGCTTGTGCACTATCAAAACAGTAAACACACTACACATCAAAATTGCTTTCAATAAATAGCAATCTAGATCAAGAACAGCATAACTTGTTAAACCCAAATCATAAACATCTAAAAGAAAAACTGTATAAACTCCAACAAAAAAGAATACCTTAAAACCGCACCAAGAATGAGTGGTATTGTATCAACTTGAAGCGTTCTCCTAAACCCGAGTCTGTCAACTAGATAACCAGCACCTGCACTGCCTAAAAAAGCACCTGCAATAAAAATGCTCACCACAAGCCCTTCGAGTATCGAATTCCCTTCAAACCCTAGCTCTTTTGCTATAGATACTATAGGCCCATTCATTACCCTGCATCACACCATTATGAGATACTGCAATACTATTCAAATTCCTAAATTACTATTTAAATTTATAAGATAAACACACAGTATCTATGCAATATACATAAATCAATCGCCATATACCCGATATGAAACCCGAAAAGGAAATTCGACATAGAGGCAATAAGTGTATGAGGAAATGAAGGTATCCATCCGACATCGTTTTCTTCTTCTTTCGATACTAAACTTTTATTTTCTGTTGCACAAAAACATAAATAAATACAGTAATATATAATAATAAATAAAATTCACTAAAATTAGTTATTTTTGTAAGAAAAATAGAAAATGAAACCTCAACTGGAATCAAGTAGTTCAGGAAGCTGTGGATTTTGGTTGCAATAAGCTTTGAAATCCCTCAACGGCGAACAATTGAGTACGCGAAATGATCGGCGAGTTGAGAAGTTAGAATGAAGGATTGGATTGTATGTCGGAAGTGTACGGTTGCCGGAAAATGGAGTGAACCGCGGGGAGTATCCGATGGCCATGGAGCACATGGATCAGATTATGAGGTGAATAAGTTTTAGGAATTAAAAAAATTGATGAATTTGAGGATGGATCGTGGTATATTTGTACTTTTTGATTTATCATAACCAGTCGGTTTACATTGCATTTGAGGCTGAATTGCATTATCTCTTCTTATTTAATCAATCGGAACTTGCTTATGTATAATTAGTTTTTGAATTTCGTTTCGGTAATGAACTTATATTAACTAAAAGATGGCTAATTATTGATCAGATAATAATTGATTTGGGTGACCTTCGAATGATAATATAATGAAAAATTTGATGACAATATGTGTCATCGTTAAAATCAATTTTCTTTTGCACGTTTTTTTAAAATCAAATATCTCACAAACGGTAAGTTAAAAATTTATATCATAAAAATCAACAGTTTTTTCTCTCTTTGATTTGTCATCTCACAAGGTACGACTTTTTTTTTTGAGTTGTCCAAAACTATTAACACATGTGTTACTAGTTGGTATCATATGTTTTACTCGCTAGAATCACATGTATTATTAGCCAGTAACACATACTTTGTCACATCTCTATTCGAAGAGAATAAAACGATGATTTTTATGGTGCAATTTTTGTAATTTTTTGACTTATTGTTTGAAAGATTTCTATATTTTAAAAACGTGAAGAAAGGGGATTTAGTGACACATGACTCATCCCTATTGTTTCATTCTTTCTCACAAAAAGACTATGGGTGTATTTGGTAACAACGGGCTGAAGCTTGTGGCTGGAACTTAAGGTTGGAGCTGGGGCTTGGGCTTCTTTTCACAGGTTACTTCAAAAAACTTCTTGTTTTCAAGAAGACTCACTATTTTTATGTTGTCAAACAAAACTTATAGTTGAAGCTTATAAAAAATAAAACCTCTAAAGCCAGTCATCCAAACATAACCGCCATATACTCATTCGAACCTTTCTACTTATTAGTGCATATTGTGATTATTATATACCTAACTATATTGTCATCTAAAGGAATGGATATAGAAATTAATGAGAAAAATCTATACTAATATAGGAATGAGAGCATCTCCAATACATTAGACTACTTATAGTCTAATATAATGTCACGTCATTGACACGTCAGCATTTCATATTTCTAGGAAAAACCTTACAATGCATTAAACTTTACCAATTCATTGGACTGCCACCTCATCATATCATATTTATTTATTTTTTTATTAAAACTCTATAAATATAAATCCATAATATTTATAAACATTTAAATATTATATAAAATATATTATTATATTATACTATAATAGTATTGTATTAGTCTAAAGTTTTATATTTTTTGAAAAATATTAGAAAATTCATTGTAGGTACTACAACAAGTAACAAAGTATATATATATATATATATATATATATATAATAAGCATATTTTGTAGTCAATATAATTACAGTAGTGTATATGCACGGTGAAATATGTACGTAGAATTAAAGTGCAACGTTTTTTAATGAAGAAATAATGGTGGGTTCCATTTTAGGGTGTTAAGATGCGTTTGTACAGACCCTCACGCTGGGTTAGACGATGAGCTTATGTGGAGGGCCACAATGGGTTAGACACTGCCACTTCACTTTTCCTTTTCCTATTAAAGGATGCCACATATCTCCATTGGAGATGCTCTGAATGAGAAAAAAAAACATGTGGATTAAAGCAAGCATGTCATGTTTACACTTCTACAATGTATGATGTAAAGATATCAAGATTCCTAAATTGGATGCCAAATGTCATTAGATTTATTTTCGGGCATATGTATTTCTAGTCCAAGTGTATCTTCTCTTAACCAACAACATATTTCACTGGTTAACAATAATTTTAGTTTTCCTTAATTTTCTTTCTTCCCCATATAGGTACCTTAATTTCAGTATAACCTCCTCTAAAGAACAGTTTCAGCAATGGAACAAATGCTTCTCAAATCATCCTATATAATTAACTTCCAACACCTCAAATCATCATATAGTATCATACACACAAATAACAATCAAATTCGAAGAAATGGTTAACTGTTTATACTCTTGAACAGCTTCATATTGAATATTACTTGTGTATATGTATCATTAATATCACTAATTCATTTGCTTGATTCTTACCAGGCGTCTTCTGATTCAAATGCTAGCAATGATGAAACGATAGATTATAAAGGGAATCCTGCTGACAAGTCTAAAACTGGTGGATGGCTTGCATCCGGACTCATTTTAGGTACTTATCGACTTCCTAACTCACTTGAAACCACAAACTGAAATATGAATTCATATACACAAATGTCCCATTGACACAATGCACATCTCCCCTGCAGTAACTGAGCTGTCAGAAAGAATTATTGTGATAGGCATTTCAATGAATTTAGTCACATATCTGCATGGACAATTGTATCTTAACACATCAGATTCTGCAAATATTGTGACAAACTTCATGGGGTCTCTCAATATGCTTGCCCTTTTTGGAGGATTTATGGCAGATGCTAAACTTGGCCGTTACTTGTCTATCATTACATTTGCATCTATATGTGCTTTGGTAAGTTTTCAAGATCCAAACTTTAGTTGTTTCTCGAACTATGTGAATTGCGGTCATGAAGAAGGAAAAAGGGAAACCATGGTAATCTAGAGGTGGCAAGATGGGCGGGTCAAGCAGGTTGGGTAAAGGGTCAAAACACGTTCAACCCAAAACAAGTTATTTTTCAGCAGGATAGAAAACTCGCTGAGTTGGGTTGTATAAAAAAACAATATTATGATGATAATGATAATCTAAATCCTTGAATGAAAAAATTCAAAAGGTTATGTCCTTTAGAGAAAGACTTTCAATTTTTACCGTGTTTTACATGTTCGACTCATTTAACCCGTCCCACATTTAGCTAAATGTTTTTGACCAGTTCAGGATATATATAACCCAAACTGACCCATATGTAAGTACATGGGTCGAAATTTCCCCCTATATTGGTACTATTCCAGTAAATGACCGCATTCACATACAAAACGTAAACCTCGCAACATTTTTTTTGAAACAGGGTGTGGGATTTCTGACAGTAGCAACCACCATCCCTAGTTTGAGGCCGCCTCCATGTGACACTTCAGGTAAACAAAAATGCATACCAGCCAACACAGGTCAACTAGCTATGCTCAACATAGCCCTTTACACCATAGCACTTGGTGCTGGTGGCATAAAGTCAAACGTTTCAGGATTCGGGTCTGACCAATTCGACAAGTCAAACCCAAAAGAAGAGAAAGCAATGGTTTACTTTTTCAACAGGTTCTACTTCGGTATTAGCCTAGGATCTCTCTTTGCAGTAACCGTTTTGGTGTATATACAAGATAATGTGGGTAGAGGATGGGGGTATGGGATATCAGGTGGGACCATGATTATAGCTCTCATTCTGCTGCTGAGCGGGACAAGTTTTTATCGGTACAAGAAACCACAAGGGAGTCCATTAACTGTAATATGGAGAGTAGTGTTTTTGGCTTGGAAAAATAGGAAACTTTATCACCCTGATGATCCTAGCTTCTTGAATGGTTACAGCTCCTCAAAAGTCCCATACACACGGAGATTCAGGTAACCAATGCAGCCAAATCAGAATTCTTTTATCTTAAAGCAATTAGTGAGGCTGCT
Organism: Pseudognaphalium luteoalbum; assembly: GCA_963422505.1. Lineage (NCBI taxonomy): Eukaryota > Viridiplantae > Streptophyta > Magnoliopsida > Asterales > Asteraceae > Pseudognaphalium > Pseudognaphalium luteoalbum. Next base: position 111,852,042 of record OY730196.1, read on the forward strand.
CATTTGATACTTCTAAAGCTGGTCAAGATGGTGTAAGAGGTTTTAAGCATTAGAAAAACACTTTGAAAGACTTTCGACCCATTTGATCCATTTTGGTTTCTAGTTTCTATTTTAAGAGTTTGACCCGTCAAAGATAATTCATAACCCGAATTGACCCATTCATACGTGCATGAGTTATAATTGGCCAACTTTAAAAGAAGTACAAAAGAAAACCAACGGCACTAGCTACCTAGGCACTGATTGCTAATGAGTGATAAATCTGACTGGCTACTATTTTAACAGGCGTCTTGATAAGGCTGCATTAGTGGGTGATGATTGCAAGTTTACAGAAGAAGATAAAAACAACCCGTGGATAGTTTCAAGTGTAACTCACGTTGAAGAAGTAAAAATGGTGATAAAGCTCATCCCTATATGGTCAACAGGCATTCTCTTCTGGACGGTTTACTCTCAAATGAACACTTTCTCCATTGAGCAAGCAACCATCATGAACCGAAAAGTTGGTAGCTTTGAAGTACCTGCGGGCTCTTTTGCCTTCTTCTTATTCGGATCCATTCTCCTATTTACCTCTCTTAATGAAAGAGTAATTGTTCGTATTGCTAGAAAAATCACCCATGATCCAAAAGGACTCAGAAGTCTTCAGAGAATTGGAATCGGACTTGTTCTGTCAGTTGCAGGAATGGTGGCAGCTGCTATATGTGAGCAGAAAAGGCGGGAAATGATGCTTGATCAAAAGATTATAATGAACTCTTTTTGGTTGGTCCCACAATTTTTCTTGGTTGGTGCTGGTGAAGCGTTTTGTTATGTGGGTCAGCTTGAGTTTTTCATCACAGAAGCACCCGATAGGATGAAATCCATGAGCACGGGATTATTTCTAAGTACTTTATCAATGGGGTTTTTCGTGAGTAGCATGTTAGTGTCGTTGACAACCATGTTTACTAATGGAAGCTGGCTCAAAAGCAATTTGGATCAAGCAAAGCTGGAAAACTTCTATTGGATGCTCGCAATTCTTGGAGTGATCAACTTTTTGGCCTTTCTAATTCTAGCATCTCGACACCAGTATAAAACACTACATTATGGTGAAACTAGTAATACTTGTGATAAAGATATTGAGGTCCAGAATATAGGAAACGATGCAAGCGGTAAAGGAAAGGAAGTAGCCTAGTACACATATCTTGGTGCTATATGAATTATGTGATTCAAATAGGTAATGGTCTTTTATATTCCTATCGAGGAGTGCTAAAGAATGCAATCTCTCAATTTATGCAGCTCAGAGGGAGTTATATAAGCATGAGAAGTGAGATAAATTCAATCCTGATTATATATGGGAAAAGGATGGTCACTGATCAGCATTCGGGAGTCATATGTACATGTTGTAACGCAAGATAACCATTTTATGGATTGAGTTCTTCTAATTGAAAGTTTATTAGTAGTGACAATTGATGATTTCATAGTTGAAATAAAATGTCAGAAGTTCAATTGAACATATTGTTTTTAACCTGTGTTACTTTCAGCAAGAAGTTTAAGACATTAATAACAGAGATTGTAAACACACTCCGATATGGATTTTTTTTTTTTTTTTGGGGGTAAAGTCTCCCATATGGATTTCAATACCCTAATAACATAAATGAAAGTGGGAGTATATCAAGGAGACTGAATAGCAATTGCAAAAAAGTGCCATGTTAAACATCAACTACCCCAATTTTTCTTATTTGCTAATGGTACAAATGAGGAAATCAAAGATGGCATACACATCTTGTGATTCACACTAGCAAGATAGATTTCAGGTTCTAATTTTGTAGAAGTAAGAAACTATCGCACGGAAACTGGAGAGCTATGAGTGAAACATATATATTATTGCAGAATGCAAACATATATAGTCAGATGAGATAGAAATAAAAGTACATGCATAATTTCAGATTGCCTGCTGAGTAGGATCAGTTGCACATGGTGGAAGATGGCTAACAACCAAAGGTAGACGGAGTGCACAATGGTTTTCTTGCTTTTGTTTGCGTGCCTTAAACATCTCTTCAGTCTCGACAACAACCAACCTCTTAACCTGTGTCAAAAACAACATTTGTTACTCCACCAAGTATGTTTTGATAATCTAGAGGTGCCGATTCTGACCCATTTGCCTAAAGATGGCTCAATTGGGTTGTTTTTATATCTCCAACGGGTCTAGCGGAAATTGATCAACCAGATCAAACAGGTTGAGAGTCACTCAAATAAGAGAAAAAAGTGAATGAAGGAATGACATGTGTTTTCAAGTGCGGGGTGTTCATGGATGGTTCACCGGGGGTTCGGTTAACCGAGAAGCGGTTAACCGAAAATTAGTTTCGCTAATTTCTTGAACCTAAACCGAAACCGAAAAGTTCGGTTAACCGGTAATCGGTTAACTGATTTTTCGGTTCGGTTAATCGGTTAACCGTGTAACCGTTTATTAATTAACAACTATTATAAAAAGTTATTAATAACACACAAATACACATTCATTAATAAGTGTTCATTATATTTAAGATATTTTGATGATAAAAACATCAAATGATAAGCATTTTACTCTTTATAATTGTGTATTTATATGATACGTATGTTAATCATTCGGATATAATTAGAATAAAGTATTAGTAGTTAGCATATTAGGGAAAATTTAAACTAGTAAACTACCTTAAAATGAAACCAAAAGATATATAAATGATTATATTAAAACACAAGTGTAAATATCTATATATTAAATATAATATATACATTATATATATATACATATATTTAAAACTATGTATAACTTTTCGGTTTTTTCGGTTAACCGTTTTTAATATCTATCCCAAAATCATAAACCGAAACCGAAAAACCGAAAAAAATTCGGGTCGGTTAACCTAAATTCGATTCAATTCTACCGGTTTACGGTTCGGTTTTTCGGTTTCGGAATATTTTGAACACCCCTATTATATCCTAAATCTCTTTGGAGTACTAATTAGTATTTTAACAGAATAAATTTTATTTTCTAACCATATTTAATTTAGTATGGAGTGCAATATAAAACAGACAGAATTTGTTGACAGTTAGCCACAACCCAGCCCGATTGGAACCATACTACTACAAATTGCTTGTTTTGACCCCAACCCATTTTGACACACCACCAGACTGCCTATTTGCCACCTCTATATGATATCTCAATGCAACTGAACTCTTCAAAAAAGAAAAAACCTGCTGAAGCATGCCTCTGACTGTAGGAGTGTTCCATCGCATAACAGTTCGATTGCATTTTCCAAGACGCAACGCTTCTAACGTGCGCCTGTGAAGTTTCCTGGTCCCTGGAATGCCCCTCACCAGAGTTATGTATAGATTGGGACTCCATGCTATTGGAGCACATGCTTTGTAAGCCTTGTAAGCATTCATCTTCTTTTTCAACCTACAATTCATATGAACAGCATGAGACCACATAATCAACAAGCAATCATTTACTTTAACATCCGACCCATGTACGGGATCCAATGTTAGTGTAGTTACATATAAAAATCTTATAGATATTATAGCTTTAATAGAAGCAATGCAGTCTATAAATTCAGTAAATCATTTTCTTAATTCAATAATAAGGTGGCATTTCCACAAACAGGTTGTGGACGTACTATTAACCCAAAAGATGATTCCCCATTTATCAAATATAAACCAAGGTGAAGAAACATAGTAAGATAACAACAAAATACTGTTATGTATGTGAAGAAATAATCAGTTAAATTTATCGATTACTAATAATAATTAAAAGGAATGACGAAGGGACCTGACTGAAGAGCGGAAGAACGGTGTATGTGAACTAGCTCGATAAAATCTTAAATCCTTTGCGGCATTAGGATACAAATTAAAACCTAAACCACTATGAGATGTTACTTTAGACACATATAAAACTTGAGGGACTAAAACTAAAAATTAACACTTTTCATAATTGGCTAGTTCTGCTTCTTGAATCTTGATCATAAACTCATAAAGTGACAAATATTCGATAGGATTGATTTGTTATCACGTGTAGTATACTCGTACGCACATCCATTAACCATGTCCAATGTACTACAAATAGCTCAAAAGTTCTTATTTAATTTCTTTATGTAACTGGAAGTAGCATAATTGAACAATGGTGGTAACTCAAGTTCAGCTACAGCCACACCCAGCCAAATTCAATGGCTTTTCACAACACCCTTTTGTTACCAATATTCATAGACCAAAAAAACTACTGTTACAACCCAAAGCACTATCTTCAAGAACCCAGGTACCCATTTCTTCAAGAATCTTATATAAATGCACACAAGGTGTTTGCTATAAGTTCTATCTGACTTAAAAGTTTGTATCTTTTTGTCTATTTGGGATGTGTAGAGGATAATGGAGAGCATTTCAGTAGGTGGGGAAGTTGGTGGTGCAGGTGGGGCATATTCTTATGATGCTTTGAAGAGATTAGATAATGTGTGGTCTAGTATCTGCTCACCTCAAACAGGTATCAAGATTTTGTTTACAATCTATAGATAGGGAATAAGGGATAAGTGCTTTTGGTTTATATGAGATTCATGTGAATTTCAGTTGTACGGGAGCCGAAACAAGTTGTGTCGAATACACCTGGTTTGTTTAGGGAATCGGATATCGCAGAGAAAGAAGTGGATAAATTTGATGTGTTGGTTTGTGGGGGTACTTTAGGTATATTTGTTGCTACAGCGTTAAGTTTGAAAGGTCTTCGAGTTGGAGTTGTGGAACGTAACTTACTAAAAGGGGTATATATACATTCTGGTGTACAACTTGTTCTGGATGGTTACAAGTGATAAGTGGTTATGTGAAGCAATATTGACATTTATGTTCACTTGATATCAGAGGGAACAGGAATGGAATATATCAAGGAAAGAGCTCATGGAACTTGTTGAAGTTGGCATCTTAACAGAAGATGATATTGAGCAGGCTACAACTTCAGTATTCAATCCTGTACAAATATATAAACTTTTGTTAACCTTCAACAGAACTTTGAATAACGATTGGTCTGTATTACGTAACTCAATGAGGTCCTTGATTTCTAATTTGCAGAACAGATGTGGATTTGAGACAAAAGGAGAGATATGGGTTTTAAACATTCTTAACCTTGGGGTCTCGTAAGTTCCATACCATATTTTAAGGATTCCGTATTGCGATTTGTCTTTGAGAATTTCCAGATTTGCTGTTTTTATGATTTGATGATTTGTAAATGTTTGTAGGCCTGCAAAACTTATAGATATAATGCGGGAGCGATTCATTTCACTTGGTGGAGTAATCTTTGAGGGTTGCAGTGTTTCTAGCATAAACGTTTATCAGGATATAGCAGTAATATCTCTAATGCCAATATAGTTTATGCACTTTTTGTTATTTTTTTTAACAACAGAATAAATTGTCTACGTATTAAAACTTTGAAGGTATTGCAATTAATGGAGGGGAAGATATTGTCAGCCAGTCTTATAATCGATGCAATGGGGAATTTTTCACCTATACTTAGACAGGTTATGACATCAATCAAGATATATAATAAAGTGGTCTGATCATAAATCATAATCAACCTGTAAGCTGATTTTAGTAGCATATAACACAGATTAGAGGAAATAGGAAGCCTGATGGTGTTTGCCTCGTTGTTGGTTCTTGTTGTCGTGGTTTCAAGGAAAATAATAATAGCGATGTGATATTTAGTAGTGCTGAGGCAAAACAGGTTGGAAAATCAGAAGCACAATACTTTTGGGAGGTAATTATCTGATACGTCTATGCTTTTAGTTAGAGGTGGAAAACTGTACAGGAGGGGTAACAGGTCAAAATGGCACCCAAGGCAGGTTATTTTGGCATGGGTGGGAACGGTCCAGGTCAAGTTGAGCCGACCTGGGACATTATTTGTCCGATATTTAAAATTTTCAGAAACTGATTGGAGTGTCTTATTGATTAATAATCTGAATTTTTCAAATACTATGATTGAAGAGGTTTTGTGAATTAAAAATACTGTTTGGTAGACTTTCAACTGGTTTTGGAGATGAAGACGTAACCTAAATTGACCCATTCATAGTAACTAAGTCGAATATGCCACATCCACTTTAAATATTTGCAAATTAATCTTTTTGTTAAACCAACAGGCATTTCCTGCCGGTTCTGGACCATTAGATCGAACTACTTACATGTTCACTTATGTTGAACCTCAACCTAGTAGTCCATCACTGGAAGAGTTGCTAGAAGATTACTGGGATCTGATGCCTAAGTATCAGGTAACCTACTACAATTTAATACTTCATCCCATTAGTCACGAAATATTTACCTACTCATGCATATTTTAGAGATCAATTATTGAATGAAGAAACACCATACGTTTTAATCATAAAAATGTTGCTGTAATATACACTGATGACAAGATTTTGATATTCAAACAGGAAGTCTGTTTGGATGATTTAGAGATTTTGAGAGTTATATATGGTATTTTCCCTACCTACCGTGACAGGTAAAGATGCATTTTGCCATCCCTTTGCAAGAAAATGGTCAATGTTTGAGTTTTCAAAAGTAGTATTGGCAGCAGTATCTGAACTTATTGTTGATTTAGATATTTCTTACTCATCTTGAATGACATTCAGGCATATAAATCAATATGAAAATCTTACTCACTCATTTTTCTTCATTGGGGACGGCTGAATCTGCAGTCCATTGCCAGCAGCTTTCGATCGTATTCTACAGGTGTAATACCGAGTCTATTATAGCTTCTCCATGAACAATATAATCACAGTTGCAAATGCTCATTACAGTCTTATTCCCTGTAGTTCGGTGATGCTAGTGGCATACAGTCTCCAGTTTCCTTTGGTGGTTTTGGGAGTTTGACCAGGCATCTCGGAAGACTATCAAATGGTAATTGAAGTAGGGAACTTGTTCAAGTCAACTAAAAAGTTAAAATGTATTCTTTCAGGTAGGGGTGTGCAAATTTACCCGAAAACCGAAAATACCCGAGAATCGAACTGGACCGGAACCGAACCGGACCGAGTATATTTGGTCCAGTCCTCGGTCCTTGTTTTCCTTATTTTTCGGTTCTCGGTTCGGTTCGGTCCGATCCAGTTCAGTTCCCATGAACTGTTCAGTCACTTCAGTGTGCAAATTTCGGGTATAGCCGAAAATACCCGAGAACCGAATCGGACCGGAACCAGAAAGAACGGAGTATATTTGGTCCGGTCCTCGGTCCTTGTTTTCCTTATTTTTCGGTTCTCGGTTCGGTCCGGTTCTTGCCCGGTTCGGTCCGGTTTTGGACCATGAACACCCCTACTTTCAGGCTCCCGGGTTCATTTTACTTGTATGAAATGTCAGGAATACATGAAGCGGTCATTGGAAATCTCCTGGACTCTGAGAATTTGTCACTATTGAATCCATACATGGTCAGCTTCTACTCCTAAGCTATATATATATATATAAATTACTGTTTGTTCTAACAAGGGAATATTTCCAGCCAAACCTAAGCTCATCGTGGTTATTCCAAAGAGCCATGTCTGCAAGAAAAGAAGCCGGTGTCTCACCAGATTTCATCAACGACCTTCTCCATGCCAATTTCCAGAGCATGCAGGTAAAGTTATTGTAGTGTCTAAATGAATATAGTGCTTGTCAATTATGACTGATTGGTGTTTCCGCAGAGGCTAGGTGATCCGGTGCTAAGACCATTTCTTCAGGTAACTTACTAAGTCTCTCTTTATACAATGTGGTTGAAAAAAAAGGTAATAACCGACACTCACTATAATTTTCACTTTGACTTTAACTGCTACAGGATGTCATACAATTTGGTCCTCTCATAAAGACTCTAGGGCTAGTTATGCTAACAAAACCTCAAATTCTTCCTTCTATATTTAAGCAGGTAAGTAGCCAGCTAAAGTAGTTACAATTATTATAACGATAAATTAAATTTAGTCTTGCTGAACAGGTTGGCTTCCCAGTTCTGATTGACTGGCTTGGACATTTTTCACTATTGGGTTCCTACACATTTCTTTCCATATATGTTGACCCATTAATAAGGTACCATTTCTTGTTATACTAACTTACAATACCACAAGTCTTTTTAGATTCTAAGATGATTAAGTTAGTGGTTTCTAACATTCTGTTAGGCCTGTGACTGATACACTTTCAACCGAGATGAAATACAAATGGAAGAGGCAACTTGAGGCATGGAAATATGGAGCTGGTTTAGACTACAAATTCGATGATGAATGAGTAATCAATAGTATGTCCAATAAAAGGCAGTAGAATACTAGAATCAAACTTTTATTATTATCAAATTTATAGTATTCTAACTGTAAAACATGTGTTCTTATATTAATACTCCGTAATTGCTTTCTAGCAAAATGTAAACCTGTTATACAACAACATTGACTAAACTATTTATTCATATTACTTATTTACAACAACAATCATAGACATGTATATATAACATCATTGAAAACAACATAGAAGAATTTTAGTAACTTTTTGACTTATCAGTTGGGAGATCTTTTGGCGTTCAACATTCTTGAAAGCTCCTTAACCAAAGGCTTCTCTTTGATATTTTCCTTTTTCTCCACGTGCCATTTGTTTGCTACACCTTCGGCCTGAAAATTATAAACGTTTTAGAATGCACATATTAATTTATTTTACATCTTCCGTACAAATCATTTAATTACTCATACCCAATTTCTTAAAGGGGCCACTTGCTCTTTAATTGATTCGAATTTCGGCTGAACCATATCTTTTCCTTTGATTCGAATATCATCAGTCTGCAGGACACAATAAAACTATGATATGATGTTGAACACCAAGAAATTGTAAGAAGTACATAAAGAATAAAGATCACATACAGTATGTAACTCAAGTTGTGAGACTGCAAGTCCGATAGTCAAGGTGGCTCCGCCAAAGACAATGGCAGTTGCAGCAGCAAATGCTTTAGCAACTAGGGTTAAAAAGGATAAAAGAAAATTGAGCATGTGAACCTTCATACATCAAATCATCAAAATAAAACGTTAACAGAAACCTACTTTGTGATAAACCAACAGCTGCAGCCTTTAACTTCTCGGGATTAATAGGTGTGTACTTGTCAGTACGGAGTTCATTCGCAGTTGAAGCAGAAAATGAATTGTCTGAATTTGGCAATTGCCATCTGCAAGTAAAAATAGAACTTTACATATCTATTTAAATATTTATAAAATATCCTACTAACATAAAATATCATATGAACAAACCCATGCTGAATAATTCTTCCATTAACTACTCCTCGTTTAACTTAGCTCGAATTCCAAATGCAGATCAGCACGTAAAGCTTCTTTTTGCATAGAAAAATCCCCAATTACATATCCAACAAATTTTTTTAGATGTATCTTTCTCCTTTCCTAGTCCAAATTCCATAAGTGGAACACAAAGTTAACTATCTTCTTTATACAACTTATGCCCATCCAACTAGAAAACACCTACATCTTGTCAGTGCAAACCAAAAGGGTTCGTTTTTGAACTTCAGATTATCCCAACAAATTGCTAGCAAATTCTTGCACTCTTGATACCAAACCCACAACATATCACATTAATACATCACTATCAAGTACCTAATCAGGCTCAATTTTTATATTTACTTGTACTCCTAGTGCAATTTTAAATATAACCTAAACCAAAAGGTGTTGATATATGCAACATTTTTTATTTATTCATACACCAAAACTTGCAGTACAGTACTGTACAGTACAACATAATAATGCATAAAAGATGATGTGGGAATCAAAACATGTGTTGTATTTATCAACACCCAAACCAAAGTATGGAATTTAGTACTCTAATACCTTTTGGGTCCAAAAGTGACTTGAGGAAGTGAGACGTAAGCCCTAAGAGGGTTCATAGCATCGCGCGAAACAGATGACACACCACCAATTGTTTCATCGGATTGAAGAACCCACTTTGATCCATTTGACAGAGTTGAATCGGACGGTGGTTTGAAAATACCCGACGGTAAATTGTGTTTCAAGATCTCGGGTAAAATATCGGCACCGTTTTCATGAATGGTGGGCGCCGGATTAGCGCCGGCAGCGGTGGGTTTGTTGATTTTATCAGCGAGACGGCCGACGGCGTGTTTGGATTCTTGTAAAAAGTAGGCGCCTTCTTTTCCCGCCGCCAATCTTCCGACCAAAAAACTCATTTCAAGTTTGGTGATTTGGGGCTTTTTTTAGAAAGGTGAATTTGTATGTGGTGCTTTATATACATATACGGTGGTGTTTGGTTAGTGTATAAACGTATCCCTTTTCCAGGGGTGTTTCCATATCTGAATCCATTATTTGAAAATTCGAAAACCCGATTCCGAAACTATCCGAAATTTAGGATATTCAAAAATACGGATACCCGAATTTCGTATCCAAAATTTTGTAATTGGATAACATTTTTCAGATATTTCGGATATCTAATATTTGACAAAATCATAATTTTGAATTTTTTTTCCAAATATTATTATAAATACAAGATATAAATACATTATAATTATTGAATATTTGATTACTATTGATATTATGCGGTTTAATCTTTTCTATTTTGAATATATGCACTAAAAAACTTAAGTTTTAATTGTGTAACTAGATCATAACCCGTAAAATTTACAGGCTAGTTAATTTTCTAGCAAAAAATATTTAGTATTATAAAATTATGTTGGATAAAATTATAATTCATAGATTATTGAATAAAATCATAATTCACAAATTACTTAAATAACGTTGATTTTTTATTTTTAAATTATAGAAATCATGTAAAATTTGTGGGCTAGTTAATTTTCTAGCAAAAAGTATTTAGTATTAGAAAATTATGTTGGATAAAATCATAATTCATAAAATATTTAAATAAGGTTGGTTTTTTATTTGTAAATTATAAAAATCTTGTAATATAGGGAAATGTAGTATCTTATACACATTTAATACTAATAAGGGAGTTTGTAGATATTAATGTTATTTTTGAAATTATATAATTTTTCGTTACTATTTTATAAAATGAGTTATATGTGACACCCGTCAAATTAAGACTAAAGATTAGTGCCTAATCAATTGTTAATACATGTAATTAGTTTTGTATTAGGCTAATTAATGTATCGAATTATACATTGATGAATATATACAATTATGCGATTTGATTAAATCGTACGCGACCCAAATCGAATGTAATTCGATTCAATTTATACGGACGTTGGTGAACAATTTTATTAAATAATGTAATATTATTTAGTACAAACATTATATCCAAAATATTATTTTGATAATATTTCGTAATTAGTTTGTATCATACAAATAAACGTCCACGCGATTAAAATGTTAAAAACACAAAGAAACGAAACCATTTAAGTTATTAAGTATTTGGTAAAATACTTCAACAAAAATATTGAATAAACATTCGTATTTTAAAACATATATTTAAACATATAAAATAATTATTTAACGTTTAAACGATCGGGAAAACGAACACCGCACGTAGCGCAAACGCGGGGATTAAAAATTTGGGAGATTCCCATCCCCTTCTTCCCAAAAATCTGCTCCTTTCCCCCATTTGCCCTCACTTTTTCATTTATCATCTCTCTCTTCCACCTCCTTTCTCTCTTTTCTCTCTAACCATAACCACCACACCACCACCACACCACCACCACTTAAATCACCAAAATAACACCATCAAACAACATTAAATCATCTAGCTCGTTTGGAAGAAAACGTTCACGGAGTCACGATCTACATTTCCCTCTTTTTGGATTCCTCCGACGTTAAGTTTGTAAGTTTCCGACAAAATCCGAAACACTCCGATTTTACTCATTTTCACTTGTTTATGGGTTATTTAAGCTTAAAATGTCCAAATATTGGTTGGGTAAAAGAATCGGACCAAACGGTCACCGGAAAACATGTTTTTGGCTCAAATTCCGGCCAACAGCTCGTTGTGTCGCAGAGGCTCCAGGCCACCTGCGACACAATCCCTTATGTCGCAAAACCCCCACTTATTGCATATAGCGACACAAGTGACTATGTCGCAAACCCTTCGAATGTCGCATTTAGCGACACAAAATACTATGTCGCAAAACCTATTTTCGTCGCATATAGCGACACAACATTTTATGTCGCATTAAATTGCGGATGTCGCACTTAGCGACACAAGCCCTTATGTCGCAGACATGATCTGCGACACAAAAGACTATGTCGCATCTAGCGACACAAGCCTTATGTCGCACACTGTGTCGCATGAAACAGAACCAAGAAAACACAGATTTTACTAAATGTCCAGACCAAAAATTTTATCACTTGATTTCTGTAACATCCTTCGTACCGGTCTGGTAATTTTCTATTTAAATTGATTATTTAATTATTTTAGAAATTTTTTATATTAATTGTTATTTGAGAAACTTAGGTAAATAGGTCTTAGGACTTATTGTGAATATTAATTGTTAGTTGTTTTAATTTTTATAGTTGACAGTACAATAAAATAGATTTCTCGCGAGTAGTATTTAAGTGCCAGACAATAGATTTAAGACGGATATAAACTACTCAAAATAATTAAATTGAAAGAGTCAGCTTAAATGAGGAGACCGATTTTTTGTTGTTACTTTCCTCAATTTCTCATTTCAAATGAAACCCTAACTCCTTCATCATCATAAGAACACATACACTTAAATTATATGTAAGCTTAATCAAGATTGCAGCTGAATTCTTGAGTTATCTATCCTTATAGATATCATCATCTTCTTCAAAGTGTAAGTGTTTGATTTTTATGAACTCATGCTTTGTTAGGTCAAGAATGAAAATGTTGAATTGTTTGATGTTTGTAGTTGTGGTAGATGAGATATGATCATATATGATGTTCCTTTGATGTTAAAATTGTTTCCTTGTTGAATTTGTATCTGAACTTGTGAAAATTTATGTTAGAAAACGAGCTGAGATTCTGCAGAACAGGAACTGGATTTGTTGGGTTTCATGGCATAGCCGATAGGCTAAGGTTAGCCGATAGGCTAAGTTAGTTCAAAATCATGACAGAACTTGACCTTGAACAAAAAAAAACTTGGAATTAACTAGGAAAGCCGATAGGCTAAGGCTAGTTACAGCCAAATGGCTATGAACAAAGTCAGAACCCAATCAGTTTGTGTCTCATATGTTCTTTTGCCATGTCTAGATAATTGGGTGATGATACTTGAATGCTATGTGTAATACCATGTATTTCAAAGACGATGAACTCTCAGAAAATGAAATAATTACTTGTATAATGTGTTCGGCTACATAAGTATTATTCGTTGATACCAAGTTATTAACTTGTGTGTTTTGTGGTATTTCAGATACCCCAAAGACTCAGTGACTAGAAGCTGAGTGTGGAGACGACAGAGGTATCGGTGAGTGGATTTAGAACTCACCCTTCGATTTAGTTGTAACTGTTTGGTTGCAACAAGTATACGTAGATTGATTATACGATTGTTAATCTGTGTTATTGATTATGAATCTACGTGATATGTGAATCTATGTGTATCTAATTATTGAGGTCAACGTGTAGTTGGACTTTTTGGTTATTATGTGAATTACACAAGTTTTGATTCATTTGTTATGTTTGAGACTTGTGTATGAGTTTAATAACCAATAGTTATCGGTCTATTCTGTATTGGCCATATAGATTGACGTTAAGTGTTCTTTGGGAATCCCCGGGTATTATGATATCCCAAGAGTCACCGATCCTCATTGAAAAAGAATGTGTTTACTAGTATTTGCTGTAAACAGATTGTTATGCTAAGTCGAATTGTGTGTGATAAATTCATTCACTTAGCTTTGTGCTAATCCCTTACTTTAACTTCCTGCAGATTTTGTTTACTATGTGGGTGGTCAGGAAGTGGATGCTTCGGCAGGGAAAGTTTGACGACTTGTGACTCTGATATGGTTTTGTATAAACCTTATTTTGTGATATATATATATATAATACCCCGTCTTATGTAATTTTAAACAGTCTGAATTTGGTGTGTTTTGAATATGTAAACTGTTTATGTATAATATTTAATATATAGTAATGAAATGTAATTTGTAATATACGCTTCCGAGTAAAATAATATAATATTGTTGTATAGAAAGAGGGGTGTTATAAGTTGGTATCAGAACATAGATTTGTGTGAATTGAGCATTGTAAAGTGTTCAATCTCAAATTTGAACTGTGTTATGTCAAACATTCCTGGGTATGGGATTTAGCATTGGTTATGAATCAGTTAGTAGATAAGTACTAACGATTAACAAGTTTCAAGTTGTTGTGTTGAATACAGATATGGCAGATAACGAGCAACCGACCACCAACCCTAATAATGCCTCACGGATTGATGTTCCTCCTTCAGATATTCATAATGAGAGACATGATCATGAGGGTACTTCTTTTCCTGCTCGCGAAGAATCGAATCGAGATGATTATCTTTTTCAGTTAGAAGATGAGGTGATTAATCTCAGAGAATATAAAAGGCAGACGGAAACTGCATCATCTCAGCAACGTTCTCAGCAACAGATACCTGTGTTTGGTGATATTCCTCATTTTCAGTCAAATAAACAGTGTTCATTCAAAACGTTTATGGCAAGTAAACCACCAGAGTTTAGAGGTAGTACCAATCCATCAGTAACTTTAAATTGGTTAAGAGATATGGAGCGGAAATTTGATGTTACTCGCTGTGAAGAAGAATCCAAAGTGTTTTATGCTATTCAATGTTTAAAAGACGAAGCCATGGTTTGGTGGGACTCGATTACTGGTCATTTGACTCAACAGCAGAAAGAAGCCATTCGATGGCCTGATTTTCATCAAGCTGTTTGTAATCAGTATTGTTCTGAATTTGATATGGCACGTATTAGGAGAGAGTTTGTGAATCTTTAATTAACCGATAAGATGACTATCGATGAGTTAATCACACAGTTTTCGGAGAAACTACGGTTTGTACAACAGCGGGTTCCCGATGAGAAAACCAGAATTGAGCAGTTTGTGGAAACCTTACCTCATAATTATCGTACTACAGTAAGGTTAGCTAGTAATCTATCCCAAGCTTTTACTCTTGCACGTTCGGTTGACAGTGATATTAGAGGTTTTCAAGAATCTCAAGCTAGAAATACTTCATCTTCATTTCCAAGAACTAGAACAGATTCTTCGGGTAAAGGAAAGTCCAGGTGGCAAGGAAATCGTCAGGGTCAAAGATTCGACAGTAAAAGTGGTTCATCTGGAAGTTCTAACTGGTGCAGTTCTTGTCGATCCAAACATACTGGTCCCTGTACAATTCAGACAAACAAATGTGTTAAAACAAATGTGTTAAATGTGGTGAATTGGGTCATGAGTTTAAAAATTGTAAGTTTCCCAATTATGTATGTTGGAACTGTAAGAAAGGA
Organism: Pseudognaphalium luteoalbum; assembly: GCA_963422505.1. NCBI lineage: Eukaryota > Viridiplantae > Streptophyta > Magnoliopsida > Asterales > Asteraceae > Pseudognaphalium > Pseudognaphalium luteoalbum. Next base: position 111,867,404 of record OY730196.1, read on the forward strand.
GGGCATCGTGTTGGGTAGTGTCCTGAGGCAGGAAAGCAGGGTTCGGTCTCGGTCGGGAGTTCGTCATCTTCCGGTCAAAAGCGGAAGAATCCTCCGCCAGCGACAAGTAGGGGTTTTCAGATGACAGTCGATGAGGCCGTCCACACAGATGATGTGATTACCGGTACTTTTCTTATAAACTCTGTACCAGCTCGTGTATTATTTGATTCTGGAGCAAATTGTTCTTTTATATCTGTGTGTTTCTGTGATAAGTTGAAACTGATCCCTACTGTGATAACTAAGCCCTTAGAAGTAGAGATTGTTAGTGGCAAATTAGTTCCTGTTACCACCTCGGTGACTGGAGCTAACATTGTGATAGATGGTCAGACTTTTCCAATTTCGTTTCTGTTAATGCCGATTCCAAGTTTTGATGTGATTATTGGCATGGATTGGTTAAGTCAATTTAAAGCGAGTATAGATTGCCACCATAAGCTGATTAGAATCCCAATCTCTGAAGAGTCATACGTTGTGGCTCGAGGAGAACAGGATAGTGGGTGTATTCCTCTGATTTCCATGATGAAAGCTAGGAAGTCGTTGTCTAAAGGCTGTGAGTCTTATCTAGCTTATGTCATTAATGCCAAATTAGAAAGGAAGTCCATTTCTGAGGTTCCGGTTGTTTCTGAATATCCAGAGGTGTTTCCCGATGATTTACCTGGTTTACCACCGGTTAGGGAAGTTGAATATCAGATTGATCTTATTTCTGGCTCCTCTCCCGTAGCTAAAGCTCCCGATAGATTAGCTCAGTCTGAGATGCGTGAAATGATGAATCAGATACAGGAATTATTGGATCGGGGGCTTATTAGACCGAGTTCTTCCCCGTGGGGTGCACCAGTTTTGTTTGTTAAAAAGAAAGATGGGTCATTCAGAATGTGCATTGATTATCGGGAATTAAATAACATAACAGTAAAGAATAAATATCCTCTGCCTCGAATAGATGATTTGTTTGATCAGTTGCAGGGATCTTCTGTATATTCTAAAATATCCTCTACCATCAAGTTCGTGTTCGTGAACAGGATATTCCAAAGACTGCTTTTCGTACCAGGTATGATCATTATGAATTCCTATTGATGCATTTTGGTTTGACTAATGCTTCAGCAGTTTTTATGGATTTAATGAACCGGGTATGTCGACCATTTCTTGATAAGTTTGTAATTGTTTTCATCGATGATATTCTCGTGTATTCTAAGTCCGAATCAGAACATGCCATGCATTTGAGGTTAGTTCTTGAAACCTTGAAAAGAGAACAGTTATATGCAAAATTTTCTAAATGTGAATTCTGGATTCGGGAAGTACAGTTTTTGGGACACATTATTTGTAATGATGGGGTTAAAGTTGATCCTTCTAAAGTTGAAGCTGTAATGAATTGGAAAACTCCAAAGAACGCTTCTGAACTTAAAAGTTTTTTGGGTTTGGCGGGTTATTACCGGAAATTTATTAAATACTTTTCTAAAATTGCCGGTTCGTTGACTAAATTAACCCGTAAGAATGAGAAATTTGTGTGGACTGATCAGCAGAAAACGGCTTTTCAGACTTTAAGACACTTATTGTGTCAGGCTCCTGTGTTGGCATTACCTAATGGGTCTGATGATTTTGTCGTTTATTGTGATGCATCTTATACTGGGTTGGGTTGCGTTGCGTTCTGATGCAGCGGGATAGAGTCATTGCTTATGCTTCTCGTCAGTTGAAACCTCATGAAAAGAACTATCCCACACATGATTTAGAACTTGCAGCTGTAGTGTTTGCTTTAAAAATATGGAGACACTATTTATATGGTACTAAATGCATTGTTTGTACTGATCATAAAAGTCTGCAGTATGTGTTTTCACAGAAAGAACTGAATATGCGTCAAAGGCGATGGTTAGAATTAATCAAAGATTATGATTGTGAAATACGTTACCATCCAGGAAAGGCAAATGTAGCTGCAGATGCTTTGAGCAGAAAAGGTACTTCTGACCGAGTTTATTTTCTAAAAGTTGATGTTTCTTCTGATTTGGTAGATTAAATTAAAGCTGCACAGTTAGAAGCTTTGTTGGAATATAATCTTAAGTCAGAAATTATGTTGAAAAGAAAAGACTTATTGGTTGACGATTATAGAGGATTAAAGACTTTTCAGTCTCGTGTTTGGATTCCTCTTATTGGTGGTATTCGAGATATGCTTTTGAGTGAAGCTCACAAGTCTCGGTTGTCTGTCCACCCTGGTAATACACGGATGTATAATGATCTGAAACCTTTATACTGGTGGCCCACAATGAAAACTGATATAGCAAAGTTTGTTGGTAATTGTCATATATGTGCTCAAGTTAAAGCTGAACATCAGAAACAGTTAGAGATTCCAGAATGGAAGTGGGAACATTTGACCATGGACTTTGTGACTAAACTTCCACGTACATCTCGAGGTAATGACATGATTTGGGTCATTGTTGACAGATTGACCAAGAGTGCACATTTTCTAGCTACTAGTGAGACTGCCTCTCTCAGTAAACTCGCACAGTTGTATGTTAATGAAATTGTCTCGAGACATGGTATTCCATTGTCGATTATGTCAGACAAAGATTCTCGATTTATTTCCCATTTCTGGCAAAGTTTACAGTAGGAGTTGGGTACACGTATTAATCTTAGCATGGCTTATCATCCTCAGACAGACGGTCAGTCAGAACGTACTATTCAGACGTTAGAGGATATGCTCAGAGCTTGTGTCTTAGAGTATGGAGGTTATTGGGATTCTCACCTCCCTTTGGTGGAGTTTGCTTATAATAATTCCTATCATTCCAGTATTGGTATGCCTCCTTATGAAATGATATATGGTCGTCGTTGTCGTACCCCCAAGTGTTGGTTAGAAGCAGGAGAAAAGCAGTTTGCAGGCCCAGACATTGTACAGATCACTGCTGATAAAGTGGTTATCGCCCGAGAAAAGTTAAAAGTTGCACGTGATAGACAAAAACAATATGCAGACCCACGTTGGCGACCGATTACCTTTACCGAAGGTGAGTTGGTGTATTTGAAAGTCTCCCCGTGGAAAGGTGTTATTCGATTTGGAAAACGAGGAAAGTTGGCACCTAGGTATATTGGCCCCTTCAGAATTCGTCAGGTGGTTAATGACCAATCAGTTTCATTGGATCTTCCTCCTGAGCTTGCTGGTATTCATGACATGTTTAATATCTGTTATTTGAGAAAGTGTAATGTCGAGAATCAATCCCAAATTCTTCCTTTGCAAGACTTGAAAGTCGACCAGAACCAGAAATTAGTTGAAGAACCAATTGAAATTCTCGATAGAAAAGTTACTAAACTTAGAAAGAAACATATACCAATGGTGTTAGTTAAATGGAGAAACAGTTTAGGTTCCAATTTAACCTGGGAGACCGATGAATCTATGAAATCCAGATATCCTTGATTGTTTGATCGAGTTTAGATTTTGAGGACAAAATCTCCTAAAGGAGGAGAGATTTGTAACATCCTCCGTACCGGTCTGGTAATTTTCTATTTAAATTGATTATTTAATTATTTTAGATATTTTTGATATTAATTGTTATTTGAGAAACTTAGGTAAATAGGTCTTAGGACTTATTATGAATAGTAAATTGTTAGTTGTTTTAGTTTACTATAGTTGACAGTACAATAAAATAGATTTCTCGCGAGTAGTATTTAAGTGCCAGATAATAGATTTAAGACGGATATAAACTACTTAAAATAATTAAATTGAAAGAGTCAGCTTAAATGAGGAGACCAATTTTTTGATGTTACTTTCCTCAATTTCTCATTTCAAATGAAACCCTAACTCCTTCATCATCATAAGAAAACATACACTTAAATTATATGTAAGCTTAATCAAGATTGTAGCTGAATTCTTGAGTTATCTATCCTTATATATATCATCTTCTTCTTCAAAGTGTAAGTGTTTGATTTTTATGAACTCATGCTTTGTTAGGTCAAGAATGAAAATGGTGAATTGATTGATGTTTGTAGTTGTGGTAGATGATATATGATCATATATGATGTTCCTTTGATGTTAAAATTGTTTCCTTGTTGAATTTGTATCTGAACTTGTGAAAATTTATGTTAGAAAACGAGCTGAGATTCTGCAGAATAGGAACTGGATTTGCTGGGTTTCATGGCATAGCCGATAGGCTAAGGTTAGCCGATAGGCTAAGTTTAGCCGATAGGCTAAGTTAGTTCAAAATCATGACAGAACTTTCCCCTGAACAAAAAAAAGCTTGGAATTAACTAGGAAAGCCGATAGGCTTCTTTTAGCCGATAGGCTAAGTTAGTTCAAATTCAAGTCCATGTGCGTTTTTCACCAAAGCAATATAGTAGAAATAAATTTTTTTCGAACTGACTTGGCATCTCGACCCCAACCAGGGACCAGCCCCTTGGACCCCGCCAAGGGTTGCCACCCCTGGGACCCCGCTAACCAGGGGCGCTGCCCCTGGACCCCCGTCACCTAAAGTTTATAAGTACTTTTAAGTATAACACCTTTCAAAAATCAAAATAATAATGTGGGATTATTATTACAAACAAATCACCAACGGACCGTACACGTTTTCAAAAAATAACCAAATCAACCAAATCGTAGTAATTTGGACATTCTAGTTGAAAGAACAACTACAAAGGTAGTCTTTATAGATACTTTCTCAGATTTATAACCATCGCGTGTCGTGGACACCCTCAAGTTACAAGTCTTCGGACATCGATTCTCGGCTAATCAACTCAAGTTTAATTAGTTAAACTCTCCAGACTCAGGTGAGTCTCATTACCCCTATTTTACTGTTTACTCAGGGGTGTGATATACTGCTCGTTTTATTTTAACTATATGAACGCAAGTACGAAAACAAACGATTACTACATGAGTTATCTCACTAATCTTTTATTGCCCTCCTCAACGTAGTTTGGTAATACGTTGTAGCGTGAATATTAGTATATGGTACCATATAGGATTGACCCTCCTCGTCCGGGTTAGCATGCACTAACTGGGTAAACGGATGTACTAATATTTGTTCAGACGAGTGTAGATTAGGCACTCGTGGGAGGCACCTCGATCAGGATTCCTTAAATGTGGACCTGACACCTCGAGTTAAGCTCAGACTATGTGCTCATGGATGTAAAACTTTTATTTTGCTTAATTGTAATTTAAATTTAATTAAATCTTGCGGTTCATACAATATGTGTTGACATACAAACCTGTGAGCTCACCAGCGTTTCGCTGACCCATTTTAGCATGTATCACAGGTACTCAGCAGTAGGTTGGACTGCCATTCAGGATATCATTAGCTCGAGTCATCATGCAAAACATTCGGAGATTTAGCCGCATTATTATATTTTGTATAGATTAATTATGTATGTAAATCTCTCAATCCAGGAACTGAGCTAATGTAAACTATATTTTGATGTAAATTTTGATTTTATTAATACAAGTTGTAAAACGACGCATATAAAGTCGTTCATTATATCTTTGAGCTGTGATTATTGATTAGTCACGCACCGACCCGATTCGCTTTCGCAACCCGAATTTGGGGGTGCGACATTATCCAACACAAGAACAAATAGTTAAATTTTAATTAAAAAAATCTAAAATATCAAGGATAGGTGAATGATTCAGTTCTCGTGATACTCACAGCTTGAAGCCTATCGAAAGAGTCTGATATTGCAGCCGTGCCATCGTAGATTGTCGAGTTGTCAAAATTACATGAATTCCTTTTAATGTATTATCTCGAAGAGAATTAGTCTACACATGTGATACTGCATATCATACAACATTCAGTCTAAGTTTTGTATATAAATGACACTATTTATGTAAGTAAAATAAATAAGCAAGAACATAGTTTATGACAAAACAAATAAATTTATTAATCTAATTAATTAAGTTATGTAATACATGATGTAAGTAATCCTCTATCGCTACTAATTTACCCACGGGTTGGACATTTGAGACATATAAGTGGACACATTTGGTGATTTGATGGAGGGAGTCATTACACCATTGATCATTAATTTTGTCAACAAGTGTTGCAATCTTCCAATTCCTTCAAATAAAACATTTTCATCAATAGTCACTTTCTCTATCAGACAGCGTATTTTTTCATATTTTTTTTCAACTGCGTCTCGGTAGTTTATACATGATTCTCAATCAGCTAATACAAAAATTAAACAAAATAATAATCTAGCACACTATACCCTATTACTCAGTGACAAACAGTATGTATTCAATAAATAAACAATGTCAAAAAAGTTTAAAACAGTTACAAACTTATAACTTAATTTTATTCAACTTTTTTTAAAAAATGATCCAAAAAACAAATAACAAATAGAAAATAAAAATAATAATGAAAGTAATGAAATGTCTTACCTTTATTATATCTGATAGATGCAACCCACCAATCCCACATAATACAACCTTTAACAACTGATGACCACATTCCATATACGATAGGAAAAACATCACCTTTAGCAACTAATCTTTTGATCATAAATATTTCACCGAACTTTAAAGATGTTTTTTCAAGATGTGATTGAATTAGACTGTAAGTATGGTCTGAGTAAATTACTTTATTAAGTTCAATCGCCTATATAAAAAGTTCTGTTAACCAACGACCATTACTGTGGAAAACTCCAATGACACTGTTTGGTATACACATGATAACATAACACTATTATTTATAAATTTATAAAACTATAAAAACAACACTTTTAGTGAAAAATTTATTAATCATACAATGTATAATTATATATACTTTATAGGGTTCTTCAAACGTGTGATACGTAACACTATATGAGCTTTAGTATGATGTAAAATATAATGTTATAACTATGAGGTCGATCTGGTTCAATATATATGTTCATTAAATTACCCTGAAAAAATTTGGATCAATGTCATACATATAAAACCGAATACAAAAATTACCCTAATAAAACTATTTTAATGATACAAAAGTTCAAAAATTTACCTTCTTGAGCTCTTCATGGACCAGCTCTTTAAGTTTTTTAAATATTAATTTTGTTCTAGATGACACAATGAGACATACAACGTGTACAAAAAATATAAACTAACCGGGTATTCAAATTATAAATCATTATCTGAATATGACGATAATAATAATAATAATAATAAGTAGTAGTAGTAATAATAATAATAATAATAATAATAATAATAATAATAATAATAATAATAATATAATGGTATTATATATGTAAGTATATTTAAGAGGATGTTTCATCCTAAACAATTAGGACTGTAAATTGGTCATATGAATAAAATCGTTCTTTTTTATTGATAACTGAAAGTAAATATTATTATGTTGAAAAAAATATCATCTATTGAAATTAAGTTGAATACTTTTATCATTAATTTAAATATGCGGGTGTATATCCTGTAAAAAAAATAAACTATAGACACTAAGTTATGATGAATTTTGAACACTATTGATTTAGGACATTAAATATTAAAATTAATTTTATTAAATGATGAATTTTGAACACTATTGATTTAGGACATTAAATATTAAAATTAATTGTATTTAATTAGAGTGTTGACTAATCAAAATATGTAATTAATAAGGGTATTAGTGGGATTTAAGTGTAAATTATTTTATTGCTTAATTAATCATTAAATTACTTTAAATTAATGGTCTAGATTAGATTAACCTAAAACATGAATGGTAATAATTAATTTTTGAGTACTTAGATTACTTAATATCCACTATCTTCTAATAGATAAGAGAGAATAAGAAAGATGTGACATTTTAATAGATTTCAAAACTATTTTTTATGATTTTCGAATAGTAAGATAATTCGAATATTCGAGTTCGGATATCCGAATTTTTAGATTCGAATAGTAAAATCCGGTATCCAAAATTTCAGATATACGAAATTCAGATTTCCGAATTTGAATACCCTTATCACCCTTTCTCTTTTTTGTTGAACCATTTGGTTTACTTTAGTTATTTTATTTATTGTCTTTCTGCTAAAAAACTTACATTATAGGAATTTTTCATTTATATATTTATTTATTTTATAAATGTGCCAAATCCAATTGTATAATGAGCGATTATATTGTATAATATCATTATCTTTGTAGTTGTACATTTTTTACTAATGAAATAAAAAATTGATGACATACATCTATCACGTCCGTGCATTCGCTTTAAATATAACGAGATTGACATATGTTATAACCTCTATGGAAAAAAAAATGCTATCTATAAGATAATAATTGACTTAAATTATATCAAGCATTGGTTACAATTGACGTATATTATGTGCATTATATTGAGCGTTTATCGAAACAATAATTGTACATGGATGATGCTTATATACAAGTTTTGTTATTCCTACGCACAATAATTATTTTTATTGTTTTTTTATTTTTATTTTAATTTAGTGGGTGCTATCAGTAATGAATGGTTTAGTTCATTAAATGGGAGGGTGGTTTCTAATAATTAAAGTAAATTATCATTAATGATGATATGATGATAAAATCAACTTATACAAGTTTAAAATAGAGACACGGTTTGTTGGTGCATTTGGAAGCAAAGAAATGAGGTTTGTTTTAACAATGTTCATCTCTCATGACAAAGATTAAAAGAAGATGTGCAATGTCTTCTTTTCTGCTGGATCAAAAATAGGGAAACTAAATATGATTTAAATTGGAAGAGTTGGTGCATCTTCAGTCTTGAAGGATAACTAATATCTGGAAGCGGGATTCAAGTTGGAAGCAAGGGATGTGGTAAACATAGTTGTCGTTCATTCTGTGATTCTGATACTTTGGGAATAACATGGTGGAAAAGTACATGGAATGGAACAAGAGTGTTGGATGATTGATTAATGGTCTTGCACTTTCGATTTATTAGGATTTATTGCAAATTCGGATCTGTTTGGGGAGTTATAAAAAACGAGCTAGAGTGAAAATCGGTGGCGCGACCTCTAGTTTTTCGGGAATTTTTTCCTGGATCTTCTCTAGGTTTTTTTCCATCCATTTTAACTCCCTAGCAGTTAAGATCCGGATTATTCATGGTGGTGTCTAATATGTAATAAGTTTATGATGAAACTATATTGTACTATGGTGACTATCTAGCAACTTGCTAGTAGTTATATATCAATAAAACTTCTTTGACTTTCAAAAAAAAAAAAAAAGGTTTAAAATAGAGACGCTCAAGTTTTTTGATAAATTTTGCTAGATAAACAGAATTCTAAGAGTTTTTTTTTTTATTTTTGAAAGGCAACTACTATATTACAAAAATACATCATGAAATTGACCTAAAAAGAGTGTTTTGTTTGAATCTCAATATGTTTAAGAGTTAATTCATATTCTAAGAGGTGTTAAATTAAGGTGGTTATTAAGGTACAAACATTTAATTAATATCCGAATTTCTTATTTATAGCCCTAAGAGCTACGTATAACATTTTCCTAAAAAATCGAATTTTGATACTTACCATCACACTTGAGTAATAGTTGCGATTTCATGGGTTTGATTTTTAATTTCTGAAACTTAAACTTTGATTCTATGCCTTTCTTCTAAAACCCACGATACAAACATAATTCTCTTATATGTGTTTATTCTTAAAAATATTATAATATCTAGTCAAGTATGTTGATGTCTTCAAAGTTTTAATGCGTACCATTACTTGAAGTATGTCCCAAGATATGTTGACTAATACTAACGTTCATTTCTTCTATTTTATTATAGTCGTTGAATATATTTTTATAGAGTAAATTCCAAAGATGGTCAATGTGATTTACATTAATTTATAAAAAGTGTTTCCGTACTTTTTTTTCCACTTTTTCAATCCAATAACTTTACATTTTGCTTGAAAAATAGTCCTCGTTCACCTGAATTGACTAATATACCCTTATCTTCTTATTTCTTTAATTTTGCATACTCTTTTATTGATTTTTGAAATTAATTAATGATAAAACCACAACTAAATTATTCATCCCCTTGAGAAGTCAAATACCTTTATTTTTGTTTCCCAAATTTGTTCTTGTGATTTCTCATCAACACTAACCGAACACCTCCCCTCACCGCCAGAATCACCATACCGGAATCACCACACATTTCTCCGGCCAACGCTTTCTACCTTCTCTAACCATCACTTAAGCATCTCCATTACTATAATATTGTGACCGTACCATCATTATAATCAGACATCACCGTTATCCCAACAAATTCAAAACCAACAATCATAACCGACAAGATACAACAAATGTTGATAATCGGAGTCTTCATTTTCAAATCTGCCAAATAGTGGATTTGATTTCCCGATCGTGGTGGTGCTGACCGGAATGTCGACACCTTCAAACCAACCTTGTTGTAATCGCCTTGCATACTAAGCAAAGCACAAAGATTATACCTGAGATTTATAGCTCACCGATCGAATGGTCTCTTACCACAACGGTTCGTCATTTCTTTGATGTTGTTATTTCTTCATCAGAGATGGCGATTACTCGCCGACAATGGTGGTGTCTGGTGTTTTTTTTATCAGATCTGATCTATGGTTTCGTGATTCCAAATACATGGCTAATGGAAACGGTAATGGCCGGATTTATATTAAAATTTTAAAATTAATTATTAATATAAATCAATAAAATAAGAAGATAAGGGTATATTAGCCAATTCAGGTGAATGGGAACTATTTTCGAGCAACATGTAAAGTTATTGGATTGACAAAGTGAAAAAAAGTACAAGGACACTTTTCGTAAGTCGGTGCAAACAACATAGACCATCTTTGGAATTTATTCATTTTTATAAATAAATAACTTCAAGAGTGCGTGTATTTACGGAAAACTCTTTCAATTTTCTATAAAAAGTTTCTATAAAATTTAAAAATTTAGAAAACGTGTTCCTTGTGAATTTTTGGATTTATTATCTATGCTTAATGCTTAATTGTTTCATGCGTTTTCTATTATGGAAAATAGAAACTCCGTCGTCACTTGTATTGGAACGAGTACGTTTCGTGATTTCATTAGGTTTCTAATAGAGAAAAAAACTCTTTGAAAGAAAATGAAAATAAAATTTACAATTTTATGTAACTAAACGCGCTTTAAATCTTATTTTTTGTATTGTATTTTTAAAAACAGATTTGATATTAATAAGTGTTTGATTAATCATTGTCTAAGCTGTAAACTAATACAACATATATTGGTTTAGCGCTAATTTTAGTCTTTACTTGAGACGCAAGCGTCCGTTAAAATGAGACGGTTCCAATAACTTGATCAAAATCCCTTGAGGCCCAATCGTTACTTCTCAAACAAATAAATAAATAATCCCAAATTACCTTTTTATGTTCGAGAAAGAATATGAACAAGTGACGAAATCATTTGCATATTATCTTTTACGAAATTATTAACATGATAATGAGATGAAACAAAACTTAAAAATCTATCTTCTATCTTAAAAGAAAAATCATGAAAGAATATTAGTCATTAGATGGAGATCAACAAATAAAATCTAAAGCTTTGGTATAATATAAAATTCGAGTACGGCCTTTAAAGTATAACACCATATACACTTATGTCTACAATAATCATGGATCAATGACCTATTTTTAAATTCACTTATGGATCTGCTATAACATTAGCTTCACAATATAATAATATTAATAATTGGACAGAATAGATCAATAATCGTCAACAAATAAAAATATCAAACTGAATTGATAAGCCAATGCTATTAATGTCATATGACTCATACCTTGCACCTTGTATCAATTTTGATCCAATCCACCAAACCTTGTATTTTTTTGTAACATATTTTGTATCAATAGAAGTAAAGACTAATGACAAACTTTTAAAGAAATATGTATCAATTATAAGTAGATTTGTGCTTTCAGGTCAACCCAACCTACTGTCACAGATATTCAACTTGAGATCAAAATGACATGTTTCAACCCAAAACCGTTGACCAATTACTGCACCGCCCATTTTGACACCACTACTTGAGATACAAGTGGTATTAAAGAAAGCAGGTACAGCCCCACAAGCTGCTATTAACATCTTTATTGAGCAAAGTAGACAATGATTAACCTCAATTACAGTGTTTTAATTGGCTCGACGTTTACAAAACATCGAGATCCAACAAAATTCAATAGCAATTAACATCCCTGTTATGATCATTCTATGTAATATGTTCTACTTATCTCAGATGTAAATTATCCATGTATTCACTAAATGTCCATAATGTCCCAAGTAAGTACATATCGAAATTTCAGGAACATAAACTGATGTTAAGTAAATATAAAAGAAGTTACTCTGTATAACCTAGTGCTTGCAACATGGAAATGATTCCATTAGCTCTACATCATCAAACTTTCTTCTTCTAATACTGGACGCAACACAATCATAACAAATGAAATCAAGTCTTGAATGGTTGTAACATAACATAGTGCTTAATTGGACGATGTCCATAATTAGTATCTAAAGCAGTTTTAAATAAACAAAATAATGGTAGGTTAAACGATGTATAACGCTCACATCTGACATGCAAATTAGCACAACACGGTTTAGCATCCAAAAATTAGCAACTGATTCTTTTGTAGTTTGTTTAATAGCAAGTATAAAGTGTCAATCACATGATCAAGAGAACCCATCTATGACTCTTAGAGGTGAATTAAGCAAATATAAAATGTATAAAAACTAAAATTTGGAAATCACATTCAACCCAAGAAAGAGATTATATTAATTAAGTAGAAGAAAGATACCAATCCTATTATGATACACACTCCCTTACTTCTTCTCAGAAGCCTTTAGGGAAATGTAATGGTAGTTCTATTTTAGTTTTATGAAACATCAGGATGCTACAAATTGCAAAATATGTGAACTGGGAAGGTGCAGTGAGTGCGAGTCAAAACAGGTTTGGTCGGGCCATCCCGTGAAATTTTCGAGACCATTTTTTGGACCAGCTTGGTGACGTATGTAGTACACATGTGAGCGTTCAACCATCATGATACAAATTAATCAATGCATAATAAAAAATGTGTAAACAAGCATAATATGTACTCCATAAAGAATAAACTAAAGTCATGGTGGGAAGTTTAAACTTTATTATTGGCAATGTAAGTATAGTTACTTAAAAACGAAACTTAAATTATCATTAAACACATATAAGTATATAACCATTTGCAAACTCCAAAAAGTATCACCGTATATGGTTTTATGGTTTTGGATGACTACTATTTTCTAGCAAACAATTACAATATACAGATGAACTTATACATAAAAATGTGTTATAAGGGATTCATATAATTGGGATATGCATATAGATTTAGGTATACAACATATCAATTGAAAAACAAAAAAAACAAAAAAATAGAAGAAATGAATCACCTGTATTAATGGCAGGAATTGGGGCAAAATTGACTGGTAGTCTGGTGCAATTGAAAGAGGGGAACGATTTTCTTTATCCTCAATCTATTGATTTGGTTGATGGAGGGATTTGATTGAATGTGTGCGTTGAGATAGAAGCCTCGTTTGATAACCCTATTGCCAACATGGAGAGTCAGTTAACACAATAGCAGTTATTTTGATTATGAACTGCTTGGAGAAGAGTTGGCAAAAATGATGAACTGCTCTGGAGACTTTAGACGGATGAGATCGAAGATCCAGCGACTTTAGATGGTTGGGATCGTAAGTGAGGACAAAAACGGTTCACTTAGCTCCAACAATGTATAAGTATAATCTAACCCTTAATTTATTTTATGACATCATTAATCCTATTATTATGTGATTAAAATACTAATTTACCCTTTTATATTTACAATATACATCATTCAATATTTACAATATAAATCCTCTCTTTTTTCTTTAATTGTTGATAATCCTTCAAATATATTATAATTGATAAAGTCTTCTATAATTCAAACTCTTCCTATAATCTTATTTATTTTATTTTTTTATGAAAAAATCCCAATAAGTAATATTCAATTTCAAAAAAGTTCATAACTTCATTCCATCGCCCACTAATTAAAATTTTTATATGACCTACTATTTTGAATCCTTGTATCAATTTCTAATTTACAATATTCTGGATCATGGATGCCAACGGGTCGGGTGACGACGGATTTTAGTGTATTTGTACCTATACTACTGCCCTTTTTAAATTCTTTTATCAATTTCTAATTTACAATGTTTTGATTATGAATGTCAATGTGCCGGTTTCCGGCAGATTTAAGTGTATCTGTACATATATCGGTTTTGAATTTTTGTACTAATACCCGACAAAATATCCGTTGGGTACCCAATTATTATTACCCATCGTTTTTTCATATTTATTCGTGGGTTTCAGTCATCCTCATGTATGTAACTTTGACGAAACAAAAAAAAATACTTATTGAATATACGATGCAAATTAGAAACACGAAAAAAACGTTACCAGATTACAAGATTTGAAATCTTAAAGCTAACAATTTAACTTTTTAATTAACTAATTCAAAGTTTCGACACATAATAAGGTATTCTTATTAAAGAACAATACGAATACAAAAAAGGAAGTGGTATATATCTCGATTAATAAATTTACTCGATTAATACAAATGCAAAATATTATCAATAACTGATTAATAAATTTACTCTTTTACCACTAATTTCTATATATCTCGATTTACATCCCTAAAATAATTTACTATTTAATCTTCTAAGGTCGTGTTAACGTCATTCGCGTCATTAGAGCATGCATTTGAGTTGTCATGTTTTATCATCTGTCGTCAAAGTTCAAAAGACAAAATAATTTATCATAGGTTGTTGATTTAAATTCTAGAGAGTAACTTACGCGGACCAAAACCACCAATAAACTGCAAAGAGCGTTACTTTTTAAGTACAAAATGGTATTTTCTTGCTGAACCGGTAAATTTGCTTATTTGGGAAAACAAATCCGTACGATTTAAATAATATAGTATTATTAAATATCAGTACAAATAACAAAGTGATATCACAATACAAAATCTATCACAATTCAAATTCTTAATATATTTTTGATTTAAATTTTTAACGATACAAACCAATGTACCGTTTACCAACACCAAAATATTTATTAAATCCATATAACACATCCATATAAGATATATCATAAAGTTAACTCGTAAATTTTGCGGGTCTTAAACTAGTATATATATAATAAAGGTTAACCACATCACTAGTTTAGGCTAAACTTTTAGTCGGAGCGAGATTTGAAGTTTTTCGAGTTTGAGGTTTAATTTCCTTTCAAAACTTGCATGTAATGCAGGATGAACAAATTTCTTAGATCAACTAACTGTGTAGTTCAAAACTTGCATCTATCATCTAATATAAAATTGTGTAGTTCTACGGGAATTAAATCCACCCTTGAACTGTTTTAAACCCAAACGAACTCATCATATTAGTCATATTTATCTTCATTTTATATTTAATTATTTATTATTCATAGTGTTAAACTGTATCTTATATAGTCATTAGTTTTTATATTTTTTATATAAATATGACACTTTTATTCTTAAGAGGACACATCATCACCTCACAATGTGACATGTGTTCTCATAAATTTCTTAATCTTTTATTCATAATTTTCTTAAACTTATGTTTAAAATTACCTTTAGTCTTAACATATACATTTACCAACATATAAAATATGTTTTTATTCTTAATACACACCATTAAATTAGACATGACACTATTAAAATGAACAACTCAAAATGAAAACTTAAACTCTTCTTTAACTACTAATCATTCTATATGCATATTCATATAATATATACATACATACTTATATATCTATATAATAATCCGTATATCATTAGTTTTTATAAAAAAATTGACACTTTATAATAATATAACAATATACAAGTAAAATACATTCATATTCCCCGTCTTTAAACTCATATATATTTTTAGATTAAATGCATCACATGATCATTTGAATGAGTTTAAATACTAGATTCATATGGTTCAATTGATAATACATAAAAATCTATTTTATTGTCTAATGGTAATTATTGCACAAACTGATATGTAAACATTTTTTATGCCTTCATAGACTATGATCTTCACTTAGCAACATGTATTATATATGTCTCATATTATCTTTAACATTATACACTAAGTTTATTTTAATAATTTTAGTTCGTTATTTACTTCAAAATCTCCATTTGTTAATTAGTGTTATGTACTTTTAAGTGTATGCTTACAGTTAACGCAATGATTTATGGATTAAGTTTATGTGAATATCTAATCTTATAACTTAGGTTCATGTGAATATACAATTATCAGTAATGCATTCACTATTAAAATAAAAAATTATACGAAAATATTTGAAAAACATTAAAGGACTCGAGGGTTGTGGGTATGCACAACCATGACACTTACTAGTATATATATAAGGAAGACCTTAATCTTTCTTAATGTGACACATGTCACTCTAATGTATTTTTATATTTACTTTTCTTTTTAGTTTTTCTTTCTAAATCATTTTCTTATACTTTAAACTTATTATATTTTAACTCTAAATGTAATATATCTTACTATATGTCAAAAGAGTTCTCTTAATATTTTAACCTTTACATATATAGTAATCTAAAAATTAACACATCATCACTTCATTTCACTTATATAATTTTAAAATTCAATTTTACACAAAAAGAAAAATGACATCATGAGGATAAGATTGACATTCTTAAGGATCAAATTTTATCTATGCAAATTACATCCAAATATTGAATTGTCATTTGTTGCAAAATTTAATTTTGAGTTCATATTAATTATTTTGCTTTGGTTCATGATACATTCCCATGTGTCCCAGCTCAGGAAAATGCTTAGTTGATGAAGCTTTTTATATCCCATTGACAAAAATAAAATTGAATGAAAAATTTAGTTATGTAGAAGAGTCAGTTAAAATTTCACATTGTTAATAGTATACGTAGGTATTCCAATGTATATATATATATATATGTAATCATGAGTTATTATTTTATCAAAGAACAAATCATTATTTCATTAAACTCTTCAATGATATCAATGGTCATATGTATACTCACATAGTAGTCGAGTTCAAACAATTTTCAAGGCGTTCTTTATCAATGTTATTATCAAAGTGCGCATCAAATCAAATATTATTTTTTTCTTCAAATTCTATGTTGTTAAGATATATATACATATGCAAAAAGTTCATATTTATAGATATTATAACTATAGTATCCTTAGCGATATTTACATATAACAATTTCTGAAAGTCTAGATCATTTATAAAATAGGGTTGTGCGTAGCACAACCATAGAGATTTACTAGTATATAATAGAGGTGACAATTTTAGACCAATTGGTTAATTATGGGTCAATTTGGTTAATTTTTAGGAGGGGATGAGTTTGTTGGGTCTCCTCCCCATTTTTTGGATGAGTCTAAATGAGTTTTTCAATATAACATATAATTGTGTAACAATTAACCAACGGGTTTGGACGGGTCTAGCGGGTATTTTTTTCCCCACCTCATTTCATTTTTTTCATTTTTCACTCAAATAAAAAAAAAGTTTGATGAACCCGATGATCCGACCCGACCCGTTTAGACCCATCTTTCTAAATGACCCATCTAGACCCGGACTTATTTAGACCCAAACTCATCTAAACCCGACCCGACCCAATCATTTTACGACCTCTAGTATATAAAATAATGTAGACAAGGTTTTGTTAGCATTTAATATGTAACAAGAAACCGAGTCACGTTTTCCCCTCGATTCACTAAAACATAACCTTACGGTCACGTTTAGTTCACGGAATGTTTTTAATAAAAGTTGAATTCATCAGAATAATTGAATTTTTTTAGAAAGTCAATTCATTCGAGTCTTTATATTTTATTCATTTTTCAACAAAACACAGCGTAATACTGTTGCAAAAAGATCTCTCCGACTCTCTGGATAATTGGATGCGTTTGGGCCCCTGGGGCTCTTTAAATCCATTATGGTACAATATTGCAACGTCGTTGAAGCCCATTTGCGTTAATTTCATACTTTTATATTGGATTTAATTTTTGTAAAAACAAAGAATCGATGGTAGTGGCTTAAATGCTCGCATGCACACGAAAATTAAACAGCATAATCATTTAAAAGTAGCACGCACACACCTATAGTCAAGTTAAAGTGGGAGCTATGACCAAATGTTTTAATTACTATACCATATGTACGAACACACTACCAATATTCCCACCTAGTTGTTTTCTTTTACGTTGGCTCACATTATATTTTTATCCCAAAAAAAACAAAAACTGAGAGTTACCAATCCTAATACAAACAACTCGAAAGCAAAAAGAAATCCATGCCCAGCAAACACAAACAGTATGATCTAATATTATGGATTTCATTTAGGTATTAAAAAAAGGTAGATAACAAAAGATTTGAGCATTTATAATGGTACAACCAAAAGATATACATTTAGAGAAAAATCATGCAGGTTAATCAATGAAGGATTGAATTCTTTCACACGTGTGACAAGCAGTTCGTACTTTTTAATAAATAAAATTTGGTACAATTCGCAACTTACATAAGTAAATGCATAAACAAACTATATATATATATATATATATATATATATATATATATGCACAATGTACAAATAGTAAAAAGCACCATTTTAATTTGGATAATAAAATAAAAACTACAAAATGCAATATATAATTGGATGGGTACGTAAAAAGGACACATGATCAAAGAGAAACTATAAATGTGATTTCAATGTCTTAATAAGTGTAAGGTGGTTGTATGTTATTAACTTATATAGTCTTTTATCTTTTATTTATTATAATACAACACTACCCATTCAATTTATGGGTCCTCTCCCCTATATTTTTGGTAACCAAAATACATATAATCTTCTTCTTCTTATCTAGAAAGAAAGGCTTGTTTTAATTTTTACTCATCATGTCTCTAATAAATGAAAGATTGAAACAATTCACAACGATCAATTTCAACGTAAAATTATGGTCGATATTGTTAATTTTCTACCATGAAACAACGAATTGAATATGCTATTAGTTGCACTCTAAAAAGTAATTGATCGATGATGATAGAAGGGGTAGCTCGTAAGTTTATATGCAACCATTAATTTCTTTTAGTTTTCGATGTAGTAGGATATAAGTTTGCACCCACCCTAACATATGCATCCCAGTATTTAAATAATGTACAAACAGATTTGTTAACGGGCGGTAGGCCGGGCGAAAAATACTATGTTTGTTATGATAACTAAGTACAAAGATTATACATATGTACGAATGTTTTGATGGCAATCCATTGTCATTTTTAATATAAATAAATAAAATTGTAACAAATATATATATATATATCCTAGACATGTCTATTTCACTAAGATAAGCAAAGTAGTAAATATAACTCTGAATCACCTAGTAATTATTTATCTGTCGTAACTTGTATATATATACGATCTGAAGAACCCAACTTCATATATATATACGAAATATAATCTGCACTACGTCGTCTTCTAGAACTTCCGTTTGTTGCACGTATATCTTTAGTTCTTTACTTATTTCATCAATGAGATTAGGCTTACCAAAATTGATCAAAAAAGCAGAATTTAGAACTTCCGTTTGTTGTGTAACGGATTTGATCCAGTTGGAACACTTCGTTTCTGAGACTGAAGGTCTGCAGCTGTAGAAGCCGGAGGCATAGTTGTTGTTGAAGGGTGGAAGAGATGCTCCGTTGAACGTGGTCGAACGGAAAAAGCAGCCGGCGGTAGGGCGTTGAATCGTGAAGTTGAAGTGGTGGTGGAAGCAAATAAGAAGAAGAAGAATAAAGAGAGAATTATGATGTGAAAGCGTATCATGGTTTTGGAGAATTTAGTAAGGAGAATGTGGGCTTAAGAAATGAAACAAAGATAGAAAGGTAGGTGTAGTGAATTCCATCCCCACTTTTTATATATATACTACATGCAAATTTTATTTTATTTTAAATTTTTTTAGAGGTGTATTCGAATATATAATGTTTAATATGGCGTATTATTACTAGAACACTACTAATAATTTATAAATACGTGAATAGAACGTTCCCAATTTATTTGATTATTTACCTTTCATCGGGTCACTAAATAGCCAAAATATGAAATTGGGTTGGTTTTCGATCACTAGGGGTGTTAAATACTTAAAATGAATCGAATTCAAAATCATCATCACTTTAAGTTTTATTGATCACGTTGTTATTTTAGCTTGATTTGGAGTAAGTTAATTATTATCACTATGAAAATGTATAATGATCACTATCACTTTCAAAATTTATCTATATAAAAAAATCGAAATTTTATTACTTTTATAAGAAAACCTTGTTTTGTTGTAATCATATATATTAGTTGTCATGATCTTTCAAAGTCATGTGAGATAGATACACAAATATATATTTTAGAAGTATGGAACATGTGATCGCGTTTTAAAAAAATAAGTGGACGGCAGTATAGGGTGGTTGATGGTGGTTAAGTGGCGGTGGTGACATTATATGTACTGAATATTAGAGGTTCGTTATGTGAAATATTATTTTGACTTTTAGTTATTTCAACGAAAATGACATCGGGTCCCATTATTTAGATGCATTGTTGAAAAAATCTTGATTAATAAATGGGGTTTTATACGAAATTATGATTATGATTATGAAGCAACGCGTATGGTGCTCCTTGCAGTATATTGTTGTTTAAATGGGTTCCTTTGACTTTTATCAATGAAAGTGGTTTTATGTTGACTTTTTTCTTTCTTAATTTTTAGGATACGAAAATAATCACGTACACCAAATATAAAAACTAGTTCGATTGAACCCCTGTAATTTGATGATACGCTCTCATATCTCTACGTAAATGTTTACTGTTTTTCAAGCTATGTTTCATTGCCTCTTAAATTGTTATTGATTTAGTGTGGGTACAAGCGGATTATAATGGAAGTAGGGCAGCTGCCTCTTTAAAAAGATTCCAAAATATGTCAAAACGATATTTTTTTAAAAGGACATTTGTGATATGTATAGATTTATTATCTCAAAATTGAATAAATAATAAGTTAATTTTAAAAAAATGCCCCCCAATTCGTTAATTTTTAGCTCCTTCACTTGGTGCAGGTTTAAATTATAACATCGTTACACTTTCAACTTTTAAGTTCATAATATTTGTACACACGGGAGGTTGAAGTTGGGTTACATCAGGATTAGTTTTAAGTTAGACTAGTCTGATCATACGTCACAAATTCCTTTCTTATTAAACCCCTTAATTATTTAAGAAATAAATCAATTCAAACGGGAAATAAAATCAATTTTATGAAAAATGACAATATGCATCAGTTCATAAATATTACTGTAACTAGTATGATGCCTAAAGTGATAATGTAAAGAGATTGTGGTATTATTAAGAAAAAATTAACAAACAAATGCTAGGAAAAGCAATTTAAGAAGCAGGCCAGGCCTTATGAACTCAAGATTGGGCTAAATCAGGCTCTTACCCACAATATGAGTTGGGCAGTTTTCTTACTGCGATCATAGCCCAAGCCCCAAGGGAGCGGGTTCTTTTTTTTTTCTTCTTTCGGGCCGATTTCATGACCAGTAACGCTTGTATGTAGTTGAAACTTTAATATATAGAGTAAGAACTTCACATATGGACATTTACACAATCTTTTTCAAGTTTTGGAATTACATTGATCGTTGGTAGTTTTAAGATTTTGCACACTCGTCTTGTGGTCGACATTATAATGTATGGTCGTTTACTTTCAAATATGCTCTTCGTTAATATATTCTTCCTTAGTTAATGGATACACGGAGTACTATTTTTTTTTTATATATATTTTTTAATGACAAAAAATGAAACTTGCACCAAAAGTAAAGGAAAGGATGTGTAAAAACTTTGTCACTCCAAGTCAAAGGAGAAACGCCACGCTGGACACCTCGAAAAAACAATCAGCAAAGACTGTGGCTGCCAAGTGTGCCAACAAGGCCCACAAAAGAATTCAAATACAGTAACCGCAAGTTGTGAAAGATTCAAAAACAATTTAATTATTTACCGTTTACCCAGCACGGGTGATTTTTTTTAGTCTTTCTTTCGAAAAACAAGATACTGTAATATAATTGATTAAGAGATTAAGAAAATCTAGATAATGATACAATTTACATCTCGTGAACACTTGAAACATAAGTTTTGACGTTGAACAATTAAGCCAATAAACTTTGAACTACTGGAACTTCAATCTCTTAAACCTGAATTTTAACTTAGAAGTTGAAATTGGAACTCTTGAACTTGGAAATCATGAACTTAAACTTGAATATGAAACCCTTACAACTTGAACCTCAAGCCTTGAGCCTTAAACCCTCAATCCTTGAATGGATATATACAACTAAACAACCTCTAGCAAATTGGATACGAAAACCATTTTGAAAACCTTTGAAAAAACCAATTTTGAGAAAACGATTTGTATTATTGTATAGTGAATTTTACACGTACATTCAAGAAAGCAAACTTTTTTGAGAACCTAACTCGTATGATAACAACAAACTTACTAGTAATTTTTTTGGATAACATTTTTTTATGAATATCTATTACATTTTATTTGTTATTTTATTTTTTCTAGTTTGTACAAAAAGTTCATAAAAGAAAAAGTTCTATTAAATAAAGGGCGTGTTTGACAAAAATGGGTTAGAGCTATTAAGGAGATGAAATTTGTGCCTTGAGCTAGGACGTTGGCTTATATTCAAAAGTTACTTCAAATGAAACCCTATTTTTGTTGTATTTACCAAACAAAACTTGTGGGCTAAGGTTTATTATAAATAATAGTTCAAGTCCCTAAAAGTCTTTAAAATCACGTGCCAAACACACCATAAGTCAAGAATATGGATTTTTCATGATTAAAACAAAATATAAGTTATACTACGTAATAACTATATGAATAATTAAAAGTTATAAATTAAGATAGTATTTCATAAATACGTAGTAATATTTATAGAATTACATAGATTATTTTTTATGATTTAGGTTTAGATTAGAAAATGATTAATTGGAGTTTTGATTTTAAAATTGAGTAAAATATGATCTAATTGTTCAATTGAATTTTAATTTTAGATGATGATGTCACAAAGGTGATTTTTATATTATATTTATGGATGAAGTGTTGTAGTTGGTGGAAGCTTTCTGCACCGAATGCGACTTCTATAAGTAGTTTCTTTCGTATTTTATTGTTGACTTGCAACACAATAGTATATGTACACAAGGCGTATATGACTATATGTACACAAGGCTTTTATTGGCGTGTGCTACGTGTTGGTGTAAATGTTGGAAATTATATATTTGTGATGTATTAATTTAATTTCTCAACAAATTAAAATATACGAATAAAAGAGTTACTAAATATGGAGATAAACCAAAGTAAAGCGAAGTCTGTGTTGGACATAGTTTCTTTAAGGCTTTATTCACCACCGACTGGTGCTTGTAGCTAATACGCAAATAGCCTCACCAGATACAACGATTCGAGATACAACGATTCAATGAATACTTAAAAGGAAGCACACCAATTAAGTATTCGAGCGAACAAAACAAAGTGAAACTCTAAAGTGTTTTGTGGTATAATACAATGATTATGTTGAAATCGGGGGCTGAAAATATGACTCAAAAGGTATGCATATTGCTGTCTTCGACGTATATGTCGAGACTTTCCATTATACCAATTACTTTGTGCCCTTCCAATTGCTAATCGACTATCACAATGTATGCATATTGTTGGCACGGGTTTAGCCAATTTGGAATATCTTCCAAAAATTGGCGATGCCACTCACTTCATGAGCAGCTTTATCTAATGCAATAAATTCAGATTCAATGGTACGGTAGCTCTAACTATGCATGTTTGTTTTGATAATTTCTATGAAATAGCTCCTCCTCCCAAGGTTTACACAACCACTAGTAGACTTTGATTCTGATAATTCAGATATCTAGTTTGCATCACAATATTTCTCTAATAGGGCTGGATCTTCTTTGTAGTGAAGTCCATAACTTAAGGTATGTCTCAAGTAGCGTAAAACTCTCATGATTGTATTCCAACCCATAATTCTTGCTACTTATTTCTTTGACTAAATTCTATAGATGATCCTTATGGTTTACATCGATTTACGGAACTCGTCCCTGAACTTTTTTGTCTTTCAGGTTTTCAGTTTAATAATTTTGATATTTGCTTGAAAATGGTTCCTCATCCACATAAAATGACTGAATTACCCTTTTTATTTATTTCACTATTTCTTTTGTTTGATTTTTTCATTTTAGAAATAAATTAAATAAACAAATAAATAATACTCCCTTCATCTCAATTTTATTGTCCACAGACAAAAAACACGCAGTTTAAAAAAGTGTACTAGTTATACTCTACAATCAATAAGATTCAATTTCTCACCACATTCAAATGTTTTGATTGGTTAAAAAATACAAGTGGACAATAAATTTGAGACTTCCCAAAATGAAAATGTGAACTATAAATTTGGGACGGAGAGAGTAAAGTAACCTCCAGTTTCCCTAATTGATTTTTCAATCCTTTCATCTCTCTCCACCACACAAAAGCAAATCGATCATCCATCATCCCATCACCATATATTGCCTGCACATACAATCCATTTATCAAACATATCATACCATGATCATCAATATCTAATAATAAAACCCTAGTTTATACGGACTATATAACAAATTTCATAACAAAATTTTGATTGGTTAAAAAATACTAGTTATACTCTACAATCAATAAGATTCAATTTCTCACCACATTCAAATGTTTTGATTGGTTAAAAAATACAAGTGGACAATAAATTTGAGACTTCCCAAAATGAAAATGTGAACTATAAATTTGGGACGGAGAGAGTAAAGTAACCTCCAGTTTCCCTAATTGATTTTTCAATCCTTTCATCTCTCTCCACCACACAAAAGCAAATCGATCATCCATCATCCCATCACCATATATTGCCTGCACATACAATCCATTTATCAAACATATCATACCATGATCATCAATATCTAATAATAAAACCCTAGTTTATACGGACTATATAACAAATTTCATAACAAAATTTTGAGTAATTCAGAATCCAAAAACATATTATTTAGCTACAAGAACAAACCCTAATTTAAGAACATTTACCAACATACAAATCTGAAAAATTCAAACACGTCACCTTATAAGTTCTAAAAACAAATGTGAAACCGAAGTCGAAGCTTGTACAAATAGAGATAGCATCCCGCGTGATGTTGTTGGAGATTATGCAGATTTGAACTTTGACACCCATTTTATTTCCTTCTGATTTGAATTTAATCAACTTCTGTTTTGCAGATTTGAATTTTGACACCCATTTTATATCCTTCCTTTTGCATCGACTTAGACACCCGCTGATGGTGATGGTTTTGTGGTCACGTTGATCATGATTTGCGATTTGGTGGTTGTAACCGGACAAGATGAACGGATGGACGGAGGTGGGTGGAGAAGGACGGCGGTGGAGATGGATGAGTTAAGGATATGTGGTAAGGGGTTATGTCAAAGAAATATAATTATAAATACAATACACCTATTGATTAAGGTTCAAATGAGTACATCAGCTTTGAGTGAGAATGAGGGAACCTACAAATTTCTGTCATGTGTCACTTTATTCTCTCTCCTTCACATTTTTAAAAATTAAATATATCACAAACGGTAAATCGAAAAATCATGAAAATTGCATCATAAAATTCAGCGTATTCTTCTCTTCGATTTGCCGTCCCTTAAGACATACTTTCGATAACTTTTTTTTTCATCCATTTTTTGGTAGGTCTTACAAATTAGTAACATATGTGTTAGTGATTGGTTATACATTTAATTTGGGGTTAAGGTTAGAGTTTAGGGTTAGGGTTAGGGTTTAGCAGGGTTTAGGGTTTAGTAGAATTTAAGGTTTAGGGTTTAGTATGATTTAGGGTTTAGAGTTTTATAAATCGTTTAGGGGTTAGGGTTTAGGGTTTGAGGTTTGGGGTTTCGGGTTTGAGCAGATTAGTATGGCTATGACTATGGCTATGGTAAAGCCGCTTTTTGTAACAAGAAGTGAAAGAGATACTATTTCTGAACGTGAAAAGATTCAAGCCCAAGAGCGCGCCATTGAGGAGTCAATGACATTGAGGATCGAAGAAAGAAAAGTGGAGACTAAGCATATGGTTGTTGAGGAAATACGTAAAGATATGGAGATACAAAAGAATAAGGAAACGGAAACAGATGCTGCTGATGTGGATACGGATGATGAGTTGTCGAATTTAGAGGAAGACATCGAAGCTTGGAACTTGCGTAAGCTTGCAAGGTTGAAAAGAGACAGAGAGGAACATGATGCGATGGTGAAGGAGAAGGAAGAGATCAAGAGAGTTAGGAATATGACTGAGGAAGAGAGGGAAGAGTGGGTGAGGAAGAATCCGAAACCAAATGGTGCACCGAAGCAAAAGTGGACGTTCTTCCTCTGCACTAACGGGTGAGGATAAGATGGATAGGAAGAGGTTACCGAAAGTTATGCAGGTCAAACATTTTGGTCGCAGTGGAAGAACAAAATGGACTCATCTCCTTAATGAAGATACTACTTACTCGTATAACCCGTAATTACTTTGTCCAATTAGCTAGGCAATGTGGTTCACTATGTTAGTATACATTCTTATGCTACATGAGGTTGATTTAATGGACATGTTTAGCTCCCACATTAACTTTGTGCTAGTCATTTACCAATGTTGGTTTTCTGGTTACGGAATTATTTCTAATTTATTTTTATTTTTTTGTGTGGATTCACCTCATAGGTTTCGAAGACTCTTAATAGAATCTGAATCAAATTTACTTTTGAAATGTACTAACAATGACCTCAGAAGTCAATCTACATCTCAACATAACAGATTAATAACTTTAGTGTTTTATAAATGTAGTTTCATTCTAAGACTTCCAAGTTAAAAAGAAATCTTTTTCAAAACTGCTGTGGGTGAATCTGAGCCAAACTAGCACTAGAAATAGCTCATTTCCACCCTACCCAATTTAACCATATCCAACCTACCCATTTTGTCAGCACGGGTTTTTTTTCTCCAATGGGTCCAATCCAAGAACTGAATACAAGTCAATTTCTCCATTTATTTTTGACAAGTAGCCACCATATGCGCGATACCCTCCAATTGAGGGCAAAAAGCTCTTATAGGAGACCGCTTTGCACCTGCAAAATGTTTAGCAGAAAATAGCTTCTCTGCAATTCCTTTAGCTTTAATAGCTTCTTGTACGTTCGATTCCATCTCAAAGGCGTAACATGTACCATATCCTGTAAAAAGTTTCGACTTTCAATAACTAAATAAGCTTATATCATGCTATCTCCATCTTCAAAGGAAAAATACAATGTTTGACTACTAGTCGAATATCTTATCCGTCCACCTGATAGTGACAAAAGAGAGGATCTTATGGAGCTGGATAAATAACATGATCTTTTTGGTTTGAAATACTGCAATTGTCATACTCGGGATGGATAACAAATATAATATAGACATGGGAACTCAAGAAACTGTTCAAGGATATTTTAGCTCGAGTGCAATAAAGAGAGGATTTATGGGCGATTAGGCTTTCACACTCCGATTAACGTGCAAACCCAGTTCGAGACTAAGTCAATCGAGGGTGGTGAAATGAGCTAATCCTTGATAGAATACGGTGAGATTCTATCAAGTGTATGAGGTGCTCAACCAATGTGAGATTAAGCACTAGAAGCACCTATCTAAAAGATAGGGTTTTGGGATGGAGAGCTTGTGGAGGCTGCACACAGCCACACAATGTGTGTGTGATGTTATGTGTGATTGTGTAGAGGTCTAGGGTTTTTACCCTTATATATGGGGAGGGAGAAGCCCAATAGAGAAAAGCCCATGGGCAAAGCCTAAAGTGAGGGGTATACCATCAAGTCCCCCAAGTTCGGTATGATATGTTCATACATGTCGTGTCGAACTTATTTAATATGTCATTGCTTATATCCTAACAAAGGTGCCAACCATAACGGTGATGGGCTTACAAAATAATCGAGCAACAAAAGACTAAGCAGGACTCCTTAGGCAAGTTTCTAATATAAGCCGTGAGCTCTAAACGAGCAGAGTCCGAGCATGGCTCTAGGACAAGCTGCTCACACAAGCGGAGCTCTAATCCAGCCGCTGAGATGGGGTGAGCTTTAAACGATGGGAGCCCAAGTAAGGCTTAGTAAGGCTTCAAATAAGACAAAATTGTCAAGATGAGCAGCAAACGCTTTCCTTGACACGTAGATATGCCAAAAGGACTTGCCAATGGTCAACGAACGTACTTACAATGTAGTTCGTCAAAAGGAACGCAAGAGATATTCCTTGCAACGTAATTCTAAAGGGATGACAGATAGTACTTCATCACTCCCCCCAGTTCAGTATGATAACTTTGTCAAGTGTCATATTGAACTCGTCATTGTGTCGTGACATGTTGCCTCACATCAGCACTCTGCTGGGATAAGGGCTTATTCATGCAACACAACGATATTTATTCATGCCTGTTAACATCAGTTTTCAGCTGGAATCAGGTCTTATTGTTTATTAGAACCGGAATTATTTTGTTTTACGTCATGACAATTGTAGATTTTTAGACTACATTATGAGTTGGTGTGTGGCGGAGGTTCACCTCGGCTCGACCAATATTCCGGTCTCTTCCAAATGATAATTTGGTGGACCTCTGCCAGCGGGAGGCTAGAAGGCACTCCCTTACGGGGGCAGGCTCGCAGCGCGCCCTTGGGCTTAACTGATTGCATGAAAATCATATGCCATTGCGCGGAGCGATGACGCCGAAGGCGGTTTATTTTCTCGCTTGCTTTACGAACGTACGTAAGAGCATATAAATAAACTTTTTTGGTTAAGCTAAAGCCTCGAGGGTGGATCAGTTCCCTCGATGCTTCGCGGAGGGTGGATCAGTTCCCTCCGAGCTTAAAAGTCAATAATGTTGTTGTACGGTTGTTTATATGGGCTTAACCGACCTTGTTAAAAGGTTTTATGGTGCGTAGCCATTTATTGCAAGAAAAATACTTCCTTGTGCCAAAAAAGTTTGAAGAGGCAAGCTCGTTGCTGATGAGGTGAGCCTAGGGCTCGCCGCTGAAGTCATGAGCCGAGAGCTCGTAGCTGAAGAGGTGAGCTGAGGGCTCGTTGCTGAAGTCATGAGCCGAGAGCTCGTAGCTGAAGAGGTGAGCTGAGGGCTCTAAACTGATGAGATGAGCTCACTTAAATGAGAGTTGAGGGCTCATAGTTGAAGAGATGAGCTCATTCATTGAGGAGATGAGCAGAGAGCTCATGTCTTAAGAGGTGAGAGCTCAGACCTGATGAGATGAGCTCACTTAGATGAGAGTTGAGAGCTCATAGATGGGCTCATCATTGAAGAGATGAGCTAAGAGCTCATGTCGTAAGAGGTGAGAGCTAAGAGCTAAGACCTCATGGGGGAACCCGACGGCATAGCAGAATCCGGAGGCATCGCGAAACCCGACGGCGTCGTGGAACCCGACGGCGTCGCGGAAAGAGGCATCGTGGAACCCGACGGCATCGCTGAACCCGATGGCGGAGGCCGATGACACAGCGGAACCCGGTGGCATTGCGGAGCCCGACGGCATCGCGGAGCCCAGCGGCGGGGTGGTACCCGTCAGCGAGGCAAAACCCGGCGGCATCACGGAGCCCAACGGCGGGGCGAAACCCGACGGTGGGGCAAAACCCGGCGGCGAGCCCGGTGGCGGGGCGGACCCCGGAGGCGGTGCTACCGGCGGCGGGGGCGGAACCCGGAGGCGGGGCGGACCCGGCAGCGGGGCGGAATCCGGAGGCGGGGCGGAACTCGGAGGCGGGAGGACCCGGCGGCGGGCGGGGCGGACCTGGAGGCAGGGCGGAACCCGGCAGTGGAACCCGGGGGCGGAACCCGACCTGGGGCGGAATCCGACCGGGGGCGGAACCCGACGGTATCGCGGAACCCGGGGGCATCGCGGAATTCGTGCCCTTCAATGTAATATTATACTTGCCCCCAGTTCAATAGTACTAATATTTATAGTAATATTGAACTTAAAAGATGAGTTCCTTGTACTTTCAACATGTTAGTTGTAACCAAGGGGAGTGTGTGGGCTGCGATCAGAACAATGTGTAAGTTGTGACCGGGACAGCGAGTGGGATTTAATCAAAACAGCCCCGTAAATAAGAACAAAATATACACAACAATGCTATGTTAGTACGAAATACGATAAGAATTGTGCAATTAGTTAAGGCATTTCATGGACACTAGGAGTGTATGATAATTTTTCATTGATTTGGGGAGTATTTTTGCATGTAATAACCCATTTTCTTCAATCGAGCAGTTCCGAGTAATCAGGAAGAAAACCAACAGAATTTATATTTCTTTGTAGTTTAGTGCCATGTATATTGTGTATACATTAAAAGTAAGCTAGTACGATATGCATTGTTGCATGTATATTGATCTTAAATTGTTATAGGCACTCAAGTATTCTGACAAATTTGAAAGTGGGAAACGGATGGTACGAATGCATCAACCAGGTTGTACCCGTGCAGTGGGTACTTGTACCATTTCCATCTTTGTTCCCAAAAGAATATAAAATTGCAATAGGTTGTACCCGTGCAGTAGGTACTTGTACCATTTCCATTTTAGCGAAGGTCATTATATAATCTGCATAAAATAACCTGCTATTCACCCTCTCATGAAATGAGATTTGGTGTTGGTGTTGGGGCTCGGAGGTCGATGCTCCTGTGAAGTGCTCATGGAGTTATGCAACTATTTCGAGCAAGCACTGAGCTCGGACCTCCGATGCATGTAAAAACGCGCCTAAACCCGGATCGCGTCGGAAAGAGCTCTGAACTCGGAGTAGTGTCAAAAAGAGTACGAGACTCGGGGTAGGTGAACGAGACCGGAGCTCGAGGTTAACCCGGAGTCCGGTGTATGCGATCGAGCCCGGAGCTCGGTTTTATTTCGGACAAATTTGAGGGCGGAGCTCGATGTCCGGAGCCCGAAAATTTTGAGCTCGAAATTTATGTTGAATGAGTTCGGAGCTCGGAGCTCAGAGTTGTCTCAGTTCGGGAACGTAGCTTTGTCGAACAAAGTTGTCCCAAATATGGGAGCGGTCTTCGAGTTCAAGTCATCTAAAAACGAGCACTCAGCTTAGTCCGAACCGATAAGAGGTAGAGAGCTTTACATGATGCTAGCCCCGGATAATGCTAACAACTTTTATAAACCACCATGTATTCATTGTATAATTGGTAGAGAATCACGCGCCAGAACATTCCAAGATACACGTTTGCATGATGCCCTGCGTGGTATAACCCCATACATACATATATATATGCGTGAGAATGCCATGATACGTGTTTACTTTACTTTTTTTTTGTAAGTAGTATCAAAATCTAGCACATCAGGCTTGATGAGTATGAGGCTCGGCGGAATGAAGGCATCACAGAGCCCGGTTGGGATTAACGTCAGTATTAGCTTAATGCACGTGTATTGCACGAGCATGGAGCTAGGCTTTATCTCGGAATGAGCGGAGTGCGGGTACGATCCCGGAGCTCGGAGTTTAGGGCCGGAGTATATAACGATCCCGGACCTTGATTTTATCTTGGAACGAGCTTGGTTTATATGTACGAGCCCGAAGTTGTGTCAACCTGGAAGTGGAGCTCGAATCAATATCAAAATGAACACGAAGCTCAGTGTACGTGAATGAGCCCGGAGCGCGTAACAGTCAAAAATGAGTGCAGAACCCATGTGTCGCTGTTGAGCTCATATGTGTTTAGATAAAATATTTTTTGTGAAACGAGGGCTATCACCAATTTCATGCCTGCTAAGAGAGAGAGATGACAGTGGCATGTTTTTAAGTTGTATCAATGCATTGTGTACAACTTGCATGATGTATATAAATTATACTTCTCTTCGGCTTGCATGGTGCCATGCATGACATAATACGTGTACACCTACTCTGGTGTGTACATGCATGACATGCCCAACCTAGAGCTTATGTGCACGAGCCTAAGCTCGGTTTATCTTGATACGAGGATCCCGAACCTCGGTTTTATCTTAAAGCGAGGCCGGAGTACGTCAACGATCCGGACCTTGGTAATCCCGGAATGAGCTCGGAGTATGTACGTGAACCCGGAGCTCGGATCACGGAGCTCACCCCGGAACGAATACTGCAAGACCGAAGTACGTCAACATCCGGACCTTGGTTTATCTCAGAATGAGCTCGAAGCATGCATGTGAGGCCGGAGCTCGGACCACGGAGCTCACCCCGGAACGAATACTGCGACACCGGAGTACGTCATCATCCGGACCTTGGTTTATCTCGGAATGAGCTCGAAGCATGTATGTGAGACCGGAGCTCGGACCACGAAGCTCACCCCGGAACGAATACTGCGAGACCGGAGTACGTCATCATCCGGACCTTGATTTATCTCGGAACAAGCTCGGAGCACGTGTACGAGGCCAGAGCTTGGTTTATACTTGATGAGCCCGGAGCTCGGTTTATACTTGACGAGCCCGGAGGTCGATTTACATTTCACGAGCCCGGAGCTCGGAGTTATGCCGTGACAAGTTTGATTGTGCACGGAGCTTGAAGCTCTTGGTAGCGAATACGCAGCTCAGATTTGTCATAACGAGCTCAGGTGAAACACAGAGGTATGTTAGTACGAGTGCGGAACGCTGAGCTATCTTGGCGTGAGCTCGGAAAATAGCAGTGATGCGGAGCCTAGGAAACTCGAGCTCGTGTTTGAAATTATATATTCCGCTTTCATTCATGCCTTTGTTTTGCAGAGTTCAAATTATATACTCCGTTTTCATTCAGGAAAGAATTTTTTTTCAAATTTAATACATTTTGGTCATCATTAATGAGAAATATTGCTTTTTCAAAACCATTTTCAAAACTAGTAGAAACGGATCTGACAACCCCGATTTTACCTTTCAATTGATTTAAAGTCGTGCTTCGTAACCATGACTCTTAAGTGTGTCAGATGGAAGAGAGAGAATCGGGGTTAGGAGCCCCGATTTTACTTTGGTCAAAGCGAAAGAATCGGGGTTTGGAACCCCGACTTTACTTTTACGTAATTGAGAGAAGTGGGGTTTGGAGCCCCGACCTTACTTTAGGGCATATGAATCCGTGAACTCTCTCATTTCCTTCATTCTTATTCATACATAATTCTTTTTTTAAAAAAAATGCAAAAAATGCAAAAAATAAAAAAATAAAAAAAAAATGAAGCAAGTAATTGATTTAACGAATCCTATTATTTTAATTGTTTGTCAACTGTTTTAATTGTTTGAGCTATATTATTAGTTATTAGGTAAATCAAAATTAAAATCAAATTCATTATATAAACTTCAAATTATATAAACTTATTAAACATATAATGCATTACATATAATATATGCATAAATTTCTGAAATACTTTTATAAAACATAGACAATATAACATTGATAAATTAACGTTGATGATGTGTACCACAATTTGGTCTTACAATTTTTCATCGTCCTCTATCATTAGCAATATTTCAGAAAAATATTGTAAGATCAAATATTGCTTCGTCCTCTATCACAATTTAGGTATGGGTGATGATTGTAAGACCAAATATTTCTTGGTCCTCTATATGCTAATGATAGAGGACGATGAAAAATTATGAGATCAAATTGTGGTACACATCATCGACGTTAATTTATTAATGTTGTATTGTCTATGTTTTATAAAAGTATTTCAGAAATTTATGTATATATTATATTTAATGCATTATATGTTTAATAAGTTTATATAATTTGAAGTTTATATAATGAATTTGATTTTGATTTACCTAATAACTAATAACATAGCTCAAACAATTAAAACAGTTAACAAACAGTTAAAATAATAGGATTCGTTAAATTAATTACTTGCTTCATTTCTTTCTTTTTTTGCATTTTTTTAGAAAAGAAATATGTATGAATAAGAATGAAGGAAATGGGAGAGTTCACGGATTCATATGCCCTATTGTAAAGTCGGGGTTCCAAACTTCACTTCTCTCTCTGACGCAAAAGTAAAGTCGGGGTTCCAAACCCCACTTCTTTCTCTGACGCAAAAGTAAAGTCGGGGTTCCAAACCCCACTTCTCTCTCTTTGATCAAAGTAAAATCGGGGTTCCTAACCCCAATTCTCTCTCTTCCATCTGACACACTAAAGAGTCGTGGTTACGAAGCACGGATTTAAATCAATTCAAAGGTAAAATCGGGGTTGCCAAATCCGTTTCTACTAGTTATGAAAATGGTTTTGAAAAAATAATATTTCTCATAAATGTTGACTAACATGTATTATTTTTGAAAAAAAATCTCAGGAAAGAGATGACAAGAAGATACTTGTACCTTTTCGGTTGTACCATGTGCAACGATACTTGTACCTTTCCTTTTTCTTGTTAATAAACAAATGGGGATAAAGGTAAAAGAAGACACCTGGTGACAGCGGGTGAGCATTGCTGAAATAGGTGCCATGCGCTTGTACATTATGCATAGAATGATGTACATTCAGTTTAATAATTCAGTTTAATAGGATTAACCATTTCAAGGCCAATAGCTTGTACGTTTCGTATGATGAATTGTATAATGATTAATTAATCAATATGTGATCTCAAAAATTAAAGCTAAAGATCTTTGTAAAACCAAAATATTGAAATGGTTATATAATAAATTCGCTTTGTTTAAACGGATCTAAATCAAACGTCGATCTTCCTTGTTTTCCAAATACGAGATTAGATCATATTTTACACGGCTGATGTGTGTAATTTTGTAGAGATTATAGGAAAATAAAGATGTAAAAAAATCTTGCTAAACGAGCTCGGATCTAACCCGTTTATTCGATTGATGATGAGAACACGAGACACATAGTTACGTGTCTCACGGATGGCGCCAATTGTTCAAGCATATTTCGACTTGAGTGCGGATGAGGGGAATCACCTCTTTTACACTGCACTAGTGTCGTAACCCGGATCGAGATAGTTTTCATCGAGGGTGGTAAAGGGTGATCGATTACCCATCTAAGAAGATGGGTTTGGAGGTGAGGAGCCTATGGAGGCTGCACACAATGAGTGTGTATAATGTTATTGTGTGGAGGTCTAGGATTCTTGGGTTTTTACCCTTATATATGGGGAGGGGGAAACCCAATAGAGAAAAGCCCATGAGCCATGCCTAAAGTGAGGGGTATATCATCACATATTCTACACATTCATTTTAATATATTTAATTTAAAAAGCGAACCACCAAATTTGTCGCTGGGATTTTGTTGTAGTCAACTAATTGATGGTTAATACTTTAATGCAAATAAAAGCTTGAGTCGCTGGAGTAAAGAAAGCAATGCGAATTTAGTACGCTGACTTCTATTTTCTAAACCACCATTGTAACACCCGTCAAACTAGGGCTGGTCATTAGGTCCTAATCGTTTTTGTAATACATGTAATTAGTACCGTGTTAGGCTAATTTGTGTATCAAATAATATATTGTTGAATATATACAATTGCGCGATTTGGTTAAATCGAGCACGTTTCAAATCGAAGGTAATTCGGTTCAAGTAAATACGGACGTTGGTGATCAGTTTTATTAAATAATATAAAATTTTATAATAACGCGACTATATCCCAAATATTATTTTGATAATATTTCATATTCATTTCGTATAATTAACAACTTACGCGATTAAAACGTAAACGCGCAAACAAAACCAAATAAATTAAAGTTATGATTTATAATCCAAGTATTAAGTATTTTGATAAAATACTTCAACATAAATATCGAGTAATTAATTGCTCTTTAAAAATATACAATTAAATGTTTTAAATAATTATTAAACGTTTAAACGATCGAGAAAACGAACACTACACGGAACGCAACTGCACGGGAGCGAAAATGGGTGAAGTCCACCTCCGTGGACCCCACCTAGCCGGCCCCTCTCCCTTCCCCCCTCTTTTTGCCTCCTCTTCCCTCTTCTTTCTCATTTTCTTAACTCCCTTTCTCTCTCTTCCTTCTTTTTCTCTCTAAATCATCATCCACCACCATCACCTTAATCTCACTAAAAACACCACCAAACGACCTCGATCTTCACCACCCGTTTGGAGAAAAAGAACCGCCTCGCAACGATTTACGTTTCTATTTTTCCGAATCCTCCGCACAACGATTTGTAAGTTTCCGACAAAACCCGAAACCTTTCGATTTCGAGTATTTTTAGGTTCTTGTTGTTCCTTTAAGCTTAGAATGTCCCTATAAGGGTTGGGTAAAAGAATCAGACCAAACGGAAACTCGAAAACTCATTTTTGGCTCAAAAATCCGTCAACAGCCTTAAGTGTCTCAACGAAGGTGCAATATAGCGTCACTTCATGCGTCACTTAAGTGACGCATTGAGTGTCGCTAAAAGCCCTAATCATGCGTCACTTGCAAAAGTACCGCATAAAACCCCTTTTTCCCGACACTTACCTCCGTCACTTGTTTAGTGACGCCTAGAAGCCTTAACCGACACTTATACCCGACACTAATGGAGTGCCGCCACCTTATGCGTCACTTACCTAAGTGACGCCCTAAACTCAGAATTTTCAATTTTATGCGACACTTCCTAAGTGTCGCCCAAGCCACTAAGTGACGCCTCACTATGCGTCACTTCCATAAGTGACGCCATAAGTGACGCCTTTACCCAGACTCTGCTATTTCATGCGTCACTTCCTAAGTGACGCCTAAGACCCTAAGTGTCGCTATAAGTGTCGCATGAAACATAACCCCGATTTTTACTAAGTGTCGAGACCTAAAATTTTATCACTTGATTTTACCCCAATTCAAATCTTAGATGCGTTTTTCTCTATAACAATATGGTGGAAATAAAAATTTTTCGAGCTGAAATGGCATCTCGACCCCAGCCAGGGGCCAGCCCCTTGGACCCCGCCAGGGGTTGCCACCCCTGGGACCCTGCTAACCAGGGGCGTTGACCCCGGACCCCCGTCACCTAAAGTTGTAAATACTTTTTAAGTATAACACTTCGACATAATAATAATATTATTGCAAATAATCACCAACGGGCCGTACACGTTTTCAAAACTCGAACTTACCAATCAAATCAAATCATTGGACATTACTAGTTGGATGAACAACTAGCATAGGTTATCTTTTAAGATAGCTACTTATTTTATTCAACCTTGCGCGTTATAAACGCCCGACAGGTTACAGTCTTCGGACACGCCATTTTACTACACCACATTTGCTTCATTGCAACTCTTCAGGCTCAGGTGAGTCTCATAGCCCCGACTTTTTACTGTTTTTACTCCCGGGGTGGGAATACATGCTCTAACTGTTTTACACGTGAACACGAGTACAAAACTCGTTATATTCTGCATGAGCTATTTTCTAATCACTTTTAAGTCCTCTACGATCATAGTTCTGGTAATACTTTATGTAGCGCGAATGTTAGTGTATGGTACCATATAGGACTGACCATCCTCGTCCGGGTCAGCAAGTATTGACTGGTTAAACGGACGCATTAACCTTTGTTCATACGAGTGTGGATTAGACACTCGCCCAGAGGCACCCACGATCAGGCACTTTATTGTGATCCTGACACCCACGTTAAGCGCAGACTATGACCTCATGGCAGACGTATACATTATTTGATTCATTTCAAACAATCTTGTGGTTCACACTTACTTTATTACTACGTAAACCTGTGAGCTCACCAGCTTTTAGCTGACTTTTTAGTATGTATTCTCAGGTACACAGCAGTAGTAGGACTGCTCAGGATTAGCTAGCTCGAGTCGCATGCAGATCTCAGGAGATTCATATGCATTTCTACATTTTGTAAAATAGATATGCCTTAGAATCTCTTACATTTTGGCTCACGAGCTTTTGTAACTATTATAACATTGTAAAACTTTTGAATTATCAATGTAATGTTTAAAACGACGCATATAGAGTCGTTCCATATACCATGTGTGTTTTGATTATTGATTAGTAGCACCCCAAAGCTTGCTTCCGCTAAACAGTAAATTTGGAGGTGTTATAACCATTATGTTGGGGGAACGATTTGTACGTTATGGATCACTTCGGAATGTCGAATGATTTTGCTATATGGGTGTAAATATTGGAAGATGGTCGGAGCCCTCATAATCTCAAAGGAAGAATGGAAGATATATTAAACTTACTAAAAGGGTAAAAAGGTCATATACCATGTTATTTAATTTTTAATAATGGATTCACACATTGATATAATATACTTATAATTAAAATGTATATTTGGTATATATGGGTATCGTGACAATTTCATAGAGATATTTCTAAAGTTTAGAAGGGTATTGACATTTAGATGTTTCGAAAGATATAAATTAAATTCTCCCTAAAAATATTACTCGTACGTCATATCCTAAACATCGCCACATCCTATGTACCAACACGATTTGATTCTCTGCTGGGGTACGCGATTGGTACCTTGCTCAATTGTGCTCCTTTTAGACTACTCTCATTCACAATCAAAACCAACTCAACTATTCATTAAAAATTAATTTCTCTCTTTTCCACTTATCCAACTAAACTAAATTCAACTTTACACTCCCATTACCAACCCACCTTAAACCTTGTTTTTATTAAATACTTACTAGCAAAATGCCCGCGCGATGCGGCGGGTAAACAACTATTAGCTTCACATGTATTCAATATAAAGTATTAAATCAAAATCAGAATTTATATGATGATACTTTAAGATATGGTGTTTCTAAAAGGAACAAAATAATATTTTTACCCTTTTTAAAAATTGTTAAAAAATGTGTAACAATATATATATGTACATAAAATGTATTTGTGAACTCAATAGTCGAGTTGCGAGTCTCTAATAGCCAGGTGTCATGTTGAAAGGTGCGGAGTCGTTAACTATTATTTTTTATTTTTTCTGTAGTATTTTAATACAAAACATTATATTCATGAAATTGTAATTCCAAAATTTGATTAAAAAATTGAAACTCTAGAATACAGAAATTGATGATATCGAAACAAAATATGAAATATAAGTAAACCAGTAAATTTGGAATATGATACAAAAAGACATCAAATAGTTCGTTTCTAACTTTTTAAAACACTAAAAAACGTGTAAAATTTAGCGAAAATATATTTTGAAGGCTTTAATGGCCGAATTCGACTCCAAACGATGGACAATCCGTCTTCGGCGTTTTGCTATCACGTTCGTCTCGTTTTTACCTTTCCAACATATTTGACACATCGCGTACCTCCTTACAGTTTAAAAGTTATGTCGTGTTTTAGTAAAAATTAGAGTTTAGTATATGTAAGGATATATTAGTAATTTCAAATAGGTTTTTCAAAAACTCATATAAACTTCAAGGGTAAGTAGTTAATTCCCTTAAAGAAATACCTAAATTGCTTAATATTTTAATAGTAGGCATATAAAAGAATTAATTAATTAGTATTTAATGTCACATGTTAGTTACTTTAATTTTTATTAATTATAGTATTAATTACATATAATAATTATTATATTAATTACATTTAATAGATTTAGGGGTATATTAGTAATTTCATGTAGATATTTTAAATTTTAATAGTAATATTATGGGCAAAATAGTAAAATCTATCTTAAGAAAAAAAACCTTGAAATGCATTATATATGAGTATAGATAACCATAGTATAAGATTTATTACACAAAGTACAACTCAAAACATTATAATATTCAGCAAACGTCGGTACCAAAACCAACCAACCAACCCATCGGTTGGTGAGGTTTTTATTTTTTTATTATTTCTTGGGTCAAACTTGGTGACCAACTGTGTCCATAGTTCACCAATGGCAATAGTCTTATGTTATGCTACTATGCTAGCAATAAAAAATTAGACGAGTAAATTATTTGAATTGTCCCTCTACTATCACGTTTTGTTCATCGTAGTCTCTGACTTCTTAAATCTATTTGAATAGTTCAACTTTTCAAACTATTTATTTCGTTAGTTCAAAATCTAACTGGTCGTTAATTTTCTTTGTTAAAAGGACCAGCCGTGTAATTATTTTTTTCAAATTTCAAGTTTATTTAAATTTAATATTGTTTTTAATTGTATTTAGTTAATTTATTTTTTGAATAATATAATTAATTAATTTAATTATTTTAATCAACCTTTTTTAGTGACAATTATTATATTTTTTACAATTAAAATACCAACTTAAATATTTCTTATCCTAATTTTATTAAAAATATTTCTTTAATA
Organism: Pseudognaphalium luteoalbum; assembly: GCA_963422505.1. Lineage (NCBI taxonomy): Eukaryota > Viridiplantae > Streptophyta > Magnoliopsida > Asterales > Asteraceae > Pseudognaphalium > Pseudognaphalium luteoalbum. Next base: position 111,907,635 of record OY730196.1, read on the forward strand.
GTTTATACATTTAATTTTACATATAATCGACAATTTCATGACTCCGTAGTCCATATAGACAATTCTACATACCTGCATATATAGTGTTTACAGTTTTGTATTATGAACGTATTCAAATTGCGAATTATCAATATTTAACATTTATTTTTGCGCTTTATTGAAGACATAATTATAAATAGAGATGCACAGATGGGCTTTAGCCCGAGCCCGGGCCTAGAAAAAGCCCGAAATAGCCCGAAAATATAAATAGAGATGCAAAGTTTTCAATTCATTAAGTACGTATACAAGTATATATTCATTTTATCGATAGATTCTTAAACTATTACGATAATATCTTATATACATTATAGTTGTATATTATAAAATACAACGTACAATAACTCATTTTAGCCAATAGATACAAAATTAGTAGTTATATAGTACTAAAAATGTAATAAATAATTAGTAATAAAAAAAAGTAAAATTAAAAAAAAAAGCCTGAAAAAGCCCGGTCCGGGCTTTTAAATGCCCGGGCTAAGCCCGTTTAGCCCGTTCGGGCCTTAGTAGGCCTAGTTTTTTTGTTAAGGCCCGGGCTTAACCCGGCCCAGGCTTTTTTAGGCCCAGGCTTTTTTAAATCGAAAAAGCTCGGGCTTTTTTAGGCCCGGTCTAAGCCCGGCCCGGGCTTTGTGCATCTCTAATTGTAAACTACTAACCACCAAGTTTGGCCCAAGTGGTTTGCTCAGCTTGTAAAAGTCCAAAGTGCCAGCACGTTCTGAGTTCGAGCCATGGGTAAAATATTTCACCTTGGTGGCCATGGAGGTTCACCCGCGATGACTCTGGGCTACCCGTAAAGCGGCGAGCCACCCTGGAATTAGTCTAGCATAGCCAGGATACCCAGGTATACCAATTTTTTCTTTTTTTTGTAAATTACTAAATTACAATAACTACATAACGCATAGTATTATTATACTCCACATGTGAACATTTTGTGTTTTTTTCTTTCAAATAACCGACACATATTTTTAGCTAGAGGGCTGATGTAGATTTTGACAATTATAAAAACAAAAATACGGAAATGTTTTACCCGGTACTTGAACTCAGTACCTGGAGTCATCGCTTTGGACTTTTTACAGGCTGAGCACCCTGAGTTCGAGCCCTGGGTAAAACATTTCTTTATTTTAATTTTTATAAGTATCAAAATCTACATCAACTCTCTAACTAAAAATTTGAGTACGTTCATAATATATAAAATTGTTAACAATATTATATATATATATATATATATGTAGGCATGTAGAATTATCTAATCGTAATCATCAAATCGACGATGATATGTAAAATTAAGAGTATAAACTATTAAATAAATATTAATAAAAATTAGGATAAAGAAATATTTAAGTTGCACATTTAGATTGTAAAATTTAAAATAATTGTCACTAAAAAAGGTTGATTAAAATAATTAAATTAAATTGATTAAATTATTTAAAAATAAATAGACCAAATACAATTAAAAACAATATAAAATTTAAATAAACTTGAAATTTGAAATTTTTTTTACACGGATGGTCCTTTTAACAGATAAAACTAACCACCAGTTAAATTTTAGACTAACGCAATAAATAGTTTGAAAAGTTAGACTATTCAAATAGCTTTTAGAAGTCGGGGACTACCCATGAATAAAACATGATAGTACAGAGACAATTCAAATAATTTACTCAAATTAGAATTATTAAGCGTTAACAATCAAGCGTTAGCAATCAAAAAGTTATGTTAAAATTAAAATGACAAATTCATTATAAAGCGTTAATAATCATTAGCTTATATACTAAACTCATAGGTTATTGTTTTAAGGTTAAAATATTCATTTGTAATGATGATCAACATTTTTGTAAAAATATATATACGTTCATAGCTAGTATATTGTTATAAAAGTTGGGTAAATGCGTGTAAATGTAATCAATTAAGGTCTGATATCTCTAGTGTATACTTAATTATTCGTGGGTACAATGTGTTTAACAAACTTGTTATTTATTCTCATTATTTTTTAATTTGATGACCTGTCAAATTGTAAAGATATCACATGACATCTTACATATATAGACGACACACGTCTAAAATATCATAAAATACATACCATGAGAACTAATAAAAAGTTTCTTACACACAAAGTACACTCGAATAGTTGGATGCGCACTTCGAATATTGTTATATCTTAATTAATTGCATTTCGAAGCACTTAACCCATAAATAATTCATTTATCATATAAAATAATTATCCGGGTTTTGGTAAGGTGTGCTTTCATGGCACTCTTATAATATATTTGTACTATATATTTTAACATTTGTATACTGTAGTATAAACATCAATTTTTGTGTTCCAGATATCAACTCCCTAATTTTAAAAAATTTGTTTCAATTATTAATCATCATGAATTTAATAGTAATTGTCTAACAAATCTAACTTAAGTAATAGTACTTTAATAATCCTTCAACATTTAAAACAATATATATTACGACAAAAATAAAATAAAAAAGGAGAAATAACAAATCACCAAATTTTTGCAAAAAATGTTCCACAAATTGATGTGGATCAATAGTGTAAATAGAGAGAAACAAAATTAAATTGTGATTGGTTTATGTCATCATCCATGTCATTTTGTGATTTCGTTTGGTGTGAGGTGTTTGTGACTCTTAACATTTCTCAATAAAAAATAGACATGGCTATTTAAAATAACATACACAAAATTTGCACCTCCTTGCAACTAACTTACCTACTATCTTCCAATTCAAAATCTAATGACAATAAGCATGTTGCTTAGAGAGTGTAGAGTAGTAGGTGAAACACTTTAAGACAAATTTGTAAGGATAAAATGCGGTATTTTAATATACAATTGTTAAAATTCTAATATACAATTGTTAAAATTCAATGACGTTATGATTTGGTAAATTAATATAAATTGTAGATTAAAAATAATAATGATTGAAATTGTATGCCAGACTTACCCGTCTCTAAACCATCTTCCCGTGATTCACATAACCATAATTATTCATCAATAGATATCAAGTCATATCCATTCTCATTAATAAAAACTCATGTATCCCTAATATAAACTTAACACTACTTATACTTAACTCCTATGCTTAATTTACTCCGTGTATGATATCATATATGATCAGAAACCGCCATGGACGAACAACAAGAGGATGAAACTCTTACTTCTCTAATTATTTCAATTCAAAACCTAGATCTATCCGATCAGAAACCGGTGACCGTGACGTCACCATCACAATCACCGCCGGCACGTGAGTTACCGAGTTTAGAGGAAGTTGAAGAAGTGATTGGATATACTTTTAGGAATAAAGACTTATTAAAAGAAGCATTCACTGATGTTTCATATAAAGCCGTGGATGGTGTATCGTATGAGCGGTTAGAGTATTTAGGTGATTCTGTATTGAATCATTTGATTGCAAAGTTGCATTATTTAAAGTATTCTGTAATGGCACCCGGTGAGTTGACTCGGTTACGTGCGGTTAACGTTGACACGGAAGCGTTAGCACGTGCCGCGCTGAAATATGATCTGCATAAGTATCTCCGGCACCGGAAACCGCTTCTTGACGTACAGGTAGTTATTGTTTTTGTTCTTGTTAGTAAAATTTTAGCTCCGCTTTTTAATGACGTATATGATATTAATGAATTTTTTATTTCTTGAATACTAAGTTCCGTACAGATAGAGTTTCTTGATGAAGGTTTTAGATATAATGAAATTCTTTTTATTATTTGTGAGATAATAATAGTTTGTGATTTGGTGATTAAACATAGGGATGTGGTTCATTTGATAAAAAAATATTAAATCTTAAAGTTGTCATTTTTCATAAATTCTACCTCCGTTTTGTTATTATGTATAGCTCCCTCCGTCCTATAATAAGTGTCTCACTTACTATTTTGGGACGTCTCAAAATAAGTGTCCAGATTCTCTTTCAGCCAATCAGAAAAGACTTTAGTGGGTAAAGATAAAATGTTATTGGTAGATAGTGACTTTCTTTAAACTGTGTGTATTTTGACATGAGACACTTATTTTGAGACGGAGGGAGTATAAAACTGTAAATATCCAGAAAAGTTGTTATATGTCATTTGGTACCACATGACATGAAGTAGATAGACATCATTTGATTATGAGCCAACTTCTGTTAACATTATAAAAGAACAGAGTGTGTTAAGTGTTAACTAACATGGTTGTTAAACTTTCTGCTGTTTAGGACTTGATCTTGCATGTTCTGCTATTGAACATATCACATAATGGTTCAAAGTAAGTGAAACTGGTTGTACTTATAGGGACCATTTTCTCATGTGAATATGTTTTTGGAAAGTACAGATTCAAGAGTTTATGGAAGGGATGGTGGAGTATCCCTCACACTCACATGGCATGATCGATCCGCCTAAAGTGCTTGCTGATATTCTTGAGTCACTGATTGGTGCCATTTTCATTGACACCGATTCATCGATGGACACTACTTGGGAGGTAAATTTGTTACATTTGTTTTCGACATGTGGGTCCGATTTCAGTGAACAGTAATGTGGTCCACAAAAAAAGATCTAGTTATGGTATATGATTTGATATGGCTATGTTTGGTACATGTTTTCCTTAAAGAACAATAAGTACTCACAATAGTATTCACATGGTTCATTAATTTGCTACTTGTATAAATCTATTGTAGTTAAGAAGTAGTAATTATTTGGATGTGAATATGAATCTGATTAATGCAGGTCATTGAGCGTTTGCTACGGCCGTTAATCACTCCTGAAAACTTTCAGTTGCATCCTGTTGCAAAGTTCCATGAAGCGTGCCAGAAGAAGGGACTGAAACCAAAAGCAAAAGACATGTGGAACAAAACAGGGGAGGTTGAAATCTATATTGATGATGAGTTAATTGGAAGAGGGAGATACAAGTTGAAGAAAATGATAGCAGTGAACAGAGCAGCAGCTGATGCTTACAAGAACCTTTCTGAAAAGCTTGATAACAAGGATGGTGGTAATGGGGGTTAATTGACTTGGTTATAGTAAGTTGTATCACTTTCTTGGTATCAAATTAAATGAGCTTTTGCCTCTGTATATATCAGTGGGAAAAGATCATCTATTTTGGAACGAAGAGATCTATATGCCCACTTTGTATATTCATTCGTGTTAGACTCAGATTGTGTTATTATTTGTCATGGGTTAAGGTTTCTCCCATTTTGGATCTGGTCATTTGGTCTTACTATCTTGTGACTTGGCCGACTTTGAATTAACGTTTAACGCATTTTTGTTTTCTTATATGCTTACTATTTTGTGTACAAATATCACACACAAACACACTTGTGCTCTTAATTCTAAATGCCTAGTACTAGTACTTTACATAAACTTAGGCTTTGTTATATTGGTCTAGTAGATAAAGGCATCAAATTTGATAATCATAGTTCTCAATTTCAAATTAATTGGAGGATCTGAAGTGTTACTAATTCATGTGAAGTGGTCATTTTGTATGAAGTAATTGGACCGAAGTTGCTAAACTTCACGAGAAAAAGCAATCGTAGGCTCTAACAACAATTAAATTTGCATAAATAACTTTAATGCTACTATGCTAGGCACATCTAAACCCATTACTTTCAAACTTATACATAACAATAATCTAGAATCCAATCCATGGTTCTAGACTTCTAGCTCAAACTTTAGATTGCAACAATGAATTTTCTTTGTTGAAGCATTTGTATGGATCATCACTCTACTTTAGCCACTTATAGAGTTACAGTGGTTGAAGTACGCCTATTTTTCTTGTTTCCCTTAAACATTATGATATGAAGAACGTCATCTATTTAGCTATGATGACTACAATGGTTTATATTCGACACATTAAGCAAACTAAATGTAAGATATCATTTAGATTTAACTAATTGTAAATGGTGAATCCGTGAATGCATTGATATTGACAAGAAAGTATTTGACCCTGAATTGCAGGGGTTATGAATTGTGAGTATTTTTATGGTTAGTTTAAATTATCATTTTTAAGGGTTCCTTCATAGATTTACATTTAAAGTACGAAAAGAAATGGATAATTTGGTGAATGAAAAAGTGATTTGATAAAATAGGGGAAAAAGAAGAAGGAATTTTACACTATATAATTTATGACTTTAAAATGTGGGTCAATGGATTAGAAATCGAAGTTAAAAGACAGGATTACCCTTAAGAATTTCATAAAATGTATATGATTTCTTGCTAATATCATGATAACATATTTAAAATATCATGATATACTAGTCTTTTAGTTTGCAAGATGACATTAAGGTATAATAACATACACAAGTTCTTATAAGCTGGAGGTTTTCGAAGACAAGAACCAAACCTTACAAAACACATTTATAAAATAGAGTATAGTTCAAATGAATACATCAATTATGAGTAAGAATAGGGGAATCAATCTCAACCACTCATTTTCATCAAATACCTATTTCCCTCACATTTTTGAAACTCAAATATCTCACAAATGGTAAGTCGAAAAATCATGAAAAGTGTTGCTCCATATCTCACAAACATTAAGTCGAAAACGTTGAATTTTATGGTGAAATTTACATAATTTTTCGATTTGTCGTTTGTGAGATAATTGATATTGGATGTAAATGAGTTTTTTACATGTGAAACATTTTCTTTGTACACATAGCACGATATCATTGGTTCTCTCGCTCTCACATAAATTTTTATTCTCATTTGAATCCCCAAATAAAATAAAACATACAGTAACAAATTTTAGTATCAATTTCCTTATTAGTTAACGAGAGCTGATTTTAGCAAGTAAATTTTTACCTGTCACAAGGAAACAATGCATTAACCAGTTGTACTATAGGCATAAACAGTTATATTATTTCCTTGTAACAAGTAAAAACTTACTTGCCAAAATCATCTTCCTAGTTAACGGATTCCAATATTTTAGTGAAATAGAATTGAAACTTGCCCCAAAAGTAAAGGAAAGGATGTGTAAAAAGTTATACGAGTAAAATTTACAGTCAAAGGTAAAAAGCCATACCTCGAAAACACCAACATATGACTTGGCCCGTGGGGCCATTAAAGAATCCAAACAACCAGTGATAAACACTACCAACCAAGGCGTATTATTTTTTAGGCAAGTTTTTTTTGTGTTCACAAAAAAGGTCACATAATGATAATGCGATCTTTTAACACAAATACGAAATTTTCAAAACTTTTGTAATTTACTCAATTTGATGTGTCAAACATATAACAATTAAACCGTTAAAATATAAGACGAATGCTGCATTAAACGAAACTTTAATAACATTTAAGAGAATTTGAATATTAATTACTAGTTTATTTCATCAGATTTGTTCTCGATGTTACTTCTACATAATAATAATTAATAACTATTATGATATACATATTTATAAACAAAAATTTCTACTAAGTAGGGACGAACACATGTCATAGTTAACAGTAGCATGTGACACCAGTCAATTAAGTTGACTTAATGTAAATTTAATTGAAAAGTTATTGATTTTGTAAGAGTGCTACCAGTTATATTTAGACAGTGTACCTCAATTTTAATAAAACTTAGTAAACTATCAATTGAGAGCTTCTAAATTTTTGTAACACCGATGATTGTATTTTCTAGGTCTGCCTTTGCATGTAAGATATAAGTTTATAAATTTGATGCATATATGTGTTACTGTGATTCATGATATACTAATGATACATAATTTCCATGGCGATGATTCATGCACACATATAAGAACGACGAGCCAAACTAGCAAAATACTTATAAGGAAGATTTAGTTATGTCAAGATTTTGAATCATTCACATTTTCATCCTTTTCATCTTCAACTACAAAATCTTATCATTAATTGACCGACAACGATTCATAATTTTATAACAAATTAACAACGATCAATGAATTAAAAAGTACGTATTGATTAACAAAAATTGGCAACTTTATAGTTTATAGTAATTGACATCGATTGTCGTCCTTTTATGTCACCAACCAAACATGTATCGATTTGTTCGAAATTAATCTATGATAATTTGTTGCTAATCATGGTTGAAAATTCAAATGAATAAATTTTAGACTTTAGAGGCATCAACTTAGAATTACATATTACATATATATTTAAAAGAAGATGGTTGATTGGTCGTGTTGGGTTTCGAGACCTCGCAGCTTACTCGTGGTAGATCTTCATGACTGATTTTTAATTCTGCAATTTTTAGACGTTTAGTTGGTGATAATGTCTCGTGTATGGCATTCCGGGTTGTTTTTGCTTTCTTTCCATTCTTTCTTTGATGGTATTTTATATTTTTATGCTCTGTCTTAATTAAAGCCTATTTTTTAGTCTGTGTGTGTTTGTTGCTGGGTTTCAAGGGTTTGAAATTATACTTTTAATAAGCTCCAATTCGTAAGTCTAGTTTGGCAAAATAAAAGAAATTGAACTTCTTGAAAAAAATAAACTTCTGGAAATCCTTAAACAATAAACTTTTTGAAATAGCTTTTGAATAAAAACTCAAGCCCTACCTCTAGCCACAAGCTCCAGCCCATTATGATCAAACACATTCTATACCTACATCAATTTATTAATGAATCCTTTGCTTAAAAAAATTTTTGACGTATATATTTAGCAGTTTTTTTATAAGGTGGAAATATTCAAATAATGATGACGTGCATGATCGATTAACTTTATAATAAAATGTTTTTATTTATCTAACATAATAACCAGCTCGTCTAACTAATTAAATATATATTTATCGTTTGATAAACCAAACTGCGTACTCTTAAATGATTTACTTTTACTTCCTGGCTACCTATAGAAGAAAATTTCGTGAGAATAGGAATGACGTTTGAACCACCGTAAATTTAGTGTGAGAATTCACTGTAATTAGCTTGCACCAAAAGGTTTCTCATATTCATTTCCTCTCTCTCCATCTTTTGTTGGATGTGAGTTTTTAAATATGTTTTTAATTTCATAAACATTATAGTAAAAAAATAGCTTGCAGCAAAAGGCAACACAAAAATACGGAGTAGAGTAGCTTAAGAGAGACTAACATTTAAGTAGTTTTGATATTATCTTTAAAAAAATATATATATTGAAATTTCTTTAAAAAAATGCTCATTTTAAATCTGAAGAACGATTTTACTATGATCCTCCCAAAAACTATAAAACAAGTACTAGAAATCTGAAGAACGTTTCCATTTTGACTTTACACACATGAAAATGAACATTTATTTATTACAATAAAAAATTTATATGAACACTTGAGGTGTGAGGGAGGGTGTGGATACTTGCTTTTGAGAATTCATCAATTGATACCAACTCGGCAAGTCCTATCCTTTTTCATCAAAAGGAAGACCTCAACAAAATAAAGGTCACATCTCCATACTACTAGTATTATTTTTCCTTTTGAGTTTTTTCACAATAGTATAAGCAAATATTTAATAAAAATAAATATACATACTTCCATCCTACTCCGTATTATATAAAAAAGTCATTGTCAACCTCTATTACAAGTTACATAGTCAAACCTACATCCCTTCATCCTCTACAACAAGAAACTTCCTTGTTATCACCTTCCTTTTTAAAACCTGCAACACAAACTCAAAAACACACACATAAACCCTAACGCCATGAAACAACAACAACAAAACGATGAACCTATCACTTCTTTGATTCTTACACTTCAAGACCTAGAGTTATCTGATCCGAATCCGGTAACCATGACATCACCTCCGGAGCCGGAGTTGCCGAGTCTAGAGGAAATTGAGGAAGCAACTGGATATATTTTTAGGAACAAAGAGTTATTAAAAGAAGCATTCACTGATGCTTCATATAAAGCAACGGATGGTGAATCGTATGAGCGGTTAGAGTATTTAGGGGATTCTGTATTGAATCATTTAATTGCAAAGTTCCATTATTTGCAGTATCCTGAAATGGCACCCGGTAACTTGACTCGGTTACGTGCTGTGAATGTTGACACGGAAGCGTTAGCACGTGCGGCTTTGAAGTATGATTTGCATAAGTATCTCCGACATCGGAAACCGCTTCTTGACGGACAGGTAGTTTTGTTTTATATATTTTTAGGCTAGTTGCTAATTTTTTGCTACTGTTACGGTATGTTATTAGTTTTAAAAATAATAAATGTATTTGATGATTTATATTTCTTGCATATATATACTAAAAAGTTGCTTGCGGATAGGGTTTTGTTTTAGATAAATGAAATAATTACTTCTAATTTTGTGAAAACATCATAGCTAAATTGTGATTTGGTGATTAAACGTAGGGATGCGGTTTATTTGATATTTATTTAATTTAATTTAAAAGAAGATTTGTCAGTTTTCTTAGATACTTTTATGTTACTGTATTACCTCTGATATTTTATGTAAATGTAAATATGTAGAAAAATGATTAATTGTCAGTTAGTAACATATCAAAGTAAGCAATAAGTTGCGATTTAAAACTGTATTTATGAATTAAATTGGTTCACGTATGTGGATATATTGTTGTTACTTTCATGTGATTATGAAACAACTTTAGGGGCTGTTCTTGCATGTGAATATGAACATGGAACATAATGGTTCAAAGTATGTGAAGATGGTTGTACTTATAGGGACCATTTTCTCATGTGAATATGTTTATGGAAAATACAGATTCAAGAGTTTATGGAAGGGATTGTAGAGTATCCATCACACTCTCAAGGTATGATTGATCCACCCAAAGTGCTTGCTGATGTTCTTGAGGCACTGATTGGTGCCATTTTTGTTGACACCGATTCATCAATGGACGCTGCTTGGGAGGTAAAATGCTGAATAGGTTTTCGATATGTTGGTCCGATTTCGATGAATAGTAATGGGACCCACAAAAAAGATCTAGTTATGGTATATGATTTGATCACGCTATGTTGGAACATGTTTTCCTTAAAGACCAATATATATAGACACAAGTACACAATAGTATTCACATGGTTCATCAATTTGACTACATCTATTGTAGTTAAGAACTAATTGATTGGTTATTGATTGTAAGCGCAATTTATGCAGGTTATCAAGCGTTTGTTACAGCCATTAATCACTCCTGAAAACTTTCAGTTGCATCCTGTCGCAAAGTTCCATGAAGCATGCCAGAAGATGGGACTGAAACCAAAAGCAAAAGATATGTGGAGCAAAACAGGGGAGGTTGAAATCTATATCAATGATGAGTTAATTGGGAGAGGGAAATACAAGTTGAAGAAGATGATAGCAGTAAACAGAGCAGCAGCCGATGCATACAATAAGCTTGTTGAAAAGTTTGGTAACAATTATGGTGTTATTGGGGGCTAGCTAACTAGGTTTTTAAACAAGTAATGCCACTTTCTTTGTATCAAATTAAATGAGCTTTTGCCTTTGTAATTTATACAATGGGAAAAGCTCATTTATTTTGGAACGAAGAGACCTACATGACCGCTTTCTATTTTCGTTTTCGTAAGACTGGATTGTTATAACATTTGCAATGGGTTTTCTGCCATTTTGGAACTTGCCCTTTGCTCTTACTATCTTGTAATTTGGCATACTTGGAGTAAACGCTTGATGTATGTGATTTTCTTATACACTTGTGAACTTATCCCTAAACGCCTAGTTCACATAAACTTAGGTTTTGTTATGGGGATAGAGTTAAATTGGTCTAGCAGATAAAGGCATAAGGCCTGATCGTCATAGTTCGCAAATTTAAATTCCATATGTTGTATTGACTTTGTATGATCATGTACATTCATCGGGAAGATCTTAAGTGTGGCAAGTTCAAGTGAAGTGGTCATTTTGTATGGTTTGTGTGAAGTAAATGGGGCCGAAGTTGCTAAACATCATGTGAAAAGGCAATTGGACACATTAAGTATACAAAATTTCAGAAAATATTTAGATTTAACAAGTGATTAATAGTAAATGCCTAAATGGGTTGACGACCTACATATCACACAGGGCTTGTGCACAAGCTAATTCTTTACATTGCATTAACTGTACTAAAAGCTAGAGGTTTTTGTATACCCGAACCAACCATGAGAGTCCTCAACGAGGTAACATGGTCCCACTTCTCCGCTTCAGCATATATACTCGATAAAAGTATATACTGCCCACAATGATGTGGTTGTAATTTGAGAAGATATTTTGCCACCTCATTTCCTAGTTCAACATCTCCATGCAATTTACACGCACCCAAAAGAGCCCCCAAAACAGATGCATCGGGCTTAAATGGCATCCTTTTGATAAAATCTTTTGCTTCTGTTAATAACCCTGTTCTACCCAATAAATCAACCACACATCCGTAATGCTCCATTATTGGAACAACCCTGTACTGAGGCAACATGGAGTTAAATATTTCTAAACCCAGTTTCACTAGACTGGCACGAGCACAAGCTGTTAAAACCGCAACAAAAGTAACCTCATTTGGAGGCCACCCTCTTAATTTCATTCTGTCAAACATGTCTAATGCCTGCTTTTCTTTTCCGTTTAAAGCAAGACTACAGATCATCGCATTCCATGTACATACTTCCCTTTTTCCCATGCTTTCAAACACTTTAACCGCATACTCCAATTCACCCATTTTTCCATATAAAGATATCAATGCTGTCCCAACAAAAGCACTTATTCGATCTTCGTTCATGATGATATATCCATGTATCTGTTTACCACTCAACAAACCTTGAATCCCAGCACATTCAGCACAAGCAGAAAGTACACTAACATATGTAGCTTCGTTCGGCTTCACTTCACAATCACCCAAACAACATTCTACAATCATCCGTTTAAAAAACCTAACCACGTTCTCCTGACACCCTACTTTCCCATATCCATTAACAACACTAGTCCACGAATAAACGTCCTTCACTGGCATCCACTCAAACAACAAAACACCATTAACCATATCCCCATTCTTACAAAACCCATCAAGCATCGCATTACACGCAACAACACACGGGTCAGGCATTTCATCAAACACCTTACGTGCATACAATAAACAGCCGCATTGTGCATACATACTAATCAACGAAGTTCGTACAAACGGGTCGGCTAATACGCCACGCTTCAGAGCTTGTGTGTGAAGGGGTTTGTCAATGAGGGAAGGGGTAGTTACATAAGAAGCAATGGATACAACAGCTTTGACAAGTGAAGGGAAAGTGTGGGAGTTTGGAGGGATGTTGTGGGAAAGCATATGGGTGAAAAGGAGCAATGTGGTATGTGGAGTTTGGATGTTGAGGTAACCTCTGATGAGAGTGTTGTAAAGTAATGTGGTGGTCCATGGGTTTGGGGTAGTTTTCAGGTAATTAGTTGTGATTAAAAGTGAATGAATTTGCTTAATTTTTATTGGGTTTTTTATGAAATGTTGAAGGTGTTGGAGTAAAGATTCTGGAGATAGATGCATCAAAGCTAGTTTTGCTTGGATGGTGATTTTATTATATCAAGGCTGTTTAGCAACAATATTTATATAATTTAATAATATATATGTCCATGAACACATTTTTATGGGTCACTACTCACTAACTTTTACATTACTGTAAACATGGGATTGGGAGTCCAAATAAGCCCATTGGACCTACAATTTAAATTTCTTAATTTTTTTGAGTCAGTGGCTCCTGTCAACTTATACAAGTGGTAAATTAAAACATTAAAACATTTTTTTTATATGTCTCGTCTTCTATGATTTCAATGTTTCATCAATAATGACCCTTGAAAGATAAAAGACGCTTCATAAATCCTAGAAGTTGAAAAACGTTGTTTAACGATAAAGTGAAAGCTAATCATAAATATCAGAGAACAATTTAATCATATACTTTCTTCCAAGTGTTCACACGTTAAAGTTGCTTAGGTCATGTATATATATACATGCTATAAAAAATTGAAGGGTAGCTCTAACCCCGTACTATATTTCAATGGTACGTATCCGCCCTACCCTCAAGGAGCATCAATGTCGGACAAATTATCTGTCCGCAAATCACCCAGATGGCCACATGTGCCGAGACACATTTTAAACCTCTAACCTATTAGTCACACATATGGAGTTTAGGCGTTTTGGTGGCAGTACCACTTGCGATATGTGTAGTAACATATGTTGTGTATACCTAGCTTCAAATTACAATATATATTATATATACAATATATTGGCTAAAGTCCATACATGCAATTGATCTATTTATTCATATAAAAATGAAATGAAGGAAATTAACTTGCGAAAACTCTCGATCATTTTCTATATGAAAATCACGTTTATCTTTTATTCAAACTTTCACACACAAGAAATCAAGACCGATATGTACTTGTAACGGACATGATGATCATCAGATAAGAATTAAAGAACTTTATAGTCAAACATGATATTAGATAAATAAGACGTACATACGCATTTTAGATATTATTAAGTCACATATATGTTTCGAACGTCAAAACAAATAAGCCTACGTTTATTGACAGGTTGTGACATTTTTCTTAACTTCCATACACACGCATGCACACAACTTGTACATACCTTGATGGTGAAATCTCTAGTTGATATATTTGTTATCACATGTGACATGACATACGCTAATATATATATATATATATATATATATATATATATATATATATATATATATATATATATAAATCTATTTTCTTTTCATAACTAAACTTCATTTAATACTTTATATAGGCAGAGCCATGAGCCATCACACACGTTATATGGATGTTTATACTCGTACAAATATAATTTGCAACCACAGTGTATATTATATACGTGTATATATATATATATATATATATATATATATATATATATATATATATATATATATATATATGCAATACCTTGGATATTCTTTTTCATATCAATACAAATAAAATACGCAATTTTTGGTTCTAAATTTTGAGTTAATTGTGATTGTTGGTTGTACAAAAAATCAAGGTTTTTCTAGAGAGGTTTTACTTTTAACACTTGACCACTATTTTGTCGGTTGTCCAAAAATGTCGTTGTTTATAAGTAAAAGCGTTACCAATTTTCAAAATATTTAGGATTCGTCATGTATAAGAGCATACGCTATCCTCCTAAGTGGCATCAAAGTTATTCAACAAGAACATTGTAGTTACAGAGTTCTCCCACACCGCCTCAGTGTTCTCGTCAATGTTTTCATCGGCGTTCTTCAATCAACGTCCCAAACAATTCGTCATGTTCTCATTTTATTTAAATAAACCTCACACAAACAATATATATAAAAACAAAAATGAGTTTTAAGAACACTGTCCAGAACACTATTACCACATCACAAAATCCTCACCAACAATATTTTACAGAACACTGTCCAGAACACTGTTTAGCACACCTTATGCTCTAATTAGTAACTTAATTTTATCCATGCATGTGATATGCATGTGATGCACTAGTATATGCGTTTTTTTACAAGGTGATCTAGGACAAACAAAACTATGTATGTACTTTTTACAAGCAGGAAATTCACAAAGTGTAACCATTTTTGATATCATTAGTAATAATTAAAATTGCAAATCCAAGAGATTAAGGGGGTCCAAGTAGAGATGGTAACGGAGCCGGAGGGTATCGGGGACCTTAATTCCTATCCCCATCCTCGGATTCTAGTTCAAGTCCCCATCCCTATCGGGAAGATGATTTAAGCCCCATCCCCAACCCGAATGGGGATCGGGGATTTACCCATAATGAATGTGTCTTATAGTTTAGCCCATAATGATCGTATCTTATGTATTTGCCTAATGTATTTGTTCATATTGTATACATAATGAAGAATTATGATGGGTATATCAGGTAAAATATGATTACTTAATCTTTAAGAAAATCATAATTTTTAAATTTTTATAATACATATATCACATGTTACATACAAAATAAGTATACATATATAATATACCGGATATGGGTACGGGTCCCCGGTAAATTCCCAATCGGGTATGGGTTCGGGTACGGGTATGGGGACCCGCGTAGTATTCCCATCCCCGGCCCCATACCCTGTTTTTAGTTTCGAGGATTCCCCGCTCCCGTCCCCATCCCCGGTCAACTCGGGGATTCCTCAGTCAAATCGGATTTGGGTATCATTTTCCCGATCGGATGTGGGTTTTTTTACCATCTCTAGGTCCAAGTCAAAATTTATCGCTGGACCCGGTCGAATAGGAAGAGCGAGTCAACGAAGTCACATGCAACGGTTTTAGAGAGGTTTAGACCGTGCACAGGCTTAGGTGATTAGGTCGTGAGAAAAGGTGGCAGTGGAGCCCACAAAGTCGTCATTGGACCCACTAGGGATGGGCCGGTTTCTTAAAGTCGTTGACTCGTGGCCGAAGGAGGAGACCCTGGAGGAATAGTTTATCCGTTTTGCGTTTCTCATGGGCTTATTTCTGATCTAACCCGGCGGCCCCTATACTTTCAGAGCCTTGCCAATTTTAGCTGCTTTTCATTTTGGTGCTTGAAGTTTGTATTAATTCGAGTTAAGTATATTTAAGCTAGCTTTTGTTTCAAGTTTTGATTTGAACACAAAGTTAAGTGTAGAATAATATATAATGAGTTGAGATCGAATTTAAGAATCGTACTCGAGTCGTATGCAATTTTCCGAACTTCATATATGTTGGATGTGAAATTGTGAATGTATAGTACTTGTGTATAATATAGATCATTCATAAGATGAATTGAAACTTCAATGGCACTATGTTTTATTAATTTAAACTCAATTAGATATAAAGTATGGATTCAACTGTAAAAAGACTATATACAAAGTCTCATTATCTTTTAAATGATAACAAAATTTAACTAATAGGGTGGGAGTCTTCATTAGGAGTCAACAACGCTAGTCACTGCTAAGACTATTTATAAACTTAATATGTACAATCAAAGAGAATATTTGTACGTCATCTTTGTCTAAAGTAAGACGCGATTGAATCATATGCAACTATATAATCATATGCACTTTGATTTAGGTCGCTAAGAGTCGAGTATCACGTAATACGCGGATTAAAGTGTAATTAGAATAAAATACAGGATTTTAATTATTATTCGTGAACTCGTCGATCTCATTTTGACAGAACCCAGACGAAAACGAGGTCGATTTCGCCACCACTGTGGCCCACCTAACTGCCAGCTGTCATCACCTACTCCCTCTTCATTAATATTTTTCCCTTTCTAATACGTTTTAAGTTTTAACACGGAGTAATCATGTATTCGTGTTGACAAATATGAAAACCATAACTCACAAATTTTTTATAAAATAAGTTTTATAAAATGATGTAGACCCATAATATTAGAGAACTTTATATCTACCCAAATTTTACAAAACAAGTTTCACAAATTGATATGGCATATGTTATTAACCAATCATATTTATTTGTAACTTTTTCCTCATTATTTTTTTTTTTCAATTTATTGGTCCACATTATTTTATAGATAATTTTTTGTAAAATTTATGTGAACATATTAGTTCTCGTACCATTAAGAGAGAGAAGCGAGAGAGATCGAACAAAATGTGTTTTTGATTGGTCTATCTCATGCTTCACATCATCTTGTAATTTTTTTTTTATGAATTTTATGTTATTGTAGTATTTCTCTTCTTTTAATTCGCGGTTCGGTAAACCTTTCAAATTTTACTAAATATTACTCTGTCTCAAATTAATTGTCTTGAATCAGATTTGGTAGTATTTCTTTTTCAACTTTGATGTTAAACATTTTTGTTTGTGTTGTATAGTATTTTTTGAAAATTATGCGAATGAGATTACATTTAAAACTCAATCCATTCATATATTTTGCATCAACTATTATATAATACACACAAAAATATTCAAGGTCAAAGTTGAAAAGGATTTACTCAAAAAGTCAAATCAGGACACTTAATTTGAGACGGATGGAAGTATAAGTTTTTTTTTACTTTCGCATCGTTTTAAAACTAGTGATAAATTAGAAAACGCGTTCAAACTTAAAATGTAACGGATAAATTTTCATCATTCGCAATAGTAAATTGTTGAAAATCATAAATCGTAGATTTATTTTTCTTGATTAATTTTTTTTCATAAAATCACAACTTACAAGTGTTTTCAATATTTGCAATTATTAAAAAAAATCGACAAACTAAAACACCTTTTAGAAAGTTAAATTTTCTGAGAAATTCAGAAAATTGAAAGTGATTTGCGTAAGTAAACGCACCGTATGTTTCGTCATATGATATAATAGCAACCTAAATGTTTGGTAAAATAAAAGACGAACCAAACATTTATATATTTATATAAAAATATATTTAGTTCAAATTAAGCCTTTTTTTCTATCACTTCACTAAATGAAGAAAAAGATTTAATTTTTTTTTTTTTAAAAAAAACTTCATATCTATAATCTATAATACATATAAAGCATGTTCAAATTGTTGAGTCTTAATTCTTAAATGATATTAGCTCCGTCCCATTACAAATGTCCACTATTGACTTTCTAAAGTCTTTCTTTTTCAACTTTGAACTTAAATATTTTTATTTGTGTTATATATATATATATATAATACATAATGAAAATACATTGAAAACTCAATTCATTCATATAGTTTGCATTAAGTATTATATAGCACAAACAGAAATATTTAAGGTCAAAGTTGTAAAAGAAAGACTTTCAAAAGTCAATAGGGGACATTTGTAATGAGACGGATGGAGTAATTAAAATTACTCTTTTACCCTTTTACACTCATAAATGAAAATCTTTTTAAATAGAAAAGTTTTTATTCCAAAATCACATATTTGAATTTTTGTGTTGTTTATATTATCAATTTAAAAACCTGTTAATCTAAATTTGTTAATGAAGTAATAAAAATAAATAAATTAATTGTTATAGTCGTATTGTGTGGGTAATTTGTTATTATAAGTTAATCTTTCAGGTCAAATGATGACTTATATGCAACCTATGTCTTACGTCTGCAAATTGGCATAAAAATCAATAAGATCCCAAAAGTTTTATTATTTAAAATTATGCAGAAGAAGAGAAAAGAAAGAGAAGAAAAAAAATAACACAAAAACACACGCATGGTTGTGTTGTATTGTATTTGTGGTCTTCAGTCTCAACTTCCCCCCTTTTTATTGCCGTAGTCCACTGCTTGTTTTCTTCATAAATGGCCACGCCATCACTTGATTCAGATCGCCATCACATCAACCATTTCCGATCGCACCAATTCATCATGTCTTCTCCACATTCACCACCCGAAACATCTACTGATCATCATCACAAACAAATTAATGAAGTCGATTTCTTTAACGATCAGAAACACTCCATCGGATCGACTTATCTTCGTGATCATAAGGACTCTACTCCACCTACTATCGATTCTAATATTAATGTAAGTAAATCATCATAATTGATTGATATTAGTTATCATTTTGATTATTACTATTATGATATGTTGTGTAGTTTAGCTTATTAAATCAATATCGTTGACTATAAAACAGACAGGTTTGCATCTTCTCACCGGGAATACAAACAGTGATCAATCCGTAATTGACGATAGTATTTCTTCAAATTCTGACGATAAGCAAACTAAACATGAGGTACATTTATTTATTGTGTATATATAAATTTTATACATGATCATAGTACTAGCTACAAGTTTAATGCGTGTTTTTTATTTGTTGAAATTGAATTAATCATATAATCGGTTACATGAATTTGGTTGATCTAATTGTATAATTTGATATATGCGTATGTATGTAGTTAGCAACTGTTCAAGCTGAATTTGAGAGGATGAGTGGTGAGAATAAACGGTTAAGAGAAGCGTTGAATCAAGTAATCATAGATTACAACACACTTGAGATGCATCTAGCAACGATTATACAGCAAAAACAAGGAGAGGAGAGTACTAAAAAAGATTTTATTAGCGGATGTGGATCTACAATAGGGCCGCGTCCCTTAATAGATCTGGCTTCAGGAGTTAGGGCGATAGTCGAAAGAGATGAGAATTCACACTCGTCGTCTGAAGGAAAAGGCCACGATGAATATTCAAGATCTTCGATTAGTAAGAATGCTATTGTTGATCGGGAAGTGAGTCCTGAACAAGGAAATGATAACAATAGGAATAGCATAAATATTGATCCATCTACTGAAGCTACTATTCGGAAAGCTAGGGTTTCTGTTCGAGCTCGGTCAGAAGCTTCCGTGGTAATCATCACGAAATATTTGTTCCTTTAAAAGTTTAATTTTGCGCATTCTGGATCACTGATTAATCGATTTACATGTTTTGTTAGATAACGGATGGATGTCAATGGAGAAAATACGGTCAGAAAATGGCCAAAGGTAACCCTTGTCCACGGGCATACTATCGATGCACCATGGCCGCGGGTTGCCCCGTTAGGAAACAAGTAAGTTCCCAAAATGTCATTATGGAATCGGTACGGTTTAAAAAAAAATAAAGTCCAAAACGAGAGCAAATTGTTTACCTAATTGGTTCAGTTAATCAGCCTTAGTCAAATTAAGTTAATGGTTAACAATTACATTAACCGCAAACTAGTTTACTAAGCGTATTTTTCAGACCCTTGCAGCATATAAATGATCACATCGTCTGACATCAATCAGTCTTTACAACCTAATTGTGAAAACACTTAAAAAAATGTTTAGAGACCTTTCTTTGATCATATTTATATGTTGCATGTATGTTTCAACAGGTTCAAAGATGTGCTGAAGATAAAACAATTTTGATCACTACGTACGAAGGCAACCACAACCACCCTCTCCCGCCAACCGCAATGGCCATGGCGTCAACCACCTCATCCGCCGCGAGAATGCTACTCTCCGGTTCAATGCCAAGCTCTGACAACCTCATGAACTCGAATTACCTAGCAAGAACTCTCCTTCCATGTTCCTCAAACATGGCCACCATCTCAGCATCAGCCCCATTCCCAACGGTCACATTAGACCTCACTCAAACACCAAACCCATTACAATCTCAACGGCCCACCGGTCAGTTCCAACCATCATTTCCTAGCCCCAACTCACTGCCCCATATACTCGGGCAGTCCTTATACAACCAATCAAAATTCTCAGGACTTCAAATGTCTGCTTCTTCGCATACCGGTTTGAATGACACCGTCACTGCCCTCACGGCGGATCCAAATTTCACGGCCGCCCTAGCCGCGGCCATATCGTCAATGATTGGTGGTGGCTCTCATGGGAGCAACAATAATGCAAATGTGAATGTGAATGGTACCAACGGCAACAATAAAGTCGGCAATTCAGGTTTACAAGGAAAATAATAATCAATAATACATGAGCTGGTGGTATTAATTTCTTATTTTTATACTGTAGTAGTTACTTTCCTTATTAATACACACACGTTGACGTTTACTATTTTGCTTCTTCATCGTTTTCTATGAAAGATCGAGTTGAATTAATGTTCGAGATGTATATATCATTGTTTAAATTTAAATTTTAAATGCAATCCTTCTCTTTTTGTCATCTTATACAAGTACAATAGTTTATAATTAGAAAACTTTATGGATAACTCAATTGTCCATTACAGTAAACTTTAAAATAGAATAATTAAAAAATATATGGCAATGATGTTAATAGGTAAAAGAATTGGAGTTGGTTAAAGTTTATAACTTTCTAGTTCCCAATGCAATCTGTTATAGAAGATTTGATTTCGATTAACTAAGTACTCCGTAATAAGGAACATCCATGTGCACGTGCCCTTAATATTTTAAAAAGTCCTTGAGCAAACATATGATCCATTACCCGACATGGAGATAGGTTACTAGAAAATGATTCGGCAATAATGTCTTTAGTATAGCATATTTTAAAGGATATTTAGTGAAGCTTTAATAACTTTCCTAAAACTAATAAATATAGGATATTGACTTAATTGATGTGTACTAATCGCCATTTTACAAACTCTATATAAATTTTAATTCAATAACACTTCTTAACTTATGCCGTTAGTGGAACAAGTTAACCAAATTCTAATTTTATCGACGTTTTATATTAGATTAGTAAAAAACAATCTAACACAAAACAACTCGGGATAAGATATACGTCTTATGAGATTGCATTCTTGAGTCAATCAATTTTCGTGTGCATAATATCATTGACTTTTCATACATATTCCTAATTCCTAATACTTGGGTTGGGCTTGTGTAAACTTTCAAATTTGGGTCATGGCCCATTAAATTCACTTTATAAAAAATTCTTTAGATCCAATAAATAAGTACGTTACATACATATCATATATATGTACGTTAGTTAAACGATGTAAGTGATATAAGTACGCAAATATATACCAACACTTTATCTTTTACTCGTTCAATATTGCTCATACCCATGTTTTTTTTACTTCAATTACGGATTCTCACGTAATTTTTATAAAATCAAGTTAATCAAGTTACAATTATGTTTTGAACTTGTCAAAATTAAGATTGGATGATCGTGATTAATGAATAAGTCCTTATTGCAATTCATCACGTCAATGTATCCGATGTCTTGCTAATAATAGTAACTGGCCGTGGGGTCATGAGTATGATTAGATCGTCGTCATCTCCTTGAGGCAACAAGATATTAGTGTTGAGAACGGTATAAATCATTAGAACAAATGAAACCAATACCGATAGTCCGGACAAAATAAGCATAAGCAAATGAGCTACACTGCTCTTCATTTCTTGTGCGTATTCTGTTGAAGCCAATGCTAATACTGTTAATGGATATGAATACCCCCACCATACCACATTGAACTTTTTCATCGATTTCTTGAATAGGTTCGGCCTTAACACCTGAAAAATCATGAATGGAACGAAACATGTTTAGCTTATATGAACAGAGAAGTAAAGTGTTCATCTTTTAGAGACAGTGAAATACTATACTATAAATAAAAACAACAAAAACAGAACTAAAAGTGACATAGTTAACCACTATGCCAACTTTCCAAATGAAAGGCGAGATTCAACTACACGTCTTCTGAATCAAAATCACACTTAGATAAGATATGATTTTAAGTGGCACGTACAATATATGAGGGTAATTAGGGAATTTTTGACTGATGTGTTATCATCATTTATTACGCTATAGATTATATAATTATTATACTGATGTGTATTCCAAGAATAACAAGGAATTCGATGTGTCATTACTCTTTATTACTCTATGGATTATAATTATTATACATGATATAATTAATAAGTATAATTATAAAAAATATAAAAAAAATCACTAAATACTACTACTGTATACTATTATTAACTCCGGTCTGACCTTCCGGCCCAACCGGTCCAACCGATCCGACCAGAAATCAACACTTTTTCGGGTCGACTAAAAACTCGGGTTTTAAAATATTGGTACGTACAATATATGAGTTGTACGTGTAGTAGGATTAATGTCTTATAGACAACAGTAGTAAATGTTTTAGTAACAAACAACTTATAAATTAGATAATCATTGTCATTCTAAGGTGGCAGATAAGATGACATATTGCATTTGTGTTTAACAATATATAAAGTTTAATTATGTATGTAAAGTTGTAAACTAATTAAACCTTGTTACCTTGAACTTAACTAGTCTCATAGACCATATTATCAATTTCATCCACTGCTTAGTCTACTAACTTTAATCGCTAGCTTTTAACAGATAAATAAATAAATAAATACTCCGTATGATGCAACTTTAGTAAAATTCCATTTTTTGGACTTACCAGAGATGCGAAGAGAAATAGAGAAAGATAAAAAAGCATCTTTGATGAACAATCAAACGTCCCAGAAATTGAGTCCCAAGCCAAACTAGCCATACTCGGTGCCGCAATAAACAAGAACAAAACCGGTCTAAGCGTCACCGGCATACAACTATTCCCCGAAAACCTTTGATAAAGTGTCACAAACAACACTATATAATGTATAATCCCCAACGAAAACATAATCATCGCACTCTCTTTCCACCCCATTTGAGCCGCACCTCGTGCTCCTACAAAGTTCCCTATAACCGATAACTGACTAGCCGGATTAGCCACCATTGATAAAAACCTTTTCCCCTTGGTAAACCATTGTCCATATATTTTCACATCAAGAATAAATATTGGGACAACAAATATCCACCAAAGAAAAAGATAATACATAGTTTTTGGAGCGAAAAATGGTGATGACTGTAATAACAACAGCCATGAAATCCAAGGGGCGAAAAGGTAATTTACACCTATATGATTTACATACTCGTCCTTAACCATGTTGGTTAATAAAACACAACGTAAGATGTACAATAAAGAAAGTGTCACGAGGATGATTAAGGATAATGACCACATGAGAAGGAACGCGGTTGAAGGCATGATTTCTAGCATTCGTCTATAAGCATGGGCATTTTCGGGTGGTTCGTTTAGTGTTTTCCAAAGAAGAGTTTGCCAACAAAGAGAAAGACTAATCCGAAAGTAGCCTGCATGAAACTTTGCGATAATCGGAAATATTATTGTTTTGATTATAATGAGAATGCTTTCGTTGGGGATAATGGTTGAATTGATTGATAACTCAACTTGTGGTGGTGGTGATGGTGGTGATGGTATTTGTTGAGTGGGTTTAACTCCTTGCATTGTGAGTGTGTTTTACACGTCTAACTGTTTGTAGTTTATGAAAATGATGAAATGCGATTTTTTTTTTTTTTTTTTGTTGATTATGTTGTTGGACTTGGAAGCAGTAAGCAAGTGTATATTTATAAGCCGGGATGAGACAATTGACTATTTGACTAGCACTTTTCTATCAAACTTTTGACTTCTAACTATAAGAATTAAAAGGTTTATAATTAAGTAAAATAAACATTTACATATTTCACTTTTTAATTAAGATGATATGAATCAAATGCTCTTTTTAAAGTATAAAGTGATATGATCCAATCGGTGTATTTGACACAAAGATTCTATGAGATTCTAATATGCTGAACTTTTAATTTTAATGATCTTAATTTACTATACTTATTTGGCAAAATAATATTGAAAAGATTAGTGAGAATATAATATCTGAAAATCCCCTCAAATATATGTTAAGAGAAGCTTTTTCCAAGTAGTTTGAAAGAAAATCACTAGTTCCAGACTTCATAATAAGAGTTTTTTTTAATCTTCAACATTTCAATATTTTTTTTTTTCTGTTTTAACCACATAAGTTTTTTTTCTAATGATTTAATTCTCGAAGTTTCAAAATTTTGATAGTTTAAATCTAAAATTCGATTATACCTCAAAATTTTGATGGCTTTATTACTTTAATCCCTAAAATCTATCTTTTAAGGGCATGTTTGGTTCACATAATTCGTAGGAATCTGACGGCATTGGAATCTGAATTTCAGTCCATATTCTGTTTGATTAGCGGAATGGAAATCAAATTCTACTGCATCGCGTTTGTTTCACATAATTGGAAGGAATTGGAGTTCATCAAATTCCCCCAGACAAAGAAATTCAGATTTCTTAGCATATTGGATGGAAGACTTACGATTTCATTGGAATTCAAATTGCTCATTAAAATATTCTTTTATGATTTTTTTTACTAATACTGCTATTATATTAATATTATTTTAATGTTAAATTTATGTTTTTTTTTAATTTTTTATTAATTAAATATTATTTCAATGTTATTTTTATGTTTTTATTTTGATGATATATTTTATAAAATATAAAAGAAGATTATAACAATATTTATATATATAACTAATAATACATTAATATAATTTTATTATATATTTTAATTAATTGTATATCAACATTATACCTATTTTATTTATTTATATTTTTATTATTATTAATTTGAATTTCATTCCCATTCATGTCAATCAAACGTGACAGATTCAACCAATTCAGATTCTATTTACATTAAATTTCAATTCTTTCATATTCCAATTCATTCACATTCTAATTCCTTTGACAGATTTCAATTACTTTCAAAATATTCTGAGAATCAAACGGGGCTTAATGATTTTGCCCTTTCAAGTTTTTCTAATTCAATCATTTAACTTTTAAATTTTTAATGATTTAATCATTTTATTTGAAGAATTAAATCATGAGAGAAAAGGTTGAGTGGTTAAAACAGAAAGGAAAAAAAAAAGTATAACTTTTATGATTAAAGTAACAATCTCCAATTATTTGGAGTTTATACCTATTTTGATGACATATTTTACGATAAAGGATATATAAAGAGTGAAAATGGATAAATATATGTTAATGTTTTTGGTCCATCATGTTCTTAGAAGTTTACGTGGGGGAGTAAAGGCGGCTGACCAACTCGGCTTACCATTTTGGACCGAACCGGCTAGATGTTTGTTTGGTTTAAGCTATTTTCTTTACAGCTAGATGTCATTATGGTGGGTCTCACATTAATAAGCTCGGCTTAACGGCTTGACTAATGAGACAAGTGGGCACACAAGTAAAGCGAAAGTTTTTAGTTCACATACTACTTTTTAACCCCGATAAATGAAAACTATATAATGAAAAAAGTTAACTAAAACGCTGATTAACTTATGTACCAATATGATTCTTAGAGAGTTTAAATGAGAATAAGATTTTTTGTGATAATGGAGAAACTAAACAGAACGCATCATATGTCACAAAATTCATTTTCTTCAAAAAATTTAAACTTAAATATCTCTAAACGGCAAGGTGAAAAATCAACATTTTTTCTCTTTGATTTGACACTCACAAAGTATACTTTCGACGATTTTTTTTGTTTTACAAATTATACAAAATTAGTAACACATGTGTTACTAGCCGATATCACATGTGTTACTCGTTGGTATTACATGTGTACCAGCTTGTAACAAATGTGTTACACCGGTAACACATGTGTTACCAGCTTCTACCACATGTGTTACTCGTTTTCAAAACCACCAAAAAACCAAAAAAAGAAAAGTTTGTCGAAAGTATACATTGTCACATATCTAATCGAAGTGAATAAAACGTTGAATTTTATGGTGCAATTTTTGTGATTTTTCAACTTATCGTTTAGGAGATATTTAATTTTTAAAATGCAGGGGGATAGAATTTAGTGACACGTAGCGCATTCTTATTGGTTCCCTTATTCTCACACAAAGTTGTTGAACTCTTTTCGACCTTTAATCTTAGGGTGAGGTTCAAATGAGAATAGAAAATTTGTGGTGATGGAGGAACAAATGATATTGTGTCATGTGTATAAAGAGAATGTTTCACATGTACAAAACCAATTTATACCCAACATCAATTATCTCACAAACGACAAATCAAAAAATTGTGAAAATTGCACCATTAAATTTAGCGTTTTCTCCTCTTCGATTCGCCGTCCCTCAAGGCATAATTTGGAGGAGTTTTTTTTCCAACTTTTTTGGTGGGTTTCACATTTACTAACATATGTGTTAAAGTGTTGCGTTTAAGGTTTGAGGTTTAGGGTTTAGGGTTGGGTGTTTGGGGTTTCGAGGTGAAACCCCAAACACCAACCCTAAACCCTAAACACTTTACAAAATTCTAAACCCTAAATCATACTAAACCCTAAACCCTAACCCTAAACCCTGTTAACCCCTAACATTAAATGCTAAACCCTAAACTCTAGCCCTAAACACTAACCCTGACCACAAATCAAATGTACAACTATTCACTCACACATGTGTTACCAATTTGTAAACCCACCAAAAAATGAAGAAAAAAACTAAGTTGTCAAAAGTATGCCTTGAGGAACGGCAAATCGAAGAGGAGAAAACGCTGAATTTAGTGGTGCAATTTTCATAATTTTTCGATTTGTCGTTTGTGAGATAATTGATGTTGGAGATAAATGAGTTTTGTAGATGTAGAACATTCTCTTTATACACATAGCACGACATCATTGGTTCGTTCATTCTCAATAAAAATTGATGTATTCATTTTAACTCTAATCATATTTCATAATACTCTCACCCCGCTTGAGTCTCATAATTTTGTGACAGTGAATTAGCCAAGTCTAATTTTTTATTATGTTTGTGACGAAAACCTAACTAACATCCTATTTTAGTGTCAACATGAGAAGATAATACAGTATATACTCCCTAATCGATGTTAACGGATTCTTGACGATTACATCCGACTTGAAATGTCGTAGTTAATAGGAATGTACTCCGTATGTTTTTAATTAAGAGAAGACGTACATAACGTACATATGCTACCTAATCATATCTTATATTATTTCTATTTATGTTAGTTAGATTATATTGTTTAATCACTTCATTCAAATTCTCAAGACTTC
Source organism: Pseudognaphalium luteoalbum (assembly GCA_963422505.1). Lineage (NCBI taxonomy): Eukaryota > Viridiplantae > Streptophyta > Magnoliopsida > Asterales > Asteraceae > Pseudognaphalium > Pseudognaphalium luteoalbum. The sequence continues at coordinate 111,935,811 of OY730196.1, forward strand.
AAATGTGAATATATAAAATTATCATTTGCAAACATAACCAAAGCCGAATAAAATACAACCATCGATACGTAAACCCCTAGCTATATTCAATGTACTAAATAAGAAAACTAGCTATGGACATATGATTAAGCATTGTTTACGTGGTTATTGTTGCATCATTCATATATATATACAATAAACTGTGTCTCGATCATACCTTGTCAAATACATTTTGTCGATTGGAGTTTATTCAGTCACTATCGAATATCGTTTGGAAAATTTCAACATGTTTCTGACTTTCTGGTACAAAAAGAATTGAAATACGTTCTCCATACTATACGCATGCCTGATCTTCGCTTTCTGTACTCTCTTTAGTTGTCCCAAACACAAGTTGCAATTTATACAATTTCAGTTAATATCTTAATTAATTCCGTTAATTAATCACGGAGACTACAAAAAATCAATAAAACCCCAATCTGAGGACGTTACCGAACTAATTAATTCCGTTACTCAACCAACTAATTAAACATGGTTTGTTTAGCAAGTAGGAGAAATATTGTACCTTTAAGCTTTTATAATACAGAAAACAAATACGTATAGTATATATAAATCTTAATTAGTTAATTAATATAGATACGCAATATTTAATATAATTTAGGTCAGCCTAATAAACGATCATGTTCCTTTACCTTCCAAAGCGTATAGATACTAAATAATACATATTAATTAATTAATTAATTAATTAATTAAAGGTTTTGTTAAGTTTCATACTACTTTCCCCAAAGTTTATATTAATTTAATCGTTACATTTCTGCCAACAACTATATTATGGAGATCAGGTAAACTATGAGTGTAGAATAGACAGCAATCTGAATTATATCGATCTTGTACACACGACGAAAAGTTAAACTGGCATATAACCAATGTTTTTAAAACCGGAAACCGAACCGGACCGGAGAGGCTCCGGTTCCAGTTGAACCGGTTGAACTGTCGGTCCAAAACCGTCCCAAAACTCGCGAGAATTAAAATAAAAATTCAAAACCGGTTGAAATCAGTCCAGTTCCCGGTTGGACCGTCCGGTTTTAACCGAACCGGGCGATTCGTTGACTGGTCAAACTTTGGTTAAAACTGGTTCTCAACCGGCCGGAATACCTCAAAATCCCAGTTGAACCGTCGGACCGGATCGGTTCAACCGGTTTTCAAAACATTGCATATAACCAAATGTTTAGTGATTGATTAATTGATTAGTGCTAGAAACATGCATATATGTCTGATTTAATTTAAATAAGTGGAAGATAGAAACAAAATTAGGAAAAACCAAGTTGCACAAGCAAGTGCTTTTTTTAGATATATCATTTACTTATTGGGTAACCCCACTCAATCTCAATCTCAATCTCAAATTTAAAAAAGTGGAGTATATTCCTATTTGTTGGGTAGATCTTATTCATTATTTATAACGGTATGTATTTTGATATTGATTTTTATCCACTAAATTTAAACTTTATAATTTGTTAGCTAAGAACACATACATTACCCGGATCGATAAATTATATCAAAATTAGTTATATAAGTGTGTCTTAATTGGAATAAAATGTAATTTTGCAGCTAATATAGTTGTAAAAATGTCCTCTGATTCTCGTACTTCCTTCTTTTGGGATGTAACTTTTCCAGCACAAATTCCCTCTATTGTAAGGAGTAATATGATCTGATAAATTTCTTTGGCTTCGACCTTTTCTAATCAAGAAATAAAATATTGGATTAGGTTTTGAATCAACGTAACTCTTAATTTAACAATTAAATAGATCGTTGTTATGATATGATCCAGTTCGATTATGCTCGAAACTTGTTTCGTATATCATTTGTTACCACATATTATAACGAGAAAACAACCGATTTTCGGTCCAATTTGTAATTGAACCCAACCCACTAGCTAACCGTAGGACATGTTTAAATTTAGGATCATTCTAAGAGCCCTCCCAACGGTATGCGTCGGTTCGAACCGACGAAAGTGACGCCGTTGGCACGGCCTCGTCACTTTCGTCCGTCGGTTTTCTTCCTCGGAATTCCGACGGTTCGTCGGGTGTGGAGCGTGGGTCCGTGCGTGGGGCCGAGTTGAAATAAAAAAAATAATCGTTTAAAATTTTAGCCGTTGGAAAGTTTTAAAAAAAGTTAAAAAAACGGTAACATGGCAACGGATACCTTTTTTATAATTTTTTAAAAAAAAAACAAATCTATAAATACAATACTTATCTACCACATTTTACACACTCAAACATCACCAAATCTCTCATCTTTCATCATTTTCTTTCCAAAAAAATGTCAAACAACAACACCAACAATTCCAAATTCAAATCCAAACCCAAATCAAACCAAAATGATCAAGAACAAGTTGGCTACGATATGTGGCAAAACTTGATGAACAACTCGCTACCAAATCCAAATCACTTTCAACCTCCACCGACGGGTTTTGCGCAATTTGCACCTATTGCAAACCCGTATCATATGCCACCCGACGACCCCCGAAGAAATTACCAACATCCCGGGTGGTATCAAAACCCGCAATTCACACCTTCCATAGATTGGTCACCAAACACATACCACGGCACAACCTCATCAAACCCTTCCCGTCACTCACAACCTCCACCAACTCAAAATTTCGTCGTACCCGAAACCCAACATCAACACCTTCTAGAAAGCTCCGACGAAACCGATCCCGAACCCGAGCCCGAACTCAAGCCCGAACCCGAGCCCAAACCCGAGCCCGAATCCGAGCCCAACTCCGAACCCGAGGCCCAACCCGAGCCCAAAAAGAAAAGGGGTAAAAAACCAAGGAAAAATCCGGACGCACCAATGCGGGTTCAAGTTAGGTGGTCCAACGAGGAAGCGAGAATCTTGGCGGAACGGTGAATACATTATTCCGAAAATGGCGTCATCGGAAACAATCAAACAAATGAGAGTTTTTGGAGAAGTGTCAAATCGGATTACAATTCGATTGTTCCAACGAAACGTAACCTCAACCAACTAACGGGCAAATGGAACAAAATAGCTCACGACGTGCGAACCTTCGAAGGCCATCACAGAAAGTTTAGGGAGGTTTGCCCTCAAAACGGTGCCGGGGAGAAAGACGTGATGGATGCGGCCAAGAAAGGTTTTTTTGGCCAAAAGAGAAGGAAATTTACTTACGAGAGTTGTTGGGAGGTTCTAAGACATTTCTCAAAGTTCTTCACCGAGCAAGGCGTGATGAGCAACAAACGTCCTTTCCTACCCGAAACCGAACCCGAAGCCACTGATCTTGGCTCGAATGACAACCCGATGCCGTCGTCTCTAGAAGCCAACATGAGAACCTTGTTCCGCGACGACCCGATACGTCGTCCACCGGGTCGAAAAGCGTCAAAGACTTCTCAATCTTCGGACGCCGGTTCTTCGTCACGAAGTAGTGAAGTGTCCGAAAAACTCGATGCCATCGAAGCGGTTAAAGCACAAGCCCTAAAAGCCATGGACACACTTGAAATAATTAAGAAAAACAACATAAAAAAGCGGCGTTTAAGGCTTTGAGTTTTCTTTGCAAAAGTCTTCTGAAACGGGCGTCTAAAAAGGAATTAAAAATTATCAAGTTGGCACGCAAAGAAGTTGTTGAAAAATTTAGAAATGTCTACAAAACGAAAAATGAAGATGAAGATGAAGATGAAGACGAGAACGAGAATGAGGCCGCGGACCAAGACGAAGAATCGAGCTCGGATTAGGCTAGTTTAATTTTAAATAAATGTACTTTTATTTTAGTGTAATATTTTTTTTTCTTTTTAGGAATTTAATATTTTTATTTTCTAGGTTTGTAATGTTTTTAATTTTAATAAAATGTGTTTTATTTTGATAATTGTGTATTATTTAATTTGGTTATTTAGTTGTGGGGCCCTGAAAAATGAAAGTGACAAAATACTGACGGATAATTGTTGGGAGGGGCCTGTCAGTTTCTGTCAGTTGGGTGAAAAAGCTGACGTGGTGCTGACGTGACGCTGACGTGACGCGTCAGTTTCAGTCACTTTCTGTCACCATTGGGAGAGGTTTAAGCCATCTGATATAATGGAAGGAGACTAATGAAGGGTGAGAAATGCTTTAGGGTAGCATCATTTAATTTAATTACATAAAATAATAAAATAATATATAGATATGTGTTTATCTATTATTTATGAGTATTTTATTTTAGAATAAGGTTCAAAGAAGAAAATGTGTTATAAGGAAAAGCGAGATGAAGATTTTAACGATAAAAAATGTACTACGTGTCACATAATTAAGTTTCATCTTTACCCTTTCACTTTTTTAATATTGTTTACCATCTCCTCCTACCTTTTTTCTCCCCACCCCACCACAAGCCGCCGCCCGCCTGCCCCTTGCCTCTACCAGTCGTCGCCGATCGTTAGGAAAAAAGTTTTTTTAAAAAATATTAAAATTCTTTTTTCAAGTGTTTTTACATATTATCATTTTATGCTTCATTTTGTTAAAATTATATTGTATTTTTATTATTTTTACTACATATTGTGTATATATATTTAGTAAATATATATTGTTTATTTTTTACTGCAATTTATATATACAACTTGATTTAATATATATTGTTTTTTACTGCATTTTATATTATACATAATTTATTTTGTACCGCATGTTGTTAAAAGTATACCCCACTTATTATTTTACTGCATTTTTCATATATTTCATTTATTACATATTGTTTGTTTTTTTACTGGATTTTGTATTATACATATTATCCATTTTTACTACATATTGTATAAAAGTATAAAACGTAATATTGATTTTACTGCATTTTGCATTTATTTCATTTAGTACATATTGTTCTCTTTTTACTAGATTTTATATTATACATAATCTATTTGTACTGTAGTCAGTTTTTTTACTGCATTTTGCATATATTTCATTTATTACATATTATTTATTTTTTACCGCGTTTTATATTATACATATTATCTATCTATTTGTACTACATTTTTTATAAAAATATACAATATACTACATATTGTTGTTTTTAATGCATCTGAGGGAAGAAGAAAAAGGTAAGAGGAGGAAGAAAGGAAAGTGATGAAGCTAAAATGTAAAAATTAAAATAGTAAAAGGGTGTGGGTGTAACTTTTTTAATTTTTTTTTGTTAGTCTAATATCTATTTTCAAACTAAATACAAAAATATCATCTCCTATATCCATTTATCTCAAACCAAATGTTGATCCAATGGCCACTATCAAATTCATTCACCTCAAATAATTTTCACCAGCAAGCACACACACGTGCACGCGCGCGCGCGCACACACACACACACACATATATATATATATATATATATATTGAAATTATGCAGAGAGAAGTGCATTTTTTGAGGAAAGAGGGGAAGGGTTAGTATTCGTCAAGAAGCATATTACCTTCACCAATAAAAATCTCGAAAAAAACAAACTGAAATTTAGTAAATGTTAATTAGAATCGATGCTATGAATGTTAAATTTCCTTGATAAATTCTTTCTGAAAGTTATAACATCGATTTATGAATATTAGATCCAAATCCGTTAACATTCATCGCGGTGAATATTAGTTAATATGCATTGTGATGAATATTAACAATAAAAATATTTTTCAAATAATATGAAGTTTTAATATGCATCGTGATGCATAATAGTTAATATTCATCACAGTGAATATTAACAATGTATTAAATAAATATTCATCAACTAATGTTATGACTTAAAAATGAAATTCATTCGTTAAAATATTCTTTATAGCATCGATTTTGATTACTATTTACCGGTAAACATAACTTTTTGTTGACGTTTTGATTGATAATTGTAATATGTTTCTTGATGAATACTAACGTTTTCCCCTTCCCCCAAAAAGACACTTCCCTATTAATCACTACCATATATATATATATATATATATATATATATATATATATATAACATCTCAGTATTTTAATTTTAGAAACCCCTTAAAATCAATATTCAACATTTTCATATTTATTTATCATATTTTCATTTTGGAATATAACCTCATTAGTTTCATATATATTTCACTTTCACCAACCATATCCCAAATTTCGAGCTTTACATACAGGACACCAATGAATAACAAAGATAACACACTATATAACTATCATTACTCTTTACAAAGAAAATAATGAATTCCACTGCATAGTACGGATATTACGCTATATATATATATGTTTGTATACAAATAAATAAATTAACGTAGCACGTGATTTCCAAACAAGCACCATGGAGGTATGCATCTGCAAAAGCGTCCCGGGCTTTTACATACACGTCAGCAAAGTGTGTTCTTTGAAAAATTGAGGTGGCATTAAATAGTCTACAAGTGGGCTAAATAGTACTAAATGATGACTGTACTGATTACTATTACTAACTTAATAAATTTCCACCAAAAGTCCGTTTGGTATTGATAGCCTGATAGGCCTAACCGCATAATCCACGAACTGTACGAATTGAATGTTATTTTATAACGAACGGGATCGCATTTTCAGATAGACTACCTAATTAATTAATAGGCTAGAAAACATGTGTAGATCATATATAAAATAAAAGGTTACTTATTTATTAGTGGAGATAAACATGAAACATTAAAAATGAAATCTGTCTTAATATATAACATCTTATATATATTTTTCATTGAATTGAAACATATATTAAGTACGACGATTATATATATCGCATGATGATGATATGATGTTGTCCTGGGTACGGTATGTATGCCAGTCCATAAGAACCAAGTGGCTTGAAAAGAGTCCCTTGATGGTTACATGCATGATCCAAACAATACAACAAGCTAGACCCTTAAATATGTCACAATACATACGTGTGTGAAAATTAAGTTTGCATACTTTAGTTAATTAGAGGATTGAGACTGAAGAGACGACAAAAACGTACATCTTGTGCATGTTAAGCAACCATTTAACATGATTGCTATAATTATCGACCGATATAATGTTATTCCATGAGTTTAACTTCCTATTATAATCTCAACATTATACGCGAAAATGTTTTATAAATAATTTGTACGACCATTCCATCATCTATATGCGTGAATAAAACGACGATTGTACAATACCAAACCAAACAAATGATCGAGAATCAAGTGTGAAGAAAGAATAATCATTGATTATGTTACAAAATCATTGTAAACTGGAAAATTCTGAAAGGAAGGGTTGACATCCACCCGGTGTACTATACGTTTGTTCTATGAGTTCCATGATTGATCGATCAACTTGATATACTTTCTTTCTCGAATGGAATTAAGGTCCTCGAATAGTTGTCGATCTACGTGGTTCTCTTGCCGTCCCATTATCTTTATATATCTTCGACCCAATTATAAAGGCTTTTTGATAGATAGAAAGTTAAAAGTCCAAGGAAATTAAAATAAACTGCACTCTATGATGTTTCTTGGCACTCTTTCAATAAGTGATTTTTTATGTTTATTATAGTTACAGAATAGGCCTAGCTATGGATGAATACTGATAATGTACGCACTTTGAAGATTTTAAGGACATAGAACATATAGCTATGGATGAATACTGATAATGTACGCACTTTGAAGATTTTAAGGACATAGAACATATACACAACTGTTCATGCATCTAACTTTTGTGTAATTAAACCTAGTGTTAAAGATTCTTACAATATAAAAAAGATGAAATGGATATCATAACAATAAAAAATCCAATTAACAAGAGTAACGTGAGTCAAGTGTTTATCTTGATGAGTTTCATATGAAATCCAAATGGGGTGTCAAGATTCCACTTTAATCCATCACTTTGGTATCTGTTTTTGATTATATTATTGGGACTAATTTGTCATTTGTCTGTTAAATACTATGGCCTTATTCAAGTGTTCTGATTCGTCCTTCCCCATGTATAAACAGAGGAGAGATCAAGATGATATTTCTTGCTTTCGTTTTGAACTTTTTGGCCTTTTAAATTATATTGTTAGCATATAAGATGACGATAACAGCAATTATGAATACACATAATAAAATATCATGTAAGATGACACTTGAAAGACTTCTGATTTTCTTTCTAAATTTAAGCAATCTACATATATTGATACCAAAAGAAGTTCCATTTAACTTCACATCAGTACTATTAATCAAAAGTATCAAAGTATAACAAGATGATATTCATGCGTTTATGTGTTTGTCAAATGTCTTTTAAAGTTCTCAAGAGGTCTTGAAATGGTTCATACCAATCACTCATCAAACAAATTTTCTTTATATAGGAGTATCATACGAGTGAAGCTAGCTTAGAGCCTTACAATCCTTCTAAATTTTTCGCTATTTCTATATTTTCGAATATAGTCATATCAAAAAACACATGATGTGGATCCACCCAACTCACCAAGTTGGTTAAAAGCAAATAGTTAGTACTTAGGGCGCGCACATACAAATATGAGTGTGGGTTGTTGAAGGTATTTGGGTTGGGGAGCATTGAGATGTGCTGGATTGCATCACATTCTGTTTCTACAAGGAAATAAGATTCTGAAACTTGCTTAGGCTATTGGTATTTTGAGTGCAGAATCAAACATCAATAGAATAGCTCCCTGAGAGAAACCAGATTTAGGAATAATAATACAAAGTTCTTCTAGGACATCAACAAAACCAAAAAAAAAAGAAAGGAAGAACCATCCAAAATACCCAGATCCTAGTTTCTCAATTTGGGACTGCAAAAGTTGGAGACTAGTAGTAATCGGTAATTTGAAGAGGTATTCATATAGTAAAAGAGAGTTAACCCACTAGCTGAATAACCAAACTGAAAAAACTGCAAGCGTTTAGTTTATTAAGGTTTAACCTACCATAAACACCCATTATTGCCCAAAACCCAAGTCCTCTCTATGAATGATGTTACAATATTTTTAGACGAAAACAGATATCTTGGCATAGGTTCTATCAATTAACAGAGACATCAGCTCAAATCAGGATTCAAAAACCAGCTTCACAATTATAGATGAGCAGTGAAAAATTAGCAGATATTGGTCTAAGGGATTGATACTTAAAAACTATTCTTTATACAAGTATCAACACGTGGGTTGTTGCACAAACTACTGTCATAATCCCCATAGGTTCCAACTAAAATATCTTGTCTTTTTATCACTGTAGTGAGACAATTTCTTATTGATGTTGTGGGATCGATGTCTACCGTCTTCCTTACCACTGGAGTAAGATAATCTTTTATCGATGTCGCGTGATTGATCTCTAAGATCTTCATTACCTTTAGAATGAGACAATATTTCATTAACTTCCCGCAATTGATCTCTAACATCTTCATTATATGCCAGCAAACGATCATACTCCACATGAAGCCCTTCAAGGTGATCTTTAAGAGCTCTATTATTTGCTAGTTCAGATTGCAACACTTTCTCCTTTGCATTACATTCAGATTCAAGTTTTGTGATCTCAGTTTTTAAGGTAGATATCGCTTTTCTTATCAAATTTGCTTCATCTGCAGTCGTTTTTCTTTCGTCTTGATAGGCCAAGGTTTGTTTCCTTGCAGCCCAAATGCTTCTTGTAAGTACGAGAACTTCTTTGATGTATAGATGAATTTTCTTTATCAGCAGTGAGAGAAACAGCGAGAAGCCTGCATATTTCGATAATTTCACTCATCAACCAAAAAGGTTCTAAGAGTTTCTTAACATTCATTCAGCAAAACTCACTAAACCTAAAAACCAGTAAATTCAGTCACTATTTCTTACCATGTTTAGGCAGTTTAGCAGTAAAAGATTACTAGTTATGGGAGTGATTCAAAACATAAATGCATTAGCATAACTACACATCAAAATTTTGATCATGTGAATAGATAAAAAGAGAAACTATATGCTAAAAAATGTGGAGTGTCACGCCTGGTGTTTGTACATCACGGTGCACAAAATGCCATGTTTCACTATGTCATTCCTTCCTACCTTTTACCATAGAATCCTTTTACAATAACTAACCCTATTAATTATCACCTGTGTAGGCGATTGCCAAATAATGTACTATGAACTAAACCGTTTAGGTCCACTTAACGCAGTTTAGGACATTGTATAAAACAAGATAATCAACTTTACAGTTAAGATAGATCTCCAATACCTAATTGCCAATAATTTCAAAACAAAGCAAAGACATACACCTGATCGAGTGATGGATGCCGGTTAGTTCCCAACAAAAGACCATTATTGTACAATAATAACAGAACGAAAATGTTAACATCATCGCTTTACGAATCCATCTTTATTCACTAATAGTTTTAACTTCAATTTCAACAATCCATTCAAGTTATATACCAAACACTAACCCTAAAATCCTATCAAACAGCACAATGCCAAATTTTGTAATAAAAAACCTAAGAAAACACATTAATCAGCAAATTAACCAGAGGAAAATTTACGAGAACATGGGAAATTAGTCAATTTACCGATGAGAGAAGCTTCTAGACAACAGTAGACGATAATGACGCCATCAACGCAATCGACGGAGAGACGAAGCATCGTGATTACTAAAATGGTGATTCCAATTGCTTTTTCGATCAATTGAGTTGTCTGTGTATTGGATGAATCATCTAACCAGACAAGTAAAAGCTCTCGGAGTACGTTGTCGAATAATAGTAACAAAATAGCAATAATTTGCAGGAATAAAAGTGCGAACAAAATGTAAACAAGTGGATGACTGGTAAAGTGGAAGTAGGAAAAAGCTATAAATTGCTGGATCGCCAACGTAAGCGGATCGAGTTCGGGTTCTGGTGGATCCATCGGATTCTGATCGACTCAGAGAGGTCGGTGATTTTGACAGGGGTTTTGGTTTTGGTTTTCTTGCGAGTATTAATTTTTTCTTTTTATTATTTAGATTAATTAATTATTAATTGAAGTAATTGACTGATTGGGTAATTTATGTAACAATTTTAGCCGCGGAATATATAAGGTAAAACACGTTTTTACAATTAAAAAAAAAAGATTAAGGATTTTATTATAAATAAGATTTTTTTACTAATAAAGTACTAATTTAGTAACCGCAAAATTCGTAGAATCATTCATAAAAAATACTTAAGTCGTCTCATAATGTACGTTCATACTAAGTTATGTTATCGAATATCAATGTATGTTAACGATCAGTTAGTCACGAATTTTAATATATGAAGCAAAACGTAAGATATAATTCGAATTATATCAGTATATGTATAGTGAATGCGTATATGGATTGCATTAGTAGATCAAAGAATTTGTGATCAAAATACCGTTCAAATGTTCACCGTCTAAATTGGAAGACTTAACTTATTTATTAGTGAAGCACAACTATCTTATGAAATCATTTAATTTGATTTTTGTTTGAAGTATGATAAGATACATTTTATTATATTATTCGTTAAAATTCGTAAATTATATAATTCATCGTAAATTTGTTTGGTTATGTTTGTTACAACATTGAGAAGTCATTCGAACTTATACATACACCTATTTATAAAATAGATCCACGTGATATTGTAATAGTATAAGCCAAAAACAAAAGCCAATAACTTAATACAGTATATTGAGTTATAAGTTTATATCGAAATTCCGAAACACTTTTATTTGCAATGATGTGATATGATCAACTTTGATTGTATCATAATCATTATCAATGAGAGCATTAACATCCTCTATTTAATAAATTTTCAGCTTTTTTGACTTTATAATTTAAAGAGTAAACTCGTGATCAAATATAACTCGAGAAGATACCTACTCAAGAATATATATGGAGGCGGGTTAGCGGGTTTAGATGCGGTTTGGGTACATTTTTTTATTTTATTTTGAGTTTGGATATGGTGATGGGTTTTGATAATACCCACCCAATTACATGTAGTCGTATCCATAGTTGTTTACCCGTATTCATACCCGCATAATAGTTATTATTAATTCAAGTTACTATATATATATATATATATATATATATAAAATCTTTTTTATATATAAGAAGATTATGTACATATCAACTTGTGAACCTTATACCATGCCCTTTTATATTTGTTATTTCATTATAATTACATTTTAATTTTGTTTGATATAAAAACATAAAACTCTTCATTATCTTGAACGAACTGAAACTTCGAATTAGTTAATTAAATAGTTGAATTGTTAGCTTTCATATTTGAAATCTTAAATATATTAAGTATAGCTTGTGAGATCTATAATCGAAGAGAAAAAGACGCTGATTCCGAATTTATTATCTTAATAATTTATGGACATACGGTTTGTAAGATATTTAATTTTAGGGGTAAAAGTGAAAGTGAGTTTTGTAAGGAAATATAGCAATTCTATTGGTTATCTCATTCTTTACCTTTTTATCATTCTTAGGGTGCTCCCAACGGCTATCGTCGGCTATCAACCGACGAACCGACAGGGATGACACCGATTCGTCAGTTGTCATCGTCGGTTGCCGTCGGTCGGTTTACCGAAGCAATCCGTCGCCTTTGTGTGGGCCCCATTTGCTGTTTAATTTTTTTCCCCCTTCACATCTTTCTTTGAACCTTTGAGAATCAAAATCAAACATCATACATATAAATGTAAAAATCGGTACAAAATCATATGAATTCGAGCATTAATTAAAGTTAGAGTGACGAAGAATGGAGATATTACCTATGCCGATGGTGACGGTGATTGAGTAGAGATTTTTTTAGGGTTTTAGAAAAAACTGAGAGGAATATGAGTGTGATATGAATGATGGATCGATGGAATTTAATTAGTTTCATTTATTTTTGGAACTTTCTGCGATACTACCGGCATACATATTCGAAGATGTCGACAATGTTTAAATTTGGAGTGTATCACCGTATCTCTTTTCAAGAATATCTTTTACGATTTTTATTTTTAGGAATTATTGTAATTTTTATTTTTAATGGAATGTTTTTATTTAAATTATTGTGTTTAATTTAAAATATTGTGTTTAATTTAAATAGTTTTGTATTTTATTTGATTAAAAAATCCCAACCGGGCCCCAAAAAAATGAAATGATGGATCAGGGATGGGAGGGGGCTGTCAGTTTCAATCAGTTTTCTTAAAAAGCTGACGTGGCGCTGACGTGGCTCTGTCAGTTTCAGCCAGTTGAGTTATGGGTTGGGAATGACCTTATTTGAATTTAACTCTCACATCTTATATGTACTTATTAAATCAACTCATCTATTAGTAGTTATTAGATAGGTAACACATATTTGATGCATCCCGTACAAGACCCTCATGTAATATAAAAGTATTTGCACAGGGTTTTTTTTATATAAAAATGATGAATAAAACATACGAAATTTAGTGGTATAGATAGTCTTGTGCAGCCAATTTTACCCTAAATATTCAGCCAGACAACAAAAGACGGTTTCTGAAATTAACCAAGTAAGTGATTAGAGGTGTTAAAAAAAACCGGTTTTTAAAACCGACCCAGCGAATACCCGAAAACCTGACCCGGTCAAACCTGGGTTTGACCCTACTCGGTTCGGGTTTTTTGAGTATCCGGCGGGTAGGGACCCGGGTAGGGTTTTTTCCTTTCAAAACCGGGTTGAACCCGGGTTCAAACCGGGTCGGGTTGGAAACCCGGTAAAACCCGAAAATTGGTCAACAGCCCGGTCAAATACCCTAGTCGGGTCGGGTCGGTCAACAAACCGATTTCATTCTCGTTGACTAATACCCGGTTCGGGTACCGGGTCGGGTTGGGTATGCCCGATACCCGAATTTGTTCACGGCTATAAGCCTATAAGTGACTAACCAAACCAAACCCATCACTGCATGTCTGCATCAGAGTATCAGACTAATTTATCAATCTAACTGAACCAGGCAGCTCAAAACTAGTTCGACCCAGCCAGTTGAAGGGTTTTGGGCCTATAAATGGGCCAAGTTCTATTTACCTTATATTAACTCGAACATAACCCAACAATTCGATATCCGTCCACAACTCCACATGGGCCAAATCTTTAAGCTTCATGCTTGCCACATAAATACACGTTGGTTGCTTTATGAATGCTTGTTTATGTTTATAAATAGTGTTAATTGTATGGATGATTCTTGTAATTTACACACACTAACAAATCTTATACTATGCATTTAGTGATCCTTGTAATTTACACGCAGTAACAAATCTTATACTATGCATTTAGTCCGTCATCCGATTAGTTTAACATTGCAAGTGTTAAATACAATGAAATGACCATAATGCACTTAGGGTGTGTTTGATAACCACTTTTTAGGAGATTATTGGGGATTCTAGAAGATTGAGATTCTAATTTTAAGAATCTCAATCCCTTATATTTTCACAATCCTTGTTTGGCATCAAAAATATAATAGGGTTTCTTTCAATGAGAATCCCTTCATTTGGAAGCTCTTCAAACTAGCTTCTTCCTATAATCCCAATCCCCTAATTATAAAATTACAATATTACCCTTTTTGTCATTATTAAAAATTTAGAGTTGTATAATATCATGTCCTTTAATGTCATTTTACATCAATAAGCTCCAGCCACAGCTAGTTTGCCAAACACTTATTAACAAATAATATCTTCAGCTCCAGTATCAAATAAAATGCTTGTTTATGTTAAATACAATGAAATGGCCATAATGCACTTATATATACATTTATTAGATAATAACTTTTCTATATATGTTTTCTGTTGCTATGTTATATTAATGTCAATTAATTAGTAACGCATGGAATACGTCAATTAATACCCTTTCTTTGAGAAATTATTATTTATTATTAAAATGTTAAAATAATGTAGTTAAAGTTTACAACGATAGAAACAAATTAACTCGATTGATTAATCAACAAAGAAGCAGATTGGTTCTTACATAAGGAATCTTGGTTCCACCAATTTTTACGACTGCAGTTGTTAATGAAAATCGAAACCAAATACAGATCTCAAAAAGTAAATCAAAAACTTTAATCCGATCTTTGATTTGAATCCCTCAAAATCGTATTGATCACTAGATCTAAAACCTATATCGTTCACACACAAACACGTAATCAATTTTAAGGCAGATGGATCTATCACTCACAAAAACCCGATTTCCAGAAAACATTTTCGTAAAAATACTTGCTCCCGAACAGATTCTGTCGCTAACAATGGCGTCGAGACAGAAACAAAGATGAAGATAACTCCTCGGTGTCACGACTAGTAGCTAACAATGTTACTCGATGGGAAAGAATTGAACTCTTCGAGAATGTGAAATCTCCGGCCAATGTTACCCTCCGGCCATCATCTCCGAGGCCGTTTGGAGCCAATATATTCGGCTAGTTTCGACAGCCGTGGGTGTTGTTGATTCCATACGTCATTTGTGACCTTGTTTTAATTATGCATTCATCCAGAAATCTAAAGGTTTATTATGTGTATGTGTTCATTGTAATTTGCTTGAAGAAGATTTTGGATCAGATGGTGTCCTTGGAGGTTCAAAAAAATTTGGCGTTTCTATAAAAACAATTTGTTCCAGATATGTGTTCTTAGCCCTAGAAGGATGTATCACAATAAAGAAACTAAAAATGGAGAAGTAAGGGCATTAGGGTCATTTCATGGTATTTAACACTTGCGATGTTAAACTAAACGGACGCGGGACTAAATGCGCAACAAATTTTAGATTTTTGAACTGCTGATGCAAAAATCAAGTATAGGGAACCACGGGATCATCCATCCAATTAACTCTTATAAATATAATATCTTAAATCTTACATTTTGGCTGCCATAAGTGCACGTCCATGCTATATCTGGGTTGTGGCACTGTGCGAGTCTGTGAGTGCAACTGTTTATACATACAAATAACAAATCAATATTGAAAATATTTACCGTCTTTGCTTATACATTTCCATGGTACAATATCACACACAATCACACAAGCATTAGTACTTTGCATAAATATGCACTTAACACACACGATAATAGTACGCATTATATACATTAAAATCGCTGCCTGTAAAGCAAAATGCATATTTAATGATTCAATTATATATAAAGTTTAATACAATGATATTACAGAATTTCAAGAAGCCAAACAAATCACACTTTAACGTAAACGTTTCCATGACAAAACTTGATCTTTTGTCTTGTAACAATGGTTTCACATTTTCACCTTCCACCACCACCACTACCGGACCCAACACCGACACCTTTGCCGGCACCAGCACCGGACCCGACTCCTATACCTACTCCAACACCTATTCCGACTCCTATTCCACCTCCTCTCCCACCACCTCCACCTAAACCACCACCACCACCACCACCAACTCCTCCTCCTGCACCACTCCCTACACCTCCTCCTGCTCCAAAACCACCTCCTCGACCAGAACCACCACCAATTCCACCGCCACCACCACCACCTCCTCCTCCACCTCCGCCACCTCCACCAACACCTCCGGCACCACCACCTACTCCTCCGCCTGCACCAAAACCACCACCATGACCTGAACCACCTCCAACACCACCACCTCCTCCTCCACCTCCACCACCACCACCGCCACCACCAACACCTCCAGCACCACCACCTACTCCTCCACCGGCTCCAAATCCACCTCCATGACCTGAACCACCTCCGACACCACCTCCGCCACCTCCTCCTCCTCCACCACCCCCACCCCCACCGGCACCAACACCACCAGCACCACCACCTACTCCTCCACCTGCTCCAAACCCACCACCTTGACCCGACCCACCTCCAACACCTCCTCCACCACCACCCCCGGCTCCTCCTCCACCACCAACTCCTCCACCGGCTCCACCTCCAGCTCCAAACCCACCACCACGACCTGACCCTCCTCCAATCCCTCCACCACCTCCGGCACCTCCTCCTCCACCACCACCAAGTCCGCCACCACCTCCACGACCTATACCACCACCACGTCCTCTACCGCCACCAAACCCACCTCCACCACCACGCCCAAATCCTCCACGCCGACCACATCCTCCCCTCCTACAACCATCATCACCCCACCGGTCCGTTTCACTATCACCAACAGCCAATGCACTCAAATGAAACACAATAGCTAGCCCCAATAGAATCACACAACCCCATTTTTGAGAGAACCCCATTCGATTTAAGCTTCTGCACGCCCACTCTTAATTTGTTTTAATTTGTTGCTGTTGTTGCTATGAGTTGATGGATATTTATATACACATACACATGATATATACATATACTCTACGTACAGTGACATGCAAGTTGCAACTTTTAGTTTTAGATTATCTCACAAGTAATACACGTAAAACTCTTTAATGTTATTGCATGAATTGAACATGCAACGCGTTGAGGCGTTAGTTGGGAAGTTATTTTCAAATTAATTATAGCTGATTAAGTCAAACAACAAAAACTAGAAAATGTTTATTAAATGTATATGCCTATATGGATTTCTTTTATTTATTAAATTCAAATTATGATTAAATTTGTGTAGGAAATAATTGACTTATTTGTCTAAAAAGTAAGAACGTTAAGTCAAATAGTACTATTTTTGTATATATTATTAATTATATATTAACGGGCCGGTACCACTAAATTCATTCACTAATTTAGTCAAAAGTGAAAAAGTATGTATATATGGTACCTCAAACAAATTAAGTTGTTTAGATTAACATCTTATCTACGATCGTTTTTGTCGTAACAAAATCAAAATCGTAATATCAAATCGTAAACTAAACTACATTCTCATACATGTGTGTCCTATAACATCGAAATGATTACTCATAACAATTTATATTACTATATTTATAATTAAAGATACATATTTTCACAGTTGAATAAATGATTAATTTTACGTTTAATACATGATTAAATGATAAGCCTTTCAACATTTTTATCAGACAAAATCAACTTAATTGTGGTTTATTGTTGATTCGTTAAATTCATAGTGAGTAAGATCCGATTGGATCGAGATCAATCATAAGATCCTATACTCATAACGACATAGGGTCGAGATTACACACACGCAGATCCTATATATGATTTTAACCTTTTAAGATCTTATGCAAGATTGCAATTACTTTAGGTTCGTATCGTAAAATCATGTACAAGATAGAAAGATCGAGAACGACCTTACATAAGGGGTCAAGTAACGCTAACTTTAAAATTCGTCAACAGAGTATATAAATGCTTACAAAATCTTAATTAATATTATTGCTTCGCTTAAAAGTTAGAGTAAATACGTTAGTCATTTATTTTGTGAGTATATATTAGTGTGTGTGTATATATATATATATATATATATATATATATATATATATATATATATATATATATATATATATATATATAGGGTTGGGTTCTGGTGAAAACAAGAGAATTCTGTGAGAACGGTGAGAATACATCTTAGTCATCTATTTTTTTAAATCAAAAACCTGATTTTAGAGGTGACAATTTTGTAAAAATTTGAAGTTTGATTTTGAAGAGTTCACATCACATTTGCTCATATGAACCTTTTTTATTGACTTCACATCATTTTGCTCATGTGAAATTTTTTTTTTTAGCTTCACATCATTTTGCTCATGTGAAATTTTTCTGATTAGCTTCACATTATTTTGGTAAGGTTAAGTTTATTATTTTTTGGGTTACTGTACTTTTAAAATGTTCAATTGGATTACTGTACTTTCAAAAATGTTCAATTAAGTTACCAAACTTTCAGTGTAGTTCAATTAGGTTACTGTACTTGTAAAAATATCTATAACAATGTGCAATTGGGTCACTGAGTACTGTAGCAAAAATAGACGTGAAAACACTTTTTGAAAGTACAGTATGAAATTGAACATTTTTAAAGTTTAGTAACTCACATGAACATTTTCGCAAAGTACAATAATGAATTTGTACATTAACCCTTATTTTTTTTTTCTTAACATAAGGTTATGATGCTATGAATTTTTTATTTTTAGAGGTTCGCATAGTTTTAATGAGATTAAGTAAAAAAAAACTTTTTTGTTAATATTAGTTTTTGAAGAGATTAATGTTTATACCTATCAATTCACAACTTCAAACATGTTAATAAAAATTAAATAAAACTTCTCCATGTTAAAACTATTGTGAAGCAAAAAAAATTAAACTTCATATAACAATCTTTATGTGAACCCTCCAAAATCAAACTTTAAAGTATTTACAAAAGTGTAATCTCCAAAATCAGATTTTTTTATCAAAAAATGGATGGCTAAGATGTGTTTTCACCGTTCTCACAAAATCTCCTTGTTATCACATGATCCCAAGTCTCTCTCTCTCTATATATATAAAAAGAAAAAATATCAAATAAGGTTATCATATAAGTTAAGTACTTAAAAATATATTTATTTATTATAGTCTAACATTTATAATATGCAATAAAGTATTATTTGGACTTTCTTTGTGTGTAATAAATTCGTTATTCATCGTTAGTGTAATAAACTTTTGATACTTTTACATGTGAAGTTGTATAAGGTACCACGTAATATCATTATAAGTTGTCACATCACCAAAATATATATATTTGGGAAAAAAATGAAAAGTGTATCACGCACGGTGAAAATTTGAGTTTTTTTTCATAATATAAATGTCATACCATATGTAATTACATTTCAAACTACTATAGTTAACCCTTATCATATCCATGTGATCTGACTCACTTTAAATTGTACGTATACAGACACACATGTATTATATAATGTATGTATAATGTATAATGTATAATGTATAATGTAAATGGCACATTTAAACTTGGAGTAATATGATATTTTTAAAAGTTGAGTTGTGGTATGGGACTATGGGGTATGGCCGTATGAGAGAAGATTTGGTCAACACCGACACACCGGGTCGATCTTATACACTTCAAAAAGTAGTTCGACCCTCATCAATGTTATTTTGTACTGCTCTGTCACGAACCAGTCCACTTCGTTTAGATTTACCTTTATTAATATTTGCATTTCTTTATTACATTAATATATTAAGCTGACAATTTCGTTGGTTATTTGAATTTCCTGTTTGTTTGGTGCTGTTTTAGCTTTGTTCAATAGGACCCGAATCCGTTTTATATGAGCTACATAAAAATTAAGGGTAGTACTTATTACGAGTTCATTATTACGAGTTCATTTGTTATGTGAAGTGTAATTTTTTTATAAAGAGTTAATTTTATTACTTTGTTACGCGTCCAAATAAGTTCTGCTACTAATTTGATATATGATTAGACCGTAGTGTACGTTATTTGTTGAAAATCTACTAATTAAATCTTGTTTATAATGATATCTATATGAAAAATTATTGGTAAACCTAAATATGGACCTAAATATATGATGGATAGATTTGAATGAATAGTTGGATAGATTTAAAGAGAAAAAAAATCAAAGAATTATAAAATTAGGCCTACTTTTAGGTTTATGTAAGTAGATATATTTATCATTATATAATACTCTTGTATCACATATGCATAGTCGTTAAAAAATAATTTTTATACTATGTAAAAGGACTACGGGTGATTTGAATTTCCGAATCATCCACGGTTATTGTTTTAGGAGAAATCACAAAAAAGTTTACAAAATTTTGCTCACAAAATGATGTTTACCAATGGGATGAAGTGAGAGAATTATGAGATAGATAAAAGATGGAACACTTTGACACATGTGTTAGTAAATGTGAAACACATCAAAAAAGATGGGTAAAAAACTTGTCGAAAGTATCCCTTGAAGGTTGGTAAATCGAAGAGGAGAAAACGTTGAATTTTATGGTGCAATTTTCATAAATTTTTTGATTTGTCGTTTGTGAGATAATTGATACTGGGGGTAAATGAGTTTTGTACATGTTGAGTATTCTCTTTGTACACATAGCACGATATCATTGATTCCCTCATTTTCACACAAATTCATATTCTCATTTGAACCCCACCCTTGCCGTAATATATAAATATTAAAAATAATTTAAAACCAAATTAATATAGAATCTAGTTGACTTTATTATACCTTTCTTTATACTTTACTCATTTTTCTAATTTTGTACATAAGTGCATCTCCAATGTATCTACTATATATACCTTTTTGCATCTCTCTTTATATTTAAAAGAAAGGCTATATCAGTTAATCTTAATTGAATTAGAAACTTAAGAATTAATTTTGACCATAAATGAATTAGCTTAATTTAATCTAGACCATTGAAACCAAAACCCATATTAATTAATTAATCTAAATAAAAATTATCACATAAATTCCACCATTGCCCTTCTATCCATTTAATGCGGTCAACTCAAATTAGTATCTATAATTAATATATTATTTAATTTAATTTAATTTAATTCTATGTAAAAGGATTTCAAGGAATAATCTTGATCCGGCAATTAGGGGTGTTGTTCGGATAAACTATTTAGGTTTCGGTTTATTTGGGTCGAGTAATTTGGATTTTGAAAATTTTAATTTATCCTTAAATCAAACCGAATAAGATTCGGATTATTCGGTTTCGGGTTATTCGGGTCGATTTGGATTTATTCGGATAATACGTTTTACTCCAGATAAGAGAATATCTTAATCTTTCACGTGTTTAACATAATCTAAACCTCACAAAATAATACTAAAAGATTTATATAAAACATTATAAGTGATGTATACATTGATTATATATAGATATACTCATATAATTTTAAATAACATATATTTATATAATTATATTTATATATTTAGTACCTTATTCAAAATCTTTCAGATTAACCAAATTCAAAATTATTTATCCGTAATCCGATCCAAATAAGATTCGGATTACTTGGATTTGGGTTATTTGTATTCTATTATCCGGATAGTCTAATCCATTTAACCTGAATCCGACTTAAGTCGGGTCGGATATTCGGATTAGGGTTAAACGACACCTTAAAATTTCAGCTAATAAAATTAAATTATTAGGTGATCATATTTTCCAAATTAAATATTAAGGATCTCATGAAATGAAAGAAACCTACTCTTTAATGTGACCATGGATAAACATGTATGATGTAAAACATATCGAGATTTAATTCCCTAATATTTCTTGCACATAAATTCTTATTCTTATAATAATATGCACACATGTATATATATAAAATGAATAACCATTTACAAAAGACTATTGGATATACATAAAATAAAACTATAATAACTGCACTTATTTTTATAAATTTAATATACCTCACTTTTTTATACGTTTGAGAAAGGTTATTGTATAATCGTTTCTTATGTTAGGAACCGTAGAAACGATATTTTTCGCTTTTAATTTCAAGATATGTACCCTTTATGAAACAACAAAAAAATTATGCGATACATATTAAAATTTTATTTTCTTTATTATTAGATCGACTTAAAAAAGAAAAAAGATATATGATACACAAAGTAAAGTTGTGTATCACAACTTTTATGTTTGTGATTGTGATACGGTAAATTTTTTATGATATGTATTACATATTTTTTGAATATC
This sequence comes from Pseudognaphalium luteoalbum, assembly GCA_963422505.1. Lineage (NCBI taxonomy): Eukaryota > Viridiplantae > Streptophyta > Magnoliopsida > Asterales > Asteraceae > Pseudognaphalium > Pseudognaphalium luteoalbum. Next base: position 111,958,201 of record OY730196.1, read on the forward strand.
TTATCATATCAAAGAGCATAATAATTCTAATAATTTTGATATAAAACTTTTTATCAATATATATATATATATATATATATATATATATATATATAATTTTATAGTTAAAACTAAAAATGTTTGTTCTTACCATTTCCACCATAAAAAAGTGTTCATATTTGAACATTATTAGGCTATAAAAATAATATAAAGAGATTACCACTTGACGATTTAAATATTTTCATCATTTATTTACTTTTAATATCAAATTTCAATCTACAAGAATAGACTCTTAATTTGTTACACAATATATGGTTACTTAATAACGGTTGATCAACAAATAAACTTTTTAGCCCCTTGATCTTGTTTTATATCTCTCACATTTTCTTATTTAAAAAAAACTATCAACTATAGTGATTAGCAAAGTAGGTTTTTATAACCTTTTATTTGTAACAATGTCCGCCGATCAATGTTTCACTCCTTTAAATCTTATTAACGGTTATATATATGCGAATCTTTCAACAATAGTAAAAGCAAAGCGGCATCAAGAGTAAAATGTAATAGAGCAAAAGCAACGCTGGTTATTGGCTAAGAGTAACGAAAAAGCGTAGCAGATGGTTAAAGATGATGATCAGCAGGGTTGGTTTGTTTGTTTTTTTTTGGACCCAAAATTAAATATAAGAAAATAAAATAATAATTATAAAAGAGACGGAAGAAGTTTTGAAGCCTTTTGGTATGATCGATGGAACCGAACATGTATTATTTAATTTTGATGAAGCAAATAAAATTGTAGTTGTCTAATACTGTCATACCCTCAATTTCATAATTTGCGGAAGCGACTATTTTGGGGTGTGACTAATCAAATATCAAAACACCAAAGTACAAGCAAACGACTCTAAATGAGACGTTTTAGAAAATACATTACAATACAGTACATTACAAAAGTATTACATAGTTTTAAGTCATAAGTATACATCATTAGCGAGTTCGCAAAATGATTCTGAAGATTTTAAATACATAATCAAAGTACAAAAGATAATGCTAATAAAATCTTCATAAATGTTTATGCATGCGACTCGTACTAGCTTAGCATACCCTGCGGGTCATCCTACTGTTGCTGAGTACCTGAGAATGCATCACTAAAAGCGTCAACCAAAAGGTTGGTGAATCTCACAGGTTTGTAATAAACAGTAATAAAAAGATTAACGTAAATCAATAAGTAAATTATTTCACAAATAAGTAAGACGGTAAATATAACACCCCTCATTCTATTTGACAATATAATATAATATTTAGTCGGAAGCGTATAAGAAAACATACTTTATTATTATCCACTAACATAATGTACATGAACTGTTTAAACTTTAATATAAAATAGTTTTACACTATTAGAACCACAGTACATGTACTACACAAAACAGGGTGTTATATAATTTCAAAATCAGGTTATCAAAAACCATATCAGAGTTAACACTTCGTCAAACATTCCCTGCTTCCAAAAGCATCACTTCCGGACCACCCACATAATTTACAAAACCTGCATGAAGTAATATGAGGGATTAACACGAAGCTAAGTGAATGAATAAGTCACACACCATTCAACTTAGCATAACTACTTGTTTACACCAAATAATCGTTAACACATATTCTTTCAATGAGGATCGGTGGCTCTTGGGATATCATAATACCCCGGGATTCCCCAAAAACACTTATCGTACATATCCGTATGGCTATAACGGACGAGATCGATTGCTAATGGTTATTATAATCAAACACAGGTTCTTCATACAACAAATGAATCAAGACCCTGTGTAATTCACACAATAACCAACTAGCCCAACTAACACGTTGACCTCAATATACTGATGCACAGAGGTCGCATAACACGTAGAATTATAATCAATAACACAGACTAAACAATCAAATAATCAAATCTACATTTACTTGTTGCAACTAAACAGTTACAACTAAATCAAAAAGTTAGTTCCAAATCCACTCACCGATACCTCTGACGTTTCCACACTCAGGATTCTTATATCACTGAGTCTTAAGTTGATCTGAAACAGAAAATCAAATATAAGTTAGTAACTCATTCTATAATCATCATCATAGCATATTTATCCAATCAAGTAATCCCTGAAGTCTAGGCAAACAGAAATTCAATCATAAATGAATTCATAAAATCCTGAAATGACTTTTAAAAACTGAAAAATACCATTTTCGGCCCCTAAATGACCCCGAATGGCCAAAAACTGCCTAGGATAGAGCCTGGATCATTAGGTCGTTTCCGAGTGACCATGCGAATTTCAATCCAATGCGAATTAATGAAATTGTCAGCTGTACGTTACCCTGAAAAGACTTGCGCATTTTCAAAATTTGCAAAATAAAAAATTTCAAAATCTCAATTCGCAGAGCCAACTCGGTTCGCAACGCAAAAATCTCAATTCGCACAACGAAACTCAACTCGCACCGCAACATTTCACTTCGCAAATCTCAGTTCGCTTCGCGACATTTCAACTCGCTTCGCGAGACGAACTGAGTTCTACGAGTTTCGCTGCTGTTTTCATAAAAACTCGAATTTAACACAAACAAACTCAGTTTCAGGTTCCTAAATACATCTAACGCTTCAGGTAATCAGTATAACATCGAAACCAAGCTTCAATTTCAAGTATAACTCAATAACTCCTAAAATCCATTCAAAAACCTAAAACCCAATTATATAACTCAAAACTAAACTCACTTTTCTTGATGATGAAGAAGATAAACAATATGGAGGTGATAGAATGGATGCTAGTAATCAGAATCACACAAAGGTTTGTGATTTCAATGTTTATGGTTTCTTGATTTGGAGAGTTTTTGCAAATTGAGAAAATGAAGAAAACTTGAAATCAAAAAAGGGTATTAAGGTCGGTTCCCAAACCGACTTACTGTCTAATGGTTTAAATTTTTATCTTCTAAACCTATTATCTGGAACTTAAATACCATTTGCGAGAAATAGTATTTTATTTTACCGTCATCTATAACAATTTAGAACAACTAATATTTCACTGTTCACAATAAGTCCTGGGACTTATTTACCTTAGTTTCACAATAAAATAATTAATATCAAGTAATTCCTAAAAATAGTTAAATAACCAATTTAAATAAAAGAATTACCAGACCAGTGAAGAAGGTGTTACAGTAAAGTATAATTGTACAATTGTAGTAAGGTCGGTCTATCTTGCCATGAGCCATCATAGTCGAAGCTTAACACGTTAGTAACGTACAATCAAGTATAAGTAAATTGCCCCCGTGAGTGCTAATCCAAAAACACTCATATAAAAACGAGTAAGAAACGCCCGTTTATATAGTACGGTTCGTGGTGGCGCTACCACCCTGGGCGGGATTGTCAGTCCCATATGCATCCATATACTAAAACTCGCGCTTATCGTATAATTAACAACTATGATTCAGAGGACTTCATTGGATTCAAAGGAAACTCATGTAATTCAATATATCAATAAATCTATAGGTCTGTAAGTCGGTAAGTAAATAAGTCGATAAAGTAATAAAGCATAAGTCTGTCGTATAGTAATTCAGTAAAATAATAAGTCAGAAAGTTCGAAAACTGTAAAACCTGTCAATAAGTCAGTATGTTTGCAATGTAGTAAAATAGTAAAGTATAAGTTTATCAAATAGTAAGTCGGTAAAGTAACAAGTTGGTAAAATAATACATTTGCACATGTAATCAAGTAAATCAAGTAATGCATCTCCCCCAAAGCAAAAACAGTAAAATGGGGCCGTGAGACTCACCTGAGGAGCTAGCGATGCTAAAGTAAGCTTATGTCCGAATCCAAAATCTCCTAGTGTCCTAAACACGCGAGATTCTAAATAAGTAAATGGATGCGTAAAATACCATCCATATAATGTTTATCCGATTTAACTATGCCAAAAGTATTCGATAATTGTTTATGTTTGAAGTTTGTAAAATGTGCGCGGCCCGTTGGTGACGGTTCATGATAATAATTCAAGTATTATCATGTGTTTGGTTGTATACTTGTAAAGTATATTCATTATCCGTTATTATGTGATGAAATCATTATCTATATATACATGTACAAAGTTAACTTTTAAAATAACTTTTGGGTACATTGAATCGTACCTCTGTAACAAATTCGAACTATAATACACGATCAGTTATTGTTTCTTAACTTTTAAGCTTCACCTAATCGGGTAAGGAACCCACCCAATCGGGTATGCAGCTCACCCAATCGGGTATGCTCACCCAATCGGGTATTGCTTACCCAATCGGGTAGGAAAACTCACTCGATCGGGTGAGGGCCTTTTTCAGGACTGTTCGTGCAGTTCATCTATAAAACGAGTTTCGATCTCATTTTTGGATATAAACAACTCAATAGAACACTAATACATGTTGATATATGTATATTAAACTCGAATTTAAAGAAAGTTGTGAAGTTTTCTTACGTTTTGAAATTTGAAACCGTGAGTGAGGATGATGGTGATGAACGCGATGATGATGATGATGATGATCCAAGATGAAGATGATGATGATTATCGAAGATGAAGATGAAGGGATTATTATTTGATGTTGTTGTTGTTTGTTTTCATGTTGTTGATGAACCGGAAACGAACGAGAGAGAGAGAGAGACAGCAGAGACAATTGTGTTTGTGTGTGTGTGTCGTGTGAATTATTGGAGTTGGTTGTATAACCAACTCCAATAATTGAAGCAGTAAGGTATTTTCGCTCCGCGTTTGTGTACCCGATCGTAAAGTAGTATAATCTTTTTAAATAATAAATTTCTAAATAAGAAATCGTATACGTTTTTAATCGAAGTATTTTATAAAAATACTTTTAGTGAGATATAAATGTATATCTTTGTTTTAACTCATTTAGACGTATAGTTTTCAGTGTACAAAATATGTTCAAATTTGAAATCAAGTAAATAATTATTATTCTCATTAATAATACATCATTAAAAAATATTTTTCACCAACGTCCGTATTTAAGATTACACGTTTTTTCAGATTCGTTTGTTTGTGATTAAATAATCATTGTGTTATATATATATAGGGTAAATTACATTTTTCATCCTTGTCGTTTTTCATTTTCTCACTCTCGGTCCTTTTACTTTTTTAATTACAATTGTCATCCTTATGTTTTGTGCCTTTTCCCAAGTTAGTCCTTATACTTTTTTAATTACAATGGTCATCCTTATGTTTTGGACTTTTTCCCAAGTTAGTCCTTTAAGTGTATAAATGACTAAACTAGCCTTTTAAATTTCTTTTTTGATTTCGATATCTTTTCCTATGATTTTTTTACTTATCTATACCCCTTATAATTTATTTCCACTTATTCTTTAAAAACTTATCAAAAGAAATATCAGAAAACCCTAAAATATTAAATCTACTTATTTTCCACTAATTACACTTTTTATTAATCAAATATTAAATCTATCGACTAAAATCCTTTTTGATTGGTTAAACATATACTTATAATGAGACAATCCAAAATAGTAATGTGGACATTCTAAATAAAAATATATTGTACTCCGTATGTCCCACATTACTATTATTACTATTTTGGGTTGTCCCCATTATAAGTGTATGTTTAACCAATCAAAAAAGATTTTAGTTGGTAGATTTGATATTTGATTAATGAAAAGTGTAGTTAGTGGAGAATAAGTAGATTTAATATTTTGAGGTTTTCTGATATTTCTTTTGATAAGTTTTTATGGAAGAAGTGGAAATGAATTATAAGGGGTATAGATACGTGAAAAAATTATATGAAAAGATATCGAAATAAAAAAAGAAATTTAAAAGGCTAGTTTAGTCATTTATACACTTAAAGGACTAACTTGGGAAAAAGTCTAAAACATAAGGATGACAATTGTAATTAAAAAAGTAAAAGGACTAAGAGTGGGAAAATGAAAAACCACAAGGATGAAAAATGTAATTTACCCATATATATATATATATATATATATATATATACATACATATACATATGTAATATTCAATACTTTCGTATTAACTCATACCAAGTACGAAGGATTAAAGTTTAAATTAGCCGCTAATTTTGGCTCTTTTTGACCGCGTGTCACAAATACATTTTTGGCTAACATAATTGTATAGCAGTATACATTTTTGGTTATAAATCATGTTGTAGTCTGTAAATTTTGCGGAATATGATCTAGTTAAAATAAAGCAAAAGTCTTAAAAAACTCGCTTCAATGTAGGGGGTCTTCAATAATTAGTTTGAAACCGTTTAATCCGAAAACCGAACCGGATAAAAATGGAAAAAAAACCCGAACCGAATTCTAATTCGGTTTTCGGTTCGGTTTCGGTTAATGAATTCGGTTTTCGGTTCGTTTTTTTCAGTTTTGAATTTTTGAATTTGGTTTAACCGAAAACCGAATTCAAGTTAATAATATATTAAAGTATTAATATATGTAGCATATGTGTGATATTTAGATTTTCTAAACAAGTATATTTACATTTAAACCTTAAATTAATTTCACTTCTTTCATTTTCGACTGTAGTAAACCCTAACACATAAAAAATTACGAGTTAAAACCGATTAACTTAAAAACAAATTGAATTTTTTGGTTTTTCGGTTTTTAACCGAAATCACCGAAACCGAAGCGAATTTGAATTCGGTTTTCGGTTTCCAAATGTGAATTTGGTTTTCAGTTTGGTTTTCGGTTTTGCTCAAAAAAATTTCAAAACCGAATAAACTGAGAAAACCGAAAATCGAAGCGAATTTGAATTCGGTTTTCGGTTTCCAAATGTGAATTTGGTTTTCAGTTTGGTTTTCGGTTTTGCTCAAAAAAATTTCAAAACCGAATAAACTGAGAAAACCGAAAACCGAACCGATGAACACCCCTACTTCAATGTTAGCACTAAACACTACAATATTTTAGTATAATGGCAAATTAGTGATGCACCAAATTTAGCGATGCACTAAACTTTGCACTAAACATTACTCACATTAAATAATAGTATTTATAATAAATAAAATATACTTATATGATGTATTAATTATAAATTTGTCATTAATATTTTTAAAATTACTTTATATAATGTTTGCTATTATATTTGTCAAAGAAACTTCATATTTTCATAAAAAAATCATTTATATATTTGTAAATATTAACATATATTGATCGTTGTTACATCTTTTATTATAGTTTAATAGTTATATAAAAAAATTTATTTTATATTGTTGAATTGTGTATTTTAAATCAATTAAAATTGATTAGTGTAAAGATTTAGTGCAACATCGAAGTAACTTTTTCTTAGTGCAAGTACTCTAAAAATTCTCTTTTACACTAAAATAGTACAATTTGATGCACTAAAATAGTGCATACATGCCAAAGGTTCAAATGAGAACCACAAAAAGGTACATAAACTTTTAAATTATAGAGATTTAAACATGTTTAATGATCTAATTACATGTAAATATTGATCACATTAGGTTAAAAGTAAAATAGTTTGAGAACATATCAAAATAACATTTAAAATAAAATTTATATACTTCGTTCCCATGTGCACATATGATATATGCACATGTGAGCACTTCATATATTTTGTAGTTTAGAACGTCTTATGTGATTTTTAACTTTTGTTTGTTAATAATATGAACATTAAATAATATTTATGTGTAATTTATTACGTTTACATGTATAAAAACAATGTAATTTAAAGTTCTTGCAATTCTATATCGTTTGCGGTTCTCTTTTAAACATAGATTAGAGATGCTATAATAAAACAAAATTAATTTGTTGTCTGTCGTTTTATCCTACGTACTTTTATCGACCATCTAGTTTATGATTCACCGTTTAGGTTATGTAAAAGGAAAAACATAATTACTTTTCCTTTCATGTGTCACATTTCTAGTATCCCATATGTAAACTCAATACAAATATTGTTATTGTGCGTTTAATTACAGAAAACTTCTAAATAGAAAATGCATTCAAATTCGAGTTATCAAAAAAAAATTATAAGAAAAAAAAAATTCTTGTTTTTCTTTTTATATTTCAAAGTTGAAAACTAATTTTGATGTTTTTTTTTTTTTTTTTTTGTTTTCCATCTTTACTCTTCATTGAAAAAGGAAGACATCATCCTTTACAACTAAACACGTTTTCTAGTTTTTTCATACTTTCTAGAGAAGTAAAACTCCTCTCATTCTCTAGAGATATAGAAAAAAAATGAAACAATTTTTCAGTAACTAAACTCACTCTTTATATCTCAATTGTTTTATTACTATATAAGTTTTCTAATAATTTTAACAATAATACAATTAATGGCGAGCATAAAAGATCAACAATTTTTTCTTTTTTTTCCTCTTTTTTTTCTCTCACTTTTCTTCTTAAATAATATTAATGAATATAAAGTTAAGAAAGTACAACATTATTAAAGATTAAAAGAAGAAGCTCTTATATATGCTTCCTAACTAAAGTAATAATAAGTAATTAATAACCCATAACCACTTAAATACTTAATGCTAGCTATACCAGTCCACCGGTATGAGTTATGGATGCTCATTAAACGCCGTTGACTTTATCTAGTCGGCCATCTTTGACAAAGTCTTCTCAAATCGATCGAGTTTTTGGTGTTAGCTTATTTTCGTTCATGAACCAAGTAACATATATAAAAGAAGAATACTAGAGATATGCTAACAGAAGAGATGTACACAAATCAGGGCCGGTCTTGAGTCTTTTGGTGCCCTTAACGAGACGATGAAAAATGCTCTTAATATATTTTAAAATAAACTACGCACTATATTTTAGCGGTTATCGAGTTTTCTTGGATAAATAAATTATGTCTCTACTAAACTTCAAAAGATATACTCAAAGTTACGCGTTTAATATAGGGCAAATTACCTAAAATAGAAACGAAGTATTACTGTATTTTGCATTCTAAAAATGAACTATCAAAAGTTTTAATATTAGAAATGAAGTTTCACTTTAGTTTGTATTCTAGCAACCTGTTAACTTTTAACCCAACTTTCGTTAACTCAATGCTGACGTGTCACTTCCTTCGTCCACGTGGCAGCTGACGTGACGATATCGCTGACGTGACAATCCACGTGGTTGCTGACGTCAGCGAGAGAAAAAAATATTTTTTTTTATAAAAAAAATAACTTTTTTTTATTAAAGATTTTTTTTTAAAAAAAAAATGGTATTGTTAATAACATCCCTAAGGGCTTTCAATAACGTGCATAAATTGGTTGTATTTTGATTAATATTTATGAGGGTCAACTTAAATTCAGGGGGTCAAAGTGTTTATTATGGTATAGGTACAAGTATTAATGCGTGCTGTAAATTCTTATTGACAGGCCTTAGAGCTGTCGTTATCATTTTCAAAAAATGTCTACAAATCGACGATCTAAGATCCCGTAATCTCAATTAAAACGAGAATTGAGATTACCTGCATCTGAAATAAGGTGTGAAGAAGCTCCCGTATCTAAGATCCAAGATCGTCGATTTGAAGACATTTTTATAATATATATATATATATATATATATAAATATTTTTCTCTCGCCGACGTCAGCAGCCACGTGGATTGCCACGTCAGCGATATCGTCACGTTAGCTGCCACATGGACGAAGGAAGTGACACGTCATCATTGAGTTAACGGAAGTTGGGTTAAAAGTTAACAGGTTGCTAGAATAAAAACTAAATTGAAACTTCATTTCTAATATTAAAACTTTTGATAGTTCGTTTATAGAATGCAAAATTCAGTAATACTTCGTTTCTATTTTAGGTAATTTGCCCTTTAATATAAACCATTGAAAAATGATGTCATGAATTTCTTAATAATTAAAAGAATTAATGATGTTGTCATATTAAACGTCAAACATAGGTTCAACTAAATTATGTATCTTTGCATACGTGATTTACAATCAATAGCATTTTAACTTTTTTCTATTTTAATTTGTATTAGTCCATTTTATGGTCTACATAAAATTTATTTAACTAACTACGTAACATGCAAATGAAATACAATACACAAGGTTAAAAATAGAAATTTCACAAAAGGCACATCATATATTCATTAAGCATAATAAGAGTTAAGATGGTTGGGTTTTGTTAATTTAGTAGCAAACAAAATATGAGATATTTCATACTCCGTAGTCCGTATCTGCTGAATAAGAAAAAATAGGGATATAGTCTATACTTTATACAATACTTGGTGACATGGGTATTGTCTTACGGAGTATTGTTCTTAAGGGTGTTAAACTGTAACTCTATATAAACCTGGGGGCTGAACCAGATATATACAAATAATAAAGGGAATTATATGAAATTATCATAAAAAAAACAAGTGGGCCCGTAGTCATCATCTTCCTCGCCACACATTCACACCTGCAACTAAAGTCTCTCAAGCAAATTAGCAAACCCACAAACTCAACCTTAAATGAACCAATTTTACTATCTCGAACATATTTTATTCATCTAAAAATATCATATTACTTGATTTAGTTTCGAAAAAATCATTTTCTATATACTATCAACTTCAGATGTACAAATACCCAAAAATCCAGCCGCGAAATACTTGATGCCCTATTTTAGGTGTGTTCAAAAAAATCGGTTATTAAAACCAACCCGGTCCAAACCCGAAAAACCGACCCGGTTTATACCCGGGTATACCAACTCGGTTCGGGTTTTTTCACTACCCGGCGGGTAGGGACCAGGGTTGGGTTTTTGAAATTCAAAATCGGGTTGGAACCGGGTATACTACGGGTCAGGTTGGAAAACTCGGTATAAATCCCGGGAAAACCCGGTTTAAAAATTGGTATTCGTGGGTCAAAAACCTGGTTCGGGTCGGGTCGGGTAGGTCAACAACCCGGTTCTCATCCTTTGACCTAAAACCCGGGTCGGGTAGGCCCAATACCCGGTTTTGTTCACGACTACCCTATCTATGGTCGATGCCCTCGACCGTCGCCCATACAGCCCAACCCCAGGGCCGGCCTGACACAAATTATATGTTGCTTAGTTTGTTGGGCCTTAATTCTTGACTAATGCACCTTCTATATTACTCGTATTGCTGAACTTTATATGTGTATATATAAACGGATCGTTGATTTTTAATATGAAATTTCCTATTTAGTATTCTGTTTTTAATAATTAAGTGTATAAGTTAATATATATTAAATATTTAGTTGGTTTCATGATAATATTACAATATGTATATAGATTTATATAAGTAGAGATTAAAAGATTAATTTTTTAAAAACTAAATTAGTAAAAGAAATTGATTTTTTCAAATCTATATTAATCTTTTCAAGTAAATGTTATTTATACTTGATGAATTAAAAATAGAAACATCAATTTGGATAACGTTTTAATATATAAATTAAATTAATTTTTATACGTAAGTGGGTAATTGATTTTTTTTTTTTGATAAGTTAGAGATCTTATATTGTTATTTATTACATTTAAAATTTTTAATTGATAAATTAAAACTTAAATAAAATGATGACATCATGTAATTTATAGGTAGTAAATGTATATCGTTTCCTAGGAATACCGAAAACAAGAAAAGTGACAAAAACATATGGATCTTGTTCTTTGATCCAAATATCCAATCAAAAAATAAGCTGCGTATGAACAAGAAACAATTGTGGGTTTTGGTCATATAAATCGTACCCCTACAATTCGTTTGTGCATGTGTAGCCATTGGCCCAGCCCGAGTTGTATCTGTTTTGGTAACGCAACAGAAATATTATACTTCAGGCCCAAATATAGCCAAAACTATTCGGTAATAGAAATTTGGAGTAAATTCCACGGTTGTGCTTTACGTCGAAATTGCTCATCGATGGTCCTTTTTTATGTTGAAATTGTTCGATGCATAAGTATTTAATTAACTGAGTGATAAAATTTTCCTTTGTTTTGGGAAAGAAAATTTCAAATATGAAGGTTATATGTCACATACGGCTATACACATAAAAGCGTACTTTACAATTTCACATTTTGGTTTTCTAACAGGTGTTCTCGATTAGATATAAACTGGAGTCAGTGGATTCGTAATCCCGGATTTAATCTTTTAATCAGTGGTGGAACTTGAACACATATCTTGGGGGACGAATTATTTGATGTTTAACATGTTATTTGTATGTTTAACAATACCCACACATAGTTCTATATATATATAGATATAGTTAAATTAAACCTCAAAGACAAGCATATAGTGTGAATATATTAGAGGGCGATAACACAAGTATAAACTAAGATTTGGCCACTAGATTACCTGAAGCATATCGTAGTTAATTAATAAAATAAATAAAACATAAAGTAATAGTTATCGAGTTATGCATGAAGTTGTGAACAATTTAAATTTTAAACACATCAAACTTGAAATAGTTTACGGAAGAATACAATTTAAATAAGGGAATTGATAAACAAAGCCCTAAGGGTCTTGGTTAAGGGATTAATTTTTTTTCTTTCAAATAATAGATAAGATATGCCCACAACCCACGTATTTCTCTGGTCAATAACTTCCCTCCATCTTATTTGGTAAGAACTAACTTCCCACTTTTTTCCAAAACAATTCACGTACTTCAAAAACCTTTCAGTGGTTGATGATCAAGGTACTAATTTCAAACAATTTTATATGTTATACATTATGTATTAATCAATGATTCTTGTTCCTCAACGTTTGACTTGCATACTTTTGTAAACGTAGTGAAAAAACTGCTAAAAACTATCAAGACTGACCAAGATTGATGGATGTGAGAAGCAATTTCAATTGAAATGCCAACTACCAAACACAACTCTTGTTTAATGTGATCTATACTGGATTTTTATATTTTTATTTTTGTGTAGATGTAAGACTTGGTTATTTTGTGTGACTACACTATGTTGCTATTGTTTAATTTTGGTAAATTTGGTGATTTTGGTGATTTAGAGTTCTTTTTTATAGTTATGTGCACTACAATGTTTAACACTAGTTGGTCCAGTTTGATACCATTGATTAATTAATGGAAATTGATAAGTCAATTGTTGAGGGGGGGGGGTGTTGTTTATGAGAAAAAAGTGAAATGCGGTTAACCAGAGAGATACGTGAGTTATGATATATTGTCTATTATTTGAATTATTAGTATTATTTTTAAATCCCTTAATCAATAAGGGTTTGTTTATCACTTTATCAATTCCCTTTAAATAAAAGAAGAAAAAGAAGACAAACAAAAAAAGAAGACAGGCAAATAACCAAACGAAACAAAGAAAATTACATTAAAAGCAAATAATCCACAACCCACGTATATATCAAAGAAAGTAGTAGTTATCGGGTCTTATGGTTGTAATCCCCACGGTGTATTGATGGTGTAACTTAGGGGTCATTTTGTTCGTCAGTTGGTATCGTATGGTTGTATTTCCTAGCATCTTGTTAGATTTTATTGATAATATAAATTGTCTGCCTCTTAAAAAAACAAACGAAACACGGAATATAATTTAAAAACCAAACCTAAAAAAACGATATTTAGTAACACACGTACATAATTTGGGAGGGGCAAACGGATAAATTAAATGAAACTAATCCCAAGTGTTGTAATATTTACACTACTTACTCTAAATTTAGGGGGCCCAGCACCCCCTCTCGCCTCCATAATGTTACGCCCTTGCTTTTAGACCATCCGTAACAGCCTTACGTGGCTGGCGTGCTGAACCTCCACAACGCTAGAACGCCTGTAACGTGGCGTTCTGGCAGGCGTTCTGCGTCGGGTAACGAGGCGATTTACTCGTTGTCGTGGGGCCCACTGAAATTTCTTTTCCTTTTCCCTTTTCTCTACCGCTTTATATATGGAAAAAAAAGTTTTTTTAAAAAAAATAGGATTGCAACGGACAGATTTCAAAAAAAAAAAAACAAAAAAAAAACAACCCACGCTCCCAATGGCCATATTTTAATTTTTTATTTTTTTTTCTAACCCACCTAACCCATCCTTCTATATATACTACACCTTCATCAACCCATTTCCAAACCATTTCCATTCCTCATCCTTTTTTCTCTAACCATTTTAACAACTTTCATCACCATGTTCAACCCAAATTCAAACCCAAATCCCGACTACAATCAATCCACAAATCCGGATAACATGTCCTATACCAATCTTATGTTATTCGGAACCGCAAACACACCCGGTTCGAGCGGCTCTAACCCAAATGTACGCCCGAATATACCACCATACGGATATTTTCCGAACCCGAGTTTTCAACAACACTATGATCCAAGCCAACACCACTACGGATATTTTCCGAATCCTAGTTTTCAACAACCACCGTTCCCGCAACCGTACCCGCAACAACCGTACCCGCAACAACCGGCTATGCAACCCGAACAAACGGATGAAGCACCAACCCAAAGATCCGGAAAACAAGTCACGCCATCACCAAAAACAAGAAGCCATGTAAAGAAAACGGACGGGTCGAAAAAGAGTTGCAACAAACAGGCATGGGCACCAAATGAAGAGGCGTGGTTAGCAACTTGTTTTTGCGACGCATCCGAAGACTCGCAAGTCGGTAACTTACAAAAATGGGGTACTTTGTGGGGTACTGTTGAAGAAAAGTTCAACGCCAACAATTATGGTTGGGTTCGCGGCGCCGACCAATTATCATCCAAGTGGCGTGCACTTGACCGAAATTGCAAAAACTTCAACGGGTGTTACGAGTCGGTAAAACGAGCTTGGGGTAGCGGTCGAGACCACGAGATGATTTACGATCAAGCCTTATCAGAATACTATGATAACTACACGAAGACTTTCACCTCAAAGGAGGCTTGGTTGTTCCTCAAAGATTATCCGAAATGGATGTCACCACGGCCGGTTGGTGGAACCGGATTGCGTGACGAGGAGGAAGATTTTTTTGATCAGTCCGTTGATCTCTCTGCCGACCGAGAGAACGAGTTATTTGGGCCCGACCTGATTTCACGGCCCATGGGCCGAAACAGAGCCCGAAAAGCGGCCCGAAGCTCTGGTTCTTCCGATGCGGCGACATCTTCCCGGACAGGAACCCCGACCGAAAAGGTTGATGACGCGATACAAGCTATGGCGAGACACAAGGCCGAATTGTTAGCCGCCCAAAAAGCATCGATTGAGGAGATCACCAGTCAGGAACGATTGAGAACTGCGTTTCAAGGTCTACAGTTTCTCAAATTCAACCCCGAAGAGATCCGGGATCCAGCTGACCGCGCAGCGTTCGCGAAGATGAAGAAAAAGTTTCGAAATGAGTTTGCGGAGTTCTACGATGCCGACGAGGAAAACGAGGATGACGACGAGTAGTTTTTAGTGGGTTTAGATTTTTATGATTGTAACGTTTTATTTTTTAGGATTGTAACGTTTTATTTTTTAGGATTGTAACGGGGTAATTTTTAGGAATATAACGTTTTATTTTTTAGGATTGTATTTTATTTTAAAAAAGTAATGTATTTCATTTTATTTTAATTAATGTATGATTTTTATTTTAATTATTGTGGTGTATTGTGTTTTTAATTAAATTGTTTTGTATTGTATTTTAAATAAAAGAAAATTAAATTTAGTTAGTTAGTGGGTGGGTCCCAGAATGGGTTAAAAAAGTGACGTTCTGGTGTTATGATTACATGCGTTCTGATGTTATAGTGTGATACTGATGTGGCGCTGATGTGACAGCTGAAAAAGTTGCGTTCTGGTGTTATGGTTACGGATGGTCTTAATGTAATTTTCTTTGTTTTATATGGGAAAGAAAATTTTAAATATGAACTATATTGTTATATATGTTATATACGGCTATACGCATAAAATCGTACTTTACAATTTCACATTTTGGTTGTCTAACACGTGTTCTCGGTTTGATATAAACTTGAGTAAGTAGATTCGTAATCCTGAATTTAGTCTTTTAATGTAAATTTCTCTCTTTGAGGTTTTGTTTTCTCATTTTGGTTATTTTTTAAAGCCCTTTTTGTATTTGTTTTGTTTCTCTAATAAAACTTTCATTTTCAAAAAAAAACAATTTCATATTTTGTGATGATATCGTAGGGGTGTTCACTATTTGGACAAATCGAATTTTCAATTGGATTATTTGGTTCGGATAATTAAGTTTTTTGGATCCGTTCGGTTCAAAACCGAATATCTATTTTGATTTTTGGATTGGTTTTGGTTACCATTGTACAAAACCGAATAATCCAAGTTAATGAAATTGCAATATACTTTGGTAATATTTTTAACACATGTACAAATTAATTGAGTTAATCACCCACTATTATGTATACATATACCGTTATTAATTTTTTTTTTATCATTTATCACAAAAGTCTCCATTATATTATAGTTTTGACTTGCAAATTATTAAACTTTTATCAAGAAATTACGAAATGTGCTAATTAGTTTTGTTTAGTATTCACGTTTTTTTATTTCATTTTGAAGTTTTTATTATTTATATTTGAAAACATAAACTGAATAGTAAAAACCGAATAAACTGAATAGTAGTTCGGTTCAGTTTCAATTTTTCAAAACCGAAAACCGATCAGTTTTAAATATTAGATTCGGTTTAAACCGGCTGAACACCCCTAGCTATTGTATATTTGTATCGTATGCATTCAATTACTTATTTATCATGTGGTTGGTATTTGAATATAATCTGCATTTTATTTTTCATATAAAATAAATGTAGATAGTGTTATTAAGTGTGGGCGTGTGGTGCTATGATCGAGTTCGGATAGATGTTCATTTGCATGTAATTTTAGAAAATCTATCTATAAAAATATTTTAACAAACATTTTGGAATAATGTTGTTTATGAGTTATTTATCAATGTTCTAAAATGATTATTACAGTACTAAACTTTGATGGGCTCACTATAATAAGAGTTTCAATTCTCCCTCACGACTTATTCTTTTTTTCTTTCACTCTCAAAAAAAGCAATTCGTCATCTTAATTTCTTTTTCTCTTATTCAATTCTTCTTCTCTATACATCAAAAACATTTTCTTCTTAGATTCTTTTTCTATTTTATAATCTCATTCATCTTCATTCGACATCTAATTGGCTTCTATATATACTATGTTATATTCCAACTCATGGATTTTTCAAAAAAAGGAGAAACAATGTATCAAGAAGAAGACCGTGTTGTCTTCAATGTGAGGACCATGTTCATAAACGGTGGTAGCTAGTGGCGAAAAAGGAGGTGGAAATGAATTAAAGAAAGGGCCATGGACGCCACAAGAAGACGCGATACTAACCAAGTATGTGATGGAAAATGGAGAAAGGGGTTGGAATGATCTTCGAAGAAAGTTCGGATTAATAAGATGTGGGAGAAGTTGTAGGCGTCGATGGGTCAACAATTTGAAGTCTGACTTCAAGAAAGGAGATTTTACACTTGAAGAAGAAAACAAGATCTTAAGGCTTCATGCACAATATGGCAATAGATGGTCACTTCTTGCTCTTCATGTACATTCTCTCTCTCTCTCTCTCTCTCTCTCTCTCTCTCTCTGCTTACAATTTTGTATTTTTCTTGAAAATGGTAAAAATCTATAAATCTCTCTTTAGGAATTTTAGTTAGTTTTGGTATGTGTGTAGTTATGATTAATGTATTTATTGAATTCTTTTTCTTTTTGTGCACGTATTGATTGTTATTTACCCGAATAAATATATGTGAACTAATTATCCCATTTATGATGATCATACCTAAAATGATACTAGTATAGTTAGTTCCGTTTATTTTTTATTTATTTATTAATTTTTTAAAGGCATCATTGGATCACTAACGGGCCTACGGCCCACTTGATCATATCCATGCGGTCACTCCCCTCTTATAAGAACCGCACCTAAGTCCGAAATCAAGGCAACGCACTATAGAGGTTGCTCTCTCATATCTTGAATGTGTATAGTGCCCCGAAGTCTCTCCTTAAACAAGATTCGAACTTGCACCTCACAGGAAGAAACCCAAAGAAAAACTCACTTACCAATGAAGCAAGACCCCATTGGCAGTTAGTTCCGTTTATAGTCCAATTAATAAGTGAGCGACTAAACTTATCTATAATAGTTTATGTGCTCAAAAAGTGTTCTATGTTACATATATGTGTTTATCATCTTATAAAAATTAAATTTGGTCTACCGTTCTTTTGCAAATAATATCTTACATATATATGTAACAAATATGTACAATTGACTCTTTAATAGTGTCAACCCACTCTTTAATAGTGTACAATTGACTTACGTATAATCAAATTTTTAGTTTTTAAGGGCTTAAGGAATACAATCTTCGCTTACGGTTTGTATAAATATGTTTCTCTTTTCACTGATGGGCATGATTAAGTCTTGTTTTTTTCTAATTTTATAACTAACGACAATGTGTTTAAATACAGTTTCCTAGACGCACTGATAACGAGATAAAAAATTACTGGAACATGAGATCTAAAAGACACATTCGTGCTGGAGTACCTATCTATCCTCCTGAAATTATACTAGAGATGCAGTAGCAACGCCGACAACACCTTCACCACCACCACCAACAACAACAACCAAGTCTACAAAGCCAATTACAAAATTTGCCATCATTTTCCACCTTATCTTCATCGCCTTTGAGTATTGAATAAACATTTATTTCAATCATATATCATCTTATGCACATCAAATAAACATGGTATCCTCATCGTCGTCCTCAAATGATGATCAAAACTCTTACTTCAGTTTCACCAACCCAATGGATTATAACACACTACACAGTGTTAATAATGTTGGAGACCATGTCACTATCACCACCGTATCAAAACTTGCCTTCTCTAACATCACCCTATACGCCTTTCTTTGATCAAACCCAAATCGCAACATTAGGCATGAGCTCGTTACCTAATATGAACGATGTTTTCTGCCTGAAAACTTTGAGATAGAGATGCCTTCAATCCAATCATCCTTTTAACCAACTACGTTGACCACTTCTTGGTCAAACAACGTGAATGATCAAAATTTTGTGTCATCAAATGTTGAAGACAACTATGGGTTGTTAGAAGATGTTTTGAGACAATCTACAACGTTCTTTAGTTCTCAGTTACCTTTTAATGAATTAGAGTACGATCAATCTCAAGGAAGAATCGTGCAGGATGATGATTCCGCTACAATAATGCAAAATCTCAAAAATGATGCTCTTTTTGGTAACAACGTGACACTACCTTTGGATGAATCAAGCTCCACTTCCGCTTTTCCTTCTATCTGCAACAAATTTTGGCCACTACTTACAATTATTGGTCCAATTTGGTGTGTTTTGTTGTGTACATTGGAGATGGCCTTAGTCACTAAAAGTTTTGGGTATAAACTTCGTTGATCATTTACTTAAAAGTGTTTCACTGCTTTTTATGATCGATCAAAATGTAACGCGAGAAAACTCATGTTTTAGACTATAAAATTGAATTAACCGAACTTACTTTTACTAGTTATATCGAAAGAAGAAGAATAACTGCATTGACCAAAATGGAACAAAAAGCATATACGTATATATAAAATAAAACTATCGACCAAAATGTATCAATATTGATGGTTACATGATCCGAATTTGGTACTACTTTCTAGTTTCTATAATATGCATAACTTGTCCCATTTGAAAAATTACAATTCTAGCTTAATGAATCATTATTGGTCACCTAATCAATATAATCACATATGTAATTGATATAGGTGTGGAATCACAAGCTCATATGTTTGACGACTTAAATAACATGATTGAAGACGTACGTTTTATGGAGTTGCCCAGACGACTTCAATTCCCACTAGCCGAAACTACCCAACCAGCTACTTTTTCCAATGGCACGATGGCTGCACCCATTCTAAACAATCAGGTTGCACCCATCTCAACTGAGAAAGATCACGACTCGACTGCAAATATTGTGCCATTGTTTATTGCAACCATACAACCGGACACAAACAACCATGACTTGGCACAAGAAGTTATGGGTTCTCCAATTGCAATCACCCCGTTTGAGCAAGACCGTGACTGGGCTCTAGCTTAGGCTACTTTCCTAACTTCAGCTAGAATTTAGCAAAGTAGACAATCATCAAAGATCTGTTAAGAGTAAATTCTATAGATAATCCCTGTGCTTTACACCAATTTACGAAAACGGTCCTTATACTTCTTTTTTTATTTTTTCAGTCAATAAGTTTACATTTTGCTCAAAAATGGTCTCTCCTCCACCTAAAATGACTAAAGTACCATTCCTTTTGTCATTTTCGGATAGTCACAATTTAAACGGTCAACGGGTACTTTAGTCATTTTAGGTGGAGGAGGGACAATTTTTGAGCAAAATGCAAACTTATTGGATTGAAAAGGTAAAAAAAGAAGTTTATGGACCGTTTTCGTAAATCGATGTAAACCACGTCAACCATCTATGAAATTTACTCATCTGTTAATAATAAATACTTAAATAGGGGCTAGCTAAATACAATATGGTTTAATGATTGAAAACACATATGTATATGGATTGCTTAATAATTAGCTAGCTCTTATTAGGATGTTTTAGTTTATCGTGTTTGTAGATCACTAGCTCCAATCATGAAACCATGCTTCATCGTTATAAGAACTTTAGTGATCACAAAAGTAATTCTTGATCGTGTGGTGATTCACATCATCATCATCATGGATGATGCATCATGAGAGTCTCGATTTCATTGTGTCTCATCATCTTTTTGTAATAACTTCTTAAAATAAAATAAAAATATTTTTATCAAACTGTATAATATGAACAAAAAATGTTTACCAAATACTCCCTCCATCCCATATCTATTGTTCACTATTCCTTTTTGGGATGTTCCAATTTAATTGTCCACTTCCATAAATAGAAAAGAATAATAAGATAAAGTTCATTTTTGTCCCTAATTTATATATGTAAGACAAAAAGGTAGGTAAAAAGTAAATGGTAAAATTGTCTTGTTACCAAAAAGTAAGAGAGATAGTGATGTTTTTCTTAAACTGCGTGTTTTTTGTCTGGGGACAATAAAATTGGGACTGAGGGAGTAGTTAAATAAATAGAATTATCATCTAATATTATGAATATTAACTTTTTTTTTTGTCTTTTATGACATATTATTAATATATATGTTTTGATAATTACCTCTTAATTTCAACTAATAAACTATTACGAATATTAACTATTTTTGTCTTTTGTGACATATTAATTTGTATATATATATTGATCCAAAATATATTATCATATGATAGTTGTAGTTTAATGAATTTATATTAGATGATAATGACTTTGATTTTTTATGGGTTACATGAGTCTAAGCCTTTAATGTTATATTGTTTCTTTTTATTAATAAATTTGAATTTCATATGGGTTACATGAGTTTAAGCTTTTAACGTAACATTGTTTTATTCTATTATTTTGAATATTCATCTAAACTTTCTTGGAGTTGTATAAAAGTGAGATGAGAGTCTTCAACTTTATATCAAGTATCTGAATATAACTCATATTTATTATTATTAGTTTATCATACTATTAGCTACATTAATTATATTTCATGGTTATTGTCTCTTAATATTTATTATCGAATTCTTATGTTTTATTTTTCAAAAGAATATATATATATATATATATATATATATATATATATTATTGAATAAGTATTTTGTACCACCACTTTCTGTTATATTTTGTGCTTTCATTTCAACATTTAAAAAAATCGATTAACTCTGACAGCAATATATATAAGTTAGAAAAAAGGACAATAGAAATAAAGTTACGAAATATTATATACATAGTTATTACTTTTGCTACAATAAATTTAACTAGAGTAACTATTA
Source organism: Pseudognaphalium luteoalbum (assembly GCA_963422505.1). Lineage (NCBI taxonomy): Eukaryota > Viridiplantae > Streptophyta > Magnoliopsida > Asterales > Asteraceae > Pseudognaphalium > Pseudognaphalium luteoalbum. The sequence goes on from OY730196.1 coordinate 111,979,942, forward strand.
TCAATGTTTCCTTATTATTGTTATTGTTATTTAGATAGTTATATCATTGGTATTCTAAAACTTTTTAGTAGTTTACAATTACAAAAATGTATAAGTTCATAACCTTTCTATGAAGGTTAAAAGAATCAAAACCAAATTTAAGGCTTAATATTTATGTAAAAGATACTAATTTTTAAAATCCGTCGCATCGCGCGGACAATAAAAATCTTGTTATCATCAATTTGTCAAGATCACTTACAAATTTTATGGTATCACCAATCCTATCAGTAAATATATATATTCAACTTTAGCTATAACGATTTTAATTGAATTTTAACAACATAAAGTGGTCATTTACACCCAAACACTTTTTGCTAATGTAAAATAAAATTGACATTTGACCGGTTACCAGCGAGAGTCGGTCACAACCTTGTGAAGGGTAATAAAGGTATTTTGCTACAATAACTTGAAAGTGACTTGTAACAAAAGGCTACCCAATTATTTCCCGCCCAAATTCCTGATAATACTCGTACACCACCACTATAAAAACCACTCACGCATTCACTTCTGTACAGTTATCCCTCACAATTTGCGCATACACACACTCTCACACTCAAAAACTCACCAGATCTCAGATTCAAAACGCCAAGGAGGAAATGAGAGGACCGAAAATCACAGCTACCATTGCTCAGAAGCTCAATCCTGAGTAATTTTCGTATTTTTTCTTCTATTTTTCATACCATCTTCAAGTTTTCACAATTATTTTGATCTAATTCATAAACGTAATATTGTAGTTTATAAATTCTTCCATTCGTGTAACCTTCTTCAAGTTTCATGATATTTTTAGTTTTCTCGTATTATTTGAGTATAAACTTATTTTAAAACTCAATACTCTGTAAACTGAGTTTTAACTTGTTGATACGTTGAATTTCATCCGATAATTGTTTATAACGATTGTATAAATATATCTGATCGATTAGCGGCGTTTGATGTAATTTTGAAATAATTCGTCCTTTTCTGTGCTGTTACATGACAATGAAGAAGACGAAGGATGATAAGAGTACGGCAAAGAAGGACAAAGCGTCGAGCAAAAATTCTGGTGTTCCAAAGCGACCTCCATCTGCGTTCCTCGTCTTAATGTAAATACAATTACCTCTACGCTTTATAATATCCACGTTTTTGTTTATATGATGAGATCTATCTGTTTCCTACTATTATGACTTACAACACTACGTTGTGTATTTTTCGAAATTACAGGGAGGATTTTAGGAAGGATTTTCAAGGAGAATTTTCCTGATAACAAATAAGTCTATGTTGTACGTTTTGAATCTCAATTATGTAGATCTATTTCATTTTATTGAATTATTTAAAATTACTCTATGATTGATGAGTTATAGTCTCTGCGTTAAGAGCTTAGTTTTGATCTCGGATTGATCAGGTTATCTGTCAGTTACATGTTGTGAATCTGGAGGTCTCTGTTGTAAATTTAGAAACTGACCGAGCTACAACTTTGTTTGTTCTAAATTAGCTACGTTTTCAGTATGATCCATTAAATTAATCGCTGATGTAACTTGAAAGAACATGTTAAGTGCTATTTGATTTTGATCGCTATGGTCTGTGTTATAAGTTTTGAAATTGAGTTATGTTGATATTGGCTAAATTTTCTGTATGATTCATTGAATTAGAATCTGATTGTGCTTAATCGTTGATGTAACTTGAAATAACATGTTAAGTGCTTAATTTTGATTGTGATAGCTAAGGTCTCTGTTATAAGTTTTGAAGTTGACTTATGTTGATATTGGCTGAAATTTTCTGTATGATTTGTTGAATCAGAATCTGACCATGTTCAATCATTGTTGTAAGTTGAATTAACTTGTCAAGAGCTTAGTTATGATTCTAAAACAATGTTAGGTGTTGGTTACCGTTAATAAGTTGGCTATGTATGATCATTGGCCTAGAACTATTGATTTTGTTATATTGAACGTTTATATATAATAAAAATGAACTAGTAATTGATTGTACTTAATCATTAATGTGATATGTATAACTTGTTCAGAGCGTAATTCTGATCTCTAAAATGATGAGGTTAGGTGTTGTTACATGTTGCGAAGCTTCATGGTTTACGTTTTTAATTTCACTTATCTAGACCTTTTGACTTGATTCATGTAATCAAACATTTCTGTATCATTAAAGGAATCAGAAGCTCGTCGTGCTTGATTATCTATGTGTTATGAACCAACATGTTAGCAGAGTCGTCTTTAAACTTTTAGAGGCCCCTGGCAAAGTTGTCGTATTACATAAATGAGACCCTATAACTAGATGTCATGTAAGATAAATGTTCGATGAAAATAATTCTTAATGATCTGATTTTCAAATAATTTATTTATTTCTTTGATACTTATTTATATCTCTTATACTAGTTGTCAGTTCTTAACTCTTTTTGTTAAACTCTAATACGTGAATTCAATGTTTCAAATTTGGACCGTTTAGTCGACCTGTATATTTATTCAAATTTTAAATCCTTATCAAACTTTATTTTCAGATTCAAAGTGCCATTTATTGTATCATGTATTTAGACTTTTAGAACATTTGTGTAATGCCGCTTGATGTATGTATTCTGTGACTAGGAGAAAGCTCCTTATCTGGCTAAGGCTGCCTTCTTAGCAGAGTATGGCATTGCTTTGAAACATCCCAATGATGATCTTGTAATATTTTTTATAGCTTATCTGTATCAAATTTTAACTAATTAATTCATTTATTGTTCTGCTGTATCCTTCACCCATATTTAACCAATTCCATATTATTTGAACAATTATAATAGAACTGCAAAGGAAAAGTCTGCATCAACATCCAAATCATCAGTGGACACTAATGATGATGTGGAGCATGAAGCTATAGTGCTTAGGTATCTAATTATACAGCATACAATTATATCTAAATTTTGTTTGTTATTAATCAGTGCTGGTCATTGAACTTATTTTCTAAACAGATAACAACACTTGCCTTCTTGCAAGTGTGGTATGCTTTAATAACTGTAGTTTAAAGCTTTTAGACATGCATTGTGATATCTTTCCTGGTTTATACGTTTTGCAGATTGATGAGGCTCATGTGCTAACCAGACCATATGGGGAGAGTAGTAGTAAAGCAGATATTGTGGTAGAATAAAGCAAGGTTTATTTTCTAAATAGTAGATGACAAGTTTGCTTATAAGTTTTAAGTAATTAATATTGAAGTTTCCGTCTTTACCCTATGTTGGTACTTTTGTAGTCCTTATGACCTTACTATTAAAGTAAATATTATGGTAACATAGTATAATGTAGTGTTTACTAATATCATATGTGTAGTAGATAATCAGTTTGCTTATGAATTTTAAGAAATGTATGTTCCATTTCTGTTGATATTCAAGTTTCTGCTCTTGCTTCTTTTCATTGGTATTTAGTATTTGTTGGTTTTTTTTCCTCTCTTATCAAATTGAACAAGGGCTGATTCCAGTCAGGTAATGCAGTAGTGGTTGTATCGTTGGTTTATTTTAAGAGATCATCTCTTTTCAAAGGCTTGTGGCACTTGTGAAAATTGACAAAGGACAATGGTCACATGATCTACAAGTAAATGGAATTGAACCCTTTGAATTGTGACATAATTTAGTTAAATACACTAGTTTATAAGAGAATAAAAAAAATGATGTTACCTAGTTGGTTGTATCCCATTTCCATTGTCAATTAGGAGTATGAATCACATACCATTTTTCTTCTACTTTGTTTTCACTATAAATTAATAAATTGGTATATCCTAAAATGAATTGTTTTTTAGGTTCTTATATCACAAACAATTTTTACCACTTGGGCATATAACTGATTAACGATTAAACATTTACTGTCATTTGGATTTGTTCAACCGAAAAAATGGACAACAAAATAAATATTTTATTGAAAAAATGATAAATTACAACTGTATCTGTTCACGTCCTTATGACTATATATATATATGGTCAAGACTCAAGAACAGGTAAGAAAGTATACATGCCACACACAAACACTAATTTATAAAAATATATATACAATTCAAAACAGAGAATCTCCCAACTCATACCTTCAATCTCATTAAGTTTCCACAAAAGTCAAAATTTGGGGTCACATATATTTCTGGTATGTTTTCTTATCATCCATCATGTAAGTGTAATTAGATCCACTTTCATGTCCTTTGATCTTTGGTCACATAAAATTTGCACAAAAATTTTATTCAATCTGTAGGACCTATTCTTGTTGATCTGAATTGTGTTGACTAAAGGAAATTATGGTAAGAGCTTCTGAAAATGTTAAAGTCAAAGAGGGTGGTGGTGGAACCATTAGAATAGGGGCAACTGGGAAAGTAAGTGCCTTGATGATGCAAGAACTTGATCCCAACGTAGAAACGTTATCAAAGAAGCCTGATATGATTCGAAGAATCCAAACTGCACCTGTTTCGATCGGTTGTGGAGGGTCTACAAAGAGGCTGCAAAGGATGATGTCATTAAATGTTGGCAACTCGAGCAATGCTCGTGATCAAGTTACACCAAAAAAGAAGAAAAACATGAAACAGGCGTTTCAGCATATTTCAATGCTCGATTCTGAAGACTTGTGGATGGATAAAACACCAATTCGAGTCAAAGAGCACAAGAACGTGACTCAACGGATTGTCGAAACTGTGGACTTGAAGTGTGGGAAGAATGACATAGATTGGCCTGTTTTCACAATTGGCAACCAATTTAGCAGGCTTAGTTTTTCCAAGATTTCGGATTGATTTTCGATATTATTTGATGTTTTATGTCATCAAAGTACAAAAATTTTTTGTCTTTCTGAAAATCAAATAAGTTACATTCATTGGGAAGTTTCTTTTTATTTTTTTTATTTGGGTTGGTAGCTTGTAGTTGGGTGCTTAGGATGCTTTCTTGAGCAAAACCCTTGGCTGCATGTGCACAGAAAGAGTTTGATTGATGAATATAAGCTGTTAAAGACTTGCTTGCATTTATTCTGCTTCAAAAACTAACAATTTTGTATGCAATTCTTGAATAATGGAAATCCCTATTGGTTCTTGTCTTTGATATGAAACAAAATCAAATCTTTTCACGTTTCTTGAATAAATTATAAAGGTTTGTGGGGTCATTACTCATTTGTGTTTCTTATTCCTCTTAAATTGTTCTTTACCTCCTGTCAATCAATTGGGTGAGTCCTGAAGCTCAAGTCTTGCACTTGACATTTGTAAACTGGAACAAAAGTACCAAGTGCGAAGACATCATTGCGAATCCAACAACCATAGATGCATCGCCTTTTTTCTCGTTGGATTTCTTGAATTAATGAACACAAAAAGTACTAAAGAAATTATATGGATATGATGATTCAATCTCACCCATTAATTATCTTACCAACACACAAGCCTCAGGTTTTTAAGTAAGATTGAAATTTAATTTTCAATACCAAAAAATAAAGTAACAGGGAAAATTACATTTGAGATTTGAACTCATGTGATCAATACATAGCCTATTTCTTCTTGCCTGCTTTGCCCTCCTTTCTTCTAATGATCTCATCTGCATATTTGACTCCTTTACCTTTGTATGGCTCTGGTGGTCTCCACTTCCTAATTGTAGCTGCAAATTGACCAATGTTTGACTTATCGTATCCACTCACCGTGATTCGGGTGTTGTCTTCAACTTTGACCTTTAGATCATCCGGGATTGTCATTTTGACAGGATGAGAGAATCCAAGACTCAATATTAACTCTTTCCCTTCTACCGTTGCACGATATCCTACACCAACTAATTGAAGTTTTTTCTCAAATCCCTTGGATACACCAACCACCATATTGCTTGTAAGAGTCCTGAATAGAATAGACAAATATATTCAATTTAATGTTCAGTGATATTATAATCACCTTAAAAGCCAAGTTGCACTTAAAAGCTGTATAAAATCATATAGCTTTCCCCAATTGTTGCATAACAATTAATAAGATACACGATATACCCTCAGATATCACTAGTTTTGTATAAGCTAAACTTGGACCTATATATAGGTACGTAATTTAATTTGGGTTTACACTCTCAACAGAGTAAAATTTTTAAAAAAGTAACAAAAAGGGACATGGTCAAATGAGTCAAAAGTCGCCAAACTGTATTCAAATGCAAAGAATCTCCCAACTCGCTTTATTCTAGAAAAACACGATTAAATATTGTAAGTTTGTAATAACTTGGTAGTTGTTATTTACTTAACACGTTGAATACTTATGAACCTGAGAAAAAGTAAAAATTGTTTCCGGGCCCATTTTTAGATGTATTAGAGTCTTACTCTTTTCGGCCCATGACCTAATCCACCTGATCCACCCATTTCACCACCTATAGTGGTAACCGACACAAACAATAGCCAGAAGCTTACAACCTCCCTATGTGATTAACAACATATTTCAAATCCAAGACATAAGACATATCATACTGTAAACAGCATTTAGTGATGGTGAAATGATATGACTGGAGATATGAATTCGGGAAGAAAACTCAAGATCCAAGTATAGTTTACCTAAATAGACCGTGCATTTGGTTGGCCCTTCTTGTCTCGACTGCCTTACAGACCTTCAGAATTGCGTCCTGCCTATCGATCATTATTTCTCGTGGGTAAGACAGTGCAAGTTCTCCTAGCGGACCCTTCACTTTCATGTCTTGGCCTTCTAGTGTTATCACCACATTGGATGGAACTTCAATTGGTTGCTTCCCAATTCTCGACTCTTTACACTCCACAGTCTTCCTTCTAAAACCGAGATGAGTAACAGGAACGGTGGAAACACAGATTCCATTTCTCTCACCCAAAAAAGCAGACCCCAATTGGCTGCAACAAATAAAATATATACGTTATCCCCAAAACTTTAGCATTTCATGTTCTACAATAGGTTAATATTTTCTGATGAACAGCAGACAATCAACTTCCACATATATACCTAGTAATATAGTATATTTAGCTAAAACAGAAACAGATTACACAGTATGAACCCTAATTCAGCTGATTAAAGCATAAATGTTCCCAATTTAATAGATGATATTCTGGTAATTAACATACAAAACAGAAAACTTTATCATAAATATAGAATCAAAAAGGCAGTCCCATATTGAATTGACCAAGTATAAACCCTAACTCAGCTAAAAATAACACAAATGGCCTCAATTGTATAGAAGTTTTCGTATTGCTGAAACTAGCATAGCAAAAGCATAAAACTTTATCATAAAATAAGCATCATAAAGGGAAACCCATAGTGGAATTAACAATATGAGCCCTAAATTCAACTGAAAGAACAGAGGAATGAAAATGCAAAAAGGTATAGATGCAAAGAATTAGGGTTTAAGAGATACCTGGTATGAAGTGAAGAAGCAGCAGCCATTGTCATATGTCACCAGAAAGATGATGATGCTGATGATGCAAAACACCCCACAGGACTGTTTTATCCTTTCACAAGGTTTGAAGATAAGAAAGAAAGAAAGCTTGGGTCTACATATTTTATACAGTCAAATCACATTTATACCCTTCATTTCTTACACATTCATTTTCTGCGATTTAAGGGTTTAATTAAGGGGATATGTTGATATTTTAATTCGATTGTAATGTTAACCGATTCAAAAATAAATATTTTACATATTTTATTTTTCAACTTTTTTTCATTTACATGTCTGACCCCTGCATCAACTAACATTACCTTTTAAATTGGACATTTCAACATTACGGATTACTTTAATTAAATATAATCATGAAATGCATTGAGATTAAGCAAATGATAGATGCATCAATCACATGGAGCAAGTACTATGATTTTGGTTTTGCTCTTTACATTTTGTATGCATTATATTGATCTTTCTTATGATAATGGTAAATACAAAATCTTCTTCTATGCAGATTAAACAACCTATTTCACTTTTAAATAGTATTATATTATACGAGTATCATTCAGATTAAACAACCTATTTCACTTTTAAATAGCATTATATTATACGAGTATCATTCGTTGAGAAGAGAAGTGTGTATATGATTTGAACATGTATATCTAATCTTCTTTGGAGGCTTAATATATCGCATATTCAAATGCTAAATTGACCACTTTTTGGAGGCTTAATTTATCACAAGTTTTAGTCAAATCATTAACCTTTCAAAAAATTCACCTTCTTATTAAACGGAAGTGTGTAGTTTTATTGGTTTTCAACAGGTAGCTCTCTGTGGGAGTTGTGTTCATATATAATTCTTCTAAGTTAAACAACCATATCACCTTGAAATTAGGGCGGAACTGAAATTTATATAGGGGGTAATAACAATTATTTTTTTCCATTTTATATTGATAAAATCTTTAAAATGTAATTAATTATCATACAAAATTATTTTTCTTTTGCTTAATTTTATAATTTTTGGGAGATAATTGTCCAATACCCCCTTTCCAAATCCACATTTCTCGAAATAACTTAGAAATACACGTTAATTAAAAGACACAAGAGCACAGAAATAGCCATTTATATTGACTTCTGAATATTGCAGTAGTTCCAGTTTTTTTTGGCAAATATCAAAGTTAAAATTATTTTATTACGATTTTTCATGAACGTGTTGATTTTGGTCTTCTGTACTTGCTAATTAATTAATAAATTGATTGGGCTCGGCCCATTTTTCATTTTTAACGATACTTGCCTACAACTCTATCCTTAACACTCCAAAAATTAGTTGGCTTGATTTTGGACTTTAATAAGTGATCTTCAATAAATTTTCTTTGTTTGTTGCTCCTTAGTCCTTACTCTAAATTTATTTTAATGAATCTTTTGTATGTGTACATAACAAATGTATATCTAAGATATCATTATACTAGGCCAAAATTAGTTTCTTGATCAAACATATTTTTGCATTTGAGTGCGGATTGGATTGACCAATTTGTTATGCTTCGATTTACGTAACTAACATCAAAGATTCGAACCCGTGCCGACAACGAGCTCGAAGAAAGGAAAAGGAAGAGGAAAAGGAAAAGGAGAAGCACAAAGGGTTCAAGTTAGATGCTCCGACGACGAGGCGCTTATATTATCCGAACGTTGGATCCACCGTTTCAAAAAATCAAAGAAAGGGGTTTCACAAAGCTTCGAAGCTTTTTGAGACAAAGTTTTAAAACATTATAATTCGGTGGCACCTCAAGAACGTAATTTGAGCCAACTCCAAGAAAAGTGGAACAAAATTCGTAGCGATTGCAAAATTTTCATTGCAATCCACAAACATCCTACCAATCCTTGTCAAAGCGGGGCAAGTGACGACGACATTGTTATAGGGTGTCATGAAGCGTTTAAGGCTCAACAAAGTCGCGCCTTCATATATGAAAAAATGTTGGAATGTGCAACAATATTGTCCAAAGTTTGTGGAAAATGATGGAGTCATGAGCCGACAACCAAGCCAAACCGAACTCGAACCAATTAATCTTGGTGACGATATGCCTACCTCCGAGCCACTTGCGAACAACATGGAACGGTTGTTCCAAGACGACATTATTCGTCGCCCGCCCGACCGAGCTAAAGCTAAAAAAAGTTTGGGTTCGAGTGACGTCGTTACTGTAACACCCCCAAATTTGTTAATTTTGATTAGCGGAAGCATTTAATTAAGTATGGGGAGTGCCACAATACACAGTACTTGCATACGTATCAGAGCTTATGATTACAACAGAACATAATATATTAAGATGCCAAATGTATTAGTTACAAAGTTTATGATTCCTTGAATCATACAAGTTAAAAGTATTAAGTTTACAAAAGTAGATTTCGTAAATATGACTAGACAGTTTCAGTTATATAAAAGAAATCCAGTTATCAAAAGTTGGCATCCTATTCATCGTGGGTCGCCTATGTTCCAACGTGCAAGCGGTTCTTACATGCGCAGCTAATTCCCTGAAAAACATAGTAAAAGTCAACAATGAGGTTGAGTGAATTCACAGGTTTTATGTTTGCAATAGTTGAATCAATTTTGTAAGCACATTTGTTGAAACAAATACATTCACAAATAGTTATTGCCATAATAGTTAAGTAAACGTTTTGTGGAATGTTATCCAAATATAGTCGGTTGGGATGTTACCCAAAATACCATTTACGCGGGATGTTACCCAAAATAAAGGTTGCAATACGTTGTTGGTCGTTCTCCAGCGTTTCCAAAACAGTACCGGTCATTCTCCGGTCAAAAGACGCACGGGTCGTTCTCCCGCCCAACTCGGCCAGTCGTTCTCTAGCAATAAATACTGCTAGTCGTTCTCCAGTGAAACACAGTACCAGTCATTCTCCGGTCAAAAGACGCATGGGTCGTTCTCCCATCCAAATACGCACGGGTCGTTCTCCCGTCCACTTGGCCAGTCGTTCTCTGGCACTAAAATACATTGCTGGTCGTTCTCCAGCGTTTACATAAAAGTACCGGTCGTTCTCCGGTATACCAAACAAAGTTTAACAAGTTTATAGTATGAAAATGTTGTTTCATAAATACCAGTTTTTGTGTAAGAGTTCAATAGTTCACAGTACTCTAATCGTTCGAGTAAACAAGTATGATAACAATCATGTAAGCGTTCGAGTAAACAAGTATGATAACAATCATGTAAGCAAAAGTAGTTATGGCAATCAGTAAAACAGTTGACTATGTTTTCCACCCCTGTTCAAAAGTAGTAAAGCAGTAAAGGTAGGGGCTGTGAACTCACCTGTTGAGTTAAGTATGTTCGAGTGCTAGCAAAGCCTAAAGCCCAAGAAGTCTAGTCGAAATCTACTAACGCCCTAAACGTATGAGATTTAATAAGTACGTGGAGGTCTAAGTTTAACCATCCATGCTAGTGTTCGTACAACCAAGTTATGTCCAATTGTTTGCTCGATGTTCATGTTTGAATTTTGAAAATGTATATGACTCGTTGGTAATAATAATCTCTGAAAGTATTATCATATTGTTTCATTGTGTTTCATAAAGTATGAAATTGTGTACGGGGGTCCGGGGGCAGCGCCCCTGGTAGCGGGGTCCAAGGGGTGGCAACCCCTGGCGGGGTCCAAGGGGCAGAGCCCCTGGCTGGGGTCGAGCTGCGGACTGAGATTGCGGTGCGAACTGAGTTCGCGATGCGAACTGAGTTCGCTTCGCAATGCAAGGTGGGATGCGAACCGAGTTGGGCTCGCAGGGTAGATTCGGTTCGCAACTTTGACTTTGCAAGTCAAAGTTCGGTTCGCAGTCAACAGGTCAACTTCGCAAGTTCAGTTCGCAAGGTCTGTTCGTGAGATCTGGGTTCGCAGCACGACCTGCGGACTGAGACGCAACTCAGTTCGCAGACCTCACTGTTTGTGAGAAATCAAGTTTTAAACGCATTTTGAGTCGGTTTTTGGACAAAATCAGTTGATAGAACACTAAAACATGATGTATTAAATATTATAAACATGCATATCAAAGAAAATAGCGAAATCTAAGAGTTTACGGGATTATCGGGTTCTTACAAATTTGTCGCCTTGAAAATCCGAGAAGATAGAAATGTAGATCTCGTTGTTGTGGTCGTTTTTCTCTAAAGGAGCGAGGTGATTCGATGAGTTTTCGTGGTAATTTTTGAGTGATTTGTGTGGTTTTTGTTGTGTTTAGAGAGAGAGATGAGAGAAAAGGGAGGTGAAGAGAGAGAGTGAAAGAGAGAAATGAGGGTGATGGTGGTGGGTGGGTGCCGGTTTTGGTGCCCAAAAGGAGAGGGACTTTGTCCCGCTTGCGGTATTTTACCCGTGTTCGTTTACCCGATCGTTAAATGTTAAAATGTTTTTAAACGATAGGTTTTTAAATATGTTATCGATTATACTTTTAGTTGTAATATTTTATTTAAAACAATTTAGTTGAGTAATAAAATTATAACTTTGTTTTATTATAGTTTTACAAATGGGTTTCGAGTTGTTTCAGTTGTACGAAATAAATGTTATTTGCAACAAAATACATTGTATATATTATCAACATAATATTTAATAAATAAATAACTTTATTTAATAATTTCATATTATCAAATAATTTTTTCACCCACGATCGTATATTGTGTCGCGTTTGTTCCTATTGTTTTGTACGTATTTACAATTTACTACGAAATGTAATACTACGCGTATTAACTAGTTGGGTTTTGCTAGACTTACCTCTAAAATGTGTTGTGAATTCACTCAAGTAGGGAATTAGCCTAATAATGCAAGTGTTTAGCGTATGTAATCGTGTTTAAATTTGCGGGGTGTCACAGCTACTTCTTCGCATAGTTTGAAAGAAAAAGAACGTTTAGCCAATATAGAAGTTGCGGAAGCACATGAAGCAACATTGGCCACGATCGACAAAAATTCGGTCAAAAAAACTATATTCAAATCGTGGAAAATGTTATATAAAAAAATACTGAAGGGGCTTAAAGGCAAGGAAAAAAGAATGCTCGAGGAGGTGCAAAAAAGCGTGATTGATAATTATGAGAATGATTATAGAACGGTTTTTGATCGTGAAGTGTCACACCCCCAAAATCGTTAATTAAGTTTATCAGAAGTTCGCTGAAGCATTAGATCGAGTTAGGGGTGCCAACGTATATAAAGTACATGCATCATATTAGAGCATATGATTACAACAGAACATATATATTAAGATGTCAAGAGTAATAGTTACAAAGTTTACGATTCATCGAATCGTACAAGTGTAAAAGTTGTTAAGTTTACAAAAGTAGATTTCGTAAATATGACTAAAACATATTAGTTATATAAAAAAAATCCACCAGTTTCAAAAATGGCATCCTAAACGCTTCGCGGGTCGCCTAGAGTTCCATAAGTGCAAGCGGTTCTTACGTGCAGCTAATTCCCTGAAATACATAGTAAGAGTCAATAACGAGGTTGAGTGAATTCACAGGTTTTATGTTAGCAATTGTTCAACCAAGTTTGAGTAAGCTTGTTGTTCTCAAAGTCATATAGTTTCGTTTGAAATGTTGTTCAAGTGTAAAAGTAGGGGAATATTACCCAAAATTTAGTAATCGTGGGATGTTACCCAAAATGTAGTTATCGTGGGATGTTACCCAAAAGTGTAGTTTAAAATGTTTGTTTAAGAAGTAGGGTCTATCAATAACTGACCAAGAAGTAGGGACTTTTCAGGTTGTGTCCAAGAAGTAGGACTGACATCCAAGACGTAAGAGCCACTGCTCAAGAAGTAGAGCCTTCACCCAAGACGTATGATGGAACCTTGCCCAAGAAGTAGGGACTTTCTGTATGTTTGCTCAAGACGTAGGGACTTTCTATATGTGTGTCCAAGACGTAGGGACTTTCTATATGTTTATGAATGTAGGTTCCCGTACCTATGATCTAACGGATCGTTTAATCAACCAAACGTGCGAAATCCATTTGGTTAGCGATTATTGAACGAATAAACAAACACACGATTTCTATAACGTTTTCTTTGTATTCACAATTGAGTATAAACGTTACAAGCTTTTTCTCCTCTCTCTCTCACACACAAAACGCCTCACACTCTCTCTCTGATGACCAACCCTAAAACTGAAACATAACTCTCTATTTATAGGCTGTCCAAACCCTATAGCGACACTAGCTAGTGTCGCTATATGCGACACTTGCTTAGTGTCGCATAAACACTTATTTTGTGTATATATTCTATTTCACTATTCATTTACAGACTTGCATATACACACTAAACATTATACACACGCAGACTAATTGACTTTGACAATTACAAACGTTTGACCAACTGACTGACACACAAAATGCACAAACAAACTCCCCCATGTCAGCAGCTTGGTCAAATAAGTCTTCAATTAGTCTTCATCAACAAACTCTTTCATGTCAGCAACAATCAGAATCTCCCCCATTGAGATAGCATGGTCTTCAAAGAAATCTTGATGTCCAAATTCATGTGACTGACATAAATTTATCATACAATAAGATCTACAAATTCAGTGACCATCTCTCAATCATCAGCAGCTTCTCCAATAGAATTTATCTTCACAATCCTTGAAGAATAACCGACATCCTTTACATCTTCAAAATTTGACTTTAACAAGATATGTGATGTTTGAAGAAAATAATATAGAAATAAAATCTTTTTGTATTTTCTGTATAAAGGAAAAGTAAAGAACAAAACTTAAAATAAATTTTGGGATAAGATTGTTTTAAGTCTGCTTAGAGATCATATCAGGCCAACATGCAAATATTAGGAAATAGTAAGTGTTATCTCGATTATCAGTATATTTGTCCACTTTAAATTTACTTAGCATATTTAAAACACCTTTTATAAAAATTATTTCAAGACGATTACTGGTATTGTTTGTCCACTTAAACATGTTACATCCGGGTCTGTGAGTTAACCTTTTATTGTTAGTATGAATATTTCTCCATGGTCCCCACCTATGACATACCCCTGTAACCCAGACATGAGCATAGCTTCCTAATCCAGAGAGAGTATAAGAATATCATTTTTAAGAATCAAGTCAACGGTGACAGGTCTGTACTTACGTACAACAGAGCGACATAACTTGATTCAAGTTTAAGCAAAACCAAACTTGGTCAAACCATTTTGGTGACCTTGTTAGGTATCTTATGATTTAAGACTTTTTCAAGTTCATTGACTTGCGTTTGCTTAACTTTTAAGCATATACTAATTGAGACCAGGTCTGTACTTACGTACAACAGAGGAAACAATCAGTATAGACCCCCAAATTATTTCAAATAAACTTCAGGTATAGAAATATGTCATGCTATGTTAAGGAATTAAAACATTTAGTCGTACATCATATGGTGTTTACCACAAGATCATAGACACGTATTAGAATTACTTCTTAAGAACCCAGAAACCGGTGTGTATCATGTCTACCAGTACATCATATGATGAAGCTAATGTTTATAAAAGCTATTTTAAACATACCAGATAAACCTACTGACACATCAAACATAAACCTTAAAATTTCCATTTTATGCATGTCATCTGATGTACAATCATTTCCCATGTTGTTTACAGACACAATCCGATATCTTTTTGATGAATAAGAATCTTGTTGTTCATATTTCTGATCCAAATGATCAGAATTTTAATTACTCCCCCAGAACAACAAATTCTTTTCAGAAATTCAATTTAAATGTACTCCCCTTAAACATTGAACATATTTTTGTAATTTTTTATTTAAGATATTTCGCAACATTGCATTTCTTTGATACTAACAAGTACAAAGAATGGCTGTTGCAATAATAAAAAAAAATTAAAAGAAGAATATCAAAATCACATATCAAGTCAAATCAAATGCCTTTTAGCACTTTTACCACCTTAACTTCAGAAATTTCAGCAATCCAGTCATCATTCTTCCAACAATACCCACATTCATGCAGTCACTAAAAATATTGGCTAACAAGAAACTGACTGCATCATCACAAACAATCAAACATTAAAGTTTATGGGACACCCAAGCCTTGATAAACTTGGGTTGTCCATTATCATCCATAATCATCACATCCATGAGTTTATGATATTTTAAAAACTCAGTTGATTTCAAAGATGTGTTGTTTGTGGATTTTGGTTTCCAAACCTGTTTAGGTTCGGATGATTTATTTTCAACAATGTTGTGCTGTTGAACTTGAGGTCTACTAGACACAACTTTGTTTACTCTAGCCGTAGGTTTTGGAGAATTTGATGCACAACTAGATACAGACGTATACGAACGACGCCTTGAAAAAGGTTTTGAAAAAGAATTCCTGAAAGAGGAAGTTCTTGGCATCCCTCTACCAAACCTATCTAGGGATAATAACCTACAATCCCTAATAAGATGGCCCTGTTGACCACAACGATAACAAGAACGACGCTCCACAAAAGATGTATTCCAATGAGTTCCCTCAAAGCGTTTCGGTGGAGGACAATACACAGAAGGTCTATTAGCAGGAACATTTCTTGAACATGCACTCTTAGGTGTACATGTTGAAGTAGATGTTCCTGAGGTTGAGTTAGTAGATTTAGAATCCCTTTTAACATTTTTAACTTTGAAAGATTCATTATCAACTTTAGCTTTGCCTTTGCATTTAAAACAGTCAGGTTTGACAGCTATTTTCTCAACCTTAATGGTAGAATCTTCTGGTATATCTTCTACCTCAACAATCTCCTCAACACTAACTTGAGATTGACTTTCAGGTTTAACAAACTTAGGCAAGGGATACTCTGGCCTTTTCGTTTTCTCCTTTGCCTGTTTATTTTGCTTAGCTTCTTTAGCTTTAATACCATAAAGCTTAGTATAATCAAATGAAATTTCTTCAAGTCCTTCCTTAACAGGCGCAGGACAATATTCGGCATGCGAAGGTGGTGGAACTTGGTGATAACCAAGTCCTTCCTTCTTTTTACCGCTTGTCCCTTGTTTGTTAACGATTTCATTAAAGGCAAACGTTGCGGATGAAGAACCTAAAATTTTGCTTTTATGGTTATCGTACTCACTTTTTAAATCAGAAAGCTCCTTTCTTAACCGTTCTATTTCAGTAAGATAACTTTTAATTGCATCTTGCTGACTAAAGACCTTTGCTTTAAAAGTTTGAGTATCTAACTTGTGAGCCTCAATATGTTTTTCATAAAGCTTTTCATTTTCTAGCAAAAACTTATTAGATTCTGTAAGTTTAACAACCTTTTCCCGCAAGTTTAAGTTATCTTTTTGATAGACCTCAAGAGATTCAGTCAATTGAATACAGGTAGCACAATTAAAAGGCTCAATTGGTTCCTTTTGTACCTCAGGTGCATTAGAATCAACGTTTTTGTTTTTCGAATCCACCATTGCACTATGTTGAGGTTGTTCTTCCTTTTTATAGCCACCACACCGCTTTTCAATGGCAGCCCAGAGATCATACGCATTTTCGTAATTCTTAAACAACTTTAAGATCTCCGTAGATAAAGATCCTTTAATTGCGTTGAGAGTCTTCTGTTCATTATCCCATGCTTTGCGTTCTTCGAGAGTCATTGATCTATATGATTTTGCAATTTTTGTTCCTTCCATGACTGGTATTTCATATCTCTCGGTCAATGTAATCCATATGTCTGGATCATTAAAAGAGATATAGTCTTCAAAAGCTCTTCTCCAGCTTGAGTAGTATGTGTTTGGAGTTAACATCGGAAGGTTGTTGCCAACACTATGCAAGCGTGACATCTTTTAAACAAGAACTTTAGCAAAACCCAGACAACCAGATTCTCCCACCAAAATTTGATTTGAAAATATTGAAAATTGGGCGAGCACAACTAAACTTTTCCCAAACTAGAATTATGAACTTTTAAGCGCAAAAACAAAATTTGGTACTACAAATTTTTTGCGAATTTCCCGCCAAAAATTCAACCGAAAACGTCCAAAAAATGACCGGGTAAAATGAAACTTTTTCCAAGCTAAAATTGAACACTTTTAAGCCTATGAAAAAATTTTAAAAACGCAAAAAATTTCTGGAGTTTCCCGCCAAAAAAACTTTTTTTTTTTTTTTTTCGAATCTAGAGCGACACTAGGTAAGTGTCGCTAAAATTCACAAGTGACGCTAGAAGGTAAGTGACGCACTAAGTGACGCTCTTAGTGACGGCAAGTGACGCACTAAGTGACGCACTTGAGCGTCGGCAAAACCCTAGTTGGAACTTACGAAGTGACGCACTTGAGTGACGCTCGAAGTGACGCTTGAAGGTAAGTGACGCTATCAAGTGACGCAACGAGTGACGCAAAAACGCGGCTGTCAGCTCCAAAAACCCTAAAAATCGAAATTTTCGAAACCCTAACGAAAATTGACGAACGGCGGATGAATTTGCACCAAAAATCAACCAAAAACTCAATATAATCAACACAAATAACCTAGAAACTGTCAAACTGATTATAATCGATTAATACCTTCGCGAATCAACCGAAAACGTTCAAAACACGATCCAAAACCGTCGAATCCTTGATTCACGGCTCTGATACCAGTTGTAGGTTCCCGTACCTCTGATCTAACGGATCGTTTAATCAACCAAACGTGCGGAATCCGTTTGGTTAGCGATTATTGAACGAATAAACAAACACACGATTTCTATAACGTTTTCTTTGTATTCACAATTGAGTATAAACGTTACAAGCTTTTTCTCCTCTCTCTCTCACACACAAAATGCCTCACACTCTCTCTCTGATGACCAACCCTAAAACTGAAACATAACTCTCTATTTATAGGCTGTCCAAACCTTATAGCGACACTAGCCAAGTGTCGCTATATGCGACACTTGCTTAGTGTCGCATAAACACTTATTTTGTGTATATATTCTATTTCACTATTCATTTACAGACTTGCATATACACACTAAACATTATACACACGCAGACTAATTGACTTTGACAATTACAAACGTTTGAGCAACTGACTGACACACAAAATGCATCAACAATGAAAATGTTGTTTCATAAAAGTTAGTTTGCGAAAGTGTGTAGCTGGTCATCCTCCAACGAGTTCTAGATTAGTTTTCGTATGAAATACCATTTCATAAACAAAAGTTGTAACGTGTTGACCACAGTCATAATCAGTTGGTATAATTTGCATTCAAAACAGTTATATAAAAGTTTGCACACGTAGCAAAAGAGTTGACTATGTTTTTCACCCCTGTTCAAAAGTAGTAAAGTAGTAAAAAATAGGGGCTGTGAACTCACCTGTTGAGCTAAGTAAAGTTGCGAGCGCTAGCAAAGCCTAAAGCCCAAGTGAAACCTCTAAAGCCCTAAAGTAAGAGATTTATAAGTATAATTATGTGGATGTCTTAGTTTGACCATCCATACTAGTGTTCACACAACTAGATTACGACCCAAGTGTTTGTTTTAATGTTTACGTTCGCAATTTGTAGTTGTGAAAATGTATACGACTTGTTGGTAACGGTTTGTAATAATAATCTCTGAAAATATTATCATATTATTTCAGTGTGTTTCATAAGGTATGAAATTGTGTACGGGGGTCCGGGGGCAGCGCCCCTGGTAACGGGGTCCAAGGGGCAGAGCCCCTGGTTGGGGTCGAGCTGCCAAGTCAGCTTGGAAAATTTTTATTTTTACTATGTTGTTGTAGTAAAAACGCATCTAAAATTTGATTTTGGGTATCGTTAAGTGATAAAATTTCGAGTCTTGACACTTAGTAAAATTTGTGTTTTCCAGATTCTGACTCCTGCGACACTGGGTGCGACATAGGATTTTACGTCGCAGGTCATAACTGCGACATAGGTCTTTGTGTCGCATTATGCGACATCCGCAATTTAATGCGACATCAGGTGTTGTGTCGCTATGTGCGACAATGAGTAGTCTGCGACACAATGGCCTGTGTCGCTATGTGCGACGTAGGAAAGATAATGCGACACAAAAGCTTGTGTCGCACTACTGTTTTTGGGCCAAAAGCGACACAACCAACTGTTCGACGAAAGTTTGGGAGAAACGAGTTTTGGATCGATTTTTGGGTATAATCTGTTGTAGAAACACTAATACATGGTATATCACTCACTATAATCACAAAATAACAAGGAAAAGTGGTGAAATCTTATCAAATTTGAGTGAAACCGAAAGTTAGGTGGGAGATGAAAATGGAGAAGAAAATGGTGGATCTTGAGCTTGGATCTTGAAGATGAAGTTGATGATACGTTTTGTTGTTGTTGTGTGTCCGATTTGTTGTTGTTTTTGTTGATTTTTGTGGTTGTTGTTGTCGAAGATGAGAGAAAAATAGAGAGATGTGGATGGTAATGAGATGAAAATGAAAGAAAGAAATGGGTTTGGGGGGGGGGGGGGGGGTAGGCTGGCCAAACAAGGAGTGATAGGGATTTTTGTCTCACTTTTGTGGTATTTTACCCGTGTTTGCTTTCCCGATCGTTAAATGTTTTAAATTTTTAAATGATAAATTCTTAAATATGTTACCGAATATATTTTTACCTGAGATATTTTATATAAATAATTTAATTGAGTTATAATATTTTAACTTTGTTTTGTTTCAGTTTACGAAATAAACGAAATAAATGTTTCGCATTATAAAATACTTCGTAAATATTATCAACATAATATTTAATAAACGTTAATGTTATTTAATAGTTTCATTTTATTAAATAATTTTGTTCACCAACAGTCGTATATTTTTGTCGCTTTTGTTCCAATTGTTTTGTACTTATATACAACAATTTAAGAAATGCAATATAACGCGTATTAAGTAGTCGGACTTTGCTAGACGTATCTCTAAAATGTGTTGCGAATTCACTCTAAGTTAGGGAATTAGCCTAAAATGCGTGCAATTAACGTTTATAATTATGTCAAAATTGCGGGGTGTTACATGAAGTGGGTTCGGGTTTGGTGCAAGTCAACGATTCGGAGGAAGACGACAACGAAAATGAAGACGAAGCGAATTCGGAGTAGACGACTAGTTGTCTTTTTTTTCTTCTTCAAGAAATGTATTTTTTTAGGAATTGTAACGTTTTATTTTGTATTAATGTAATGTTTTTAGTTTTAATGATTTTTTTTAAAGTTTGTATTTTAAATAAATAAATAAATAAGTGTGTGGGTCTCAAAAAAGAGAGCAGTGATTAAAGCTGGTGTTCACTGTAGGCAGTGGAGTTTCAGTTTGTGTCAGTTTTAGAGAAAGTTGGCGGGGCGCTGATGTGGCTCCAACTGATGCGTTAGTTGGTGTTCACCATAGTGAGGGGTCTTATGATAATGTAAATACAAAATCTTCTTATATGCAGATTAAACAACCTATTTCACTTTTATATAGCATTATATAATACGTGTATCATTCGTTGAGAAGAGAAGTGTGTCTATATGATTTGAACATGTATATCTTATCTTCTTTGGAGGCTTAATATATCACATATTCAAATGCCAAATTGACCCTCTTTGGAGGCTTAATTTATTACAAGTTCTAGTTAAATCATTAACCTTTCAAAAAATTCACCTTCTTATTAACGGAAGTGCGTAGTTTTATTGGTTTTCAATAGGTAGCTCTCTATGGGAGTTGTGTTCACATATAATTCTTCTAAGTTAAACAATCATATCACCTCAAAATTAGGGCGAAACTGAAATTTATATATGAGGGTAATAACAATTATTATTTTTCCATTTTATATCGATAAATATTTAAAATGTAATTAATCATCATACAAAATTATGTTTCTTTTGCTTAATTTTAAAATTTTTCGAAGATAATTGTCTGATACCCCCTTTCTAAATCCGTATTTCTCGAAATAACTTAGAAATACACGTTAATTAAAAGATACAAGAGCACGGAAATAGCCATTTATATTGACTTCTGAATATTGCAGTAGTTCCAGTTCCATTTTGGCAAATATCAAAGTTAAAATTATTTTGTTACGATTTTTTATGATCGTGTTGATTTTGGTCTTATGTACTTTGCGATATAACTAATAAATTGATTGGGCTCGGCCCATTTTTCATTTTTAACGATACTTGCCTACATCTTTATGACTTTATCCGTAGCACTTCAAAAATTAGTTGGCTTGATTTTGGACGTTAATAAGTGATCTTCAATAAATTTTCTTTGTTTGTTGCTCCTTAGTCCTTACTCTAAATTTATTTTAATGAATCTTTTGTATGTGTACATAACAAATGTATATCTAAGATATCATTATACTAGGCCAAAATTAGTTTCTTGATCAAATATATTTCTGCATTTGAGTGCGGATTGGATTGACCAATTTGTTATGCTTCGATTTACGTAACTAACATCAAAGATTCGAATAGATTAAGGTGAAGAGTGGTAATAATCGGGACTGTAGTGTCTAAAAAGATGGATTTTGGTGGTGAGCCTTGCTGACCATGATTGAAGATGGCTACAGATATTGTTGTAGGTATAATGTCATGTTGTAGTTTGGTTATTAGTTGTTATATTGTTTAGGGCTAAAGCTAGGGTGCATGCCCAATAAGAAAACTCATTAGCTGGATCATGTTAGAAAACTAAATATACTACACACCATCATAGTTCTATATCATGATTCATAAGAATGTTACGCATTTAAAGATTAAAACTTTCTCTATATATTATAGATGCGATATTGTTAACCCATAAGGCATGGTCTTATTATTAATATCTATAATCATCTCAATAACCATGAGTGAGTGTACTTCAATAACAAGACAAAGAGTCGGCCTACCATTTAATGATAAATGAATTATTTTCCACCATAAATTCAGGACCCTCAAATTGAACCCACAAACTTGATTTATTTTCGCCTAAAAGACCATCAATGTCACAAGTTTAACGCACAACGATAAGGAAACTCAAAACGCAGTCGAGCGGTTAGACACTTGGAATTTTCCTATATAGATCTAAATACGATCACCCTCAGTCACATAGCTCAATTGATTTCTAAGGAAAAACAGTACGAAAATAAATCATGTTTCCTAGTATAATCGGACATTATTCTTACCGAACTAACAAGTCGATTCGAAACATATGCTCCACACGTATTGTGTGAAAATGAACGTACGAATCGATTAACATAACATCCTTGGTTGCCAACGTATTAAGGACACTTGGAACCATCAAACTCAAAAAACCTAACCATATGTATCACGTTCCGGACCCACAACCAATATACGTTGGCCATATGTCCCGGCAATCACTCTCATATTTTAATGACCAATGTGGTAATTAAACACCATTCACATAAAGAATTAATCTCTAATCAGAACCACTTAATTTTTTAAACACCCTTATCGATTATTCCCTTAATTAGACATAATGAAAAGTAGAATGTTAGGATACACTCGTGGGTCAAATTCAACCACAATTAGCCACAAAAAAGATTTATTCTTTGCCAATAACACAAGACTGTTTTGTAAGCTTTTAGCTTCTTTGCTCACCCCAGCTTTGTGGGTTTTACTAAAAAACTCTATATATATATAAAACAAAGATTCTATCTTCTTCTAGGTTTCATGTAGTATTTACACCGGGTACTCTATTAGATTAAAGATTTATAAAAATAAAAGTTTTTCTTTTACATCACTTTCCCATCAATAAGTTCCCCAATATATTACAACTTGTTTACATAGTTAGAGTAAACTGTGCTCTTTTATTAAATAGAAGTATATTTATATAATTACTCTCTGTTAATATGTCTGTCTCCTATGATGAATATTAATTGGATTCCCATGTGGGTACTATGCATATCTTACTGCCAAGTTGCTGCGGTTGATTCTTTGTTTCAAAAACCTCAAACTTATATGGTTTAATGTTCTTATAAATCTTGATTCTTTGCCAAAGGTTAAAGCTTTCTGCTTCATTTCATTCACAGGTGCTTTTATTCCTTCTATAAGGACAGTATATATGACTTATAACTGACTGAAATTCCGAAAGGGGTCTTTCCAAGATTGGAAATTTATGTATCAATAATGAGAATAAGGGTAATTTTATTGGTTTTTAGCATGTTGGTGATGGTAGTAGTGCCCTTATCAGTCAAGGGTATAAACGGAAATACAACAGTTGCATCAAGAAGGCCTAGTGTTGTGAATGTTGGAGCTTTGTTCACTGTGAATTCGGTTATCGGTCGGTCTGTGAAGCCTGCTGTTGTAGCTGCCATTGATGATGTGAATTCTAGTCCCACTGTTCTTAAAGGAACTAAATTAAACCTTATTTTGCATGATACTAATTGCAGTGGCTTTCTTGGCACCATTGAAGGTACCTTCACTTTCTGAAACTAATTATTTCTTCTAGAGTTAAAAACACATTTGATACTCTATTTACTCTTATTAGTAATAGTGATTAATTGCTGACCTGATATATGATCACTACTATTAGTATGTGTTTATAACAATATAGAATAAATCAGAAAAAAATGATTGTATGAATTCCAATGAGTTGGTTGGATTATGCGTTCAAATGGATCAAATGGGTAAACTGATTTGTTTAGCTAGAATGTTCACGGGTCAAAAACGTACAAACCTGTTTACCACATAATCGATCTATGTAAAAGTTTTGAACACTAATTAAAATAATATTTAGTTAATTACAAAAAGTTTTTTTTGGACAAAAAATGTTTGCTGGTCAACCTGACCCGGCCCGTTTGAACTGCATAAATAGATTACTCGTTTTGACCTTTATACGTTTAGGTCCCTAACCCAACCTGTATGACCTGCCCATTTTACCACTTAATCTTAATGCATGATTAACAGAAATCTCTGTTTCATTACTGATGTAGCTTTGCAGTTGATGGAGAATGATGTGGTAGCTGCAATAGGGCCACAATCCTCCGGTATAGCCCACGTAATTTCCCATGTTGCAAACGAACTTCACGTTCCACTTCTTTCATTTGGTGCAACCGACCCGACCCTGTCATCTCTTCAATACCCATTCTTCATCCGGACAACACAAAACGACTACCACCAAATGTCAGCCATAACCGAGTTAGTTGAATATTTTGAATGGAAAGAAGTCATTGCCATATTTGTAGACGACGATTATGGTCGAAATGGAATTTCAGCCTTAGGCGATGCCCTTTCAAAGAAACGAGCAAAGATATCATATAAAGCATCATTTACTCCAGGTGCATCAGAAACCGAGATTACTGGGTTACTAACTGGAGTCAACTTAATGGAGACGCGAGTATTTGTTGTTCACGTAAATCCTGATTCGGGCCTCGAGATTTTTAATGTGGCAAAGAAGCTTGGGATGATGAATAGTGGCTACGTTTGGATTGCTACTGATTGGCTTTCAGCAGTTTTGGATTCATCGGAATTACAGGATCCTGATACGATGGATGTCATACAAGGGGTTGTGACGTTGCGCCAACATACTGCAAGTTCAGGTACCAAGAAATCGTTTACGAATAAATGGAAGAGTATCAAAGACAAAGAGACATCTAGTTATAACTCATATGCTCTTTATGCTTATGATTCTGTATGGTTACTAGCACATGCTCTTGACAACTTGTTGAATTCTGGAGGAAGTATTACGTTTTCGTATGATTCTAAACTTCAAACTACCAACAGAAGTGAGCTTCAATTATCTGCTCTTCGGATTTTTAATGAAGGAGAGAAGCTTCTAGAAACAGTTCTAGCAACGAACTTCATAGGTTTGACTGGTGAGGTGAAGTTTGATGAGGATAATAACTTGATTCATCCGGCATATGATGTGGTCAACATTGGTGGGACTGGGTTACGGACCATTGGCTACTGGTCAAACCATTCGGGTCTTTCGGTTGCTACACCTGAATCATTGTATGTAAAGTCTGCAAACACTTCAGCAGCCGATCAGCATCTTTATAGTGTGATATGGCCTGGTGAAACGAGTAAAAAGCCTCGAGGATGGGTTTTTCCAAATAACGGAAAGCCTTTGAGAGTTGCGGTACCATATAGGTATAGTTATAAAGAAGTTGTCACGAAAGATAAGTCTCCAGAAGGTGTAAGAGGATATTGTATTGATGTTTTTGAAGCCGCTGTTGATTTACTTCCTTACCCTGTCCCTATAAAGTACATGCTATATGGTGATGGTAAAAAAAACCCAAGCTACACCAATCTTGTGAATGCTGTTGCTGAAAATGTAAGTTTGACCATTTTAGGCCAAAAAGTCTAATCTGAAAGTTACATTCTTGATGATATCCTGTTTTCTTAAATTGGTTCTGTTACTGTATTTATTTATAAAACAAGTTCTGATATTAGGAAGGTGTTGGTGTTATATGTTTGATAGGAACAGGAACCCATTAAACTTTACAAAGCATGATGTTGACCTTAAAAGTCAAATATGTAGGAAAATAACATTTCTATCTGTTTTCAGAAATATGATGCAGCAGTGGGAGATGTCACAATCATTACAAACCGAACGAGAATAGTTGACTTTACACAACCATACATGGAATCTGGGCTTGTCATAGTTGTTGCAGTCAAAGAAGCGAAACCCAAACCATGGGCGTTTCTCAAGCCGTTCACAATTGAGATGTGGCTAGTAACCGGTGGATTCTTTATATTTGTTGGATCGGTTGTTTGGATTCTTGAGCATCGGTTGAATCATGAGTTTCGTGGACCACCAAGTCAACAACTCATCACAATCTTCTGGTATAGTATCTCTCCTGGTTGCAATTATGCAAAATCACATAATCACTTTTAAAATGCGTAAACGCCCCCTTTATCTTATATGTACGATTTTTCCTTAAAATTTCAGGTTTAGCTTCTCAACGATGTTTTTTTCACATAGTAAGTACAAAAAAGCTTGACTAATCCCTAAAAATCTTTTAAAAAAAGATCAGAACTTTAAAGTGGGATCTCTATGTATGCAGGAGAGAACACGGTGAGCACATTGGGACGGTTAGTACTGATCTTGTGGCTGTTTGTAGTGCTGATTATTAATTCTAGTTACACAGCCAGCTTGACATCAATCCTGACAGTACAACAACTGACTTCACGCATTGAAGGGATAGACAGCTTGATTTCAAGTAATGACATGATTGGAGTTCAAGATGGAACTTTTGCTTATAATTATTTGATTCGAGAGCTTAATATCGCAGAGGCTAGGATCAAATTCTTGAGAGGTGAGGAGGATTATATCAATGCGCTTCGTTTAGGTCCAAAAGATGGTGGTGTGGCTGCCATTGTTGATGAGCTTCCTTATGTGGAGCTTTTCATGCGTTACACCAAGTGTGAGTTCAGGATCGTCGGTCAAGAGTTCACTAAAAGCGGTTGGGGATTCGTAAGTTACTTTTTAACTATTACGGCTAATGAGTAATGAACTCTTCAAAAAGTAGAGATGAAAAATAGGCAGGTTGGATATGGTTAAACTGGGTTCAGGTTCCGATAAAAAAAAAACTGGGTTCAGGTGGAGATGAGCTATTTTTAGTGCTACTTTGGGTTAGGTTCACCAACAACAGTTTTTGACAAGTTTTTTGAAAGTTGGAAGCTTTTGAATAAAACAATGTTTGAAAAATACCGAAGCTGTAAATCTGTTGTGTTGCCTTCATAAGTCTAAACCACATCTTAAAACAAGAGATGTAGTGTGACTTCTGATGTCAAACATAGTACATTTTAAAAGTAATTTTGATTCATATTCCGTTAAGGTATTCAATGCTTGTTTTTTCTCATGTCGAAATATTTTTCATGATGCTCAAAGGAGGCACTATATATTTCTAACACATACAAGAATTCAAACCAATTCCAAAACTGAATATCATTAGGTTTGACTTGAAACTTTAACTTACATCATATCACAGGCATTCCAGAGAGACTCTCCTCTAGCAGTTGACCTGTCAACCGCCATCCTCCAACTCTCAGAGAACGGAGACCTGCAACGAATTCACGACAAATGGCTTTCAGCCGCCTCGTGCTCATCATCTCAAACAAACGATGTTCAAGAAAACAGCCTGTCCCTCAGCAATTTCTGGGGTCTATTCCTGATATGTGGTGTTGCGTGCTTCATTTCTCTCAGCATTTTCTTCTGTAGGATGTTATGTCAGTACCGTAAGTTCAATCCTGATGAAGAAGAACCTCATGAGATCGTAGAGCCGGATTCGACAACACGCAGCAACAGACGACCCCTTCGATCCATTAGCTTTAAGGATTTGATTGATTTTTATGATAAGAAAGAGGCAGAGATTAAGGAGATGCTTAAGCGAAACAAGGGTCCAGTTACTAGGGACTCAGATGAACATAATGGGTCACTTCCCTAAAATAGAAAGTTATGTTATTGCAAAATTGCAATGTAACATCCTTTAATTCATAGTTAGAGCTTAGATAAGGGTACTTACTTAACATGATTACAATATATAGTGAATCTCTTACAAATAGTAGTAAAGATTTTTCTTTGAATAATTTAGTTAACTATTGTATCAAGTTTCATGACAACAAAAGAATTGAATAAAAGAAACAAGTAATGATACATCAAAGATCATGAAGTGTCATCATTTAATCTAATTTGAAAGGATATATAACTTGATGTAATGTACATAATGACATATGCATTTGTGGTAATGTAGCCTTCAACTATTGCTAAAGGAAAAAGTAATGCGTACATACTTATTGCCATTAAAATAAACAAATTTCAGTCTACCACAAGTGTCTTTGCTTCTTGATAGATGAAGGATTGAAATTGTATTTATTATCTTTATTCAACTTCTCAATATTCTCCATATCATTAAAAAAACATCTTTTTGACAAGCTACTTGTTCTTGACTTTTGGTGATCTGTTGAATTTACCAAACTGCCCAAATCTTGTGACCATAAAGTACTCAAATCTTCGTTGTTGTCGGTATCATGTGCCATAAATGGCAATGTACATGTACCACTGTCATATCCCTGTCATCACATAACTTATTCCCTTTAGAATCTTTTATCTTAGATTTTATTGTTACAGATTACTTTTAAATATATAAATTATCAAAATTAATACTGCGTTTTAAATCACATGTGATTATAACAAGTACAAACCTCGTAGAATCCATCATACGGATGGGAAACAGAAGGATCTAGGAATTCCTCGACATGCCATCCGGGTAAAGTCTCCATCAAGTAGTCCGAAATGCTACTTGCCTCCATAGAAACACTTTTTTCGTGGCTAACACGGTCACGATTATTGTTCACTGATGTACATTTCTTAGGTGCTTTAGCCTTTGGTTCTCCAGAAACAATGGCGCTTTTTGTGCTATCAGCTTTGCTAGATCCAATTGAATTCGAAGAGCATAGAGCTTGATCCGATGAACTATCATAACAGATAGACGAAGCTGAAAGCTTAACGCCTGCTAGGAGAAATCGATTGTGATATTGTGTGTGTTCGTTTCCTCCATGTATTGAGATGTCACATTGTCGACAAAGAATCGCCCTGTCTTCTTTGCAAAACAGAAATGCTCTTTTTTCCTGCTTACAGTAATAATCATCATATCAGTTTGAATCAGTTAATACATTACGAATTTACAATGATTATGGAGTTCAAGTACTAAAAGTCTAAAACAATAGCCTCTAAACAAAAAGACATGTTATAAGAAAATGGGAAATTTTAGAAAAGGATAAAAGAAGAAAATGATACAAGAATTAATGTTTGGTCACACATATTATAAAATTTTGATGATAATATTACTAGTACCTCTGTATTTCTAAATCTACACCCCCTTCAGGAAACGCACAATTAATACAGTATTTATGTAATTAGCAAAATATGTCAGTTTTACCTTGTTCGGTTATCGTCTACATGTATCAAAAAGTAAGCCAATATTTATACGATAAACAAACATAGAAAAATGGACTATAATAATTTTTTATATTTATACAAATAAGGTAACTGAAAGTGATTATGTTACCTGACAAATATCACATAAAGGAGGTTGATCGGAGGAATTGTGAAGAGAAAAACGAGGGTGTTTGCTCGCGAGTTTATTGGCAAGGTGGACGCGATGATCGCAGCCATGACAAAGGGAGGCTTCGTCCGCGGTGCAATAGATGGAAGCCTCCATTTTCTCGCACATATCGCATTGGATCTTCATTTTGGGTATGTTTAGTTAATTATGAGTCTGTATGTGTAGCTTTGGCGTGTGAAATGAAGGTGAAGTCGATAGGTGTTTATGGGTGAGGAGAAACACGGGGTCTTTTATCCTTGAATTTTTCTTGCCATGATAGTGGGAGACTAGTAGTATTTTATATTTTTATTGGAGATTTACAGAATAGGTCCTTTCACATTTTTTGAAGGAAATAAAAAACTGAAATTTCAGTTATGATTAATGCTGGTAAATTCTGCCAATTTATTCCACATCTGGATAATTCTGGGTATAGAAATTTTGGAAATGGACTTAATTGGATAAAACTCAAATCATGAATGAATCTAAATGGGTGACCATCATGTTATATATTTTATATTATACAGTTAAAAAATTTAACTTATTTTAGAAAAAATATATATTTTAGTGAATTAGAACATTTTTGTATGAAATTTTCAAATAGCCCGTTATGACCCGAGCCCGTTTAGACCCGCACCTGATTAGACCCGAGCCCGTTTAGACCCACACCCGTTTTGACTCATAGCCCATACCCGCCCAACCCGCCCACTTTGTCAGCTCTAGTTATGATCCTACATTAATGGGTCCTTTATGTTAAGGCATGGCTGTATTTTTGTCATTTTGATATTTAATTATCTACCATGTCCTCGGTTTTATGTGTTCATTAAGCGATATCCAAATGCTTGAAAATTAAATTAACTCGTGTGAGACTATGTAATAAAGCACTAACACTGCATGCTTGAGTTTTGAAATAGTGGAAAGGGGTGGGATGGAAAAGAAAAGAGAAAAATTGAACATAAAAGAATGTAATATAAAATGATAATCTATGTATTCTCGAGTCGAAAGGAAATCAAAAGAAAGAAAAAAATAGTAGTAATTAGCAAATTTTCAATTTCATCCTTTGTAACCGTCTAATCGAACTAGATCATTCGTATGAATACATAAAAGCCATAAAATGAATTAATTAAATAACAAATTACAAAAAATCATTTCAATTTAAATAAATATGTACAGTCGGATTCTTCGTAGCATTATCATATATATATATGTGCATATAATTTTTGCAAATACAAAATGAGATAATTAATGTTTTTACAGATAAGCATAAACATGTGATGTGTCTCTTGTATTCAAACTCCTTTTATTGATGCAAAATTATTTATGAAATAGAGGAAACGTCGTTGAAAAGAAACTTATCCGTAGGGTTTCAATTCATAGTTGTCGCAGAATTACTTAAGTGCAGATAAGCGTCAGATATATAATACTCGGGTTCTAAGGTTAAATTGCACGATATATATAAAGTTCAGTATTCCTTCCCAATCCACCCAGAAATGGACGAAAAGTTTGCAGACAAAAAGCCCATTAAACTTTCAGTCAAATCATTTACACTCATTTCCTTTCATCCTTAAAAAAAACTCAAGAATCCATATTAATGTAATTTTTTTTCATTTACTTTCCTTTCCATCTAAAATAAAACTCGAGAATGCAGCGTAAGAGTCAACTACTTATCTATAATCAAGTGAGTTTGCAGTTGCACACTAACTAATGGAGTAACTATCCATCCTCTTGGGGGCATAAAAAAAAAGCGCTTTTTAAAAATCATGAAAGTTGTATAATTTGTTCTTTTAACGTTAAAACTTAAAATTGTGGTATATGTGAATCATAAACAACTTTTGTATTTCCAGGGGTATATTGTGTATCTCCCAAAACTTGAAGGGTGCTAACGTGTAATGGAGACAGAGAAAAGGAGAGGGGTGATGGGCTTTCTGTAAGGACTTTATGGGTCGTCCAGGGTTGCGTTCATGCCCACTTTTCACTTTTCCTTTTGGATCCAAAAAGTCAACGTATTAGAACCGCCATTGGTCAAACTACTGATTATCACATGTATTGATCATTTTTGTAGATATTTCAACGATAATAAGACTTCAATCACAATAAACTCTTTGTAGTTGCAAAAGCATATAGCGTATTAATAGATATGTGTAAGGCTCTTTCGAAGTGAAGAAGAGATTTAGTGTTGAACCTAGTGTCGATTTTAACATTCAAAACAACACATGATGTGATTGTCAGGGGGATTTGTTAACACTGAAGCAATGTAAAAAACGGGTTCACTAATAATTTGTTTGGATCCATAGGAACAAAGGAAAAACGTCATCAACACACCGTTGAGACTTTATCACCAAAGATATAGAAAACTTATTCAGAAACCTGACGTCATTTAATTATGCTCAAATGTCTTAATCATACGTTGCTTAACAAATCTAATTTACGTTACCAGAACTCGTTTTCTAACTCTGTTTTCAGCATCCTGATTGCCTACACAAAATCACTTGATTTTCCATGTAGTTGAGGTCTTGAGGATGAGATTCGAATCTTAGATTGTCCTAGATATCAAATCCAAATCCAGAATAAATATAAATAGAACAAATTGAAGTAGTGTTGCATATTTTATATGTACCTTTTGGTACCTAAAAGGTGAAATGGATCAATCCCCATTCCCCAATCAATTACTCCGTAATAATTTTATGCAAATGGGGACATTTGTTTGGTGTTATTTGACAATTAAATTATGAAAGGTGTGTGGTTGATTGGACCTTCATTCACAAAGTTGACCAAATGCATGTTACTTAGAAAGATGGGCAAGCAATAAAGTAGAAAGAAATGGGTTCCCAATAACATAAAGTGACAAATATCACCTTTTTGGCTTTTGGGGGTCCTGTGTTTAATTGAAAAATTCAAAGGGTTTCAATAACTCATTGCGGACTACGGAGTACTTAAAAATAATTATTGATAATAACCTTTTTTTATATGAATGAGAGAAAAAATAGAAATGATATTTTATGCAAAGGACGAAGGTAGCTGAAATCGTAATTTTATCTTAGTAGTGACTAACTTCGAGACAAATATAAATATAACAAATTCTACTAGTGTTTAAATTAACAAATAATTATAGTAACAGGTGAAGCGACAACCCACAAGCATACATGTAGAAATTTAAGTCCGCGAGATGGTAGTTTATCGATGAGTGACATGGAGTGATGATTTATATAAAGGCAGATGTTAACGATTTAAATACCCTTTTCATGTTTCTTTAAATATGAGTTACGTGATTTATTTTTCTCATGAGATCGGTCGATCGTCAAATGATTGATTACCCTTTTAGATAACAATTTAATTATGTCCTGAAAGCAATTATGGACGGAAAAAGATTAATAAAAAGTTTGATATCACACGGAAAACCTACGTTTACAAGATCGAAAGTGACAGGTTTGTAATTCTAATTTTCACATGCCAATTGTGTGTAGCTTCGTGTCTTTATGTTCATTCATTTCATACTCCGTATAATAATATTATATTATATTATTTAATTACTATTACTATTATTATGTTTATTAAATAATCCTTTCACCCTTAAAAAAAGGAATTTGCTTAAAGTAGTGGTAGTGATAAATCGAAAAGTGGTTGTCCTGAATGCATATCGACAAAAAACGCCTTTTTGGTGATTCACACGAGATTGTCATAATCTTTGAAACAGAAAATCATATCATATATAAAACTTATTAGGCAGATCGTGGAGTATTTTTTAAATAGTATTCTGTTCTATATTTATTATTTACGGAGTATTATAAAAATTATATACTCGTAAGAAAAAACGCTATGTTCGTTCTATTTTAGGAGGCGTTTACTTTATATTTTTATCGTTACCTGATTACGCAAACCTTTTCCTTTTTGAATTTAGTTTCCTTCAAAAACAAAAAAAAAAAAATCAATGCACACTTGTTATGGAATTCTATCACGTTTAAAGATTCATGCCATTGAAATAACGCATTATGAAGTAAAATATATTATTTTATTGTAAATAATGACTAGACAATAATATATATATGTTTGTTATTCTCCGATGGATTGTCCATAATGGTAGATCGATAATGGTAGTTTCTCATGAGGAGAGTTATGATATGAAATAGAGTGAAAAATGTGAAGATGATAAAGTTATTCTAAAATGAGAGTTACATGACTTAAATATAAACATGTTGTGTCTTGATCTTATTATACTTTATAAATAGCATATAGATACAGTATATTGGTTGAAACTTGAAAGTGTAAAATATCGAATTATGTTGTTATCTTTTAATTCATAAACGTCTAAGAATCTCACAGCATCCCCAATGGCCAACTTCGTAAAAGAAAAATTCACAGATTTTCTTTAAAAACTAATATAAAAAATTTTAAGAAAATCTTTGGGTCCAATAATAAGAAACTTTTCATCATTTAAATATATTATATTTAGAAGGAAAGAGATTGTAATAACTTGGGATTTATCAAATCATTGTAATCTCATTCATGCTTAAAATATTGAAAATTATAAAAAGAAAAGTTTTTTGTTGTTGGACCCAAAGTTTTTCGTAGAGCTTTTTTAAAAAAGCTTTGAAAGAAAAGATACGAAATCTTGTTACAACATAGGTCATTACGGATGCTATAAAACGAGATTACAATTTTCATTTTAGATGGCTTTTTCTCTTCAAGAGAGAGATTTTTTTTTGAAGGCTAAAAAACCTCAAAACACAGGGCCCATTCTTGGTGGACTTGTTCTTATGTTTTTGAACCATCATATTATTTGATGGGCTTATAAAGTGGGCCTCGGCCTTTCGATTGCGTTCCCAATTTTATGATTGGTGTTGAGCGAAACACATGTTTTTTATCTACAAAAACATGGCGTAATAATGATTAAATCCAACTGTATCTCCAAAATCTGAAATTAAAATGGCGTCTGGTGGTGTTTATTCTTCATCGTCGCAGATTATACGCTCCAATTCTCTTCCTTCCACATCCAACTTTTTGGTAGCTTCTGTAAACACGTTCCTTCTTAAGTGAATTTCCGTTTCATTTTTCATTTTTTTCTTCTTATATTATGATACATAATAATCACTGCACTTTGTGTTTTTCTAACTTTTATTGACTGTTTCTGCATCTATTGTACGTATGTATACACAGGGGGTGTGTTGCTCATTACATATGCGAATTGGGAACAATCATTCATTTCCTGTTACTACTTTCACCCAAACCAAAACAAGGTATTTTTACTTTGTGTTAGGGTTTCTATCATTTTTCACAATGCTTGAGTTATATGATGTATACAAAATGCTACTCCGTATTTTAGATTCACTTATATGCGGGGGCGGAGCTAGAATGGGGCAGCGGGGGCAGCTGCCCCCACAAAGTTTTAAAATTACGTAAAAAAGAACATTTTCTAAGGTATTATTGACAATTTTAAATTTTTGCCCCCTTAGAACTGTGAAGAATTTACAGAATAATTTTTTTTGCCCCCTCCTTTTAAATATCCTAGCTCCGCCCCTGCTTATATGGCCATGATTTAGGGGGTGTTTGTATGTAATTAAATGTGTGACTTGAAGTTGCAATCATAAAAAGTTGGATTTACTTTTGATTATTTAGGGATAGGATAATCATATTTGAAACTGGTAATAAATTGTTCTTACCAAAACCAGAAAGAAAAGATTATCGAAGAAATTGTAAATTACTTAGTTGTCCATGACTTTAATTATTTGATTATCTTACTTGGATTTTGATACTTGAAGTTGTTATAATTTTTCTAAAAGTGCACCTCAAACAACTCCTTTATAACCACATACTTGTGAGAGTTTAAGTGGTTGCTTTGTTTTGTTGTACGTCTAGAAACCATGTTATAGGTTTATATGTTTTGTTATCCACCTCAGAATTGCATTTTAAGTGCTCTGTTTTTATTTCAACGTTGTATCCATTAAAGCAATTATTATCCCCACCCAATTTGTGGTTCTGTTGATTCTTATGTTGGATATAATAAACAGGAGAAATTTGGTATGTGCAGTCAATCAAGATACTGAGGAAGCATTTAAAAAGACAGTGGAAGTTGATAGACTTATTGATTTGTTGAAGAATTCAAGTGATCGGGAAGTATGTACACGTTTCTTTTCATATTTTCATCTACTAATAAATCTATTGTCACCTGTGAAAGCTCTAACGTAGATTTTTTTTCTTGAAAACAGCTTCAAAATGTTGTTGTAGAAAATATTCTTGCTTTCAACGAGGGTTTCTGGATAC
Organism: Pseudognaphalium luteoalbum; assembly: GCA_963422505.1. Classification (NCBI taxonomy): domain Eukaryota; kingdom Viridiplantae; phylum Streptophyta; class Magnoliopsida; order Asterales; family Asteraceae; genus Pseudognaphalium; species Pseudognaphalium luteoalbum. Next base: position 112,015,464 of record OY730196.1, read on the forward strand.
GACTTGCAGCTAGAACAGATACCTGCAAATCAAACGATGATAAAGTACAATTTCAAATTTGAATTTTGAGTTGCTTAAATCTCAGTTGACTTTTGCCTCCTAATTAGTCAAAGTTGTGACTTTTTGTATGTACAGCAAGACTTGGAAGAATTGGCTTCATCCATCATGACCATAGTTGACCGTGTTGTACACAAGACCAATGTACCGTTCTTTTACCATTTTAATTGCATAGTTACACACACATTCGTGATTCGTGAGTTCTTTTTCTTGTAGCATTGCCTTAGGAAGGTAACTAGTTATTGGGTATCATAACTGCACTTATATCATACATCATATTTTTCCTGCCATATCCGTTTACATACACATATCATAAGTCTCTTCTTTCTACAGGAAAAAATCGAGTCAGCTACAGACGTTCTCAAGGGAATTTTAAGACCCGTAGTCAATGAAGATGAAGAGATCTCTTGGCCTCCTCGGGATCCTAATGCCGTCAATCTCATGGAAAAAGTATGGTTTGCTATCAACCTTTCCTCTTTTCAGCCTTTGGTATCAAAATAACACAGAGGTGGCAATCTAGACATGAATAAACAATTTGGGTTATGATTTCAATAACGCCTCAAATTGGCCAAATAAAGGAAATAAGTGAAATAGGAGACGGGTCTAACCTTCAAATGTCTAAATAGACACCAAAATTATAGTATTTGTAATGCTTACACGTTTTAACCTTCTATATTGCTTTTAAAGGCTAGACTAGTATTGTAATGATTTAGTTTTTATGATCTCATTTACCACACTAATAGTAAAAAGATACAAAAGGTCCCAACCCGACATGTACAGATATCTGTTTTGACCAATTACCCAAATGCCCGCCCCCTCCATTTTGTCACCGTTAAATTACGAGAAGGGTGTGAAGTGTGCTTAATTTAAAGAGTGTGTTCAATATTATGAGAAGGGTTATATTTGTAATATTACTTAACTCAATAATGATAATTACTTTTCAGGAAGTGAAACAAAGGGAGCAGGAAGGCCAGTTGGATGAGGGATTTTTATCAGAAGTCAATGCACAACTACGGCAGGTGAATCTGTTCAATTGTGCTTCTTTTTTCTCTCTTTATTTTTTCCTTTTTTGTTGTTGTTTATTTATAGTCAGGAGCCTAGTCGATCTTGCATTTTTATAACTATTTGAAAAGTAAACTATGGGGGTTCTATAATCGATTAACAAACAAAATTTCAGGCAAAGGAAGATGGAGACAAGCCAGGTCTTGAGGCAATGCTGCAAAAAGTATTGCAACTTTATGCTTCGAGAGTCCTCTCAAAACGCAGTTATGCAATGAAAGGTGCTGAATCGATATGATCTCGTACGAGTTTATCTTATTTGAGATTTTGTCACTGAAATACTACCTTCACTCGTATAATTACTAACTTGCAACTAGTAAACTAGAATTGTGATAAGTGAAATGCCACATATGTCCTCCGTATATCTGGAGTTCATCATGTTTATTTGTGAGACACAATAACGAAACCATTAAAGACAGTATTAAGTTAGTGTGGAAATCATATGATGCAGGGAACGAAGTTTTAAAAGCCGAACAGTTTCTTGAGGAAATTATCAAAGGTATTAATTGCATTTTTTCTTCCGATAGTTATCTGTATATGAAATGTAAAAAAATAAAATAAAAAATCCTGCTTTATTTCCAAGAATGGTACTCCGTATATTGTATCACATAAAATCAATCTGCTACATTTAAACATTTTGTAAAGGAAATTTCTAACTTGTGCCCTAAGGGCATATGTTAAGTGGCGAATATTCTTCTCGAAAATTGAAAAAGTTGAAAATATTTTTTTCGAAAAATGAAAAAGGTATCAAGATTCTTCTTGAAAAATGCATTTCTCATTTTTCGAGAAGAATATTCCTGTCTTAACATATGCCCTTAGGGCACACGTTAGACAAACCCTTTTGTGAATGTTGTATTACCTGTATACAAGTCAAATTAGCTACCAACCCATTTTATGTATCTTTACTTCATTAGCCCCGTTTTTTATAGGTATGGTAGAAATTGTTGATCTATAGCTCACTTAGTCCACTTATCGTTTTCTTGAATTTACTTCCATTGACCAACTTCTTATTCATTGCAGCTCCAGAATCCGAATGGAATAATGTGCTGATTAATCATTTAAGTGGTGGTAAAGGGGATATCTCACCAGATGAACTCTATGCTGTCATAAAGAAACGAAGAGAAAGAACACTTATTCGAACGGTTTGTACACTTAAGCCTCTTAATCTGGTTTCATTTGAAGATCAGCCGCATCAAATTATTAACTTTTTAAAGGATTGTTATATTTTTTCTAAATGCCACAGGAAGGAGGTTCTTATCAGCAGCGTGTCCTTATAGAGTTCTTGAAAGGCATCCAGTCAAGAGCAGAAGAAATCACCCAGGTGCTCCAAGGAAAGCCATGATAATAACTCAAACTCAGGGTTCATCTTGCAGGATACTTATGTTGATGCTCATCTCAAAAACTCGCGCTGACCTGAAAGAAATTAAATTTGAAATGAATTTGGCAATTGAAATGATATTAACTCAAACTCAGGTTTCATCTTTCAAGATTATACATACATAGGATGAGTATATGTTGATACTGAGTAATCTTAGTCTGTTAAACAATGAAAGCTATTTATTTTCTTTTTGATAATCTAAAAGTTGTAAGCTTGAATACAGTATCCGGGCTTTGGTATACAGTAGATACACAGTGTAAACAGGTCAATAGATTATGGATTCAAAAAAAAAAAAAAAAAAAAAAAACTATTTCAGGCCTTGATTCTTTAAGTACCTCTTTACAAGAACAAGAATATATGAAAAGGAAGCAAAAGAATATAAATTTATTAAGTAGGATCCTCCATAAATATTTTGTAGGACCTCAATCAGTATAGACAATCTGGCATTTCCCAATTTCATTGTTGCATATTTACATCCATTCTAAATTCAAAAATCAAATAACCAAAATCAAGATTGACATACCCTTTTTATTTATTTGGTCCTACACAAACTCATAAGTGTGTTAATTGAAGCCCATGATTGAGATCAAATGATGTCACAAATTCAAAATGTAAGTCAAGGGTAGCCAATGACAACCCATATGCATTAACAAATGTTTAGTTTATCTCTTTGTTTATATGTTGTCATCTAATGACTATATTATTTTGTTAATTTTATAGAATAGTATTTATATAAGTTTTGTTTGTTGTGGGAAACAAAGAAAAAAGTGCTACATAATTTGGTTGAATGAAAGAGTAGTTGGAGAAACATTTAAATTCACATGCAAATGTCTATGGTTATAAAGAAATGTCATCTACTTGTTGGATCCACATGTACCCATCACCTTATTTATTTTCAATCCCCCACAACCTTACTTATGTTCACTTGGACCACAATCACATTCTGTTTCTATTAAATCTATAAATTGATCTGTGCTAATAATATATACAACTATCTATAAAAAATACAGTATAATAAAAAATGAGAATAAATATATTATTTATTTTATATATATAATTCAATATTTAAGTTTTTCATGTTTATTGCTTCAGCCATTTAATGGAATTAATAGCAATTGAAGAGTGCAGAGTGAATTATAAGCATGTGATATATTACATTAATTACCTGGATTTTTGTACATCAAAGACACGAGTCAACTGTGGACTGTAACTACAATTAAACTAACACATTTAATTGAAATTTAAGCAACGAAATTCATTATTAAATCTACTTACACGTGTCTTTGATTTTTTCTAAGTGTTAACAATTTTCAAATAATAAGCTTATTATATTTTTATAATACTGAAAAGGAAACAAAAAATTAAAAGATTACTGATAAACTTTCATCCAAACTTCTTTTTCATTGCTGCTCCAGAAATATTACTAGTACCGGAGTATGTAATTTTTTAGAAATATAACGAACTCACACTCCTTAGTGACAAATATATATACATATATACATGCTTAATGTTTGTTCCAACGGGAACGTTAGTTGCAACGTCAGTCCGATGCCATTGGCACCATGGCATCGGTTGGCGTCGGTTTTTGCCTTCGTTAGTTTTTCGACGGGTGTCGGTGAGAAGGGGTGGGGCGTGGGGCTACGTGATTGATTTTTTTGTTTGTTTAGTGTATAGAAATAAAGGTATATTGGTAAATGTGGGGTTCAAAAAAAAATGAAGTGGTGTTACGACGGTGATATGTTCAATTTTTGTCGGTTTTGTGAACATTTGACGTGACGCAGATGTGACACAAACTAAAGTGTTGAAAAGGTGTTCAGTGTTGGGAGTGGTCGATTTCAACATAAGATCTCATGATCGAAGAGTCATTACAAGCGCCATTAGGTAGTACTACACTATAGAAAGGGAAAAAGCCCAAATAAATAGGGAGCTGAAAAAGGGTTATTTGATTCATGATTTTGTTTCACTTTTGCATAACCATTACTGATGTTGTAGCTTAGAAAGTAACACATTTATATTTAAAAAGTTAAAATATGTTTTATTACATAATATTTATTAGTATTTCTTAATCAATAGTACGGTATTATTTAAGTTTAATATTATTGAGTGATAGTAAATCAAGATTCAATATTAATTAAAAAGATAAATAATGCAGGTGAGAGCACACGCACTGTTACCAAAAAAGCAAGAAAAAGATAGTGGCATGAACAAGAAAGTTGTTTTCTTTCACAAATACACCTACAATAAAGACAACTTAACACCCCCGACACCTCTTCCCTTCTCTTTTTATAAATCTTCACATTTTTTTAATAGATAAATTTTGACTTTGAATTGTAAACAAGTATTCAGTATTCGTTTTTGGAGTTTTTAGAAGATGATAGTACTTTAGAAAACTATTTAAGAGGGTTACTATGTATCACGGAGTAGTTTTTATTTTTTGAATTATTGTTCACGATGAAACACGTTATTAGTTACTAAAATGATAAATACATGTTAAATCTTACTTAAAACTACATTACAATCAGCGTTCATGTTTCAAATAATGCTCACTCTGTCCCAAAATAAGGAAATATGATACAGTCCGGTTCGATTTAAACGGACGGTTTGAGTTTTGAGACCACGAACCAAACCACATATGACGGTTTTGAAAAACCTAAACCACTAACCAATTATGAACAATAAAACCGGCCAAACCGACCAAATCACTTCGGTTTAGCCGGTTTAAACAATTTCGGGCAAACCACGAACACCCCTAATTGAGGGTAGGATGGTAAATTTAATATTTTTGAAAGTAGACACTTATTTTGAGACAAACTAAAATAAAAAGGTGGACACATATTTTGAGACGGGGAGAGCATTAAAAATTGAATGAACGAAGTTTTAATTCTTGAATTTAACAAAACACATTATTAATAAAAGTATAACTATTACACTCTACTTTTTTATAAAATAATAGTTTTGCCCTTTATATTTACTCACTTCTTCATGGGTAACAAAGAAATTTTAGTTAATTACACTTTATAATTCTTTATAAAAATGTACGTAAGATAGAAAAAAGAACATTGACTACAAAATTGAACCGAAGAAGGTAATATTTATAAAAGGATGCATGTTAGATATTAAATGTTAATATTGGTTATGAAGTTTCTACAGATTAACTGTTAAATCATCTGATAATAATGATTAATAGATAATTAACAAAAGTTTTCAAATAATTGGTATCAAATTCAAGTTATAAACTGATTATTATTATCAAACATATCCTATAATAAATCAATTTAAATTTCAAATTTGCCAACAAAAGTTTTTCAATTTAATACTCCCTCCGTCCTATTCAAAGTGTCCACTTTATCTTTGCACGCAGTTTTACGATTCTCCACTTACTATATCTTTCACCAATCAAATAACATATCTACCCACTAAAGTCCCTTTCGATTGGTTACACCATGAAAATAGACACTTATTTGGGACAACCCAAAATAATAAGGTGGAGAGTTGGGGTGAGACGGAGTGAGTAAAAAAATGGAAAACAACAATACTAACGCTTCAAAATTAGTCAAAGCAGGTATTAATTAAATAAAATGAGAATTCCAATATGAAACGAATAGGAATATGAAAATATGAATGGGGTTGATTTAAATTTTAATGTATGCATTTACTAGTCTCTTTCCATAATTCAAAAAATCAGTCTCTTGTCATCTTCCCCTTTCAGATTCTTCTTCTTCTCACTCTCTCTACTCCTTCAACAATCACCCCCTACCTACAATCCTCCTCCTACACACACACAGGATGCTCACTTTAATTTAAACTTCAATTTCTTTCTCTCACTTTCTTCAAGGCTTCTTGTTGCCACTGCTGTTTCTCAAGGTAAACAAACACAACACCATCCATCTCTCTCATTCTTTATTCATTACTCCATTTTACTTATTATATCCAGTTTACATTTACTTCAAACTATCAAATCATCGCCTTATTATAGTTAATACCCAGATCTCCAACATTCAAGTACTAATTCCATACTCATTGTATGTCATTCTCTCTTTTTTTATACTTTCAAAAAAAAATCTGCTTTTTGAAACATGGGTCTGGTATATTTTCTGCTATAATTATGTGGGTCTTGGTTTGTTTTGTAAAGATTGATTTAAAAGGTTCACTTTTTTTATAATCTTTTTTTAGTTAGAATCAAGATGGTCCTGTTCTTTATGTGCTGTTATGTTTTCAATTGCATGTTTGTAGATGGGGCTCATATAATATATAGGGTAAACATTGTAATGCACTATCTGTTCAATTATGCAAAAAAGCACCGAACTTGTATTAATTGTTGACAATAATAAGGATAACTTTTTTGTAGCTAACCTTGTTTTAACTAACATCTCAGTCATAAAGAGTACAAGATCAAGATCTGTGGCAAAATCTCTGTGTATTAAAAAAATAAAATACCTTCTTCAAGTCTATAATGCCAAAATCAAGGTTAGTAGCTACATTCCATCCTTTTAATTCAGTCAGTAAATAAATAAATTTGTACGGAGTATGTTTTAGTAAAAGGTAACAACTTTATAATATTTGAATACAGGGGTTCAGAAATGGCTCAAAGGGTATCAAACAGAGGTCCGGCCCCACTCCGGACATCAAGCTCCGACTCCGACCCGCTACACCACCGTCCGATGACTGACCGGAGCCCAAAACTTGGTGATCGCCGGTCACCAAGAAATGCACACTCTGAGCCGTTGAACCAAAAGAAACTCGGAACTCGAATTGCTGGGTTGGAAACTCAGCTTGAGCAAGCTCAAGGTGAGCTCAAGATTCTTAAAGATCAGTTAGCTTCAGCTGAAGCTGCAAAAAAAGAAGTTCAAAAAGAACTAGAAAAAAGAACCACTAAACCGGCTGTTTCTGAGCCGGTTCAGGATGCTCGTTCTTCGCCTAGTGAAAACCGGGAGTTAAATGGTGAGATCAGTCACGAAAGTGAGACCCCAGATGAGAATCAGAAAGAAACTGATGTTTTTGAAGTCCCAATTGAAATGGTCAATAATAGTCAACCTTGTGATCAAGAACAGGTAAATACGAAACAAGTCAATGATTTACCTGAATCACCTGAAAAGCCTCGTTTTGATGAGGCATTGACTGCTAAGAATGATGAAATAAGTTCTTTGAAAGATAAAGTTGAAGAAAAGGAAAAGGAGTTAGTAGTTTTCGGGTTAGAAAACGAGGGTCTAAAACGTCAATTAAGTGAAGCTAATGTGGTGATAACTTCAGCTAAGGCAAAAGAAGATCAAATGAGTTTGAAGTTAACTCTATTTGAAGAAGAGTTGGTTAAGAGTAAAAATGATGGGCTAAAACTGAAGGAAAAGTTGAAAGAAGTTGAAGTTGCAAAAGAAGTTCTGGAAACCGAAATGAAGAAGTTGAGGGTACAAACAGAGCAATGGCGAAAGGCAGCTGACGCTGCAGCTGCAATTTTATCAGGCGGGGTGGAAATGAGTGAGGGAAGGCGGGTGTCGGAAAGGTGTGGTTCAATGGATAAGCATTATGGCGGTGTGTTTGATGGGTACGGCGGTTTTGTGGGGTCACCAGGAATGGGAGATGAATCAGATGATGGGTTTGGGAATGGGAAGCGAAAGGGTTCGGGCATTAGGAAGTTTGGTGATTTGTGGAAAAAGAAGGGACAAAAGTAGAGAGATTACGAATAGTTCATGTTTATGTTTTCGGGTGGTGGATTTGGCTCTAAAAATCTATGTTTTTTGTTTATGTTGCTGTTGCAGTTTGAATGTTATATGTTGGATGTAGATTGATGATCATCATCTTAGAATGATCTCTTTAATTATGTTATGTTGCATTTATGCTCCATTTGTGTTCTTTGATTTTAGTTTT